>CANTUV010000024.1:40000000-42500000 GCA_947685225.1 Garcia nutans
CTGAGGTAATCAGCTGAAGTGTTCTCATTGGTTTCTTCCAGATGCTCGTTTAGGTCTTGCATTGGAATGTCAGAAAAATTTTATGGCTTTTATTTCTAAGATGTTGAAAACACAAGTGGTGGGGGCCCCAAGTAGCATCGCCAGAGATACATCCATTTCAAACTATGATTCAACATGTCAATTGGTAGCTTCTTCATAACCTTGTCAATAATCATTTACTTTGCCTAATGTGTTATTCGAGATTCGACGGTTCAACATACTTCCCTTAACTTGAAAGTTTTGTATGACGAAAACACATTTATTTTAAAATTTGAATTTTGATTTTGAAATCAAATATTGGCTTTGCCAAATCAATACCAATTTACCTCAGGACTTGACTTTTTCAAATTAACTTATGTATAACATGACAACCCTAGTTACCGTACTAAACTTGGGAATCACTTCTATTTGAGCAAGAATTGTTGCACTTCAGATTGGCACATACACATTACCTGGCCAAAGGTCTCATCGAGTTTAAATATTGTCTCTCTCATAAGCATACTTATTTAAACTATCTCCACTAATAGACTCTACATATCAAGAGAGATCAACAAAGTCTTTGATGGGCTTGAAATGGGGTCTAAAAAAAACATGATTTAAGTGAAGGCTATTTTGAGATTGGAGCTGAGGTGACACTGCTGACAAACTTTCACACTATAATCTTCTATTGGAGCCATAGGTAGCTGGGAGCAAACTTGCTAGGCTCCAATTTCCTTTTATCTCCTTAGGAAAAATATAGAACTAATTAAGATGATCTTCATCTTTTCCTTTTGATTTTGCACAAACTCAGGACCCATTTTTTATTTTTTGTTTTTGTTTTTTTTGTTTTTGTTTTGTTTTTGTTTTTTAATTTTTTTGTTGAATCCTAGCTCCAAAAGAATTGTCTTGAATATGGATGAGTGGAGTAGAGTGAGTCTTATTTCAACAAGGATAAATCATTTATTGTCCTGGTGTCATCTTAATGAATTAGAGATATCAGGTCTAATATCAGGTGAACTTCAACTACCATTATGGTCTTGACTATGCATTCCTCTCTTTTATTTTCTTGCCTTTTCACCTTAGTGATCATAAGACTTATCAAAAGTGTAACAACAGCTCAGGGTGAGTCATTGGACTTATAAGTCAATAAAGAGAAAGTTGAAATCTTATGAAGGCTCAAAGGGACAACTAGGGATTAATATTTAATTGGATGGATACTAGTTGTTGGCTTACCAAATAATGTCTAGATCATCTCTCCCTTAAATAAGTAAAATTCAATTTCGCCTCGAAAGTTCATCAAAGCATGTTCTAAGATGGACTAGAATCTAGACAAATGTCATTATGTAGGAGTCCTCTCTAAGTAAGCATACACAACTCAATGCTATAGAACAATTTTCTCACTTAGTAAAGTCATTTGGATCATGATGCATAGATACACTAATTCATGAACATCAAGCTAGACTCGTCATCGGTTGAGCACCAAAATGAACAAAGACAGTGAAAAATTTAATAAAAATAATTTATTCAAATAAATATAATTTGACAAAACATAATTATTCCAATTAAAGATTAAAGAAAGCAAAATAGAAGAGCAACATTCAAGCTAAGGGAAGTTCGTTGAGTTGAGCTTCTTCTCTCTTCATATCTTTAATACTCTCATCTTAAAAAGAGGATAAGACAAAATCTTCCTTCAATCCTCTTCCTACGATGAAGGTTACTGGTGGTGGCATTTTGTTGAACCTAGGCAAATGATTACTTTTGGTATTGGGCTTATCCAGCTCAGGTAGCTTACCATTGTCAATCAAATTGTAGATCTCATGCTTTAGTCGCAAGCATTTGTATTTCTCATGTCCTTTTGTCTGATGAAATTGACAAAAGGCTTCAGTATCAAATTTTGGGGGTAAAGAATTCGGTAAGGGTTGAGAGGCCAACGGTTGTAACAATCCCTTTTCCTATAACTTGTTGAAAACCCAAGACAAAGGTTTCCCCAACTTTGAAAATTTTCTTCTACTTCCTTGACCAGTTGCATTAACATCGACTTCCTTATACGCACTTTGATTGCCAGAATGATAATTTTATTTTGCAGAAAAATGGCTCTTCTCTCTTTTCCACTCTTCTATTTGCAATCCAGCTTGGAGAAAATCTTTGAAATCCCTTATAAGGGTGTGAGATAGCCTTTCACGGAGATTAGATAGGACGCCTCTAACTATCATTTTGATTTGGTCTGACTCATCAGGCCTCCTTTTGAGAAGTGCAGCCTTATTTCTCCATCTCTTTATATAATCAACAAAACTTTCATTTTATTTTTTCCTGATAGTCTCCACCTCCGTCAAGGTAACTTCCAGCTCGACATTGTACCCAAACTGTTGAATGAAGGCTTTGTACAGCATGTCCCAATCTTTTTGGATACTTTTCTCTAAGGTGTTGAACCAGTTCTGCACATCAGGATCCAATGACAGCATGAAATACCTTAGAATTTGAGCTTTAGTAGCCCTGGTAGACTGCATGGCAGAGATGTACTGCTTAACATGCAAGTGAGAATTTTTTGTACCATTGTACCAAACGAAGGAAGGAATCTCGAACTTATAAGGGACCTCCAAATCTTGTTCGAACAACTTGTCTATTTCTGACATCTCATCAGCTTTCAGCTTCTTTTCAATTTTTTTCTCTAAATCAGCAATCAGTTTCTCCACATCTGAAGTTTCAGTCTTTTCCACAGTTGCTCTTTCCACAACCTTTGGCTCTTTCTTCTTATCTTGAGGATCCTAGAAGTATTGAGCCCAGTCTTCATCGTCATCAACAACTAACTTGTCATCATCAAAGGCTACTTCGTCAACCTTAGCCTTTCCCTTGTCCTTCGTCTTCTTAGTGATGGCAGATGCCTCAACAGTGTTTTCCAAAAGCGCAACCAATTGGCTCTTCATAGTCTTAGCCAAGGCCTCATTCAGTTCTTCCATCTTGGCATTGAGGGTGTCGTCCACCATTCTTTGAATTTGTTTGGGATCCATTGCTCTTGGTGAGAAGCTGACCGAGTTGCTACTGGAGTCAACGTCACTGGCGTAGGTTGGTTTTTGTATGCTTTTGAACTACTGTACTCCAGGTCTGTGAGCCAGAAAGGATTAATGATATACTATGAAATGTGTGTATGCATGTATGTACAAATAACAAACAAACAAACAAAGATAATTAGGATGTTCCTTCCAACATTATAACTTCCACACATGAATGACAAGTCTCTTTTTCTAGGTATATAGTCAACAAAATACCAACATAGGATATCTTATTTTTGAAAAATTCACTCAAACGATTTAACCAATAGTTATATTTTCAAACATGGAAGTCAGTCCATGATAATTCCCATTAATTAGCTTTTAATCTATTGAATCTCAATTAAAACAACTTTTATGCTATATTGGATTAAAACTAAATTAAGAGGTTTATCATAAATATATTTCTTATTTGAAAAAGTAACTAGTGGTTCATGCCAAAAATAAGCCCATAATTAATAATTCTTAGAATAAGCTAGACTCATAATTGATTTTTAGTATTTCATAATTGACCTAAATAGTTATAAGCTCATTAAAGAAAAAGATTTCAACTTGGATGAAATGCAAAAATAGTTTTGTTTAAAAGCCCATCATAAAAAGATTTATTTAAAAATAAAATTTGGACTTTGTACTTGGGTCATGAGGAAAATTTTTTTGACCTATCTTAAAAGATTTTCATGTCCAAATACCTTCTTGAAAAGGGATTAAAAATATTTTTAGTCTTATAGCTTAAAAGAAAAAAAATTATTTTAAGCTTACAACATAGGTAGGTCATAATAGAAAAAGAACAAACCAAATAAGCCACGGTTCAAACTAAGATATATCAATCATAGTTAAACAACAAGTATTTGAGATAAAAACCTAAGGAAAATAACTAGACCAATTATATGAGCTTTAGTCTTTGGGTTGAAAAGCTTAGGCTCTCATAGCAAGTATACACCAAAAGGTACAAGGCTATGAGTGGTTATGTCATGTTCGATCTCCATACCTTAAGTGAAAGTATAGTATTCCTCACATAACACAACACGGATTACATGGGTGTCCTAACTCACGCATATAATGTAATCTAAATGATGCAATGGACAATATCATAATAAGAAAGAATAAAATAATTTAAAGACTAATGGAATCAACCTCTCTTATCCCCAATGGAGTTGCCACCGTGAGAGGAGATTTTCGCCCCTACTCCCATATGGAATGATTCTTGCGACTTCGGCACTGTTAGGCTTAGGGCCTTAGAGAATACAAGCTTAAACCTGGAGAAAATTAAATCGCCATCCGGACGGTTCGAAAAAATAGAAAGGGATTGATGACTCGATTTCTAAGAAATCTCCAACCCCCTAATGGGTTCGAAAAGTTGGGTACGTATAGAAAAGGTGAGAAATGACCTAGTACCCCCTAATGCCCGGTTTATTAGAACTGGCCTCCTTTTTAGGTCTAAATATTATTGAATTCTTAAATATTAAAGCATCATCCATATTACACACATATTAAAGTAAATAGATATTCATTGAATTAAAATCAAAGAAGGTCCAAACAAAATAATAAATGGGCACCCATACAATATGGAAACATGTCCTTGCAATGTCCAATATTCAAAACTAAATAAAATAAGACACCTATCATTTGGTGAAAATGTATCCTTTATATTAATCCCAAAGTCTTTAAATAAATTAAACTACAGAAAATAAATAAATTAAACAAATAAAGTACCCACGAGTGAAAATATGTCTTTTATAAGTCTATTTAAAAATACATATAAATCTAAGAAAAAGAATAAAGCAAAGAAAAAATAATACAACATATATGAAAATAATTGACTGATTAAAAAGAAAATAAAAAAAACACATCTTAATATTATCCATTGAAGAAATATAGAGTGTGATGACGAGGGTAAACGATTTACACGATATAGTTTTGTTGGAAAATTATGGTTTCTATGTAAGCTAGGGTTTTATATTTATACAAATTAGGATTTTTCAAAATTAAAGTTTAGGGTTTTTTAAAAATAGGATTAGGGTTCTAAGGTTTTCTAAATTAGGATTAGGGTTTTGGTATTTATTCAGGTTTCGAATATTTAAAACTCAACTACTATAAGCAAATTAATAAATTGATGATCTTTATATTATTGACTTTGCTAAATTACTGTCTGGATTATTAAGATTGCAATTGTAAATCTTAACACATAAATTGCTACGAGCCAAAGTATTAAAGATAGCTACTAGGCATTTTAAAGAAGAAAAACTGATTAACTAAAAACCATTCGATGAGTAAATCATCGAGTAAGCTACTGTAAAATTTAAAGTAGATGAAATAAAGAATTTCAAACCTTCATTTGTTGGTTCCACCGATATTTTACTTTGATCCAAATTTTATATTTGTACCAGTGTCGAATCTCAGTCGAATGGAATAAAGACAATTGTTGACTGCCTTCTTGGTTTGATGTTCTGTGTCTCTCCTCGCTCAACTGCTTGTTGCTTGCCGTTTTCTTTTTTTTGTGTATTGCTAGGGTTTACTGTCTTTCTTTTCTCAATTGCTCCCGTTGCTGAAGTCCCAAGTTGAAGTCCCCTCTATGTTCTTAAAACCTGTATTTATAAGGGCATCCATTAGGTTAAACATCATGGAAGGTTTCCGTTTTAAAAATGGATTTTTCTGATGCATATTGAATTCCTAGATTTTATTCAACATAAACATAGTCCATATCAAATTAAAACCACTTTAATTAGAGGCAAACTGAGACCATCTTGAATTCAAACGACCTTAATACGACATGAAATCCAAGTTCATATTGAATTGGCAATCCAAATTTGATATGGACTACAAAAAAAAACTGCCCCATATCAAAATGGGAGAGTCCCATTTCGATATGGGACTGCCCCATATTGAAATGGGGCCCCAATTCGATATGGGGACAGCCCCATATCGAATTGGGGCAGCTCCAATTCAATATGGGGAGCCTCCATATCAAATTGGGAGGCTCTAATTCGATATGGGAGCTTCCCCATGTCGAATTGGGTTTTCTAATTCGATATGGGACACCCATACAACTTAAAGTTTATCCAAATCAAGTGAAAAAACTAACCAAACCTTCAGAACGGACCCATTTAGGGTATAGTGTACCTGTATCAAATAAAAATCAACCAAACCTTCAGATCAAGTCCATTTAGGGTTTTAAAACTTTAAATAGCTTATTTTAGGGCCTATTAAAATATATCAATCCAATCAAAGATTTGGAATTAACACCGGACTAGCTAGGGCCAAATCAAGGGTCTACAATTAGCTTGACCCATAGAACGCAAACCTTAACCACATTGTTCACCGCATAAATGGAAGCCACATTGGCTTAACCATCAAGCATGAAACCAAGCTCCCATAGGCTCGGCCTTTCAAACATGAACCAAGCCACATTAGCTTGACCATCACATCTAAACTAAGCCATCCAAACAAAATCAATGCCACATTGCTCGATCATTACTATCTCAATTACCAAAACCAAGCTGCATTGGTTGAACCATTTTGACCTAGCACAAGCTCGAGCCATATCAGCTTAGCCATTAGGAATCAAACCTAAGCCACATTGGCTTATCTCATTAGTACAAACCTAACCATCACAGATGAACTTAAGCCGCAGTGGCTTGATTTTTAGACATGAACCATAGCCCCATAGGCTTGACCTCTCAAACCAAAGCCACAATTGGATGGACCCTCAATCTCCGTAACTAAGCTACACCCGCTTAACCATCTAACCTAAACCACATTAGCCCAATCCACATCATAGGTTTAACCTACCAAATCAAGCCACATTAGCTTGACCATCATATTTAAACTAAGCCAACATTAACTTAGGCCATCCAAATGAAATTGATGCCACATTGGCTTAATCATCATCAACTCCATCGAGCCACATGGTTTAAACCATTAGGGACCATACCCTATCTAGCCCCATGGGCAACCATTAGGGACCATACCCTACTCCACTGAGCCACATGGCTTAAACCATTAGGGACCGTACCCTATCTAGCCACATGGCTTAAACCATTAGGGACCATACCTTATCTAGCCACATGGCTTAAACCATTAGAGACAGTACCCTATCTAGCCACATGGTTTAAACTATTAGAGACATACCCTATGTAAGCATATGGCTTAACATGGCTTAAACCATTAGGGACCATATCATACTTTACCGAGCCACATGGCTTAAACCATTAGAGACCATACCTTATCTTCACCCAAGCCATATGGCTTAAACCACTAGAGACCATATCTTATTTCACCAAGCCTCAACGAATTGCATCATTAGGGACCATACCCTTACCCTACCGTGCCATATGGCCTGAGCCATTAAGGATCATACCTAGTTTTCTCTCAACCACATGGCTTCAACCGATAGATATCATAACCAGCCTCCCCGAGCCATAATGGCTCAAACCATGGCGAACCACACTAGACCTCACTAAGCCACATAACTTCAACCATTTTTCATATGGCTTACCTTTTTTGGGAATACACCTATCCAACTTATCTCCCTTATTACCCAGCCACATGGCTTACCTTTTGGGAATACACCCATCTAAATTTAACCACAATAACTCACCATTTAATTGAGACACATATCTCACCTTTTGGGAACACACCCAACCAACCTATCCATCATTCAACCGAGCTATATGGCTCACCTTTTGGGAACATATTCATCCATCATTCAACCCAGCTACATGGCTCACTTTTGTGGAATATACCCATCCACCATTCAACTTAGCCATATGGCTCACCTTTTGGGAACAAACCTATCCACTACTCAACTAAGTCATATAGCTCACCTTTTGGGAACACACCTATTCAAATGTAACCATAATACCTCACCATTTAACTAAGACACATATCTCACCTTTAGGGAACACATCCAATCAACGTATCCATCATTCAACCAAGCCATATGGCTTAATTTTTGAGAACATACCCATCCATCATTCAAACTAACCATATGGATCATCATTTGGGAACCCACCCATCCGTCATTCAATCTCGCTGTATGGCTCATCTTTTGAAAGCTCATCTGGTAACACTTCTAGAACCAAGCAAGCTTCCTTTTCCCTTACATAAGAGCTACAAGGTCAATGAATATTGTGCCTACCACTGAGGGGGCGAACACAGAACTAATGAATGCAAAAGCCTGAGAAATAGAATTCAGGACCTCATTGATAATGGGATGATCATTTCACCCAAAGCAACTAACATTGGTAACCTTTCCCAACCACCATTAAGGCTAGATTGAACATGCCTTGGTTTCATGCTTGATGGTTAAGCTAATGTGGCTTACGTTTATGTGGTTAACCATGTGATTCAGGTTTGTGCTCTATGGGTTAAGCTAATGTACCTTTGGGTAGGTTTGTGCTCTATGGATCAAGCTAATGTACCTTTGGGTAGGTTTGTGCTCTATGTGTCAAGCCAATGTACCTTGGGTTCACGTTTGATGGGTCAAGCCTATGAGCTTGGTTTCATGTTTGATGGTTATGCTAATGTGGCTTATGTTTATGTGGTGAACCGATGTGGTTCATATTTGTGTTCTATGGGTCAAGCCGGTGTAGTTTTGGGTAGGTTTGATAAGCTAAGTCAATGTGACCTAGGTTTATGATGTAAATTAATGTGGTTAGGGCTTAGGCTTAATGGATAAGCCAATGTGGCTTAGGGTGGGATCAACTGATTTGGAAGAAACTCTGTTTAGCATATAAACAACAAACTCGAGTGCATATCCCCAAAATGACGTGTAACTCTGTGAAACTCATCATTGATTGAGCCATATCCAATAGTGTGATTCCTCCGTTCCGTTACACCATTGTGTTGTGGTGTATATGGTGGTGTCCATTGTGAAATAATCTAATTATCTCTTAAATTATCTTGAAATTTTGGACTTAAGTACTGAAGTGAGCATGGCTATGAAATCCATGGAAGAAGGTGATAAAACTTAGAAAAAATGACACCTTCCAACATATTTTTAAAAAATTTTACTTTTTTACCAAAGGTATTTTAGTCATTTTATTATAAACTCATTATAAATTATGTAAAATTTATAAACTCATGATAAACTCATTATAATCTCATTGCAAACTCTTTTTAAACTAATAAAATCTAGTAGTTTGGTAATTTTTTTTTTATAAATTCTGATATTTTAGTAAATATTTTATAAATATGGTAAATTTAAAATTATTTTCAAATTTTGTTGTATTTTTGTCAAAGCCCTAAAACTTAAAACTTGAAGATTCTTTACGGGCCAATTACAAACAAAGAGCCAAAAAGATGAAGAAAGCCTTACAAGCTTATATTCAAAGATTTATGGATGCAAACATAGAGTCATATGGACCAAGTAGAGGCAAAGAGAAGCTGACCGTTTTATTGGATGCCATGGGATCCGAGATTGATGCTGAAGGCTAGTTGGGATTACTTGTTTATTTACCCAACTAGATATTTAATTATATTATTTTATTTTTGTTTATTCATAAGATCTTATGTTATTTGGATGTCACTGAATAATTTTGTTATTATTTGTATGCTTATTATTTTTTATTGGGCCTTGTTGTTTTAAGCCTAAGTCCTTAGTCTTTTATTTGGCTACTTTAGTTGGATTAGTAGGATGAGAGTAAAGGTATTCTTATGACCAAACACGCTAACTATTATAAACCTATTTAAACCATCTTGTAACTCCTTGCAAGAAGTTAGACTTTTTTTATAATAAAATTCAAGATTTCTTAATTCTGAATTTTTGAGAAGTCATCTTCTCTTACTCTTGGTTCTTATGGGATCAAGTTTCACTACTACAAGATTAACCACTTTGAAGTAGATAATTTAGAGGTTTTCTTCCACATATTGGAATTGGGTCAAGGAGTTGATAATGATATAATTTGACTTTCCAAGAAGTCGCTTTATAGGGTAAAGGCGAGTGGGTCTCTAATATATATACTAGGGGTTTGCATTAATTTGGTATCAGAGCTCAGGCTTAAAATCAGGTTCTCAACCTTTCCATCTATACTAGTGCCTTTTGAATCATTGTTTGTTTTAGTTGTGTTCTTATTCTTGTTCTAGCATTGTTCGTTGTGTTTGTTCTTGTTCTAGAGTTATTAAAGAAAAATCTTGATAAAAAAAGAAAAAAAAAATATATAAAGGAAATCAATTTTAAAAAAAAGGAAAAAAAATTGTTATTGAACTTGATTTTGTTCAAAGTTGTGTTTACATTGTGTTAGTGGCTGCCAAGGTAGTGTTTCAAACTCTAAAAACTACCAAAGAGATTACCAAACCCTAAAAGTTTTTATAACCAGTTCACAGACCATTTCTCGACCATACCACACCTGGTCCGGTTGTACCATACCTGTCCCGCCCAAGTTTTGGCTGTAACACCCACCATGAACCCTGCTGCCAAATTTTACAATTTTTGTTCAGGCCCATTCCAATCGGATCAACCCTATCTCGACCTTATCAAAACATCCCGCCCAAACTTTTACCTTACTATCCACCATAAAACCTGTTGCTAAATTTTATGATTTTTGCCCAAGCCCATTCCGGTCGGACCACCTTTATCTCGACTATACCAAACCTATCCTGCCCAATTTTTCATGTCCATTGTAAACCTTATTGCCAAATTTTAAAATTTTATCCAAGACCTAGCCTAGTCGGACCAAACATATCTCCACCGTACCAAATCTATTCCGCCTAACTTTTCTCCATAGCATCCACAATGAACTTTACTGTGTTCATTTGTTACCAACTTTCTAGTTGGACCTCACAGATTCCAGTCATGAGAACCTATATCTGAAGAGATTTTATATTGCTTTGTTATTACATTGCTTTATAGAGATTTTGATCTATACAACGAATCTTGACAAGAGACTTGAGAGGTAAAAAGCAAAAGTGCGAACTCATCTAGAGAAAAGTCATACATTAAATGCAAACATGAGTAAACTTGAATGAATATTACACTTAAAGTGAAACACGTAAGGGAGTGAAGTCAAGAAATTATATACGTATGCTTTCTTGTTTTACTAACCTTTTGTTGCAACTCATAAATAAGTTCTAAAATGAGTAGTGAAGGGTAGAAGAGTTAGAGGACCAGTCAATCAGATGGATGCTATGGCTAAAACCATAAGAGTATTTAAGTCGATAACTCGGAGAGATGAGGAATGAGGTACTAAGTGAAAAGAGCGAAAGTTTCTATTGCAAGGGCAAAACATAAAAATGTCCCTAGAGAGAAGACAATTGAAGAAATCCAACAAATGATGGTTTAGAGGGAGAAGTCTTTTGGTGATAATGAAGAATAAGAGGAAGTGAGACCAATGAAGAGACCTAACAATCGAGATGGAGGGGGAGTGAAGCTGGAAATATCCTCATTTCAGGGAAGGATGGATCCTGAAGCTTACCTGGATTGAGAAAAAAAGATAGAGTTAGCATTCAGTTATCACAAATATGTTAAAGCCAAGAAAATCAGGCTTTTTGTTGCTGCATTTGAGGATTATGCCATGGCATGACACCAAGCAAAGGAGAAGGAGAAACAAGGAGATTCCTATAGAAGGGTAGAGAGATCTCAAATCTATCATGAAAAGGAAGTTTATACCAAACCACTACTATAAAGAGTTATATAACCAGCTTCAAAACCTCACATAAGAGTCTAAAAGTGTGAAGAAGTATTGTAATGAGATGGAAATAGAAATCATCAGAGCTAATGTTGAAGAGGATAATGAATCAACCATGGCTAGATTCCTAAATGGGTTGAAAAAGGAGATAGTTAGTGTGGTAAAAGTACAACCGTGCATGGAGATAGATGAATTATTACACCTAACCTGAAGGTTGATAAGCAGCTAAAGAAGACTAATTCTAGTTGATTTTTATCCACGTCCTCATCATTTAAGCAAACTTGGAAGAAGGAAAACAAGGCTCCAACAACTATAAAACTTATAACCAACACATAATTTTTTATATATCATTTATAATCAACACATAAAACTTATAAACAAAATATAAAATAACATATAAACATATAAATGATATATAAACACATATGAAACAATATATAAAACATATAAATGACATATAAAAATTTATATTTTATTAATTTTACATGAAACATATACAATATATAAAACCTAGAGGAGGAAGGACAATTTTGTTATTAATGCTTTTATATTTTTATAATTAATGGATGCGCTTCCATATTTTTCAAACTTTTTTCAAAGACGCAGTATTTTTGTAAACAAGTTTAGTCTCACGGTTAGTTTATTTCTCATGGCTTTTCATAGGAAGTGCATGTCAACTTATTATCAATTGAAAATTCGGGTCACAGTAGAAAACACCAAGAAAAGCCAAGCTGGAAATGGTACAAAAGAAAGAGCATCCATGGTAAGATGTACATAGTTCAGAAATAAAAGCAAAAGTAAATCTATATTTTATGTTGGCCGATTTATAGATAGGTAAACATGCTGCTGGATAGAGTTAATTTTCCCGTTTCTTTTCATGCATTTGTGTTTTTAAATAGAAGATATGGACAAAGAATCAATTCATATGTGTTTTTAAATAGAAGATATGGACAAAGAATCAATTCCTGTGATCCTGATGCCATTTGATTCAGTTAACAAATCAAATGAAGTTAAAGAATAAGGCAAGAGTACAACATCCATGTCTTTTCCAGCATTCTCGAGCAGCTTTTGGGTAGGCACCACCTATATAATATGCAAACATTAATCATTCAATCTCTTTATTTCTTATAAGTAGTTCAATATGAGAAATACAATATCACTCATTTCAATTTGAGAATTTTGGCAATGTCAAATGCTCAAAGATCTAAGCAGAAGATATGTTGCAATCAAATGTATTAAACAAATACAACAGAATAATAATATATAAAATGGAATTGCAAAATCAGCTAGTCTATAACATGCATAAAGTACTTACTCCAACATTTACTAGTGTTAAATAATGTAAATTTATGCATATTCCTAAAGAGAAACGGATTCCTAATTAAAATAGGAAATTGTATAAAAACATTTCAACTCATTTGTAAACCTAAGATTGAGAAAAGAAATAAAAATTTTCTGAGATTTTCTCTTAAAAATCTTCATGGTATCAGAGCCTTCTGCTTGATTTTCAATTTCTTTTTTTTTTTTCATTTTCAGGTACAGTAAAACCCTTGATTTAATATTCACCCATTTAGGCTCGTCATCCTCACTGCCACCCTAGGCTTCATCGGAATCCCATCGCTGGCCAGTCAGTAGAATCTGGTGGCTGTACTCCCATCGCGTGAGCGACGTGCCAGAAGTACATCCTAGGTTACTGTTCACGCACCAACGCGTGAACTTCACCCCCTCTACTCTAAGTTTGTAGCAATTTCTCCAACCTTTCTCTGATGATTCCGACATCATTAGTTCGTAGCAATTTCTTCAACCTTTCCCTAATGATTCCGACATCATTAGTGCGAGTCAAGAAGTATCTCTTATAAGCTAATGTTGACTAAGTTTTTTGACGATATAGGTCTGGGTGTTTCCGTCTCTCTCTCTTTTTTTTTAACTGATGGTGGGTACTCTTATTTTTGGCAAATTTAAAATAATGGTTGATAGTAAAAAATTAGTAATTCCTAGTTCTAATAACCCTCTGTTGCAAATAAGTCTTGTAAAGCTTGATGGAACTAATTATCTTGCATAGTCGAGATCTTATTTATTGTTTATCAAAGATAGAGGGTTATATAGTTATGTTACCGGTGATAAAAAGAAACCAAAAACTACTAATAGTAACTATAATCAGTGGGAACCAGAAATCTCCCTGGTAATGTCTTGCTCATCAATTTTATATAATCTCAAATTGCTTGAACATATCTTTTGCTCAATATTGCAGAAAAAATACGGACTGCAGTATCTCTCACATATTTATAAATTAGTAATAATGCTCAAATCTTTGAACTTCATAATAAAATTCATGGCATAAAGAAAGGTGAGATGACTATTTCTCAGTATTTTTCCAACCTAAGTGGACTGGCAGAAACTTGATTATTTCAAGGACTTCCAAGCTGATTGTCCCGATGATGTAAAATTTCAAAAATTGATCGAAAAAGAATGAATTTATGATCTTTTGGCTAGTTTGAATACTGAATATGATCATATAGGGGTTCAAATACTTCGTAAAGATCCTCTACCCTCCTTAGAACACACTTATTCTTAAGTCCGATAAGAAGAGAGTAAAAGAAGTGTCATGCTTCACATAATACCAGTTGAAAAAGCTGAATTAGTTGCGTAGCCTCCTAATCAACTGAAAGTCAATAGTTACTCATATGATAAAGATCACTAGCAATGTGATTAGTGTGGCAAGCTAAGACACTATGGAACATTGTTGAAAGTTGCATGGAAGACCAACTAGAGGTCGTGGAGGAAAAAAAAGGTTCAACAAAAGCTCAAACAAATATAGCTAATACTAATGCTACTTTTGAGCCACCTGCAATTATCTATTGAGGAGATTTAGAATATAAGACATCTCTTATCCCAGCTGGACTCTCTCCATCCCCCTATGGGTACATCGAATTATATTTCAATCAGGTCTGCATTTCTTTCCAATTCTAATACTTGTCTTTAGATTATAGACTCTGAGCCAAAAGACATATGACAAGCTCTTCTAAAGTGTTTTTAACCTATTCTTCTGGGAAGAAAAGAGGATAGTGTACGCATAGCAAATGGGTCTTTTACTCCTATAATCGAAACATGTTTTGGTGATTGTACTCTAGATATTTGTTATGGAAAGAAGTGTAAAAAAGGGAAGCTTGATTGTAGGAGATAAATTAGGAAGTAATGTAAATAGGGAAGCTTGATTGTAGGAGATATTTTTTACCTAGATAGGCTAATTAGAACTTGTATAAATAGATAGCTTGTATCCTATTTAAAATATAAGAAATATAGAGTTTACATGGTATCAGAGCCTTCATTCTTCATAAGCCGATCACTGTTTCTGGTCTTCTTTGCAGTTGTTTTTCAGCTTCCCGGTGTGAAGCTTTCTCTACTGCAAATCTAGGTGATCTATCTGGACCTGCGTATTTGTGTCACAGCCACCCCTGGGAGGTTGCTCGGCCATAGTTCGGTCCCTGCCTGAAGTCCGGCCGCCTGAAGCTCAGCGCGTGGGTGTCACGCGCCGCCTGAAGCTCCGCGTCCTGTTCCACGCGCCGGCGCGTGAGAGAGCGTGAGGCACTTTCCGGCGGACGGGTTTTGATTTCCGGCGTCGACTCACTGCCAGTAGGTTGTTTCCGGCCTTCCTCTTCTGGTCCGGCTTGAGTTTTGAGTTGAGGTTTGAGTTTTTTTTTTTTTTTTTTTTTTGCCTCTGTCCTGTTTCTGCCAAATTTGGTTGTCTTATTCAGTCTGCCTTTGTTCTATTTTTTTTTAATATGGGTGATCAGAAGACTACGATTACAGATATGGTTCCGATTATGAGTAAAATAACAGAACATAAACTTGATGGATCTAATTTTATAGATTGGAGTAAGACAATTAGGATTTACCTGAGAAGTGTTGATAAAGATGATCATTTAACTAGTAATCCACCTACTGGAGATACTAGGCAGCAGTGGTTAAGGGAAGATGCCAGGTTATTTTTACAAATCCGAAATTTCATTAACAGTGAGATTGTTAGTTTGGTTACTCATTGTGAATTTGTCAAAGAATTGATGGAGTACCTTGATTTTTTGTATTCTGGAAAAGGTAATTTGTCTCGTATCTATGAAGTTTGTAAAAGTTTGTATCGTGTTGAACAACAGGATAAGACACTTACAACTTATTTTTCAGAAATAAAGAAAATTTATGAAGAGCTTAATGTTTTATTACCTTTTAGTCCTGATATCAAGGTGCAACAAACCCAACGAGAGCAAATGGCTGTTATGAGTTTTCTTGCAGGATTATCTCCAGATTTTGAGACTGCTAAATCTCAAATTCTGTCAGGCAGTGAGATCACTAATCTTCAAGAAACTTTTTCTCGAGTACTACGTACTGAAGGTTCTCACAGCCCTTCTCCCTCGATGAATAGTTCTCTAATTAGTCATAATTCTGTGTCTGGACAATTTGGGAATCAAGGAAGAGGAGGTACTTCTGGGAATCAAGGAAGAGGAGGTACTAACTTTGGAAGTGGAACTATCAATCGGGATCCTAGTGCTGTTATATGTTACTATTGTCATGAGCCAGGTCATACAAAACGAACTTGCAAGAAATTACTCAAGAAACAGCATAAGGCAAATATAGCTACACAAGATATTATGACCACTTCCTCTGACAACACTGTGACGATATCTGCTGCGGAATATGCTGAGCTTTCCAAGTATCATTCATCTAAGTCTACTGACCATTCCATTGCTGCTATTGCCAATTCAGGTACTCCTAATACATGTCTTATGACTGCCTCGTCCAATTGGGTCATTGATTCTGGCTGTTCAGATCATATGACAGGTAATTCTAAACTTCTGTCTTTTTTGAAAAAACCTGGTACATTTAGTCATCATGTAACCTTAGCTGATGGATCTAAATCTCTCGTTAGAGGTATTGGTACAGCCAGTCCTACTCCATCACTTCCCTTATCTTCTGTCTTATGTTTGCCCCACTTTTCATTTAATCTATTGTCTGTTAGTAAAATCACTCGTCTATTAAATTGTTGTGTGATCTTTTACCCATCTTATTGTGTGTTTCAGGATCTTTTGACGAAGCGGATTATTGGTAGAGGACGTGAGTCTGCGGGTCTTTATCTTCTGGATGAACAAGTTTCCGTAGCATGTGCTGGTGCTCTCTCTCCTCTAGAAGTTCATTGTCGTCTGGGTCACCCTTCGTTATCTGTATTGAAGAAGTTGTGTCCGCAATTTCAGTCTTTATCTGTTTTAGATTGTGAGTCTTGTCAATTTGCTAAAAATCATCGTTTACCTTTAGCTCCTCGAGTCAATAAACGAGCTTCTTCTCCTTTTGAGATAGTTCATTCTGATGTGTGGGGTCCATGCCCTGTTACTTCTCAAAGTGGATTTAAGTATTTTGTTACTTTTGTGGATGATTACTCTCGTGTTACATGGTTATTTTTAATGAAGAATCGTTCTGAGATATTTTCCATTTTTACTTCCTTTTGTGCTGAAATTAAAAATCATTTTAGTTCATCTATTCGCATTTTGCATAGTGATAATGCTAAGGAATATTTGTCTAGCTCTTTCCAACAATATATGTCTCAAAATGGTATTCTTCATCAAACATCTTGTGTTGACACTCCGGCTCAAAATGGGATTGCAGAAAGGAAAAATCGACACCTTCTTGAAGTTGCTAGGGCCCTTCTCTTTCAAATGAAGGTACCTAAACATTTTTGGGCTGATGCGGTTTCCACCGCTTGTTTCTTAATTAATCGTATGCCCTCGTCTGTGCTCAATGGTGAGATCCCATATAGTGTCTTATTCCCTTCTAAACTTTTGTTTCCCATTGAACCTCGTGTGTTTGGTTGTACTTGTTTTGTGAGGGATGTTCGTCCGCAGGTCACAAAGTTAGATCCTAAATCTCTCCGTTGTGTTTTTCTTGGGTATTCTAGACAGCAGAAAGGATATCGATGTTTTTCTCCTGATCTTAAGCGCTATATTGTCTCTGTGGATGTTACATTTTTTGAACAAACTCCATATTTTTCTTCTTCTCCTATATATGAGAGCAAGGGGGAGGTAGATGATCTTTTAGTTTATACTGTCCAACAAATTTCTCAGTCACCTGCCCTTGATCCGGTTCCTGTTTCGGATCTTGTCCCAGTCCCTACTACTGATCTCGTTCCAGATTCTGTTCCTATTCAGGCACCAACCTCTCCTCGGCCTCGGTTTGCTCAAGTTTATTCTAGAAGAACAGAGCCTACTGACTCACTTCCTCCACCTCCCGTTTCAACAGAAGATCCAGTTCTTCCTCCGTCAGATCTTGATCTTCCTATTGCTCTTCGTAAAGGTAAACGTCAATGTACTTATCCTATTACCTCCTTTGTTACGTATGATGTTTTGTCTCCTTCATCCAGATGTTTTGTGAGTAATTTAGATACTGTTTCTATCCCTACCAATGTGAGTCAAGCATTGGCACATCCTGGTTGGCGCGCAGCAATGCAAGAGGAAATGACTGCCTTAGATGCTAATGGTACTTGGGAACTCATGCCACTTCCTGTAAGCAAAAGGGCTATTGGTTGCAAATGGGTGTTTACAGTTAAAGTTCATCCTAATGGATCGATTGCTCGTCTGAAAGCTCGCTTAGTTGCTAAAGGATATGCTCAGGTTTATGGACTTGATTATTCTGATACTTTCTCTCCTGTGGCTAAATTATCTTCTGTTCGTTTGTTTATTTCTTTAGCAGCTACTTTTAGTTGGTCTTTACATCAGTTAGATGTTAAAAATGCTTTTCTTCATGGAGATCTTCAGGAAGAGGTGTATATGGAGCAACCACCTGGTTTTGTTGCTCAGGGGGAGATAGGTAAAGTGTGTCGTCTTCGCAAATCGCTTTACGGTTTAAAGCAGAGTCCTCGGGCTTGGTTTGGAAGGTTTTGTGAAGTGGTACAACAATTTGGCATGAAAAGGAGTAATTGTGATCATTCTGCATTTTTCCATCGTTCTAATACCGGGATTATTTTGCTTGTGGTTTACGTTGATGATATTGTTATTACAGGAAGTGATTCATCTGGTATATCATCACTTAAATCATTTCTTCAAGCTCAGTTTCAGACGAAGGATCTAGGCCCTTTGAAGTACTTTTTGGGTATTGAAGTGTCCAGGTGTAAACAAGGCATATTCCTATCCCAAAGGAAGTATGTTCTTGATCTTTTGAGAGATACAGGTAAATTGGGTGCTAAACCGTGTACTGCTCCAATGATTCCTAATTTGCAACTAACAACAGATGGTGAATTGTTTTCTGATCCTGAGAGGTATAGGAGATTGATTGGGAAATTGAATTACCTTACGGTAACACGTCCAGATATTTCGTACTCAGTTAGTGTCCTGAGTCAGTTCATGGGTTCTCCTACGGTTATACATTGGGAAGCTTTGGGACAAATACTATGTTACTTAAAAGGTGCTCCAGGACGTGGTCTTCTCTATAGCAATAATAGACATTTGAACATTGAGTGTTTTTCTGATGCAGATTGGGCAGGTTCAAAAGTTGACAGGAGATCAACTACTGGATATTGTGTTTTTGTGGGAGGAAACTTGATATCATGGAAAAGCAAGAAGCAAAGTGTAGTGTCTCGCTCTAGTGCTGAGTCTGAGTATCGAGCTATGGCTCAGGCAACTTGTGAGATTCTTTGGACTCATCAATTGTTAGAAGAACTCGGTTTCAAGTCATCTTCGTGTGCAAAGTTATGGTGTGATAATCGGGCTGCACTTCATATCGCATCGAATCCAGTATTCCATGAACGCACTAAACATATTGAGATAGATTGTCACTTCATTCGGGAAAAGATACAACAAGGAGTTATCTGTACAGAATATGTCAAAACAGGCGAGCAACTTGGAGATATCTTCACAAAAGCTTTGAATAGAGCTCGAGTTGACTATCTTTGTAACAAGTTGGGAAAGAAGTGTAAAAAAGGGAAGCTTGATTGTAGGAGATAAATTAGGAAGTAATGTAAATAGTTGTAGGAGATATTTTTTACCTAGATAGGCTAATTAGAACTTGTATAAATAGATAGCTTGTATCCTATTTAAAATATAAGAAATATAGAGTTTACAATATTAAATTATCTTTAGTTCTTCATGTGCCTCATTGTCCTATGAATAAATATATTATCCGTTAGAGAAAAAAACCCATAATTGCAAAATTGAGTTATTTCCTAATTATTATATCCTTTAGGATATTCACACAAGGAAGAGGATTGACATTGGTAGACTGCACTATGGCTTATATAGCTTGGAATGGAGTCAAAGCTAAATGATAAGTCAAGTTTTTTTTTTTTTTGGGAATAAGGAAATCAACCAAGACATCTTACAGTGGCATCAACGGTTAGGACATCCATCATTTTTTGTTTTAAAGAAGTTATATTCCAATTTATTTCAAAAGACTTTATTTTGTTCCTTGTTATGATGCATATGACTTGCTAAACATACAAGGAGTTCTTATCATTTGAGTAATAATAAAAGTGATATTCCTTTCATGATTGTTCATTATGTTGTTTGGGGACCTACACAAACTCCTTTATCTTGTCATCGATGGTTTGCCACTTTCATTGACTGTTGTACTAGAATAACTTGGATTTATTTGATGAAAGCAAAAATGATGTGTTTCCATGTTTTCAATCATTCAATAAAATGATATGTACAGTTTGAAGCTAATATCAAGATTCTCAAAACGGACAATGGTACAAAATATATAAATGGTAAATTTTGAGCTTATTTGGATGGAAAAATCCATCACACTAGCTGTGTTTATACTATTGAACAAAATGGTGTGAATAAAAAAAATAGATACATATTTGAAGTAGTTCAGTCTCTTTTGTTCACCATGAATCTCCTGAAGAGTTACAAGGGAGATGCAGTTCTTTCTGTTGCTTATCTTATTAATGGAATGCCTCTCAAAACTCTTTAACTTTATAAGTCCTTTAGAGATGTTGCAAGGAAAAACTTCCTACATTGTTCCACCAAAAAAAAATATGGGTATGTTTTGTTCATGCTAGGAATGTCGGAAAATTGGACCCTAGGGCTCTTAATTATGTATTTGTTAGATACTCTTCAACTCAAAAGGTTGACAAATGTTATCATCCTCCATCTAGGAAGTACGTTGTTAGCATAGATGTTACCTTTCACGAATCAGAGCCTTATTTCAATACCAATCAATCACCGCTACTGGGGCAGCGATAGAAGATGTGATACCCCATTCTATAACACTTGATAGTCCTATTCAAGGGGAGAGTTCCAAGAGAGAGGAACATATTTAAATAGATGGTTCCATTCAGGGGGAGACTGTTAGGCATTTAAGCAAACCTGACTTAAAGAGGTATTCAAGAAAAGATAAGACAGGGAAAGCCATCATGTAGCTCGTATCATGTCAAGAATCATCCTCACCTCTTGAAGATACTGGTGAGTTATCTTCAAACTTTGATTGCTATGATGATTTAAATAAACATATTGCTCAAAGAGAAGAGGTGAACTCGTGCACTAAACATCTTATATCTTACTTTATTTTTTATGAATCCTTTTCACCTACATATAGTCTCTGTCTTGTCTGTTTTCTCCATGTCTATTCCACATGATTGGAGAAAAGCCTTGCAAGATTCTAAATGAAAGGAAGCCATAGTTGAAAAATAAAAGATCTGGCAAAGAACAAGACTAGGGAACTTATCACACCTTCATTTGGGAAGAAAATGGTTGGTTACAAATGGGTGTTTACTATAAAACACAAAACAAAAGGTTCAGTTGAAAGATATAAAACTAGACTGGTTTCTAAAAGGGTTTACTCAAACTTTTAGAGTAGACTATCAATTAATCTTTGCACTGGTTGCTAAGATAGGTGCAATTAGAATTCTGCTATCATGTGCAGTTAATTTAGATTGAGATTTACAACAATTTTATGTAAAAAATGCATTTCTTCATGGAGTTTTGGAGGAAGAAGTACACAACGGAAAGAAGATAAGGGAAAGTTTGCAAATTGAAAAAGGTTTTATATGGATTGAAGTAGTCTCCAAGAGCATGATTTGAAAGGTTCAACAAAGCTATGATCTCTTTTGAATACCAACAAAGTTATACATATTATAACTTGTTTATCAAACACTATAAAGGTAAAATTATTCTTTTCACTGTCTATGCTGATAATACTGTAGTAGCTGGAGATGATATAGAGGAGATGACTCGGCTAAAAAAACTTCTTGCTAAATGGTTTGAGATCAAAGATATAGGAAAATTATAGTATTTTTTGGGAATTGAGGTTGCCAGATCTAAAAAGGAGATCTTCATTTCTCAGTGAAAATAAATTCTAAATCTGTTGGAAGAAATTGGTACGATGGGTTGCAAACTAGCAGAATCTCATGTTGAAAGCAATCACAAGCTGCAAGTAGGATATGGTGCATTAGTAGATAATGAAGATATCAAAGTTTGGTTGGAAGACTCACTTTTCTCTCATACCAGACTAGATATAACATATACAGTTAGCCTTGTGAGCTAGTACATGCATGACCCATATGAGCTTCATTTACATTTTTTTTTTTTTTTTGCATTTTGTGATATCTGAAGTCTTCACTGGAAAAAGGTCTTCTTTTCTTTAAAAATAGCCACTTCCAAATAGAAGTATTCATAGGGTTAGATCTTCAAATGATAGGAAATCAATTACTAGTTATTGCACACTTCATAAAAGATAAAATAACTGATGGCTCCCTATGTTTATCCTACGTGGCTTTTAATGAACAATTAGTAGATGTCTTCACTAAAGAACTAAGTAAAAAGTCACTTCATAGTTTGGTTTGCAAGTTGGGCATCGTGATATCTATGCACCAACTTGAGGGGGAGTGTTGAATAATATAAATTTATGTATATTCCTAAATAGAAATAGATTCCTAATTAGAATAGGAATTCCTTATATAAAAACATTCCAACTCTCTTGTAAACCTAAGATTGAGAAAAGAAATAAATTTTTTCTGAGATTTTTTGCTCAAAATCTTCAACTTGAGATAAAATTACCAACTAATAATCAATGTAAGACCGACCCGGTATCACCACTAATCCCGATCTCTCTATCATCCAACTGTTTTTACCAAGTTCCTCTTATGTCTCCATTTTCCTAACAGATACCTATCCTCAATAAATTTATCGATCTTGTTGCTTGTATCTTATAATCTCATATTATAGAAATATATAAACAAAACCCTATATAAAAACACTACATAAAAGAAAGGTAGCTTTACTAAAAGTCATGTGATTAAAATTTTCAAGGTGGTTGACATACTATGATGACAGCACGAGAAACATGAAAACACTTCATTGTTGCTAAAGAATTCTTGAGGAGAAAAGTACTATAGAGAAGAAAGTGCCGGAGAACATATGGCATAAAGACATGATGAATTGTTATATGAGAGTATATACATGTAGTAGCAACTTAGGAAACACTCAATATTCATGAAATCCATGCATTCTTTCATTTTCACAGTGGGAATATTTATGATGAATTACAAAAAAATTAGTTAGGCCAAAAATATTGGAGGATCATGCTAATCTCATTTTACCAAGAAAGCAAATTTTTTCAAAATGGTTTGCAAAGAAAACAAAGTTAAACTGAACGAAAAAGTAGGAGTGAGTCTATTAATAGCAAAGACATGTAAATAGAACATTGAAGGGGACTTCTGTAGCAAATGGAGAATGTAGTTTCCTCACAACAGAGGAGAGCAAAGACAATAATTATCAGATACCTTATTTGGCTCCTTGAATGAATTCTCATCCATTAGATTAGTAGAAGTGAGAACAGTCATTGTTGATTCAGACTGTAGTATTGAATTGAACCCCAATCCATCAATAGAAATTTTGAGACTCACTAAACTGCTCCCAAAGTTCACAATCTGAAAATACATTACAATGAGATATTTACTCCAGCATAAAAATCAAATACACTCTCACATCTTTGAGATTTGGTAGACTACTACAAAAGCAGATGATCCAGAAAGGCAGTTAGATATCTAGGTTAAACTTACAATGAAAACTTATGAAAGTCTGTAGCATTTTATCATATGAAAGTGTAATGCAAAGCAAGGGAGATTTGATCACAGTGAGAAGACATAAAAACCAACAGAGTTTGCATTGAAACTCTGTTAGATTTGGAATAATATTGGTATATCCAGATGGAAACAGTATACCCATAAACCTTAGAATGAAAACTTTGCTGTGTGGAACATGATCTACTCAAGCAATTCCTACTTAAAAAAATATACTTGAATAAAAAAGTAGAGTAAAAACCTTTATTCTCAGGAATTTTTCACTATCAATTGACTTCTGCCAAATAATTGCAGATGCAACAAGAGCAGAGGAATTTGTTTGAAGGGTTGAATTGAGAAGAGTCGGTCCACTTGAATGCATAAAGAAACACTGCACCCAATAGCTAGGAGTCCCATATTGCTGTGAGGAGTTGAAGACAATGGCATCTGGGTTCCACCTTCAGCACCGATTTTTCAACATCAGTTTAGAAATGAAATAAAATTATATTTCCGGGAAACAAAATTAAACCTTAAGGAAAATAAGACATGTACCGCCTATCATTGGCATGCACAAAAAGTGGTGCATAGCTTGCCATCTCAACAATATCACTGCAACGGAGAAAAAACCATGAATAATTAATCAATTGTACAAAATCACTGCAAAAAACAGTTCACTTGAACAGCGATCAAATACATACAAAATCAATGTAAGTTGTATTTAAATTTGTCAAGTCCATTATCACCTGGAAAATGAACTTTTCCACCCACCCTTTCCCCAGAAAATTGAATAAAATAATAAAAAGAAAGAGATACTAACCCCATAAATCCTGAAGCTAGTGTGAACTTAAGATTTATCTAATTCTTTCAATTTACTTGATTTATCCCATACTTTATAGTTGGTAGCAAAAATATCTAACACTGGGAATCGGGATAAGAGGCATGTATCTATGCTGAGCTGGCATTGAATTGGCATGTGGACATGAGCAGGCAGATTAAATTACTAACCAGAGCCCACCTGAAGCTGTCCAACCCTCTACAGTGTTCTGATTTTGCGGATTGGTGAGGTAGAAAAGAGAAATGAAAGGTTAAGACAACTTCAAGCAGGTGCCAATCAAAATCTGAAATCCTATTAGCTAGTGTGGCAAATTTCAGCATCAGCCCAATTTACAAACGTCTTATGGAATAACACCTATCTTAGATATAATTACCAATAAAAAAATATCTAATAAATGTGAAAAATCAAAACAATTTGAGAAAATTGATTGATATAATAAGCACCCCCACGACAGAGGAAAAAAGCATTAGCATCCCACTAATAGTGAATACAAGTTCTTGAATAACTATAGCAAACCTGTTCTTCTCCAGCCCAATGAGGAATCTGCTTCAGCAAGTGCAGCTAAAAGACTTCCTGTACCAGCATCTTTCCCAGTCACAGCATACTCACTCACAAAAGCCTGAAAAATAATAAAAATTAAGTTCATTTGTCACAATGATCAACTGGTTTCAAATAAGAAAAAGATAAAAAACATACCTTGGGACCATTACATGATGTTCGATCAAATTTATTTACCATGGAAAACAAATTGTTGGCAGATGTATAAACCTAGTTAAGAGAGCAGAGGAAAAAGGTTGAGGCTGTGTTGCCTGACCAATGACTATATAAACAAACTTATAAATAAAAGGAAGATTGTAAGAAACATTGAAGTACTTATGAGAAATTACAAGTCCAGTGGCAAGGCGTTTACATGAAAATCATAGTAATCAGCGGGATGATCCAAAGAACGAGAAGACCCATCACAGTTTGAGATTATTTTGATGTCAGGATAGGCACGTTTTATGGCATCGTAAAACTTGAGGTAATTTCCTGATCAATGAAATGAATAAATTTGAGGTCTCATACACAATGCAGTATGACATTTGCAGATATTTTGGACACTTTGTGTGAAGAGAAACCATCTTTGCAATCCCAATAAATTATTTATAAACACAGCAAGGTTGAATTTGAAATATAGACATGCTTGATATAGACTCGAACCTGATTCTTTTAACTAATGCGAAAACACAAAAGAAAAAAAAATCAAATTCATGTACATGTGCATATATGCCCATACAGTTTTCAGCACACAGAACAGACAAAAATCATGGTAAGACTTAAAATAGTATGCAAACCTCGGTAATTTTTCTTTCCACAATCCTCATTTCCAATAGCAACATGTCTTAAGTCAAAAGGTTCTGGGTGTCCCATTGCAGCTCGAACAGAACCCCACTCAGAATCAGAATCACCTCTAGCAAACTCATTACCATCAAGAGCTTCCTGCAATTGCCGCAAGTTACAGAATGCATATGCTGAAGAGAAAAACTATCTAGGGTAAACATAATTAATTTTTACTTTTCTGAACATAAATTGAGATTAAAGATGATTAGGGTGAAATATGCTCTACCAAGTATCAAATATTGATTTCCATGAACTATCCAATGTCAACCTACTATTT
Source organism: Garcia nutans (assembly GCA_947685225.1). Taxonomy (NCBI): domain Eukaryota; kingdom Viridiplantae; phylum Streptophyta; class Magnoliopsida; order Malpighiales; family Euphorbiaceae; genus Garcia; species Garcia nutans. The sequence continues at coordinate 40,026,222 of CANTUV010000024.1, forward strand.
TTTTTTCTCAACAAATTACCATAAGACATAAATAAGACAAAATTAATTTAACTTTACATACTCATTTATTAAGGAAAATACACAAGCAAAAGGGGAATACATTATAAATTATGTTATTAGATGTGTCTAAGTCTAACACTAACAACTCAATTATCAAGTCAGGAGTAGGACTTGTCTAAGCTCTAAGGGCTTGTTTGGTTCACCTTAGAATTGGTTCACTTTGGAATTGAAATAGAAAAATAATCAGACTTCTAAGTGTCTATTCCAAGTTTATTTTTTAAGTAATGAAATAGGTTTTGATAATTATATTAAGAAATATACTCAAAAATACATATCATTTCAATATAAATTAATGTTATTCAAACATAAAAAATATAAAAAGAAATTATTGGTGTTCTTGAGAAACGAAAAAAAAAATGCTAATCCAAGAATTGCATTACATTTCAAAGACCAAAGTGAAACAAACATGGCATAAGTTGTTTTTCCCAACATGATTATAATTAACAATATTATAATCAGCTAGAAGGATGAAATGTTAAAACTGCATAATTCAATTAGAACCTCAATTAGAACCTGACATTGCATAATTTTAAACCTCTGAAGAGAAAAAAATTAGGATTTTGTAAACCTAATTGTTTAAAAGAAAACCCATTAAAACCCATCCACCCATATTCTATACCTACCATTGAAGAGAGATGTAACCTACCCTAAAAAATGACTGCAGGGCATCAATTTTGGCAAGCCCAACTAGCTCAGTTTCTTTTCAGCAGTCCATCTTTCCCTACCGTAAGGAGAGACTGATTTACAGGGAAAAAGAAAGATTGAATAGCAAGTAATGGACCACCCATTCCCTTGCTTATCAACTTCTGGTCTGTCTATTCCAGTATTACAGTAATTTAGAGTTTGAGCTTTCCTGGGCTATGGACTAGCTCACCGATGAATAATGAACTTCCATGCCATTTTCAATGAATAAAATAAATAAATGAACAAATAACAAATTTCTTTACAATTTTATACTCAGAACTGAGCAGCTAAGACCACATCTACTTCAATTATGAGACTAAATCTCAAATTAGAAAATAGTCTTCTTGGCCTATGGTCAAAAAAGATTATGAACTTGTAGACATACTTGTACAAAAGGTAAAATGCTTGATGTATCAACTTGATCGTTATGACTGATTCCTGCCAAATTTATAAGCCCCAAAAGAAACATAAAAGAATAAGTCAAACCATATTCAAAACAGGAGGAAAATTTTTAATAATAAAGCATATGGAGAGTACCATTGTTGAACACCCATATTGGCAGTGCACCAAGGTCTTCTGCAAGCTGCACAAACAATTGGCAGATAATGCAAGTAATTCAATTTTCAAAGAACTCCATTTACCGGAAAAAAGAAAATTTCAAAAAACTCCATATCATTTGGCACCTCCAGAAAAATTACATACTCACCTGAAGAAACTCAAAATGGCCAAGGCCATCATCAGTCCAATACATCCAAACATCACCGAAGTGCCCAGGTCTCTCTTCCCAGGGTCCAATTGTCTCCTTCCAGCGAAAGGCATTTCTCAACCATTCACCTTCAACAAAACAGCCACCTGAAACAGTGGGATTTAAAAAAAAAAGTAAGTTATTGCATTAGGCAGAACAAAACAAACAATGGCCACTGTATGAGTAGAAATATAAAAGCTTTGAAACCAACAAGGACTTGCACCAAAGATGTCTGCACAAATGAACAATCAATATATATAAATTCAAAGTATATCCAGTCCTGAAGATAATAAATCATGAGATTATATTCATTTTCAATAAGGTTTCTGGTATTCAAATTGTAGCTAACCATCCCATTGAGCCAAAACTTCAAACAGAAATCAGGGAAGAAAAAAAAGAGACCAGAAAGTGCTTGTATCTGCCAAAAAAATGATAGAAATAGAATTTATTTACAACAGTTTTATATAGTGCAATCTATGTTATAAGTACTGCTTTACTTTCTCCTGAATATGCAAATATAGAACTTCAGCATTAGTTTAAAGGAAAAAACTGAGTACAGAGATCTCCTGTACTTGGCTTGGTTTATGCAGATTAAACTATGAAAATCAGTTTCTTTACTATAGTTATTGTATTGAGATGTTTAAAAGCAATGTTAACAAGGAAATAAGCAGAATTTCCAACACTTGTAACTCAGGGATTAGAGTTCTTCAAAACAAGCTCTAAGAGATTGTAGGGCTCTCTATTAACTAACCCTAATTTAATTTTCATGTTTAATCAAATAGAACCATAACTATATCCAAAACTTGGGACCATAACATTTGATACCGGAGCCAATAGTTCTGGGTAGATCAAGTAAAAAGTTGTCTTTGTTATTGGAAGTGACCAATGAAAAGCAGCCCAAGCATGAAGCAGTTAAAGTGTCACGAGTCACTAGAACCAGAAATGATATACTAGGGCCTGCCAAATATGAACTTCAAGTTTGGCCCCTAATTGTCAGTTGATGATGGTCATTGAAACCACTACAAAAGATAAAGGTGAACAGTGCCTGGAAATGGATTCCTTGTGATGAAAAGGTGACCAGACATGATCATTAACAGGTAATGACAATATATATAATCCAACTTCGGAAAAATATTGATATGCTTCATAGGAGGGCAACAAAGAAAAGTGTTTCTTTCCCAAATTTTGGAAAATATTATCAAATTACCAACTTTCCTACTTTATACAACAGGTGAAAAAGCAAAAACATTGGGCGCAATGATTTAGAGTATACATCCAAGGAATAGTTCATCACCTCTTCTACACAAAAAATTCGATTTCCATTTTCACATGAAAAGTTTTGATCCCATAAAACAAAGGAAAGTCTTACATAGCGAGATCCAGATATTTTAATACGAATGATTTATATCTGATAATCCAATATGAGCCCAAAACCATTCATGCTATGTACCTGGAAACCTGATAAACCGAGGTTTTATATCAGCAAGCATTTCAACAAGCTCCTTTCGAAAGCCATGCCCCTGTAAGGAGGTGAAAAGGGTTGCACAAACGATTACACACAAAAGAACAAGTTTATCCTCCATAACAAGGAAAAAAAAAATTCAAGCAATGGCATAAATTCTCAGTTTTATATCCAGTATCCTCTTCAAATTATCAGACATGGAAGTGACCATAGTCAAGCCAGGAGTTAGTTTAAATCTTATATACCCATATCCATGAGTATTTCTTTCTACTGGAGGATAAAAAAAATTCACATGGACAGATGTGACATATATTGTTTAAATGAAAATAAGGAGAGCAAGAAAAATAGCTTGTGGATAGTAAATTTCATTTGCAATAAGCATTGGCAAAAATGAAAAGTACCTTATATGTGTCTAAGGGCATGGCTGATACTTGATCAAACCATATCACACCTTTTTCAGTTGTTGTCAATTGGAGTCTTGAGTTTTGATTTGTTCCTTGGGCTTTCAATAAAACCTCAGCCTTTGTCCAGTTTAGAACGTCACAAGCAGAAGCTCTACAAGCATGAAAAACAAAAACTCCAGTTCAACAAATCACTAATTGCAGAATATCAACATAATTGCATAAACATATTTATATGGTGCTCACATAATATTGGCAGTATCCAAAGTCTGTAATCCATTTGAGCTCTTCAATGACAGATATATTGATTGATCCCAATGAACGAACATAAAGAACCACTTTATAGGTCTTCCCTTCTTCAATGTTCTGGAGAAAACAGAAGTATTGAAGCATATAAATGCAATAAATCATCTACAATTTTTAAAAGAACAATATCTAAGAAAACTAGTGCAACAGTACAAAAATTGAATGGAGAATACCTCACAAATCTCATCATCACTATGACTAGAACTTGAAATGTTAAATTATAGACATCAAATCCACAGGTATAGAAGTGTTTACTTCCTCATTCACATAAGTCCAAAAAAACAAGCATACAAAAAAGAATAAATTATCACCCATAAAGTGGCTCTTACCATGGCCCAGAATCCAGGATTGTACATACCAACTCCACCAGCTGGGCAAATGTTGCTGCCTTTGCTGTCACAAAGGACCTCCATTCGGAGTGCAACCTTATTACACTCAAAACAAGAAGATCGATCAGTAGATAAAACTAAAGATGACACATCACCAATTATAGACCAGGGATCAATATTTGATGGAGTGTTAGGGCCCCCAGCTTCAAAACCTAGAAAAAGAAACAAAACAAAACAAAAAGATTTCACGAGATGGCTTAATAACTGTACTTAATATTTAACCTTAACAGTATAAGGACTCCCTCATAATCTCTGAATTGCTTGATTTAGTGCTATTTGATGTTATTTGAAAATTCAGCATCAAATATTTACAAAATTTGGCAACAAACTGTCAGCCCTAAAATTTTAAACATTGCAGTTTACAGACTTACAGACGAACTGTAGCTATTCTTTGAGAATGCTTTAAATGGTAAGGAAAAGAGCTGTGCTGGCTCCAATATTACTGGTGGCACAGTGGTAGTAATAATGTGCACAGCTGATAAATAGATGTGGAATGCATATGATGATAGCAACAGTAACAGAGGATGAGGATCATGATGATTGTTAGGAAAGGTGATGATGCAGGCGTTGTAACAGTTGCTCTGACATTGATGGCAGAAGTAGCAATGCTAGTTGTGATGGTGGTGATAAGGGAGATATGGCGACAAATGCTATAATTAGGATAATGATATTGATGTCGAGCTAACCAGTAGTAATGCAGTGATAGTGGTACTGGAAACAGCAATAGCCGATGGCAAGGGCAGAGATATGTCATGATGAGATGGGATGATGGTAATAATTTCACAATCATAATTGTGCTGTTGCGAGCTTGATGTTCAACAGACTTTCAGATGAAAGTTTTGAGTGATTTTTTTTCTCACAATTTCTGCTAAATCAGATTGTATCTTAAGATGTGCTTCATTTATAAAATGGTAAGAAAATAAGTGAAATGGACTTGAAAACAATTGTGTTAAAAAATCTGATATTTCAGCAATGAATGAGTAATAAAACTCCTCCTAGTCTTCACAACGCCTTTGTAATTGGCTTTTCCTGATCTCTACAATAAAAATCAAGATTCAGATAGTGTGTAACCCATGAGAACTGATTAACAAAAATAATAAAAAGTATTGCCATGCATAGGCTTGCATTTTCATTCAATACATGATTGCTTGCAACCATAGAAGCGTGGCATGATAGAACCAATTTGCTAGATGGCATGGCAAAATCTCATTTTCAAAAACTGTGAATATGATAATATCATAAAATAATTGATTTCTTTTGGAAGTCCCAGAAGAAAGTCGGTCAAGCATTGTTTTGCATTTCACTTACTAACCCACTTCCTGGTCATTAGGATAATTGGTGAAAACATACAAATTTTATCAGTGCATAGGAGCACTACACACTTAATATATAAAATAAATTTATCTATACATTTCACTTTTTTTATTTCAAAAAAAAAGAAAGAAAATTAATAGATGAAAGCAGGTAAGAAGTATACAATGGAGAATAAGGTATCCTTGTCTTAATTAGAAAGCAAGTTCAACTCAACTGATAAGTATTAACCATAATCTGCTGGCCAAATCAAAACAAGTAGAGAAGGAAAAATTAACATAAAAACATAGTTCTCGAAGTGTACATAACATTCCAATAATAAGATATTGGAATTCATACAAAGATGAAGATATCAGCTATATATCATTGTTTTTCTAATACAAAATGAGATGAGAATCTGTATATTTAGTTCAAAACATAAATATTACTGATGTAGAGATTCACCCATGAAGCAAAAAGAAATCTTGCATTAGAGTAGCAGAATTTTATTTTCTAGAGATTCAAAATTTCTAAAACTTGGAAAACTGATTCCTTCTACACTTGTGATTTTTATCATGCACATAGAAGATCAAGCAGGTAAAGAATATGATATCCAATTGACAACCAAAACAGAAAACATTTTTCCTTCTCTCATTAGTCTTTAAGAAATTAATAGATTTGGAATTTACCTCGGTTGCTCACAAGCTCTCCCCATATCCCACCAGCTCCAGCATGGTTTATCTCCTGGAGAAAAATCACTCTTTCCGTAGCAATTGCAGTTGTAATAAATTATCAATCACAAAATTCAAGAATTTGAAACTAACCTCAAAGAATATTCCAAAAAGCGTTTAAGCCGACCCGCAGAAGCATTAACGAGCAATCGTGCAGTGGGTTTAACCTCCTCAACTCCAGCAGCAGAGCATACACATGTAAAGGAAAGGCCGATCAACAAATAGAGATAAAGAAGAGTATAAGAAACCATAATTTATGTATTTCACTTCACAGCATCCAAAGAGATTTATTAAACCCACAAACAACTCAAAATTCAAATCAGTATTTGTATTTATATTATAGGGAGATAAATGCGTGAGAGAAGTGGCTGTTTTGTAACCATTGCTTTTACGTCAACGATGTCCATCGGCATCGAGTAGTGGATTACAAGAAATGCAAAGCTCTTTTTCTGGTTAACTAATTTGCCTCGTAGACCCCACCTCCTTACGACCTTATCCATTTTTTTTTTTTAAGCAGATCATCAAGCTCAGAAACAATGAAAAGGAGTTGAACTGTCCATTCTATACAAAGAAGCCCCTCATTATTCCTTAATAAATTAGCATTACAGCGAGGCACACACCAATACATACTTTTAAACAGTTTGACTCCTGATTTCAAAAACTTGGTGTTCGCACCTATCACCATACATAGTAGCGCCTTCAAGCATTCAGCAGGGCTTTGTTTGTCTCTAATTATATTCATTTTAAGTATTTTTTATTAATTATTAGAAATTTATTAAATAAATATCCTACAATCAAATATTAATAAATTTTAAACCTTATTATTCTTAATTAGACTTTTCTAAATAAAAATACCTTAAAAATTTAAAAGTCCGCTCATATTTTTAAAAACAATTTTTTTCTCTTCCCATTTTTGAATTTCGACTTCTCCTACTCGTTTTCTATCGAAGCAAGAAACCCTCGATTACAGTAGCCGCTATTTTTTCACTATTTTTTTTTCATTTTTATAATTTTAAGGTCGAAGTTGTTGTCTTCTCGTTCATAGTAGCTGATATTTCCTCGCTATTTCTTCACTATTCCTCACTGCGATATAAAGGCATTTATCTTATTTCTCTCTTGATCTCTCTCTTCTAACTCTTTTCGTTTTAGCGTTTAAGGTCGAAGTTGTTGTCTTCTCTCTACACTAACCACTATTTCTTCACTGTTCCTCATTGCGATCTAAAAGTATTTATCATGTTTCTCTCTTGATCTCTCTCTTCTAACTCGTTGTGTTTATTTTGATTTCGAGAATGAAAATTGTTTGTGGAATGTTTTGTGTTCTGTGAAATTTATAATTTTAATCGGTGATTTTTGTTTTACTATTATGGTTATATAAACACATCGGATGGAAGAGCAAATTGTGCATGATATGATATGGTATGAGTTTGTATTATTGAGATGAGTTTAATATGAGTTAGTATGAGTTTTGATATGGGTTAGTATGAGTTGGTATGAGTTTGATATTAGTTGGTATGAGTTAGTATAATTGGTATGAGTTTGATATAAGTTGGTATGAGTTTAATATTAATTAGTATGAGTTGATATAAGTTTCAAATTAGTTAGTATGAGCTTGGTATGAGTTTGTATCAGTTTGATATGAGTTAAAATGAGCTGATATGAGTTTGAAATTAGTTGGTATGAATTAGTATTGATTAGTATGAGTTTTGATATGATTTGTTATGAGTTAATATAATTAGTATGATATTGATATGAATTTGGTATGAGTTGGTATGAGTTTGACATGAGTTTATATGAGTTTATATCAGTTTAAAATTAGTTGTTATGAGCTTGGTATGAGTTGATATCAGTTTGATATGAGTTAGTATTAATGATATGAGTTTGATATAAGTTGGTATGGGTTAGTATGAGTTTTGATATGTGTAACACCCCTATACCCCGTATATGTACACAACATGCTTATACGATCGTAATATACGTATACTGAATATAGGTATCTCACAGTTTTTAAATCATACAAATAATCCTTTTTCAATAATACGAATAAATTTAAAACATTTAAAAGAATTTATAAAACACAATAAATAAAATGTTTTTTTTTTCAAAACACAGCGGAAAATATAACAAATATTTACAAATACATATACATCAAAACTCAAAAGTTTACAAAACATAAAATATATACATGCTTGGCAGTATGTCTTTTGATCTTTAAGCTCCACTATCAACACCTCAAGATCTATACTTTACTTGGTCTAGAGGAACTCTCTGGTTCTTCCTTGTCACCTGCGCGATAAACCATAATCGCGCTAAGCCAACGGCTTAGTGGTACAAACTACAATAAAACTATGCTTCAATGTAATGCTAATGTCACACAATCAAGATTCAAAACCAATTTAAGAGAATATTATATTTCTAATCCTTACATTGTTCACTATCATATCATATCCAAAATATTCATATTATATCTTCATAGTTTCATTACTCAACATAGCTTCCCATGCTATATTCATTGCCAATAGGATACTTATGTAGTATAACCAATATCTGATAAGCATGTATCTCATTATTCATTAATTTCACCATTTAAGAATCACATTGAAAACAAAGACATGCATGGGCCCAAAAACACTAATGTGCCATTAAATTTTCAGAGTTAATGTTTTGGTTTAATATCACATTTATCATTATCATTATCCCAACTAGGCTTCAAGGATTTAGGTTCAACCAAGCTTCAAAGGGAACAAAGCATGCTAAGTATCAACCCAACTTGGCTTCAAGAACCAAACCCAACCTAGCTTCAAGGGTTGTAACATCTCAATTAGGCTTCAAGGACTAGATCCAACCAAGCTTCAAGGGGAGTAAAACATGTTAAACTTCAACCCAACTTGGCTTCAAGGATCAAGCCCAACCTAACTTCAAGAGATTGTTACTATAGGCATGCCACCAACAACAAAACTCTGAAAATGGAATAACATATTAGACACACAATTCATTCATTATTTAATTATCAATTTCATTCTCATTTTCTCATCATCATTAGGCAAACATGCCTCAATCATCTCATTTGCATTATTTTAGCCAACAACAATGGCTTCTCATCTCATCAAGAGAGTATATATCATCAATTGCATTGAACATCATCATTTAGGCACACATGCCTCAATTATGTCAATTACATCATTCAAGTGTATGTAACTAATGGCATTAACACATATTTTAGATGCTCATCAATCATTCACAATGTACAAAACATAACATTATTAATATACATCAACAATACATTACATTTCCTAACACATTTATAATCAAGTCTCAACATCATATGCATGTATGCAATAATGTAGTTTGTACTTACCTCAAGAACACTCACACAACTCTATACTCTTCTTCTTCCAAGAGTTCTTCACTTCTTAAATTAGGGCAAATCACTTTCTTCCAAAACCTAATCCAAAAATGATACAATACATGAATTCCAATACAATTTATCACTTATTAACCTCATCTTAGACCTTTAGATCACAAATTATAACTCAACACCACTAGCTAGGGCCCACAGCCGTGGCCACCCCAACCCCCACGGGCATGGGTTAGGAAACAATTCTGCCCCAAATTGTTCAACACCCCACGGCCATGGCATCTAAGGGCCACGGGCGTGGCATCCAAGATGCTACTGCCTTCAACCAAAATCACATATTCTATGCTTACAACTCCAACAAATACAAACAACATGATAATCTATGAAAATAATTAATCAAACTCAAGTTAAACATCACTTACCACTTCAAAACCCTAATACAAACACATCCTAACTCTTCCAAAAACAAACACCAACTTAACTTCTTATCTTTAACTCAATCCCAACACATACAAACACACCATAATAAAACAAAATCACATTATCAAAAATCCCCAAATCAACTCAAACACAACTTCAATAAAACAAGAGAAATCAAGAGAGAACTTACCAAAGTTGATGAAACTTCAAAATTTTCCAACTCAATCACTTGATTCTTCCTTCAATTTGATCTTAGAACTCAAAACCTTCCTCTTGCTCCCTTGTCTTGATAATGTCCGGCCACCAAAGGAGAAGAAAAGAAAATGAAGAAACAAAGTCAAACTTTTCATCTCTTTAAACCTCCACCAAGCATTCCAAATAAGAAATTACTTAAATACCCTCTTCTATTTGTGTTAACTTCCTTTAACTTACGTGCCCTTTTTAGTAATTTCATAAATAACAAAATAAATATCTTCTTCCTTTGACCATCCATTTTGACTTGTATATATGTTGTATATATTTCCATATATACAACATATAAACTCTCTCTTCAATTCATTTTCTTTCCAATTACACATATACATTTAATTTAAATAAAACAACAATTATATCAAAACTTCTAGGGCACACTTTGGGATATTACAATATGAGTTAGTTTAATTGGTATGAGTTTGATAAGAGTTTGGTATGAGTTTGAAATTAGTTGGTATGAGTTTGGTAAGAGTTGGTATGAGTTAATAATGCACTGGTATGATTTTGGTATGAGTTGATATGAGTTGGTATGAGTCTGATATGAGTTTGTATTATTGATATGAGTTGGTATGGGTTAGTATGAGTTTTGATATGAGTTGTTATGACTTAGTATAATTAGTATGAGGTTGATATGAGTTTGGTATGAGTTGGTAAGAGTTTGATATGGGTTAGTATGAGTTTACATGAGTTTTAAATTAGTTGGTATGAGTAGATATGAGTTGATATGAGTTAGTATGAGTTGGTATGAGTTTGATATGAGTCTGTATTATTAATATGAGTTTAATATGAGTTTGATATGAGTTGGTATGAGTTAGTATGAGTTTTGATATGAGTTGTTATGAGGTAGTTTAATTGGTATGAGTTTGATATGAGTTAGTATGAGTTGATATGAGTTAGTATGAGTTGATATGAGTTTGATATGAGTCGTTATGAGTTTGGTATGAGTTGATATGAGTTAGTGTAAGTTGATATGAGTTTGAAATTAGTTGATATGAGTTAGTATGAGTTGGTATGAGTTTGATATGAGTTTGTATTATTGATATGAGTTTGTATTATTGATATGAGTTTGATATGAGTAGGTATGGGTTTGTATGAGTTTTAGTATGAGTTGATATGAGTCTGAAATTAGTTGATATGAGTTTGGTAAGAGTTGGTATGAGTTGATATGAGTTTATAATAAGTTGGTATGAGTTTATATGAGTTAGTATGAGTTGGTATGAGTCTGATATGAGTTTGCATTATTGATATGAGTTGGTATGGGTTAGTATCAATTTTAATATGAGTAGTTATGAGTTTGATATGAGTTGATATGAGTTGGTATGAGTTTGGTAAGAGTTGATATGAGTTGATAATACACTGGTATGATTTTGGTATGAGTTGGTATGTGTTGTTTGATATGAGTTAGTATGAGTTGGTACAAGTCTGATATGAGTTTCATATGAGTTGGCATGAGTTTGTATTATTGATATGAGTTGTTATGAGTTATGTTAGCCAAATGATCTCAATTTTGATCCTTGACAACTCAAATTGAATGACTTATTTAACATGTGTTTTAAGAACCTTGTTGCAGGAATAGAATATTTCAAATAAGTCAACACAAGGCACATTTAGCGATCGCACAAACCATAGAGACGACCGCCCCATTGAATTGAAGGATGAAACCATATCACAGTAGGGTTCACGGTCACAAACTCGACCTCAGTAGTGACCGCACATCAACATGAGCGACCGTCCAACAAACTAGGACGACCGCAACATGAGAAACCCAAATCATCCAAATTCTAGTAAGGTTCGCGGTTACAAGAACGGTGAAGAATACGGTCTCGCTTACTGATGTAGCGACCGCTCTGCTAATTCAAGAGAAAACTACTCAAACTGACAGTAGTGTTCGCATCCTTAGGTGCGCCTAGAAGTTCGACGCGAGTCTTTCAAATCGACCCCTAATTGGCACCTAGGGTAACCGCGAAATTCATTTTTAGGCGGAAGTTTATTTTGCCCAGTTAAAGAATGCCACATGTAATAACCGTTGTAAACCCACTTCAGTATTCAAAAAGGGCAACCGCACCTTGTGTATGCGTGATCATCTCGACAACCACAGCCTGGGCAAGATTCCAGCAGCAGAGCACTTAAATTCGACTGTTGAAGCAATTTTGAATGCAGCGACCGTCCCTTATCCAAGGGCGACTGCGTGAGACATTGATGCGACCATCCTAGTATCAAGGATGACCTCTAACTGCTTTGAACAGTCTATTGAAACATGTCTAAACTACCAAGACTTATTTCTCACTATCTATAACGGCTAGTTAGACCACATTGGCTATAAATACATTATTATTCTGTTAAGAAAAAGAAGAGATTCTGAATTTTATAGCCAAGCAACATATTTTCTTTTATTACTACAATTAACATTTGAATTGTAATGAGTGTTGGGTGTAAGCATTAAAAACACCATTGTAAAAGTTTGAGTGTGAGCTTGGAAACACTTAGGTTGTGAGAGCTAGCCTGGGTAAAACTCTTGTAAGTGGTTTGAGTGTTAGCCTTAGGAAAACACTTGTCAAGTTGGGTGTGAACTTGTAAAAACACCAAAGTTGAAAGTGAGCTTGTAAAACTTCAAAGTTAGTAGAACCTTAACAAGTTTTTAAGGAAGAGGATGTAGGATTGGAGTAAATCCGAACCACTATAAATCTTGTGAGTTCTTTCTTCTACTCACTACTCAACCATTTATCTCTTCTACATTTCTTGTTTGTTGAGTTTTTTAATTTGCCATCATTCTTCAAGAAAACCAATTCGCCCCCCCCCCCCCCTCTTGGTTGCCATCTTGGGACAGTAATTGGTATCAGAGCTTGAAATTTCTTAAACTTAATTGTGAAATTTGATCTACTATGGCAACTTCTTCTTCATCAAACTCAACCTCTCATGGAAATCTTAACACTATCCTTAGACCCTATTTTGATGGAGCGGATTATTCCTATTGGAAACACAAAATGTATTTGTTTCTAGATAGTGAAGGGATTGAGCTATGGGATTTTATGGAAAGTGAGTGAAACCTCCTACTCATGAGGTTGATGGCATTCAAGTTTCTATTCCCAAAGCACAATGGTCAATTGTCAATGTTAAAGATCGATTCAAGAACAATAGAGCTGCTTCCATCTTGATAAACTCCATTCCAAGAGAAGAAGGTGGAAGAGTTCAACACTTAACTTGTGCAAGACACTTGAACACTATCATGAAGGTACAACTCAAGTGAGATTCACCAAGAAACAAATGCATGTTCATGAGTATGAGCTATTCAAGATGAAACCAAATGAAAACGTCACCGACATGATGAATCGCTTGCTTGCTATTGTCAATGAGCTGAAGAAGTATGGCAAGATATATGATCAAGGTGATGTAAATAGCAAAATCTTGAGAGCTCTAAGAGCTAGAAAGGACTTTGAATCAAAAGTATCATCCATTGAAGAAGCTCATGATCTTAGCACATTAAGAACCTATGAGCTTGTGGGAAAATTACTCACATTTGAGCTACACAGTGAAAAAGAAAAAGATCAAGGTGAGAAAGAAAAGAGTAACAATTGCGCTCAAAGCAATCAAAGAAGTTGAGAGCTCAAGCAATGAAGGTACTGATGATGAAGATGAAATGGAAATGTTCTCAAAAAGAACAAGTGAATGGAAAAGAAAGAAAAGATTACAAGCTAACAAAGGTACACTTCCTAAATCCTCCTTCAAAGATAAAGAAAAGAAAAATGAGGTAAAGTGTTATGAATGTGGTAAATCTGGTCACATCAAATCGAATTGCTTCAAAGTAAAGAACAAAAGAAAATGGGACAAAGAAAAGAAAAAGTCTCTCAAAGCCACATGGGATGACTCTTCTTCAAGCGAAGAGGAAGAAGAAGAAGAAGAAGGAATTGCAAACTTATGTCTCATGGCTATTGAAGATGACTCCAACGAGGTAAGTACTCAATCCTTAAATCTAATAGCACATGATGATATTGATGACCTAGATGATAGTGATTTGATTGAGCACATGAACTTTAAAATAGAAAAATATTTTTCCAAGATGATGCTCTATAAGGAAAAGAGTTCTAAGTAAGAAAAGGATTTTATATGCTTAAAGAACTCTACCCTAGAATTGAAAACCTCAAATGAACACTTGATGAATTTAATAAAAGAGTTAAATAAAAACTCACATGATTTAAAAAAAAGTTATTAAAGAGAATAAAATTCTGAAGCATGAACTAAAAGAACTAAAAGAATCAATTTCAAGATTTCATAAAGGAAAAGAAGCCTTAAACACATTAATTGATAACCAAAGATCACCTTCCTTAAAATATGGATTAGGATTCAATGGCTCAACCAACACTACACTTAAAACACCAACATTTGTAAAAGCAACTACAACTCGAATCTCTAATGTTGATGTTGTAAAGAATAAAGATGCTCACACCAAGTCTAAGAATTCCAAAAAGGCCACTCATGGCTCACTAGGAAATAGAGCTAAGCTCTTAAAAAGTAATCATGCATTTATATACACTAAACATGCACAAAAGAAATCACATACTTATAGTTGTATGCATAATACATGGAATATGAATAGGAAAGTGCAAAGATATAAAACATTGTGGCAATGCACATATTGTATGAAATTTGGACATAAAAGCATTTTTTGTCATATTAGAAAGGCTCATCTCAAGTTAGAAGATGCCTCTGTTGCTAACCATCAAGGACCCAATTTCATTTGGGTACCTAAGAAAAGATAACTACTATTGGCTTATAGGTATGCCTAAAATCTACTATCAATGAAAGCACATGGCTTATGGATAGTGGGTGCTCAAGGCATATGACCAAGAATGCAAAGCTCTTTACAAGTATTAAATACAAACTTGGAGGTAATGTAACTTTTGAAAATAATGCTAAAGGTAAAATTATTGGTGTTGGCTCCATTGGAATACTTAGTAAAGACTTGATAGAAGATGTATGGCTAGTTGATGGTTTGAAACATAATTTGCTAAGTGTTAGTAAATTATGTGATAGAAAATACATTGTAAATTTTGATTCCAAAGGATGCAAGATCACTAATTCAAATGGTGTTATTGTATTTAAAGGAACTAGGATAAGCAACACTTATAAAATTGACATTCATTCCAATAATGCATTTAAATGTTTAATCTATACTAATAATGATGCATGGTTATGGCATAGAAGACTAGGACATGCAAGTATAGATCAATTAAAATGCATTTGTAATGAAAACCTAGTTGATGGTCTCCATAAAATAAAATATGACAAAGATAGAACTTGTGAACCTTATCAACTTGGCAAGCAACATAAGAGCTCATTTAAATCAAAGAATGTTGTAAGTACCTCTAAACCTTTAGAACTCATTCATTTGGATTTATTTGGACCAAATAGAGTTATAAGCCTAGGTGGCAAGTTATATGTATTTGTTCTTGTTGACGATTACTCTAGATTCACATGGGTTAATTTCTTAGCTCAAAAGAATGAAGCTTTTAATCTCTTCAAAACGTCTACAAAAAGAGTTCAAAATGAAAAAGGATATGTGATCACATCCATTGGAAGTGATCATGGCAAAGAATTTGAGAATGAAAATTTTTGTAATGAACTTGGCATTTCACATAATTTTTCTGCTCCTAGAACTCCATAACAAAATGGTGTGGTTGAAAGGAAAAATAGAACCTTGGTTGAAATGGCTAGAACAATGCTCAATGAATATGAATTACCATCTTATTTTTGGGCAGAAGCTGTTAATACCACTTGTTACATTGCAAATCATGTTTACAAAAGGCCTTTAATTAATAAAACTTCTTATGAACTATGGAATCGAAGAATTCCCAGAATTTCATATTTTAGAGTATTTGGATGCAAATGCTTTATATTGAACACCAAGGAAAATCTTGGAAAATTTTGATCCAAATCGGATGAAGCCATATTCCTAGGATACTCATTATCTAGCAAAGCATATAGAGTATTTAATAAGAAAACTTTAGTAGTTGAAGAATCAATGCATGTTATTTTTGATGAATCATCTAAACTTGATCAAAGGAAAGGTAGTACTTTTGATGACCTTGCAGGTACTCTTGAACCACAAGAAACTATTGATGCTCCAAGGATCAATCAGAATGAACTTAAAGAAAAGACTCAAGATCTACCTAAGGATTGGCAATACAAGAAAGATCATCCTAAGGAACTCATCATTGGTGAAACATCTAAGGGAGTATGTAATATCCCGGAATAGACCCTAAGAGTTTTGGAGTTATTGTTGTATTTGGATTTAATGTATATGTGTATATGGGAGATATAAAGATAATATATATAAGACATATACATATACATCATATATATATACATGGGATATAAAATGGTGTAGGGAAAGTGAATTGTATATATATTTGTATAATTAAGTAATAATAATAATGATAATAAGGACAAAAAGAAGAGAGATGAAGAAAGTCAAAGAAAGAATATGTGGTGGAGATTTAAAGTATTATTATTATTATTATTATTATTATTATTATTATTGTTATTGTTATTGTTATTGTTATTATTATTATTATTATTATTATTATTATATATAAGATAAGAACGGAAGAAGCAAGAAGTTTCTTTCTTCTTCTTCTTCTGTTTCTTCTTCTTTGTGGTCGAGAGAGAGAGAGAGAGAGAGAGAGAGAGGATGATTTTGAGAAGATTGAAGATTTTTATTCAAGATTTGGCAAATAACCAAGTAAGTATTCATTCCTTTACATTGATTTCTATGGTTTGAGTTTGAATTTGATATGGGTAGTTATGAGGATGATGATGAATTGTTGAGATTTAAGGTAGTTAATATGTTAAGATGATGATAGTGAAAGATTGAAAGATATATATAGATTTAAATGGTTATTTGTGAAGATGATGAAGGATTAGTGAAATTGGTGGGTAAGGATTTAATATGTATTAGTTGGAGAATTGAATAATTGATGTATGATTGATGTATGTTTGTGTTTAATGGAGTTTAAAACATAGAATACATGTGTTTGGTCCAGAAACAGAGGTATTTTGGGTGCCACGCCCGTGGCCATTGGCTGCCACGACCGTGGCCATTGGAAGCCATGGCCGTGGAGGTGTTGAACACAAGAAACATATTCATTTTATATGCCACGGCCGTGGGGATTGGAAGGCCACGACCATGGCCATTTTAGAGCATTTAGGCAGAATTGGTTGTTAAGCCACGCCCGTGGGGGAATGGTAGGCCACGGCCGTGGGGCCCTAGAGAGAGAAGTCGGTTTGTAATTTGTAATCTAAAGGTCTAGTATGTGATTAATCTAAGAATAATTGTATTGAGATTCATATATTTTATTATTTGAATGGAATAGGTTGTGAAGAAAATGGATGGCTCTAATTCAAGTGGTGAAGAGAAATTGAAAAAGGAAGTGTGTAGTTTGGTGTAAGTGATACATAAGGTAAGTACAAACCCTATTTGTTTGAGTATGTTTATATACTCTTAGATCTTAACACATTTAGCTATAAATGTGTTAAGTAATCTATTATATTATAGATGCTTATGAATAATGTAAATTGCTATGTATATATATACATATTATTAATGAAATATGAAATGTGAAAAAGATGCTGATGTGAGGAAATATGGCAAGTGGAAGATATGAGGATCATTAAAAGGTATGTGCAATATAATTTATTATAAATTGTAATACAATTGAGATATAAAGAGATGTGTGAAATTAATGTTATAAGCTATAATGATGTAAATGATATGATTGAAGCATGTTTATATGATATGTTTGTTTAATTGATATTCAATATCATTGATGATATATATATATATACTTGAATAGTGAAGTGTTATATTGTGAAATGAAATGTGAAGCCATTGTGATTGGCTATGATGATTCAAATGAGATATGAAGCCATTGTGATTGGCTATGATGGTTCAATTGAGATAAATGGGGCATGTTTGCCTATATTATGATGAGAATTGGAAATGGAATTGAGAATGAAATAATAAATGAATTGTGTGTGTCTAATATGTTATTCATTTTCAGAGTTTTGTTATTGGTGGCATGCCTAATGATAGTAACAATCTCTTGAAGTTAGGTTGGATTTGATCCTTGAAGCCAAGTTGGGTTGAAGTTTAACATGTTTTACTCCCCTTGAAGCTTGGTTGGGTCTAATCCTTGAAGCCTAATTGAGATGTTACAACCCTTGAAGCTAGGTTGGATTGGTTCTTGAAGCCAAGTTGGGTTGATGCTTAGCATGCTTTGCTCCCCTTGAAGCTTGGTTGAACCTTAATCCTTGAAGCCTAGTTGGGATAATGATAAATGTGAAAATTAAACCAAAACATTAACTCTGAAAGTGGAATGGCATATTAGTGTTTTGGGCCCATGCTTGTGTTTGTATATATATATGGATTATTGAATAATGGAATAAATGAATAATGTTGAATAATGGAGTAAATGAATAATGAGATATATGTTGTCTTTGTTTTAATGTAAACTATGGAATGAAATATAATGTTATGTGATATATGGTGATAACCGTGGATTGAAATATGTGATGATAATCATGGAATGAGATGTATACAATATATATAAGCAAATTATTGAAAGTGAATATAGCTTGAGAAGCTATGTTGAATGATGAGCTTATAAAATTATAACATGATGTGTAAAATGTATATGGATGTGGAAATGTTGAATATTGCTTCATGAAGGTTTTGGGTAGTCATTGAATTGTGAATTATCGAAATGAAGTGTATGTGTATATAATTATGAATAAATCATTAGTAAAAGTATATATAAAAAGTGTATTCACAATGGGAAAACATGATAATAAATAATGATATGTAAAGTTAATATATAAATATGATTTTATGAAATGTATGTTTATATGAATGTTTTGTGTTACTAAGCTCTCGGGCTTAGCGCAGTTGTGTGATCGCGCAGGTGATTATGCGGTTGATTCGGAAGTTAAGCTGTTATGCTACGAGAAGGGTAAGAGTGTTTCGAGACCAACTAGAAGGTGATGCATACATATAAAGTTTAATTTTGTTATATTATTCACAATCATATATTCATATGTATAATGATTTATTAAATGTTATTAAAATCTAAAGATAGTAATGTTTGAACTTGGATAAGATTTTTTTTTAATTAAAACTAGAAGTGACATTCTTACACTCTATATACGTATTGTATGTATACTAGGTATATGTATAGTACCTATATAGAGTATGAGGGTGTTACAGAGTAATTACTAGATCTAAAATTAATCATATAGATGTTAATTTTGCTTTTGTTTCTCAAATTGAGCTAAAAACCATTGAGGAGGCTCTAAATGATGAAAGTTGAATGATTGCAATGCAAGATGAACTTAATCAATTTGAAAGAAATAATGTATGGGAACTCACTCCTAGACCTAAAGATCATTCAATCATAGGATGCAAATGGGTCTATAGAAATAAGCTTGATGAATATGGTCACATCATTAGGAATAAAGCAAGATTGGTAGCCAAAGGATATAATCAAGAAAAGGCATTGATTATGATTTAAACATTTGCCCCTGTAGCTATATTAGAAGCTATTAGGATATTACTTGCTTTTGCATGTCATATGAATTTTAAACTCTTTCAAATGGATGTTAAAAGTGCATTTCTAAATGGATTTATAAACGAAGAAGTTTATGTTGAACAACCTCCTGGTTTTGAAAACTACAATTTTCCAAATCATGATTTCAAACTCACCAAAGCTTTATGTGGATTGAAACAAGCACCAAGAGCATGGTATGATAGACTCAATGCATATTTACTTGAAAATGGTTTTTCAAAAGGAAAAGTGGACACAACTCTTTTTGTTAAAAAGGACAAACATAACATTTTAATTGTACAAATTTATGTGAATGACATAATATTTGAAGCTACTAATAAAAACTTATGCAAAGAATTTGCTTGTTGTATGACTAGGGAATTTGAAATGAGCATGATGGGTGAACTCAAGTTCTTCCTTGGACTGCAAATCAAGTAATGCAAAGATGGAATCTTCATTAATCAATCCAAATATACAAAGGAACTCATCAAGCAATTTGGAATGGATGGCTGCAAGATTAACAAGACTCCTATGAGCACATCTTTGAAATTGGGTAAAGATGATAATGGTAAAGCAGTAGATGAAAAGAAATATCGAGGTATTATCGGATCACTACTTTACTTAACCGCTTCTAGACCTGATATAATGTATAGTGTATGTCTTTGTGCTAGATTTCAAACTTGTCCTAAAGAATCACACTTGAATGCTACTAAGAGAATTTTGAAATACTTAAACGGTACATTGCATTTAGGTCTTTAGTATCCTAGAAACACATCATTTCATATCTTAGGTTTTTTGGATGCGGATTATGCTGATAGTATCTTGGATAGAAAAAGTACAACAGGAGCATGTCACTTTCTTGGCAATTGTCTAGTTTCTTAGCATAGTAAGAAACAAGTATCGATAGCCTTGTCTACGGCGGAAGCCGAATATGTTGCAGCATGTTTCTGTTGCACACAAGTGTTATGGATGAAGCAACAATTGCTTGACTATGGTAAAGTGTTTAATAATATTTCCATTAAATGTGATAACACTAGTGCTATCAACTTGTCCAAAAATCCTATCCAACACTCTAGATCTAAACATATAGACATCAGACATCATTTTTTGAGAGATAATGTTCAAAATCAAAATATTGTTTTAGAGTTTATAGATACACATAATCAACTTGCTGATATCTTTACAAAACCTTTGAATGAAGATAGGCTTAACTTCATTAAGAATAATTTAGGTATGATTGATGGAACATCCATGAATGAATAAAATTTTGCCTATTCACAAAATTTCTAAAACAAAAATCACTAGGCACCAACTTTGATCACTTTGTTTAAAACTATAACAATTCACAATTCTTACTCCTCTCATTTTTGAGATACTCGCGGTCGTTCCAATGCTTCTTGCGATCACAATCTTGCCAGACAGATTCATCTGAATTGACCCTTTAGTGAGCGGCCGGGAAACATTGTGAGAGGTCGCAATAATTTGAACAGTTTCAACCGTTATAGATATTCTCTGCACTTGCGAGCGTGCAGTTTATTCTAACGGTCGCTAGAGTGTCTTTAGCAATCACGCCTATACAAATAGGAGACCGCACTCTGTACACTCTGCTCGAAATTTTGTAATTGTTTGCAGTATGACAGGTCGCGATTTTCCAACCTTCAACACTCATAAACAGCTACTTTCTTAATTTCTTCTATTTAAGACCATCATACATCAGTTAAATAGGATTTTTATCACTTATAACGTACAAACTTCCCTCCATATCTTCAAATCCTCTCAAGATCATCTCCTTTTCAAACACTCTCTATTTTCAAAGTTTCTTCTACTTTTTCAATTCTCATGGCCCCCAAAAAGAAAATTATTTCCAAAGGAAAAGGAAAAGGAAAGAAACCTTCAGGAATCACCATCAGTGAACCTCAAGATGCTCCTCCATCTCCTCCACAATCTAGAAGAGGTGAGAAAATTCATAAACCTCACCACCAAACCCCTGACGAAGATGTGAGATATGCTATGCTGAAAAGAAAAAAATTTGAAGGAACTAAATCTCCATTTGGTGGCATGCTCTCTGCCCTCAACATTAAGGAAGAGATTGAGAGTCTACTTGATGTTCTTGGCTGGAGAATATTTATTTTCCCTGATGAGGTAGGTTACTCTAGTTTAAGTAAGAAATTTCTCATGTCCTTTCAAATTGAAAAGAGTGCAAATTCTGCACTAGGGTGGTATGGGGTTAGATTTAAGCTATTTGACCAACACCTAGCCTTAACCTTAGAAGACTTTGGAAAAATTTGGGACTTTCTTGTTGATGGAGTCACCTCCTACAATGACTTAACCAAACCCTCTCTACCTTTTGGCAAGAAATTTCTGTAGAGACTTCATTTGAAAAAGAGTCAAAAGCTAGACACATCAAGTCCCTCACCCACTGGATGCTTCATAGAATTATAACCTATACTATTCACCAAAGGGCTAATGGGAATGAAAAGGTAACTAAAAGAGACCTTATTTTCTTATATGCTTTCACCCACAACATCCAAATGAACACAACAAAATTCTTGATTGACACATTGTATCATCATGCTGTCAAAAGAACTAGAACTTTCTTCTTATCCTCCCAAATCACTCAAATAGCTAGGCACCTAACTCAAATAGCTAGGCACCTAAACTTACTCAATGATCTTAACATAGCTACCTTGAGAAACCCTTTCAATCTTGCCTTAAGTGCCATCACCATTGACTATCTAGAACATGCTGGCTATGTAAGGAAGATTGAAGGCACATATGTGTACTACTTTAGCAAAAGAGGAGTTATTGATAGACACAAGAAAAGACCAAGATACACCATTAAGGAAGAAGGAGTGTAACACCCCTATACCCCGTATACGCACACTACATACTACCATATCTGTAATATACGTATATTGAATATAGGAATGCTACGGTTTACTAAACAAACAACTCCCTCCTTTATACAATAATATAAGCAAACTTAAAATATTTAAGTTATATCATAAAACACAATAAATAAACATTCATTCAATACGCAGAGGAAAATGTAGAGGTATTTACAAATACATAAACATCAAAATCAAATTTTACAAAACATAAAGTTTATACATGTTTGGCAGTCAGTCTTTGATCTTTAAGCCCACTATTAACACTTTAAAATCTAGACTCGACTCGGTCTAGATGAACTCTCTGGTTCTACCCTGTCACCTGCGCGATAAACCACAATCGCGCTAAGCCAACGGCTTAGTGGTACAAACCACAATAACAATATGCTTCAATGCAATGTCAATGTCACACATTTCAACAATAGAGACAATATTCATAAATAATACATTAATATTTTTCATAATATTACATTCCATTATTTTATTCAATTGTTTCTCCATTCATGAATCACATTGAAACAAAGACAAGCATGGGACCAAAAGACACTAATATGCCATTCAACTTTTAGAGTTAATGTTTTGGTTCAATTATCACATTTATCATTATCGTTATCCCAACTAGGCTTCAAGGATTAGGCTCAACCAAGCTTCAAGGGGAACAAAGCATGCTAAGTATCAACCCAACTTGGCTTCAAGAACCAAACCCAACCTAGCTTCAAGGGTTGTAACATCTCAACTAGGCTTCAAGGACTAGACCCAACCAAGCTTCAAGGGGAGTCAAGCATGCTAAACTTCAACCCAACTTGGCTTCAAGGATCAAGCCTAACCTAGCTTCAAGAGATTGTTACTATTAGGCATGCCACCAACAACAAAACTCTGAAAATGGAATAACATATTAGACACACAATTCATTCATTATTTCATTATCAATTTCATTCTCATTTTCTCATCATCATTTAGGCAATCATGCCTCAATTATCTCATTTGCATCATTATAGCCAACAACAATGGCTTCACATCTCATCAATAGAGTATACATAACCAATTGCTTCTCTCTCAAAGTCTGCAGTACAATCCCCAGATGCTTGTCATGATCCTCTTCATTACGCGAATACACCAAAATATCATCAATGAAAACCACCACAAACTGATCTAGATAGGGCCTAAACACCCTATTCATCAAATCCATGAAAGCTGCAGGTGCATTCGTCAATCCAAAAGGCATCACCAAGAACTCATAATGCCCATATCTTGTGCGGAAAGCTGTCTTAGGAACATCTTCAACTCTGACCCTCAACTGATGATACCCTGATCTCAAATCAATCTTGGAAAACACTGCTGCTCCCTTCAACTGATCAAAGAGATCATCAATCCTAGGCAAAGGATACTTATTCTTGATAGTTACCTTATTCAATTGCCTATAATCGATGCACAACCTCAAAGTACCATCCTTCTTCTTTACAAACAAAACAGGAGCTCCCCACGGAGAAACACTAGGGCGAACAAACCCTTTATCCAACAACTCCTGCAACTGCACCTTCAACTCTCTCAACTCAGCAGGTGCCATTCGATAAGGAGTGATAGAGATGGGAGTGGTACCAGGCAACAAATCGATACCAAACTCAACCTCTCTCTCAGGGGGTAACCCTGGCAACTCCTCCGAAAAAATATCTGGAAATTTCGCAACTGTGGGTATACTATCAAGTTGAGAATCCACTACTCTGGTATCCACAACATGAGCAAGATAAGCATTACACCCTTTTCTAATTAACTTTCTAGCTGCAAAAGCTGATACAGACAAGGATGCAAGTTGTCTCTGCTCACTAGATACCATTACACTTCTACCATCACTAGTTCTCAAAGTAACACACTTCTTTTGACAGTCTACCACAGCTCCATGCTTAGACAACCAATCCATGCCTAAGATCAAATCATATTCCTTAAAAGGCATTTCAATCAAATCACCAAGAAACTCCTCACCTTGCACCACAACTGAACTATCACGATGTACCTTACTCACCACAACACTATGTCCTAAAGGATTTGTCACTAAGACATCAAATCCTAAGGACTCTGAATGCAATTCAGACACAGGCAAAATAGATGCACTTATGTATGAATGAGTAGATCCTGGATCAATCAAAGCAGGAACTGAAATGCAAAATAAAGAAAATGTACCCGCAATGACTGCTGAAGCATCTGGTTGCCTCTACATCACATACACTCTCTGAGAAGATCCAGCCTCATCTGGCCTACTGCCTCCGGATGTAGAGCCTCCTCTCTGACTGATCCCAGGTCAACCACCTCTACTGAAACCTCTGCCCCCTCGACCACCTCTGCTGAAACTAGGTCGAGAAGCTGCAGTATCAGTCTGTCTATCCTCCTGTAGCTCAAGGCAATCTTTGATAAAATGAGCTGGTGACCCACATCTAAAACATACTCCCGATCCACCCGTCTTCCAACAAGCAGCCCCATGTGTCCTACCACAATGAACACATATAGGTGGAATGGATCTCTGAACCACTGGAGTCGGAGTACTTGCTACAGAAACTGTAGGTCTCGGTCTCTGCCTCTGATACTGAGCTGACCTACCCGACTGCCTCTGGCTCCTACTAATTCTCGGAACAAAACTTCCTCTGCCTCTTTTAATAGATGAAGACCCTGCCTCAAACTGGGATCTCCTAACTCTGGTCTCCTCCTCGGTAGCAGCTGTTGCAATACCCTGTGCTCTCTCAACACTTCTAGCTGCTGCAACCAATTGAGAAAAATCCTGATACCGAGAACCAGCAACAATACATATAATAGAGGGCCTCAATCCCTCCTCAAATCTCCTACACCGGTCAATCTCATCAGAAATAATCCCACCGGTATAGTGACTCAACCGGATGAACTCTACCTCATACTCTGTCACAGTCCGGTTATCTTGTCTCAGATTTAGAAATTCCATCTTCTTAACATCCTTATACTCCCTCGGCGTATATTTCTGCTCAAACTCCCTCAGAAAATTACTATAAGACAATGTCGCTGAATCATCCATAGCATGAGGAACCGTCTTCCACCAATCATAAGCATCTTTCTGTAGAAGGGATCTAGCATAATCAAATTTCTCTTTAGGAGTGGCTTGCAACTGAATAAATACTCTCTACACTCTATCCAACCACTGCTCAGCTACTGCAGGATCTGTAGTGCCAAAGAAATCCTCAGCCCCATACTTCCTCAATTTATCATAATGCCTCACCGACACTTGTGGCTGTGGTGGCTGCACTGGAGCTTGCCTCAACAATTCTACCACATGCCGTAACCAACCCGGCGGAACCTCATCAGCAGCTGATCTCCATGGCACAGGAGCAGGGGCCTCTCCAGCTCTATCAACCCTAGCTCCATCTCTACCCTCTTCAGGAGCTACACTCTCAGCACTACCTTCTACAGACTGGCGTGACTGAGATGCCATCACTACCTATATCTGCAAACACAGCAGAATATACCTCATTAAAGATCAGAGACTGCCAATACCAAAACATGTATTTTATTCAAAAACCAACTTTTAAAATCAAAATTTTCTTTTTCTTACAATTTACCTAGGTTGAGAATCTCAAACCTAGGCTCTGATACCAAAACAGTTGTCACACCCCTATACCCCGTATACGCACACTACATACCACCATATCTGTAATATACGTATACTGAATATAGGAATACTATGGTTTATTAAACAAACAACTCCCTCCTTTATACAATAATATAAGCAAACTTAGAACATTTAAGTTATATCATAAAACACAATAAATAAACATTCATTCAATAAGCAGCGGAAAATGTAGAGGTATTTACAAATACATAAACATCAAAATCAAATTTTACAAAACATAAAGTTTATACATGTTTGGCAGTCAGTTTTTGATCTTTAAGCCCACTATTAACACTTCAAAATCTAGACTCGACTTGGTCTAGATGAACTCTTTGGTTCTACCCTGTCACCTACGCGATGAACCACAATCACACTAAGCCAACGGCTTAGTGGTACAAACCACAATAACAATATACTTCAATGCAATGTCAATGTCACACATTTCAACAATAGAGACAATATTCATAAATAATACATTAATATTTTTCATAATATTACATTCCATTATTTTATTCAATTGTTTCTCCATTCATGAATCACATTGAAACAAAGACAAGCATGGGCCCAAAAGACAGTAATATGCCATTCAACTTTTAGAGTTAATGTTTTGGTTCAATTATCACATTTATCATTATCATTATCCCAACTAGGCTTCAATGATTAGGCTCAACCAAGCTTCAAGGGGAACAAAGCATGCTAAGTATCAACCCAACTTGGCTTCAAGAACCCAACCCAACCTAGCTTCAAGGGTTGTAACATCTCAACTAGGCTTCAAAGACTAGACCCAACCAAGCTTCAAGGGGAGTTAAGCATGCTAAACTTCAAAGGATCAAGCCCAACCTAGCTTCAAGAGATTGTTAATATTAGGCATGCTACCAACAACAAAACTCTGAAAATGGAATAACATATTAGACACACAATTCATTCATTATTTCATTATCAATTTCATTCTCATTTTCTCATCATCATTTAGGCAATCATGCCTCAATTATCTCATTTGCATCATTATAGCCAACAACAATGGCTTCACATCTTATCAATAGAGTATACATAACCAATTGCATTGTACATACACTTTGAATGCTCATTATATCTTTCACATTTCATATTTCATCATTGATATGTATATACATAGCCAATTACATTATTCATATATATTTAGAATCCTCAACATACATTCCACATAGTTCACATTATGCAAAACATAGCATTATTCATATACATCAACAATGTAATAAATTACTTAACACATTTACAACCAAATGTGTTAAGTTCCAAAGTCATATAAATGTATACAATCATGTAGGGTTTGTACTTACCTCAAGAACCACTCACACCAAACTATACACTTCCTCTTCCAAGAATTCTCAACACTTAGGTTAGGGCAACTCAACCTCTTCACAACCTAATTCAAAAGGAATAATACACACTTATTTACAAATACACATGAATTCCAATACAATTATTCACCTATTAGTCTCATACTAGACCCTTAGATCTCAAATACAAGCCAAAACAACTATCTAGGACCCCACGGTCGTGGCCTCACAACCCCACGGTCGTGGCCTCACAAACCCCCACGGGCGTGGGTTAGAAAACGAATCTGTCCAATTTGCTAACACCCCCACGGTAGTGGCATCCAAGGGCCACGGGCATGGCATCCATTTTGCTTCTGTTTCTGACCAAACTCATGTATTCTATGCTTTCAACTCCATTAAACACAAACACAATGAAAATCTAAGATAATAATTGCTCAAACTCACAACATACATCAATTACCAACTCACAACTCTAACTCTTCCAACACCAAATCTAACTCCATCTCTTCAATTCAAACCCAAAATCAAAATCAAATATACCCAACACTCTCAAACACATCACAATCAAACATATTCATACCATCAACAATTAATCATCAAACTCAAATACAACTTAAAATAAAATAAGGGAATCAAGTGGAAACTTACCAAAGTTGATGAAATTTCTTAGATTTCCCACTTGATTACTTGAAATCTCCTTTAATCTTGAGCTTGGAAGATCAAATCTCTCTCTTGCTCTCTTGCTATGGAGGGCCGGCCAAGAAGGAAAAAGAAAAGAAAAAGAAGAAGAAGAAGAATGAGAAGCAAAGTCAAATACTTCACCTCTTTAAACCTCCACCAAGCAAAAATAATATTAAAATAATCAAATGTATCCTCTTCCACTCATCTATTTTTCCTTTTTCCACTAATTAATTAATTATAAATAATTAATTTATCTTATTTTGACTTCCAAACATTGACTTGTATATGTTGTATATATCACTATATATACAACATATACACTCTCTCTTTACTTCTTTTCTCTTTCCATTAAACATATACATTCAATCCAAATACAACAATAAATATTCCCAAAACTTTTAGAGTATACTTTGGGATATTACAAGGAGACTCCTTAGAAGTTGCTGTTGAACTACCTCCCAAGGCTTCCTCATCTAAACCTACCCAAACCAACTCTCTTACAAAACAGATTTTGAGAGCCATCAAATCTCTTTCCAGGAAACTCTCTCACTTCAAGAAAAGCGTCTCCAAGAGATTCCATCACTTGAACAAAAGGATTGACCATATATCTCATATGCATCATGATCTCTATGACATGCAAGGCAAAATGAATTTGCCTCAATGCAATCTTGAGGATTGGGATATAAGTGATCATACAGAGAGTCCCCCTGAAGCAGAAGAATCCATCAGCACTAGCTCTACCAGAAATGTTCCCCTTGATAAGGGAAAAGCTCCTTTAGAAGAAGAAGAGCTAGATGAGGATGAAGATTCTGATTAGTTTACTTTTTTTGTTTTGGTTTTTGTTTTGTTGTTTTTCTTTTTTTCTCTCTTACATTGTCTTTGTACTGCCCTCTTTCTAATAACATTATGTTTATTACACATTCTATTCATAATCTTACCATTGTCTTTAATATTTCTCTTACATTTTGCATTTTTCCTATGACAAAGGGGGAGAAAATATGTAAATGTTCTTATACGAAGGGGGAGAGATATATACAAAGGGAGAGAGATATACAAATGAAATTACAAATGGGAATGTTATTTTACTAATGTGCCAAGTTATAAGCTATACACTCCAAAATAAACATGATACATGCATATGTTTAGGGGGAGCTTTATAGTAACCCTCAATACATGAGAAGTTTAAATTAGGGAGATTGCTCATATTGTTAGCCAATTTAATTTACATTTCTCTCAATTTATATCATCATTCCATTTGATTGTCAAAGTCAAAATGGGAGAGATTGTTAGCCAAATGATCTCAATTTTGATCCTTGACAACTCAAATTGAATGACTTATTTAACATGTGTTTTAAGAACCTTGTTACAGGATTAGAATGTTTCAAATAAGTTAACACAGGGCACATTTAGCAGTCGCACAAACCATGGAGACGACCGCCCCATTGAATTGAAGGATGAACCAATATCACAGTAGGGTTTGCAGTCACAAACTCGACCTCAGTAGTGACCACACATCAACATGAGCGATCGTCCAACAAACTAGGACGACTGCAATATGAGAAACCCAAATCATCCAAATTCCAGTAAGGTTCGTGGTGACAAGAACGGTGAAGAATACGGTATCACTTACTGATGTAGCGACCGCCCTTTCAAATCCGCGATCGCTATGCTAATTCAAGAGAAAACTACTCAAACTGACAGTAGTGTTCACGTCCTTACGTGCTCCCAGAAGTTCGACGCGAGTCTTTCAAATCGACCACTAATTGGCACCTAGGGTGACCGCGAAATTCATATTTAGGCGGAAGTTTATTTTTACCAGTTAAAGAATGCCACGTGTAATAACCATTGTAAACCCACTTCAGTATTCAATAAGGGCGACCACACCTTGTGTATGCACGACCGTCCCGATAACCACAACATGGGCAAGATTCCAGCAGCAGAGCACTTAAATTCGACCATTGAAGCAATTTTGAATGCAGCGATCATCCCTTATCCAAGGGCGACTGCGTGAGACATTGACGCGACCGTCCTAGTAATAAGGACGATCGCTAACTGCTTCAAACAGTCTATTGAAACAGGTCTAAACTACTAAGACTTATTTCTCACTATCTATAATGGCTAGTTAGATCACATTGGTTATAAATACATTATTATTCTGTTAAGAAAAAGAAGAGATTCTGAATTTTATAGCCAAGCAACATATTTTCATTTATTACTACAATTAACATTTGAATTGTAATGAGTGTTGGGTGTAAGCATTAAAAACACCATTGTAAAAGTTTGAGTGTGAGCTTGGAAACACTTAGATTGTGAGAGAGAGCCTGGGTAAAACTCTTGTAAGTGGTTTGAGTGTTAGCCTTAGGAAAACACTTGTTAAGTTGGGTGTGAAATTGTAAAAACACCAAAGTTGGAAGTGAGCTTGTAAAACTTCAAAGTTAGTGGAACCTTAACAAGTTGTTAAGGAAGTGGATGTATGATTGGAGTAAATCCGAACCACTATAAATCTTGTTTGTTGAGTTTTTTAATTTGCTATCATTCTTCAAGAAAACCAATTTACCTCCCCCCCTCTTGGTTGCCATCTTGGGACAACAAGTTAGTTTAATTGGTATGAGTTTGATATGAGTTTACTATGAGTTTAAAATGAGTTAGTATGAGTTGATATGAGTTTGGTATGAGTTGGTATGAGTTGGCATCAGTTTGATATGAGTTAGTATGAGTTAGTATTATTGATATGAGTTTTGATATGAGTTGTTATTACCTAGTTTAATTGGTATGAGTTTGATATGAGTTAGCATGAGTTGATATGAGTTTGATATGAGTTTATCTTGAGTTGATATGAGTTGGTATGAGTTGGTATGAGTTGATATAGTTGGTATGAGTTGATATGAGTTTGAAATTAGTTGGTATGAGTTTGCTAAGAGTGGGTATGAGTTTATATGAGTTGATAATAAGTTGGTATGAGTTGGTATGAGTTGATATGAGTTAGTATGAGTTGGTATGAGTTAGAAATTGGTTGGTATGAGTTGGTATCAGTTTGATATGGGTTACTATGAGTTGTTATGAGTTGGTATGAGTCTAGTATGAGTTGATATGAGTTAGTATGAGTTGATATGAGCTAGAAATTAGTTGGCATGAGGTTGGTATGAGTTGGTATAAGTTTGATATGGGTTACTATGAGCTGTTATGAGTTGGTATGAGTATGATATGAGTTTGTATTATTGATATGAGTTTTGATATGAGTTGTTACAAGTTAGTTTAATTGGTATGAGTTTGATATGAGTTCGGTATGAGTTGATATGAGTTAGAATGAGTTGATATGAGTTAGAAATTAGTTGGTATGAGTTGGTATCAGTTTGATATGGGTTACTATGAGTTGTTTTGAGTTGGTATGAGTCTGATATGAGTTTGTATTATGAGTTTTGATATGAGTTGTTATGAGTTAGTTTAATTGCTATGAGTTTGGTATGAGTTGATATGAGTTAGTATGAGTTGATATGAATTAGAAATTAGTTGATATGAGCTTTGTATGAGTTGGCATCAGTTTGATATAGGTTACTATGAGTATGTATCATTGATATGAGTTAGTTTAATTGGTTTGATTTTGGTATGAGTTGGCATCAGTTTGATATGAGTTAGTATGAATTGATATGAATTAGAAATTAGTTGGTATGAGTTGGTATCAATTTGATATGGGTTACTATGACTTTGTATTATTGATATGAGTTTTGATATGATTTGTTATGAGTTAGTTTAATGGGTATGATTTTGGTATGAGTTGGTATGAATTTGATATGAGTTAGTATGAATTGGTATGAGTCTGATATGAGTTGGTATGAGTTAGTATTAGTTTGGTATTGGTTAGTATGAGTTTTGATATGAGCTGGTATGAGTTAGTTTAATTGGTATGAGTTTGATATGAGTTGATACTAGTTAGTATGAATTAATATGAGTTAGAAATTAGTTGGTATGAGTTGGTATCAGTTTAATATGGGTTACTATGAGTTGTTATGAGTTATGTTCATTGGTATGAGCTTGATATGAGTTAATATGAGTTGGTATGAGTTAATATGAATTGGTATGAGTTTGTATGAGTTTGAAATTAATTAGTATGAGTTTCTATGAATTACTATGAGTTGAGATGTGTATGATTTTCTCATGAGCTATTTTGATGTTGACTTTGTAATAAAAAAATTACAGGAAAAATGGCAATAAGTTCTCATACTAGGCCATCTTCTCAAAGTCAGCAATCTACCTTATGCGGGGAAAAGCCCACAATGCTCCATGGAAGTCCAGGAGTAATGTCGTCAACTTCTCCTCAAGGCTGGAGGATAAAAAGAAGAATGCCTTTTGAACCATGTGTGGCTGGTAAGGCAAAGCAGGTAAGATTCGGTGTGTTCTTTAGTGACGACATGCCAATTTATGAGAAGGAAGTGGGAGGTGAACATACTAATAAAGAACACATCAGAGTAAGTAATTATCAAAAATTGTCCACTTTAGACAACTTTATTTGAAATTGGAACTTGTCAATGATTGAGTAACTAATAAATAGAATATGTACCAGGATGTTGATTATATCATCTCTCCAAGTGATTGGAGATACCACCAGGTTAATAGAGTAGGCCGTGGATTGCAAACAATTCAGCTGATAAAGAATGTAATTGGTTATAACAAAGAAAAGGTTTGTTTGATTTACAATTTGTGACTCATTGTGATTTAGGATGCTACTGTGTTCTGTAACACCCTATCTTAGCCTACTTTTATAGACCAAGACAGAATGTTATCTCATGGTGGTTGTGTCTTAATATTTTACTTAGACAATTTTAAGTACAGATTTAAAATTTTTTTTGCCATAACCTCCCCTAAAAATGGAGGTCCCAAGTGTCGACAAAATTGATTTTTCTTATTTTTGAAAAATATTTTGATTCAACTCAAGCACACTCACAATTAAATACAAGTCACACTCCCAATAATCCACCCTTATAACCTCAACTACAATCCTGCAAGAAGAATTCGCACTTCTATATTCCCAACCCATCTCAATTCAAAACCATACAGATATTATACATTACTAGATTTACATGCTACATCAAGTTATCTCTTTGTATTGTTCAAATAAGTACATGCCAGTTTCTAATACCAAAATACAAAATAAAGAGCACCACCTAAGTTTGTTGATGACCGACAAATCGCAGGACTCCTTTGCTCGCTATTGGCTCCTTGCTAATAACCTACGAGTTTAGAAGAAACTAAACTCGCTAAGCATTGCTTAGTGGGTACTTTAACCATTGCCGAATATAAATAGTGCAAGGAAAGTTGAAACACATATAAAAGTAGAATACTGCATAATTAAACTATTTTCATACAATCGTCATATTTATATTGTCTAATTAAGTTAAGATTCACATTCTGTATGTAAACAACATGTAATATAACTTTATTATAATTACGAGTTAATCTGCTCCACTAGGTAATTATGAATACACCGATCTCGGAATGAGGCCTCGTATAGAGTTACGCGTGGTCTTGACCTCACATGACTAATTGCCATGGTCTTGGTCTCACACGATATAAAACATAACTGCGTGATCTTAGTCTCACACGACTAGTTGCCATGATCTTGACCTCACACGATATAACCCCCATTCCAGGCCGATTTTACCCATTTACCGAGTAGAGCATATATAACATTTCATATATACCCATTCACTTCGTATATATATACCACATATTCTCCATGTATCTACAATATATATACTTACACAAATACCACATATACTCACATATATATCATATGTATTCACATATATACCATATACATGCATATATATACCATATGAACAAAAATTTATAAGAAAATAAAATTTCTTTTATGTTAAAGTACCAAACCTTGCTTTTCCTTAGTCCTTATTCTATATCACTTCCTTTCCTTCCTTGTCTCCTTGATTTCCTTATAATCTTGTTTGTCACCAAACACTTTAAATCAAAAGCCTTAAACTTAGGAAAAATGCCTCCTTCTTCCTTCTCTTATGGTTTGGACAAATTTACCATGCAAGAGGGGGCTTTTATACTTTCTTTCCTTAGCTTATTTTGATCCAAATGGAAGCCATAAGTGGTGAATAGATGTTGACTTCCAATTGGTACACCTTATAGCAAAAATGGCCACTTTTAATTGGTCCATTTGCCTTCTTCCAAATGGTACACCTTATAGCAGAAATGGCTACTTTTAATTGGTCCATTTGCCTTCTTCTAATTAGTACACCTTATAAAAAAAATGGCCACTTTTAATTGGTCCATTTGCCTTATTCCAATTGGTACACCTTATAGCAAAAATGGCCACCTTTAATTGGTCCATTTGTCTTCTTCTAATTGGTACACCTTATAGCAAAAATGGCCAGTTTTAATTGGTCCATTTGTCTTCTTCTAATTGGTACACCTTATAGCAAAAATGGCCACTTTTAATTGGTCCATTTGCCTTCTTCCAATTGGTACACCTTATAGCAAAAATGGCCACTTTTAATTGGTCCACTTGCCTTCTTCTTTTATCTTATTTATTTGGCAAGCCCTTAGGCTTCCTTTTATTCATATTTTGACCCCCTCAACTTTCTTGTGCTGTAATTTTATAGTCTAGGGTGTGAAAATATCAAAATACCCTCTAACGATTAATCGATTGTAACTTTTAAACCGCGCATTTTTGGGAAAAATTGAAACCCACGGTTATGACCCGATTAATCTCGAGAATATTCTTTCGGGGTCGGATATGGGCACTATTAAGAACTTCCGACACTTAATTTTTAAGTTTACATAGTTGCCCCTAACTTTTGAGAAATTTCCACTTAGGTCCTTTTGATATCCCTTCCTGACCTTGCTGTCTTTTTTTATTAATATCTTTTTACTCACAACTCCAAATTAAGTAATTCTTATTGCCACTGAAACTAGACATCCGGGGCTATATTGTTTCAAAAGTTCAGGTCGATCCGAGCTATATCTGATTTTTGACGTTCCTTTGAAGTCAAGCCTACTTTGCTGTCCTGAGGCAGTTTGCACATTGTCTACTAAATCCATCATATCTTATTCTGTACAACTCCAAATTGAGTAATTTCAAGTTATACGTCTAGATAAGACACAAATAAACAATTAAGTCTTCTTTGAGACTCTCTAATTCTATCATTAACTTGGATGGAATTCGAGTTCAAGTTATAGGTCATGTTCTAAACTCCTTTGTTCTAAGCCTAAATCATATCCTCAATGTCTGTTTCTTACCAATCTGGAATTCGGGATGTTACAATTCTATCCCCCTTAATTTAAGTTTCACCCCAAAACTTACTTATTCATGCATGATTCTTACGTATAATTACACATAGCTTGTGATTCTATGTTTCGTTCCACGAATCTAGAGACATCATATATTGACATAAATAATTATCTGCTTAGTTCATCAACATATAACTCAATTATCAATTCTTATCTGGCATGTACATCTACCTATTCATCATATAACTTTCTCCTTACTTTATCTTACATGGCACACATAGTTACTTACTTACTACCTATCTTCCAGAATCGACTAAACCAATGCTCTGATACCACTAAATGTAACACCCCATCTTAGCCTACGTTTATAGACCAAGACGGAATGTTATCTCATGGTGGTTGTGTCTTAATATTTTACTTAGCCAATTTTAAGTACAGATTTAAAAAAAAATTTGCCATAACCTCCCCTAAAAATGGAGGTCCCAAGTGTCGACAAAATTGATTTTTCTTATTTTTGAAAAATATTTTGATTCAACTCAAGCACACTCACAATTCAATACAAGTCACACTCCCAATAATCCACCCTTATAACCTCAACTATAATCCTGCAAGAAGAATTCGCACTTCTATATTCACAACCCATCTCAATTCAAAACCATACAGATATTATACATTACTAGATTTACATGCTACATCAAGTTATCTCTTTGTATTGTTCAAATAAGTACATGCCAGTTTCTAATACCAAAATACAAAATAAAGAGCACCACCTAAGTTTGTTGATGACCGACAAATCGCAGGACTCCTCTGCTCGCTATTGGCTCCTTGCTAATAACCTACGAGTTTAGAAGAAACTAAACTCGCTAAGCATTGCTTAGTGGGTACTTTAACCATTGCCGAATATAAATAGTGCAAGGAAAGTTGAAACACATATAAAAGTAGAATACTGAATAATTAAACTATTTTCATACAATCTTCATATTTATATTGTCTAATTAAGTTAAGATTCACATTCTGTATGTAAACAACATGTAATATAACTTTATTATAATTACGAGTTAATCTGCTCCACTAGGTAATTATGAATACACCGATCTCGGAATGAGGCCTCGTATAGAGTTACGCGTGGTCTTGACCTCACACGACTAATTGCCATGGTCTTGGTCTCACACGATATAAAACATAACTGCGTGATCTTGGTCTCACACGACTAGTTGCCATGATCTTGACCTCGCACGATATAACCCCCATTCCAGGCCGATTTTACCCATTTACCGAGTAGAGCATATATAACATTTCATATATACCCATTCACTTCGTATATATATACCACATATTCTCCATGTATCTACAATATATATACTTACACAAATACCACATATACTCACATATATATCATATGTATTCACATATATACCATATACACGCATATATATACCATATGAACAAAAATTTGTAAGAAAATAAAACTTCTTTTATGTTAAAGTACCAAACCTTGCTTTTCCTTAGTCCTTATTCTATATCACTTCCTTTCCTTCCTTGTCTCCTTGATTTCCTTATAATCTTGTTTGTCACCAAACTCTTTAAATCAAAAGCCTTAAACTTAGGAAAAATACCTCCTTCTTCCTTCTCTTATGGTTTGGACGAATTTACCATGCAAGAGGGGGCTTTTATACTTTCTTTCCTTAGCTTATTTTGAATCAAATGGAAGCCATAAGTGGTGAATAGATGTTGACTTCCAATTGGTACACCTTATAGCAAAAATGGCCACTTTTAATTGGTCCATTTGCCTTCTTCCAATTGGTACACCTTATAGCAGAAATGGCTACTTTTAATTGGTCCATTTGCCTTCTTCTAATTGGTACACCTTATAACAAAAATGGCCACTTTTAATTGGTCCATTTGCCTTCTTCCAATTGGTACACCTTATAGCAAAAATGGCCACCTTTAATTGGTCTATTTGTCTTCTTCTAATTGGTACACCTTATAGCAAAAATGGCTAGTTTTAATTGGTCCATTTGTCTTCTTCTAATTGGTACACCTTATAGCAAAAATGGCCACTTTTAATTGGTCCATTTGCCTTCTTCCAATTGGTACACCTTATAGCAAAAATGGCCACTTTTAATTGGTCCACTTGCCTTCTTCTTTTATCTTATTTATTTGGCAAACCCTTAGGCTTCCTTTTATTCATATTTTGACCCCCCTCAACTTTCTTGTGCTGTAATTTTATAGTCTAGGGTGTGAAAATATCAAAATACCCTTTAACGATTAATCGATTGTAACTTTTAAACCGTGCGTTTTTGGGAAAAATTGAAACCCACGGTTATGACCCGATTAATCTCGAGAATATTCTTTCGGGGATGGATATGGGCACTATTAAGAACTTCCGACACTTAATTTTTAAGTTTACATAGTTGCCCCTAACTTTTGAGAAATTTCCACTTAGGTCCTTTTGATATCCCTTCCTGACCTTGCTGTCTTGTTTTATTAATATCTTTTTACTTACAACTCCAAATTAAGTAATTCTTATTGCCACTGAAACTAGACATCCGGGGCTATATCGGTCAAAATTTTAGGTCGATTCAAGCTATATCTGATTTTTGACGGTCCTTTGAAGTCAAGCCTACTTTGCTATCCTGAGGCAGCTTGCACATTGTCTACTAAATCCATCATATCTTATTCTGTACAACTCTAAATTGAGTAATTTCAAGTTATACGTCTAGATAAGACACAAATAAACAATTAAGTCTTCTTTGAAACTCTCTAATTCTTTCATTAACTTGGATGAAATTCGAGTTCAAGTTATAGGTCATGTTCTAAACTCCTTTGTTCTAAGCCTAAATCATATCCTCAATGTCTGTTTCTTACTAATCTGGAATTCGGGATGTTACATGTTCAATCTCATATAAAACTTATTGATAACACTCTTTTATTATTTTGGTGTAGATGGCTGCCTTTAAATAATACAATATCAGCCACCTTCTTGGCTTGATGAAAGAAATTTTGATTATTGGTCTGGGCTTTTTCATTGGCTTTTCATACATTAAGTTCCAAATGAAAATAAAAATGAGCTTTCATTTAAGTTTGGAAAGTCAGTCCTAAAGTTTGGAATTGTTGAGTATTGTTTAATAACGGGGCTAAAATACAGTGGCCTAAAAAACATGGTTGGGGGGACTAAACTCTTAGTTCATCGCTATGGCAGATGGACATGAGAGAGATTATATGATGAATTTAAAAATTACAAGGATGTTGAGCTGTAAATAAAATTAGGAGTAGCTTGCTTGGTTAAAATGTTGATTTTAGGAAAGGGTAAGACTACAAAGGTTGATCCCAAAATATTAGCTCTTGTAGACGATGTTGAGGCATTCAATAACATCACATGGAGGTTTGTGAGATGGAAATTTATGTATTTAAAGTTGAAAAAATCCCTGGAAAATTTGAAGAGCAAAGTGGTGGGCACCTATTTTGTCATCGATTTTTCTGATGCCTTGACCATATTTGGACTGGAGGTAATTCCTAATTTACAAGAGCTAGGGGTAAAGAGGTGCAAAAATGGGGTTCTGTGATTGATGAACTGGAAAATATCTGCAAAATATCCATACCCACAAATTTGTTCAAAGTTGTCGCAGCAGGTATTTTACTTGATATGAGTTTGCTATTTTGTATTTTCCCAGTGCAAGTACTATTATATTGTTTACACATATTGAATCAATATGTTAATGCATAGGAGCTGACTGATGTGAAAATGAAAATAACAAATGTTGAGGCTGATTCTCCTAATCTATAAGGAATTTATGAAAATGAAATCCACAGACACTCGAAAAAGGAAAAAATTACTGACCCTTAGGTGTTTCTTGCATCTCGTTTTGTTTATGGGATCATAATGCTTATCAATATAACTAGTTTAACTTTCTAATTACTATATAATTTTTCAAGAAACTTGAGTTGATAGCAAACCAATTAGTGAAACTGAAGAAAAAACATTCAAAACATTTGAATGCAGAAGCAAAAGGAAGCAAGATCCAAGTGTCATGCATGAAAGAAAAATGCATGTGGATGTAGATATGGAGATGAATAAAATGGATTTGTGTATATCACAACTGGAGTGTAGATGTAGTGCATTAGAAAGTAAAAATGCACTGCAAACTCAATTAAATAAAGAACTGAATACTACCATTTCACGGTTGAGCGACAAACTCACAGCCTAGGAAGCAAATGAACATAAAAGGGTCGCATCTATAACTCAAAAGGAAAAGGAAAGAGGCAAAGGATGAAAGGGAAAAGATTCATAAAGAAAAAGACAGTGAAAATGAAGAAAATGCAGAGGCTATGGAAGAAAAACAAATGAAAAAGAAGCACTGGGATTGGATTCTACAATTTGTACACCTCTGGATGAGTATGACGATTATACTAAATCCAAGTTATTTATTGTAAAATTTTATAATTGCAAGTATATCTAATCACTTAAAATATCACTACTTGCAGAAAAGAAATTTCAATGGTGGCCGAGGACATGATGTAGCTTAGCATATCATTGGTTGAAGTGATGAAGACCAAGTGTGAGGAATATAAGAAGAAACGTTTACACATGCCGAACACTAAATACATTGGTGATGAGTGGACTCCTGAAGGAAGAGGGTAGCACAAAAAAGGAGCAAACATCTTCAAGTCATGTGTCAAAAGAGGCGGATGAAGTTACATATCCACCTATTCTGCCCTTGGATCCTTTCTCACCCCCATTTACCGATCAGTGCCGAAGTTTTGATAACTGGTGGCATTTGCATTTTGATAACTATAAGCAGTAAGCTGCACTTTAATTATAGATTTTAGTTTTCACAATGATTATATTTAGATATAAATAAATTATTCTTCCAAGCAAATAAGCAACAGTGATCCAAAAGTGGACCAACCTTTTTCGGAGGGTGAGATATATGATTTCACAGTGCATTCCATGAATTATAAGGATTTTTAGTATCGATTATGAGTACCCCAAGTTTGGCTGTCTAACAATGTAAGATTTTCAATATAAATGCATCTTGTTGGATATTACATTGCAAAGCATTTTATTATTAAATTAACATTAATGTGTTTTTATTGAATTGTAGGAAATTGATGTCATGTTATATTATGTGCGACAAAAACAAAAATATAATGCAGACTTCTTTAACCAGAGAAAGACATGTGGGTCTTGCTATGTCAATCAATTTTTTATGTCATGTCATGAAGAGTTCAAAAAGAAAAACTGGATGACTCCCAGTTATTTAACAGACTTTCTTGAGGGCAAGCACAAGTATGGTAAACATGTCAAGGATGTTGACATTATTTATTTACCAGTCAATCAATTCGGACATCACTGGTTTCTTAGTAGAAATAAATCTACCTAAGTGGTCAATAAAGATATATTCGTTGTATGCGGACGGCCACAGAAGCGATAGAACAAAATGTGTTAAGCCAATTGCAGAGATGTTGCCCTATGCTTTAAATGATGTTAAAATTTTCAACCATAGACCTGAATTGGTGTAATATCCCCATATATGCCCTAGAAGTTTTGAATGTTGTTGTTGTTGATGTTGTTGTTGTTGTTGTTTTAAATGGGATTGAATGTATATGTTGATTTGAAAGAAAAAAAAGGAATTGGAAAGTGAATGCTTATGTATATGTGTTTTGGGAAAGAAAAGAGGGTTTAGAGAGAAATGTATATGTTGTTTATATGATAATATATATAACATATAAGTTGGTCAAGGGAGAGTCAATGCAAGAAGATATTTTCATTTGTGATAGGTGAAATTACTTATATGGGCATATAAGAGACAAGAGGTTAGTTAAATGGATAAGGGTATATAGGTAATTGTTTGGTTAAAAAACTCTTGGTGGAGATTTAAAGAAGAATTGACTTTGTTTTCTTCATGATTTCTTCTTCTTCTCCATTGTTGGCCGGCTCCTCCATAGACAAAGGAAAGCAAGAGACAAAGAGAAGATCTTGAAGAGTTAAGCTCAAATTGAAGGAAGATTAAGTGATCAAGTGATGATTCAAGAAGTTTATAACTAAGGTAAGTTCTTTTCTTTGATTTCTTTTATTCTTTTGAAGTGGTATTTGAAGTTAATTAGGGTTTGTTGATTTGATGATGAGATGTGTTTGTAATGTGTTTTCAAGTTTTAAATTTGGTTTTAAGTTAAGAGTTTAAATAGGTGTTGTTGTTGGAAGTGGTGGATGTTGATTTTGGAAGATGGAGAAGGATGTTGGTTTTAGGGTTTTGAGATAGTATGTGTTTAAATGTTTTGTGGATGTGTTTTAATAAGGTGAATATTGTGATAAACATGTAGAATTTGTGTTTAGAACATTGATTCCATTCATTTGAACCATGCTATTTTGTGTATGATGAGTTTGAGTGCAATTAGAGGAGACTTGTGTATGTTAGGGTTTCAATCCATGAGTGACACGGCCAAAAGCAAGGAGAGACACGACCAATTCATGAGAGACACGGCCAAGTCAAGGGAATTTTGGCCGTGTTGGGTGGATTTTGAGGAGACACGGCCGTGTTCTATGCCAGTGTTGGTCACTGCCAATTTGTTTTGAGAGACACGGCCACAAGCTTGGTCGTGTCCTGTGCCCGTGTTTGCTACTGAAGTGTTGGATTGAGAGACACGGCCACAAGCTTGGCCGTGTCCCTTGG
Source organism: Garcia nutans (assembly GCA_947685225.1). Classification (NCBI taxonomy): domain Eukaryota; kingdom Viridiplantae; phylum Streptophyta; class Magnoliopsida; order Malpighiales; family Euphorbiaceae; genus Garcia; species Garcia nutans. The sequence goes on from CANTUV010000024.1 coordinate 40,068,354, forward strand.
GTGTGTTGGTTACTGTGTTTGGTTTTTGTTCTTCTTAAATGATTGGAATTGAACTTACATTTGATAATGCATATGATATTATATGAACAAGGTTATGTACTATGCATTGTAAGTCTTGTGAATGGTGATGTGTTATATGAATAATGTATTTGAAATTTGATACTAATGATGCTATATGTATAATGTGAGTGATATGATGGGGTAATTGATTATGTATACTCGAATAATGAAAGGTTATAATATAAATTGAGATATGAGGCCATTGTGATTGGCAATGATAATTCAAATGACATGTGAAGCCATTGTTATTGGCTATGATAATTCAAATGACATGTGAAGCCATTGTTATTGGCTATGATGATTCAAATGACATGTGAAGCCATTGTTATTAGTTATGATAATTCAATTGAGAATGAAATTGATAAATGAATTGTATAGCTAATGTGTTATTCCATTTTCAGAGTTTGTTATTGGTGGCATGCCTAATATGAGTAACAATCTCTTGAAGTTAGGTTGGACTTGATCCTTGAAGCCAAGTTGGGTTGAAGTTTAACATGTTTTACTCCCCTTGAAGCTTGGTTGGGTCAAATCCTTGAAGCCTAATTGAGATGTTACAACCCTTGAAGCTAGGTTGGATTGGTTCTTGAAGCCAAGTTGGGTTGATACTTAGCATGCTTTGTTCCCCTTGAAGCTTGGTTGAACCTAAATCCTTGAAGCCTAGTTGGGATAATGATAAATGTGATGATTAAACCAAAGCATTAACTCTGATAATGGAATGGCATGTTAGTGTTTTGTTTGGGCCCGAGTCTGTCTTTGTTGTTAATGTGATATCCAAATGTTGAACTAAATGAGTAATGAGATCTATGGTTGCTTTTGTTGGAAGTGTGTTTCATGATTGATAAATTTGTGAATAAAATAATGTTATGAAGTATGATTTGGTAATGTGTGTAATGATATATTGAAAATGAATATGGCTTGAGGAGTTTTGTTGAGATATGAGTTTATGAGAATATAGTATGATGTGTAAAATGTTTATGAATGTGGAATTTGTGAGAATTGTTCTCATGAAGGTTTGGATAGATCATTGAATAGTGATTTGTTAAAATAATGTATATGTATATGTATATGAGATAGAAATGGTAAGTATAGTTTTGTGAATGTTCTATGTAAATATGTGTATGATTTATGAGATCAGTGGGAATATATGAAGAATGCTTTGAGAAAGGAAAACAGGGTAAGAAAACAATAAAACATGATGCTAAAAGTATAAGGTATGATCTTTATGTAAAGTATATATATTTTATATTTATTTGTATTACTAAGCTCTCGGGCTTAGCGCGGTGGTGTAATCGCGCAGGTGGTTATGCGGTTGATCTGGAAGTCCAGCTGTTATGCCACGAGAAGGGTAAGAGTGTCTCGAGACCAACTAGAAGGTGATGCATACATGTGTGACTTTAATTATGTTGTATTTTTGATAAGAATAATGATTTTTGTAAATGCTCTTTAAATTAATGCAATATTGCTTAAACTTGGATAAAGGTTTTTAATTGGAAACGAAAAGTGACATTCTTATACTTTATATACGTATTGTATGTATACTTGGTATATGTATAGTACTTATATAGAGTATGGGGGTGTTACAATTGGAGAATAAAAAGAGTACAAAACTGACAATAAATTATGAGAATAATGTTTATTACCAAATTTGTTGACTTTTTAATGAAGGCCAGCCTCAACATATGGGACTGCAATTGGCAAAACATGGAAATATTTAGATACAACATGAAAGTTCATTAATGGGTGCATGCTACAAATAAAAATAATAACGCTTATTATAGTGAATAACATTTTGACATTTTGTACTAATATTGTGAATAGCTTAACTTGTATATATAAAAAAATATTATTCTCAATTATTTTGTTTGTAATAAAAAATAAGCAATTATTAATTTATATGAGATTTTATGATTTGATGCGGATGTTGAATATTGCTCTGAGTTAATACAGGATGCTTATAAGAAAAATGAGTTTGGTATGAGTTGTGGAAGTCTATTTATCTAGGATGTCCCAAAGATTGTTGACACAGGATGTTCCAAACTCATATCAATATAAATACACTCATACCAAACTCATATCAATACAAATACACTCATACCAAACTCATATTAACTCATACCAATATAATTATACTCATACCAAACTCATACTAACTCATATAAATAATTTTATAATCATACCAAACTCATACTAATTCATATCAATAAAAATACACTCATACTAAAGTCATACTAACTCATATCAATAATTTTATACCCATACCAAACTCATACTAACTCGTATCAATAAAAATATACTTATACCAAACTCATACTAACTCATATCAATAATTTTATACTCATAATAAACTCACACTAACTCATATCAATAAAAATACACTCATACCAAACTCATATTAACTCATACCAATATAATTATACTCATACCAAACTCATACTAACTCATATCAATAATTTTATACCCATACCAAACTCATACTAACTCATATCAATAAAAATATACTCATACCAAACTCATACTAACTCATATCAATAATTTTATATTCATAATAAACTTATACTAACTCATATCAATAATTTTATACTCATACCAAACTCGTATGAATTCATATCAATACAAATACACTCATACCAAAGTCATATTAACTCATATCAATAATTTTATACTCATACCAAATGCATACTAACTCATATCAATAAAATTATACTCATACCAAACTCATACTAACTCATATCAATAATTTTATACTCATAATAAACTCATGCTAACTCGTATCAATAAAAATAGACTCATACCAAACTCATATTAACTCATACAAATATAATTATACTCATACCAAACTCATACCAATAAAGATACAATAATACAAAACTCATATTAACTCATATCAATATAATTATGTTCATACCAAACTCATACTAACTCATATCAATTAAAATAATCTCGTATCAATAACATAATAAATAAAATTCAAAATTTTTTTTTCCTAACAATCTTAATATGTAATTATTGATCAACTTCTACTAAAGTCTAGATCATTTTGCAACAAATGAACATTACAAATAACAAATTTATTGAACAAATAATTCTTGCATGTTGAGATGAATATTGTTTTTATTTGTTAACCGTCGATGCTCCTGAAGAACTGTGCAAATGAATGGGATTTTGGAATATAGATCTATTATGACCATGCTTCCGACAACGACTACACCTCAGATGATCTTTATCCTCACCTAGTGAAGGAATCCTGCATTTTTTCCACCTCCCAGTTGATGTGCGCACATCTGGTGGTAAAAGAGTGACATTGCAAATGTGATATAGGATAGACCAATCGCCGATATGAGAAATTGGATTTATGACTTCTTTGTATGTTTGAAACCAATACTCACACGAGTAATATTGATGCAAGAAAGGATCCCTTGAAGCTAGCAAGTGGACCAATCACTAGGAGCAAGGCAAAGAGATATCAAGCTAGTATGGCTTTGCATATTCAAGAAGAGATTTCAAAAGAGCTTCAAGAATTATCATTCAAGAAGATGGAGATAGAGCTTGAAGAAGGCACACCAAAGCTGATTATGATACTTAGTGTGGAAGCTAAAGGCTAGCTAAAGAAAGGTCCAACGTGCAAGAAAGGTCCATGGGGGTTCATATAAAGCCTTAGGAAGTAATTTAAGGCCCATGGACAGCCCAAATAGTGTGGGGCATTTCTTATGTTGAAGGGATTAGTTTGGTTGTTTCCATACTTTATATTTTCCTTATTGGATTAGGATTTTGTTTCCATACTTTATATTTTCCTTAGTGGATTAGGATTTTGTTTCCATACTTTATGTTTTCCTTATGCAATTAGGAATGTTTTCCTTATGCAATTAAGAATGTTTTCCTTATGCAATTAGGAATGTTTTAGTTTTCCATATGCAATTAGGAATTTTGTAACCCTTATTTAAGGGCACTATTAGGCCGAATTTCAGACCACAACAATTAATAAAAATTTTCAAATTCTTCTACAAGTTCTTCTTGTGAATTTTCGTGTGAGAGAGATTAGAGTTGATTCTTTAATTCTTTCTTTGCATCAAGAATTAGGTTTACTTATCAACAAGAGTTGTGGCGTTTTCCTTCTTCTTACCAACTAAATCCTTCAATCATAGTGAGTTCGCGTCTCTTTATAGGCATTGGGTTCATTAGGAGGTGATTATCAAGTTTCAAGGAGTTCTCTACCATTGTTATACGTTGGGTTTGCTGCCATCATTGCTAAGGGTCCGCATCATTTGGTATCAGAGCCTTGCTACAAGGTAATTTTTATCTACTTTGTCTTTCTAGGGTTTGTTAATTTAGGTCTTTTAAATTTCTGCGTTTTAAGGTTCTTAGAGAGTCTAGTCTTTAATTTTCAAAAAAGAGTCATATATCAATTCTGATCAAGGTCGAATTGAAGGAGGGTATTCTTAGGGTGAAAACGAAACCTAGGAAAGGATTCTTGGAGAATTTTGAAACCAAGAATTAGGGTTCTTGAAAGAAAGCAAAAGCTAGAGTTTGTGTTCAAGTTTGATTTCGATTTGGTCTTGAGTGAATCTGGGGTTGCGAATTAAGTCCAGATTTCGAAAAGTCCTTGGGAGTAAATTAAGTCCCAAATCAAGGGGATAGTGAGAGGAAGCAAAAAAAAAAAAGAGTACAAAACCACCTCAACAAAAATTGTTTGATATTCTTGCTATTTGGGTGCTAAGGATCAGATCTAGGTGGGGGAGAAGTAATAAAATTTTTGGGCGAAAAATTTCACCTTTTGAGGAGCTTTTGGAATTCGAAAATCAGACCTTAATATTCATGTTATTTGAGTGTTATAGGTGGGAATTAGAGTCTAGAAGCTAGCATTTTGGGTAGAATTGATTAGGTCCATAAAGCAGCTTGCCAAGTGTGGGTTGTTTTTGATTCTTTATATCCAAATTTGTCTTGTTTATTGTCTTCATTGTTTCTGATTTCTTTATCTAGCTTTTAATTCCATTACATTGCTAAGTATCATTTGCTTGTGTCGATACTTGGTTTTATATCGTGTAGTGCAAATTACCTTGTATTGCCTCCGGATACTTGTCTTGTTTTCTATCTAGTTCTAGGATTTAGGTTCTAGTTTCTTGAACGACTTGACAATTGTTGGTTGGTGAGCTTGGTTCTGAAGTGCAATCAAGGAAGACAAGAAAAGTGAGGTAATTCTAAACACTTGAATGAATTTTGATTATTACTAATCTTGTTTCTTTGAGTTTGTTTGTTTGTTAACATGGCTGGAAAAGGAGAAGAGACTAGCAAAGAAGGAGCTATGGCCGAAAACTTGGCTCGGCTTAATGAGACTTTGGCAGCAATGCTTGGTCGAATGGAGATGATGGATACTAGATTGCAAGAGAATGCAACATGACAAGCACAACAAATTCAGCAAGCGCAACAAGGGCAGCCAGCCGCACATCCAAATCCCATAATGCGAGCTAGAAGAGTGCTTAGGAGAGAAGGGCAAGGAAATCTTGAAGCCCTAGAAGCAGTCGAAAGGGTAGAAGATGAAGATGAAGGTGGAAATCAACCTACCACTGATGGTGATCTTACTTCCATCAAGATGAAGATTCCTTCCTTTGAAGGGAAGAACAATGTAGAAGAGTTCATAGAATGGGAGAGGAAAGTTGAGAAGATTTTCGAATGCCATAACTACACCGAAGAGAAGAAATCAGTTTTGGCAGCCGTAGAGTTCAAGGGGTATGCTACCTTTTGGTGGGATCAATTGAAAGCTAATAGAAGAGGGAAAGGTATGAGGCCTATTCTTGAATGGTCAACCTTGAAAGAACTAATGAGGAGCTGATTTGTATCATCTCACTACATTCGGGATTTGTACAATCGACTAGCAAGACTAGTTCAAGGTGGAAGAAGTGTGGAAGAGTACCACAAAGAGATGGAGATGATCATGGCTAGGGCAAATATTGATGAAGATGAAGATAAGAAGATGTCACGATTTCTTGGGAGATTGAATTTGAACATAGCCAATGCATTGGAGATGTATGAATTCAACACAATGGAAGAGTTAGTTCAAAAGGCCATGAAGATAGAGAGAAGATTGAAGAATAAAGCTATTTCGAAAACTGGCTACTCTAAAGCTAGTGGAAAATTTTCAAACTTCAAGGGTTCAAGTTCGAGTGGAGGTTCCTACAAAGGGGATTACAAGGGTTCTTTCCAAAAGAATTCTTCCTACAATCCTAATTTCAAGAAGCCGAATGATGGGGATGCAAAAACAGCCAAGGAAACACCTTCTAGACCTACTCCAAGTAGGGAAATTAAATGCTACAAGTGTTTGAGAAGTGGACACATTGCTTCTCAATGTCCGAATAAGAGGGTGATGATTGCTACCCATGAAGGAGAAATTGAATCAGAATCTGAACATGAAGAAGAAGAGGGGGTTGAATGTGGTGATAGGGCCGAATATGATGAAGAGGCTTGGGAGAATCAAGTCTTGAATGCTGAACATGGAGAGATGCTTGTTACTAGAAGAGCCTTGAATATTCAAGTCAAGGAAGAAGGCTTGGATCAAAGGGAGAATCTTTTCCACTCTAGGTGTTTGGTGAATGGTAAGGTTTGTACACTTATCATTGATGGTGGAAGTTGTACCAATGCTGCTAGTACTACAATGGTGGATAAATTGGGGTTAACTTGTTTTAAACATCCCAATCCTTACAAGTTGTAATGGTTCAATGACGCTGGGGAAGTAAAAGTGTTGAAGCAAGTCAAGGTACCATTCTCCATTGGGTGGTATAAAGATGAGGTTTTGTGTGATGTAGTGCCAATGCAAGCTGGACATTTGCTATTATGAAGACCATGGCAGCATGATAGAAGGCCACAACATGATGGCTTTTCTAATAAGTATACCTTTACTTATGAAGGAAAGAAGGTTTTTCTAGCACCATTATCACCTCAAGAGGTGTATGAAGATCAGAAGAGGATGCTAGAGAGGGAGAAAGAAGTTTCGGCCAACATGAACTAAGGGGGTTCAAATTCGGCCAATGATGTTTCTTTAACACCCAAGGGTAATTCTAAGGGTAGGGAGAGAGAAAATAATAAAGTGAGTGAGTGCAGAAAGGGAAAAGAGGCCGAGAGTCAAAAGAAAGTAAGCAAACAAATAAATGGCCCATTGGTGAGAGAAAATAAGCAAGGAGAAAAAGCAAAACATACTTTTTATGCAAGAGTAAGAGAGATAGATGTAGGGCAGCCTGTACTCATTATTATGTATAAAGAATCGTTACTTGCTGATAGTGAAGAATCTCTTGATTCTTTACCTTCTAGTTTTGTGACTTTGTTGCAGGATTTTAAGGATGTGTTTCCTGAAGACCTTCCTAGTGGTTTGTCGCCACTAAGAGAGATTGAACATTAAATTGATTTCATACCCGGTTCTACAATTCCAAACCGGCCAGCATATAGGAGCAATCCTATGGAGACAGAAGAGATGCAAAGACAAGTTGAAGAGCTTTTGGAGAAAGGCTTGGTTCGCGAGAGCCTTAGTCCTTGTGCCGTTCCAGTCTTATTAGTACCCAAGAAAGATGGTTCTTGGAGGATGTGTGTTGATTGTAGGGCTGTGAACAAGATTACTATGAAGTATAGCCATTCCTAGACTTGATGACATGTTGGACGAATTGCATGGGGCGAAATATTTCACAAAGATTGATCTTATGAGTGGTTATCATCAAATTCGCATGAAGCCTGGAGATGAATGGAAGACTGCCTTCAAAACGAAATATGGTTTGTATGAATGGTTAGTTATGCCTTTTGGTTTATCTAATGCACCTAGTACTTTCATGAGATTAATGAACCATGTTTTGAGAGCTTATTTAGGTAAGTTTGTGGTAGTTTACTTTGATGATATTCTGATTTATAGCAAAACTGAGGAAGAACATGTTGAACATGTTAGGAAAGTGCTTGAAATCCTTAGGGAGCAAAACCTTTATGCTAAGCTTAAGAAGTGTTCTTTTTGTCTAGACAGGGTTGTTTTTCTTGGTTTTGTTGTAAGTATGCAGGGAATTGAAGTTGATCAAGAGAATGTGAAAGCTATCCAAGAGTGTTCGAATCCTTCAACTGTGACAGAAGTGAGGAGTTTTCACGGATTGGCAAGCTTCTATAGGAGATTTGTCCCTAATTTCTCTACATTGGCAGCCCCCTTGACTAGCATAATCAAGAAAGAAGTGGGATTCGTTTGGGGCAAGGAGCAACAAGAAGCATTTGATGCTTTGAAAGAGAAAATTTCTACTACACCCGTTTTAGCTTTACCTAACTTTGATTCTACTTTTGAAATTGAATGTGATGCTTCTAGTGTAGGTATTGGAGCTGTTTTGATGCAAGAGAAGAAGCCCATTGCATACTTTAGTGAAAAGCTTAATGGAGCAAAGCTGAATTATTCAACTTATGTGTAACACCCCTTCCCAACCTACATGTGTAAGCTGAGTAGAGGTGCCATACTATCCTAATTGTTGCTACCAATTTACTTAGCCAAATTTTAGTTCTGATTTTTACAGAAATTTTGCCATAGTTCCACCTAGAAATTTGGATCCCAAGTGTCGACAAAACTTGTTTTTCTGATCTTTGAAAACATTTTACACAGACCAATGTGAATACCATCAAATTTAATGCACTCCCAATGAATCCACCTTATACCCTCAACTACAAACCTGCACGAAGAGTTCACACTTCTAATATAACATAAAGTAAAGATTTATGATTATTACATACTAGTAACATACAGTTATAACATAGAAATTCTCTTTTATATTTATTCATATACATGCCACAACTATCAACTCATAATGGAACTAAAAGATCTACCCTTGAGATTTTGCTGTGGTCTGGTCGTTGCTTCCCCAAGATTTAACTACTGCTCTGAACCTACGAGTCAAGAAAAACTTAACTCGCTGAGCGTTGTCGCTCAGTGGGTACTTTACCAATAAAAATAAGAGTAGTATATGAAAGTATTTGAAATCAAAGGAAATAATTAAATCAACAATCAACCCACTTTATACCAATAGAAATCATGAAACATTCAGTGTGATATTCTTTCAATAATGTAAAATCATAATTCAAACTCATTTGCATTATATAGTTCAACGAAAAATAATATGTCTTTGATTCAGGCTCTACTGGTATATAGGGAACCATAGTGATAAGGCAGTGGGCCTCCCCACTGTAACATAGGTGGCCCTCACCACCGAAATCAAATCACAGGAATGGGCCTCCCCATCCTGGTTAACCAATGGGCCTCCCCATTGGCTTCAGTGGCCTCACCACTGAATAAAATATCATATCACAATAATGAGCAGTACTGAATTCGTTAGTATAGTGCACCATACCCTTATCTACCACTCCCACTATCCAGTAGAGCAAAAATATTAAAATGATTCAATTTAAGTCTCAACTTCATTTTAGAATGATTCAAGAAATCAATTTAAATTCTCACTGCGCTTTGCCATTTATGCCGCGCACCACTTTCTTTGGTCAAACCGTTACTCTTTTTCACATATTTGACATCCACAATAAACACATCAAACATTTCAAAGTATTCCTCAAAAGATCACAAATTGACCAAATGAATAGTGTTGCGGCGATAAAAATCGGCAACGCAAAATGGCATGACCAAATGAATAGTAAAATCTGGGTTTTCGTCAAAATTTCAGTCCACTTCAGTCATGCATTTGACCAAGTAAATGATCTTATTTTTGGCTGAAATTTTACAGAAAACTTATTTCATATGTTGACTAATTGCATGTAAAATTTTGTTGAAAAATTCATTCGTTTGCTGCCCCAAACAATTTCCACAAAAAATAGTCCAGAAGCTGTCACTTTGGGACCATTTCGGCCCAAACATTTGAAATGCATAGGATAGTTTATTTTTATTTTGCAAATCAATATTAAGGCTTCTTTAATAGTAAAGTGAAGATTCAAACACATCCTTTTAACAATTTTTGCATGTTTAACTCAAATCAAACTAATTTAAGTCCAAACAACTTACCAAATCAACTTTCCAAATTTTCTCAAAACATTTGGTTTCAATTAAATTTTACAACCCAAATTGCCATAAGAAAACAAGAACATAACTCAAATATTTAATTTAAACTCAATCAATATATTTAAACATTAACTTCAAACCTTCCATAAACCAAAGTTTGTAAGCAAATAGAGTTTCTTTTATGGTAAAACACCAAATCAAAAATAATTATTAAAAGGTAAAGTACCAAACCTTATTTCTTTAACTCTTCTTAGCTTTTCCTTCATCTCCTTCTTTAATTCTTTATTTCTCCTTCAATCAATTCAAGATACAACATAAACCTTAGAATTTCAAAATAATAAATTATCCTCCATTTCTTTTCCAACCGAAACCCCTAATCCAATCTTATTAATCTTTCTACCTCTTGATTCTTCCATTTAATAAATTAATCTCATCACTTACTTAATATTTTTTTTTCCAATTCCATATAAAGACTCTAGTTCCCATACTTCCAATAAATATATAACTACCTAAAATTAATACTAAAATTAAAGTCTACTTACTAGAAAACCTTAAAAACTTACCTTAAAAATCAAATTTTGAAGAAACTTGGAAGGTCTTTGGTGTTTCCCTTTGTTGGCTGAATTTTGTAAGTGGAAAAAGAGAGAATTTGCTTTTCATTTCACATATATTTATATACAAAGGAAATGATGATCACCTTAGGTGTTGGTTAACCTCTTAAGACCACTTGTCCACTTTTTCTCTTTCTTCATTTATTACACATTTATTACACGTGCTAAATGCTTTCTTTTGATTGGCCAACATTAGATTTTTATAGCTTTCTTTTTCCTTTACTTCTTTCCACTTGTCCCTCTTTCCATTGGATCTCATAAAGTTGTCCCGGGTTACTCATCCGGTCCCGACACGAAACCGGGTCCACAATACGTTCCGGCGATTAATCGATCATATCTTTTAAACCGTATAGTTCCACGAGTCAAACTATATATAGTTTTGATCCTCTCGACCTCTACTTTTTATTTATAAGGTCTATTTTAGGTTTCCAAGTCATTTTGAAAAATTACCAATAAGCCCTCAACTTTTTACAAAATTCCCTTTAGGTCCTATTTTTGCTCGGGTTTTCTCCGGCTTCGTTTCTACTGGCGATCGTTTCATATTTAACCTCTCGCCATTCTCTACGTACTCACGTCCTTATTTCCTACCCTAAATTCATGTATAACTTTAATTGATAATGACCAAAATGCCCTTAGTCAACATTTCTTTATTTTTCTTTAACGGGACATTTCCTGGAAAAACCGTTACACGTCGTTGCGATCTTATTTTTCTCTACATTCCATTTTTGGAATCTGTTATATGCACTATTAAGAACATCCGGTGCAACTTTTTTTTAAAATTACATCTACGTCCCCAAAACTTTTAAAAATTACAACTAGGTCCCTTTGGTCATACAACCTTATCTAGGGCTGTTATCAAGAATTATCTTCTCCTTTCCCCTACTCTCGCTATGCACGTGACTACACTGCATAAATGCAGTAGGCGGATGTGACAGTTCCTTCCTCGTTAATTTAAGCTTCGTCCCGAAGCTCATCAAGTGAAAACAAGTATGGGTATTGCTTCCTCATAATTTCTTCGCATTCCCATGTAGCTTCTTCTACTTTGTGATTTCTCCAAAGCACTTTGACCAATGGAATCTTCTTATTTCGCAACTCTTTGATTTCCCGTGCTAGGATCTCTACCGACTCTTCCTCATATGTCAGTTCAGGCTGAATTTCAATATCTTGAACTTGTATGACGTGGGTTGGATCTGAACGATACCTCCTTAGCATTGAAACATGGAAAACATCATGTATTTTACTTAATTCAGGTGGTAACGCCAATTGGTAAGCTACCGGACCTACCCGTTTAATAATTTCATATGGTTCGATGAATCTAGGGCTTAGCTTGCCTTTTTGTTTAAATGGTAACACTTTCTTCCAAGGAGAGACTTTGAGGAATACTCTGTCACCTACCTCAAACTATATGTCTTTCCTTTTTAGATCCGCGTATGATTTTTGCCTGTCCGCTGCTGCTTTTAATCGGTCTCGAATGATTTCTACCTTCTCTTCAGTTTCCTTAACTATGTCTGGCCCCAACATCTTTTCCTCACTCAATTCTGTCCAGCAAACTGGAGTTCTGCATTTTCGACCATATAGTGCTTCGTAAGGTGCCATTTGTATGCTGGATTGATAACTGTTATTGTACGCGAATTCCATTAAGCTTAGGTGTTTGTCCCAGCTACCTTTAAATTCTAAAACGCACGCCCTCAGCATATCTTCCAAAACTTGAATCACTCTTTCTGACTGTCCGTCTGTCTGGGGATGAAATGCTGTGCTGTGGTAAGTTCGAGTTCCAAGGGCTGTTTGTAACTTCTGCCAAAAATTTGACGTAAAACATGGATCTCGATCGGATATGATCGAAGTTGGAACTCCGTGGAGACGTATAATCTCTTTGATATACAAGTCTGCCAACTTGTCTAATGAGTAATCCATACGTACTGGTATGAAATGAGCAGACTTAGTAAGCCGGTCTACGATTACCCAAATCGCGTCATGTTTGTCTCTTGTTATAGGCAATCCTGTGACAAAATCCATAGTAATACGATCCCATTTCCAGGTTGGAATCGTAATAGGTTGTAGTAGCCCTGAGGGTAGTTGATGTTCCGCCTTCACTTGCTGACAGGTTAGACACTTCGTTACGTGATAAACGATATCTCTTTTCATTCCTGGCCACCAATAATACTCCTTTAAGTCCCGATACATTTTCGTTACTCCCGGATGCATTGTATAAGGACTGTTATGAGCTTCTTGCAAAATCTGTTTCTTCAGCTCCTTGGACTTAGGTACCACCATTCTCGTCTTGTAGTAGAGAATACCATCAGGACGAATTTGATAGTCTCCTGAAGAGTTCTCCTGTGCCTGTTGACTCCACTTCTTCACTTGTTCATCTTCCTTCTGAGCCTCACGTATTTGTTGATGTAAGTTAGGTCGCACGTGCATTTCTGCAAAGATAGCTCCATCTTCTGTGGGTTTTAACGTTACCCTTATAGCACTTAGCGCTTGCATTGACTTCCTACTAAGTGCATCTGCTATGACATTCGCTTTGCCCGGGTGATAATTAATCGTATGTTGTAGTTGGCTAACCATTGCATCCATTTTCGCTATCACAGGTTTAAATCTTTTTACGTGGGCAGATACTTCAGGCTTTGATGATCAGTATAAATGTAACACTTTTCCCCGTATAAGTAGTGCCTCCACGTCTTGAAAGCCAAAACAATCGCTGCTAGCTCTAAGTCATGCGTAGGATAATTCTTTTCATGTGGCTTGAGTTGTCGAGAGACATACGCAATGACTTTGCCTTCCTGCATCAATATGCAACCCAACCCGATATGGGATGCATCGCTATAGATCACAAAATCTTTTCCTGATTCGGGTTGTGTAAGAATAGATGCTTCAGTAAGTTTTTGTTTCAGCTTCTCAAAGCTCCGTTGACAAGCGTCGGTCCACTGGAATTTGGCATTCTTCTGAAGTAGCTTGGTCATAGATGCGGCGATCATGGAAAACCCTTTGACGAATCTCCGATAATATCCTACTAACCCCAAGAAACTACGAACTTCCGTTACTGTCTTAGGTGGCTTCCATTCCAATACTGCTTCTATTTTCTTGGGATCGACCCTTATTCCTTCTGCCGATATAATATGTCCCAAGAAGGCTACTTCTTCCAATCAAAATTCACATTTACTGAATTTAGCGTATAATTGCTTTTCTCGTAGGGTTTGCAAAACAATTCTAAGGTGACGGTCATGATCTTCTTGATTCTTTGAATACACCAATATGTCGTCAATAAATACCACCACGAACTGATCCAAATACGGGTGGAAGATTCTATTCATCAGATCCATGAATACTGCAGGTGCATTCGTTAATCCGAAAGGCATAACAATGAATTCATAATGTCCATAGCGAGTTCTGATTGCGGTTTTTGGTATGTCTTCATCTTTAATTCCCAATTGATGATAACCCGATAGTAGATCAATTTTTGAAAAGACTCCAGCACCTTTGAGTTGATCAAACAAATCATCTATGCAAGGTAACGGATACTTGTTTTTGATGGTCAACTTATTGAGTTGACGGTAATCTACACACAACCTTAAGGATCCGTCTTTCTTTTTCACGAACAATACTGGCGCTCCCCAAGGTGATACGCTTGGCCTTATAAACCCCTTGTCTAAAAGTTCCTGTAGCTGTACCTTTAATTCTTTTACCTCTGCTGGTGCCATTCGATAAGGTGCGATAGATATTGGTGCAGCTCCTGGGTACACATCTATGGTGAATTCCACCTCTCGTTTAGGTGGTAATCCGGGTAAATCGTCAGGAAATACGTCGGGAAAATCGCATACAGTAGGTATATCTTGTAACTTTGGTGCCTCTTCTTTCGCTACTAATGCACATACTAGGTATGCCTCGCAACCTTTTTGCACTAACCTCTTAGCCGTCATGGCAGAAATGATGTTAGTTAGATAGTCCTTCCTTTTTCCCACTAGGGTCACTTCGTCACCGTCTGCAGTATGCAAGGTAACTCTCTTCCGTTTACAGTCAACTAGTGCATCGTGCTTGGCCAACCAATCCATCCCAAGAATAGCATTGAATTCTTGAAATGGTAGTTCAAATAAATCTCCCCAAAAGATATGTCCATGTATCTCTACGGGGCAATCTTTCACTACCTTCCTAGTAATCACCTCATTTCCTAATGGGTTAGTAACTAATATTCCCTCTTTCTCGAGTTCTACCTTTAAGTTCTCAAGTTTTTCATTTTTCGTGCATATATATGAGTGTGAAGAACCTGGATCTATCAAAATGTAAAGCGAAACTCCAAACCTAGACAACTGACCTGCAATCACGTCTAACGCTTCTTCATCTTCTCGCCCCCTCATGGCATACATTCTAGCAGGAGCCCTTGCTTCTGATCGATTCACCGTTTCAGATTGCACACATGATGGATTTTCGCTCCTACCTCTGCCTCAGCCTCGACCTGCTACCGCGTGTGATCTCTCAATATCCCTAGGTAGATTCTGCATTCGCTGGGGACACTCTCACATAAGGTGGTCCAAAGATCCACATATATAGCATGCAAATGTCCGACCCCAACATTCTCCCGGGTGACGGCATCCACATTAATCACAACGTGGATTAGTATTTTCACCTTCATTACCTCTCGGACCAGTAGAGAAGTTACCTCCGCTTCGGCTGAATCCTCTTCCTTGTCCTCTTCCGGATCATCCTGTACTAGCGACTGAAGTAGTTTGACTTAATCCACCACGAATCGATCCCTGGCTATAACCTCGATGTTGACCGCCTCCCGTGGAACCACTGCCTCGCAATCGTTTCCTCGATGACTGAAAATTTCTCGAGTAGCTCTGGGTACCTCTCTTCTGTTTCATCTTCTGTCGTCTATTCTGCTCATCAGACTGACATTGCTCTACTTCTAGAGCCCTATTGACCAACTCAGAAAATTCTTTGATATTAGCAGCAATTAGCTACATCCTAATCTCATTACTCAACCCATCCTGGAACTGCTTACACCTATCATGTTCATCTTCAATTGTCTTCTTGGCATACCTACTCAGCCTATGTAAATTCCCTCTCGTACTCAGCAACGGTCAGTCGACCTTGCTTTAAGTGTAGAAACTCCTTTTTCTTGGCATCTAGGTATGCCTCCGATATAAACTTCCTCTTGAACTCATTCATTAAGAAATCCCATGTCCTCTGTTCCGGTGGAACTCATTGTTGCACTGTGTCCCACCAGACATACGCTTCTTCCACTAATAAGGAAGTAGCACATACCACTCACTCCTCTGGAGTACACTGTAACTGATCTAAGGCTCTTACCGTTCCTTCCAGCCAATACTCGGCTGTAGAAGAATCATCGTCCCTTCGGGCCTTAAACTCCTTCGCACCATACTTTCTTATCTTTTCTATCGGGGGTTTTCTTTCCCCTCCTACAACAGGTACTGGTATGGGTGATGGAGCTGGTGGTGGTGCCGGGGCAACGCCAGCTATCTGTCGCAGCGCTACAGCCATCTGTTGCAACATCTCATTTGGAAGAGGAGATCCCGCTGAGGGTTGCTCAGCCTTCGGTGTTTCAGATACATGCATCTCTACAATATGTGACGCTCGAGATTCAACTTCCTCCTCTACGGCTCTTTGAGAGGACTCTCGCGACATCTATATTCTAACACAAAACTCACAGTCAAAAGCAGCACAGCTCAGCAGCACTATTAAACCCTATGTGGCATGTATATAAAGACAAAACACTTAATCAAATATATGCAAACATTCCCTTATTTATTTTTCCTATATTTCCTTCCTGAATGATGCCTACTTTTTATCTCCTATTTACTACAGGATATCTCATTTTACGTCGGTAATGGCCACTCCCGACATAAAACGCACATCCTCCTATGTTGGATTACCCAGAAGCGGCTAAACCGGAGCTCTGATACCACTAATTGTAACACCCCTTCCCAACCTACATGTGTAAGCTGAGTAGAGGTGCCACACTATCCTAATTGTTGCTACCAATTTACTTAGCCAAATTTTAGTTCTGATTTTTACAGAAATTTTTCCATAGTTTCGCCTAGAAATTTGGATCCCAAGTGTCGACAAAACTTGTTTTTCTGATTTTTGAAAACATTTTACACAGACCAATGTGAATACCATCAAATTTAATGCACTCCCAATGAATCCACCTTATACCCTCAACTACAAACCTGCACGGAGAGTTCACACTTCTAATATAACATAAAGTAAAGATTTATGATTATTACATACTAGTAACATACAGTTATAACATAGAAATTCTCTTTTGTATTTATTCATATACATGCCACAACTATCAACTCATAATGGAACTAAAAGATCTACCCCTGAGATTTTGCTGTGGTCTGGTCGTTGCTTCCCCAAGATTTAACTACTGCTCCGAACCTACGAGTCGAGAAAAACTTAACTCGCTGAGCATTGTCGCTCAGTGGGTACTTTACCAATAAAAATAAGAGTAGTATATGAAAGTATTTGAAATCAAAGGAAATAATTAAATCAACAATCAACCCACTTTATACCAATAGAAATCATGAAACATTCAGTGTGATATTCTTTCAATAATGTAAAATCATAATTCAAACTCATTTGCATTATATAGTTCAACGAAAAATAATATGTCTTTGATTCAGGCTCTACTGGTATATAGGGAACCATAGTGATAAGGCAGTGGGCCTTCCCACTGTAACATAGGTGGCCCTCACCACCGATATCAAATCACAGGAATGGGCCTCCCCATCCTGGTTAACCAATGGGCCTCCCCATTGGCTTCAGTGGCCTCACCACTGAATAAAATATCATATCACAATAATGAGCAGTACTGCATGCGTTAGTATAGTGCACCATACCCTTATCTACCACTCCCACTATCCAGTAGAGCAAACATATTAAAATGATTCAATTTAAGTCTCAACTTCATTTTAGAATGATTCAAGAAATCAATTTAAATTCTCACTGCGCTTTGCCATTTATGCCGCGCACCACTTTCTTTGGTCAAACCGTTACTCTTTTTCACATATTTAACATCCACAATAAACACATCAAACATTTCAAAGTATTCCTCAAAAGATCACAAATTGACCAAATGAATAGTGTTGCGGCGATAAAAATCGGCAACGCAAAATGGCATGACCAAATGAATAGTAAAATCTGGGTGTTCGTCAAAATTTCAGTCCACTTCAGTCATGCATTTGACCAAGTAAATGATCTTATTTTTGGCTGAAATTTTACAGAAAACTTATTTCATATGTTGACTAATTGCATGTAAAATTTTGTTGAAAAATTCATTCGTTTGCTGCCCCAAACAATTTCCACAAAAAATAGTCCAGAAGCTGTCACTTTGGGACCATTTCGGCCCAAACATTTGAAATGCATAGGATAGTTTATTTTTATTTTGCAAATCAATATTAAGGCTTCTTTAATAGTAAAGTGAAGATTCAAACACATCCTTTTAACAATTTTTGCATGTTTAACTCAAATCAAACTAATTTAAGTCCAAACAACTTACCAAATCAACTTTCCAAATTTTCTCAAAACATTTGGTTTCAATTAAATTTGACAACCCAAATTGCCATAAGAAAACAAGAACATAACTCAAATATTTAATTTAAACTCAATCAATATATTTAAACATCAACTTCAAACCTTCCAGAAACCAAAGTTTGTAAGCAAATAGAGTTTCTTTTATGGTAAAGCACCAAATCAAAAGTAATTATTAAAAGGTAAAGTACCAAACCTTATTTCTTTAACTCCTCTTAGCTTTTCCTTCTTCTCCTTCTTTAATTCTTTATTTCTCCTTCAATCAATTCAAGATACAACATAAACCTTAGAATTTCAAAATAATAAATTATCCTCCATTTCTTTTCCAACCGAAACCCCTAATCCAATCTTATTAATCTTTCTACCTCTTGATTCTTCCATTTAATCAATTAATCTCATCACTTACTTAATATTTTTTTTTCCAATTCCATATAAAGACTCTAATTCCCAATCTTCCAATAAATATATAACTACCTAAAATTAATACTAAAATTAAAGTCTACTTACTAGAAAACCTTAAAAACTTACCTTAAAAATCAAATTTTGAAGAAACTTGGAAGGTCTTTGGTGTTTCCCTTTGTTGGCCGAATTTTGTAATTGGAAAAAGAGAGAATTTGCTTTTCATTTCACATATATTTATATACAAAGGAAATGATGATCACCTTAGGTGTTGGTTAACCTCTTAAGACCACTTGTCCACTTTTTCTCTTTCTTCATTTATTACACATTTATTACACATGCTAAATGCTTTCTTTTGATTGGCCAACATTAGATTTTTATAGCTTTCTTTTTCCTTTACTTCTTTCCACTTGTCCCTCTTTCCATTGGATCTCATAAAGTTGTCCCTGGTTACTCATCCGGTCCCGACACGAAACCGGTTCCACATTACGTTCCGGCAATTAATCGATCATATCTTTTAAACCGTATAGTTCCACGAGTCAAACTATATATAGTTTTGATCCTCTCGACCTCTACTTTTTATTTATAAGGTCTATTTTAGGTTTCCAAGTCATTTTGAAAAATTACCAATAAGCCCTCAACTTTTTACAAAATTCCCTTTAGGTCCTATTTTTGCTCGGGTTTTCTCCGGCTTCGTTTCTACTGGCGATCGTTTCATATTTAACCTCTCGCCATTCTATACGTACTCACGTCCTTATTTCCTACCCTAAATTCATGTATAACTTTAATTGATAATGACCAAAATGCCCTTAGTCAACATTTCTTCATTTTTCTTTAACGGGACATTTCTTGGAAAAACCGTTACACGTCGTTGCGATCCGATTTTTCTATACATTCCATTTTTGGAATCTATTATATGCACTATTAAGAACATTCGGTGCAACTTTATTTAAAATTACATCTACGTCCCCAAAACTTTTAAAAATTACAACTAGGTCCCTTTGGTCATACAACCTTATCTAGGGCTGTTATCAAGAATTATCTTCTCCTTTCCCCTACTCTCTCTATGCACGTGACTACACTGCATAAATGCAGTAGGCGGATGTGACATTATGACAAGGAGCTATATGCTTTGGTGAGAGCATTGGAAGTTTGGGAGCATTATTTGCTGCCCAAGGAATTCATGATCCATTCAGACCATGAATCATTGAAGCATTTGAGAGGGCAAGGCAAGTTGAATAAAAGACATGCAAAATGGGTTATGAAGATTGAGAAGTTTCCTTATGTGATTAAATACAAGCAAGGTAAAGACAATGTAGTGGCAGATGCACTTTCAAGGAGGTACGCTTTACTTAATGTTTTGAGTACTAACTTGCTTGGATTTGAATGTATAAAGGACTTATATGTTGGTGATTCTGATTTCGGCAATGTTTATGATGCTTGTGAGCATGGTGCTTTTAATTCTTTCTATAGACATGATGGGTTTTTGTTTAAGGGTTCAAAATTATGCATGCCTAGATGTTCTATGAGAGATTTGCTAGTATTAGAATCACATTGTGGGGGTTTGATGGGGCATTTTGGAGTTGATAAGACTTTAGACATGCTGAATGAACATTTTTATTGGCCAAATATGAAAAGGGATGTAATTCGGATTTGTAAGGCTTGTTTGGCTTGTAGGCAAGCTAAGTCTAAATCTATGCCTCATGGTTTGTATATGCCATTACCCGTTCCTAGTTCTCCTTGGATGGACATTAGTATGGACTTTGTTTTAGGATTACCAAGGACTAAGAGGGGGAGAGATAACATATTTGTGATTGTTGATAGGTTTAGTAAGATGGCACACTTTATCCCATGTCATAAGAGTGATGATGCTAGTTTAGTGGCTGAACTCTTCTTTAGGGAGGTGGTTTGAATTCATGGGATACCAAAATCCATAGTTTCTGATAGAGACACCAAGTTTTTGTCTCACTTTTGGGGTGCTTTGGGGAAAGTTAGGTACCAAGTTGTTATTTTCCACCACTTGTCATCCTCAAATGGATGGACAAACAGAAGTAGTAAACAGAACTTTAGGTACCATGTTGAGAGCTTTAGTGGGTAAGAATTTGAGTTATTGGGAAGATTGTTTGCCATTTATTGAGTTTGCTTATAATCGTGCTATTCATTCTTCTACAGGATATCCACCTTTTGAGGTTGTTTATGGTTTTAACCCACTAACATTTTTGGATCTTGTTTCTTTACCTTCGCATGAGCTTGTTAGTTTAGATGGTGAGAAGAAAGCTAAATTGGTGAAAGAGATGCATGAGAAAGCAAGGGCGAATATTGAGAAAAGGAACAAGAGATATGCTGATTCTGCAAATAGAGGGAGATGTGAGATTAAGTTTCAAGTAGGAGATTGGGTTTGGGTGAATTTTTGAAAAGAGAGGTTTCCTAACCAAAGGAAGAACAAGTTGCAAGCAAGGGGAGATGGCCCATTCCAAGTGTTGGAGAAGATTAATGACAATGCCTATAAGATCGACTTACCAGGTACGTATAATGTTAGTACTACTTTCAATGTAAGTGATCTTTCTCCTTTTGATGATGCAGATTTGAGGACAAATCTTTTTGAAGAGGGGGAGAATGATGCAAGAAAGGATCCCTTGAAGCTAGCAAGTGGACCAATCACTAGGAGCAAGGCAAAGAGATATCAAGCTAGTATGGCTTTGCATATTCAAGAAGAGATTTTTAAAGAGCTTCAAGAATTATCATTCAAGAAGATGGAGATAGAGCTTGAAGAAGGCACACCAAAGCTGATTATGATGCTTAGTGTGGAAGCTAAAGGCTAGCTAAAGAAAGGTCCAACGTGCAAGAAAGGTCCATGGGGGTTCATATAAAGCCTTGGAAAGTAATTTAAGGCCCATGGACAGCCCAAATAGTGTGGGGTGTTTCTTATGTTGAAGGGATTAGTTTGGTTGTTTCCATACTTTATATTTTCCTTATTGGATTAGGATTTTGTTTCCATACTTTATATTTTCCTTAGTGGATTAGGATTTTGTTTCCATACTTTATATTTTCCTTAGTGGATTAGGATTTTGTTTCCATACTATGCAATTAGGAATGTTTTCCTTATGCAATTAGGAATGTTTTTCTTATGCAATTAGGAATGTTTTAGTTTTCCATATGCAATTAGGAATTTTGTAACCCTTATTTAAGGGCACTATTAGGCCGAATTTCAGACCACAACAATTAATAAAATTTTTTGAATTCTTCTACAAATTCTTCTTGTGAATTTTCGTGTGAGAGAGATTAGAGTGGATTCTTTAATTCTTTCTTTGCATCAAGAATTAGGTTTTCTTATCAACAAGAGTTGTGGCATTTTCCTTCTTCTTACCAACTAAATCCTTCAATCATAGTGAGTTCGCGTCTCTTTATAGGCGTTGGGTTCCTTAGGAGGTGATTATCAAGTTTCAAGGAGTTCTCTACCATTGTTATACGTTGGGTTTGCTGCCATCGTTGCTAAGGGTCCGCGTCAAATATGGAGAACATAACTCATAAGTGTCATAGTTGCTATTTCTAATAACCACAAGAGCATGAACACATGGGATTTGATCTAACTGAAACTTCCTGCAACAACAAATCCTCTTATACATATCAACAACATAATTTTTATCAATGTCCTTAACGTCATATTTGTTGTTGCTAGCAGGCTCCATCTATAAAATATAAATAACAACATGACATGGCAATATCATAAATAATGACAGTTGCCGAAAAAAAAAATAAAAACCTTGACACTTCAAAAAATAAAGAACTTACATTCATTTTTTGTTCTTTCATCATTCTATTCCTCAATTTTTTTTCCTACATCCATTGACATTTTATCCGTGGACTGCTATGCCTTGTTTCGACGTTCATAAAATCATCTTTGGCACATCTTTCTGACTTCATTGACAAAAGCAGTTATAGGAAGCTCTCTCGCCTTTACAAGTGCTGCATTGACTGATTCGGATATGTTAGTCATCATGATGTTATATCTCCTTCTATGCATATGAGACCGCGTCCACCTATCCAGCCTAACACATTCTAGATATTCTTTTGCATGTGGAATACTAATCAAAATCCACCAAAAAGTTTAGTGAAATCATTTATTATGTAGGCTTTAGTTGTTTTGTAGTAGAGCTTCTCAAGGTCTTTGGTTATATATTTAAATTTACACCTCAAGTTATTTAACAAGTGATACATGAAAATCCCATGGAATGCATTTGGGAAAACCTCTGTTACAACCTTCTGAATGCTTAGGTGTCTATCAGATATAATAACATTATCTAGTCTTTCGCTAAAAGCTTCCTTTAACCTCATAAGAAACCACATCCATGATGCATTATTTTCAGAATCACCAATCCCAAAGGCCAAAGGAAATATTTATTGGTTTGCATCGTGACAAACGGCAGTGAAAAGCACACCTCAATACTTTTCTTTTAGATGAGTACCATCAATACTAATTACGGGTCTACAATTTTGGAAACTTTTTATAGCAGCATCAAAACAAAGAAAAGATACTTAAATCGATTATCATCTGTGCATTGTAGATGCATAACCGTACCCGGATTAGTTTCGCCTAACATATGCAAATAGGCTAGTATTGTTCTGGAGTACCAAGTCTGATATTCTCATATGTATACTCTCGTCCCCTCCATACAACAAAATTACTAATCTCAATACCAAATTTATTACGCATGTCTTCGATAATATCCTTAGGTTTGAAAACCATCCCAGGATTTATGAATTGCCTCTTAACACACTCTACAACAACCCAACTACTTGCTTGTCTGTGTCTACTCTGATCAAAATCAGTCAGACATGTATGTTGAGTGACATATTTTGTCACCATCCAATAACCCTTCGAGTCTCAAAGACTTCTTGCTCTCAATCTCTGCTTACAACTTTTATCAGTACATTGCACGACAAAGAAAGAAGTATTAGACTTGAATACCTTAAATTGAAATTTCTCATTAATTGCAATAGGGACACAATTATCTTAATATCATCTCTTGACTTAAATATTTTTTCCTCCTCAATCATCTCATATATAAAATTTTTGCCTAATAATTCTGGATTGCTCCTGCATGCTAACAAGTTTTTCACCGTTTCTTCATTGTCAGTAGTCGCATTTTCTGCCTCATTATTGCAATTAAAATGAATCTCATCACTGTGATCTACCCCAGTATGCTGAAACGCTGGCCCAGGTTCATTTTCATAATATTTGGGGCTACATGGATAGATTCAGTAATTGGTGCAACCCTTGCATCTGCATCTTTTAGTTCTAAACAAAAACTTGGTGCCTCTACTTATACAGTTTTTTTTCACTGATAGGATCATTACTGTCATGTTCAAATTTATATGCTCCTTCTTCAATACTAACAATCAATGGATGCTTAAGTCTATCCTCCATTGCAATGCCCATGAATATCCTAAGTGACCTATCATCTACTACATCATAAAGAGGATGTAGGTCATTACCAGTAACAAATTTGAATTCCATATTTGATGTGCTGTCAATATGAAGCACCTCTGATACTGATTTTTTAAGTTTGTTGAAGTCAACCATTCTATTCAGGAAAACATATTCAACACCACCGCCAACATATTTTCCAATGTTGATGTCAAATGTTCCACCATAATATATGAGAATAATTATTTCATCCATAAATTGGATTAGTCCTCCAATAACTTTCATGCTATTCATCAATACCCTATAATCAGAACCATCAATATCAAGCTTATATCAACCACATATAAAATTAATATCAATAATACTAACACATATCAAACTCATATGTAACTAGTACCAACTCATATCCACTCAGATCAAACTCATATCAATGACAACAACTAATATCAAATGCATTTCAATTAAAATGTTCTATACCAACCTCATACCAATTATACTAAGTCATAACAATGAATATCAAAACTCATACTAACTCATACCAACTCATATCAATATTACAAACTCATAACAGACTCATACCAACTCATACTAACTCATATCAATCTGATTTCAAACTTATATAAACTCATACTAACTCATATCAAACCCATACCAACTCATACCAAACTCATATCAAACTCATACCAATTATACTAACTCATATCAATAATATTTCAAACTCATAACAGTAATACAAACTCATATCAAACTCAAATCAATAATACAAACTCATATCAAACTCATACCAGCTCATACTAACTCATATCAACTCATACTAACCCATATCAAACTCATACAAACTCATATCAACCTCATACCAATTATATTAAGTTATAAAAACACATATCAAAACTCATACTAACCCAACTCATATCAAACTCATATCAATAATACAAACTCATAATAGACTCATACCAACTCATACTAACTCATATCAATCTGATGCTAACTCATACCAAAATCATACCAATTAATTTCAAACTTATATCAACTCATACTAACTCGTATCAAACTCATACCAAACTCATATCAAACTAATACCAATTATACAACCTCATAAATTATAATATTTCAAACTCATAATAGTAATACAAACTCATATCAAACTCAAATCAATAATACAAACTCATATCAAACTCATACCAACACATACTAACTCATATCAACTTATACCAACTAATTTCAAACTCATATCAACTCATACTAACCCATATCAAACTCATACCGACTCATACCAAACTCATATCAACCTCATAACAGTTATACTAAGTCATAACAACTCATATGAAAACCCATACTAACCCATACCAACTCATATCAAACTCATATCAATTATACAGACTCATATCAGACTCATAACAACTCATATCAAATGATACTAACTCATACCAAAATCATCCCAACTAATTTCAAACCTATATCAAATCATACTAACTCATATCAAACTCATACCAAACTCATATCAAACTCATACCAATTATACTAACTCATATCAATAATATTTCAAACTCATGACAGTAATACAAACTCATACCAAACTCAAATCAATAATACAAACTCATATCAAACTCATACCAACTCATACTAACTCATATTAACTCATACCAACTAATTTTAAACTCTTATCAACTCATACTAACCCATATCAACCTCATACCAACTCATACCAACCTCATACCAAACCCATATCAACCTCATACCAATTATACTAAATCATAACAACTCATATCAAAACTCATACTAACCCATACTAACTCATATCAAACTCATATCAATAATACAAACTCATACCAACTCATAATAACTCATATTAAACTGATACCAACTCATACCAACTAATACTAAAATCATTCCAACTCATATCAAACTCATACCAACTCATACCAACTCATATCAGATTCATACAAACTCATACTAACTCATACCAACTAATTTCAAACTCATACCAACTCATACTAATCCATATCAAACTCATACCAAACTCATATCTACATCATACCAATTATACTAAGTCATAATAACTCATATCAAAATGCATACTAACCCATACCAACTAATATCAATAAAAATATACTCATTTCAATCTCATATCAATAACACTAACTCATATCATAATCATATTAATAATACTAACTCATTTTCAAACTCATCTAAAACTAGTATCAGCTCATATCTACTCATATCAATAATACTACCTCATATCAAACTCATATCGATGAAAATATACTCATATCATACTAAAAATATAATCATTTCGATTATACTAACATCCAACCAATACCAACTCATATCAAATTCATGTTTATACCAAAATAACTCATATATACAAATAACGGAAACAGAGAAAGATTGAAGGAAGGATGAAGATAAAGATATGTCATAATATCATTTGAAAAAACAAAAAAAATTATTATATTACTGTTTAAGTATAAGCCAAAGTCTTTTTCGAAACCCAACCCCTAAATGTTATCTCGACATCTTCTTATGTTAGCTCTTATATTTTTTAAAGAAAAAAAAGAACTAACTCGATTTACCTTTTTACTTAGGTGAGACAAAGCAAATTGGTCGCCAACAAATGGACTCACAAAGAACAAAAAATATCAGTACATCAAAAGATAGAAATGAGATCGGTAAAGAGAAAAAGAGAGAAGTGATCGAATAAGAGAAAGATAAAGAATAGATCGAAAAACAAAAGAGAAAGAAAAAAACACAGCAGAGGACGAGGAGAAAGAGAGAGCTCAAGAGAGAGAAAATGTTGTTTATGCATTTTCTTTTTCTTTTTTTAAAGGAATGAGAGGGGCATTTTTGTCCAATAAAGTCTAGTTAAGATTACTGAGGTCTATAATTTATTAATGTAATGGTCAAGGGTATTTTTTCATTAAATTCCCTTAATTGCTTCATATGACTTTTACTAGTTAGCAAGGGCTAAACAAACAATGACAATGGTTTGATTTCTTTCATAGGAAAGTAGATGTACCTACTATTTCCAAAAGTAGGGGTGTACATGGAAATTGAGTCGGATAGCACGCCGATTGTCCAACTCAATTTATTTTGGATTGTACCACGTATGGCCTAAGTATAAAGTACAATCCATTTTACTTGACATGGGCACATTGGGGCCAAAAGTCCTTATATATCGGTCTAGTTCTAAAAATATTATCTTGGGCTATCTCATTCATCTGTGACACCAGCGTGTCTTACTCGAAGGCATAATAATATTTGTGATGCTAGCGTGTCTCACTCAAAGGTGTAATAATATCTATGACACCAACGTGCCTCACCCGAAGGCGTAATAATATCCAATAACAATATTCCAGAGCTAGACTCTATATAAGGAAAACATGCAAACATGTTTCTTATATTCCACTTTTCTCTTATTTACTCTCATTTCATATTCTTTTTCAAATTTCTACTCATAATCAACATCACCATGACATATAATGTAAATGTGGTTTATTTCCACATTTTAATGCAATATTTACACTTTTCACATTTTCCACATATCAACATTTTTAACTATTCTTAAATGGTTTGGCATGCCATAAACAATTCAAATCAAACATTATTACTACAAATAATACTTCACACACACATGAACAAATATCAAAGTAACATAACATATTCACTCTTATGTAATGTGTTATGTTTCAAATAATGCAATTTAATTGAATAGTTTCAAAGTATGTACTAATCTCTTATAAGTAAAATTGTGAGCCAAAGCTCTACTCTGCACCAACTTCACTTATTGCCCTTCCTTCCTTGGTTATGAGAATTTAACCTCTCTCACTTTCTAATCAAAATGTGAGTGAACATAATCAATTAAAGTCACATTTCTAGGTACTTTAACTAATAGAATTTAATTTAGCAAAACTCCTTCAAGTTTCTGTTTTTTTGCCCTAATACACTTTAACTTTGGAAAACCATTTCAACTAATTCCAAATTGATTTTTAAGCTCAATTATATCTCTAGCATTATATTCCAACACATTTTAAACAATAAAACTCAATTTACAAATTTTTCCTTCAAATTACCAAAATATGCCCTAACTTACTTTAATTTTGAAACTTGATTCTACTCAATTCCAAATGGTATTTTAAATTCATTTCACCATTAAAATAATATTAGAATATGATTTAAACAATAAAATCACATGAACATCTGTAATATCCCAATGTGTGCCCTAGAAGTTTGGATATAATTGTTGTTAGTTTGAATTATGTGTATATGTTATGTTGATAAGAAAAGAAATTGATAAGAGAATGTTTAGGTATTGTTTAAAAAGGAGAGTAATGCGTAGAGAGAAAGTGTATATGTTGGGTATATGGTAATATATATAACATATATGTTGGTCAAAATGAGGAGTCAAGGGAAGAAGATATTTATTTGTGATATGTGAAATTACTTAAATGGGCATATAAGTGAAAGAAGCTAAGTTAAATGGATGAGGACATTTAGGTAATTGCTTGGTTAGATTTGCTTGGTGGAGATTTAAAGAAGAAAAGAAGTTTGACTTATTTTCTTTTTCTTTTCTTCTCATGTGTGTGGCCGGCTACCAAAGGAAAGAGAGAGCAAGAGAGGTGTTCTAAATTCTATAATCAAATTGAAGGAAGAATTAAAGGATTAAGTTGAAGATTTGTGGAATTTTCTCAATTTTGGTAAGTACTCTCTTGTTTTCCTTTGTTATTTTGAAGTTGTGATTGAGGTGAGTTATGATTTGTTGATATTATGATTAGGTGTGTTTGAGATGTGTTTATAAGTGTTGATATTGATTGTAAGTTACAAAGTTAAATTGGTGTTGGTTTTGGTTTGAAGATGGTAAGTGAAGTGAATGTTGATATTGAAAGAATAAGAGTGATGTTGGTTTAAGGGTTTTTGAAGTGGTAAGTGATTAAATGTGTTGTTGATGTATTGTTAATGTGAATATTGTGATGAACATGTAAAATAAGTGTTGATGACATAAATTATATCCATTTGAATGAGGTTATGTTGTGCACAATGTGTTTAAATTCAATCAAAAGAGATTTGGCCATTTTTAGGGTTTTTATTCATGAGAGACACGGCCAAACTAAGGAAGAGACACGACCAAACTAAAGAATTTTTGGGAGACACGGCCAAGTCTAAGGAAATTTGGCCGTGTTGGATGATTTTTGGAGAGACACGGCCGTGTCCCTTGCCCATGTTGGCCACTGCCTGATTTTGGTTGAGAGACACGGCCACAAGCTTGGTCGTGTCCCTTGAGTGTGTTAGCTACTGTGATTGTTCTTTGCTCTTCTTGCATTGTTTTGATTCTTCAAAGGTCTTCTTGCACCTATACATAAAAGTAAACACTCTAAACTCATTTAATACAAAGAATGATCTAAACAAATATATGTGGAAGATTCTAAATTCATGAACAATGTTATATTGTGTATAATGTGGGACACAATGTGAGTATTGATGATGTATATGAATGCTTTTATGATGAATTGCTTTGATAAGAATGGAAATATTATAATATGAATTGAGACATGATATGATATGAGGCCATTGTGATTGGCTATAATAAGTCAAATGTGATGTGAAGCCATTGTGATTGGCTATGAGGATTCAATTGAAAGAAATAAGGCATGTTTGCCTAGATGATGATGAGAATTGAGAATGGAAATGATAATTAAATAATGAATGAATTGTGTGGCTAATGTGTTATTCCATTTTCAGAGTTTGTTGTTGGTGGCATGCCTAATATTAGTAACAATCTCTTGAAGTTAGGTTGGATTTGATCCTTGAAGCCTAATTGAGATGTTACAACCCTTGAAGCTAGGTTGGGTTGGTTCTTGAAGCCAAGTTGGGTTGATACTTAGCATGTCCCCTTGAAGCTTGGTTGAACCTAAATCCTTGAAGCCTAGTTGGGATAATGATAAATGTGATAATTTAACCAAAACACTAACTCTGAAAATTGAATAGCATATTAGTGTTATTTGGGCCCATGCTTGTCTTTGTTTCAATGTGATTTATTGGTGTTAAAATAATTGAATAATGAGATCCTTGAAAGGACTTTGAAATGTATTATGCTTATATGAGTATGAGTTATGAAAGAAAGGTGTGGTATTATCTTTACAACTATATTGTTGTTTATTTATTAATGTGTATGATATTGCATTGCATTAAAGCATAATGTTGGCATACTTTGTACTACTAAGCCGTTGGCTTAGCGCGATAGTGTTGATTGCGCAGGTAACAGAGTTGAACCCGAGAGTTCCTCGAGACCAAGTGAGAGTAGACATTAAAGAATCTATTTTGGGACTTAAAGATCAGAGAAGAGCTACCAATCATGTATAACTTCTTTATACTTTGTTAAGTATTGTTTATAAGGTGAATATATGTATATTTGTAAATATGGATTTAAATGTTTTCATATATGTAACTATTTTATAAATTCCGCTGCGTATTAAGTAAATGTATTTATATCTATTTTATTTTATATACAAGTTAATTACTTATTTTCTATAATGTATAATGATAAAGATTATGGTATCTTTTAAAATGATTTGATGGTTAAAGGAAACCGTAGCATCCCTATGTTCAGTGCACGTATATTACATTGTGGTGTTTGTAGTGTGCTTGTACCGGATGTGGGGGTGTTACAATTGTTTTGGTATTAGAGCCTAGGTTTGAGATTCTCAACCTAGGTGAAGTGTAAGAAAAAGAGTATTTTGACTTAAAAAGTTGGTTTTTGAATAATATACATGTTTGGGATTGGCAGTCTCTGATTTTTAATAAGATGTATTCTGCTGTGTTTGCAGACATAGGTTGTAATGGATTCTCACTTACGTCAGTCTGTTGAGGGTAGTGCAGAAAGTGTAGCTCCTGATGAGGTTAGAGAGGGAGCTAGAGTGGATAGTGCTGGAGAGGTACCTGTTTCTGTGTCAGGGAGACCAGCTGGTGAGGAGGTTCCACCAATTTGGCTTAGGCATGTGGTAGAGGCTTTGAGGCCAGCACCAGTGCAACCACCGCCACCACCCGCACAGCCTTTGGTATCAGTGAGGCATTATGACAAATTACGGAAGTATGGAGCAGAAGATTTCTTGGGTACTATTGATCCAGCTGTAGCTGAGCAGTGGCTAGATAAAGTACAGAGAATATTTGTTCAGTTGCAAGCCACTCCAGAGGAAAGATTTGATTATGCAAGATCATTATTGCAGAAGGACGCATATGATTGGTGGAAGACAGTGCCTCATGCTATGGATGATCCACCAACATTGTCCTATGCTGATTTTCTAAGAGAGTTTGAATTGAAGTATACTCCGAGGGAGTATAAAGATGTGAAGAAAATGGAGTTTCTAAGCTTGAAGCAAGATCACCGGACCGTAACGGAATATGAGGTTGAGTTTATACGGTTGAGCCATTATGCTGGGGGTATTATATCAGATGAGATTGATAGATGCAGGAGATTTGAGGAGGGATTGAGGCCCTCTATTATGTGTCTTGTGGCTGGATCTAGATATCATGATTTTTCCCAGCTTGTGGCAGCAGCTCGGAGTGTGAAGAGAGCTCAGAATATTGCAGTGGCTGCTTCTGAGGAAGAGATAAGGGTGAGAAGACCCCAGTTTGAGGCATGGTCTTCGTCTGTAAAGAGAGGTAAAGGAAGCTTCATTCCTCGGGTTAGTAGGAGTCAGAGGCCAGCTGGTAGGTCAGTACAGTTTCAGAGATAGAGATCTAGACCTACATTTTCAGTGGTGAGTGCTCCGACCCTAGTGACTCAGAGATCCACTCTACCCATATGCATTCATTGTGGCAGGCCACATGGTGGTACTTGTTGGAGGACTGGTGTGGCAGGAGTATGTTTCAGATGTGGATCGCCTGATCATTTTGTTAGAGATTGTCCTGGCAGGCAGAAGCAGATGCCGATTGATTCTGCAGCTTCTCGATCTAGTGTGAGGGGAGGTCAAGGAGGCAGGAGTTTCAGTAGAGGAGGTAGATCTGGGTTCAGTTCTAGAGGAGGTTCTACATCCAGAGAGAGTAGACCAGAGGAGGCTGGATCTTCTCAGAGGATTTATGTGATGCAGAGGCAACCAGATGCTTCGGCAGTCATAGCTGGTACTTTTTCTTTATTTGGTATTTCAGTACTTGCTTTGATTGATCCCGGATCCACACATTCATATATTTGTGCATCTATTTTGCCCGTGTCTGATGTGCATGCTGAATCCCTAGGATTTGATGTATTGGTGACAAATCCTTTAGGGCATAGTGTGATTGTTAGTAAGGTGCACCGAGATAGTGCAGTAGTGGTGCAAGGTGAAGAGTTCCTTGGAGATCTAATTGAAATGCCTTTTAAGGAATATGATGTAATCCTAGGCATGGACTGGTTATCTAGACATGGAGCTGTGGTAGATTGTAAAAAGAAAATTGTTGCTTTGAGAACCGGTGATGGAAGAGAGGTGATAGTATCTAGTGAGCAGGGACAGTTAGCATCCTTGTTTGTTTCAGCTATTGCAGCCAGGAGATTGATTAGAAAGGGGTGTGACGCTTATCTTGCTCATGTGATGGATACTAGAGTAAAGGGTTCTCAAATTGATAGTATACCCACAGTTGCAGAGTTTACAGATGTGTTTACAGAGGAGTTGCCAGGGTTGCCTCCTGAGAGAGTGGTGGAGTTTGGTATTGAATTATTGCCTGGTACCACTCCTATCTCTATTACTCCTTATAGAATGGCACCAGCTGAACTGAGAGAGTTAAAGGTGCAGTTGCAGGAGTTGCTGGATAAAGGGTTTGTTCGCCCTAGTGTTTCACCGTGGGGAGCTCCTGTTTTGTTTGTGAAAAAGAAAGATGGTACTATGAGATTGTGTATCGATTATAGGCAATTGAACAAGGTGACTATTAAAAATAAATATCCTTTGCCTAGAATTGATGATCTCTTTGATCAATTGAAGGGTGCAGCAGTGTTTTCCAAGATCGATTTGAGAACAGGGTACCATCAGTTAAGGGTCAGAGCTGAAGATGTTCCTAAAATAGCCTTTCTTACAAGGTATGGGCATTATGAGTTTCTAGTTATGCCTTTCGGTGTGACGAATGCACCTGCAGTTTTTATGGATTTGATGAATAGGGTGTTTAGGCCCTATTTGGATCAGTTTGTGGTAGTTTTTATTGATGATATTTTGGTGTATTCGCGTAATGAAGAGGAGCATGACAAGCATCTGCGAATTGTGTTGCAAATTTTGAGAGAGAAGCAATTGTTTGCTAAATTGTTGAAGTGTGAGTTTTGGCTTGACCAAGTAACTTTTCTCTGTCATATAGTTTCAGCAGAGGGTATTAGAGTTGATCCGAGTAAAGTTGAAGCTATTTTGAATTGGAGTCCACCAAAGTCTGTGACTGAAGTTAGAAGTTTTCTGGGTTTGGCAGGCTATTACCGACGATTTGTGAAAGGATTTTCTTTGATAGCTACTCCACTTACCAGATTACTTCGAAAGGGAGTTAGATTTGTGTGGACAGATCAGTGTCAGGCTAGCTTTGAACAGTTGAAAGAAATGTTGACTCAAGCGCCTGTTCTTACTTTACCTGTGGAAGGCAAACCATATGTGATTTACAGTGATGCTTCACATAGTGGTTTGGGTTGTGTTCTGATGCAAGAAGGTAAAGTGATAGCTTATGCTTCTCGACAATTGAAATTGCATGAACTCAATTATCCGACCCATGATTTAGAGTTGGCAGCCATTGTGTTTGCACTGAAGATTTGGTGACATTATCTGTATGGGGAGAAGTGTTTTATCTATACAGACCATAAAAGTTTGAAATATTTGGGTGTCCAAAAAGAGCTCAATCTTCAACAGAGGAGATGATTGGATTTGATTAAAGACTACGACTGTTTGATTGATTATCATCCTGGTAAAGCAAATGTTGTTGCTGATGCCTTGAGTCGGAAGTCTTTAGCAGGTTTGACTGTTTTCTCGCTCTCATTGCTTGTTGAGTTGAGAGCTTTACATGCCAATTTTGTATCTTATGATGATGGTCCATGTAATATCCTCATTTATGCCCTAGAAGTTTTGCATATTGTTGTTGTTGTTATTGTTGTTGTTATTGTTATATATTGGATTGAATGTATATGATGGGATAAGAAAAGAAATTGGGAGGAGAATGCTTGTGTATATGTGTATTGGGAAAGATTTAGGGTTTAGAGAGAATGGTATATGTTGTGTATACGATGATATATATAACATATAATTGGGTCAAAGGAAGAGTCAAAGGAAGGGAGATATTTTTGTGTTAAGTGTGTAATTACATATGAGGGCTCATATGAGACAAAAGTTAGTTATATGATTGAGGGCATTTTGGTATTTGCTTGGATAAGAATACTTGGTGGAGATTAAAAGCAAAAATTGACTTTGTGTCTTCATCATTTTCTTCTTTCTTCATGAAGTGGCCGGCTCTCCATTAACAAAAGGGAATGAAAAGTGTTCTTGAGGCAAGAAGCAAATTGAAGAAGCAATCCAAGGTTTTGACAAAGGATTGGTGGAATTTCTTCTTCTAAAGTAAGTATTCTCTTGTTTTCTTCACTTATTTGGAAGTTGTGTTGAAAGTGAATAAGGGTTTGGTGATTTTGTGATTTGGTGGATTTGAGATGTGTTGTGTTGTGTTTCTAAGTGTTAAATTGATTTTAAGTTCTTAGTTTAATTAGTGGTTGTTGTTGGAAATGGTGGAGATGTTGATTTGGAAGGATGGAGAAGGATGTTGATTTTAGGGTTTTGAGTTGAGATGTGTTTAATTGTTATATTAATGTGTTGTGAAATAATTCTTGTGATGAATATGTGTTTAAAACATTGATTATATTCATTTGAAGTATGTTATATGATGAATATTGTGTTTGAGTGCAATTAGAAGAGAATTGGTTTTGGTTATGGGTGACACGGCCATAGGCATAGAAGAGACATGGGCGTGTTCATCAATTGAGTTGGGCATGTCAATTGTTTGAATTGGCTACTGTCTCTTTTGTTGTTAGTGACACGGGCGTGTTCCATCAAGTGGCTAGGCGTGTCCATCAAATGGGTTGGGCATGTCCTACAAATGAATTACATATTGCTTTATACTTTGTTTCTTTTTACATTGTTTTGATTCTTCAAAGGTTCCATTGTTTCTAAACTTAAATATGAACATTATAAACATGTTTCAAACACAAGAATGATCTAATCAAATGAATGTGGAAGATCATAAAGCTATGAATCATATCAATTGTGTTTTGCCCTAATTGCATTGTTGAGATTTAGCAATGTTATGTTATGCACTTTGAATGGTAATGTGTTTCATGAGTAATATATATATGGAAATGTTGTATCAAAGATGAAATGATAATTCAAATAAGACATGATATGAGACAATGCCATTGTGTTTGGCTATGATGAATGATGCTATATGAGATATAATGTGATCATGGATGAGATAAATATACACTTGAATAATGAAGTGTTATATTGTGAAATGAAATGTGAAGCCATTGTTATTGGCTAATGTGATTCAATGGAGATAAATGAGGCATGTTTGCCTAAATGATAATGAGAATTGAGAATGAAATCTAAATGAATTGTGTGGCTAATTTGTTATTCCATTTTCAGAGTTTGTTGTTGGTGGCATGCCTAATAAGTGTAACAATCTCTTGAAGTTAGGTTGGATTGAATCCTTGAAGCCTAATTGAGATGTTACCACCCTTGAAGCTAGGTTGGATTAGTTCTTGAAGCCAAGTTGGGTAGAAGCTTAGCATGCTTTGCTCCCCTTGAAGCTTGGTTGAACTTAACCCTTGAAGCCTAGTTGGGTATATGATATTGATAAATGTGATAACAAACCAAAGCATTAACTCTGAAAATTGAATTGCATATTAGTGTGTCTTGGGCCCATGCTTGTCTTTGTTTAGTGTTGTTTATGGATTGTTTAATGATTAGTTAATGAAGTATGAGAAAAGATGTTGAAATGTGATATGCATATATTTATATGTTGAATTATGAAATGTAAAGGTATGATGTTAGCTTTGCATTTAAATGGTTACATGTATAATATAAATTGAGAATTTACATTGTATTGTATTAAAGCATATCAATAGCATGTTTTATCTTACTAAGCCGTTGGCTTAGCGCGATAGTGTTTAATCGCGCAGGTAATAGAGTTGATAGAGTTGAACCCGGTAGTTCTTCAAGACCAAGTGAGAGTAGACCTTGAGGAATCCATTTTTGGGAGCTTAAAGATCAAAGCAGACTTGCCAATCATGTATACTTCTTTATATTTTGTAAAGAAATGTTTAATGTGTAAATATGTAATTATTTTATAACTTCCGCTGTGTAATATTTAAATATATATATATATATACATAACTAATATGTTTTGTTTTATAAGTAAATGATCTATTTTTCTATAATGTATGATGATAAGGGTATTGTATCAAGTTTTAAAGTGTTTTAAATGTTAAGAGAAATGTAGCATTCCTATGTTTGGTGCACATATGCTACATTGTTGTGGTTGTGGTGTGTGTGTGCATTGGATATGGGGGTGTTACAATTGTTTTGGTATCAGAGCCAGGGTTTGAGATTCTCAACCTAGGTAAAATGTAAGGGAAAGAATATTTTTACTTAAAAAAAAAGTGAATTTCTGAATAACATAAATGTTTATGATTGGCAGTCTTTGATCTTTAATAAGACATCATCTGCTGTGTTTGCAGATATAGATAGTAATGGATCCCCACTCACGGCAGTCAATTGAGGGAAGTGCGGAGAGTGTTGCTCCTGAGGAGGGAGCTAGGATTGATAGTGTTGAGGAGGCACCTGCTTCGGTGTCGGGTAGACCAGTTGGTGAGGATGTTCCGCCAGCTTGGTTCAGGAATATGATGGAAGTTATGAGACCAGCACCTGTGCAACCAGTGCCACCACCCCCTCAGCCTTCAGTATCAGTGAGGCACTATGATAAGCTAAGGAAATATGGAGCAGAGGATTTCTTTGGTACAGTTGATCCGGCTGTAGCAGAACAGTGGCTTGATAGAGTTCAGAGGGTATTTGTTCAGTTGCAAGCCACCCCTGAGGAAAAGTTTGACTATGCAAGATCTTTGCTACAAAAGGATGCATATAGTTGGTGGAAGACAGTGCCCCATTCTATGGATGATCCACCAACTTTGTCATATGCTGACTTTTTGAGAGAATTTGAATTGAAGTATACTCCAAGGGAGTATAAAGATGGGAAGAAAAGAGAATTTTTAGATTTGAGGCAGGATCACCGGACCGTGACGGAGTATGAGGTTGAATTTATCCGGTTGAGTGAGTATGCTGGGGGAATTATAGTTGATGAGATTGATAGATGCAGGAGATTTGAGGAGGGATTGCGGCCTTCTCTTATGTGTCATGTGGCTGGTTCGAGATATACTGATTTTTCTCAGCTTGTGGCAGCAGCTCGCAGTGTAGAGAGAGCTCAGGTTATTGCAGCTGCTTCAGAGGAAGAGACTAGAGTTAGGAGGCCCCAGTTCGAGGCAGGGTCTTCTTCTGCGAAGAGGGGTAGAGGAAGTTTTGTTCCTCGGAGTAGTAGGAGCCAGAGACCAGTGGGTAGGTCAGTGTAGTCACAGAGACAGAGATTTAGACCTGCAGCTTCGGTGGCGAGTGCTCCAACCCCTATGGTTCAGAGATCTACTCTTCCCATCTGCATTCATTGTGGGAGGCCACATGGTGGTCCTTGTTGGAAGGCAGGGGTAGCAGGAGTTTGTTTCAGGTGTGGGTCACCTGATCACTTTGTGAGAGATTGCCCTGAGAGGCAAGAGCAGGTGTCAGTTGATACTGCAGCTTCTCGGCCCAGTGTGAGGGGAGGTCGAGGAAGCAGGGGCTTTGGCAGAGGAGGCAGAGTTGGGTTCAGTTCCAGAGGAGGTTCCGCATCCAGAGAAAATAGACCAGAGGAGGTGGGATCTTCTCAGAGGATTTATGTGATGCAGAGGCAGCCTGATGCATCGGCAGTCATAGCTGGTACTTTTTCTTTATTTGATACTCCAGTACTTGCTTTGATTGATCCGGGTTCCACCCATTCTTATATTAGTGTGTCTATTTTGCCTGTATTTGATGTGCATGCTGAGTCCCTAGGATTTGATGTGTTAGTGACAAATCCGTTAGGGCATAGTGTGGTTGTGAGTAAGGTGCACCGAGATAGTGCAGTGAGGGTGCAAGGTGAGGAGTTCCTTGGAGACTTGATTGAGATGCCATTTAAGGAATATGATGTGATCTTAGGTATGGATTGGCTATCTCGACATGGAGCTGTGGTGGATTGTAAAAAGAAAATTGTTTCTTTGAGAACTGTTGATGGTAGAGAAGTGTTAGTATCTAATGAGCAGGAACAGCTAGCCTCCTTATTTGTTTCAGCTGTTGCAGCTAGAAGATTGATTAAAAAGGGGTGTGAAGCCTATCTTGCTCATGTGGTGGATACTAGAGTGAAGGGTTCTCCCATTGATAGCATTGCCACAGTTGCTGAGTTCCCGGATGTTTTTCCAGAGGAGTTGCCAGGGTTGCCTCCTGAGAGAGAGGTGGAGTTTGGTATTGAATTGTTGCCTGGTACCACTCCTATCTCGATTACTCCTTACAGAATGGCACCAGCAGAATTAAGGGAGTTGAAAGTACAATTACCGGAGTTATTGGACAAAGGATTTATTCGCCCCAGTGTTTCTCCTTGGGGAGCTCCTGTGCTATTTGTGAAGAAGAAAGATGGTACCATGAGGTTGTGTATCGATTATAGGCAATTGAATAAGGTGACTATTAAAAATAAATATCCTTTGCCTAGAATCGATGATCTCTTTGATCAATTGAAGGGTGCAGCTGTATTTTCTAAAATTGATTTGAGATCTGGGTATCATCAGCTGAGAATCAAAGCTGAAGATGTTTCCAAGACAGCTTTTCGGACCAGGTATGGGCATTATGAGTTTTTAGTTATGCCTTTTGGTCTTACGAATGCACCTGCAGCTTTTATGGATTTGATGAATAGGGTGTTTAGGCCCTATCTGGATCAGTTTGTAGTGGTCTTCATCGATGATATTCTGGTGTATTCGCGGAATGAAGAGGAACATGATATGCATCTGCGGATTGTGTTGCAGATTTTGAGAGAGAAGCAGTTGTTTGCTAAATTGTCGAAGTGTGAGTTCTAGTTGGATCAAGTAGCTTTTCTCGGACATATTGTTTCTGCAGAAGGCATCAGAGTTGATCCGAGCAAAGTTGAAGCTATTCTGAATTGGAGTCCACCCAAGTCGGTGACAGAGGTTAGAAGTTTTCTGGGTTTGGCAGGCTATTACCGGCAGTTTGTGAAAGGATTTTCTTTGATAGCTACTCCACTCACCAGATTGCTTCGTAAGGGAGTGAGGTTTTTGTGGACGGATCAGTGTCAGGCGAGCTTTGAGCAGTTGAGAGATATGTTAACTCAAGCGCCTGTTCTTACTTTACCTGTTGAAGGCAAACCATATGTGATCTACAGTGATGCTTCACATAGAGGTTTAGGGTGTGTATTGATGCAGGAAGGGAAAGTTATAGCTTATGCATCTCGACAGTTGAAACCGCATGAGCTTAACTATCCAACCCATGATTTGGAATTGGCTGCCATTGTGTTTGCATTGAAGATTTGGCGCCACTATCTGTTTGGAGAGAAATGTTTCATCTACACTGATCACAAGAGTTTGAAGTATTTGGGTGTCCAGAAAGAGACATTGCTGAGTTTGTATCGAAATGTCTCACTTGTCAGAAGGTTAAAGCAGAGCACCAAGTTCCAACCGGGTTGTTGCAACCGTTGTCAGTGCCAGAATGGAAGTGGGATAGAGTGACGATGGATTTTGTGTCTGGTTTGCCATTGACACAAAAGAAGCATGATGCCATATGGGTGATTGTGGATAGATTGACTAAGACAGCTCATTTCCTTCCAGTGCGGATGGATTACTCTTTGGAGAGGTTGGCTGAACTGTATATCCATGAGATTGTGAAATTGCATGGTGTTCCAACTTCTTTAGTGTCTGATAGAGATCCCAGGTTTACTTCAAAGTTTTGGAAGAGTTTGCATAGTGCTTTGGGTTCTCGACTGCACTTCAGTACTGCTTTTCATCCACAGACGGATGGACAGTCAGAGAGGGTGATACAGATTGTTGAAGATATGTTGAGAAGCTGTGTCATCGATTTCTCTGGAAGTTGGGATAGATTTCTACCGCTTGTGGAGTTTGCTTATAACAACAGTCACCAATCCAGCATTGGTATGGCACCATTTGAAGCATTGTATGGTAGACGGTGCAGGACACCTCTTTGTTGGAATGAGCTTGGAGATAATAAGTTGGTTGGTCCTGATTTGATTCAAGAAACTGAAGAAAAAGTAAAGATGATTCGAGGCAGGTTAAAAGCAGCTTCAGACCGACAGAAGTCTTATGCAGATCTGAAAAGAAGAGACATAGAGTTTGATGTTGGAGATAAGGTATTTTTGAAAGTATCTCCTTGGAAGAATATTTTGAGATTCGGTCGGAAAGGGAAATTGAGTCCTCGTTTCATTGGACCGTATGAAGTATTAGAAAGAGTTGGGCCAGTGGCGTATCGACTTGCTTTACCACCTGAGTTGGATCGTATTCATAATGTGTTTCATGTTTCTATGTTGAGGAGATATAGGTCGGATCCATCTCATGTGTTGCCATTTGAATCTATTGAAGTGAGCCCAGACTTGACTTTTGAAGAGGAACCAGTTGCTATCTTGGCACGAGAAGTGAAAGAGTTGAGGAACAAGAGTGTACCATTGGTGAAAGTTCTATGGAAGAATCATGGAAAAGAAGAAGCAACTTGGGAAAGTGAACAATCTATGCTAGAGCAGTATCCGCAGTTGTTTCAGCTTTGATATCAGGTAATTTCGAGGACGAAATTTCTTTTTAGAGGGGGAGAATTGTAATATCCTCATTTATGCCCTAGAAGTTTTGCATATTGTTGTTGTTGTTATTGTTGTTGTTATTGTTATATATTGGATTGAATGTATATGATGGGATAAGAAAAGAAATTGGGAGGAGAATGCTTGTGTATATGTGTATTGGGAAAGATTTAGGGTTTAGAGAGAATGGTATATATTGTGTATACGATGATATATATAACATATAATTGGGTCAAAGGAAGAGTCAAAGGAAGGGAGATGTTTTTGTGTTAAGTGTGTAATTACATATGAGGGCTCATATGAGACAAAAGTTAGTTATATGATTGAGGGCATTTTGGTATTTGCTTGGATAAGAATACTTGGTGGAGATTAAAAGCAAAAATTGACTTTGTGTCTTCATCATTTTCTTCTTTCTTCATGAAGTGGCCGGCTCTCCATTAACAAAAGGGAATGAAAAGTGTTCTTGAGGCAAGAAGCAAATTGAAGAAGCAATCCAAGGTTTTGACAAAGGATTGGTGGAATTTCTTCTTCTAAAGTAAGTATTCTCTTATTTTCTTCACTTATTTGGAAGTTGTGTTGAAAGTGAATAAGGGTTTGGTGATTTTGTGATTTGGTGGATTTGAGATGTGTTGTGTTGTGTTTTTAAGTGTTAAATTGATTTTAAGTTCTTAGTTTAATTAGTGGTTGTTGTTGGAAATGGTGGAGATGTTGATTTGGAAGGATGGAGAAGGATGTTGATTTTAGGGTTTTGAGTTGAGATGTGTTTAATTGTTATATTAATGTGTTGTGAAATAATTCTTGTGATGAATATGTGTTTAAAACATTGATTATATTCATTTGAAGTATGTTATATGATGAATATTGTGTTTGAGTGCAATTAGAAGAGAATTGGTTTTGGTTATGGGTGACACGGCCATAGGCATAGAAGAGGCGTGTTCATCAATTGAGTTGGGCGTGTCAATTGTTTGAATTGGCTACTGTCTCTTTTGTTGTTAGTGACACGGGCGTGTTCCATCAAGTGGCTGGGCGTGTCCATCAAATGGGTTGGGCGTGTCCTACAAATGAATTACATATTGCTTTATACTTTGTTTCTTTTTACATTGTTTTGATTCTTCAAAGGTTCCATTGTTTCTAAACTTAAATATGAACATTATAAACATGTTTCAAACACAAGAATGATCTAATCAAATGAATGTGGAAGATCATAAAGCTATGAATCATATCAATTGTGTTTTGCCCTTGCATTGTTGAGATTTAGCAATGTTATGTTATGCACTTTGAATGGTAATGTGTTTCATGAGTAATATATATATGGAAATGTTGTATCAAAGATGAAATGATAATTCAAATAAGACATGATATGAGACAATGCCATTGTGTTTGGCTATGATGAATGATGCTATATGAGATATAATGTGATCATGGATGAGATAAATATACACTTGAATAATGAAGTGTTATATTGTGAAATGAAATGTGAAGCCATTGTTATTGGCTAATGTGATTCAATGGAGATAAATGAGGCATGTTTGCCTAAATGATAATGAGAATTGAGAATGAAATCTAAATGAATTGTGTGGCTAATTTGTTATTCCATTTTCAGAGTTTGTTGTTGGTGGCATGCCTAATAAGTGTAACAATCTCTTGAAGTTAGGTTGGATTGAATCCTTGAAGCCTAATTGAGATGTTACCACCCTTGAAGCTAGGTTGGATTAGTTCTTGAAGCCAAGTTGGGTAGAAGCTTAGCATGCTTTGCTCCCCTTGAAGCTTGGTTAAACTTAACCCTTGAAGCCTAGTTGGGTATATGATATTGATAAATGTGATAACAAACCAAAGCATTAACTCTGAAAATTGAATTGCATATTAGTGTGTCTTGGGCCCATGCTTGTCTTTGTTTAGTGTTGTTTATGGATTGTTTAATGATTAGTTAATGAAGTATGAGAAAAGATGTTGAAATGTGATATGC
This sequence comes from Garcia nutans, assembly GCA_947685225.1. Lineage (NCBI taxonomy): Eukaryota > Viridiplantae > Streptophyta > Magnoliopsida > Malpighiales > Euphorbiaceae > Garcia > Garcia nutans. The sequence continues at coordinate 40,111,283 of CANTUV010000024.1, forward strand.
ATATATTTATATGTTGAATTATGAAATGTAAAGGTATGATGTTAGCTTTGCATTTAAATGGTTACATGTATAATATAAATTGAGAATTTACATTGTATTGTATTAAAGCATATCAATAGCATGTTTTATCTTACTAAGCCGTTGGCTTAGCGCGATAGTGTTTAATCGCGCAGGTAATAGAGTTGATAGAGTTGAACCCGGTAGTTCTTCAAGACCAAGTGAGAGTAGACCTTGAGGAATCCATTTTTGGGAGCTTAAAGATCAAAGCAGACTTGCCAATCATGTATACTTCTTTATATTTTGTAAAGAAATGTTTAATGTGTAAATATGTAATTATTTTATAACTTCCGCTGTGTAATATTTAAATATATATATATATATACATAACTAATATGTTTTGTTTTATAAGTAAATGATCTATTTTTCTATAATGTATGATGATAAGGGTATTGTATCAAGTTTTAAAGTGTTTTAAATGTTAAGAGAAATGTAGCATTCCTATGTTTGGTGCACATATGCTACATTGTTGTGGTTGTGGTGTGTGTGTGCATTGGATATGGGGGTGTTACAATTGTTTTGGTATCAGAGCCAGGGTTTGAGATTCTCAACCTAGGTAAAATGTAAGGGAAAGAATATTTTTACTTAAAAAAAAAGTGAATTTCTGAATAACATAAATGTTTATGATTGGCAGTCTTTGATCTTTAATAAGACATCATCTGCTGTGTTTGCAGATATAGATAGTAATGGATCCCCACTCACGGCAGTCAATTGAGGGAAGTGCGGAGAGTGTTGCTCCTGAGGAGGGAGCTAGGATTGATAGTGTTGAGGAGGCACCTGCTTCGGTGTCGGGTAGACCAGTTGGTGAGGATGTTCCGCCAGCTTGGTTCAGGAATATGATGGAAGTTATGAGACCAGCACCTGTGCAACCAGTGCCACCACCCCCTCAGCCTTCAGTATCAGTGAGGCACTATGATAAGCTAAGGAAATATGGAGCAGAGGATTTCTTTGGTACAGTTGATCCGGCTGTAGCAGAACAGTGGCTTGATAGAGTTCAGAGGGTATTTGTTCAGTTGCAAGCCACCCCTGAGGAAAAGTTTGACTATGCAAGATCTTTGCTACAAAAGGATGCATATAGTTGGTGGAAGACAGTGCCCCATTCTATGGATGATCCACCAACTTTGTCATATGCTGACTTTTTGAGAGAATTTGAATTGAAGTATACTCCAAGGGAGTATAAAGATGGGAAGAAAAGAGAATTTTTAGATTTGAGGCAGGATCACCGGACCGTGACGGAGTATGAGGTTGAATTTATCCGGTTGAGTGAGTATGCTGGGGGAATTATAGTTGATGAGATTGATAGATGCAGGAGATTTGAGGAGGGATTGCGGCCTTCTCTTATGTGTCATGTGGCTGGTTCGAGATATACTGATTTTTCTCAGCTTGTGGCAGCAGCTCGCAGTGTAGAGAGAGCTCAGGTTATTGCAGCTGCTTCAGAGGAAGAGACTAGAGTTAGGAGGCCCCAGTTCGAGGCAGGGTCTTCTTCTGCGAAGAGGGGTAGAGGAAGTTTTGTTCCTCGGAGTAGTAGGAGCCAGAGACCAGTGGGTAGGTCAGTGCAGTCACAGAGACAGAGATTTAGACCTGCAGCTTCGGTGGCGAGTGCTCCAACCCCTATGGTTCAGAGATCTACTCTTCCCATCTGCATTCATTGTGGGAGGCCACATGGTGGTCCTTGTTGGAAGGCAGGGGTAGCAGGAGTTTGTTTCAGGTGTGGGTCACCTGATCACTTTGTGAGAGATTGCCCTGAGAGGCAAGAGCAGGTGTCAGTTGATACTGCAGCTTCTCGGCCCAGTGTGAGGGGAGGTCGAGGAAGCAGGGGCTTTGGCAGAGGAGGCAGAGTTGGGTTCAGTTCCAGAGGAGGTTCCGCATCCAGAGAAAATAGACCAGAGGAGGTGGGATCTTCTCAGAGGATTTATGTGATGCAGAGGCAGCCTGATGCATCGGCAGTCATAGCTGGTACTTTTTCTTTATTTGATACTCCAGTACTTGCTTTGATTGATCCGGGTTCCACCCATTCTTATATTAGTGTGTCTATTTTGCCTGTATTTGATGTGCATGCTGAGTCCCTAGGATTTGATGTGTTAGTGACAAATCCGTTAGGGCATAGTGTGGTTGTGAGTAAGGTGCACCGAGATAGTGCAGTGAGGGTGCAAGGTGAGGAGTTCCTTGGAGACTTGATTGAGATGCCATTTAAGGAATATGATGTGATCTTAGGTATGGATTGGCTATCTCGACATGGAGCTGTGGTGGATTGTAAAAAGAAAATTGTTTCTTTGAGAACTGTTGATGGTAGAGAAGTGTTAGTATCTAATGAGCAGGAACAGCTAGCCTCCTTATTTGTTTCAGCTGTTGCAGCTAGAAGATTGATTAAAAAGGGGTGTGAAACCTATCTTGCTCATGTGGTGGATACTAGAGTGAAGGGTTCTCCCATTGATAGCATTGCCACAGTTGCTGAGTTCCCGGATGTTTTTCCAGAGGAGTTGCCAGGGTTGCCTCCTGAGAGAGAGGTGGAGTTTGGTATTGAATTGTTGCCTGGTACCACTCCTATCTCGATTACTCCTTACAGAATGGCACCAGCAGAATTAAGGGAGTTGAAAGTACAATTACAGGAGTTATTGGACAAAGGATTTATTCGCCCCAGTGTTTCTCCTTGGGGAGCTCCTGTGCTATTTGTGAAGAAGAAAGATGGTACCATGAGGTTGTGTATCGATTATAGGCAATTGAATAAGGTGACTATTAAAAATAAATATCCTTTGCCTAGAATCGATGATCTCTTTGATCAATTGAAGGGTGCAGCTGTATTTTCTAAAATTGATTTGAGATCTGGGTATCATCAGCTGAGAATCAAAGCTGAAGATGTTTCCAAGACAGCTTTTCGGACCAGGTATGGGCATTATGAGTTTTTAGTTATGCCTTTTGGTCTTACGAATGCACCTGCAGCTTTTATGGATTTGATGAATAGGGTGTTTAGGCCCTATCTGGATCAGTTTGTAGTGGTCTTCATCGATGATATTCTGGTGTATTCGCGGAATGAAGAGGAACATGATATGCATCTGCGGATTGTGTTGCAGATTTTGAGAGAGAAGCAGTTGTTTGCTAAATTGTCGAAGTGTGAGTTCTAGTTGGATCAAGTAGCTTTTCTCGGACATATTGTTTCTGCAGAAGGCATCAGAGTTGATCCGAGCAAAGTTGAAGCTATTCTGAATTGGAGTCCACCCAAGTCGGTGACAGAGGTTAGAAGTTTTCTGGGTTTGGCAGGCTATTACCGGCAGTTTGTGAAAGGATTTTCTTTGATAGCTACTCCACTCACCAGATTGCTTCGTAAGGGAGTGAGGTTTTTGTGGACGGATCAGTGTCAGGCGAGCTTTGAGCAGTTGAGAGATATGTTAACTCAAGCGCCTGTTCTTACTTTACCTGTTGAAGGCAAACCATATGTGATCTACAGTGATGCTTCACATAGAGGTTTAGGGTGTGTATTGATGCAGGAAGGGAAAGTTATAGCTTATGCATCTCGACAGTTGAAACCGCATGAGCTTAACTATCCAACCCATGATTTGGAATTGGCTGCCATTGTGTTTGCATTGAAGATTTGGCGCCACTATCTGTTTGGAGAGAAATGTTTCATCTACACTGATCACAAGAGTTTGAAGTATTTGGGTGTCCAGAAAGAGACATTGCTGAGTTTGTATCGAAATGTCTCACTTGTCAGAAGGTTAAAGCAGAGCACCAAGTTCCAACCGGGTTGTTGCAACCGTTGTCAGTGCCAGAATGGAAGTGGGATAGAGTGACGATGGATTTTGTGTCTGGTTTGCCATTGACACAAAAGAAGCATGATGCCATATGGGTGATTGTGGATAGATTGACTAAGACAGCTCATTTCCTTCCAGTGCGGATGGATTACTCTTTGGAGAGGTTGGCTGAACTGTATATCCATGAGATTGTGAAATTGCATGGTGTTCCAACTTCTTTAGTGTCTGATAGAGATCCCAGGTTTACTTCAAAGTTTTGGAAGAGTTTGCATAGTGCTTTGGGTTCTCGACTGCACTTCAGTACTGCTTTTCATCCACAGACGGATGGACAGTCAGAGAGGGTGATACAGATTGTTGAAGATATGTTGAGAAGCTGTGTCATCGATTTCTCTGGAAGTTGGGATAGATTTCTACCGCTTGTGGAGTTTGCTTATAACAACAGTCACCAATCCAGCATTGGTATGGCACCATTTGAAGCATTGTATGGTAGACGGTGCAGGACACCTCTTTGTTGGAATGAGCTTGGAGATAATAAGTTGGTTGGTCCTGATTTGATTCAAGAAACTGAAGAAAAAGTAAAGATGATTCGAGGCAGGTTAAAAGCAGCTTCAGACCGACAGAAGTCTTATGCAGATCTGAAAAGAAGAGACATAGAGTTTGATGTTGGAGATAAGGTATTTTTGAAAGTATCTCCTTGGAAGAATATTTTGAGATTCGGTCGGAAAGGGAAATTGAGTCCTCGTTTCATTGGACCGTATGAAGTATTAGAAAGAGTTGGGCCAGTGGCGTATCGACTTGCTTTACCACCTGAGTTGGATCGTATTCATAATGTGTTTCATGTTTCTATGTTGAGGAGATATAGGTCGGATCCATCTCATGTGTTGCCATTTGAATCTATTGAAGTGAGCCCAGACTTGACTTTTGAAGAGGAACCAGTTGCTATCTTGGCACGAGAAGTGAAAGAGTTGAGGAACAAGAGTGTACCATTGGTGAAAGTTCTATGGAAGAATCATGGAAAAGAAGAAGCAACTTGGGAAAGTGAACAATCTATGCTAGAGCAGTATCCGCAGTTGTTTCAGCTTTGATATCAGGTAATTTCGAGGACGAAATTTCTTTTTAGAGGGGGAGAATTGTAATATCCTCATTTATGCCCTAGAAGTTTTGCATATTGTTGTTGTTGTTATTGTTGTTGTTATTGTTATATATTGGATTGAATGTATATGATGGGATAAGAAAAGAAATTGGGAGGAGAATGCTTGTGTATATGTGTATTGGGAAAGATTTAGGGTTTAGAGAGAATGGTATATATTGTGTATACGATGATATATATAACATATAATTGGGTCAAAGGAAGAGTCAAAGGAAGGGAGATGTTTTTGTGTTAAGTGTGTAATTACATATGAGGGCTCATATGAGACAAAAGTTAGTTATATGATTGAGGGCATTTTGGTATTTGCTTGGATAAGAATACTTGGTGGAGATTAAAAGCAAAAATTGACTTTGTGTCTTCATCATTTTCTTCTTTCTTCATGAAGTGGCCGGCTCTCCATTAACAAAAGGGAATGAAAAGTGTTCTTGAGGCAAGAAGCAAATTGAAGAAGCAATCCAAGGTTTTGACAAAGGATTGGTGGAATTTCTTCTTCTAAAGTAAGTATTCTCTTATTTTCTTCACTTATTTGGAAGTTGTGTTGAAAGTGAATAAGGGTTTGGTGATTTTGTGATTTGGTGGATTTGAGATGTGTTGTGTTGTGTTTTTAAGTGTTAAATTGATTTTAAGTTCTTAGTTTAATTAGTGGTTGTTGTTGGAAATGGTGGAGATGTTGATTTGGAAGGATGGAGAAGGATGTTGATTTTAGGGTTTTGAGTTGAGATGTGTTTAATTGTTATATTAATGTGTTGTGAAATAATTCTTGTGATGAATATGTGTTTAAAACATTGATTATATTCATTTGAAGTATGTTATATGATGAATATTGTGTTTGAGTGCAATTAGAAGAGAATTGGTTTTGGTTATGGGTGACACGGCCATAGGCATAGAAGAGACACGGGCGTGTTCATCAATTGAGTTGGGCGTGTCAATTGTTTGAATTGGCTACTGTCTCTTTTGTTGTTAGTGACACGGGCGTGTTCCATCAAGTGGCTGGGCGTGTCCATCAAATGGGTTGGGCGTGTCCTACAAATGAATTACATATTGCTTTATACTTTGTTTCTTTTTACATTGTTTTGATTCTTCAAAGGTTCCATTGTTTCTAAACTTAAATATGAACATTATAAACATGTTTCAAACACAAGAATGATCTAATCAAATGAATGTGGAAGATCATAAAGCTATGAATCATATCAATTGTGTTTTGCCCTTGCATTGTTGAGATTTAGCAATGTTATGTTATGCACTTTGAATGGTAATGTGTTTCATGAGTAATATATATATGGAAATGTTGTATCAAAGATGAAATGATAATTCAAATAAGACATGATATGAGACAATGCCATTGTGTTTGGCTATGATGAATGATGCTATATGAGATATAATGTGATCATGGATGAGATAAATATACACTTGAATAATGAAGTGTTATATTGTGAAATGAAATGTGAAGCCATTGTTATTGGCTAATGTGATTCAATGGAGATAAATGAGGCATGTTTGCCTAAATGATAATGAGAATTGAGAATGAAATCTAAATGAATTGTGTGGCTAATTTGTTATTCCATTTTCAGAGTTTGTTGTTGGTGGCATGCCTAATAAGTGTAACAATCTCTTGAAGTTAGGTTGGATTGAATCCTTGAAGCCTAATTGAGATGTTACCACCCTTGAAGCTAGGTTGGATTAGTTCTTGAAGCCAAGTTGGGTAGAAGCTTAGCATGCTTTGCTCCCCTTGAAGCTTGGTTGAACTTAACCCTTGAAGCCTAGTTGGGTATATGATATTGATAAATGTGATAACAAACCAAAGCATTAACTCTGAAAATTGAATTGCATATTAGTGTGTCTTGGGCCCATGCTTGTCTTTGTTTAGTGTTGTTTATGGATTGTTTAATGATTAGTTAATGAAGTATGAGAAAAGATGTTGAAATGTGATATGCATATATTTATATGTTGAATTATGAAATGTAAAGGTATGATGTTAGCTTTGCATTTAAATGGTTACATGTATAATATAAATTGAGAATTTACATTGTATTGTATTAAAGCATATCAATAGCATGTTTTATCTTACTAAGCCGTTGGCTTAGCGCGATAGTGTTTAATCGCGCAGGTAATAGAGTTGATAGAGTTGAACCCGGTAGTTCTTCAAGACCAAGTGAGAGTAGACCTTGAGGAATCCATTTTTGGGAGCTTAAAGATCAAAGCAGACTTGCCAATCATGTATACTTCTTTATATTTTGTAAAGAAATGTTTAATGTGTAAATATGTAATTATTTTATAACTTCCGCTGTGTAATATTTAAATATATATATATATATACATAACTAATATGTTTTGTTTTATAAGTAAATGATCTATTTTTCTATAATGTATGATGATAAGGGTATTGTATCAAGTTTTAAAGTGTTTTAAATGTTAAGAGAAATGTAGCATTCCTATGTTTGGTGCACATATGCTACATTGTTGTGGTTGTGGTGTGTGTGTGCATTGGATATGGGGGTGTTACAGTCCATTGTTGGCACAGTTGCATTTGAAACCAGTTTTGTTGGATCAGATTAAAAAGACTCAATTGGCTGATGAGAAGATTCAAAAGATTATTTCAGATTGCCAAAATGGAAAGAGTCGAGATTTTATTATGAGAAGTGATGGGAGTCTTTGGTTTAAGAACAGATTCTGTGTACCTGATGATGCTAATTTGAGAAGAATTATTTTAGAAGAAGCTCATCAGTAAGTATTTGCTATGCATCCGGGCAATACAAAGATTTATCATGATTTGAAATAGTATTACTGGTGGTCCGGTATGAAGAGAGACATAGCGGAGTTTGTATCCAAATGTCTCACATGTCAGAGGGTAAAAGCGGAGCATCAAGTTCCAACTGGGTTGCTTCAACCTTTAGCAGTGCCTGAATGGAAATGGGATAGAGTAACCATGGATTTTGTATCTGGTCTACCATTGACACAAAGAAAGCATGATGCTATTTGGGTGATTGTTGACAGGTTGACTAAGACAACTCATTTTCTTCCGGTTCGGATGGATTACTCTTTGGAGAGGTTAGCTGAGCTGTATATCCATGAGATTGTGAAGTTGCATGGTGTCCCAATTTCTATAGTGTCTGATCGAGATCCCCGATTTACTTCAAGGTTTTGGAAGAGTTTACATGGTGCTTTGGGTTCTCGATTACACTTCAGTACTGCTTTCCATCCGCAGACAGATGGACAGTCAGAGAGAGTGATACAGATTATCGAAGACATGTTGAGAAGCTGTGTCATTGATTTCTCTGGAGGTTGGGATAGATTTTTGCCACTTGTGGAATTTGCTTACAATAACAGTCATCAATCCAGCATTGGTATGGCACCATTCGAAGCACTGTATGGTAGATGGTGTAGGACACCTTTATGTTGGAATGAGCTTGGAGAAAGTAAGATAATTGGTCCTGATCTGGTTAAAGAAACTGAAGAGAAAGTGAAAATGATTCGAGATAGGTTGAAAACAACTTCAGATCGATAGAAGTCTTATTCAGATTTGAAGAGGAGAGACATTGAGTATAATGTGGTAGATAAGGTATTTTTGAAAGTGTCTACTTGGAAGAAGATTTTAAGGTTTGGTCGGAAAGGGAAATTGAGTCCTCGTTTCATTGGACCGTATGAAGTTTTAGAAAGAATTGGACCAGTTGCTTATCGGCTTGCTTTGCCACCTGAATTAGATAGGATCCATAATGTATTCCATGTTTCTATGTTGAGGAGATACAGGTCGGATCCCTCTCATGTTTTACCAATTGAATCTATCGAAGTGAGTCCAGATCTGACATTTAAAGAAGAACCTATTGCTATTTTGGCACGTGAAGTGAAAGAGTTGAGGAATAAGAAAGTGCCACTTGTGAAGATTTTGTGGAAGAATCATGCAAAAGAAGAGGCAACTTGGGAAAGTGAACAAACCATGCGAGATCAGTATCCTCAGTTGTTTCAGACTTGATATCAGGTAATTTCGAGGACGAAATTTCTTTTTAGAGGGGGAGAATTGTAATATCCCAATGTGTGGCCTAGAAGTTTGGATATAATTGTTGTTTGTTTGAATTATGTGTATATGTTATGTTGATAAGAAAAGAAATTGATAAGAGAATGTTTAGGTATTGTTTAAAAAGGAGAGTAATGTGTAGAGAGAAAGTGTATATGTTGGGTATATGGTAATATATATAACATATATGTTGGTCAAAATGAGGAGTCAAGGGAAGAAGATATTTATTTGTGATATGTGAAATTACTTAAATGGGCATATAATTGAAAGAAGCTAAGTTAAATGGATGAGGGCATTTAGGTAATTGCTTGGTTAGAATTGCTTGGTGGAGATTTAAAGAAGAAAAGAAGTTTGACTTATTTTCATTTTCTTTTCTTCTCATATGTGTGGCCGGCTACCAAAGGAAAGAGAGAGCAAGAGAGGTGTTCTAAATTCTATAATCAAATTGAAGGAAGAATTAAAGGATTAAGTTGAAGATTTGTGGAATTTCCTCAATTTTGGTAAGTACTCTCTTGTTTTCCTTTGTTATTTTGAAGTTGTGATTGAGGTGAGTTATGATTTGTTGATATTATGATTAGGTGTGTTTGAGATGTGTTTATAAGTGTTGATATTGATTGTAAGTTACAAAGTTAAATTGGTGTTGGTTTTGGTTTGAAGATGGTAAGTGAAGTGAATGTTGATATTGAAAGAATAAGAGTGATGTTGGTTTAAGGGTTTTTGAAGTGGTAAGTGATTAAATGTGTTGTTGATGTATTTTTAATGTGAATATTGTGATGAACATGTAAAATAAGTGTTGATGACATAAATTGTATCCATTTGAATGAGGTTATGTTGTGCACAATGTGTTTAAATTCAATCAAAAGAGATTTGGCCATTTTTAGGGTTTTTATTCATGAGAGACACGGCCAAACTAAGGAAGAGACACGACCAAACTAAAGAATTTTTGGGAGACACGGCCAAGTCTAAGGAAATTTGGTCGTGTTGGATGATTTTTGGAGAGACACGGCCGTGTCCCTTGCCCATGTTGGCCACTGCCTGATTTTGGTTGAGAGACACGGCCACAAGCTTGGTCGTGTCCCTTGAGTGTGTTAGCTACTGTGATTATTCTTTGCTCTTCTTGCATTGCTTTGATTCTTCAAAGGTCTTCTTGCACCTATACATAAAAGTAAACACTCTAAACTCATTTAATACAAAGAATGATCTAAACAAATATATGTGGAAGATTCTAAATTCATGAACAATGTTATATTGTGTATAATGTGGGACACAATGTGAGTATTGATGATGTATATGAATGCTTTTATGATGAATTGCTTTGATAAGAATGGAAATATTATAATATGAATTGAGACATGATATGATATGAGGCCATTGTGATTGGCTATAATAAGTCAAATGTGATGTGAAGCCATTGTGATTGGCTATGAGGATTCAATTGAAAGAAATAAGGCATGTTTGCCTAGATGATGATGAGAATTGAGAATGGAAATGATAATTAAATAATGAATGAATTGTGTGGCTAATGTGTTATTCCATTTTCAGAGTTTGTTGTTGGTGGCATGCCTAATATTAGTAACAATCTCTTGAAGTTAGGTTGGATTTGATCCTTGAAGCCTAATTGAGATGTTACAACCCTTGAAGCTAGGTTGGGTTGGTTCTTGAAGCCAAGTTGGGTTGATACTTAGCATGTCCCCTTGAAGCTTGGTTGAACCTAAATCCTTGAAGCCTAGTTGGGATAATGATAAATGTGATAATTTAACCAAAACACTAACTCTGAAAATTGAATAGCATATTAGTGTTATTTGGGCCCATGCTTGTCTTTGTTTCAATGTGATTTATTGGTGTTAAAATAATTGAATAATGAGATCCTTGAAAGGACTTTGAAATGTATTATGCTTATATGAGTATGAGTTATGAAAGAAAGGTGTGGTATTATCTTTACAACTATATTGTTGTTTATTTATTAATGTGTATGATATTGCATTGCATTAAAGCATAATGTTGGCATACTTTGTACTACTAAGCCGTTGGCTTAGCGCGATAGTGTTGATCGCGCAGGTAACAGAGTTGAACCCGAGAGTTCCTCGAGACCAAGTGAGAGTAGACATTAAAGAATCTATTTTGGGACTTAAAGATCAGAGAAGAGCTGCCAATCATGTATAACTTCTTTATACTTTGTTAAGTATTGTTTATAAGGTGAATATATGTATATTTGTAAATATGGATTTAAATGTTTTCATATATGTAACTATTTTATAAATTCCGCTGCGTATTAAGTAAATGTATTTATATCTATTTTGTTTTATATACAAGTTAATTACTTATTTTCTATAATGTATAATGATAAAGATTATGGTATCTTTTAAAATGATTTGATGGTTAAAGGAAACCGTAGCATCCCTATGTTCAGTGCACGTATATTACATTGTGGTGTTTGTAGTGTGCTTGTACCGGATGTGGGGGTGTTACAACATCACTTCTTTATCAAACCCCTTCTAGACCCTAAATTCTTCTCTCACTAACCCAAACTTCAATTAAACTTACACAAATCCATCATATAACTATAAAATTCTTGTTTTCACATCAAAATAACATAATCCATATCCATTTAATCAATTATAACACACTTCTTCAAAAACTCAAATCATACGTAATCTATCTTTTAATAAAGCTCTTTAAATTTACAAGAGAACTTACTAATAAGTTGAGCTTTCACCAACTTTTCTTTCAAACCTTAATAATTCTTGCAAATTTTAGAGTTTTGAAGAAGCCAAATCCCTCTTGGCCACCATGGAAATTTTGGCACTCTTAAGGAAGAAGAAGAAGATGAAATGAAAAAATGACATTTAAGTCTTCTTTCTCTTTAATTTATAGCCACATATATATATTTTTATTATTTAATTATTTAATTACTAATTGATTATTATCTAACCTTTTCCCATCATCTTCCACTATCTATCTTTTAGTATTTTTATTATTTATTATATATACATATTTTAACTTTTTACTATTTTACCTTTGACTTTTACATTTACTGCTTGACTTTATATGTTATATATATTTTCTTTATATCTCATATATACATGTCATATTTTCTTACTTCCAACACCTTATTAACATTTCTAATTTTTTAATTAATTTAATTAATTTTTTTATTTTAGTGAATTTACAGATATTACAACTCTCTCCTCCTTAAATAATTTCATCCTCGAAATTATCCGTCATGTTACACAATTAACCCCCAACACTAATCTCAATTTCTTATAACATCCGTCTCACATGATCTATTTTAAAACCACCATTGTTACCTTTTCAATTAAAATGTTCCTTACTCTCCCCCTTTTGAGTTTCCTTAATCACATTTCAAAATTTCAACCTCATTTCCATTCCTCAACCGTATCAACATAACGTTAATAATTCATTCCAAATTAAGTAATTATCTCAAATTTAATAATTATCAAATTACATGTTCAAATTTTAGATACTAATTATCAAAATTATCTCAAATTTGTATCTTTGTTTGATTATTTCCATTCTACTATTAGAAATAGATTATTGTAATACTTCAAAATAATAGTAACTCCAATTTACCAATCAATAATTCTAATACATACACCTTCCATTGTAACTTTCTTATTTTCTTTAAACATAGCATCTGATCTCTTTTTATGTTCTTAAATATCTCTTCAACCTTTCAAATATTGTTTTGCTAAAATAGTCATAGTAACACAAGATACTAAAATTTGATTTCCATTAGATTTCTTTACTAATAATAATTCTTTATTCTTTAATTATTTATCAATTAACTTAAATCACACCATAGTATTGCTACTAGGTATACCATATATATATATATTATGCATGTTTATATATATATATATATACACACGATTCACAATATCTAACTTCCACTATGAAATTATTTCTATTCTTCTCCTCTTAATTTCCTTTGTCTCCTTCTCAATCCATTCTAAATTATTAGTAATTTATCATTCTATGCTTTAATAATGTGCTATTTTCCCAATCTTAAAACAACACATCAATATCTGTAAATACTCCCAAAATTCTCTTAACATATCTAAACCATTTTTCCCATTTAGATAAATCAAACAATATCTAACGCTTCAAGAATATAATCAATTCCAAGCTTAATCTTCCATAAATAACCCTGCAAATTTATAACAATGTATCTACGTTAAACTTCATTCAATTACATACTAATCTTTCTTACTCAAGCTAATCTTTTCCTCTCAATTCTCATTTGATAGCACTTATCTTTTTCTTCAACAATATCTCAATATTTACGAATCATATCCACTTATCATCCATCCGTACAATAACTATACATTCACTTTGATTCTTCACTTACATTGGTCAATGATTTTCTCAAGTTTCCCATTTTTCATTATCCCATAACTATTTTCCATCAACTATTTATACCTTCCATAACTTAATAATTCACTGCTAATTTGTTCATATTAACCAAGAAAATAATTTCTCATACACCAAAATCATAATTAAATTCAGATACAATTTTTCCCTAAGTAAATCATTTGAACAAGATTTCAACATAACCATTAGCTTCAATTATACCGAACATAAACCATTTTCTATTAAGCATTGACTTTTTTCACCATAATATTGATTTACTTACTCTAGTATTTCCTTCTTCATCACCAATTCCAAAACATGCTTACTTTAACAATATTTGTTAACAATTACTATCATATTTGATTTTACTTTTGATTCTTTTGAATCAAAATCCACTATTCACATTTCCATGATTTTATGGATAAATTACCAAGGAACACTACCAAATACTTTATACTATATAATTCAAAACCAATAATTTATATATCTATTAATTTATATCCAACTAAACATTTGTATATGAACATAATCCTTATGCATATAATCAAATAACTCAACACTATACTCATTTATTGATCCAGATGATTAATATCTTTCCCAAATTACAATCAAATTCAAACCTCAATTTTCATTTAATTGTTCTTTCATTTATTTATTACATAAAATTTAGTGCATTCCCCAATTTCACAATTCTGCCCGATTTCCAATTTGACACCAATCTCACTTTTAACTTTTCATTTATCATTAAATTTTCACTAGAGATTACAAACTCTTAACCATGTGCACTCGACACATGTATGGACTTAGATTTAAAATTTAAATATTTCTAAATTGATTTACTATATTTAAAAATTAAGACTTACAAACCCACATATTTTATTTCTTTAATAATTTCTTTGGCAGTACCCATTTATCCATTTTATTCAGGTATCAAACCTTGATAAAAATTTACGAACTTCTAACCATATATTATTGATATATATATGATCTTATATGTAAATTTTCAGATTCTTTGGGTTCATTTGTTATTAATTTTAAATGCAATTTCTCAACTTCTATAGATTCTGAATTACTGTAATAGCTCAATTTAAGTTCGCTATCAACTTTCATAACTAAATCAACTAAATACTATTTAATTCCCTTTCATTTAATCCTCACCAAATTACATACCAGTCTTTCTTATTTTCAATTCTCATTCAACATTACTTTTCTTTCTCTTTTCCTCCAATCTCTTACTTATACATGTCTTAACTACATAAAACTATTATCATTATCACCTTTAACTTTAGACATTACTCATTAATCCAACATTATCTCATATATATATATATTATAGCCATTTAATTTCGTATACATTTTCTTCCAAAATCTTATAATTCAATTATATTTCTTTATTCCCAAATTTGATTTCCAATAACTTATATCATAAATACTCTTCATGTATTACAATAATAATTTACCTCAAAGAAACCAATTCAATTATCTTTTACACAAATCATTTCATAAATAATTCCTTCATAATTAGTTATGTTTAGTCAAAACACTACTTCTTTTAAACAATCAATTCGACTAATAAACTTTTCCAACATCGTCTTTACATATTCTCATTCTAGACTTAACTTTATCTTCACTCAGACCATCGCTCTTCTCTTATAACTATTAGTACATCAGAGACCAGTTCAAGTGCCAATGCATATGCATGTATTAAAACTCAAATCATTATTTTAAATTTCTCCTTCCTCATTTTTTTAAAAACCACCTAGGTCGAGAATTTCAAACCTAGGCTTTGATACCAAAATAAAAATAACACCCTTATATCCCATATACGTATAATACACACACCCAGTATATGTAAAATACTCATATAGAATACAAGAACATCACAATATAGTCTTTCCAAAAATTTTTATACTTTCAAGATAATTATTTTAAACACTTAAAATATATTTTAATAAATAAATAAAAGTATTCATCAGTGATTTAAATATTAAATAGATAATTTAAAAAAAATCTCTGCGAAAAATTTGCCAGAGATTTGTCTGTGTTTTTGATATTCTCAAATTTCAAATAACACAACCTGCAAAAGAATTTTACACTCCCAAAATAAATATATATACATTCCCATTTTAACCTTTGACTTTTCCTTCATATATATATACGTATATTATCAACATTACATAATTATACATTAAAGCTACAACAATTTTATACAATCCATAATTTATACATACATAATGCATTTTTTAAAAAAAATATATATTTACATGCAATGCAGTGGCACTGGTCTGAAGGCACAATATCAAACTTCCAGTACAATCCAAACATCTAGACCAGGTTAGGTCTAGCATTATTGTCCATCTCTAACTTGTCACCTGCGAGACAAACAAATAGTGCTAAGCAACTTGCTTAGCGGTACATACTTTGATACAAAATAAATGACATTTTATATGTAATACTATAAAATGAACTATGCTTCAATGTCAAGCAACATATACGTAAATTCTTTAACATATCACTCATCCACACACATTGGGCTCAAAAGTCCTTATATATCAGTCTAGTTCCAAAAATATTATCTTGGACTATTTCATTTATTAGTGAGACTAGCGTGTCTCACCCAAAGGCGTAATAATATTTGTGATACCAGTGTGTCTCACCCAAAGGAATAATAATATATATGACACCAGCGTGTCTCACCCATAGGCGTAATAATATCCAATAATAATATTCCAAAACTAGACTTTATATAAGGAAAACATGCAAACATGTTTCTCATATTCCACTTTTCTCTTATTTACTCCCATTTCATATTCTTTTTCAAATTTCTTCTCAAAATCAACATCACCATTACATATAATGTAAATGTGGCTTACTTCCATATTTTAATGCAATATTTGCATTTTTCACATTTTGTACATATCAATATTTTTAACTATTCTTAAATGGTTTGACATGCCATAAGCAATTCAATTCAAGCATTGTTACTACAAACAATGCTTCACACACACATGAACAAATATCAAAGTAACATAACACATTCACTCCGATATAATGTGTTATGTTTCAAACAATGCAATTTAATTGAATAGCTCCAAAGTATGTACTAACATCTTATAAGTTAAAATGTGAGAGCTCTATTGTACACTAACTTCTCTTATAGCCCTTCCTTGCTTGGTTATGAGAATTTAACTTCACTCACTTCCTAATCAAAATATGACTGAACATAATCAATTAAAGTCACATTAATAGGTACTTTAACTAATAAAATTCAATTTAGCAAAACAACTTCAAGTTTCCATTTTTTTGCCCTAATACACTTTAACTTTGGAAAACCATTTCAACTAATTTCAAATTGAGTTTTAAGCTCAATTATATCTCTAGAATTATATTCCAACATATTTTAAACAGTAAAACTCAATTTACAAATATTCCTTTTAAATTACTAAAATATGCCCTAACTCACTTTAATTTTGGAACTTCATTCTACTCAATTCCAAATGGTATTTTAAATTCATTTTCACCATTAAAATCATATTAGAACATGATTTAAAAAAATGAAATTACATGAACACCACTTCTTTATCAAAACCCTTCAAAACCCTAAATTCTTCACTCACTAACCCAAACTTCAATTAAACTTACACAAATCCATCATATAACTATAAAATTCTTGTTTTCATGTCAACATTGTAACACCCTTATACCTTATATAGGTATAGTATATATACCTCATATATGTAAAGTACACCAATAAAATACAAGAATGCTACAATAATTGCCAGGAGAAAATTCTTATATTTAATCCCAGGGACAAACATATTTGTAAAATGATAAATTTAATAAACAAATCCACATATACATAGTAATTCAATAATTATATTTATATAAAATAAAAATTTTCTTGGAGAAAATTACCAGAGTTTTATCTGTATTTTCAATAAATCCCAAAATCAATTTATACACAAATAAAATTTTCTCAAATTCCATCATTTCTCCATTAGATACTCAAATATTTAAACACACATACCTATAGTATAACACATAAAACTTTTCTCAAAATGTATTTAATCTCAAAACACACAAAACTATAGTATAACACATATGATGTGTCTAAAATATACAAAACTAAAGTTCATAATCTCAAAATTTATACATATATGCAACACCCTTTGAGTTGGTCTTGTGGCACACTTAATCCCCAAGTTCCAAGTACGGTCCTGATCATGCCAATCTACACTTTCAATACCTGCACGATACACAACACCGCGCTAAGCTCAAAAGCTTAGTGAATACATACTAACAATATAGCCAACATATGTTCTACCATGACATACAATGCCTCCTTTCTTTGTTACAATTCTCAATAAATTTCAAACACTCATATGATATATCCCATCATGTCAACATTACAAGTATCACTCATAAATTTATACAACACCAATGCAATACTATATTCACTCTATCATTATTTATTTTCATAAAATTCATTCACATATCACACTCATTAGTACAACACACATATTACCAAAAATTTTTATTTAAGTTTTACTGATTTGCCAATATTCAACATTTAGACTTCATAAACATGTCATAAATGTTCTCCATCAAATAATTCTCATAGTCTTAATACGACATTACACATTTCCAAGAATATTATTAGAACACCACAATCACATGTATTGGGCCTAAATAACCCTATATAATATTTAAATTTCAGAGATATTACTTTGGACCAACATTTAACACATTCAGTGTCTGGCCCGAAGGCAAATAATATTGACATCCAGTGTCTGGCCCTAAGAAAAATAAAAGTGATGCTTGACATCTAGCCCAAAGGCAATAATAATGACGGTCAGTGTCTAGCCCAAAGGTAAATAATCGGTATACCATTTAACACCAAACACAATACTCTGAAAATTAATTTTACATAAGGTTTCACACATAACACATATAATTCCACATTTTCCTCATACTTTGGGAAATACGCCAATTCCATTCTTTTTGCACTTTTTTCATCTTTTCTCATTATTTCCACATTTTCATCAATTTCATCAATTTACTGGCCACATCCTCTATGTGGCTAAATTTTGCCTACATTTGCATTAATTACTCATTTTTCACAAATACATTATTAAATACTTTTAGCCATCTTAAAGTGGCTCACTCAATCATACATCATATATTTCATAACGTAAACATATATCTATGCTTTTTTCATGTGCATTCACATATCAAAGTAGCATAGTCATCACTTTCACATATAATGCAACATGCCATTCAATTGCATATAAACATATTTTGATCAATGTATGACTAACCTTTTTGTTTTCCTTAAACATGCTTAATATCCTTTATTTTTAACATAACTAATCACATTCTTATAATATAAGTTACATCTGCATGGCGACCTCATTATCCACACTCTTTGGGCATTTTCCATTCTTTTTCACAAATCACCCTTATTAAATTTTTAGCCATTTACAATGGCTTCGTATAATGAAATTAATGCATTTTACATATTTTTTTACAAATCTCAATATTCTTACATACAAGACACTACATCATATTAGCCTAGCACATTCATAACATCAAAATGTGCTAGGCCAATTAAACGCAAATGCAACATATAAAATTAAAGTATGTACTTACCTAGAAATATGCCAAAATCCAAAGCACTATCATTCTCCAACACCAATTTTCACCAAGACTCTTCATTACTTTAATTTTATAGCTTCCATTTATATAATTCTAAACCACATTATAAGTTCAAAAATGACATTAGAAATCCATTCTAACACCTTTTATTCAATTAAATTCCATTTACAACAATTCTTTAGAATTTCCCATCAAAACCCTAATTCACTCTCAAGTTCTTTCGAACTACCATCAGACCTAACCATTTCAATCATCCAATCTTAAAATCATTATTTTCAAATAAAAATAACATCATCCCATATCATTTAAATAATTAATAAACACTTCATCAAATTTCAAAATTTCACCTATTCTTAAATTGAAAGAAAAGCTCCTAAATTGGTTGTGAATCTTACCTTTGGTTCATTAAACTTAAAAATCACCCTAAGACCGTTGGAAAACTTGAAAAATTTGTTGTAAAAGAAGAACATAAATCCCTCTTTGGCCACCTTGGAAATTCAGCCAACAAGAAGAGGAAGAAGAGGAGGATGGTGAATAGTCTTTTTTTCCAACTTATTTTACTAAGCACATATTTAAATATTTAATTATTTTAAATAATTAATTATTTATTTATTTATAAAAATCAAAATTTCATTTTCCATTTAATATAATTTCTTTTTGATTTAATTTATTAATTTTATTTAATTATTAATTAATATTTAATAAATATCTAACTTTCCATCATTTTTCACTATCCAAAATTATTTTTAATTTTAATTTATTTTGATACTTCAATTTTCTATCGTCCACTCAAAATTATTTTATTTTAATATTTAATAAATAATCAAATTTCTCCATCATCTTTCACTATACAAAAATTATTTTAATTTTAAATTTTTTTTTATTTTTTTTAAAGTTTTCACCCATTTTACTCTTTGACTTTACTAATCACTTTGACTTTATATTCTATTTATATTCTACATATATTTTACATATTCATTTGGTCCTTTCTACCTTCAACCCTTTATTTATCTCCCAAATTATTTATTTAATTGCATTTAATAAAATTATGAGCGATACAATTCTCTCCCTCTAAAAAAATTTCATCCTCAAAATTATCTACAATAGCAAACCAGATCATTCAAAATAAACACAACTCCAAACTCCTACCTCATCCATAAAATTCCCACTTTCCTCCTTTATGGATATCCTTAATTATTCTTTTAATTTTCATTTTTTTAAAATTTTTTTAAACCTTGTGAGCTAGGATTTTTGCCTCCACTCCCAAGTGGAATGGTTCTTGCAACTTCAGTACTTTTAGGTTTAGGGGCTTAGAGAACACGAGCCTAAATTTTGAGAAAAAGGAGTTGCCACCCAGATGGGTAGAAAAAATAAAAAGGGGTGGATGACTCAATTTCTAAGAAATTCCTAACCCCCTATTTTTTTTTGAAGGTCCCAACCCCCTATTAGATTTGAAAAAGTTGGTACGTATGGAAAATGTGAGAAATAGCCCAGCATCCCCATAACGCCCAATTCATTAGAACTGACCTCCTTTTCTGATCTAAATATTATTGAATTCTTAACTTATTAAAATATCATCCATACTACATGTAAATATTAATAAAATGGATTCATTCATAAAATAAGATAAAATTGTAAATCACAAAATAACATGAGTACCCATCCTTAGATGGAAACATACCTTTACAATCCTTAAATGTTCATAAAGAAAATAAAATAGGACACCCACCAAAAGATGAAAATGGGTCTCTTACAATTATCCCAAAGTCTTTAAATAAATTGCATTATATAAAATAAATAAACAAGGCACCCAGACTAGATGGAAACATGCCTTTTATAATTCCCTTTAAAAATACATATAAATGTAAGGAAAAAAATAAAGCAAGGGAAAAATATTATAACATATATGAAAATAATTGAATAATTAAAAAGAAAATAAACATACACACCTTAATATTACCCCAATAAGGAAATATAGTGCGTGATGACACAAGTCGCACTTACGATGGTCCTGCTAGCTAGTTAGCGGGCGGGCTCAAGGGGGCAGCGCCCCTTGCGAGGAATCAAAGGTAGTGCCCTGAAAGGTAAATAGTTTATATGATATAGTTTTGTTGGGGAATTAGGGTTTCTATATAAGCTAGGGTTTTATGTTTATAGAAATTAGGGTTTTCTAAACTAGGATTTTAAGATAAAAATTAGGATTTTATGGTTTTGAAAACCAGGGTTTAGGTAAATTAGGGTTTTAAGGAAAACAATATTAGAGATCAAAATTAAATCTAAAGCTATTGGATGTTTTGTACGAAATCAAAGACAAAAGGATAAACTAATGAACAAAGACAATTTAAAGAATAATAATAATAAGTGAACTATTGCAAAAAAAAATAAATGACTTAAGTTACAAAGACAAACCTCTGTTTATTGATTCCTCCAAAATTGAGAGTGTATTGATCCAAGATTTTTACCTCACTGGCTTGCACCAACTTCTAGCTTTGGTTGGATGAAGCAACTTGAGATGATGATCAATGGTCAGTGCCTCTCAATTGTTATGTGTTAATTCTATTTTTTGTATGCTTTTCTCTCTTATTTGTTAATTGTTTTTGACTGGTCGCTCGTTAATTGATGTGTTCCTTTGTTTTATTAGTTTTTGTTATAGATTTGTGTCTTGTTTATTATGATAATTATTGTTTTATTTAGGTATTTTGTTAGTTTTAATCGGTTTATTTAGTGTTTTCATTAATTTTGGTAGTTTTAGTTTATTTCAGTGTTTATGTCATTTTTTATCTAGTTTTTAGTATGGTTTTATGTTTTGTTGGTTATTGTTTATTTACTTCTTGTTTAAAGTTTGTTCAAGTTTTGTTTTAGGTTAAAAAAGCCAAGGAACCAAATTGAAGACAAAAAGGGACAGTAGCTGAAACAGGCAGAGGACACAGCCAAGCTTGTGGTCGTGTCCCATACCAAGATAAAGAGAAGATCAACACACAAAGAGGGACACACTCAAGGGACACGGCCAAGTCACTGGTCGTGTCCCTCCAAAGAAGCCCAGACACGGCCAAGTTGCTCAAGCTTGGCCGTGTCTCACTTAAATCCCAAGCAAAGAAGAAGAAACTCTCACAGCAGGTGACACATGCAAGGGACTCAGCCAAGTCACTGGCCGTGTCCCTCCAAAATGGTCCAACACGGCCAAGTCAACCTCCAACACGGCCGTGTCACTCAACCAAAGAAGAAAAGATCAAAAGCAAGTAGTAGTGAACACAAGCAAGGGACACGACCAAGTCACTGGCCGTGTCCCTCCAAAGACCACCAACACGGCCAAGTCTCATCCATCTTGGCCGTGTCTCTCATGAACCAAAGACGAAGCGGATTTTTAAAGCGGAGGATTCGTATAAAAGGAAAAAGAGAGTTAGGGTTTATGGGTGTTGAGAGTTTGAGAGCTGTTTTAGCAGTCAAAGAGAATTTTAGGGTTTGATAACTTGTTTTCTTTGATTTTTTATTACACTTTGGATTAATCTAGCTTATATTAGATTGTTCTAGCCATTGATACATCCTTCTTGCAAGATTTGAACAAGAGATTCTTCAGAAGCTTCAAGGAGTTTGTAATTTGGTTTTGTTCTTGAACTTTATCTCTTTATTTTCATTGGAATTGTATTTATGGATATTATCATGTCTAAATTGATTTCTTTGAATATTAATGAGATGAGTATGTTTGATAGCATTATGAACTAATTTGATCTAGTCTAGGGTTTGTATGGATCTGCTATGATTGTATGAATTGGTTATTCTCTTAGCTAATAATTTCTTTAGCCTTGATTGAATGGAATATTGTTAATATATAATTGATTGGCCACCAATTATGTGTTTTAGGTATTAGATGATGGATTGAGAGATGAAGTCTAATGCTGGAACAATTCAATTAGGGACTTAGGTGAATTAGAGATACAACCTATTAAAAAGATTATTTCAATCATAACAAGATTAGTTGAAAGAGGTTTGAATGCGAGAGCTTATTTCCTTGACTCGATTAATTAAGTTGCTTGAGATTTAATCTTTGAAATTAAATTAGTTAAGAGGAATAACCGTTCATACATATAAGTAGTAGAGAAGTACAAACCCTAGACCATTCTATTAAGTGAATCAATACATCAACTCAATTTACTTTTATTGTTTTAAACTTCAATCAATCTTCTTCATTAGTTAACAATTTAAATTTTCTTCATTACTTGTTATTTATAATCTGATAATCAATTAGCTACTTTAGCTTCCTTGAGAGACGACCTTGGGGTGATCACCTTTGCTACAGCTACCTCTTTTACTTGCGAGTGACGCTTTGTGGTAGAGTTAATTCGAGTGCAACAAGTTTTTGGCGCAGTTGCCGGGGAAGCTAATTGGCGTAATTGTTTATTAGGCAAAAAATATTCTAGATTATTTTTCACTGTTTTCATTTTATTTTATTTGTCTTTTGCTTTTAATAATTTCTTTTTCTAGAAATTTTGTTTATGCAAGGTAGGAGATCACTCGAAGGAGAGCTATATCCATTCATTCCAGAAATTCAGAGAGTGAAAAGGAGCAGGGAAGAGTTTGAACTGTACATAGGATTTGATACTACAGAGGAGGACACTTTTGATTTTGAGTAAGAATCTGCACAATTTGTTAAAATGGCTGAAGAAAGGCAAAGAACGATGAGAGACTTTGCTAGACCTATCATTGGAACTTCCACCTCTTGCATAAGACTGACAGATGCGGCAAGAAATTATGAGTTGAAGAACATTCACTACAACATGCTGCCATCATTCTATGGAGTTCCAAATGAAGATCCTTTGAACTTTATTTGGGATTTTTATTCTACCCTCAACACTTTTCCTTTGGGAGGACTAACAGAAGATCAGTTGAGGATGAGATGTTTCCCATATACTTTGAAGGATAGGGCAAAGAGCTAGCTGATGATGTTGCCCAAAAATTCTTTGACAACTTGGGAGAAAGTTTATAACAAATTTATGGGCAAGTTTTACTCTCATCAAAAGACAGCTGAATTGAGCGGGAAGATTGCTACATTCTCTCAATTTGAAGGAGAACCATTTCATGAGGCTTGGGACAGATTCAAGATGTTATTGATCCAGTACCTACACCATCACTACCCACTTCAACTTCTTAATCAGTTTTTCTACGATGGTCTAACCCAGCAATTTCAGAACACTGTTGATAACGCAGCTGGGGGAGCTATGGGAGAAAAGAAATTTGATGAAACTTATGATATCTTTGAGATGTTGGGAGCTAATTCTCAACAGAAAAGTGTAAGGGGAAGAAGTAAAGGGGTGAATCAACTGGAAGCCAATAGTGAGATAGTCAATCAGATAGCTGAATTGACAAGGCAAGTGCAGATGCTGAATATGAAAAATAACACTTCTTCATCCACTCAAGAAATTTGTGGAATTTGTGGAACTCTTGGGCATGGAGCAAATATTTGCCCCTCCGCATATGAGTCCTATGGGAATGAAGTTGAGCAGGTCAATGTTATGGGAGGATTCCAACCAAGGGCCCGAAATGATCCTTACTCCAACACTTACAATCCTGGTTGGCGGAATCACCCAAATTTCTCCTGGGCAACAAATAATTCTCAGCAGCCTTTTTCATTTGCTCCAGAGATAGAACCAACAGCAGGGTCAATCCTCAAATCAAGGGCAGTCTAAGATAGAGAGTTTGGAGGAAAGTTTACAAGCTTTTATCCAGGTCAGTGCTAAAAATCAAGAGGTGACCAATAAGAGGCTGGATTCATTAGAAGCATCTTTTAAGAAAGTGGAGACTCAAGTAGGGCAACTTGTACAACAGATGCAGATTCAACAAAAGGGAAAATTCCCAAGTCAACCTGACTAGGCACAATCAGTGACTGTTCTTAGAAGTGGTAAGGAAATTAACAATAATGTTGAAAATGATTCTGTGAATGCAGGTGACCAAGAGAACAAGGAGGAAGGAGAACCAGAGAATAAAGGTGTGGGAGATAGATCAATGAAGAAGTCCTCTTCAACAGATTTACATAAGGCAAGCAATCCATACCGGCCACCTATACCATTCCCCAGCAGGTTGAAGGATGATAAACCAGATAAGCAATTTTCTAACATCTTCAACATGCTGTCTAAGGTAAGTATTAACTTACCCTTACTGGAAGCAATAAAGAACATGCCGGCTTATGCCAAATTCTTCAAAGAGCTGATCACCAAGAAAAAGAGGTATGAGCTGAATGAAAAGGTGATAGTTTCAGAGATAGCTAGTGCTGTTCTGCTGCATAAACTACCTCCCAAACTAAAGGATCCCAGAAGCTTTATAATTCAAATTACTGTCGGGAATGGAAAGGGGACTAATGGCATGTGTTATCTAGGAGCTAGTGTGAATTTGATGCCTTATTCTGTTTATAAAAAATTAGAACTAGGGGAACTTAAACCGACAAAAATGGTGTTGCAATTAGCTGATAGGTCTTTTAGATTCCCGAAAGGGGTTATAGAAGATGTGTTAGTTAAGGTTGGAGGGTTGATAGTACCTGTGGATTTCATAGTTCTTGACATGGAAGGGAGTAACCCTGCACCATCAGCACACACTATTTTGCTGGGTAGGCCTTTCATGGCTACTACCAACACCTTAATAGACGTTAAAAATGGTAAGTTGTCAATGACTGTCTTAGGACAAACTGCTGAATTTTCTATTTTTAACACTTCTCCTATTCCTACAACTGCTTTATATGAGGAATGTTCTTTAATTAATTGTGTTGAAGTAGTTGTTTCAGATGTTGTATTGTAGACAGACTCCTCAGATAAATTGGAGCTGAAACTGACCTTAGAAGAGGGGGCGAAACCAGTGAGGGGGACTTAAAGACGCCTTAACCCAAAGGCATATGAGAGCTCGAGGAATTATAAGGATCACACTCAAGTAATTCATGACAGATTTATTGTGCGACAGACATTGAGTCCAGGTATGAAAGTTTTACTTTCTAATTCTCGACTCCATCTGTTTTCAGGTAAACTCAAATCTCGATGGAGTGGTCCTTTCAAGATAACTCAGGAATGTCCTTCTGGTGCCATTGAATTGCTTAACTCTCGAACCAATAAGACTTTTAAAGCAAATAGACAGAGAGTTAAACCATATAAAGGAGGATTTCAAGAAGTGAGGGTCATTGACAGCACTTTGATCCACGATCCCTAGGCCTTGCAGTATGTCCAGCTTTATGACATTAAAGAAGTGCTAAATGGGAGGCAACCCATCGATTTGCATTTCTTTTTCATAGTGTAATTTTAAATTTAGCAAATTTTGATTTTATGTTTGTTTAAATAAATGGAATGGGTGCTTTGATCGATTTTTATTTTTCTAATGTGTTTCAGGGTTGATCGGAAAAGAGATTTCTCAAGATGCCAAGAACAAAGATTGTTTCACACCGCAAGAAGAAGAGGCCTACAACCGAAGGAGCTTCTTCCTCTTCATCAATTTCATCTTTGAAGAGAGCAAAGTTTTTGGCTCGGGGTTTTTTTTTCCCGACGAGGTATGTTAATGATGAATCACTTGATGCTCTGCAAATTAGGACTAATTTTTATCGTTATGTGCAAATTCTTGGGTGGAAGAATTTAGTCTCCTTGCGACCTTTGCAGTTTGAGGAGCTGACTTTGGAATTTCTGACATCTCTTAAGGTTGAAAGAGATGATAAAAAAATTTGCTCTAGTATGAGTTTCAAATTGCTTGGAAAATCATTTGTGATTAATATTGAACAGTTAAATGCTATATATGGTTTCCATCAACATAGGGAAAGGTCTGTACCTAAAGAGTTTAAACAGCAATTTGCTTGGGGAGCATTAGGTTCAGGGACTTATGTGGCCAAATAAGCCAAAGCATCTAAATTGAGCAATCCTGCTTTGTGGTATTTGCATCGTTTTATGTCCTGAGGATTCTTTGCTAGGAAGGAGAGCCCGGGTGTGGTGGAATTGAGTGAGTTATTTTTCCTAGATTGTGCTTGTAATGTAGTGCATGTTAGTGCCGGCTATTGGTTAGCCGATATTTTTGATACTGTGGCTAATAAAAGGAGGGGCGCAATTTGTGTTGGAGGGTTGATTACCACATTAGCAGTAGCCCTTCTTGAGGATTTTGACCCGAGTACCAGTCACATGACTAGAATTATGGGTAATGATTCTTTGGATTTAGCCACATTAGAGAAGATGCATATGGTGGTGCATATGAAAGGGGCTTATATGATGGCTTCAGCTGAGCCAGAAGCACCGGAGGACAGACAGAAGAGAGCACGGGTCCATGAAGAGTCCGACTCGAATTCTCTTGATCTAGATGAGGATGCTCCAGTCTCAAAAAGTCAAGAGGTACTTATTAGGATTGAGGCCCTGGAGGGAAAGGTAGATCGACTGGAGGGCAAGGTGGACCATAACCATGCTGAGGTCTTGCAGCAGCTGGAACAGATTAATAGCAACCTTGCAAAGATTTTGAGTCTACACCCCTCAGCTGCATCATCTTCACACCCTCCTTCACCGTAGATTTTGAGTTCCTTGCTTTATTGTGTTTAGTGTATTTTTGTTATTATTTTCGTTTTTGTTTTAATGTTAACATTTTATATTTGGATATTTTATTTTGTTTGTTTTTCAACATTTGTGTTTGTGATGAAAAGTTAGGGTTTTGCCTCACCAGGGTACAATGGAAGACAGGTTGTACTTAACTCTTTCTCTTTATTATTCTTGTTTTCCATTGACGACAATGTAAATTCTAAAGTATGGGGTAATCTTTTAGCTTTCCTTTTGTTTTGTTTGTCTTGATGTGTTTTATTGTGTGTGTGCATGGCATAATTGTTGAAAATTTATTGATCTTTTCTGTGATTCTAGCATTATAGTTGAGACTTTAGTATCAGCATAGAGATTAGCATGTGAATTCATTCAGGATCAATTTTCACATTCTGCAATTCATGACATATAAATCTTTGTGAACCCACCTGTGTGAGTTTTGAGCCTCATAAATTTGATATTATTGTCAATTGATTTTCTTTTCTTAAGTGTGCACCTTCATGATTTTGCATCTCTAGAGTTTGCTTTTGCATGCTAATTGAGCTCACATTATGATTTAATCTCAAGTTTTAAAATGATGAAGGCAAATTAGGCTAGCCCTTTAGCTTAAAAAGACCTCCCTTAATATTGAATTCCTTAGTGAGCCAAGTTGAGCCTTTGACCTTTTATTGATTGATCAATACAATTCTCAACTCAACATTCTCTTATTATCATCATACCTGTATTAAGGAATGGAGTTTTATGATATGACAATAGGGTGGTTTATTTCAAAGTGTGGGGTAAGCAAGTAAAAAAAAAATTGTATTGCTATTTGGGGTTGAAATGCATACTGTGCACATTGTATTTGACTAAGAGTCGCATATTCTTTTCCTCTTCATTTTAAGCTAGATGTTTCATACAGGTTTATATTTTGTATATATATATTAAAAAAAATGAAAAAATGATGATAAAAATTAAAGAAAAAAAAGAAAAAAAAAGATATATATATACACAAAATTCATATATTTTCTAGCATTAGAGGAATGTCGACTCGTATTTTTCTTGAAGTGTGCAAGTATGTGAAAGTATCAAGGGATTGGTGAGTATGTCATTTGAGGGAGTTATGAGTTTATGAGCAAGAGTATTGTCTAATCTAGATACTCCATTTCTTGATGCTCCAGCTTAAATGTCTTTTCTCACACCTTTACCTTAGCCCCATTACATCCAAATGGAAGACCTTTGGATTAATTCTTGAGAAAATCAGTGAGGGAGATTGGATAATTAAGCAAGTTTATGGTAGTATGCAGTCATGAGTGGTTTGAGTGAATTAACCTATTTGAGTGAAACACTTAGATGAGAGATAAGATTTGTCTGTCTGGATTAATGAATGAGTTAAGAAAATCTTGATTGAAGGAAATTGAAATTATTTATGTCTGACTCTTAAAGTATTTCATCTTATATACTGGAATTATAGTTACGGTTGTTTGAATTTTTAATTTATGCCATGTGAATTTGCTTGAGGACAAGCAAAGTTTTAAGTGTGGGGTAGTTGTTTTATTAGTTTTTGTTATAGATTTGTGTCCTGTTTATTATGATAATTATTGTTTTATTTAGGTATTTTGTTAGTTTTAATCGGTTAATTTAGTGTTTTCATTAATTTTGGTAGTTTTGGTTTATTTCAGTGTTTATGTCGTTTTTGATCTAGTTTTTAGTATGGTTTTATGTTTTGTTGGTTATTGTTTATTTACTTCTTGTTTAAAGTTTGTTCAAGTTTTGTTTTAGGTTAAAAAAGCCAAGGAACCAAATTGAAGACAAAAAGGGACAGTAGCTGACATAGGCAGAGGACACGGCCAAGCTTGTGGCCGTGTCCCATACCAAGATAAAGAGAAGATCAACACACAGAGAGGGACACACTCAAGGGACTCAGCCAAGTCACTGGCCGTGTCCCTCCAAAATGGTCCAACACGGCCAAGTCAACCTCTAACACGGTCGTGTCACTCAACCAAAGAAGAAAAGATCAAAAACAAGCAGTAGTGAACACAAGCAAGGGACACGGCCAAGTCACTAGTCGTGTCCCTCCAAAGACCACCAACACGGCCAAGTCTCATCCATCTTGGCCGTGTCTCTCATGAACCAAAGACGAAGTGGATTTTTAAAGCGGAGGATTCGTATAAAAGGAAAAAGAGAGTTAGGGGTTGTGAGTGTTGAGAGTTTGAGAGCTGTTTTAGCCGCAAAGAGAATTTTAGGGTTTTATAACTTGTTTTCTTTGATTTTTGATTACACTTTGGATTAATCTAGCTTAGATTAGATTTTTCTAGCCATTTTTACATCCTTCTTGCAATATTTGAACAAGAGATTCTTCAGAAGCTTCAAGGAGTTTTGATACAAACCAGATATGGCAGCTTTGTGCCATTGAAGAAAAGCAATCTTACATCATCCAAATAGATTTAAAAGGAGTTCAAAAGCTCTTTTATGAGGCTGAAATACACTTGGGGCGTGCTACACTTCATATGGAGCAGATTTGGTGCAATTCAAGCAATATGGGCTTTGTGGAGCTTGATACAGCTTATAGGCCAAAGCTACACAAAGGGAAGCCTAAAGTGAAGATCAAAGTATGGAAATCACGTCCAAACACATGGGCATGCTTTCTTGGGCTTGTTCAGCAAGTTTTTTGGCATGTTTAGCAAGTTTTTAAGGCTGAACATGGCTGCACATGTTGGGCTTGTTTTTCCAATACATTAGGCCTTTTTTTGGACTTAATTAAGGCATGTTTAATATGGGCCCAAGGAAGTTACGAATTTCAGCAAGTGGAAGGCATCTTTTTGTCACATGGGATGTGGTCCCCTCATTCCTTAGTTAGTTAGGATATTATTTTATTTTCCATATCTTTTAGGATTTGATATTATTTAGTCTTTCCAAATCTATTTTGGATTTGTTTTATTAGATTTGGATAGGATTTAGATTACTTATCTGATTTAGATTCAGATTTACTTTATGTTTTCCTTAGTGGATTAGGATTACTTTATATTTTCCTTAGTGGATTAGGATTACTTTATATTTTTCCTTATGCAATTAGGAATGTTTTCCATTTTCCTTATGCAATTAGGAATGTTTTCCTTATGCAATTAGGAATGTTTTCCTTATGCAATTAGGAATTTTGTAACCCTTATTTAAGGGCACTATTAGGCAGAATTTGAGATACAACAATTAATAAAAATTTTTCGAATTTTTCTACAAGTTCTTCTTGTGAATTTTTGTGTGAGAGAGATTAGAGTGGATTCTTTAATTCTTTCTTTGCATCAAGAATTAGGTTTACTTATCAACAAGAGTTGTGGCATTTTCCTTCTTCTTACCAACTAAATCCTTCAATCATAGTGAGTTCGCGTCTCTTTATAGGCGTTGGGTTCCTTAGGAGGTGATTATCAAGTTTCAAGGAGTTCTCTACCATTGTTATACGTTGGGTTTGCTGCCATCGTTGCTAAGGGTCCGCGTCATTTGGTATCAGAGCCTTGCTACAAGGTAATTTTTATCTACTTTGTCTTTCTTGGGTTTGTTAATTTAGGTCTTTTAAGTTTCTGCATTTTAGGGATCTTAGAGAGTCTAGTCTTTAATTTTTGAAAAAAAAAAGAGAGTACAAAACCACCTCAACAAAAAAATTGTTTGATATTCTTGCTATTTGGGTGCTAAGGATCAGATCTAGGTGGGTGAGAAGTCATAAAATTTTTGGGTGAAAAATTTCACCTTTTGAGGGGCTTTTGGAATTCGAAAATCAGACCTTAATATTCATGTTATTTGAGTGTTATAGGTGGGAATTAGAGTCTAGAAGCTAGCGTTTTGGGTAGAATTGATTAGGTCCATAAAGCAACTTGCCAAGTGTGGGTTGTTTTTGATTCATTATATCCAAATTTGTCTTGTTTATTGTCTTCATTGTTTCTGATTTCTTTATCTAGCTTTTAATTCCATTACATTGCTAAGTATCATTTGCTTGTGTCGATACTTGGTTTTATATCGTGTAGTGCAAATTACCTTGCATTGCCTCCGGATACTTGTCTTGTTTTCTATCTAGTTCTAGGATTTAGGTTCTAGTTTCTTGAACGACTTGACAATTGTTGGTTGGTGAGCTTGGTTCTAAAGTGCAATCAAGGAAGACAAGAAAAGTGAGGTAATTCTAAACACTTGAGTGAATTTCGATTATTACTAATCTTGTTTCTTTGAGTTTGTTTGTTTGTTAACATGGCTGGAAAAGGAGAAGAGACTAGCAAAGAAGGAGCTATGGCCGAAAGCTTGGCTAGGCTTAATGAGACTTTGGCAGTAATGCTTGGTCGAATGGAGATGATGGATACTAGATTGCAAGAGAATGCAGCACGACAAGCACAACAAATTCAGCAAGTGCAACAAGGGAAGCCAGCCGCACATCCAAATCCTATAATGCGAGCTAGAAGAGTGCTTAGGAGAGAAGGGCAAGGAAATCTTGAAGCCCTAGAAGCAGCCGAAAGGGTAGAAGATGAAGATGAAGGTGGAAATCAACCTACCACTGATGGTGACCTTACTTCCATCAAGATGAAGATTCCTTCCTTTGAAGGGAAGAACAATGCAGAAGAGTTCATAGAATGGGAGAGAAAAGTTGAGCAGATTTTCGAATGCCATAACTACACCGAAGAGAAGAAATCAGTTTTGGCAGCCGTAGAGTTCAAAGGGTATGCTACCTTTTGGTGGGATCAATTGAAAGCTAATAGAAGAGGAAAAGGTATGAGGCCTATTCCTGAATGGTCAACCTTGAAAGAACTAATGAGAAGCCGATTTGTACCATCTCACTACATTTAGGATTTGTACAATCGACTAGCAAGACTAGTTCAAGGTGGAAGAAGTGTGGAAGAGTACCACAAAGAGATGGAGATGATCATGGCTAGGGCAAATATTGATGAAGATGAAGACAAGAAGATGTCACGATTTCTTGGGGGATTGAATTTGAACATAGCCAATGAATTGGAGATGTATGAATTCAACACAATGGAAGAGTTAGTTCAAAAGGCCATGAAGATAGAGAGAAGATTGAAGAATAAAGCTATTTCGAAAACTGGCTACTCTAAAGCTAGTGGAAAATTTTCAAACTTCAAGGGTTCAAGTTCGAGTGGAGGTTCCTATAAAGGGGATTACAAGGGTTCTTTCCAAAAGAATTCTTCCTAAAAACCTAATTTCAAGAAGCCGAATGATGGGGATGCAAAAATAGCCAAGGAAACACCTTCTAGACCTACTCCAAGTAGGGAAATTAAATGCTACAAGTGTTTGGGAAGTGGACACATTGCCTCTCAATGTCCGAATAAGAGGGTGATGATTGCTACCCATGAAGGGGAAATTGAATCAGAATCTGAACATGAAGAAGAAGAGGAGGCCGAATGTGGTGATAGGGTCGAATATGATGAAGAGGCTTGGGAGAATCAAGTCTTGAATGCTGAACATGGAGAGATGCTTGTTACTAGAAGAGCCTTGAATATTCAAGTCAAGGAAGAAGGCTTGGATCAAAGGGAGAATCTTTTCCACTCTAGGTGTTTGGTGAATGGTAAGGTTTGTACACTTATCATTGATGGTGGAAGTTGTACCAATGCTGCTAGTACTATAATGGTGGATAAATTGGGGTTAACTTGTTTTAAACATCCCAATCCTTACAAGTTGCAATGGTTCAATGACGCTGGGGAAGTAAAAGTGTTGAAGCAAGTCAAGGTACCATTCTCCATTGGGTGGTATAAAGATGAGGTTTTGTGTGATGTAGTGCCAATGCAAGCTGGACATTTGCTATTAGGAAGACCATGGCAGCATGATAGAAGGGCACAACATGATGGCTTTTCTAATAAGTATACCTTTACTTATGAAGGAAAGAAGGTTGTTCTAGCACCATTATCACCTCAAGAGGTGTATGAAGATCAAAAGAGGATGCTAGAGAGGGAGAAAGAAGTTTCAGCCAGCAAAAACCAAGGGGGTTCAAATTCGGCCAATGATGTTTCTTCAACACCCAAGGGTAATTCTAAGGGTAGGGAAAGAGAAAATAATAAAGTGAATGAGTGCAGAAAGGGAAGAGAGGCCGAGAGTCAAAAGAAAGTAAGCAAACAAATAAATGGCCCATTGGTGAGAGAAAATAAGCAAGGAGAAAAAGCAAAACATACTTTTTATGCAA
This sequence comes from Garcia nutans, assembly GCA_947685225.1. Taxonomy (NCBI): domain Eukaryota; kingdom Viridiplantae; phylum Streptophyta; class Magnoliopsida; order Malpighiales; family Euphorbiaceae; genus Garcia; species Garcia nutans. The sequence continues at coordinate 40,144,965 of CANTUV010000024.1, forward strand.
GAGCAAGAGAGATAGATATAGGGCAGCCTGTACTCATTATTATGTATAAAGAATCATTACTTGCTGACAGTAAAGAATCTCTTGATTCTTTACCTTCTAGTTTTGTGTCTTTGTTGCAGGATTTTGAGGATGTGTTTCCTGAAGACCTTCCTAGTGGTTTGCCGCCATTAAGAGGGATTGAACATCAAATTGACTTCATACCCGGTTCTACAATTCCAAACCGGCCAGCATATAGGAGCAATCCTATGGAGACAAAAGAGATGCAAAGACAAGTTGAAGAGCTTTTGGAGAAAAGCTTGGTTCGCGAAAGCCTTAGTCCTTGTGCCGTTCCAGTCTTATTAGTACCCAAGAAAGATGGTTCTTGGAGGATGTGTGTTGATTGTAGGGCTATGAACAAGATTACTGTGAAGTATAGACATCCCATTCCTAGACTTGATGACATGTTGGACGAATTGCATGGGGCAAAATATTTCACAAAGATTGATCTTATGAGTGGTTATCATCAAATTCGTATGAAGCCTGGAGATGAATGGAAGACTGCCTTCAAAACGAAATATGGTTTGTATGAATGGTTAGTTATGCCTTTTGGTTTATCTAATGCACCTAGTACTTTCATGAGATTAATGAACCATGTTTTGAGAGCTTATTTAGGTAAGTTTGTGGTAGTTTACTTTGATGATATTCTGATTTATAGCAAAACTGAGGAAGAACATGTTGAACATGTTAGGAAAATGCTTGAAATCCTTAGGGAGCAAAACCTTTATGCTAAGCTTAAGAAGTGTTCTTTTTGTCTAGATAGGGTTGTTTTTCTTGGTTTTGTTGTAAGTATGCAGGGAATTGAAGTTGATCAAGAGAAGGTGAAAGCTATCCAAGAGTGGCCGAATCCTTCAAGTGTGACAGAAGTGAGGAGTTTTCACGGATTGGCAAGCTTCTATAGGAGATTTGTCCCTAATTTCTCTACATTGGCAGCCCCCTTGACTAGCATAATCAAGAAAGAAGTGGGATTCGTTTGGGGCAAGGAGCAACAAGAAGCATTTGATGCTTTAAAAGAGAAGCTTTCTACTACACCCGTTTTAGCTTTACCTAAATTTGATTCTACTTTTGAAATTGAATGTGATGCTTCTGGTGTAGGTATTGGAGCTGTTTTGATGCAAGAGAAGAAGCCCATTGCATACTTTAGTGAAAAGCTTAATGGAGCAAAGCTGAATTATTCAACTTATGACAAGGAGCTATATGCTTTGGTGAGAGCATTGGAAGTATGGGAGCATTATTTGCTGCCCAAGGAATTCGTGATCCATTCAGACCATGAATCATTGAAGCATTTGAGAGGGCAAGGCAAGTTGAATAAAAGACATGCAAAATGGGTTATGAAGATTGAGAAGTTTCCTTATGTGATCAAATACAAGCAAGGTAAAGACAATGTAGTGGCAGATGCACTTTCAAGGAGGTACGCTTTACTTGATGTTTTGAGTACTAAATTGCTTGGATTTGAATGTATAAAGGACTTATATGTTGGTGATTCTGATTTTGGCAATGTTTATGATGCTTGTGAGCATGGTGCTTTTAATTCTTTCTATAGACATGATGGATTTTTGTTTAAAGGTTTGAAATTATGCATGCCTAGATGTTCTATGAGAGATTTGCTAGTATTAGAATCACATTGTGGGGGTTTGATGGGGCATTTTGGAGTTGATAAGACTTTAGACATGCTAAATGAACACTTTTATTGGCCGAATATGAAAAGGGATGTAATTCGGATTTGTATGGCTTGTTTGGCTTGTAGGCAAGCTAAGTCTAAGTCTATGCCTCATGGTTTGTATATGCCATTACCCGTTCCTAGTTCTCCTTGGATGGACATTAGTATGGACTTTGTTTTAGGATTACCAAGGACTAAGAGGGGGAGAGATAGCATATTTGTGGTTGTTGATAGGTTTAGTAAGATGGCACACTTTATCCCATGTCATAAGAGTGATGATGCTAGTTTAGTGGCCGAACTCTTCTTTAGGGAGGTGGTTCGAATTCATGGGATACCAAAATCCATAGTTTCTGATAGAGACACCAAGTTTTTGTTTCACTTTTGGCGTGTGCTTTGGGGAAAGTTAGGTACCAAGTTGTTATTTTCCACCACTTGTCATCCTCAAACGGATGGACAAACAGAAGTAGTAAACAGAACTTTAGGTACCATGTTGAGAGCTTTAGTGGGTAAAAATTTGAGTTCTTGGGAAGATTGTTTGCCATTTATTGAGTTTGCTTATAATCGTGCTATTCATTCTTCTACAGGATATTCACCTTTTGAGCTTGTTTATGGTTTTAACCCACTAACAGTTTTGGATCTTGTTTCTTTACCTTCTCATGAGCTTGTTAGTTTAGATGGTGAGAAGAAAGCTAAATTGGTGAAAGAGATGCATGAGAAAGCAAGGGCGAATATTGAGAAAAGGAACAAGAGATATGCTGATTCTGCAAATAGAGGGAGACGTGAGATGAAGTTTCAAGTAGGAGATTGGGTTTGGGTGCATTTTCGAAAAGAGAGGTTTCCTAACCAAAGGAAGAATAAGTTGCAAGCTAGAGGAGATGGCCCTTTCCAAGTGCTGGAGAAGATTAATGACAATGCCTACAAGATTGACTTACCAGAGGGGGAGAATGATGCAAGAAAAGATCCCTTGAAGCTAGCAAGTGGACCAATCACTAGGAGCAAGGCAAAGGGATATCAAGCTAGTATGGCTTTGCATATTCAAGAAGAGATTTCCAAAGAGCTTCAAGAATTATCATTCAAGAAGATGGAGATAGAGCTTGAAGAAGGCACACCAAAGCTGATTATGATGCTTAGTGTGGAAGCTAAAGGCTAGCTAAAGAAAGGTCCAACGTGTAAGAAAGGTCCATGGGGGTTCATATAAAGCCTTGGGACGTACTTTAAGGCCCATGGACAGCCCAAATAGTGTGGGGCATTTTTTTTATGTTGAAGGGATTAGTTTGGTTGTTTCCATACTTTATGTTTTCCTTATGCAATTAGGAATGTTTTATGTTTTCCTTATACAATTAGGAATGTTTTCCTTATGCAATTAGGAATGTTTTCCTTATGCAATTAGGAATGTTTTCCTTATGCAATTAGGAATATTTTTCCTTATGCAATTAGGAATGTTTTCCTTATGCAATTAGGAATGTTTTTCCTTATGCAATTAGGAATGTTTTCTTATGCAATTAGGAATGTTTTCCTTATTCAATTAGGAATGTTTTAGTCTTAATTTTCCATATGCAATTAGGAATTTTGTAACCCTTATTTAAGGGCACTATTAGGCTGAATTTGGGATACAACAATTAATAAAAATTTTTGAATTCTTCTACAAGTTATTCTTGTGAATTTTCGTGTGAGAGAGATTAGAGTGGATTCTTTAATTCTTTCTTTGCATCAAGAATTAGGTTTACTTATCAACAAGAGTTGTGGCGTTTTCCTTCTTCTTACCAACTAAATCCTTCAATCATAGTGAGTTCGTGTCTCTTTATAGGCGTTGGGTTCCTTAGGAGGTGATTATCAAGTTTCAAGGAGTTCTCTACCATTGTTATACGTTGGGTTTGCTGCCATCGTTGCTAAGGGTCCGCGTCAAGTTTGTAATTTGGTTTTGTTCTTGAACTTTATCTCTTTATTTTCATTGGAATTGTATTTATGGATATTATCATGTCTAAATTGATTTCTTTGAATATTAATGAGATGAGTATGTTTGATAGCATTATGAACTAATTTGATCTAGTCTAGGGTTTGTATGGATCTGCTATGATTGTATGAATTGTTTATTCTCTTAGCTAATAATTTCTTTAGCCTTGATTGAATGGAATATTGTTAATATATAATTGATTGGCCACCAATTATGTGTTTTAGGTATTAGATGATGGATTGAGAGATGAAGTCTAATGCCGGAACAATTCAATTAGGGACTTAGGTGAATTAGAGATATAACCTATTAAAAAGATTATTTCAATCATAACAAGATTAGTTGAAAGAGGTTTGAATGCGAGAGCTTATTTCCTTGACTCGATTAATTAAGTTGCTTGAGATTTAATCTTTGAAATTAAATTAGTTAAGAGGAATAACCATTCATACATATAAGTAGTAGAGAAGTGCAAACCCTAGACCATTCTATTAAGTGAATCAATACATCAACTCAATTTACTTTTATTGTTTTAAACTTCAATCAATCTTCTTCATTAGTTAACAATTTAAATTTTCTTCATTACTTGTTATTTATAATCTGATAATCAATTAGCTACTTTAGCTTCCTTGAGAGATGACCTTGGGGCGATCACCTTTGCTACAGCTACCTCATATACTTGCGAGTGACGCTTTGTGGTAGAGTTAATTCGAGCGCAACATCCTCCCTGTTAATTGCTTAATCAAAATTACTGCTACCCCTTAATCACTGAATGTAACCTTGTATTTATAAGGCACAACTAAGGCAACCTTAACTCGGTAATCCTCATCCCACTAGGACTCTCCTTTGCTTATCCAAAGTTTATTTGAATTTTAAACCCAATCAAGACTCAGATTAATGGCTGACTTAAGATTCATGTCGATTTGGAGCCTCCAAATCGACATGAGTGAAGCTCATGTTGATTTAGATTGGCCAAATCAATATGAGATGGACACCCCCGAATCAATATGAGCCTTAGCTCATGTCGATTTGGACACTCCAAATTGACATGAACTAGGCTCATGTCGATTGGGTCTAGTCCAACTCAAATTGAATCTACTTTTACAATTTTTGGATCAAACATGTTATATAAATTTAGTTTGGGCTATATAAATTGAACTGGCTTGATTAAACTAGGTTTAAGTTCTTCAAAATTGTAACCGATCAGGTTCAAGCTTCTTAATTTTAATCCTTGCCAAAGTTAAGGGTCTACAGTTTGCCCCTTGCTTGAATGATCTAAAATTTATTCAGAGAGTGAAAAGTAATATGATTTTGAGCTAATCTTGGGTAAGAATGGGTTATGGATCCAAGGTTGATTGGGTTCTAGACCAATACTGGATTGGGTTCTAGATCCGAGATTGGATTGGATTCTGGACTCAAGACTGGATTGAGTTCTGGATCCGAGATTGTATTTGGGTTCTCGACTCGACACTGGATTCTGGGTTCTCGAGCCAAGATTGGATTAGATTCTGGACCTGATATGTGATTTGATTTGGGTTCTGGACCTAGACGTGATTTTGATTTTTGACCCAAAACTAGATTTTGGGTTCTCGACCCATGACTGGATTGGGTTTTGGACATGAGATGTGATTTGATTTGGGTTCTGGACCCGGAATGAGTTCTAGACTCAGAAAAATTTTGGGCTTTGGACCTGGATAGGTTTGGGTTCTGGACTCAAAATGAGTTATGGAATAAAAAAAGATTTGGATTCTAGACCCGGATAGGTTTGGGTTCTGGACCCAAAAAAGATTTGGGTTTTGAACCCGAGTTGATTTGGGTTCTAGACCCTGATTGAGTTCTAGACTCAAAAATAATTTGGGTTATGAACCTGAATTGATTTTGTTGAGTACTCGACCCGAGACTGGATGCTTTGAGAAAAAATAGATCAACTTCAGCTCTTCTAGCTTGGTTGATCTTTTGTCATCTGAGAATTATGGTTTTCTTCTAGCTGGTTGTTCCATTCTTTAATGGATTGAGGGTCTTTACCCTTCAAAAATGGATCTTTATTTTTTGGAGATTGGGTCTTTACCCTTCAAAAATGGATCTTCATCCTTGGATATTTGTCCTACATTAGCTTCAGCTCTCCTAGCTGGACTGATCTTTTGTCTTTTGCATCTTCATTCTTTTGGGGTTCTTACTTTCTTCTTGTCTTGTTCTTTTTGTTCCATGGATTCTTCACTTTTGCAAAAAATTCAGTTATTTTTAGCTAGCCCTTATATCCTCTCTTTCCCCCCTGTATGACAAAATATTGAAAGTGAGTTTGAAAATATTTTGTACACGCATGAACTCAAGAAATAGAAAGCAGAAACTTTGCTCCATTTGTAGGCTTAAACTAATAATTTTTTCCCATGCAGGCTTTGATTGATGTTTGTGTATTGTCTGGCTCCTTGTATGAGTATGCATCTCTATTTTTGTAAAATGACTAGATCTTTCTCAAGTAATGGGCCTTTCATGCCCCCTGATGCTATATCTACTTCATGTTTGCTTCATAGAGTATTGTTGTTTACTTTTGACAAAGAATAGATAACACCGGACAAAAAAGCAGTGTGATATGCTTATGTGTGCATGATATGCATGGATGATACTTACAGTAGTTCTATTGACTCACAAACTGAGGTGATCAACTGAAGGGCTCTCACGAATTCCTTCTAGATGCTCGCTCAGATCTTGCATTGGAATGGATGAAAAATTTACATTTATGGCTTTTATTTCCAAGATGTTGAAAACATGAGTGGTGAGGCTTGGCATAATTAGAGATACATCCATTTCATACTATGATTCAGCATGTCAATTGGAAGCTTCTTCATAACATTGTCAATAATCATTTATTTTTTCCAAAGTGTCCTTTGAGGTTCGATGGTTCAACATACTTCCCTTAACTTAAAGGTTTATGTGACAAGAAAACAATTTTTTTTTTAAATCTTGAATTTTTAATCAAATGTTGGATTTTCCAAATCAGTGTCAATTTACCTCAGGATCCAACTATTCCAAATTAACACATCCATTACATCATAACCCTAGTTACCATACTAAACTTGGGAATCATTTCCATTTGAGTAAGAACTGTTGCACTTCAAATAGGCACATACATATTACTTGGTCAAAGGTCTCATCGAGTTTAAATATTGTCTATCTCATATGCTTACTTATCCAAACTATCTCCACTAATAGACTCTACCTACCAAGAGAGATCAATAAGTCTTTAATAGGCTTGAATTGAGGTCTATATGGGATATGGGTTAAATGAAGGCTGATACAAACTAGATATGGCAGCTTTGTGCCATTGAAGAAAAGCAATCTTACATCATCCAAATAGATTTAAAAGGAGTTCAAAAGCTCTTTTATGAGGCTGAAATACACTTGGGGCGTGCTACACTTCATATGGAGCAGATTTGGTGCAATTCAAGCAATATGGGCTTTGTGGAGCTTGATACAGCTTATAGGCCAAAGCTACACAAAGGGAAGCCTAAAGTGAAGATCAAAGTATGGAAATCACGTCCAAACACATGGGCATGCTTTCTTGGGCTTGTTCAGCAAGTTTTTTTGACAATGTGCAGGTTGATGTTCTAGAAGAAACATTCAAACTATTTTCATCAACTCAAGAGGAGATTTTTGAAGATCAATTGGTGCCTAAAGTTTCCATTCCAGATCTGAACATGAGCAACATTCGAGGACGAATCTTTTCAAAAGAAAGGGAGAATGATACAAACCAGATATGGCAGCTTTGTGCCATTGAAGAAAAGCAATCTTACATCATCCAAATAGATTTAAAAGGAGTTCAAAAGCTCTTTTATGAGGCTGAAATACACTTGGGGCGTGCTACACTTCATATGGAGCAGATTTGGTGCAATTCAAGCAATATGGGCTTTGTGGAGCTTGATACAGCTTATAGGCCAAAGCTACACAAAGGGAAGCCTAAAGTGAAGATCAAAGTATGGAAATCACGTCCAAACACATGGGCATGCTTTCTTGGGCTTGTTCAGCAAGTTTTTTTGGCATGTTTAGCAAGTTTTTAAGGCTGAACATGGCTGCACATGTTGGGCTTGTTTTTCCAATACATTAGGCCTTTTTTTTTTCACTCTAATCTCTAATCTCTTTTATTAATTGTTGTCTCTCAAATTCTGCCTAATAGTGCCCTTAAATAAGGGTTACAAAATTCCTAATTGCATAAGGAAAACATTCCTAATTGCATAAGGAAAACATTCCTAATTGCATAAGGAAAATGGAAAACATTCCTAATTGCATAAGGAAAAATATAAAGTAATCCTAATCCACTAAGGAAAATATAAAGTAATCCTAATCCACTAAGGAAAACATAAAGTAAATCTGAATCTAAATCAGATAAGTAATCTAAATCCTATCCAAATCTAATAAAACAAATCCAAAATAGATTTGGAAAGACTAAATAATATCAAATCCTAAAAGATATGGAAAATAAAATAATATCCTAACTAACTAAGGAATGAGGGGACCACATCCCATGTGACAAAAAGATGCTTTCCACTTGCTGAAATTCGTAACTTCCTTGGGCCCATATTAAACATGCCTTAATTAAGTCCAAAAAAAAGGCCTAATGTATTGGAAAAACAAGCCCAACATGTGCAACCATGTTCAGCCTGAAAAACTTGCTAAACATGCCAAAAAAAGTTGCTGAACAAGCCCAAGAAAGCATGCCCATGTGTTTGGACGTGATTTCCATACTTTGATCTTCACTTTAGGCTTCCCTTTGTGTAGCTTTGGCCTATAAGCTGTATCAAGCTCCACAAAGCCCATATTGCTTGAATTGCACCAAATCTGCTCCATATGAAGTGTAGCATGCCCCAAGTGTATTTCAGCCTCATAAAAGAGCTTTTGAACTCCTTTTAAATCTATTTGGATGATGTAAGATTGCTTTTCTTCAATGGCACAAAGCTGCCATATCTGGTTTGTATCATTCTCCCTTTCTTTTGAAAAGATTCGTCCTCGAATCTTGCTCATGTTCAGATCTGGAATGGAAACTTTAGGCACCAATTGATCTTCAAAAACCTCCTCTTGAGTTGATGAAAATAGTTTGAATGTTTCTTCTAGAACATCAACCTGCACATTGTCAAAAAAACTAGGAAAAGCTCCGTTAGTTAAAGACAGCTCACATGGAACTGAACCATCCTCTTCTTGAACTTCTAAATCAGCTCCATATTCTTTGTCTACCTCTTCAACCATATTTTGAACAATTTCATCGCAATCATCATCATCACAACCATAATCATCATAAATAGGTGAATTCTCATCCACATCTCCAAGAAGATCTCCATTTTTCACAAACTCTTCTTTAAATTCAATTATGGGAATCTCAGTAACTTCACTCCTTACTTCATCAAGTAATGGCACTACATCCTCTACTTCACAAACATCCTCTTCATGCAACTCTTCCAATTCATCCTCTTTTTTTATTTCAACATTGGAATCCTCCATGGTTGCACTCTCCTCTTTCACCTTAATGGTAGGAATTTTTGAAACCACACTTATTGCTTCACATAGTTTAGAAGTATGCTTACACATATCTTCCAATTGTTGTCTCAGTTTCTTATATTCTAGTTTCATCCTCTTAGATTTCCTTTCTTCTTGTCGTCTCTTACAATGAATAAGAAAGTTTTTCTCCTTTGCATAGAAAACTGAAAGTTCTTCCTCTAATGAAGCAATCTCCTTTTCACAATATGAATATTCCCTTGTGTACCTTCGTGCACCTCCTAACTTTTGATACCACCTTTCAATAAGCTCTTCAAGAAATTGAATCTTACCATCGAGATATTGTAGATGGTATTTTTCTTTGGCTTCCTCTTCATCCATCTCAATCTCAATTGTTGTTGACATTTTTTTTATATGTAGAATTTGAAAATCACTAAACAAACACAAAAGAAACAGCCCAAGAATGGCCACATAAAACGATTTGAAGGAAAGAAACAATCAACCCCAAGAAAAGGCTTACACAAGATGAATTTGAAGGGAAAAACACAACCAAATTGAGCAAGACCCAATAGACACAAAACAAACTAAATTCTGACTACTAGAACACCAACGACTTAACAAACGGAATACTTAAATGGATGGGAAAGTGAAAAAAATGAATTGAATAAACTATTCTGAATACTAAAACGAACTAAAACTGACTCTTGAATGCCAAAAACGAAAATTGAATAGAGAAGGAAAGGAAAAAATGAATTTGAATAAAATAACCCTAATGGAACAATTAAACAAGCCCTAGAAAGACAAAGTAGATAAAAATTACCTTGTAGCAAGGCTCTGATACCAAATGACGCGGACCCTTAGCAACGATGGCAGCAAACCCAACGTATAACAATGGTAGAGAACTCCTTGAAACTTGATAATCACCTCCTAAGGAACCCAACGCCTATAAAGAGACGCGAACTCACTATGATTGAAGGATTTAGTTGGTAAGAAGAAGGAAAACGCCACAACTCTTGTTGATAAGTAAACCTAATTCTTGATGCAAAGAAAGAATTAAAGAATCCATTCTAATCTCTCTCACACGAAAATTCACAAGAAGAACTTGTAGAAGAATTCGAAATTTTTTTTATTAATTGTTGTCTCTCAAATTCTGCCTAATAGTGCCCTTAAATAAGGGTTACAAAATTCCTAATTGCATAAGGAAAACATTCCTAATTGCATAAGGAAAACATTCCTAATTGCATAAGGAAAATGGAAAACATTCCTAATTGCATAAGGAAAAATATAAAGTAATCCTAATCCACTAAGGAAAATATAAAGTAATCCTAATCCACTAAGGAAAACATAAAGTAAATCTGAATCTAAATCAGATAAGTAATCTAAATCCTATCCAAATCTAATAAAACAAATCCAAAATAGATTTGGAAAGACTAAATAATATCAAATCCTAAAAGATATGGAAAATAAAATAATATCCTAACTAACTAAGGAATGAGGGGACCACATCCCATGTGACAAAAAGATGCTTTCCACTTGCTGAAATTCATAACTTCCTATTTTGGATTTGTAAGATTGCTTTTCTTCAATGGCACAAAGCTGCCATATCTGGTTTGTATCAAAGGCCATCTTTGAGCTGGAACTGATGTGGCACTACTAACAAACCTTCACACTACAATCTTTTGATTGGAACTATATACTGGTAGAGGTTCCATTTTCACCTTTTGGGCATTACTTTTATCTTTTGACTTTATGAAACTATAAAGCTTGAATGTCCTTCCATCTTCTTGGCAGAAATTTGGATCCAATCAGTACTATCGTAATCTTTAGACCACCCTCTTTTTTTCTCTTTCTTTTCATCTTTTTTTCTTTTGGAATATCAAGTCTAAGACTTTTAATATTGCTAACTTGGAGCTATCTTGGATAAAATAAAAGATGGTCTTTCCCCTAATTCTCTGATTTTATTTGAATCTTTGGCTAGAGTGGATCAATTCAAGTTAGTTGTCCTCGTAAACTAAGTGGAAGTCTTTTGTTTACTTTAGGTAAAAAGGAATTTGGTTTGCTTTCTAAACTGCCTTTTTTGTTTTTTCTTTTTTTTGCTTCTCTTTTTTTCTTTCTTTTTTTCTTTCTTTTTTCTTTTTTCTTTTCTTTTCTATTTTTTCCTTTCTTTTCTTCTTCTTCTTTTTTTTTCTTTTACTCTAAGAAAGTTGTTTTGTCTGCACCACTCTATGCTTCTGACTATGGATGAGTGGAGTAGAGTGAGTTTGCTTCAATAAAGATAAATCATTTGTTGTCCTAATGTCATCTTAATAGATTAGAGATATTAGGTCTAGCATCAGGTGAGCTTCAACTATCCTTATGGCCTTGAGAACTTCAACTATCCTTATGGCCTTGAGAACTTCAACTATCCTTATGGACTTGAGTATGCATTCCTTTCTTTAATCTTCTTGCATATTCCCCTTAGTGATCATTAGATTTGTCATAAGTATCACAACAGCTCAGGGTAGGTTATCAGGGTTCACAAGCCAATAAAAAGCAAGCTAAAATCTTATGAAGGCTTAAAGGGACAAACTAGGGATTGATGTTAATAGGGTGGATAATAGTTGTTGGCTAACCAAACAATGCCTAGATCATCTCTCCCTTAAATAAGCAGAGTTTAATTTTACCTCGAAAGTTTGTCAAAAAATATTCTAATATTGACTAGGACCTAGACAAGGGTAATTATTCAGGAACCCTCTCTAAGTAAGCATACACAGCTTAGTGCTATAGAATAATTCCCTCACCTAGTAAAGTCATTCAAATCATAATGCATAGATACACTGATTTATGAACATCAAGCTAGATTCGTCATCGGTTGAGCACCAAGATGAACAAAGACCAATAAAAATTGAATGAAAGTGATTTATTCAAATAATCTTAATTTGAAAAATATAATTATTCTAAAAAATATCTAAGAAAACAAATAACTAAATAAGTTAAGAGAAGTTTGTTGAGTTGGTCAAAAAAATGCTTTATTTACTTGGACATGTCAAGGGCAAGAGCCAAAACTAGCAACCCCTTCTTCAATAGTTTCTCTATCTATATCTTGAAAAGACGACAAGACAAAACTTTTCATTAATCCTCCCTCTATCATGAAGGTTGCTGGCAGTGCACTCTTCCAAATTCAGGCAAAGGATTGCTTTTGGTGTTGGGCTTGTTAGGTTCAGGCAACTTTCCATTGTCAATTAAATTTTGGATCTCATATTTTAGTCGCAGGTATTTGTCTGTCTCATGTCCTTGTGTCTGATAAAATTAACAAAAAGGCTTTAGTATCAAATTTTGGGGGTAAAGGATTCGACAAAGGTTGAGGGGCCAATAGATGTAATAGTCCCTTCGTTTGTAGCTTATTGAAAATCCAAGATAAAGGTTTCCCCAGATTTAAAAATTATCTTCTATTTTCTTGACCAGTTGTATTGACATCGACTACATTTTATGCACTATGGCCACTAGACTGATAATTACCCCTCTCATTCTTTCATCCAGAAAAATGGCTCTTCTCTCTTTCCCATTCTTCTATTTGTAAACCAGCTTGGAGACGGTCTTTGAAATCCCTTATAAAGGTGTGAGACATCCTTTAACGTAGACTGGGTAGGACACCCCTGACTATCATCCTAATCTGGTTAGACTCATCAGGCCTCTTCTTAAGCAATGCAACCTTATTCCTCCATCTCTTCACATAATCAACAAAATTTTCATTCTTCTTATGCCTTATTTATTCTACCTCCATAAGAGTCACTTCTAGTTCGACATTATACCCATATTGTTTGATCAAGGCATTGTATAAGGAATCCTAACTCTTCTAAGTACTATCCTCTAAGGTGTTGAACCAATTCTGCACAATAGGATATAACGAGAGCGTAAAGTACCTTAGAGTTTGAGCCTTAGTAGCTCGAGCATATTGCATAGCAGTAATTATTGCTTTACATGGAGATGAGGATTCCCTATACCATTATACTTAGCGAAAGAAGGCATTTTGAATTTGTATGGGACTTCCTCGCCTTGTTCAAACAACTTGTCCACCTCTAATATTTTTTCAATTTTCAGCTTCTTTTCAAACTTCTTCTCCAAATCAGCAATCATCTTTTCCACATATGAAGTTTCAGTATTTTCAACAGTTGATTTTTCCACTTTGGCTCTTTCTTTTTATCTTAAGGATCTTGAAAATATTGAGCCCATTCATCATCATCATCAACGACTACCTTGTCATCATCGAAGGCTACTTTACCGACCTTAGCCTTCCCTTTGTCCTTCTGCTTCTTAGTACTAGTAGATGCCTCAGCAGTGTTTCCCAAAAGTGCAACTAGTTGACTCTTCATAGGCTCAGCCAGGGCCTCTTTCAGTTCTTCCATCTTGGCATTGAGGGCATCGTCTGCCATCCTTTGAATCTGTTCAGGTTCCATTGCTCTTGGTGAGAAGCTGACTAAGTTGCTACTGGAGTCTACGTCACCGATGTAGGTTGGGTTGTCGTACGCTCTTGAACTGTTGTACTCCAGGCCTATGAGCCAGAAAGGATCATTGATATGTTATGCAATAAGTGTATGCATGTATGCACAAGCAATCAAACAATCAAAGATAATTAGGACGTTTCTTCCAACCTTATAATTTCTACACATGAATGGCGAGTCTCTTTTTCTACGTATATTGTCAACAAAATACCAATATGGGATATCTTATTTTTGAAAAATTCACTCGAATGATTTTAACCAATAGTTATATTTTCAAACATAGAAGTTAGTCCATGATAATTCCCATTAATTGGGCTTTAATCCATTGAATTAACTAAAGATAGCTTTTATGCTATGTGATGGATTAAAACTAAATTAAAGAGTTTATCATAAATAGATTTTCCTATTTGGAAAAATAACTAATAATTCATGCCAAAAATAAGCCCATGATTAATGATTCTTGGTATAAATTAGGCCCACAATTAATTTTTAATTTTTCATAATTCACCTAAATAGTTTGTAAGCTCATTTAAGAAAAGGTTTAATAGATTTTTAAAAGCCCACTCAAAAGGTTTGTTAAAAATGATTTTTGAGCTTTGACCCATCTTAAAAAGGTTTTCATGTCTAAAGACCTTCTTGAAAATTCTAAAAATTGAAATTTAGTCTTTTGGATTTAAAGGAAAAATTATTTGGAACTTACAATATAATTAGGTCATATTAGAAAAGGAACAAACCAAATAAGCCATGGTTCATACCAAAATAAATTAATCATAGTCAAACAATAAGAATTTGGGGTAAAAACCTAAGGAAAATAACTAGGCCAATTACATGAGCTTTAGTCTTTGGGTTGAAAAGTTTAGGCTCCCATATAAGTGGTTATGCTATGCTTAATCTCCATACCTTGAGTGACAGTATGGAATCCCTTGCATAACACAACATGGGTTACACGGGCATCCTAACTCACGCATATAATACAATCTAAATGATGCAATGGATAATATCATAACAAGAAAGAATAAAAAATATAATAATATAAAGACCAACGAAATCAACTTCTCTTATCCGCAATGGAGTCACCACTGTGAATGGGGACTTTAACCCCCACTCCCAAGTGGAATGGTTCTTACGACTTTGGCACTGTTAGATTCAGGGCCTTAGAGAACACGAAAATAAACTTGAAGAAAATAGAGTTGCCACCCGAATGGGCTGGGAAAATAGAAAGGGGTGGATGACTCGATTCTTAAGGAATCCCAAATCTCCTATTTGGTTCGAAAAGTTCGGTACGTATGGGGAAGGTGAGAAATAGCCCAGCACCCCTATAATACCCGGTTCATTGGAACCGACCTCCTTTTCAGGTCTAAATATTATTGAATTCTTAACTTATCAAAATATTATCCATAGTACATGCAATTATTAATAAAATGGATTCATTCATAAAATAAGATAAAATAGTACATCATAAAATAATATGTGTACCCATCCTTAGATGGAAACATACATTTACAATCCTTAAATGTTCATAAAGAAAATAAAATAGGACACCCACCAAAAGGTAGAAATGTGTCCCTTGCAATTATTCCAAAGTCTTTAAATAAATTACAATTACATAAATTAAATAAACAAGGCACCCACACTAGATGGAAACATGCCTTTTATAATTCCCTTTAAAAATACTTATAAATCTAAGAAAAAGAATAAAGCAAGGGAAAAATCATATAACATATATGAAAATAATTGAATAAAGCAAAGGAAAAAATAATCTAAGGAAAAGAATAAGGCAAGGGAAAAATAATATAACATATATGAAAATAATTGAATAATTAAAAAGAAAATAAACAAACCCATCTCCCCATTAAGGAAATATAATGTGTGACGACACAAGTCGTGCTTACTATGGTCCCGCTAGCTAGTTAGCGGGCGAGGGTCAAGGGGGCAATGCCCCCGAAAGGTAAATGGTTTGCATGATATAGTTTTGTTGGGGAATTAGGGTTTCTATGTAAGCTAGGGTTTTATGTTTATAGAAATTAGGGTTTTTCTAAACTAGAATTTTAAGATAAAAATTAGGATTTTATGGTTTTAAAAACTAGGTTTAGGTAAATTAGGGTTTTAAGGAAAATAATATTAGAGATTGAAATTAAACCTAAAGTTACTGGATGTTTTGTATGAAATCAAAGACAAAAGGATAAACTAATGAACAAAGACAATTCAATGAATAATAATAATAAGTGAACTATTGTAAAAAATAAATGAGTTAAGTTACAGAGACAAGTCTCTGTTCATTGATTCCTCCAAAACCGAGAGTGTATTGATCCAAGCTTTTTACCTCACTGGCCTGCACCAACTTATAGCTTTGGTTGGATGAAGCAACTTGAGATGATGATCAATGGTCACTGGCTCTTAGTTGCTATGTGTTAATTCTATTTTTTGTATGCCTTTCTCTCTTGTTTGTTAATTATTTTTGACTGGTCGCTCGTTAATTGATGTGTTCCTCTCTATTAATTGCTTAATCAAAATTATTGCCGCTTCTTAATCATTGAATGTAACCTTGTATTTATAAGGCACAACTAGGACAACCTTAGCTCTGTAATCCGCATCCCACTCAGACTCTCCCTTACTTATCCAAAGTTTATTTGAATGTTAAGCCCAATCAAGACTCGAATTAAAGGCTGACTTAAGATTCATGTTGATTTGGAGCGTCCAAATCGACATGAGTGAAGCTCATGTAGATTTAGAGTGTCCAAATTGACATGATCTAGGTATCAATTTGGACACCCCAAATCAATATGAGCCTTAGCTCGTGTTGATTTGGATACTCCAAATCGACATGAGTGCTCATGTCGATTTAGAGTGTCCAAATCGACATGAGTCATGCCCATGTCGATTTAGGTCCAGTCCAACTCAAACCGAATCCACTTTTATAATTTTCGGATCGAACATGTTTTATAAATTTAGTTTGGGCCTATATAAATTAGACCGGCTTGATTAAACTAGGTTTAAGTTCTTTAAAATTATAATGGATCAGGTTCAAGCTTCTTAATTTTAATCCATGCCAAAGTTAAGGATCTACAAACCTTATTATTTATTTACTATTCACCTTTCCATACCTTTAATGATTAACAACTATCACTCCTTGCTCTAAAGAATTAAAATTCTTATCAATAGCAGTTGCAACCAATACACTGATATATAAAATAAGACTATCAAAGATAATCAATTTATAAACCATAATATCAAGTAAAGAGTTTTTACCATCATTCACACTCGTAGCATTGTAATTCCTCTGCATCATATAAATTCTTTGCCGAATTATATTCTATTCATATCCACCAACTAATACAGACTTGTCTTTCTGATTCAAATAATTTCATAACCTTAAAATTAAATAATATCAAGCTAAATTTCAGAATTGATTATCATTCCCTAGAATCACTTTTAAAATTTACATATGTTTATTTATTTCCTTTCTATATTTACAAATATATACTTGTAATACCACCTGATAATAATAATAAACACAATCACCAAACATTAAGTCTTATTGTACAATCTTACATTTTCCACCAAAACTTTATTATTCCCTTTAAACATACTATCCATTCTCTTTATACACTTATCTTAATCCTTAAATTGTTTTCTTTTCTCAATATCAATAATAACACAATATACTATGATGTAGTCTTCACCAAGTTTTCTTTACAAATAACAACTTCCTTCTTTTTAAGCATTACAATGAATATGATTTAAATTACCTCACATTTCTATATATATATATAACCAATTATTTGAAATCACCAAATGATATTACTGTTAGGTGTAAATTAGATATTTGACCCGCATATTTAAACTTTACTCATAGTCATTTACTCATACCATTTATTTGATTTCTTTTTTTTTTCATACTAGCTTTTCACTCATTCTCTTACCACCATTCCAAATAGTTAGTGATCATTTACTTAATTACTTACCCTCTCTTATTTTCTCCAAGTATATCATATTAGTTTACTAATCATATACAAGTAATATTTGTTTATTCTTTAATACATATAGCTGCTTAAATGTTCAAATACATTTACCAAGTATCTCATCAAATCTTTGCCTTTATCTAAATTTCTCCATTCAATAAGTTATTTTTCCATTAGATTTTCCTTCTGTAAACCCCATTATACACTAGATTCTATATCTAAATATTTTCCCCTTCATCTCCAATAATAATCAAACATACTAATCTTGATTCTTATCATATCCTCTCTACATATAATCGCTTCTTTCTCTTAACTCTAACAATCAATTTATTTCAACTATTTAAATACCTTCATATATAATTTCAATTTAATTTAATTCATCACATGGCGTTGCCATTAGGTACATACCCACTATTTTAAATATTTAACTACCATCATTTTATTATTTCTTCCCTTCTCCTCTTTATTTTCTTTATCTTCTTTTCTAAACTATTTGAAGTCTCTAACAATTTGTCATCCTATCAATTTTCTTACTTTAATTCTTAAATTATTTATTCTTTAAAAATATTCCAATATTTACTAATCACCTGCATTTTTTATACTCTAATTATATACTCATTTTGATTTATTGATTACACTTGTCAATAATTTATTCCAAATTCCACCAACCAATAGAATAATTTTTCCTCAATATCTTATAAACAAGCTTCAATTAGCTACTTATATTTTCTATGATTTAATTAATGATTCACTATCAATTTATTCATTTGAACCAAGAAAATGGTATCTTGTACTCCAAAATCACAGTTAAGTTCAAATATAAATTTTCATAACCAAATCAATCAAATAATATTTTAAACATAAATATTAACTTCAATTAAATTTATTATTAAACTTTTATTCCTTAACATCAATCTTCTTATTACCAATCTTCTTCATTTGTGCCTTCATTTTTTTAACCAAGTCATCCAATATACTTCAAGTAACCATTTAATCTCATTAACATAATTCTCTTCAAAATCAATTTATTTACCCTTACAATAACTTCAAGTTTCATTTAAATCCTATTTACCAATCACATTTTTCAACCTTTTTATGCATCACTGAATCTTCACGAGAGATTATAAAATTTTATATATGAACTTCTATGTAAAATTTTAGATTTTTCTAGGTTGATTTACTATATTTAAAAATTAAGTCTTCCAAACTCACAAATTCTGTTTCTTTGATAATTCTTCTAGAAGTACTTATTAACAAAATTATTTAGGGTAACTAACCTTAATAAAATTTTATGAAATTTTAACCATATGTTCTAAGAATACATATGATCTTGTATATAAAGTTTCACATTTTTCTAGGTTCGTTTGCCATAGTTTTTAAATATGTTTCTCAACTTCTATAGATTCTGGCTTGGTGGAATTACTCAAACAGCTTGGGTTCTTCTATTTTTCTTAAATAGTAAATCATCTTTAAAAATTATGAAATCCCATATATTAAATATTAACTCATAGGAAAACTTCCTATTAAAATTTTAAGCTCAATTAACATCTCTAAATTAGTCTAACAATTCAGACAAAATCACCTGGCAACATATGCAAAATTTCCAGCAGCTATAATGCTCATCTCTCATGCTTTTTATTTCATATCATTGATCTTTTCCTTAATTTCACTTATTCATCAATTGAATCAACCATAAATCTTAATTAAATTTTTTTTAAAAGTAAATGATCTAAATATTCTTAATTTAAAATCTCTAAAATGATGCTTCTACTGCGCAACTATGATCTACGCGTCCCATACACTGCCTCAATTTATTTTAGTTACATTAAATGGACATTGCCACATCGGAGACCAACATTGGTGCCAATGCATATGCATATTTTAAAACAAAAATCATTATTTTAAAACTCTCATTTCATACTTTCAAAATTTATCTAGGTCAAGAATCTAACCTAAGCTCTAATACCAAAATAAAATAACACCCTTATACCTTATGTACATACAATATATACCTTGTATATATAAAGTACACCTGTAAAATACAAGAATGCTATAACAATTGCCAGGAGAAAATTCGTATATTTAATCCCAGGGACAAACATATTTATAAAATGATAAATTTAATAAATAAATCCACATATACTTAGTAATTGAATAATTATATTTATATAAAATGAAAATTCTCTAGAAGAAATTTGTCAGAGTTTTGTCTATATTTTCAATAAATTCCAAAACAATTTATACACAACCTACATTGAAAACATACTAATAAAATAAAATTTTCTCGAATCCTATCATTTCTCCATTAGATACTCAAATATTTAAACACACATACCTATAGTATAACACATAAAACTTTTCTCAAAACTTATTTAATATACATATGATATGTTTAAAATATACAAAACTAAAGTTCATAATCTCAAAATTTATACATATATGCAACACCCTTTGAGTTGGTCTTGTGGCACACTTAATCCCTAAGTTCCACGTACGGTCCTGATCATGCCAGTCTACACTTTCAATATTTGCGTGATACATAATACTATGCTAAGCTCAAAAGCTTAGTGAATACATACTAATAATATAGCCAACATATGTTCTACAATGACACATAAGGTCTCTTTTCTCTGTTACAATTCATAATACATTTCAAACACTCATATGATATATCTAATTATGCCAATATTACAATTATCACTCATAAACTTATATAACACCAATGCAATGCCATATTCACTCTATCATTATTTATTTTCCTAAAATTCATTCACATATCACACTCATTAGTACAACACACATATTACCAACAATTTCCATTTAAGTTTTACTCATTTGTCAATATTCAACATTTAGACTTTGTAAACACGTCATAAATGTTCTCCATCAAATAATTCTTATAGTCTTAATACGACATTACATATTTCCAAGAATATTATCAGAACACCACAATCACATGCATTGGGCCTAAATAACCTTATATAATATTCAAATTCTAGAGATATTGCTTTAGACCAACATTTAACATGCCCAATGCCTGGCCCGAAGGCAAATAATATTGACGCTTAGTGTTTGGCCTGAAAGTAAATAAAAGTAATACCCAGCATTTGGCCCGAAGGCAATAATAATGACGTCAGCATCTGGCCTGAAGGCAAATAACCAGTATACCGTATAACACTAAATACAATACTCTGAAAATTGATATTACATAAGGTTTCACACATAACACATATAATTCCACATTTTCCTCATACTTTGGCAATTAAGCCAATTCCATTCTTTTTGCACTTTTTCCATCTTTTTTCATTATTTCCATACATTTTTTTTATCAGTTTCATCAATTTACTTGCTACATCATCTATGTGGCCGAATTTTGCCTACATTTGGCATAACTACACATTTTTCACAAACACTTTATTAAATACTTTTAGTCATCTTAAAGTGGTTCACTCAATCACACATCATACATTTCATAACATAAACATATATCTATGCTCTTTTCATGTGTATTCACATATTAAAATAGCATAGTCATTACTTTCACATATAATGCAACATATCATTCAATTGCATATAAACATATTTCAGTCAAAGTATGACTAGCCTTTTTCTTTTCCTTAAACATGCTTAATATCCTTTATTTTCAACATAACTAATCACATTTTTATAATATATGTTACATCGATCTGCATGGTGACCTCATTACCCACACTCTTTGGGAATTTTCCATTCCTTTTCACAAATCACCCTTATTAATATTTTAAGCCAATTACAATGGCTTAACATAATGAAATTAATGAATTTTACATATTTTCTTACAAATCCCAAAACTTTTACGTACGAGACACTACATATTAGCCTAGCATATTCATAACATCAAAATATGCTAGGCCAATTAAATGCAAATGCAACATATAAAATTAAAGTATGTACTGAGAAATATGCCAAAATCCAAAGCATTATCATTCTCCAACACCAACTTTCACCAAGACTCTTCATTACTTTAATTTTGCAACTTCCCTTTACACAATCCTAAACCACATTATAAGTTCAAAAATGACATTAGAAATCCATTCTAACACTTTTTTAATCAATTAAATTCTATTTACAACAATTCTTTACATCCAATCTTAAAATCTTTATTTGCACATTAAAATAACATCGTCCCATATTATTTAAAAAATTAATAAACACTTTATCAAATTTCAAATTTTAACCTATTCTTAAATTGAAAGAAAAGCTCAAAAATTGGTTGGGAATCTCACCATTGGTTGATTGAACATCAAAATCACCCTAAGACCTTTGGAAAACTTACAACATTTGGTGCAAAAGAAGAACAAAAATCCCTCTTTGGCCACCGTGGAAATTCGACCAACAAGAAGAGAAAAGGAAGAAGAAGAAGATGGCGAATAACATTTTTTTTTCTAACTTATTTTACTAACCACATGTTTATATATTTAATTATTTTATTTAATTATTTATTTATTTATAAAAATCAAAATTTCATCTTCCATTCAATATAATTTCTTCTTGATTTAATTTATAAATTTAATTTTATTATTTTATTATTTAATTAATATTTAATAAATATCTAACATTCCATCATTTTCCACTATCCAAGATTATTTTTAATTTTAATTTATTTTAAACTTATATTTACTATCTTCTGCTCAAAATTATTTTATTAAAATATTTAATAAATATTCAAATTTCTCCATCATCTTCCACTATCCAAAAATCATTTTAATTTTAAACTTTCATTTTTTACCCATTTTTACCATTTTTCTCTTTGACTTTACTATTCACTTAGAATTTATATTTTATTTATATTCTTCATATATTTTAAATATTCATTTGGTCCTTTTTTCCTTCAACCCTTTAATTATCCCCCAAATTATTTATTTAATTAGATTTAATAAAATTACGGGTGTTACAAACATCACTTCTTTATCGAAACCTTTATAAACCTTAAATTCTGCACTAACTAACCCAAACTTCAATCAAACTCACACAAATCTATCATATAACTATAAAATTCTTGTTTCCACATCAAAATAACATCTTCCATATCCATTTAAGCAATTATAACACACTCCTTCAAAAACTCAAATCATACATAATCTATCTTTTAATAAAACTCATTAAATTACCCACCACGGGTAGAAGAATTGACAGAAGCACTTGATTAACATCAGAGAGGTACCAGGTTAAATTCATGAAAGTGTGTCAACCAACCTTTGTAAGTGTAAAAGCACTGGTGTCCCAGGTGTAGAGCCTTTCCAGCCCGTATTAAAGTGGGGGGCCCTAGCAGTGGGTTGCTGGGCTAGCCCCCTTAGGGTTTATTTTAGTGGTCGGGCTCCGCCAAGGGTTCCCTGTTAGCAAAAAAAAAAAAACTCTTTAAATTTACAAGAGAACATACCAATAAGTTGAGCTTTCACTAACTTTTCCTTCAAACTTTAAAAATTCTTGCAAATCTTAGAGTTTTGAAGAAGCCAAATCCCTCTTAGCCACCTTGGAAATTTCGGTACTCTTAAGGAAGAAGAAGAAGATGAAATGAAAAAAATGACATTTAAGTCTTCTTTCTCTTTAATTTATAGCCACATAAATATATATTATTTAATTATTTAACTATAATTAAATATTATCTAAATTTTTTCCCATCATCTTCTACTATCTATTTTTTTAGTATTATTATTATTTATTATATATATTTTTAACTTTTTACTATTTTACCTTTAACTTTTACATTTACTACTTAACTTTATATGTTATAAATATTTTCTTTATGTCTCACATATACATTTCATATTTTCTCACTTCCAACACCTTATTAACCTTCCAACTTATTTAATTTAATTTAATTATTTTTTTATTTTAGTGAATTTACGGATATTACACCTGCTCTGGCAGGCCTTATGGTAGATGATGAGGAATCCCAAGATTATAAAGAATCTAAAATCCCAACACACAAATTCAATATATCAAGAACCTTAGAAGATTGGTTGTCCTACTAAACCCTTAATTGGCATGCAATTAGAAAAGTAGATAATTGGACATAAAAAAGAAGAACTAGAAAGAATGCCACAAGTGTTACCTTGATAAGTTGATTCCAATTCTTGATGCAACAAGAAGAAGATGTATCCTCTCTTGAAGTGAAATTCGACTAAGCCAAAGATAATTTAATAGAATGATCAAAATAGCCCTAAAATGAGCTATAAATAGCTGAACCCTAATTAGGATTACAATGTAGCATTTGGCTAATCGCAGTCTTAAGAACTAATAGATTAAACAGAGTCTAAATTTAACACAAAACAAATAAGACCCTTACTTTCTAAATAAGCATACCTATTGGGCCTTAATACATATTAAATAATAGGCTCACGTGAATGGATTAAATTTATGGGCTACTTCTCCTTCACATCCTCGGCGTCAAAGGCCTGTCCACCAAGCATTTCTTCCATGAATTGACTCAAAAAGCCTTGGATGCCAGATTTAAGCTTCTTGGCCTATGATATTGTAATTGGTCCAATTGGTAAAATGAGCTCTATGTCATGCTAGCCACCTCTACTTGCTTTGCTAGCCTTGCTTATGCCCCCGACCTCTCTCCCACCGCTAGCCCTGGCATTGCCACCTTTGCTTGCATCAATCCCTCCCTCCTCAGAAACATTCATCCTCGAATATGCATCCATATTAAAAGGAGAAACATCATACACATTAAAGGTTGCAAAACTTGATACTCACTAGGCAAGCCAATTTTATATGCGTTGTCATTTATCTTCTCCAACACTTAGAAAGAACATCGCCTCTTGCATTCAGCTTTGTGTAGACCCTTAATTTTGGACCAAATCCAGTCCAATCCTATTTAAAAGAGGGTTAGGTCAAGTCAAAAGGTTTAAAATGATCTGGAAAAATTTTACAAACTTAAAATAGTTTGGTAAAAATATAATATTTATTTTATTAATATAAGAATAAATAATAAGAAGAAAGGAAAAATATAATATTTATTTTAAAATATAATAATAAAAATATATAATAAAAAATTTATTTTTGACCGAGACCTGACGAATGACGAATCGGCAGGCCCGATTCACCACAGGCCTTGTGTAGACCCTTAATTTTTGACCTAGTCTGGTCCAATATTTTTTATATAGTCTAAAATAATTTTTGTGATATTTTAATTAAATAATATTTCTTTAAGTATTTATTATTTATAATTTTTAAAAAATAAAAATAAAAATGGTAATATTAGTAAAGTTAAAAATAAAAATAAATAAATAAATAAAAATCGACGACGAAAAAATTTTGTCGCCGAAGGTGAATCGGCCACAGTCCAATTCGCTGCAGGAATTTTCTTTGGTGAATCAGCCTTCCTGCGGCAAATTGGCACCCGCCTAGCCAGCACTTTCAAGTTTTCATTCGCCTGCAGCAATTTTTTTACCAGCGTAATTTTCCAACGCAGTTTTTTCCGAAACTAAATTCTATTTGGTTTTGATTTCTTTTTCTAAACAGTTTTAATTTCCTTAAATAATTAGAAGTAGGTTTATGATTTTTCTTATAAATACCACATTAAAAAACAGAATTAGGGGGTCGAAAAAAATTATTTTACAGGAGGAAAAAATTTGTTTGATTGGATCGGAGATTCAACCATTCGATCGGCCAAAAGAAAAGCCCTAGCAAGCAAGAGACATTAGCAACAAGAAGCAATCATCAATCCATCAAAGGAAACAACATTACCTTTGTTATTGTTCATCCAGAAGTCAATTTTGGTGGAACCAACTACGCAGGTTTGATCTTTAATCATAGATTATATATTCACAGTAGCTTCGTTTCTTTAATTAATAAGAACATGCGCGCAATACCTTGATCTTTAAATATGTAGTAATTTGACCTTTGTCTCAATAACTTTAATTGTTTACTTTGGTTAATACATTAATCAGTTGGATTTCAAAACTCCACTTCCATGTTTTATAAAAACTAAAAAATTTCAAAAAAACCCTAAATTACTCTTCTACTTCTAAAACTTTAAAAACCCTAAATTACTTTTCTGCTTCTAAAACTTTAAAAACCCTAAATTACTTTTCTGCTTCCCAAAACCTTAAAAACCCTAAATTGTTTCTTCTGTTTCCAAAAACTTTAAAAACCATAATTTGTTTTTCTTGAACTATTTTTATCTAAACTCTAACTTTTTGTCCAAAATTTCCAAATGTCTTCTTAAATCTCCAAACCCTAATCTTCTTTACAGTTTCTAAAAACTTTAATTATAATTATTTATATAAAACCCTAAATTATTTTCTTAAATTCTAAGATAAAATGTGTTTCCCAAAATATCAAAAACCCTAATTTTCTCAAAACCCAATATAGTAAACCCTAGTTCTCCTAAACCCTAATTCTTAAAACATCAAAACTTTATGACAAGTAAATCTAAACTCTAAAGCCATTATCCAGTAAGCCTAAAACCACAATTTAGTAACCGTGAATTATAAACCCTAATGTCTTAAAATTCCAAAACCCTAATTTCATGATGTTACCCCTAAACCCTAATTTGATTAACCAAAAAACCTTACTACTTTCTTAAATTTATAAAACCCTAATCATTCCAATTTTCCAAAATCTTTACAGTAGCCTAAATAATAATAATAATAATAATTCTAAAATCCCAAACCCCTAAATGTTAATTAAAAAACTCTAAATTGAGACATAAACCTAAATTTGTATCTTTATTTGCTTTATTTAATTTTAGATTTGATTATGTAGTTTATTATATGTTTTGATGGTTGATTTATTTAATTTCAATGGTTGATTCATTTAATTTATTATGGATGGATATTCTCTTTATTATTATGATTATTATTTGGTTTTTTTAGTATTAAAATTGTAAGTGATATGTTTCCATTTTGTGGGTACCTCATTAATTAATTTCTATGTAATTTAAATTGCTTTTATCTTTTGGACCAATGTAAAGGACATGTTTCCACCTTTTGGTGGGTGTCCTATTTAGTTTAGACATGAACGATGTAAGGACATGTTTCAATCCTCGGATGGGTATCCATTTAGTTGTTTTGTTTGGACATTACTTTGATTATAATATAATGATGCTTTATTTTAATTGTTGCAAGTAATATGGATAATATTGTTATACTTAAGAATTTTATAATATTAAGACCTGCAAAGGAGGTCGGTTCCAATGAACCGGGCGTTGTGGAGGTGCTGGGCCATTTCTCACCTTCCCCACACGTACCCAACTTTCCGAACCCATTAGGGGATTAGGGATTCCTTAGGAATTGAGTCATCCACCCCTTTCTTTTTCCCTACCCGTCAGGGTGGCGTCTCTATTTTCTCCAGACTTAGGCCCGTGTTCTCTAAGGCCCCGAGCCTAAACAGTGCCGAAGTTGCAAGAACCATTCCACTGGGAGTGAGGGAAAAAATCCCCGCTCATAGTGGCGACTCCAGTAGGGATAAGAGAAGTAGATTCTGTTGGTCTTTATATTATTCTATTCTTTCTTATCATGATATTATTCATTGCATCATTAGATTGCATTGTGTGCGTGAGTTAGGACGCCCATGTTACCCGTGTTGTGTTATGTAAGGGATACCATACTTTCACTCAAGGTATGGAGATCAAGCATGGCATAACCACTCATAGCCTTGTACCATTTGGTATATACTTGCTATGGGAACCTAAGCCTTTTAACCCAAAGACTAAAGCTCATGTAATTGGCCTAGTTACTTTCCTTAGGTTTTTACCCCAAATGCTTGTTGTTTGACTATGGTTAATTTGTCTTGGCTTAAATCATGGCTTATTTGGTTTGTTCTTTTTCTAATATGACATAATTACATTGTAAGCTCAAAATAATTTTTTTTAAAGTCCAAAAGGCCAAAGCTATTTGAAAAACTTTTTAAAATGGTCTTTGGACATAAAACCTTTCTAAAAAACAAATCAAAATACTTTTCTCATGATCCAAATACAAAGTCCAAAATGTGTTGTTTCTAAAATCTTTTCACAATGGGCTTAGAAACAAAATTATTTTTATAACCTGTTGAAAGAGCTTACAAATTATTTAGGTCAATTACGAAATATCAAAAATCAATTGTGAGCCTAGTTTATACTAAGAGTTATTAATCATGGGCTTATTTTTGGCATGAATCATTAGTTACTTTGTTTAAGTGAGAATATTTATAATAAACCTCTTAATTTAGTTTTAATCCAATATAGCATAAAAGCTACTTTAGTTGGTTGAATGGATTAAAGCCTAATTAATGGGAATTATTATGAACTGATTTCCATTTTTGAAAATATAACTATTGATTGAAATGTCCGAGGGAACTTTTGGAAAACAAGATACCCCATATTGGTATTTTGTTAACCATATACCTAGGAAAAGAGACTTGTCATTCGTGTGTGGATGTTATAAGGTTGGAAGGAACATCCTAATTATCTTTCTTTGTCTATTATTTGTGCATACATGCATACATACATTTTCATCTCATATCATTGATCCTCTTTGGCTCATAGCCCTGGATTACAATTGTTCAAAAGCTTACGACAATCTGACCTACACCGGAGACGAAGAATCTAGCAACGACTCAATCTCTTTTTCACCAAAAGCGATGAAGCCCAAAAAAATTCAAAGAATGGTGGATGATGCCTTCAATGCCAAGATGGAAGAAATAAAAGAGGCCCGAGACCATGAAGAACTAATTGGCTGTAATTTTAGGAAATCATGCCGAAGCATCTGCTAGCACTAAGAAGCTAAAGGACAAAGGGAAGCTAAAATTGGTGAAGTGGTTTTTGATGATGATAAGGCGATCATTGATGATGATGATGATTGGGCTCAATACTTCTAAGATCCTCAAGACAAGAAGAAAGAACCGAAGACTGTTGAAAGATCAACTATGGAGAAAACTGAGACTTCTGATGTTGAAAAGATGATTGTGGATTTAGAAAAGAAATTTAAGAAGAAGCTGAAAACCAAAGAAATGTCCAAAGTTGACAAATTATGTGAGCTAGACGAAGAAGTGCCATACAAATTCAAGATGCCATATTTTGTAAAGTTTGATGGAACCAAAAATCCTCACCTCTATGTGAAGCAGTATATCACTGCTATGTAGTCTGCCCGAGCTACTAAGGCTCAAACTCTAAGGTACTTTATGCTCTCATTGGATCCTGTTATCCAAAACTTGTTCAATACTTTAGATGATGGCACACAAAAGAGTTGGGATCTGCTATACAAGGCTTTCATCCAACAATATGGATACAATGTTGAGATGAAAGTTACCTTAATGGAAGTTGAGTCCATTAGACAAAGGCCAAACAACAATTTTTTGGACTATGTGAAAAGATGGACAAATAAGGCTGCTTTGCTCAAGAAGAGGCCCGGTGAATCTGATCAAATAAGGATGATTGTGAGAGGGGTGTTGCCTAGTCTTCGCAAAAGGATGTCTCATACACTCATTCGTGATTTTAAAGATCTCCTCCAAGCTAGTCTACAAATTGAAGAATGGAAAAGAGAGAAGAACTATTTTTCAACAAGAAGGAATGAGAAAGGAAACTATCAGTCTGGTAACCAAGGCATGCAAAAGGTAGTTGGTGTTAATGCTACTAACCAAGGAACAAGAAGGCAGTTTTCATAATTGGGAAAACCGATGTCTTGGGTTCTTAATAAGCTTCAAAGGAAGGGATTGTTACAACCCTTAAATCCTCGTCCTTTGCCTAACCCTCTCCCACCTAATTTCAACACTAAAGCATTTTGTAAATTTCATCAAATGCAAGGGCATGACACGGATAGATGTGTGAGGTTGAGGCATGAGATCCAAAATTTGAATGATAGTGGAAAGCTACCCGAGCCCAACAAGCTGAACACCAAAGACAATCCATTACTGAGATTCAATAGAGTACCGCCACCGGCAACGTTCATGATTGGAGGAGGTTTGCATGAAAGTTTTGTCATGTCTTCTTTCCAAGATGTGGGTGGAGAAGCAACCAAAGAAGAAGAGGTATTTGGTGAGATTAAACAAGCTATGGTGGGTAAAAAAGTAGCAATTTGTGTTGTGAATAGGTTTTGGGATTTAAGCGATAGTGATGATGATCTTGTACCCAAGAAGGAAGAATGGATCTGGTCCGAGCCCGAGGAAGATGAAGTAATGAACACTAGATCCGGTAAGCCTTATGCAAGGCCACTGCCTAAGGAGGTAGAAGTTAATAAAGGAAAGGAAGTTAAAGTAGGGAATAAAGAAGAGGAAGATGATACCGTGCTCAAGCAATTGAAAAGAACCCAAGCAAGTGTTAGCATTTGGGATTTATTGGCTACTTCTAAAAAGCACTGAGAAACTATGGAAAAGGCCTTGGCCAGCATGCCAATTTCCACCTCCATAATACCGGAGGAGCTAATCAACTTCATAAAAATTGAGGGAGTAATGAAATGTGAAGATATTCAAGAGAAGAGCAAAGTTAATATGGAAGTGGTATCTTTCTCAGATGTGGATTTACCAGAAGAGGGGAGAGATCACATCCGCCCTCTCTTTATCAAAATAGAAATCAAAGGGAAACGGACTCCATGTGTAATGGTTTATGATGGATCAGCCATAAATGTTTGCCCACTTAAAGTATTGCCAAAACTAGCCATGTCAACAAGGGAACTAAACCCAACCGAGGTAACCATTCGGGCTTATGACAACACCAAGAGACATGACGAAAGAACTTTCAAAGCTGCTGTCAAGGTTGGTCCAATTGAATCTATTGTTGAATTTGTTGTTTTGTACATACCTGTTGCTTTTGCCTTACTCTTGGGATGACCATGGTTTCATCCTCTTGGTGGGGTTCCTTCCACCCTTCATCAAAAGATCAAGTTCCCTAACGAAGATGAGACAGTGGTCATCGAGGCCGAAGATAATGAGGTTGTTAATGCTCTAATGATTGAGAGGTCTCTCAATGGCTTCCAAATAGCTGCAATTTCTAATGATGAAGTAGTGGACTCTAAGGCCTTAAACATGATGAAGAGCATGAACTACCTTCCCAGAGCTGGTCTTGGAAAGGGCAAGGCCTGTTTGACAAAGCTTCCAAATTTTAAAACTCAAACTTCCAAGAAGGGGTTGGGATATGATGAAGCCAACAAAGATGTCTAGCCTAAGAAGAATGAGAAGATGAGCTTTTTGCCACTTGAAAAAATCTTTGTCGAAGCTCCAGACATGGGACCACTCCAAGGAAAGCCCGAGCCAATCATGTTCATGGAAAAATTGATCCCAAGTTTTGAAATTTTTACAGATGCTGCCGGGTTAGTGGACCAAGTGAAGAAAGAGCTCACCCTTCCAGCTAATAAGGAGTCCAATCTGAAAGAGAAGAAGAAAGCTGTCCTGAAAGTTGAGAAGACTCTGGAGGAGATTGCTGCCTTGGTTGAAGAGAAGTTTGAAGATATTCTGCCTTATGATTTTGAGAACAATGATTTTGATTTTGATTTTAATTTGTCTACTTTGTATGAGGATGATGATGTTTTCTTTTCCAAAATGAATACAATAAAGTATGATTTTGCTTACTTGTGTGATGTTTCTCCTGATGGTTGCATACATTCAAATAGCAGTTACATGAGAATCTTTAATATTAATTCTATTGACACACAATCATTAAATTTGGGAACAATTGAAAATTCTAAAAATATTAGCATAGCATCCGACCTTGCTCCTAATGAGAGAGAGAGAGATTTGAAAAAATATTCAAAAAATATGAAGAAGTATTTGCTTGGTCTTTTGAGGATATGCCTGGAATAGATCAAGACATAGCCGAATATCTTATTCCTACTTACACTCACATGAAACCTGTCAAACAAAAGCTTAGGCGATTAAGACCTGAGTGGGTTGACTTAGTTAAAGAAGAGGTCACTAAACAAATATAAGTTAAGTTCCTTAAAGTGATAGAATATCCAGATTGGCTAGCCAACATAGTACCCATGCCAAAGAAAGATGGAAGAATAAGGGTTTGTGTGGACTATAGAGATTTAAACAAGGCTTACCCTAAAGATGATTTTCCTTTACCCCATATAGATGTCCTCATTGATAGCATAGCCTCTAGCGTGCTACACTCTTTTATAGATGGATTTTCCGGATACAACCAAGTGTTAATGGCCCAAGAGGATAAAGCCAAAAATGCTTTCATTACTATATGGGGTATATTTTGTTATAGGGTGATGCCATTTGGCTTAAAGAATGCTGGAGAGACCTACCAACGGATGGCCACCACACTATTTCATGACATGATGCACAAAGAAGTTGAAGTATATGTTGATGATATGATGATGAAATCGGATACAAGGGAACAACACTTCCAAAACTTAGAATTATTCTTCGATAGAGCATTGAAATATAAGCTAAGATTAAAATCGAAGAAGTGTGTGTTCGGGGTTACCTCAGACAAATTGTTAGGACATGTGATTAGTCCGTATGGCATTGAGATTGATCCTGACAAAGTTAAAGCAATCAGGGATATGCTAGCCCTTAAGACGGAGAGAGAAGTTTGGGGATTCATTGGTAAATTACAATACATTAGTAGGTTTATAACAAATCTCACAACAATCTGTGAGCCTATCTTCAAGTTGCTTAAGAAGAATCAGCCAGTCCTGTGGAATGAAGAGTGTCAAAAGGCCTTTGAGCAAATAAAGGAGTATCTACTAAATTCACCTATTTTAAAACCACCTAAACCCGGTAAACCCTTGTTTCTATACTTAGCAGTAGAAGAAGAGTCGGTAGGAGCCATGCTAGCCCAAGCAGTAGAAAGCTCCTACCTTATGAAATTAAGTATAATATCATTGAAAAGACCTGTATAGCCGTGGTTTGGTCTTCTAAGAAGTTGTGGCATTAGTTTCAATTTTATAGTGTGCAAGCAATTTTCAGGTTGGATCCAATGAAGTACTTAAGGGAGACACCCTCTTTGATTGGGAAGTATGGTCAATGGTTAATAATATTGGGAGAATTTGAGATTAAGTATGTAACCAGGAAAACAATCAAAGGTAGAGCAATGGAAGAATTCCTGGCCCAACAACCATTACCAGATAGCAAAGAGGTAGTCCTGGAATTTCCAGATGAACATTTAGAGGCCATTGAAGTACAAGGATGGAAAATGTGTTTTGATGGAGCAGTGAATAGGAAAGGAGCAGGTTTGGGAGTCATACTAGAATCGCCCGAAGGGGAACTTATCCCTTTAGCAAAAAAATTGAAATTCAGGGCAACCAATTATATGGTGGAGTACGAAGCATGTATCTTTGGTTTGGAAACCCTACTGATTATGAAGGTAAATAAGGTGGAAGTTTTTGGCGATTCATTGCTAGTAGTATCCCAAGTAAACGGAGAGTGGGAATTGAAAGAAGAAAAATTAAAACCATACCACCATTATCTGACCATGATGAAGAAGAACTTTAAGGGGTACAGGTTTATACACCTACCAAGAGAAGAAAACCAGATGGCTGATGCCCTAGCCACATTGGCTTTGGTATGGGAAAATCCTATCAATTTATTCCTCAAGCCTCTGATTTTGACTAGCTCATCAATTCCTTACTATGAATATGAGACAATCATGGAAACTGATACAGACCATGATGCGTGGTATGATACTATAAGATGATTTCTAAAGGAAAGGGAATACCCTTCGGGGGCAACAAAGAATGAAAGAAGAGCCATAAGGCGGTGGTCTTTGCAATACATCACCTTCCATGGAGAGTTATATCGAAGATGGCCTGACGGGGTGCATTTGAGATGCTTGAGAAAGCCTGAAGTGGAGCACATCATGTCAGAAATACATGCGGGAAGTTGCGGTTTGCACATGAGTGGTTTGGCCCTAGTTAAGAAGATAATTCGACAAGGTTACTACTGGTTGACCATGGAGAGAGATTGTATTGAGTTTGTAAAGAAGTGCCAACAATGTCAAATGTATGATAACGTGAATCACATGCCTCCTGAAGAATTGCATTCTATGTCTTCACCCTGGCCCTTTGCCACTTGGGGTATCGACATTATAGGAGAGATATATCCTACAGCCTCAAATGGTCACTGTTTTATTGTAGTAACGGTAGATTATTTTTCAAAATGGGTATAAGTTGAATCCTTTAACAAACTGGGGGCAAGTCAAATGGCTAGATTTATTGAAAAGAACCTCATCTGCAGGTATGGGGTCCCGTACAGTGTGATATCAGACAATGAGGTGCAGTTTCAAGGAGCAGTTAAGGACTTATTCTCGAAGTACCAAATCCATCATCACCGATCCTCTCCTTATAGACCAAAGGCTAATGGTGCGGTAGAAGCAACAAACAAGACAATTAAGCAAATTATGTCCAAGATGACCAAAACATACAGGGATTGGTCAGAGATGCTTCCTTTCACTTTGAGGGGATATAGAAAAAGTGTGCAAACACTGACCGAAATGACACCGTTCTCTTTGGTTTACGGGATGGAGGTAGTGTTGCCAATTGAAATTACGATCAAGTCGTTAAGAGTGGTCTTGGAAGCTAAACTGCCTAAAACGGAATGGGTAGTGAGCAGATACACACAGTTAGCTTTGCTAGAAAAGAAGAGGTTAAAAGCATTGTATCATCATCAACTGTATCAAAGGAAGATAGCTCGAGCCTACAATAGAAGGGTTAAGATCAGAAAACTCAGAGTTGGTGATTTAGTGTTGAAACAATGTAAGCCTAATGTATCTAATCCAAGAGGAAAATTTAGGCCTAGCTGGGAAGGGCCATATGTTGTGAAACAAGTCATGAACAAGGGTGTAGTGAAGTTATCAGACATGGACGGGAATGAGTTTAGTGAGCCAGTGAACATTGACAGGTTGAAGAGGTTTTATGTATATAAAAAAAAAAGAGCTCGCAAGGTTGAAAACCCAAAAAAGGGTGGCCTAGGCAAAAGTTAGAGCAGTTCGCTAGTTCTGAAAACTAGAAAGGGCAGGCTAGACAACGATTAGGGCTAAATGAGAGAAAATTGTCAATTAGAAAACCCGAAAGGGCTAGTTGGCAACAAGAGTGATCTTGTGTATGTTGGCTTTATGTTTGGTTATTCCCCAATTTAATAAAATAGAATTAATATTAAAATTATTCTATGTGCACTGTTATAAGTATTTGACTAGATATGGATGAAATAAATAAACACAATAGCAAAAGGTGATGACAAATTATAAAAGGAAAAGAAGCATCTCTTATTATTTCTTTTATTATTTTTGCATCCTAACAATACGCTTTCTAAAGAAATTGACAAATGTAAAACCTATGGCAGACGATAAGTGTAACGTGCATGCCAACTTTGCTTGAGCCGATCCAAGTAGGCTTCAGTCAGACAAGGCATGTTTAAATTGGGAGTGAAATCAGAACCTCGAGGCTCAGCTCCATACTGGTGGTCAAGCCGGCGAGGATCATAGCAAGTACCTCGACGAAGAGCAGCAAGAGGAACATACATCAAGTATGTCCGCATGGTGATACGAGAAATCTTCCACCAAGGTACTAACCAACGGATGTTGACTTCAGCGCTTAAGTGGATCCAGTCAACCTAGTCAACATACGAAGAAGCAGGATGGAGTAATTTTCTAGCAGAATGATGTCGTGGTAGATATCTAGAAAAATTCATAGATGGAGTATCGAGCAAGCAAAGATGCTCCTGAAGCCAAGTATGTATGAAAAAAATCTAATTAAAAAAGTGAAAGAGAAGAAGGTCTGCTAAGTTGAAAACCCGCAAGGGCGGCTTAGGCAAAAATTAGGACAACTCACTAGTTCTGAAAATTCGCATGGGCGGATTAAGAAAAAATTAGAGCAATAAAAAATAATAATAATAAAGAGGTCCGCTAAGTTGAAAACCCACAAGGGCGACTTAGGCAAAAATTAGGACAGCTAGCTAGTTCTGAAAACCCGAAAGGGCGGACTAGGAAAAAATTCGAGAAATAAAAAAGAGAAAGAAGAAAAAAAAACCTAAATTGAAAACCTGAAAGGGCAGTTTAGGTAATTACCTGAAGCAATAATGGACTCCCAGTCAGTTTCTTTGATAATCCCGATTTAAGTTGGTCTAATCCAACTAAAGTCTTAGCTAAAATCACGGGTATCGGCGATAAGCCTCCTTCCATTTGGTCCATGATATCCAATACTCGTGGATCAATATCGCCATCAGAAGAAATAAGCAAGAATTGACCAAGCAAGCATAGACAAAGCATACATCCCCATGCCTTAGTAGGAGCCAAATGAGAAAGGCAAAAGTCAATTAAGGGACCAAGTAGAATTTTCTCACCTCTCATCAACTGTAGAACTTCGGGCTTTGAGATTTGAAATAACATCTGCATCTTTTGTTGAGTCTTGGAAATCAATATAGGTAATGACATTTGTTGATTACTTGGATATCCAAGGATGGCCTCAAATTCTTCAATCAAGGGACATATTTCAAAGCCATTAATTTTAAATATCCTAGAATCCACATTCCAAAAAGAAGCCATGGCATGTAAAAAATAATGGTCCAATTTAAAAATTTTAAAATACTTCAAAGTATCAATTTTTGACCAAGATATTTGTTTCTAATGAATGGCA
Source organism: Garcia nutans (assembly GCA_947685225.1). Taxonomy (NCBI): domain Eukaryota; kingdom Viridiplantae; phylum Streptophyta; class Magnoliopsida; order Malpighiales; family Euphorbiaceae; genus Garcia; species Garcia nutans. The sequence continues at coordinate 40,181,078 of CANTUV010000024.1, forward strand.
TTCATATTTTTAAATAGAACTTTTATTTTCTTCAAATGGAGTTTGGTCATTATGGAAGACTGAAGGAAAATTAGAATTGTTAAAAGGAGTTTTTACGTTGAAGTAGAAAATCTCTTGGCTTCTATATGAAATTGTGGCGTGAAAAGATATTTATATAGGATGATTATGCTGTTCCAAAATTGATAAGGAAAAGTGTGAGATTGAGATGCATGAGGAAAGGGAATTGGCGACGAAAGTTCTTGAATTGCTGTGTTGCATTTAGTTTTATAGTGATACTATGTAAGTATTAAATATGAAGAGGAAAGTTTAATAATTGTATCGTAGTAATAATGATGATATAAAAAAAGAGAAAAAAAAAGAAAAGAAGAGAGTTGCAGTAAAGATAAAAATTATATATTGTAATTATTATTTTTTATACTTATTATACAATATTTCCTCAATTGATACAATATTTATAGATCACTAAGAAGGAGGTGGTAGATCATCAAATAAAGCTAAAAAAAATCATCGCCTCTCAGAGGAGGAGGCAAATCACTCGTCCTGAGTCCGCCCTAAGTAGGAGCACCTGAATCTCTATTACCCTAGAATTTAGATCTATAACGGTCCTTATCCAAAGTAGACGAGAGGATCTCATGGTCATCAGCTTGGGGGCCTTTAGATGAAGAAGCACCAGGATCTCTCATCCCCTGAAATCGAAAGTCTCAAAAATTTTGCTCTGACTGATGGTACAATTTTTCAAAATGGGAAACCTGTTGATGACTAGCGGCCAACTCTTCTTAAAGTTTCTTGTTTTATTCTTCAAGCATCCGCTGTGAGCCATAAAGGAAAAGAGTAAGAGCATACATAATCATGCATACATAAATTATCATGAAACAAGAAAACCTACCAGGTAATTCATATCAATGCCCTGTGGATGAGATGGCATCTCCGATTGATTAGATTGAGCAAATGGAGGAGCGACAAAAGAAGGTCCAGCCTCATGACCAAATGAGCCAGCAGCCTACAACAATCATTAAAAAAAGTCAAAATAAGTTAAGAAAGAAGCAATTGCCCCGAAACAATCATTACCTGAGAAGTGCTAGCCCCAAAATGTGAGACAAACTCTCCTCCCTCTCCATGATACTCCTCTTCATCTCTATTCTTATTTTCCTCGAGAATCTCTCATACACCAACAGGAGATACGTCAAAGTTCAAGAGCCCTATTTGAATAAACTGGGTATAAGATGCACCCGGTGGATAGAGAAATGTTTCAACATCATAACCGTGCTGAGCCAACCACCATGCATTCTCTGGCATTGATGTGATATTTAAAGTATATTTCGGGCATCGCATCGGGATCCTCCGCTACTCGAGACCAAGAAACCACTCGTATACTCTCTCTTCGAGAAACCAGCCACTAGACATTGGGCCGACAATGACTCGGCGGGTATGTTGAAAAGGCAGTGAGGCATTCATGGAGGAAGTCCAATTCGTCAGCTCTTCTGTGTTCCACCAGGCCAAATTGACCTACAAAAAGACATAGATAAGTGAACTTTTATATAAATTTTAAAGTATACTAATGCTATTTTACCTGGCCCCAGGTTAAGCAGCTTAAGACAAAGCATTGGGTATGCACATGGTAAGAGCCGGGAACTTGTACATGATCTGACAACCAAAAATTTAATCTCGGATACCCGACTCTCTCTCAAAAAATACCAGGCACCCTCACAAGATTGTGCTCATATGCCCATGCCTACAACAATAATAAAAATCAAATTCATGCAAGAATAAGAATGGAATTGACATTGGTGAAAGAAGAGTACCTTGACAACCGCCATAAAGCCAACAAAAGACTTCTTATTTCTGCAAAATTTGCCAAGTCCATGGTAAAGACAGGAAAGACCAGCTTCACCCCAGCTGTAAAGCTGTACCATACTCATATCAGTAAGGGCCCTCAACACCGACAAATGGATGGCGGATTCAGTGCTGCTTAAAATGGTCAACCCGAGCAAATACAATAAAAATCCTCAAGCATATTGTTTGGCTGTGTCTCTGTGAACCTGTCCTTCATAGTTCATCTGTAACACCCCGATACCCTATATAAGTACTATACATATACCTAGTATACATTCAGTAAGTATATAAAGTATGAGGATGTCACTTTTCATTACCTTTTAAAAACCTGTAACAGAGTTCAAACCATAATACATTACTTTAAATAACATTTACAAAATCATTATCATATCAAAACTTCATTTATACATATAAATACTTTCTCGTCAGAAATACATCATAATTAAAAGTTATACATGTATGCATCACCCTCTAGTTGGTCTCGATAAATTCTTACTCTTCTCGTGGCATAACAGCTGGACTTCCAGGTCAACCGCATATCCACCTGCGTGATTATACAACCGCGCTAAGCCCGAGAGCTTAGTAATATAATTATGAAATATAAACATACATTATAGAAATTCTAACATATAATGATATATCAATTCAATGTACCATTAGTTATTATCATGTTTTTCCTTTTTAATTGCACCTTTCATATATCTCGGCTAATTTCATATTTTAAGTACATATATATACATAAACATTATCACCGACCACAATCCATCACTAGTATTCATAATCAATATATCATTACACATATTACATATCATACCAATCATGAATCACATTTCCAATGAAATCAACCATAGATCTCATTACTCATTTCTTTCAACACTTGTATATCACATTGACAACAAAGACAGACTCAGGCCCAAAAGACACTAATATGCTATTCAATTTTCAGAGTTAATGCTTTGGTTTTGTTATCACATTTATCATTATCATAGACCCAACAAGGCTTCAAGGATTTAGATTCAACCAAGCTTCAAGGGGAACAAAGCATGCTAAGTCTCAACCCAACTTAGCTTCAAGAATCAATCCAACCTAGCTTCAAGGGTTGTAACATCTCAATTAGGCTTCAAGGACTAGACCCAACCAAGCTTCAAGGGAGTAAAACATGTTAAACTTCTACCCAACTTGGCTTCAAGGATCAAGCCCAACCTAACTTCAAGAGATTGTTACTATCATTAGGCATGCCACCAACAATAAACTCTGAAAATGGAATAACACATTAGTCACACAATTCATTTATTATTTCATTATCCATTTTATTCTCAATTGAATCATCATAGCCAATCACAATGGCTTCACATCACATTTGAGTTATCATAGCCAATCACAATGGCTTCACATCACATTATATCTCAAATTACCTTTCATATTTCATCATTGATATATGCAACATCAATTACATTAACTAAACACACATATCATTATTCAATCATACCATCTAGGCATGCTTCAATCATATCATTCACATCATTATAACTCAGAACATTAGTTTCACACCTCTTTATGTCTCAATTCACATTATACACTTCATCATTCAAGCATACATAATCCATTTCTGAAGACACATTAACATCATTCATTATTAAAACATATTACACATACCTTTTTGGATGATCCTCGTCTCTTTTACACTCAAGAACTACTCCCATCAAGCTATACATAATCAATTACCTCATCATATCCTTCACATTTTACATATTGCATCATTGATGTAACACTACAAAGTACATTATTCATATAACACATTACCATTCACAAGATTCACAATGCATAAAACATAGCATTGTTCATATAGTATCATATGCATCATCATTGTCATCAAATGAATGTTCAATCTCAACAATGCAAGAAGAACAAAGGAACAATCACAGTAGCTAACACCCTCAAGGGACACGGCCAAGCTTGTGGCCGTGTCTCTCAACACCAATTCAAGCCGAGGCAAACACGGGCAAAGGACACAGCCGTGTCTCTTAACAAAAATCAGGCAGTGGCAAACACAGTCAAGGGACACGGCCAAGCCAGTGGTCGTGTCTCTCCAAAATTCATCCAACACGGCCAAGTTTCATTAAGCTTGGCCGTGTCTCTCCAAAATCTTAAGTCTTGGCCGTGTCTCTCATGAACAAAAACCCTAAATATGGCCAAAACTCTTTTAATTGCATTTAAACACATTGTGCACACCATAACCTCATTCAAATGGATCTAAACTATGTCATTAACACTTATTTTACATATTCATCACAATATTCTCATTAACAAAACATTAACAACACATTTAAACACATACTACTTCAAAACCCTAAAACCAACATCATTCTTATTCTTTCAATATCAACATCCACTTAACTTACCATCCTCAAACCAAAACCAACACCAATTTAACTTACAATCAAACTCAACACTTATAAACACATCTCAACCACACCAAATCATAATCCCAACAAATCAAAACTCACTTCAAACACAACTTCAAAAATAACAAGGGAAAACAAGAGAGTACTTACCTCAATTGAAGAAATTTCACAAATCTCCAACTTAATCCTTTGATTCTTCCTTCAATTTGATGTTAGAAATCAAAACACCTCACTTGCTCTCTCTTTCCCTTTGGTAGCCGGCCACACCAAGCAAAGAAGAGAAAATGAAGACAAGTCAAACTTCTCTTCTTCTTTAAATCTCCACCAAGCAATCCTAACAAAGCAATTACCAAATTGCCCTCATCCATTGAACTTAACTCTTGTCACTTATATGCCCATTTAAGTAATTTCACATATCACAAATAAATATCCTCTTCCATTGACCATCTCTTTTGACCAACATATATGTTATATATATTACCATATACCCAACATATACATTATCTCAAAATACATTTTTCCTTTCCAATAACACATAAACATTTAATTCAAATCAAACAACAATTACATCAATACTTCTAGGGCACATTTTGGGATATTACACATCCAATAACTCCAAATTGGCTTAATTTTTATCTTGAAGGGCCCTTTAAATGATGTTTCCATACCGATTAACTGTTGATTTCTTTGAATGTCAGAATATCATTGGTAAGAGGGACCGGAAGGCCATAGTACCGGATACTAGTTATGGCTGTATAATCAACCAGACCAATGGTCATTTCTCCTATAGGTAGGTGAAAAGTATGGGTCGTGTCCATCCACCGTTCTGACAATGCTTGAACTACACTCCTGTCTTCGGATACTCCTCGGGTGGTAATTGTAAGATGAAGCTTTCAAAACCGCAATCTCGGATAATTCGCCTTACCTGAGAAGGCGCTATATCATACCATTGTCGGGCTTTGTAGACACACCCTCCGCCCCGGATAATGCAACGATCACTCTAACATGGAGCCAGGTAAGCCAATACAAGGTAAGTATATCATCATATCAATACCACTAATTTTTAGGCTAAATTTATTTTTAGTCTATCTATTTACTTAAATTCTTAAATATATTTCCTAAATCTTAAAAAAAAGAGAGAAAAAAGAAACATAAAAGGAAAACGGAAAAAAAACAAACACACAAAAATCAAAAAATAATCTTAAAAAATAAACAAAAAATAAAAAGAAAACAAAAAAATATATAAAGAAAAAGAAAATAAAAAAAGAAAAAGAAAAAGAAAATAAACAAAAAGAGACAAAACAAAAAAAACAAAAAGAAAAAAATGAAAGAAAAATGAAAAATAATCTACTATTTAATAAATAATTACCTTGCTCTTTTGATTTGAACTGCGATGAAGCGGCATCCTGGCTAGTAGATTTATATTTTCATCTTCATGACGTCAAATAAACTCCAATAACTCAGCATTAGATCGAGTTCCTGATCTTAAAGTATGCATTTTCTCCTCAACTATATGCTAAACTCTCTAAAATCTCTAAGATAAAAATGTATAACTATGAAGAAATAAGTTGTTGCTTCCAATGTTTATATAGAGAAATGGCAAAGGAAAAAGACAAAATTCAAAAAGGAGAACAGTATTCTCATGAAAAGAAAAAAGAAAAGAAAAAGTAAATGTTACTATTGATAAATGGTAAATTACTATTTATAAATAGTAAATGAATAGTTGGTGAATAGTGCATAAACAGTAACACACAGTAAATAAATAAAAAACTCAATTATTCAATTTAATCATTCAGATACTTGCGTGTATATAAATATTTTTGTACTTTTAAAATATTTTTACATGCAGGGGCAAGGAGAAGATATGTCCATGATAAAAATTAGCTAAATTTTTTGCAAATTTTTTTAGTATCCTACTGACTACAACTGTTTTTACAGACAATTAAATCTCTCTTAGCTTAGGTCCAGAATCCAAATTACCCTTAAGTCCAGAACTTAGCTTAGGTCCAGAACCTAAAATCTCTCTTAAGTCCAGAACTTAGCTCAGGTCCAAAACTCAAAATTACCTTTAAGTCCAGAACTTAGCTCGGGTCCAGAACCCAAATTACCCTTAAGTCCAGAACTTAGCTTAGGTCCAGAACCTAAAATCTCTTTTAAGTTCAGAACTTAGCTCGGGTCCAGAACTCAAAATTACCTTTAAGTCCAGAACTTAACTCGGGTCCATAACCCAAATTACCCTTAAGTCTAGAACTTAGCTTAAGTCCAGAATTTAGCTTGGGTCCAGAATCCAAGTTATCCTTAAGTCCAGAACTTAGCTTAGGTCCAGAACCTAAATTCTTTCTTAAGTCCAGAACTCAAACCGGATCCAGAACCCAAGCCATCCCGGGTCCAGAACCCAAGTCTTTTTCGAGTTCAGAACTCAAACCGGGTCCAGAACCCAAAATCTAAACCATCTTAGAAAAATTAGGTCTAAGTCTTATTGCTTTTCACTCTCTTTTGTCGTAGTCTCAGATCATTCAAGCAGGGGGCAAACTGTAGACCCTTAATTTTTGACCTAGTCTGGTCCAATATTTTTTATATAGTCCAAAATAATTTTTGTGGTATTTTAATTAAATAATATTTATTTTAGTATTTATTATTTATAATTTTTAAAAAATAAAAATAAAAATAGTAATATTAGTAAAGTTAAAAATAAATTAATTAATTAAAATCGGCGACGAAAAAATTTCATCGCCGAAGGTGAATCGGCCACAGGCCAATTCGCCGCAAGAAATTCCTACGGCGAATTGGCACCCGCCCCAGCCAGCTCTCGTAAGTTTTCATTCGCTCACAGCAGTTTCTTTGCCAGCGTAATTTTCCAGCACAGTTTTTTTCAAAACTAAATTTTATTTGGTTTTGATTTCTTTTCCTAAACGATTTTAATTTCCTTAAACAATTAGAAGTAGGTTTATGTTTTTTCCTATAAATACCACATTAAAACACAGAATTAGGGGGTCAGAAAAAATTGTTTTACAGGAGGAAAAAATTTATTTCATTGGATCGGAGACTCAACCATTCGATTGGCCAAAAGAAAAGCCCTAGCAAGCAAGAGGCATTAGCGATAAGAAGCAATCATCAATCCATCAAAGGAAACAATATTGCCTTTGTTATTGCTCATTCAGAAGTTAATTTCGGTGGAACCAACTACGCAGGTTTGATATTTAATCATAGATTATATATTCACAGTAGCTTCATTTCTTTGATTAATAAGAACATGCATGCAGTACCTTGATCTTTAAATATGTAGTAATTTGATCTTTGTTTCAATAACTTTAATTGTTTACTTTGGTTAAAACATTAATCAGTTGGTTTTCAAAACTCCACTTCCATGTTTCCCTAAATTACTCTTCTGCTTCTAAAACTTTAAAAACCCTAAATTACTCTTCTGCTTCTAAAACTTTAAAAACCCTAATTACTCTTTTGCTTTCAAAAACCTTAAAAACTCTAAATTGTTTCTTCTGTTTCCAAAAACTTTAAAAACCATAATTTGTTTTCCCCGAACTATTTACATCTAAACTCTAACTTTTTGTTCAAAATTTCCAAATGCCTTCTTAAATCTCCAAACCCTAATCTTCTTTACAATTTCTAAAAACTTTAATCATAATTATTTCTATAAAACTCTAAATTGTTTTCTTAAATCCTAAGATCAAATATGTTTCGCAAAATATCAAAAACCCTAATTTTCTCAAAACTCAATACAGTAAACTCTAGTTCTTCTAAAACCTAATTCTTAAAACAACAAAACTTTATGACAAGTAAATCTAAACCCTAAAGCCATAAATCCAGTAAGCCTAAAACCACAATCCAGTAACCGTGAATTATAAACCCTAATGTCTTAAGATTCCAAAACCCAAATTTCATGATGTTACCCCTAAACCCTAATTTGATTAACCAGAAAACCTTACTACTTTCTTAAATTTATAAAACCCTAATCCATTCCAATTTTCCAAAATCTTTAAAGTAGCCTAAATAATAATAATAATAATAATTCTAAAATCCAAAAACCCTAAAATTAATTAAAAAACTCTAAATTGACACATAAAAACTAAATTTGTATCTTTATTTGCTTTATTTAATTTTAGACTTGATTATGTAGTTTATTATATTTTTTGATGGTTGATTTATTTAATTTCAATGCTTGATTTATTTAATTTATCATTGATGGATATTCTCTTTATTATTATGATTATTATTTGGTTGTTTTAGTATTAAAATTGTAAGAGGTATGTTTCCACTTTGTGAGTACCTCATTAATTAATGTCTATATAATTTAAATTGCTTTTATATTTTGGACCAATGTAAAGGACATGTTTTCACCTTTTGGTGGGTGTCCTATTTAGTTTAGACATGAACAATGTAACGACATATTTCCATCCTCAAATGGGTGTCCATTTATTTGTTTTGTTTGGACATTGCTTTGATTATAATATAATGATGCTTTATTTTAATTGTTGCATGTAATATGGATAATATTATTATACTTAAGAATTTTATAATATTAAGACATGCAAAGCAGGCCGGTTCCAATTAATCGGGCGTTGTGGGGGTGCTGGGCCATTTCTCACCTTCCCCACACGTACCCAACTTTTCGAACCCATTAGGGGGTTGGAGATTCCTTAGGAATTGAGTCATCCACCCCTTTCTTTTTCCCGGCCCGTCCGGGTGGAGACTCCATTTTCTCCGGGCTTAGGCGCGTGTTCTCTAAGACCTTGATACGGAACCTCCAAGAATAAGCCTGAGAACTCCTTGATGTCGAACCCCCAAAACATTAACTTGAAAACCCCTAGTCGAATTCGGCACAACCTCCAAAGAATAAAGGTTAGATTTCAGATTTCTTTGAATTGATCAGAGATCCAAGATGTCGAAACAAACTAGTTCCCAAAATCCCAGATTCGAAACACTCCACAAGAAAGTTGATCAAACTACTTGAATGTTTCTTAATCATGTATTCAAGCAAGAAAACAAAGATAAAAACAAAACGGCTTTAGGTTATTAATTCGTCCAAAAACCAAAACTGATGTCTTACAACCCTAATTAGGGTTATTAAGTAGCATTTGGTTTTCTAATCAAATTTTAAGAAATAATAAAGTAAACAAAGTTCTAATTTAATACAAAACAAACAGGGCCCTTACTTTTTAAATAAGCATAACTAGTGGGCCTTAATACATATTAACTATAAGCCTCATTCGTGAATTTCAACTTGTAGCAAGTTGTAATTGAGTTCCTTTGGTCTTGTCTCCAAGCTTGTAATTCCTTGCAAACCATAGTTAGCCAAATTCACCAAATCTTGCAAATGGCAAATTAGTGCTTACTGAATCTTTTTGGCTCGCGATCTAGTTATAGGACCTTGTGGCAGAATAATTGGATTGATGATCTCCTCAACTTGTTCCTCACGTCCTAACTCTTGCTCATCCTTGCGGTGTGCTGGTTGTTCCACAACATTTCCCCTCTCCTCAAAAGGATTCGTCCTCAAATCAAAAGCATCACCTACATTAAAAGGACTTAAATCAACAACATTAAATGAAGCACTTACATTATATTCACCTGGCAAATCCACTTTATACGCATTGTCATTAATCCTTTCAAGTATCTGAAAAGGACCATCTCCTCATGGGTTTAACTTGGACTTTCTTTGGTGTGGAAACCGTTCTTTGCGAAAATCAACCCAAACCCAATCAACAGGCTGAAAAATCATTGGCTTCCTTCCTTTATTCACTCGAGAAGCTACTTTAGCATTTTGCCTTTCAGTCCTTTCCTTAAACTGTTTATGTAACTTCTTCACAAAATCTGCCTTTGAGCTTACAGTGATTTTATTGATGGCTCTACAATCCACGCACATCCTCCACGTCCCATCCTTCTTTGGAACAAGAAGAACAGGAACCGAACAAGGACTCAAACTTTCCCTCACGTATCCCTTAGCTAGCAATTCCTCCACTTGTTTTGTATCTCCTTTGTCTCGAAAGGATTAGCTCGATACGCTGGCCTATTGGGAATGGAAGCTCCCAGAATGAAATCAATTTGATGATCTATGCCTCTGATTGGCGGCAATTCATCAGGCATTTCTTCGGGAAACAAATCTGCATATTCCTGCAAAAGATCAACAAACACACTAGGCAAAGATTGGTTAAAAACAGTAGTATCTAAACGAGCCTCTTTGCACAAAAGCACAAACATAGGCTGATTGGTGTAAAAAGCATGTTTAACCTCACTTGTACTAGCTAACAAACTCACATTCTTCTCTCCTTCTCTATTTTTCTCAAACTGAATTTGTTTTGATTTTTCTTTTCTCTCTTTTTTTTCATTTGCAATATGATTTTTTTCACTCATTTTTTGTCACTCTCTCTTTCTTTCTTTTCAAATTCAAGTATCATTCTTTCCATTTTACATTGATCTTCATACACTTCTTTTGAAGAGAGTGGGGTCGGAATTGTCTTTCGTCCATCCTTAGTGAATGAATACCGGTTGAAGTATCCATCATGCATAGCTCGCCTATCATATTGCCATGGACGTCCAAGTAAAATCTCTCCAGCATGCATTGGCACCACATCACACAACACCTCATCATGATATTTACCAATGGAAAAAGAAATGTTAGATTGTCGATTTACCTTAACCTCTCCACATTCATTCAGCCACTGAAGTTTGTAAGGTCGGGGGTGAGGTTTTGTAGGCAGCCCCAATCGATCAACCAAGAGTGTACTTACCACATTGGTACAGCTTCCACCATCCACAATCACAATACAAGCCTTGCCTTGAACGTGACACCTTGTATGGAACAAGTTGTCTCGTTGTTCTTCATGGTTTTCCTCCTTCAATTACGTGTTAAGAGCACGCCTAGCAACCAGCAAGTCTCCCTTTATTGGTTCTTCAATGCTCCCATCACTACAACATTCCAAGTCTTGCTTTTCTCCATCTTCACTCTCATCATCACCTTCTTCTTCATCAGTCACTATCTCACCATTTCTTACAGTCATAACTCTCTTGTTTGGACATTCTTTACTGATATGTCCCACACCTTAGCACTTCCAACACTTAATATCTCGATTTTGCAGCTTAGGCTCTTCAACTTTGGATTTGTCTTTAGAACTTGTTTCGGCCTTTGCTTTCCCACTATCTTGACCAGCCTTGTTTCTTTCCTTGTAATCACGCCTTCCTTCCCTATTCCAAGGAGAAATAGAATTAGAAATAGGTTTCGAATGATACCTTGATGGTCGTCTTCCTTGGAGTTATTTTTCCACCTTGACGACAATATGCACCATCTCTTCTAACTCCACATAAGGTTACAAATCAACCTGATCAGCAATGTCCGAATTCAAACCAGCCAAGAAACATGCCATAGTAGTCTCCATGTCTTCATCTATATTAGCTCTAGTCATTAACATCTCCATTTCTTTGTAGTAGTCATCAACACTGTTACTTCCTTGCTTGAGAACCTGAAGTCTCTGCATGATTTCCTTATGGAAATGTCTAGGCACAAACCTCTTCATCATGACCGATTTAAGATCAGCCCAAGTCTCAATAGGATACTCCAAATTCCTTCTTGTACTAGTCACTAACTGATCCTACCAAGCTATAGCATAATCTGTAAATTGAGTAACAATAAGCTTGACCTTCTTTTCCTCAGTACATCGATGGCAATCAAATATGAGATCAACCTGCTTTTCCCATTGCAAATAAGCTTCTAGATCTGATTTACCACGAAAATTAGGAATTTTCAGCTTGATGCTTCCCAAGCTCCTATCAACGACTTCATCATCACCATGATTTCTACCATAGAAAGCATTATTATTCATCCTTCCTCTACCTCGACTTGTACCACAGCCTCCTCTACCTCCACCTCTATGTAGAGCTCCTCCAACCAGACTTGCATTATCACCCTCAAGCTCATTTTCATCTTCCAAATGTTCAGGCTGTTGCATTTGATTTCTGCCACCTCTTTGCCTCTCATTGGGCTCCGGTGTGGCTCTTTCAACATTTTGCAACCTCAAATCCATGCGCTCCAATGTTTCTGTTATGTTCTCCATAACACGGTATAAACGTGTAAATTTAGCTTGCTGCGCCTCACGCAATCGAGCTGGATCAATTTGAACACCCCTGTCATTGTCATCTCGGCCAGACATTTTTCCTGCAATAAAAGGTTAGAACAAAACAAATAAAAGGCCTCACAACACTCCCTCACGTGTTTACACTCAATAGATGGGGTTGGTCACTCGTGTTCCACTCAATATAATGTATTCACTCACGGCTTAGCTCACACCTCTCAAGCTAATTTCTTTTATGTTCTTAGGTGAATCACACTTTATGAAACAACTCAAATAGCCTTCCGTGTGTAGTATCCCAAGTCTGAAATTTCGAATGAATCACTAATGCAATTCGAATCAAAACAGCCCCTCAATGGTGAAAATTTCATGACCAGAAATTATATTGATTCTAACCTATCCAGATTCGACCCTTATCACCTAAATAACAAGGAGAATGAAAAATTTTTGTTGAAGTGGTTTTTTTTTTGCTCCCTCTTACTATCTCTCTTAATGGGGCGACCTTAGTTCACACCACACAAAGAACAAGATCGAATTTAGAGCACTTTATTTGAAACTCGAAATTGAATCAGAATGAATAATCAAGAACAAGATTCAAATTTAGCACACTTTGTTGAATTTCGAATTCAAATCAGAATGATGAACAAGACCAAGATTCGAATTTAAAACACCTTTTCTTGAATTTTGAATTTTAGGTTTTATAATAATTTTTTTTTGAATTTTCGAATTTGAAAGAAAACGAAAATGATTCAAGGAACAAATAACTTAGACGATCAAGAAACAAAGAAAATGATTCAAGAATCAAGAACAAAGAAACATAACGAAAATAACAAGAGAAGAAATGAAAACAAAAATAACCCACAAAAAAAACAATTCAGAGGAAAAAGGAAACAAGAGAACGAATTCAACAATTCAAGAACAAAGTAACGAAAACGAAAATAACAAGAGATAGGGATAAAACCTGATCTAGAGTGTAGGCTCTAATACCAAATGATACGGAACCTCCAAGAATAAGCCTGAGAACTCCTTGATGTCGAACCCCCAAAACATTAACTTGAAAGCCCCTAGTTGAATTCGGCACAACGTCCAAAGAATAAAGGTTAGATTTTAGATTTCTTTGAATTGATTAGAGATCCAAGATGTCGAAACAAACTAGTTCCCAAAATCCCAGATTCGAAACACTCCACAAGAAAGTTGATCAAACTACTTGAATGTTTCTTAAGCATGTATTCAAGGAAGAACACAAAGATAAAAGCAAAACGGCTTTAGGTTATTAATTCGTCCAAAAACCAAAACTGATGTCTTACAACCCTACATGAGATATAAATAGCTAAACCCTAATTAGGGTTATTAAGTAGCATTTGGTTTTCTAATCAAATTTTAAGAAATAATAAAGTAAACAAAGTTCTAATTTAATACAAAACAAACAGGGCCCTTACTTTTTAAATAAGCATAACTACTGGGCCTTAATACATATTAACTACAAGCCTCATTCATGAATTTCAACTTGTAGCAAGTTGTAATTGACTTCCTTTGGTCTTGTCTCCAAGCTTGTAATTCCTTGCAAACCATAGTTAGCCAAATTCACCAAATCTTGCAAATGGAAAATTAGTGCTTGCTGAATCTTTTTGGCTCGCGATCTAGTTATAAGACCTTATGGCAGAATAATTGGATTGATGATCTCCTCAACTTGTTCCTCACGTTCTCTAAGTTTAATTGGCGATCTAGTTATAGGACCTTGTGGCAGAATAATTGGATTGGTGGAACCAGCAAACGAAGGTAAGTTCTCTAAGTTTAAATCATTTACGCTCAAACACTAGAAGCTTTAATGATGTTTGTTTAAACGTTAATCATATTTATTCTTCATCCATAGTAGCTCCAGTAGTTTAGACACACCCAATTTTATTTATCATTATACATTCATTAGTTTAAATATATCTAGCAGCTAAACTTTTTCCAAAATCATAATCGCTTTTTCTAAACATTAAAACCTAATCATATCTTATAAAATTAAAACCTAAATTCTAAATCTCAAAAAACCTAATTTGTAAAAATATAAAAACCTAGCTTAGATAGAAACCCTAATTCCCCAACAAAATCATATCATGTAAATCATTTATCTTTTGAGGGCACTGTCCCCGATCCCCCGCTAGGGGCGCTGCTTGTGTCGTTGCACTCTATATTTCCTTAATGAGGGTAATATTAAGATGTGTTTGTTTATTTTCTTTTTAATTATTCAATTATTTTTATAAATGTTATATTATTTTTCCTTTACTTTATTCTTTTCCTTAGATTTATATGTATTTTTAAATAGACTTGTAAAAGTCATGTTTCCACTTATGGGTGCCTTATTTGTTAATTTATTTATTTTCTAAGTTTAATTTATTTAAAGACTTTGGGATTAATGTAAAGGGCATGTTTCTGCCAAATGGTGGGTGTCCTATTTTATTTAGTTTTGGGACATTATACAATTGTTGTAAAGGCATGTTTTCATCCTTGGATGGGTGCCTATCTTGATTGCTTTATTTTAATAAAGGTGATGGATGATTATTTATTTTGATAATTGCATGTAATATGGATGATATTTTAATAAGTTAAGAATTTAATAATATTTAGACCTGAAAAGGAGGCTGATTCTAATGAACCGGGTGTTTTGGGATGCTGGGTTATTCTCAGCTTCCTCATACATACCTGATGCAAGAAAGGATCCCTTGAAGCTAGCAAGTGGACCAATCACTAGGAGCAAGGCAAAGAGATATCAAGCTAGTATGGCTTTGCATATTCAAGAAGAGATTTCCAAAGAGCTTCAAGAATTATCATTCAAGAAGATGGAGATAGAGCTTGAAGAAGGCACACCAAAGCTGATTATGATGCTTAGTGTGGAAGCTAAAGGCTAGCTAAAGAAAGGTCCAACGTGCAAGAAAGGTCTATGGGGGGTTCATATAAAGCCTTGGGAAGTAATTTAAGGCCCATGGATAGCCCAAATAATGTGGGGCATTTCTTATGTTGAAGGGATTAGTTTGGTTGTTTCCATACTTTATATTTTCCTTAGTGGATTAGGATTTTGTTTCCATACTTTATATTTTCCTTAGTGGATTAGGATTTTGTTTCCATACTTAATGTTTTCCTTATGCAATTAGGAATGTTTTCCCTATGCAATTAGGAATGTTTTAGTCTTAATTTTCCATATGCAATTAGGAATTTTGTAACCCTTATTTAAGTGCACTATTAGGCCGAATTTCATATACAACAATTAATAAAAATTTTTGAATTCTTCTACAAGTTCTTCTTGTGAATTTTCGTGTGAGAGAGATTAGAGTGGATTCTTTAATTCTTTCTTTGCATCAAGAATTAGGTTTACTTATCAACAAGAGTTGTGGCGTTTTCCTTCTTCTTACCAACTAAATCCTTCAATCATAGTGAGTTCGCGTCTCTTTATAGGCGTTGGGTTCCTTAGGAGGTGATTATCAAGTTTCAAGGAGTTCTCTACCATTGTTATACGTTGGGTTTGCTGCCATCATTGCTAAGGGTCCGCGTCATTTGGTATCAGAGCCTTGCTACAAGGTAATTTTTATCTACTTTGTCTTTCTAGGGTTTGTTAATTTAGGTCTTTTAAATTTCTGCGTTTTAGGGTTCTTAGAGAGTCTAGTGTTTAATTTTTGAAAAAAAGTCAAATATCAATTCTGATCAAGGCCGAATTGAAGGAGGGTATTCTTAGGGTGAAAACGAAACCTAGGAAAGGATTCTTGGAGAATTTTGAAACCAAGAATTAGGGTTCTTGAAAGAAAGCAAAAGCTAGAGTTTGTGTTCAAGTTTGATTTCGATTTGGTCTTGAGTGAATCTAGGGTTGCGAATTAAGTCCAGATTTCAAAAAGTCCTTGGAAGTAAATTAAGTCCCAAATCAAGGGGACAGTGAGAGGAAGCAAAAAAAAAAAGAGTACAAAACCACCTCAACAAAAATTGTTTGATATTCTTGCTATTCGGGTGCTAAGGATCAGATCTAGGTGGGTGAGAAGTAATAAAATTTTTGGGCGAAAAATTTCACCTTTTGAGGGGCTTTTGGAATTCGAAAATCAGACCTTAATATTCATATTATTTGAGTGTTTTAGGTGGGAATTAGAGTCTAGAAGCTAGCATTTTGGGTAGAATTGATTAGGTCCATAAAGCAGCTTGCCAAGTGTGGGTTGTTTTCGATTCATTATATCCAAATTTGTCTTGTTTATTGGCTTCATTGTTTCTGATTTCTTTATCTAGCTTTTAATTCCATTACATTGCTAAGTATCATTTGATTGTGTCGATACTTGGTTCTATATCGTGTAGTGCAAATTACCTTGCATTGCCTCCGGATACTTGTCTTGTTTTCTATCTAGTTCTAGAATTTAGGTTCTAGTTTCTTGAACGACTTGACAATTGTTGGTTGGTGAGCTTGGTTCTGAAGTGCAATCAAGGAAGACAAGAAAAGTGAGGTAATTCTAAACACTTGAGTGAATTTCGATTATTACTAATCTTGTTTCTTTGAGTTTGTTTGATTGTTAACATGGCTGGAAAAGGAGAAGAGACTAGCAAAGAAGGAGTTATGGCTGAAAGCTTGGCTAGGCTTAATGAGACTTTGGCAGCAATGCTTGGTCGAATGGAGATGATGGATACTAGATTGCAAGAGAATGCAGCACGACAAGCACAACAAATTCAGCAAGTGCAACAAGAGCAGCCAGCGAGCTAGAAGAGTGCTTAAGAGAGAAGGGCAAGGAAATCTTGAAGCCCTAGAAGCAGTCGAAAGGGTAGAAGATGAAGATGAAGGTGGAAATCAACCTACCACTGATGGTGACCTTACTTCCATCAAGATGAAGATTCCTTCCTTTGAAGGGAAGAACAATGCAGAAGAGTTCATAGAATGGGAGAGGAAAGTTGAGCAGATTTTTGAATGCCATAACTAACCGAAGAGAAGAAATCAGTTTTGGCAGCCGTAGAGTTCAAAGGGTATGCTACCTTTTGGTGGGATCAATTGAAAGCTAATAGAAGAGGGAAAGGTATGAGGCCTATTCCTGAATGGTCAACCTTGAAAGAACTAATGAGAAGCCGATTTGTACCATCTCACTACATTCAGGATTTGTACAATCGACTAGCAAGACTAGTTTAAGGTGGAAGAAGTGTGGAAGAGTACCACAAAGAGATGGAGATGATCATGGCTAGGGCAAATATTAATTAAGATGAAGACAAGAAGATGTCACGATTTCTTGGGGGATTGAGTTTGAACATAGCCAATGCATTGGAGATGTATGAATTCAACACAATGGAAGAGTTAGTTCAAAAGGCCATGAAGATAGAGAGAAGATTGAAGAATAAAGCTATTTCGAAAACTGGCTACTCTAAAGCTAGTGGAAAATTTTTAAACTTCAAGGGTTCAAGTTCGAGTGGAGGTTCCTACAAAGGGGATTACAAGGGTTCTTTCCAAAAGAATTCTTCCTACAATCCTAATTTCAAGAAGCCGAATGATGGGGATGCAAAAACAGCCAAGGAAACACCTTCTAGACATACTCCAAGTAGGGAAATTAAATGCTACAAGTGTTTGGGATGTAACACCCCTTCCCGACCTATGAATAAGCCGAGGAGGAATGCTACATCGGGATACGAGCTCTGGTTATGTCAGCTTACTTAATGTTCCTTATAAAAATTTTCCAAAAATTTTGATGGAGTCTCCCTTAAAATTCTAGGTCCCAAGTGTCGACAAAACTGATTTTTCTTATTTTTAAAAACATTTTGTTTCACAATTCAACTCAAGTACACTCCCAATAATCCACTCTTATAACCGCAACTACAATCCTGCAAGAAGAATTCACACTTATATATTCACAACCCAACTCAATTCAAAACCATACAGTTATACATTACTAGATTTATATGCTACATCAAGTTATCTCTTTGTATTGTTCAAATAAGTACATGCCAGTTTCTAATACCAAAATACAAAATGAAGAGCACCACCTAAGTTTGTTGATGACCGACAGATCGCAGGACTCCTCTGCTCGCTACTGGCTCCTTGCTAATAGCCTACGAGTTTAGAAGAAACTAAACTCGCTAAGCATTTCTTAGTGGGTACTTTAACTAATTACGGAAAATAAATAATAAAAGCATAATGTACTTTTAAAAGCAATGAGTCGTATTGAAAAATAATATCACAGTAAAAACAATCCATACATGTCATATATTCAATTATTATCATTTTATCAGTTCGCTCCACAAGGTAATTTGGTAGACTAACGTATGGTAAGGAATTAACTGAAATAACTGTATATATATTCTGTGGCTGTGGCCCTAAAAAATTGCGGACCAAGCCCTGTGGAATCTGTGTCCGAAGCCCTCGGACCGGAGTCCTATATAACTCGGGCAATTGCCCTATATAACTAGGACCGAAGTCCTATATAGCTCGGGTCGTCACTCTATATAACTCAGACCGAAATCCTATATTAAAGCAGCACTGCATATAGTATGATATATCATACCCTTACCCTACTCAGTACTATCCCAGATACCCGGTGGAGCCAAAATTTTCATGCCATTTCTTAATCGAATATGCATTATACAATTATCGACTTATGTTTCTTATATTATTTCAACGTGAAATATCATATTTTGTTATTTTAATAACATATTATGCTCATTTATATGCATAAGGAATCAATTGGATTACTTTTGAAAAATGACCAAATGAATATTAGTAAAATGACCATATGAATAGTAAATTCTAGTTTTGGACTCAACTTGATCCTTATTTTGAAAAATTGTATAAAATAATCTACTTGACTAAAAACTCTAAAATTTTTATAGAATTTAGTTTTACATCTTAAAATCATTAATTTAAAATTTCAGATCAAACTGGACACAAAATCTTGGTCAACTAGTTCACCCAATCAGACTGCTCCAGTTGCCCTGCATCCTAGCAGCAGTTCTGAATTTTGTGAATTTCGTAAATTAAATTCAATCAATGTGGTTCCAAATTATTTTTCTCAAATACTAGACTCACTATACAACAACATATCAAAAATTCACTTCAAGAACATTTTTCTATATTTAATGAAAAATCATACAAGTCACAGCATTTCACTAATTCTAAAACAGAAAATTTTCAAGAAAATGAACAAACAATTAGTTAAAGTACCAAACCTTGCTATTTCTTAGTCCTTTATCTATATCACTTCCTTTCCTTCCTTGTCTCCTTGATTTCCTATGAAATTTAACATCACATATACAAAGGTAAGAACCCTAGGTATAGACATAATCTTATCTTATGATTTTTCTAATGGTTGCTAGCTTATTTTCACCATTAAACACCATTATTTCTTTCATCAAATCCTTCAAATAATTATTTCTTGAATTTTCTCCAAATCTAGCTACATGAACCCTAATTTCAATCTCTTAAATTAACCATTAATCCATGAAATTAAAACTAGAGATAGATTTCTCTTACCTTATAATCTTGTTTGTCACCAAAATCTTCAACCAAAAGCCTTAAACTTTGGAAAAATCACCTCCTTCTTCCTTCTCTTATGGTTTGGACGAGTTCACCATGTAAGAGAGGGCTTTTATATTCTTTCCTTAGCTTATTTTGATCCAAATGGCAGCCAAGAGAGGTTAAGATGTGTTGGTGTAAGTGTTGATTTCCCATTGGTACACTTAAGTGGGAAAATGACTAATTTTCATTGGTCCAAATGTCTCTTTCTTTTATTTATTTATTTGGCAAGCCATTAGGCTTCCTTTTATTCATATTTTGACCCCCTCAACTTTTTTGTGCTATAATTTTATAGTCTAGGGTGTGAAAATATCAAAATACCCTTCAGCGATTAATCGATTGTAACTTTTAAACCGTGCGTTTTCGGAAAAAATTGAAACTCACGGTTATGACCCTATTAATCTCGAGAATATTCTTTCAGGGTTAGATATGGGCACTATTAAGAACTTTTGACACTTAATTTTTAAGTTTACATCATTGCCCCTAACTTTTGAGAAATTTCCACTTAGGTCCTCGGCCTTTCGAAAAATTACCTTTAGGTCCCGTCGACTTCACGGGCCTCCTTTGCACACCGATTTTGTTTTTGACTATCTCGAGCCTCTATTTGACCACTTATTTATGTCCTTCTTGCCTAATACTCGACTACCTAAACTTTGGGATGTGACATGGGAAGTGGACACATTGCTTCTCAATGTCCGAATAAGAGGGTGATGATTGCAACCCATGAAGGGGAAATTGAATCAGAATCTGAACATGAAGAAGAAGAGGAGACCGAATGTGGTGATAGGGCCGAATATGATGAAGAGGCTTGGGAGAATCAAGTTTTGAATGCTGAACATGGAGAGATGCTTGTTACTAGAAGAGCCTTGAATATTCAAGTCAAGGAAGAAGGCTTGGATCAAAGGGAGAATCTTTTCCACTCTAGGTGTTTGGTGAATGGTAAGGTTTGTGCACTTATCATTGATGGTGGAAGTTGTACCAATGCTGCTAGTACTACAATGGTGGATAAATTGGGGTTAGCTTGTTTTAAACATCTCAATCCTTACAAGTTGCAATGGTTTAATGACGCTGGGGAAGTAAAAGTGTTGAAGCAAGTCAAGGTACCATTCTCCATTGGGTGGTATAAAGATGAGGTTTTGTGTGATGTAGTGCCAATGCAAGCTGGGCATTTGCTATTAGGAAGACCATGGCAGCATGATAGAAGGGCACAACATGATGGCTTTTCTAATAAGTATACCTTTACGTATGAAGGAAAGAAGGTTGTTCTAGCACCATTATCACCTCAAGAGGTGTATGAAGATCAAAAGAGGATGCTAGAGAGGGAGAAAGAAGTTTCGGCCAGCAAGAACCAAGGGGGTTCAAATTCGGCCAATGATGTTTCTTCAACACCCAAGGGTAATTCTAAGGGTAGGGAAAGAGAAAATAATAAAGTGAGTGAGTGCAGAAAGGGAAAAGAGGCCGAGAGTCAAGAAAGTAAGCAAACAAATAAATGGCCCATTGGTGAGAGAAAATAAGCAAGGAGAAAAAGAAAAACATACTTTTTATGCAAGAGCAAGAGAGATAGATGTAGGGCAGCCTGTACTCATTATTATGTATAAAGAATCGTTACTTGCTGACAGTGAAGAATCTCTTGATTCTTTACCTTCTAGTTTTGTGTCTTTGTTGCAGGATTTTAAGGATGTGTTTCCTGAAGACCTTCCTAGTGGTTTGCCACCATTAAGAGGGATTGAACATCAAATTGATTTCATACCCGGTTCTACAATTCCAAACCGGCCAGTATATAGGAGCAATCCTATGGAGACAAAAGAGATGCAAAGACAAGTTGAAGAACTTTTGGAGAAAGGCTTGGTTCGCGAGAGCCTTAGTCCTTGTGCCGTTCCAGTCTTATTAGTACCCAAGAAAGATGGTTCTTGGAGGATGTGTGTTGATTATAGGGCTGTGAACAAGATTACTGTGAAGTATAGACATCCCATTCCTAGACTTGATGACATGTTGGACGAATTGCATGGGGAATATTTCACAAAGATTGATCTTATGAGTGGTTATCATCAAATTAGCATGAAGTCTGGAGATGAATGGAAGACTGCCTTCAAAATGAAATATGGTTTGTATGAATGGTTAGTTATGCCTTTTGGTTTATCTAATGCACCTAGTACTTTCATGAGATTAATGAACCATGTTTTAAGAGCTTATTTAGGTAAGTTTGTGGTAGTTTACTTTGATGATATTCTGATTTATAGCAAAACTGAGGAAGAACATGTTAAACATGTTAGGAAAGTACTTGAAATCCTTAAGGAGCAAAACCTTTATGCTAAGCTTAAGAAGTGTTCTTTTTGTCTAGAT
The DNA here is from genome assembly GCA_947685225.1 of Garcia nutans. Taxonomy (NCBI): domain Eukaryota; kingdom Viridiplantae; phylum Streptophyta; class Magnoliopsida; order Malpighiales; family Euphorbiaceae; genus Garcia; species Garcia nutans. Next base: position 40,203,244 of record CANTUV010000024.1, read on the forward strand.
AGGGTTGTTTTTCTTGGTTTTGTTGTAAGTATGCAGGGAATTGAAGTTGATCAAGAGAAGGTGAAAGCTATCCAAGAGTGGCCGAATCCTTCATGTGTGACAGAAGTGAGGAGTTTTCACGGATTGGCAAGCTTCTATAGGAGATTTGTCCCTAATTTCTCTACATTGGCAGCCCCCTTGACTAGCATAATCAAGAAAGAAGTGGGATTCATTTGGGGCAAGGAGCAACAAGAAGCATTTGATGCTTTGAAAGAGAAGCTTTCTACTACACCTGTTTTAGCTTTACCTAACTTTGATTCTACTTTTGAAATTGAATGTGATGCCTCTGGTGTAGGTATTGGAGCTGTTTTGATGCAGGAGAAGAAGCCCATTGCATACTTTAGTGAAAAGCTTAATGGAGCAAAGCTGAATTATTCAACTTATGACAAGGAGCTATATGCTTTGGTGAGAGCATTGGAAGTATGGGAGCATTATTTGCTGCCCAAGGAATTCGTGATCCATTCAGACCATGAATCATTGAAGCATTTGAGAGGGCAAGGCAAGTTGAATAAAAGACATGCAAAATGGGTTGTGAAGATTGAGAAGTTTTCTTATGTGATCAAATACAAGCAAGGTAAAGACAATGTAGTGGCAGATGCACTTTCAAGGAGGTACACTTTACTTAATGTTTTGAGTACTAAATTGCTTGGATTTGAATGTATAAAGGACTTATATGTTGGTGATTCTGATTTTGGCAATGTTTATGATGCTTGTGAGCATGGTGCTTTTAATTCTTTCTATAGACATGATGGGTTTTTATTTAAGGGTTCGAAATTATGCATGCCTAGATGTTCTATGAGAGATTTGCTAGTATTAGAATCACATTGTGGGGGTTTGATGGGGCATTTTGGAGTTGATAAGACTTTAGACATGTTGAATGAACACTTTTATTGGCTGAATATGAAAAGGGATGTAATTCGGATTTGTAAGGCTTGTTTGGCTTGTAGACAAGCTAAATCTAAGTCTATGCCTCATGGTTTGTATATGCCATTACCCGTTCCTAGTTCTCCTTGGATGGACATTAGTATGGACTTTGTTTTAGGATTACTAAGGACTAAGAGGGGGAGAGATAGCATATTTGTGGTTGTTGATAGGTTTAGTAATGTGGTCATAAGAGTGATGATGCTAGTTTAGTGGCTGAACTCTTCTTTAGGGAGGTGGTTCGAATTCATGGGATACCAAAATCCATAGTTTCTGATAGAGACACCAAGTTTTTGTCTCACTTTTGGCGTGTGCTTTGGGGAAAGTTAGGTACCAAGTTGTTATTTTCCACCACTTGTCATCCTCAAATGGATGGACAAACAGAAGTAGTAAACAGAACTTTAGGTACCATGTTGAGAGCTTTAGTGGGTAAAAATTTGAGTTATTGGGAAGATTGTTTGCCATTTATTGAGTTTGCTTATAATCGTGCTATTCATTCTTCTACAGGATATTCACCTTTTGAGCTTGTTTATGGTTTTAACCCACTAACAGTTTTGGATCTTGTTTCTTTACCTTCTCATGAGCTTGTTAGTTTAGATGGTGAGAAGAAAGCTAAATTGGTGAAAGAGATGCATGAGAAAGCAAGGGCAAATATTGAGAAAAGGAACAAGAGATATGCTGATTCTGCAAATAGAGGGAGACGTGAGATGAAGTTTCAAGTAGGAGATTGGGTTTGGGTGCATTTTCGAAAAGAGAGGTTTCCTAACCAAAGGAAGAACAAGTTGCAAGCAAGGGGAGATGGCCCATTCCAAGTGCCGGAGAAGATTAATGACAATGCCTACAAGATCGACTTACCAGGTACGTATAATGTTAGTGCTACTTTCAATGTAAGTGATATTTCTCCTTTTGATGATGCAGATTTGAGGACAAATCTTTTTGAAGAGGGGGAGAATGATGCAAGAAAGGATCCCTTGAAGCTAGCAAGTGGACCAATCACTAGGAGCAAGGCAAAGAGATATCAAGCTAGTATGGCTTTGCATATTCAAGAAGAGATTTCCAAAGAGCTTCAAGAATTATCATTCAAGAAGATGGAGATAGAGCTTGAAGAAGGCACACCAAAGCTGATTATGATGCTTAGTGTGGAAGCTAAAGGCTAGCTAAAGAAAGGTCCAACGTGCAAGAAAGGTCCATGGGGGTTCATATAAAGCCTTGGGAATTAATTTAAGGCCCATGGACCGCCCAAATAGTGTGGGGTGTTTCTTATGTTGAAGGGATTAGTTTGGTTGTTTCCATACTTTATATTTTCCTTAGTGGCTTAGGATTTTGTTTCCTTACTTTATATTTTCCTTAGTGGATTAGGATTTTGTTTCCATACTTAATGTTTTCCTTATGCAATTAGGAATGTTTTCCTTATGCAATTAGGAATGTTTTAGTCTTAATTTTCCATAAGCAATTAGGAATTTTGTAGCCCTTATTTAAGGGCACTATTAGGCCGAATTTCATATACAACAATTGTAACACCCCTTCACGACCTACGTGTGTAAGCTGAGTAGAGGCGCCACACTATCCTAATGTTGCTACCACTTTTACTTAGTCAAATTTTAGTTCCAATTTTTACAGAAATTTTGCCCTAGTTTCGCCTAAAAATTTAATCCCAAGTGTCGACAAAACTGGTTTTTTTTTTCTGATTTTTGAAAACATTTTTACACAAACTAATGTAAACAAAACCATTCTCAGTACACTTCCAATAAATCCCCCTTATAACCTCAACTACAACCTGCAAAAGGGATTTACACTTCTAGTACAAAATAAAGTAAAGGTTTATTATGAAATACAGTAGATAAAATATTTGTTCACTATGCAACGAAAAGTAACAATATTTACAAATTCATATACATCAAAACTCAAGTTTTACAACACATAAAATTTATACATGTTTGGCAGTCAGTCTTCGATCTTAAAGCCCACTATTCACGCTTCAAAATCTAGGCTCGACTCGGCCTAGAGGAACTCTCTGGTTCTTCCCTGTCACCTGCGCGAAGAATCACATTTGCGCTAAGCCAACGGCTTAGTGGTACAAACTACAGTGCTATGATGCTTTAATGCCATGCTAATGTCACACAATCAAGATTCAAAATCAATTCAAGAGAATATTATATTTCATAATTTTACATTATTTAATAATTAATCAAAACATTCATGATTCACATTGAAAACAAAGACAAGCATGGGCCCAAAATACACTAATATGTTATTCAAAGTTCAGAGTTACTGCTTTGTTCCATAATCATAATCATCAAGCCCATAGGCGATATACACATATATATATATCTATCCATGGATAGGGTAACAAACCCAGTCTCTTGGACCTCTACTTGGCTAGACTCAAGGAGATCCTCAACCCGGCAAGACTGTTACCAAAACAAGTGTAACAGACCCAGTCTCTTGGATCTCAACCCGACTAATCTCGAGGAGATCCTCAACCCGGCAAGACTGTTGCTATTATTCATATATTTCATAGGCATGCCGCCAAACTCAGAACTCTGAAATCTGAATAACATATTAAGCACACAAACATTTCATTCATCTCTTCATAATCTCTTTCTCAATTCATTTTATATTTCATAAGCAAATTAGGCAACCATGTCTCAATCATCTCATTTGCATCATCATAGCCAACAATCATGGCCTCATATCTCATATGATCTCAAATCACAATAAAGCAACTCTTCATAACATCATATCTTTCACATTTCATTTCATCATCACATCTTGCACATTTCACATTTCGTTATATTTCAAATCACATTAATCAATTCATTATTCAAATGGATATAATCAATGGCATTAACACATATTTTACATGCTCATCACAACATTCACATTTTAACCAAATATGTCTCAAGTCTCAATATCATATGAATGTATGCAATAATGTAGTTTGTACTTACCTTAAAACCAACTCACACCAATCTATACACCTACTCTTCCAAGAATCCTCAACACTTAGGTTAGGGCAATTCAACCTCTTCACAACCTAATCCAAAAGGAATATTAGCAAAATGACCATATGAATAGTAAATTCTGGTTTTAGACTCCACTTTATCCTTATTTTGAAAAATTGTATAAAATAATCTTCTTGACTAAAAACTCTAAAATTTTTACAAAATTTATTTTTACATCTTAAAATCATTCCTTTAAAATTTCAGATCAAACTGAACACAAAATCCTGGTCAAATAGTTCACCCAACCAGACTGCCCCAATTGCCCTGCATCCTGGCAGCAGTTCTGAACTTTGTGAATTCCATAAATCAAATTCAATCAAAGTGGTTCCAAATTATTTTTCTAAAATACTAGACTCACTAAGCCACAACATATCCAAAATTCAATTGGATATTATTTTTCTATATTTTATTAAAAATCCCGAAAGATAGCTGTCTCAGTTAAGGTACCTGCTGGAACAGGTCTAATAAAAATAATCTTTCCAAAATCATAACCATTCCAAAATTGAATCAACATATTTTTCAGTCATTCTAGACTCATAGAGGCACAACATATCAAAAATTAAATTCAAGAAAATTTTTCTATATTTAATTAAAAATCGTACAAGTCACAGCCTTTACTAATTGTAAAACAGAAAGAAATTTCACTAAACACAACTCTTACTCTTCCATCACCAACACCAACCTAACTTCTTATCTTTAATTCCATTTCCAACACATACAAAAACACCACAAGAAATCTTAACCATATTATCAAAAACACTTCATCAAACTCAAAAATAACTTCAAAAACAACAAGAGCAATCAAGAGAGAACTTACCAAAATAATGAAATTTCTTGAAATTCCAACTTGTTTATTTGAAATCTCCTTCAATTTGATCTTAGAACTTAAAACCTTCTTCTTGCTCTCTTGTCTTGATAATGGCCGGCCACCAAAGGAGAAGAAAAGAAAATGAAGAAACAAAGTCAAACTTTTCATCTCTTTAAACCTCCACCAAGCATTCCAAAAAGAAAATTACTTAAATACCCCCATCTATTTGTTTTAACTTCCTTTCACTTACATGCCCTTTTTAGTAATTTCATAAATAACCAAAATAAATATCTTCTTCCTTTGACCATCCATTTGACTTGTGTATATGTTATATATATATCCATATATACAACATATACACTCCTTTTTAAATTATTTTCTCTTTCCAATAACATATACATTTTAATTCAAATAAAACAACAATTATACTAAAACTTCTAGGCACATTTTGGGATATTACAACAATTAATAAAAATTTTTGAATTCTTCTACAAGTTCTTCTTGTGAATTTTCGTGAGAGAGAGATTAGAGTGGATTCTTTAATTCTTTCTTTGCATTAAGAATTAGGTTTACTTATCAACAAGAGTTGTGGCATTTTCCTTCTTCTTACCAACTAAATCCTTCAATCATAGTGAGTTCGCGTCTCTTTATAAGCGTTAGGTTCCTTCGGAGGTGATTATCAAGTTTCAAGGAGTTCTCTACCATTGTTATACGTTGGGTTTGCTGCCATCATTGCTAAGGGTCCGAGTCAATACCTAAATTTTTGAATCCATTAGAGGGTTGGGGATTCCTTAGGAATCGAGTCATCCACCTGTGAGCGGAGATTTTTGCCCCCACTCCAGGTGGAATGGTTCTTGCGACTTCGGCACTGTTTAGGCTCGGGGCCTTAGAGAACACGGACCTAAGTTCGGAGAAAATGGAGTCGCCACCCGGATGGGCCGGGAAAAAGAAAGGGGTGGATGACTCAATTCCTAAGGAATCCCCAACGCCCTAATGGGTTCGAAAAGTTGGGTACGTGTGGGGAAGGTGAGAAATGGCCCAGCACCCCCACAATGTCCAGTTCATTGGAATCGGCCTCCTTTACAGGTCTTAATATTATAAAATTCTTAAATATAACAACATTATCCATATTACACATAATAATTGAAAGAAAGCATCAATATATTAAAATTAGAGCAAGGTCCAAGCAAAACAAATAAATGGACACCCATCCGAAGATGGAAACATGTCCTTACATCACATGCCTAAATAGGACACCCACCGAAAGGTAGAAACATGCCCTTTACATAGGTTCTAAAATAGAAAAGCAAACTAAATTACATGATATTTAACTAATGAGGTACCCACCAAGTGGAAACATACCTCTTACAACATTCGGAAGTCTAGATAAATTGATAAAAGTAAATAACTATTCAAAATAAATGAATCATTCATCAAAGGTATTAAATATCAATGAAAAGGAAACATCCATCCATGATAATTCCCATTAATTAAGTATTGAACTTAAATAAATTAAAGCATATAAAATAAATCAAAGCATAATCAAATATAGAATTAAATAAGGTAAATAAAAATCCAAATTATAGCTACTGTTTCCATTTAGAATCCTTTATTTTAAGTGTTTAGGATTTTGGATTTTCATGAATCTAAGCTACTGTGACTTTTTAAAGAATTAAAATAAATTAACGATTTTATGTTTTAAAAGGTTGGTAAGACACTTTGATTAATCAAATTAAGGTTTGAATGGTGAAATCATGAAACTAGGGTTTTGGACACTTTAAAATACTTTTGATTTGTGGCTTTAAATGATGATTTCAAGCTTACTGTGTAAATTTAAAATATTTATGTTTTATGGTTTTTTAATGTTTTAAAGGATTAAGGTTTAGAAAAAGTTAGGGTTTAAGATTTTAAGGGGTTAGGGTTACTATTTTGAGTTTAGGAATTGAATTAGGGTTTTAGAAGTTTTGAATTAGGGTTTCGGGTGATCTTAGAATTTTAGAATTTGGAAAAAGCAATTGATAATTTTTAGGGAGGTTTATGAAAATAAACAAACGATTTAAAGTTTATAAAAGCAAAAAGGTAGTTTTAAGGCTTTTGGAAAGTAACAGAATATGATTTAAGGGTTTTTGATGATTTAGAAAGTAAATTAGGGTTTTGGAGTTTTGAAGAAGTGAAAATAACAATTTTATATCTTTTGTAAAATAAAGCAACGAAATAAGGTTTTTAACTTTAGAAAAATAAAATTAAAGTTTTAAGGTTTTTTTATTTTGACAAACACAATTTCATAATTTTAGCTACTGTGAAAAATATAACCAAAGAATTTAATACATACCTCCTTTTGATAGTTCCTCCAATAAATAATTCTTCTTGGATGAACAAAAACAAAGGAAAGCTTTGTTGCCTTTGAATTCTTGAATTCCCTTCACTACTTCTCTCCAAAAAGTCCCCCTCAATTCACTGCCAGAAGGCCTTTTTCAAGTTTCCCAGTTTTCCCTTTTAATTTTGGTTTCCAATTCTCAATTTTGTCACCTAATTTCTCCTCCAATTTCTCATCCCTTTTCCTCCCTTTTGTTTTGTTATTTATAGAGGTTTTTTTATTCTTTTCCTAGTTACACACGGCATACCATATTTAATAAGAAAAGGAAATTGAAACCTAATTGTATTAGGTTTCAAAAAATTTGCGTCAAAAAATTTTGCTGATGAAAAAATTTGTCGCAGGAAAAATTGCGCTGGCAAAAAAAATCTGCCGCAGTTGGCTGGGAGTAGGCTTGCGGGCGAAATGGCTGTGAGCGGGGATTTTTGCCCCCACTCCCGGTGGAATGGTTCTTGCGACTTTGGCACTGTTTAGGCTTGAGGCCTTAGAGAACACAGACCTAAGTCCGGAGAAAATGGAGTAGCCACCCGGACGGGCCAGGAAAAAGAAAGGGATGAATGACTCGATTCCTAAGGAATTCCCAACCCCTTAATGGCTTCGAAAAGTTGGGTATGTGTGGGGAAGGTGAGAAATGGCCCAGCACCCCCACAACGTCCGGTTCATTGGAACCGGGCTCCTTTACAAGTCTTAATATTATAAAATTCTTAAGTATAATAGTATTATACATATTACACACAATAATTAAAAGAAAGCATCAATATGTTAAAATCAAAGCAAGGTCCAAGCAAAATAAATAAATGGACATCCATCCGAAGATGGAAACATGTCCTTACATCACATGCCTAAATAGGACACCCACCGAAAGGTAGAAACATGTCTTTTACATAGGTTCTAAAATAGAAAAGCAAATTAAATTACATGATATTTAACTAAGGAGGTACCCACCAAGTGGAAACATACCTCTTACAATATTTAGAAATCTAAATAAATTGATAAAAGTAAATAATCATTCATCATAAATAAATCATTCATTAAAAGTATTAAATATTCAATAAAAAGTAAACATCCATCCTTAATAAATTAAATAAACCAAGTATTGAACTTAAATAAATTAAAGTATATAGAATAAATCAATGCATAATCAAGCATAGAATTGAATAAGGCAAATAAAAAAAATATAAGTTATAGCTACTGTTTCCATTTTGGATCCTTTATTTTATGTGTTTAGGATTTAGGATTTTTATGAATTCAAGCTACTGTGACTTTTTAAAGAATTAAAATAAATTAAAGATTTTATGTGACGCGGACCCTTAGCAACGATGGCAGCAAACCCAACGTATAACAATGGTAGAGAACTCCTTGAAACTTGATAATCACCTCCTAAGGAACCCAACGCCTATAAAGAGACGCGAACTCACTATGATTGAAGGATTTAGTTGGTAAGAAGAAGGAAAATGCCACAACTCTTGTTGATAAGTAAACCTAATTCTTGATGCAAAGAAAGAATTAAAGAATCCACTCTAATCTCTCTCACACGAAAATTCACAAGAAGAACTTGTAGAAGAATTAAAATTTTTTTATTAATTGTTGTAGTCTGAAATTCGGCCTAATAGTGCCCTTAAATAAGGGTTACAAAATTCCTAATTGCATATGGAAAACTAAAACATTCCTAATTGCATAAGGAAAACATTCCTAATTGCATAAGGAAAACATAAAGTATGGAAACAAAATCCTAATCCACTAAGGAAAATATAAAGTATGGAAACAAAATTCTAATCAACTAAGGAAAATATAAAGTATGGAAACAAAATCCTAATCCAATAAGGAAAATATAAAGTATGGAAACAACCAAACTAATCCCTTCAACATAAGAAACGCCCCACACTATTTGGGCTGTCCATGGGCCTTAAATTACTTCCCAAGGCTTTATATGAACCCCCATGGACCTTTCTTGCACGTTGGACCTTTCTTTAGCTAGGCTTTAGCTTCCACACTAAACAACATAATCAGCTTTGGAGTGCCTTCTTCAAACTCTATCTCCATCTTCTTGATTGATAATTCTTGAAGCTCTTTGGAAATCTCTTCTTGAATATGCAAAGCCATACTAGCTTGATATCTCTTTGCCTTGCTCCTAGTGATTGGTCCACTTGCTATCTTCAAGGGATCCTTTCCTGCATCATTCTCCCCTCTTCAAAAAGATTTGTCCTCAAATCTGCATCATCAAAAGGAGAAAGATCACTTACATTGAAAGTAGCACTAACATTATACGTACCTGGTAAGTCGATCTTGTAGGCATTGTCATTAATCTTCTCCAGCACTTGGAATGGGCCATCTCCCCTTGCTTGCAACTTGTTCTTCCTTTGGTTAGGAAACCTCTCTTTTCAAAAATGCACCCAAACCCAATCTCCTATTTGAAACTTTATCTCACATCTCCCTCTATTTGCAGAATCAGCATATCTCTTGTTCCTTTTCTCAATATTCTCCCTTGCTTTCTCATGCATCTCTTTCACCAATTTAGCTTTCTTCTCACTATCTAAACTAATAAGCTCATGAGAAGGTAAATAAACAAGATCCAAAACTGTTAGTGGGTTAAAACCATAAACAAGCTCAAAAGGTGAATATCCTGTAGAAGAATGAATAGCACGATTATAAGAAAACTCAATAAATGGCAAACAATCTTCCCAAGAACTCAAATTCTTACCCACTAAAGCTCTCAACATGGTACCTAAAGTTTTGTTTACTACTTCTGTTTGTCCATCCGTTTGAGGATGACAAGTGGTGGAAAATAACAACTTGGTACCTAACTTTCCCCAAAGCACACGCCAAAAGTGAGACAAAAACTTTGTGTCTCTATCAGAAACTATGGATTTTTGTATCCCATGAATTCGAACCACCTCCCTAAAGAAGAGTTCGGCCACTAAACTAGCATCATCACTCTTATGACATGGGATAAAGTGTGCCATCTTACTAAACCTATCAACAACCACAAATATGCTATCTCTCCCCCTCTTATTCCTTGGTAATCCTAAAACAAATTCCATACTAATGTCCATCCAAGGAGAACTAGGAACGGGTAATGGCATATACAAACGATGAGGCATAGATTTAGACTTAGCTTGCTTACAAGCCAAACAAGCCTTACAAATCCGAATTACATCCCTTTTCATATTTGGCCAATAAAAGTGCTCATTCAGCATGTCTAAAGTCTTATCAACTCCAAAATGCCCCATCAAACCCCCACAATGTGATTCTAATACTATCAAATCTCTCATAGAACATCTAGGCATGCATAATTTTGAACCCTTAAACAAAAACCCATCATGTCTATAGAAAGAATTAAAAGCACCATGCTCACAAGCATCATAAACATTGCCGAAATCAGAATCACCAACATATAAGTCCTTTATACATTCAAATCCAAGCAATTTAGTACTCAAAACATTAAGTAAAGCGTACCTCCTTGAAAGTGCATCTGCCACTACATTGTCTTTACCTTGCTTGTATTTGATCACATAAGGAAACTTCTCAATCTTCACAGCCCATTTTGCATATCTTTTATTCAACTTGCCTTGCCCTCTCAAATGCTTCAATGATTCATGGTCTGAATGGATCACGAATTCCTTGGGCAGCAAATAATGCTCCCATACTTCCAATGCTCTCACCAAAGCATATAGCTCCTTGTCATAAGTTGAATAATTCAGCTTTGCTTCATTAAGCTTTTCACTAAAGTATGCAATGGGCTTCTTCTTTTGCATCAAAACAGCTCCAATACCTACACCAGAAGCATCACATTCAATTTCAAAAGTAGAATCAAAGTTAGGTAAAGCTAAAACGGGTGTAGTAGAAAGCTTCTCTTTCAAAGCATCAAATGCTTCTTGTTGCTCCTTGCCCCAAACGAATCCCACTTCTTTCTTGATTATGCTAGTCAAGGGGGCTGCCAATGTAGAGAAATTAGGGACAAATCTCCTATAGAAGCTTGCCAATCCGTGAAAACTCCTCACTTCTGTCACACTTGAAGGATTCGGCCACTCTTGGATAGCTTTCACCTTCTCTTGATCAACTTCAATTCCCTGCATACTTACAACAAAACCAAGAAAAACAACCATATCTAGACAAAAAGAACACTTCTTAAGCTTAGCATAAAGGTTTTGCTCCCTAAGGATTTTAAGCAGTATCCTAACATGTTCAACATGTTCTTCCTCAGTTTTGTTATAAATCAGAATATCATCAAAGTAAACTACCACAAACTTACCTAAATAAGCTCTCAAAACATGGTTCATTAATCTCATGAAAGTACTAGGTGCATTAGATAAACCAAAAGGCATAACTAACCATTCATACAAACCATATTTAGTTTTGAAGGCAGTCTTCCATTCATCTCCCGGCTTCACACGAATTTGATTATAACCACTCATAAGATCAATCTTTGTGAAATATTTCGCCCCATGCAATTCTTCCAACATGTCATCAAGTCTAGGAATGGGATGTCTATACTTCACAGTAATCTTGTTCACAGCCCTACAATCAACACACATCCTCCAAGAACCATCTTTCTTGGGTACTAATAAGACTGGAACGGTACAAGGACTAAGGCTCTCGCGAACCAAGCCTTTCTCCAAAAGCTCTTCAACTTGTCTTTGCATCTCTTTTGTCTCCATAGGATTGCTCCTATATGTTGGCCGGTTTGGAATTGTAGAACCGGGTATGAAATCCATTTGATGTTCAATCCCTCTTAATGGCGGCAAACCACTAGGAAGGTCTTCAGGAAACACATCCTTAAAATCCTGCAACAAAGACACAAAACTAGAAGGTAAAGAATCAAGAGATTCTTCACTGTCAGCAAGTAACAATTCTTTATACATAATAATGAGTATAGGCTGCCCTACATCTATCTCTCTTGCTCTTGCATAAAAAGTATGTTTTGCTTTTTCTCCTTGCTTATTTTCTCTCACCAATGGCCTCATACCTTTCCCTCTTCTATTAGCTTTCAATTCGGCCTAATAGTGCCCTTAAATAAGGGTTACAAAATTCCTAATTGCATATGGAAAACTAAAACATTCCTAATTGCATAAGGAAAACATTCCTAATTGCATATGGAAAACATAAAAGTATGGAAACAAAATCCTAATCCACTAAGGAAAATATAAAGTATGGAAACAAAATCATAATCCAATAAGGAAAATATAAAGTATGGAAACAGCCAAACTAATCCCTTCAACATAAGAAATGCCCCACACTATTTGGGTTGTCCATGGGCCTTAAATTACTTCCTAAGACTTTATATGAACCCCCATGGACCTTTCTTGCACGTTGGACCTTTCTTTAGCTAGCCTTTAGCTTCCACACTAAGCATCATAATCAGCTTTGGTGTGCCTTCTTCAAGCTCTATCTCCATCTTCTTGAATGATAATTCTTGAAGCTCTTTGGAAATCTCTTCTTGAATATGCAAAGCCATACTAGCTTGATATCTCTTTGCCTTGCTCCTAGTGATTGGTCCACTTGCTAGCTTCAAGGGATCCTTTCTTGCATCATTATGTTTTAAAAGGTTGGTAAGACACTTTGATTAACCAAATTAAGGTTTGAATGGTGAAATCATGAAACTAGGGTTTTGGACACTTTAAAATACTTTTGATTTGTGTCTTTAAATGATGATTTCAAGCTTACTGTGTAAATTTAAAATATTTGTGTTTTATGGTTTTTTTTAATGTTTTAAAGGATTAAGGTTTAGAAAAAGTTAGGGTTTAAGGTTTTAAGGGGTTAGGGTTACTATTTTGAGTTTAGGAATTGAATTAGGGTTTTAGAAGTTTTGAATTAGGGTTTCGGGTGATCTTAGAATTTTAGAATTTGGACAAAGAAATTGAATATTTTTAGGGAGTTTTATGAAAATACACCAATAATTTAAAGTTTATAAAGCAAAAAAAAAGGTAATTTTTAAGGCTTTTGGAAAGAAACAACATATAATTTAAGGGTTTTAATGATTTGGAAAGTAAATTAGGATTTTTGGGATTTTGAAGAAACTAAATTAATAACTTTAAATTCTTTGGAAAATAAAGCAACGAATTAGTGTTTTTAATTTTTGAAAAGATAAATTAAAGTTCTGGGATTTTGATTTTGAAAGCCGTAATTAGATAGTTTATGTTACTGTGAAAAATATAACAAAAATTTAATCCATACCTCCTTTTGTTGATTCCTCCAAAAATAATTCTTCTTGGATGAACCAGAACAAAGACAAGTCTTTTTGCCTTTGAGTTTCTTAAATAGTTTTTTTGTTCCCTCAAAAAATCAATTTGATTCAAGCTGATTTCCTTCACGGATTTGGATCCACTATTGTTCAAAATTCTGTCCCAATTTCTGAATACTTTTCCTCTTTTTTTGTGTTGTTATTTATAGAGGTTTTTTTATTGCTTTTCCTAGTTACACATGGCATACCATATTTAATAAGAGAAGAAAACCGAAACATAATTGTATTAGGTTTCGAAAAATTTGCGTCGGAAAATTTCGCTGGCGAAAAAATTTGCCGCAGGAAAAATTGCGTTGGCAAAAAATATCTACCGCAGTTGGTTGCGGCAGGGGGCGGGGAGTAGGCCTGCGGGACATTTAGCCCGCAGGAAACTCCTGCGGGCGAAATGGCCCACGGCCAAGCCCGCTGGAATTTTCGGCGATGATTTTTTGTAGCCGATTTTTATTTTTATTTTTATTTTTTGATTTTTATTTGTTTATTTTTATTTTTTATTAATAAAAATTAGATACTAAAGAAAAAATTATTTAATTAAGATAACTAAAATTATTTTGGACCAATTAAAATATTTTGGATAACACAAAAATTATTTGGGACTAAATATGATATATTGGACCGGACTGGGTCAAAAATTAAGGGTCTACAGTTTGCCCCCTGCTTGAATGATTTGAAACTTTCAGTGAAAGAAAGTGAAAAGCAACAAGACTTAATTTTTTAGTAGTTTGAGGTTTTGGGTTCTGGACCTGGTTCGAGTTCTGGACTCAAGGATAATTCTAGGTTCTAGGCCTAAAAAATTTGGGTTCTGGACTTAGAAACAAATTCTAGGTTCTGGGCCTAAGGAAAATTTGGTTTCTGGACCCGGTTTGAGTTCTGGATTCAAGGATAATTCTAGGTTCTGGACCTAAGAAAAATTTGTGTTCTGGACCCAAGCTAAGTTCTTGATTCAAGGATAATTCTAGGTTCTGGACCTAATGAAGATTTGGGTTCTGGACCCGGGCTAAGTTCTGGACCTAGAAATAATTCTAGGTTCAGGTCCTAATGAAGATTTGGGTTCTGGACCCGGTTCGAGTTCTGGACTCAAGGATAATTCTAGGTTCTGGACCAAAGAAAGATTTAGGTTCTGGACCCGATTCAAGTTATGGACTCAAGGATAATTCTAGGTTCTGGACCTAATGAAGATTTGGGTTCTGGATCCGGGCTAAGTTCTGAACTTAGAAATAATTCTAGGTTCTGGACCTAAGAAAAAAAAATTTTATTTCAAAAAGTTTGGCTAATTTTTATGCATATGTCTTCTTATTGCCCTAGGGTGTAAGAATATTTATATACCCATAATTATTTGAATGATTAAAGTGAATAATTGAATTTACTATTATTTATTGTGCAGTCACTATTCATGTACTATTTACTATTCATAAATAGTAAATTTACTATTTGCAAATAGTATCAAATAGTATTTACTATTGAAAATAGTTTTTTTACTATTTATCAATAGTAATACTATTCATAAATAGTGAAATTACTATTTATTAATAGTAATACTATTTATGAATATTAAAAATTTACTATTCATCAATAGTGAAGTTTACTATTTATAAATAGTAAAATTTACTATGCATCAATAGTAATACTATTCATGAAAAATAAATTTACTATTTTTACTATTTATAAATAGTAAATTTTACTATTTATGAACTGTTTTGAATTTTGTTTTTTTGCTTGCGTTCCTCTATAAAAAGCCACCATTCATTCATTTCATTTCACAATTTCAATTTCAATTTCGTAATTCTCTCAATTTTTTTTTCAATTTTAACATATATTTTTAAAAACAATGCATGCTTCGAGGTCAGGGACTCATTCTAATGCCGAGTTATTGGAGTTTATTCGGCATCATGAAGATGAAAATTTAGACATACTGGCCGGGATGCTGCTCCATCGCAGTTCCAATCTAAAGAGCGAGGTAATTATTTTTTTTGTCTTTTTGTTTTGCGCTCTTTTCTTTCTTTTTTTTACTTTTTTTTCATATATATTTTTATACTTTGTTGTTATTATTTGTTATTGTGAAAAATAAATTAATTTAAGTAGATAGAATAATATGTACTTACCTGGTATTAACTTACCTGGGTCTGTGTTAGCATGATCGTTGCGTTGTTCGGGCTGGAGGGTGTATTTACAAAGCCCGACAATGGTATGATGTAGTGCCTTCTTGGGTAAGGCGGATTATCTGAGATTGCGGCTTTGAGCAGTTCATCTTACAATTGCCATCTGAGGAATATCAGATAGACCGGAGCATAGTCCAGGCGCTTGCAGAGCGATGGCTGGATACAACCCACACTTTTCACTTGCCCATTGGGGAGATGACAATTGGTCCGGTCGATTTTACTGCCATAACTGGCCTTCGATATGATGGTGCTCCGATTCCTCTGACCAATGAAATTTTAACATTTAAAGAAATTCAGGAATTAATTGGTATGGAACCGTCATATAAAGGGTCTTTTAAGATAAAAATCGAGCCGATACGTAGTTACTGGATGAACTACAAAGGACGGGTTGGCAGAGACATGGCCGAACAGTATGCTCGAGGATTTTTATTATATCTGCTCAGATCGACCATCTTAAGTAGCACTGAATCCTCCATTCACTTGTCAGTGTTGAGTGCCCTTTCTTATCTCAGAATGGTACCATCTTCTGGTTGGGGCGAAGCTAGTCTCGCATGTCTTTACCATGGTCTAGATAAGCTTTGCCGAAACAAGAAGTCTTTTGTCGGCTTGATGGCGATTGTCGAGGTATTCTTTTTTCCACCAATGTCATTTCCACTCTTTTCTTGCATGAATGTGATCTTTATTGTTATTGTAGGTATGGGCATATGAACATAACCTCGTGAGGGCACCCGGTATTTCCTGAGAGAGAGTCAGATATCTGAGACTAAATTACTGGTTGTCCGATCATGTGGACGTTCCCGGCTCTCATCATGTGCATACTCACCGCTATGTGTGGAGCCGCTTAACCTGGGACCAGGTAAAATAATATTAGTATGCTTTAAATTTTATGTGAAAGTTTTACTTACCTTATGTTATTTTGAAGGTGAATTTGCCTGGTGAAGCTCGGAAGAGCGAGTGAACTGGTCTCCTTTGATGAGGGCTTCACTGTCTTTCCAACATTCTCGACGAATTATTGCTGGCCCAGTGTCTAGTGGCTGGTTCCTCGGGGAGAGAGTTTATGAATGTTTTCTCGACCCAGAGCAGTGTAGGTTTTTGATGCAAATCCTGAAATATACTTTAAATATTATGTCAACTCTGGAGGATGCATGGTGGTCAGCCCGGTATGGTTATAATGCCGAGTCATTTCTCCATTTACCGGGTCCATTTTATGCCTATTTCATTCAAAGAAGACTCTTGAACTTTGATGTATCTCCTGTTGGTGTGCGGGAGATTTCTAACGAAAATGATGGTAGAGATGATGAGGAACATCATGGAGATGCAGGAGAGTCTGTTCTACATCTCGGGGTCAGTACTTCTCAGGTAAATGGCCGTGTCACCTGAGTGTGTCAGCTTCCGTTTCTCCTTTGGTCTTTTGTTCTTTGAAGATGAAAGTGACACGGCCAGTGGCTTGGCCGTGTCTCCTGGGTGTGTCAGCTTCTGTGTTTCTTTCTTTGTTTCTTCTTTGTTCTTGGCTTAGGACGGGACACGGCTAATCTTGTGGCCGTGTCATGTGACACGGCCAGTGACTTGGCCGTGTTGCCTGCCAGTGTCACCTACTGTTTCTTTTCTTTCTTTGCTTAGTCCTTCTTTACTTTACCCTTTAGGTGAGACACGGCCAGTGGCTTGGCTGTGTCTCCTGCCCGTGTCATGTTCTGCCAAGATTTCATTTAAAGTGACATAGCCAAGCTTGATTTGGCTTGGCCATGTCTTGCTTGATTCATGCTCTTCTTTCCTTGTTTTGATCTTCCAAAGGAATTTTTGCATTTTAACCACTTTTCCCTTGCAACTTTTTTCTTTCTTTGATTTTTTTTCAATGATTGTTGCAGGCTGTCAGCTCATTTGATCATGAGGCTGGATCTTCTTTTACTGCCCCTTCATCTGCTCGCTCTAGCCCGCCAGATATGCCATCTCATCCGCAAGGCATTGATATCAACTACCTGGTACATTTCTTATTTCATAATAATTTATGCTATATGTATGCATGATTATGTATGCTCTTACCTTTTTCCTTCTTGGCTCACAGTGGATGCTCGAAGAACAAAATAAGAAACTTCAAGAAGAGTTAGCTGCAAGTCGTCAACAGGCTTCTCATTTTGAGAGTTTATATCATCAATCTGAACAACATTTCTGAGACTTTCGATTTCAGGGAATGAGGGATCCCGGTGCTTCTTCATCAAGAGGCCCCCAGACCGATGACCATGACCATGGTAATGGGTTGTCTTTGGTGTTTGGCTTATTAGGCTTGGGTAGCTTCCCATTATCAATTAGATTTTGGATTTCATGTCTCAACCTTACACATATATTCGTGTCATGTCCTTGCATTTGGTGAAACTGACAAAATGCTTTGGTGTCAAAATTAGGTGGGAGAGGGTTAGGCAAAGGGGGAGGATTTAAGGGTTGTAGCAATCCCTTCCTTTGAAGCTTATTGAGAACCCAAGACATCGGTTTTCCCAATTCCAAAAATTGTCTCCTCGTTCCTTGGTTAGTAGCGTTAACACCGACGGCCTTTTGCATGCTTTGGCTACCATGTTGATAATTCCCTTTCTCATTCCTTTTTGTGGAAAAACGGCTCTTCACCCTTTCCCATTCTTCAATTTGCAAACCAACTTGAAGAAGGTCTTTAAAATCGCGGATGAGTGTATGAGACATCCTTTCATGAAGATTAGGCAACACCCCTCTTACAATCATCCTTATTTGATCAGATTCATCGGGCCTCTTCTTGAGTAAAGCGGTCTTGTTTCTTCACCTTTTCACAAAGTCCACAAAATTCTCATTCGGCCTTTGCCTAATGGACTCCACCTCTATTAAGGTAACTTCTAACTCAACATTATATCCATATTGTTGGATGAAGGCTTGGTAAAGTAGATCCCAACTCTTTTATGTTCCATCATCTAAGGTATTGAACCAATTTTGGACAATAGGGTCCAATGAGAGCATAAAGTACCTTAGGGTTTGAGCCTTAGTAGCTCAAGCAGATTGCATGGCAGTGATATACTACTTCACATGGAGATGAGGATTTTCGGTGCCATTGTACTTAGCAAAGGAAGACATCTTGAACTTATAAGGGACCTCTTCATCTTGTGCGAATAGTTTATCGATCTCGGACATCTCCTCGGTTTTCAACTTCTTCTCAAATTTCTTTTCTAAATCAGCAATCATCTTTTCAACATCGGATGTCTCGGTCTTTTCAATAGTTGCTTTCTCAGCAACCTTCGGTTCTTTCTTCTTCTCTTTAATATCTTGGTAGTATTGAGCCCAATCATCATCATCATCAATGATCACTTTTTCATCATCAAAAACCACTTCACTAACTTTAGTCTTCCCTTTGTCCTTTGGTTTCTTAGTGCTAGCAGATGCCTCAGCATGATTCTCTAAGATTGCAGTCAATCAGTTCCTCATGGTCTCAGCTAGGGCCTCTTTTATTTCGTCCATCTTGGCGTTGAGGGCCTCATCCACCATCCTTTGAATTTGTTTCGGGCTCCATTGTTTTTGGTGAGCAAGTGATTGAGTTGTTGCTAGATACTTCATATCCGGCGTAGGTCAGATTGTTGTAAGCTTTTGAGCTATCGTAATCCAGGGCTGTGAGCCAGGGAGGATCAATGATATGAGATGCAAATGTATGCATGTATGCATGAACAATCAACAAAGAAATATAATTAGGACATTCCTTCCAACCTTATAACATCCACACACGAATGGCAAGTCTCTTTTCCTAGGTAGGTGGTTAACAAAATACCAACATGGGGTACCTTGCTTTTGAATAATTCCCTCGGACGTTTCAACCAATAGTTATATTTTCGAAAATGGAAATCAATCCATGATAATTCCCATTAATTAGGTTTTAATCCATTCAACCAACTAAAGTAGCTTTTATGCTATATTGGATTAAAACTAAATTAAGAGGTTTATTATAGATAGATTTCTCACTTGAAAAAAGTAACTGATGATTCATGCAAAAAAGAAGCCCATGGTTAATTTATTCTTAGTGTAAACTAGGCCCACAATTGATTTTTAATATTTCATAATTGACCTCAATATTTTGCAAGCTCTTTGTAAGAAAAGATTAGGTGAAAATAGTTTTGTTTCTAAGCCCATTGCAAAAGATTTTAGAAAAATGGATTTTGGGCTTAGTATTTGGGCCACGGGCTAAAGAATTTTTGATTTGTTTTTATAAAAAGTCTTATGTCCAAAGACCATCTTGAAAAATTTTGAAAATAGCTTTGGTCTTTTGGATTTTGAGCTTACAATGTACTTAGGTCACATTAGAAAAAGAACAAACCAAATAAGCCATGATTAAGCTAAGATAAATTAACCATTGTCAAACAACATGCATTTGGGGTAAAACCTAAGGAAAGTAACTAGGCCAATTACATGAGCTTTAGTCTTTGGGTTAAAAGGCATAGGTTCCCATAGCAAGTATATACCAAATGGTACGAGGCTATGAGTGGTTATGCCATGCTCGCTCTCCATACCTTGAGTGAAAGTATGGTATCCCTCATATAACATAACACGGGTAACACAGGCGTCCTAACTCACGAACACACTGCAATCTAAGATGATGCAATGGATAATATCACTATAAGAAAGAATAGAATAATATAAAGACCAACAGAATTAACTTCTCTTGTCCCCAGGGGAGTCGCCACTGTGAGTGGGGATTTTTGCCCCCACTCCCGATGAAATGGTTCTTGCGACTTCGGCGCTGTTTAGGCTCGAGGCCTTAGAGAACATGGATCTAAGTTCGGAGAAAATGGAGTCGCCACCCGGACGGGCCGGGAAAAAGAAAGGGGTGGATGACTCGATTCCTAAGGAATTCCCAACCCCTTAATGGGTTCGGAAAGTTGGGTACATGTGGGGAAGGTGAGAAATGGCCCAGCACCCCCACAACACCCGGTTCATTGGAATCGGCCTCCTTTACAGGTCTTAATATTATAAAATTCTTAAGTATAATAATATTATCCATATTACACACAATAATTAAAAGAAAGCATCAATATATTAAAATCAAAGTAAGGTCCAAGCAAAACAAATAAATGGACATCCATCCGAAGATGGAAACATGTCCTTACATCACATGCCTAAATAGGACACCCACCGAAAGGTAGAAACATGTCCTTTACATAGGTTCTAAAATAGAAAAGCAAATTAATTAACATGATATTTAACTAAGGAGGTACCCACCAAGTGGAAACATACCTCTTACAACATTTGGAAATCTAAATAAATTGATAAAAGTAAATAATCATTCATCATAAATAAATCATTCATTAAAAGTATTAAATATTCAATAAAAAGTAAACATCCATCCTTAATAAATTAAATAAACCAAGTATTGAACTTAAATAAATTAAAGCATATAGAATAAATCAATGCATAATCAAGTATATAATTGAATAAGGCAAATAAAAAAATCTAAGTTATAGCTACTATTTCCATTTGGGATCCTTTATTTTATGTGTTTAGGATTTTGGATTTTTATGAATTCAAGCTACTGTGACTTTTTAAAGAATTAAAATAAATTAAGGATTTTATGTTTTAAAAGGTTGGTAAGACACTTTGATTAACCAAATTAAGGTTTGAATGGTGAAATCTTGAAACTAGGGTTTTGGATACTTTAAAATACTTTTGATTTGTGGCTTTAAATGATGATTTCAAGCTTACTGTGTAAATTTAAAATATTTGTGTTTTATGGTTTTTTTAATGTTTTAAAGGATTAAGGTTTAGAAAAAGTTAGGGTTTAAGGTTTTAAGGGGTTAGGGTTACTATTTTGAGTTTAGGAATTGAATTAGGGTTTTAGAAGTTTTGAATTAAGGTTTCGGGTGATCTTAGAATTTTAGAATTTGGACAAAGCAATTGAATATTTTTAGGGAGTTTTATGAAAATACACTAACGATTTAAGGTTTATAAAGCAAAAAAAAGGTAATTTTTAAGGCTTTTGGAAAGAAACAGCATATAATTTAAGGGTTTTAATGATTTGGAAAGTAAAATAGGATTTTTGGGGGTTTTAAAGAAACTAAATTAATAACTTTAAATTCTATGGAAAATAAAACAACGAATTAGTATTTTTAATTTTTGAAAAGCTAAATTAAAGTTCTGGGATTTTGATTTTGAAAGCCACAATTAGATAGTTTATGTTACTGTTAAAAATATAACAAAAATTTAATCCATACCTCCTTTTGTTGATTCCTCCAAAAATAATTCTTCTTGGATGAACTAGAACAAAGACAAGTCTTTTTGCCTTTGAGTTGCTTAAATTGTTTTTCTGTTCCCTCAAAAAATCAATTTGATTCAAGCTGATTTCCTTCACGGATTTGGATCCACTATTGTTCAAAATTCTGTCCCAATTTCTGAATACTTTTCCTCTTTTTTTGTGTTGTTATTTATAGAGGTTTTTTTATTGCTTTTCCTAGTTACACACGGCATACCATATTTAATAAGAAAAGGAAACCGAAACCTAATTGTATTAGGTTTCGAAAAATTTGCGTCGGAAAATTTCACTAGCGAAAAAATTTGTCATAGGAAAAATTACACTGGCAAAAAAATCTATCACAGTTGGCTACGGCAGGGGGCGGGGAGTAGGCCTGCGGGCCATTTTGCCTGCAGGAAACTCCTGCGGGAAAAAATGGCCCACGGCCAAGCCCGCTGGAATTTTCGGCGATGATTTTTTCATCGCCGATTTTTCCGTCGCCGATTTTTATTTTTATTTTTATTTTTTGATTTTTATTTGTTTATTTTTATTTTTTATTAATAAAAATTAGATACTAAAGCAAAAATTATTTAATTAAGATAACAAAAATTATTTTGGACCAATTAAAATATTTTGGACAATACAAAAATTATTTGGAACTAAAAATGATATATTGGACCGAACTGGGTCAAAAATTAAGGGTCTACACCTCCCCTTTCTATTTTTTTGGCCTGTCTGGGTGGTGACTCTACATTCTCCGGGTTTAGGTCCGTGTTCTCTAAGGCCTTGAGCCTAACAGTGCCAAAGTCGCAAGAACCATTTCACATGGGAGTGGGGGTAAAAATCTCCGCTAACACTTTAATTTTCTCAGATTGGGAAACCTTTCTTTCCTTAAATGCACCCATACCCAATCACTGGGTCCAAAAGTAACTACTCTGCGCCCTCTATTGGCTTGACGTGCATGATGGTCATACTTCTTTTCAATGTGTTGTCTAGCCTTCTCATGTCTAGTTTTGACCAATTCAGCCTTCCTCTGTCTATCTAGGTTTGTAATCTCATGTAATGGCAAATGCATTAAGTCCATAGGAGTAAGAGGATTAAACCCATACATAATTTCAAAAGGTGAGAATCCAGTGGAAGAATGAAAGCTATGATTGTAAGCAAATTCAAATAATAAAAGACAATCTTCCTATGCTTTCAAATTCTTACCTACCACAGCACGTAATAAAGACCCCAAAGTTCTATTCACCACTTCTGTTTTCCATCAGTTTATGGATGTCAAGTAGTAGAAAATAATAACTTAGTACCCAATTTTCCCCACAAGACTCTGCAAAAGTGGCTCAAGAATTTAATACACGGTTAGATACAACAGTCCTAGGTATGCCATGCAAACACACATCTCTAAAAAATAAATGAGCTATATTTGTTCCATCATCAATTTTATGACAGGCAATGAAATGAGCCATTTTGCTAAATCTATCCACAACAACAAATATGCTATATCTATCTTTCTTTTTCCTAGGTAAACCTATCACAAAATCCATATAAATGTCAACCCAAGGCTCATTAGGAACATGTAAAGTTGTATACAATCCATGAGGCATAGATTTGGACTTAGCTTGCTTACATGCAATGCATTTAGAACAAATTCTTTCAACATCCCTACGCATGTGTGGCCAATAAAAATGCTCAGTAAGTATGTCCAAAGTCTTATGCATACCAAAATGACCCATCAATCCAACAGTATATTACTCACACATAAGCAATTCCCTTAATAAACATGCAGGTACACATAATTGATTTTCGCAAAATAAAAATCCATCATGCCTATAGAATTTTTGAAAAGCAGCATGTTCACAAGCAATATAAACATTACCAAAATCAGAATCTGTTGCATACATATCCTTAAGCTTCTCAAACCCTTACAACTTAGAATTAGGTGTAGTGATTAAAGAATACCCCTTTGATAATGCATCAATAATAACATTATCTTTACGTTCAGTGGATAACATAAGGAAATGCCTCAATGGAATTCAACCCATTTTGCATGCCTTTTATTCAACTTCCATTGCCCTTTGAGGTGCTTAAGCGACTCGTGGTCTGTATGGATCAAAAATTATTTTGGAAGCAGGTAATGCTGCCATACGTCTAGTGCTCTCACTAGGGCATACAACTCCTTGTTATAGGTAGAGTACTTCAATTGAGCTCCATTCAACTTCTCACTGAAATATGCTAGAGGTCATTTTTCCTGCATCAACACAACACCTATACCAATCCCAGAAGCATCACATTCAAGTTTAAAAGTTTTATCAAAGTCAGGAAAACACAAAATATGAGTAGAACACAACCTATCTTTTAAAGTATTAAAAGCCCTATTTTGTTCCTCTCCCCACTTAAACCCAACATCCTTACAATCCTCCAAACTAGGCATGAAATTACTATCAAATTCAGAGTCAAATTCAATTTCCCCATTATCC
This sequence comes from Garcia nutans, assembly GCA_947685225.1. Taxonomy (NCBI): domain Eukaryota; kingdom Viridiplantae; phylum Streptophyta; class Magnoliopsida; order Malpighiales; family Euphorbiaceae; genus Garcia; species Garcia nutans. Next base: position 40,227,491 of record CANTUV010000024.1, read on the forward strand.
CTCATAAATATAGTCCTTTTATTGGGACATTGTGAAGCAATATGCCCATTACCCAAACATTTAAAGCACTTAATATTTCTATGCCTATTAGAAGAATTAGAAAAATTAATAGTACCTTTATTTTGCTGAAAAGGCTCCTTTGCTCTTTTCAAAATTGACACCTTTCACATTAGAATTTGAGTTTCTATCTTTAGACCTCTCATCTTTAGTCTTCTCATCTTTCTTTGACCACTTTGAGGTCCAAGTTAAGGTGTAATTAGAGGAACCCTTGTCTACTCCCTTTTGCTTGAGTTGCCTCTCAACCTTCATGACCATGTTTACCATCTCCTTAAGCTATATATAATGATACAGCTCTACTATTTTGCAATATCTCTATTTAAACCTCCCAAGAATTGAGCCATAGTAGCTTCTTTATCCTTTTCAATATTTGCTTGAATCTTTGTTGTCTCTATCTATTTGTGATAATCTTCTACTGACATAAACCCTTGTATGAGTCTTTGTAATTTTTGATATACCTCGTGACAGTAGTAGGATAGCACCAATCTCCTCCTCATGACAACCTTCATATTTGTCCACGTCTCAATAGGCCTCTCTCCATTCATTCTTCTTGTAAGTTTTAGTTGGCCCCACCATAACGATGCATAATCTATAAACTCAACTGGTGACAGCTTCACTTTCTTTCTCTCTGAATAGTTATGACAGCCAAAGATAAGCTCCACCTTCCTTTCCCACTCTAGGTATGTTTCAACATTATTCCTTCCTACAAATGTTGGAATCTTCTTCTTTATGGAATTGATGTTGTTGTCTCTTCTTCCTGGTCTCTTATCATCTCCTAGTCTTCTATCTCTTCCAGGCCTAACCCTTGAAGATTGAGTGTCATCTTCATAATCATCTTTATCAAGTTCATCATGGGACTCTGTATCTTCTTCATCATAATTTTGTTGCCTAGTTTCCCTCTGCCTAGTTGATGTAGCTTGTGATGGTTGGGATTGTTTAACAACCTCAACTTCATCCCTCAAATTCATAACATCCATACTAAACTTCTTAAATTGCTTTTGCATAGCCTTCCACAAGAAAACTACATCTTTCATGCTCATTTTGCCACTTTTGTCTGCCTCCTCAGACATGATGTAAAAATAGTAAGACAATATTAGAAAAAAAAAAACCTCACACTTCCCCTCATGTGTTTGCACTCAACAATATGTCACTCCACTTGTGTTTCACTCAAATTAGGCTTTTACCCTCATATTTGCTCACACTCTCTCGCCTTTTACCTCTCTTGTTCCTTTCTTGAAGTTGCACTTCAGAATTGAAATTCAACTAATTAGGTTAGTCATAAGCAGCAATCTATAGAAATTACAATGAAAGCCTAGCAAGAAATGAAAACACCTAGTTCTAGATGCAATTTGATAATCATTTGTAATAAATTTAAAAATAAGAAAAAAAAACACTAATGAAGAATTATATGTTTGTGAATGCAAGTAATCCTAAGAGCAACCAAAGTGCAAAAGTCACCCTTATATGCGTGGTAGAAGCAAAAGAATCAGCGAACAAAACAGTTTTGGAAAGATAATCAATAAAATTGACAAAACATGAAGCTAAAATAAAGAATTTTGATTCTTCCCCAAGTGGGAGCTGAAATAAACCATAGACTCTGTAATTCAGACAATCTTACATCAATTAGGAAGCTAAGATATGGTGTACGCAGGAAATTGATTAAAACTAAGAAAACTTAAACAGTTTTGGAAAGAAAATTAATAATCCCAAAAATTACACAAAAATTTTTGGATAGCCTGTTCGCCCTAAAATTGAATGATTTGGGGTTCGTGGCAGGCCGTTATGGGCTAATCCAATTATAAATGTCGGACTCAAAAATTAGTTTCTAAATTGGTATTGTGCGTACCGTAATTCTTCCATAGCAAAAGGTTATGGCCTCTCAAAGTTGACCCTTCCACCACCAAATTGGACCATTTATTTTTCAACCCTACATTCAATCCAAAAAGGTCTCCTTCACCCTAGCTTTGCTTTAGCATCCGCCAAATAATTTACATTGTTTTTTTTTTCATTTTTCTTCTTTTCATTTTTTTTTTCATTCTTTTCTTTTTTGTTGAAGCTGAAGAACTAATAGAACAAAATCTAAATTTCAAATTGATTGAAACAAAAATAACAAACCATAGAATTGATTAAAGTAAAAAAAAAAATATAATATCATGGAAAGCACAAAACATAGATAGAGCAAAGTCTTTGATACCAAATGATGTGGAATCCCAAAATTATAAAGAATCCAAAATCCCAACACACAAATTCAGTATGTCAACAACCCTAGAAGATTATTTGTCCTACCAAACCCCTAATTGACATGAAATTATAAATGTAGATAATTGGTAGAGTAAAGAAGAACTAGAAAGAATGCCACTAGTATTATCTTGATAAGTTGATTCCAATTCCTGATGCAACAAGAAGAAGATAAGCCCTCTCTTGAAGTGAAATTTGGCTAAGCCAAAGCTAATTTAATAGAATGATCAAAACTGTCATCTTACAACCCTAAATGAGCTATTAATAGATAAACCATAATTAGGGTTACAAGGTAGCATTTAGTTGGCTAATCATAACCTTAAGAAATAATTGATTAAATGAAGTCTAAATTTAACACAAAATAAACAAGGCCCTTGCTTTCTAAATAAGTATAACTATTGGGCCTTAATACATATTAATTAATAGGCCCACATGAATGGATTAAATTTATGGGATGCTTCTCCTTCACATCCTTGGCATCAAAGGCCTGTCCACCAATCATTTCTTCCATGAATCGACTCGCAAAGCCTTGGAATCCAGATTTAAGCTTCTTGGCCCTTGATCTTGTAATTGGCCCACTCGGTAAAACGAGCTCCATGCCATGTTGGCCACCTTTGCTTACTTCGCCAACCCTACTCATGTAACACCCTTATACCTCATATACATATATATATATACCCGGTATATATATAAAATATGTATATAGAATATAAAAATGTCACAGTACTGTCTTTTCAAAAATTTTCATAATTTCAAGATAATTTTTTTAAAACACTTGAAATGTATTTTATTAAATAATTATAAGTATTCATCAATGATTTAAAAAGTAAAAAGACATTTTAAAAGAAAATCTCTGGCAAAATGCTTTGTCTATAATTCAGATAATTATAAATTCCAATTTACATAACCTGCATTCAAACAAACACTCCCAATATTTTCATTCATTCAATTCTTTAATGTTTCACATATTTAACAAGCATTTATAAATATATATATATATCTATACATATATTCCATATCTCAATTTTTCAACATTAAAAGCCAAAAATCTCTTTTAATTTACATCATATACATGTGAAAAAAACATAATGTACATACTTAAAGTAAATTTCTCAGAGTTTAAAAATATATACATGAAATACAGATGGCTTTGGTCTGTGGTATTACGAGAAAATCCAAAAGCACCTAACTACAATCTAGACCTGGTGTGGTCTAGTAGTACTCTCTGAATTTCCCATATTTGTCTTGTTACCTGCACGATGAAATTCATTCGCACTAAGCATTTTGCCTAGTGGTTCATATTTTAGTATAAAATAAATGATATACATATATAGTGCCAATAATGCATTATAATTCAAATGTCACCCAACACATATGCACATTTATTTAACATATTAATCATATTAATCATCCACATGCACTGGGCATAAAAATTCTTATATAATGGTCTAGATCCAAAAATATTATCATGGGCTACCTCATTCATCTGTAACACCATCGTGTCTCACCCGAAGGCATAATAAGTATGTGACACCAGCGTGTCTCGCCCGAAGGCATAAAAATCTCAAAACAATAATCCGAAACTAAACCCTATATAATGTGACACGCAACATTTTTCCTTATATTCCACAGTTCTCATTTATTTTTTATATTTTTGACTCATGAACCACATCATCAACACTTTTAAAGCAAATGTGGCTCACTTCCACATTTTGGTGCACAATTTGCACTTTTCACATTTTACACACAACACATTTAGCCATTCTCCAATGGATTATCATGCCATAATCAATGCATACCAAACATTGTTACTTCAAACAGTGCCATACACATACATTCACATTAATCAAGTAACACATCACATTCAAATAATGAAATGTATTATGCTTAAAATCATTGAAATCAACCACATTCAATGTCAAAGTATGTACTAACCTTTTTCAAATGCACTCCAAGCTAAAAGCACTACCTCTCATTACTTGTTCCAAATGTTCTTCACCACTAAGTAGATGAAACAATTTCCTACTCAACACCTATTTAAAATGTGAATGTATAATATACATTAGGACCACATTTAAAGGTGTTTAAATCTTAAAACACAAATTGAAGCACATTCCATCAATTTCCCCTTTTCTAAGCCCTAAGGCTCTCCAACTTTAGAAATCAAATCCAAAGTGAGTTTTAAGCTTAAATATATCTAAAACATCACATTTTAATATATTTCAAGCATTAAAACTCTATTTAGAACCACTCTCCTCAAAACCCTAAATTATGCCCTAATTCAGTTCAATTTTGGTTCTTCACTCCAACAAATTCTAAATGGAAATTTGAACTCATTTCCATCATTAAAACCATTAAACAACACAATTTAAATTATGAAACCAAATAAACATGCATACTTTAGCCAACTTCTTCCAAAACCCTAACATCCTAACTACTTTTAAACTCTAACCAAACCCATCATTTTCTTTAATGTAACTTTAAAATCATTGTTCACTCATCAAAATAACTTCATCCATAACCATTCCAACAATTATAACATACCCCTTCATAAACTCAATTCAAACATATTCATAAATTTTCATAAAATTAGATAAGAAAGCTTACCAACTAATGAAGAAACCACTAAATCTCAATTCAATCCTTTAAAATCCTTCAAAATTTGGTGTTTGGAGCAAAAATCATCCTTGACCATGGTGAAAGTCGTGCTTGGGAGAGAAGAGAAGAAGAAGATGATGATAAATAGTTATTTTTAATTTTCTTTCTTCTTTAAATACCAACCATATATATATTATTTTAATATTTTTATTACTTAATTATTTAATTTATTTTAATTCCAAATTCCAATCTTTAGTAAAAAATTATTTAATTAATTTTAATTTTTATAAAATTTATTTACCATTTTGCCCCTCTTCACTATTTATCTTTTGTCTTTTTTCTAACTTATGTTTGAATTTATATGTAATGTATATTTTCATTATATTTCACACACATATATATGATATTTTATCACTTCCAACACCTCATTTAGCCCTTCAACTTATTAATTTAATTTAATTTAGTAAATTAGCGAATCTTATAGCTCAACTGCCAGCCTTGCTCCCACCGCTAGCCCTGCCATTGCCACCTTTGCTCGCATCAGTAGAGCTCCTCCAAGATAAGTAGAGGCAAACAAAGGGAAAGATTCTAAGATGGAAAGAAAAAGAAGATGAAAATGATGCCGTTCTTAAGCATTTGAAAAGGACACAAGTTAGCATCAACATTTGGGTCCTATTGGCTACATCCAAGAAGCATTAAGAGACTATGACCAAGGTTATGGCAAGCATGCAAATTTTGACTTTGCAACACCAGACGAGTTAGTCAACTTTATGGGAGCAAAGAAGCCAGGAGAAGAGAAGGGAGAAGGAGACAATAGAAAGGAGAATGGAGTTGAAATAGGAGTTGTATCCTTTTTCGATATTGACTTACTTGAAGAAGGAAGAGATCACATCTACCCACTTTTCATCAAGGTGGATTTACTATAAATGTATTCCCACTCAAAATTCTACCAAAGTTGGCCATGTCTACTCATGACCTGATTCCATATTAGGTGACAATCCGAGCTTATGATAATACTAAGAGGCCAGCAGAGGGGACCTTCAAAGCCCTAGTGAAAGTAGGTTGTAACATCCTCGAGTTTTTTAAAATAAAATAAAATAAAATTAAAATAAATAATTTAAGGGAGAAATGATGAGTTAGAAGTGAGAAAAACAAAGTGTATATGTTATATATATGTGTAATATACATAACATATAAACTCAAAAGTAAGTTAGGAAAAAGACAAAATATGAATAGTAAAGTCAAAGGGTAAAATGGTAATTTAACTTTAAAAAAAAAGAAATTAATTTTGAATGGATAACCATAATTAAAATTTTAAAAAATAAATAATTAATTTTTAACTAAATTATTTAAATAATATATATATATATATGGGAAATTAAATAAGAAAGAAAAAGTCAAATTTTGAGTTTTCTTTTTCCTATCTTCTTCCTCCTTAGGCCAAACCACCATTGAAGCACGAGACATATCTTCTCTTCTTCCAATCACCAAATTTTGAGTAGATTTTCAAGAATCAAAAGAAGTTTTGGAGATTTTCCAACAAATTGGTAAGCTTTCTTACCTTATTTCCAAGTTTTAAGGCAATTTAAGCTTAAGTGTGATTTGGGCTTTGGATGGGCTGATTGTAAATGGCTTCTATGCATGGTAAATAAGTTATTTTAATGAGTAGGCAATGATTCTATGGCTGAATGGTTGATAGGTTTAAGTTTTGGTAGAATTTGAGAGAGGTAGTAAGGTTTAGGGTTATGGAAAAGGGGTATTGTTCAAGATTGCTGTTCAATTGGTTTCATCACTTACATCATGTTCTTTAATAATTTAAATTATGGAAATGTACTTAAATTAACAATTGGAATTGGTTAGAGTGATGAACCAAAATCAAAGTGACTTAGGGTTTGAATTTTGGAGTTTTGATGGAAGAGTGGTACATTATGCTTTAATGCTTAAAGTGTGTTAAAATATAATGTTAAAAATGTTTTTTGCTTTAAACTCCATTTGGAATTAGTGTGATTGGTTTGGTAGAGTTAAAGTGCCTTAAGGCTTAAGAAAGGGGAAATTGAAGGATTAGATTTTTATTGATGTTTAGTAGTTGAAACACCTTAAAATGTGATGCTAATGTCTATTTGTTATTAACATTTTGGTTGAGTAAGTTGTTGTTCTAACAACTTAGTGAGTGAAGGTTTTGAAGAAGCTGAGCTTGTAAGCTTGGAAGTGCCTTTTTGAGAGGTATGTACACACTTTGATTATTATGCATTAAATTGCACTTGGTTGACATGTTTTATGATTGAATGATTTGGTGACTATGCCACTTTGATGTGTGAATTCACATTAAAAATTGCATAGGTATTTGTTTAAAGTTTGAAATGCATAATGTGTGTGTTTATGAGCCACTTTGGGTTGGCTAAAAGCATTAAGGTAAATGTTTGTGAAAATTGCATTAAAATGCTTGGTGAATGTGCAATTCGGCCATATCATGTTTGTGGCAGGAGAGTTGATGAAAATATGTGAAATTAATAAGAAATAATGGAAATTGGAAAAAGAATGGAAATTGGCATAATTGCCAAAGATTGAGAAAAAATGTGAAATGGTTTAAGTAATGTGTGTAGCCTTATGTAATATCAAATTCTAAAGTATTGGGTTTGATGTGATATGGTATACCGGACATTTGCCTTCGGGCCAGATGCTGGGCATCATTATTATTGCCTTCAGGCCAGGCGCTTGGCGCCAAAATGTTTGCCTTGAGGCCAGACACTAGGTGTCAAATATGAATCCAAAACGATATCTCTGGAACTTGTGTATTATATAGGGTCATTTGGACCCAATACATGTGTATGAGAAATGTGGTTATTTGAAAGTGTTTATTGAGGTATGAGAAATGTGGTTATTTGAAAGTGTTAATTGATGCCTGGTACCACTCCCATCTTTATTACTCCTTATTGGATGGCATCTGGAGAATTAAAGGAGTTGAAGGTACAGTTGTAGGAGTTATTGGATAAAAGGTTCATTTACCCTAGTGTATCACCTTGGGGAGAACATGCATTATTTTTAAAGAAGAAGAATGGAAACTTGAGGTTGTGTATTGATTATCGATATTTGAATAAGGTGACCATCAAGAACAAATACCCATTGCCTCGTATCGATAATTTGTTTGATCAGTTGAAGGGAGCAACCATATTCTCTAAGATTGACTTAAGATTAGGGTATCATCAGTTGGGTTAGAGATGTAGATGTACCCAAGATGGCTTTTCGCATGAGGTATGGGCATTATGAGTTTTTAGTGATGCCTTTTGGATTGACCAATGCACCTGTTGCATTCATGAATTTGATGAATTGGGTGTTCAGGCCATACTTGGATCAATTTGTTGTAGTGTTCATTGATGACATTTTGGTATACTCTTGTAGTAACAAAGAGCATTATAGGCATTTGTGAATTGTATTGCAGACATTGAGGGAGAAACAACTGTATGTCAAGTTATCTAAATGTGAGTTTTGGTTAGATTAGGTGACTTTTCTAGGACATGTTAGTTCAGCAGAGGGTATTAGAGTTGATCCGAGTAAAGTTGAGGCAATTTTTAATTAGAGTCCACCGAAAAATGTGATCAATATTAGAAATTTTATGGTATTGGCTGGTTATTATCATTGATTTTGAAGGAATTTTCCATGATAGCTTCTCCACTCACCAGATTACATAAAAAATATGTGAAATTTTTATGGACTGATCGATGTCAAATGAACTTTGAGCAGTTGAGAGACATGTTGACTCAAGCTCTAGCTCTTATTCTACCTGTAAAAGGCAAACCAATAGTGATATATAATGATGTGTCACATAATGGTTTGGGGTGTGTGTTGATGAAGGAGGAGTTATTGCTTATGCTTCTAGACAGTTGAAGCCTCATTAGTTAAATTATCCAACTCATGATTTAAAATTAGTAGCTGTTGTTTTTGCATTGAAGATTTGGAGAAACCATTTATATGGAGAGAAGTATTTCATCTACACTGATCATAAAAGTTTGAAGTATTTAGGAGTCCAGAGAGAGTTGAATCTTCAGTAGAGGCGATGGTTGGAGTTGATTAAGGATTATGATTGTTTGATTGATTATCATCCTGGCAAGGCATATGTAGTTGCAGACGCCTTGAGTCGGAAGGCAATGGCTAGGATGACTGCCTATGCTCTTATGTTACTTATTGAGTTAAGAGCATTGCATGCCAGATTTGAGGTTTGTGATGATAATGCTCTTATGGCTCAGTTACAGGTGAAGCCATTATTGCCTGATCAGATTAAAAAGGCACATATATCAGATTTGAAATTGCAGAAGATTGTGGAGGATTGCAAAAAGGGGGAGGGCAAGGATTTTCATGTGTGGAATGATGATAAGCTTATGGTATAGAGGTAGATTATGTGTTCCTAAAGATGTGGACTTGAAAAAGAGGATTTTGGAGGAGGCACATCAATCTTCATATGCTATGGATCCTGGAAGTACCAAGATGTATCAAGATTTGAGGCAACATTATTGTTGATTTGGTATGAAGAGGGACATAGCAGAGTTTGTGTCGAGATGTCTCACATGTCAGAGGGTGAAGGCTGAGCACCAAGTTTCTTTGGGGTTGTTGTAGCCTTTATCAATACTTGAGTGGAAGTGGGAGCAAGTGACCATGGATTTTGTGTCAGGGTGTCCTTTGACTAGAGGAAACATGATGCAATCTAGGTGATAGTTGACAAGATGATGAAGTCAGCTCACTTTCTTACAGTGAGGATGGACTACTCTCTTGATAGGCTAATTGAGCTGTATATCAGTGAGATTGTGAGATTACATGGAGTCTTAGTTTCATTGGTATCATATCAAGATCCCAGATTTACATCTAGATTTTGGAGGAGTTTGCAAGATGCTTTGGGTACTCGATTACATTTTAATACAGCATTCCATCCGCAGACAGATGGACAATTAGAGAGAGTGATTCGGGTTTTAAAGGATATGTTGAGGAGCTATGTTATTGAGTTTATTGGGAGTTGGGATAGACATTTTACCTTTGGTTGAATTTGCATGCAACAACAGTTTCTAGTCCAGCATCGGGATGGATCCTCATGAGGACTTATATGGCAGGAAATGCAAGACACCTTTTGTATTGGGATGAAGTTGGTAAATGAAAGTTAGTGGGTCCCAATTTGATCAAGAAAAATAGAGGAAAAGGTTAAAGTGGTTCGGGATCATTTGAAAGCGGCTTCAGACCAATAGAAGTCCTATTCAGACCTAAAGCAAAAAGACATTGAGTTCAGTGTGGGGGACAAGGTGTTCTTGAAGTTATCTCCATGGAAGAAAATTCTGAGATTTGGATGGAAAGGGAAATTGAGTCCTCGTTTCATTGGCCCATATGAGATTTTGGAGAGAGTAGGACCAGTGGCCTACAGATTGGCTCTGCCGCCTGAGTTAGAGCAGATACATAATGTCTTTCATATCTCTATACGGCGGAGATATAGATTAGATCTATATCATGTGCTATCAGTTGAGTCCATCAAGGTAAATCCATATCTAACCTATGAGGAGGAACCAGTGGCAATCTTGGCACGAGAGGTAAAGGAGTTGAGAAATAAGAAGGTGCCACTGGTAAAGGTTCTTTGGAGGAATCATTCTTCTGAAGAAGCAATATGGGATAGTGAGCAGACGATGCAGAGCTAGTATCCTCAGTTATTTCAGAGCTGATATTAGATAATTTTGAGGACGAATTTCTTTTAAGGGGGAGAGAGTTATAACATCCTTGAGTTTTCTAAAATTAAAATAAATAATTTATGGGAGAAATGATGAGTTAGAAGTGAGAAAAATAAAATGTATATGTTATATAGATGTGTAATATACATAACATATAAAGTCCAAAGTAAGTTAGGAAAAAGACAAAAATGGTAAATTTACTTTAAAAAAAGAAATTAATTTTGAATGGATGACCATAATTAAAATTTTTAAAAGTAAATAATCAATCAATTAATTAAATTATTTAAATAATATATATATATAGATGGGAAATTAAATAAGAAAGAAAAAGTCAAAATTTAAGTTTTCTTTTTCCTCTCTTCATCCTCCTTAGGCCGAACCACTGTTGAAGCACAAGGAAGATCTTCTGTTTTTCCAAACACCAAAATTTAAATAGATTTTCAAGAATCGAAAGAAGTTTTGGAGGTTTTCTAACAAATTGGTAAGCTTTCTTACCTTATTTCCATGTTTTAAGGCAATTGAAGCTTATGTGTGATTTGGGATTTGTATGGCTGGTTGTAAATGGTTTCTATGCATGGTAAATAAGTTATTTTAATGAGTAGACAATGATTCTATGGTTAAATGGTTGATAGGTTTAAGTTTTGGTAGAATTTGAGAGAGGTAGTAAGGTTTAGGGTTATGGAAAAGGGGTATTGTTCAAGATTGTTGTTCAAATGGTTTCATCAATTAGATCATGTTGTTTAATGATTTAAATGATGGAAATGAACTTAAATTAACAATTGGAATTGGTTAGAGTGATGAACCAAAATCAAAGAGACTTAGGGTTTGAATTTTGGAGTTTTGATGGAAGAGTGGTACATTATGCTTTAATACTTAAAATATGTTAAAATATAATGTTAAAGATATTTTAAAGCTTTAAAATCCATTTGGAATTAGTGTGATTGGTTTGATAGAGTTAAAGTGCCTTATGGTTTAAGAAGGGGGAAATTGAAGGATTAGGTTTTTATTGATGTTTAGTTGTTGAAACACCTTAAAATGTGATGCTAATGTGTGTTTGTCATTCACATTTTGGTTAGGTATTGAGTAAGTTGTTGTTCCAATAACTTAGTGAGTGAAGGGTTTTGAAGAAGTTGAGCTTGTGAGCTTAGAAGTGCCTTTTTGAGAGGTATGTACATACTTTGATTATTGTTCATTAAATTGCACTAGGTTGATATGTTTTGTGATTGAATGATTTGGTGACTATGCCTCTTTGATGTGTGAATTCATATAAAAAGTGCATAAGTATTTGTTTAAAGTTTGAAATGGATAATGTGTGTGTTTATGAGCCACTTTGGGTTGGCTAAAAGCATTGAGGTTAATATTTGTGAAAAATGCATGAAAATGCTTGGTGAATGTGCAATTCGGGCATATTATGTTTGTTGCAGGAGAGTTGATGAAAATATGTAAAATTAATCAGAAATAATGGAAAAAGTGGAAAAAGAATGGAAATTGGCAGAATTGCCAAAGATTGAGAAAAATGTTAAATGATTTAAGTAATATGTGACCTTGTGTGATATCAAATTCTAAAGTATTGGGTTTAGTGTGATACGGTATACCAGACATTTGCTTTCAGGCCAGATGCTGGGCGTCATTATTATTGCCTTCGAGCCAGATGTTGGGCATCATTATTATTGCCTTCAAGCCAAACACTGGGCATCAATATATTTGCATTCGGGCCAGACACTAGGTGTCAAATGTGAGTCCAAAATGATATCTTCTAAAACTTGAATATTATATTAAGTCATTTGTGCCCAATTCATGTGTATGAGAAATGTGGTTGTTTGAAAGTGTTAATTGAGTGACTTGCATTATGGAAACACATGTTAAGTTTATATTTTGAAAAGAAATTCATTTTTCATTATTCATGTGATTTTCTTTATTTTAAAGTATGTACCACTAGGTAATTTTGCTTAGCACGATTTGTGTATTACACAAGTAACAGGGTTATTGCAGAGAGCCCTGCTGAACTAGAGCAGATGTAGAGCATCCCTATTTTCTGGAGTTTTGAATTGGCCGTCACATACTAGGACTGTGCAAACATTAATATGTTCAATTTGATAACTTAACTTTTAAATATATATGTTATGTTATAAATATGTAAATGATGTAATTTAAAAAAAAAACACACATGGGATTGAATTTTTGTAAATAATGGTTATGTATATGTATAAATGTATGTTTGAGTGTTATGGGAAAATTAATAGAGTTTTTGAAGTATGAAATGTTGCAATTATTTTGGGAGTGTGTTTTCTGCAAGTTGTGAAATGTTGAAATTTTTGGGATATCCGAATTACTAACAAAACTCTAGTAAATTTTTCCTAGAGATTTTTATATAAAATATTTATTTTTAGTAATTAAAACCAAAGTGGAATATTTTTATTTACTTTTAAAAATGCATTTTATATGGAATATTAATTCAAAAATATTATGAATGTTTGGTAAAATTGTGTTGTGGCATTCTTGTACCGTATATGCATATTTTACATATACCGGGTGTGTGTATTATATGTATATAGGGTATAAAGGTGTTACATAGGTCCTATTAAAATCTATGGTGTAATTTGTAGTTCTAGACATATTAGTTACTTTTGCAAGGCTATTAGGTTGCCCATGATTTCACCCTCTCGGTGGAGTTCCCTCAACACTCCATTAAAAGATCAAGTTTCTAAGTGATGATGGGATGGTAGTAATTGAGGTAGAAAAATAGTGATCTGGTTAATTTTCTTATGATAGAAAGGCCTCTCAATGGTTTTGAAGTCATTGGCATCTCTGAAGGTGTGATAGGATGTTCTAAGATTCTGACCATGGTGAAGTAAATGAACTACCTACCAGGAATTGGTCTTAGAAAGGGGCTAGGCTATGGAAGAACTGATGGAGCTTCCTAATTTCAAGACTCCAATATTTAGAAAGGGGCTAGGCTATGGAAGAACTGATGGAGATGTTCTACAAAATGGAGATAAGAAGATGGAATTCCCTCCACTTGAGAAGATATTTGTTAAAGCTCTAGAATTGGGACCTTTACAAGGGAAGCCAAAGCCTGTCATGTTCATGGTAAAGATGATTCTAGGTTTTGAGATCTTTGCTGATATTGCTGAGCTTACTGAATAGGTGAAAAAGATGATCATCTCAACAATTGACTAGAAAGTTAGGCAATAGGAGAAGAAGGAAGCTGGAATAGGAATCTAGAAAACTTCGGAGGAAATTGTTGCTTTCATTAAAGGACAATTTGAAGATCTTGTAATTTGTAATGAGGAGAACACATATTTTAATTTTGATTTTGATTTGTCTACTCTTTATGAGGATGATGATGTTTTCTTTTCTAAAATGAATACAATAAAGTCTGATTTTGCTTACTTGTGTGATGTTTTCCCTCATGGTTGCATTCATACGTGTGGTGATTATATGAGCATTTTTAATATTAACTCTATTGACACTCAATCATTAAATTTGGAAACATGTGAAAACCCTAAAAATATTAGCATAACATCTAACCTTACTCCTAAAGAGAGAGAGAGATTTGAAAAAAAAGATTCAAAAAATATAAAGAAGTTTGATTCAAAAAATATAAAGAAGTTTTTGCATGGTGCTATGAAGATATGTGTAGACCCTTGATTTTGGCCCTAAGCTAGTCCGATCCTAATTAAGGAAGGCTTAGTCAAGTTCGGTTCATTCTTAATGGCTTAAACCTATTTTAAAGCCTTTAATTAGATTGGTTCAATTTTATTAGGCCTAAAATAAGCCTGTTCAATTTTGAATGCCCTAAAAAATGGTTTGATTCGAATTTAGAAGGGTTGGGTGTTGATCCAAGTCGATATGTGACATGTCCATATCGAATTGGTGGCCACCAATTTGATATGGATTTGGGTCCATATCGAATTGGTTGTCTACTAGTTCAATAGGGACCATTCTGTATTGATTCTAGACTCTTAATTCTGGTCCATATCTAATTAATCCAATTCGACATGTATACGGTTTATGAGATTGATCCAGATGAAGCTCAGTTTAAACGGTTTTAACCTAGTTTGTTTCTACAAATATGTGATTAATAGGTTAAACACGGGGACAACAACCAGAAGGATTAACACACAGAGAGCAAGAAAGGAGCAACCAAAGTGATCAAATAGCAAGAGACAAACTTTGATTAAGGAATGAATAAGCAGTAAAATAAAAGCCCTAGCAACACATAGAAGGAGAGAGACGAGAACAAAAAAATAGAAAAGAGGAAAAGCAAACAATGACAGCTCAAAAAAAGGGAAGGCAGTAGCTTCTGTCTTCATTCCACTCAACCAAGAATTAACATTGGTGTAGGCAGAATACTTGAATCGACATAAAATATTAGTGGAGTCTTCAAACACAGGTCCAATCTTCTAATTCAATTATTTTATCCAGTATTTGCATCACATCAACTTATTTATTCAAAATTTATTCGTCCATTGTACCACTTAAATATTTCAAAATTCTCTTAGTAGCATTCAAGTGTGAATCTTTAGGACAAGTTTGAAATCTAGCACAAAGACATACACCATAAATTATATCAGGTCTAGAAGCAGTTAAGTAAAGTAGTGATCTGATAATACCTCAATATTTCTTTTCATCTACTGCTTTATCATTTTCATCTTTACCCAATTTCAAGGATGTGCTCATAGGAGTTTTGCTAGTTTTGCAGCCATCCATTCCAAATTTCTTGATGAGTTCTTTTGTATGTTTGGATTGGTTGATGAAGATCCCATCTTCACATTGCTTGATTTGTAGTCCAAGGAAGAACTTGAGTTCACCCATCATGCTCATTTCAAATTCCCTAGTCATACAACAAGCAAATTCTTTGCACAAGGCTTCATTAGTAGCTCCAAATATTTTGTCATCCACATAAATTTGTACAATCAAAATGTTATGCTTGTCCTTTTTAACAAAGAGAGTTGTATCTACTTTTCCTTTTGAAAAACCATTTTCAAGCAAATATGCACTTAGTTTATCATACCATGCTCTTGGTGCTTGTTTCAATCCGTATAAAGCTTTGGTAAGTTTGAAAACATGATCAGGAAATTTGTAGTTTTCAAAACCAGGAGGTTGTTCTACATAAACTTCTTCACTTATAAGTCCGTTTAGAAATACACTTTTAACATCCATTTGAAAGAGTTTAAAGTTCATGTGACATTCAAAAGCAAGTAATATTCTAATAGCTTCTAATCTTGCTACAGGGGAAAAAGTTTCATCATAGTTAATACTTTCTTCTTGATTATAGCCTTTGGCTACCAACCTTGCTTTATTCCTAACAATGTGACCATTTTCATTAAGCTTATTCCTATAGACCCATTTGCATCCTATGATAGAGTGATCTGTAGGTCTAGGAGTGAGTTGCCAAACATTATTTCTTTCAAATTGATTAAGTTCATCTTGCATTGCAGTTATCCAACTTTCATCATTTAAAGCCTCCTCAATGGTCTTTGGCTCAATTTGAGAAACAAAAGCAAAATTAACATCTATATGATTAATCAGTATGAGCTTGAAGAAAAGACTCAAGATCTACCTAAGGATTGGCAATACAAGAAAGATCATCCTAAGAAACTCATCATTGGTGAAACATCTAAGGGAGGTTCAAGAGTACCTGCAGGTTCATTGAAAGTACTACCTTTCTTTTGATCAAGTTTAGATGATTCATCAAATACAACATGCATTGTTTCATCAACAACTAGAGTTTTCATGTTAAATACTCTATATGCTTTGCTATATGATGAGTATCCTAGGAATATGCCTTCATCTTATTTGGATGAAAATTTTCCAAGATTTTCCTTGGTGTTCAATATGAAGCATTTGCATCCAAATACTCTAAAATATCCAATTCTGGGAATTCTTCCATTCCATAGCTCATAAGAAGTTTTACTAGTTAAATGCCTTTTGTAAACACGATTTGTAATGTAACAAGATGTATTAACGGCTTCCGCCAAAAATAAGATGGTAAATCATATTCATTGAGCATTGTTATAGCCATTTCAATTAAGGTTCTATTTTTCCTTTCAACTACACCATTTTGCTGTGGAGTTCTAGGAGTAGAAAAATTATGTGAAATGCCAAGTTCATTACAAAAACTTTCAAAGTTTTCATTCTCAAATTCTTTGCCATGATCACTTCTAATAGATGTGATCACATATCCTTTTTCATTTTGAACTCTTTTTGCAAATGTTTTGAAGTAATTAAAAGCTTCATTCTTTTGAGCTAAAAAATTAACCCATGTGAATCTAGAGTAATCATCAACAAGAACAAATGCATATAATTTGCCTCCTAAGCTTGTAACTCTATTTGGTCCAAACAAATCCAAATGAATGAGCTCTAAAGGTCTAGAGGTACTTATAACATTCTTTGATTTAAATGAACTTTTATGTTGCTTACCATGTTGACAAGGTTGACAAATTCTATCTTTATCATATTTTATCTTAGGGAGTCCATCAACTAGGTTTTCATTACAAATATATTTTAATTGATCCATACCAGCATGTCCTAGTCTTCTATGCCATAACCATGCATCATTATTAGTAGATATGAGACATTTAAATGCATGATTTGAATGTATGTTGATATTATAAGTGTTGTTTGTCCTAGTACCCTTAAATATGATAACACCATTTGAATTTGTGATTTTGCATTCTTTGGAATCAAAATTAACAAAGTATGATTTATCACATAGTTGACTAACACTTAGCAAATTATGTTTCAAGCCATCAACAAGCCATATATCTTCTATCAAATCTTTACCAATTGAACAATGGAGCCAACACCAATAATTTTACCTTTAGCATCATTTCCAAAAGTTACATTACCTCCATGTTTGTAGGAAATACTTGTAAAGAGCTTTGTATTCCCGGTCATATGCCTTGAGCACCCACTATCCACAAGCCATGTGCTTTTGTTGATAGTAGATTTTAGGCATACCTACAAGGCAATTGTGGTCATCTTCTCTTAGGTACCCACATGAAGTTGGGTCCTTGATGGTTAGTAATAAAGGTGTCTTCTAACTTGAGATGAGCCTTTCTTATATGATAGAAAAAACTTTTATGTCCAAACTTCATGCAATATGTGCATTTCCATGGTATTTTATATTTCTGCATTTTTCTTTTTGTATTCCAAGTATCATGCATACAACTACAAATATGTGATTGCTTTTGTGCAAGTTTAGTGTACAGAAATGCATGATTACTTTTAGCTTTATTTCCTAGTGAACCATAAGAAGTTCTTTTGGTACTTTTAGACTTGGTGTGAGCATCTTTGTCCCTTATGATATTAACATTAGAAATTTTAGTAGTAGATGCTTTTACAAATGTTGGATTGCTTGGTGCAATATTGGTTGATCCATTGAATCCTAATCCATATTTTAAGGAGGGTGATCTTTGGTTAACGATTAATGTGTCTAAGGCTTCCTTTCCTTTATGAAATCTTAAAATTGATTCTTTTAGTTCTTTTAGTTCATGCTTCAAAATTTCATTCTCTTTAATAATTTTTTCTAATTCATGTGAGTTTTTATTTAACTCTTCTATTGAATTCATCAAGTGTTCATTTGAGGTTTTCAATTCTAAGGTAGAGTTCTTTAAGCATATAAAATCCTTTTCTAACTTAGAGTTTTTTTTCTTTATAGAGCATCATTTTAGAAAAATATTTTTCTATTTTAAAGTTCATGTGCTCAATCAAATCACTATCATCTAGATCATCAATATCATTATGTGCTACTAGATCAAAGGATTGAGTACTTACCTCATTGGAGTCATCTTCAATAGCCATGAGACATAGGTTTGCAATTCCTTCTTCTTCTTCTTCTTCTTCACTTGAAGAGGAGTCATCCCATGTGGCTTTGAGAGACTTTTTCTTTTCTTTGTCCCATTTCCTTTTATTCTTTACTTTGAAGCAATTCGATTTAATGTGACTAGTTTTTCCACATTCATAGCACTTTACCTCATTTTTCTTTTCTTTATCTTTGAAGGAGAATTTAGGAAGTGTACCTTTATTTGCTTGTAATCTTTTCTTCCTTTTCCATTCATTGATTCTTTTTGAGAACGTTGCCATTTCATCTTCATCATCAGTACCTTCGTTGCTTGAGCTCTCAACTTCTTTGATTGCTTTGAGCGCAATTGGTTTTCTCTTTTCTTTTTCACCTTGATCTTCTTCTTTTTCACTGTGTAGCTCAAATGTGAGTAGTTTTCCAACAAGCTCATCGGTTCTCAATGTGCTAAGATCATGAGCTTCTTCGATGGATGATGCTTTTGATTCAAAGTTCTTTCTAGCTCTTAGGGCTCTCAAGATTTTACTATTTACATCACCTTAATCATATACCTTGCCATACTTCTTTAGTTCATTGACAATAGCAAGCAAGCGATTGGTCATGTCGGTGATGTTTTCATTTGATTTCATCTTGAATAACTCATACTCATGAACATGCATTTGTTTCTTGGTGAATCTTACTTGAGTCATACCTTCATGGTAGTTTTTGAGTGTTTTCCAAATGCAATGTGCACAAGTTAAATGTTGAACTCTTCCACCTTCTTCTCTTGAAATGGAATTCATCAAGATGGAAGCGACTCTATTGTTCTTGAATCGATCTTTGACATTGATAGTTGACCATTGTGCTTTGGGAAGAGGAACTTGAATATCATCAACTTCATAAGTGGGAGGTTTCCACTCACTTTCCACAAAATCCCATAGTTCAATCCCTTCACTGCCTAGAAACAAATACATTTTGTGTTTCCAGTAGGAATAATCAGTTCCATCAAAGTAGGGTCTAAGAATAGTGTTAAGATTTCCTTGAGAGATAGAGTTTGATGAAGAAGAAGTTGCCATAGTAGATCAAATTTCACAATTAAGTTTAAGAAATTTCAAGCTCTGATACCAAGGGGGGGTGAATTGGTTTCCTCAAGGAATAATGGCAAATTAGAAATTCAACAAACAAGAAATGCGGAATAGAGAAATGGTTGAGTAGTGAATGAAAGAAAGAACACACAAGATTTATAGTGGTTCGGATTTTCTTCAATCCTACATCCACTTCCTTAATAACTTGTTAAGGTTTCACTAATCTTTGAAGTTTTACAAGCTCACTTCCAACTTTGGTGTTTTCACAAGTTCACACCTAACTTGACAAGTGTTTTGCTAAGGCTTACACTCAAAACCTTTACAAGAGTTTTTCTAGGCTTACTCTCACAACCTTTACAAGAGTTTTACTAGGCTTACTCTCACAACCTAAGTGTTTTCCAAGCTCACACTCAAACTTATACAATGGTGTTTTCAATGCTTACACCTAACATTCATTACAATTCAAATGTAAGTTTAAGTAAAAGAAAATATGTTGCTTGGCTATAAAGTCTTTTATTCTCTCTTCACATCACTTTATTTTTCTTAGAGTAGCAATGTATTTATAGCCAATGTGGTCTAACTAGCCGTTATAGATAGTGAGCATAAAGTGTTGGCAGTTTAGACCTTTTTCAGTAAACTGTTCGAAGCATTTTGCGGTCGTTCTTCATATAAGGATGGTCGCGCTCATGTCTCACACAGTCATCCTTGGACAAGGTACGGTCACTGCATTTAAATTTGCTTCAACGGTTGAATTTGAGTGCTCTGCAGCAGGAATCTTGCCCATGCTGTGGTTGTCGGGACAGTCACGCATATGATAGGTGCGGTCACCCTTTTTGAATGCTGAAGTGGGTTTATAGCGGTCATCACATGTGGCATTCTTTGACTGGGCAAAATGAAAGTCCGCCTAAATATGAATTTCGCGGTCGCCCTAGGTGAAATCTCGCGGTCGAGTTGAGACACTTGCGTAGAACTTCTGGACGCACCTTAGGACGCGAACACTACTGTCAGTTTAAGCCGATTTCTCCTGAATCATCAGAGCAGTTGCGGATATAAAAGGGCGGTCGCAAAAGTGATAAGCAAGACCGTATCCTTTGTCGTTCTTATCACCGCGAACCTTACTGTAACTAGGATGATTTGGGTTTCTTGTGTTGCGATCATCCATGAATGTAGGATGGTTGATCTTGTGTAAGTGCGGTCGCGACTAAGGTCGGGTTTCTGACCGCGAAACCTACTGTGATATAGTTTCATCCTTCAATTGAATGGGGCGGTCATTTCCATGTCTTGTGCGACCTCTAAACATGCTCTGTTCAATTTTATTTGAAACAACCTAATCCTGCAACAAGGTTCTTCAAACACATGTTAAATAAGTCATTCAATTTGAGTTGTTAAGGATCAAAATTGAGATCATTTGTCTAATAGCTACTGTGAAGATTTTGAAAATTTGATTTAATTAGGGTTTGTGACTAATATCATGAAATAGGGTTTCTAGGGTTTTATGTTTAACAATTAGGGCTTTGGAAAAAGGAAAGTTAAGTACACGGACTCATAATTCACAAATGAATATTGACCCCCTTCGACGAGCCCATACGGCGGTCCCGCCCCTTGCGGGGGAAAATTTTGGAAATTGGTTTTTAGGGTTGTAGGTTTTGGTGTTTAAAATTAAGATTTTAGGATTTAAGATTTAGAAAATAGGGTTTCAGAGTTGGAAGAAACTAATGTTACTTTTTAAAAGAATAATGCTTACTGTGTGATTTTGGAAAGAAGAATTAATTAGGGTTAAAGATTTTGATATTTGAAAAATAAGGTTACTGGATGTTTGAATTAGAGATTAGGTTAGGGTTTTAAGAAAACAGTTTATTATTTTATGGTTTTAGAAAAGTGTAATTAGGGTTTTAGATTTCAAAAATATGTTTTATAGGTATTAAGGAATTAGGGTTTTGAAAAATAGTTTTTAGGGTTTCAAGTAAAGTTTGGATGGTTTGTAGAATAATTGATCAAATTGTATGATGAAATAATTAATCCAACTTGATGAAGCTACTGTAAATATAAACAAAGAAAATAGAGATTCAAACCTACGTAGTTGGTTCCTCCACAATTGATTTCTAGATGAACAATGACAAAGGCAGTGTTACTGCCTTTGATGTGTTAATGATTGCTTCTTGTTGCTAATATCTCTTGCTTGCTAGGCTTCTCTTTTGGCCGATAGAATTTTTGAGTCTCGGATCTAGAAAACAATTTTCTTCCTTGTAAAATAATTTTTTTCGACCCCCTTAATTCTGAGTTTTAATGTGGTATTTATAGGAAAAAAATAATAAAACTACTTCTAATTGTTTAAGGAAACTAAAACTAATTACGAAAAAAACCAAAACCAAATAGAATTTGGTTTCGGAAAAAACTGCGTTGGAAAATTGTGCTAGCAAAAAAATGGCTGAGGGTTGGAATTGCGAGAGCTGCGAGGGAAAATTAAGGGCGGGCCTGTGGCGAAATGGCCTATGGCCAATTCACATTAGGCAATGAATTTTTTCATCGCCGATTTTTCCGTCGCCGATTTTTATTTATTTGTTTATTTATTTTTATTTATTTAACTTTATCATTTTTATTTTTATTAAAAATTATAAATAATAAATACTAAAATAAATATTATTTAATTAAAATACCATAAAAATTATTTTGGACTATATAAAAAATATCGGACCAGACTGGGTAAAAAATTAAGGGTTTACAGAATGACTCGTACTTAATTTTTTATAATCCCGATTGGAGAAATCACCCTAATTTTGCATGGAAGAACCAACAACAAATTCCACCTCAACATTCATTCCAACCTTATCAAAGGGGACCCCAATTTCAACGTCAAGGTTCAAATCACGAGCAAGTCAAGAAACCTTCACTTGAAGACAATTTGAATGCTTTCATTCATATGAGCTCTCAAAATCAAGAGAACAACAAACGATTCGACTCTTTGAAAGCCTCACTTAAGAAGGTTGAGACGCAAGTGGGTCAATTGGCTAATCAATTATAAGCTAATCAAAAAGGAAAATTTTCAAGCCAACCAAAGCAAGCCAAAGCAAGCACAATCTTAAGAAGTGGTAAGGTACTTGATAACAAAATCGGTGATAATAACATAATGATTCTTTGGATGCAGGAATAATGGAAGAAGATGGCAAGGAAATACAAGGAGGCAAAGATCAACCAATTGAGCCTAAGAAAGTTAGTGAGGAGGCATCAGTGGCACCAAAGCTGCATAAATCTCCAAATTCATACAGACTGCCAATTCCTTTTCCAAGTAGGTTAAAAAATGAGAAGCATGATATGCAATTTACTGAAATTTATAATATGCTCTCAAAGGTAAGTATTAAACTTCCCTTACTTAAGGTGATTAAAAATATGCCATCATATGCCAAATATTTTAAGGAGCTTAACACAAAAAAGAAAAAATATGAGTTGAATGAGAAGGTGATAGTCTCGGAAGTAACAAGTGTTGTTTTATAACATAGGTTACCTCCAAAACTAAAGGATCCTGGAAGCTTTATAGTTAATATCTCTATGGGAAATGGGAAAGAAACTATTGGTATCTGTGACTTAGGAGCAAGTATAAATTTGATGCCATACTCTGTTTACTTGAAATTAGAGCTAGGGAACTTAAACCAACTAAAATGGTTTTGCAACTTGCTGATAGAACTCTTTGATACCTAAGGGAATCGTAGAAGATGTTCTAGTTAAGGTAGGTGGTTTAATTATACCCATTGATTTCATTGTCTTAGATATGGGGGAAGAAATTTCTAGAGATTCTGAACATACAATTTTGTTAGGGAGACCTTTTATGGCCACAACTAACACATTAATTAATGCTAAAAATGGAAAATTTACCATGACTGTTTTAGGTCAAACTGTAGAATTTTTAATTTTTAACACTTCCCCTATTCCCACTACTGCTTTATATGAGGACTATTCTTTCATTAATTTTGCTGATAATGCTATTGAAGAAGTTTTCTTGCAGGAGAGTGGCGAAGACAAACTAGAAAGGGCTTTAAATGTGGAGGAAGAAGTTGAAGGTTCAAATGAGGAGATTCAACCAAAAGGGGTTGGGTTGAACTTAAAAAACTTCTAAAGCACTTAAAGCTTATTTTTCTTGGGGAAAACAACTCACAACCAGTGATCATTTCTACTACTCTAGGTAGTGAGAAGGAAGATAAACTTGTGAGGATGTTGAAAAAATTGAAGAGAGTTATTGGTTGGGGGTTGAGTGATATTAAGGGTATTAGTCCCTCTATGTGCATGCACAAGATAGTTCTAGGGGAAGGGGCTAAACTAGTGAGAGAGGCTCAAAGGAGACTTAACCCTAATATGAGCGAAGTAGTGAAGAAGGAGGTTCTTAAATTGCTTGATGAAGGGGTAATCTACCCCATTACTGATAGTGAATGGTTTAGTCCCATTCACGTCATGCCAAAGAAAGCAGGTTTGACTATGGTCCAGAATGAGAAAGGAGAGTTGGTACCTACTCGAACACAAATCGGGTGACGAATGTGCATAGATTATAGGAAATTGAATAATGTCACCAAGAAACATCACTTTCCTTTACTATTTATTGATTAAATGCTTGATAGGTTATCTGGACATGCTTTTTACTATTTTCTTGATGGTCTTTTAGGTTACTACCAAGTCCCTATAGCACTAGAAGATCAACCAAAGACAACCTTTACTTGTCCCTTTGGGACATTTGCCTTTTGAAGGATGCCATTCGGACTATGCAATGCACCAGGTACATTTCAAAGATGAATGCTTTCAATTTTTTCTGATATGCTAGACAAATGCATTGAGGTGTTTATGGACGACTTCTCTATTTTTGGTAATTCTTTTGATGATTGTTTGCAAAAACTGACTCTCATGCTTGAAAGATGTATTGAATGTAATCTTACCTTTAGTTGGGAAAAGAGTCATTTCATGGTTGATCAAGGGATTGTTTTGGGTCATGTTGTTTCTCACAAAGGGATTGAGGTAGATAAAGCTAAGGTTGAATTAATCATGAATCTACCTCCACCCACAACTGTTAAGGGGATTATAAGCTTTTTGGGACATGCTGGATTTTATAGGAGGTTTATAAAAGATTTTTCAAAATTTTCACGTCCTTTGTGTCATTTGCTAGGAAAAGATGTTCCATTTGTTTTTTATAACAAAAGCTTAGAAGCTTTTGAATTTTTGAAAAAAAAATTAACTTTCGCTCCTATAATTGTTGCCCCAAATTGGGATTTTCCATTTGAAATGATGTGTGATGCATCAAATTATGCCATTGAAGTTGTTTTAGGCCAAAGAATGAATAAATTGATGTGTGTAATTTATTATGCAAGTTTATCTTTCAATGATGCACAAGTGAATTACACAACCACTAAAAGGGAAGTGTTAGTTGTGGTGTTTAAACTAGACAAATTTAGATCTTACTTGATAGGCTCTAAAGTCATAGTATATTCGGACCATACGACCTTGAAATATCTATTGACCAAACCACAAGCTAAACCCAGGCTCATTAGGTGGTATTGATGCTATAAGAATTCGATGTTAAAATCAAAGATGGGAAGGGAAGTGAGAATGGAGTAGCCGACCATCTCTCTAAATTGAACTCTCAAGATAATGATGCAGAAATTACTTGTGAAAATGCTTTTGAAAAACTCCTAGATGAACACTTGTTTGCTTTAACTCAAACACCTCGATATGTAGATATTGCTAACTATCTCTCTTATGGTGTTGTGAGAAAAGATTTGAATTTTCAAGTTAAGAAGACGTTCTTGCATTCATGTAAGCACTATTTTTGGGATGAGTCATATTTGTTTAGAATTTGTAGGGATGAAATTATAAGACGATGTGTATCGGAGGAAGAACAAAAACAAGTGTTGCAATTTTGCCACAACATGTATTGTGGAGGGCATTTTGGAGGAAAGAAGATCGCTGAGAAAATTCTTCAAAGCTATTTGTATTGGCCTACTCTTTTTAAGGATGCTCATAATTTCTGTACAAGATGTGATAAATGCCAAAGAGTAGGAAACATTAGCAAAAGGAATGAAATGCCTCTCAATATGTTTATTGTGGTTAAAATTTTTGATATATAGGGGATAGACTTCATGGGGCCATTTCCCAAGTCATTTGGTTTTGAATATAATCTTCTTACAATGGATTATGTGTCTAAGTGGGTGAAGGCTATCCCCACTAGGACAAATGATGCTAATGTTGTTTTGAAATTTTTGAAGGAGAATATTTTGAGCAGGTTCGGAACCCCAAAGGCAATAGTAAGTGATGAAGGAAGCCACTTTTGCAACAAAATGGTTTGAGAAGTTAATGACCAAAATGGGCATTTGACACAAAGTGGCAACTCCATACCACCCTCAAACATCCAAACAAGCCGAGATCTCCAATAAGCAAATTAAAGGGATCTTAGAAAAGATGGTGAGCACAACAAGAAAGGATAGGTCAATCCAACTTCCAAAAGTATTATGGGCTTATAGAATTGCTTTCAAAACACCATTGTGAATGAGTCCATATAGGTTGGTCTTTGGCAAGGCTTGCCACCTACCGGTGGAATTGGAGAATAAAGCCTATTGGGTAATAAAGACCACAAATATGGACTTAGAAGGAGCAAGGGAGCAAAGAATGTTGCAAATTTTTTGAGCTTGATGAACTTAGAAATGAGGCCTATGAGAGTTCAAGAATCTATAAGGCAAGGAAAAAAGTTATGCATGACAGGATGATCCTTCAAAAAACTTTCGAACCGGGAATGAAAGTTCTCCTATTAAATTCCAGAATGAGATTGTTTCCCAAAAAATTGAAGTCCTATTGGAGCGGACCATTTCAAGTAATTCAAACATTCCCATATGCTGTTGTTGAGTTACTCTGTTTGAAAACTAACGAGACATTTAAGGTAAATGGACAAAGGGTGAAGCCCTACCTTGATGAAATTGATGTTGCAAAAACTATTGAAAGTTTGATGTTTATAGACAAATGATGCAACACTGTCTAGCTACACAACATTAAAGAAGCACTCAATGGGAGGCAACCCATCGGTTTGTATTTCTTTTCATAGTTAAATCTTCATGTTTTGTCATTTAAATTTCATTTTGTTTTAAGAGAATAGAATGGGTGCGTTGATCGGTTTTTGCTTTTGATAGAGTTTCAAGATAAAGCCGGGAAGATAAGTGCATATCTTAGACTTGGGTGACACATTTGTTTAAAAAAATAAAAAAATTTAAAAATAAAAATAAAAAAGGGGCAAAATTAAAAATTTTGGCAGTAGAGGACACGGCCACTTGACACAGCTAAGCCACTGGTCATGTCAAGCAAACCCAGAATTCCCAAGCGTGGACACAGCCAGAAGGCTTGGCCGTGTCACCCAGACATGCCTAAGTGCCAGCCCGTGTCCTCGATCCCTTACCTGACACCCAAACACATAGACCCAGACACGCCCATAGGACACGGACAAGCCATTTCAAGCTTGATCATGTCACCCTCTTTAAAATCCTGATTGCGTCCTTTTTGGTCATCCATAACCTTGGTTTTCCCTTCTTCTTTATCTCGCCTCTCTCTCTCTAAACCTCCATTCCCATCTCTCAAAACTTAAAAATCTCACCAAATCTTCCATTTCTCTTACTCAAAACTCAATTAAACCCACTCAATCTTCCAATTTTCAACTCAAAACTCCATAAAATCCATCAAAGATCAATTTTCTCAAAAAAAAAATCAAGATGCCTAGAACAAAAATGGTGTCCCACCACAAGAGGAGGAAACCTCCATCATCCACTCCATCATCCTCTTCATCATCTTTAATGAGTTCAACTCTTCTTGCACGGGGTTTCTTTTCGACGAGGTATGTGAGCGATGAATTCCTTGATACTCTCCAAATTAGAAACAATTTTGCTACATATGTTCAAAACCTTGGATGGAAAAAATTAGTTTCCCTTAAACCTCTACAATTCCAAGAACTCACCATAGAATTTTTAAACTCCCTTAAGGTTGAAAGAAATGAAACAAAGATTTGCACTAGGTTTAGCTTTAAGTTGCTTGGAAAATAATGTGTTCTTGATATTGTGCAATTAAATGCTATTTTTGGTTTTCACCAAGAATGGGAAAAATGCATTCCTAAAGGTTTTAAACAATAATTCACATGGGGGGAATAGGCTCGAGGGGTATGTATGTGGCCAAATAGGCCAAAGAAACCAAATTGATAAATCCCGCCTTAAGGTATCTACATCAATTTATGTCTTATGGGTTCTTTACAAGGAAAGAAAGCATGGGTGTGGTGGAACTAAGTGAGCTATTTTTCTTAGATTGTGCTAGAAATACTATACCCGTAAGTGTTGGCTATTGGTTGGCCGATGTGTTTGATAGCGTAGCAAATAGGAAAAAGGGCCCAATTTGCATAGGTGGATTGGTGACCACCTTAGCTATAACACTTATTGATGGATTTGATCTGAGCACTTGCCAAATGAATAAAATTTTTGGGAGTGATTCATTGGATCTTGCTACCCTTAAAAAGATGCACATGGTTGTAAAAAGGAGAGGGGCTTATGTTATGCATTTAGATGAGCAGGTTGCACCAGAGGACCAACAAAAGAGGCCACGAGTTGGTGAGGAGTCCAACTCGAATTCACTTGGTTTGGATGAAGATGCTCCAGTGCCGGATAATCAGGAGATTATTAGTAGGATTGAAGCATTGAAAAGCAAGGTAGATCATAATCATGTTGAAGTCCTCGCCTAGTTAGAACAAATCAATAGCAACCTTGCAAAGATTCTTAGCCTCCACCCTTCAACAGCCTCATCATCATATCCTCCACCATTGTAGAGCATATCAGCTTTTGCCTTTTGAAGACACTTCTTATGTTTCTTATTTTCAGTTGTTGAATATTTCAGTTGTTGTTTTTCATACCACTGCTGGTTACAAAAACTTTATGTTTTATTTTGGTTATTTTATATTTATTGCTTTTTAATCTTGAACAATTAATGTTTATAGATGAAAGGTAGCACTTTCTTCACAATAAAAATGTTGGAAATCGGGTTGTACTTTAACTCTTACCTCCTTTAAATTATCCTACTTTCCATTGAGGACAATGTCAATCTTAAAGTGTGGGGTGCTAAGTTTTTTGTTCATAAATGCAAGTTTTTACTTTCGTAATCTTGTCGTTGTTGTTAAGTCTTTATTTTAGTCATTTTTGGTAAGTGTTTTGCCTTACCTTACATATTGTTTAAGTTCAATTTTTATAAGATGGTTGATAGATGACCTTTTAATTTTTGAAGCATGAATTGGAGAATTGAATAAAATTTGTGCTTATTGTTGATTTGGTGGATATTCCTTGCATTGCCTTTTAAACTAGTGAGGAATTGAACCTATTAAGTTGAATATCAACTTATTATTCTTTATTATGTGTGAACATCTTTGATTGATGAATTGCTAGAACTTGCTTTGACATACATGTTGAGACTACATAAAGAATTTCAATTAGGCATCAAGATGATTAAGGCAATTAGGTGAACCCGTTTTGGCTTAAAAAGACCAACCCTATATTCAACCTTAGTTAGTCAATTTTGAGCTTATTTCATTTTTCCTTTTCTTTCTTTTTCACAACACCATTAGCTTGAACCTTGTTGTTTTAACTATTACCCTTGCATTAGGTCAAGAGCATTTTAAGAGCATTTATGATTGAGTGTTATGTTAAATAAAGTGTGGGGTTAAATTTAGTGGGCTCAAAATTACAAATTATTATCTTCTTTAGTTGAAAATCCTATTTAAAAAAATAAAAAATAAAAAAATAAAAAAAGAGAGGAAAATCAAAATAATAGAAGTTGTTCTTTTTCGTAGGGTTGGAATAAGTTTGATAATGATCATCGCTAAATTTAATAAGTGAGTTCCCTTGAAAAGCTCTTTAATGTCAAGTGGTAGGTGAGTGGAAGGTATTTTGGGATTGTTGGGTTATACATATGATCGGTTACTTCATTCTTGAAGTGCTCTTGAACTTAATGAATAAGCTCACATTTCCTAAATGTTATACCTTTACCTTAGCCCCATTACAACCAAATGAAAGACCTTATGGTTGATGATTGATTGAAATTTAGTGGTGAAAGTTTGATTGATAAACAAGCTTATGGTGATAATTTGTCATTGAATGTTATGAGTGTAAACACTACCTATTTAAACACTTAAAGAGTTGGCAAGGGAGTGTCAATATTGGTTATGTGTGGAAAACCAATAAATTGCATGAGTATTGGTTTTATTTGGTTTGATATTGACTGCAAATTTAGGAAATTGGAAGTCTTGATATACTTTTATAACTCTTGAACTTGGCTAAATTTTCTTGTTTACCTGTTTTGATTTTAACTTTGCTTGAGGACAAGCAAAGGATTAAGTGTAGGTAGTTGTTTTGATCATATATGTACATATATTTAGGTTAATTTTATTGACTTTAAGTTAATTTTTCTTTCAATTTGTGTTTAAAGTTTGCTTGAAGTGTTTGACTTAGATGGAAGATTAAAAGAATGAATTGAAGGATCAAAAAATTGGAAAAGCATGTGACACACCCTTGGCCGTGTCCCTCGTCCAAGGCAACACATATCACATAGCCTGAGTTAACAAGCCACTAGTCGTGTCCTTTAGAACAAATTGGCAGAAGTAGACATTGGGAGAAGGACTAAGGCCTTGGCTGACGCGGACCCTTAGCAACGATGGCAGCAAACCCAACGTATAACAATGGTAGAGAACTCCTTGAAACTTGATAATCACCTCCTAAGGAACCCAACGCCTATAAAGAGACGCGAACTCACTATGATTGAAGGATTTAGTTGGTAAGAAGAAGGAAAACGCCACAACTCTTGTTGATAGGTAAACCTAATTCTTGATGCAAAGAAAGAATTAAAGAATCCACTCTAATCTCTCTCACACGAAAATTCACAAGAATAACTTGTAGAAGAATTCAAAAATTTTTATTAATTGTTGTATGTCAAATTTGGCCTAATAGTGCCCTTAAATAAGGGTTACAAAATTCCTAATTGCATATGGAAAATTAAGACTAAAACATTCCTAATTGCATAAGGAAAACATTCCTAATTGCATAAGGAAAAACATTCCTAATTGCATAAGGAAAACATAAAGTAATCCTAATCCAATAAGGAAAATATAAAGTAATCCTAATCCAATAAGGAAAATATAAAGTAATCCTAATCCAATAAGGAAAACATAAAGTAAATCTGAATCTAAATCAGATAAGTAATCTAAATCCTATCCAAATCTAATAAAACAAATCCAAAATAGATTTGGAAAGACTAAATAATATCAAATCCTAAAAGATATGGAAAATAAAATAATATCCTAACTAACTAAGGAATGAGGGGACCACATCCCATGTGACAAAAAGATGCCTTCCACTTGCTGAAATTCGTAACTTCCTTGGGCCCATATTAAACATGCCTTAATTAAGTCCAAAAAAAGGCCTAATGTATTGGAAAAACAAGCCCAACATGTGCAGCCATGTTCAGCCTTAAAAACTTGCTAAACATGCCAAAAAACTTGCTGAACAAGCCCAAGAAAGCATGCCCATGTGTTTGGACGTGATTTCCATACTTTGATCTTCACTTTAGGCTTCCCTTTGTGTAGCTTTGGCCTATAAGCTGTATCAAGCTCCACAAAGCCCATATTGCTTGAATTGCACCAAATCTGCTCCATATGAAGTGTAGCACGCCCCAAGTGTATTTCAGCCTCATAAAAGAGCTTTTGAACTCCTTTTAAATCTATTTGGATGATGTAAGATTGCTTTTCTTCAATGGCACAAAGCTGCCATATCTGGTTTGTATCATTCTCCCTTTCTTTTGAAAAGATTCGTCCTCGAATCTTGCTCATGTTCAGATCTGGAATGGAAACTTTAGGCACCAATTGATCTTCAAAAACCTCCTCTTGAGTTGATGAAAATAGTTTGAATGTTTCTTCTAGAACATCAACCTGCACATTGTCAAAAAAACTAGGAAAAGCTCCGTTAGTTAAAGACAGCTCACATGGAACTGAACCATCCTCTTCTTGAACTTCTAAATCAGCTCCATATTCTTTGTCTACCTCTTCAACCATATTTTGAACAATTTCATCGCAATCATCATCATCACAACCATAATCATCATAAATAGGTGAATTCTCATCCACATCTCCAAGAAGATCTCCATTTTTCACAAACTCTTCTTTAAATTCAATTATGGGAATCTCAGTAACTTCACTCCTTACTTCATCAAGTAATGGCACTACATCCTCTACTTCACAAACATCCTCTTCATGCAACTCTTCCAATTCATCCTCTTTTTTTAGTTCAACATTGGAATCCTCCATGGTTGCACTCTCCTCTTTCACCTTAATGGTAGGAATTTTTGAAACCACACTTATTGCTTCACATAGTTTAGAAGTACGCTTACACATATCTTCCAATTGTTGTCTCAGTTTCTTATATTCTAGTTTCATCCTCTTAGATTTCCTTTCTTCTTGTCGTCTCTTACAATGAATAAGAAAGTTTTTCTCCTTTGCATAGAAAACTGAAAGTTCTTCCTCTAATGAAGCAATCTCCTTTTCACAATATGAATATTCCCTTGTGTACCTTCGTGCACCTCCTAACTTTTGATACCACCTTTCAATAAGCTCTTCAAGAAATCGAATCTTACCATCGAGATATTGTAGATGGTATTTTTCTTTGGCTTCCTCTTCATCCATCTCAATCTCAATTGTTGTTGACATTTTTTTTTATATGTAGAATTTGAAAATCACTTGTAGCAAGGCTCTGATACCAAATGACGCGGACCCTTAGCAAAGATGGCAGCAAACCCAACGTATAACAATGGTAGAGAACTCCTTGAAACTTGATAATCACCTCCTAAGGAACCCAACGCCTATAAAGAGACGCGAACTCACTATAATTTAAGGATTTAGTTGGTAAGAAGAAGGAAAACGCCACAACTCTTGTTGATAAGTAAACCTAATTCTTGATGCAAAGAAAGAATTAAAGAATCCACTCTAATCTCTCTCACACGAAAATTCACAAGAATAACTTGTAGAAGAATTCAAAAATTTTTATTAATTGTTGTATGTCAAATTTGGCCTAATAGTGCCCTTAAATAAGGGTTACAAAATTCCTAATTGCATATGGAAAATTAAGACTAAAACATTCCTAATTGCATAAGGAAAACATTCCTAATTGCATAAGGAAAAACATTCCTAATTGCATAAGGAAAACATAAAGTAATCCTAATCCAATAAGGAAAATATAAAGTAATCCTAATCCAATAAGGAAAATATAAAGTAATCCTAATCCAATAAGGAAAACATAAAGTAAATCTGAATCTAAATCAGATAAGTAATCTAAATCCTATCCAAATCTAATAAAACAAATCCAAAATAGATTTGGAAAGACTAAATAATATCAAATCCTAAAAGATATGGAAAATAAAATAATATCCTAACTAACTAAGGAATGAGGGGACCACATCCCATGTGACAAAAAGATGCCTTCCACTTGCTGAAATTCGTAACTTCCTTGGGCCCATATTAAACATGCCTTAATTAAGTCCAAAAAAAGGCCTAATGTATTGGAAAAACAAGCCCAACATGTGCAGCCATGTTCAGCCTTAAAAACTTGCTAAACATGACAAAAAACTTGCTGAACAAGCCTAAGAAAGCATGCCCATGTGTTTGGACATGATTTTCATACTTTGATCTTCACTTTAGGCTTCCCTTTGTGTAGCTTTGGCCTATAAGCTGTATCAAGCTCCACAAAGCCCATATTGCTTGAATTGCACCAAATCTGCTCCATATGAAGTGTAGCTCGCCCCAAGTGTATTTCAGCCTCATAAAAGAGCTTTTGAACTCCTTTTAAATCTATTTGGATGATGTAAGATTGCTTTTCTTCAATGGCACAAAGCTGCCATATCTAGTTTGTATCATTGGCCGTGTCTCATCTAAAGAACAAAGTAAGGATGGAAGCACAGTGGAGAACACACTCAAGAGACATGGCCAAGCCACTGGTTGTGTCCCATGACACGGCCAGGGCCTTAGCCGTGTCTCACATGAAAAAGAAAGGAGATTTTGAGCCAGCCATGGACACAGCCACATGACTTAGCCATGTCCATAAGAAAATGAGTGACATGGCCAAGTCACTCGTGACATGGTCGTGTCTTGTAAAAATTCTTTTCAATGATTTTGCATGAATTAGGGACAAGATGGGGGGGATAATAGGTGATACTTTTAAAAAGAAACAATAAAAGATCAAAAAGTTTGCCTAATTTATGGAAAAAAATTATAAAACAAAGAAAAAGGTGGGAGACAAAGTGTGGTGTGTGAGTTGGCAAGAGATGGATGTTTCTTAAAAAATTAAAAGAAGATGAGAGTGGAGTAGTATATACATGTTGGCTATTTTTGAAAAAGGGAGTTCTGAGTTTTTGTTCTTGATTTTTCAAGAGGAGAGACACCATTCTCTCTTCATCTTCATTCCCATTCATCCTTCATTTCTTCTATAGACAAAAGCTAATCAATATTGGGGATTAAATTGAGTGAGCAAGTTTCTTAGACAATTAGGGTTTTAAGAAAGCTTGATTGGAGTTGTGAGCTTGAGAAAGTTACATTCCATCTTTCAAGAGGAGAGCCATTGATTTAGGGAGCTTTTAAGTTGTTCATCAC
The DNA here is from genome assembly GCA_947685225.1 of Garcia nutans. Classification (NCBI taxonomy): domain Eukaryota; kingdom Viridiplantae; phylum Streptophyta; class Magnoliopsida; order Malpighiales; family Euphorbiaceae; genus Garcia; species Garcia nutans. The sequence continues at coordinate 40,261,637 of CANTUV010000024.1, forward strand.
ACATCAAGGTGGAAGCTAGGAGGAAGACAAGTAGTTCAACTTTTGGCATCCACATGGGGTTTTTCATATTCTCTCTTTTGATTCATTTCTATATTGTTGTTGTTTAATTATGAACATTAATATTACAATGTATAATTTTGATTTGATAAATATTGAGATGGATATTTGTTTTAAATTGATGGTGAGCTAATTCACTCATGCCTTGGGTTGTAGTAGATTTAATTAGATGACTTGATTTCATAATTCCATTAGTATACCTTGTTGTTGGTTGACTGCATTGAATTGAATGTTAGGTTAATCGATTGGCCACCTATTTATCACTTAATATTGAACAATGGACCGAGAGGTGAAATTCAATAGTGGAACTATGTAATCAACTACCCTAAGAATGAATTAGAAATATAAGTTCCTGGGTTTGTTAATTTGAAATTTCAAAATAATTGATTGTTGTTAATTCATGAATGTGAAAACTAATGAATTGGTAATCACTAATTAAACTCAAGGAACAAATTAAAATACAAGGTTATATTAATGGATAATTTGAGAATTAAGCTTTGATTAAATTGATCTGCAGCCCTAGTCACCATTCCTAGAATTGAATTGATCTTACACAACTACTACTCGTTTACTTTTAAATTAAAATTGTTTTTCTTCATTCCAACACATCACACTCTTGCTTTTAAATTACTTGTTAATCAAACTATTCCAAAACAATTCCTTCCTTGTGAGATGACCTTGGGGCAATCACCATTGCTATAATTATCTCGTATACTTGCGAGTGTCGCTTGTAGTAGTAATAAGTCGAGTGCAACATTGAGCGAATGTAATCTAAAGGCAGTTGCTACTTTCAACTAATACCTCTCCTTATTGTGTTGATTTCCTTCTCTTTCTGTCTCAATTTGCTCTTTGTCACTTACTTTAATTTAATAATCATATTCTTCTATTTGAAGTCCTCTTCCTATTCTGGTTCCTACCTATTCTAGTTATCATCTTATTTAGGGCAAATCATGCTTATCAATCCTCCTCTGATACAAATGCCTTTTCCTTATCCGAGTCTTATTGAAACTTAAACATGTCTAAAATTGAACCTGGCTGGATTAAGGACTCGTGGTGAATTGGTGTAGACCCTTAATTTTTGCGATCCCAAATAAAGAAGGCCAAGCTAAGTTTGGTCTGATTTTAAAAGCTTAAACCTAGTTTATAGCTTTGAATCAGGTTGGTCAAGTTTTAAAAGGCCTAATGTAAGTCGGTTTAATTTTTAAAGCCCAAAACCTAGTTTAATTTAATATTTAAAGATCAAAATAGGTTCGATTTGATTTTAAAAGATAAAACCAAGTCGGATCAGGCCAGAATTCCAAATTCATGATGAATAGGCTTAGCCAAATCGCCATGGGGCTGACCCATGGCGAATTGGCCAAATTGGCCTTGCCAATTCACTATGAGAGTTGCCCATGGCGAATTTTCCTTACTAATTTTCCATTGGATTTAAAATTAGGCTTTTAATTTTTGTTTTGGGATAGATTAAGCTTCTTAATTAGGTTTTCTGATTGCTTTCAGATGAGCATAAGGAGTTAGAAATTTAGGGTTTTAAATAAACCATCTTAACTTAGTGATTGGTTATAAATTTAGGGTTTTAAATAAACCATCTTAACAAGCTTAAAAATAAGATGGAGACGGGAGGAACAATTAACCTAGAATTATCAAAGAACAAACAAAATTACAAGAGAAAGTAGCACACACAATGAAATCAAACACACAACCTAGGAGGCAACACCAATTGTCTCTAGCTTGCTTCATTCAACCAGTATCAACAATTGGTTTAGGCAGTGGCATAAGTAAGCTTGATTCAACACGTCTAACTCGGTGAAACCAATTACAAAGGTTTGGTTTTTTATGTTTCAATTTGTTTAACACTCACAGTAGCCTTATATGTTTTAATTTGTTCAACACTCACTGTAGCCTTATATGTTTTGATTTGCATAAAACTTGCAGTAGCTCATTTAAATAAACATCCACCCACCATTGTTCTAAAACATCCAGTAGTTAAATAATGGCAATAATATGATTGTTTAATCCTGTAATTAAATAATCTTGGAATAATTTTGGTCATAATTTGATTCACAAAACCATAATTTTTAAATACTTTAACCCTAAACCCTAATTTTATATCCAAAACACTAATTGTACAATAATATTGTTATATGATTTTCTCAAACCCTAATTGTCATGTTTTAATCTTAGTTTCCATAATGTAACCCTAATTCCATAACAAAATTTATTTTATAAATTGTTTACCACCGGGACCGCTGTGTGCGTTGAACACTATAATTCGCTTGGGGGTTAATACTAAGGTTTGATTGTGGATTGCAATTTTTATGATGAGCTATATGCTCAGATTACATATTTTAATATGAATGATTGAACTATGTTAATATTTATTTATTGGTTGTATTATTAAGGATGTAAAAGGCATGTTTCAACTTGTGGGTGCCTTATTTGTTTTGCCTATGTAATTTAGTTTATTTTATGGATTTTGGGACAATTGTAAGGGACACATTTTAACATTTTGGTGGATATCCTATTTTATTTAATTGTATGGACATTTAGACATTTTAAGGGCATATTTCCATCCTTGGATGGGTGCCTATTTTGTTTGATTTATTCCAATAATATGATGGATGTTTATTTTTGTTAAATGCATGTAATATGAATAATATGATAATAATAAAGAATTTAGTAATATTTAGACATGAAAAGAAGGTCATTTCCAATGAACCGGGTGCTATGGGGGTGCTGGGTCATTCTCACCTTCCCCATGCGTATCCAACTTTTCAAACCTAATAGGGGGTTGGGGATTCCTTAGAAATCAAGTCATTGCCTCTTTCTATTTCTTTCCTAACCCGTCTAGATGGGGACTCAATTTTCTCTGGGCTTAGGCCCGTATTTTCTAAGGGCCCGAGCCTAACAGTGTCGTAGTCATAAGAACTATTCCACTGAGAGTGGGGGCAAAAATTTCCGCTCACAATTGGCCAAGGCCAATTCACCATAGATGGGCTTCTAGAAATTGGATTAGACCAAATTTAGGCTTTTTAGATTTGACCAGACTAGTTTTGGGCTTTTTAGTTAGAACTAAGCTCATTTAAGGCCAAAATTATAGTTCTATAGATATTGAGGGTCCAAAACCCAAATCAAGATATTGCAGGTCCAGAACCTAAATCAATTCAAGTCCATCAAAGTAAAGATATTGCGGGACCAGAACCCAAACTAAGAAATTATGGGTCCAGAACCCAAACTAGTTCAAATCCACAAAAATTAGAATGTTGTGGGTTTAGAACCAAACTTATCAAAGCAACTTGAATTTGTTTTCCAAACTAGCTTAGATTTATCAAGGTATCCAAGATCAGCTTAAACCTATAAAGGCAGATTGCTTTTCACTCTTTGAATAAATTCATGATCATTCAAGTAGGGGGCAAGATTGTAGACCCCTAATTTTGGCCCTAAACAATTTTAGCCATAATTAAAAAGGCCAAGTTAAATCCGATAAAATTTTAAAAGCATAAATCTAATATGGTCCAATTTTAAAGGTTTGAATTAAGCTTGAAAGATTGAATTAAGTTTGGTCCAATTTTAAAAGCTTGATTTAGGTCCGGTCCGATCTTAAAAGGCCAATCCAGTCTGGTCCAATGCCAAAAGGCAAGATCATGATGAATTAGCCTTGGCCAATTCACCATGAAGTCTATCCATGCCAATTAGCCATGAGTCCTTAATTTGGGCTTGATTCAGTTTTAGTTGTGCCTAAATTCAAATAGATTTGGATAAGTAGAGAGTTTTTTTATTAGGATTGTTGTCTAAGATGGCAACCAAAAGGGGGTGAAATAGTTGATTTAATGAAGTGATGGTAAATTGAAAATTTAAGATGGAAAATGCAAGGAGTTTATAATGGTTTGGATTACCTCAATCTTATGTCCACTTCCTTATCAACTTGTTAAGGTTCCACTAATCTTGAGTTTTTTACAAACTCAACAATAACTTGGTGTTTTCACAAGCTCACACTGAACTTTTATAAGGTTTGATAATTTTCCTCACAATCTAAACAAGAGTTTTCCCATGTTCACACTATAAGCTAAGTGTTTTAAAGCTCACACTCAAACTTACAATGGTGTTTCAATGCTTACACCCAACAGTCAAAGCAATAAAAATAGAAATTTTGATGCAAAGAAATGAAAGTTGTTTTACTTGGCTATTACAATCATAATTGCCCTCAAATAATAGGTTTCTTCTTTTATTTATAGCCATTAGGACTCTAACTAGACATTTGAAGTGGTTCTCACATGTTTGATTCTTGTTTTCCACTTAAATTGTATCTGAGACACTTTGTATGGTCACCATTCATCTTGAACAGTCGCACAAATCAAGTTTTTTTCAATGGCTATTTCTAATGGTAAACTTCATGTGCCTAATAGGATCATATCTACCCATCTGGCCATGTCTTGCAGTCACACAATGTGATTGTGTGATCGCAAAATACAAGATTACCATTACATTTAAAATTCTTCTTCCACGTGTCTAATTATCATTGTATCATTATGTTTGGTGCTTAAATTCAAATGTGATGAATTTATGAGGTCGTATAGTTTAGATTGTTCACCGCACAACATCACTGCTATCTCTTCTGTGGTTTGGTGGAGGTTTTAGTCATGCCTTGTGCCAGTGCACTACTAATGTTGAGATTTTTGTCCATTTTGTTGTGCGATCTCTCTAACATGTGGAGCAGTCACACATTTAGCTTGTGGTTTGCTGTAGACATGCTAGATGCAATGTGCTTTAAGGAGATTCTATCCCCTAAAATTTGTGTGGTCGGTTGGTTTGTTGGGCGGTCGTACGATGCCTAACTTTTAGTACCTATAAAAAGTAAACTTATTTGAACTTATTAGTACACACCAATTTGATTGTCAATGATCAAAATAGAATTTAACTGTCCAACAATCTCCCCCTTTTTTACTTTGACAATCAAATTGAATTTAACATATATAAGTTGTAAATCAATCAACTGCAATCAAATTGAATTTAACATTAGGTTGAATTTAACATTTATATGTTGTAAATCAATCAAGTGCATGTTCAATTTGTCAATTGTTGTTTGATTGTAGTTGCTCCTCCTAAATTCATTCTCCATGTTTGTTGTTATTGTAATGAAATGTATGTAATTCAATTTATGTATCTCTTCTCCCCCTTTGACAAAGGCAAAAAGAAATGGACAAAGAAATATCATTTCGTTAAACTTAAAAATTACAATAGAAAGATAAAAAGGAATGAATGCAAAAGAAAATACAAGACATAATTAAGAAAATTGCATAAATTAATCTATTACTTTCTCTTTTCCTTTTTTAGATGGAGGAGGAGAAGGAGTGCCTTCATTGTTATCAAAGGATGGAGTCGGAGAGTAATTGTGTGATGATTGAGAGGATTCTTCATATGGACTTTCAATGTGTTCACTCACATCCCAGTCACTAAGCTCACATTGTGGAAGATCAAATTTTCATTGCATCTCATAGATATCTTGATGAACATGAGATAAGAGATCAATCTTCTTGTTGAGTTTAGTGATTCTTTTAGTCACATCCTTCTTGAAGTGAGTTAATTGTTTTTGGAGAGAGTGGATAGCTTTGAGAATGAGCTTTATGGCTTTTGAAGATATACCCTTTTCTTTTGTAGGTTTTGTTTGTTTGGGAGGGTGTTCAACTTCAATAGTGATAGGTTCTCCTTCTTCTTCTGTGATGTGGTACCTAGGCCTTTTCCACTCTCTTTGAATCAAACTTTTGCTACCAAATATGTACTCATAATGATCATCAACCTTTTGAATGCACCTAGCATGTTCAAGTTAATCAAGATTGATGGAATTTGTGGCAGGGTTAAGAGGATCACTTAAGATTGCTAAGTTCTTAAGGGTTGGCAAGCCTAAATGTCTAGCAATTTAAGTGACTTAAGAAGAGAGAAAAAAAGGTTCAAGTCTTATACTTCCCATGGAAAATAAAAGTGTTAATAAGGAATCAGGCAGTTTAGACGGGTTCATTATGCTCTAAGGCATACAAGAAAAATAAGTCACGTTGTATGACTTTCTCATTACCATCACTCCTATGATGGCTGGTGTAGGAGATGATGCTATGAAGGAGCCAAACGATTAGTGTTTTGAAATGGATGGCCTTGGAGGATCTATTATTGTATTAAGTTTCTATGGACAGTTCACTCAAAAAGATGAAAAATCCTTCAAGGGAAAGTCCTTGTCGGCGAAAGAGGGTGCTCCTTGAGATTGAAAACCACAAACTTCACCAAATTCCTCTAATGAGAGAGCAAACTTTTGATAAAATAACCTAAAGTTGATTCCATAGAATCCAATGGGAGAATTTTGGTTCTTTTCTACTCTAAGGGACATTAAAAATTCTCTCGAGAAACTATGGTATCCTAGTTCATTTGGAAAGACAAAATGTCTTCACTCTATCCTATCAAGATACCTATAGAGTTCTCCTTGAATGTTGAGGGCAAGAGCATACCTTCAGTAGGCATTTTGGTAGGCTCAAGGGTTTTCTTTTAGAGCATATAATATTTGATCTTCTCAACATCATCATTGCATTTGGGCTTGTGGGGGTTGAACACTCTTCCGGGTGAGGTGTTTGGGTTTTGATGGAGGTTCATTAATTACTACCCCTTTCCATTTCCCAATGTTTGAGGCTTTTTTCATAGGGTTCTTAGGTTTGGAGCCATACAAAAAGAGAACAAAAGAGTAGAAGAAAGAGTAGAAATGTAGAAGAAAGAGAGTTGATGAAGCTTGAAAGTCTTCACAAATGCCTTCTAAGTATCCAAAACCTTAGGAATTTGTTTAGAGAGGTGTATAAATGTTTGAAAAAGTGTATTTTGCTTCAAAAATGATTACAGAAAAATTCAAAAAACTAGTCATTTTATGACCTATAAGGGCAAAGTGGGTAGAGTTGTGCAAGTTCCAACATCCAAAAATTTTAGGAGTTATGGCTCGTGTGCAATCGCACAATCTATCGTGCGACCACAAGAAACATCTTGTGATCATTTCATGTAGGAATTACTCATAAAATCTATCCAAGTGTATAACGGTCGAGAAATTTGAAAATTTTTTGAATTTGTGAGACCACCTAAGTTAATGTGCATTTACACATGGTGGTTGTTGGTGCTTGAAAGACACAAAATGGTATGCCATCTCTCATGAATATTGAGCGAGCGCAACATGACTCTAGAGAAGGTTTTGATGAAATTTTAAAATTTGAAAGATCAAAATAGATATGGAGATATCAAAGAGTGATTAATATAGTGATTTTCCATCAATCATCCTTATTTGTTGTCTTATGAAAATTTTGTAATTTGAGCAACCGCACAAGTCAATGTGTTTGCACACGGTGGTTGTTGGTGCTCGAAACACACAGAATGGTGTGCAATCCCTTAGGAATATTGAGTGACCATGACACTGATCAAGAGAAGGTTTTGATGAAATTTTAAATTTGGACAGATCAAAATTGATATGGAGATATCAAAGAGTGATTAATCTAGTGATTTTCCATCAATCATCCTTATTTGTTGTCTTATGAAATTTATCACTATTTGTAAAAATATCGGTGAGTTGATTTTGAGTGTCAATAAACTCTAAGATTAATTTTTTATTTTGAATATTGTGTCTTAAAAAAATGATGCCTAATGCCTATATGTTTTGATCTATAATGCTAAATGGGATTCTTGGATAGATTAATTGTACTTGTGTTATCACACTTAATAGGAATGTGATTAAGCATTTTTCCATAATCTAGTAATTGTTATTTTATCTAAAGAACTTGTGTGCAATAAAAACAAGCAGCAACATATTCAGTTTCTATGGTAGATAAAGTAACCGACACTTATTCCTTACTAAACCAAGAAACTAGGCATTCACTAAGAAAATGGCATGCTCCGGTGGTGCTTTTCCTATTAAGCAGGCTACCAGCAAAATTCGCATATGAAAAACCTATAATGTCAAAAGATGCATTTCTAGGATACCATAGACGTAAATGCATTGTTCCACTTAAGTATTTTAGAATTATTTTAGTATCATTCAAATGTGATTTTTTCAGGCATCATTGAAATCTAGAACACAAACAAACACTATACATTATATCATGACGCGGACCCTTAGCAACGATGGCAGTAAACCCAACGTATAACAATGGTAGAGAACTCCTTGAAACTTGATAATCACCTCCTAAGGAACCCAACGCCTATAAAGAGACGCGAACTCACTATGATTGAAGGATTTAGTTGTTAAGAAGAAGGGAAACGCCACAACTCTTGTTGATAAGTAAACCTAATTCTTGATGCAAAGAAAGAATTAAAGAATCCACTCTAATCTCTCTCACACGAAAATTCACAAGAACTTGTAGAAGAATTCAAAAATTTTTATTAATTGTTGTAGTCTGAAATTCGGCCTAATAGTGCCCTTAAATAAGGGTTACAAAATTCCTAATTACATATGGAAAACTAAAACATTCCTAATTGCATAAGGAAAACATAAAGTATGGAAACAAAATCCTAATCCACTAAGGAAAATATAAAGTATGGAAACAAAATCCTAATCCACTAAGGAAAATATAAAGTATGGAAACAAAATCCTAATCCAAAAAGGAAAATATAAAGTATGGAAACAACCAAACTTATCCCTTCAACATAAGAAACACCCACACTATTTGGGCTGTCCATTGGCCTCAAATTACTTCCCAAGGCTTTATATGAACCCCCATGGACCTTTCTTGCACGTTCGACCTTTCTTTAGCTATCCTTTAGCTTCCACACTAAACATCATAATCAGCTTTGGTGTGCCTTCTTCAAGCTCTATCTCCATCTTCTTCAATGATAATTCTTGAAGCTCTTTGGAAATCTCTTCTTGAATATGCAAAGCTATACTAGCTTGATATCTCTTTGCCTTGCTCCTAGTGATTGGTCCACTTGCTAGCTTCAAGGGATCCTTTTCTTGCATCATTCTCCCCCTCTTCAAAAAGATTTGTCCTCAAATCTGCATCATCAAAAGGAGAAAGATCACTTACATTGAAAGTAGCACTAACATTATACGTACCTGGTAAGTCGATCTTGTAGGCATTGTCATTAATCTTCTCCAGCACTTGGAATGGGCCATCTCCCCTTACTTGCAACTTGTTCTTCCTTTGGTTAGGAAACCTCTCTTTTCAAAAATATACCCAAACCCAATCTCCTACTTGAAACTTAATCTCACGTCTCCCTCTATTTGCAGAATCAGCATATCTCTTGTTCCTTTTCTCAATATTCGCCCCATGCAATTCATCCAACATGTCATCAAGTCTAGGAATGGGATGTCTATACTTCACAGTAATCTTGTTCACAGCCCTACAATCAACACACATTCTCCAAGAACCATCTTTCTTGGTTACTAATAAGACTGGAACGGCACAAGGACTAAGGCTCTCGCGAACCAAGCCTTTCTCCAAAAGCTCTTCAACTTGTCTTTTCATCTCTTTTGTCTCCATAGGATTGCTCCTATATGCTGGCCGGTTTGGAATTGTAGAACCGGGTATGAAATCAATTTAATGTTCAATCCCTCTTAATGGCGGCAAACCACTAGGAAGGTCTTCAGGAAACACATCCTTAAAATCCTGCAACAAAGACACAAAACTAGAAGGTAAAGAATCAAGAGATTCTTCACTGTCAGCAAGTAACAATTCTTTATACATAATAATGAGTACAGGCTGCCCTACATCTATCTCTCTTGCTCTTGCATAAAAAGTATGTTTTGCTTTTTCTCCTTGCTTATTTTCTCTCACCAATGGGCCATTTATTTGTTTGCTTACTTTCTTTTGACTCTCGGCCTCTTTTCCCTTTCTGTACTCACTCACTTTATTATTTTCTCTCTCCCTACCCTTAGAATTACCCTTGGGTGTTGAAGAAATATCATTGACCGAATTTGAACCCCCTTGGTTCATGTTGGCCGAAACTTCTTTCTCCCTCTCTAGCATCCTCTTCTGATCTTCATACACCTCTTGAGGTGATAATGGTGCTAGAACAACCTTCTTTCCTTCATAAGTAAAGGTATACTTATTAGAAAAGCCATCATGTTGTGCCCTTCTATCATGTTGCCATGGTCTTCTTAATAACAAATGTCCAGCTTGCATTGGCACTACATCACACAAAACCTCATCTTTATACGACCCAATGGAGAATGGTACCTTGACTTGCTTCAACACTTTTACTTCCCCAGCGTCATTGAACCATTGCAACTTGTAAGGATTGGGATGTTTAAAACAAGTTAACCCCAATTTATCCACCATTGTAGTACTAGCAGCATTGGTACAACTTCCACCATCAATGATAAGTGTACAAACCTTACCATTCACCAAACACCTAGAGTGGAAAAGATTCTCCCTTTGATCCAAGCCTTCTTCCTTGACTTGAATATTCAAGGCTCTTCTAGTAACAAGCATCTCTCCCTGTTCAGCATTCAAGACTTGATTCTCCCAAGCCTCTTCATCATATTCGGCCCTATCACCATATTCGGCCTCCTCTTCTTCTTCATGTTCAGATTCTGATTCAATTTCCCCTTCATGGGTAGCAATCATCACCCTCTTATTCGGACATTGAGAGGCAATGTGTCCACTTCCCAAACACTTGTAGCATTTAATTTCCCTACTTGGAGTAGGTCTAGAAGGTGTTTCCTTGGCTGTTTTTGCATGCCCATCATTCGGCTTCTTGAAATTAGGATTGTAGGAAGAATTCTTTTGGAAAGAACCCTTGTAATCCCCTTTGTAGGAACCTCCACTCGAAGTTTGAAAAATTTCCACTAGCTTTAGAGTAACCAGTTTTCGAAATAGCTTTATTCTTCAATCTTCTCTCTATCTTCATGGCCTTTTGAACTAACTCTTCCATTGTGTTGAATTCATACATCTCCAATTCATTGGCTATGTTCAAATTCAATCCCCCAAGTAATCGTGACATCTTCTTGTCTTCATCTTCATCAATATTTGCCCTAGCCATGATCATCTCCATCTTTTTGTGGTACTCTTCCACACTTCTTCCACCTTGAACTAGTCTTGCTAGTCTATTGTACAAATCCCAAATGTAGTGAGATGGTACAAATCGGCTTCTCATTAGTTCTTTCAAGGTTGACCATTCAGGAATAGGACTCATACCTTTCCCTCTTATATTAGCTTTCAATTGATCCCACCAAAAGGTAGCATACCCCTTGAACTCTACAGCTGCCAAAACTGATTTCTTCTCTTTGGTGTAGTTATGGCATTCGAAAATCTGCTCAACTTTCCTCTCCCATTCTATGAACTCTTCTACATTGTTCTTCCCTTCAAAGGAAGGAATCTTCATCTTGATGGAAGTAAGGTCACCATCAGTGGTAGGTTGATTTCCACCTTCATCTTCATCTTCTAACCTTCCGGCTGCTTCTAGGGCTTCAAGATTTCCTTGCCATTCTCTCCTAAGCACTCTTCTAGCTCGCATTATGGGATTTGGATGTGCGGCTAACTGCCTTTGTTGCACTTGCTGAATTTGTTGCACTTGTTGCATTTGTTGTGCTTGTCGTGCTGCATTCTCTTGTAATCTAGTATCCATCATCTCCATTCGACCAAGCATTGCTTCCAAAGTCTCATTAAGCCTAGCCAAGCTTTCGGCCATAGCTCCTTCTTTGCTAGTCTCTTCTCCTTTTCCAGCCATGTTAACAAACAAACAAACTTAAAGAAATAAAATTAGTAATAATCGAAATTCACTCAAGTGTTTAGAATTACCTCACTTTTCTTGTCTTCCTTGATTGCACTTCAGAACCAAGCTCACCAACCAACAATTGTCAAGTCATTCAAGAAACTAGAAACTAAATCCTAGAACTAGATATAAAACAAGACAAGTATCCGGAGGCAATGCAAGGTAATTTGCACTACACGATATAAAAGCAAGTATCGACACAAGCAAATGATACTTAACAATGTAATGGAATTAAAAGCTAGATAAAGAAATGAGAAACAATGAAGACAATAAACAAGACAAATTTGGATATAATGAATCAAAAACAACCCACACTTGGCAAGCTGCTTTATGGACCTAATCAATTCTACCCAAAACGCTAGCTTCTAGACTCTAATTCCCACCTATAATACTCAAATAACATGAATATTAAGGTTTTCGAATTCCAAAAGTCTCTCAAAAGGTGAAATTTTTTGCCAAAAAATTTTATTACTTCTCACACACCTAGATCTGATCCTTAGCACCCAAATAGCAAGAATATCAAACAATTTTTGTTGAGGTGGTTTTATACACTTTTTTTTTTTGCTTCCTCTCACTATCCCCTTGATTCGGGACTTAATTTACTCCTAAGGACTTTTCGAAATCTGGACTTAATTCGCAACCCCAGATTCACTCACGACCAAATCGAAATCAAACTTGAACACAAACTCTAGCTTTTGCTTTCTTTCAAGAACCCTAATTCTTGGTTTCGAAATTCTCCAAGAATCCTTTCCTAGGTTTCATTTTCACCCTAAGAATACCCTCCTTCAATTCGGCCTTGATCAGAATTGATATATGACTCTTTTTTGAAAATTAAAGACTAGACTCTCTAAGAACCCTAAAATGTGGAAATTTAAAAGACCTAAATTAACAAACCCTAGAAAGACAAAGTAGATAAAAATTACCTTGTAGCAAGGCTCTGATACCAAATGACGAGGACCCTTAGCAACGATGGCAGCAAACCCAACGTATAACAATGGTAGAGAACTCCTTAAAACTTGATAATCACCTCCTAAGGAACCCAACGCCTATAAAGAGATGCGAACTCACTATGATTGAAGGATTTAGTTGGTAAGAAGAAGGAAAACGCCACAACTCTTGTTGATAAGTAAACCTAATTCTTGATACAAAGAAAGAATTAAAGAATACACTCTAATCTCTCTCACACAAAAATTCACAAGAAGAACTTGTAGAAGAATTCAAAATTTTTTATTAATTGTTGTAGTCTGAAATTCAGCCTAATAGTGCCCTTAAATAAGGGTTACAAAATTCCTAATTGCATATGGAAAACTAAAACATTCCTAATTGCATAAGGAAAACATTCCTAATTGCATAAAGAAAACATAAAGTATGGAAACAAAATCCTAATCCACTAAGGAAAATATAAAGTATGGAAACAAAATCCTAATCCAATAAGGAAAATATAAAGTATGGAAACAACCAAACTAATCCCTTCAACATAAGAAATGCCCCACACTATTTGGGCTGTCGTTGGGCCTTAAATTACTTCCCAAGGCTTTATATGAAGCCCCATGGACCTTTCTTGCACGTTGGACCTTTCTTTAGCTAGCCTTTAGCTTCCACACTAAGCATCATAATCAGCTTTGGTGTGCCTTCTTCAAGCTCTATCTCCATCTTCTTGAATGATAATTCTTGAAGCTCTTTGGAAATCTCTTCTTGAATATGCAAAGCCATACTAGCTTGATATCTCCTTGCCTTGCTCCTAGTGATTGGTCCACTTGCTAGCTTCAAGGGATCCTTTCTTGCATCATATCTGGTCCAGAGGCGGCAAGATAAAGAAGGGATCCGATAATACCTCGATATTTCTTCTCATCAAATTTCTTACCACTTTCATCTTTGTCCAATTTCAAGGATGTGCTCATTGGAGTTTTTCTTGTTTTGCAACCATCCATACTAAATTTCTTGAGAAGTTTCTTTGTATAATTAGATTGGTTAATGAAGATTTCATCCTTGCATTGCTTTACTTGTAGACCAAGGAAGAACTTAAGCTCACCCATCATACTCATTTCAAATTCCCTACTCATACAAAAGTCAAACTCTTGGCACAAAGATTCATTAGTAGCACAAAATATAATGTCATCAACATAGATTTGTACAATTAAAATGTCATGCAATTTCTTTTTAACAAAAAGTGTAGTATCAACTTTGCCTTTTGCAAAACCATTTTCTAACAAATAAGAACTAAGTATATCATAGCAAGCTCTTGGAGCTTGTTTCAAACCATATAATGCCTTCGTTAATTTAAAAACATGATTTGGATTTTGATAATCTTAAAAATGAGGGGGTTATTCAAAATAAATGTTTTCATTAATAAAACCATTCAATAAAGCACTTTTGACATCCATTTGAAATTTTGAAATTCAAATAACATGCAAATACAAGTAAAATTCTAATTGCTTCTAATCTTGCTACAGGGGCAAATGTCTCATCACAATCAATGCCTTCCTCTTAATTATATCCTTTGGCTACCAATCTAGTTTTGTTTCTTGTAATGAGACCATCTTCATCAAGCCTATTCCTATTACAACCAATAATAGGATGATCCTTAGGTCTAGGAACAAGTCCCATACTTTGTTTCTCTCAAATTGGTTAAGTTTATCTTGCATGGAAATCACCCAACATTCATCATTAAGAGCCTCCTCAATGGTCCTTGGCTCAATTTGAGAAACAAAAGTAATATTAGAGTCTAAGTATTTAAATTTTGATCCAGTAGTTAATTCCTATAAAGTGTCACCAATGATGAGTTCTCTTGGATGATCCTTTTGATAATGCTAATCTTTTGTAGCTCTTGAGTCGCATCTTGTTCCAAAATTAGTTCATCATTGTCTTCTTTTAGAACATTGATTATTTCAAGCTCTTCAAATGTATCTATAAAGTCATCAAGAACACTACCTTTCCCATGATCAAGCTTGGATGATTCATAAAAAATAACATGCATTGATTCTTTAACTACTAGAGTTCTTTTAGTAAATATTCTATATGATTTGCTAGAAGATGAGTAACCCAAAAAGATTCCATCATCTAATTTGGATGAGAATTTTCCAAGGTTGTCCTTGGTGTTTAATATGAAGTGTTTGCATCCAAATATTCTAAGGTATGAAATTTTAGGTTTTTTTCCCTTCTATAACTCATAAGAAGTTCTTTTGAAAACATGATTTAAAATATAACATGTGGTATTAATAGCTTCCTCCTAAAAGTATGAAGGTAACTATAATCATTAAGCATTGTTCTAGCCATTTCTACCAATGTTCTATTTTTCCTTTTAATCACACCATTTTGTTGTGGTGTTCTAGGAGCTGAAAAATTATGTGAGATTCCAAGTTCATTGAAAAAATTTTCAAAGTTATTATTTTCAATTTTTTTTCCATGATTGCTTCTAATAGTTGTGATCGCATACCCTTTTTCATTTTGAACTCTCTTTGCAAAAATTTTGAAATGATTAAAAGCTTCATTCTTTCGAGCTAGAAAATTAACCCATGTAAACTTTGAGTAATCATCAATAAGTACAAATGCATAAAACTTGCCTCCTAGACTAGCAATTTTATTAGGAATAAACAAATCCAAATGTATTAGTTATAGAGGTCTCGATGTAATTACAAAATTCTTAGTTTTGAAAAAACTCTTATGTTGATTCCCAAGTTGATATGGTTCACAAATTTTATCTTTATTGAATCTTATTTTAGGAAGACCATCTATAAGTTCTTTTTTGCATAGACATTGTAATTGATCCATATTAGCATGTCCTAATCTTCTATGCTAAAGCCAAGCATCATTACTAATAGTGATTAAACATTCAAAAGCATTATTAGAGTGTAGGTCAATTTTATATGTGTTACCAATTCTACTTCCATTGAATGCAAGTTCACCACTAGAATAGGTAATTTTGCATCCTTTAGAGTTAAAATTTACATTATATCCTTTGTCATATAATTGACTAATATAAGCAAATTATGTTTCATTCCATCAACTAACCACACATCATCAATCATATTTTTTCCAACCATACCAATTGAGCCAATGCTTATAATTTTTCCTTTAACATTATTTCAAAAAGTTACATTACCTCCTTGCTTGTAAGTAAGTGTTGTGAAAAGTTTTTCATTATCGGTCATGTGCCTTGAGCGTCTACTATCTACAATCTAAATACTTTTATTGATAGTAGACGTTAGGCATACCTATAAGATAATAAAATTTTACCTTCTTTTAGGTACCAAAATGAACTTGGGTCTTTAGGGGGCTAGTAGTAGAGGGATCCTCTAATTTGAGGTATGCCTTTCTAATGTAACAAAATGTACTTTTATATCCATGTCTCATGCAATATTGGCATTGATACAAAGTTTTATGTTTTTGCATCTTTTTTTTATTTAGCCTTGAGAAATTAAATTGACAATCACATGTGTGTGTGATAGGATTGTTTATGTGCATACTTGTGGTTGTATTCATGCCTTGTGTACATGCATGGATAATTTGCTTTTGGAACTTAATTCTAGAGCCTAGTGAGCCTAGAATTGTCTTTTAGGATTTTAGGCTTAGTATGTGCATGTGTATTCTTTACAACTTTAATACTAGATGTTTGAGTTGCAGATACTTTAACAAATGTTGGTGCTTTAGATGAAGTGGTAGATGAGCCATTGAACCCTAAGCCATTCTTGGAGGAGGGTGACCTTTGGACACTAATCAATGTATACAAGGCTTCCTTACCTTTGTGAAACTTTGAAATATAATTTTTTAATTCAATTATTTCTTCTTTCAGAGTGTTATTTTCTTTCGAAATTTTCTCCAATCTAGATGAACTTTTTGACATTTCATCTAATGACTTTAATAATTGTTCATTTGAAGTCTTTAATTCTAGAGTAGAATTCTTTAAAGAAATAATGTCCTTTTCTAGTTTAGAACACATTTCTTTATAAAACTTCATCTTAGATAATATTTTTTGACTCTTAGGTTCATATGCTCAACTAACTAACTATCATCTAAAGCATCATCACTATATGCATTCAAGTTCAAGGATTGAATACCTACCTCATTAGTGTGATCATAATCATCTCCAATAGCCATGAGACAAAGATTTGCAATTCCTTGCTCTTCCTCATCTTCTTCTTCACTTGAAGAGTCATCATCCCATGTGGCTTTAAGAAATTTCTTCTTCTCCTTATCCCATTTCTTTTTGTTCTTGATTTTGAAGTAATCCATTTTGATGTGACCATATTTATAACATTTTAAGTCATTTTTCTTCTCCTTATATTTGAAACAGGATTTGGAGGAATTACCTTTGTTTGCTTACTATCTCCTCTTTCATTTCCATTCACTTAGTCTCCTAGATAGCATGCCCATTTCTTCTTCATCATCATCACTATCTTCTTCATTTGAGCTCTGAACTTCTTTGCTGGATTTGAGAGCTATGGATTTCTTATTGTCCTTCTCACCCTTATCTTCCACTTTTTCGGCATGCAATTCAAAGGTGAAGGGCTTGCCAACTAGCTCATCGGGTCTTAGTGTGCTAAGATCATGAGCTTATTCAATTAAAGAGACTTTTTATTCATATTTCTTCTTGGCTTTAAGTGTTCTCAATATTTTTCTATTGACATCACATTGATCATAGAGTTTTCTGTATATCTTCAAGTCATTGACAATAACAAGTAATCGATTTGTCATTTTTGTGACATTTTCATTGGGCTTCATCTTGAAGAGTTCATATGCATGTACAGGAATTTGGGTTTTGGTAAAGCTCACTTGGGTAGTACCCTCATGATAATTCTCAAGAGTTTTCCAAATGCTAAGTGCACAAGTAAGATGTTGGATTCTTCCAACATCTTCTCTAGATATGGAATTCACCAAGATAGAGGATGTAATGGTCAAGATTATAAACAAGGAACTTTTTAACTAATATTGATAATTAATAGTGCATAGTGATAAAAGTAATATGGATAAATGCTATAAGTAGAGAATAGTGAATAGTATATCTCAAAATTTACTGAAGAAATTATTTTTATGATTTTATGGGACTAAAAATCGAATTAGAATAAAAGATTAAGAGTGAGGGTGCACCATAGTTAAGATGAGAGTGGCCACACTAGATTAAACTATATATATATAAGTGGATATGTGTGTGAACGTGTAGAACCTTCTCCTTTCTTCTTGCTCCATCATCCACGCCTATCATCATCTTCAACACCAAAACTCCACCTTTCACCTTCTTTTCAAAAATTTAGCTAAAATTTAAGAGGAAATCACATCTAGTTATGAATTTTTAAAAGAATAAGCTAGAAAAGGGGAGATTATCAACAAGTGATCAAAGAAAAAGAGGGAAAAGAGAGAAGAAGAGAGATTTTGAAAGAGGTATGTGCTTTTGTATTTTAATTTACAAATATTTGAATTTTTATTAAATTTAAGGTTTGAATTAGTTGATTGAGTAATCTATAATGAATTATTACTGAAAAGTATTGGTTAAATGGATTGATGAGTGAAAAATGAGTTAAAGGAACTTTGTGATGAGTATGATTCTTAATTCAATCATTATAAGAATTGATTGGTTTGATGTTGGTTAGATGGATAAAGATTGATTAATTGATGTTGGAGTAAAGTATTTGATATAGACTCTTTCTATGTCAAAGAAACCGGTTTTTGATTCATTTTTATCATAGATCATGAGTATATTGTGTTTAAGTGGTTGAGTGTATGGAACACAGAATTTTACCTGACATAGCCAGTGACACGGCCATGTCACTTGGTGTGTCAAAGCTTCTGCAAAATGGGCAAGTGACACGGTCATTGACACATCCATGTTGTTGGGCGTGTCACTTGAAGAATTTGTCTAAAGTAGTTCTTTTCTTGTCTTTCATCTGTGGTTTCAACCTAAATGACTATAAGGCCTCAAAATGTAAAAGATTTTTGAAATCAACCCTACCAAGTAGTGCAATAAGTTTTGAATATATGATAAATATATGTAATACCAAGTATTGATCAAAGAATTGTTCCATTGAAGTGATATATATAATTCAATATTAATCAAAACCAATGAATTGCCCAAATCATGCTGATTTTAGATCTAGCTTTGGATTCAATGGCTAACGAGATGAAGGATAGCCATAATGATAGTGGAAACCTTGTGCCATTAATGGACACATTGTATCATCAGTGACAGTGGCCATAATTGCCATTATATATATATTCTTGATACTTGGCATTAAAATTGCTACATTAACTCGTTATCCAAACCTATGATATGAGTTCAGTATGTATGGGCATATTTAATGAAGTTATCTAAATTGAAAATATATGTGAATATGATGTTATGAATAATGGAAGAAATGTAAAATAATAATATAAGTCAATTACTTAAAATCGACTTACTGTGTTACAATGTGATAGTGATTGGTAATGTATATATTAATATTTACAAGCAAAAGATCTAATGCATAGAATAGAAATGTTACGCTCAAGTTATTAAATTGATTAATAACTTCCTAAGTGTTATAATGATTGAAAGTGTATATAATGATATAAGATACAAGTGTCCCAAAGTATAGTACTAAATCTAAGTGCCAAAATTATAGATTGAATGAAATTATCCTATATGTGAAACTGAAAAATAAGACTTATCGAAAAACAAATAAGTGTAATATGAGCAATTTTAACAAATGAGAAAGTAAGTCTTAAATAAAATGATTCAAAAAGAGAAAAGTTGCAATACCAAAAGTGTAATATAGCATGATGTCTTTTATAAAGTTAAAGTTATTATTTTGTGTAACCAAAATATTATGTTGATTTGTTATTGAAAATATTTAATATATTGAAATATTTATTAAAACTGAGTATTATTACTATATTTTCGTAAATATTTTTCTTTAATATTAAGTAACAAAATATGTTTATACAAGCACCACTAAGCTTTGCTTAGCATATTAGAATTATTTTTTGACACGCAAGTATTAGGTCATTAGAGCAAGTTAAGAAGTGGAATTAAGGATCTTAGGAAATTATCTATAGTACATGTAGAGACCTTTTGTATTTTGTACTTGTAAGTTATAAAATATATATTTATGCAATTTATCTTGTCTATTTGAGAGATTGTACAAATTTGAAAATATGAAAGGAATATATGTATTTAGAGGACGAAGTTTGAAATTCTAGTGAATGATTATCAAATTAAATAATGTTTTATATATTTATTTTGGATTGACAATCTTATGATGGTTATCTGATTTATAATTAGTACTTGGATTATCGGAGATATTGCATATTGGTTTAAATGTTGAATTTATAACTATTGTATTATACAAATTGTATTATTATTTGAAAATTTTTGTTAGTAACACTTTAAAAGGAAACTTTGTCATTGAATTGATTGGAGTATTGACAGTATATCGAGTAACATTCTCTGATAGTTTTATGTGAGAATTGTTAGGGGATGTTACATTTAGTGCTATCAAAGCGTGGTTTAGGCATTTTTGGCATGTGGAGTTATGGGAGAAGTGAAATGTAATTGTCTAAGTTATATGAATCAAATAAGTGGATCTGTGTTTTGATACAATTGATATTTCTTATGTTTATGGTAGTAGAATGTTTTCTAAGAATTGATTTAGAATTCATAGTGTATTGGTTGGAGTATACTAGACCTATTTGTGAAAAAGAAAGATATGAAATGAAAACAAGATATGAGTAGTTAAAGAGATATATCAAAGTAACACAATGGAGGTGTAATAATTTATTAGAATAAGAGGAATCAATTATAACAGATAGATAAATTTTGAGAATGAGAATTGTCATGCTCTAAAATTTTAAGTATTGATTTTTTGCATTAAGTGAATATATGAGTGTAAATTGGATTGATTATGATATTATGTATAGCTTTAGTATTTGGAAATGATAGCAATAAGGTTAAATAAGCCTTAATAAGTGTAACATTAAATTCGAGTATGGATAATATTCATATTTTTGGAAAAGATTTCGAAGAGGTAAAAAATTATGAAAATACCCTTATAGCCTGAAATGAATTTGAGCTGTAATTTAGATGTGAAATATAGATAATGGTGGTTTTAAAGTGTCTAAAGTATTTGTTTTTATAATGTTTATGCGTTAAAAATTGGAGTGATAGTTAATTAAAGAATGTGAATGAATCGAAACTATTATATAAGTGAGTGTATTGGAAAAACCAAGTTTTGATGGATTTTAGCTAATCTAAGCTTGATCTATCGAGAAAACACCATCACTTGTGAAAGATATTGTGTATTAAATAATTATGAAAAATACGAGTATAAAATTTTACTTCTATGATAGTAAAGTTATTCTTATAATATGTAAATGTGTATTTATTTATTATTAACTAAAACAGTTATTAAATTCATCATTGAATCATTTATGAGTTGATATAAGGTTGAGGAAGAAAATAAGGTTTTGAAAGATTTTAGGATTATGGAAGTTTGGATTTGAATTTGATTGTGCTTTGAAGGGTTGGATCCTGTTTTCTTAATTTGTTTGAGTTGAATTATTGATAACTTCTTGATTAAATCATGAAAAGAAATTCTCATAGAGATACGCATCATCATTTGTATAGTCATACGTATGCTTGTGCAAATTTTTATTCTTCAAACTTTGAGAAGAAATCCCAACAGTGAGGCGCATGGTCATTCCTATGGACATGCATATTTCTACCTTCTTAAACCTTCACAAAGTAGGGTTTATGGGTAGAATTAGTAGTGAATTATTGAATACATCTTGGAAATAGTTATAATTGATGAATGATTGCTTATAAGATTGAAATGAAATCAATCCATTAAATGATGAAACTTAGATGTGAAGAAAACTCGAAGAAAGTATGGATAAATGTAATTGGATATTTGAAATAAGTGTAAGGTTAGAGAAAAGATAAAAGATGATTAAAGTGATTAGTGGATTTCTTTAACATAGAAAGAGCTTACATCAAATATTTTCAGTAAAAACTCTTCAAAGATAACTCAAAAAATTACTTTAATCAATAAAATTCATAGAAATTTAGATAGTTGCAAATAAAAAATACATAAGAATATACCTCTTCAAACTCTTCTTTTTCTCTAATCACTTGTTGATAATCTCAACTTTTTCAGCTTAATCTTCTAAAAACCTATAACTAGATGTGATTTCCTCTCAAATTCTGGCTAAAATTCTTGAAAAGATGGATGAAAGAAGAAGTTTTGGTTGTGTTGATGATGATAAATGTCCATACACTCATATATACAGCTTAATCTAGTGTGGTCAATCTCATCTTAGCTATGGTGCACCCTCTTTCTTATCCTTTGATTCTAATTTGATTTTTAGTCTTTTAAAACCGTAAAAATACATAATTTCTTTAGTAAATTTTTAAGATATACTATTTACATCACTTATCCATACCACTTATATCACAATTCACTATCAAATATCTATATTAAATTAAAAGTTCAATATGTAAAATTTTAAATATTACAGTATCAAGATTTTAAACAATATTATTGGTGGTTAGGTATGAAGAGGGACATAGCAGAATTTGTGTCCAGATGTCTCACCAAGTTTCTTTAGGGTTTCTTCAGCCATATTCAGTATCGGAGTGGAAATGGGAGCGAGTGATGATGGATTTTGTGACTGGACTACCTTTGATTCTAGAAGAAGCATGATGCAATATGGGTGATTATTGATCGGATGATGAAGATAGTTCATCTTCTTTTAGTTCAGTGGGACTTTTAACTTAAGAGATTGGTTGAGCTGAATATCAGAGAAAAAGTTAGGTTGCATTGACACGGATCCTTAGCAACGATGGCAGCAAACCCAACGTATAACAATGGTAGAGAACTCCTTGAAACTTGATAATCACCTCCTAAGGAAACCCAACGCCTATAAAGAGATGCAAACTCACTATGATTGAAGGATTTAGTTGGTAAGAAGAAGGAAAATGGCACAACTCTTGTTGATAAGTAAACCTAATTCTTGATGCAAAGAAAGAATTAAAGAATCCACTCTAATCTCTCTCACACGAAAATTCACAAGAAGAACTTGTAGAAGAATTCAAAATTTTTTTTATTAATTGTTGTTGTCTGAAATTCGGCCTAATAGTGCCCTTAAATAAGGGTTACAAAATTCCTAATTGCATATGGAAAACTAAAACATTCCTAATTGCATAAGGAAAACATTCCTAATTGCATAAGGAAAACATTCCTAATTGCATAAGGAAAATATAAAGTATGGAAACAAAATCCTAATCCACTAAGGAAAATATAAAGTATGGAAATAAAATCCTAATCCACTAAGGAAAATATAAAGTATGGAAACAAAATCCTAATCCAATAAGGAAAATATAAAGTATGGAAACAACCAAACTAATCCCTTCAACATAAGAAACGCCCCACACTATTTGGGCTGTCCATGAGCCTTAAATTACTTCCCAAGACTTTATATGAACCCCATGGACCTTTCTTGCATGTTGGACCTTTCTTTAGCTAGCCTTTAGCTTCCACACTAAGCATCATAATCAGCTTTGGTGTGCCTTCTTCAAGCTCTATCTCCATCTTCTTGAATGATAATTCTTGAAGCTTTTTGGAAATCTCTTCTTGAATATGCAAAGCCATACTAGCTTGATATCTCTTTGCCTTGCTCCTAGTGATTGGTCCACTTGCTAACTTTAAGGGATCCTTTCTTGCATCATTCTCCCCCTCTTCAAAAAGATTTGTCCTCAAATCTGCATCATCAAAAGGAGAAAGATCACTTACATTGAAAGTAGCACTAACATTATACGTACCTGGTAAGTCGATCTTGTAGGCATTGTCATTAATCTTCTCCAGCACTTGGAATGGGCCATCTCCCCTTGCTTGCAACTTGTTCTTCCTTTGGTTAGGAAACCTCTCTTTTTGAAAATGCACCCAAACCCAATCTCATACTTGAAACTTAATCTCACGTCTCCCTCTATTTGTAGAATCAGCATATCTCTTGTTTCTTTTCTCAATATTCGCCCTTGCTTTCTCATGCATCTCTTTCACCAATTTAGCTTTCTTCTCACCATCTAAACTAACAAGCTCATGAGAAGGTAAAGAAACAAGATCCAAAACTGTTAGTGGGTTAAAACCATAAACAAGCTCAAAAGGTGAATATCCTGTAGAAGAATGAATAGCACGATTATAAGCAAACTCAATAAATGGCAAACAATCTTCCCAATAACTCAAATTCTTACCCACTAAAGCTCTCAACATGGTACCTAAAGTTCTATATACTACTGCTGTTTGTCCATCCGTTTGAGGATGACAAGTGGTGGAAAATAACAACTTGGTACCTAACTTTCCCCAAAGCACACGCCAAAAGTGAGACAAAAACTTGGTGTCTCTATCAGAAACTATGGATTTTGGTATCCCATGAATTCGAACCACATCCCTAAAGAAGAGTTCGGCCACTAAACTAGCATCATCACTCTTATGACATGGGATAAAGTGTGCCATCTTACTAAACCTATCAACAACCACAAATATGCTATCTCTCGCCCTCTTAGTCCTTGGTAATCCTAAAACAAAGTCCATACTAATGTCCATCCAAGGAGAACTAGGAACGGGTAATGGCATATACAAACCATGAGGCATAGATTTAGACTTAGCTTGCCTACAAGCCAAACAAGCCTTACAAATCTGAATTACATCCCTTTTCATATTTGGCCAATAAAAGTGTTCATTCAGCATGTCTAAAGTCTTATCAACTCCAAAATGCCCCATCAAACCCCCACAATGTGATTCTAACACTAGCAAATCTCTCATAGAACATCTAGGCATGCATAATTTTGAACCCTTAAACAAAAACCCATCATGTCTATAGAAAGAATTAAAAGCACCATGCTCACAAGCATCATAAACATTGCCAAAATTAGAATCACCAACATATAAGTCCTTTATACATTCAAATCCAAGCAATTTAGTACTCAAAACATTAAGTAAAGCATACCTCCTTGAAAGTGCATCTGCCACTACATTGTCTTTACCTTGCTTGTATTTGATCACATAAGGAAACTTCTCAATCTTCACAACCCATTTTGCATGTCTTTTATTCAACTTGCCTTGGCCTCTCAAATGCTTCAATGATTCATGGTCCGAATGGATCACGAATTCCTTGGGCAACAAATAATGCTCCCATACTTCCAATGCTCTCACCAAAGCATATAGCTCCTTGTCATAAGTTGAATAATTCAGCTTTGCTCCATTAAGCTTTTCACTAAAGTATGCAATGGGCTTCTTCTCCTGCATCAAAACAGCTCCAATACCTACACCAGAAGCATCACATTCAATTTCAAAAGTAGAATCAAAGTTAGGTAAAGCTAAAATGGGTGTAGTAGAAAGCTTCTCTTTCAAAGCATCAAATGCTTCTTGTTGCTCCTTGCCCCAAACGAATCCCACTTCTTTCTTGATTATGCTAGTCAAGGGGGCTGCCAATGTAGAGAAATTAGGGACAAATATCCTATAGAAGCTTGCAAATCCGTGAAAACTCCTCACTTCTGTCACACTTGAAGGATTCGGCCACTCTTGGATAGCTTTCACCTTCTCTTGATCAACTTCAATTCCCTGCATACTTACAACAAAACCAAGAAAAACAACCCTATCTAGACAAAAATAACACTTCTTAAGCTTAGCATAAAGGTTTTGCTCCCTAAGGATTTCAAGCACTTTCCTAACATGTTCAACATGTTCTTCCTCAGTTTTGCTATAAATCAGAATATCATCAGAGTAAACTACCACAAACTTACCTAAATAAGCTCTCAAAACAGGGTTCATTAATCTCATGAAAGTACTAGGTGCATTAGATAAACCAAAAGGCATAACTAACCATTCATACAAACCATATTTTGTTTTGAAGGCAGTCTTCCATTCATCTCCCGGCTTCATGCGAATTTGATGATAACCACTCATAAGATCAATCTTTGTGAAATATTTCGCCCCATGCAATTCATCCAACATGTCATCAAGTCTAGGAATGGGATGTCTATACTTCACAGTAATCTTGTTCACAGCCCTACAATCAACACACATCCTCCAAGAACCATCTTTCTTGGGTACTAATAAGACTGGAACGGCACAAGGACTAAGGCTCTCGCGAACCAAGCCTTTCTCTAAAAGCTCTTCAACTTGTCTTTGCATCTCTTTTGCCTCCATAGGATTGCTCCTATATGCTGGCCGGTTTGGAATTATAGAACCGGGTATGAAATCAATTTGATGTTCAATCCCTCTTAATGGCGGCAAACCACTAGGTAGGTCTTCAGGAAACACATCCTTAAAATCTTGCAACAAAGACACAAAACTAGAAGGTAAAGAATCAAGAGATTCTTCAATGTCAGCAAGTAATAATTCTTTATACATAATAATGAGTACAGGCTACCCTACATCTATCTCTCTTGCTCTTGCATAAAAAGTATGTTTTGCTTTTTCTCCTTGCTTATTTTCTCTCACCAATGGGCCATTTTATTTGTTTGCTTACTTTCTTTTGACTCTTGGCCTCTTTTCCCTTTCTGCACTCACTCACTTTATTATTTTCTCTCTCCCTACCCTCAGAATTACCCTTGGGTGTTGAAGAAACATCATTGGCCGAATTTGAACCCCCTTGGTTCATGTTGGCCGAAACTTCTTTCTCCCTCTCTAGCATCCTCTTCTGATCTTCATACACCTATTGAGGTGATAATGGTGCTAGAACAACCTTCTTTCCTTCATAAGTAAAGGTATACTTATTAGAAAAGCTATCATGTTGTGCCCTTCTATCATGCTGCCATGGTCTTCCTAATAGCAAATGTCCAGCTTGCATTGGCACTACATCACACAAAACCTCATCTTTATACCACCCAATGGAGAATGGTACCTTGACTTGCTTCAACACTTTTACTTCCCCAGCGTCATTGAACCATTGCAACTTGTAAGGATTGGGATGTTTAAAACAAGTTAACCCCAATTTATCCACCATTGTAGTACTAGCAGCATTGGTACAACTTCCACCATCAATGATAAGTGTACAAACCTTACCATTCACCAAACACCAAGAGTGGAAAAGATTCTCCCTTTGATCCAAGCCTTCTTCCTTGACTTGAATTTTCAAGGCTCTTCTAGTAACAAGCATCTCTCCATGTTCAGCATTCAAGACTTGATTCTCCCAAGCCTCTTCATCATATTCGGCCCTATCACGACATTCGGCCTCCTCTTCTTCTTCATGTTCAGATTATGATTCAATTTCCCCTTCATGGGTAGAAATCATCACCCTCTTATTCGGACATTGAGAAGCAATGTGTCCACTTTCCAAACACTTGTAGCATTTAATTTCCCTACTTGGAGTAGGTCTAGAAGGTGTTTCCTTGGCTATTTTTGCATCCCCATCATTCGGCTTCTTGAAATTAGGATTGTAGGAAGAATTCTTTTGGAAAGAACCCTTGTAATCCCCTTTGTAGGAAGCTCCACTCGAACTTGAACCCTTGAAGTTTGAAAATTACCACTAGCTTTAAAGTAGCCAGTTTTCGAAATAGCTTTATTCTTCAATCTTCTCTCTATCTTCATGGCCTTTTGAACTAACTCTTCCATTGTGTTGAATTCATACATCTCCAATTCATTGGCTATGTTCAAATTCAATCCCCCAAGAAATCGTAACATCTTCTTGTCTTTATCTTCATCAATATTTGCCCTAGCCCTGATCATCTCCATCTCTTTGTGGTACTCTTCCACACTTCTTCCACCTTGAACTAGTCTTGCTAGTCGATTGTACAAATCTCAAATGTAGTGAGATGGTACAAATCGACTCCTCATTAGTTCTTTCAAGGTTGGCCATTCAGGAATAGGCCTCATACCTTTCCCTCTTCTATTATCTTTCAATTGATCCCACCAAAAGGTAGCATACCCCTTGAACTCTACGGCTGCCAAAACTGATTTCTTCTATTCGGTTTAGTTATGGCATTCGAAAATCTGCTCAACTTTCCTCTCCCATTCTATGAACTCTTCTGCATTGTTCTTCCCTTCAAAGGAAGAAATCTTCATCTTGATGGAAGTAAGGTCACCATCAGTGGTAGGTTGATTTCCACCTTCATCTTCATCTTCTACCCTTTCGGCTACTTCTAGGGCTTCATGATTTCCTTGCCCTTCTCTCCTAAGCACTCTTCTAGCTCACATTATGGGATTTGGATGTGCGGCTGGCTGCCCTTGTTGCACTTGCTGAATTTGTTGTGCTTGTCGTGCTGCATTCTCTTGCAATCTAGTATCCATCATCTCCATTCGACCAAGCATTGCTGCCAAAGTCTCATTAAGCCTAGCCAAGCTTTTGGCCATAGCTCCTTCTTTGCTAGTCTCTTCTCCTTTTCCAGCCATGTTAACAAACAAACAAACTCAAAGAAACAAGATTAGTAATAATCGAAATTCACTCAAGTGTTTAGAATTACCTCACTTTTCTTGTCTTCCTTTATTGCACTTCAGAACCAAGCTCACCAACCAACAATTGTCAAGTCATTCAAGAAACTAGAACCTAAATCCTAGAACTAGATAGAAAACATGACAAGTATCCGAAGGCAATGCAAGGTAATTTGCACTACACGATATAAAACCAAGTATCGACACAAGCAAATGATACTTAGCAATGTAATGGAATTAAAAGCTAGATAAAGAAATCAGAAACAATGAAGACAATAAACAAGACAAATTTGGATATAATGAATCAAAAACAACCCACACTTGGCAAGCTGCTTTATGGACCTAATCAATTCTACCCAAAATGCTAGCTTCTAGACTCTAATTCCCACCTATAACACTCAAATAACATGAATATTAAGGTCTGATTTTTGAATTCCAAAAGCCCCTCAAAAGGAGAAATTTTTCCCCCAAAAATTTTATTACTTCTCACCCACCTAGATCTGATCCTTAGCACCCAAATAGCAAGAATATCAAACAATTTTTGTTGAGGTGGTTTTGTACTCTTTTTTTTTTGCTTCCTCTCACTATCCCCTTGATTCAGGACTTAATTTAATCCCAATGACTTTTCGAAATCTGGACTTAATTCGCAACCCCAGATTCACTTAAGACCAAATCGAAATCAAACTTGAACAAAAACTCTAGCTTTTGCTTTCTTTCAAGAACCCTAATTCTTGGTTTTAAAATTCTCCAAGAATCATTTCCTAGGTTTCATTTTCACCCTAAGAATACCCTCCTTCAATTCAGCCTTGATCAGAATTTATATATGACTCTTTTTCGAAAATTAAGGACTAGACTCTCTAAGAATCCTAAAACACAGAAATTTAAAAGACCTAAATTAACAAACCCTAGAAAGACAAAGTAGATAAAAATTACCTTGTAGCAAGGCTCTGATACCAAATGACGCGGACCCTTAGCAACGATGGCAGCAAACCCAACGTATAACAATGGTAGAGAACTCCTTGAAACTTGATAATCACCTCATAAGGAACCCAACGCCTATAAAGAGATGCGAACTCACTATGATTGAAGGATTTAGTTGGTAAGAAGAAGGAAAATGCCACAACTCTTGTTGATAAGTAAACCTAATTCTTGATGCAAAGAAAGAATTAAAGAATCCACTCTAATCTCTCTCACACGAAAATTCACAAGAACTTGTAGAAGAATTCAAAATTTTTTTATTAATTGTTGTTGTCTGAAATTCGGCCTAATAGTGCCCTTAAATAAGGGTTACAAAATTCCTAATTGCATATGGAAAACTAAAACATTCCTAATTGCATAAGGAAAACATTCCTAATCGCATAAGGAAAACATAAAGTATGGAAACAAAATCCTAATCCACTAAGGAAAATATAAAGTATGGAAACAAAATCCTAATCCTCTAAGGAAAATATAAAGTATGGAAACAAAATCCTAATCTAATAAGGAAAATATAAAGTATGGAAACAACCAAACTAATCCCTTCAACATAAGAAATGCCCCACACTATTTGGGCTGTTCATGGGCCTTAAATTACTTCCCAAGGCTTTATATGAACCCCCATGGACCTTTCTTGCACGTTGGACCTTTCTTGCATGTTGGACCTTTAGCTTCCACACTAAGCATCATAATCAGCTTTGGTGTGCCTTCTTCAAGCTCTATCTCCATCTTCTTGAATGATAATTCTTGAAGCTCTTTAGAAATCTCTTCTTGAATATGCAAAGCCATACTAGCTTTATATCTTTGCCTTGCTCCTAGTGATTGGTCCACTTGCTAGCTTCAAGGGATCCTTTCTTGCATCATGCATGGATTCCCAGTTTCTTTGGTGTCAGACTGAGATCCCTAGTTTTTATCAAGATTTTGGAGGAGTTTGCCGGATGCAATGGGTTCTCGATTTCATTTTAGTACTGCTTTCCATCCTCAGACAGATAGGTAGTCAAAAAGAGTGATACAAATTCTAAAGG
This sequence comes from Garcia nutans, assembly GCA_947685225.1. Lineage (NCBI taxonomy): Eukaryota > Viridiplantae > Streptophyta > Magnoliopsida > Malpighiales > Euphorbiaceae > Garcia > Garcia nutans. The sequence continues at coordinate 40,291,818 of CANTUV010000024.1, forward strand.
ATATATTGAGGAGTTGTATCATGATTTCACTAGGAGCTGGGACAAATTGTTGCTACTGATTGAGTTTGCATGTAACAACAGTCATCAGTCCAATATTGGGATCCCACCTTATGAGGCCTTGTATGGTAGGAGATGTAGGACACCTTTTCTATTGGATGATGTTGAAGAAGGTAAATGGGTTGGTCCTAATTTGATTAAAGAAACAGAAGAGAAAGTGAAATTGATTCGGGGTAGTCTAAAAGCAGCTTCGGATTGATAAAAATTCTATACATATTTGAAGAGGAAGGATATAGAGTTTAGTGTGGGAGATAAAGTGTTCCTAAAGGTGTCTCCATAGAAGAGAATTTTGAGATTCGGTCGAAAAGGGAAGTTGAGTCCTCATTTCATAAGACCATATGAGATTCTGGAGAGAGTTGTTCTAGTGGCTTACAGGTTGGCTCTACCGCACATAATGTCTCCCATGTCTCTATGCTTTGGAGGTATAGGCTAGACCCATCTCATATTTTGTTAGTGGAGTCCATTGAGGTGAGTTCAGATACGACTTACGAAGAAGAACTAATGGCGATTTTGGCACGAGAGGTGAAAAAGTTGAGGAAAAAGAAAGTGCCACTTGTGAAAGTCCTTTGGAGGAATCATGCCACTGAGGAGGCATTATGAGAGAGTGGGTAGACGATGCATAGTCAGTATCCTCAGTTGTTCCAGAGTTAATAGTAGGTAATTTCGAGGATGGAATTTTCTTTAGGGGGAGATAATTATAATATCCCTAATTTTTGGAAATTAAATAAAATAAATTAAAAATTAAATAAAATAAATAAAATAAAATTAATAATTTAAATGAAAAATGAATGGATTTTAAGTAAAAAAAAAGTGGAATGTATATGTGAAATATACATGAAGTATATAAAAGTCAACTCTTTTAAAAGAAAAGTCAAAGTCAAGTGGCATTTTTGTAATTATATTTTAGAAATTAAAATTTATAAAAATAATTTTAAAATAATTTATTTTTGTATGAAAGAAGTAATTTTGGGGTTTTTATTAAATAAATAAATAATTAAAAATATAATATAATATTATTTATATGGTTATAAAGAAAGTGGAAGGAAAGAAAAAATAACTTGGGTCTTCTTCTTCTTCTTCTTCTTGCTAGAAATCAAAATTCCATGGTGAACAACTCAAGGTTTTGCCTCTTCCATGCTTCAAGAATTGAAGGGTTTTCAAGGTTTTAAGTGGATTTTTAGTGATTTCCACCATAATTAGTAAGTTTTTCAACTTTTCTTTGAATTTCCATGAAGATAAGATTATGTTGATTTTAGATTTTTGGAGTGGAATGTTTTAATTTCTTAATTAGATATGAATGAAGAAACACAAGCCTATCTATGCAAAATGTGCATTTCTTAAGCTTGGCATATAAGTTTTCATTTCTCAATACTTCCAAAACTAGCCTAGCATGCTCAACATTGTCATCCAAAGTCTTACTATAAATTAGAATATCATCAAAATAGACTACAACAAATTTGCCCAAATAAGCTCTCAAAACATGGTTCATTAGTCTCATAAAAGTACTAGGTGCATTAGACAACCCAAAAGGCATTACTAACCACTCATACGAATTTGATGATATCCACTCATAAGATCAATTTTAGAAAAATACCTGGCACCATGCAGCTCGTCCAAGATGTCATCAAGTCGTGGTATAGGATGCTGATACTTCACTGTGATCTTATTTACAGCCTTACAATCAACACACATTCTCCATGTGCCATCCTTCTTTGGAACCAACAAGACAGGAACAGCACATGGACTCAAACTCTCTCTAATCAGCCCTTTCTCCAGTAACTCATCTACTTGCTTTTGCATCTCTTTTGTTTCCATGGGATTACTCCGGTAAGCTAGTCTTTTTGGGATGGTAGAACCAGGCACGAAGTCTATTTGATGCTCAATTCCTCTTATACGGGTACGGCTTTCAACCCCTTGCCTCTTCTAGTAGATTTTAGTTGATCCCACCAGAATGTTGCATAACCCTTGAACTCCACAGCTGCTATGTGTGACTTCTTTTCTTCAGAATAATTATGGCACTCAAAAATTTGCTCTACTTTGCGCTTCCATTCAATGTATTCTTCAGCATTGTTGTTTCCTCTAAATTCAGGAACCTTCATTTTGATGGAAGTCAAATCATTATCATTGATAGGTGCTTGATAAATTTCAGCCTCTCCTTCTTCAAATCCATAATTAGTCACACGGCCTCTTTCATATGCACCTCTTGGTGCCCTCCTCCTAACTGGCTCTTCTCTCTCTTTAGCTCTTACTGGTTGTAGAATTCTCTGTGGTAGACTTATTGGAGCAGGTTGTTGTGCTTGCATTAAGTGTTCCATGGACTGCTGCAAGCTAGCTAACATATTTGCTATTCTTTCCATATTGCCCTCATTTGCTTGCTTGTACGTCTCAAGATCATCTGTAATATCCCGGATACTCTCTTCTTTCTCAACAGCTACGCTTTTATCTCTATTAGAATTGCTACTCATTACCTCACCTTCGCTAATTCTTCGATTGCACTTTAGAACAAAGGCTCACAAATCAATCACCAAGCACATTCAAGGGAACTAGTGCCTAAATCCTAGAATGACACCTAGAAAGAAACTTGACAATTTTGGAGGCAACACAAGAAAATTTTGTGTCACATGATTATATCAACCAGAGTATAGAATCAAATAAATAATACTCTAGCAATGTCACAGAATAAAAATGGTAGCTCAAACATGAAATAGAAAAAAAGAGGTCAAAAATTATGACGAATCTGGTCAAAATGTATCAAAACCAACTGACCTTAGCAGGTTAGTTTATGGACCTAATAATTCTACCCAAGAAAGCTAGTATCAAGACTCCCCAAGAATTCAATTTCGAAAAGAAAACTTCCAAATCAACAAGAAAAACGTAATAAAATAGCCCGTCAATTGGCCGAAATTGGTGGCCAAAATTTTGATTACTTTCAACCTGATTCAAAACGATTCTAATACCTTAAATTACTAGAAAAGCAAAGAATTTTTGTTGAAGTGATTTTGTACTCTTTTTTTTTTTAAGGATCTGGTCACTATCCTTTGATCACCAAATAAACACAAAGCCTTCAGTCCAATTTATACCCAATTCGGAATAAGAAAAACATACTTCGAATCAAAAGGCAAGAACACAATTTTGAAATTGAACAAAGAATTCTATAACCCAATTCGAATATCCAAAATAGAACAAATAGAACAACCCAATTCGGGACAAATAAAACAAATCCAATTCGGAATAAATAAAACAAACCCAATTCAGAATAATAAAGACTCTAACCCAATTCGAAATCCCAAATTAGAACCCTAACGGAACAATTAAAACAACCCTAGAAAGACAGATAGATAAAGATTTACCTGCAATTGGCTCTGATACCAAATGATGCGGAACCCTATGGCAATGAAGGCCTCAAACCCCAATGCACAATTGATAGAAGAAAACCAAGAACGAATGAAAAACCACCTTCTAAAGCACCCAATTACTTAGCAAAGCACGAACACTTATAATGGAAGGATTTAGGAAGCTCGAATGAGAAGAACGCCACAATCGAAATTGATAAGTAAATCTAATTCTTTATGCAATCAGAAGAAAAAGAGAATCCACTCTTGTTCTATGATGGCCGAAATTTTCAATAAGAAAATTGAGAATATAATTTGTAAAAAAAAAAGTGTGCTTACAAGAAAATAAGGCCCTATTTATACTAAAAGGCCAATAAAATCTGAATCCCTAATTCTAATGGGAAAAGGAAAGCTACAAAGTCAAAATCCTAACCCACTAAGGAAAATAGAAAGTATGGAAACAAACTAATATTCTGAAATAACTAAATAGGGGACTACACATCCCATGTTCCAAAAAGATGCCAAAATTCGGCCAAACTAAATCCCTTCAAAATAAGAACATGCCCCACACTATTTGGGTTATCCATGGGCCTTAAATTACTTCCCAATTAAATTACTTCCCAAGGCTGTATATGAACCCCCATGGACCTTTCTTGCACGTTGGACCTCTTTAGCTAGCCTTTAGCTTCCATATTCACACTAAGCATCATAATCAGCTTTGATGTGCCTTCTTCAAGCTCTATTGTGCACTTTTCCATTGCCATTTCAGTCACTTCCTTTGAAATTTGATATTGAATATGCAATCCCATAGCTGCTCCAAACTTCTTAGCTCTGCTCCTAGTCAATGGCCCATTTGGAAGCACCAATGGATCCTTGCCTCGTGGCTGGTTCGTATCATGTCCCCATGCCTTGGTAGGAGCCAAAAGAGAAATGCAAAAGTTAATCAAGGGACCAAGCAAAATCTTCTCACCTCTCGTCAACTGTAGAACTTCAAGCTTTGAAAGTTGAAACAACATTTACATCTTTTATTGAGTTCTAGAAATCAATATAGGCAACGCCATTGGTTAATTGCTTGGATATCCAAGAATGGCCTCAAACTATTCAATCATGGGACATATCTCAAAGTCATTTATCTTAAATGTCCTAGAATTCACATTCCAAAAGGAAACCATGGCATGTAAAAAAGAATGGTCCAATTTAATATTTTGAAAATACTTCAAAATATTGATTTTAGACCAAGATATTTGTTCCCAGTGAATGGCATTCATAGTTTTAAAAAAACCTTTTATTTTCTTCAAATTGAGCTTTGTCATTGTTGAAAGTTGAAGGAAAATTAAATTTGTTAAAAGGAATTTTGATGCTAAAATTGAAAATTCACGAAAAATTTCCTAGATTCTATATGGGGTCATAGCATGGAAAGAAGATTTATATAGGGTAATTGGCCATACCAAGTTGACAAGGAATGGATTGAGGCTGAGACGCACAAGGATAGGAAATCAACAACAAAAAGGTTTTGAGTTGCCACGTTGCCTTTGATTTTGTGAATCAGTGCAACTGTGGAATTCTGAATTATGAGAGGAAGGACCAATGATTGTACTGTGGTAATAAAAATATAATAAAAAGAATGTATATATATAAATTTGAAAGTCAAAAGTTTCAGTAAAAGTGAAAATTATAATTATTATTATCATTGTTATTATTATTATTATTATTATTAATATAATATTTTCTCAATTAATACAATAATGATGGATCACTGAGAAGGAGGTGGTGGATCATGATCAAACAAAGCTCTGAAAAAGTCATCACCTGTTGGATGAGGAGGAGTATATCTATCCCGAGTCCACCCAAAGAAGGAGCACCTGAACCTCTATTACCCTAGAATTCAAATCTGCAATGGTCCTCATTCGAAGTAGACAAAGTAATCTCATGGTCATCAGTTTGGGGCTCTCTAGAAGACAAAGCACTAGGATCCCTCATTCCCTAGAACCGAAAGTCTTGAAAGTCTTATTTTGACCGATGGTATAATTTTTCAAAATGGGCAACCTGTTAACGACTAGCAGCTAACTCTTCTTGCAGTTTCTTATTTTCTTCCTCAAGCATCCGCTTTGAGTCCAAAAGGAAAAGGCAAGAGCATACATAATCATTCATACATGTAGCATAAATCATCATGGAATAGGATAACCTACCAAATAACTCATATCAATGCCTAGCGGATGAGATGACATCTCTGGTTGATGAGAATGAGTAAATATAGGAGCAGCAGAGGAAGGTCCAACCTCATGACCAAATGAGCTAGTAGCATGCAATAATCATTAAAACAGTCAAAATAAGTTAAGAAAGGAGTAATTGAAATGGCAGAATGGTAAAAGTTTACTTGAGAGGTGCTAGCCCTGGGATGAGGGATGAACCCCTCTCTGTGATAATCCTCTTCATCCTCATCTTTCTTGGGAATTTCTCGGATGCCAACAGGAGATACGTCAAAGTTCAAGAACCCTACTTGAATAAACTGGATATATGATGCACTCGATGGGTAGAGAATGGTTTCAACATCATAACCATGTCGAGCTAACCACCACACATTCTCCAGCATTGATGCAGTATTTAAAGTATACTCCAAGAAATTCATCAGGATCTTACATCACTCGGGACCAAGGAACCACTCATAAACTCTCTCCCTGAGAAACCAGCCATTAGACATAGGGCCAGTAATGACTCGGTGGGAATGTTGAAAAGGCAGTGCGGCGTTCATGGAAGAAGTCCAGTTCGTCGTCTCTTCCATGTTCCACCAAGCCAAATTGATCTACAGGATGACATAAGGTAAGTAAACTTTTTACATAAATTTTAAATTATACTAATATTATTTTACTTGGACCCAAGTTAAGCAACTTAAGAGATAGCATTGGGTGTGCACATGGTGAGAGCCAGGAACTGCTACACGATTTGACACCCAAAAATTTAACCTTGGATACCTGACTCTTTCTCAAGAAATATGAGGTACCCTCACAAGATTATGCTCATATGCCCATACCTGCAATAACAATGAAAATTAAATTCATACAAGTAAGCATGGAATTGACAATGGTGGAAGAAGAGTACCTCGACAACCACCATGAAACCAATGAAAGACTTTTTTATTCCTGTAAATCTTGTCTAGTCCATGATAGAGACAAACAAGGCCAGCTTCACCCCAGTGGTAAAGCGATACCATACTCATATCAATAAGGGCCCTCAACATCGACAGATGGATGGCAGACTCAGTGCTGCATAAAATGGTCAACCCAAGCAAATACAATAAAAATGCTCGAGCATGTTGTTTGGTTGTTTCTCTATGAACCTGTCCATCATATTTCATCCAATAACTCCCAATCGACTCAATTTTTATCTTGAAGGGCTCTTTTAATGATGGTTCCATACCGATTAACTGTTGAATCTCTTTGTGTGTCAGAATATCATTGGTAAGAGGAATCGAAAGGCCATAGTACCGGATACCAGTTATGGCTGTATAATCGACTAGGCCAATGGTCATCTCTCTTACAGGTAGGTGAAAAGTATGGGTCGTGTCCATCCACCGCTCTAACAATGCTTGAACTACACTCTTGTCTATTGGACACTCCTCAGATGGTAATTGCAAGATGAAGCTTTCAAAACTGCACTCTCGGACAATCCGTTTTACCCGAGAGGGTGGTACATCATACCATTATAAAACTTTATAGACACATCCTCTGCCCCGGACAACACAGTGATCATGCTAACACAGAGCTAGGTAAGTCAACACGAGGTAAGTATATCATCCTACCAATACCACTAATTCATAACCTAAACTTACTCGTTATTTTCTATTTTAATTTGTTTATTTATTTATCAAATTCTTAATAATAGTTCACTAATTAATTTTGTAACACCCTTACATCCTGTACACGCACACTACAAAACACCACAATGTAATATACGTACACTGAATATAGGGATGCTACGGTTATCTTTAACATTTAAATCATTTTAAATGATAAGATATTCTTTCTCATTATACATTATAGAAAATAAAGTAATTAACTTGTAATATAAACAAAATAGATATATACGTTTACTTAATACGCAGCAGAATTTATAAAATATTTACATATATGAATACATTCAAATCCATATTTACAATTATACATATATTTACATTAGAATCAATACTTTACAAAATATAAAGAAGTTATACATGATTGGCAGCTCTTCTCAGATCTTTAAGTCCCAAAAATAAATTCTTCAATGCCTAGTCTCACTTGGTCTCGAGGAACTCTCGGGTTCAACTCTGTCACCTGCGCGATCAACCACTATCGCGCTAAGCCAACGGCTTAGTAGTACAAAGTATACTAACATTATGCTTTAATGCAATGCAATGTCACACATTTTAATAATAAAGACAACCTCATAAGTGGAAAGCTAATGTCACACCTTTTTATTTCATAAACCATATACATATAAACTTATTACATTTCAAAGTCCTTCCATAAATCTCATTATTCAATTATTTTACCATTAATGAATCGCATTTAAACAAAGACAAGCGTGGGCCCAAAAGACAATAATATGCCATTCAATTTTCAGAGTTAATGTTTTGGTTCAATTATCACATTCATCATTATCATAATCCCAACTAGGCTTCAAGGATTAGATTCAACCAAGCTTCAAGGGGAACAAAGCATGCTAAGTATCAAACCCAACTTGGCTTCAAGAACCAACCCAACCTAGCTTCAAGAGTTGTAACATCTCAATTAGGCTTCAAGGATTAGACCCAACCAAGCTTCAAGGGGAGTAAAACATGTTAAACTTCAACCCAACTTGGCTTCAAGGATCAATTCCAACTTAACTTCAAGAGATTGTTACTAATAGGCATGCCACCAATCAACAAAACTCTGAAAATGGAATAACACATTAGACACACAATTCATTCATTATTTCATTATCAATTAGGCAAACATACCTCATTAAAGTCATTATAGCCAATCACAATGGCTTTATATTCCATCACATCTTAATCCACATTATAGCAATTAATCTTTCAAATACACAATCATTTACATCATCATATCCTTCACATTATACATAAAGCATCATTGATATAAACATAACAAAGTACATTATTCATATAAGTCAATAATGTAATAATGCAATATTTGTACTTACCTCAATAACAATTCACACAACTCTAAACACTTCCTTTTCCAAGATTCTTTTACTTCTTAGATCAATGACAAATCACTTTCTTCAAGATCTAATCCAAACATAATAACATACACTTGCTTAGGGATACACATGAGATAATCAAGTTAAGAGTTAACTAGGATAAACTCTAAACATGACACGCTCAACCACACGGGCGTGTCCTTGACCGTGCCCTAACTCCACAACATAGAAGCTTTTACACGCTCGGAACCACGGGCGTGTAATACATTCTGCCTCTCAGAAACATCGACACGTCCAACAACGTGAGCGTGCTCATGGCCGTGTCAATTCTCCAATCTCACAGTAGCTATGACACGCTTAATAACACGGGTGTGTTACGGGTCGTGTCAATCCTACTGCCACTAACACAATTGACACGCCTAAGGACCTGGACGTGCTCATGGGCGTGTTAGGCCAAAAACCCAGATTCCGACCAAAACAACAAAACACCCAACAAAACACTTCTTTTCACCAACATCCACTTCAAACAAACTCAGAACCACGGGCGTGTCACTGAATGTGTAATACATTCTATCTCACAGAAACATTGACACGTCCAACAACATGGGCGTGTTCATGGCCGTGTCAATTCCTCACCAACACAGTAGCTATGACACGCTCAGTGACATGGGCGTGTCACTGGACGTGTCAATACTATAACTACACAGAAGCTGTGACACGCTCAGTGACATGGGCATGTCACTGCTCGTGTCACCCATCCAAGAACACAGAACCATCGACATGCCCAAAGACTTGGCCGTGCTCATGGGCGTGTCAGGCCAAAAATCTAGATTCCGGCAACATCAACAACACAACCAACAATTCACTTCCTTACACCAAAATCCACTTCAAACAAACTTAGCTCAACATACCCAAAAACCACAACAAACTTGCAAAAACACCAAAACAACTAAAAACATACATCCAACACAAATCAAAATCATCACCACAAACCCAAAACACAACCACAATACTTTCACTTCCAACAACTTACTCTTTCCTTTAATCCAACCCCAAAATCCAAAATCACTTGAACCAAACACTCTTAAAAACATCTTAATCAAACATAATCACATACCATCAACAATCAACCAATAAACTCAAACACATCTTAAAAGAAAATCAAGGAATCAAGAGGAAACTTACCAAGGATGAAGAAACTCTTAAATTTCCAACTTGATCACTTGAAAACTTCCTTAGATCTTGAGTTTAGAAGATCAAATCTCCCTCTTGTTCTCTTGTTTCTTTGCTAGCCGGCCAAAAGAAGAGAAAAAAGGAAAGAAAGGAAAATGAGAGCAAGTGGTCCACGAAGAAGAAAGAAGGAAAGAAGAAACAAAGTCAAATCTCAACCACTCTCTCCTCAAAATCCTCTCCTCCAAGCTTTTATATTAAAATATTCCAAATATCTCATTCCACTCACTTAATTTTCTGTTTCCATTAACTTAATTAATTAAAATCATTAACTAATCATCTTTGACCTCCACTAACTTGACTTGTATATGTTGTATATATTGCTATATATACAACATATACACTCTCTCTTCACTTCCTTTTTCTTTCCAAATACACATATACATTAAATCCAATTAAAACAACAATTATACCCAAAACTTCTAGGGCACATTTTGGGATATTACAATTCTCCCCTTCTAAAAAGAAATTTCGTCCTCGAAATTACCTGATATCAAGTTTGAAACAACTGAGGATATTGATCTTGCATCGCTTGCTCATTCTCTCAAGTTGACTCTTCTCTACCATGATTCTTCCAAAGAATCTTCACAATTGGCACTTTCTTATGTCTCAACTCTTTCATTCCATATGCCAAAATAGCAACTGGTTCTTCTTCAAATGTCAGATCCGAACTCACCTCAATAGATTCAACTGGTAAAACATGAGATGGGTCTGATCTGTATCTCCGCAACATAGAAACATAGAAGACATTGTGAATTCTATCCAACTCAGGCGGTAAAGCAAGACGATAAGCAACTGGTCCAACTCTTTCCAATATCTCATACGGTCCAATAAAACGAGGACTCAGTTTTCCTTTAAGACCAAATCTTAAAATCTTTTTCCAAGGAGACACTTTCAAAAATACTTTATCTCCAATATTAAATTATATGTCTTTCCTCTTCAAATCTGAATAAGATTTCTGTCGGTCTGAAGCTGCTTTTAACCGATCCCGAATCATCTTCACTTTCTCTTCAGTCTCTTTAATCAAATCAGGACCAATTAATTTGCCTTCTCCAAGTTCATTCCAACATAAAGGCGTTCGGCATCTTCTACCATATAATGCCTCAAATGGTGCCATTCCAATACTTGATTGGTGACTGTTGTTGTAAGCAAATTCCACAAGTGGCAAAAATCTGTCCCAACTTTCAGAAAAATCAATGACACAGCTTCTCAACATATCCTCAATAATCTGTATCACTGTCTCTGACTGCCCATCTGTCTGTGGATAAAAAGCAGTACTGAAGTGTAATCGAGAACCCAAAGCTCCATGTAAACTCTTCCAAAATCTTGAAGTGAACCGGGGATCTCGATCAGACACTAAAGAAATCGGAACTCCATGCAACTTCACTATCTCATTGATATACAGCTCAGCCAGTCTCTCAAGAGAATAATCCATTCTAACTGGAAGAAAATGAGCTGTCTTTGTTAACCGATCAACAATCGCCCAAATAGCATCATGCTTCTTCTGAGTCAATGGCAAACCAGATACAAAATCCATTGTTACTCTCTCCCATTTCCATTCAGGCACTTTTAAAGGTTGAAGCAACCCTGTTGGAATTTGATGCTCAGCTTTCACCCTCTGACAAGTGAGACACTTGGATACAAATTCCGCTATGTCTTTCTTCATACCAGACCGCCAATAATGCTGTTTCAAATCATGGTACATCTTTGTACTTCCCGGATGCATAGCAAAAACTGAGTGATGTGCTTCCTCCAAAATAGACTTTCTCAAACTAGTATCATCAGGAACACACAACCTATCTTTAACCCAAAGGCTACCATCATTTCTCACATGAAAATCTCTACTTTCTCTATGTTGGCAATCTGAAACAATCTTCTGAATTTTCTCATCAGCCAATTGAGCCTCTTTAATATGATCCAACAACACTGGCCTCAACTGCAATTGAGCCAACAGTGCACCATCATCGCATGATTCAAAACTAGCATGCAATGCTCTCAATTCAACAAGCAAGGAGAGTGAATAAACCGAAAAACTTGCTAAAGACTTTCGACTCAAAGCATCAGCAACAACATTCGCCTTACCCGGATGATAATCAATCAAACAGTCGTGGTCTTTAATTAACTCCAACCAACATCTCTGCCGAAGATTAAGCTCTCTTTGAACTCCCAAATATTTCAAACTCTTATGATCCGTATAGATAAAACATTTTCCCCATACAAGTAGTGTCGCCAAATCTTCAAAGCAAACACGATAGCTGCCAACTCCAAATCATGAGTCGGATAATTAAGCTCTTGCAGCTTCAACTGCCGAGAAGCATAAGCTACAACTTTATCCTCTTGCATCAAAACACATCCTAAACCATTATGTGAAGCATCACTATAAATCACATAAGGTTTATCTTCCACAGGCAAAGTAAGAACAGGCACTTGAGTCAACATCTCTTTCAACTGCTCAAAACTAGCTTGACACTGATCTGTCCACACAAATCTAACTCCTTTTCAAAGTAATCTGGTGAGTGGAGTAGCTATTAAAGAAAAACCTTTCACAAAGCGTCGATAATAGCCTGCTAAACCCAGAAAACTTCTAACTTCAATCACTGACTTTGGTGGACTCCAATTCAAAATAGCTTCAACTTTACTTGGATCAACTCTTATACCATCTGCCGAAACTATATGACCAAGAAAAGTCACTTGATCAAGCCAAAACTCACACTTCGACAGTTTAGCATACAATTGCTTCTCTCTCAAGATTTGCAACACAATTCGCAAATGCTTGACATGTTCCTCCTCATTACGCGAATACACCAAAATATCATCAATGAAAACTACCACAAACTGATCCAGATAGGGCCTAAATACCGAATTCATCAAATCCATAAAAGCCGCAGGTGCATTCGTTAATCCAAAAGGCATTACTAAAAACTCATAATGCCCATACCTTGTGCGAAAAGCTGTCTTAGGAACATCTTCAGCTCTAACCCTCAACTGATGGTACCCAGATCTCAAATCAATCTTGGAAAACACTGTTGCTCCCTTTAATTGATCAAAGAGATCATCAATTCTAGGCAAAGGATACTTATTCTTAATAGTCACTTTGTTCAATTGCCTATAATCGATGCACAATCTCATAGTACCATCCTTCTTCTTCACAAACAAAACAGGGGCTCCCCACGGAGAAACACTAGGGTGAATAAACCCTTTATCCAATAACTCCTGTAATTGCACCTTCAACTCTCTCAACTCAACAGGTGCCATTCGATAAGGAGTAATAGAGATGGGAGTGGTACCAGGCAACAAATCGATACCAAACTCAACCTCTCTCTCAGGGGGTAACCCTGGCAACTCCTCAGGAAACACGTCTGGAAAACCTGCAACCGTGGGTATACTATCAAGTTGGGAACCCACTACTCGGGTATCCACAACATGAGCAAGATAAGCATCACACCCTTTTCTAATCAACTTTCTAGTTGTTACAGCTGAAACAAATAAGGATGCAAGTTGTCTCTGCTCACTAGACACCATCACATTTCTACCATCATCGGTTCTCAAGGTAACACACTTCTTTTGATAATCTACCACAGCTCCATGCTTAGACAACCAATCCATGCCTAAGATCAAATCATATTCCTTAAAAGGCATTTTCAATTAAATCACCAAGAAACTCCTCACCTTGCACTACCACTGCACTATCACGATGAACCTTACTCACCACAACACTATGTCCTAGAGGATTTGTCACCAAGACATCAAATCCTAAGGATTCTGAATGCAATTCAGACACAGGCAAAATGAATGCACTTATGTATGAATGAGTAGATCCTGGATCAATCAAAGCAAGAACTGAAATGCCAAATAAAGAGAATGTACCCGCTATAGCTGCTGAAGCATCCGGCTGCCTCTGCATCACATAAACTCTCTGAGAAGATCCGGCCTCATCTGGCCTATTTCCTCTGGATGTCGACCCTCCTCTCTGACTAAACCTGGGCTGACCGCCTCTACTAAAACCTCTGCCCCCTCGACCACCTCTACTAACACTCGGTCGAGAAGCTGCAGACTCAGCCTGTCTATACTCCTGCATCTCAGGACAATCTTTAATAAAATGAGCTGGTGACCCACATCTATAACACCCCAACCGATCCACCAACCTTCCAACAATCACCCCCATGGTTCCTACCACAAAGCTCACATGCAAGTAGAGTAGACCTCTGAACCACTGGAGTCGGAGCACTAGCTATAAAAGCTGTAGGTTTCGGCCTCTGCCTCTGATACTGTACTGACCTACCCGGCTGTCTCTGACTCCTATTGATCCTCGGAACAAAACTTCCTCTACCTCTCTTCACAGATGAAGACCCTACCTCAAACTGGGATCTCCTTACCCTAGTCTCCTCCTCGGCAGCAGCTGCTGCAATACCTTGTGCTCTCTCAACACTCCTAGCTACTGCAACTAGCTATGAGAAATCCTGGTACCGAGAACCAGCAACAATGCACATAATAGAGGGCCTCAATCCCTCCTTAAATCTTCTGCATTGATCAATCTCATCCGAGATAATCCCACCGGCATAGTGACTCAACCGGGTGTACTCAACCTCATACTCTGTTACCGTCCGGTTGTCTTGCCACAAATTCAAGAATTCCATCTTCTTAATATCTTTATACTCCCTCGGAGTATATTTCTGCTCGAATTCCCTCAGAAAATCACAATAAGATAATGTAGGTGGATCATCCATAGCATGAGGAACCGTCTTCCACCAGTCATAGGCATCTTTTTGCAGAAGGGATCTTGCATAGTCAAACTTCTCATCCGAAGTAGCTTGCAACTGAATGAATATCCTTTGCACTTTATCCAACCACTGCTCAGCCACTGCAGGATCGGTAGTGCCCAAGAAATCTTCAGCTCCAAACTTTCTCAATTTGTCATAATGCCTCACCGGCACTTGAGGCTGTGGTGGTGGTGGCTGCTGCACTGGAGCTCCTCTCAACAAATCAACCATATGCCTTAACCAACCCGGCGGTACATCATCAGCAGTTGATCTCCCTGGCACAGGAGCAGGTGCCTCACTAACTCTCTCAACTCTAGCTCCCTCTCTACCCTCTTCAGGAGCTATACTCTCGGCACTACCATCTACAGACTGTCGTGACTGAGACGCCATTACAACCTATATCTGCAAACACAGCAGAATATACCCCATTAAAGATCAAAGACTGCCAATACCATAACATGTATCTTACTTAATTTTAAAACTCAAAATTTCCTTTTTCTTACAATTGACCTAGGTTGAGAATCTCAAACCTAGGCTCTGATACCAAAATAATTGTAACACCCCTATACCCCGTATATGTACACAACATGCTAATACGATCGTAATATACGTATACTGAATATAGAAAATGCCACGGTTTACAAAACAAATGACTCATTCCTTTACAAAAATATGAACAAATTTAAATCATTTAAAAGAAATTATAAAAGACAAAAGATAAAAATGTTTATTTAAAAGCAGCGGAAAATATAATAATTATTTACAAATACGTATCCATCAAAACTCAAGTTTTACAAAACATAAAATATATACATGTTTGGCAGTATGTCTTTGATCTTTAAGCTCCACTATCAACACCTCAAAATCTAGACTCTACTCGGTCTAGAGGAACTCTCTGGTTCTTCTCTGTCACCTGCGCGATGAACCACAATCGCGCTAAGCCAACGGCTTAGTGGTACAAACTATAATAATATTATACTTTAATGAAATGCAAATGTCATAATCTCAAACATATAAACAATTCTCAAGAATCTCATTGTTCATTTATTTCATCATTCATAAATCACATTGAAAACAAAGACAAACATGGGCCCACAAAACACTAATATGTTATTCAAAGTTCAGAGTCACTGCTTTGGTCTATAATCACATCATCAAGCCCGTAGGCAATATATATATATATATATCTATCCATGGATAGGGTAACAGACCCAGTCTCTTGGACCTCAACCCGCTAAACTCGAGGAGATCCTCAACCCGGCAAGACTGTTACCTGTAACAGACCCAGTCTCTTGGACCTCAACCCGGATAAACCAAGGAGATCCTCAACCCGGCAAGATTGTTACTATAATTCACATTTCACATTTATCAACTGGAATCGGCTTACGACCTGGTCTTTTCACCTATCTAGTACTTTATAGGCATGCCGCCAAACCCAGAACTCTGAAGGATAAATAACACATTAGACACATAATCTTTTCATTTATATCTTTATACATTTCTTTCTCAATTCATTTCTCATCATTATAGCCAACAACCATGGCTTCATATCTTATAATCAAAATAGGCAACCATGCCTCAATAATCTCATTAGCATCATTATAGCCAACAACCATGGCTTCATATCTCATCAAGATAATATACAATATCAATTGCATTAACACCATCATAGGCAATCACATTGGTTTTATATCTCATTATATCTCAAATTACATTAAATCAATTGATCATTCAAGTATACACAACCAATTGCATTAACATACCTTTCATATTTCATCAAATGTTTTAACCCTGTAATCAATTGCTTAGCATATGTATAATAAAATATGTTAAGTATCAAATCATATGAGTGTATGCAACAATGTAGTTTGTACTTACCTTAGGAACAACTCACACCAATCTACAACCTTTCTCTTTTAAGAATTCTTCACCACCTAGGTTAGGACAATTCAATCTCTTCAATACCTAAATCAAAGGTGATAATACATACTCACTTAGAGATACACATGAGATAATAAGACTAAGAACCAACTAGGGCAAACCTTAAACATGACACGCTCAACAACACGGGCGTGTCCCTGATCGTGCCCTAAACTCACAACACAGAAGCTTTGACACGCTCAGAACCACGGGCGTGTCACTGAACGTGTAATACATTCTATCTCACAGAAACATTGACACGTCCAACAACATGGGCGTGTTCATGGCCGTGTCAATTTCTCACCAACACAGTAGCTATGACACGCTCAGTGACATGGGCGTGTCACTGGACGTGTCAATACTACAACTACACAGAAGCTGTGACACGCTCAGTGACATGGACGTGTCACTGCTCGTGTCACCCATCCAAGAACACAGAACCATCGACACGCCCAAAGACTTGGCCGTGCTCATGGGCGTGTCAGGCCAAAAATCCAGATTCCGGCAACATCAACAACACAACCAACAATTCACTTCCTTACACCAAAATCCACTTCAAGCAAACTTAGCTCAACATACCCAAAAACCACAACAAACTTGCAAAGCACCAAAACAACTAAAAACATACATCCAACACATATCAAAATCATCACCACAAACCCAAAACACAACCATAATACTTTCACTTCCAACAACTTACTCTTTCCTTTAATCCAACCCCAAAATCCAAAATCACTTGAACCAAACACTCTTAAACACATCTTAATCAAACATAATCACATACCATCAACAATCAACCAATAAACTCAAACACATCTTAAAAGAAAATCAAGGAATCAAGAGGAAACTTACCAAGGATGAAGAAACTCTTAAATTTCCAACTTGATCACTTGAAAACTTCCTTAGATCTTGAGTTTAGAAGATCAAATCTCCCTCTTGTTCTCTTGTTTCTTTGCTAGCCGGCCAAAAGAAGAGAAAAAAAGGAAAGAAAGGAAAATGAGAGCAAGTGGTCCACGAAGAAGAAAGAAGGAAAGAAGAAACAAAGTCAAATCTCAACCACTCTCTCCTCAAAATCCTCTCCTCCAAGCTTTTATATTAAAATATTCCAAATATCTCATTCCACTCACTTAATTTTTCGTTTCCATTAACTTAATTAATTAAAATCATTAACTAATCATCTTTGACCTCCACTAACTTGACTTGTATATGTTGTATATATTGCTATATATACAACATATACACTCTCTCTTCACTTCCTTTTTCTTTCCAAATACACATATACATTAAATCCAATTAAAACAACAATTATACCCAAAACTTCTAGGGCACATTTTGGGATATTACAAAATTATTTTAGACTGTTTATAAATATTGGATTGGATTGGGTAAAAAATTAAGGGTCTATAGTTTGCCCCTTGCTTGAGCGATTTGAGACTACAACAAAAGAGAGCAAAAAGCAATGTGATTTTTGACTGGATTTAGAGCCATACTAGACTCCATACTCAAGGTTGGTTTAAGCTCTGGACTCAAAAATAATTTGAGTTCTGGATCCAAGGTGAATTTAAGATTTGGGTTCTAGACCCGAGGTAAGTTCTGGACTTAAAAATAATTTGGGTTCTGGACCCGAGGTAAATTTAAGATTTGGGTTCTGGACCCAAGGTAAATTTAAGATTTGGGTTCTGGACCCAAGATAAGTTTTGGACTTAAAAGTAAATTGGGTTCTGGACCCGAAGGTAAGTTTTGGGTTTTGGGTTTTAGACCCAAGCTAGAGTAATTTTGTATCCGCAAAAAATGATTGTAGTCAATAGGATACTAAAGAAATTTGCAAAAAATTTAGCTATTTTTTACCATGCCTATATCTTCTTGCCCCCTGTGTGTAAAAATTTTTTAAAAGTGCAAAATATTTATATACATGCAAATATCTGAATAATTGAATTGAATAATTGAGTTTACTATTTATTCACTGTGTAGTCACTATGTACAAAGTATTCATTTACTATTTATCAATAGTAATATTTATGTTTTCTTTTTTTTTTCTTTTTCACGAGAATACTATTTTTTCTTTTTTCTTTTTGTCTTCCTTTGCAATTTTCCTATATAAACCTCGGCTCATTTCTACCATATTCATCCTCACTCACATATTGTGATAGTTAAATCAGAGAGTTTAGCATACAGTTGAAGAGAAAATGCATGTTTCTAGTTCAGGACCCCAATCTAATGCTGAGTTATTGAAATTTATTTCACGACATGAAAATGGACTGTAAGTCTACTAACTGGGATGCAGCTTCATCGTAGTTCAAGTAAAAAAACTAAGGCGACAATGCAATTTAATATTTTAATAGCACAAATATGTATTTATTATTTTATTATATATATATATTTTGTGTGTTTTTGTGTTTTTTTTTCAAGATTTAGGAAAAATAAATTAATTAGAGGAATATATTTAAGAATTGAATAGACAAGTAAATAGATAGATTAAAATAGAACATAATGAATAAATTTAGTCTATAAATCAGTGGTATTGGTATGATGATATACTTACCTTGTGTTAACTTATCTGGCGTGATCATTGTGTTATCCGGGGCGGAGGATGTGTCTATATAGCCCGACAATGGTATGATGTAGCACCCTCTCGGGTAAAATAGATTGTCTGAGATTGCAGTTTTGAAAGCTTTATCTTGCAATTACCATTTGAGGAGTGTCCGATAGACAGGAGTGTAGTTCAAGCATTGTCAAAGCGGTGGATGGACACGACCCATACTTTTCACTTACCTATAAGAGAGATGACCATTGGCCCAGTCAATTATACAACCATAACTGGTATCCGGTACTATGGCCTTTCGGTCCCTCTTACCAATGATATTCTGACATTCAAAGAAGTCTAACAGTTAATCAGTATGGAACCATTATTAAAAGGGCCTTTCAAGATAAAAATTGAGCAGATTCAGAGTTATTGGATGAACTACAAAGGACGAGTTCGTAGAGAAATAACCAAACAATATGCTTGAGAATTTTTACTGTATTTACTCTGGTCGACCATTTTATGCAACACTGAATCTGCCATCCATTTATCGGTGTTGAGGGCCCTTATTGATATGAGTATGATACCTCTTAATGGCTGGGGTGAAGCTGGCCTTGCCTGTCTCTATCATGGACTACACAAGATTTGTAGAAATAAGAAGTCTTTCATTGGTTTTATGGTGGTTGTCGAGGTACTCTTCTTCCACCAATGTCAATTCCATTCTTATTCTTGCATGAATTTGATTTTTATTGTTGTTGTAGGTATGGACATGTGAGCATAATCTTATGAGGGTGCCTGGCATTTCTTGAGAGAGAGTCGGGTATCCAAGATTAAATTTTTGATTGTCAGATCGTGTAGCAGTTCCCGGCTCTCACCATGTGCACACCCAACGCTATCTCTTGAGTTTCTTAACTTGGGGCCAGGTAAGATAGTATTAGTATACTTTAAAATTTATATAAAAGTTCACTTACCTTATGTCATTTTGTAGGTCAATTTGGCTTGGTGGAACATAGAAGAGCAGATGAACTGACTTCTTCCATGATTGCTGCATTGCCTTTTCAGCATACTTGTCGAGTCATTGCTGTCCCTATATCTAGTGGTTGGTTTCTCGAGAAGAGAGTGTATGAGTGGCTCCTTGGTCCCGAGCAATGTAGGATCCCAATGAATTGCCCGGAGTATACTTTAAATATCATATCAATGTCGGAGAATGCGTGGTGGTTAGCTCGACACAGTTATGATGTTGAAAACTTTCTCTATCCACTGGGTACATCATATACCCAGATTATTCAAGTAGGACTCTTGAACTTTGATGTATCCCCTATTGGCGTTCGAGAAATTCCCGAGGAAAAGGAGAATAGCGATGAAGAGGAATATCACAGAGAGAGAGGAGGGTCCATCCTGCATCCCGGGGCTAGCACCTCTCAGGTATATTTTTACCATTTTGCCATTGCAATTACTTCTTTCTTAACTTGTTTTGACTGTTTTAATGATTGTTGTAGGCTGCTGGGTCATTTGGTCATGAGGCTGGACCTTCCTCTGACGCTCCTCCATTTGCTCATTCTAATCAACCGGAGATGCCATCTCATCCATAGGGTGTTGATATGAATTACCTGGTAGGTTATCCAGTTCCATGATGATTTATGCTACATGTATGCATGATTATGTATGCTCTTACCCTTTTGCTTTCTGACTCACAATGGATGCTTGAGGAACAAAACAAGAAACTTTAAGAAGAGTTAGCTGCTAGTCATCAATAGGTTGCCCATTTTGAAAAATTGTATCACCAGTTAGAGCAAGATTTTTGAGACTTTCGGTTTTAGGGGGTGAGAGATCCTGGTGCTTCATCATTTAGGGGACTCCAAACTGATGACCATGAGATCCTTTCTCCACAGTAGCACTAATTTACAAAACCAAAGGCAACATGGCAACTCAAAGTTGTTTCATTGCCAATTTCCTATCCTTGTGCGTCTCGGTCTCAAGCTATTCTTTGTGAATTTTGGAATAGCCAATCATCCCATATAAATCTCTTTTCATGCCATGATCTCATACAGAAGCCAGGAAATTTTCCACTTCAGCATCAAAATTCCTTTTAACAATTCCAATTGTCCTTCAGTTGTCAACAATTACAGAACTCAATTTGGAGAAAATAAAAGGTCTATTTAAAAATATGAATGCCATTCATTGGAAACAAATATCTTGGTCAAAAATTGATAATTTGAAGTATTTTCAAAATATTAAATTGGACCATTCTTTTTTACATGTCATGGCTTCTTTTTTGAATGTGAATTCTAGGATATTTGAGATTAATGGCTTTGAGATATGTCCCATGATTGAAGAATTTGAGGCCATCCTTGGATATCCAATGTAAAAAAAATAAAATTTTCAGCTGGGCCTAGCTTACGACCCAGTCTTTTCACCAGTCTAGTCTGTAGGGGTCTGCCAGTATAAGAAATGGTACTCGTTCAGCTCGCGGTTCTCTCTTAAATTGGAGGTCGCGTGTTCGAATGAGGGAGGAAACCTCATTTGAGGCCAAATTAACAAATCCCTCCTAGGGAGCCGTGACATGAATGGGTACTGTGGTGGACCCCTATAGACTGGGCTGGTGAAAAGACTGGGTCGTAAGCCAGGCCCAGCTGAAAAATCTAGGGTTCGTTACCATTTAAACAATCAAATCTTCACTTATAAAATTTGTATAACTTAAAACATTTAACCAATATCATATAAATAGTAAATGAAATATTATTTGTTATAACACATATATACTTTCAATACCAAAGGTTTATCCAAAACATTTTTAATAGTTTGCGGAAGTGAAATATACATATTTATATACATAAAAGTCAATATGTACAAAAATATAAAACATATACATGCTGGCAGTTAGTCTCTGATCTTGATGTCCAAAATAACTCTGCTCGCTAGATCTCAAGCCTAGACTCGACTTGGTCTAAACGAACTCTCCGGCTCAGCTGAATCTACCCTGTCACCTAGGCGATGAATCTCAATCGGACTAAGCCAAAAGCTTAGTGGTACAAACTTTGATAACAATATATATAGTTCAAATGCAATGCTAATGCACAACACATAAGGATATTATATCTCATAGCATTATATCATCATATCTTATTATATTGCTTAATTGTTCCTCAATTCATAATTCACATAAAAGCAAACACAAGCATAGACCCAAAAGGATCTAATATGCCATTCAAATTCCAGAGTTGCTGCTTTGGTCCAAGATAACAAAATTTGTCTAGCCCGTAGGTGAATCATAATCACAATGAGGATTACCTCATATGTAACATCCCAACTAAGCTTCAAGGACTAGGCCCAACCCAGCTTCAAGGTCTGCTACATCATGTAACACCCAACTAGGCTTCAAGGATAAAGCCCAACCTAGCTTCAAGGGATTGTTACATCATAGGCATGCCGCAAAATGCAAAACTCTGAAAATTGAATAACATACTAGGCACACAATTCTTTTATAATTCCATTATCAAATTCTTTCTCATTTTCTCATGATCAAACTGGGCACAATGCCTTAAATATCTCATTATATCAATATAGCCATTACCAAAGGCTTTACATAGCATCTTTAATGTACACATATCAATTTGCATTATCCATACGTTTTGAATCATTATCATATTTTGCACATAGCTCTCATTATCCATAATGCATTTGTGACATTATACAAATCATAGCATATTATTCATGCACCAACCATGTAGTAACTTAACACATTTTCCTACCAAATCAGTTAAGTCCCAATGTCATGTAAATAAAAGCAATTATTCAAGGTTTGTACTTACCTTTGAAAGCAACAAACACCACTTCAACCTCCTCTTCCAAGATATTCCTCAACACTTAGATTGGGATAACTCAAGTCTCTTCAAAGCCAATTATGAAGAAAATCCTTAAAATTCCATCTTGAACACTTGAAAACCTTCAATCACTTGAGTTACCAAGAAAAAATTTCTCTCTTTCCTTTGATGATGATGGCCGGCTACCATGGAGGAAGAAGAAGAAGAAGAAGATAGTCATCATCAACTCAAACCAACCACTTCTATATTAACCACATGAATTTCCTCTTTTAATCTCCACCATGCATATATATTATTATTTATTAATCTCAAATATCAACTTCCACTATCCATAATATTAATATCTTATTAATTAAAATGACATTTGACCATATTAAAAATGTTGACTTGTATATGTTGTATATATCTACATATATACATCATATACACATCTTTCCTTTCTCTTTTCTTTTCACTTAATTATATATATACTTTAAATCATTTAATTAATTTTCAAAAATTAATGTATATTTATTTAAAAATTTTAGGATATTACATCCAAGCAATCAACCAATGACATTTCCTATATTGATTTCCAAGGCTCAACAAAAGATGCAAATGTTATTTCAACTTTCAAAGCCTGAAGTTCTACCTTAATGAGAGGTGAGAAAATTCTGCTTGGTCCCTTAATTGACTTTTGCCTTTCTCACTTAGCTTCTACTAAGGCACGGGGACGTATGCTTTGTCTATGCTTGCTTGGCCAATTTTTGCTTGTTTCTTCTGATGGTGATATTAATCCACGAGTATTGGATATCATGGACCAAATGGAAGGAGGCTTGTCACTGATACCCGTGATCTTAGCTGAGATTTAGTTGGACTAGACCAATTTAAATTGGGATTGTCAAGAAGATTGACCAGGAGCCCGTTACTTCTTTAGGTAATTATCCAAATTGCCCTTTCGGGTTTTCAATTTAGGTTTCTTTTTTTATTATTATTTTTATTGCTCTATTTTTTCCTAGTCCACCCTTGCGGGTTTTCGGAACTAGCGAGCTGCCCTTTTTTTTTTTTGCTTAGGTCGTCCTTGTGGATTTTTGACCTAATGGAACTTTTTTTTTCTTCTTTTTTGTTGCTTACAGATTTGGCTTCAGGAGCGTCTTTGCTTGCTCGACACTCCATCTATGGATTTTGCCAGATATCTACCATGACATCATTCTGCTAGGAAACTACTCCATCCCGCTTCATCATATATTGACTGGGTTGACTGGATCCACTCACGTGCTGAAGTCAACATCCGTTGGTTAGTACCTTGGTGGAAGATTCCTCATATCACCATGCAGACGTACTTGATGTATGTTCCTCTTGCTGCTCTTTGTCTAGGTACTTGCTATGATCCTCACCGGCTTGACCGTCAGTATGGAGCTGAGCCTCGGGATTCTAATTTTACTCCTAATTTGGACATGCCTTGTCTGATTGAAGCCTACTTGGATCGGCCAAAGCAAAGCTGGCCTGCACGTTACACTTATCATCTGCCATAGATTTTACATTTGTCAATTTCTTTAGAAAGAGTATTATTAGGATGAAAAAAATAATAACAGTAATAATAAGAGATGTTTCTTTTCTTTTTATAATTTTTCATTACCTTTTGCTATTGTGTCTATTTATTTTATCCATATCTGGTCAAATAATTAAAAAAGTGCACAGAGAATAATTTTAATATTAATTATATTTTATTAAATTGGGGAACAACCAAACATAAAGCTAGCATACACAAAATCACTCCTATTGCCAACTACCCTTTCGGGTTTTCTAATTGACTATTTTCTCTCACTTAGCCCTAATTGTTGCCTAGCTCACCCTTTCGGATTTTCAAAACTAGCGGACTGCTCTAACTTTTGCCTAGGCCACCCTTTTTTGGGTTTTCAACCTAGCGAGCTCATTTTCTTTTTCTTTTTTTTATACATAAAACCTCTTCAACCTATCAATGTTCACTGGCTCACTAAACTCATTCCCGTCCATGTCTGATAACTTCACTTGTAATATCCCAAAGTATGCCCTAGAGTTTGGTATAATAATTATTGTAATTGGATTAAGTGTATATGTGTTTAATTGGAAAGAGAAAGGAAGTGAAGAGAGAATGTATATGTTGTATATATAGTGATATATACAACATATACATGTCAAAATGTGAAGTCAAAAGATGATTAGTTAATGATTTTAAATTAAGAGTGTTCAGAGGGAGTTTAACTTCACATATGAGTTTGAAATATTTGAGTGTTCAGAGGGAGTTGAATCTTCGGCAAAGGCGATGGTTGGAGTTGATCAAAGACTATGACTGTTTGATTGATTATCATCCGGGTAAGGCGAATGTTGTTGCGGATGCCTTAAGTCAAAAATCTTTGGCAGGTTTGACTGCATATTCGCTCTCGTTGCTTGTTGAGTTGAGAGTGTTGCATGCTAATTTTAAATCATGTGATGATGGTGCATTGTTGGTTCAGTTGCAATTGAGACTGATATTGTTGGATCAGATTAAAGAGGCTCAATTGGCAGATGAGAAAATTCAGAAGATTGTGTCAGATTGCCACAATGGAGAAAGTAAAGATTTCCATGTAAAAAGTGATGGTAGCCTTTGGTTTAAAGATAGGTTGTATATTCCTGATGATGTTAGTTTGAGAAAGATTATTTTAGAGGAAGCACACCAATCGGTCTTTGCTATGCATCCTGGAAGTACAAAGATGTATCAGGATTTGAAGCAGCATTATTGGTGGTCAGGTATGAAGAGAGACATAGTGGAGTTTGTATCCAAATGTCTCACGTGTCAGAGGGTAAAAGCTGAGCATCAAGTTCCAACTGGGTTACTTCAACCTTTAACAGTGCCTGAATGGAAATGGGAGAGAGTGACAATGGATTTTGTGTCTGGTTTGCCATTGACTCAGAAGAAGCATGATGCTATTTGGGTGATTGTTGATCGATTGACAAAGACAGCTCATTTTCTTCCAGTTCGGACGAACTATTCTCTTGAGAGACTGGCTGAGCTATATATTAGTGAGATAGTGAAGTTGCATGGAGTCCCAATTTCTTTGGTGTCTGATCGAGATCCACGGTTTACTTCAAGGCTTTGGAAGAGTTTGCATGGTGCATTGGGTTCTCGATTGCACTTTAGCACTGCTTTTCATTCGCAGACAGATGGGCAGTCAGAAAGAGTGATACAGATTACTGAGGATATGTTGAGAAGTTGTGTCATTGATTTCTCTGGATGTTGGGACAGATTTTTGCCACTTGTGGAATTTGCTTACAACAACAGTCATCAATCCAGTATTGGTATGGCACCTTATGAGGCATTGTATGGTAGAAGATACAGAGCGCCTCTGTGTTGGAATGAAGTTGGGGAAGGCAAATTGATTGGTCCTGATTTGGTTAAAGAGATAGAAGAGAAAGTGAAGATAATTCGGGATCGATTAAAAGCAGCTTCAGATCGGCAGAAATCTTATTCAAATTTGAAGAGGAGAGACATAGAATTTGATGTTGGAGATAAAGTATTTTTGAAAGTGTCTCCTTGGAAAAAGATTTTGAGATTTGGTCGAAGAGGGAAGCTGAGTCCTCGTTTTATTGGACCTTATGAAGTGTTAGAAAGAGTTGGACCAGTTGCTTATCGACTTGCTTTGCCACCTGAGTTGGATAGAATCCATAATGTCTTCCATATTTCTATGCTGAGGAGGTACATATCTGACTCATCTCATGTTCTGTCCATTGAATCTATTGAGGTGAGTCCGGAGCAGACTTTTGAAGAAGAACCAGTTGCTATTTTGGCATATGGAATGAAAGAGTTGAGACATAAGAAAGTGCCAATTGTGAAAGTTCTTTGGAAGAATCATGGTAGAGAAGAGTCAACTTGGGAGAGTGAGCAAGCGATACAAGATCAATATCCTCAATTGTTTCAGACATGAGATCAGGTAATTTCGAGGATGAAATTTCTCTTTTAGAGGGGGAGAACTGTAATATCCCAAAGTATGCCCTAGAAGTTTGGTATAATAATTGTTGTAATTTGATTAAGTGTATATGTGTTTAATTGGAAAGAGAAAGGAAGTGAAGAGAGAATGTATATGTTGTATATATAGTGATATATACAACATATACAAGTCAAAATGTGAAGTAAAAAATGATTAGTTAATGATTTTAAATTAATTATATTAATTAAGTGGAATTTGAGTGAGTGGAAGTGGATGGAGATATTTAGAATATTCTAATATTATAATGCTTGGAGGAGAGGGTTTTGAGGAGATAGTGGTTGAGAGTTTGACTTTGCTTCTTTGTTTTCTTCTCTCTTTCTTTCTTCTTCGTGGTTCACCTTCCTCTTCTTTTCTTTTCTTGTCTTTGTTTGGCCGGTCCTCCATAGCAAGAGAGCAAGAGAGGTTTTGATCTTCCATACTCAAGATTGAAGGAAGTTCTCAAGTGATCAAGTTGGAAATTTAAGAGTTTCTCCATCTTTGGCAAGTTTTCCACTTGATTCTTTGATTTTCTTTGAGTTTGTGAGTTGAGGTTGGGGTTGATATGTGTTTGTTTGAATGTGGTGTGTTTAAGAGTGTTTGTTTCAATTGATTTTGGATTTTGGGGTTGAATTGAAGGAAAGAGTAAGTTTGTTGGAAGAGAAAGTGTTATGGTTGTGTTTTGGGTTTGTGGTGATGATTATGATTTGTGTTTGATGTATGTTTTGAGTTGTTTTGGTGTTTTTGCAAGTTTGTTATGGTTTTTGGGTGTGTTTAGTTAAGTTGGTTTGGAGTGGATAATGGTGGAAGTAAGAGGTTTGTTGGATATGTTGTGGTTGTTGCCGAAATCTGGATTTTTGGCCTGACACGCCCATGAGCACAGCCAAGTCTTTGGGCGTGTCAATGGTTCTATGTTGCAGTAGCATTTACATGTCCAGTGACACGCCCATGTCACTGAGCGTGTCATAGCTACTGTGTGAGTGAAGGATTGACACGGCCATGAGCATGCCCATGTTGTTGGACGTGTCAATGTTTCTATGAGACAGAATGTATTACACGTTCAGTGACACGCCCGTGGTTCTGAACGTGTCAAAGCTTCTGTGTTGTGGAGTTAGGGCACGGTCAGGGACACGCCCGTGTTGTTGAGCGTGTCATGTTTAGAGTTTGCTCTAGTTGGTTCTTAGCTTTATTATCTTATATGTATTTCTAAGTGAGTGTGTATGATTACATTTATTTTAGGTTGTGAAGAAGTTGAATTGCCCTAACCTAAGTGTTGACGATTCTTGGAGGAGGAAGTGTATAGATTGGTGTGAGTTGGTTTCGAGGTAAGTACAAACTACATGGTTGCATACATTTACATGATTTGTATAATGTTATGATTTGTATAATGTGAATGATTGATGAGCATTTAAAATATATGTTAATGCAATTGATTGTGTAAAATTGAATGATGAATTGAGATATAATGAATTGTGAAGCCAATGTGATTGGTTATGATGAGTCAAATGAAATAAGTGGGGCATGTTTGCCTAGATGATGATATTCAATGCATTTAATAATGTATACTCTATTGATGAGATGAGGAGCCATGGTTGTTGGCTATAATGATAATGATGCAAATGAGATGATTGAGGCATGGTTGCCTAAGTGATGATGAAAAAATGAGAATGAAATTGATAATGAAATAATGAATGAATTGTGTGTCTAATGTGTTATTCCATTTTCAGAGTTTTGTTGTTGGTGGCATGCCTATAGTAACAATCTCTTGAAGTTAGGTTGGGCTTGATCCTTGAAGCCAAGTTGGGTTGAAGTTTAGCATGCTTAACTCCCCTTGAAGCTTTGTTGGGTCTAGTCCTTGAAGCCTAATTGAGATGTTACAACCCTTGAAGCTAGGTTGGGTTTGGTTCTTGAAGCCAAGTTGGGTTGATACTTAGCATGCTTTGTTCCCCTTGAAGCTTGGTTGAACCTAAATCATTGAAGCCTAGTTGGGATAATGATAATGAAGAATGTGATAATTAAACCAAAACATTAACTCTGAAAGTTGAATGGCATATTAGTGTCTTTTGGGCCCATGCTTGTCTTTGTTTTTAATGTGATTCTTGAATTGTGAAATCAATGAATAATGAGATACATGATGTGTAACATGTTTATGAATGTGGCATGGGAAGCTATGTTGAGTAATGAAACTATGAAGATACAACATGAATGTTTTGATATGATATTGAACAATGTAAGGTTTTAAAATATAATATCCTTTATAATGGTGTATGAAAATTGATTGTGTGCAATGGCATTGCATTGAAGCATAGTATTATTGTAGTTTGTACCACTAAGCCATTGGCTTAGCGTGAGTGTGATTCGTCGCGCAGGTGACAGGGAAGAACCGGAGAGTTCCTCTTGGCCGAGTAGAGTCTAGATTTTGAGGTGTTGATAGTCGAGCTTAAAGATCAAAGACATACTGCCAAACATGTATATGTTTTATGTTTTGTAAAACTTGAGTTTTGATGTATATGTAAAAATGAGTTGGAATGTGTCAACTTCTGATATTGCAAAAATGTAAAGAAGGATTATGTAATTTTTGAGATACAACTTAGCCTTGTATCTATAAAGATTGAGAATAAAATTATATAAGAATAGAATTGATTTGAAAGTTCCAGGCTTGAATATTAATCTCTTAAGGCCATGTGTTTTGTTCAGTATATTTGATCAATTAATTTGTTATCCATGGATTTGGGTCTTGGATGATATGATTGTAATACAGATTTGGTGAGATTGGAATTTTGTTTGAGAAGTATGGTTAAAAGTTGTGATGGATAAGGTTGTACCTTATCATTTTATGTTAAGAATTTTGTTATATTTATGAAGGTAAAGGGAGAAAAAGGAAATTATGAAAATGTTTTGAGTTATGGATAATATGACAAAAAGGTAATCAAAATAAATATAACAATGATATGAAATGTGAGGAGATATTAAAAAGGGAGATATTATAAAATGTGACTGAAAGTTATACTAAATATGTTTATGATATGTAATGAATGAATGAACTTAAGGTTTAAGTAATTGAACTATAGATAGTAAACATGGTATATAATTATTATGAGAATTGGTGGGAATT
Source organism: Garcia nutans (assembly GCA_947685225.1). NCBI lineage: Eukaryota > Viridiplantae > Streptophyta > Magnoliopsida > Malpighiales > Euphorbiaceae > Garcia > Garcia nutans. The sequence continues at coordinate 40,321,717 of CANTUV010000024.1, forward strand.
ATATTAAGATAATAGAGAATAAACTATGTGTATATTGAAAGATAATTTGAAGTGATTTGTTATCATGATAATTTAATTGAATATGGATCGGAAGTGATCAGAAATTGAATGTAAGTTTGCTCTAATGGAATTAAGTTATATATATATACATATATGAATATGGTGAAATTTCATAATAAGTTAATCGTTGGTTGGAATTGGACAAAATTGGAATGTGGGTATATTGTGACAAATAAATCAAGTGATCTGGATTTGGCTAAAATGATGATTTATTATTGAGATTTAATATGTATAGTTGTACTAAGAGTGTAATTATTTACATGATAATGTGTATGATGTAAAATGTTAAAGTGAGATGAGACATAAATGAATGGAGTTATAGTAGTTAGAAATCATGAAAAAGGGAAAAGATTGGTTATTTATAAAATAAGTTGAAAAGTAATGTATTAATATGTAAGTTAAGTGAAAAGCATGCTAAAGAAGTAACTCAATTTATGAAAAATAAGGATTTTGTTATCCAGTGAGGTTTGATAAATGTCTATTTAGACAGTGATTGTAATGACGGGATAATTAATGCTCAGATATAACCAATGATTTTTGAGGTTAAAGTTAAGAGAGTAATTATAAAGAAGTGAAGGAACAAAATATATTAAATCTAAAGATTGGAGGAAATGTAAGTGTACTATAAAATGATCTGATTCTTGTATAAAGACATTAATAGGAAATGTAATGAGTTCTTTTTGAATGTTTGATCAAGGAAGTAATAAGATATATAAACATATAGAATGATGAGTTAAAGAATTTAGAGAAGTTGATTAACTCTAAGGGGAGAGTTGAAGTTATATGGTTTGATGACATAATAACTTAAGCATATACTTAACTTCATATGGAAGTTAAGATAGTATTTTGTTAAGAATGGATTGTTACGGTGCTGATAATTTCGAGGACGAAATTATTTAAGGGGGAGAGAATTGTAATATCCCAATGTATGCCCTAGAAGTTTTGAATATTATTGTTGTTTTAATTGGATTGAATGTATATGTTAATTTGAAAGAGAAAAGAATTTTTAAAGAAAGTGTATATGTTGCATATATGGTAGTATAATTAACATATACATAAGTCAAATAGAGAGTCAATGGAGGAGGATATTTATTTTGTGAGTGTGAAATTACTTAAAAGGACATATAAGGGAAAAGAGAGTTAGAATAAATGGAAAAGGGTAATTAAGTAATTTTCCTTGTTGGATTGCATGGTGGAGATTTAAAGAAGAAGAAGTGGTTGAATTGTTTTTATTTTCTTTTCTTTTCTTGAAGAGGCCGGCTATCAAAGGGGGAAGAGAGCAAAGGAAGTGTTTTGATTTTTAAAATCAAATTGAAGGGAGAATCAAGAAATTAAGATGGAGATTTTTGAAATTCAAAAACTTTGGTAAGTTCTTTTTCTTGATTTCCTTTGTTCTTTAGAAGTTGTGTTTAAAGTGAATTATGGTTTGTTGATTTTATGAGTAGATGTGTTTGTGATGTGTTTTTAAGTGTTAAAATTGATTGTAAGTTAAGAAGTTGAATTGGTGTTATTATTGGAAGTGTTGTAGTTGATTTTGTGTTAAGGTTTTAAAGTGTAACATGAGGTTTAACTTGAGTTTGTTTAGTTATTGTCATAGATCTTCATGTGGTTGTTTGTTGGAATTTTGGTCTTTGGAATGAGATTTTGGCCGAAGGCAGTAGCCTTCTGGATGCCATGCCCGTGGCCTTGGGTGCCATAGCCGTGGCCATTCATAGTTATTTGAAGCCATGGCCGTGGAGGATAGGAACATGAGTTGCGGAATCCTTCTTTATCCCACGCCCGTGGGGGTTGAGGTGGCCACGGCCGTGGGCTCTAACATGAGGTGTTGGTTTGTAATGTATGTTATAAAGGTCTTAGATGAGGTTATTAAGTGATAAATTGTATTGGAATTGATGTATTGTATCATTTTTGGGATTAGGTTTTGAAAGAAGATGATTTGCCCAAATTTGGGAAGTGAAGAATCTTGGAAAAGGAAAGTGTTTGGAATTGTGTGAATTGTTATTGAGGTAAGTACAAACTTACCTAGATGCATTCTTTTATATGATTTTAAGACTTAAAACAATGTTAAGTAAGTTACTATATTGTTAATATAATGTGACCGGTACTATGATTTGTATAGTGTGAAAGGGAAGAGGATCATTCAAAAAGGTATGTGCAATGCAATTTATTATGATAAATGCTTTTATGATGAATTACTTTAATGTAAATTGAGACATAAAGAGATGTGAAACTAATGTTCTGAATTATAATAATGTACATGATATGGTTGAATAATGATATGTTTGTGTATTTTAATGATGATGCATATGATACTATATGAACAATGTTATGTTTTATGCATTGTGAATCTTGTGAATTGTATTGTGCTATATGAATAATGTACTTTGTAATGTTATAGCAATGATGCTATATGTATAATGCGAATGAGGTGATGAGGTAATTGATTATGGATACTTGAATAATGAAATATTATACTATGAGTTGAGACAAATGTGATATGAAGCCATTGTGATTGGCTATGATAATTCAAATGTGATATGAAGCCATTGTGATTGGCTATGATGATTCAATTGAAAGAAATAAGGCATGTTTGCCTAGATGATGATGAGAATTTAAAATTGTATTGATGATGAAATAATCAATGAATTGTGTAGCTAATGTGTTATTCTATTTTCAGAGTTTGTTGTTGGTGGCATGCCTAATGATGGTAACAATCTCTTGAAGTTAGGTTGGGCTTGATCCTTGAAGCCAAGTTGGGTAGAAGTTTAACATGTTTTACTCCCCTTGAAGCTTGGTTGGGTCTAGTCCTTGAAGCCTAATTGAGATGTTACAACCCTTGAAGCTAGGCTGGGTTGGTTCTTGAAGCCAAGTTGGGTTGATACTTAGCATGCTTTGTTTCCCTTGAAGCTTGGTTGAACCTAATCCTTGAAGCCTAGTTGGGATTATGATATTGATAAATGTGATAATAAGACCAAAGCATTAACTTTGAAAGTCGAATAGCATATTAGTGTCTTTTGGGCCCGAGTCTGTCTTTGTTGTCAATGTGATATACAAGTGTTGAAAGAAATGAGTAATGAGATTTATGGTTGACTTCATTGGAAGTGTGAGTCATGATTGGTATGATATATAATGTGTGTATTGATATATTGATTGTGAGTATTGGTGATGGATTGTGGTTGTTGATAATGATTGTCTTTGTTGAAAATGTGATTCATGAATGGTAAATTGTGAATAAAGTAATGTTATGAAGTATGACACATAATGTGTATATTGATATATTGGCTATGAGTATTATTAATGGATTATGGTTGGTGGTAATGACTTGTATATATGTATATAATATGTGAATGTAGTCGAGATATATGAAAGGTGCAATTAGAAATGAAAAACATGATAAGAAACTATTAGTACGTGGAATTTCTATAAGGTATGTTTATATGTTATATTTATACTACTAAGCTCTCGGGCTTAGCGCGGATGTGTATTCGTGCAGGTGTCTAGGTGGAAGATATGAAGTCTTTCGTTATGCCACGAGTAGAGTAAGAGTTTGTCGAGACCAACTAGAGGGTGATGTATACATGTAAAACTTTTAATTATGATGTATTTCTGATTAAGTGTATTCATATATATAAATGAAGTTTTGATAAAGATAAGACTATTATATATATGTAAGATCATTAAAAGTATAATGATTTTATAAATATTCTTTAAATGAATGTAAGGTGGTTTGAACACTGGTAAAGGTTTTTAAATTGTAACGAAAAGTGACATCCTTGTACTTTATATACTTACTGTATGTATACCAGGTATAGGTATAGTACTTATATGAAGTATCGGGGTGTTACAAGTTCTTGCTTTGATTGATCCAGGATCTACTCATTCATACATAAGTGCATCTATTTTGCCTGTGTCTGAATTGCATTCAGAGTCCTTAGGATTTGATGTTTTGGTAACAAATCCTTTAGGACATAGTGTTGTGGTGAGTAAGGTACATCGTGACAGTGCAGTGGTAGTGCAAGGTGAAGAGTTTCGTGGTGATTTAATTGAAATGCCTTTTAAGGAATATGATTTGATCTTAGGCATGGATTGGTTGTCTAAGCATGGAGATGTGGTAAACTGTCAAAAGAAATGTGTTACTTTGAGAACCAGTGCTGGTAGAAATGTGATGGTGTTTAGTGACCAGAGACAACTTGTATCCTTGTTTGTATCAGCTGTAGCAGCTAGAAAGTTGATTAGAAAAGGGTGTGATGCTTATCTTGCTCATGTTGTGGATACCAGGGTAGTTGGTTCTCAACTTGACAATATAACCACAGTTGCAAATTTTCCAGATGTGTTTCCTGAGGAGTTGCCAGGGTTACCCCCTAATAGAGAGATTGAGTTTGGTATTGATTTGTTGCCTGGTACTACTCCCATCTCTATCACTCCTTATAGAATTGCACCTGCTGAGTTGAGAGAGATGAAGGTGCAGTTGCAGGAGTTGTTGGATAAAGGGTTTATTCGCCCTAGTGTTTCTCCGTGGGGAGCTCCTGTTTTGTTTGTGAAGAAGAAGGATGGTACTATGAGATTGTGCATTGATTATAGGTAATTGAACAAGGTGACTATTAAGAATAAGTATCCTTTGCTTAGGATTGATGATCTCTTTGATAAACTGAAGGGAGCAGCAGTGTTTTCCAAGATTGATTTGAGATCGGGGTACCATCAGTTGAGGGTTAGAGCTGAAGATATTCCTAAGACAGCTTTCCGCACAAGGTATGGGCATTATGAGTTCTTGGTGATGCCTTTTGGGTTGACGAATGCACCTGCAGCTTTCATGGATTTGATGAATAGAGTGTTTAGGCCATATCTGGATCAGTTTGTTGTGGTCTTCATTGATGATATTTTGGTGTATTCGTGTAATGAAGAGGAGCATGACAAGCATTTACGGATTGTGTTGCAGACCTTGAGAGAGAAGCAATTATATGCTAAGCTGTCGAAATGTGAATTTTGGCTTGATCAAGTGACTTTTCTCGGTCATATAGTTTCAGTAGATGGTATAAGAGTTGATCCAAGTAAAGTTGAAGCCATTTTGAATTGGAGTCCACCGAAGTCAGTGACTGAAGTTAGAAGTTTTCTGGGTTTGGCAGGCTATTATCGACGCTTTGTGAAAGGTTTTTCTTTGATAGCTACTCCACTCACTATATTACTTCGAAAGGGAGTTAGATTTGTGTGGACAGATTAGTGTCAAGCTAGTTTTGAGCAGTTGAAGGAAATGTTGACTCAAGCTCCTGTTCTTACTTTACTTGTGGAAGATAAACCATATGTGATTTACAGTGATGCTTCACATAATGGTTTAGGTTGTGTTTTGATGCAAGAGGGCAAAGTTGTAGCTTATGCTTCTCAGCAGTTGAAGCCGCATGAGCTTAATTATCCGACGCATGATTTGGAGTTGGCAGCTATAGTGTTTGCTTTGAAGATTTGGCGACACTACTTGTATGGAGAGAAGTGTTTTATCTATACGGATCATAAGAGTTTGAAATATTTGAGTGTTCAGAGGGAGTTGAATCTTTTGCAAAGGCGATGGTTGGAGTTGATCAAAGACTATGACTGTTTGATTGATTATCATCCGGGTAAGGCGAATGTTGTTGCGGATGCCTTAAGTCAGAAATCTTTGGCAGGTTTGACTGCGTATTCGCTCTCGTTGCTTGTTGAGTTGAGAGCGTTGCATGCTAATTTTAAATCATGTGATGATGGTGCATTGTTGGCTCAGTTGCAATTGAGACTGATATTGTTGGATCAGATTAAAGAGGCTCAATTGGCAGATGAGAAAATTCAGAAGATTGTGTCAGATTGCCACAATGGAGAAAGTAAAGATTTCCATGTAAAAAGTGATGGTAGCCTTTGGTTTAAAGATAGGTTGTATATTCCTGATGATGTTAGTTTGAGAAAGATTATTTTAGAGGAAGCACACCAATCGATCTTTGCTATGCATCCTGGAAGTACAAAGATGTATCAGGATTTGAAGCAGCATTATTGGTGGTCAGGTATGAAGAGAGACATAGCGGAGTTTGTATCCAAATGTCTCACGTGTCAGAGGGTAAAAGCTGAGCATCAAGTTCCAACTGGGTTACTTCAACCTTTAACAGTGCCTGAATGGAAATGGGAGAGAGTGACAATGGATTTTGTGTCTGGTTTGCCATTGACTCAGAAGAAGCATGATGCTATTTGGGTGATTGTTGATCTATTGACAAAGACAGCTCATTTTCTTCCAGTTCGGACGGACTATTCTCTTGAGAGACTGGCTGAGCTGTATATTAGTGAGATAGTGAAGTTGCATTGAGTCCCAATTTCTTTGGTGTCTGATCGAGATCCACGGTTTACTTCAAGGTTTTGAAAGAGTTTGCGTGGTGCATTGGGTTCTCGATTGCACTTTAGCACTATTTTTCATCCGCAGACAGATGGGCAGTCAGAAAGAGTGATACAGATTATTGAGGATATGTTGAGAAGCTGTCATTGATTTCTCTGAAAGTTGGGACAAATTTTTGCCACTTGTGGAATTTGCTTACAACAACAGTCATCAATCCAGTATTGGTATGGCACCTTATGAGGCATTGTATGGTAGAAGATGCAGAACGCCTCTGTGTTGGAATGAAGTTGGGGAAGGCAAATTGATTGGTCCTGATTTGGTTAAAGAGACAGAAGAGAAAGTGAAGATAATTCGGGATCGATTAAAAGTAGCTTCAGATCGGCAGAAATCTTATTCAGATTTGAAGAGGAGAGACATAGAGTTTGATGTTGGAGATAAAGTATTTTTGAAAGTGTCTCCTTGGAAAAAGATTTTGAGATTTGGTCGAAGAGGGAAGCTGAGTCCTCGTTTTATTGGACCTTATGAAGTGTTAGAAAGAGTTGGACCAGTTGCTTATCAACTTGCTTTGCCACCTGAGTTGGATAGAATCCATAATGTCTTCCATATTTCTATGCTGAGGAGGTACATATTTGACTCATCTCATGTTCTGTCCGTTGAATCTATTGAGGTGAGTCCGGAGCAGACTTTTGAAGAAGAACCAGTTGCTATTTTGGCATATGGAATGAAAGAGTTGAGACATAAGAAAGTGCCAATTGTGAAAGTTCTTTGGAAGAATCATGGTAGAGAAGAGTCAACTTGGGAGAGTGAGCAAGCGATACAAGATCAATATCCTCAATTGTTTCAGACATGAGATCAGGTAATTTCGAGGACGAAATTTCTTTTTAGAGGGGGAGAATTGTAATATCCCAAAGTATGCCCTAGAAGTTTGGTATAATAATTGTTGTAATTGGATTAAGTGTATATGTGTTTAATTGGAAAGAGAAAGGAAGTGAAGAGAGAATGTATATGTTGTATATATAGTGATATATACAACATATACAAGTCAAAATGTGAAGTCAAAAGATGATTAGTTAATGATTTTAAATTAATTATATTAATTAAGTGGAATTTGAGTGAGTGGAAGTGGATGGAGATATTTAGAATATTCTAATATTATAATGCTTGGAGGAGAGGGTTTTGAGGAGATAGTGGTTGAGAGTTTGACTTTGTTTCTTTGTTTTCTTCTTTCTTTCTTTCTTCTTCGTGGTTCACCTTCCTCTTCTTTTCTTTTCTTGTCTTTGTTTGGCCGGTCCTCCATAGCAAGAGAGCAAGAGAGGTTTTGATCTTCCATACTCAAGATTGAAGGAAGTTCTCAAGTGATCAAGTTGGAAATTTAAGAGTTTCTCCATCTTTGGTAAGTTTTCCACTTGATTCTTTGATTTTCTTTGAGTTTGTGAGTTGAGGTTGGGGTTGATATGTGTTTGTTTGATTGTGGTGTGTTTAAGAGTCTTTGGTTCAATTGATTTTGGATTTTGGGGTTGAATTGAAGGAAAGAGTAAGTTTGTTGCTAGAGAAAGTGTTGTGGTTGTGTTTTGGGTTTTTGGTGATGATTATGATTTGTGTTTGATGTATGTTTTGAGTTGTTTTGGTGTTTTTGCAAGTTTGTTATTGTTTTTGGGTGTGTTTAGTTAAGTTGGTTTGGAGTGGATAATGGTGGAAGTAAGAGGTTTGTTGGATATGTTGTGGTTATTGCTGAAATCTGGATTTTTGGCCTGACACGCCCATGAGCACGGCCAAGTCTTTGGGCGTGTCAATGGTTCTATGTTGCAGTACCATTTACACATCCAGTGACATGCCCATGTCACTGAGCTTGTCATAGCTACTGTGTGAGTGAAGGATTGACACGGCCATGAGCACGCCCATGTTGTTGGACGTGTCAATGTTTCTGTGAGACAAAATGTATTACACGTTCAGTGACACGCCCGTGGTTCTGAACGTGTCAAAGCTTCTGTGTTGTGGAGTTAGGGCATGGTCAGGGACACGCCCGTGTTGTTGAGCGTGTCATGTTTAGAGTTTGCTCTAGTTGGTTCTTAGCTTTATTATCTTATATGTATTTCTAAGTGAGTGTGTATGATTACCTTTGGTTTAGGTTGTGAAGAAGTTGAATTGCCCTAACCTAAGTGTTGAGGATTCTTGGAGGAGGAAGTGTATAGATTGGTGTGAGTTGGTTTCGAGGTAAGTACAAACTACATGGTTGCATACATTTACATGATTTTGATACTTAACATATTTGGTTGTACCTATGTTAAGTAATTGATTACATTATTAGTACATTTGATGAATGTTATGATTTGTATAATGTGAATGATTGATGAGCATTTAAAATATATGTTAATGCAATTGATTGTGTACAATTGAATGATGAATTGAGATATAATGAATTGTGAAGCCAATGTGATTGGTTATGATGAGTCAAATGAAATAAGTGGGGCACGTTTGCCTAGATGATGATATTCAATGCATTTAATTATGTATACTCTATTGATGAGATGAGGAGCCATGGTTGTTGGCTATAATGATAATGATGCAAATGAGATGATTGAGGCATTGTTGCCTAAGTGATGATGAGAAAATGAGAATGAAATTGATAATGAAATAATGAATGAATTGTGTGTCTAATGTGTTATTCCATTTTCAGAGTTTTGTTGTTGGTGGCATGCCTATAGTAACAATCTCTTGAAGTTAGGTTGGGCTTGATCCTTGAAGCCAAGTTGGTTTGAAGTTTAGCATGCTTAACTCCCCTTGAAGCTTGGTTGGGTCTAGTCCTTGAAGCCTAATTGAGATGTTACAACCCTTGAAGCTAGGTTGGGTTTGGTTCTTGAAGCCAAGTTGGGTTGATACTTAGCATGCTTTGTTCCCCTTGAAGCTTGGTTGAACCTAAATTCTTGAAGCCTAGTTGGGATAATGATAATGATGAATGTGATAATTAAACCAAAACATTAACTCTGAAAGTTGAATGGCATATTAGTGTCTTTTGGGCCCATGCTTGTCTTTGTTTTTAATGTGATTCTTGAATTGTGAAATCAATGAATAATGAGATACATGATGTGTAACATGTTTATGAATGTGGCATGGGAAGCTATGTTGAGTAATGAAACTATGAAGATACAACATGAATGTTTTGATATGATATTGAACAATGTAAGGTTTTAAAATATAATATCCTTTTTAATGGTGTATGAAAATTGATTGTGTGACAATGGCATTGCATTGAAGCATAGTATTATTATAGTTTGTACCACTAAGTCGTTGGCTTAGCGCGAGTGTGATTTGTCGCGCAGGTGACAGGGAAGAACCGGAGAGTTCCTCTAGGCCTAGTAGAGTCTAGATATTGAGGTGTTGATAGTCGAGCTTAAAGATCAAAGACATACTGCCAAACATGTATATATTTTATGTTTTGTAAAACTTGAGTTTTGATGTATATGTATTTGTAAATATTTGTTATATTTTCCGCTGCGTTTTGAATAAAAATTTTATCTTTTGTGTTTTATAATATAACTTAAATGTTTTGAGTCTGCTTATATTATTTAAAAGAAGTGAGTCGTTTGTTAGTAAACCGTGGCATTCCTATATTCAGTATACATATATTACGATCGTAATAGCATGCTGTGTACGTATACGGGGTATAGGGGTGTTGCATCACTGCACCCTTGATCATGACTTGTTTCACAGCATATGGCCTTTCCTAGCTAGGCCTAAATTTCCCCCTTGGATCAGATAGGTTAGGCTTACATTGTTTCAACACTAAATCACCGATTTTGAGTTTTCTGATCTTAACTCTTCTATTATAGGCTCAAGATATCTTCCTTTGATACAGTTGATGATGATATAGTGCTTTTAACCTTCTCTCCTCTAGTAAAGCTAACTGTGTGTATCTGCTCACTACCCACTCCGTCTCAGGCAGTTCAGCTTCCAAGACTACTCTCAATGATTTGATCTCAATTTCAATTGGCAACACTGCTTCCATCCCGTAAACCAAAGAGAACGATGTCATTCTAGTCTGCATTCGCACACTTGTTTTGTATCCCCACAAAGCAAAAGGAAGCATTTCTGACCAATCCCTATATGTCTTGGTCATCTTGGATAAGATCTACTTAATTGTCTTATTGGTTGCTTCTACTGCACCATTAGCCTTTGGTCTATAAGGGGAGGATCGGTGATGATAGATTTGGTACTTTGAGAATAAGTCTTTAACTGCACCTTGAAACCGTACCCCATTATCTGATATCACACTATGTGAGACCCCATACTTGCAGATGAGATTCTTTTCAATAAATCTAGCCATTTGACTTACCCCTAGTTTGTTGAAAGATTCGGCTTCGACCCATTTTGAAAAATAATCTACCGCTACTATAATGAACTGGTGACCATTTGAGGCTGTCGGATGTATCTCTCCTATAATGTCAATCTCCCAAGTGGCAAAGGGCCAGGGTAAAGACATAGAATGCAATTCTTTAGTAGGCATGTGATTCAAATTACCATAAATCTGACATTGCTGGCACTTCTTTACAAACTCAATACAATCTCTCTCCATGGTCAACCAATAGTAACCTTATCGAATTATCTTTTTAACTACGGCTAAACCACTCATGTGTGGATTGCAACTTCCCGCTTGTATTTCTGACATGATATGCTCCACTTTAGGTTTCCTCAAGCATCTCAAGTGCACCCCATCAGGCCATCTTTGAAATAAATCTCCATGGAAGGTGATGTATTGTAAGGACCACCGCCTTATGGCTCTTCTTTCTTTCTTTGTCGCCTCCAACGGGTATTCCTTTTCCTTCAAAAATTGTCTTATAGTATCATACCATGCATCATGGTTTGTATCAGTTTCCATGATTGTCTTATATTCATAGCAAGGAGTTGATGAACTGGTCAAAATCAGAGGCTTGAGGAATAAGTTGACAAGATTTTCCCATACCGAAGCCAATATGGCTAGGGCATCAGCCATCTAGTTTTCTTCTCTTGGTAGGTGTATAAACCTACACTCTTTAAAGTTCTTCTTCATCATGGTCAAGTAATGGTGGTATGGCTTTAATTTCTCTTCTTTCAATTCCCACTCCCCATTTACTTGGGATACAACTAGCAATGAATCGCCAAAGACTTCCACCTTATCCACCTTCATAATCATTAGGGTTTCTAAACCAAAGATACATGCTTTATATTCTACCATATTATTGGTTGCCCTAAATTTCAACTTCTTGGCTAAAGGGATAAGTTCCCCTTTGGGCGATTCTAGTATGACTCCCTTCGGGCGATTCTAGTATGACTCCCAAACCTGCTCCTTTCCTATTCACTGCTCCGTCAAAATACATTTTCCATCCTTGTACTTCAATGGCCTCTAAATGTTCATCTAGAAATTCCAAGACTACCTCTTCGCTATCCGGTAATGGTTGTTGGGCCAAAAATTCTACTACTGCTCTTCCTTTAATTGTTTTCCTAGTTACATAATCTCAAATTCTTCCAATATTATGAACCATCATCCATACTTCCCAATCAAAGAGGGTGTCTCCCTTAAGTAATTTATTGGATCCAACCTGGAAATTGCTTGTACACTATAAGATTGGAAATAATGCTGCAACTTCTTAAAAGACCAAACTATAGCTATACAGGTCTTTCCAATGATACTATACTTTTTTTTTTAAGGTCAATGATACTATACTTAATTTCATAAGGTAGCAGCTTTCTACTCAAATAGTAAATTGCACGCTCAATCCCTGACTCATCTGCTTGGGCTAGCATAGCTACTATTGACTCTTCTTCTACTGCTAAGTATAATAACAAGGGTTTACTAGGTTTAGGTGGTTTCAAAACAGGTGGATTCAGTAAATACTCCTTTATTCGCTCAAAGGCCTTTTGTTACTCTTCATTCCATAGGACCGGCTAATTCTTTTTAAGCAATTTAAAGATAGGCTCACATATTGTGGTGAGTTTTGCTATAAACCTGCTAATGTACTGCAGTTTACCAATGAATTCCCAAACTTCTCTTTTCGTCTTGGGGGCTGGCATATCCCTAATTGAGTTAACTTTGTCATGGTCAATCTCAATGCCATTTGGACCAATCACATGTCCCAACAATTTGCCTGAGGTAACCCCGAACACACACTTCTTCGGGTTTAATCTTAGCTTATACTTCAATGCTCTATCGAAGAATAATTCTAAGTTTTGGAAGTGTTGTTCCCTTGTATTTGATTTCACCATCATATCATCAACATATACTTTGACTTCTTTGTGCATCATGTCATAAAATAATGTGGTGGCCATCCTTTGGTAGGTTGCTCCAGCATTCTTTAATCCGAACAGAATCACCCTATAACAAAATATACCCCATGTAGTAATGAAAGCAGTTTTGGCTTTATACTCTTGGGCCATTAACACTTGATTGTATCCTGAAAATCCATCTACAAATGAGTGTAGCACACTAGAGGCTGCACTATCAATGAGAACATCTATATGGGGTAAAGGAAAATCATCTTTCAAGGAAGCCTTATTTAAATCTCTATAGTCCACACAGACCCTAATTCTTCCATCTTTCTTTGGCACGGGTACTATGTTGGCTAGCCAACCTAGATAATCTATCACTTCAAGGAACTTTACTTGTATTTGTTTAGTGACCTCTTATTTAACCAATTCAGCCCATTCAGGTCTTAATCGCCTAATCTTTTGTTTGACAGGTTTCATGTGGGTGTAAGTAGGAATAAGACATTCTACTATGTCTTGATCTATTCTAGGCATATCCTCATAAAACTAAGCAAATACTTCTTCATATTTTTTAAATATTTTTTCAAATCCCTCTCTTTCATCAGGAGTAAAGTCGAATGCTATGCTAATATTTTTAGGATTTTTGTTTGTTCCCAAATTTAATGATTGTGTATCAACAGAGTTAATATTAAAGATGCTCATGTAACCACTATTTAAATGTATGGAACCATCAGGAGAAACATCACATAAGTAAGCAAAATCAAATTTTATTGCATTCATTTTGGAAAAGAAAACATAATCATCCTCATGCAATGCAGACAAATCAAAATCAAAACCATTGTTCTCAAAATTATAAAGCAGGACATCTTCAAACTTCTCTTCAACCAGGGCATTAATCTCATCTAGAGTCTTCTAAGCTTTCAAGATAACTTCCTCCTCCCCTTTCAGATTGGGCTTCTTGTCAGCTGGTAGGGTGAGCTCTTTCTTCACTTGTTTCACTAACTCGGCAACATCAGCAAAAATTTCAAAATCCGAGATCAACTTTCCCATGAACATGATTGGCTCGGGCTTTTCTTGGAGTGGTCCCATGTCTAGAGCTTTGTCACACTGGCCTTGCCCTTTCCAAGACCAGCTCTGGAAAGGTAGCTCATGTTCTTCATCATGTTCAAGACCTTAGAGTCCACTACTTCATCATCAGAAATTATAGCTAATTGGAAACCATTGAGAGGCCTCTCTATCATTAGAGCATTAACAACCTCATTATCCTCAGACTCAACGACCACCGTCTCATCTCCATCAGTAAACTTGATCTTTTGATGAAGGGTGGAAGGAACTCCATCGAGAGGATGAAACCATGGTCATCCCAAAAGTAGAGCAAAGGTAAAAGGTATGTCCAAAATAACAAATTCAACAATAGATTCAATTGGACCAACCTTCACAGCAGCTTTGAAAGTTCCTTTGGCATGCCTCTTGGTGCTGTCATAAGCCCAAATGGTTACCTCAGTTGGGCTTAGATCCCTGGTTGACATAGCTAGCTTTAGCAATATTTTAAGTGGACAAACATTTATGGCGGACCCATCATCAACCTTCACACATGGAGTCCTTTTTCCTTTGATTTCTACTTTGATAAAGAGAGGGCGGATGTGATCTCTCCCCTCTTCCGGTAAATCCGCATCTGAGAAAGATACCATTCCTATATTAACTTTGTTCTTCTTTTTAATGTCTTCACATTTCATTACTCCTTCAACTTTTATGAAGTTAATCAGTTCCTCTGGTGTTATGGAGGTGGAAATCGGCATGCTAGCCAAGGCCTTGGCCATAGTTTCACGGTGCTTTTTAGAAGTAGCCAGTAAGTCCTAAATGCTAGCACTTGCTTGAGTTCTCTTCAATTGCTTAAGCACAATATCATCTTCCTCTTCTTTGTTCCCTACTTTGACTTCCTTTCCTTTATTAACTTCTACCTCCTTAGGTGCCAGATCTTGTGTTCATTACTTCTTCTTCTTCGAGCTCGGACCAGGTCCATTCCTCCTTCTTGGGTATAAGATCATCATCGCTATAGCTTGAATCCCAAAACTCATTAACAACATAGATTTCTACTTCTTTACCCACCATAGTTTGTTTAACTTTGCTAAATACCACTTCCCTTTTGGTTGCTTCTTCATCCACATCTTGGAAAGAAGACATGACAACTTTCATGCAAACCTCCTCCAATCATGAAGGTTGCCGGTGGTGGCACTCTATTGAACCTTGGCAATGGGTTATCTTTGGTGTTTGGCTTGTTGGCTCGGGCAACTTCTCATTATTAATCAAATTTTGGATCTTATGCCTCAATCTCACACATTTATCCGTGTCGTTCCCTTGCATTTGATGAAATTGACAAAATGCTTTAGTGTCAAGGTGGGAGAGGGTTAGGCAAAGGATGAGGATTTAAGGGTTGTAACAATCCCTTCTTTTGTAGCTTATTGAGGACCCAAGACATCGACTTCCCCAATTATGAAAATTGCCTTCTTCCTCCTTGGCTAGTAGCATTAACATCAATTGCCTTTTGCATGCTTTGGTTACCAAACTAGTAGTTTCCTTTCTCATTCCTTCTTGTTAAAAAGCAGTTCTTCTCTCTTTTCCACTCTTCAATTTGTAGACCAGCTTGCAAAAGGTCTTTAAAATCCTGAATGAGTGTATGAGACATTCTTTTGCGAAGGCTAGGTAACACTCCTTTCACAATCATTCTAATTTGATCGGATTCATCAGTCCTGCTCTCGAGCAAAGCAGCCTTATTCCTCCATCTTTTCATATAGTACATCTAATGGACTCAACTTCCATTAAGGTAACTTCCATCTCAACATTGTATCCATATTGTTGGATGAAGGCCTTGTATAGCAGATTCCAACTCTTTTGTGTGCCATCATCTAAGGTATTGAACCAATTTTGGATAATAGGATCCAATGAGAGCATGAAGTACCTTAGAGTTTAAGCCTTAGTAACTTGAGCAGACTGCATAGCAGTGATATACTGCTTCACATGGAGGTGAGGATTTTTGGTTCCATCAAACTTTGCAAAGGATAGCATCTTGAACTTGTACAAAACTTCTTCGTCTAGCTCAAATAATTTGTCAACTTTGGACATTTCTTCGATTTTCAGCTTCTTCTCAAATTTCTTTTCCAAGTCCACAATCATCTTTTCAACATCTGAAGTTTCAGTTTTCTCCATAGATAATCTTTCAACAATCTTCGGCTCTTTCTTCTTATCTTGAGGATCTTGGAAGTATTGAGCCCAATCGTCATCATCATCAATGATCACCTTATCATCATCAAAAACCACTTCACCAACTTTAGCCTTCCCCTTGTCCTTTGGCTTCTTTGTGCTAGCAGATGCTTTGGCATTGTTTCTTAAAATTGCAGCCAATTGGTTCTTCATGGTCTCAGCTAGGGTCTCCTTTAGTTCTTCTATTTTAGCATTGAGGGCATCATCCACCATTCTTTGAATTTGTTCTGGCTCCATTGATTTTGGTGAAAAAGTGATTGAGTCGCTGCTAGATTCTTCATCTCCAGCGTAGGTTGGATTATCATAAGCTTTTAAAAT
Source organism: Garcia nutans (assembly GCA_947685225.1). Lineage (NCBI taxonomy): Eukaryota > Viridiplantae > Streptophyta > Magnoliopsida > Malpighiales > Euphorbiaceae > Garcia > Garcia nutans. The sequence continues at coordinate 40,337,939 of CANTUV010000024.1, forward strand.
GTCGTAATCTAGGGCTATAAGCCAGAAGGGATCAATGATATGAAATGCAAATGAATGTACGCATGTATGCATGTATGCACAAACAATAAAGAAAGAAAGATAATTAGGACATTCCTTCCAACCTTATAACTTCCACACCCGAATGGCAAGTCTCTTTTCCTAGGTATATGGTTAACAAAATACCAACATAGGGTATCTTATTTTCAAATATTTTCCTTGGACGTTTCAACCAATAGTAATATTTAAAAATGGAAATCATTTCATGATAATTCCCATTAATTAGGTTTTAATCCATTCCACCAATTAAAGTAGCTTTTATGCTATATTGGATTAAAACTAAATTAAGAGGTTTATTATAAATAGATTTCTCACTTGAAAAAGTAACTAACGATTCATGTCAAAAACAAGCCCATGATTAATAATTCTTAGTTTAAACTAGGCTCACAATTGATTTTTGGTATTTCCATAATTGACCTAAATAATTTATAAGATCTTTTATTTCTAAGCCCATTGTAAAAAGATTTTAGAAAAAATGGATTTTGGGCTTTGTATATGGGTCATGAGAAAAGAATTTTTGACTTGTTTTTTTAGAAAAGTTTTATGTCCAAAGGCCATTTTGAAAAGTTTTGAAAATAGCTTTGGCCTTTTGGACTTTAAAGAAAAATTTATTTTGAGCTTACAATGTACTTAGGTCATATTAGAAAAAGAACAAATCAAATAAGCCATGATTTAAGCCAAGATAAATTAACCATAATCAAACAACAAGCATTTGGGGTAAAAACCTAAGGAAAGTAACTAGGCCAATTACATGAGCTTTAGTCTTTGGGTTAAAAGGCTTAGGTTCCCATAGCAAGTATATACCAAAAGGTACAAGGCTATGAGTGGTTATGCAATGATCAATCTCCATACCTTGAGTGAAAGTATGGTATCTCTTACATAACACAACACGGGTAACACGGGCATCCTAACTCACACACAGGATGCAATCTAATATGATGCAAAGGATAATATCATGATAAGAAAGAATAGAATAATAAAAAGACCAATAAAATCAACTTATCTTATCCCCAGTGGAGTCGCCACTATGAGCGGGATTTTCGCCCCCATTCCCAGTGGAATGGTTCATACAACTTCGGCACTGTTTAGGCTAGGGGCCTTAGAGAACACGGGCCTAAGCTCATAGAAAATGGAGTCGCCACCCGAATGGGTAGGGAAAAAGAAAGGGGTGGATAATTCAATTCCTAGGGAATTCCCAACCCCCTAATGGGTTTGAAAAGTTGGGTAAGTGTGGGGAAGGTGAGAAATGACCCAGCACCCCCACAATGCCCGGTTCATTGGAATCGGCCTCCTTTGCAGGTCTTAATATTATAAAATTCTTAAATATAACAATATTATCCATACGACATGCAACAATTAAAATAAAGCATCATTATATTAAAATCAAAGCAATTTCCAAATAAAACAAGTAAATGGACACCCATCCGAGGATGGAAAAATGTCCTTACATCGTCCAAGTCTAAAACTAAATAGGACACCCACCAAAAGGTGGAAACGTGTCCTTTACATTGATCCAAAATACAAAAGCAATTTAAATTACATGATGCTTAATACATGAGGTACCCAACATATGGAAACATACCTCTTACAACGTTTTGAAATCAAAATAAATTAATAAAAGTAAACAAAAATTCAATATAAATAAATCATTCATCAAAGACATCAAACATCAATCAAAATGTATAATAAACATTCATCTAATTTGTATAAAATAGTAAATATATAACTTTAGGGTTCATGCATCAATTCAGGTTTCTTGGGTTTTATGTTTAACAATTAGGGTTTTGCATATATTAGTTTAATTAGTTGAGAAATATTTTAAAGAAATAATGATGCGGACCCTTAGCAATGATGGCAGCAAACCCAACGTATAACAATGGTAGAGAACTCCTTGAAACTTGATAATCACCTCCTAAGGAACCCAACACCTATAAAGAGACGCGAACTCACTATGATTGAAGGATTTAGTTGGTAAGAAGAAGGAAAACGCCACAACTCTTGTTGATAAGTAAACCTAATTCTTGATGCAAAGAAAGAATTAAAGAATCCACTCTAATCTCTCTCACACGAAAATTCACAAGAAGAACTTGCAGAAGAATTCGAAAATTTTTATTAATTGTTGTATATGAAATTCGGCCTAATAGTGCCCTTAAATAAGGGTTACAAAATTCCTAATTGCATATGGAAAATTAAGACTAAAACATTCCTAATTGCATAAGGAAAACATTCCTAATTGCATAAGGAAAACATTAAGTATGGAAACAAAATCCTATTCCACTAAGGAAAATATAAAGTATGGAAACAAAATCCTAATCCACTAAGGAAAATATAAAGTATGGAAACAACCAAACTAATCCCTTCAACATAAGAAATGTCCCACACTATTTGGGCTATCCAAGGGCCTTAAATTACTTCCCAAGGCTTTATATGAACCCCCATGGACCTTTCTTCCACGTTGGACCTTTCTTTAGCTAGCCTTTAGCTTCCACACTAAGCATCATAATCAGCTTTGGTGTGCCTTCTTCAAGCTCTATCTCCATCTTCTTGAATGATAATTCTTGATGCTCTTTGGAAATCTCTTCTTGAATATGCAAAGCCATACTAGCTTGATATCTCTTTGCCTTGCTTCTAGTGATTGGTCCACTTGCTAGCTTCAAGGGATCCTTTCTTGCATCATTCTCCCCCTCTTCAAAAAGATTTGTCCTCAAATCTGCATCATCAAAAGGAGAAAGATCACTTACATTGAAAGTAGCACTAACATTATACGTACCTGGTAAGTCGATCTTATAGGCATTGTCATTAATCTTCTCCAGCACTTGGAATGGGCCATCTCCCCTTGCTTGCAACTTGTTCTTCCTTTGGTTAGGAAACCTCTCTTTTCGAAAATGCAACCAAACCCAATCTCCTACTTGAAACTTCATCTCACGTCTTCCTCTATTTGCAGAATCAGCATATCTCTTGTTCATTTTCTCAATATTCGCCCTTGCTTTCTCATGCATCTCTTTCACCAATTTAGCTTTCTTCTCACCATCTAAACTAACAAGCTCATGTGAAGGTAAAGAAACAAGATCCAAAACTGTTAGTGGGTTAAATCCATAAACAAGCTCAAAAGGTGAATATCCTGTAGAAGAATGAATAGCACGATTATAAGCAAACTCAATAAATGGCAAACAATCTTCCCAAGAACTCAAATTTTTACCCACTAAAGCTCTCAACATGGTACCTAAAGTTTTGTTTACTACTTCTGTTTGTCCATCTGTTTGAGGATGACAAGTGGTGGAAAATAACTTGGTACCTAACTTTCCCTAAAGCACAAGCCAAAAGTGAGACAAAAACTTGGTGTCTCTATTAGAAACTATGGATTTTGGTATCCCATGAATTCGAGCCACCTCCCTAAAGAAGAGTTCGGCCACTAAACTAGCATCATCACTCTTATGACATGGGATAAAGTGTGCCATCTTACTAAACCTATCAACAACCACAAATATGCTATCTCTCCCTCTCTTAGTCCTTGGTAATCCTAAAACAAAGTCCATACTAATGTCCATCCAAGGAGAACTAGGAACGGGTAATGGCATATACAAACCATGAGGCATAGACTTAGACTTAGCTTGCCTACAAGCCAAACAAGCCTTACAAATCTGAATTACATCCCTTTTCATATTCAGCCAATAAAAGTGTTCATTCAACATGTCTAAAGTCTTATCAACTCCAAAATGCCCCATCAAACCCCCACAATGTGATTCTAATACTAGCAAATCTCTCATAGGACATCTAGGCATGCATAATTTCGAACCCTTAAATAAAAACCCATCATGTCTATAGAAAGAATTAAAAGCACCATTCTCACAAGCATCATAAACATTGCCAAAGTGCATCATAAACTGTTAGTGCGTCTGCCACTACATTGTCTTTACCTTGCTTGTATTTGATCACATAAGGAAACTTCTCAATCTTCACAACCCATTTTGCATGTCTTTTATTCAACTTGCCTTGCCCTCTCAAATGCTTCAATGATTCATGGTCTGAATGGATCACGAATTCCTTGGGTAGCAAATAATGCTCCCATACTTCCAATGCTCTCACCAAAGCATATAGCTCATTGTCATAAGTTGAATAATTCAGCTTTGCTCCATTAAGCTTTTCACTAAAGTATGCAATGGGCTTCTTCTCCTGCATCCAAACAGCTCCAATACCTATACCAGAAGCATCACATTCAATTCCAAAAGTAGAATCAAAGTTAGGTAAAGCTAAAATGGGTGTAGTAGAAAGCTTCTCTTTTAAAGCGTCAAATGCTTCTTGTTGCTCCTTGCCCCAAATGAATCCCACTTCTTTCTTGATTATGCTAGTCAAGGGGGCTGCCAATGTAGAGAAATTAGGGACAAATCTCCTATAGAAGCTTGCCAATCCGTGAAAACTCCTCACTTCTATCACACTTGAAGGATTCGGCCACTCTTGGATAGCTTTCACCTTCTCTTGATCAACTTCAATTCCCTGCATACTTACAACAAAACCAAGAAAAACAACCCTATCTAGACAAAAAGAACACTTCTTAAGCTTAGCATAAAGGTTTTGCTCCCTAAGGATTTCAAGCACTTTCCTAACATGTTTAACATGTTCTTCCTCAGTTTTGCTATAAATCAGAATATCATCAAAGTAAACTACCACAAACTTACCTAAATAAGCTCTCAAAACATGGTTCATTAATCTCATGAAAGTACTAGGTGCATTAGATAAACCAAAAGGCATAACTAACCATTCATACAAACCATATTTCATTTTGAAGGCAGTCTTCCATTCATCTCCAGGCTTCATGCGAATTTGATGATAACCACTCATAAGATCAATCTTTGTGAAATATTTAGCCCCATGCAATTCGTCCAACATGTCATTAAGTCTAGGAATGGGATGTCTATACTTCACAGTAATCTTATTCATAGCCCTACAATCAACACACATCCTCAAAGAACCATCTTTCTTGGGTACTAATAAGACTGGAATGGCGTAAGGACTAAGGCTCTCGCGAACCAAGCCTTTCTCCAAAAGCTCTTCAACTTGTCTTTGCATCTCTTTTGTCTCCATAGGATTGCTCCTATATGCTGGCCAGTTTGGAATTGTAGAACCGGGTATGAAGTCAATTTGATGTTCAATCTCTCTTAATGGTGGCAAACCACTAGGAAGGTCTTCAGGAAACACATCCTCAAAATCCTGCAACAAAGACACAAAACTAGAAGGTAAAGAATCAAGAGATTCTTCACTGTCAGCAAGTAACGATTCTTTATACATAATAATGAGTACAGGCTGCCCTACATCTATCTCTCTTGCTCTTGCATAAAAAGTATGTTTTGCTTTTTCTCCTTGCTTATTTTCTCTCACCAATGGGCCATTTATTTGTTTGCTTACTTTCTTTTGACTCTCGACCTCTTTTCCCTTTCTGCACTCACTCACTTTATTATTTTCTCTTTCCCTACCCTTAGAATTACCCTTGGGTGTTGAAGAAACATCATTGGCCGAATTTGAACCCCCTTGGTTCTTGCTGGCCGAAACTTCTTTCTCCCTCTCTGATCTTCATACACCTCTTGAGGTGATAATGGTGCTAGAACAACCTTCTTTCCTTCATAAGTAAAGGTATACTTATTAGAAAAGCCATCATGTTGTGCCCTTCTATCATGCTGCCATGGTCTTCCTAATAGCAAATGTCCAGCTTGCATTGGCACTACATCACACAAAACCTCATCTTTATACCACCCAATGGAGAATGGTACCTTGACTTGCTTCAACACTTTTACTTCCCCAGCGTCATTGAACCATTGCAACTTGTAAGGATTGGGATGTTTAAAACAAGCTAACCCCAATTTATCCACCATTGTAGTACTAGCAGCATTGGTACAACTTCCACCATCAATGATAAGTGTACAAACCTTACCATTCACCAAACACCTAAAGTGGAAAAGATTCTCCCTTTGATCCAAGCCTTCTTCCTTGACTTGAATATTCAAGGCTCTTCTAGTGAGTGGCATCTCTCCATGTTCAGCATTCAAGACTTGATTCTCCCAAGCCTCTTCATCATATTCGGCCCTATCACCACATTCGGCCTCCTCTTCTTCTTCATGTTCAGATTCTGATTCAATTTCCCCTTCTTGGGTTACAATCATCACCCTCTTATTCGGACACTGAGAGGCAATGTGTCAACTTCCCAAACACTTGTAGCATTTAATTTCCCTACTTGGAGTAGGTCTAGAAGGTGTTTCCTTGGCTGTTTTTGCATCCCCATCATTCGGCTTCTTGAAATTAGGATTGTAGGAAGAATTCTTTTGGAAAGAACCCTTGTAATCCCCTTTGTAGGAACCTCCACTCGAACTTGAACCCTTGAAGTTTGAAAAATTTCCAATAGCTTTAGAGTAGCTAGTTTTCGAAATAGCTTTATTCTTTAATCTTCTCTCTATCTTCATGGCCTTTTGAACTAACTCTTCCATTGTGTTGAATTCATACATCTCCAATTCATTGGCTATGTTCAAATTCAATCCCCCAAGAAATCGTGACATCTTCTTGTCTTCATCTTCATCAATATTTGCCCTAGCCATGATCATCTCCATCTCTTTGTGGTACTCTTCCACACTTCTTCCACCTTGAACTAGTCTTGCTAGTCGATTGTACAAATCCCGAATGTAGTGAGATGGTACAAATCGGCTTCTCATTAGTTCTTTCAAGGTTGACCATTCAGGAATAGGCCTCATACCTTTCCCTCTTCTATTAGCTTTCAATTGATCCCACCAAAAGGTAGCATACCCTTTGAACTCTACGGCTGCCAAAACTGATTTCTTCTCTTCGGTGTAGTTATGGCATTCGAAAATCTGCTCAACTTTCCTCTCCCATTCTATGAACTCTTCTACATTGTTCTTCCCTTCAAAGGAAGGAATCTTCATCTTGATGGAAGTAAGGTCACCATCAGTGGTAGGTTGATTTCCACCTTCATCTTCATCTTCTATCCTTTCGGCTGCTTCTAGGGCTTCAAGATTTCCTTGCCCTTCTATCCTAAGCACTCTTCTAGCTCGCATTATGGGATTTGGATGTGCGGCTGGCTACCCTTGTTGCACTTGCTGAATTTGTTGTGCTTGTCATGCTGCATTCTCTTGCAATCTAGTATCCATCATCTCCATTCGACCAAGCATTGCTGCAAAAGTCTCATTAAGCCTAGGCAAGCTTTCGGCCATAGCTCCTTCTTTGCTAGTCTCTTCTCCTTTTCCAGCCATGTTAACAAACAAAAAAACTCAAAGAAACAAGATTAGTAATAATCAAAATTCACTCAAGTGTTTAGAATTACCTCACTTTTCTTGTCTTCCTTGATTGCACTTCAGAACCAAGCTCACCAACCAACAATTGTCAAGTCGTTCAAGAAACTAGAACCTAAATCCTAGAACTAGATAGAAAAAAGACAAGTATCCGGAGGCAATGCAAGGTAATTTGCACTACACGATATAGAACCAAGTATCGACACAAGCAAATGATACTTAGCAATGTAATGGAATTAAAAGCTAGATAAAGAAATCAGAAACAATGAAGCCAATAAACAAGACAATTTTGGATATAATGAATCAAAAACAACCCACACGTGGCAAGCTGCTTTATGGACCTAATTAATTCTACCCAAAATGCTAGCTTCTAGACTCTAATTCCCACCTAAAACACTCAAATAATATGAATATTAAGGTCTGATTTTCGAATTCCAAAAGCCCTTCAAAAGGTGAAATTTTTCGCCCAAAAATTTTATTACTTCTCACCCACCTAGATCTGATCCTTAGGACCCAAATAGCAAAAATATCAAACAATTTTTGTTGAGGTGGTTTTGTACTCTTTTTTGTTTTTTTGCTTTCTCTCACTATCCCCTTGATTCGGGACTTAATTTACTTCCAAGGACTTTTCGAAATCTGGACTTAATTCGCAACCCCATATTCACTCAAGACCAAATCGAAATCAAACTTGAACACAAACTCTAGCTTTTTCTTTCTTTCAAGAACCCTAATTCTTGGTTTCAAAATTCTCCAAGAATCCTTTCCTAGGTTTCGTTTTCACCCTAAGAATACCCTCCTTCAATTCGGCCTTGATCAAAATTAATATATGACTTTTTTTTGAAAATTAAAGACTAGACTCTCTAAGAACCCTAAAACGCAGAAATTTAAAAGACCTAAATTAACAAACCCTAGAAAGACAAAGTAGATAAAAATTACCTTGTAGCAAGGCTCTGATACCAAATGACACGGACCCTTAGCAACGATGGCAGCAAACCCAACGTATAACAATGGTAGAGAACTCCTTGAAACTTAATAATCACCTCCTAAGGAACACAACACCTATAAAGAGATGCGAACTCACTATGATTAAAGGATTTAGTTGGTAAGAAGAAGGAAAACACCACAACTCTTGTTGATAAGTAAACCTAATTCTTGATGTAAAGAAAGAATTAAAGAATCCACTCTAATCTTTCTCACACGAAAATTCACAAGAAGAACTTGTAGAAGAATTCGAAAATTTTTATTAATTGTTGTATATGAAATTCGGCCTAATAGTGCCCTTAAATAAGGGTTACACAATTCCTAATTGCTTATGGAAAATTAAGACTAAAACATTCCTAATTGCATAAGGAAAACATTAAGTATGGAAACAAAATCCTAATCCACTAAGGAAAATATAAAGTATGGAAGCAAAATCCTAATCCACTAAGGAAAATATAAAGTATGGAAACAAAATCCTAATCCACTAAGGAAAATATAAAGTATGGAAACAACCAAACTAATCCCTTCAACATAAGAAAAGCCCCACACTATTTGGGCTGTCCATGGGCCTTAAATTACTTCCCAAGGCTTTATATGAACCCCTATGGACCTTTCTTGCACGTTGGACCTTTCTTTAGCTAGCCTTTAGCTTCCACACTAAGCATCATAATCAGCTTTGGTGTGCCTTCTTCAAGCTCTATCTCCATCTTCTTGAATGATAATTCTTGAAGCGCTTTGGAAATCTCTTCTTGAATATGCAAAGCCATACTAGCTTGATATCTCTTTGCCTTGCTCCTAGTGATTGGTCCACTTGCTAGCATCAAGGGATCCTTTCTTGCATCAAATAACATGGCTACTAGATGTTTGAATATAAAGATTAGATTTGAAATAAATTAGGGTTTGAATCTAAAGAATGGATGTTTTGAATTTAGGGTTTCGGAAGTTGTATGAAAATAATATTAAAAATTTAGGGTTTAAATAAATAAGATTGAAAATCATGAAAATTGGTTTTTAGATTAGGTATTTGAAAAAATAAGCTACTGTGATTTTAGAAAAATAGATTTGGTTAGGGTTTTAAGAAAACAGATTATTGTGGTTTTTAGAAGAATGTAATTTAGGGTTGTAGATTTTAAAAATATGTGTTACAGGTATTAAGGCATTAGGGTTTTGAAGAAATATTTTTAGGGTTCCAAATAAAGTTTGGATGGTTAGTAGAATAATTGATAAAATTGTATGATGAATCTACTGTAAACATAAATAAAGAAATAGAGATTCAAAACTTCGTTGTTGGTTCCACCATAATCTTTGAATTCTGGTTGAATAATAATAAAAACAGTGTAGGCTGCCTTTGATGGATTCATGTTGCTTGCTTACTGCCTCTTGATCTTTCAAGCTTGAGATTGGCCGAAAAAATTCAAAAGTCCAAGGTCAAGTAAAAAATTTTAGATCCTTCATTCTGTGTCTTTAATGTGATATTTATAAGAAAAAATCATAAACCTAATCCTAATTGGCTAAAAAAAATAAAAACCTTTTAGGAAATAAAAATAAAAACAAAGTAGAATAGGATTTTGGCAAAACCGAGTGTGGGCCAGGTGCGGGCCAGCCAGTTCGCCACAGGAAAATCTATCACCAGCGACGAAAATTTTCATCGTCGATTCTTCCGTCGCTGATTTTTATTTATTTATTTATTTATCCTTTTTTATTGTTACCTTTTTTATTTTTATTAAAAATAAATATTATAAGTAATAAATATTAAAATAAATATTATTTAATTAATACACCCCAAAATTTATTTCAGATTGTTTATAAATATCGGATCGGACTAGGTCAAATTAAGGGTCTATAGTAAGATAGTGAATGACTTTAATATCTCACTAGAAACAAACTTGGATATTTCAACATATCAAGAAAAACTGTACTATCAAGATACTTCAACAAATCCAATATAGGCTAAAGATTGTGCCGTCAGGATACTTCAACAAATCTAGTATAAGCTGGATAGTGGATGCTTCAATAAATCTGCTTGAAAATGTATGCATTGATAGAAATGAATCTTCATCTTGATTCTCTATTCTTTGGGATAGGCCTTTGTCTTGCCTTAACTTCAGCTCTTCTAGCTGGATTGATCTGATCTTTGTCTAAGACCTTTATCCTGCTCCTCTATCATCTGAGAGCCGATGTTCAATTTTGCAAAAAATTTAGCTATTTTTTAGCTAGTCCTTATATCCTCTCTTTGCCCCGTGCATGGCAAAATATTAAAAGTGAGTCTGAAAATGTTTTGTACACGCATGAACTCAAAAATTGAAAGGAGAAACTTTGCCCCCTTTGTAGGCTCAAACCAATTATTTTGGTCCTATACAGGCTCTGATTGATGTTTGTGTATTGTCTGGTTCCTTGTATGAGCATGCATCTCCATTTTTTTAAAGTGACTAGATCTTCCTCAAGCAGTGGGCCTTCCATGACCCCTGATTCCATATATGCTTCTTATTTGCTTCATTGAGTATTTGTTGTTCACTTTGACAAAGAATAGGCAATGCAAGACAAAAAATGCAGTGTGATATACTCATGTATGCATGATATGCATGAATAATACTTATAGTAGTTCCATTGACTCACATACTGAGGTGATAAGCCAAAGCATTTGTTCAGGTCTTGTATTAGAACAACAGAAGCCTTCACATCTATGCCTTTTATCTTCCAAGATGAAATCATGAGTAGTAGAGTCCAAGCAGCATAGTCAGAGATACATTCATTTCAAACTATGATTCAATACATCAGCTAGTAACTTCTTCAAAACCTTGCAAATAATCCTCATTTGCTCATTATGTCCTTTGAGGTTCGATGGTGGAACATACATCCCTTAACTTGAAGGTTTTGTATGACAAAAACTTTTTTATTATTTATTATTATTATTTTAATCTTAAAAATCAAATTTTGGTGTTTTCAAATCGGTGTCATTGTACGTCAAGACTTTATTTTCCAAATTAACATATCTATAACATGACAACCCTAGTTACCGTACTAAACTTGGGAATCATTTCTATTTAAGCAAGAACTATTGCACTTCATATAAGTACATACATAGTACTTGACCAAATGTCTCATTGAGTTTAAATATTGTCTATCTCATATGCATGCTTATCCAAACTATCTCCACTAATAGACTCTATCTACCAAGAGAGATCAACAGGTCTTAATAGACTTGAAATGAGGTCTACAAGGGACAAGGGCTAAATGAAGGCCATCTTTGAGTTGGAACTGATATGACACTGCTGACAAACCTTCACATTGCAATCTTCTTATTGGAACTGTATATTGTTAGAGGTTCCATTTTCACCTTCTGGGCATCACTTTTCTTTTGACTTCATGAAAATATAAAGCTTGAATGCCCTTCCATCTTTTTGGTAGAAATCTGGATCCAATTAGTACTATCTTGATATTTAGACCACCCTCTTTTTTACACTTTCTTTCCATCCCTTTCACTTTTGGAAAATAAAGTCTAAGAAAATATTGCTGACTTGGAGCTACGTTGGATAAAACAAAAGATGGTCTTCACCTAATTCTCTAATTATATTTGAATTTATGGCTGGACTGGACCAATTCAAGTCAATCATCCTCTTAAACTAAGTGGATGTCTTCTTCTTTCCTTAGGTAAAAAAGAACTCGGTTTGATTTCTGAACCGCCTTTTCGGGTTTCATTTTCCTTTTTTTCTTCTTTTTCTTTATTTTCTTTTTATTTTTTACTTTCTTTTCCTAGAGTTATTTTGTACACTTTCATCTTGAAAGGAGGATAGGACAAAATCTTCCTCCAATCCTTCCCCTACCATGAAGGTTACTGGTGGAGGCACTCTTCCAAATTTGGGTAGAGGATTATTCTTAGTGTTGGGCTTATCAGGCTTAGGCAGCTTTTCACTGTCAATCAAATCTTGAATCTCATGCCTTAAGTGAGCACATCTATCTGTCTCATGCCCTTGCACTTGATGGAATTGACAAAAGGCCTTGGCATCAAAGCTTGATGGCAGAGGATTTAGTAAAGGTCAGGGAGCCAATGGCTGTAATAGTCCATTCTTCTAAAACTTATTGAAAACCCAAGACAGAGGTTTCCCCAACTTTGAAAATTATCTTCTATTTGCTTGACCAGTTGTTGCACTGACTTCTGTGTACCTTGACCGCCAGACTGATTGTAACATCCTCTAACAATTCTTATATAAAACTATCAGAGAATGTTATTCGATAACTTTCCACGCTCCAATCAATTCATAGAAAAACCCTCATCATAATTAAATTTTTTTTAATAATAATACAATCTGTATATCACAACACTTATAGGTCCAACATTTAGACCAATTTCCAATAACTCCAATAATCCAAATAGAAATTATAAATCATATAAACACCATATGTTCATCAAATCAAATAAATAAACAATACATTTCTTTAATGATAATCATTCACTAGAATCTCAAACCTCATTCTCTAAATACATGTATTTCTTTCATGTTTACAAATATGTACAATCTCTCAAATGGCCAAACTAAAGTATCTATATACATTTTATAACTTATGAATACAATATACACAAGATCTTCATCTGTTCTTATCTTGCTCCGATGTCCTGATACCTGCGTGTCAGAAAACAATTCTAACATGCTAAGCAAAGCTTAGTGGTGCTTGTATTGTATACACATATTTTATCACTTAATATTAAAGAAATATATTTATGAAAATATAGTAATAACACTTAGTTTTAAGAAGTATTCCAATATATGAACTAATTTCAGTAACAAATCAACATACCATGTTGATTACACAAAATAATAGGTATCCATGTATAAAAGTTATCATATAATACAATACTTTCGGTATTGCAACTTGTCTCGTTAAGAATCATTTTATTCAAGACTTGCTTTCTCATTTGATAACATTATTCACAATACGCTTATTTTGTTTTCAATCAGTCTTCCTTTTCAAGTTCACATATAGTATCATTTCATTCAATCTATACTTTGGTTCAGATTATTTGAGTACTATACTTTAAAGCACCTTGTATCTCACCTCATTATATACACTTTCAATCATTTGATATACTTTGGAGCACTTTGTACTCACATCATTATATACATGTTCAATCATTTGAGTAATTCAATACATTAAGCATAACATTTCCATTACGTGCATTAGAACTTTCACTTGTAAGCATTAATATATATATTAACACTCACTTTTACACTGTAACACAATACTTCAATTTTAAGTAATTGACTTATTTTATTATTTTACATTTTTTTCATTAGTCACAACTATCATGTTCAAATATATTTTCATTAATTATGCCCATACATACTAAACTTAGATCATAGGTTTGGATAACATGTTAATGTAGCAATCTAAAGAATTTATAATGGCAATTATGCCCACTATCACTGATAACACAATGTGTCCATTAAAGGCACGAGGTGCCCACTATCACTGTGGCTATCCATCCTCTGGTTAGCCATTCAATCCAAAGCTAGATATAAATTTAGTATGATTTGGGCAATTCATTAATTTTGATGAACACTACATTGTTTATTTCCTTTCATTGATCCTATACTCTTATCAACATTTGGTGGGATATATATGTGTGTCACGTATCTAAAGTTTATCACTCATTTTCATACTTTAACATATTAACACAAAAGTATGGACTATACACATATTAGTCTCATGTCATTGATTAACTCTCACTTGTTTATATAAACAATATCATTTCACTTTTTTTATATCATTTCACTTGTTTATATCCTTTCACTTGTTTATATCATTTCACTTATTTATTTCATTTCACTTGTTTATTTCATTTCACTTGTTTATATCATTTCACTTGTTTATATCATGTCATTTTAGTATGATATATATTTGTCACTTATCTAAAGTTTCTCACTCTTTTTCATACATTTAACACATACATATGAATTCTCAATACAAAAGTATGAATTATTCACATATTAGTCTCATACTATGCTCGTATATCACAAAATACAGTCATGGGCGTGGCATTGAAAAGTGTTCTGTTTTATAAAAATTCGTAAAGAAACAGTCATGTTTTTCATCCCACGACCATGGCACTCATTTGCCAAGACCGTGGCATTGATTTTGGGTCTATTTTCGGAGTAATTCTTCCTCCAACAATTTCAACTTTGATGCCACGCCCATGGCACCTATAAGCCACACCCTTGGCATCCCAAACACATGTATTTTGCACTTTTAACTTCATTAAACACACACATATTGAAGATCTAAGAAAATAATGTATCAAACTCAATATTTTGACATAAACAGAATTCATATCAAATATGTTACTACAACTTCACTTAATCAACCTTTCATCAATTTCAAATGGATAAAAACAACACAAACCCTTCAATTCTCATAAATATATCATTATACATAACTCAATCAGTCAATTAAATCATTTAAACTCATAAAAATTCATAGTTTTGCAAAGTATAAATCAAAAGCACATACCTTGTTGATAATCACCACTTTTCCAACATAATTTTCTCAACACTTATATTTAGATGTGATCTTATCTTAAGTTTTGATTCAAATCATGGAAAGAAAGAAGAAAGAAGAAACTTTGGTGGTGTTGGTGATGGTCGCGAAGAAGGAAGAAAGAAATTTCTACACACTTACACATATATACACACATATATATATAATATTTTTAATCTAGTGAGGGAATGCTCATAATAACTATGGTGCACCCTCATTCTTAACCGTTGATTTTAAATCGAGTTTTAATCTCATAAAATAGTAAAAATACTCTTTTTAGTAAAGGTTTAAGATATACAATGTATTATTCTTTACGTATAGCATTTATCCACAATACTTTTATCACTATACACTATCAAATTTTCATTATTAGTTAAAACGTCCCTGTTGATAATCTTGACCATTACACTGATAACTTCCCCTATCACTTCTTCTTTTAGAAAAATTATTCCTCTCTTTCCCATTCTTCTATTTGCAAGCTAGCTTGGAGAAGATCATTGAAATCTCTTATGAGAGTGTGAGACATCCATTCTCGTAGACTAGGTAGGACACCCCTTACTATTATTCAAATCTGGTCAGACTCGTCTGAACTTTTCTTAAGTAGTGCAGCCTTGTTTCTCCACCTCTTTACATAATCAACAAAGTTATCATTCTGTTTTTGCCTAATTGTCTCTACCTCCATCAAAATAACTTCCA
The DNA here is from genome assembly GCA_947685225.1 of Garcia nutans. Classification (NCBI taxonomy): domain Eukaryota; kingdom Viridiplantae; phylum Streptophyta; class Magnoliopsida; order Malpighiales; family Euphorbiaceae; genus Garcia; species Garcia nutans. Next base: position 40,353,499 of record CANTUV010000024.1, read on the forward strand.
ACTTGGCATTACACCCATACTGCTGAATAAAAGCTTTGTATAGTAGATCCCAATATTTTTGGGTATTCTCCTTTAAGGTATTGAACCAGTTTTGCATAATAGGGCCCAATGAGAGCATAAAATACCTTAGAGTTTGAGCCTTAGTTACTCAGGAAGATTGTATTGCAGTGATGTATTGCTTGATATGAAGATGAGGGTTGCCAGTTCCATCAAACTTAGTGAAAGAAGGCATCTTGAATTTGCACGGGATTTCCTCATCTTGTTCAAACAAGTTGTCTACCTCTAACATTGTCACATCCGCATACTGCATTTATGCAGTGTAGACACGTGCATAGCGAGAGTAGGGAAAAGGAGAAGATAATTCTTGATAACAGCCCTAGATAAGGTTGTATGACAAAAGGGACATAATTGTAATTTTTAATAAAGTTGGGGACGTAGATGTAATTTCAAAGAAAGTTGCACCGGATGTTCTTAATAGTGCATATAACAGATTTCAAAAATGGAATGTAGAGAAAAACCGGATCGCAACGACGTGTAACGGTTTTTCCAGGAAATGTCCCGTTAAAGAAAAACGAAGACATTTTGACTAGGGGCATTTTGGTCATTACCAATTAAAGTTATACATGAATTTAGGGTAGGAAATAAAGACGTGAGTACGTAGAGAATGGCGAGAGGTTAAATATGAAATGATCGTCAGTAGAAACGAAGCCGGAGAAAACCCGAGCAAAAATAGGACCTAAAGGGAATTTTGTAAAAAGTTGAGGGCTTATCGGTAATTTTTCAAAATGACTTGGAAACCTAAAATAGACCTTATAAATAGAAAGTAGAGGTCGAGAGGATCAAAACTATATATAGTTTGACTCATGGAACTATACGGTTTAAAAGATATGATCGATTAATCGCCGGAACGTAATGTGGCTCGGTTTCGTGTCGGGACCGGATGGGTAACCCGGGACAACTTTATGAGATCCAATGGGAAGAGAGACAAGTGGAAAGAAGTAAAGGAAAAAGGAAGTTATAAAAATCAAAGGTTGGCCAATCAAAAGAAAACATTTAGCATGTGTAATAAATGTGTAATAAATGAAGAAAGAGAAAAAGTGGACAAGTGGGCAAGGTGATCATCATTTCTTTTGTATATAAATATATGTGATATGAAGAACCAATTTCTCTCTTTTCCACTTGCAAATTTCGGCCAACAAAGGGAAACACCAAAGGACTTCTAAGTTTCTCCAAATTTGATTTTTAAGGTATGTTTTTAAGGTTTTCTAGTAAGTAGACTTTGATTTTAGTATTAATTTTAGGTAGTTATATATTTATTAGAAGATTGGAAATTAGAGTCTTTATGTGGAATTGGAAAAATATTAAGTAAGTGAGGATATTAATTGATTAAATGGAAGAATCAAGATGTATAAAGATTAATAAGGTTGGATTAGGGTTTCGGTTAGAAAAGAAATGGAGGATAACTTATTATTTTGAATTTCTAAGGTTTATGTTGTATCTTGAATTGATTGAAGGAGAAATAAAGAATTAAAGAAGGAGAAGAAAGAAAAGCCAAGAGGAATTAAAGAAATAAGGTTTGGTACTCTACCTTTGAATAATTAGTTTGGTACTTTACTTTTGAATAATAAATTTTGGTTTGATGCTTTACAAACTTTGGTTTATGAAAGTTTTGTTGTTGATGCTTAAATATATTGATTTGAGTTAAACATGCAAAAGTTGTCAAAGGGAAGTGTTTGAATCTTCACTTTACCATTAAAGAAGCCTTAATATTGATTTGCAAAAGAAAAATAAACTATCCTATGCATTTTATGTGTTTGGGCCGAAATGGTCCCAAAAAGACAGCTTTCTGGACTTTTTTGTGGAAATCGTTTGAGGCAGCAAATGAATGAATTTTTCAACGAAATTTTACATGCAATTAGTCAACATATGAAATAAGTTTTCTGTAAAATTTCAGCTAAAAATAAGATCATTTACTTGGTCAAATGCATGACTGAAGTGGACTGAAATTTTGACGAAAACCCAGATTTTACTATTCATTTGGTCATGCCATTTTGCGTTGCCGATTTGTCTCGCCGCAACACTATTCATTTGGTCAATTTGTGATATTTTGAGAAATGCTTTGAAATGTTCGATGTGTTTATTGTGGATGTTAAATATGCGAAAAAGGGGAATGGTTTGACTAAAGAATGTGTTGCGCGGCATAAATGGCAAAGTGCGATGGGAATTTAAAATGATTTCGCGAGTCATCCTAAAATGAGGTTTGAGACTTAAATTGAATCATTTAAAGCTTTTTGCTCTACTGGATAGTGGGAGTGGTAGATAAGGGTATGGTGCACTATACTAACTTATGCAGTACTGCTTGATATTGTGATTGAATTGATATGATCTGAACTCAATGGTGAGGGCCATTGGGGGCCAATGGTGAGGGCCATTGGTTATAACCAGGATGGTGAGGGCCATTCCTGTGATTTGATATCGGTGGTGAGGGCCACCTATGTTACAGTGGTGAGGGCCACTGCCTTATCACTATGGTTCCCTATATACCAGTAGAGCCTGGATCAAAGACATATTATTTTTCGTTGAACTATATAATGCAAATGAATTTGAATTATGATTTTACATTATTGAAAACATATCATACTGAATGTATCACGATTTCTATTGGTATAATGTTGGTTGATTGTTGATTTTATTATTTCCTTTTTACTTCGAATACTTTCATGTACTACTTTTATTTTTATTGGTAAAGTACCCACTGAGCGACAACGCTCAGCGAGTTATGTTTTCCTTGACTCGTAGGTTCGGAGCAGTAGATAAATCTTGGGGAAGCAACGACCAGACCACAGCAAATCTCAGGGGTAGATCTTTTAGTTCCATTATGAGTTGATAGTTGTGGCATGTATATGAATAAATATAAAAGAGATTTTCTATGTTATAATTGTATGTTAGTAGTATGTAATAATCATAAATCTTTACTTTATGTTATATTAGAAGTGTGAACTCTTTGTGCAGGTTTGTAGTTGAGGGTATAAGGTGGATTCATTGGGAGTGCATTAAATTTGATGGTATTCTTATTCACATTGGTATGTGTAAAATGTTTTCAAAAATCAGAAAAACAAGTTTTGACGACACTTGGGATCCAAATTTCTAGGCGGAACTATGGCAAAATTTCTTTAAAAATCAGAACTAAAATTTGACTAAGTAAATTGGTAGCAACAATTAGGATAGTGTGGCACCTCTACTCAGCTTACACATGTAGGTTGGGAAGGGGTGTTACAATTAGTGGTATCAGAGCCAGGTTTAGCCGCTTCTGGGTAATCCAACATAGGAGGATGTACGTTTTATGTCGGGAGTGGCCATTACCGACGTAAAACGAGATATCCTGTAGTAAATAAGAGATTGTACGATTTCATGGGGTCCTAAATTTTGCAATGTATATAAGGGCTTCCTAATATTGTAAAACTTTGTGTTTGGAAATAAATAAAAGTTGTGTTGTATATGTGTTAATTAAGAATTTTATATTTATATACATGCCACCTAGGGTAAGATAATGCTGTTGGTCTGGGTCGTTAATAATGATGGGATGGTATATGTTTACTCTTTAGATGTCGCAAGCAGCGCAGCATGATATAGAGGAGGAGGTCGAGTCTCAGGCCTCCCGAGTTGTAGAAATGCGTGTATCTGAGACATCAGCGTCGGAGCAACCACCCGCTGATGCTCCTATTCCCAATGATATGTTGCAACAAATGGCTGCCGTATTTCGGCAGATAGCCGGCGTTGCCCCAGCCCCACCCCCAGCGCCAGCACCCATACCAGTACCTGCTGTAGGAGGGGAAAGGAAACCCCCAATAGAAAAGATAAGAAAGTATGGTGCGAAGGAGTTTAAGGCTCGAAGGGACGATGATTCTTCAACAGCCGAGTATTGGCTGGAAGGAACAATACGAGCCTTAGATCAGTTACAGTGTACGCCAGAAGAGCGAGTGATATGTGCTACTTCCTTATTAGTGGAAGAAGCATATATATGGTGGGACACAGTTCACCAACGAGTTTCACCGGAACAGAGAACATGGGATTTCTTTGTGAATGAGTTCAAGAGGAAGTTTATATCGGAGGCATACCTAGATGCCAAGAAAAAGGAGTTTCTACACTTAAAGCAAGGTCGACTGACCGTTGCTGAATACGAGAGGGAATTTACTAGGTTGAGTAGGTATGCCAAGAAGACAATTGAAGAAGAACATGATAGATGTAAGCAGTTCCAGGATGGATTGAATAATGAGATTAGGATGCAGCTAATTGCTGCTAATATCAAAGAATTTTCCGAGTTGGTCCATAGGGCTCTAGAAGTAGAGCAATGTCAGTCTGACGAGCAGAATAGACGACAGAAGATGAAACAGAAGAGAGGTACCCAGAACTATTCGGGAACCTACCAATCATCAGGGAAATGATTCCGAGGCAGTGGTTCCACGGGAGGCGGTCAACGTCGAGGTTACAGTCAGGGATCAATTCGCGGTGGCTTAAGTCAAACTACCTCAGTCGCTAGTACGGGACGATCCAGAAGAGGACAAGGAAGAGGATTCAGCCGAAGCGGAGGTAACTTCTTTATCGGTCCAAGAGGTAATGAAGGCGAAAATAATAATCCACGCTGTGATCAATGCGGACGCCGTCACACGGGAGAATGTTGGGGTCGGACATTTGCATGTTATATATGTGGATCTTTAGACCACCTTATGCGAGAGTGTCCCCAGCGAATACAGAATCTACCTAGGGATACTGAGAGATCGCAAGCGGCAGCAGGTCGAGGCCGAGGCAGAGGAAGGAGCGAAAATCCGTCGCATGTGCAATCTGAAACAGTGAATCGACCAGAAGCAAGGGCTCCTGCTAGAATGTATGCTATGAGGGGGCGAGAAGACGAAGAAGCGCTAGACGTGATTGCAGGTCAGTTGTCTATGTTTGGGGTTCCGCTTTACGTTTTAATAGATCCAGGTTCTTCACACTCATATATATGCACGAAAAATGAAAAACTTGAGGACCTAAAGGTAGAACTAGAGAAAGAGGGAATATTAGTTACTAACCCATTAGGAAATGAGGTGATTACTAGGAAGGTAGTGAAAGATTGCCCCGTAGAGATACATGGACATATCTTTTGGGGAGATTTATTTGAACTACCATTTCAAGAATTCGATGCTATCCTTGGGATGGATTGGTTGGCCAAACACGATGCACTAGTTGACTGTAAACGAAAGAGAGTTACCTTGCATACTGCAGACGGTGACGAAGTGACCCTAGTAGGAAAAAGGAAGGACTATCTAACTAACATTATTTCTGCCATGACGGCTAAGAGGTTAGTGCAAAAAGGTTGCGAGTCATACCTGGTATGTGCATTAGTAGCGAAAGAAGAGGCACCAAAGTTACAAGATATACCTACTGTATGCGATTTTCCCGACGTATTTCCTGATGATTTACCCGGATTACCACCTAAACGAGAGGTGGAATTCATCATAGACGTGTACCCGAGAGCTGCACCAGTATCCATCGCACCTTATCGAATGGCGCCAGCGGAGCTAAAAGAATTAAAGGTACAGCTACAAGAACTTTTAGACAAGGGGTTCATAAGGCCAAGTGTGTCACCATGGGGAGCATCAGTATTGTTCGTGAAAAAGAAAGACGGATCCTTAAGGTTGTGTGTAGATTACCATCAACTTAATAAGCTGACCATCAAAAACAAGTATCCGTTACCTCGCATAGATGATCTGTTTGATCAACTCAAAGGTGCTGGAGTCTTTTCAAAAATTGATCTACGATCGGGTTATCATCAATTGAGAATTAAAGATGAAGACATATCAAAAACCGCATTCAGAACTCGCTATGGACATTATGAATTCATTGTTATGCCTTTCGGATTAACGAACGCACCTGCAGTATTCATGGATCTGATGAATAGAATCTTCCACCCGTATTTGGATCAGTTCGTGGTGGTATTTATTGATGACATATTGGTGTATTCAAAGAATCGAGAGGATCATGATCGTCACCTTAGAATTGTTTTGCAAACCCTGCGTGAGAAGCAGTTATACGCTAAGTTCAGCAAATGCGAATTTTGGTTGGAAGAAGTAGCTTTCTTGGGACATATTGTATCGGCAGAAGGAATAAGGGTCGATCCCAAGAAAATAGAAGCAGTATTGGAATGGAAGTCACCTAAGACAGTAACGGAAGTCCGTAGTTTCTTGGGATTAGCAGGATATTATCGGAGATTCGTTAAAGGGTTTTCCATGATCGCCGTACCTATGACCAAGCTACTTCAGAAGAATGCCAAATTCCAGTGGACCGACGCTTGTCAAAGGAGCTTTGAAAAGCTGAAACAAAAACTTACTGAAGCACCTATTCTTACACAACCAGAATCAGGAAAAGATTTTGTGATTTATAGCGATGCATCCCATATCGGGTTAGGTTGTGTATTGATGCAGGAAGGCAAAGTCATTGCGTATGTCTCTCGACAGCTCAAACCACATGAAAAGAATTATCCTACGCATGACTTAGAGCTAGCAGCGATTGTTTTGGCTTTCAAGACGTGGAGGCATTACTTATACGGGGAAAAATGTTACATCTTTACGGATCATCAAAGCCTGAAATATTTGCCCACGCAGAAAGATTTAAACCTGCGACAGCGAAAATGGATGCAATGGTTAGCCAACTACGACTATACGATTAATTATCACCCGGGCAAAGCGAATGTCGTAGCAGATGCACTTAGTAGGAAGTCAATGCAAGCGCTAAGTGCTATGAGGGTAACGTTAAAACCTACAGAAGATGGAGCTATCTTTGCAGAAATGCACGTGCGACCTAACTTACATCAACTACCCTCAGGGCTACTACAACCTATTACGATTCCAACCTGGAAATGGGATCGTATTACTATGGATTTTGTCATAGGATTGCCTATAACAAGAGACAAACATGACGCGATTTGGGTAATCGTAGACCGGCTTACTAAGTCCGCTCATTTCATACCAGTACGTGTGGATTACTCGCTAGACAAGTTGGCAGACTTGTATTTCAAAGAGATTATACGTCTCCACGGAGTTCCAACTTCGATCATATCCGATCGAGACCCACGTTTTACGTCAAATTTTTGGCAGAAGTTACAGACAGCCCTTGGAACTCGAACTTACCACAGCACAGCATTTCATCCCCAGACAGATGGACAGTCGGAAAGAGTGATTCAAATTTTAGAAGATATGCTGAGGGCGTGCGTTTTAGAATTTAAAGGTAGTTGGGACAAACACCTAAGCTTAATGGAATTCGCGTACAACAACAGTTATCAATCCAGCATACAAATGGCACCTTACGAAGCACTGTATGGTCGAAAATGCAGAACTCCAGTTTGCTGGACAGAATTGAGTGAGGAAAAGATGTTGGGGCCAGACATAGTTAAGGAAACTGAAGAGAAGGTAGAAATCATTCGAGACCGATTAAAAGCAGCAGCGGACCGGCAAAAATCATACGCGGATCTAAAAAGGAAAGACATACAGTTTGAGGTAGGTGACAGAGTGTTCCTCAAAGTCTCTCCTTGGAAGAAAGTGTTACGATTTAAACAAAAAGGCAAGCTAAGCCCTAGATTCATCGGACCATATGAAATTATTAAACGGGTAGGTCCGGTAGCTTACCAGTTAGCGTTACCACCTGAATTAAATAAAATACATGATGTTTTCCATGTTTCGATGCTAAGGAGGTATCGTTCAGATCCAACCCACGTCATACAAGTTCAAGATATTGAGATTCAGCCTGAAATGACATATGAGGAAGAGCCGGTAGAGATCCTAGCACGTGAAATCAAAGAGTTGCGAAATAAGAAGATTCCATTGGTCAAAGTGCTTTGGAGGAATCACAAAGTAGAAGAAGCTACATGGGAACGCGAAGAAACTATGAAGAAGCAATACCCATATTTGTTTTCACTTGATGAGCTTCGGGACGAAGCTTAAATTAACGAGGAAGGAACTGTCACATCCGCATACTGCATTTATGCAGTGTAGACACGTGCATAGCGAGAGTAGGGAAAAGGAGAAGATAATTCTTGATAACAGCCCTAGATAAGGTTGTATGACAAAAGGGACATAATTGTAATTTTTAATAAAGTTGGGGACGTAGATGTAATTTCAAAGAAAGTTGCACCGGATGTTCTTAATAGTGCATATAACAGATTTCAAAAATGGAATGTAGAGAAAAACCAGATCGCAACGACGTGTATCGGTTTTTCCAGGAAATGTCCCGTTAAAGAAAAACGAAGACATTTTGACTAGGGGCATTTTGGTCATTACCAATTAAAGTTATACATGAATTTAGGTTAGGAAATAAAGACGTGAGTACGTAGAGAATGGCGAGAGGTTAAATATGAAATGATCGTCAGTAGAAACGAAGCCGGAGAAAACCCGAGCAAAAATAGGACCTAAAGGGAATTTTGTAAAAAGTTGAGGGCTTATCGGTAATTTTTCAAAATGACTTGGAAACCTAAAATAGACCTTATAAATAGAAAGTAGAGGTCGAGAGGATCAAAACTATATATAGTTTGACTCATGGAACTATACGGTTTAAAAGATATGATCGATTAATCGCCGGAATGTAATGTGGCTCGGTTTCGTGTCGGGACCGGATGGGTAACCCGGGACAACTTTATGAGATCCAATGGGAAGAGAGACAAGTGGAAAGAAGTAAAGGAAAAAGGAAGTTATAAAAATCAAAGGTTGGCCAATCAAAAGAAAACATTTAGCATGTGTAATAAATGTGTAATAAATGAAGAAAGAGAAAAAGTGGACAAGTGGGCAAGGTGATCATCATTTCTTTTGTATATAAATATATGTGATATGAAGAACCAATTTCTCTCTTTTCCACTTGCAAATTTCGGCCAACAAAGGGAAACACCAAAGGACTTCTAAGTTTCTCCAAATTTGATTTTTAAGGTATGTTTTTAAGGTTTTCTAGTAAGTAGACTTTGATTTTAGTATTAATTTTAGGTAGTTATATATTTATTAGAAGATTGGAAATTAGAGTCTTTATGTGGAATTGGAAAAATATTAAGTAAGTGAGGATATTAATTGATTAAATGGAAGAATCAAGATGTATAAAGATTAATAAGGTTGGATTAGGGTTTCGGTTAGAAAAGAAATGGAGGATAACTTATTATTTTGAATTTCTAAGGTTTATGTTGTATCTTGAATTGATTGAAGGAGAAATAAAGAATTAAAGAAGGAGAAGAAAGAAAAGCCAAGAGGAATTAAAGAAATAAGGTTTGGTACTCTACCTTTGAATAATTAGTTTGGTACTTTACTTTTGAATAATAAATTTTGGTTTGATGCTTTACAAACTTTGGTTTATGAAAGTTTTGTTGTTGATGCTTAAATATATTGATTTGAGTTAAACATGCAAAAGTTGTCAAAGGGAAGTGTTTGAATCTTCACTTTACCATTAAAGAAGCCTTAATATTGATTTGCAAAAGAAAAATAAACTATCCTATGCATTTTATGTGTTTGGGCCGAAATGGTCCCAAAAAGACAGCTTTCTGGACTTTTTTGTGGAAATCGTTTGAGGCAGCAAATGAATGAATTTTTCAACGAAATTTTACATGCAATTAGTCAACATATGAAATAAGTTTTCTGTAAAATTTCAGCTAAAAATAAGATCATTTACTTGGTCAAATGCATGACTGAAGTGGACTGAAATTTTGACGAAAACCCAGATTTTACTATTCATTTGGTCATGCCATTTTGCGTTGCCGATTTGTCTCGCCGCAATACTATTCATTTGGTCAATTTGTGATATTTTGAGAAATGCTTTGAAATGTTTGATGTGTTTATTGTGGATGTTAAATATGCGAAAAAGGGGAATGGTTTGACTAAAGAATGTGTTGCGCGGCATAAATGGCAAAGTGCGATGGGAATTTAAAATGATTTCGCGAGTCATCCTAAAATGAGGTTTGAGACTTAAATTGAATCATTTAAAGCTTTTTGCTCTACTGGATAGTGGGAGTGGTAGATAAGGGTATGGTGCACTATACTAACTTATGCAGTACTGTTTGATATTGTGATTGAATTGATATGATCTGAACTCAATGGTGAGGGCCATTGGGGGCCAATGGTGAGGGCCATTGGTTATAACCAGGATGGTGAGGGCCATTCCTGTGATTTGATATCGGTGGTGAGGGCCACCTATGTTACAGTGGTGAGGGCCACTGCCTTATCACTATGGTTCCCTATATACCAGTAGAGCCTGGATCAAAGACATATTATTTTTCGTTGAACTATATAATGCAAATGAATTTGAATTATGATTTTACATTATTGAAAACATATCATACTGAATGTATCACGATTTCTATTGGTATAATGTTGGTTGATTGTTGATTTTATTATTTCCTTTTTACTTCGAATACTTTCATGTACTACTTTTATTTTTATTGGTAAAGTACCCACTGAGTGACAACTCTCAGCGAGTTAAGTTTTCCTTGACTCGTAGGTTCAGAGCAGTAGATAAATCTTGGGGAAGCAACGACCAGACCACAGCAAATCTCAGGGGTAGATCTTTTAGTTCCATTATGAGTTGATAGTTGTGGCATGTATATGAATAAATATAAAAGAGATTTTCTATGTTATAATTGTATGTTAGTAGTATGTAATAATCATAAATCTTTACTTTATGTTATATTAGAAGTGTGAACTCTTCGTGCAGGTTTGTAGTTGAGGGTATAAGGTGGATTCATTGGGAGTGCATTAAATTTGATGGTATTCTTATTCACATTGGTATGTGTAAAATGTTTTCAAAAATCAGAAAAACAAGTTTTGACGACACTTGGGATCCAAATTTCTAGGCGGAACTATGGCAAAATTTCTTTAAAAATCAGAACTAAAATTTGACTAAGTAAATTGGTAGCAACAATTAGGATAGTGTGGCACCTCTACTCAGCTTACACATGTAGGTTGGGAAGGGGTGTTACAAACATCTCTTCGGTTTTCAGCTTCTTTTCAAACTTCTTCTCCAAATCAGCAATCAGCTTCTCTACATCTAAAGTTTTAGTCTTTTCCACTATTGATCTTTCCACAACCTTTGGCTCTTTCTTATTATCTTAACATTCTTGGAAGATGATAAGTATAGCATGCAGGCCAACTTTGCTTCAGTCAATCCAGGAAGGCTTCAGTCAGGTGAGGCATGTCCAAATCTGGAGTAAACTCGGAACCTTGAGGCTCGGCTCCATACTGGTGGTCAAGATGATGGGGATCAAAGCAAGTACCTCGACGAAGAGCAGCAACAGGAACATACATCAAATACTTTTGAATGGTGACATGGGTAACCTTCCACCAAGGCACTAACCAACAGATGTTAATCATAGCCCATGAAAGGATCTGGTCAATCCAGTCGACATATGAAGAAGCAGGATGGAGTAGTTTCTTGGAAAAATGATGTCATGGAAGATATCTGATAAAGTCCATAGATGGAGTGTCGAGTAAGCAGAGGCGCTCCTGAAGTTAGATTTGTAAATACAAGCAATAATTAAATATATTAAAAAAAGAGCCCGTTAGGTTGAAAACCTACAAGAGAGGCCTAAGCAAAAATTAAGATGGTTTGCTAGTTCAAAAAACCTACAAGGGCGGTCTAGGAAACAATTAGAACTAATTAAAAAATAATAATAAAAAGAGGGTTCGCTAAGTTGAAAATTCGCAAGGGCGGCTTAGGCAAAAATTAGTTCAACTTGGTAGTTTCGAAGACCTGCAAAGGCGAACTAGGCAAAAATTAGAGCAATAAAAATAAAAGGCCTAAATTGAAAACCCGAAAGGGAGATTTAGGTAATTACCAGTAGCAACAAGGGACTTCCAACCAATCTCCTAGAAGATTATGTCTTAAATTGATCCAATCCAACTAGGGTTTCAGGTCCACGATATCTAGTACTCATGGATGAATGTCACCATCAGAAGAAACAAGCAGAAATTGACCAAGCAAGTAAAGATAGAACATGCATCCCTAAATTTTATGGGAGCCAATTGGGAAGTGCAAAAGTCAATCAAGGGACCAAACAAAATTTTCTCACCCCTCGTCAACTGCAGAACTTTGGGCTTTGAAAGTTGAAACAACATTTGCATCTTTTGATGAGTTTTAGAAGTAATTATGGGCAATGCCATTGGTTGATTGCTTGGGTATCCAGCGATGGCCTTAAATTCTTCAATCATAGGACATATCTCAAAGTTATTTATCTTGAACGTCTTAGTTTTTGCATCCCAAAAGGAAGCCATGGCATGTTTTTGAATGGTCCAATTTAACATTTTGAAAGCACTTCAAAGTATTAATTTGAGACAAAGATATTTGCTCCAATTTTATGGATTTCATGGTTTTAAGCAAACCTTTGATTTTCTTCAAATTATGCTCTATCATTTTTGAAGTTAAAAATAAGCTCAGAATTGTTGGAATGGTTTTTGTCATCGTAATAAAATTCATAGAATATTTCATTGCTTTTGTTGAAATTATGGCATGAATGGCAAATTGAAACAAGATTTATATAAGAGGTTGGCTTATATACCGAAGTGGACAAGGAGTTGGCAATGACTTGAGACCAAGATGCATAAAGAAAAGGGATTTATGTCGAAGTAATTGTTGGATTGCCACATTTATCTTGGTTTTATAAATATGAGTCCATAAAGAATTTGGACTTCTGATTTATGAATTCAAATGGATGGTTTTGTGTATTAAAAAAGTTGAAAAGTCAAAGTTGCAATAAAGTAAACACCATTATTATTATAATTATTATAATTATTATTGTTGTTGCTAATATAAGTTTTTTTTCACTTAATACAATGGTGGATCATTGAGAAGAAGGAGGCATACCATGATCAAATAAAGCTCTAAAAAAGTCATCGCCTGATGGAGGAGGAGGTATATCACCCATTTAAATCCACTCGGAGGAAAAATACCTAAGTCCCTATTTTCTTGAAAGTCAGGTCTATAACAGTCATCATCTAAAATATGAGAAGGGATCTCATGGTCATCAGTTTAGGACCCCCTAGAAGATGAAGTGCCAGGATCCCTGATTCTCCAAACCAAAAGTCTCAAAAGTTTTATTGCAAATGATGATATAATCCTTCAAATGGGAGACCTATTGGCGGCTGGCAGCTAATTCTTCTTGCAGTTTCTTATTTTGCTCCTCAAGCATCCGCTGTGAGTCAAAAAAAGAAAGGGTAAGAATGTATATAATCATGCATACATATAGCATAAATCATCATGGAATAGGATGACAAACTAGATAACTTAGGTCAAAACCTTGCAGATAAGATGGCACTTTCGATTGAAAAGAAGGAACAAATGGAGAAAATTATTGTTGAGCCATTGAAAATTGTCGCTGAACTAGAACAACAAAGGAAGGTCCAGCCTCTTGACCAAATGAACCAGTAGCATGTGATAATCATGAAAATAGTTAGAAAAAGTTAAGAAGAAATAGTTGCAATGACAATGGTAAATGTTAACCTGAGAGGTTCCAGCCACGGGATGAGAGATAGACTCTCTTCCCTCTCCTTCATATTCCTCTTCATCACTGTTTTCTTCATCCCTTCTTTCTTCCTCCTCGGAAACTCCCCAGACGCCGACAGGAGACACATCAAAGTTCAAGAGTCATGGTAGAAAAAATTAGGTGTATGACGCGCCCTATGGACAAAGGTAAGTTTCAACATCATAGCCATTCTGACCTAGCCGCGATGAATTCTCTAGCATTAATGTAATATTGAAGGTATATGCCAAATAGTTTATTACAACCATCTATTGCTCGGGACCAAGGAACCATTCATACACCCTTTCCCCGAGAAACCAGCCACTAGACATAGGACAAGCAATGACTCGGCGGGAGTGCTGGTAAGGTAGTGCAGCATTCATAGAAGGAGTCCAATTTGCCGGCTCTTCATCTTTCCACCAAGCCAAGTCGACATACAAGATTACAAAAGGTAAGTGGACTTTTACATAAATTTTAAGACATACTAACATTATTTTATCTAGCCCCAAGTTATGTGACTCAAATGATAGCACTGAGAGTGCACACGATGAGAGTCGGGAACCACTATACGATCAAAAAACCAAAAATTCAACCTTGAATAAACCGACTCTCTCTCAGGAAATACTGGGCACCCTCGTGAGATTGTTCTCATAAGCCCATATCAAAAATAACAATGGAAATCAAATTCATTCAAGTATACAAATTAAATTTAAAATGGTGGAAGACAATACCTCAGTAATAACCATGAAGCCAACCAAAGACTTTTTGTTCCTGCAAATCTTTTCAAGACCATGATAGAGACAAGAAAGGCCAGATTCACCCTAGCAGTAAAGCTATAAGAGATCCATATCAGTAAGGGCCTTCAACACTGATAAATGAATGACAAATTTAGTACTGCATAAAATGGTCAATCCAAGTAAGTATAGCAAAAATCCTCATGAACCCGTCCAACATAATTCATCCAGATGATTCTAAATCGGTTCAATTTTTATCTTGAATGGCTCTTTTAATGAAGGATCTGTAATATCCCAATGTGTGCCCTAGAAGTTTGGATATAATTGTTGTTTGTTTGAATTATGTGTATATGTTATGTTGATAAGAAAAGAAATTGAAAAGAGAATGTTTAGGTATTGTTTTAAAAGGAAAGTAATGTGTAGAGAGAAAGTGTATATGTTGGGTATATGGTAGTATAAATAACATATATATAAGTCAAAAGAGATGGTCAATGGAAGAGGATATTTATTTGTTGTGTGTGAAATTACCTAAATGGGCAAGTAAGTGAAAAGAGAGTTAAAACAAATGGAAAGGGGTATTTAAGTAATTTCTTGTTTTGGAATACATGGTGGAGATTTAAAGAGAAGTTGACTTTGTTTTCTTCATTTCCTCTTCTTCTCTTTCCCATATGTTGGCCGGCCATTCCAAAGCAAGAGAGCAAAGTGATTTTTGTTTGTTTCAAATTCAAAATTGAAGGAAGAATCAAAGGATTAATTTGGAGATTTGTGAAATTCATCAACTTTGGTAAGTTCTTTTCCTTGATTTTCCTTTGTTCTTTTGAATTTGTGTTTGGGGTTGATGAATTAATATGGATGGTTGATTAGATTTGTTTGTGGTATGTTTTTAAGTGTTGAATTTGATGTTAAGTTGAGAAGTTAATTATTGTTGATTTTGGAAGTGTTGAAGTTGAGTTTGTTTTAGGGTTTTGAGTTGGTATGTGTTGTTAATGTTAAGTTTTGTTGATTATTTTCATAGATCTTCATGTTGGGTGTGTTTGTTGGAGTTGTAAGCATTAAACATGTGATTTTGGTCGAAGGCAGTAGCATTCTGGATGCCACGCCCGTGGCCCTTTAGTGCTATGGCCGTGGAGGTGTTGGATATTTTGGACAGATTTGGTTTCTATCCCACGCCCGTGGGGGTTGGGGTGGCCACGGTCATGGGCTATAATGTGTGTTGATGGATTGTTAATTATGATCTAAAGGTCTAAAAGGAGGTTAACAAGTGCTAAATTGTATTGGAATTGATGTGGTTCATCATTGTTTTGGGTTAGGTTGTGAAGAAGGTGATTTGCCCTAATTTGGAAAGTGAAGAATCTTGGAAAAGAAAAGTGTTTAGAGTTGTGTGAATTGTTATTGAGGTAAGTACAAATCTTGCATTATTGCATTGTTAATGCATATGAATAATGTTATGTTGTGTACAATGTGAAACATACATTCATATGATATTGAGATTGAATATACATTTGATGATATTGATGATGCTTATGAACAATGTACTTTGTTATATTTATGTCAATGATGCCATAAGTATAATGTGAAGGATATGATGTAAATGATTGTGTATTTGAAAGATGAGTTGCTATAATGCTATGTTTTGCATAATGTGAATTGAGGTCATTGTGATTGGCTCTGATGATTCAAAAGAGACATGAAGCCATTGTGTTTGGCTATGATGATGAGAATTGAGAATGAAATGAATAATGAAATAATAAATGAGTTGTGTGGCTAATGTGTTATTCCATTTTCAGAGTTTGTTGTTGGTGGCATGCCTATTATTAGTAACAATCTCTTGAAGTTAGGTTG
Source organism: Garcia nutans (assembly GCA_947685225.1). Taxonomy (NCBI): domain Eukaryota; kingdom Viridiplantae; phylum Streptophyta; class Magnoliopsida; order Malpighiales; family Euphorbiaceae; genus Garcia; species Garcia nutans. The sequence goes on from CANTUV010000024.1 coordinate 40,369,594, forward strand.
GACTTGGTCCTTGAAGCCTAATTGAGATGTTACCACCCTTGAAGCTAGGTTGGGTTGGTTCTTGAAGCCAAGTTGGGTTGATACTTAGCATGCTTTGTTCCCCTTGAAGCTTGGTTGAACCTAATCCTTGAAGCCTAGTTGGGTTTATGATAATGATAAATTTGATAACAAAACCAAAGCATTAACTCTGAAAATTGAATGGCATATTAGTGTATGTTGGGCCCAATGCTTGTCTTTGTTTAAATGTGATTCATTAATGATAAAATGATTGAATAATGAGATCTATGGAAGGACTTTGCAATGGGATATGTATATATGTGTATGGTTTGTGAACTATGAAGGTGTGATATTAGTTTCCACTTGTGATGATATGTTTACTGCTAAAATGGGTGACATTACATTGCATTGCATTAAAGCACAACGCTCGCATAATTTGTATTACTAAGCCGTTGGCTTAGCGCGATAGTGTTGATCGCGCAGGTGACAGAGTTGAACCCGAGAGTTCCTCGAGACCAAGTGAGAGTGGACATTGAAGAATTTACTTTCAGACTTAAAGGTCAGAGAAGAGCTGCCAATCATGTATATATTCTATATTTTATAAACTTTGGTTTGTAACATATTTGTAATAACTTCCGCTGTGAATTAATAAACATTATATATATATATGGTGTCTTTTGGATTTCTTTTAAAAGGTTTGAGATTGGTTTCACTTATTTACAAAGATATATGTTGTGTTTTTTTAAACTGTGACATTTCCTATATTCAGTATATGTATATTACGATCGTTTAAGCATGCTTGGTACGTATATGGGGTATAGGGGTGTTACAGGATCCATACCTATTAACTGTTGAATCTCGTCATATGTCAGGATATCATTACTAAGAGGGACCAGAATCCCATAGTAATGAAGACCAGTTATGGCTATAAAATCAACTGGGCCAATGGTCATCTCTCCCACAGGGAGGTGGAAAGTATGAGTCGTGTCTATCCACCATTCCAATAATGCTTGAATCACACTCCTATTTATCGAGCATTCTTTGGATAGTAGTTGCAGAATAAAGGTTTCAAAACCACACTCTCGAATGATCTGTTTCACCCGAGAGGGAGCTAAATCATACTATTGCCGGGCTTTGTAGACATATCCTTCACCTAGGACAATGCAGCGATCGCGCTAACACCGAACTAGGTAAGCCAAAACGAGGTAAGTATATCATCTCACAAATGCTACTATTTCAAAGTCTAATATTGTCATAAGTTACTAATTACTTTTTGTTTAAATTTATTAATATTAAGTTACTTATTAAATTTTTGCTACAGTCCATTAGTTCATCTATTTTTAGCACTAGGGTACTTCTTAACCTTTGTTGCAATTCATTCGCTAATATACTTTTAATAACTAAATCATAGCTTAAAAACAACTAAAAAATTAATCTTCTAAATAATAATTTCTCTTTTCTTTCTTTGCTTAATAATTTTTGCTCATATGTAAAAAAAAAAGAATAAAGAAAAAATTATGCTACTAAAATATTAAATTGCAGTATAGTGCTTATCTCAATTTTTTGACTCGAACTATGATGAAGCTGCATCCCAGCTAGAAGATCAACATTTCCATGTTTCATGCTCTCGGATGAATTCTAGCGATTCAGTGTTGGATTGAGGCCCCGATCTTGAAGCATATATCCTCTCCATTTGCTGCAACTATGTGTGTTTAAATTTCAACGAAATGAATTGCATAAAGGGATGATGATAGTTTAAATAGAACAAAAAAGGAAAAAAAAAAAGCAATTCACGTGAATAAATAGTAAATCCAATTATTATTACTTTTGAATTTTTCAAAAGCAACGAACATAATAGCCTGTCACATGCATACAGTAAATATTTACATGTCTAAAAATATTTTTTGTACTTATAAAAATATTTTTTCACGTAGCGGATAAGAGGATATGGGCATGATAAAAATTGCTAAATTTTTTGTAGATTTGTTTTTGCAAATATCTTATTATAATTATTTTTTTTGCAAAACTCACCTCGGATCCAAAATCCAAATTATTTTTTTGAGTCCAAAACTCATCTTGGGTCAAGAACTCAAATTATTTTTCGAGTCCAAAAATCATCTCGAGTCCAGAACCCAAATTATTTTTTAGTCTAGAACTCATCTCAGGTCCAGAACCCAAATTATTTTTTGAATCCAGAACTCATCTCAGGTCCAAAACCCAAATTATTTTTTTGAGTCCAGAAGTCATATCGGGTCTAGAACCCAAATTATTTTTTCAGTCCAGAACTCACCTCTAGTCTAGAACCCAAATTATTTTTTGAGTCCAGAACTCATCTCAGGTCGAGATCCAAATTATTTTTTGAGTCTAGAACTCACCTCAGGTCCAGAACCCAAATCTTTTTTTATGTCCAGAACTCAATCCAACCTTGGGTATAGAGTCCATTCTAGTTCTGTTTTTCACTCTCTTTTGCTATAGTCCCAGATTACTCAAGCAGGGGGCAAACTATAGACCCTTAATTTTGGACCAAGTCCAGTCTTACAATAATTAAAAGATGGTTAAGTCAAGTCTAAAGATTTAAAATAATCCAGAATAATTTTATAAAATTAAAAATTGGTCTGGCACAATATTGAAATCTCAATAGAAAATAATATAATATGTATTTTATCAATATCATAAATAATAAATAAAAAAAGAAAAAGAAAAAATATAATATTTATTTTGATAATATAATAAATAAAAAAGAGAAAAAAGAAAATATAATATTTATTTTTATAATATTTATTTTAATAATAATAATAAATAATAATTTTAGCGAGACCCAACGAATTGGTAGCCTGATTCATAGCAGGCCTAGCCTACGGCCAATTTACGCTGCAGGCCTGCCCGGCCACCGACCTTTTCTGACTTGTTAGTCTTGGATTTCAGCATAGATTAGGGAAGAGTCTTTGTTTTTATTTTTGCCTATAAATGAGAGAGTTTAATGAAAAATAAAAAAAAAATGGCAGCAAGATTGAAAGAATAAAAACCCTAGCAGCAACATTGAGCAAAGGGGGACAGAGAAAATTAACAACCAGTAAAAAACACAGCATATTACACCTAAACACTACACCACAAAGGCAGTAATGTTTCGATCATTTATGATTGTATTTTTAAAGAAATATTATTTGTTTTTAGTTAATTTTTCATTTGATTTGTGTTTAAAGGTGTATAGAGGATACACGAATGTCACAACCATTTAGAAACAATCAAATCATTTTTTGTAAAATCTGTATAAACTTAAAACATTTAAACAATATCACAGAAATATTATAATATATATGTATCTTCATTACACAAAAGGTTATCCAAAACATTTTTAATAAGCAGCAGAATATACATATTTAAATACATCAAAATCAATATGTACAAAAATATGAAGTATATACATGCTGGCAGTTCGTCTCTGATCTTGATGTCCAACAATCAACTCTTCAAAAGAGATCACAAGCCTAGACTCGTCTCGGTCTAGGCAAACTCTCTGGCTCAACCGGATCTACCCTGTCACTTGTGCGATGAATCACAATCGCGCTAAGCCAAAGCTTAGTGGTACAAACTTTGATAACAATATATTTCAAATGTAATGCCAATGCATAATACATAAGGATATTAAATCTCATAACATTAAATCTTGTTAAATTGCTTATTTGTTCCACAATTCATAATTCACATAAAAGCAAACACAAGCATGGGCCCAAAAGGATCTAATATGCCATTCAAATTCCAGAGTTACTGTTTTGGTCCAATATAACAACATTTTTCTAGCCCGTAGGCAAATCATATTCACAATGAGGATTACCTCATACGTAATATCCCAACTAGGCTTTAAGGACTAGGCCCAACCCAGCTTCAAGAGTCTGCTACATCATGTAACACCCAACTAGGCTTCAAGGACCAAGCCCAACCAAGCTTCAAGGGATTGTTACTTTTTGGCATGCCACCAATAACAAAACTCTAAAAATTGAATAACATACTAGGCACACAATTCTTTCATAATTCCATTATCAAATCCTTTCTCATTTCTCAAGATCAACTAGGCACAATGCCTCAAATATCTCATTTATATCAATATAGCCATCACCAATGGCTTCACATACTATCATTAGTGTATACATAACAAATTGCATTATCCATGCATTTTGAATCATCATCGTATATTTCACATAGTTCACATTTTGCAAATCATAACATATTACTCATGCATCAACAATGTAGTAGGTAACTTAACACATTTTCCAACATGTAAATATGAACAATTATTCAAAGTTTGTACTTACCTCTAAAGCAACAAACACCACTCCCAATCTCCTCCTTCAAGATAACCCTCAACAATTGGATTAGGATAGCTCAAATCTCTTCAAACCCTAAACCAAAGGTGATTATAAAATACTCACTTAGTGATACACACAGGAAAAAAGGAAAAGCACTATTTAGGGCAAACTCTATATTTGATACGCTCAACAACACTGGCGTGCCCAAGACCGTGCTCTAAACTCACAATATAGAAGCTTTGACATGCCCAGTGACATGGGCATGTCACTGCACGTGTCAATCCCCCAACAACACAGTAGCTATGACACACTCAGTGACATGGGCGTGTCAATGGTGGTGTCAATTCTACAACAGCACAGAAGCTGTGACACGCTCAGTAACATGGATGTGTCACTAATCGTGTCACCAACACTGAAAACAGAACCATCGATACCCCCAAAGGCTTGGTCGTGTCACCGGGCGTGTCAGATCAACAAACCTGATATCCACACCAAAAATGCCATAACCAACAAACATCTTTCATCACCCTTTTCAACTCCACACAACTCAACAAAAATCATCATTATTCCACATAATATTTATGTAAACATCAAAACAACTCAAACACAATCAACAACACACAATCATAACCATTTTTCCCAACTCAAAACTTACACAATCCATAACTTTTATTCTCTTCACCAAACTTAACCCTTTTCCTTCAATCCAACCCAAAATCATAGCAAACTAGATAAAAGAACTTCAAACATACCAATTTCAACCATAAGCACAACTACATCAAACATCCAACAAACTCATAAACACACTCTCAAAGGAAATCAAAGAAACAAGTTGGAAACTTACCAAATATGAAGAAAAATCCTTAAAACTCCAACTTGATCACTTGAAATCCTTCAATTGCTTGAGTTAGGAAGAAATAAAATCTCTTTCCCTTTTGATAATGGTGATGGCCGGCCCTCTTGGAGAAGAAAGAAGAAGATGAAAAAGAAAGTCAACTCCTCTATAATCCACACAAATCCCACTTTTCCCTCTTTTAATCTCCACCAAGCAATTATATTAATATAATATTAAACCCAAATATGTCATCTTCCACTATCACTAATTAATATATAAATAATTAAAAATATCTCTCAACCTTGTCAAGATATTAACTTGTATATATCTTCATATACATAACATATACACATCTTCCTTTCCACTTTTCTTTTTCATTTAAACAAATATATACACTAATCATTTAATTAATTTTCGACAATTAATATTTCCAAAATTTTGGGGTATTACAATTCTCCCCGTCTATAAATAAATTTCATCCTCAAAATTACCTGCTCTCAAGTCTGGAACAACTGAAGATACTGATCCCGAATCATCTGCTCACTCTCCCATGTTGCCTCTTCCCTAACATGATTCTTCCAAAGAACCTTCACAAGTGGCACTTTCTTATTTCTCAACTCTTTCACTTCACGTGCCAAAATAGCTACTGGTTCTTCCTCATAAGTTAGATATGGACTCACCTCAATAGACTCCATTGAAAAATATGAGATGGGTCTGATCTGTACCTTCGAAACATAGAGACATGGAAGACATTGTGAATTCGATCCAACTCAGGAGGTAAAGCTAGACGATAGGCCACTGGTCCAACTCTATTCAGTACCTCATAAGGTCCTATGAAACGTGGACTCAACTTCTCTCTGCGGCCAATTCTCAAAATTCTCTTCCAATGAGACACTTTTAAAAATACTTTATCTCCAACACTGAGCTGAATGTCTTTAAATCTGAATGTGATTTCTATTAGTCTGAGGCTGCTTTCAAACGATCCTGAATCACCTTCACTTTCTCTTTTGTTTCTTTTATCAAGTCGGGACTGACCAGTTTACCTTCTTCATCCTCATCCTAACATAAAGGTGTCCTTCACCTCCTAGCATACAATGCCTCATAAGGTACCATCCCAATACTAGACTGATGATTGTTATTATAAGAAAATTCTATCAGTGGTAAGAACTTGTCCCAACTTCCAGAGAAATTGATGATACAACTTCTTAACATGTCCTCTAAAATTTGTATCACTCTTTCTGACTGTCCATCTGTCTAAGGATGAAAAGCAGTGCTAAAGTGCAATCAAGAACCCAAAACATCAGGCAAAATCTTTCAAAATCTCGAAGTAAATTCGGGATCTCGATCAGACACCAAAGAAATTGGGACTCCATGCAACCTCACTATCTCACTGATATATAACTCAGCCAACTTCTCAAGAGAATAATCCATCCGAACTGGAAGGAAATGAGTTGTCTTCGTCATCCGATCAACTATCACCCAGATTGCATCATGCTTCCTCCAAAATTACTTTTTTTAGTCTTGCATCATTAGGAACACACAACCAATTCCTGTACCACAAACTACCATCACTTTTCATATGGAAGTCTCGACTCTCCCCTTTTTGGTAATCCAATACAACTTTCTGAATTCTCTCATCTGCCAATTGAGCCTCCCTTATCCGATCCAATAACACTGGCCCCAAATGCAACTAAGCCATCAATGCACCATCATCACAAGGCTCAAATCTAGCATGCAATGCTCTCAATTCAACAAGCAACGAGAGCAAATAAGTAGTCAAACCTGCCAAAGACTTTCGACTCAAGGCATCAACAACAACATTTACTTTGCCAAGATGATAATCAATTAAATAATCATAATCTTTAATCAGTTCCAACCACCATCTCTGTCGAAGATTTAACTCTTTCTGAACACCCAAATATTTCAAACTTTTGTGATCCGTATAAATGTAACACTTCTCTTCATACAAGTAGTGTCGCCAAATTTGTATAAATTTGTATCACATGAATCTAACTCCCTTCCAAAGTAATCTGGTGAGTGGTGTAGCTATCATAGAAAAATCTTTCATAAACCGTCGATAATAGCCTGCCAAACCCAGAAAACTTCTAACTTCTGTCACAGTTTTTGGTGGACTCCAATTCAAAATGGCCTCAACTTTTCTCGGATCAACTCTAATACCATCTACTAAAACCACATGACCAAGAAAAGTCACTTGATCAAGCCAAAACTCACACTTAAATAGCTTAGCATATAACTGCTTCTCTCTTCGAGTCTGTGAGCAGGGATTTTTGCCCCCACTCCCGGTGGAATGGTTCTTGCTACTTCGGCACTGTTTAGGCTCATGGCCTTAGAGAACACGGGCCTAAGTCCGGAGAAAATAGAGTCACCATCTGGACTGGCTGGGAAAATAGAAAGGGGTGGATGACTCGATTCTTAAGGAATCCCCAACCCCTTAATGGGTTCGAAAAGTTAGGTACGTGTGGGGAAGGTGAGAAATTGCCCAGCACCCCTACAACGCTCGATTCATTGGAACCGGCCTCCTTTACAGGTCTTAATATTATAGAATTCTTAAATATAACAATATTATCCATATTACACGCAACAATTAAAATAAAGCATCATTATATTAAAATCAAAGCAATGTCTAAACAAAGCAAATAAATGGACACCCATCCGAGGATGGAAACATATCCTTACATCGTTCATGTCTAAACTAAATAGGACACCCACTAAAAGGCAGAAACATGTCCTTTACATTGGTCCAAAATATAAAAGTAATGTAAATTACATAGAACTTAATTAATGAGGTACCCACAAAGTGGAAACATACCTCTTACAACATTTGGAAATCCAAAATAAATCGATAAAAGTAAATAATCATTCATCATAAATAAATCATTCATCAAAGATATTAAACATCAATCAAAATATATAATAAAATTCATCCATGATAAATTAAGTAAATCAAGCATTGAAATTAAATAAATCAAAGCATAAAATGAACTACATAATTAAAGATTTAGGGTTTTGGATTTTTATGAAAATAATGCTACTGTGATTTAAAATAAATAGGTTTGGTAATAGATTGTTATTTTGGTTTTTAGTGTTTTGGAATTTAGGGTTTAGAATTAGGGTTTTAGGCTTTAAGGATTTTGAGGGAATTAGGGTTTAAGAAAATTAGGGTTTAGAATAATTAGTTTGAGGGTTTAATGTTTTGATTTTGAAGTTGAAGAAAATAGTTTAAAGTAATTTAGAGTTTGGTGATTTAACAAAACATTTGGAAATTTTGGAAAAGAATTAGAGAAAAACAGTTTAGGGTTTATTAAAAGCTTTTGGAAATAGGCAAGATGATTTAAGGTTTTTGGAAACAGAAAGTAACGAATTAAGGTCTTTTGGACATAGAAGAAATAAATTTAGGGTTCTTAGGGTTTAGAAGAAACAGAAAAGTATTTTTAGGGTTCTTAAGTTTCTTAGAAATAGAAAGTATTTTTTTTAGGGTTTTTGGAAATAGAAAATGCGATTTAGGGTTTTTAAGGTATTTGGAAATAGAAAAGTATATTTAGGTTATTGAAACAAAGATCAATGTTACTACATGTTTGTAAATCAAGGTTTTGTGTGTATAATCTTATGAATAAAAAAAACAAAGCTACTGTAAGAAAATAAAAAGAAATTAGAGATTCAAACCTTCATTTGTTGGTTCCACCAAAAATTACTTCTTGGATAAACAAGGACAAAGGCAAAGTTGTTGCCTTTGATGAATTATGAATTGCTTGCTTATTGCTTCTTTCAAATCTCAAGTCCTAAATTCAAAGTTTTAATTCTCCAAGTCCCGATCTTAAGATCTTTTTAAAATCTAGTCCGATTCCTCCCCCTTTTATGTGTCTTTTTAGTGTTATTTATAGGAAATTTTGGAAGTTTAATTCCAATTGTTTAAGGAATTTATCATTAATTAGGAAAAGGAAGCCGAAACCAAATAGAATTTGGTTTCGGAAAAAATTGGGTTAGAAAAATTTTGCTGGAGAAAAAATTGCTGCCGGCTGCTGCAAGGAACTGCGTCAAAAACTTGCGAGGGGTGGGCTGCTGGCCATTTCACTCGTAGGAAGCTCCTGCGGGCCATTTCGCCCGCGGAAAACTCCTGCGGGGGAAATGGCCCATGGCCATTTCGTCCAACACTTTCGGCGATGATTTTTTTCGTCGCCAATTTTTCCGTCACTGATTTTTATTTTTATTTTTAAAAATTATAAAAAATAAATACTAAAACAAATATTATTTAATTAAGATAATACAAAAAAAATTTTAGACTAAATAAAATATATTGGATCGGACTCGGTCAAAAATTAAGGGTCTATAGTTTGCCCCCTGCTTGAACGATTTGAGATTTTAGTAAAAGAGAGTGAAAAGCAATAAGTCTTAATTTTTAATGAGATGGTTGAGGTTTTGAGTTCTGGACCTAGTTTGAGTTCTGAACTCAAAGAAGGTTCTGGACCTGATGTAACACCCCCACATCCAATGCACACACACTACAATCACAACAATGTAGCATAAGTGCACCAAACATTGGGATGCTACTGATTTCTTCAACATTCAATACATTTTAAATAGATACCATACTATTATCATTATATAATATAGAAAAGTAGATCATTTACTTTTAAAATAAAACACATTATATATATATATATATACATACATATAGTTATCTCACAGCGGAAGTCATAAAATATTTACATATTTGAAAACACTTAATTCCATATTTACAAATATACAAATATGTATATTTAATCAATACTTTACGAAATATAAAAAGAGTTATACATGATTGGCAAGTCTGCTCTGATCTTTAAGTCCTCAAAAATCAACTCTTCACTGTCTACCCTCACTCGGTCTCGAAGAGCTCTCGGGTTCGATTCTAACAGTTCTATCACCTGCGCGATTAAACACCATCGCGCTAAGCCAACGGCTTAGTAAGATAAAACATGCAATGGATATGCTTCAATGCAATACAATGTCAATTCACAGTCCATATTATACATGTAACATCATATATGCAAATTTAACAACATACATATATGCATATCACATCTCAACATCTTTGCATATACTTCATTATTTAATCATTTAATCATCCATAAACAACACTAAGCAAAGACAAGCATTGGGCCCAAGACACACTAATATGCCATTCAATTTTCAGAGTTAATGTTTTGGTTCTATCATCACATTTATCAATATCAATATCAAAGACCCAACTAGGCTTCAAGGATTAAGTTCAACCAAGCTTCAAGGGGAGCAAAGCATGCTAAGCTTCTACCCAACTTGGCTTCAAGAACTAACCCAACCTAGCTTCAAGGGTGGTAACATCTCAATTAGGCTTCAAGGATTCAATCCAACCTAACTTCAAGAGATTGTTACACTTATTAGGCATGCCACCAATAACATACTCTGAAAATGGAATAACACATTAGCCACACAATTCATTTACATATCAATGATCATTTCCATTCTCAATTCTCATCAACATTTAGGCATACATGCCTTCTTTCTCTCAATATCATCATCATAGCCAATAACAATGGCTTTGTATCACATTTCACATTTCAATTCATATTATGCATAAAGCATCATTGATATCACATCTTTGATATAACATTTCAAGGTACATTACTCATAAAACACATTACCTTTCACAATGCATAACATAACCTTGTTTAAATCTCAACAATGCAATTAGGGCAAAGAACAACTTATATGATTCATAGCTTTAGGATCTTCCATATGCATTTGATTAGTTCATTCATTGATTCAAGTGTGTTTAAAGTGTTTTAGGGTTAGGTTTAAGAACCAACCCACCTTTGAAGAACCAAAACAATGCAAAAAGAACAAAGAAACAAAACCCTAACCAACTCATTTGATGGACACGGGCAGCACACATGAGGGACACGGCCAAGCTTGTGGCCGTGTCTCTCAATTCAACTTTGGCAGTAGCAAACACGGCTTAGGGACACGGCCGTGTCTCTTCAACCAAAACTCACAGTAGCTCACACGGCTTGGGAACACGGCTGTGTCACCCAAAAATTTAATCCAACACGTCCAAAATCATATGACTTGGCCGTGTCTCACATGGCCTTTGGCCGTGTCTTCCAAAACCCAAACCCTAATATGCACAACTTTCCTCTAATTGCACTCAAACTCATCAAACCCCATATAACATGTTTCAAATAAATGGAATCAATGTTTTAAACACAAATTCTACATGTTTATCACAATATTCTTTATTAAAACACATCAACCAAAACATTAACATCACATGTAACACATATCCCCTCAAAACCCTAAAACTAACATTTTTCTCCATCTTTCAAAAATCAACTCACTTCTTTCACCAATTCATTCATAAAATTCAAGATCAAGCTAATCAAATATACTTGATTAAAACAAAATCAAGCAACACACTCTTAGATCATCTATCAATTTCACATATCATTTAAAACAAGCAATAATCCAAAAGAGAACTTACCTAAAGTGAAGAAATTCCACAATTCTTCAACTTGATTCTTCAATTCTCCCTTCAATCTTGATTCAAGTATCAAAAACACTTCTCTTTGCCTTTGTCTTCTTCAATGGCCGGCACAAACATGAGAAGGAAAAGAAAATGCACAAGTCAACCTCTCTTTCCTTCTTTTAATCTCCACCATGCAATTCATCCAAGCAATTACTAAAATGCCCTCAAACATATCACTAACCTTTTGTCTTATATGAGCCCATAAATGAACTTTCACATGCCATACAAAATATCTCCTTCCACTAACCAACACCTTGACCAACTCTTTGACCATTTTATATGTTATATATATCACAATATACGCAACATATAAACTTGTCTCTAAACCCTAAATTCTTTCCCAAAACACTTATACTTTTCTTTCTCAATTTAAACCAACAATCCAATAACAACAACAACAACAACATGCAAAACTTCTAGGACATAAATGAGGATATTACACCTGAGGGTAATTCTGGGTTCTAGACTTAAAAGAGATTTTAGACTCTAGACCTTAGGATAATTCGGGTTCTGGACCCGATATTGAATTTAATTTGGGTGCTTGGACCCGAGACTGAGTTTGACTGACCTTTTATCAGTTGAGAATTTTGACTGCTCTAGATGTTTTATTCTTTAACTCATTGTGGGTCTTCACCCTCACAATAGATCTTCATCGTTGGACCTTGGATCTACATCCTTAGCATCGGATCTTCACCTTTGAAAATGGATCTTCATCCTTGGAGATTTGGGTCTTCACCCTTGTAAATGGATCTTCATCCTTGGAGATCGGGTCTTCAACCTTGTAAATGGATCTTCATCCTTGGAGATTGGTTCTTCACCCTTGAAAATGGATCATCATCCTTTTGGACTTCAGGTCTTCACCCTCAAAATGAATCTTCATCGTTGGACCTTGGATCTACATCCTTAGCATCAGATCTTCACCTTTGAAAATAGATCTTCATCCTTGGAGATCGGGTCTTCACCCTTGTAAAATGGATCTTCATCCTTGGAGATCAGGTCTTCACCCTTGTAAATGGATCTTCATCCTTGGAAATCGGGTCTTCACCCTTGAAAATGGATCTTCATCCTTTTGGACTTTAGGTCTTCACCCTTTGAAATTGGATCTTCATCGTTATAATCAGGTCTTCACCTTTGAAAAATGGATCTTCATCCTTGTAAATCGGGTCTTCACCCTTGAAAATGGATCTTCATCCTTTAAGCTGGATCTTCATCCTTGGAAATCGAGTCTTCACCCATGAAAGTGGATCTTCATTCTTAGAGATTTGTCCTATATTGGCTTCAGCTCTTCTAGCTGGACTGATCTTTTATCTTTTGCATCTTTATTCTTTTGATAGTTCTAATGTTCCATTGTTTTGTTCTTCCTTTTTGCAAAAATTCAGCTATTTTTAGTTGGCCCTCATATCTTCTCCTGCCCCCTATGATTTTTCTATGCGGGCTCTGATTGATGTTTTATTGTCTAGTTCTTTGCACAAGCACGCATTTCTTCTCTTTGCAAAATTACTGGAACTTTCTCAAGCAATGGGCCTTCTATGCCCCCCTGATTTGATATCTTCTTTTGATTGTTTACTTCACCGGGTGTTTGCTGTTCACTTTGATAAAGAATAGACAATATAATACAAGAAAATGCAATATGATATGCTCATGTATGCATGATATGCATGAATGATACTTACAGTCATTCCATCAACTCATAGACCGAGGTGATTAGCAGAAGTGTTCTCATTGGTTCCTTTCAGATGCTCATTCAGGTCTTGCATTGGAATGACACAATGCTCCACATTTATGGCTTTTATCTTTAACATGTTGAAAATATGAATAATGGAGTCCCCAAACAGCAGAGATACATCCATTTCAAATTATGATTCAGTATGTCAATTGGTAGCTTCTTCATAACCTTGCAGTAATTATTTCCTTTGCCCAATGTATCCTTTGGAGGTTCAATGATTCGACATACTTTCCTTAACTTGAAGGCTTTGTAATTAATTTTTTTGTTCGAAATCAAATGTTTGCTTTGCCAAATTAATGTCAATGTACCTCAGGACTCGATTTTCCAAATTAACATATCTATGACATGACAACCCTAGTTACCATACTAAACTTGGGAATCATTTCTATTTAAGCAAGAATTGTTGCACTTCAGATAGGCACATACACATTACTTGGCCGAAAGTCTCATTGAGTTTAAATATTGTCTATCTCATATGCATACTTATTCAAACTATCTCCACTAATAGACTCTACCTACCAAGAGAGATCAACAGGTCTTTGATAGGCTTGAAATGGGGTCTATAAGGGACATGGGTTAAATGAAGGCCATTTGTAAGTTGGAGCTATTGTGACACAGTGGACAAACCCTCACACTATAAATTCCTTGTTTGAACTTTAGGCAGCTGGGAGCAATCTTGCTAGACTCCAAATTCTTTCTATCTTCTTGGCGTTAAGCTGGATCTCGATTAGAACAGTCTTTGCCCTTGCATAAAGTTTGGTACCCAAATTCATTTCTTTTCTTCTTCTCCCTTTTCTTTCTTTTTATTTTTGTTACTCCTCCCTTTCTTTGAGCATTTTATCATTTTGTCCTTCCTTGTAGGACTATCAAGTATAGAACTTTCAAGAACTAGATGGTCTTTCTCCTTTTTCTCTAATTTTGATCGAATCTTTGGTTAGATTGGACCAATTCAAGCCAAACTGTCCTTATAAACCAAATGGAAGCCTTTTGTTGTCTTGGGTAAAAGAGAACTCAATTGGCTTTTTGAACAACCTTTTTGGGTTTTATTTTTCTTCTTTTATTTTTGTCTTTGTCTTTTCTTTTTCTTCTTTTTCTTTTTTTTGGTTTGTCCTCTTTTCTCTTTTTTCTCCTCTTCTTTTTTCTTCTTCTTTTCCTTCCTTCTTTCTTCTTTTTTTTTTGGTTTTGTCTTTTTTTTCCTTTTCTTTTTTTCCTTTTCTCCTTTTCTCTTCTTTTTTTTCCTTTTCTTTATTTTCTTCGATTCTAGCTCTGAAAGAGTTGTCTTGTTTGTACCAACTTGGGTTTCTTATAATGGGGTAAGTGGAGTGACATAAATCTCCTTTAACAGGAATAAATCATTTGTTACTCTGATGTTGTCTTGATAGATTGGAGATACTAGGAAAACTTCAACTACCCTTATGGTCTTGAGAACTTCAACTACCCTTATGGTCTTGATAACACCAACTATTTTTACAGTCTTGGCTATGCATTACATTCTTTGATCTTCTCGCCTCTTCTTCTTAGTGATCATAAGACTTGTCAAAAGTATCACAACAGCTCTGGGTAGGTTGTTGGGATTATATGCCAATGAAAAGAAAGCTAAAATTTTATGAAGGCTCAAAGAGACAACTAGGGATGGATATTTAATAGGGTGGATACTAGTTGTTGGCTAACCAAACAATGCCTAGATCATCTCTCCCTTAAATAAGTAGAGTTCAATTTGGCCTCGAAAATTTGTCAAAGCATGTTCTAAGATCGACAAGGACCTAGACAAAGGTAATTATGCAAGAGCCCTCTCTAAGTAAGCATACACAACTCAATGCCATAGAGCAATTCCCTCACCTGGTAAAGTCATTCGTGTCATGATGCCTAAATACATTAATTTATGAATATCAAGCTAGATTCCTCATCGGTTGAGCACCAAAATGAACAAAGACCAATAGAAATTTTGATGAAAGTAATTTATTCAAGAAAATTTGAAATAAGATTGTTCCAATTAAATATTAAAGAAAGAAAAATTGAAAAGCAACATTCAAGCTAAGGAAAGTTTGTTGAGTTAAGCTTCTTTTCCTTTCATATCTTCAATATTTCCATCATGAAAGGATGATAAAACAAAATCTTCTTTCAATCCTTTTCCTACCATGAAGGTTGCTGGTGTTGGTGCTCTTTCAAACTTAGGCAAAGGATTGTTCTTGGTATTTGGCTTATCAGGTTCCTGTAGCTTACCACTATCGATTAGATCTTGGATCTCATGCTTCAATCGGGTACATCTATCAGACTCATGTCCTTGAGTCTGATGAAATTGACAAAAAGCCTTAGTATCAAATTTTGGGGGTAAAGGATTTGGCAAAGGTCAAGGGGTTAATGGCTGTAATAGTCCCTTCTTTTGTAGCTTGTTGAAAACCCAAGATAGAGGTTTCCCTAATTCTGAGAATTATCTTTTATTTCCTTGACCAGTCACATTAACATCAACTTCTTTTTGTGTGCTTTGATTGCTAGGCTGATAATTCCCTTTCTCATTCCTTCTTGCCGAAAAGCGATTCTTCTCCCTTTTCCACTCTTCAATTTGTAGACCAAGTTGGAGTAGATCTTTGAAATCATGGATGAGTGTATGAGACATCTTTTCATGAAGACTAGGCAACACCCCTTTCACAATCATCCTTATTTGATCAGATTCATCGGGCCTCTTCTTGAGCAAATCAGCCTTATTTCTCCACCTTTTCACATAGTCCACAAATTCTCATTTGGCCTTTGTCTAATGGACTCAACTTCCATTAAGGTAACTTCCAACTTGACATTATACCCATATTGCTTAATGAAAGCCTTGTATAACATGTCTCAATCTTTTTGAGTACTTTCCTCTAAGGTATTGAACCAATTTTGGACAACAGAGTCCAATGAGAGTATGAAGTACCTTAGAGTTTGAGCCTTAGTAGCTCAGGCAGACTGTATAACAGTGATATACTGCTTTACATGGAAATGGGGGTTTCCAGTATCGTTGTAACTAGCGAAGGAAGGCATCTTGAATTTGTATGGAACTTCTTCATCTAACTCAAATAATTTGTCAACTTCAGACATTTCTTCGATTTTTAGCTTCTTCTTAAATTTCTTTTCTAAATCAGCAATCATCTTCTCAACATCAGACGTCTCGATCTTTTCAATAGTTGCCTTCTTAACAATCTTCGGCTCCTTTTTGTCTTGAGAATCTTGGTAGTATTGAGCCCAATCATTATCATCAATGATCACCTTATCATCACCAAAAACCACTTCACCAACTTTAGTCTTCCCTTTATCCTTTGGCTTCTTAGTGCTAGCAGATGCTTCGTCATTATTTTCTAAAATTGCAGCCAATTGATTCTTCACGATCTCGGCCATGGCCTCTTTTATTTCTTCCATTTTGGTATTGAGGGCATCATCCACCATTCTTTTCAGGATCCATTGTTTTTGGTGAGCAAGTGATTGAGTCGTTGCTAGATTTTTAACTTCCAGCGTAGGTCGGATTGTCATAAGCTTTTGAACTGTCATAATCCAGGGCTGTGAGCCAGAGAGGATTAATGATATGAGATGCAAATGTATGCATGTATGCACAACCAATCAAAGAAAGATAATTAGGACATTCCTTCCAACCTTATAACATCCATACACGAATGGCGAGTCTCTTTTCCTAATTACATAGTTAACAAAATACCAACATGGGGTACTTTGTTTTCGAATATTTTCCTCGGACGTTTCAACCAATAGTTATATTTTTGAAAATGGAAATCAGTTCATAATAATTCCCATTAATTAGGTTTTAATTCATTTAACCAACTATAGTAGCTTTTATGCTATATTGGATTAAAACGAAATTAAGAGGTTTATAGATTTCTCACTTGAAAAAGTAACTAATGGTTCATGCCAAAAACAAGCCCATGATTAATTATTTCTTAGTATAAACTAGGTTCACAATTGATTTTTGGTATTTCATAATTGACCTAAATATTTTTGCAAGCTCTGAAAATAATTTTGTTTCTAAGCCCATTGTAAAAAGATTTTTAAAAAATGGATTTTGGGCTTAGTATTTGGGTTATGTTGTGGAACAACCAACACACTGCAAGGATGAGCAAGAGTTAGGACATGAGGAACAAGTTGAGGAGATCATCAATCCAATTATTCTGCCACAAGATCCTATAACTAGATCACGAGCCAAAAAGATTCAGCAAGCACTAATTGGCCATTTGCAAGATTTGGTGAATTTGGCTAACTATGGTTTGCAAGCAATTACAAGCTTGGAGACAAGACCAAAGGAAGTCAATTACAACTTGCTACATGTTGAAATTCATGAATGAGGCTTGTAGTTAATATGTATTAAGGCCCACTAGTTATGCTTATTTAAAAAGTAAGGGCCCTGTTTGTTTTGTATTAAATTAGAACTTTTTTACTTTATTATTTCTTAAAACTTGATTAGAAAACCAAATGCTACTTAATAACCCTAATTAGGGTTTAGCTATTTATATCTCATTTAGGGTTGTAAGACATCAGTTTTGGTTTTTGGACGAATTAATAACCTAAAGCCGTTTTGCTTTTATCTTTGTGTTCTTGCTTGAATACATGCTTAAGAAACATTCAAGTAGTTTGATCAACTTTCTTGTGGAGTGTTTCGAATCTGGGATTTTGGGAACTAGTTTGTTTCGACATCTTGGATCTCTGATCAATTCAAAGAAATCTGAAATCTAACCTTTATTCTTTGGAGGTTGTACCGAATTCGACTAGGGGTTTTCAAGTTAATGTTTTGGGGGTTCGACATCAAGGAGTTCTCAGGCTTATTCGTGGAGGTTCCGTATCATTTGGTATCAGAGCCTACGCTCTAGATCAGGTTTTATCCCTATCAAATTCTTTTTTGTTTCTTCTTTTGTTATTTTCATTTTCGTTACTTTGATCTTGAATTATTGAATTCGTTCTCTTGTTTCCTTGTTCCTCTGAATTGTTTTCTTTGTGGGTTATTTTCATTTTCGTTTCTTCTCTTGTTATTTTTGTTTTGTTTCTTTGTTCTTGATTCTTGAATCATTTTCTTTGTTTCTTGATCGTCTAAGTTGTTTGTTCCTTGAATCGTTTTCGTTTTCTTTCAAATTTGAAAATTCAAAAAAAAATTATTATAAAACCTAAAATTCGAAATTCAAGAAAAGGTGTTTTAAATTCAAATGTAATATCCCGGAATAGACCCTAAGAGTTTTGGAGTTATTGTTGTTGTATTTGGATTTAATGTATATGTGTATATGTGAAATATAAGGATAATATATGTAAGACATATACATATACATCACATATACATGGGATATATATAATGGTGAAGGATAAGTGAGTTGTATATATATTTGTATAACTAAATAATAATAATAATAATAAAGACAAAAAGAAAAGAGAAGAAGAAAATCAAAGAAAGAATATGTGGTGGAGATTTAAAGTATTATTATTATTATTACTATTGTTATTGTTATTATTATTATTATTATTATTATTATTATATATATATGGATAAGGACAAAGGAAAGAAGTAGAAACTTCTTCTTCCTTCTACTCCTTCTTCGTCTTCTTCGTTCTTCTTGGCCGAGAGAGAGAGAGAGAGAGAGAGAGAGAGAAAGAGAGAAAGATGTGATTTTCTTACCAAATTTCTTAAGGAATTCAAGAGATTTGATGATAGAGATGAAGATTTGATAAAGGATTCAAGTAAGTATTTATTTCTTTAAATTGATTTTCATTGTTTGAGTTGGGTTTGGTATGGTTGATGTGTGATGATGATGATATTGAAAGATTTAAGTATATATATATGTGTTGATTTGGTAATTGGATGATGATAATATGATTATTTGTGAAGATGATGATGAATTGTTGAATAAGGGTTGAGTTTAATGAAATTTGGGGATTTGATAAATTGGTATATGAATGATGTTTATAATGATGATTGGTGTGTGTTTTGAGTGTTGTTGATGTTTTGGTAAGTTTGTTATGGTTTTTGGGTGTGTTTGATGAAGATTGTTTGAAGTGAGTAATGATAAAAAGATGGGTATTGTTGGATGTTGTTGTGTGTTGACCGGAATCTGGGTTTTTAGTCGGACACGGCCAGTTTGTTAGGCGTGTCGTTGGTTCTGTTTTCTGGAGTTGGTAGCATGAGCAGTGACATGCCCATGTTATTGAGCGTGTCATAAGTTCTGTGTGGCAGTAGAATTGACACGACCAGTAACACGCCCGTGTTATTGAGCGTGTCATAGCTACTGTGAGTTTGGAGAATTGACACGGCCATGAGCACGCTCTTGTTGATTGGACGTGTTGATGTTTTTGAGATACAGAATGTATTACACGCCCAGTGACACGCCCGTGGTTATGAGCGTGTCAATGTTTCTGTGTTGTGGAGTTAGGGCACGATCAGGAACACGCCCGTGTTGATGAGCGTGTCATGTGTTG
This sequence comes from Garcia nutans, assembly GCA_947685225.1. Lineage (NCBI taxonomy): Eukaryota > Viridiplantae > Streptophyta > Magnoliopsida > Malpighiales > Euphorbiaceae > Garcia > Garcia nutans. The sequence goes on from CANTUV010000024.1 coordinate 40,389,459, forward strand.
AGTTTGCCCTAATTGATTCTTATTTGTATTATCTCATGTGTATTTCTAAGTGAGTGTGTATGATTACTTTTGGATTAGGTTTTAAGAGATGGAATTGCCCCTAATCCAAGTATTGAAAGATCTATGGAAGAGAAGTTATATGGGAGTGAGTTCTTTAGAGGTAAGTACAAAACCCTATTGGATTGCATATAAGTATATTGTTAAAATAAATATTAATATTGTATATGCAATGAAAAGATAAGAGATATGATAATACATTAATACATATAAGATGTGAAGGCATTCAATATATATATGTTATGAAATGTGAAAGATGTGAGGATATGATTTGTATGATGTGTATTCCAATTTATATGGTAATGCAATTGATTGTGCATACTTGAGTAATGAATGATTATGTATATAAATATCAAAGATGAACTATGAAATGTGATAATGTGATATTGTGATGAACTATGAAATGTGATAATGTGATATTGTGATGAACTATGAAATGTGATAATGTGATATTGTGGTGAACTATGAAATGTGATAATGTGATATTGTGATGAACTATGAAATGTGATAATGTGATATTGTGGTGAACTATGAAATGTGATATTGTGATGGAATATGAAATGTAAATTGAGAGGTGATGATGTATAAAGCCATTGTGGTTGGCTATGATATTGAGAATGAGATAAATGAGGCATGTTTTGCCTAAATGATGCCATTGTGGTTGGCTATGATATTGAGAATAAGATAAATGAGGCATGTTTTGCCTAAATGATGCCATTGTGGTTGGCTATGATGATGTAAATGATGATGAGAATGAGAATGAAATTGATAATGAAATAATAAATGAATTGTGTGGCTAATGTGTTATTCATTTTCAGAGTTTTGTTGTTGGTGGCATGCCTAATAAGTGTAACAATCTCTTGAAGTTAGGTTGGATTGAATCCTTGAAGCCTAATTGAGATGTTACCACCCTTGAAGCTAGGTTGGGTTAGTTCTTGAAGCCAAGTTGGGTAGAAGCTTAGCATGCTTTGCTCCCCTTGAAGCTTGGTTGAACTTAATCCTTGAAGCCTAGTTGGGTATATGATATTGATAAATGTGATAACAAAACCAAAGCATTAACTCTGAACTTTGAATGACATATTAGTGTCTTTTGGGCCCGAGTCTGTCTTTGTTGTTAATGTGATGTATATACAAGTTGAAATAAATGAGTAATGGGATCTATGTTGCCTTTGTTGGAAATGTGAGTTGTGAATGATGAATTGTGGTTAGTGATATGATTATATAACATACATGAATTATTGAAAGGAGATATGGTTTGCGAAGTTATATGCAATATGCGATTATAAAGTATAAAATGATATATATGATATGTATGAGGTGAAATTGGTAAGTATCATAATATGAAGGTTCTATCAATTTATTGAATTATGTTTGATGGTTATGTTATATGTGTATATGTATATCCTCTATAAGGTTAATAGGATTATATGAAGAATGCATTGAAAAAGGAGAAAACAGAGTAAGAAAATGTTAAAACATGAGACTAAACATATGAGGTATGTTACCTTTATATTGTATATTTTAATGGTTACTTGTACTACTAAGCTTTCGAGCTTAGCGCGGTTATCTTAATCGCGCAGGTATATAGGTGATGAAGCTGGAGATAAGCTACTATGTCACAACGAGGACAAGTATAGTTCGAGACCAACTAGATGGTGGTGCATGCATGTAATTATACTGTATTTTCATAAGAATGTATTCATTTGTATAAATGAATCTTTGGAAGAAACAATGTAACTTATATGTATGTATTACCATGATAAGAATAACCATTTTGTAAATACTTTCATATGATTTAAATGTATTATGGTTTTAAAAATTAAAGTAAAGAGTTATAATGGTGATGAAAAGTGACATTCTTATACTCTATATACATATTGTATGTGTACCTGGTATATGTACAATATTTATATGGGGTATCGGGGTGTTACAATTATTTTGGTATCAGAGCTTAGGTTTCGAGATTCTCGGCCTAAGTAAATTTACAAAGAAAAGTTTTAAAAAAAAATGATGATAAATGAAAATAAAAAGAATGAAAATTTTGATACATGCACATGCATTAACACCTAGGTTGGTCTCGAATATGGCATAATATGATTTGTAAAATATTTGTGTTACATGAGATGTTTAATATAGTTAATGATATATGTGTATACTATGTTGATGTGAGAAGAAACCATGATTGTTGGCAATGATGTTGGAAATGAATTATAATTGAGGCATAGTGCCTAATTATTTATGAGAAACGAATTACGAAATGTAATGTGAAATATGCATGTTGATGAGACATATGAAAAATGTTATGTCATGTGCAACATGGAATGTAATATTGATGTTTATGAGTAATATTATGTATGACATAATATGAATTGAAAAATAAAGAAATGGAAAGGAAAATAAAGTTGGAAATGAGTTGAAAATCAAATTAAGATAAGAGTATGTACTCTTTCTTCTATACTTTAAACCTCTTTATAAGAAAGTTTATGTTGAGTTTGCTAGACAGAGGAAATAATGTCGAATTGTGAATATTGAAAGTTATGTTATTTAAATGAAGAGAGTATGGTGGTATATTGAATGAGTTGATGGGTATAGACAAAGTTTGACCATTTATGATTTGAATATGTAAAGTTAAAGTTTTTAAAAGAAAAAGAGATGATGTTGGTTAAATAAGGAAATATAATGGTGTTGTTGCATTGCTGTTTTAAATGCAAACATTGTGATTTTAATGTTAGAAATGTGATACGCTTGAGTGTTGTTAAAGCTCATATTAATGGTGGAAAGATGTGATAATTAGATTTTTGGAAATGAGCTTTAATATTTGTGAAAAGAATATACTTTGAGGTTGTTTTGTAATGTGTATATATAAGATATTTTTTTTTAAGTTGATATTAAGAACATAAGATGAGTGAATGGAAGTTTAAGTAAAGTAGTAAGTTGTGAAATTATAGTGTTAATGGAATTTGGGTAAAGACTATTTGAGTATTGATAATCTTAATGTAAGTTAAACCCATGAGCTTGTGGAATGAATATTACTGTATATGAGAGTACTATTAAATTGAATAATGTGATTGATAGTATGAGAATGATTATGCTTGCATTGACAAACCTGAGCAAAGCTAGGTCGTGGGATAATATTGACAGTAAGAAATGGGATGGATCAATGTGGATTTAAGAAATTGAGATTTGTCATAATTAGACTTGGAGAGTATAAAGAGATTATTGAGCCCAATGTGTATATGAGTGGATGTAATGTACATGTGTATAGATATGTGAGTAATATATATATATATATCTATGTGTTGAAGAATAAACAAAAATGCATTTAAAAATATATGTGAGAGAGATGTCACCTTAGTAGCGTGACTAAGATTTTGTGAAGTAATATCATGGTGATAATGTATATGTGTTGGGTTGATAAACAACTTAAGTCATGTCAAAAAGGGATAAAAATGATGTTGTTCACGGAATAGTAAAATGTTAAATTGTGTTGAAAATATGTAAAAGAGGAATTAAATATCATTGTATGATTATGTGTATACATGTATAGAAAATGTGGAATGAGTTTTTGATATGAATGTAATTGTAAAATGTAAGAAATGTGGAAAGTAAATCACATTGTGAATGTGATCTATGGATGTGTTATATAATTGCATATTTGATGTATATTGGAAATGACATTGCATGTAGTAGTGGACCTAAGAGAGATTAGGCCTTGATTGACGTAAAGAGTATGTGATGAAATGAAAATAAGAATAAACTTAAGAAATGTTGGATAGTGAAATGGTTATGGAAATAAGGATTAATTTGGGAAATGGTGGACAGTAATATTGTTATGATAATAACTGAATTTGGTTATCATAAATGTTATGAGCCAAAGTATTTGTGTGAGGAAATGTTCTGTGTATATAAATTTAATAAGAAATTATAAGGGAAAAAGAAAGTATAAAGAATGAAATTTATGTAAGATCTGTATAAGATTGAATGATGTGTGAAGGAGAGGTTAAGGATAATATTGTTGTATATGAGACATGCAAATGGTGATCAAATAATTAAGAGTAAATTGTGTTGAGATAGAGTTGACATATGTTAATTTTGGATGTAGTAAAGTTTGGAGAATGGAGATATAATATTTGTGATGCAACTTAGTAGTATAATTGGAAAGTTGGAAATAAAATAATAGAGGAACAGTATTGATTTATAAGTTTCAGATGTGATCATTAATCTCCTATGGCCATATAGTGTATTTATGGTATTTGGCCGATTAACTTTGTTATCCACAGAATTGAGACTAAGAAAGTATAACTGTAATACTACTTTGGTAAGATTGATAATTATGTTTCTAGAAACATGATTAACGGTTATGATTGATGAAGTGTATTTTATGGTTTTTGTGTTAGCAATTTGGTTATAATTCTGGAAAAGAAAAGACAGAAAGAGAATTGTGGAAATACTTTAAGTTATGAGTAATGTGAGAAAAAGGTAATTATTGTTAATATAGTAATGATTTGATAAGTGAGAAGATGATAATGAAAGAAGATTGCAGAATGTGTTTGAGAGCTATATTGATTATGTTTATGGTATACGGTGAATAAGTGGATGGGTTTAAAAATTTGAGTGAGTAAACTATGAATGATAAGCATGGTATGAGATAATTATGAAATTTGGTGGAATTGTATTGAGATAATGAAAGATAAATTATGTGTATATTGAAAGATAAATTAAAGTGGATGGTTATTCATGATAAATTTAGATAAGTGAACTATTGATTTGAATCAAACAAGATTATGATGTTAAGATATTGTGGAGAATAAATCAATTGATCTGGATTTTTGCTATAATTGTGAATTATTATTGAGATTTAATATGTATGGTTGTGCTAAAGGCATAAGAGATAAATAATGATGTATACAATGTAAAATTTTGATAGATGAACGGACATGAATTAATTGAATTATATCAATTTTAATGATGAGAAAAGGGAAGAAGTTGATTTCCTGTAAAGTAAGTTCAAAAGCATTGTATTAATATTGATGTTAAGTGAGAAAATACTAGAGAAGGAATGAAGTGTATGAGAAATAAGAATATTATTATCAATGAAGGTTTGATAAATGTTTGTTTGTAAGGATGATTGTAATGATGGGATAATTAATATTAAGATATAAGTTTATGATCTTGAAAGTTAAAGTTAAGAGAATAGTTATAAAGAGATGAAATGATAAAATATTTTGAATGTAATAATGGAATGTAACATAAGTATGTTAAAGGATGATTGAATTTTTGCATATAGATAAGGTATTTGAGAGTATAATGAGTTATTTTGAATATTGGATGAGAATGTAATAAGGTATAAAGATTTTTATCGTGACAAGTTGTGGAATTGAATAATATAATTGACTCTAAGGGGGAGAGTGCAAACTATGTGATTTGATGAAAATTTTAAATGGTGTATTGGTAAGAATGGAATGTTATTGTACTGAGTAATTTCGAGGACGAAATTTTTTTTTAGGGGGAGAGAATTGTAATATCCCGGAATAGACCCTAAGAGTTTTGGAGTTATTGTTGTTGTATTTGGATTTAATGTATATGTGTATATGTGAAATATAAGGATAATATATGTAAGACATATACATATACATCACATATACATGGGATATATATAATGGTGAAGGATAAGTGAGTTGTATATATATTTGTATAACTAAATAATAATAATAATAAAGACAAAAAGAAAAGAGAAGAAGAAAATCAAAGAAAGAATATGTGGTGGAGATTTAAAGTATTATTATTATTATTACTATTGTTATTGTTATTGTTATTATTATTATTATTATTATTATATATATATATATATATGGATAAGGACAAAGGAAAGAAGTAGAAACTTCTTCTTCCTTCTACTCCTTCTTCGTCTTCTTCGTTCTTCTTGGCCGAGAGAGAGAGAGAGAGAGAGAGAGAGAGAGAGAAAGAGAAAGATGTGATTTTCTTACCAAATTTCTTAAGGAATTCAAGAGATTTGATGATAGAGATGAAGATTTGATAAAAGATTCAAGTAAGTATTTATTTCTTTAAATTGATTTTCATTGTTTGAGTTGGGTTTGGTATGGTTGATGTGTGATGATGATGATATTGAAAGATTTAAGTATATATATTTGTTGATTTGGTAATTGGATGATGATAATATGATTATTTGTGAAGATGATGATGAATTGTTGAATAAGGGTTGAGTTTAATGAAATTTGGGGATTTGATAAATTGGTATATGAATGATGTTTATAATGATGATTGGTGTGTGTTTTGAGTGTTGTTGATGTTTTGGTAAGTTTGTTATGGTTTTTGGGTGTGTTTGATGAAGATTGTTTGAAGTGAGTAATGATAAAAAGATGGGTATTGTTGGATGTTGTTGTGTGTTGACCGGAATCTGGGTTTTTAGTCGGACACGCCCAGAGACACGGCCAGTTTGTTAGGCGTGTCGTTGGTTCTGTTTTCTGGAGTTGGTAGCACGAGCAGTGACATGCCCATGTTATTGAGCGTGTCATAAGTTCTGTGTGGCAGTAGAATTGACACGACCAGTAACACGCCCGTGTTATTGAGCGTGTCATATCTACTGTGAGTTTGGAGAATTGACACGGCCATGAGCACGCTCTTGTTGATTGGACGTGTTGATGTTTTTGAGATACAGAATGTATTACACGCCCAGTGACACGCCCGTGGTTATGAGCGTGTCAATGTTTCTGTGTTGTGGAGTTAGGGCACGATCAGGAACACGCCCGTGTTGATGAGCGTGTCATGTGTTGAGTTTGCCCTAATTGATTCTTATTTGTATTATCTCATGTGTATTTCTAAGTGAGTGTGTATGATTACTTTTGGATTAGGTTTTAAGAGATGGAATTGCCCCTAATCCAAGTATTGAAAGATCTATGGAAGAGAAGTTATATGGGAGTGAGTTCTTTAGAGGTAAGTACAAAACCCTATTGGATTGCATATAAGTATATTGTTAAAATAAATATTAATATTGTATATGCAATGAAAAGATAAGAGATATGATAATACATTAATACATATAAGATGTGAAGGCATTCAATATATATATGTTATGAAATGTGAAAGATGTGAGGATATGATTTGTATGATGTGTATTCCAATTTATATGGTAATGCAATTGATTGTGCATACTTGAGTAATGAATGATTATGTATATAAATATCAAAGATGAACTATGAAATGTGATAATGTGATATTGTGATGAACTATGAAATGTGATAATGTGATATTGTGATGAACTATGAAATGTGATAATGTGATATTGTGGTGAACTATGAAATGTGATAATGTGATATTGTGATGAACTATGAAATGTGATAATGTGATATTGTGGTGAACTATGAAATGTGATATTGTGATGGAATATGAAATGTAAATTGAGAGGTGATGATGTATAAAGCCATTGTGGTTGGCTATGATATTGAGAATGAGATAAATGAGGCATGTTTTGCCTAAATGATGCCATTGTGGTTGGCTATGATATTGAGAATAAGATAAATGAGGCATGTTTTGCCTAAATGATGCCATTGCGGGTTGGCTATGATGATGTAAATGATGATGAGAATGAGAATGAAATTGATAATGAAATAATAAATGAATTGTGTGGCTAATGTGTTATTCATTTTCAGAGTTTTGTTGTTGGTGGCATGCCTAATAAGTGTAACAATCTCTTGAAGTTAGGTTGGATTGAATCCTTGAAGCCTAATTGAGATGTTACCACCCTTGAAGCTAGGTTGGGTTAGTTCTTGAAGCCAAGTTGGGTAGAAGCTTAGCATGCTTTGCTCCCCTTGAAGCTTGGTTGAACTTAATCCTTGAAGCCTAGTTGGGTATATGATATTGATAAATGTGATAACAAAACCAAAGCATTAACTCTGAACTTTGAATGACATATTAGTGTCTTTTGGGCCCGAGTCTGTCTTTGTTGTTAATGTGATGTATATACAAGTTGAAATAAATGAGTAATGGGATCTATGTTGCCTTTGTTGGAAATGTGAGTTGTGAATGATGAATTGTGGTTAGTGATATGATTATATAACATACATGAATTATTGAAAGGAGATATGGTTTGTGAAGTTATATGCAATATGCGATTATAAAGTATAAAATGATATATATGATATGTATGAGGTGAAATTGGTAAGTATCATAATATGAAGGTTCTATCAATTTATTGAATTATGTTTGATGGTTATGTTATATGTGTATATGTATATCCTCTATAAGGTTAATAGGATTATATGAAGAATGCATTGAAAAAGGAGAAAACAGAGTAAGAAAATGTTAACATGAGACTAAACATATGAGGTATGTTACCTTTATATTGTATATTTTAATGGTTACTTGTACTACTAAGCTTTCGAGCTTAGCACGGTTATCTTAATCGCGCAGGTATATAGGTGATGAAGCTGGAGATAAGCTACTATGTCACAACGAGGACAAGTATAGTTCGAGACCAACTAGATGGTGGTGCATGCATGTAATTATACTGTATTTTCATAAGAATGTATTCATTTGTATAAATGAATCTTTGGAAGAAACAATGTAACTTATATGTATGTATTACCATGATAAGAATAACCATTTTGTAAATACTTTCATATGATTTAAATGTATTATGGTTTTAAAAATTAAAGTAAAGAGTTATAATGGTGATGAAAAGTGACATTCTTATACTCTATATACATATTGTATGTGTACCTGGTATATGTACAATATTTATATGGGGTATCGGGGTGTTACATCAAATCTTGGTATTGTTCATCATTGTAATTTGAATTCGAAATTCAACAAAGTGTGCTAAATTCAAATCTTGTTCTTGATTATTCATTCTGATTCAATTTCGAGTTTCAAACAAAGTGCTCTAAATTCGATCTTGTTCTTGTTACCTAATTGGGTAAAAGTTTTGTGTGGTGTGAACTAAGGTCGCCCCATCAAGAGAGATAGTGAGAGGGAGCAAAAAAAAAAAAAAGAGTACAAAGCCACTTCAACAAAAATTTTTCATTTTCCTTGTTATTTAGGTGATAAGGGTCGAATCTGGATAGGTTAGAATCAATATAATTTCTGGTCACGAAATTTTCACCATTGAGGGGCTGTTTTGATTCGAATTGCAATAGTGATTCATTCAAAATTTCAGACTTGGGATACTACACATGGAAGGCTATTTGAGTTGTTTCATAAAGTGTGATTCACCTAAGAACATAAAAGAAATTAGGTTGAGAGGTGTGAGCTAAGCCGTCAGTGAATACATTATATTGAGTGGAACACGAGTGACCAACCCCATCTACTGAGTGTAAACACGTGACGGAGTGTTGTGAGGCCTTTTATTTGTTTTGTTCTAACCTTTTATTGCAGGAAAAATGTCTGGCCAAGATGACAGTGATAGGGGAGTTCAAATTGATCCAGCTTGATTGCGTGAGGCGCAGCAAGATGAATTTACACGTTTATACCGTGTTATGGAGAACATAACAGAAACATTGGAGCGCATGGATTTGAGGTTGCAAAATGTTGAAAGAGCCACACCAGAGCGCAATGAGAGGCAAAGAGGTGGCAGAAATCAAATGCAACAGCCTGAACATTTGGAAGATGAAAATGAGCTTGAGGATGATAATGCAAGTCTAGTTGGAGGAGCTCTACATAGAGGTGGAGGTAGAGGAGGCCATGGTACTGGTTGAGATAGAGGAAGGATGAATAATAATGCTTTCTATGGTAGAAATCATGGTGATGATGAAGTCGTTGATAGGAGCTTGGGAAGCATCAAGCTGAAAATTCCTAATTTTTGTGGTAAATCAGATCCAGAAGCTTATTTGCAATGGGAAAAGCAGGTTAATCTCATATTTGATTGCCATCGATGTACTGAGGAAAAGAAGGTCAAGCTTATTGTTACTCAATTTACAGATTAAGCCTTGGTGGGATCAGTTAGTGACTATTAGAAGAAGGAATTTGGAGTATCCTATTGAGACTTGGGCTGATCTTAAATCGGTCATGAGGAAGAGGTTTGTGCCTAGACATTTCCATAGGGAAATCATGCAGAGACTTCAGGTTCTCAAGCAAGGAAGTAAAAGTGTTGATGACTACTACAAAGAAATGGAGATGTTAATGACTAGAGCTAATATAGATGAAGACATGGGGACTACTATGGCACATTTCTTGGCTGGTTTGAATTCGGACATTGCTGATTAGGTTGATTTGCAGCCTTATGTGGATTTAGAAGAGATGGTGCATATTGCCGTCAAGGTGGAAAAACAACTTCAAGCAAGACAACCATCAAGGTATCATTCGAAACCTATTTCTAATTCTATTTCTTCTTGGAATAGGGAAGGAAGGCGTGATTACAAAGAAAGAAACAAGGCTGGTCAAGATAGTGGGAAAGCAAAGGCCGAAACAAGTTCTAAAGACAAATCCAAAGTTGAAGAGCCTAAGCTGCGAAATCGAGATATTAAGTGTTGGAAGTGCCAAGGTGTGGGACATATCAGCAAAGGATGTCCAACACAAGAGAGTTATGACTGTAAGAAATGGTGAGATAGTGACTAATGAAGAAGAAGGTGACGATGAGAGTGAAGATGGAGAAAAGCAAGACTTGGAATGTTGTAGTGATGGGAGCATTGAAGAACCAATAAAGGGAGACTTGCTGGTTGCTAGGCGTGCTCTTAACACGCAATTGAAGGAGGAAAACCATGAAGAACAATGAGACAACTTGTTCCATACAAGGTGTCACGTTCAAGGCAAGGCTTGTATTGTGATTGTGGATGGTGGAAGCTGTACCAATGTGGTAAGTACACTCTTGGTTGATCGATTGGGGCTGCCTACAAAATATCACCCCCGACTGATAGAGACGTCACAAGGCTACATGCAACATTTTGTTGAAGAGGAGCTGAAGGTGCACGATATGGCTGATCAAGGATGCAAATTGGAGCATATTTGGCTCAAGTCACTAGTTGGGCTTATTTATAGTTAAATAATTAGCTGAACTTGTTATTTTAATATGTATTAAGGCCCACTAGTTATGCTCATTTAAAAAGTAAGGGCCCTGTTTGTTTGGTATTAAATTAGGACTTTGATTACTTTATTATTTCTTAAAATTTGATTAGAAAGCCAAATACTACTTAATAACCCTAATTAGGGTTTAGCTATTTATATCTCATTTAGGGTTGTAAGCCATCTAAGTTTTGAAGTTTGGACGAATTAATTAACCTAAAGCCGAATTGCTTATATCTTTGTGTTCTTGCTTGAATACATGCTTCAGAAACATTCAAGTAGTTTGATCAACTTTCTTGTGGAGTGTTTCGAATCTGGGATTTAGGAACTGACTTGTTTCGAAATCTTGGATCTTTGATCAATTCAAGGTAATCTGAAATCTAACCTAATCCTTGGGGGTTGTACCGAATTCGACTAGGGGTTTTCAAGTTAATGCTGTGGGGGTTCGAAATCAAGGGGTTCTCAGGCTTATTCTTGGAGGTTCTATATCACCGACCTTACAAACTTCAGTGGCTGAATGAATGTGGAGAGGTTAAGGTAAATCGACAATCTAACATTTCTTTTTCCATTGGTAAATATCATGATGAGGTGTTGTGTGATTGGTGCCAATGCATGCTGGAGAGATTTTACTTGGACGTCCATGGCAATATGATGGGCGAGCTATGCATGATGGATACTTCAACCGGTATTCATTCACTAAGGATGGACGAAAGACAATTCTGACCCCGCTCTCTTCAAAAGAAGTGTATGAAGATCAATGTAAAATGGAAAGAATGAGACTTGAATTTGAAAAGAAAGAAAGAGAGGGTGACAAAAAAATGAGTGAAAAAAATCAGATTGCAAATGAAAAGAAAGAGAGAAAAGAAAAATCAAAACAAATTCAGTTTGAGAAAAATAGAGAAGGAGAGAAGAATGTGAGTTTGTTAGCTAGTACAAGTGAGGTTAAACATGCTTTTTACACCAATCAGCCTATGTTTGTGCTTTTTTGCAAAGAGGCTCGTTTATATACTACTGTTTTTAACCAATCTTTGCCTAGTGTGTTTGTTGATCTTTTGCAGGAGTATACGGATTTGTTTCCCGAAGAAATGCCTGATGAATTGCCGCCAATCAGAGGCATAGAGCATCAAATTGATTTCATTTTGGGAGCTTCCATTCCCAATAGGCCAACGTATCGAGCTAATCCTTTCAAGACAAAGGAGATACAAAAGCAAGTGGAGGAATTGCTAGCTAAGGGATACGTGAGGGAAAGTTTGAGTCCTTGTTCGGTTCCTGTTCTTCTTGTGCCAAAGAAGGATGGGAAGTGGAGGATGTGCGTGGATTGCAGAGCCATCAATATAATCACTGTAAAGTATCGTCATCCTATTCCTAGACTAGATGATATGCTTGATGAGTTACATGGTTCTTGTTTGTTCACGAAAATTGATTTGAAATCTGGTTATTATCAAATTCGAATGAGTGTGGGTGATGAGTGGAAAACAGCATTTAAGACTAAATATGGGCTGTATGAGTGGTTGGTTATGTCGTTTGGTCTTACTAATGCACTTAGCACATTCATGCATTTGATGAATCATGTGTTGCGTGAGCACTTGGGTAAATTTGTTGTTGTTTACTTTGATGATATTCTTGTTTACTCTAAGTGTTTGGATGATCATGTCATACATGTGCGTCTTGTGTTAGACATTCTTAGGCGTGAGAAGTTGTATGCTAACCTTAAGAAGTGTAGTTTTTGCATGGATAAGGTTCATTTTCTTGGTTTTGTGGTGTCTAGTCAAGGTATTGAGGTTGATGAGGAAAAGGTAAAGGCTATTAGGGACTGGCCGAAACCTAAGAATGCTAGTGAGGCGAGGAGTTTTCATGGACTTGCTGGTTTCTATAGGAGATTCATTAGAAATTTTAGTACTATAGCTGCACCTTTGAATGAGTTAAGAAAAATGTCGGTTTTATTTGGGGAGATGCACAAGAACATGCATTTAATGAACTTAAGGATAAATTGTGTAATGCACCCTTGCTTGCTTTGCCTAATTTTGATAAGACTTTTGAGATTGAATGTGATGCAAGTGGCATAGGAATTGGAGCTGTTTTGATACAAGATCAAAGGCCATTGATGTACTTTAGCAAAAAACTAAGTGGAGCGATTTTGAAGTATCCGACATATGATAAGGAGTTATATGCATTGTTTCGAGCTTTGCATACATGGCAGTATTATTTGTGGTCAAAAGATTTTGTGATACATACTGATCATGAAAGTTTAAAGCATTTGAAAGGTCAAGATAAGCTGAATCGTAGACATGCCAAATGGGTGGAATTCATAGAAACATTTCCATATGTTATTAAATACAAGCGAGGTAAAGAGAATGTAGTGGCTGATGTGTTGTCGTGTGGAGATGTGGTTGTTTCAAAAGACTTTCATTTGTTTGATGGGTTCTTGTTTAAGAGAAATAGATTATGTATTCCTAAGTGTTCCATGAGAGAGTTGTTAGTTAAGGAAGCACATGGAGGAGGTTGATGGGTCATTTTGGGGTAAGTAAGACCTATGATGTGTTGATAGAACATTTTTATTGGCCTGGTATGAAACATGATGTGCATAAAGTTTGTGAGCATTGCATAACATGTAGAGAAGCTAAGTCTAGGGTGAAACCGCATGGTTTGTACACACCATTACCTGTTCCTAATGGACCTTGGACTGATTTGTCTATGGATTTTGTGCTTGGATTACCTAAAACTAGGAGAGGTCGTGATAGTATATTTGTTGTGGTTGATAGATTTAGTAAAATGGCTCATTTTATACCATGTCATAAAACTGATGATGCTAAATTGATTGCTGATTTGTTCTTTAAAGGGGTTGTTCGTTTGCATGGCATACCCAAAAGCATTGTTAGTGATAGAGATGTTAAGTTTTTGAGTCATTTCTTTCGTGTTTTATGGGAAAAATTGGGGACTAAGTTGTTGTTTTCTACTACTTGCCATCCTCAAACCGATGGTCAAACTGAGGTTATGAATCGAACATTGATTACTTTGCTTAGGGCAGTGATAGAAAAGAATATTAGGATGTGGGAGGATTGTTTACCATTTGTGGAGTTTGCTTATAATAGGGCTGTTCATAGCACTACTAATTATTCTCCATTTGAAATTGTTTATGGTTTTAATCTGCTTACTCCTTTGGATATTTTGCCATTGCCATCTAATGATTTTGTGAGTATTGATGCTAGCTCAAAGGCAGATTTTGTGAAGAAGTTACATAAACAGGTTAAGGAAAGGACTGAAAGGCAAAATGCTAAAGTAGCTTCTCGAGTGAATAAAGGAAGGAAGCCAATGATTTTTCAGCCTGGTGATTGGGTTTGGGTTCATTTTCGCAAAGAACGGTTTCCACACCAAAGAAAGTCCAAGTTAAACCCACGAGGAGATGGTCCTTTTCAGATACTTGAAAGGATTAATGACAATGCATATAAAGTGGATTTGCCAGGTGAGTATAATGTAAGTGCTTCGTTTAATGTTGCTGATTTAAGTCCATTTGATGTAGGTGATGCTTTTGATTCAAGGACGAATCCTTTTGAGGAGAGGGGAAATGTTGTGGAACAACCAGCACACCACAAGGATGAGCAAGAGTTAGGACGTGAGGAACAAGTTGAGGAGATCATCAATCCAATTATTCTGCCACAAGGTCCTATAACTAGATCGCGAGCCAAAAAGATTCAGCAAGCACTAATTGGCCATTTGCAAGATTTGGTGAATTTTGCTAACTATGGTTTGCAAGGAATTACAAGCTTGGAGACAAGACCAAAGGAAGTCAATTACAACTTGCTACAAGTTGAAATTCACGAATGAGGTTTGTAGTTAATATGTATTAAGGCCCACTAGTTATGCTTATTTAAAAAGTAAGGGCCCTGTTTGTTTTGTATTAAATTAGAACTTTGTTTACTTTATTATTTCTTAAAATTTGATTAGAAAACCAAATGCTACTTAATAACCCTAATTAGGGTTTAGCTATTTATATCTCATTTAGGGTTGTAAGACATCAGTTTTGGTTTTTGGACGAATTAATAACCTAAAGCCGTTTTGCTTTTATCTTTGTGTTCTTACTTGAATACATGCTTAAGAAACATTCAAGTAGTTTGATCAACTTTCTTGTGGAGTGTTTCGAATCTGGGATTTTGGGAACTAATTTGTTTCGACATGTTGGATCTCTGATCAATTCAAAGAAATCTAAAATCTAACCTTTATTCTTTGGAGGTTGTACCGAATTTGACTAGGGGTTTTCAAGTTAATGTTTTGGGGGTTTGACATCAAGGAGTTCTCAGGCTTATTCTTGGAGGTTCCATATCAGGTTATGAGCAAAAGAATTTTTTATTTGTTTTTAGAAAAGTTTTATGTCCAAAGACCATCTTGAAAATTTTTGAAAATTGCTTTGGTCTTTTGGACTTTAAAGAAAAAATTATTTTGAGCTTACAATGTACTTAGGTCATATTAGAAAAAGAACAAACCAAATAAGCCATGATTTAAGCCAAGATAAATTAACCATAGTCAAACAACATGCATTTGGGGTAAAATCCTAAGGAAAGTAACTAGGCCAATTACATGAGCTTTAGTCTTTGGGTTAAAAGGCTTAGGTTCCCATAGGAAGTATATACCAAATGCTACAAGGCTATGAGTTGTTATGCCATGCTCGATCTCCATACCTTGAGTGAAAGTATGGTATCTCTTACATAACACAACATGGGTAACACGGGTGTCCTAACTCACGCACACGATGCCATCTAATATGATGCAATGGATAATGTCATTATAAAAAAGAATAGAATAATATGAAGACCAACAAAATCAACTTCTCTTATCTTCAGTGGAGTCGCCACTGTGAGTGGGGATTTTTGCCCCCACTCCCGGTGGAATGGTTCTTGCAACTTCAACACTATTTAAGCTCAGGGCCTTAGAGAATACGGACCTAAGTCCGGAGAAAATGGAGTCGCCACCCTGACGGGCTGGGTAAAAAGAAAGGGGTGGATGACTCGATTCCTAAGGAATCCCCAACCCCCTAATGGGTTCAGAAAGTTGGGTGCGTGTGGGGAAGGTGAGAAATGGCCCAACACCCCCACAACGCCCGGTTCATTGGAATCGGCCTCCTTTACAGGTCTTAATATTATAAAATTCTTAAATATAACAATATTATCCATATTACACACAACAATTGAAATAAATCATCATTATATTAAAATCAAAGCAATGTCCAAACAAAGCAAATAAATGGACACCCATCCGAGGATGGAAACATTTCCTTACATCGTTCATGTCTAAACTAAATAGGACACCCACCAAAAGGTAGAAACATGTCCTTTACATTGGTCCAAAATATAAAAGTAACTTAAATTACATAGAACTTAATTAATGAGGTACCCATAAAGTGGAAACATACCTCTTACAACATTTGAAAATCCAAAATAAATCGATAAAAGTAAATAATCATTCATCATAAATAAATCATTCATCAAAGATATTAAAGATCAATCAAAATATATAATAAACATGCATCCATGATAAATTAAGTAAATCAAGCATTGAAATTAAATAAATCAAAGCATATAATGAACTACATAATTAAATCTAAAATTAAATAAATATATAATTTAGGGTTCGCATCTTAAAATAAGATTTTAGAATTTTAATTACTAAATTAGGGCTTTGGAAAAAGGAAATTTAAATACGCGGACTCATAATACACAAATGAATATTGACCCCTTCGACGAGCCCATACAGCAGTCCCGCCAGCCGGTTAGCGGGCGGGGTTAAGGGGGCAGTGCCCTAGAAAATTTTAGAAACTGGCTACTAGTATTGTAGGTTTTGGGGTTAAAAATTAAGATTTTATGGTTTAGAATTTAGAAAATAGGGTTTTGGAAATTTGAGTAACTAATATTATTTTTTAAATGAATAATGCTACTGGACGCTTTAAAGATTTAAGGTTTTGGATGTTTTATGAAAATAATGCTACTGTGATTTAAAATAAATAGGTTTGGTAACAGATTGTTATTTTGGTTTTTAGGGTTTTGGAATTTAGGGTTTAGAATTAGGGTTTTAGGCTTTAAGGATTTTGAGGGAATTAGGGTTTAGGAAAATTAGGGTTTAGAATAATTGGTTTGAGGGTTTACTGTTTTGATTTTGAAGTTGAAGAAAATAGTTTAAAGTAATTTAGAGTTTGGTGATTTAACAAAACATTTGGAAATTTTGGAAAAGAGTTAGAGGAAAACAGTTTAGGGTTTATTAAAAGCTTTTGGAAATTGGCAAGATGATTTAAGGTTTTTGGAAACAGAATGTAACGAATTAAGGTCTTTTGGACATAGAAGAAATAAATTTAGGGTTCTTAGGGTTTAGAAGAAACAGAAAAATATTTTTAGGGTTCTTAAGGTTCTTGAAAACAGAAAGTATTTTTTTAGGGTTTTTGGAAATAGAAAATATGATTTAGGGTTTTTAAGGTATTTGGAAACAGAAAAGTATTTTTAGGTTGTTGAAACGAAGATCAATGTTACTACATGTTTATAGATCAGGGTTTTGTGTGTATAATCTTATGAATAAAAAAATAAAGCTACTGTAAGAAAATAAAAAGAAATTAGAGATTCAAACCTTCGTTTGTTGGTTCCACCAAAAATTGCTTCTTGGATGAACAAGGACAAAGGAAAAGTTGCTGCCTTTGATGAATTATGAATTGCTTGCTTATTGCTAATTTCAAATCTCAAGTCCTAAATTCAAAGTTTTAATTCTCCAAGTCCCGATCTCAAGATCTTTTTAAAATCCAGTCCGATTCCTCCCCCTTTTCTGTGTCTTTTTAGTGTTATTTACAGGAAATTTTGAAAGTTTAATTCCAATTGTTTAAGGAATTTATTATTAATTAGGAAAAGGAAACCGAAACCAAATAGAATTTGGTTTCGAAAAAAATTGTGTCGGAAAAATTTTGCTAGCGAAAAAACTGCTGTGAGGAACTGTGTCGAAAAATTGCGAGGGGTGGGCTGCTGGCCATTTTGCCCGCAGGAAGCTCCTGCGAGTGGGAAAAATGGCTTCGGCCATTTCACCTGCAAGAAACTCCTGCGGGCGAAATGGCCCGAGGCCATATCGTCCAACACTTTTGGCAACGGATTTTTTCGTCGCCAATTTTTATTTTTATTTATTTATTATTTTTATTTATTTTTAAAAATTATAAAAAATAAATACTAAAATAAATATTATTTAATTAAGATAACACAAAAAAATTTTAGACTAAATAAAATATATTGGATCGGACTGGGTAAAAAATTAAGGGTCTACAGAGTCTGCAATACAATCCGTAAATGCTTATCATGATCCTCCTCATTACATGAATACACTAAAATATCATCAATAAAAGAACCACAAATTGATCTAGATAGGGTCTAAATACCCTGTTCATCAAATCCATAAAAGCTGTTGGTGCATTCGTCAACACAAAAGGCATCACCAAAAACTCATAATGCCCATACCTTATGTGAAAATTTGTCTTAGGTACATCTTCATCTCTGAATCTCAACTGATGATACCCTGATCTCAAATCAATTTTAGAGAAAGTTGCTGCTACTTTTAATTGATCAAAGAGGTCATCTATCATAGGTAAAGGATACTTGGTCTTGATGGTCACTTTATTCAACTGCCTACAATCAATACATAATCTTAAGGTACCATCCTTCTTCTTTACAAAAAAAACGGGCGCTCCCTATGGAGACACACTGGGGCGAACAAACCCTTTATCCAAAAACTCCTGCAATTGCAGTTTCAACTCTCTCAACTCAACAGGTGCCATTCTATAAGGAGTAACAGAGATATGAGTGGTACCATGCAACAAATCGATATCAAACTCCACTTCTCTTTCAGGGGGTAACCTTGGCAACTCCTCAGGAAAAACATCTGGGAACTCTGCAACTGTGGGTATATTGTGATGCAAGAAAGGATCCCTTGAAGCTAGCAAGGGGACCAATCACTAGGAGCAAGGCAAAGAGATATCAAGCTAGTATGGCTTTGCATATTCAAGAAGAGATTTTCAAAGAGCTTCAAGAATTATCATTCAAGAAGATGGAGATAGAGTTTGAAGAAGGCACACCAAAGCTGATTATGATGCTTAGTGTGGAAGCTAAAGGCTAGCTAAAGAAAGGTCCAACGTGCAAGAAAGGTCCATGGGGGTTCATATAAAGCCTTGGGAAGTAATTTAAGGCCCATGGACAACCCAAATAGTGTGGGGCGTTTCTTATGTTGAAGGGATTAGTTTGGTTGTTTCCATACTTCATATTTTCCTTAGTGGATTAGGATTTTGTTTCCATACTTTATATTTTCCTTAGTGGATTAGGATTTTGTTTCCATACTTAATGTTTTTCTTATGCAATTAGGAATGTTTTCCTTATGCAATTAGCAATGTTTTAGTCTTAATTTTCCATATGCAATTAGGAATTTTGTAACCCTTATTTAAGGGCACTATTAGGCCTAATTTCATATACAACAATTAATAAAATTTTTTGAATTCTACTACAAGTTCTTCTTGTGAATTTTTGTGTGAGAGAGATTAGAGTGGATTCTTTAATTCTTTCTTTATATCAAGAATTAGGTTTACTTATCAACAAGAGTTGTGGTGTTTTCCTTCTTCTTACCAACTAAATCCTTCAATCATAGTGAGTTCGCATCTCTTTATAGGCGTTGGGTTCCTTAGGAGGTGATTATCAAGTTTCAAGGAGTTCTCTACCATTGTTATACGTTGGGTTTGTTGCCATCGTTGCTAAGGGTCCGCGTCATATTGTCTAACTGAGAGCCCACTACTCTGGTATCTACAACATGAGCAAGATAAGCTTCACATCCTTTTCGAATCATCCCCCTAACTGTAACAGCTGAAACAAACATGGATGCAAAATGTCTCTGCTTGCTAGATACCATAACACTTCTACCATCACAGGTTCTCAGGGTAAACAGACTTCTTCTGACAGTATACTATAGCTCCATGCTTAGATGACCAATCCATGCCTAAATTCGAATCATGCTCCTTAAAAGGCATCTTAATCAAATCACCAAGGAACTCCTCATCCCCAACCACAACTGAACTATCTTGGTGCACCTTGCTAACTACAACACTATGCCCTAAAGGATTTGTCACCAAAACATCAAATCCTAGGGACTCTGAATGCAAGTCAGTCACAAGCAAAATAGATGCACTGATGTATGAATGAGTTGATCTAGGATATATCAAAGCAAGAACTGAAGTACCAAATAAAGAGAATGTACCAGCAATGACGGCTAAAGAATTCAGCTGCCTCTGCATCACATAAACCTGTTGTGACGGCCCTGCCTCATCTGGTCTACTGCCTCCAGATGTAGAACCTCCTCTCTGACTAGTCACAAGTCGAACACCTCTACTATAACCTCTGCCACCTCGACCTTCTCTAACACTAGATCGAGAAGCTGCAGTATCAGTTTGTCTATCCTCCGATGGCTCGGGGCAATCTTTAATGAAGTGATCTGGTGACCCACATCTATAACACACTCCTGTTCCACCTGTCTTTCAACAAGCACCCCCATGTGCCCTACCACAATGGACACATGTATAAGAAACTGGCCTCTGAACTACTGGAGTTGGAGCACTAGCCACTGACACTGTAGGTCTTGATCTCTGCCTCTGCTACTGCTGAATTGACCTACCAGACTGCCCCTGACACTTACTAAACCTCTAAAAATGACCTCCTTGGCCTCTCTTCACAGATGAAGACCCTACCTCAAACTAGGGTCTCCTAGCTCTGGTCTCCTCATCCTTAGCAGCTGCTGCAATACCCTGTGCTCTCTCAATATTCCTTGCAGCTGCAACTAACTGGGAGAAATCTTAATACCGGGAGCCTGTGATAATACACATGATAGAGGGTCTCAACCCCTCCTCAAATCTCCGACACTAGCCTATCTCATTTGAAATAATCCCACAGGCATAATGACTCAGCCTGATAAACTCAATCTCATACTCTGCTACTGTCCAGTTATCCTGTCTCAAATTCAAAAACTCTATCTTCTTTGCATCTTTATACTCCCTCGGAGTATACTTCTGCTCAAACTCTCGTAAAAATCACCATAGGTCAAGGTTGGTGGATCATCCAAGGCATGTGGAATCGTCTTCCACCAATCATATGCATCCCTTTGCAGAAGGGATCTATCATAATCAAACTTTTCTTCAAGAGTAGCCTACAGCTGGATGAATACTCTTTGAACTCTATCAAGCCACTGCTCAGCTACAGTAGGATCTGTGGTACCCATAAAGTCCTCAGCTCCACCATATGCCATACCCAAACCAACGGATTCTCATCAATTGCTGGTCTCTCTGGCACCGGAGCAGGTGCCCCTCCAGCAATCTCAACTCTAGCTCCATCTCTACCCTCAATAGGAGCTACACTCTCAGCACTACCCTCTACAGACTGACGTGCTTGAGATGCCATCACTACCTATATATGTAAACACAGCAAAAATTGCCGCCTCAAAGATCAAAAACTGTCAGTGCCAATGCATGTATCAATTTTAAAAATCATATTTAAAAATTTCCATTTTATTTCTCTTAAAAGCCACCTAGGTTGAGAACCTCAAGCCTAGGCTCTGATACCAAAATAAATGTAACACCCGTATACCCAATATACGTACACTACATATACTTGCTATATGTAATATACGTATAAAGGATGCACGAATGTTACAACCATTTAGAAACAATCAAATCATTATTTCTAAAATCTATATAATTAAAACATTTAAACAATATCACAGAAATGTTATAATATATATGTATCTTCATTACCCAAAAGTTTATCCAAAACATTTTTAATAAGCAGCGAAATATACATATTTAAATACTTCAAAATCAATATGTACAAAAATATGAAGTATATACATGCTGGCAGTTCGTCTCTGATCTTGATGTCCAACAATCAACTCTTCAAAAGAGATCACAAGCCTAGACTTGACTCGGTCTAGACGAACTCTTCGGCTCAACTGGATCTACCCTGTCACCTACGCAATTAATCACAATCGCGCTAAGCCAAAGCTTAGTGGTATAAACTTTGATAACAATATATTTCAAATGTAATGCCAATGCACAATACATAAGGATATTAAATCTCATAACATTAAATCTTGTTAGATTGCTCATTTGTTCCACAATTCATAATTCACATAAAAGCAAACACAAGCATGGGCCCAAAAGGATCTAATATGCCATTCAAATTCCAGAGTTACTGTTTTGGTTCAATATAACAACATTTGTCTAGACCGTAGGTGAATCATATTCACAATGAGGATTACCTCATATGTAACATCCCAACCAGGCTTCAAGGACTAGGTGCAACCCGGCTTCAAGGCCTAGGCCCAACCCAGCTTCAAGGGTCTGCTACATCATGTAACACCCAACTAGGCTTTAAGAACCAAGCCCAACCTAGCTTCAAGGGATTGTTACTTTTTAGGGATGCCACCAACATCAAAACTCTAAAAATTGAATGACATAATAGGCACACAATTCTTTCATAATTCCATTATCAAATCATTTCTCATTTCCCATGATCAACTAGGCACAATGCCTCAAATATCTCATTTATATCAATATAGCCATCACCAATGGCTTCACATACTATCATTAGTGTATACATAACAAATTGCATTATCCATACATTTTGAATCATCATCATATATTTCACATAGTTCACATTTTGCAAATCATAACATATTACTCATGCATCAATAATGTAGTAGGTAACTTAACACATTTTCCAACTAAATGTGTTAAGTCCCAATATCATGTAAATATGAACAATTATTCAAAGTTTGTACTTACCTCTAAAGCAACAAACACCAATCCTAATCTCCTCCTTCAAGATAACCCTAAACACTTGGATTAGGATAGCTTAAATCTCTTCAAATCCTAAACCAAATTATAAAATACTCACTTAGTGATACACATAGGAAATAAAGAAAAGCACTATCTAGGGCAAACTCTACACTTGACACGCTCAACAACACGGGCGTGCCCAAGACCGTGACCTAAACTCATAATACAGAAGCTTTGACATGCCTAGTGACATGGGCATGTCATTGTACATGTCAATCCCCCAACAACACAGTAGCTATGACACGCTCAGTGACATGGGTGTGTCACTGGTCGTGTCAATTCTACAACAGCATAGAAGCTGTGACACGCTCAGTAACATGAGCGTGTCACTGTTAGTGTTGCCAACACTGAAAACAAAACCATCGACACGCCCAAAGTCATGGTCGTGTCACCGGGCATATCAGGCCAACAAACTTGATATCGACGCTGTTGACCCTTAATTTTTGACCCATTTAAATCCAATAGTCTAAAATAATTTTTGTGGTATTTTATTTATTTTAATAATATTTTAATTACTAATAATATTTAATAATTATTTTTAATAAAAATAAAAATATAAGAAAATATAAAAATGAAAAATAAAAAAAGGATGAATCGGTAAGAGACCCACGGCAGTGTTGCCGCGTTGCCCTGCGGTAGACCATTTCGCTGCGGAAATTGTCTACGGTTCGATGCAGATAGCAATCTGGGGTGAATTGGGCACTGCCCAATTTGCCACAGCTAATTCTGGGTCAAATTGACTTGCTAGCTAGCCCACCGTGCCCATTTTTGCCAGCGCAGCCCTTGGGCCCGACAGCCTGCGCGCTGCCAATTTTTTGACCAAACCTTGTATTACCTAGTTTTCTAATTTTTCCTAAACAATTGGTATTTCCTTATTAAAATAGGATTAGGACTCTTTATTTTCTTATAAATACTAGCATTAAACACACAGATGAGGGGAGGAGAAAAACCCTAGAATACGGCAATCAAAGAAAAAGAAGAGAGATAAAAACAACAAGGCCAGAAACAAATTATCAACAATCGAGGAGTATAACAACGAAGATTCATCAACTAACAGAGGCAGTGATCACCATGTTTGTTCTTTGCTCGGCCAAAAATAAATATTCATGTAGGCAATAGCTTGGAGTCAATATACAATTCGGTGAAACCTTCAACGCAGGTTTTGTTTCTTAATCTTGAATTTGCTTAAACATTAATTATTATATCATCTTTGTTCTTACTGGTTTTTGTTTATTTTTATTATCACATTAATTTAATAGTATAAATTGATAAACCCTAATTATGTATTCTATTCATTATTGTTTCATCCAATAGCTCAAAAATCCAAAGAATTCCAAAAGCCCCGAACTATCTTCTTAATTCTCTAAACCCTAATTTTCTTTACAGTTTCTAAAAACTTTAAACTTAATTGTTTCTATAAAACTTTAAACTATTTTCTTAAATCCTTTGATTGAATATTTTTTCCAAAATATATAAAACCCTAAAATATCTTATTAATTCTCAAAAACCCTAACCCCCAGTAAACCCTAGTTTTCCTAAACCCTAATTCTTAAAGCATCAAAACCAAATCAACATCTTAATTTTTCAAACCCCCATCCAATAAACCTAACAAACCCTGAAGCCCAAATCTAATAAATCTCATAAATCTTTCTCTCCAGTAAACCTAAAAAATCTTAAACCCTAATCCCAATCTTTTAAAATTATAAACCCTAATGTCTTAAGGTTCCAAAACCCTAATTTCATGATATTAGCCTTAAACCCTAATTTGATTAACCAAAAACCTTACTACTTTCTTAAATTTAAAAAACCCTAACCCATTCCATTTTTCCAAAAATCCTCACAATAGCCTAAATAATAAATATAATAATTTCAAAATCCCAAAAACCTAACTGTTAATTAAAGAACCCTAAATTAAGACATAAACCTAAATTTGTATCTTTATTGCTTTATTTAATTTTATATTTGATTATGTAGTTTATTATATGTTTTGATGGTTGATTTATTTAATTTCAATGCTTGATTTATTTAATTTATCATGGATGGATATTCTCTTTATTTTTATGAATATTATTTGGCTGTTTTAGTATTAAAATTGTAAGAGGTAACTTTGTGGGTACCTCATTAATTAATTTCTATGTAATTTAAATTATTTTATATTTTGGACCAATGTAAAGGACATGTTTCCACCTTTTGGTGGGTTTCCTATTTAGTTTAGACATGAACGATGTAAGGACATGTTTCCATCCTCGGATGGGTGTATATTTATTTGCTTTATTTGGACATTGCTTTGATTTTAATATAATGATGTTTTATTTTAATTGTTGCATGTAATATGGATAATATGATTATACTTAAGAATTTTATAATAATAAGATCTGCAAAGGAGGCCGGTTCCTATGAACCGGGCGTTGTGGGGGTGCTGGGCCATTTCTCACCTTCCCCACACGTACCCAACTTTCTGAACCCATTAGGGGGTTGGGGATTCCTTAGGAATTGAGTCATCCACCCCTTTCATTTTCCCAGCTCATCCAGGTGGCAACTCTATTTTCTCCGGGCTTAGGCCCATGTTCTCTAAGGCCTCGAGCCTAAACAGTGTTGAAGTCACAAGAACCATTCCACCGGGAGTGGGAGCAAAAATCCCCACTCACAATGCCAACTCCATTGGGAATAAGAGAAGTTGATTCTGTTTGTCTTTATATTATTTTATTCTTTCTTATCATGATATTATCCATTGCATCATATTAGATTGCATCGTGTGTGTGAGTTAGGACACCCGTGTTACCCGTGTTGTGCTATGTAAGGGATACCATACTTTCACTCAAGGTATGGAGATCGAGCATGGCATAACCACTCATAGCCTTATACCATTTAGTATATACTTGCTATGAAAACCTAAGCCTTTTAACCCAAAGACTAAAGCTCATGTAATTGGCCTAGTTACTTTACTTAGGTTTTTACCCCAAATGCTTGTTGTTTGACTATGGTTAGTTTATCTTGGTTTAAATCATGGCTTATTTGGTTTGTTCTTTTTCTAATATGACCTAAGTACATTGTAAGCTCAAAATAAAATTTTTCTTTAAAGTCCAAAAGACCAAAGCCATTTTCAAAACTTTTCAAGATGGTCTTTGGACATAAAACTTTTCTAAAAACAAATAAAAAATTATTTTCTCATGACTCAAATACAAAGTCCAAAATCCATTTTTTCTAAAATATTTTTACAATGGGCTTAGAAACAAAACTATTTTCATCCAACCTTTAAAAGAGCTAGCAAATTATTTAGGTCAATTATGAGACACTAAAAATCAATTGTGAGCCTAGTTTATACTAAGAGTTATTAATCATGGGCTTGTTTTTGGCATGAACCACTAGTTACTTTTTCAAGTGAGAAATCTATAAACCTCTTAATTTAGTTTTAATCCAATATAGCATAAAAGCTATTTTAGTTTGTTGGATGGATTAAAGCCTAATTAATGGGAATTATCATGAACTGATTTCCATTTTTTTGAAAATATAACTATTGGTTGAAACGTCCAATGGAATTATTCAAAAAATAAGATACCCCATGTTGGTATTTTGTTAACCATATACCTAGGAAAAGAGACTCGCTATTCGTTTGTGGAAGTTATAAGGTTAGAAGGAACGTCCTAATTATATTCCTTTGTCTATTGTTTGTGCATACATGCATACATACATTTGCATCTCATATCATTGATCCTCTCTGGCTCACAGCCCTGGATTATGACAGTTCAAAAGCTTACGACAATCTGACCTATGCCAGAGACAAAGAATCTAGTAGCAACTCAGTCACTTGCTCACCAAAAGCAATGGAGCCCGAACAAATTCAAAGAATGGTGGACGACGCCCTTAATGCCAAGATGAAAGAAATAAAAGAGGCCCTGGCTGAGACCATGAAGAACCAATTGGCTGCAATTTTAGGAAATAATGCCAAAGCATCTACTAGCACCAAGAAGCCAAAGGACAAGGGGAAGGCTAAAGTTGGTGAAGTGGTTTTTGATGATGATAAGGTGATCATTGATGATGATGATGATTGGACTCAATACTTCCAAGATCCTCAAGACAAAAAGAAGCCGAAGGTTGTTGAGAAGACAACTTTTGAAAGACTGAAAATTCTGATGTTGAGAAGATGATTGCTGATTTAGAAAAGAAATTTGAGAAGAAGCTGAAAACCGAAGAGATGTCGGAGATCGACAAACTATTTGAACAAGATGAGGAGGTACCTTATAAGTTTAAGATGCCTTCCTTCGCTAGGTACAATGGCACTAGAAATCCTCATCTCCATGTGAAGCAGTACATCACTGCTATGCATTCTGCCCTAGCTACTAAGGCTCAAACTCTAAGATACTTTATGCTCTCATTGGACCTTGTTTTCCAAAATTGATTCAATACCTTAGACGAAGGAACACAAAAGAATTGGGATATGCTATACAAGGCCTTCATCCAACAATATGGGTACAATGTCAAGCTAGAAGTAACCTTGATGGAGGTGGAAACCATTAGGCAAAAACCAAATGCGAATTTTGTGGACTATGTGAAAAGATGGAGAAATAAGGTTGCACTGCTCAAGAAGGAGCCTGATGAGTCTGATCAAATAAGGATGATTGCGAGAGGTATCCTACCCAATCTCTGTGAAAGGATGTCTCACACCCTTATAAGGAATTTCAAAGATCTTCTCCAAGCTGGTCTACAAATTGAAGAGTGGGAAAGGGAGAAGATCCGCTTTTTGGCAAGAAGGAATGAGAAAGGAAATTATCAGCCTAGCAATCAAAGTACACAAAAGGAAGCTGATGTTAATGCCACTAGTCAAGGAGGAATGAGGCAGTTTTTAGAATTAGGAAAGCCGTTGTCTTGGGTTCTCAATAAGCTAAAAAAGAAGGGGTTGTTACAACCCTTGACTCCCAGTCCTTTGCCTAATCCTCTTCCACCTAACTTTGATACTAATGCATTATGCCAATTCCATCAAAGACCTAGACACGAAACGGACAATTGTATGAAGTTGAGGCATGAGATCCAAAATCTAATCGACAGTGGTAAGCTACCAGAGCTAGACAAGCCCAATACCAAGAACAATCCTTTGCCTATATTTGGAAGAGTGCCACCACTAGCAACCTTCATGGTAGGAAAAGGATTGGAAGAAGATTTTGTTTTATCATCCTTTCAAGATGGGAATATTAAAGATGTGAAAGGAAAAGAAGCTTAACTCAACAAACTCTCCTTAGCTTGAATGTTGCTTTTCAATTTTACTTTCTTTAATATTTAATTGGAACAATCGTGTTTTTCAAATTTAAATTTGTTTGAATAAATTACTTTCATCAAAATTTTTGTTGGTCTTTGTTCATTTTGGTGATCAACCAATGAGGAATCTAGCTTGATAATTCATGAATTAATATATTTATGCATCATGACTTGAATGACTTCACTAGGTGAGGGAATTGCTCTATAGCATTGAGTTGTGTATGCTTACTTAGAGAGGGCTCCTGCATAATTATCTTTGTCTAGGTCCTAGTCAGTCTTAGAACATGCTTTGACAAATTTTCGAGGTGAAATTGGACTTTGCTTATTTAAGAGAGAAATTATCTAGGCATTGTTTGGCTAGCCAACAACTAGTATCTACCCTATTAAATATTAATCCCTAGTTGTCCTTTTGAGCCTTCATGAAATTTTAGCTTTCTTTTCATTGGCTTACAAACCCCAATAATCTACCCTGAGTTGTTGTGATACTTTTGACAAGTCTTATGATCACTAAGGTGAAGAGGCAAGAAGATCAAAGAAAGGAATGAATAGTCAAGATCATAAGGATAGTTGATGTTCTCAAGACCATAGGGGTAGTTGAAGTTCACCTAATATCTCCAATCTATCAAGATAACATTAGAGTAACAAATGATTTATCCCTATTGAAGGAGATTTATGTCACTCCATGATACGAACCAGCCACGAGGTAAGGATCCATTGGTGCTTCCAAATGGGCCATTGACTAGGAGCAGAGCTAAGAAGTTTGGAGCAGCTATGGGATTGCATATTCAAGATCAAATTTCAAAGGAAGTGACTGAAATGGCAATGGAAAAGTGCATAATGAGCTTGAAGAAGGCACACCAAAGCTGATTATGATGCTTAGTGTGAAGCTAAAGGCTAGCTAAAGAGGTCCAACGTGCAAGAAAGGTCCAACATGCAAGAAAGGTCCATGGGGGTTCATATAAAGCCTTGAGAAGTAATTTAAGGCCCATGGACAGCCCAAATAGTGTGGGGCGTGTTCTTATGTTGAAGGGATTTAGTTTGGTTGTTTCCATACTTTATATTTTCCTTAGTGGATTAGGATTTTGTTTCCATACTTTATATTTTCCTTAGTGGATTAGGATTTTGTTTCCATACTTTATATTTTCCTTAGTGGATTAGGATTTTGTTTCCATACTTTATATTTTCCTTAATGGGTTAGGATTTTGACTTTGTAGCTTTCCTGTTCCCATTAGAATTAGGGTTTCAGATTTATGTGTGCCTTTTAGTATAAATAGGGCCTTATTTTTCTTGTAAGGGGACTTTTTGACATATTATTATTAAAGATTTTCGAATTCTTCTACTAGTTCTTCTTGTGAATTTTCATGTGAGAGAGATTAGAGTGGATTCTTTAATTCTTTCTTTGCATCAAGAATTAGGTTTACTTATCAACGAGAGTTGTGGCATTTTCCTTCTTCTTACCAAATAAATCCTTCAATCATAGTGAGTTCGCGTCTCTTTATAGGCATTGGGTTCCTTAGGAGGTTATTATCAAGTTTCAAGGAGTTCTCTACAATTGTTATACGTTAGGTTTGCTGCCAGCGTTGCTAAGGGTCCGCATCATTTGGTATCAGAGCCTTGCTACAAGGTAATTTTTATCTACTTTGTCTTTCTAGGGTTTGTTAATTTAGGTCTTTTAAGTTTCTGCGTTTTAGGGTTCTTAGAGAGTCTAGTCTTTAATTTTTGAAAAAAGAGTCATATATCAAAATTCGAAAAGCCTAAAGATTGTTCAAAGACTACTTTGAAACCTAGGAAAAGGAGTCTGATTGAATTTCGAAACCTAGGCCTTGCATCTGAATTGGATTTGAAACCAAGATTAGGGTTCTTGAAAGAAAGCAAAAGCTAGAGTTTTTGTTCAAGTTTGATTTCAATTTGATTTTGAGTGAATCTGGGGTTGCAAATTAAGTCCAGATTTTGAAAAGTTCTTGGGAGTAAATTAAGTCCCAAATCAAGGGGATAGTGAGAGGAAGCAAAAAAAAAAAAAAAGAGTACAAAACCACCTCAACAAAAATTGTTTGATATTCTTGCTATTTGGGTGCTAAGGATCAGATCTAGGTTGGTTAGAAGTAATAAAAAATTTTTGGCCAAAAATTTCACCTTTTGAGGGGCTTTTGGAATTCGAAAATCAGACCTTAATATTCATGTTATTTAAGTGTTATAGGTGGGAATTAGAGTCTAGAAGCTAGCGTTTTGGGTAGAATTGATTAGGTCCATAAAGCAGCTTGCCAAGTGTGGGTTGTTTTTGATTCATTATATCCAAATTTGTCTTATTTATTGGCTTCATTGTTTCTGATTTCTTTATCTAGCTTTTAATTCCATTACATTGCTAAGTATCATTTGCTTGTGTCGATACTTGGTTTTATATCGTGTAGTGCAAATTACCTTGCATTGCCTCCGGTACTTGTCTTGTTTTCTATCTAGTTCTAGGATTTAGGTTCTAGTTTCTTGAACGACTTGACAATTGTTGGTTGGTGAGCTTGGTTTTGAAGTGCAATCAAGGAAGACAAGAAAAGTGAGGTAATTCTAAACCCTTGAGTGAATTTCGATTATTACTAATCTTGTTTCTTTGAGTTTGTTTGTTTGTTAACATGGCTGGAAAAGGAGAAGAGACTAGCAAGGAAGGAGCTATGGCCGAAAGCTTGGCTAGGCTTAATGAGACTTTGGCAGCAATGCTTGGTCGAATGGAAATGATGGATGCTAGATTGCAAGAGAATGCAGCACAACAAGTGCAACAAGGGCAACCAGCCGCACATCCAAATCCCATAATGCAAGCTAGAAGAGTGCTTAGGAGAGGAAGGCAAGGAAATCTTGAAGCCCTAGAAGCAGCCGAAAGGGTAGAAGATGAAGATGAAGGTGGAAATCAACCTACCACTGATGGTGACCTTACTTCCATCAAGATGAAGATTCCTTCCTTTGAAGGGAAGAACAATGCAGAAGAGTTCATAGAATGGGAAAGGAAAGTTGAGTAGATTTTCGAATGCCATAACTACACCGAAGAGAAGAAATCAATTTTTGCAGCTGTAGAGTTCAAAGGGTATGCTACCTTTTGGTGGGATCAATTGAAAGCTAATAGAAAAGGGAAAGGTATGAGGCCTATTCCTGAATGGTCAACCTTGAAAGAACTAATGAGAAGCCAATTTGTACCATCTCACTACATTCGGGATTTGTACAATCAACTAGCAAGACTAGTTCAAGGTGGAAGAAGTGTGGAAGAGTACCACAAAGAGATGGAGATGATCATGGCTAGGGCAAATATTGATGAAGATGAAGACAAGAAGATGTCACGATTTCTTGGGGGATTGAATTTGAACATAGCCAATGAATTGGAGATGTATGAATTCAACACAATGGAAGAGTTAGTTCAAAAGGCCATGAAGATAGAGAGAAGATTGAAGAATAAAGCTATTTCGAAAACTGGCTACTCTAAAGCTAGTGGAAATTTTTCAAACTTCAAGGGTTCAAGTCCGAGTAGAGGTTCTACAAAGGGGATTACAAGGGTTCTTTCCAAAAGAATTCTTCCTACAATCCTAATTTCAAGAAGCCGAATGATGGGGAAGCAAAAACAGCTAAAGAAACACCTTCTAGACCTACTCCAAGTAGGGAAATTAAATGCTACAAGTGTTTGGGAAGTGGACACATTGCTTCTCAATGTCCGAATAAGAGGGTGATGATTGCTACCCATGAAGGGGAAATTGAATCAGAATCTGAACATGAAGAAGAAGAGGAGGCCGAATGTGGTAATAGGGCCGAATATGATGAAGAGGCTTGGGAGAATCAAGTATTGACTGCTGAACACGGAGAGATGCTTGTTACTAGAAGAGCCTTGAATATTCAAGTCAAGGAAGAAGGCTTGGATCAAAGGGAGAATCTTTTCCACTCTAGGTGTTTGGTGAATGGTAAGGTTTGTACACTTATCATTGATGGTGGAAGTTGTACCAATGCTGCTAGTACTACAATGGTGGATAAATTGGGGTTAGCTTGTTTTAAATATCTCAATCCTTACAAGTTGCAATGGTTCAATGACGCTGGGGAAGTAAAAGTGTTGAAACAAGTCAAGGTACCATTCTCCATTGGGTGGTATAAAGATGAGGTTTTGTGTGATGTAGTGCCAATGCAAGCTGGACATTTGCTATTAGGAAGACCATGGCAGCATGATAGAAGGGCACAACATGATGGCTTTTCTAATAAGTATACCTTTACTTATGAAGGAAAGAAGGTTGTTCTAGCACCATTATCACCTCAAGAGGTGTATGAAGATCAAAATAGGATGCTAGAGAGGGAGAAAGAAGTTTCGGCCAACATGAACCAAGGGGGTTCAAATTCGGCCAATGATGTTTCTTCAACACCCAAGGGTAATTCTAAGGGTAGGGAGAGAGAAAATAATAAAGTGAGTGAGTGCAGAAAGGGAAAAGAGGCCGAGAGTCAAAAGAAAGTAAGCAAACAAATAAATGGCCCATTGGTGAGAGAAAATAAGCAAGGAGAAAAAGCAAAACATACTTTTTTATGCAAGAGCAAGAGAGATAGATGTAGGGCAGCCTGTACTCATTATTATGTATAAAGAATCGTTACTTGCTGACAGTGAAGAATCTCTTGATTCTTTACCTTTTAGTTTTGTGTCTTTATTACAGGATGTGTTTCCTGAAGACCTTCTTAGTGGTTTGCCACCATTAAGAGGGATTGAACATCAAATTGACTTCATACCCGATTCTACAATTCCAAACCGGCCAGCATATAGGAGCAATCCTATGGAGATAAAAGAGATGCAAAGACAAGTTGAAGAGCTTTTGAAGAAAGGCTTGGTTTGTGAGAGCCTTAGTCCTTATGCCTTTCCAGTCTTATTAGTACCCAAGAAAGATGGTTCTTGGAGGATGTGTGTTGATTGTAGGGCTGTGAACAAGATTACTGTGAAGTATAGACATCCCATTCCTAGACTTGATGACATGTTGGACGAATTGCATGGGGTGAAATATTTCACAAAGATTGATCTTATGAGTGGTTATCATCAAATTCACATGAAGCCTGGAGATGAATGGAAGACTGCCTTCAAAACGAAATATGGTTTGTATGAATGGTTAGTTATGCCTTTTGGTTTATCTAATGCACCTAGTACTTTCATGAGATTAATGAACCATGTTTTGAGAGCTTATTTAGGTAAGTTTGTGGTAGTTTACTTTGATGATATTCTTATTTATAGCAAAACTGAGGAAGAACATGTTGAACATGTTAGGAAAGTGCTTGAAATCCTTAGGGAGCAAAACCTTTATGCTAAGCTTAAGAAGTGTTCTTTTTGTCTAGATAGGGTTGTTTTTCTTAGTTTTGTTGTAAGTATGCAGGGAATTGAAGTTGATCAAGAGAAGGTGAAAGCTATCCAAGAGTGGCCAAATCCTTCAAGTGTGACAGAAGTGAGGAGTTTTCACGGATTGGCAAGCTTCTATAGGAGATTTGTCCCTAATTTCTCTACATTGGCAGCCCCCTTGACTAGCATAATCAAGAAAGAAGTGGGATTCGTTTGGGGCAAGGAGTAATAAGAAGCATTTGATGCTTTGAAAGAGAAGCTTTCTACTACACCCATTTTAGCTTTACCTAACTTTGATTCTACTTTTGAAATTGAATGTGATGCTTCTGGTGTAGGTATTGGAGCTGTTTTGATGCAAGAGAAGAAGCCCATTGTAATATCCCAAAATGTGCCCTAGAAGTTTTAATACAATTGTTGTTTTATTTGGATCAAGTGTATTTGTGTTTAATTGGAAAAGAGAAAATAAATGAAGAGAGTGTATATGTTGTGTATATGAAAATATATACAACATATACATAAGTCAATGAGAAAGTCAAAGGAATAGATTAATTATTGTTAATTGTGTTTAAGGGATTATTTAATTATAAGTGGGATTAGAGTTAGTGGAGTGGAAGAAGATATTTGTATTATTTTATAATATTTTGCTTGGAGGAGAGGGTTTTGAGGAGATGATTTGACTTTTGATTTCTATCTTTTCTTCTTTTTTTTCTTCCCTTGCCGTGGACCATTTTCTTTCCTTCTCTTCTCTTTGCTTTTCTGTGTTGTCCGGCCATCAAGAAGAAAAGAGAGCAAGATAGAGATTTGTTCTTCCAAGTTCAAGATTGAAGAGAGTTTTCAAGAGATCAAGTTGGAGGTTTGAGAGCTCTTCATCATTGGTAAGTCTTTTCCACTTGATTCTTTGATTTATTTGGGTTTGTGAGTTGGAGTTGTGATGGATATATGTTTGGTTAGATTGGGTGGTGTTTAAGAGTATTTGGTTTAAGTGATTTTGGATTTTGGGGTTGGATTGAAGAAAAGAGTAAGTTGGTTGGTATAGATTGAGTTGTGGTTATGTTTAGAGTTTTGATGATGTTTGTGATTTGTGTTTGATGTATGTTTTGGCTTTTTTGGTGTTGTTGCAAGTTTGAGATGGTTTTTGGGTATGTTTTGTTAAGTTTGTTTGAAGAGAATGATAGTGAAAAGAAGTGTTTTGTTGGGTGTTTTGTGGTTTTGGCCGAAATCTGAGTTTTTGGCCTGACACGCCCGGGAGCACGTCCAGAGTTTTAGGCGTGTCAATTGTGTTGGAGGCAGTAGGTTTGACACGACCAGTAACACGCCCGTGTTATTGAGCGTTTCATAGCTACTGTGAGATTGGAGAGTTTACACGACCATGAACACGCTCACGTTGTTGGACGTGTTGATATTTTTAAGAGAGGCAGAATGTATTACAAGCCCAGTGACACGCCCGTGGTTCTGAGTGTGTAAAAGCTTCTGTGTTGTGGAGTTAGGGCACGGTCAGGGACACGCCCGTGTGGTTGAGTGTGTCATGTTTAGAGTTTGCCCTAGTTAACTCTTAACTTGATTATCTCATGTGTATCCTTAAGTAAGTGTATGCTATATTTGTTGGATTAGGTCTTGAAGAAGGTGATTTGTCATTGATTTAAGAAGTAAAGAATCTTGGGAAAGGGAGTGTTTAGAGTTGTGTGAATTGTTATTGAGGTAAGTACAAATATTGCATTATTACATTGCTAATTCATATGAATATTATACTTTGTTATGTATTATCAATGATGTTACATGAATAATGTGAAAGATATGATGATGCAAATGATTATGTATTTGTAATGTGGATTGAGATGTGATGGAATGTAAAGCCATTGTGATTGGCTATAATGACTTTAATGAGGCATGTTTGCCTAATTGATAATGAGAATTGAAAATGGAATTGATGATGAGATAATAAATGAATTGTGTGTCTAATGTGTTATTCTATTTTCAGAGTTTTGTTGTTGGTGGCATGCCTTCTATTAGTAACAATCTCTTAAAGTTAGGTTGGGCTTGATCCTTGAAGCCAAGTTGGGTAGAAGTTTAACATGTTTTACTCCCCTTGAAGCTTGGTTGGGTCTAGTCCTTGAAGCCTAATTGGGATGTTACAACCCTTGAAGCTAGGTTGGGTTGGTTCTTGAAGCCAAGTTGGGTTGATACTTAGCATGCTTTGTTCCCCTTGAAGCTTGGTTGAACCTAATCCTTGAAACCTAGTTGGGATAATGATAATGATAAATGTGATAACAAAACCAAAGCATTAACTCTGAAAATTGAATGACATATTAGTGTATTTTGGGCCCATGCTTGTCTTTGTTTAAATATGATTATCTTTCCATCTATGAAGTTGTATTGATTATTAAAATGTATGATATTGCATTGCATTAAAGCATAATGCTAGCATACTTTGTACTACTAAGCCGTTGGCTTAGCGCGATAGTTTTAATCGCGCAGGTGACAGAGTTGAACCCGAGAGTTCCTCAAGACCGAGTGAGAGTAGACATTGAAGAATTTATTTTGGGACTTAAAGATCAGAGAAGAGCTGCCAATCATGTATAACTCCTTTATATTTTGTAAAGTATTGATTTTAATGTAAATATATGTATAATTGTAATTATAGTTTTGAGAGTATTCATATATGAAAATATTTTATAAATTCCGCTGCGTATTAAGTAAATGTATATATATCTATTTTGTTTTATATTATAAGTTAATTATTTATTTTCTATAATGTATAATGAGAAAGATTATGGTATCATTTTAAAATGATTTGAAGGTTAAAGAAAACCGTAGCATCCCTATGTTCAGTGCACGAATATTACATTGTGGTGTTTGTAGTGTGCGTGTACCGGATGTAGGGGTGTTACACCCATTGAATACTTTAGTGAAAAGCTTAATGGAGCAAAGCTGAATTATTCAACTTATGACAAGGAGCTATATGCTTTGGTGAGAGCATTGGAAGTATGGGAGCATTATTTGCTGCCCAAGGAATTCGTGATCCATTCAGACCATGAATCATTGAAGCATTTGAGAGGGCAAGGCAAGTTGAATAAAAGACATGCAAAATGGGTTGTGAAGATTGAGAAGTTTCCTTATGTGATCAAATACAAGCAAGGTAAAGACAATGTAGTGGCAGATGCACTTTCAAGGAGGTATGCTTTACTTAATGTTTTGAGTACTAAATTGCTTGGATTTGAATGTATAAAGGACTTATATGTTGGTGATTTTGATTTCGACAATGTTTATGATGCTTGTGAGCATGGTGCTTTTAATTCTTTCTATAGACATGATGGGTTTTTGTTTAAGGGTTAGAAATTATGCATGCCTAGATGTTCTATGAGAGATTTTCTAGTATTAGAATCACATTGTGGGGGGTTTGATGGGGCATTTTGGAATTGATAAGACTTTAGACATGCTGGATGAACACTTTTATTGGCCGAATATGAAAAGGGATGTAATTCGGATTTGTAAGGCTTGTTTGGCTTGTAGGCAAGCTAAGTCTAAGTCTATGCCTCATGGTTTGTAAATGCCATTACCCGTTCCTAGTTCTCCTTGGATGGACATTAGTATGGACTTTGTTTTAGGATTACCAAGGACTAAGAGGGGGAGAGATATCATATTTGTGGTTGTTGATAGGTTTAGTAAGATGGCACACTTTATCCCATGTCATAAGAGTGATGATGCTAGTTTAGTGGCCGAACTCTTCTTTAAGGAGGTGGTTCGAATTCATGGGATACCAAAATCCATAGTTTCTGATAGAGACACCAAGTTTTTGTCTCACTTTTGGCGTGTGCTTTGGGGAAAGTTAGGTACCAAGTTGTTATTTTCCACCACTTGTCATCCTCAAACGGATGGACAAACAGAAGTAGTAAACAAAACTTTAGGTACCATGTTGAGAGCTTTAGTGGGTAAGAATTTGTGTTCTTGGGAAGATTGTTTGCCATTTATTGAGTTTGCTTATAATCGTGCTATTAATTCTTCTACAGGATATTAACCTTTTGAGCTTGTTTATGGTTTTAACCCACTAACAGTTTTGGATCTTATTTCTTTACCTTCTCATGATCTTGTTAGTTTAAATGGTGAGAAGAAAGCTAAATTGGTGAAAGAGATGCATGAGAAAGCAAGGGCGAATATTGAGAAAAGGAACAAGAGATATGCTGATTCTGCAAATAGAGGGAGACGTGAGATGAAGTTTCAAGTAGGAGATTGGGTTTGGGTACACTTCCAAAAGGAGAGGTTTCCAAATCAAAGGAAGAATAAGCTTGATGCACATGGTGATGGTCCATTTCAAGTGTTGGCAAAGATCAATGATAATGCATACAAGATAGACTTGCCTGGTGAGTATAGTGTTAGTACTACTTTTAATGTGTCTAATTTATCTCCTTATGATGATGCAGATTTGAGGACAAATCTTTTTGAAGAGGGGGAGAATGATACGAACCAGCCACGAGGTAAGGATCCATTGGTGCTTCAAAATGGGCCATTGACTAGGAGCAGAGCTAAGAAGTTTGGAGCAGCTATGGGATTGCATATTCAAGATCAAATTTCAAAGGAAGTGACTGAAATGGCAATGGAAAAGTGCACAATAAAGCTTGAAGAAGGCACACCAAAGCTGATTATGATGCTTAGTGTGGAAGCTAAAGGCTAGCTAAAGAGGTCCAACGTGCAAGAAAGGTCTAACATGCAAGAAAGGTCCACGGGGGTTCATATAAAGCCTTGGGAAGTAATTTAAGGCCCATGGACAGCTCAAATAGTGTGGGGCGTGTTCTTATGTTGAAGGGATTTAGTTTGGTTGTTTCCATACTTTATATTTTCCTTAGTGGATTAGGATTTTGTTTCCATACTTTATATTTTCCTTAATGGATTAGGATTTTGTTTCCGTACTTTATATTTTCCTTAGTGGATTAGGATTTTGTTTCCATACTTTATATTTTCCTTAATGGGTTAGGATTTTGACTTTGTAGCTTTCCTTTTCCCATTAGAATTAGGGTTTCGGATTTATTTGTGCCTTTTAGTATAAATAGGGCCTTATTTTTCTTGTAAGGGGACTTTTTGACATATTATTATTAAAAAAATTTTAATTCTTCTACAAGTTCTTCTTGTGAATTTTCGTGTGAGAGAGATTAGAGTGGATTCTTTAATTCTTTCTTTGCATCAAGAATTAGTTTTACTTATCAACGAGAGTTGTGGCGTTTTCCTTCTTCTTACCAACTAAATCCTTCAATCATAGTGAGTTCGTGTCTCTTTATAGGCATTGGGTTCCTTAGGAGGTGATTATCAAGTTTCAAGGAGTTCTCTACCATTGTTATACGTTGGGTTTGCTGCCATCGTTGCTAAGGGTCCGCGTCACCATGATAATGACAAGAAAGGTCAGCTTCACCCCAACAGTAAAGCTATAAGAGATCCACATCAAAAAGGACCCTCAATACTGATAAATGGATGGAAGATTCGGTATTACATAAAATGGTTGATCCGAGCAAGTATAGCAAAAACCCTTGAGCGTATTGCTTGGCCATTTCTCCATGAACCAGTCCAGCATAGTTCATCCAATGATTCCGAAAGGGATCAATTTTTATCTTGCACGGCTCTTTTAATGAAGGTTCTGTAGACCCTTAATTTTTGACCCAGTCCGGTCCAATATATTTCATATAGTCCAAAATAATTTTTGTGTTATTTTAATTAAATAATATTTATTTTAGTACTTATTTTTTTATAAAATAAAAATAAAAAAATTGACGATGGAAAAATCGGCGATGAAAAATTAAGAATGGCCCGCAGGCCAATTTTTGCCCACTGCCCCAGCCAGCTACCGCAGCTTTTTTGCCAGCGCAATTTTTCCGCAGCAGTTTTTTTTCGCCGGTGAAATTTTTCCCACGTAAATTTTTTCGAAACCAAATACAATTAGGTTTCGGTTTCCTTTTCTTAATTAATGTTAGATTCCGTGAATAACTAAAATTAATCATAAAAATCTTATATAAATAAGGACTAAAGCAACACAAAAAGGGGGTTGAATTTGGAGACCGAAAGGGAGGAGGAAAACTTTGAAGAATTCCTTCTGGCAGTGAAATCGATCAGACTTATTGAGAGAAGAAAACAAGAAATTTAATTCATCAAAGGCAACAAAGCTTGTCTTTGTTCTTGTTCATCCAAGAAACAATTTTTGGTGTAACCAACAAACGAAGGTATGAATTTCTTTATTTGTTTCATTAATTTACAGTAGCTTCATCCCTCAAGATCAAAAATTGTTATTTCAGTTTCTTCAAAATCAAAAAACCCTAGAACCTTCATTTACCTTTTCTAAAGCTTAAAAATCTTAATTCGTCTCTTTGTTTTTCAAAAACCTTAAAATAGTTGTTTTTGTTTCTTCAAAATCTTAAAACCCTAATCTGCCTTCCAATTTTCCAAAACCCTAAATTGAATCTGTTTCTTTTCAAAAACCCTAAAAAACATATTGTCTGTTTCTATAAACCTTAAATCATTTTGTTTATCTTCATAAAGCTTCATAAAATCATAAATTGTTTTGCCAAATTCTAAAATCTAATACATTCTCCGAAAACACCAAAAACCTCAATTCAACTTTAGAATCAAAACTAGCTAACCTAAACCCTAAAGTTTTCTAAACCCTAATCCTTTAAACCTTAAAACCTTATAAACATAAATATTAAAATTCAAACACAGTAAGCCTAAAAATCATAATTCAGTAGCTAATAATCATAAATCCAATGTTTTAAAGTGTTCAAACCCTAATTTCATGATTTCACTCCTCAAACACTAATTTGGTTAATTAAAGAACCTTATCAACCCTTTGAATCATAAAACC
Organism: Garcia nutans; assembly: GCA_947685225.1. Lineage (NCBI taxonomy): Eukaryota > Viridiplantae > Streptophyta > Magnoliopsida > Malpighiales > Euphorbiaceae > Garcia > Garcia nutans. The sequence continues at coordinate 40,429,845 of CANTUV010000024.1, forward strand.
TTGCTCCATCTCAATTCATATTTTCAACATCTTGAAGATGAAAGCCATAAATGTGAAGCATTGTGTCATTCCAATGCAAGACTTGAACAAGCATCTGAAAGGAACTGATCACCTCGGTCTGTGGGTCGATGGAATGACTGTAAGTATTATTCATGCATATCAATCGCACTTTCTTATCATATATTGTCTATTCTTTGTCAAAGTGAACAGCAAACACTCTGTGAAGTAAAGAATCAAAAGAAGATATCAAATCAGGGGGGCATGGAAAGCCCATTGCTTGAGAAAGCTCCAGTAATTTTGCAAAGAGAAGAAATGCGTGCTTGTGCGAAGAACTAGACAACAAAAACATCAATCAAAGCTTGCATGGAAAAAATCTTTGGTTTGAGCCTACACAGGGGGCAAAGTTTCTCCTTTTCAATTTTTTAAGTTTATATACCAAACATTTTCAAACTCACTTGAAAATATTTTGCCACGCAGGGGGCAAGGAGAAGATATGAGGGCCAACTAAAAATAGTTGAACTTTTGCAAAAGGAACAATGAAAGATTGGAACAACCAGTTAAGCCAGAATCCTCAACTGATAAAAGGTCAGTGAAATCCAATTCAATCTCGGGTCCAAGCACCCAAATCCAATCCAATTTTGGGTCCAAGTACCCAATCATGGGTCCAAGTACCCAAATCCAATCAAGTTTCGAGTCCAAGTCCCTAATCTCAAGTCCAAATACCCAAATTCAATCCAGTCTTTAGTCCAAGCACCCAAATCCAATCCAATTTGGGTCTAAGTACCCAATCTCAGGTCCAAGCACCCAAATTCAATTCAGTCACGGGTTCAAATATCCAATCTCAGGTCCAAGTACCCAAATCAAATTCAATCTTGGGTCCAAGCACCCAATCTCGGGCCCAAGTACCCAAATCAAATTCAGTCTTGGGTCCAAGTACCCAATCTCGAGTCCAAGTACCCAAATCAAATTTAATCTCGGGTCCAAGTACCCATATCTAATTTAATCTCGGGTCTAAGTACCCAATTTCAGGTCCAAGTACCCAATCTCGGGTCTAAGTACCCAAATCAAACCCAATCTCGGGTCTAAGTACCCAAATTAAATTCAATCTCGGGTCTGAGTACCCAAATCAAATTCAATCTCGGGTCTAAGTATCCAATTTCGGGACTGTTGTGGAACAACGAGCACACCATAAGGACGAGCAAGGCCTAGGACGTGAGGACCAAGTTGAGGAGATCATCAATCCAATTATTCTGCCACAAGGTCCTATAACTAGATCGTGAGCCAAAAAGATTCAGCAAGCACTAATTTGCCATTTGCAAGATTTGGTGAATTTGGCTAACTATGGTTTGCAAGGAATTACAAGCTTGGAGACAAGACCAAAGGAAGTCAATTACAACTTGCAACAAGTTGTAATTCACGAATGAGGCTTGTAATTAATATGTATTAAGGCCCACTAGTTATGCTCATTTAAAAAGTAAGGGCCCTGTTTGTTTGGTATTAAATTAGGACTTTGATTACTTTATTATTTCTTAAAATTTGATTAGAAAGCCAAACGCTACTTAATAACCCTAATTAGGGTTTAGCTATTTATATCTCATTTAGGGTTGTAAGACATCAGTTTTGAAGTTTTGAACGAATTAATTAACCTAAAGCCGAATTGCTTTTATCTTTGTGTTCTTGCTTGAATACATGCTTCAGAAACATTCAAGTAGTTTGATCAACTTTCTTGTGGAGTGTTTCGAATCTGGGATTTAGGAACTGACTTGTTTCGAAATCTTGGATCTTTGATCAATTCAAGGTAATCTAAAATCTAACCTAATCCTTGGGGATTGTACCGAATTCGACTAGGGGTTTTCAAGTTAATGCTGTGGGGGTTCGAAATCAAGGGGTTCTCAGGCTTATTCTTGGAGGTTTCGTATCATTTGGTATCAGAGCCTACGCTCTAGATCAGGTTTTATCCCTTCCAATTCGTATTCGTTTCTTCTTTTGTTATTTGCATTTTTGTTGCTTTGTTTCAATTGTTCAATTCGTTCTCTTGTTTTCCTTGTTCCTCTGAATTGTTTTCTTTGTGGGTTATTTTCGTTTTCGTTTTCTTCACCTGCTATTTGCGTTTTTGTTTCCTTTGTGGGTTACTTTCGTTTTCGTTTCTTCTCTTGTTAGTTTTGTTTTGTTTCTTTGTTATTGATCCTTGAATCATTTTCGTTTTTCTTTCAAAGTCAAAAATTCAAAAAAAATTCCTTTAGGGTTCTAATTTAGTTTTCGTTTTGTGTTTAGAGTCTTATTTCAATTTCGAATTCAGTTTGCCTTTTAGTCCAAATCATTTTTCTTATTCTGCAATTGGGTTGGTTGATTTGTTCCGAATTGGTTTGTTCTATCTATTCCGAATTGGATTTGTTCTATTGTGGATTTCCGAATTGGGAATTTAGGTTGCTTTGTTCAAATTCGAAATTGTGTTCTTGATTGTTGATTCGAAATTTGTTGATTCGAAAGTGTTCTAAATCCGAATCTTATTTTTGTTAATCATTCTGATTCTGTTTCGAATTTCCAAGAAAGTGTTTCAAACAAATTTCAAAAGGAAAGCTGAATTGGTCTAAAGGAAGTCTTGATTATTTATTCTGTTCCAATTTCGAGTTTCAAAAGGACGTCCTCTAAATTGATCTTCTTCTTGTTACCTGATTGGAAAAAAAAAAGGTTTTGTGTGGTGTGTGAATTAGGGCTGCCCATCTTGAGATAGTGAGAGGGAGCAAAAAAAAAAAAAAGAGTACAAAAGTGCTTCAAGAAATTTTTTTCGTTTTCCTTGTTATTTAGGTGATAACGGTCGAATCTGGATAGGTTAGAAGTAACCAAAATTTTGTCACGAAATTTTGACAAATTTGAGGGGTTGTTTTTGATTCAAATTTCAGATTTTGGGATACTACACACGGAGGCTATTTGAGTTGTTTCATAAAGTGTGATTCACCTAAGAACATAAACGAAATCAGCTTGAGAGGTGTGAGCTGAACCGTGAGTGATTTCATATATTGAGTGAAACACGAGAGACCAACCTTCATCTATTGAGTGTAAACACGTGAGGGAGTGTTGTGAGGTCTTTTTATTTGTTTTGTGCTAACCTTTTATTGCAGAAAACATGTCTGAAAGTGATAGCAGGGGTGTTCCGATTGATCCAGCTCGATTGCGTGAGGCGCAGCAAGCTGAATTTACACATTTATACCGCACTATGGAGAACATAACAGAAACATTGGAGCGCATGGATTTGAGGTTGCAGAGTGTTGAAAGAGCCACACCGGAGCGCATTGAGAGGCAAAGAGGTGGCAGAAATCGAATGCAACATCCTGAACTTTTGGAAGATGAAAATGAGCTTGAGGAGGATAATGCAAGTCTGGTTGGAGGAGCTCTACATAGAGGTGGAGGTAGAGGAGGACGTGGTGCTGGTAGAGGTAGAGGAAGGATCAATAATAATCCTTTCTATGGTAGAAATCATGGTGATGATGAAGTCGTTGATAGGAGCTTGGGAAGCATCAAGCTGAAAATTCCTAATTTTCGTGGTAAATCAGATCCAGAAGCTTATTTGCAATGGGAGAAGCAGGTTGACCTCATATTTGATTACCATAGATGTAATGAGGAAAAGAAGGTCAAGCTTATTGTTACTCAATTTACAGATTATGCTATAGCTTGGTGGGATCAGTTAGTGACTAGTAGAAGAAGGAATTTGGAGTATCCTATTGAGACTTGGGCTGATCTTAAATCAGTCATGAGGAAGAGGTTTGTGCCTAGACATTTCCATAGGGAAATCATGAAGAGACTTCAGGTTCTCAAGCAAGGAAGTAAAAGTGTTGATGACTACTACAAAGAGATGGAGATGTTGATGACTAGAGCTAACCTAGATGAGGATGTAGAGGCTACTATGGCACGTTTCTTGGCTGGTTTGAATTCGGATATTGCTGACCAGGTTGATTTGCAGCCATATGTGGAGTTAGAAGAGATGGTGCATATTGCCATCAAGGTGGAAAAACAACTCCAAGGAAGACGACCATCAAGGTATTATTCAAAACCTGTTTCTAATTCTTTTTCTCCTTGGAATAGGGAAGGAAGGAGTGATTACAAGGAAAGAAACAAGGCTGGTCAAGATAGTGGGAAAGTGAAGGCCGAATCAAGTTCTAAAGACAAGTCCAAAGTTGAAGAGCCTAAGCTGCAAAATCGAGATATTAAGTGTTGGAAGTGCCAAGGTGTGGGACATATCAGCAAAGAATGTCCAAACAAGAGAGTTATGACCATGAGAAATGGTGAGATAGTGACTGATGAAGAGGAAGATGACAATGAGAGTTGTAACACCCCTATCTCCGGTACATGCACACTACAAACACCATAATGTAATATACATGCACTGAACATAGGGACGCTACGGATTTTCTTCAACATTCAAAACGTTTAAAAAAATGATTCCATAATCGTTCTCATTATACATTATAGAAAATAAGTCATTAACTTGTAATATAAAACAAAATAGATATATATATTTATACCTTACTTAATACGCAGCGGAATTTATAAAATATTTACATATATGAAAACATTTAAATCCATACTTACAAATATACATATATTTACACTAAAATCAATTTTTTACAAAACATAAAGTAATTTACATGATTGGCAGCTTTTCTCTGATCTTTAAGTCCCACAACAAACTCTTCAGTATCTACTCTCACTCGGTCTCGATGAACTTTCGGGTTCAACTCTATCACCTGCACGATCAACACTATCGCGCTAAGCCAACGGCTTAGTAGTACAAAACATGCTAACATTATGCTTGTATGCTATGCAATGTCACACATTCCATTAATATCAACATCATAAGTGAAGAGCTAACATCAAACCTTTGCCTTTCACAAATCATAATCATATAAACATATCACATCTCAAAGTTCTTTCATGAATTTCATTATTCAATTATTTTACCATCAATGAATCACATATAAACAAAGACAAGCATGGGCCCAAAACACACTAATATGCCATTCAATTTTCAGAGTTAATGCTTTGGTTTTATCACATTTATCATTATCACATATACCCAACTAGGCTTCAAGGATTAGGTTCAACCAAGCTTCAAGGGGAACAAAGCATGCTAAGCTTCAACCCAACTTGGCTTCAAGAACCAATCCAACCTAGCTTCAAGGGTGGTAACATCTCAATTAGGCTTCAAGGGCCAAGTCCAACCTAACTTCAAGAGATTGTTACTCATATTAGGCATGCCACCAACAACAAACTCTGAAAATGGAATAACACATTAGCCACACAACTCATTTATTATTTCATTATCATTTCCATTCTCAATTCTCATCATCATAGCCAAATACAATGGATTCATATCTCATTAAAATCATATTAGCCAATCACAATGGCCTCATATCTCATCATGTTTCACTTCACATTATCACATTTTATTTTTTAAGTATACATAGCCAAATACATTAAACTTTATCACATAGGCATACATGCCTCAATTATCTCAATTTACATTATGCATATGGCATCATGGATATAAACATAACAAAGGACATTATTCATATAAGTCAATCATATCATCCAATGAATATATGCAACAATGACATGTTTGTACTTACCTCAATAACAATGTATACAACTCTTAACACTTCCTTGTCCAAGATCCTTTCACTTAGATCAATGATCAATCCCTCTCTTCAAACCCTAATCCAAAAATAATAACATATACTTACTTAGGGATACACAAGAGATAAACAATTTAAAAGTGAACTAGGGCAAACCCTAAACTTGACACGTTCACCCACACGGGCGTGTCCATGACCGTGCCCTAACTTCACCACACAGAAGCATTTACACGCTCAACAACATGGGCGTGTTCCTGGGAGTGTAAATTCTCAAATCTTACAGTAGCTATGACACGCTTAATAACACGGGCGTGTTACTGGTCGTGTTACACCTACTGCCTCCAACACTATTGACACGCCTAAAGACCCTGGACGTGCTCATGGGCGTGTCCGACCAAAAACTCAGAATCCGGCCAAACCAACCAAACACTCAACAACACACTTCTATCCACTAACATTCACTTCAACCAATCTTCACAAAACATACCCAAAAACCTATCTCAAACTTGCAACAACACCAAAACAAACCAAAACACATATCAAACACAAAACACAAAATCATCTCAAACCCTAACCACACAACCAATACCATCTTTTCCAACCAACTTACTCTTTCTTCAATTCATCCTTAAAATCCATGATCAAGACAATCAAAAACTCTTAAACATCTCAAAACCAAACAACACACTCTTAAATCATCTATCCAACTCAATCAAAACTTCAAATAAAAAAAGAAATCAAAAGAGGACTTACCAAAGTAACAAAACTTCTTGAATCAACAACTTGATCACTTGAATCTTCCTTCACTTTGAACTTAACACATCAAGATCTTCTCTTTGTCTCTTGCTTTCCTTTGTCTATGGAGAAGCCGGCCACACAAAGAAGAAAGAAGAAATGAACCACAAGAAACAAAGTCAACTCTTCTTTTAATCTCCACCAAGTGTTTCAATTAAAGCAATTACCAAAACACCCTTCTACAAATTGTTTTGTTTCTTTTTAAAACACTTGCCCTTTTTAGTCATTTCACCAATAGCCAAATAAATATCTTCATCCCTTGACTCTCCATTTTGACCAATATATATATATATTATATATATCACCATATAAACAACATATACATTTCCCTATACACAATACTTCCCATTCAAACAACACATATACATTCTCTTTCAATTTCTTTTCTTATCAACATAACATATACACTTAATTCAAACAAACAACAATTATATTCAAACTTCTAGGGCATACATTGGGATATTACAATTCTCCCCCTCTAAAAAGAAATTTCATCCTCGAAATTACCTGATATTATCTCTGAAACAGCTGAGGATATTGATCTCGCATAGATTGCTCACTCTCCCAAGTTGCTTCTTCTCTTCCATGATTCTTCCATAGAACATTCACCAAAGGCACCTTCTTATTCCTCAACTTTTTCACATTTTGAGCCAAGATAGCAACTGGTTCCTCTTCAATTGTCAGATCTGGACTCGCTTCGATAGATTCAATTGGCAACACATGAGATGGATCTGATCTGTACCTCCTCAACATAGAAACATGGAATACATTATGGATCCTATCCAACTCAGGTGGCAAAGCAAGCCTATAAGCAACTGGCCCAACTCTTTCTAAAATTTCATATGGTCCAATGAAACGAGGACTCAGCTTTCCTTTTCGACCAAACCTCAAAATTTTTTTCCAAGGAGACACTTTCAAAAATACTTTATCTCCCACATTAAACTCTATGTCTCTCCTCTTCAAATCTGAATAAGATTTTTGTCGGTCTGAAGCTATTTTCAACCTATCTCGAATCATTTTCACTTTCTCTTCAGTTTCCTTAACCAAATCAGGACCAATTAACTTACCTTCACCAAGTTCATTCCAACATAGAGGTGTCCTACACCGTCTACCATACAACGCTTCGAATGGTGCCATACCAATGCTAGATTGATGACTGTTATTGTATGCAAATTCCACAAATGGTAAGAATCTATCCCAACCTCCAGAGAAATCAATGACACAACTTCTCAACATGTCCTCGATAATCTGTATCACTCTCTCTGACTGTCCATCTGTCTATGGATGAAAAGCAGTGCTGAAGTGCAGTCGAGAACCCAAAGCACCATGTAAACTCTTCCAAAACCTGGAAGTAAACCGGGGATCTCGATTAGACACTATAGAAATTGGGATACCATGCAACTTCACAATCTCATGGATATACAACTCAACTAACCTCTCCAAAGAGTAATCCATCCGAACCGGAAGAAAATGAGCTGTCTTAGTCAACCTATCAACAATCACCCATATAGCATCGTGCTTCTTTTGTGTCAATGGTAAACCAGATACAAAATCCATGGTTACTCTATCCCACTTCCATTTAGGCACTGACAACGGTTGAAGCAACCCTGTTGGAACTTGATGCTCAGCTTTTACCTTCTAACATGTGAGACATTTGGATACAAAATCTGCAATGTCTCTCTTCATACCGGACCACCAGTAAAACTGCCTCAAATCATGATACATCTTGGTATTGCCCGGATGCATAGCAAATACTGACTGATGTGCTTCTTCTAAAATAATCCTTCTCAAATTAGCATCATCAGGTACACACAATCTGTTCTTAAACCAGAGACTCCCATCATCTCTCACAATAAAATCTTGACTCTTTCCACTCTGGCAATCTGAAACAATCTTTTGAACCTTCTCATCAACCAACTGAGCCTCTTTAATCTGATCCAATAAAACTGGTTTCAATTGCAACTGTGCCAATAATGCACCATCATCACAAGATATAAATCTAGCATGCAACGCTCTTAACTCAACAAGAAACGAGAGCGAATAAGCAGTCAAACCTGCTAAAGACTTCCGACTCAAGGCATCAGCCACAACATTTGCTTTACCTGGATGATAATCAATCAAACAGTCGTAGTCTTTAATCAACTCCAACCATCTCCTTTGTCGAAGATTAAGCTCTTTTTGGACACCCAAATATTTTAAACTTTTATGATCAGTGTAGATAAAACACTTCTCCCCATAAAGATAATGTCGCCAAATCTTCAATGCAAACACAATGGCTGCCAACTCTAAATCATGGGTCGGATAATTTAGCTCATGCGGTTTCAACTGTCGAGAAGCATAAGCTATAACTTTACCTTCTTGCATCAAAACACAACCCAAACCACTATGTGAAGCATCACTGTAAATCACATATGGTTTATCTTCTACAGGTACAGTGAGAACAGGCGCTTGAGTTAACATCTCTCTCAACTGCTCAAAGCTAGTCTGACACTGATCTGTCCATACAAATCTAACTCCCTTTCGAAGTAATCTGGTAAGTGGAGTAGCTATCAAAGAGAATCCTTTCACAAACCGTCGGTAATAGCCTGCCAAACCCAGAAAACTTCTAACTTCAGTTACAGATTTTGGTGGACTCCAATTCAAAATAGCTTCAACTTTACTCGGATCAACTCTAATACCCTCTGCTGAAACTATGTGACCGAGAAAAGTTACTTGGTCAAGCCAAAACTCACACTTCGACAATTTAGCAAATAATTGCTTCTCTCTCAAAATTTGCAACACAATCCGCAGATGCTTGTCATACTCTTCCTCATTACGCGAATACACCAAAATATCATCTATAAACACTACCACAAACTGATCCAAATAGGGCCTAAACACCCTATTCATCAAATCCATAAAAACTGCAGGTGCATTCGTCAGACCAAAAGGCATAACTAGAAACTCATAATGTCCATACCTGGTCCGAAATGCGGTCTTAAGAACATCTTCATCTCTGACCCTCAACTGATGGTACCCTGATCTCAAATCGATCTTAGAAAACACTGCTGCACCCTTCAATTGATCAAAGAGATCATCAATTCTAGGCAGTGGATATTTATTTTTAATAGTCACCTTGTTCAATTGCCTATAATCGATACACAATCTCATAGTACCATCCGTCTTCTTTACAAACAAAATAGGAGCTCCCCACGGTGAAACACTAGGGCGAACAAACCCTTTATCCAACAACTCCTGAAACTGCACCTTCAGTTCCCTCAATTCAGCAGGTGCCATTCTATAAGGAGTAATAGAGATAGGAGTGGTACCAGGAAATAGTTCAATACCAAACTCCACCTCTCTTTCAGGAGGTAACCCCGGCAACTCCTTTGGAAACACATCTGGAAACTCTGAAACTGTGGCTATACTATCAGGTTGAGAACCCTTCACTCTAGTATCCACCACATGAGCAAGGTAAGCATCACACCCTTTTCTAATCAATCTCCTAGCTACAACAGCTGAAACAAACAAGGATGCTAGCTGTTCCTGCTCATTAGATACTATCACTTCTCTACCATCACCAGTTCTCAAAGTAACAACTTTCTTTTTACAATCTACCACAGCTCCATGTCTAGATAACCAGTCCATACCTAGAATCACATCATATTCCTTAAATGGCATCTCAATCAAATGCCCAAGGAACTCCTCACCTTGCACCACTACTACACTATCTCGGTGTACTTTACTAACAATCACACCATGCCGTAACGAATTTGTCACCAATACATCAAATCCTAGGGTTCAGCATGCACATCAAACACAGGCAAAACAGATGCACTAATATATGAATGTGTGGATCCGGGATCAATCAAAGCAAGTACTGAAAAACCAAATAAAGAAAAAATACCAGCTATGACTGCCGAAGCATCTGGTTGCTTCTGCATCACATAAATCCTCTGAGAAGATCCAGCCTCCTCTGGTCTACTCTCCCTGGATGTAGAACCTCCTCTAGAACTGAACCCAGATCTGCCTCCTCTGCTAAAACCTCTGCCTCCTCGACCTCCTCTCACACTAGGTCGGGAAGCTGTAGTATCCACTGGCATCCGCTCCTGTCTCTCGGGACAATCTCTCACAAAATGATCAGGAGATCCACATCTGAAACATACCCCTGCTACACCAGTCTTCCAACAAGTACCACCATGTGGCCTACCACAATGAATGCATATGGTTAAGGTGGATCTCTTAGTCACTGGGGTCGGAGCACTCGCCACTGAAGCTGTAGGTCTAGATCTCTGCCTCTGAAACTGTACTGACCTACCCGCTGGCCTCTGACTCCTACTAATTCGAGGAATAAAACTTCCTTTACCTCTTTTCATAGACGAAGACCCTGCCTCAAAATGGGGCCTTCTAACCCTGATCTCTTCCTCTGAAGCAGCTGCAACAGCCTGGGCTCTCTCCACACTCCTAGCTGCTGCCACAAGCTGGGAAAAATCATGATATCTAGATCCAGCCACATGACACATGATAGAGGGCCTCAATCCCTCCTCAAATCTTCTACATCTATCTATCTCATCAGATATAATACCCCCAGCATACTGGCTCAACCGAATAAATTCAACCTCATATTCAGTTACTGACCGGTTGTCTTGCTTTAAACTCAAAAACTCCATCTTCTTCATGTCTTTATACTCCCTCGGAGTATACTTCAATTCAAACTCTCTCAGAAAATCAGCATAGGACAATGTTGGTGGATCATCCATAGAATGGGGCACTGTCTTCCACCAATTGTATGCGTCCTTCTGCAACAATGATCTTGCATAATCAAACTTTTCCTCTGGAGTGGCTTGCAACTGAACAAATATTCTCTGTACTTTGTCTAGCCACTGCTCTGCTACAGCTGGATCAATGGTACCTATAAAATCTTCAGCTCCATACTTCCTTAACTTATCATACTGTCTCACTGATACCAAAGGCTGTGGGGGTGGTGGCGGTGGTTGCACTGGTGCTTGTCTCAAAGCCTCTATCACATGCCTAAGCCAAACTGGTGGAACCTCCTCACCAGCTGGTCTCCCCGATACAGAAGCAGGTATCTCTCCAGCACTATCCACTCTAGCTCCCTCTCTAATCTCATCAGGAGCTATACTCTCAGCACTACCCTCAACTGACTGACGTGAGTGAGAATCCATCACAACCTATATCTGCAAACACAGCAGAATACCTCTCATTAAAGATCAGAGACTGCCAATGCCAAACATGTATGTTATTCAAAAATCCACGTTTTAAAATCAAAACACTCTTTTTCTTACACTTTACCTAGGTTGAGAATCTCAAACCTAGGCTCTGATACCAAAACAATTGTAACACCCCTATCTCCGGTACATGCACACTACAAACACCACAATGTAATATACATGCACTGAACATAGGGACGCTACGGATTTTCTTCAACATTCAAAACGTTTAAAAAAAATGATTCCATAATCGTTCTCATTATACATTATAGAAAATATTAACTTGTAATATAAAACAAAATAGATATATATATTTATACCTTACTTAATACGCAGTGAAATTTATAAAATATTTACATAAATGAAAACATTTAAATCCATACTTACAAATATACATATATTTACACTAAAATCAATTCTTTACAAAACATAAAGTAATTTACATGATTGGCAGCTTTTCTCTGATCTTTAAGTCCCACAACAAACTCTTCAGTATCTACTCTCACTCGGTCTCGATGAACTTTCGGGTTCAACTCTATCACCTGCGCGATCAACACTATCGCGCTAAGCCAACGACTTAGTAGTACAAAACATGCTAACATTATGCTTGTATGCTATGCAATGTCACACATTCCATTAATATCAACATCATAAGTGAAGAGCTAACATCAAACCTTTGCCTTTCACAAATCATAATCATATAAACATATCACATCTCAAAGTTCTTTCATGAATTTCATTATTCAATTATTTTACCATCAATGAATCACATATAAACAAAGACAAGCATGGGCCCAAAACACACTAATATGCCATTCAATTTTCAGAGTTAATGCTTTGGTTTTATCACATTTATCATTATCACATATACCCAACTAGGCTTCAAGGATTAGGTTCAACCAAGCTTCAAGGGGAACAAAGCATGCTAAGCTTCAACCCAACTTGGCTTCAAGAACCAATCCAACCTAGCTTCAAGGGTGGTAACATCTCAATTAGGCTTCAAGGACCAAGTCCAACCTAACTTCAAGAGATTGTTACTCATATTAGGCATGCCACCAACAACAAACTCTGAAAATGGAATAACACATTAGCCACACAACTCATTTATTATTTCATTATCATTTCCATTCTCAATTCTCATCATCATAGCCAAATACAATGGATTCATATCTCATTAAAATCATATTAGCTAATCACAATGGCCTCATATCTCATCATGTTTCACTTCACATTATCACATTTTATTTTTTAAGTATACATAGCCAAATACATTAAACCTTATCACATAGGCATACATGCCTCAATTATCTCAATTTACATTATGCATATGGCATCATGGATATAAACATAACAAAGGACATTATTCATATAAGTCAATCATATCATCCAATGAATATATGCAACAATGACATGTTTGTACTTACCTCAATAACAATGTATACAACTCTTAACACTTCCTTGTCCAAGATCCTTTCACTTAGATCAATGATCAATCCCTCTCTTCAAACCCTAATCCAAAAATAATAACATATACTTACTTAGGGATACACAAGAGATAAATAATTTAAGAGTGAACTAGGGCAAACCCTAAACTTGACATGTTCACCCACACGGGCGTGTCCATGACCGTGCCCTAACTTCACCACACAGAAGCATTTACACGCTCAACAACATGGGCGTGTTCCTAGGCGTGTAAATTCTCAAATCTTACAGTAGCTATGACACGCTTAATAACACGGGCGTGTTACTAGTCGTGTTACACCTACTGCCTCCAACACTATTGACACGCCTAAAGACCCTGGACGTGCTCATGGGCGTGTCCGACCAAAAACTCAGAATCCGGCCAAACCAACCAAACACTCAACAACACACTTCTATCCACTAACATTCACTTCAACCAATCTTCACAAAACATACCCAAAAACCTATCTCAAACTTGCAACAACACCAAAACAAACCAAAACACATATCAAACACAAAACACAAAATCATCTCAAACCCTAACCACACAACCAATACCATCTTTTCCAACCAACTTACTCTTTCTTCAATTCATCCTTAAAATCCATGATCAAGAAAATCAAAAACTCTTAAACATCTCAAAACCAAACAACACACTCTTAAATCATCTATCCAACTCAATCAAAACTTCAAATAAACAAAGAAATCAAAAGAGGACTTACCAAAGTAACAAAACTTCTTGAATCAACAACTTGATCACTTGAATCTTCCTTCACTTTGAACTTAACACATCAAGATCTTCTCTTTGTCTCTTGCTTTCCTTTGTCTATGGAGAAGCCGGCCACACAAAGAAGAAAGAAGAAATGAACCATAAGAAACAAAGTCAACTCTTCTTTTAATCTCCACCAAGTGTTTCAATTAAAGCAATTACCAACACCCTTCTACAAATTGTTTTGTTTCTTTTTAAAACACTTGCCCTTTTTAGTCATTTCACCAATAGCCAAATAAATATCTTCATCCCTTGACTCTCCATTTTGACCAATATATATATATTATATATATCACCATATAAACAACATATACATTTCCCTATACACAATACTTCCCATTCAAACAACACATATACATTCTCTTTCAATTTCTTTTCTTATCAACATAACATATACACTTAATTCAAACAAACAACAATTATATTCAAACTTCTAGGGCATACATTGGGATATTACAAGAGTGATGATGGTGAGATGCCAGCATTGGAAAGTTGTAGTGATGGGAGCATTGAAGAACCAATTAAGGGTGACTTGCTGGTTACTAGGCGTGCTCTTAATATACAATTGAAGGAGGAAAACCATGAAGAACAACGAGACAACTTGTTCCATACAAGGTGTCACGTTCAAGGCAAGGCTTGTAGTATGATTGTGGATGGTGGAAGCTGTACCAATGTGGTAAGTACATTTTTGGTTGATCGATTGGGGCTGCCTATGAAACTTCACCCACATCCTTACAAACTTCAGTGGCTGAATGATTGTGGAGAGGTTAAGGTAAATCGACAATCTATCATTTCTTTTTCCATTGGTAAGTATCATGATGAGGTGTTGTGTGATGTGGTGCCAATGCATGCTGGAGAGATTCTACTTGGACGTCCATGGCAGTATGATAGGCGAGCTAAGCATGATGGATATCTCAATCGGTATTCATTCACTAAGGATGGACGAAAGACAATTCTGACACCACTCTCTCCAAAAGAAGTGTATGAAGACCAATGTAAAATGGAAAGAATGAGACTTGAATTTGAAAAGAAAGAAAGAGAGAGTGACAAAAAAATGAGTGAAAAAAATCAGATTGCAAATGAAAAGAAAGAAAGAGAGAGTGACAAAAAAATGAGTGAAAAAAATCAGATTGCAAATGAAAAGAAAGAGAGAAAAGAAAAATCAAAACAAATTCAGTTTGAGAAAAATAGAGAAGGAGAGAAGAATGTGAGTTTGTTAGCTAGTACAAGTGAGGTTAAACATGCTTTTTACACCAAACAGCCTATGTTTGTGCTTTTGTGCAAAGAGGCTCGTTTAGATACTACTGTTTCTAACCAATCTTTTCCTAGTGTGTTTGTTGATCTTTTGCAGGAATATGCAGATTTGTTTCCCGAAGAAATGCCTGATGAATTGCCGCCAATCAGAGGCATAGAGCATCAAATTGATTTCATTCCTGGAGCTTCCATTCCCAATAGGCCAGCGTATCGAGCTAATCCTTTTGAGACAAAGGAGATACAAAAGCAAGTGTAGGAATTGCTAGCTAAGGGATATGTGAGGGAAAGCTTGAGTCCTTGTTCAGTTCCTGTTATTCTTGTGCCAAAGAAGGATGGGATGTGGAGGATGTGCGTGGATTGCAGAGCCATCAATAAAATCACTGTAAAGTATCGTCATCCTATTCCTAGACTAGATGATATGCTTGATGAGTTACATGGTTCTTGTTTGTTCACCAAAATTGATTTGAAATATGGTTATTATCAAATTAGAATGAGTGTGGGTGATGAGTGGAAAACAGCATTTAAGACTAAATATGGGCTGTATGAGTGGTTGGTTATGCCGTTTGGTCTTACTAATGCACCTAGCACATTCATGCGTTTGATGAATCATGTGTTGCGTGAGCACTTGGGTAAATTTGTTGTTGTTTACTTTGATGATATTCTTGTTTACTCTAAGTGTTTGGATGATCATGTCATGCATGTGCGTGTTGTGTTAGACATTCTTAGGCGTGAGAAGTTATATGCTAACCTTAAGAAGTGTAGTTTTTGCATGGATAAGGTTCATTTTCTTGGTTTTGTGGTGTCTAGTCAAGGTATTGAGGTTGATGAGGAAAAGGTAAAGGCTATTAAGGACTGGCCGAAACCTAAGAATGCTAGTGAGGTGAGGAGTTTTCATGGACTTGCTGGTTTTTATAGGAGATTCATTAGAAATTTCAGTACTATAGCTGCACCTTTGAATGAGTTAGTTAAGAAAAATGTCGGATTTGTTTGGGGAGATGCACAAGAACATGCATTTAATGAACTTAAGGATAAATTGTGTAATGCACCCTTGCTTGCTTTGCCTAATTTTGATAAGACTTTTGAGATTGAATGTGATGCAAATGGCATGGGAATTGGAGCTGTTTTGATACAGGATCAAAGGCCATTGATGTACTTTAGTGAAAAGCTAAGTGGAGCGGCTTTGAAGTATCCGACATATGATAAGGAGTTATATGCATTGTTTCGAGCTTTGCATACATGGTAGCATTATTTGTGATCAAAAGAGTTTGTGATACATACTGACCATGAGAGTTTAAAGCATTTGAAGGGTCAAGATAAGCTGAATCGTAGGCATGCCAAATGGGTGGAGTTCATAGAAACATTCCCATATGTGATTAAATACAAGCGAGGTAAGGAGAATGTAGTGGCTGATGCGTTGTCGCGAAGGTATGTTTTACTTAATTCTCTTAGTGCTAGATTGTTGGGTTTTGAGCATATTAAGGGATTATATGTTAGTGATGTGGATTTTGGTGACATATATAATTCATGTGGTGATGTGGCTGTTTTGAAAGACTTTCATTTGTTTGATGGTTTTTTGTTCAAGAAAAGTAGATTGTGTATTCCTAAGTGTTCCATGAGAGAGTTGTTAGTTAAGGAAGCCCATGGAGGAGGCTTGATGGGTCATTTTGGGGTAAGTAAGACCTATGATGTGTTGATAGAACATTTTTATTGGCCTGGTATGAAACATGATGTGCATAAAGTTTGTGAGCATTGCATAACATGTAGAGAAGCTAAGTCTAGGTTGAAACCGCATGGTTTGTACACGCCATTACCTATTCCTAATGGATCTTGGACTGATTTGTCTATGGATTTTGTGCTTGGTTTGCCTAAAACTAGGAGAGGTCGTGATAGTATATTTATTGTGGTTGATAGATTTAGTAAAATGGCTCATTTTATACCATGTCATAAAACTGATGATGCAAAATTGATTGCTGATTTGTTCTTTAAAGAGGTTGTGCGGTTCGAGATGTTAAGTTTTTGAGTCATTTTTGGCGTGTTTTATGGGGAAAGTTGGGAACTAAGTTGCTGTTTTCTACTACTTGCCATCCTCAAACCGATGGTCAAACTGAGGTTGTGAATTGAACATTGATTACTTTGCTTAGGGCAGTAATAGAAAAGAATATTAGGATGTGGGAGGATTGTTTACCATTTGTGGAGTTTGCTTACAATAGGGCTGTTCATAGCACTACTAATTGTTCTCCATTTGAAATTGTTTATATGGTTTTAATCCGCTTACTCCTTTGGATGTTTTGCCATTGCCATCTAATGATTTTGTGAGTGTTGATGCTAGTTCAAAGGCAGATTTCATGAGGAAGTTACATAAGCAGGTTAAGGAAAGGATTGAGAAGCAAAATGCCAAAGTAGCTTCTAGAGTGAATAAAGGAAGAAAGCCAATGCTTTTTCAGCCTGGTGATTGGGTTTGGGTACATTTTCGCAAAGAAAGGTTCCCACAGCAACGCAAGTCTAAGTTAAATCCACGAGGAGATGGTCCTTTTCAAATACTTGAAAGGATTAATGATAATGCATATAAAGTGGATTTGCCAGGTGAGTATAATGTGAGTGCTTCGTTTAATGTTGCTGATTTAAGTCCTTTTGATGTAGGTGATGCTTATGATTCGAGGACGAATCCTTTTGAGGAGAGGGGAAATGTTGTGGAACAACGAGCACACCACAAGGACGAGCAAGGCCTAGGACGCGAGGACCAAGTTGAGGAGATCATCAATACAATTATTCTGCCACAAGGTCCTATAACTAGATCGCGAGCCAAAAAGATTCAGCAAGCACTAATTTGCCATTTGCAAGATTTGGTGAATTTGGCTAACTATGGTTTGCAAGGAATTACAAGCTTGGAGACAAGACCAAAGGAAGTCAATTACAACTTGCTACAAGTTGTAATTCACGAATGAGGCTTGTAATTAATATGTATTAAGGCCCACTAGTTATGCTCATTTAAAAAGTAAGGGCCCTGTTTGTTTGGTATTAAATTAGGACTTTGATTACTTTATTATTTCTTAAAATTTGATTAGAAAGCCAAATGCTACTTAATAACCCTAATTAGGGTTTAGCTATTTATATCTCATTTAGGGTTGTAAGACACCAGTTTTGAAGTTTTGAACGAATTAATTAACCTAAAGCCGAATTGCTTTTATCTTTGTGTTCTTGCTTGAATACATGCTTCAGAAACATTCAAGTAGTTTGATCAACTTTCTTGTGGAGTGTTTCAAATCTGGGATTTAGGAACTGACTTGTTTCGAAATCTTGGATCTTTGATCAATTCAAGGTAATCTAAAATCTAACCTAATCCTTGGGGGTTGTACCGAATTCGACTAGGGGTTTTCAAGTTAATGCTGTGGGGGTTCGAAATCAAGGGGTTCTCAGGCTTATTCTTGGAGGTTCCGTATCAGGGTCCCAGTACCTAATCTCGGGTTTAAGTACCCAAATCAAACCCAATCTCTGGTCCAAGTAATCAAATTCAATCTCGGGTCCAAGTATCCAATTTCGAATCCAAGTACCTAATCTCGGGTCTAAGTACCCAAATTAAACCCAATCTCGGGTCCAAGTACCCAAATCAAATTCAATCTCTGGTCCAAGTACCCAAATCAAATTCAATCTTGGGTCCAAATACCCAAATCAAATTCAATCTCGGGTCCAAGTACCCAATCTCGGGTTCAAGTATCCAAATCAAATTCAGTCTTGGGTCCAAGAACCCAATCTCAGGTCCAAGTACCCAAATCAAATTTAATATCGGGTCCAAGTATCCAATCTGGGGTCCAAGTACCCAAATCAAATTCAATCTTGGGTCCAAGTACCCAATCTCGGGTCCAAGTACCTAATCTCAGGTCTAAATACCCAAATCAAACCTAATCTCGGGTCCAAATACCCAAATCAAATTCAATCTCGGGTCCAAGTACCCAAATCAAATTTAATCTCTGGTCCAAGTATCCAATTTCGGGGCTAAGTACCCAAATCAAATTCAGTCTCGGGTCCAAGTATCCAATCTCGGGTCTAAGTACCCAAATCAAATTCAATCTCGAATCCAAGTACCCAAATCAAATTCAATCTTGGGTCCAAGTACCCAAATCAAATTTAATCTCAGGTCCAAGTACCCAAATCAAATTCTATATCGGGGCCAAGTACCCAATCTCAGGTCCAAGTACCCAAATCAAACTCAATCTCGGGTCCAAGTACCTAAATCAAATTCAATCTCGGGGCCAAGTACCCAATCTCAGGTCCAAGTACCCAAATCAAATTCAGTCTCGGGTCCAAGTACCCAATCCCAGGTCCAAGCACCCAAATCTAATTCAATCTCGGGTTCAAGTACCCAAATCAAATCCAATCTCGGGTCCAAGTACCCAAATCAAATTCAATCTCTGGTCCAAGTACCCAAATCAATCTCAGTCTCGGGTCCAAGTACCCAAATCAAATCCAAGTACCCATCCTCATAAAAAATCAATCAAAGATCTTATTGCTTTTCACTCTCTTTTGCCGTAGTCTCAGATCGTTCAAGCAGGGGACAAACTGTAGACCCTTAATTTTTGACCCATTCAAATCCGATAGTCTAAAATAATTTTTGTGGTATTTTATTTATTTTAATAATATTTTAATTACTAATAATATTTAATAATTATTTTTAATAAAAATAAAAAAATAAAAAAATCTGACAGATCAGCGAGCGATACGCGGCAGCCCATTTCGCCGCAGAAATTGTCTACGGTGAATTGGACATTGCCCAATTTGCCGCAGCCAATTCTGGGGTGAATTGGCTTGCCAGCTAGCCCACCGCGGCCGTTTTTGCCATCGCAGCCCGCGGGCTCGACAGCCCGCGTGCTGCCAATTTTTTGACCAAACCTTGTTTTGCCTAGTTTTCTAATTTTTCCTAAAGAATTGGTATTTCCTTATTAAAATAGGATTATGACTCTTTATTTTCCTATAAATACTAGCATTAAACACAAGGATGAGGGGAGGAGAAAAGAACCCTAGAATACGGCAATCAAAGAAAAAGAAGAGAGATAAAAACAGCAATGCCAGAAATAAATTATCAACAATCGAGGAGTATAACAACAAAGATTCATCAACTAACAGAGGCAGTGATCACCATGTTTGATCTTTGCTCGGCCAAAAATAAATATTGATGCAGGCAGTAGCTTGGAGTCAATATACAATTCGGTGGAACCTTCAACGCAGGTTTTGTGTCTTA
The DNA here is from genome assembly GCA_947685225.1 of Garcia nutans. Taxonomy (NCBI): domain Eukaryota; kingdom Viridiplantae; phylum Streptophyta; class Magnoliopsida; order Malpighiales; family Euphorbiaceae; genus Garcia; species Garcia nutans. Next base: position 40,450,203 of record CANTUV010000024.1, read on the forward strand.
ATCTTGAATTTGCTTAAACATTCAATTATTATATTGTCTTTGTTCTTACCGGTTTTCATTTATTTTTATTATCACTTTGATTTAATAGTATAAATTGATAAACCCTAATTATGTATTCTGTTCATTATTGTTTCATCCAATAGCTCAAAAATCCAAAGAATTCCAAAAGCCCCGAACTATCTTCTTAATTCTCTAAACCCTAATTTTCTTTACAGTTTCTAAAAACTTTAATCTTAATTGTTTCTATAAAACTTTAAACTATTTTCTTAAATCCTATGATTGAATATGTTTTCCAAAATATATAAAACCCTAAAATATCTTATTAATTCTTAAAAACGCTAACCCCAGTAAAACCCTAGTTTTCCTAAACCCTAATTCTTAAAACATCAAAACCAAATCAACATCTTAATTTTTCAAACCCCCATCCAATAAACCTAACAAACCTTGAAGCCCAAATCTAATAAATCTCATAAATATTTCTCTCCAGTAAACCTAAAAAATCTTAAACCCTAATCCCAATCTTTTAAAATTATAAACCCTAATGTTTTAAGGTTCCAAAACCCTAATTTCATGATATTAGCCTTAAACCCTAATTTGATTAACCAAAAACCTTACTACTTTCATAAATTTATAAAACCCTAATCCATTACATTTTTCCAAAAATCCTCACAATAGCCTAAATAATAAATATAATAATTTCAAAATCCCAAAAAACTAAATGTTAATTAAAGAACCCTAAATTAAGACATAAACCTAAATTTGTATCTTTATTGCTTTATTTAATTTTATATTTGATTATGTAGTTTATTATATGTTTTGATGGTTGATTTATTTAATTTATCATGGATGGATATTCTCTTTATTATTATGAATAATATTTGGCTGTTTTAGTATTAAAATTGTAAGAGGTATGTTTTCACTTTGTGGGTACCTCATTAATTAATTTCTATGTAATTTAAATTGTTTTTATATTTTGGACCAATGTAAAGGACATGTTTCCACCTTTTGGTGGATGTCCTATTTAGTTTAGACATGAACGATGTAAGAGCATGTTTCCATCCTCGGATGGGTGTCCATTTATTTGCTTTGTTTGGACATTGCTTTGATTTTAATATAATGATTTTTATTTTAATTGTTGTATGTAATATGGATAATATTATCATACTTAAGAATTTTCTTATACTAAGGCCTGCAAAGGAGGCCGTTTCCAATGAACCGGGCGTTGTGGGGGTGCTGGGCCATTTCTCACCTTCCCACACGTACCCAACTTTCCAAACCCATTAGGGGGTTCTAGATTCCTTAGGAATCGAGTCATCCACCCCTTTCTTTTTCCCGGCCCATCCGAGTGGCAACTCCATTTTCTCCAGACTTAGGCCCTTGTTCTCTAAGGTCCTGAGCCTAAACTGTGCCGAAGTAGTAAGAACCATTCCACCGGGAGTGGGGCCGAAAATCCCCACTCACAGACACCAAAAATGCCACAACCAATAAACATCTTTCATCACCCTTTTCAACTCCACACAACTCAACCAAAATCATCATTATTCCACATAATATTTATGTAAACATCAAAACAACTCAAACACAATCAACAATACACAATCATAACCATATTTCACAACTCAAAACTTACACAATCCACAACTTTTATTCTCTTCACCAAACTTAACCCTTTTCCTTCAATCCAACACAAAATCATAGAAAACTAGACAAAAGAACTTCAAACATACCAATTTCAACCATAAGCACAACTACATCAAATATCCAACACACTCATAAACACACTCTCAGAGGAAATCAAAGAAACAAGTTGAAAACTTACCAAATATGAAGAAAAATCCTTAAAACTCCAACTTGATCACTTGAAATCCTTCAATTGCTTGAGTTAGGAAGAAACAAAATCTCTTTCCCTTTCAATAATGGTGATGGCCAGCCCTCTTGGAGAAGAAAGAAAAAGATGAAAAAGATAGTCAACTCCTCTATAATCCACACAAATCCCACTTTTCCCTCTTTTAATCTCCACCAAGCAATTATATTAATATAACATCAAACCCAAATATGTCATCTTCCACTATCACTAATTAATATATAAATAATTAAAAATATCTCTCAACCTTGTCAAGATATTAACTTGTATATATCTTTATATACATAACATATACACATCTTCCTTTTCTCTTTTCTTTTTCACTTAATCAAATATATACACTAGTCTTTTAATTAATTTTCAACAATTAATATTTCCAAAATTTTGGGGTATTGAAATACTCAACCCATCTAAAATGAGAGAGCTAAATAGTATACTCAGGGTTTTCTATTATATTTACTAATAGCAACCATATTGGGTACCACTGAGTCTGCCATCCATTAGTCAGTACTACATGCACTTTCTAATTTAGATTGTGTGCCAACTTATGCATGGGGAAAAGCCAGTCTCACATGCCTCTATCACGGCTTTGATGTAATTTGTAGGAATAGAAGATCTTTTACTGGCTTTATGGCTTTATGTCCATAGAGAAGTGCCTGGAAGCCACACATACATACTCATCGCTATCATAAGAGTCGTTTAGCCTAGGGCTAAGTAAGAAAAATGATAATATTAATATCAAAACTTATGAGTAAAACAACTTACCTATTTGCTTTTCTGCAGGTGGACATAGCTTGGTAGAGGATCGAAGAGAGAAACAATTGGACTACATAAAACATTGATGGACTGCCCTTACAAGAGTGTCGTCGGATCATTGCTGGCTTAGTCTCTTGTGGTTGGTATCTTGGTGAATGAGTGTATAACTAGTTTCTCAGTCCTGACCAGCAGGGGGTAGTAGAAGATTTTCCATCATTTGTGTTGTTTACCAAATCCATATGAGAACCTTATTGGATTCGTGCTCATAATGGCTTTGATATTGGAGACCTTCTGCTTTTACTGGATGTCTCATATGTCCAATTCATTCGGGATCAACTGCTAAATATTGAGGTATCTCCTGCTCGCATTCGGGAGCTTCCCGGAGGTGAAGAAGAAGACATAAAAGTGGAGGAAAGAGAGGAAGAAGAATACAATGAAGAGGACAAAGATGAGGAGGAGGAAGGTGAGCCTTCTTCCTATTCTCGAGGCAATTCTAGGACTGGCACTTCTCAGGTAAACACTTTCCATTTTATCATTATGACTATTTAATCTTAATTTGTTCTGACTATTTTTTTGATTATTGTAGACTGCTGGTTCATTCAATCACGAGGCTAGACCTTCCTTCGTTGTTCCAGTTCAATGACAATTCTCACCAGTTCAACGACAATTTTTCCCATTTGGTCCTTCTCTTTAGCAAGATGTGCCATCTTATCCTCAAGGCTTCGATTTGAATTATCTGGTCTATCATCCTATTCCATAATGATATACGCTTATATATATGCATGAAAATGTATGTACTTACCTTTTCCTTATTTTGGCTCACAGCAGATGCTCGAAGAGAAGAATAAAAAGCTGCAAGAAGAGTTAGCTGCCAGTCATCAACATGCTACCCATTTTGAAGGATTGTATCATCAGGAGGCACAAAACTTTTTGGACTTTTATTTTTAAGGCATGAGGCATCCAAATGCTTCTTGTTCAAGAGGGCCTTGGACTGTCGACTATGATGCACCTCCTCCTTTCTCAAGTATTGAATATTATAGACCGACTCTTAGGGTAATAAAGGTTCGGTTGTTTCCTCTTCTAGTGGACTTTGGGAAGATGATATGGCTCCTCCTCCAACAAGCGATGACTTTCTCAGGGCTTTGTTCAATTATAGACCGCCTCCCTCCTCATAATGATTAAGTTGTATTATTTAAATAAAAGGCTTGTATTAATAATAATAATAATAATTACATTTTAGTTCTCCAACAACTTTGACTTTTCACCTTTTTTTTTTTACTTTTTTGTATCTTTTTTTTAAATCGTATATGTACACAGAATGTTCATGATGAATTCAAATTTGGATTCATCATGGATTAAAGTTTTCAAAACAATAATATACTTGGCATTCCGATAATCACTCAACATGAAGCCCTTTTCCAAGCGTGTCTTGGTTTCCAACAATTGCCTATTCCTTGTACACTTTGGTATACAAGCCAACATCTTATATAAATCTACTTCATTTTACCAATCATGCCATAATTCCTAACTTCAACAGATATAAATTAATGTCCTACGAATTTTATCATAGCAACTAGAACAATTCCAACAATTTTGATTTTTTCTTTAACTTCAAGAATGATTGAGCTTAATTTGAAGAAAATCAAATGTTTGTTTAAGACCATGAAAGTTATATATTGGGAATAAATATCTTGGTCTCAAATTAAAACTTTTAATTGCTTTCAAAATGTCAAATTGGACCATTCCTTTTTACATGCCATGGCTTCCTTTTGGGATGTAAAAACTAGGACTTTCAAGATAAACAACTTTGAAATTTGTCATGTGATCGAAGAATTTGAATCTATTTTCGGATATCCACGTGATCATCCAATGGCATTGCCTATACTAACTTCTAAGATTCATCAAAAGATACAGATGTTGTTTCAACTCTCAAAACCTGAAGTTCTGCAATTGACCAGAGGTGAGAAAATCATGCTCGGTCCTTTGATTCATTTTTGCACTTCCCATTAGGCTCCCACCAAAACTTAGGGACACATGTTCTATCTTTACTTGCTTAGTAAATTCTTGCTTATTTCTCCTGACGACGACATTGATCTACGAGTGTTGGATATCATGGAGCAAATGGAGGGGGGATTTTCACCACTACCAATGATCTTGGCTGAGACCTTAGTTGGATTGGATCAATTCAAGATCGATTCTTCAAGCAGGTTAGCTGGAAGTCCTTTGCTACTTTAGGTAATTACCTAAACTGCCCTTTTGGGTTTTCAATTTAGGTCTTTATTTTTATTGCTCTAACTTTTACCTAGTCTGCTCTTGTGGGTTTTTAGAACTAGCGAGTTGTCCTAATTTTTTCCGAAACCGTTTGACTTAGTCGACTTCTTTTTTTTTATTATTATCTATTGCTTCTGGTTTTTTCCTAGACTGCCCTTGTGGGTTTTAGAAGCTAGCGAATCGCCCTAAATTTTTCCTAGGCTGCCCTTGTGTGTTTTCAACCTAACGGGCTTCTTTTTTTTTAATTATGGCTTGTGTTTATAGATCTGGCTATAGAAGCGCCTCTGCTTACTCGACACCCATCTATGGACTTTATCAGATATTTATCATGACATCATTTTGCCAGGAAACTACTCCATCCTGCTTCATATGCCGAATGGATTAACTAGATCTGTTCACGAGCTGTGATTAACATCTTCTGATTGGTACCTTGGTGGAAGATTACCCATGTCACCATTTGGATGTATCTGATGTATGTTCCTCTTGCTACACTTCATCGAGGTACTTGCTATGATCCTCATCGACTTGATCACCAGTATGGAGCCAGGCCTCGAGGTTCTAAGTTTACTCTTGATTTGGAGATTCCTTATTTGATTGAAGCCTTCTTAGATTGACTGAAGCAAAGCTAGCCTGTATGCTACACTTATCATCTTCCACAAATTTTACATTGGTCAATTCCTTAGAAAAAAAATGATGTTAGGATGAATAATAATAATAATAAAAGATGTTTTCTTTCCTTTTATAATTTGTCATCACCTAAAACTATTGTGTTATTTATTTTACCCTAATGGTTAGAATATTTCAAAATAGTGAAAATAGAACAATTTTAATATTAAATATGTTTTATTGAATTTGGGAACAACTAAACATAAAGCCAGGATACCAGATCACTCATGTCGCCAACCAGCCCTTTCTGGTGTTTTAATTGAAAATTTTCTCTCAATTAGCCCTAATTGTTGCCTAGCCCGCCTTTCGGATTTTTGGAACAGCGGACTGCTCTAATTTTTGCCTAGGCCACCCTTTGTGGGTTTTCAACCTATTGAGCTCTCTTATATATATATATATATACCTGGTGCAAAGGAGGACTTCAGACAAGTGCAAGTCTGACGTTGCTCCAATTTATATTTAGGTTTCCAGCCTTATATACCACATTAAAGATTATAATTATTCTTTATATATTTTTAATATATGCTTTTAAATTATTTCTGTAATTTATTTTAATACAGTCTTTTACATTCTGTTTCTTATTTCTGTTTCTTATTTATTATTTTTAAATCTGTTTATATATGTATCCTAACTGTCTATTGTTTTTATTAAATCTTTTTAAGATTATTTCATCCCCTGTGAACGGTCCTTCAAATTTGCTGGTATCAGAGCAATCTTCTTTTAGGGGTGGTAGTAGATAGATATAGAACTGTTTACATAGTTAAATTTTTGACTTTTAGATCTAGAAGTGGACTTAGTGTTATCTAGGTATTGGATATGCAGTAAGACCCGTGTCAGCCGATGGATAGGCGTTTAGGGCAATAAGTCAGTGGTCGCTACCAAAACCAACATTAATAAACTTTAAAAATCTATTATTCAAAAATTTAAAAATGGAACCATTTCTATGTAAATCTGCTAGTACAACTAAATCAGATAGTTCTGAGTCATTAGAAGTTAAAAGGATAGTTAACAGAAATGAAGTAATTTTAGAAGATTTTAATAAAGCAATTGATAATTGGGTAATACCGAAGATAGATAAAGAACAGATTTATAAAATACCAAAATTAAACATATTTAAAAATGATTATATAATTAAAGCTGAAGAAAGAGATGTACAGTTAAGAAAACCCTTTGAGAAAATAACTTTACTTTCTGCAGAGTCAATAAAGCATCATAAAAATAAAAAAATATAAATATATACATATAGGATTAGTACAAATAGGTATAAAACCTTTAACTAGAGAAGGATTAAATACTAGTATTCTGGCTGTGGTCAGAGATGCTAGGTTTGTAAATTTTAATGACTCACTTTTAGGAACTATAGAAACCAGTCTGAGTAGTGGTCCAATTTCATTTGACTGCTTCCCAGATATAACAATTTCATTAAATGATCCAAATATATTAAAAAGTGTAGTACTGGAAATTAAAACACATAATTATAAAATGCTTGAAGGATCTATTTCCTGTAGCATTAATGTATAAAATAAATTATAAAGCTATGGTATCTGCTTTTGCTACAAAATATATAATGCAACCTAAATTAGGAGAAACTAAATTTTTACAGACAGACTTAAGTAAAGCTAATACAGTAATTCCTAAGACTATTCAGTGGAAAGATATTAGTCTCCCTGATGAATGGGTTTTAGAGGATGCTGTTCCTCTTCCTGAACCAAAAACTGTAGTTAAACCTAATATAAAACTTAGTAAAATTGAACAGTATGAAGACGGTAAAGTTAAATTAAAATTCAGTAGACATAGTGTAAGCAGTAGGTATTCAGACTCTTCCTCCTCTGTATCAACAGTAGATATAGGTAGAGCCTCACAGTTACCTTCTGTAATATATGCTTCATATAAAGAAAATGAACCTAAACCTGTATTGCAAACAGTAGTTAAGCCTAGGTATTCTACATCAGATATACCTGAATCTAGTAATAAATTAAAAGGTGTAGATTATAGTACAACAGTACCACATTTATATTATAATCCTACAGGAACAATGAACCCTTTGGAACCAAACCCTAATTATAATCAACCTCAAAATATAGAATATTCACCTTCTCTACCTATGTCACCTACAGCCTCCTTTATGACAGGAAATGTAGAAAGCATGGATAGAGAATTAAATGTAATAAATAAAGAATTTGTTTTTAATTATGATAAATTAAATAAAGAGTTAACAGCAGTTAAGAATAAAGATAAACTAGAAAATTTAATGAAAAAGGTAAAAGACTTTGGATCAGTTAAAGAAGAATATGTTGACATTATAAGAAATTATGAAGTTAATATGAAATTCTTTGATTGGTTTAAAAGAATTTATAGAGGAAAACTTAAAGCAGAGAAATTAATAAATCCAGTAACCATTAGAAATAAAAATACAAAATGGAAAGTAAAAGATAAAATTATATAGAGTGAACATCCACCTAAACTTCAAGTGTTTTCCTTCATGGGGATAAAGAAATAAATATAGCACCATTTAAAATAATTTCTGAAGATGACCCTAATAGGAAAATATTAGAACAAAATAATTATAGTAATGCACATCTAATAAGTATAAGGCAACAATTAAACAGAATAGAAGATACTATTAAAGAAAGTAAGATAGTAAAAGTTGAAAAAGAAGTAAAGGATAAAAAACTTAAGTCCCATGTTTTTAAACCTTTCGAAGTTTCTAAAACAGGACAAAAGGAAGTAAAATCTAAAGATTTAGATTTTGTTAAAGCAATTAAAGAACAATTAAGTAAAATTGACTCTTCTTCTGGATCAAAACAGGTAATTCAAGAAACACCTCAATCTAAAGCTTCTAAAACTATAAGTATAGTCACCCAAGAACAAGAATCAGAATCAGTTGAGGATTCTCAACCTGAATCTGAAGATATTGAAACCTTTAGTAAAGCCCTAGAGCCACAGATAAATCGTATAACATATAATCAATCTATAGTACCTAGAATGTCTGCCCCAGACTTAGGTATAACAGATAGACCAAATGTCCTATCACAATATAAGTATAATGCCTCTTCAGTATATGAATGGAACATTGATAGCCTATCATAATATAATATTCTGAGTCTTCTTCAACAGATGACAATGGCTGCCAATGCCTATAGAACCCAAACAGGAACTTCAGATAGAACTATAGCTGAACTCCTTTTAGCTGGCTTCACAGGACAACTTAAAGGTTGGTGGGATAATCATCTCACTGATGAACAACATTTAGAAATTTTAAATGCCGTAAAAACTTATGAAGATGGAATACCTATATTAGATGAGCTTGGTGATACTATTCAAGATGCTGTGGCATCACTAATCTTGACTATATCACTCCATTTTATAGGTGATCCTACTCATTTAAAGGATAAAAATGCAGAATTACTAAGTAATCTTAGATGCAAGAAACTTAGTGATTTTCAATTTTATAAAACAACTTTCCTTACTAGGATAATGCTTAGAGAAGATTCTAACCAGGCTTTCTGGAAAGAAAAATTCTTAGCAGGATTACCCTTCTTCTTAGGAGAAAAGGTGAGGAACCATATAAAACAAGAATTTGGAAACCCTATTCCTTATGACCTATTGACCTATGGACAACTGTTTAGTATAGTTCAAAAGGAAGGATTAAAACTTTGTCAAGACATAAAGCTTCAAAAATCATTAAAATATGAACTGAGAAAGACTAAACAAGAATTTGGTTCTTTCTGTAAACAATTTTATTATAGCATAACACATAAACATAAAGATTGTAATGGACAATCTTCTACTACAAGAAAATATAAGAAACCTTATAAAAAATATCACAAAAAGAGTTATAAGAAAAAATTAGATAAAGATGATTATTATAAAAAACAGAAACCTTATAAACCTTACAAATATAGAAAACCTAGTAGAAAACCATATAAACAAAAAGATAAAAAATTTACATCATATAAAGATTTAACATGTTATAAATGTGGAAGAAAAGGCCACACATCAAGATTTTATAAATTTGATAAAAAATTACAAGAATTAAATTTAGAAGAATCTGTATTAAACAAAATTTATGAATTATGTTTGGATTATTCAGATTCTGAAGAATATTCAGGATCTAAAGAATTAAATCAAATAGATGATATAGGATCAGAATCAAGTTCTGAATATAGTAGTAAATCATTAAATGTTTTAACTAAAGAACAAGAATCTATATTAGAAGCAATAAAATATATAAGTGATCCTAAAATTCAAGAAAAAATGTTAAATAAGATATTAGAAAATGATAAACCTAAAAACTCTATGTTACCTAGTACTAGTAAACAAACATACGATTTAACTGCAATATTAAACAAGAATAAAACAGTAAAAAATAAACCAACCATAAATGATTTACAAAAAGAAATTAAAGAAATTAAATTAGAGTTAAAAGAATTGAAGAATAAACAAGAACAAGATTCACAGATAATAAAATCTTTAATGAGCTCAACTTCTTCTTCTGATGAAGAAGCTGAAGAAGATATTGGACAGATAAATGATAAAGAAACTGATAATGAAATTAGCTTAATCAATAAAGATAAAATTCCTGATAATTTAATTTTTATGTTACATGAAATAACATCCAGAAAATATTTAATAAAAATAAAATTAAAATTTTCAGATAATTATAATATAGAAACTATAGCATTGTTTGATACAGGGGCTGATTTAAACTGCATTAAACCTAGTTTAGTACCAAAAAGATTTTGGCAACAAACTAATGAAAGTTTATCAGCAGCAAATAAATCTAAATTAAACATACTTGGTAAAGCAGAAGCATCAATTATAGATAAAAATTTAGAAATAAAGAATATATTTATTTTAACTAATATTCATCATATGGTAATCTTAGGAACACCATTTATGAATTTGATAACACCTTATTCAGTAAATGATGATAGTATAAGTTTTAAAGTTAGAAAACAAAAGATAATTTTTCCATTTTTAGAAAAACCTAAAAAGAGGAATTTAAATCTTTTAAAGGCTCATTCAATAAATGAATTACAAATAAATGCACTTATAAAAGCAAAGTCTGAACAACTTTGTAATTTAAAAAATAATTATCATTTACAAAAAATAAATGAACAGTTAAACAATAAATTTACACAAGAAAAAATTAATAAATTAAAATCTCAAATAGAAAAAGATTTGTGTGCTGATATTCCAAATGCATTCTGGAATAGAAAGCAACATATGGTTGATTTACCTTATGAAATAGGCTTTGATGAAAAGTCTATTACAACTAAGGCTAGGCCCATTCAGATGGCGCCCGATTTAATTGAATTTTGTAAAAAAGAAATAAATGATTTAGAAAATAAAGGATTAATAACTAAATCTAGAAGCCCTTGGTCTTGTGCTGCATTCTATGTAAACAAGGCCTCTGAAATAGAAAGATGAGCACCTAGATTAGTAATAAATTATAAACCTTTAAATAAAGCTTTAAAATGGATTAGGTACCCTATTCCAAATAAAAAAGATTTATTAGGAAGATTATATAAAGCAAATATTTTTAGTAAATTTGATATGAAATCTGGTTTTTGGCAAATTCAGATTAACCCTAAAGATAGGTATAAGACTGCATTCACTGTTCCATTTGGACAGTATGAATGGAATGTTATGCCTTTTGGTTTAAAGAATGCACCCTCTGAATTTCAGAGAGTGATGAATGATATTTTTAACCCTTACACTAAATTTTGTATTGTTTATATTGATGATGTTTTAATATATTCAACAACCATAGAAGAACATTTTAAACATTTAAAAACATTTTTTATGGTAATAAAACATAACGGTTTAGTATTAAGTAAAACAAAGATGTCTCTGTTTCAAACTAAGATTAGATTCTTAGGGCATTATATAGAACAGGGAATCATAGAACCTATAGAAAGAAACTTAGCCTTTGGGGATAGGTTTCCTGACCAAATAATAGATAAAGCTCAGTTACAAAGATTTTTAGGTTGTCTGAATTATGTTATAGAATTCTTTCCCAACCTAAATAGAACTATTAAACCCCTGCATGATAGATTAAAGAAAAACCCAGGTCCATGGACTGAGGTCCATTCTGGCATAGTTAGACAAGTTAAAGACCTAGTTAAAACTATTCCTTGCCTACATATAGCTGATCCCTTAGCCTCCAAAATAGTAGAGACTGATGCATTAGATATAGGTTTTGGTGGGATTTTAAAACAGGTTAAAGAGGGTAGAGAAGCCATAGTCCAATTCTATTCAGGACATTGGAGCCCAACCCAATTAAACTATTCAACTATAAAGAAAGAAAATTTGAGTATTGTTTTATGTATTTTAAAATTTCAATCAGATTTATTAAATCAAAAATTTCTATTGAGAATTGATTGTAAAAGTGCAAAAGATGTTTTGCAAGAAGATGTTAAAAACCTTGCCTCAAAACAGATTTTTGCTAGATGGCAAGCTATTTTGAGTATATTTGATTTTGATATTGAATTTATTAAAGGAGAAAATAATAGTTTACCTGATTTCCTTACTCGTGAATTCCTTCTCAGGAATCATGGGGAGAAAAAAGAAAACAGCCAATAAAGAAAAGGAAACCCTTAAAGATGACTCTCCTAAAGCCCTATCTGATCATTCAGATAGTATTGCAAACCCTAAACCTATCTCAGAGTATTTCTAAAATTGAGTTGGATATTTCAAAACCTTAAACTCAAATTGTTTCAGCAAATTTTCCTTTAAAGCAAAAATCATTTTGGTATAATAAAAATTTTTGGTTTACAGAATTAATTCCTGATTTTGGGACTGTTCAGCAGAACCCATGGTCTATAATAGAGTCTGTATATCCTAAAGGATGGTTTTTCAAACCAAAAGAATCTTCAAAACCCCAAGAATATTATCTCCATATTCTTGTAGATTCAGGCTCCTTATTTCTAAAGCACAATTACCTTCAGCAAGATAAGGCTGTCATAGCCTATTCTTCTTTTAAAATAAAGAAAATTCTCCATCCTTCTGAATGGGGAAAACCTTTGCACATTCCTGTGCAATTTAAAACCCTTCCTTCTTTATCATGCTATTCCTCATATAACTATTGGGATTATACCCTGTTTTTCCAAAACCCGGGTAAAACCCATTCCTGGCTCATCTATAATGAAACCAATTTAAAGATTAATAACCTCCCATCTTGGTTCGTTGATTGGTGGCATTATTGTGGAAATGATGAAAGAACTCTTCCACAAGATGTACTATTAGCTTACCAGCATTTTAAAGCCCACTTAAATCCTACACCTTTTGAGAGGAATTTTCCTCCTCTGCTTCTTTTTTGCTTAAATTTCAATATACCTTGGGTATATCAATGGTATTTTGACTATTCATTTCAGTCAGGTACCAGTATCCCTGTTATATTGAGAAAATCTAAAGTCAAGTGGTGGTCTACCTTTCGCAATTCTACCACTATTGAAACTGTTAAAGAATGGCTCCTTAAGAGAAACCATGGTGGTCTTGATCCAAGGCTACAAGCCTCTTTTGGAGCTCAAAGAGCCCAGAACATTGCCCTTCTTGCAGCTGCCAAGACTGCAGAAGATTATAAAGCCTTAATGGAACAGATGGTTGGGTCTCTTCCCTAAACATCTGAGCCCATTAAGCCCAGTAGAACCTGCTCTGCTGGATCTTCAACTAAAGTCCATTCTAAAGTCTCTAAAGCCTCATCCAGAAGAAGAAGATCTCCTTCCTCTTCTTCGGATTCCTCTACATCATCCATTACATCATCTTCCACCGAAACATCTGACTCGGATTACTGTCCCAGTAATGAGGATGATTGCTATGGTATATTGTCTCCCATCAGAGTGAAAAGTAAAGGTAAAATAAAAAAGAATAAAGAAAAAGAAAAAGAGAAAAAAGAAAAGAAAAAAGAAAAAGAGAAAAAAGAAAAGAAAAAAGAAAAAGAAAAGAGAAAAGAAAAAAGAAAAAAGAAAAGAAAAAGAAAAGAAAAAAGAAAAGAAAAGTAAAAAGAAAATTGAGTCAGAAGTTGAATCTGACTCAGATTCGTCTGATTAAAGGCAGGAGGAACCTTATTTCTCCACTCAGGTTGATAAAGTCAATAAAGACGGTGCCCACTGGCAAAATACTGTTCATCAACAGTATTCACCAGAGGAAAACCAATAGTAAAGTCAGAAGAACTGTTCATCCACAGTTCCCCACAGTAAAGTCAACAGTACCCCAGACAAGGTACTATTCATCCACAATTCCAGACGCGTGAAGGTACAGTAAAAGCAAAATAGTAACGACAGGTTACTATTCCTCTGCAGTGCCAAAGCATGTGACAAGAATAGTGGAATTTTAAAGCCTCTGTCTATATAATGAAGCTCATTCTGAAGGTAAAGGGGATCCGAAACACTTCTCTCTCAACACAGAAGACATTCAAGAACCTCTCAGCCTAGTTTTAGCTTCTTCCTTCCCTTTCTTCTTTCACTTATTATTCTTCCACTCCTGTACTCAACACCTATTGATCTCCTTGTATAAGGTAGTTATATTTTATAACTTATATTTTATAATTATAAATTGTATTTTATTCTGTATTGTTATTTCAATTAAATAAATTTATATTTTATTTATCTCATCTCTCATTTCATTATAAGTATGCTCTGTTTTAGTTCTTGCAAGCAAAAAACGAGCAAGTTGAGCTTGATCTGGAACTAAAGCATCAGAAATTATATTTGCACTACTTACAGACTGAAAATGACCTCTATATTCTATCATTTTCTGTCTTTCTTCTCTCTTTATTCTTCGCTGTATACTTATACGGGATCCGTATATTTATACCAGAGATAGTATAACTAGGTATACTAAAAGATATAGACATAAGAGTGTGTATTGATTAAAATATTCTAGACTTAAGATACAAGTTTAATTAAAGATTTAATTATAATCTTTAAAGTGGTATATAAGGCTGGAAACCTAAATATAAATTGGAGCAACGTCAGACTTGCACTTGTCTGAAGTCCTCCTTTGCACCAGGTATGAAACAACGCCGCCGTACCATTTAAAAGAGATTATAATTATTCTTTATATATTTTTAATATATGCTTTTAAATTATTTCTGTAATTTATTTTAATACAGTCTTTTACATTCTGTTTCTTATTTCTGTTTCTTATTTATTATTTTTAAATCTGTTTATATATGTATCCTAACTGTCTATTGTTTTTATTTAAGATTATTTCATCCCCTATGAACGGTCCTTCAAATTTGCTGGTATCAGAGCCATCTTCTTTTAGGGGTGGTAGTAGATAGATATAGAACTGTTTACATAGTTAAATTTTTGACTTTTAGATCTAGAAGTGGACTTAGTGTTATCTAGGTATTGGATATGCAGTAAGACCCGTGTCAGCCGATGGATAGGCGTTTAGGGCAGTAAGTCAGTGGTCGCTACCAAAACCAACATTAATAAACTTTAAAAATCTATTATTCAAAAATTTAAAAATGGAACCATTTCTATGTAAATCTGCTAGTACAACTAATTCAGATAGTTCTAAGTCATCAGAAGTTAAAAGGATAGTTAACAGAAATGAAGTAATTTTAGAAGATTTTAATAAAGCAATTGATAATTGGGTAATACCGAAGATAGATAAAGAACAGATTTATAAAATACCAAAATTAAACATATTTAAAAATGATTATATAATTAAAGCTGAAGAAAGAGATGTACAGTTAAGAAAACCCTTTGAGAAAATAACTTTACTTTCTGCAGAGACAATAAAGCATCATAAAAATAAAAAAATATAAATATATACATATAGGATTAGTACAAATAGGTATAAAACCTTTAACTAGAGAAGGATTAAATACTAGTATTCTGGCTGTGGTCAGAGATGCTAGGTTTGTAAATTTTAATGACTCACTTTTAAGAACTATAGAAACCAGTCTGAGTAGTGGTCCAATTTCATTTGACTGCTTCCCAGATATAACAATTTCATTAAATGATCCAAATATATTAAAAAGTGTAGTACTGGAAATTAAAACACATAATTATAAAATGCTTGAAGGATCTATTTCTTGTAGCATTAATGTATAAATAAATTATAAAGCTATGGTATCTGCTTTTGCTACAAAATATATAATGCAACCTAAATTAGGAGAAACTAAATTTTTACAGACAAACTTAAGTAAAGCTAATACAGTAATTCCTAAGACTATTCAGTGGAAAGATATTAGTCTCCCTGATGAATGGGTTTTAGAGGATGCTGTTCCTCTTCCTGAACCAAAAACTGTAGTTAAACCTAATATAGAACTCAGTAAAATTGAACAGTATGAAGACGGTAAAGTTAAATTAAAATTCAGTAGACATAGTGTAAGCAGTAGGTATTCAGACTCTTCCTCCTCTGTATCAACAGTAGATATAGGTAGAGCCTCACAGTTACCTTCTGTAATATATGCTTCATATAAAGAAAATGAACCTAAACCTGTATTGCAAACAGTAGTTAAGCCTAGGTATTCTACATCAGATATACCTGAATCTAGTAATAAATTAAAAGGTGTAGATTATAGTACAACAGTACCACATTTATATTATAATCCTACAGGAACAATGAACCCTTTGTAACCAAACCCTAATTATAATCAACCTCAAAATATAGAACTTTCACCTTCTCCACCTATGTCACCTACAGCCTCCTTTATGACAGGAAATGTAGAAAGCATGGATAGAGAATTAAATGTAATAAATAAAGAATTTATTTTTAATTATGATAAATTAAATAAAGAGTTAACAGCAGTTAAGAATAAAGATAAACTAGAAAATGTAATGAAAAAGGTAAAAGACTTTGGATCAGTTAAAGAAGAATATGTTGACTTTATAAGAAATTATGAAGTTAATATGAAATTCTTTGATTGGTTTAAAAGAATTTATAGAGGAAAACTTAAAGCAGAGAAATTAATAAATCCAGTAAGCATTAGAAATAAAAATACAGAATGGAAAGTAAAAGATAAAATTATACAGAGTGAACATCCACCTAAAGCTTCAAGTGTTTTCCTTCATGGGGATAAAGAAATAAATATAGCACCATTTAAAATAATTTCTGAAGATGACCCTAATAGGAAAATATTAGAACAAAATAATTATAGTAATGCACATCTAATAAGTATAGGGCAACAATTAAACAGAATAGAAGATACTATTAAAGAAAGTAAGATAGTAAAAGTTGAAAAAGAAGTAAAGGATAAAAAACTTAAGTCCCATGTTTTTAAACCTTTCGAAGTTTCTAAAACAGGACAAAAGGAAGTAAAATCTAAAGATTCAGATTTTGTTAAAGCAATTAAAGAACAATTAAGTAAAATTGACTCTTCTTCTGGATCAAAACAGGTAGTTCAAGAAACACCTCAATCTAAAGCTTCTAAAACTATAAGTATAGTCACCCAAGAACAAGAATCAGAATTAGTTGAGGATTCTCAACCTGAATCTGAAGATATTGAAACCTTTAGTAAAGCCCTAGAGCCACAGATAAATCGTATAACATATAATCAATCTATAGTACCTAGAATGTCTGCCCCAGACTTAGGTATAACAGATAGACCAAATGTCCTATCACAATATAAGTATAATGCCTCTTCAGTATATGAATGGAACATTGATAGCCTATCAGAATATAATATTCTGAGTCTTCTTCAACAGATGACAATGGCTGCCAATGCCTATAGAACCCAAACAGGAACTTCAGATAGAACTATAGCTGAACTCCTTTTAGCTGGCTTCACAGGACAACTTAAAGGTTGGTGGGATAATCATCTCACTGATGAACAATATTTAGAAATTTTAAATGCCGTAAAAACTTATGAAGATGGAATACCTATATTAGATGAGCTTGGTGATACTATTCAAGATGTTGTGGCATCACTAATCTTGACTATATCACTCCATTTTATAGGTGATCCTACTCATTTAAAGGATAAAAATGCAGAATTACTAAGTAATCTTAGATGCAAGAAACTTAGTGATTTTCAATTTTATAAAACAACTTTCCTTACTAGGATAATGCTTAGAGAAGATTCTAACCAGGCTTTCTGGAAAGAAAAATTCTTAGCAGGATTACCCTTCTTCTTAGGAGAAATGGTGAGGAACCATATAAAACAGGAATTTGGAAACCCTATTCCTTATGACCTATTGACCTATGGACAACTGTTTAGTATAGTTCAAAAGGAAGGATTAAAACTTTGTCAAGACATAAAGCTTCAAAAATCATTAAAATATGAACTGAGAAAGACTAAACAAGAATTTGGTTCTTTCTGTAAACAATTTTATTATAGCATAACACATAAACATAAAGATTGTAATGGACAATGTTCTACTACAAGAAAATATAAGAAACCTTATAAAAAATATCACAAAAAGAGTTATAAGAAAAAATTAGATAAAGATGATTATTATAAAAAACAGAAACCTTATAAACCTTACAAATATAGAAAACCTAGTAGAAAACCATATAAACAAAAAGATAAAAAATTTACATCATATAAAGATTTAACATGTTATAAATGTGGAAGAAAAGGCCACACATCAAGATTTTGTAAATTTGATAAAAAATTACAAGAATTAAATTTAGAAGAATCTGTATTAAACAAAATTTATGAATTATGTTTGGATTATTCAGATTCTGAAGAATATTCAGGATCTAAAGAATTAAATCAAATAGATGATATAGGATCAGAATCAAGTTCTGAATATAGTAGTAAATCATTAAATGTTTTAACTAAAGAACAAGAATCTATATTAGAAGCAATAAAATATATAAGTGATCCTAAAATTCAAGAAAAAATGTTAAATAAGATATTAGAAAATGATAAACCTAAAAACTCTATGTTACCTAGTACTAGTAAACAAACATACGATTTAACTGCAATATTAAACAAGAATAAAACAGTAAAAAATAAACCAACCATAAATGATTTACAAAAAGAAATTAAAGAAATTAAATTAGAGTTAAAAGAATTGAAGAATAAACAAGAACAAGATTCACAGATAATAAAATCTTTAATGAGCTCAACTTCTTCTTCTGATGAAGAAGCTGAAGAAGATATTGGACAGATAAATGATAAAGAAACTGATAATGAAATTAGCTTAATCAATAAAGATAAAATTCCTGATAATTTAATTTTTATGTTACATGAAATAACATCCAGAAAATATTTAATAAAAATAAAATTAAAATTTTCAGATAATTATAATATAGAAACTATAGCATTGTTTGATACAGGGGCTGATTTAAACTGCATTAAACCTAGTTTAGTACCAAAAAGATTTTGGCAACAAACTAATGAAAGTTTATCAGCAGCAAATAAATCTAAATTAAACATACTTGGTAAAGCAGAAGCATCAATTATAGATAAAAATTTAGAAATAAAGAATATATTTATTTTAACTAATATTCATCATATGGTAATCTTAGGAACACCATTTATGAATTTGATAACACCTTATTCAGTAAATGATGATAGTATAAGTTTTAAAGTTAGAAAACAAAAGATAATTTTTCCATTTTTAGAAAAACCTAAAAAGAGGAATTTAAATCTTTTAAAGGCTCATTCAATAAATGAATTACAAATAAATGCACTTATAAAAGCAAAGTCTGAACAACTTTGTAATTTAAAAAATAATTATCATTTACAAAAAATAAATGAACAGTTAAACAATAAATTTACACAAGAAAAAATTAATAAATTAAAATCTCAAATAGAAAAAGATTTGTGTGCTGATATTCCAAATGCATTCTGGAATAGAAAGCAACATATGGTTGATTTACCTTATGAAATAGGCTTTGATGAAAAGTCTATTACAACTAAGGCTAGGCCCATTCAGATGGCGCCCGATTTAATTGAATTTTGTAAAAAAGAAATAAATGATTTAGAAAATAAAGGATTAATAACTAAATCTAGAAGCCCTTGGTCTTGTGCTGCATTCTATGTAAACAAGGCCTCTGAAATAGAAAGAGGAGCACCTAGATTAGTAATAAATTATAAACCTTTAAATAAAGCTTTAAAATGGATTAGGTACCCTATTCCAAATAAAAAAGATTTATTAGGAAGATTATATAAAGCAAATATTTTTAGTAAATTTGATATGAAATCTGGTTTTTGGCAAATTCAGATTAACCCTAAAGATAGGTATAAGACTGCATTCACTGTTCCATTTGGATAGTATGAAGGGAATGTTATGCCTTTTGGTTTAAAGAATGCACCCTCTGAATTTCAGAGAGTGATGAATGATATTTTTAACCCTTACACTAAATTTTGTATTGTTTATATTGATGATGTTTTAATATATTCAACAACCATAGAAGAACATTTTAAACATTTAAAAACATTTTTTATGGTAATAAAACATAACGGTTTAGTATTAAGTAAAACAAAGATGTCTCTGTTTCAAACTAAGATTAGATTCTTAGGGCATTATATAGAACAGGGAATCATAGAACCTATAGAAAGAAACTTAGCCTTTGGGGATAGGTTTCTTGACCAAATAATAGATAAAGCTCAGTTACAAAGATTTTTAGGTTGTCTGAATTATGTTATAGAATTCTTTCCCAACCTAAATAGAACTATTAAACCCCTGCATGATAGATTAAAGAAAAACCCAGGTCCATGGACTGAGGTCCATTCTATCATAGTTAGACAAGTTAAAGACCTAGTTAAAACTATTCCTTGCCTACATATAGCTGATCCCTTAGCCTCCAAAATAGTAGAGACTGATGCATCAGATATAGGTTTTGGTGGGATTTTAAAACAGGTTAAAGAGGGTAGAGAAGCCATAGTCCAATTCTATTCAGGACATTGGAGCCCAACCCAATTAAACTATTCAACTATAAAGAAAGAAAATTTGAGTATTGTTTTATGTATTTCAAAATTTCAATCAGATTTATTAAATCAAAAATTTCTATTGAGAATTGATTGTAAAAGTGCAAAAGATGTTTTGCAAGAAGATGTTAAAAACCTTGCCTCAAAACAGATTTTTGCTAGATGGCAAGCTATTTTGAGTATATTTGATTTTGATATTGAATTTATTAAAGGAGAAAATAATAGTTTACCTGATTTCCTTACTCGTGAATTCCTTCTCAGGAATCATGGGGAGAAAAAAGAAAACAGCCAATAAAGAAAAGGAAACCCTTAAAGATGACTCTCCTAAAGCCCTATCTGATCATTCAGATAGTATTGCAAACCCTAAACCTATAAAGTCTTGGGCTGATGCTGTCCAAGAAGAAGATAAAGCAAAAATAGAGCATTGGGTCTCTCAGCTGGCCCAATCACCAGAAGTGATTAAAGCTCTCTTAAGGATGGGACACAAACCTCCTCCAGGGGTTCCAGGTAAAGATTCCTTAATCCCTTATTTAAAAAACCAAATCGAGATAGGAGAATCTTCTTCTCAAAAAACCCTATCTCAGAGTATTTCTAAAATTGAGTTGGATATTTCAAAACCTTCAACTCAAATTTTTTCAGCAAATTTTCCTTTAAAGCAAAAATCATTTTGGTATAATAAAAATTTTTGGTTTACAGAATTAATTCCTGATTTTGGGACTGTTCAGCAGAACCCATGGTCTATAATAGAGTCTGTATATCCTAAAGGATGGTTTTTCAAACCAAAAGAATCTTCAAAACCCCAAGAATATTATCTCCATATTCTTGTGGATTCAGGCTCCTTATTTCTAAAGCACAATTACCTTCAGCAAGATAAGGCTGTCATAGCCTATTCTTCTTTTAAAATAAAGAAAATTCACATCCTTCTGAATGGGGAAAACCTTTGCACATTCCTGTGCAATTTAAAACCCTTCCTTCTTTATCATGCTGTTCCTCATATAACTATTGGGATTATATAGAAGCCTGGACCAAAGCCCTGTTTTTCCAAAACCCGGGTAAAACCCATTCCTGGCTCATCTATAATGAAACCAATTTAAAGATTAATAACCTCCCATCTTGGTTCGTTGATTGGTGGCATTATTGTGGAAATGATGAAAGAACTCTTCCACAAGATGTACTATTAGCTTACCAGCATTTTAAAGCCCACTTAAATCCTACACCTTTTGAGAGGAATTTTCCTCCTCTGCTTCTTTTTTGCTTAAATTTCAATATACCTTGGGTATATCAATGGTATTTTGACTATTCATTTCAGTCAGGTACCAGTATCCCTGTTATATTGAGAAAATCTAAAGTCAAGTGGTGGTCTGCCTTTCGCAATTCTACCACTATTGAAACTGTTAAAGAATGGCTCCTTAAGAGAAACCATGGTGGTCTTGACCCAAGGCTACAAGTCTCTTTTAGAGCTCAAAGAGCCCAGAACATTGCCCTTCTTGCAGCTGCCAAGACTGCAGAAGATTATAAAGCCTTAATGGAACAGATGGTTGGGTCTCTTCCCTCAACATCTGAGCCCATTAAGCCCAGTAGAACCTGCTCTGCTGGATCTTCAACTAAAGTCCATTCTAAAGTCTCTAAAGCCTCATCCAGAAGAAGAAGATCTCCTTCCTCTTCTTCGGATTCCTCTACATCATCCATGACATCATCTTCCACCGAAACATCTGACTCGGATTACTGTCCTAGTAATGAGGATGATTGCTATGGTATATTGTCTCCCATCAGAGTGAAAAGTAAAGGTAAAATGAAAAGGAAAAAAGAAAAAGAAAAGGAGAAAAAAGAAAAGAAAAAAGAAAAAGAGAAAAAAGAAAAGAAAAAAGAAAAAGAAAAGAAAAAGAAAAAGAAAAGAAAAAAGAAAAGAAAAGTAAAAAGAAAATTGAGTCAGAAGTTGAATCTGACTCAGATTCATCTGATTAAAGGCAGGAGGAACCTTATTTCTCCACTCAGGTTGATAAAGTCAATAAAGTCGGTGCCCACTGGCAAAATACTGTTCATCAACAGTATTCACCAGAGGAAAACCAACAGTAAAGTTAGAAGAACTGTTCATCCACAGTTCCCCACAGTAAAGTCAACAGTACCCCAGACAAGGTACTATTCATCCACAGTTCCAGACGCGTGAAGGTACAGTAAAAGCAAATAGTAACGACAGGTTACTATTCCTCTACAGTGCCAAAGCATGTGACAAAAATAGTAGAATTTTAAAGCCTCTGTCTATATAATGAAGCTCATTCTGAAGGTAAAGGGGATCCGAAACACTTCTCTCTCAACACAGAAGACATTCAAGAACCTCTCAGCCTAGTTTTAGCTTCTTCCTTCCCTTTCTTCTTTCACTTATTATTCTTCCACTCCTGTACTCAACACCTATTGATCTCCTTGTATAAGGTAGTTATATTTTATAACTTATATTGATAAAGTTAAATTAAAATTCAGTAGACATAGTGTAAGCAGTAGGTATTCAGACTCTTCCTCCTCTGTATCAACAGTAGATATAGGTAGAGCCTCACAGTTACCTTCTATAATATATGCTTCATATAAAGAAAATGAACCTAAACCTGTATTGCAAACAGTAGTTAAGCCTATATATAACCTCTTCAACTTATCAATGTTCACTGGCTCACTAAACTCATTTTTATCCATGTCTGATAACTTGACTGCACCCTTGTTCATGACTTGCTTCACAACATATGGCCCTTCCTTGGATTAGGGACATTAGGCTTACATTGCTTCAACACTAAGTCATTGACTTTAAACTTCATGATCATAACCCTTCTATTGTAGGCCCGAGTTATCTTTCTTTGATACAGTGCTTTTAACCTCCTTTCTTCCATCAAGGCAAACTGTGTGTATCTACTCAATACCCATTCAGTCTCAAGTAATTCAGCTTCCAGGAACACCCTCAATTATTTGATCTCAATCTCATGTGGCAATATTGTTTCCATCCAATAAAATAAGGAAAATGATGTCATTTCAATTGGGGTTCATACACTGGTCCTGTACCCCCATAAAGTAAAAGGAAACATCTCCAACCAATCCCTGTCTTGGTCATCTTGGATAGAATCTGCTTAATTGTCTTATTTATTGCTTTCACTACACCATTAGCCTTTGGTCTATAAGGGGAGGATCAGTTATGATAGATTTGGTACTTCGAGAATAAGTCCTTAACTGCTCCTTGAAGCTATACCCCGCTATTTGATATCTCACTGTGTGGGACTCCATACTTACAGATGAGATTCTTTTCAATAAATCTAGCCACTTTCCTTGCCTTTAGCTTGTTGAAAGATTCAGCTTCAACCCATTTTGAAAAATAATCCACTACTACTACAATGAAACGGTGACCTTTTGAAGCCGTCAGATGTATTTATCCTATAATGTCAATCTCCCAAGTTACAAAAGGCCAGGGTGAAGACACAAAATGCAATTCATTGGGAGGTAAGTGATTCAAGTTTCTGTACATTTGGCAATATTTATAGTTCTTCACAAAGTCAATACAATCTTTCTCTATGGTCAACCAGTAGTAGCCTTGTCAAACTATCTTCTTAACTAGAGCTAATCCATTCACGTGTGGTCCACAACTTCCCGCATGTATTTTTGACATGATTTTCTCAACTTCAGATTTCCTCAAGCATCTCAATTGAAGTCCATTAGGCCATCTTCGATACAACTCGCCATGAAAGGTGATGTACTGTAAGGACCATCACCTTATGGCTCTTCTCTCTTCCCTTGTTGCCCTTAATGGGTATTCCTTATTCTCTAAGAACCATCTTATGGTGTCATACCACGCATCATGGTTTGTATCAGTTTCTATAATCATTTCATATTCATAGCAAGGAGTTGATGAATTGGTCAAAACTAGAGGCTGAAGAAATAAATTGACAGGATTTTCCCACACTAAAGCCAATATGGCTAGGGCATCGACCATCTTATTTTCTTCTATTGGTAAGTGTATAAATCTGCACTCCTTAAAATTCTTCTTCATCATAGTTAAATAATTGTGGTATGGTTTTAACTTCTCTTCTTTCAACTCGTACTCTCCATTCCGTTGGGATACTACTAACAACGAATTACCAAAGACTTACACCTTATCCACCTTCATAATCATCAGGGTTTCCAAACCAAATATACATGATTCATACTCCACCATGTTATTTGTTGCCCTCATGATTCATACTCCACCATGTTATTTGTTGCCCTGAACTTTAACTTCTTAGCTAGAGGAATGAGCTCCCCTTCAGGTGATTCTAATATTACTCCCAAACCTACTCCCTTTCTATTTACTGTTTCATCAAAATACATCTTCCATCCTTGTACTTCTATGGCCTCTAAATGTTCATTAGAAAATTCCAAAACCACTTTCTCACTGTCTGGCAATGGTTGTTGAGCTAGGAATTCTGCTACTGTGCTACCTTTGATGGTTTTCCTGGTTACATATTCAGTATCAAATTCTTCTAAAATTATCAATCATCGACCATATTTTCCAATCAACGAGGGTGTCTCCCTTAAATATTTCACCGAATTTAACCTGGAAAATTGCTTCCACACTATATGACTAAAAGTAATGTCGCAACTTCTTAGAAGACCAAACCGCAACTATACAGGCCTTTTCAATGATATTATACTTAATTTCATAAGGTAGGAGCTTTCTACTTAAATAGTAGATTGTGTGCTCAACCCTCGATTCATCTGCTTGGGCTTACATTGCTCCTATTGGCTCTTCCTCTACTGCTAAGTAAAGTAACAAAGGTTTACCAAGTCTAGGTGGTTTCAAAATATGTGGATTAAGTAGATACTCTTTCATACGCTCAAAGACCTTGTGATACTCTTCATTCCACTTGACTAACTAGTTCTTTTTAAGCACTTTAAAGATAGGTTCGCAGATTGTGGTAAGCTTTGCTACGAACCTACTAATGTACTGCAATCGTCTGATGAACCCTCAAACTTCCTTCTCCATCTTAGGGGCTGGTATATCCCTGATTGCCTTAACTTTGTCAGGGTCAATCTCAATGCCATTTGGGACAATCAAGTGCCCTAACATTTTGCCTAAAGTAACTCCAAATGCACACTTCTTTGGATTTAACCTTAGATTATACTTCACTACCCTCTCAAAGAATATTTCTAGGTTTTGGAAATGTTGTTCTCTTGTATCTGACTTTACCATCATATCATCAACATAGATCTTAACTTCCTTATGCATCAAGTCATGAAATAAGGTGGTATCCATCAATTGGTAGGTTGCTCCGGCATTCTTTAACCTAAACGGCATTACCCTATAACAAAATATACCCTATGAAGTAATGAAGGTAGTTTTATCTTTAACCTCTTGGGCCATTAACACTTGGTTGTATCCGAAAAATCCATCTACGAATAAGTGTAGCACGCTAGAGGCTACACTATCAATAAGGATATCTATATGGGGTAAAGGAAAGTCATCCTTAGGAGAAGCCTTGTTCAAGTCTCTATAGTCCACACAGACCCTAATTCTTCAATCTTTCTTTGGCACGGGAACTATGTTAGCTAGCCAATCTGGATAATCTATCACTTCAAGGAACTTCAATTTTATCTGCTTAGTGACTTCTTTGATCAATTCTACCCATTATGGTCTTAACCGTCTAAGCTTTTGTTTGAGAGGTTTTATATGAGTGTAAGTGGGAATCATGTGCTCGGCTATATCTCGATCAATTCTAAGCATATCCTCATAAGACCAAGCAAAGACTTCTTTATATTTTTTAAATTTCTTTTCTAATCTCTCTCTCTCTCTCATCAGGAGTAAGGTCGGATGCTATACTAATATTTTTAGTATTATTGGTTGTTCCCAAATTTAATGATTGTGTATCAACAGAGTTAATATTAAAAATGTTCATATAACCACTAATTAAATGTATGCAACTATCACGAAAAAGATCACACAAGTAAGCAAAATCAGACTTTATTACATTCATTTTGGAAAAGAAATCATCATCATCCTCATATAGAGCAGACAAATTAAAATCAAAATTAGAATCAACATCAATGTTCTCATCATCATAAAGTAAAAGGTCCTCAAACTATTCTTCGATGAGGGCAGCAATTTCCTTTGGAGTCTTCTGGATCTTCAGGGTAGCTTCTTTCTTCTCTTTTGTGCTAGGCTTTTTATTAGTTGGCAAGTCAAGCTTTTCTCTTCCTATTCCACCAATTCAGCAACATCAGCAAAGATCTCAAACCTAGGGATCATCTTTCCCATGAACATGATTGGCTCTGGCTTTCCTTACAGTGGTCATAGCTTTGGTGCTTTTAAAAATATTTCTTCAAGTGGACGAAAACTCATATTCTTATTCTTTTTCAGAAGAACATCTCCATTTGCTTTACCTTACCCCAACCCTTTCTTGGAAGTTTGAGTCCTAAAATCTGGGAGCCTAGTTACATGTGCCTTCCCCTTCCCAAGGCCAACACTTGGTAGATAGTTCATTTTCTTCAACATTGCCAAAATTCTAGAACCCATTATCTCATTATCAGAAACAACATCTACTTGAAAACCATTGAGAGGCCTCTCAATCATCAAAGTATTTACTACATTATTCTCAGCCTTGATAACCACTGTTTCATCCCCATTTGGAAACTTGATCTTCTCATGGAGTGTAGAAGGAACTCCACCAAGAGGATGGAACTAAGGTAGGCCCAACAACATTGCAAAAGTGACGGGTATATCCAAAACCATAAACTTATCCATGGATTCAATAGGGCTAGCCTTCACAATAACTTTAAAAGTCCCTTCAGCATGCCTTTCAGTATTATTATAAGCTCTAATTGTGACCTCGATTGGGCTTAGATCGCTTGTTGACATAGCTAGCTTTGGCAAGATCTTAAGTGGACAGACATTTCTGGTGGATCCATCAACAACCATTACACATGGAGTCCTTTTCCTTTTTACCTCTATCTTGATGAAAAGTAGGCGGGTGTGATCTCTTCCCTCTTCTGGTAAATCTGCATCTAAAAATGACACCATCACCACATCAACTTTGTTCTTCTTCTGAACATCTTTGCACTTCATGACTCCTTCAATTTTCATGAAATTAACCAACTCATCCAGTGTTACAAAAGTAGAAATTGGCATGCTTGCCAAAGCCTTGACCATAGTTTCACGATGTTTATTAGACGTGGTAATAGATCCCAAATACTGACACTTGCTTGACTCCTTTTCAATTGCTTAAGGAATATGTCATCTTCATCTTACTTCACTTCTTTTTCAGCATCCTTCCCCTTGTCAGCTTCTACTTCCTTTGATGGTGGCCTTGTGTAAGGCTTACCAGAGTGGGTGTTCAACACCTCATCCTCTTCAGGCTCAGACCAAGTCCACTCCTCCTTGTTTGATTCACAATCATCATCACTATCCGTTGAATCCCAAAACTCGCTTACATCATAGATGGCCACTTCCTTTCAACCACAATTTGCTCCATCTTGCTTAGCACCACTTCTTTTTTAGTTGCCTCTCCATCTATGTATTGGAAAGAAGACAATACAAACTTTTCATTCAAACCTCCTCCAACCATGAAAGTTGTCAATGGTGGTACTCTATTAAATCTTGGTAATGGATTGTCCTTTGTGCCAGGCTTATTGGGTTCAGGCAACTTCCCACTATCAATTAAATTCTGGATCTCATGCCTCAACCTTAAACATTTGTCCATCTCATGCCCTTGCATTTGGTGGAATTGACAGAAAGCTTTAGCATCATAATTAGGCGGTAGAGGATTTGGCAAAGGTCAATGAGTCAAAGGTTGTAACATTTCCTTCTTTTGTAGCTTATTGAGAACCCAAGATAATGGCTTTTCCAACTCTAAAAAATTTCCTCCTTCCTTCTTAACCAGTTGCATTAACATTGACTGCCTTTTGTATGCTTTGATTGCCGGACCAGCAGTTCCCTTTCTCATTTCTTTTTACAGAAAAATAGTTCTTGTCTCTTTTCCATTCTTCTATTTGCAAGTTAACTTGAAGGAGATCCTTAAAATCACTAATAAGGGCTTGGGACATCCTTTTATGAAGATTAGGTAGCAACCCTCTCACAATCATCCTAATCTAATATGATTCAACGGGCCTTTTTCTTGAGCAATGCAGCTTTGTTTCTCCATCTCTTCACATAATCAACAAAGTTCTCATTTTATTTTTTTCTAATTGTTTCAACTTCCATCAAAGTAACCTCCAACTCAGCATTATACCTATACTATCGGATGAAGGCTTTGTATAATGAATCCTAGTTCTTATGAGTACCATCCTCTAAGGTGTTGAACCAATTCTGGACAACAGGGTCCAACAAAAGCATGAAGTACCTTAGAGTTTGAGCTCTAGTAGCTCCGGTAAACTACACAGTAGTGATGTATTACTTCACATAGAGGTGAGGATTCCTAGTTCCATTGAACTTGGCAAAGGAGGGCATCTTGAACTTGTATGAGACCTATTCATCTTATTCAAACAGCTTGTCCACCTCCGACATTTCTTCAATTTTTAGTTTATTTTCAATCTTCTTTTCCAGATCAGCAATCATCTTCTCCACATCTAAAGTTTTAGTCTTTTTTACAATTAATCTTTTCATAATCTTT
This sequence comes from Garcia nutans, assembly GCA_947685225.1. Lineage (NCBI taxonomy): Eukaryota > Viridiplantae > Streptophyta > Magnoliopsida > Malpighiales > Euphorbiaceae > Garcia > Garcia nutans. The sequence continues at coordinate 40,479,217 of CANTUV010000024.1, forward strand.
AGCTCTTTCTTCTTATCTTGAGGATCTTGAAAATATTTAGCCCAATCATCATTATAATCAATAACTAGCTTATCATCATCAAAGGCTACCTCACCAACCTTAGCCTTTCCTTTGTCCTTCTGCTTCTTAGTACTAGCAAATGCCTCAACAGTGTTCCCCAATAGTGCAACCAATTGACTCTTCATGGTTTCAGCTAGGGCCTCCTTTAGTTCTTCCATCTTGGCATTGAGGGCATCATCCACCATCCTTTGAATCTATTCAGGTTCCATTGCTTTTGGTGAGAAGCTAACTGAGTTGCTAGTAGATTATACGTCACTGGCGTAGGTTGGGTTGTTGTATGCTCTTAAAGAGCTATACTCCAAGTCTGTGAGCGAGAATGGATTAATGCCATATAATGCATTACTTGTATGCATGTATGCACAAGTAACAAACAAATAATGATAATTAGGACGTTCCTTCCAACCTTATAACTTCCACACAAGAATGGCGAGTCTCTTTTCCTGGGTATATGGTTAACAAAATATCATCAAGGGATATTCTGCTTTTGAAAAATTTACTAGGACGGTCTTACCAATAATTGTATTTTCAAATTTAGAAGTCAATCCATGATAATTCCCATTAATTAATCCTTAATCCATTGGATCAAATAAAAATAACTTTTATACTATATTATAGATTAAAACTAAATTAAAGGGTTTATCATAAATAGATTTCCTATTTGGAAAAACATCTAATGATTCATGCCACAAACAATCCCATGATTAACAATTATTGGTGTAATTTAGGCTTACGATTAATTTATGATATTCCATAATTCACCTAAATAGTTGTAAGCTCTTTAAAGAAAAAGGTTTTAATTTGGATGAAGTGCAAAAATATTTTTGTTTCAACGCCCATTGTAAAAAGATTTTAGAAAAAAAATGGATTTTGGGCTTTGTATTTGGGCCATATGGTAGAAGAATTTTTGACCCATCTTTAAAAGGTTTTATGTCCAAAGACCATCTTGAAAAGTTTTGATAATAATTTTGGTCTTTTGGGCTTAGAATAATAAAACTATTTTGACCTTACAGCATAGGTAGGTCATATTAGAAAAAGAACAAACCAAATAAGCCATGGTTCAAACTAAGATATATCCATGATAGTCAAACAAGAAGCATTTGGGTAAAAACCTAAGGAAAGTAGCTAGGCCAATTACATGAGCTTTAGCCATTGGGTTGAGAAGTTTAACCTCCCAAAGCAAGTATATATAAAAAGGTACGAGGCTATGAGTGGTTATGCGATGCTCGATCTCCATACCTTGAGTGAAAGTATGGTATCCCTTACATAACACAACATATGTTACACGAGCGTCCTAACTCATGCACACAATACAATCTAAATGATGCAATGGATAATATCATAATAAGAAAGAATAAAATAATATAAAGACCAATGGAATCAACTTCTCTTATCCTCAGTGGAGTTGCCATTGTGAGCAGGGATTTTTGCCCCCACTCCCATGTGGAATGGTTCTTGCAACTTTGGCACCATTAGGCTTAGGGCCTTAGAGAACATGGGCCTAAAATCGAAGAAAATGGAGGTGATACTTGGAAGGGGTAGGAAAATAGAAAGGGGTGGATAACTAGATTCCTAAGGAATTCCCAACCCCCTATTTGGTTTGGAAAGTTAGGTGCGTATAGGGGAAGGTGAGAATGACCCAGCACCCCCATAATGCCCGGTTCATTAGAACCGACCTCCTCTTCAGGTCTAAATATTATTAAATTCTTAACTTATTAAAATATCATCCATATTACATGCAATTATCAAAATAAATAATCATCCATCACCTTTATTAAAAAAAAGCAATTAAAATAGGCACCCATCCAAGGATGGAAACATGCCTTTATAGTAATTATCTAATGTCCCAAAACTAAATAAAATAGCGCACCCACCATTTGATGGAAACATTCCCATTACATTAATCCAAAACTTAAAATAAATAAAATTACATTAAATTTTACTAATGACGTACCCACAAAGTGGAAACATGCCTCTTAAATTATTAAAACTTAAATAATCAACCAAATTAAATCATTCAATCATTCACCATGAGCAAAATAAAAGCAATTCTTTAATAAAAATAAAACATTAATAAATCATTCATAAGACATAAAAAATCATATTTAAATTAGGGTTTTTCAAGATAAAGTTAGAGTTTTTAAACTTTTATGACTAAATTAGGGCTTTTAGGATAAAATTAGGATCTTAGGGTTTATGGAAAAAATGGGATTTTTAGGGTTTTGAAAAAAATGTTAGAGTTTTTAGGGTTTAGGAAAACAATATTAGGCTATTTAGGGTTTTGATTTAAAAAATATATGTTTTTTGGATAAAATTAGGGTTTTTTAGGGTTCAGGAAATTAGGGTTTTGAATTGGGGTTTGGATTAGGGTTCAGGTTAGAGTTTTAGAATTAGGGTTTTAGGTTTACTGGTTATTAGGGTTTTGGTGTTTTAGTTCGTTAGAAAACTGATTTAAAGTTTGGAAATTGGGACACAGATTATGGTTTTGCCAATTTGAGAAAACAAGTTTAGGGTTCTGGGTCTTTAGAAACACATATTAGGATTTTATCAAAATATTATTATTATAAAAACTCCAAAACCACTTTAAAATGGATTTTTGATAAATACTTATATGTAATATGGCTACTAGACATTTAAAACATTGTTTGAATAATCTAATGCTATGGTGATTTAATGGAACAAGCTACTGGTCATGCAAACAATAAAAGGAAACCACTACGCTTACTGTATATTTGTATATAAATTAAAAGTTAAAAGAATGAACTTTAAACAAAGACAGCTTGGTATATGAAATAATAATAAGTATCTCACTGTAAATTTAAATGAATTAAGCTAGAAAGACACACCTCTATTTGTAGATTCCACCAAAATTAAACGTTGATATAATACTTTTGCTTGCATTAACCTGGAACTCTTGGTTGAATAAAACCAAGATAGTAGCAACTGCCATGTTTGATAATGCTATCACTGTGTTTGACGGCTTGTGTTCCTGTTTTATAATCTTTTGGTTGTTTCATTGCTTTGTGTCAATTCTAGTGCTGCTAATCCCTCTCTGTTCTTTTTAATCCTCTATTTATAGGCAAAACCATCACTTCACCCTTAAACCTAATCTGCTTAATACGAACTTTAAATGAATTATAGCTTGATTAGGAAATTAAATTGGAAGTTAGAATTCGGATTTGGAGGGGCTCATATCGACTTGGAGGTTCCAAAATGATATGGAGCCAACCCATAATGATTTAGAAGTCCTAAATATTAGCCATGGCTTATCGATTTGGGTATCCAATCGACGTGAGCCATGCTCATGCCAATTTTGACCTATCTTGACTCAAACCAAACCCTAATTTTTAATTTCTTTCAGACCGAACCTGTTTTATAATTTAATTTGGGCTTTTATGAATTGGACCTCTAATATTTAAGCTTTAAAATTTGGTTAAGGATCTTTAAAATTATAACGGAACAAGGTAAGCTTCTTAAACCTAATCCGTACAAAAATTAATGGTTTATAATCACTGAAGGCTACCTCGCCAACCTTAGCCTTTCCTTTGTCTTTCTTAAACCTTAACCTTAACCTTACAATATAATTAGGTCATATTAGAAAAAGAACAAACAAAATAAGCCATGGTTTAAACCAAGATGTTATCAATCATAGTCAAACAACAAGCATTTGGGTAAAAACCTAAGGAAAGTAGCTAGGCAAATTACAGAAGCTTTAGTCATTGGGTTGAAAAGCTTTAGGCTCTTATAGCAAGTATATACCAAAAGGTACAAGGCTATAAGTGGTTATGTCATGCTCGAACTCCATACCTTGAGTGAAAGTATGGTATCCCTCACACAACACAACAAGGGTAACACTGGCGTCCTAACTCACGCACACAATGCAAACTAAATATGCAATGGACAATATTATAATAAGAAAGAATAAAGTAATATGAAGACCAACAGAATCAACTTCTCTTATCCCAGTGGAGTCGCCACTGTGAGAGGGGATTTTTGCCCCCACTCCCATGTGGAATGGTTCTTGCGACTGCGGCACTGTTAGGCTTAGGGCCTTAGAGAACACGGGCCTAAATTCAAAGAAAATGGAGTCCTGGATGAGCTGGGAAAAAGAAAGGGGCGGATGACTTGATTTCTAAGGAATCCCCAACCCCCTAATGGGTTCGAAAAGTTGGGTACATATGGGAAAGGTGAGAATGAACTAACACCCCCGAAAAGTTGGGTTCATTGGAACCAGCCTCCTCTTTAGGTCTAAACATTATTAATTTCTTAAATATTATGACACCATCCATATTACACATGATTTAAAAGAAATAAGCATCCATCATCTTATTAAAATAAAATAAACAAAATAGGCACCCATCCAATGATGAAAATATGTCTTTATAATATCCAATGTTTAAAAAGAAAACCAAAAAGTGAATAAAATGGGACACCCACTATAGGTGGAAACATGTCCCTTATAAAGTTCCAAAATCCACAAAATAAATTACATAATTAAAAAAATAACTAAGGTACCCACATAGTGGAAACATGCCTTTTACATATCCATTCAAATAATAATTCAAGATATGAAGATATAAACTAAGATTAAAATATGTAAAGTTGGATTCAAATTGCAATTAAAGGCTAAATATAAAAACAATGGTTTACACATTAAATTAGGGGTTTTAGGATTTTAATTTTGAAAATTTGGGTTTTTGGATGAAATTAGGGATTTTGGATGAAATTATGGTTTTGATGTGAAATTAGGGTTTTGAATGTTTGAAGGATATGATTGAGATTTTGGTTTTTAGGAATATAGAATTAGAGATTTAGTTTTAAAGAAACATGATTAGGGTTTTGTGTATTTGAAAATGAGGGTTCTGGATATTGTAAAAAAAAATTAGGGTTTTGGATATTAGGTTAGTGGGTATTAGAGTTTTAAAGTTTTTTAGGGTTTTAAGATTTTAAAACAAGATTTAGGGTTTCAGATTTTAAAAACAATATTTAGGGTCTTAGATTTTTTATATGCAAGCTAAAGTCAAAACATGCAACCTGAAATTAAGGCATGCAAACTACAATTTTAAAATATTCCAAACTACGGTTTAAATCATCAAATAATCCTAGGATTATGGCTACTGGATGAAACCTCTAAAATTGTGGCTACTGGATGATATCTCTAAATTAAACCAATAAATCTTGGCTTTATCAAACAATAGAGATTATTAATCTGAATTCAATTAAGATTAATTAATAAACCGTACCTTCATTTGTTGGTTCCACCAAACGAATATTTTTTTTAACCAAGCTGCGTTGTAGCTTGTGCCTAGATCAATTGTAGTTTTGGTTTGAGTGAAACAATTGTTTGAACAATTGCTGAGTATTGATTTTCTCCTTGCTTAATTGTTGCTACTACTTTCTTTAGTTAATTGCTTGGTGTTGCTTGATGATAGTTTGTTGATGCTAATCATCAATCCCAATTTCCAGTCCCTTCTCTGTTCTTTTAATCATATATTTATAGGAAAAACTATCACTTAACCCTTAAACCTAATCTACTTAATTCGAGGTTTAAATGAATTATAGCTTGATTAGGAAATTAAAATGGCTGACTAAATTCTTTTAGAATTAAAATTTGGAGGGTCTTGAGCCATCTAATATCGATTTGGAAGGTCCAAACCGATATAAGCCCAGCTCATATCGATTTGGAGATTTGGATATGCTCATGTCTGCTTGGCATAGTAGCTCATATCTGCTTGTCATAGTGGCTCATGTTTGCTTGGCATAGGGCCTGACTCTTGTCTATTTAGCATAGTGGCTCATGTCTGCTTAACATAGTGCCTAGCTCATGTCTATTTAGCATAGTGCCTCCCTAAATTGGAAGAGAGTCAATTTGGGATTCTAAAATTAGTCAGTATTAGGTTTAAGATTTTTAAAATTGGATTGGACTTAATTCGGGCCTCTTAATTAGAACTAAGCTCATTCAGGGCCAAAATCAAGGGTCTACAAGGTGTTTGCTGGAGGGTTGGTGCATCAGTAGTTTATTTCAGCTGTGGATCATCAAATATTTTATTAGAGATTGTCCAGAGCCACTAAATGATAGACAGATTGATACAGCAACATCTAGATCCAGTGTCAGAGGGGGTCATGGTGGTAGAGGTAGTGGTAGGGGTGGTAGACTAGGGTCCAGTCAAAGAGGAGGTTCTACAGTTGGGAGTAGACCAGCAGATGCAGGGACATCATAGCGGGTATATATGATGCAGAGGCTGTAATATCCCTATGTATGCCCTAGAAGTTTTGTTGTTGTTGTTGTTGTTGTTGTTGGTTTAAATTGGGAAAAGAATGTATATGTATATGTGTTTTGGGAAGAAATAGGGTTTAGAGACAAGTTTATATGTTGTGTATATGGTGATATATATAACATATAAAATGGTCAAAGAGAGAGAGTCAATGCAAGAGGAGATTTTTATATGGTATGTGAAATCACTTAATTGGGTTTATAAGAGACAAAAGCTAAGTTAAGTGATGAGGGGTATATGAGTAATTGCTTGAAATGAAATGCATGGTGGAGATTAAAAGAAGAAAAGGTGTTTGACTTGTGCATTTTTTCTTCTTTCTTTCTTGAAGTGGCCGGCTCTCCAAATAGCAAAGAGAAAGGGAGGTGTTCTTGAGGCAAGAAGTAGATTGAAGAAGGAATCAAGGGTGTTGGTTGGAAATTTGTGGAAATTCTTCATCTAAGGTAAGAAATCTCTTGTTTCCTTTGTTAATTTTGAAGTTATGTTTAAAGTGAAGTGTGATTTGTTGATGTAATGATTTGGTGTATTTGATATGTGTTTGCAAGTTTTAAAGTTGATTGTTAGTTAAAAGATTGAATTGAGGTTGGTTTGGTTGTGAAGGTTGTAAGTTTAAATGGACTTTGATAGTGGAAAATCAAGAGTAAAGTTTGAGTTAGGGTTTTGAGTTGGGTTGTGTCCAAATGTGTTGTTTAAGTGGTTATTGTGATGAATATGTGTTATGACATGAGTTATATCCATTTGAGTGAGTTTGTGTTGGTAATTATATGTTAAAATGCATTTGGAAGAGGGTTGGTTACATTTAGGGTTTTGGAGATGAGTGACACGGCCAAAAGCAATGTGAGACACGGCCAAGCCAAGGGATTTTGGGCGTGTTGGATTAGTTTTTGGGTGACACGGCCGTGTCCCTTAGCCGTGTTCACTACTGGATTTTTGTTTTGGGAGACACGGTCACAAGCTTGGCCGTGTCCCTTGCCCGTGTTGCTTACTGTCCAATTGAGTTGAGTGACACGGCCACAAGCTTGGCCGTGTCCCTCAAGTGGGCTGCCCGTGTCCCTCAAGTGTGATAGTTAGGGTTTTCATTCTTTGATCTTATTGCATTGCTTTGGTTCTCCAAAGGTAGGTTGGTCCTTAAACCTAACCCTAAACACTTTAAACACACTTGAATCAATGAATGGTATAATCAAATGCATGTGTAAGGTTCTAAAGCTATGAATCATATCAATTGTTCTTTGCCCTAATTGCATTGTTGAGATTGAACAATGTTATGTTATGCATTGTAAATAGTAATGTGTTTCATAAGTAATATACATTGAAATGTATATCAAAGATGCAATGATAATTCAAATAAGATATGATATGAGACAATGCCATTGTGTTTGGCTATGATGATGTGATTGATAGAAATAAGGCATGTTTGCCTAAATGTTGTTGAGAATTGAGAATGAAAATGATAATTGAATAATAAATGAATTGTGTGGCTAATGTGTTATTCCATTTTCAGAGTTGGTTGTTGGTGGCATGCCTAATAAGTGTAACAATCTCTTGAAGTTAGGTTGGATTGAATCCTTGAAGCCTAATTGAGATGTTACCACCCTTGAAGCTAGGTTGGGTTAGTTCTTGAAGCCAAGTTGGGTAGAAGCTTAGCATGCTTTGCTCCCCTTGAAGCTTGGTTGAACTTAATCCTTGAAGCCTAGTTGGGTATATGATATTGATAAATGTGATAACAAAACCAAAGCATTAACTCTGAAAATTGAATGGCATATTAGTGTGTCTTGGGCCCATGCTTGTCTTTGTTTAGTGTTGTTTATGAATGGTTAAATGAATACTAATGAGGTATATGAAGAGATATTGAAATGTGATATGTAATGTGAAAGTATGTTGTTAGTTTTGCATATATGATGTTACATGTATAATATGGATTGAGAAATGACATTGCATTGCACTAAGTCATATCATTTGCATGATTATCTTACTAAGCCGTTGGCTTAGCGCGATAGTGTTTAATCGTGCAGGTAATAGAGTTGATAGAGTTGAACCCGAGAGTTCATCAAGACCAAGTGAGAGTAGACCTTGAAGAATCCATTTTGGGAGCTTAAAGATCAGAGCAAACTTGCCAATCATGTATACTTCTTTATATTTTGTAAAGAAATGTTTAATATGTAAATATGTACATATTTTATAACTTCCGCTGTGTAATATTTATATATATATATATAACTAATATGTTTTGTTTTATAAGTAAATGATCTACTTTTCTATAATGTATAATGATAAGGGTATTGTATCAAGTTTAAAGTGTTTTGAATGTTAAGAAAACCGTAGCATCCCTATGTTGGTGCACTTATGCTACATTGTTGGGGTTGTAGTGTGTGTGCATTGGATATGGGGGTGTTACAGAGGCAGTCAGATGCTTTAGCTATTGTAGTTGGTATTTTTACTTTATTTGGAACTACAGTCCATGCATTGATAAACCTTGGATTGAAAAATTCATAATCAGTGCAACCATCCTTCCTATGAGTGATATGCATTTGAAATCCCTAGGATTTGATGTATGGGTTACCAATCCTTTATGGTACAGTGCCATAGTTAGCAGGGTGCGCCGAGATAGTCCAGCTGTTGTTCATGATGAGGAGTTCCTCGGTGACCTGATTGAGATTACCTTTAAGAGTATGATCTTATTCTGGGTATGGATTAGTTATCCATATATGGGGTTATGACAGACTATCAGCGGAAATGTGTTACTCTAGAAACACATGATGGAAGATATGTAGTGGTATTTAATGAGCAGAGACACCTCTCATCCATGTTTATCTCAGCTATATCAGCTAGGAGGATGATCTGAAAGGGATGTGAGGCATATCTAGCTCATGTTGTAGATACCAGAACTGTGGGGTCTTAGCTCAACAGTTTACCTACAGTTGCCGAGTTTCCAGATATTTTCCTTGATGAGTTGCTAGGGATACCTCCTGAGAGAGAGGTGGATTTCTGTATCGATTAGATGCCTGATACCACTCCCATCTCTATTAGCCCTTGTCGAATGGCACCTATAGAATTAAAGAAGTTGAAGGTGCAGTTCCAGGACTTACTTGATAAAGGATTATCTGCCCTAGTGTCTCACTGTGGGGAGTATAGTACTATTTGTGAATAAGAAGGATGGCACCTTGAGATTATGCATTGACTACTAATAGCTGAATAAGGTGACCATTAAGAATAAGTATCCATGACCTCATATAGATGATCTCTTCAATCAGTTTAAGAGAGCAGCAGTATTCTCCAAGATTGATCTGAGATCAGGGTGCCATCAATTGAGAGTTAGAGATGTAGATGTGCCTAAGACTACTTTTCGCATGAGGTATGGGCATTAAGAGTTTCTGGTGATGCCATTTGGACTGACGAATGCACCAGAAGCATTCAAAGATTTGATGAGCCAAATCTTCCAACCGTATCTAGATCAGTTTGTGGTGGTTTTCATTGATGATATTCTAGTGTATTCACGTAACAAGGAAGATCATGATAGGCATCTACGAATTGTACTGTAGACATTGAGAGAGAAATAGTTATATGCTAAGCTATCTAAATGTGAGTTCTGCCTGGAACAGGTGACTTTCCTCAAACATGTGGTGTCAGAAGAGAGTATTAAAGTTGATCCAAGTAAAGTCAATGCCATTTTGAATTGGAGTCCACCAAAGAATGTGACAGAGGTTAGAAGTTTTTTGGGATTGACAGGCTATTATAATTGGCTTATGAAGGGCTTTTCTACAATAACTATACCACTTACCAGTTTACTTCGGAAAGGAGTTAAATTTGTATGGACATATTCATGTCAGACGAGTTTCGAGCAGTTGAGAGACATGTTGACTCAGGCTCCTATCCTTACCCTACTCGTGGAAGGTAAACCCTATGTGATATATAGTGATGCTTCACATAGAAGTTTAGGTTGTGTTCTGATGCAGGAGGGTAGAGCTATTACTTATGCATCCCGATAGTTGAAGCCTCATTAGTTAAATTATCTGACTCATGATTTGCAGCTGGCAGCCATAGTGTTTGCACTGAAGATTTGGCAGCATTATATATAAAGTGAAAAATGTTTTATTTACACAGGTCATAGGAGTTTAAAGTAGTTGGGTGTTCAAAAAGAGTTGAATGTTTAGCAAAGATGGTGGTAAGAGTTGATTAAGGACTATGACTACTTGATTGACTATCATCTTGGCAAGGCAAATGTAGTTACAGATGCCTTGAATCGAAAGTTCATTATAGGTTTGACTGCCAATTCACTCTCGTTGCTTGTTGAGTTAAGAGCATTGCATGCTAGATTTGAGTTATGTGATGATGGTGCACCATTGACTCATTGCAGTTGAGGCCAGTGTTGCTAGATCAGATTAAGGAAGAACAACAGGCAGATGGGAAAATCCAAAAGATTGTGGAGGATTTCCAAAAGGGGGAGAACAGAGACTTTTATGTGAGACATGATGGCAGTTTATGGTATAGGGATAGATTGTATAATCCTGATGATGTGGAATTGAAGAAGAAGATTTTAGAGGAAGCACATCAATCACCCTATGCTATGTACCTTAGAAGTACCAAGATGTATCAATACTTGAAGCAGCACTAGTGGTGGTCAGGTATGAAGAGGGACACAATAGAATTTGTAACCCAATGTCTCACTTGTCAGAGAGTTAAGGTTGAGCACCAAGTTCCTTTAGGGATGCTACAACCATTGTCAGTGCCTGAGTGGAAATGGGAGAGAGTGACCATGGATTTTATGACTAAAGTGCCTTTGACCCTGAAGAAGCATGATGCAATCTGGGTGATAGTTGATTAGATGATGAAGATGGCTCATTTTCTTCCAGTTAGGATGGATTATTCACTTGATAGGTTGGCCTAGCTATATATCAGTGAGATAGTGAGATTGCATGGAATCCTAGTTTCATTGGTGTCAGAATGAGATCCCCATTTTACATCGAGATTTTGGAGGAGTTTTCAGGATACGTTGGGTTCTCAGTTGTACTTTAGCATTGCTTTCCATCCACAGAGAGATGGACAGTCAGAGAGAGTGATATAGGTTCTGGAAGATATGTTGAGGAGCTGTATCATTGACTTTACTGGGAGTTGTGATAGATATTTATGATTGATATAGTTTGCCTATAACAACAGTCATTAGTCCAGTATAGGAATGGCACCATATGAGGCCGTATATGGCAAGAAGTACAGGACAACATTATGTTGGGATGAGGTTGGAGAAGGTAAACTGGTAGGTCCCGATTTGATCTAGGAAATAGAAGAGAAAGTGAAGGTAATTTGGAGTGGTTTCAAAGCATCTTCAGACCAATAGAATTCCTATTCAGATTTGAAGAGAAAAGATATAGAGTTCAATTTGGGGGATAAGGTGTTCCTGAAGGTGTCTCCATGGAAGAAGATTATGAGATTTGGTCAGAAAGGGAAGTTGAGTCCTCGCTTCATAAAACCATATGAGGTACTAGAAAGAGTAGGACCAGTAGTTCATAGATTGGCTCTGCCACCTGAGTTAGACTAGATACACAATGTCTTCCATGTCTCTATGCTTCAGAGATACAGATCAGACGCATCTCATATCTTGTCATTAGAGTCTATCGAGGTGAGTCGGGATCTAACTTATGAAGAAGAACCAATGGCGATTTTGGCACATGAGGTGAAGGAGTTGAAAAGCAAGAAGGTGCCACATGTTAAAGTTCTGTAAAGGAATCATTCCACTGAGGAGGCGACATGGGAAAGTGAGCAGACGATGCAGAGCCAGTATCCTTAGCTATTCTAGAGCTAATACCAGGTAATTTCGTGGATGAAATTTTCTCTAAGAGGAGAGAATTGTAACATCCGTTGAATTATAAAAATTAAATTAAATGAATTAAATAAATAATTTGAGGGATAATTGAAGGTTTGGAGTGAGAAATACAAATGTACATGTGAGGTATATATTGAATATATATAAAATATACAAAAGTCAAATTAAATAGTAAAATCAAAGGGTAATTTGGTAAAAAGTTTAAAAGTTAAAAGTTAATTAAAAAATTCAAAAATAAAATAATTGTGAATAGAAGATAAAAATTATAATTTTGAAATAATTAATTAATTAATTAAAATAATAAAATATTATATATATATATAAGGTTAGAAATGAAGTGAAATAAAAAGAAAAATTAAAAAGTTCCATCTTCTTCTTCTTTCTTCTCTCTAGGTCGAAATTCACCATGGATGAAAAGGGAGATTTTTGCTTCTTCCTACTTCAAATTCTTCAAGTTTTCTAAGGTTTTTGGGGGGTGAATTTGAGGTTGCTCCATCTAAAGGTAAGCTTTCTTACCTTATTCTTGGATTATATGGAGATTTAAGGTTATGTGAGAAATGAGATTTTCATGGAGTGTGTTTTAATTTGTTAAATGCTTATGGAAGATGTTATTTTGGTGATAAAACAGGGATTCTATAGTTAAATGATGGATTTGATCAAGTTTAGATGGAGTTTGGGAGAAGTAGTGATGGTTTAGGGTTTTGGAAGGGTTTTGATAAAGAATTGGTGTTTATTTAATATAATTGTTTATAACATGTTCTAATATGATTTTAATAATAAAAATAAACTTAAAACACCATTTAGAATGGATTAAAATGAAATTCTATAATCAAAGTGAGTTAGGGCAAAATTTGGGAAATTGGTAGGATGTGGTTTAATCAGTGTTTAATGATTAAAATACCTTAGAATGTGATTCTAATTGATTACAATTATTCACATTTTGAATAGGCATTGAGTGGAAGCAATTTGTCCAACCTTAGTAGTGAAGGACTTATTGAAAAGTTGGGAAGTGAGTATTTTAGCTTTTATTGGGGTATTGGAGTAAGGTATGTACATGCTTTGATAGTTTAAAAGTATTTTCATTTAATTTTGGCTTAACACATTTAAATGAAAAATGTGTTAAGCTACTTGATCATTTGAAAGTTCATATACATTGTGATATTAAATGTGAAATGATGTGTATGCATGATGTGCATTATGAAAAGCCATTTTTAATGGCAAAATGAATAGAATGTGCTAGATGTGAATTATAGGAGAATAGCCCAAAATGTCTGGGTAGTATTATTGTTATGAAAAATGACATGCATTGTCAAAAAGTGATAAGATATATATTGAATTAAAGTGATTTTGCATAGCTATGAATGAGAATAATGAGGAAAAGAGACAATGTGATAAGAAAAATAGATTATGGAAATATACATAATTTGTTTTTTGCCTAATATATTATTCAATTCCAGAGTTTTATGTTTGGTAGCATGCCTATAATTTGCTTTCGGGTTAGATGCTGGGCGTCACCAATCTATTGAGTGCCTTCGTGTCAGAAGCTAGGCATCATTATTTTCTGCCTATGGGCTAGACACTAGGTGTCAAAAATATACAAAACAACAACTCTGGAGTTTGAGGATTATGAAAGGCCATTTGGGCCCAATGCATGTGAATGTGTTAATGTGATGTTTTTAAAAGAATAATGGTTATGGTTTAAAATAAAATTGCATGTCACATTGTGAAATTTAAAGAAATAGTACTATGCATTATCTTTCTTAAAGTTTTATTATTATCAAACTACAAACTGTTAGGCTTTTAGCTTAGCGTGATTAAAATTCATCGCTCAAGTGACAGGGTTGATCCGGTGGATCCGGAGAGTTCATCTAGATCTGGTTAGGTCTAGACTTAGGTTGGTTGTTCCTGAAGTGAGATTGGCTACCACATAATCAGAGCCAACTGTTGACATGTACTCATTTTATTTAATAAAACATGACTTAGTTATGTATATTATGTTTACATATTTGGGAATGTTGTAAACTATAAAAAAAATTTTGAATAAAATTTTGTGATATGGGATTGTGTGAATATTTTTGTTTTTATATACATATTTAAGTATTTTGGGGAGGTATTGAAGGATGTTGAGAAGTTTGGGTGAAATGTTTGATTTATTATTATTGGGAGTGTATTTCTTTTAACAGGTTAAGTTATTTGATTTTTGGGAACATTCAAATTACAAACAAAACTCAGGCGAATTTTATCCAGAGATTTTATTAACTAATTATGTATGTTAGTCCTTAAATTGTTATAAGATAATATTAATTATTTATTTAAACTGCATTATAAATTTTGAAATATTTTTATTGAATCTATGGAAAATTTTAAAAAGACAGCAATTGCAAACCCTTGATTTTATCCCTAAGCTAGTCCAGTCCAATTAAAGCCCTGAAATGGTCAAATTAAAGCCCTGAAGTAGACTAATTAAAGCCTTGGAGCAGTCCAATTTGAGGATAAAGCAAGTGTGGTTCGATATGGATCATGCCATATTGAATTAGACTATGCCTAATTTGATATGGTACCATTCGAACAAGAATTACTTTATTCGATATGGATCATGCCCATATCAAAATAGATTGATTCTAATTCGATATGAAATGCCCATATCAAATTAGATCAATTCTAATTCAATTTGTAAGGCCTATATCAAATTAAATCAATTCTAATTTGATATGGGGGCATGTCCATATCGAATTAGACTTGCTAATTCTAATTTAAAAGACTTAATTTGATATGCTTTAAAGGGGGAGCCGTGCTTAATTTCAAAATCAAAATGAGGCTTGGTTTTTAACCTAATTCACTCCTTATAAAAACGGGGTTAAAAATAATTGAGAAAAAAGGGGGGGACATGGAGCAATTAACAAAGAAAAGCAGCAAGAGTTATAAAAAACAACTGAAGCAAAGAAAATACACATAACTCTAACTACAACAAACTAGAAGGCAGTGGACATTGCCCTCACTTTGTTCAACTGAGACTTGACACTGGTGCTAATATAATGTTTGGATCAATGTAAAATATTAATGGAACCAATGAATGGAGGTTTGAAATTCCTTATTTAATCTATTTTAAATTCACAATAGTTCATTCATTATTGTTTCACTCATTGAATTGTTTTTATTTAGTTCTTGTGTTTTTCATGAAATATCCAATAGACTATTTGAGAATCCAGTAATTAGTTTATGTCCACAAAACTAATTTTACATGTCTAGTGAATTACTTTATTTATATCCACAATAACTTGTTTAAGTTTTATGGGAAACCTTAATTTAGAATTATAGTAGCTTCTTCAATCAAATTAACATTAAAGTCTTAATATCACGGTACGAGTAGAAATTGATCTCATGCAATATTAATTTGAATTAAACATCTAGTGGCCCAAAGTTTATTAATATAATCACAATAGCTAAGTTTTTTAAATATTTGAAACCCTAATGACATTTTTTTTAAAACCAAAAACCCTAATTCTATTTTCTAAAATCAAAATCTTAAATATGTTTTCTAAAACAAAACCCCTAATCATGTTTTCATAAAACCTTAAAACCTTGATTGTTTTCCCAAAAACCCTAAAAACCCATAATTTCATCCAAAACGCTTATTGTCACTCTAAATATCCCAAAATCATGTTTTATCCCTAAAAACCCTAGTTCTCAAATATCCAAAACCCTAATCATGTTTATCTGAGAAACCAAAAATCATACTGATAAAACCCTAGTTTTGCATATCTATTTTTTAATGTAATGTTAAAACCTAGATTTGACTATTTAATTTGTTGATATATACTCATGATGGATGATTTATTTTATTTTATTTTATTTATTTTTGGGTGATTTTCTTTTAATTGTTGTGAATGTTTGAATGGTTTAATTCATTTGGTTAATTATTTTAATGTTGATTATTTTGATTTCAATGATGTAAGAGGTATGTTTCCACTTTGTGGGTACCTCATTAGCTAAGTTAAATGTAATTTAAATTATTTTGAGTTTTGGATTAATGTAAAGGATACATTTTGACCAAATGGTGGGTGTCCAATTTTATTTACTTTTGGACATTGGATATTGTAAGGGCATGTTTCCATCTTGTATGGGTGTCCATTTATTATTTTATTTGAACTTGTTTTGATTTTAATACAATGATTATTTATTTTGATAATTGCATGTAATATGGATGACATTTAAATAAGTTAAGAATTAAATAATATTTAGTCTTGAAAAGGAGGATGGTTCTAATGAACCGGGCATTATGGGGGTGGTAGGTCATTCTCACCCCTTTCTTTTTCCCAGCCCATCCGGGTGGTGACTCTATTTTCTCCGGGTATATATAGGCCAATATTCTCTAAGGCCCCGATCTTAACAGTGTCGAAGTTGTAAGAACCATTCCACATGAGAGTGGGGATAAAATTCTCCGCTCATAGTGGTGACTCCACTAGGGATAAAAGAAGTTGATTATGTTTGTCTTTATATTATTTTATTCTTTTTTATTATGATATTGTCTATTGCATCATTTATATTGCATTGTATACATGAATTAGGATGCCTGCGTAACCCACGTTGTGTTATTAAGGGATACCATACTTTCACTCAAGGTATGGAGATCGAGCATGGCATAACTACTCATAGCCTTGTACCTTTTGGTATATACTTGCTATAGGAACCTAAGCTTTTGAACCAAAAGACTAAAGCTTATGTAATTAGCCTAGTTACTTTCCTTAGGTTTTTACCCAAATGCTTGTTGTTTGACTATAATTGATATATCTTGGCTTGAATCATGGCTTATTTGGTTTGTTCCTTTTCTAATATGACCTAATTATATTATAAGCTCAAATTAATTTTTATTCCTTTAAGCCCAAAAGATCAAAACTATTTTTAAAATTTTCAATATGGTCTTTGAACATAAAACTTTTCTAAAATAGGTTAAAGACTCTTTTCTACCTCATGACCCAAATACAAAGCCCCAAAATTCACTTTTAAACAAACCTTACTATAATGGGCTTTGAAACAAATTTATTTTTTCAAACTATAAAATTTCTTAACCTTTTCTCACACCAGCTTAAAACTATTTAAGTCAATTATGGAATACCAAAAATCAATTATGGGCCTAATTTATACCAAGAATTGTTAATCATGGGCTTGTTTGTGGCATGAATCATTAGATGTTTTTTTTCCAAATAGGAAATCTATTTATAATAAACACTTTAATTTAGTTTTAATTAATAATATAGCATAAAAGCTATTTTTAGCGGATCTAATGGATTGATACCTAATTAATGAAAATTATCATGGACTGACTTCTAAATTTGAAAATACAAGTAGTGGTTAAATTTTCCGAGTAAATTTTTCAAAAAAAAGATGTCACATGTTGATATTTTGTTTACCATATACCTAGGAAAAGAGACTCGCCATTCGTGTTTAGAAGTTATAAGGTTGGAAGGAACATCCTAATTATCTTTGTTTATCTATTACTTATGCATCCATGCATACATACATATATGAATTGCATTACATTTGCATTCATCCTTTTTGGCTCACAGACCTAGAGTATGATAGTTCATGAGCCTAAGACAATCCGACATACACTAGTGACATAGAATCTAGAAACAATTTAGTTAGCTTCCCACCAAAACAAATGGAACCCGAAAGATTCAAAAGATAGTGGATGATGCACTCAGCACTAAGATAGAAGAACTGAAGGAGATCTTGGTTGAGACCATGAAAAGCTAGCTGGCTGCACTATTGGGGAACACTGTTGAAGCATCTGCTAGTACTAAGAAGTAGAAAGACAAGGGAAAGGCAAAGGTTGAGAAGCGGCTATGGATGATGACAAAGTGATGATGGATGATGATGATTAGACTCAATATTTCTAAGATTTGTAAGATAAGAAGAAAGGAGCGAAGACTGTGGAGAAGGTAACCGTGAAAAAGATTGAAACTTCAAATGTGGAAAAAGATGATTGCTGATTTAGAAAAGAAGTTAAAAAAGAAGCTAAAGGTTGATGAAATGTCAGAGGTGGACAAGTTATTTAACAAGATGAAGAAGTTCCTTATAATTTCAAGATGCCTTCTTTCGCTAGGTACAACAGTACAAGGAATCCTCACTTGCATGTTAAGTAGTACATCACAACTATATAGTCTGCTTGAGCTACCAATGCTCAAACTCTAAGGTATTTCATGCTCTCATTGGATTGTGTTGTACAAAACTGGTTCAACACCTTAGAGGAAAGTACCCAAAAAGATTGGGATATGTTGTACAAAGCCTTCATTCAACAATATGAGTACAATGTCAAATTGGAAGTGACCCTGATGGAGATACAAAATATCAGATAAAAGCAAAATAAGAAATTTGTTGACTGTATAAAGAGGTGGAGAAACATAGCTACACTACTTAAAAAGGGACCAGATTAGTCCAACCAGATTCGAATGATAGTAACGGGTGTTCTACCCAGCCTACATGAATGGATGTCTCACAATCTCACAAGGGATTTCAAAGATCTCCTTCAAGCTGGCTTAAAAATTGAAGAATGGGAAAGAGAGAAGAATTATTTTTTTGGAAAAAGAAGTGATAAGGAAAGTTATCAGTCTGGCAGTCAAGGTATGCAGAAGTTAGTGGATGTCAATGCAACAACTGGTTAAACAAATAGAAGATAGTTTTCAGAGTTGGGGAAACCTCTGTCTTGGGTTTTCAATAAGTTGCAGAAGAATGGGCTATTACAGCCATTGGCACCTTGACATTTGCCTAATCCTCTTCCATCAAGCTTTCATGCCAAGGCCTTTTGTCAATTCCATTCAAGATTTGATTGATAGTGGAAAGCTGACTGAGCCTGATAAGCCCAACACCAAGAATAATTCTCTGCCTAAATTTGGAAGGGCTCCACATCCTAAAACCTTCATGATAGAGGGAATTCTGTCTTGTTGTCTTTTCATGATATGTATGGAGAAGTTACTAAGCAAGCTTGAATAACTTCGGATGATGAAGCGATGACTATCATTGATGATCCTCGCCCTTAATATGTCCAAGTAGATGAAACATCTTCGACTCCAACTTAACAAACTTCCCTTTGCTTGTTTGCTTTTTGTTTAATTTTCTTTCTTTAGTGTTTTCTAGAACAATTATGCTTTTTCAAATTAAGATTGTTTGAATAAATTACTTTCATTAATATTTCATTGGCCTTTATTCCTTTTGGTGCTCAACCAATGACGAATCTAGCTTGATGCTCATAAATTAGTGTATCTATGCATCATGATTTGAATGACTTTACTAGTTGAGGGAATTATTCTATAGCATTGAGTTGTGTATGCTTACTTAGAGAAGGCTCCTGCATAATAATTACCTCTATCTAAGTCTTAGTCAATTTTAGAACATGCTTTGATGAAGTTACAAGGCAAAATTGAATTTTTCTTATTTAAGAGAGAGATGACCTAGGAATTATTTGGTAAGCCAATAACTAGAATCCACCCAATTAAATATCAATCCCTAGTTATCTCTTTGAGCCTTCATGAGATTTTAGCTTGCTTTTTATTGGCTTGTAAGCCTGATAACTAACCCTAAGGCATTGTGACTCTTATGACAAATCTGATGATTACTAATGTGAAGAGGCAAGAAGATCAAAGGAAGGAATGCATAGTCAAGACCATAAGAATAGTTGAAGTTCACCTGATACTAGACCTAATATCTTTGATCTATTAAAATGACATTAGAGCAACAAAAGATTTATCCTTGTTGAAGCAAATTCACTCTACTCTACTCATCCATAGTCAGAAGTATAAAATGATACAGACAAGATAACTTTCTTAGAGCAAGGGAAAAAAAGGAAACAAAAAAAGAGAAAAGAAAAAGAAAAGAGAAAAGAAAAAGAAAAAAAAAACTCAAAAAGGTAGTTCAGAAAGTCAACCGAGTTCTTTTTTACCTAAAGCAAGCAGAAGACTTCCACTTAGTTTAGAAGGATGAATTGATTTGATTTGGTCTAGCCCAGCCAAAGACTCAACATGAGGGAAAGACACATTTTTCATTTTATCCAACATAGCTCCAGGTCTACAATCTTAAAAGTCTTAGACTTGATATTAAAAAAAAAAAAAGAGGTTGGTCTAAAGATCAAGATAGTACTGATTGGATCCAGATTTCTACCAAGAAGATGGAAGGACATTCAAGCTTTGTATTTTCATGAAGTCCAAAGATAAAAGTGATGCCCAGAAGGTGAAAATTAAATCTCTAATAGTATAAAGTTCTAACAAGAAGATTGTAGTGTGAAGGTTCGTCAGCAGTGTCACATCAGCTCCAATCTAAAAATGGTCTTCATTTAACTCTTGTCCCTTATGGTCCTCGTTTCAAGACTATTAAAGACTTGTTGATCTCTCTTGGTAGGTAGAGTCTATTAGTAGAGATAGTTTGAATAAGCATGCATATGAGTAGACAATATTTAAATTCAATGAGACCTTTGGACAAGTAATGTGTATGTGAATATCTGAAGTACAACAGTTCTTGTTGAAATGAAAATGATTCCCAAGTTTAGTATGGTAAATAGGGTTGTTACATTATAGATATGTTAATTTGAAAAATTGAATCCTGAGGTTCAATGATACTGATTTGACAAAGTCAAAATATGATTTTAATATTAAAAAATGTGATTTTATAAAAAACTATTTTCTTATTGCATAAACCTTCAAGTTAAGGGATGTATGTTGCACCGTCGAACCTCAAAGAACACATTGGGCAAAATAAAAGGATTATTTGTATGGTTATGAAAAAGTTACCAACCGGCTTGTTGAATCATAGTTTGAAATGGATGTATCTCTGCTGCTTGGGCCCCCACCACTCCTATTTTCAACATCTTGAAGATAAAAGCCATACATGTGAAGTCTTCTGCCATTCTAATGCAGGACCTAAATGTGCATCTGGAAGGAATCTATGCGGGCACATCAGCTAATCATCTCAGTCTGTGAGTCAATGGAACCACTGTAAGTATCATTCATGCATATCATACATACATAAGCATATCACACTGCATTTTTGTCTTGTGTTACCTATTCTTTGTCAAAGTAAACATCAATACTCTATGAAGCAAATATGAAGCAGATATGGAATAAGAGGGGCATGGAAGGATCAATATCCTTCCATGCATGCTTATGCAAAATATCATATATGAACCACTGTAAGTATCATTACAAAAGAAAGAAGAGATGCATGCTTGTGCAAGGACTAGACAACACAAACATCAATATGAGTATGCATAGGAACAAAATCATTGGTTTGGGCCTACACAGGGACAAAGTTTCTCCTTTCAATGTTTTGAGTTTATGCCTGTATAAAATATCTTTAGACTCACTTTAAATATTTTTCCATGCAAGGGGCAAAGAGAGGATATGAGGACTAACTAAAAAATAGCTAATTTTTCTTCCAAAAGGAAGAACAAAAAAGAACAAAATAAGAAAGTAAGAATCCAAAAGAATGAAGATGCAAAAGATTAATCCATCTAGAAGAGTTGAAGTCAATGTAGGACAGATATCCAAGGATAAAGAACCATTTTGAAGGGTGAAGACCCGATGTAACACCCTTATACCCTATATACATGTAGTGCATATATTCCATATATGCAAAATACGTATACAGAATGTAAAAGTGCTATAGTAAATCCATAATAAAAATTAATGAAATTTAAATTAGTAAAAATAATTATTAATGAATAATATATACTTAGGTACTAAATTGTTAAAAATATAGATTTACAAAGAAAATCTCTGGGAAAAATGTTGCTAGAGTTTTGTCAATAATTTCAGTAAATCCCAAATCAATTATCACAACTTGCATAAGAGAATCACACTCCCAAAATATGCATATATAATCTCCAACATTTTTTTTCCAAACATTTTAAAACTTTCCAATTATTTATCATTTTATAAAAAATTCAGAATAACCATAAACTTAACTAATGTACATTTAAAATTTATGTTTTAAGTAACAACACTTATCAAATTGTTCATATATACATATAGTATCTTTACTATACAAAATCCACATTACACAATACATATAATTATACATGAATGTATTATCCTCTAAGTTGGTCTCGTAGAACCTACCATTTTAAGTCCCAATCACACGCAGGCTCACCCTAAACTTCACTTCTATTACCTGTGTGATTCACACAACTACGCTAACTGATATGGCTTAGTGGTACATATATAATACAATATTGACATAATAGCTTTATAATTACAACATGCACTATATTTAAGTAATACACAAATTAATTTTACTTTTCTTTAAAACATAACCAACCATATACATTGGGCCCAACCTTCTTATACAATTATCTAGTCCTAGGTTTATTGCCTTTGTCTATCTCATCTTGCTAGTGGATGTAGCTATCATTTGTGACACTTAGTGTCTCATCCATAGTGTATGGCATTGCCAATATCCAAGTGCAATCTTCTGGCAATTAGATAATTTATAAGGTACACACAATACACATTCATCTTTCAACATATTTTCACATCTCAACTCATATCATGGTTTCCACAAACCATCATCATAAATAATGCAAATGTGGCTCACTTCTAAATTTTAGTGCATAACTTGTACTTTTCATATTTTACACAACATCACATTTAGCCATTTTTAATGGCTTATCATGCCATAATTAATACCAATCAAGCATTTTAATACAATTTTGCACATAACACCTTGATAGCCATTCTATAATGGCCCATTATTTAGATCACATGCATTAAACTCTCTTTTTCTTATACAATGAACATGCCCTTTATCAACTTCAATAATGTAAGTAACACAACACAATCCCCAATTCACAATGTGTTATGCCAACTACATTATTGCTCTCATAATAATGATTATAAAAGCATGTACTAACCTTGTTTCCTATTTTCAAGCCTTAACTTGATAAAACTTTATATTCTTCCACTTCTTTCAATATAGCCTACACACATATAATCCAACATTAATTGCATTACCCATTTAAATTCACATTACAAACCATTGTATATCAAATCACCATTATCCAACCCATTAACATTAAAATTCCATTAAAAGCATAAAATCACCACTTACTACTTTATACAAACTTTAACTAACTCAACTCATATCCAACCGTGAGTGGGAATTTTTGTAACACCCCGATACCCTATATAAGTACTATACATATACTTAGTATACATACAGTAAGTATATAAAGTATAAGGATGTCACTTTTCGTTATCTTTTAAAAACCTGTAACAGAGTTCAAACCATAATACGTTAATTTAAATAACATTTACAAAATCATTATCTTTATCAAAACTCCATTTATACATATAAATATTCTCTTACCAGAAATACATCATAATTAAAAGTTATACATGTATGCATTACCCTCTAGTTGGTCTCGACAAACTCTTACTCTTCTCGTGGCATAACGAAAGACTTCATATCCTTCACCAAGCTACCTGCGCGATTACACATCCGCGCTAAGCCTGAGAGCTTAGTAGTACAAATATAACATATAAATATACATTATAAAAATACTAACATATAATGATATATCAATTCCATGTGTCATTAGTTTCTCATCATGTTTTCCTTTTAAATTGCACCTTTCATATATTTTAACTAATTTCATGTATTATATACATATCATTTTTACCAACCACAATTCATCACTAATAATCACCATCAACATAGTTATACCCACATTACATATCATATCATTATCACCAATCATCAATCCAACATTAATACTCACAATCAATATTTCAATATACATATTACATAACATTTCATGTCATTATTTTATTCACAATTCATCAATCATGAATCACAATTCCAACCAAATCCACCATAGATTTCATTACTCGTTTATTATAACATTTATATATATCATATTGACAACAACGACAGACTCGGGCCCAAACGACACTAATATGCCATTCAATTTTCAGAGTAATGCTTTGGTTCATTCATCACATTTATCATTATCATAGACCCAACTAGGCTTCAAGGATTAGGTTCAACCAAGCTTCAAGGGGAGCAAAGCATGCTAAGCATCAACCCAACTTGGCTTCAAGAACCAATCCAACCTAGCTTCAAGGGTTGTAACATCTCAATTAGGCTTCAAGGACTTAGCCAACCTAACTTCAAGAGATTGTTACTCATTTTAGGCATGCCACCAACAACAAACTCTGAAAATGGAATAACACATTAGTTACACAATTCATTTATTACTTTCATTCTCAATTATCATCATCAATTAGGCAAACATGCCTTATGTCTTTCAATTGAATCATCATAGCCAATCACAATGGCTTCACATCACATTTGAATTATCATAGCCAATCACAATGGCTTCACATCACAATTGAATTATCATTATACACATATACAACATCAATTACATTAGCTAAACAAACCGATCATTAGTTTTACATCTCTTTATGTCTCAATTTACATTATACACTTCATTATTCAAGCATACATAATCAATTTCATTGCACATGTATCTTAAATTCATCATCATATAAACAACATGTCCATTTATAACATTTCAATCCTTATTATCAACCATGATGATAT
Organism: Garcia nutans; assembly: GCA_947685225.1. Lineage (NCBI taxonomy): Eukaryota > Viridiplantae > Streptophyta > Magnoliopsida > Malpighiales > Euphorbiaceae > Garcia > Garcia nutans. Next base: position 40,503,958 of record CANTUV010000024.1, read on the forward strand.
CATATTTCATCATTTCTCAAAACACATTGACATCATTCATTATTAAAACATTAATCATAATAAATTGCATTGCACATACCTTTTTGGATGATCCTCATCTCTTCCACACTATACAAATCATAATATTAGTCACATTGTTCATATAACATACTACCATTCATAAGATTCACAATGTATAACATAACATTGTTCATACCTAATCATATGCATCATTAAATGTATGTTCAATCTCCACAAAACAAGAAGAGTAAAGTACCATTACAGTAGCCAACACACCCAAGGGACACGGCCAAGCTTGTGGCCGTGTCTCTCAACCAAAAGCCTCTCAACCAAAAGCAACAGAAACCAACATGGGCAAGGGACACGGCCGTGTCCTCTCCAAAAATCATCCAACACGGCCACAATTCCAAAGACTTGGCCGTGTCTCTCAAAAATCCATAGTTTGGCCGTGTCTCTTCCCTTGGTTTTGGCCGTGTCTCTCATGTATATGAACCCTAAAAATGGCCAACTCTCATTTGGTTGAATAAAAACACCTCATGCACATTACAACCTCATTCAAATGGATATAATCAATGTTATTAACACATATTCATCACAATATACACATTAACAATACATCAACAATCCATTTAATCATTTACCATTTCAAAACCCTAAACCAACCATCACTCTTACTTGTCATCTTCAAACCAAATCCAACACTAATTCAACATTTTTAACTTATAATCAATCTCAAACGCACCTATTCCTAATCTCAACACATCACCACCCATCTCAAACATAACTTCAAAAATAACAAAGATAAACAAGAGAGTACTTACCTTAGATGAAGAAATTTCACAAATCTCCAACCAAAACCTTTGATTCTTCCTTCAATTTGATTCTAGTATCAAGAACACCTCTTGTTCTCTCTTTTGTTTAAGATGGCCGGCCAACCATGGAGAAGAGAAGAAGAAGAAATGAAGAAAAGACAAATCATCATCTCTTTAAATCTCCACCATGCATTTCACAAAGAGAATTACCTAAATGCCCTCTTCAACATAATTAAACCTCCTTTCATTTAACATGCCCTTAATAGTAATTTCACTTAGCATAAGTTAAAATATCCTCTTACCTTGACTCCCCATTTAACCAACTTATATGTTATATATATTACAATATACACAACATATACATTCTCTTAACACACTCATTTCCTTTACAAATACATATATACATTTAATTCAAATCAAAACAACAATTGTATCCAACTTCTAGGGCACACATTGGGATATTACAATTTTTGCCTCCACTCTCATGTGGAATAGTTCTTGCGGCTTCGGCACCGTTAGGTTCAGGGCCTTAAAGAACACAGGCCTAAATTCGAAAAAAACTAGAGTCGCCACCCGGACGAGCCAGGAAAAAGAAAAGGGTGGATGACTTAATTTCTAAGGAATCTCCAACCCCCTAATGGGTTTGGAAAGTTGGGTACTCGTGGGGAAGTTGAGAATGATCTAGCACCCCCACAGTGCCCAGTTCATTAGAATTGGCCTCCTTTTTAGGTCTTAATATTATTAAATTCTTAAATTATTATAGCATTATCCATATTACACGCATATTAAAGTAAATAAGTATTCATTATATTAAAATCAAAGAATTTCCAAACAAAACAATAAATGGGTACCCTTACAATATGGAAACATGCCCTTACAATATCCAAAATAAAATAGGACACCCACCTTTTGTTAGAAAACATGCCCTTTACATTAATCCCAAAATCCAAAATAAATTAAATTACATTGAACTTAACTAATGAGGTACCCACAAAGTGGAAACATATCACTTACATCTTAGAAACTAAAATAATTAAAATCATAAAGCAAACAAATAAGTCATTCGACCATTCATCATGAGTAATAAAAACAAATCATTCATAAAATTAAAATTTCCATTCAGGACATAAAGCAACCACACCTAAGACTTTAATCTTAAATAAAGCAATAAATATATCAATTTAGGGGTTATGCTTCAAATTAGGGTTTATGCTTCAATTAGGGTTTATGCTTCAATTTAGGGTTTTTATGATGAAAATTAAGACTTTAAGTTCTAGGGATAAAAAATTAGGATTTGTAGGTTTTACGAAAAATAAGATTAAGGTTTATAAAGAGAATTAAGATTTTTAGAAATTAGGAAAACTAGGGTTAGGGTTTTAGGGTTTTGGAAAATAGTTTAGAACTTTTTATAATTTGTAAAAATAATTAGGGTTAGGGAAATTTAGGAAAATAGATTGAGTCTTTTGAAAATAGATTAGGGTTTCAAAAAATTATAAAACTAATTAGGAGAAATTAGATTAATGTTTTGATGATTATATTATTGATTTAACTTAGAACCTATGCTACTGTATGACCCGAATTAAAAAAAAGAATTTGATGATCCAGATAGTGTGATGATTATTTGAAAGGTGAAGATGATTGTTGATTCAATAAACAAAATTAAAGAACATACCTAAGTTTGAAGGCTCCACCAAATTAAGAGAATTGATCCAAGCTGCAGCCTGCACCAACTTTACTTCTAGCCAAGCTTACAACCAAGATAACCTTGCCTTGCTGCCTCGCGAATTAGATAGTTTTGGTTTTTTATTGCTAGGGTTTTTGATCTTTCCTTCCTTTTAATTGTTGCCCCTGGCTACTATTTTTTTAATAGTATTAAAATCTACTTTTTATAGGTAATTCTACCCCTAATGCAAGGTGAAAATCGAATATATCTCAATTAAGGAAATAAAGATCGAATTAACTTCAGTTTAATTGAGGAAATAATAGACTGAACTTCGGATGGCGAATTCGCAATTGGGCCAAGCCCGTGCCTATAGCTCACCAATTCGTCAATTATGATTTTTAGGATTTTATTATTTTATTTATTATTATAAAAATAAATATTATATTTTATAAATAAATATTTATATTTTATTTTTAATTATTATATAGTTAAAATAAATAAATATTATATTATTATTTGTTGAGATTTTAATATTGTGTCAAACTAAATTTAAGTTTGTAAAATTATTCCAGACTATTTTAAACCTTTCAACTTGATTTAACCCTCTTTTAATTAGTTCAGACTAGACTTGTTCAAAAATTAAGGGTTTGTACTTTGCCCCATGCTTGAGCGATCTGGGACTATATAAAAGAGAGTGAAAAGCAAGATAATTTTTTATTGGGTTTAGAACCAAACTAGACTCTAATTTCGAAGTTGGATTGAGTTCTGGACTCAAAAAAAGATTTGAGTTCTGGACCCGAGATGAGTTCTGGACTTAAAAATAATTTGGGTTCTGGACCTGAGGTGAGTTCTTGACTAAAAAAAATTTCAGTTCTAGACTCAAGGTGAGGTGAGTTTTAGACTCAAAAATAATTTGGGTTCTGGACCCGAGGTGAGTTCTAGACTAAAAAATAATTTGGGTTCTGGATCCGAAATTAGTTGGGTTCTGGACCCATATTGAGTTTTGGACTCAAAAAGTGATTTGGATTTTGGACCCAGGTTGAATTGATTGGATTCTAGACTCAAAACTGGATTGGTTGAGTTTTGGACCCGGAGCACCTGCAAAAAATTATTTGTAGTTAATAAAGTATTTTACAAAAAAATTATAAAATATTCAGCTATTTTTTACCATATATGAGTACCGATATACTCTTGCCCCCTGCGTGCAAAAAATATATAATGAGTATAAAAATATTTTTTAGACACTCAAAAAATTATATACCCATAATAAATATCTATTTACTGTGTGCCCGTGTGCTGTGAAAGAATTATTGAAAAAGTAAATTTGACTTATTGAAACAAATAAGACAAAACATGAATAAGAATTATTGAAATAGATAAGACAAAATACGTGATCATATTTTAACTTTTAACTTTTTTTTTTAAATTGGAGAATAATTGAATTTACTTTCATTCACTTTTCATTCACATGAATTACATTATGCTTTTTTTTCATCTATATAAACTCATCAACCCCTTATAAGTTTCATAACTTTCATCATTTCATTTAAACTTTTACACATAGTTTCAGTAGCAAAGCAAATGGAGAGGATGCACGCTTCAAGATCAGGGCCTCGATCCAATACTGGGTTGCTAGAATTTATTCAAGAGCATGAAAATGGAAATATTGATCTTCTAGCTGGGATATCGCTTCATCGTAGTTCACGTCAAAAAACTAAGGTAATGCTGCAATTTAATAATTTAGTAGCACAAATATTTTTATTTATTTTTTATTTTTTACATATGAGCAAAAAATTATTATTATTTAGAAGATTATATTTTTAAGCTATAATTTAGTTAATATAAGTATATGAGCGAATGAATTGTAACAAAGGTTAAGAAGTATCCTAGTGCTAAAAATAAATGACCTAATGGACTATAACAAAAATTTAATAAGTAACTTGTATTAATAAATTTAAACAGAAAATAACGAGTAACTTATGACAATATTAGACATTTAAATAGTAGCATTTGTGAGATGATATACTTATCTCGTATTGGCTTACTTGGTTCAGTGTTAGCACGATCGCTGTGTTGTCCGGGGTATGTCTACAAAGCCCGACAATGGTATGATGCAGCGTCTTCTTGGGTAAAAATGATCATCTGAGAGTGTGGTTCAGAAAACTTTATTTTGCAACTACCATTCAAAGAACGTCCGATAGATAGGAGTGTGGTTCAAGCGTTATCAGAATGGTGGATGGACACGACTAATACTTTACACCTTCTTGTGGAAGAGATGACCATTGGTCCAGTTTAATTTACAGTCATAACTGGTCTTCAATACTATGGCATGCTGATCCCTCTTTACTAATGATATCCTGACACACTATAAAAATAAAAATCGGTGCCGAAAAAATAGACGACGAAAAATTTATCTCCGAAAGTCAAATTGGCCAAGGCCAATTTTGCTGCAGGAAATTCCTGCGGCGAAATTGGCTGGCCCCACCAACCCTCGCAGCCAGTGCCTCGCAGCTTGCAGTTTCTCGCCAAGACTCGCAATTTCGCCAGCGAAATTTTTCAATGCAATTTTTTTCTTTTCCTAATTAATTTTAGTTTCCTTAAACAATTAGAACTAGGTTTATAATTTTTTCCTATAAATAATACTTGAAAACACAAAAAAGAGGGACTGGAGACTGGAACTTGGAGATTGGATAGTGGGACTTTGATTAGGTGATTGAAACTTGGATTATAGAAAACCCTAGTAATAAGCAAGCAATCAAAAATTCATCAAAGGCAGCAACCTTGTCTTTGTCCTTGTTCATCCAGAAAGCAAGTTTCTGGTGGAACCAATGAATGGAAGTTTGAATCTCTATTTTCTTTATTTATTTCTTTACAGTAGCTTCATCACTCAAATTGAATAAATTGTTTCTTCTGTTTCTTCTAAAACTTAAAACCCTAAAATGTTTCTTCTAAACCTTAAAACCCTAAATTGTTCCTCCTATTTCCAAAAACCCTAAAAAGTACTTTTCTGTTTCCAAAAACCTTAAGAACCCTAATTTATTTCTTCTATCTCAAAAAAACCCTAATTCATTTCTTTTGTTTCCAAAAACCTTGAATCGTTTCTCCTATTTCTAAAAACTTTTAAAAACCTTAAACTGTTTTCCTCTAACTTTTTTCTAAAATTTCCAAATGTTTTGTTAAATCTCCAAACTCTAACTTATTTTACAATTTTTGAAAATCATAATTACTTTTATAAAAGTCTAAACTGTTTTCTCAAATCCTAAAATCAAATATGTCTTCTAAAATATCAAAACCCCTAATTCTCTCAAAACTAATATGGTAAACCCTAATTTTTCTAAACCCTAATTCTTAAAACCTTAAAATCTTATAAATCCAAACCTTAAAACTCAATACAGTAAGCCTAAAATCACAATCCAATAAACATGAATTATAAACCTAATATCTTAAGATTCCAAAACCCTAATTTCATAATTTTACCCCTCAAACCCTAATTTGATCAATCAAAGAACCTTACTAATTTCTTAAAGTCATGAAACCCTAATGCATTCCAATTTTCCAAAACCTTTACGGTAGGTTAAACAAATAATAATAATAATACTAAAATCCCAAAAATCTAAATGTCAATTAAAGAACTTTAAATAGAAATAGTAAACCCTAATTTGTATCTTTGCTTGCTTTATTTTTAGATTTGATTATGTGGTTTATTATATGCTTTGATGGTTGATTTAATTTCAATGCTTGATTTATTTAATTTATCATGGATGAATGTTTATTATATATTTTGATTGATGTTTAATATCTTTGATAAATAATTTATTTATGATGAATGGTTATTTACTTTTATCAATTTATTTTCCAAATGTTGTAAGAGGTATGTTTCCACTTTATGAGTACCTCATTAATTAAGTTCTATGTAATTTAAATTGCTTTTATATTTTGGACAAATATAAAGGACATGTTTCTACCTTTTGATGGGTGTCCTATTAGTTTAGACATGGATAATGTAAGGACATGTTTCCATCTTCGGATGGGTGTCCATTTATTTGCTTTGTTTGGACATTGCTTTGATTTTAATATAATGATGCTTTATTTCAATTGTTGTGTGTAATATGGATAATATTGTTATATTTAATAATTTTATAATATTAAGACCTGTAAAGGAGGCCGGTTCCAATGAATCGGGCGTTGTGGGGGTGCTGGGCCATTTCTCACCTTCCCTACACGTACCCAACTTTTAGAACCCATTAGGGGGTTGGGGATTCCTATGGAATCAAGTCATCCACCCCTTTCTTTTTCCGGCCCGTCCGGGTGGCGACTCCATTTTCTCCATACTTAGGTCTGTGTTCTCTAAGGCCCCGAGCCTAAACAGTGCCGAAGTCGCAAGAACCATTCCACCGGGAGTGGGGGCGAAAATCCCCGTTCACAGTGGTGACTCCACTGGGGATAAGAGAAGTTGATTCCGTTGGTCTTTATATTATTCTATTCTTTCTTATAATGATAATATCCATTGCATCATTTAGATTGCATCGTGTGTGTGAGTTAGGATGCCCGTGTTACCCGTGTTGTGTTATGTAAGGGATACCATACTTTCACTCAAGGTATGGAGATCGAGCATGGCATAACCACTCATAGCCTCGTACCTTTTGGTATATACTTGCTATGGGAACCTAAGCTTTTTTAACCCAAAGACTAAAGCTCATGTAATTGGCCTAGTTACTTTCCTTAGGTTTTTTCCCCAAATGCATGTTGTTTGACTATGGTTAGTTTATCTTAGTTTAAATCATGGCTTATTTGGTTTGTTCTTTTTCTAATATGACCTAAATACATTGTGAGCTCAAAATAAATTTTTCTTTAAAATCCAAAAGACCAAAGCTATTTTCAAAACTTTTCAAAATGGTCTTTGGGCATAAAACTTTTCTAAAAACAAATCAAAAATTATTTTTCTCATGACCCAAATACTAAGCCCAAAATCTATTTTTTCTAAAACCTTTTTTACAATGGGCTTAGAAACAAAATTATTTTCATCCAAAAGAGCTTACAAATATTTAGGTCAATTATGAAATACCAAAAATCAATTGTGAGCCTAGTTTATGCTAAGAATAAATTAACCATGGGCTTGCTTTTGGCATGAATCATTAGTTACTTTTTCAAGTGAGAAAGCTATCTATAATAAACCTCTTAATTTAGTTTTAATCCAATATAGCATAAAAACTACTATAGTTGGTTGAATGGATTAAAACCTAATTAATGGGAATTATCATAAATTGATTTCCATTTTTGAAAATATAACTATTGGTTGAAACTTCCTAGGAAAATATTCGAAAACAAGATACCCCCTGTTGGTATTTTGTTAACCATATACCTAGGAAAAAAGACTCGCCATTCATGTGTGGATGTTATAAGGTTGGAAGGGATGTTCTACTTATCTTTGTTGATTATTTGTGCATACATGCATACATTTGCATCTCATATCATTGATCCTTTCTAGCTCACAGCCCTGGATTACGATAGTTCAAAAGCTTACGATAATCCAACCTACTCCAGAGATGAAGAATTGAGTAACAACTCAATCACTTGCTCACCAAAAGCAATGGAGCTTGAACAAATTCAAAGAATGGTGGATGACGCCCTCAATGCCATGATGGAAGAAATAAAAGAGGCCATGGCCGAGACCATAAAGAACCAATTGGCTGCAATTTTAGAAAATCATGCCAAAGCATCTCCTAGCACCAAGAAGCCAAAGGACAATGGGAAGGCTAAAGTTGGTGAAGTAGTTTTTGATGAGGATAAGGTGATCATTGATGATGATGATGATTGGGCTCAATACTTCCAAGATCCTCAAGACAAAAAGGAGCTGAAGGTTGTTGAGAAGACAACTATCGAAAAGACCGAGACTTCTGATGTTGAGAAGATGATTGCTAATTTAGAAAAGAAATTTGAGAAGAAGCTGAAAATCGAAGAGATGTCTGAGATTAACAAACTATTTGAATAAGATGAGGAGGTCCCTTATAAGTTCAAGATGCCTTCCTTTGCTAGGTACAATGGTACTAGAAACCCCCATCTCCATGTGAAGCAGTATATCACTGCTATGCAGTCTGCCCGAGCTACTAAGGCTCAAACTCTAAGGTACTTCATACTCTCATTGGACCCTGTTGTCCAAAATTGGTTCAACACCTTAGATGAAAGTACATAAAAAGATTGGGACATGTTGTACAAGGCTTTCATTCAACAATATGGGTACAATGTCAAGCTGGAAGTAACCTTGATGGAGGTGGAAGCCATTAGGCAATGACCAAATGAGAATTTTGTGGACTATGTGAAAAGATGGAGAAATAAGGCTGCTTTGCTCAAGAAGAGGCCCGATGAATATGATCAAATAGGGATGATTGTGAGAGAGGTGTTGCCCAGTCTTTGTGAAAGGATGTCTCATACACTCATTCATGATTTCAAAGATCTACTCCAAGATGGTCTACAAATTGAAGAGTGGGAAAGAGAGAAGAATCGCTTTTCAACAAGAAGGAATGAGAAAGGAAACTACCAATCTGGAAATCAAAGCACGTAAAAAGAAGTCGGTGTTAATGCTACTAGCCAAGGGACAAGGAGGTAGTTTTCAGAATTGGGGAAACTGATGTCTTGGATTCTCAATAAGCTTCAAAGAAAGGGATTTTTACAACCCTTAAATCCTCATCCTTTGCCTAACCCTCTCCCACCTAATTTTGACATTAAAGCATTTTGTCAGTTTCATCAAATGCAAGGGCATGACACGGATAGATGTGTGAGGTTGAGGCATGAAATCCAAAATTTGATTGATAGCGGGAAGCTACCCAAGCCCAACAAGCCAAACACCAAAGACAATCCATTACAAAGTTTTAATAGAGTACCACCACCGGCAACCTTCATGGTGGGAAAATGATTGGAAGAAGATTTGTCTTATCCTCTTTTCAAGATGGAAATATTGAAGATATGAAAGGAAAAGAAGCTTAACTCAATAAACTTTCCTTAGCTTGAATGTTGCTTTTCAAATTTTTCTTTAATATTTAATTAGAACAATCGTGTTTTTCAAATTTAAATTTGTACGAATAAATTACTTTTATCAAAAATTTTATTGGTCTTTGTTCATTTTGGTGCTCAACCAATGAGGAATCTAGCTTGATTTTCATAAATTAATGTGTCTAGGCATCATGACTTAAATGACTTTACTAGGTGAGGGAATTGCTCTATAGCATTGAGTTGTGTATGCTTACTAAGAGAGGGCTCCTGCATAATTATATTTGTCTACGTTCTAGTCAATCTTAGAACATGCTTTGACAAACTTTCGAGGCGAAATTCAACTCTGCAGATTTAAGGGAGAAATGATCTAGGCATTGTTTGGTCAGCTAACAACTAGTATCCACCCAATTAAATACCAATCCCTAGTTGTCCCTTTAGGCCTTCATAAAATTTTAGATTTCTTTTCATTGGCTTACAAACCCCAACAACTTACCCTGAGTTGTTGTGATACTTTTGACAAGTCTTATGATCACTAAGGTAAAGAGGCAAAAAGATCAAAGAAAGGAATGCACAGCCAAGACTGTAAGGATAGCTGATGTCATCAAGACCATAAGGGTAGTTGAAGTTCACTTAATATCTCCAATCTATCAAGATAACATCAGAGTAATAAATGATTTATCCCTGTTAAAGGAGATTTATGTCACTCCACTTATCCATTATAAGAAACCCAAGTTGGTACAAATAAGATAACTCTTTTAGAGCTAGAACTAAAAAAAAAGAAAAAGAAAAAAAAAGAAAAAAAAAAGAAAAGGAAAGGAAAGGAAAAAAGGCCAGAAAAAAGGAAAAAAAAAGAAGAAAATAAAAAGAAAATAAAACCCAAAAAGAAGGTTCAGAAAGACAACTGAGTTCTGTTTTACCTAAAGCAGCAAAAGGCTTCCATTTAATTTATAAGGACAGTTTGACTTGAATTGGTCCAACCCAATCAAAGATTTCGATCAAAATCAAAGAAAGGACAAAGACAATTCAGTTCTTGAAAGTTCTGTACTTGACAGTCCTACAAGAAAGAAGGACAAAATGATAAAATGCTCAAAGAAAGGGAGAAGTAAGAAAAATTTGGGTACCAAACTTTTTACAAGGGCAAAGATTGTTTTAATCAAGATCCAGATTAATACCAAGAAGATGGGAGAACACTCAAAGCTCTATCTTTTTATGTTCCCAACTGTCTAAAGTTCCAACAAGAAATTTGTAGTGTGAGTGTGAGCGGGGATTTTCGCCCTACTCCCGGTGGAATGGTTCTTGCGACTTCGGCACTGTTTAGGCTCAGGGCCTTAGAGAACATGGACCTAAGTCTAGAGAAAATGGAGTCGCCACCCGGAGGGGCCGGGAAAAAGAAAGGGGTGGATGACTTGATTCCTAAGGAATCCCCAACCCCCTAATGGGTTTGGAAAGTTGGGTACGTGTGGGGAAGGTGAGAAATGGCCTAGCACCCCCACAACGCCCGGTTCATTAGAACCAGCCTCCTTTACAGGTCTCAATATTATAAAATTCTTAAATATAACAATATTATCCATATTACACACAATAATTAAAATAAAGAATCGATATATTGAAAATCAAAATAATGTCCAAGCAAAACAAATAAATGGACACCCATCCGAAGATGGAAACATGCCCTTATATAATCCATGCCTACATAGGACACCCACTGAAAGGTAGAAACATGTCCTTTACATTGGTTCTAAAATAGAAAAGCAATTTAAATTACATGATATTTAACTAATGAGGTACCCACCAAGTGGAAACATACCTCTTACAACATTTGAAAATCTAGATAAATCGATAAAAGTAAATAACCATTCATCATAAATAAATCATTCATCGAAGATATTAAACATCAATAGAATGTAAACATCCATCCATGATAAACTAAATGAACCAAGCATTGAACTTAAATAAATTAAAGCATATAAAATAAATCAAAGCATAATCAAATATAAAATTGAATAAAGCAAATAAAGATTCAAATAAGGGCTACTGTTTCTATTTAAGATTCTTTATTTAATGTGTTTAGGGTTTTGAAAATTTATGGGTTTAAGCTACTGTGAATTTTTAAAAGAATTGAGATGGAGCAAGGTTTTATGATTCAAAGGGTTGATAAGATTCTTTAATTAACCAAATTAGTGTTTGAGGAGTGAAATCATGAAATTAGGATTTGATCACTTTAAAACGTTGGATTTATGATTATTAGCTACTGAATTATGGTTTTTAGGCTTACTGTGTTTGAATTTTAATATTTATGTTTTTAAGGTTTTAAGGTTTAAAGGATTAGGGTTTAGAAAACTTTAGGGTTTAGATTAGATAGTTTTGATTCTAAAGTTGAATTGAGGTTTTTGGTGTTTTTGGAGAATGTATTGGATTTTAGAATTTGGCAAAACAATTTATGATTTTATGAAGCTTTATGAAGATAAACAAAATGATTTAAGGTTTATAGAAACAGACAAGATGTTTTTTAGGGTTTTTGAAAAGAAACAGATTCAATTTAGGTTTTGGAAAATTAGAAGGCAGATTAGGGTTTTAAGATTTTGAAGAAACAAAAACAACTATTTTAAGATTTTTGGAAAACAAAGAGACAAATTAAGATTTTTAAGCTTTAGAAAAGTTAAATTAAGGTTCTAGGGTTTTTTAATTTTGAAGAAACAGAAATAACAATTTTTGATCTTGAGGGATGAAGCTATTGTAAATTAATGAAACAAATAAAGAAATTCATACCTTCATTTGTTGGTTCCACCAAAAATTGTTTCTTGGAAAAACAAGAACAAAGACAAGCTTTGTTGCCTTTGATGAATTAAATTACTTGTTTGCTTCTCTCAATAAGTCTGATCGATTTCACTTCCAGAAGAAATTCTTCAAAGTTTTCCTCCTCCCTTTCGGTCTCCAAATTCAACCCCCTTTTGTGTTGTTTTAGTCCTTATTTATAGAAGATTTTTATGATTAATTTTAGTTATTCACGGAATCTAACATTAATTAAAAAAAGGAAACCGAAACCTAATTGTATTTGGTTTTGGAAAAATTTGTGTCGAAAAAATTTCGCTGGCAAAAAAAAACTGCTGCGGAAAAATTGAGCTGGCGAAAAAAAAACTGTTGCGGAAAAATTGCTTTGGCAAAAAAGCTGTTGCAGCGGGCAAAAATTGGCCTATGGGCCATTTCATCCCACGCTGATTTTCGGCGATGATTTTTTTGTCGCCAATTTTTTCGTCGCCGATTTTTATTTTTATTTTTTTATTAATAAAAATTAGATACTAAAGAAAATATTATTTAATTAAGATAACAAAAATTGTTTTGGACTAATTAAAATATATTGGACAACACAAAAATTATTTTGGACTAATTAAAATATATCGGACCGGACTAGGTTAAAAATTAAGGGTCTACAGTTTGCCCCCTGCTTGAATGATCTGCGACTTTAGTGAAAGAGAGTGAAAAGCAATAAGATTTAATTTTTGAGATGGTTACTTAAATTTGATTTGGGTACTTGGACCCGAGGCTGAACTTGATTTGGGTACTTAGACCCGAGACTAGATTGAATTTAGGTCCTTGGACCCGGAATTGGATACTTGGACCCTAGATTAAATTTGAATAGGGCACTTGGACCCGATATTGAATTTGATTTGGGTACTTGGACCCGAAATTGGGTACTTGGACCCTGGATTGGGTACTTGGACCCGAGATTGGGTACTTGGACCCGAGATTGAATTTGATTTGGGTACTTAGACCTGAGATTAAATTTGATTTGGGTACTTGGACCCGGGATTGGGTACTTGGACCCGAGATTGGATACTTGGACCCGAGATTAATTTGATTTGGGTACTTGGACCCGAGATTGGGTACTTAAACCCTAAACTGAATTTGATTTGGGTACTTGGACCTGAGCTTGAATTGGATTTGGGTACTTTGACCCAAGATTGGGTACTTGGACACGAGATTGAATTGAATTTGGGTGCTTGGACCCAAACTAGATTGAATTCGGGTACTTGGACCCGAGACTAGATTGAATTTGGGTACTTGGACCTGGGATTGGGTACTTGGACCCGAGATTGATTTGATTTGGGTACTTGGACCCGAGACTGATTTGATTTGGGTACTTGGACCTGAGATTAATTTGATTTGGGTACTTGGACCTGAGATTGGGTACTTGGACCCGAGACTGATTTGATTTGGGTACTTGGACCCAAGAATGGATGCTTGGACCTGAGAATGGGTACTTGGACCTGAGACTGAATTGAATTTGGGTGCTTGGACCCGATATTGAATTGGATTTGGGTACTTGGACCCGAGATTGGATTGAATTTGGGTGCTTGGACCCAAGATTGAATTGGATTCGGTACTTGGACCCGAGATTGAGTTTGACTGACCTTTTATTAGTTGAAAAGTCTGACTACTCCGGCTGTTCTATGCATTGTGGCTCTTCATCCTCAAAATGGATCTTCATCCTTTGTGATTGGGTCTTCATCCTTGAAAATAGATCGTCATCCTTTGAGATCGGGTCTTTACCCCTGCTTCAGCTTTTTTAGCTGGACTGATCTTTTGTCTTTTGCATCTTCATTCTTTTGGGAGTTCTAATGTTCCATTCTTTTGTTCTTCCTTTTTGCAAAAATTTAGCTATTTTTAATTGGACCTTATATCCTCTCCTTGCCCCCCTGCGTGGAAAAATATTTGTAAATGAGTTTGAAAATGTTTTATATATAAACTCAAAAAATTGAAAAGGAGAAACTTTGCCCCCTGTGTGGGCTCAAACCCATGATTTTTCTATACGGGCTCTGATTGATGTTCTTGTTGTCTAGTTCTTCGCATAAGCTCTCATTTTTTCTCTTTGCAAAATTACTGAAACTTTCTTAAGCAATGGGCCTTCCATGCCCCCCTGATTTGTTATCTTCTTTTGATTCTTTACTTCACAGAGTGTTTTCTATTCACTTTGATGAAGAATAGACAATACAAGACAAGAAAGTGTGATGTGATATGCTCATGTTTGCATGATATGCATAATAATACTCATAGCGGTTTCATTGACTCACAGACCGAGGTGATCAACAGAAGTATTCTCATTGACTCCTTTTCAATGCTCATTCAAGTCTTGCATTGGAATGATAGAAAGCTTTGCATTTATCGCTTTTATCTTCAAGATGATGAAAATATGAATAATAGAGACCCCGAGCAGCAAAGTTAGGGATTCATCTATTTCAAACTGTCTTAGTATGTCGGTTGATAGCTTCTTTATGACCTTGCCAATAATCATTTCCTTTGCTCAATGTGTCCTTTGGAGGTTCAACATACTTCCCTTAACTTGAAGGCTTTGTAAGAAAAAACACTTTTTTTTTAATTTTGATTTTGAAATCAAATGTTGGCTTTGCCAAATTAATGTCAATGTACCTCAAGACTTGATTTTTCCAAATTAACATATCTATAACATGACAACCCTAGTTATCGTACTAAACTCAGGAATCATTTTTATTTAAGTAAGAACTGTTGCACTTCAGATAGGCCCATACACATTGCTTGACCAAAGGTCTCATTTGAGTTTAAATATTGTCTATCTCATATGCATGCTTATCCAAACTATCTCCACTAATAGACTCTGCCTACCAAGAGAGATTAACAGGTCTTTGATAGGCTTGAAATGGGGTCTATGAGGGACAAATCCTCACACTATAAATTTCTTGTTTGAATTTTAGGCAGCTTGGAGGCAATCTTGCTAGACTCCAAATTCCTTCTATCTTCTTGGCATTAATCTAGATCTTGATTAGGACAGTTTTTGCCCTTGCAAAAAGTTTGTTACCCAAATTTGTTTCTTTTCTTCTTCTCCCTTTTCTTTCTTTTTATTTTTCTTACTCTTTCTTTTCTTTGAGCATTTTATAATTTTGTCCTTCTTCCTTGTAGGACTGTCAAGTACAGAAGTTTCAAGAACTGAATGGTCTTTCTCCTTTTTCTTTGATTTTGATCGAATCTTTGGTTGGGTTGGACCAATTCAAGTCAAAATGTCCTTGGAAGCCTTTTGTTGTCTTAGGTAAAAGAGAACTCAGTTGGCTTTTTGAACGGCCTTTTTAGGTTTTTTCTTTTTTTCTTTTTTTTTCTTTTTTCTTTTTTTTTTCTTTTCTTTTTTCTTTTCTTTTTGTTTGTTTGTTTGTTTTTTTTTGTTTGGTTCTAGCTCTAAAAGAGTTGTCTTGTTTGTACCAACTTGGGCTTCCAATAATGGATGAGTGAAGTAACATAAATCTTCTTTAACAGGGATAAATCATTTGTTACTCTAATGTTGTCTTGATATATTGGAAATACTAAGAAAACTTCAACTACCCTTATGGTATTGAGAACTTCAACCGCTCTTATGGTCTTGAGAACTTCAACTATCTTCATGGTATTCATTTCTTTCTTTGATTTTCTTGCCTCATCATCTTAGTGATCATAAGACTTGTCAAAAGTATCACAATAGCTCAAGGTAGGTTATTGGGGTTTGTAAACTAATGAAAAGAAAGCTAAAATTTTATGAAGGCTCAAAGGGACAACTAGGGATTGATATTTAATTGGGTGGATACTAGTTGTTGGCTAACCAAACAATACCTAGATCATTTCTCTCTTAAATAAGTAGAGTTCAATTTTGCCTCAGAAGTTTGTCAAAGCATGTTCTAAGACTGACTAGGACCTAGACAAAGGTAATTATTCATGAGCCCTCTCTAAGTAAGCATACACAACTCAATGCTATAGAGCATTTCCCTTACCTAGTAAAGTCATTCAAGTCATGATGCATAGATATATTAATTCATGAATTATCAAGCTAGATTCCTCATTGGTTGAGCACTAAAATGAACAAAGACCAACAAAATTTTTGATAAAAGTAATTTATTCAAACAAATTCGAAAAACACGATTGTTCTAATTAAATATTGAAGCAAAATTTGAAAAGCAACATTCAAGCTAAGGAAAGTTTGTTGAGTTAAGCTTCTTTTCCTTTCACATCTTCAACATCCCCATCTTAAAAGGATGATAAAACAAAATCTTCTTCCAATCCTTTTCCCACCATGAAGGTTGCCGGTGGAGGTACTCTTCCAAACTTAGGCAAAGGATTGTCTTTTGTGCTGGTCTTATCAGGCTCAGGCAGCTTATCACTGTCAATTAAATTTTGAATCTCATGTTTTAATCGCAAGCATTTGTCTGTCTCATGTCCTTGTGTTTGACGAAACTCACAAAAGGCTTTAGTATTAAATTTTGGGGGTAAAGGATTCAGCAAAGGTCGAGGGGCCAATGGCTGTAATAGTCCCTTCTTTTGTAGCTTGTTGAAGACCCAAGACAAAGGCTTCCCCAGATCTCAAAACTGCCTTCTATTTGCTTGACCAGTTGTATTGACATCAACTTCTTTTTGCGTGCTTTGATTTTCAGACTGGTAATTCCCTTTCTCATTCCTTCTTATTGAAAAGTGATTTTTCTCCCTTTCCCACTCTTTAATTTGGAGACCAGCTTGGAGAAGATCTTTGAAATCCCTTATAAGGGTGTGAGACATCCTTTCACGGAGATTGGGCAGGACGCCTCTCACAATCATCCTTATTTGATCAGAATCATCGGGCCTTTTTCTTAAGCAAAGCAGCCTTATTTCTCCATCTCTTCACATAATCCACAAAATTTTCATTTGGTCGTTGCCTAATGGACTCAACTTCCATTAAGGTAACTTCCATTTCAACATTATATCCATATTGTTGGATGAAGGCCTTGTATAGCAAATCCCAATCTTTTTTTAGTACTTTCCTCTAAGGTGTTGAACCAATTTTGGATAACAGGGTCCAACGAGAGTATGAAATACCTTAGAGTTTGAGCCTTAGTAGCTCAAGCAGACTGCATAGCAGTGATATACTGCTTCACATGGAGATGGGATTTCCGATTCCATCAAACTTCGCGAAAGATGGCATCTTGAACTTGTACGAAACTTCTTCGTCTAGCTCAAACAATTTGTCAACTTGGGACATTTCCTCGATTTTCAGTTTCTTCTCAAATTTCTTTTCTAAATCAGCAATCATCTTTTCAACATCAGAAGTTTAGATCTTTTCAATAGTTTCCTTCTCAACAACCTTCGGCTCCTTTTTGTCTTGAGGTTCTTGGTAGTATTGAGCCCAATCATCATCATCAATGATCACCTTATCATCATCAAAAGCTACTTCACCAATTTTAGCCTTCCCATTGTCCTTTGACTTCTTGGAGCTAGCAGACGCTTTGGCATTATTTCCTAAAATTGCAGCTAGTTTATTCTTTATGGTCTCAGCCATAGTCTCTTTCATTTCTTCCATCTTGGCGTTGAGGGCATCATCAACCATTCTTTGAATTTGTTCAGGATCCATTGTTTTTGGTGAGCAAGTGATTGAGTCATTGCTAGATTCTTCACTTTCAGTGTAGGTCAGATTGTTGTAAGCTTTTGAACTGTCGTAATCCAAGGCTATGAGCCAGAAAGGATCAAATGATATGAGATGCAAATGTATGCATGTATGCATGTATGCACAAACAATTAACAAACAAGGACAAATAGGACGTTCCTTCCAACCTTATATCATCCACACACGAATGGCGAGTCTCTTTTCCTAGTTATATGGTTAACAAAATAACAACACGGGGTATTTTTGAATAATTCCCTCGGATGTTTCAACCAATAGTTATATTTTCAAAAATGGAAATCAGATCATGATAATTCCCATTAATTATGTTTTAATCTATTCAACCAACTAAAGTAGCTTTTATGCTATATTGGATTAAAACTAAATTAAGAGGTTTATTATAAATAGATTTCTCACTTGAAAAAGTAACTAATGATTCATGCCAAAAACAAGCCCATGATTAATTATTTCTTAGTATAAACTAGGCTCACAATTGATTTTTTTGTATTTCGTAATTGACCTAAATATTTTGCAAGCTCTTTGTAAGAAAAGGTTGGATGAAAATAATTTTATTTCTAAGCCCATTGTAAAAAGATTTTAGAAAAAATGAATTTTGGGCTTAGTATTTGGGTTATGAGCAAAAGAATTTTTGATTTATTTTTAGAAAAATCTTATATCCGAAGATCATTTTGAAATGTTTTGAAGATAGTTTTGGTCTTTTAGATTTTAAAGAAAAATTTATTTTGAGCTTGCAAATGTACTTTGGTCATATTAGAAAAAGAACAAACCAAATAAGCCATGATTTAAGCCAAGATAAATTAACCATAGTCAAACAACATGCATTTGGGGTAAAACCTAAGGAAAGTAACTAGGCCAATTACATGAGCTTTAGTCTTTGGGTTAAAAGGCTTAGGTTCCCATAGCAAGTATATACCAAATGGTATAAAGCTATGAGTGGTTATGCCATGCTCGATCTCCATACCTTCAGTGAAAGTATGGTATCCCTTACATAACACAACACGGGTAACACGGGCATCCTAACTCACGCACACGATGCAATCTAATATGATGCAATGGATAATATCATTATAAGAAAGAATATAATAATATAAAGACCAACGAAATCAACTGCTCTTATCCCCAGTGGAGTCACCACTGTGAGCAGGGATTTTCACTCCCACTCCCGGTGGAATGGTTCTTGTGACTTCGGCACTGTTTAGGCTCGGGGCCTTAGAGAACACGGACCTAAGTCCGGAGAAAATGGAGTCGCCACCCGGATGGGCAAGAAAAAAGAAAGGGGTGGATGACTCAATTCCTAAGAAATCCCTAACCCCCTAATGGGTTCGAAAAAGTTGGGTACGTGTGGGTAAGCTAAGAAATGGCCTAGCACCCCCACAATGCCAGTTCATTGGAACCGGCCTCCTTTACAGGTCTCAATATTATAAAATTCTTAAATATAACAATATTATCCATATTACACACAATAATTAAAATAAAGCATCGATATATTGAAAATCAAAATAATGTCCAAGCAAAACAAATAAATGGATACCCATCCGAAGATGGAAACATGCCCTTACATAATCCATGCCTAAATAGGACACACACCGAAAGGTAGAAACATGTCCTTTACATTGGTTCTAAAATAGAAAAACAATTTAAATTACATGATATTTTACTAATGAGGTACCCACAAGTGGAAACATACCTCTTACAACATTTGGAAATCTAGATAAATCGATAAAAATAAATAACCATTCATCATAAATAAATCATTCATTGAAGATATTAAACATCAATAGAATGTAAACATCCATCCATGATAAACTAAATGAACCAAGCATTGAACTTAAATAAATTAAAGCATATAAATTAAATCAAAGCATAATCAAATATAAAATTGAATAAAGCAAATAAAGATTCAAATAAGGGCTACTATTTCTATTTAAGATTCTTTATATAATGTGTTTAGGGTTTTGAAAATTTATGGGTTTAAGCTACTGTGAATTTTTAAAAGAATTGAGATGGAGCAAGGTTTTATGATTCAAAGGGTTGATAAGGTTCTTTAATTAACCAAATTAGTGTTTGAGGAGTGAATTCATGAAATTAGGGTTTGAACACTTTAAAACATTGGATTTATGATTATTAGCTACTGAATTATGATTTTTAGGTTTACTGTGTTTGAATTTTAATATTTATGTTTATAAGGTTTTAAGGTTTAAAGGATTAGGGTTTAGAAAACTTTAGGGTTTAGGTTAGCTAGTTTTGATTCTAAAGTTGAATTGAGGTTTTTGGTGTTTTCGGAGAATGTATTAGATTTTAGAATTTGGCAAAACATTTTATGATTTTATGAAGCTTTATGAAGATAAACAAAATGATTTAAGGTTTATAGAAACAGACAATATGTTTTTTAGGGTTTTTGAAAAGAAACAGATTCAATTTAAGGTTTTGGAAAATTGGAAGGCAGATTAGGGTTTTTAGATTTTGAAGAAACAAAAACAACTATTTTAAGGTTTTTGAAAAACAAAGAGACGAATTAAGATTTTTAAGCTTTAGAAAAGGTAAATGAAGGTTCTAGGGTTTTTTAATTTTGAAGAAACTGAAATAACAATTTTTGATCTTGAGGGATGAAGCTACTATAAATTAATGAAACAAATAAAGAAATTCATACCTTCATTTGTTGGTTACACCAAAAATTGTTTCTTGGATGAACAAGAACAAAGACAAGCTTTGTTGCCTTTGATGAATTAAATTTCTTGTTTGCTTCTCTCAATAAGTCTGATCGATTTCACTGCCAGAAAGAATTCTTCAAAGTTTTCCTCCTCCCTTTCGGTCTCCAAATTCAACCCCCTTTTTGTGTTGCTTTAGTCCTTATTTATAGAAGATTTTTATGATTAATTTTAGTTATTCACGGAATCTAACATTAATTAAGAAAAGGAAACCGAAATCTAATTGTATTTGGTTTCGAAAAAATTTACGTCTGAAAAATTTCACCGGCGAAAAAAAACTGCTGCGGAAAAATTACGCTGGCAAAAAAGCTGCGGCAGCTGGCTGGGGCAGTGGGCAAAAATTGGCCTGCGGGCCATTCTGAACTTCGACGATGAATTTTTCGTCGCCGATTTTTCCATCGTCGATTTTTTTATTTTTATTTATTTATTATTTTTATTTTATAAAAAATAAATACTAAAATAAATATTATTTAATTAAAATAACACAAAAATTATTTTGGACTATATGAAATATATTGGACCGGACTGGGTCAAAAATTAAGGGTCTACAGAACCTTCATTAAAAGAGCCATGCAAGATAAAAATTGATCCCATTCGGAATGATTGGATGAACTATGCTGGACTGGTTCGTGGAGAAATGGCCAAGCAATACGCTCAAGGGTTTTTGCTATACTTGCTCGGATCAACCATTTTATGTAATACCGAATCTTCCATCCATTTATCAGTATTGAGGGTCCTTTTTGATGTGGATCTCTTATAGCTTTACTGTTGGGGTGAAGCTGACCTTTCTTGTCATTATCATGGTGACGCGGACCCTTAGCAACGATGGCAGCAAACCCAACGTATAACAATGGTAGAGAACTCCTTGAAACTTGATAATCACCTCCTAAGGAACCCAACGCCTATAAAGAGACGCGAACTCACTATGATTGAAGGATTTAGTTGGTAAGAAGAAGGAAAATGCCACAACTCTTGTTGATAAGTAAACCTAATTCTTGATGCAAAGAAAGAATTAAAGAATCCACTCTAATCTCTCTCACACGAAAATTCACAAGAACTTGTAGAAGAATTCAAAAAATTTTATTAATTGTTGTATATGGAAAATTAAGACTAAAACATTCCTAATTGCGTAAGTAAAACATTCCTAATTGCATAAGGAAAACATTCCTAATTGCATAAGGAAAACATTAAGTATGGAAACAAAATCCTAATCCACTAAGGAAAATATAAAGTATGGAAACAACCAAACTAATCCCTTCAACATAAGAAACGCCCCACACTATTTGGGTTGTCCATGGGCCTTAAATTACTTCCCAAGGCTTTATATGAACCCCCATGGACCTTTCTTGCAAGTTGGACCTTTCTTTAGCTAGCCTTTAGCTTCCACACTAAGCATCATAATCAGCTTTGGTGTGCCTTCTTCAAGCTCTATCTCCATCTTCTTGAATGATAATTCTTGAAGCTCTTTGGAAATCTCTTCTTGAATATGCAAAGCAATACTAGCTTGATATCTCTTTGCCTTGCTCCTAGTGATTGGTCCACTTGCTAGCTTCAAGGGATCCTTTCTTGCATCATTCTCCCCCTCTTCAAAAAGATTTGTCCTCAAATCTGCATCATCAAAAGGAGAAAGATCACTTACATTGAAAGTAGCATTAACATTATACGTACCTGGTAAGTCGATCTTGTAGGCATTGTCATTAATCTTCTCCAGCACTTGGAATGGGCCATCTCCCCTTGCTTGCAACATTTGTCTTCCTTTAGTTAGGAAACCTCTCTTTTTGAAAATGCATCCAAACCCAATCTCCTACTTGAAACTTAATCTCATGTCTCCCTCTATTTGCAGAATCAGCATATCTCTTGCTCCTTTTCTCAATATTCACCCTTGCTTTCTCATGCATCTCTTTCACCAATTTAGCTTTCTTCTCACCATCTAAACTAACAAGCTCATGAGAAGGTAAAGAAACAAGATCCGAAACTGTTAGTGGGTTATAACCATAAACAAGCTTAAAAGGTGAATATCCTGTAGAAGAATGAATAGCACGATTATAAGCAAACTCAATAAATGGCAAACAATCTTCCCAAGAACTAAAATTCTTACCCACTAAAGCTCTCAACATGGTGCCTAAAGTTCTGTTTACTACTTCTGTTTGTCCATCCATTTGAGGATGACAAGTGGTGGAAAATAACAACTTGGTACCTAACTTTCCCCAAAGCACACGCCAAAAGTAAGATAAAACTTGATGTCTCTATCAGAAACTATGGATTTTGGTATCCCATGAATTCGAACCACCTCCCTAAAGAAGAGTTCGGCCACTAAACTAGCATCATCACTCTTATGACATGGGATAAAGTGTGCCATCTTACTAAACCTATCAACAACCACAAATATGCTATCTCTCCCCCTCTTAGTCCTTGGTAATCCTAAAACAAAGTCCATACTAACGTCCATCCAAGAAGAACTAGGAACGGGTAATGGCATATACAAACCATGAGGCATAGATTTAGACTTAGCTTGCCTACAAGCCAAACAAGCCTTACAAATCCGAATTACATCCCTTTTCATATTTGGCCAATAAAAGTGTTCATTCAGCATGTCTAAAGTCTTATCAACTCCAAAATGCCCCATCAAACCCCCACAATGTGATTATAATACTAGCAAATCTCTCATAGAACATCTAGGCATGCATAATTTTGAACCCTTAAACAAAAACCCATCATGTCTATAGAAAGAATTAAAAGCACCATGCTCACAAGCATCATAAACATTGCCCAAATCAGAATCACCAACATATAAGTCCTTTATACATTCAAATCCAAGCAATTTAGTACTCAAAACATTAAGTAAAGCGTACCTCCTTGAAAGTGCATCTGCCACTACATTGTCTTTACCTTGCTTGTATTTGATCACATAAGGAAACTTCTCAATCTTCATAACCCATTTTGCATGTCTTTTATTCAACTTGCCTTGCCCTCTCAAATGCTTCAATGATTCATTGTCTGAATGGGTCACGAATTCCTTGGGCAGCAAATAATGCTCCCATACTTCCAATGCTCTCACCAAAGCATATAGCTCCTTGTCATAAGTTGAATAATTCAGCTTTGCTCCATTAAGGTTTTCACTAAAGTATGTAATGGGCTTCTTCTCTTGCATCAAAACAGCTCCAATACCTACACCAGAAGCATCACATTCAATTTCAAAAGTAGAATCAAAGTTAGGTAAAGCTAAAATAGGTGTAGTAGAAAGCTTCTCTTTCAAAGCATCAAATGCTTCTTGTTGTTCCTTGCCCCAAACGAATCCCACTTCTTTCTTGATTATGCTAGTCAAGGGGGCTGCCAATGTAGAGAAATTAGGGACAAATCTCCTATAGAAGCTTGCCAATCCGTGAAAACTCCTCACTTCTGTCACACTTGAAGGATTCGGCCACTCTAGGATAGCTTTCACCTTCTCTTGATCAACTTCAATTCCCTGCATACTTACAACAAAACCAAGAAAAACAACCCTATCTAGACAAAAAGAATACTTCTTAAGCTTAGCATAAAGGTTTTTCTCCCTAAGGATTTCAAGCACTTTCCTAACATGTTCAACATGTTCTTCCTCAGTTTTGCTATAAATCAGAATATCATCAAAGTAAACTACCACAAACTTACCTAAATAAGCTCTCAAAACATGGTTCATTAATCTCATGAAAGTACTAGGTGCATTAGATAAACCAAAAGGCATAACTAACCATTCATACAAACCATATTTCGTTTTGAAGGCAGTCTTCCATTCATCTCCAGGCTTCATGCAAATTTGATGATAACCACTCATAAGATCAATCTTTGTGAAATATTTCGTCCCATGCAATTCGTCCAACATGTCATCAAGTCTAGGAATGGGATGTCCATACTTCACAGTAATCTTGTTCACAGCCCTACAATCAACACACATCTTCCAAGAACCATCTTTCTTGGGTACTAATAAGACTGGAACGGCACAAGGTCTAAGGCTCTCACGAGCCAAGCCTTTCTCCAAAAGCTCTTCAACTTGTCTTTGCATCTCTTTTGTCTCCATAGGATTGCTCCTATATGCTGGCCGGTTTGGAATTGTAGAACCGGGTATGAAGTCAATTTGATGTTCAATCCCTCTTAAGGTGGCAAACCACTAGGAAGGTCTTCAGGAAACACATCCTCAAAATCCTGCAACAAAGACACAAAACTAGAAGGTAAAGAATCAAGAGATTCTTCACTGTCAGTAAGTAATGATTCTTTATACATAATAATGAGTACAGGCTGCCCTATATCTATCTCTCTTGCTCTTGCATAAAAAGTATGTTTTGCTTTTTCTCCTTGCTTATTTTCTATCACCAATGGGCCATTTATTTGTTTGCTTACTTTCTTTTGACTCTCGGCCTCTTTTCCCTTTCTTCACTCACTCACTTTATTATTTTCTCTCTCCCTACCCTTAGAATTACCCTTGGGTGTTGAAGAAACATCATTGGCCAAATTTGAACCCCCTTGGTTCATGTTGGCCGAAACTTATTTCTCCCTTTCTAGCATCCTCTTCTGATCTTCATACACCTCTTGAGGTGATAATGGTGCTAGAACAACCTTCTTTCCTTCATAAGTAGAGGTATACTTATTAGAAAAGCCATCATGTTGTGCCCTTCTATCATGCTGTCATGGTCCTCCTAATAGCAAATGTCCAGCTTGCATTGGCACTACATCACACAAAACCTCATCTTTATACCACCCAATGGAGAATGATACCTTGACTTGCTTCAACACTTTTACTTCCCCAGCGTCATTGAACCAATGCAACTTGTAAGGATTGGGATGTTTAAAACAAGTTAACCCCAATTTATCCACCATTGTAGTACTAGCAGCATTGGTACAATTCCACCATCAATGATAAGTGTACAAACCTTACCATTCACCAAACACCTAGAGTGGAAAAGATTCTCCCTTTGATCCAAGCCTTCTTCCTTGACTTGAATATTCAGGGCTCTTCTAGTAACAAGCATGTCTCCATGTTCAGCATTCAAGACTTGATTCTCCCAAGCCTCTTCATCATATTCGGCCCTATCACCACATTCGGCCTCCTCTTCTTCTTCATGTTCAGATTCTGATTCAATTTCCCCTTCATGGGTTGCAATCATCGCCTTCTTATTCGGACATTGAGAAGCAATGTGTCCACTTCCCAAACACTTGTAGCATTTAATTTCTCTACTTAGAGTAGGTCTAGAAGGTGTTTCCTTGGCTATTTTTGCATCCCCATCATTCGGCTTCTTGAAATTAGGATTGTAGGAAGAATTCTTTTGGAAAGAACCCTTGTAATCCCCTTTGTAGGAACCTCCACTTGAACTTGAACCCTTGAAGTTTGAAAATTTTTCACTAGCTTTAAAGTAGCTAGTTTAGGAAATAGCTTTATTCTTCAATCTTCTCTCTATCTTCATGGCCTTTTGAACTAACTCTTCCATTGTGTTGAATTCATACATCTCCAATTCATTGGCTATGTTCAAATTCAATCCCCCAAGAAATCATGACATCTTCTTGTCTTCATCTTCATCAATATTTGCCCTAGCCATGATCATCTCCATCTCTTCGTGGTACTCTTCCACACTTCTTCAACCTTGAACTAGTCTTGCTAGTCGATTGTACAAATCCCGAATGTAGTGAGATGGTACAAATCGGCTTCTCATTAGTTCTTTCAAGGTTGACGATTCAGGAATAGGCCTCATACCTTTCCCTCTTTAGCTTTCAATTGATCCCACCAAAAGGTAGCATACCCTTTAAACTCTACGGCTGCCAAAACTGATTTCTTCTCTTCGGTGTAGTTATGGCATTCGAAAATCTGCTCAACTTTCCTCTCCCATTCTATGAACTCTTCTGCATTGTTCTTCCCTTCAAAGGAAGGAATCTTCATCTTGATGGAAGTAAGGTCACCATCAGTGGTAGGTTGATTTCCACCTTCATCTTCATCTTCTACCCTTTCGGCTGCTTCTAGGGCTTCAAGATTTCCTTGCCCTTCTCTCCTAAGCACTCTTCTAGCTCGCATTATGGGATTTGGATGTGCGGCTGGCTGCCCTTATTGTACTTGTCGTGCTGCATTCTCTTGCAATATAGCATCCATCATCTCCATTCGACCAAGCATTGCTGCCAAAGTCTCATTAAGCCTAGCCAAGCTTTTGGCCATAGCTCCTTCTTGCTAGTCTCTTCTCCTTTTCCAGCCATGTTAACAAACAAACAAACTCAAAGAAACAAGATTAGTAATAATCGAAATTCACTCAAGTGTCTAGAATTACCTCACTTTTCTTGTCTTCCTTGATTGCACTTCAGAACCAAGCTCACCAACAAACAATTGTCAAGTCGTTCAAGAAACTAGAACCTAAATCCTAGAACTAGATAGAAAACAAGACAAGTATCCGGAGGCAATGCAAGATAATTTGCACTACACGATATAAAACCAAGTATCGACACAAGCAAATGATACTTAGCAATGTAACGAAATTAAAAGCTAGATAAAGAAATCAGAAACAATGAAGACAATAAACAAGACAAATTTGGATATAATGAATCAAAAACAACCCACACTTGGCAAGCTGCTTTATGGACCTAATCAATTCTACCCAAAATGCTAGCTTCTAGACTCTAATTCCCACCTATAACACTCAAATAACATGAATATTAAGGTCTGATTTTCGAATTCCAAAAGCCCCTCAAAAGGTGAAATTTTTCGCCGAAAAATTTTATTAATTCTTACCCACCTAGATCTTATCCTTAGCACCCAAATAGCAAGAATATCAAACAATTTTTGTTGAGGTGGTTTTGTACTCTTTTTTTTTCTTGCTTCTTCTCACTATCCCATTAATTCGAGACTTAATTTACTCCCAAGGACTTTTAGAAATCTGGACTTAATTCGCAACCCCAAATTCACTCAAGACCAAATCGAAATCAAACTTGAACACAAACTCTAGCTTTTGCTTTCTTTCAAGAACCCTAATTCTTAGTTTCAAAATTCTCCAAGAATCCTTTCCTAGGTTTCGTTTTCACCCTAAGAATACCCTCCTTCAATTCGGCCTTAATCAGAATTGGTATATGACTCTTTATCAAAAATTAAAGACTAGACTCTCTAAGAACCCTAAAACGCAGAAATTTAAAAGACCTAAATTAACAAACCTTAGAAAGACAAAGTAGATAAAAATTACCTTGTAGCAAGGCTCTGATACCAAATGACGTGGACCCTTAGCAACGATGGCAGCAAACCCAACGTATAACAATGGTAGAGAACTCCTTGAAACTTGATAATCACCTCCTAAGGAACCCAACGCCTATAAAGAGATGTGAACTCACTATGATTGAAGGATTTAGTTGGTAAGAAGAAGGAAAAAGCCACAACTCTTGTTGATAAGTAAACCTAATTCTTGATGCAAAGAAAGAATTAAAGAATCCACTCTAATCTCTCTCACATGAAAATTCACAAGAAGAACTTGTAGAAGAATTCGAAAATTTTTATTAATTGTTGTATATGAAATTCAGCCTAATAGTGCCCTTAAATAAGGGTTACAAAATTCCTAATTGCATATGGAAAATTAAGACTAAAACATTCCTAATTGCATAAGGAAAACATTCCTAATTGCATAAGGAAAACATTAAGTATGGAAACAAAATCCTAATCCACTAAGGAAAATATAAAGTATGGAAACAAAATCCTAATCCACTAAGGAAAATATAAAGTATGGAAACAACCAAACTAATCCCTTCAACATAAGAAATGCCCCACACTATTTGGGCTGTCCATGGGCCTTAAATTACTTCCCAAGGCTTTATATGAACCCCCATGGACCTTTCTTGCACGTTGGACCTTTCTTTAGCTAGCCTTTAGCTTCCACACTAAGCATCATAATCAGCTTTGGTGTGCCTTCTTTAAGCTCTATCTCCATCTTCTTGAATGATAATTGTTGAAGCTCTTTGGAAATCTCTTCTTGAATATGCAAAGCCATACTAGCTTGATATCTCTTTGCCTTGCTCCTAGTGATTGGTCCACTTGCTAGCTTCAAGGGATCCTTTCTTGCATCACATGGTCTTGATAAGATTTGCAGAATCAAAAAGTTTTTTGTTGGCTTTATGATTATTATTGAGGTATTGTCTTCTACCATTGTCAATTCAATTCTCATACTTGTATGAACTTGATTTCCATTGTTATTGCATGCATTGGCTTATGACCACAATCTCGTGAGGGTGCCTGGTATTTCCCAAGATAGAGTTGAGTATCCAAGGTTGAATTTTTGGTTATCCGATCATATAGCAGTTCCCAGCTCTCATCATGTGCACTCCTAGCACTATCATTTGAGTCGCTTAACTTGGGACTAGGTAAAATAGTGTTAGTATGCCTTGAAATTTATGTAAAAGTCTACTTACCTTTTGTAATCTTGTAGGTTGACTTGGCTTGGTGGAAAGCTAAGGAGTGGACAAATTGGAATCCTCTTATGAACGTCGCTCTACCTTACCAGCATTTCCGCCGAGTCATTACTGGTCATATGTCGAGTGACTAGTTTTTAGTGGAAAGGGTGTATGATTGGTTCCTTGGTCTAGAGAAGTGGAGGGTTCTGATGAACTGTCTAGCATATACTTTGATTATTACATCAATGCCGAGAATTCATGGCTACTGGCTCGAAATGGCTACAATGTTGAAACTTACCTTTGTCCACCGGGCGCATCATACACCTAATTTATTTGAGCACAACTCTTAAACTTTGATGTGTCTCCTATTTGCATCCAGGAGTTTTCAAGGAGGAAGAAAGAAGTGATGAAGAGGAATATGAAGGAGAGGAGAGAGAGTCTATCTCTCATTCCGGGGTTGGCACCTCTCAGGTTAACATTTACCATTTTTCATCGCAATTGTTTCTTCTTAACTTGTTCTCACTATTTTTATGATTATTGCAGGTTACTGGTTCATTTGAGCATGAGGATAGACCTTCCTCCATTGCTCCATTTCAGTGACAATTTTCTCAATTCAACGACAATTTTCTCCATTTGCTCCTTCTTTTCAGCCGAAAGTGCCATCTCATTAGCAAGGCTTTGATCTAAGTTATCTGGTCTGTTATCATGTTCCATGATGATTTTATGCTATATGTATGAATGATTTTGTATGTTCTTACCCTTTTCCTTTTCAGACTCACAGTGAATGCTTGAGGAGCAAAATAAGAAAATACAAGAAGAATTAGCTTCCAATTGTTGGCTCGTTGCTTATTTTGAACGAAGCTTTCAGGACTTTTGGCTTCAGGGAATTAGGGATCCTGGTGCTTCATCTTCTAGGGGGCCCCGAACTAATGACCATGAGATCCCTTCTCCTATTTTAGATGATGACTGTTATAGACCTGACTTTCAAGAAAATAGGGACTTAGGTATTTTTCCTCTAAGCGGATTTCAAATGGGTGATATATCTCCTCCTTTGCCAGGTGATGACTTTTTTAGGGCTTTATTTGATCATGGTCTGCCTCCTTCTTCGTAATGATCCATTATTGTATTAAGTGAAAAAATGAACTGGTATGAATAAAATAATAGTAGTAATAATAATAAAATAATTATTATAGTAATAATAATAATGGCTTTCCTTTACTGCAACTTGTGTCTTTTTTATACCTTTTTTCTTTATTCATTTTTCATCATTTTTATATATACATAAACTGCCCAAGACAATTCACAAGCCAGAAGTATAAATGCTTTATGGATTCTGATTTATAACACTAAGAGAAGTGCAGCAATCCAACATCTACTTGGATGCAAATTCCCTTTCCTTGCACGTCGTGGTCTCAAGTCACTGCCAAAACCTTTTCCATTTTGGTATATAAGCCAACCTGTTATATAAATTTGGTTTCAATTTGTCGTTCATGCCATAATTTCTAATTTCAACAGAAGCAACGAAATACTCTACAAATTTTATTACGGCAATAAACACTATTTCAACAATTATGAGCTTTTCTTTAACTTCAATAATGACAAAGCTTAATTTGAAGAAAATCAAAGCTTTATTTAGAACCATGAAAGACATACATTGGCAACAAGTATCTTGGTCTCAAATTAATACTTTCAAATGCTTTCAAAATGTTAAATTAGACCATTCCTTTTTCATGCCATGGCTTTTTTTTGGGATGTGAAAACTAGGATGTTTAAGATAAATAACTTTGAGATAAGTCCTATGATCGAAGAGTTTGAAGCCATCCTTAGATATCTAAGCAATCAACCAATGGAATTGCCCATACTGACTTTGAAAACTCACCAAAGGATGCAAATGTTGTTTTAGCTCTCAAAATCCAAAGTTCTTCAGTTGACGAGAGGTGAGAAAATTATGCTTAGTCCCTTGATTGACTTTTGCACTTCTCAATTGGCTCCTACCAAAATTTGGTGGCACATGTTATGTCTCTACTTGCTTAGACAATTTCTGATCATTTCTTCTGACTATGACATCGACTCATGAGTACTGGATATCATGGACAAATGGAAGGAGAATTGTCACTGGTGCCCCTAATCTTGGCTGGAACTCTAGTTGGGTTGGATCATTTTAAGATAAAATCTTCTAGGAGATTGGTCGGAGGTTCTTTGTTGCTATAGGTACTTACCTAAATTGCCCTTTCCAGTTTTTAATTTATGTTTTTATTTTTATTGCTCTAATTTTTGCCTAGTTCGCCCTTGCGAATTTTTGAAACTAGCAAGATGTCCTAATTTTTGCCTAAGCCGCCCTTGTAGTTTTTTAGCTTAGTGGACCCCCCCTTTTTTATTGATTCTAATTTTTACCTAGACCGCCCTTGCAGGTTTTCAAAACTAGTGAACCACCCTAATTTTTTCTTAGGCTGCCCTCATGGGTTTTCAACCTAACCGGCTCTCTCTCTTTTTTAATTCTTGCTTGTGTTTATAGATATGCCTACAAGAGTGTCTCTGCTTACTTGACATTTCATCTATGAATTTTTCCAGGTATCTACCATGACATTATTCCTTCAGGAAGCTACTCCATCTTGTTTCTTCATATGCAGACTGGATTGACTAGATCAGCTCAAGAGCTGTGATTAATATCCATTGGTTGGTACCTTGGTGGAAGATCACTCATGTCACCATTCGAACGTATTTCATGTATGTTCCTCTTGCTACTCTTTATCGAGGTGCTTGCTATGATCCTCATTGACTTAACCACTAGCATGGAGACGAGCCTTGAGGTTCTGAGTTTACTCCTAATTTGGACATGCCTCATCTAACTAAAGCTTTCCTGGATCAACTGAAGCAAAGTTGACCTGCACGCTACACTTATCATCCACAATAGATTTTTTACTTGTCAATTTCTTTAGAAAAATGATGTTAGGATGAATAATAATAATAACAATAATAAAAGATGTTTTCTTTCCTTTTATAATTTGTCATCACCTTTCACTATTGTGTTACTTATTTTATCCTAATGGTCAGATTACTTTGAAATAGTGCACATAGAACAATTTTAATATTAATTATGTTTTATTAAATTGGGGAATAACCAAACATAAATCTAGCATATAAAAGATCACTCATGTTGCCAACTAGCCCTTTCGGATTTTTTAATTGACAACTTTCTCTCATTTAGCCCTAATTGTTGCCTAGCCTGCCCTTTTAGGTTTTCGGAGCTAGTGGACTGTTCTAACTTTGGCCTAGGTCGCCCTCTTTGGGTTTTTAACCTAGTAAGCTTTTTTTATTATTACACATAAAACCTCTTCAACTTGTCAATGTTCACTGGCTCACTAAACTCGTTCTCTTCCATGTCTGATATCTTGACTACACTTTTGTTCATGACTTGCTTTACAACATACGGTCCTTCCCAACTAGGTCTAAACTTTCCTCTAGGATCATGGATACTAGGCTTGCACTGCTTCAACACTAAGTTGCCAACTTTAAACTTTTTGATTTTAACCCTTCTATTGTAGGCCCGAGCTATCTTTCTTTAATACAGCTGATGATGATACAATGCTTTTAACCTTCTTTCTTATAATAAAGCTAACTTTGTGTATCTTCTCACTACCTATTTCGTCTCAAGAAATTCACCTTCTAGGACCATCCTTAATTATTTGATCTCAATCTCAATTGGCAATACTACTTCCATCCCATAAACAAAGGAAAACAGTGTCATTCCAGTCGGGGTTGGCACACTTGTTCTGTACCCTCATAAAGCAAAAGGAAGCATCTCTAACCAATCCCTGTATGTCTTAGGCATCTTGGATAGAATCTAATTAATTGTCTTATTTGTTGCTTCTGCTACACCATTGGCCTTCAGTTTATAAGGGGAGGATCAGTGATGATGGATTTGGTACTTGGAGAATAAGTCTTTAACTGCTCCTAGAAACTGTACCCCATTGTCCGATATCACACTATGTGGGACCCCATACTATAGATGAGATTTTTTCAATAAACCTAGCCATTTGTCTTGCCCCCAGCTTGTTGAAAGATTCAGCTTCAACCAATTTTGAAAAATAATCCACTGCTACTGCAATGAAGCAGTGACCATTTGAAGCCGTCGGATGTATCTCTCCTATAATGTCAATCCCCCTAGTTGTAAAAGGCTAGGGTGAAGACATAGAATTCAATTCTTTAGGAGGCATGTGATTCAAATTACCATACATCTGACATTGCTGGCACTTCTTTATGAACTCAATACAATCTGTTTCCATGGTCAACCAGTAGTAACCTTGTCGAATTATCTTCTTAACTAAAGCTAACCCATTCATGTGTGGACCACATGACATGGAAGCTTAGCAACGATGGCAGCAAACCCAACGTATAACAATGGTAGAGAACTCCTTGAAACTTGATAATCACCTCCTAAGGAACCCAACGCCTATAAAGAGACGCGAACTCACTATGATTGAAGGATTTAGTTGGTAAGAAGAAGGAAAAAGCCACAACTCTTGTTGATAAGTAAACCTAATTCTTGATGCAAAGAAAGAATTAAAGAATCCACTCTAATCTCTCTCACACAAAAATTCACAAGAAGAACTTGTAGAAGAATTCGAAAATTTTTATTAATTGTTGTTTATGAAATTTGGCCTAACAGTGCCCTTAAATAAGGGTTACAAAATTACTAATTGCATATGAAAAATTAAGACTAAAACATTCCTAATTGCATATGGAAAACATAAAGTATGGAAACAAAATCCTAATCCACTAAGGAAAATATAAAGTATGGAAACAAAATCCTAATCCACTAAGGAAAATATAAAGTATGGAAACAACCGAACTAATCCCTTCAACATAAGAAAAGCCCCACACTATTTGGGCTGTCCATGGGACTTAAATTACTTCCCAAGGCTTTATATGAACCCCCATGGACCTTTCTTGCACGTTGGACCTTTCTTTAGCTAGCCTTTAGCTTCCACACTAAGCATCATAATCAGCTTCGGTGTGCCTTCTTCAAGCTCTATCTCCATCTTCTTGAATGATAATTCTTGAACCTCTTTGGAAATCTCTTCTTGAATATGCAAAGCCATACTAGCTTGATATCTCTTTGCCTTGCTCCTAGTGATTGGTCCACTTGCTAGCTTCAAGGGATCCTTTCTTGCATCATTCTCCCCCTCTTCAAAAAGATTTGTCCTCAAATCTGCATCATCAAAAGGAGAAAGATCACTTACATTGAAAGTAGCACTAACATTATACGTACCTGGTAAGTCGATCTTGTAGGCATTGTCATTAATCTTCTTCAGCACT
Organism: Garcia nutans; assembly: GCA_947685225.1. Classification (NCBI taxonomy): domain Eukaryota; kingdom Viridiplantae; phylum Streptophyta; class Magnoliopsida; order Malpighiales; family Euphorbiaceae; genus Garcia; species Garcia nutans. Next base: position 40,538,260 of record CANTUV010000024.1, read on the forward strand.
TGGAATGGGCCATCTCCCCTTGCTTGCAACTTGTTCTTCCTTTGTTAAAAAACCTCTCTTTTCGAAAATGCACCCAAACCCAATCTCCTACTTGAAACTTAATCTCACGTCTCCCTCTATTTGCAGAATCAGCATATCACTTGTTCCTTTTCTCAATATTCACCCTTGCTTTCTCATGCATCTCTTTCACCAATTTAGCTTTCTTCTCACCATCTAAACTAACAAGCTCATGAGAAGGTAAAGAAACAAGATCCGAAACTGTTGGTGGGTTAAAACCATAAACAAGCTCAAAAGGTGAATATCCTGTAGAAGAATGAATAGCACGATTATAAGCAAACTCAATAAATGGCAAACAATCTTCCAAAGAACTCAAATTCTTACCCACTAAAGCTCTCAACATGGTGCCTAAAGTTCTGTTTACTACTTCTGTTTGTCCATCCGTTTGAGCATGACAAGTGGTGGAAAATAACAACTTGGTACCTAACTTTCCCCAAAGCACAAGCCAAAAGTGAGACAAAAACTTGGTGTCTCTATCAGATACTATGGATTTTGGTATCCCATGAATTCGAACCACATCCCTAAAGAAGAGTTCGGCCACTAAACTAGCATCATCACTCTTATGATATGGGATAAAGTGTGCCATCTTACTAAACCTATCAACAACCACAAATATGCTATCTCTCCCCCTCTTAGTCCTTGGTAATCCTAAAACAAAGTCCATACTAATATCCTTCCAAGGAGAACTAGGAACGGGTAATGGCATATACAAACCATGAGGCATAGACTTAGACTTAGCTTGCCTACAAGCCAAACAAGCCTTACAAATCCGAATTACATCCCTTTTCATATTTGGCCAATAAAAGTGTTCATTCAACATGTCTAAAGTTTTATCAACTCCAAAATGCCTCATCAAACCCCCACAATGTGATTCTAATACTAGCAAATCTCTCATAGAACATCTAGGCATGCATAATTTCGAACCCTTAAATAAAAACCCATCATGTCTATAGAAAGACTTAAAAGCACCATGCTCACAAGCATCATAAACATTGCCGAAATCTGAATCACCAACATATAAGTCCTTTATACGTTCAAATCCAAGCAATTTAGTACTCAAAACATTAAGTAAAGCGTACCTCCTTGAAAGTGCATCTGCCACTACATTGTCTTTACCTTGCTTGTATTTGATCACATAAGGAAACTTCTCAATCCTCATAACCCATTTTGCATGTCTTTTATTCAACTTGCCTTGCCCTCTCAAATGCTTCAATGATTCATAGTCTGAATGGATCACGAATTCCTTGAGCAGCAAATAATGCTCCCATACTTCCAATGCTCTCACCAAAGCATATAGCTCCTTGTCATAAGTTGAATAATTCAGCTTTGCTCCATTAAGCTTTTTCACTAAAGTATGCAATGGGCTTCTTCTCTTGCATCAAAACAGCTCCAATAGCTACACCAGAAGCATCACATTCAATTTCAAAAGTAGAGTCAAAGTTAGGTAAAGCTTAAACGGGTGTAGTAGAAAGCTTCTCTTTCAAAGCATCAAATGCTTCTTGTTGCTCCTTGCCCCAAACGAATCCCACTTCTTTCTTGATTATTCTAGTCAAAGGGGCTGCCAATGTAGAGAAATTAGGGACAAATCTCCTATAGAAGCTTGCCAATCCGTGAAAACTCCTCACTTCTGTCACACTTGAAGGATTCGGCCACTCTAGGATAGCTTTCACCTTCTCTTGATCAACTTCAATTCCCTGCATACTTACAACAAAACCAAGAAAAACAACCCTATCTAGACAAAAAGAACACTTCTTAAGCTTAGCATAAAGGTTTTGCTCCCTAAGGATTTCAAGCACTTTCCTAACATTTTTAACATGTTCTTCCTCAGTTTTGCTATAAATCAGAATATCATCAAAGTAAACTACCACAAACTTACCTAAATAAGCTCTCAAAACATGGTTCATTAATCTCATGAATGTACTAGGTGCATTAGATAATCTAAAAGGCATAACTAACCATTAATACAAACCATATTTCATTTTGAAGGCAGTCTTCCATTCATCTCCCCGCTTCATGCGAATTTGATGATAACCATTCATAAGATCAATCTTTGAGAAATATTTCGCCCCATGTAATTCGTCCAACATGTCATCAAGTCTAGGAATGGGATGTCTATACTTCACAGTAATCTTGTTCACAGCCCTACAATCAACACACATCCTCCAAGAACCATCTTTCTTGGGTACTAATAAGACTGGAACGGCACAAGGACTAAGGCTCTCACGAACCAAGCCTTTCTCCAAAACTCTTCAACTTGTCTTTGCATCTCTTTTGTCTCCATAGGATTGCTCCTATATGCTGGCCGATTTGGAATTGTAGAACCGGATATGAAATCAATTTGATGTTCAATCCCTCTTAATGGCGGCAAACCACTAGGAAGGTCTTCAGGAAACACATCCTTAAAATCCTGCAACAAAGACACAAAACTAGAAGGTAAAGAATCAAGAGATTCTTCACTGTCAGCAAGTAACGATTCTTTATACATAATAATGAGTACAGGCTGCCCTACATCTATCTCTTTTGCTCTTGCATAAAAAGTATGTTTTGCCTTTTCTCCTTGCTTATTTTCTCTCACCAATGGGCCATTTATTTGTTTGCTTACTTTCTTTTGACTCTCGGCCTCTTTTCCCTTTCTGCACTCACTCACTTTATTATTTTCTCTCTCCCTACCCTTAGAATTACCCTTGGGTGTTGAAGAAACATCATTGGCAATATTTGAACCCCCTTGGTTCTTGCTGGCCGAAACATCTTTCTCCCTCTCTAGCATCCTCTTTTAATCTTCATACAACTCTTGAGGTGATAATGGTGCTAGAACAACCTTCTTTCCTTCATAAGCAAAGGTATACTTATTAGAAAAGCCATCATGTTGTGCCCTTCTATCATGCTGCCATGGTCTTCCTAATAGAAAATGTCCAGCTTGCATTGGCACTACATCACACAAAACCTCATCTTTCTACCACCCAATGGAGAATGGTACCTTGACTTGCTTCAACACTTTTACTTCCCCAGCATCATTGAACCATTGCAACTTGTAGGGATTGGGATGTTTAAAATGAGCTAACCCTAATTTATCCACCATTGTAGTCCTAGTAGCATTGGTACAACTTCCACCATCAATGATAAGTGTACAAACCTTACCATTCACCAAACACCTAGAGTGGAAAAGATTCTCCCTTTGATCCAAGCCTTCTTCCATGACTTGAATATTCAAGGCTCTTCTAGTAACAAGCATCTCTCCATGTTTAGCATTCAAGACTTGATTCTCCCAAGCCTCTTCATCTTATTCGACCCTATCATCACATTCGGCCTCCTCTTCTTTTCCATGTTCAGATTCTGATTCAATTTCCCCTTCATGGGTTGCAATCATCACCCTCTTATTCGGACATTGAGAAGCAATGTGTCCACTTCCCAAACACTTGTAGCATTTAATTTCCCTACTTGGAGTAGGCCTAGAAGTTGTTTCCTTGGTTGTTTTTGCATCTTCATCATTCGGCTTCTTGAAATTAGGATTGTAGGAAGAATTCTTTCGAAAAGAACCCTTGGAATCCCCTTTGTAGGAACCTCCACTCAAACTTGAACCCTTGAAGTTTGAAAAATTTCCACTAGCTTTAGAGTAGCCAGTTTCCGAAATAGCTTTATTCTACAATCTTCTCTCTATCTTCATGGCCTTTTGAACTAACTCTTCCATTGTGTTGAATTCATACATCTCCAATTCATTGGCTATGTTCAAATTCAATCCCCCAAGAAATCGTGACATCTTCTTGTCTTCATCTTCATCAATATTTGCCCTAGCCATGATCATCTCCATCTCTTTGTGGTATGCTTCCACACGTCTTCCACCTTGAACTAGTCTTGCTAGTCGATTGTACAAATCCCGAATGTAGTGAGATGGTACAAATCGCCTCCTCATTAGTTCTTTCAAGGTTGACCATTCAGGAATAGGCCTCATCCTTTTCCTCTTCTATTAGCTTTAGATTGATCCCACCAAAAGGTAGCATACCCCTTGAACTCTACGGCTACAAAAACTGATTTCTTCTCTTCGGTGTAGTTATGGCATTCAAAAATCTGCTCAACTTTCCTCTCCCATTCTATGAACTCTTCTGCATTGTTCTTCCCCTCAAAGGAAGGAATCTTCATCTTGATGGAAGTAATGTCACCATCTGTGGTAGGTTGATTTCCACCTTCATCTTCATCTTCTACCCTTTCGGCTGATTTTAGGGCTTCAAGATTTCCTTGCCCTTCTCTCCTAAGCACTCTTCTAGCTCGCATTATGGGATTTGGATGTGGGGCTGGCTGCCCTTGTTGCACTTGCTGAATTTGTTGTGCTTGTCGTGCTACATTCTCTTGCAATCTAGTATCCATCATCTCCATTCGACCAAGCATTGCTGCCAAAGTCTCATTAAGCCTAGCCAAGCTTTCGGCCATAGCTCCTTCTTTGCTAGTCTCTTCTCCTTTTCCAGCCATGTTAAAAACGAACAAACTTAAAGAAACAAGATTAGTAATAATCAAAATTCACTCAAGTGTTTATAATTACCTCACTTTTCTTGTCTTCCTTGATTGCACTTCAGAACCAAGCTCACCAACCAACAATTGTCAAGTCGTTCAAGAAACTAGAACCTAAATCCTAGAACTAGATAGAAAACAAGACAAGTATCCGGAGGTAATGCAAAGTAATTTGCACTACACGATATAGAACCAAGTATCGACACAAGCAAATGATACTTAGCAATGTAATGGAATTAAAAGCTAGATAAAGAAATCAGAAACAATGAAGCCAATAAACAAGAAAAATTTGGATATAATGAATCAAAAACAACCCACACTTGGCAAGCTGCTTTGCGGACCTAATCAATTCTACCCAAAATGCTAGCTTCTAGACTCTAATTCCCACCTAAAACACTCAAATAATATGAATATTAAGGTCCGATTTTCGAATTCCAAAAGCCCCTCAAAAGGTGAAATTTTTCGCCCAAAAATTTTATTACTTGTCACCCACCTAGATATGATCCTTAGCACCCAAATAGCAAGAATATCAAACAATTTTTGTTGAGGTGGTTTTGTACTCTTTTTTTTTGCTTCCTCTCACTATCCCTTTGATTCAGGACTTAATTTACTTCCAAGGACTTTTTGAAATCTGGACTTAATTCGCAACCCCAGATTCACTCAAGACCAAATCGAAATCAAACTTGAACACAAACTCTAGCTTTTGCTTTCTTTCAAGAACCCTAATTCTTGGTTTCAAAATTCTCCAAGAATCCTTTCCTAGGTTTTGTTTTCACCCTAAGAATACCCTCCTTCAATTTGGCCTTGATCAGAGTTGATATATGACTCTTTTTCAAAAATTAAAGACTAGACTCTCTAAAAAACCTAAAACGCAGTAATTTAAAAGACCTAAATTAACAAACCCTAGAAAGACAAAGTAGATAAAAATTACCTTGTAGCAAGGCTCTGATACCAAATGATGCGGACCCTTAGCAACGATGGCAGCAAACCCAACGTATAACAATGGTAGAGAACTCCTTGAAACTTGATAGTCACCTCCTAAGGAACTCAACGCCTATAAAGAGATGCGAATTCACTATGATTAAAGGATTTAGTTGGTAAGAAGAAGGAAAATGCCACAACTCTTGTTGATAAGTAAACCTAATTCTTGATGCAAAGAAAGAATTAAATAATCCACTCCAATCTCTCTCACACGAAAATTCACAAGAAGAACTTGTAGAAGAATTCGAAAATTTTTATTAATTGTTGTTTATGAAATTTGGCCTAATAGTGCCCTTAAATAAGGGTTACAAAATTCCTAATTGCATATGGAAAATTAAGACTAAAACATTCCTAATTGCATAAGGAAAACATTCCTAATTGCATAAGGAAAACATTAAGTATGGAAACAAAATCCTAATCCACTAAGGAAAATATAAAGTATGGAAACAAAATCCTAATCCACTAAGGAAAATATAAATTATGGAAACAACCAAACTAATCCCTTCAACATAAGAAATGACCTATACTATTTGGGCTATCCATGGGCCTTAAATTACTTCCCAAGGCTTTATATGAACCCCCATGGACCTTTCTTTCACGTTGGACCTTTCTTTAGCTAGCCTTTAGCTTCCACACTAAGCATCATAATCAGCTTCGGTGTGCCTTCTTTAATCTCTATCTCCATCTTCTTGAATGATAATTCTTGAAGCTCTTTGGAAATCTCTTCTTCAATATACAAAGCCATACTAGCTTGATATCTCTTATCCTTGTTCCTAGTGATTGGTCCACTTGCTAGCTTCAAGGGATCCTTTCTTACATCAATTGCATAAGGAAAACATTCCTAATTGCATAAGGAAAACATAAAGTATGGAAATAAAATCCTAATCCACTAAGGAAAAAATAAAGTATGGAAACAAAATCCTAATCCACTAAGGAAAATATAAAGTATGGAAATAAAATCCTAATCCAATAAGGAAAATATAAAGTATGGAAACAACCAAACTAATCCCTTCAACATAAGAAACGCCCCACACTATTTGGGCTGTCCATGGGCCTTAAATTACTTCCCAAGGCTTTATATGAACCCCCATGGACCTTTCTTGCACGTTGGACCTTTCTTTAGCTAGCCTTTAGCTTCCACACTAAACATCATAATCAGCTTTGGTGTGCCGTCTTCAAGCTCTATCTTCATCTTCCCGAATGATAATTCTTGAAGCTCTTTGGAAATCTCTTCTTGAATATGCAAAGCCATACTAGCTTGATATCTCTTTGCCTTGCTCCTAGTGATTGGTCCACTTGCTAGCTTCAAGGGATCCTTTCATGCATCATTCTCCCCCTCTTCAAAAAGATTTGTCCTCAAATCTGCATCATCAAAAGGAGAAAGATCACTTACATTGAAAGTAGCACTAACATTATATGTACCTGGTAAGTCGATCTTGTAGGCATTGTCATTAATCTTCTCCAGCACTTGGAATGGGCCATCTCCCCTTGCTTGCAACTTGTTCTTCCTTTGGTTAGGAAACCTCTCTTTTCGAAAATGCACCCAAACCCAATCTCCTACATGAAACTTCATCTCACGTCTCCCTCTATTTGCAGAATCAACATATCTCTTGTTCCTTTTCTCAATATTCGCCCTTGCTTTTCTCATGCATCTCCTTCACCAATTTAGCTTTCTTCTCACCATCTAAACTAACAAGCTCATGAGAAGGTAAAGAAACAAGATCCAAAACTGTTAGTGGGTTAAAACTATAAACAAGCTCAAAAGGTGAATATCCTGTAGAAGAATGAATAGCACGATTATAAGCAAACTCAATAAATGGCAAACAATCTTCCCAAGAACTCAAATTTTTACCCACTAAAGCTCTCAACATGGTACCTAAAGTTTTGTTTACTACATCTATTTGTCCATCCGTTTGAGGATGACAAGTGGTGGAAAATAACAACTTGGTACCTAACTTTCCCCAAAGCACACTCCAAAAGTGAGACAAAAACTTGGTGTCTCTATCAGAAACTATGGATTTTGGTATCCCATGAATTCGAACCACCTCCCTAAAGAAGAGTTCGGCCACTAAACTAGCATCAACACTCTTATGACATGGGATAAAGTGTGCCATCTTACTAAACCTATCAACAACCACAAATATGCTATCTCTCCCCCTCTTAGTCCTTGGTAATCCTAAAACAAAGTCCATACTAATGTCCATCCAAGGAGAACTAGGAACGGTTAATGGCATATACAAACCATGAGGCATAAACTTAGACTTAGCTTGCCTACAAGCCAAACAAGCCTTACAAATCCGAATTACATCCCTTTTCATATTCAGCCAATAAAAGTGTTCATTCAACATGTCTAAAGTCTTATCAACTCCATCAAACCCCCACAATGTGATTCTAATACTAGCAAATCTCTCATAGAACATCTAGGCATGCATAATTTCTAACCCTTAAATAAAAACCCATCATGTCTATAGAAAGAATTAAAAGCACCATGCTCACAAGCATCATAAACATTGCCAAAATCAGAATCACCAACATATAAGTCCTTTATACATTCAAATCCAAGCAATTTAGTACTCAAAACATTAAGTAAAGCGTACCTCCTTGAAAGTGCATCTGCCACTACATTGTCTTTACCTTGCTTGTATTTGATCACATAAGGAAACTTCTCAATCTTCACAACCCATTTTGCATGTCTTTTATTCAACTTGCCTTGCCCTCTCAAATGCTTCAATGATTCATGGTCTGAATGGATCACGAATTCCTTGGGCAGCAAATAATGCTCCCATACTTCCAATGCTCTCACCAAAGCATATAGCTCCTTGTCATAAGTTGAATAATTCAGCTTTGCTCCATTAAACTTTTCACTAAAGTATGCAATGGGCTTCTTCTCCTGCATCAAAATAGCTCCAATACATACACCAGAAGCATCACATTCAATTTTGAAAGTAGAATCAAAGTTAGGTAAAGCTAAAACGGGTGTAGTAGAAAGCTTCTCTTTCAAAGCATCAAATGCTTCTTGTTGCTCCTTGCCCCAAATGAATCCAACTTCTTTCTTGATTATGCTAGTCAAGGGGACTGCCAATGTAGAGAAATTAGGGACAAATCTCATATAGAAGCTTCCCAATCCGTGAAAACTCCTTACTTCTGTCACACTTGAAGGATTCGGCCACTCTTGGATAGCTTTCACCTTCTCTTGATCAACTTCAATTCCTTGCATACTTACAACAAAACCAAGAAAAACAACCCTATCTAGACAAAAAGAACACTTCTTAAGCTTAGCATAAAGGTTTTGCTCCCTAAGGATTTCAAGCACTTTCCTAACATGTTTAACATGTTCTTCCTCAGTTTTGCTATAAATCAGAATATCATCAAAGTAAACTACCACAAACTTACCAAAATAAGCTCTCAAAACATGGTTCATTAATCTCATGAAAGTACTAGGTGAATTAGATAAACCAAAAGGCATAACTAACCATTCATACAAACCATATTTCATTTTGAAGGCAATATTCCATTCATCTCCAGGCTTCATGCGAATTTGATGATAACCACTCATAAGATCAATCTTTGTGAAATATTTCGCCCCATGCAATTCGTCCAACATGTCATCAAGTCTAGGAATGGGATGTCTATACTTCACAGTAATCTTGTTCACAGCCCTACAATCAACACATCCTCCAAGAACCATCTTTCTTGGGTACTAATAAGACTGGAACGGCACAAGGACTAAGGCTCTCGCGAACCAAGCCTTTCTCCAAAAGCTCTTCAACTTGTCTTTGCATCTCTTTTGTCTCCATAGGATTGCTCCTATATGCTGGCTGGTTTGGAATTATAGAACCGGCTATGAAGTCAATTTGATGTTCAATCCCTCTTAATGGTGGCAAACCACTAGGAAGGTCTTCAGGAAACACATCCTCAAAATCCTGCAACAAAGACACAAAACTAGAAGGTAAAGAATCAAGAGATTCTTCACTGTCAACAAGTAATGATTCTTTATACATAATAATGAGTACATGCTGCCCTACATCTATCTCTTTTGCTCTTGCATAAAAGGTATGTTTTGCTTTTTCTCCTTGCTTATTTTCTCTCACCAATGGGCCATTTATTTGTTTGCTTACTTTCTTTTGACTCTCGACCTCTTTTCCCTTTCTGCACTCACTCACTTTATTATTTTCTCTTTCCCTACCCTTAGAATTACCCTTGGGTGTTAAAGAAACATCATTGGCCGAATTTCAACCCCCTTGGTTCATGTTGGTCAAAACTTCTTTCTCCCTCTCTAGCATCCTCTTCTGATCTTCATACACCTCTTGAGGTGATAATGGTGCTATAACAACCTTCTTTCCTTCATAAGTAGAGGTATACTTATTAGAAAAGCCATCATGTTGTGCCCTTCTATCATACTGCCATGGTCTTCCTAATAGCAAATGTCTAGCTTGCATTGGCACTACATCACACAAAACCTCATCTTTATACCACCCAATGGAGAATGGTACCTTGACTTGCTTCAACACTTTTACTTCCCCAGCGTCATTGAACCATTGCAACTTTTAAGAATTGGGATGTTTAAAACAAGCTAATCCCAATTTATCCACCATTGTAGTACTAGCAGCATTGGTACAACTTCCACCATCAATGATAAGTGTACAAACCTACCATTCACCAAACACCTAGAGTGGAAAAGATTCTCCCTTTGATCCAAGCCTTCTTCCTTGACTTGAATATTCAAGGCTCTTCTAGTAACAAGCATCTCTCCATGTTCAGCATTCAACACTTGATTCTCCCAAGCCTCTTCATCATATTCGGCCCTATCACCACATTCGGCCTCCTCTTCTTCTTCATGTTCAGATTCTGATTCAATTTCCCCTTTATGGGTAGCAATCATCACCCTCTTATTCAGACATTGAGAAGCAATGTGTCCACTTCCCAAACACTTGTAGCATTTAATTTCCCTACTTGGAGTAGGTCTAGAAAGTGTTTCCTTGGCTGTTTTTGCATCCCCATCATTCGGCTTCTTGAAATTAGGATTGTTGGAAGAATTCTTTTGGAAAGAACCTTTGTAATCCCCTTTGTAGGAACCTCCACTCGAACTTGAACCCTTGAAGTTTGAAAATTTTCCACTAGCTTTAGAGTAGCCAGTTTTCGAAATAGCTTTATTCTTCAATCTTCTCTCTATCTTCATGGCCTTTTGAACTAACTCTTCCATTGTGTTGAATTCATACATCTCCAATTCATTGGCTATGTTCAAATTCAATCCCCCAAGAAATTGTGACATCTTCTTGTCTTCATCTTTATCAATATTTACCCTAGCCATGATCATCTCCATCTCTTTGTGGTACTCTTCCACACTTTTTCCACCTTGAACTAGTCTTGCTTGTCGATTGTACAAATCCCGAATGTAGTGAGATGGTACAAATCGGCTCCTCATTAGTTCTTTCAAGGTTGACCATTCAGGAATAGGCCTCATACCTTTCCCTCTTCTATTAGCTTTCAATTGATCCCACCAAAAGGTAGCATACCCCTTGAACTCTACAGCTGCCAAAACTGATTTCTTCTCTTCGGTGTAGTTATGGCATTCGAAATTCTGCTCAACTTTCCTCTCCCATTCTATGAACTCTTCTGCATTGTTCTTCACTTCAAAGGAAAGAATCTTCATCTTGATGGAAGTAAGGTCACCATCAGTGGTAGGTTGATTTCCACCTTCATCTTCATCTTCTACCCTTTTGGCTGATTCTAGGGCTTAAAGATTTAATTGCCCTTCTCTCCTAAGCACTCTTATAGCTCGCATTATGGGATTTGGATGTGCGACTGGCTGCCCTTGTTGCACTTGCTGAATTTGTTGTGCTTGTCATGCTGCATTCTCTTGCAATCTTGTATCCATCATCTCCATTCGACCAAGCATTGCTGCCGAAGTTTCATTAAGCCTAGCCAAGCTTTCGGCCATAGCTCCTTCTTTGCTAGTCTGTTCTCCTTTTCCAGCCATGTTAACAAACAAACAAACTCAAAGAAACAAGATTAGTAATAATCGAAATTCACTCAAGTGTTTAGAATTACCTCACTTTTCTTGTCTTCCTTGATTGCACTTCAGAACCAAGCTCACCAACCAACAATTGTCAAGTCGTTCAAGAAACTAGAACCTAAATCCTAGAACTAGATAGAAAACAAGACAAGTATCCGGAGGCAATGCAAGTTAATTTGCACTACACGATATAAAACCAAGTATAGACACAAGCAAATGATACTTAGCAATGTAATGGAATTAAAAGCTAGATAAAGAAATCAGAAACAATGAAGACAATAAACAAGAAAAATTTGGATATAATGAATCAAAAACAACCCACACTTGGCAAGCTGCTTTATGGACCTAATCAATTCTACCCAAAACACTAGCTTCTAGACTCTAATTCCCACCTATAACACTCAAATAACATGAATATTAAGGTCTGATTTTCGAATTCCAAAAGCCCCTCAAAATGTGAAAATTTTCTCCCAAAAATTTTATTACTTCTCACCCACCTAGATCTGATCCTTAGCACCCAAATAGCAAGAATATCAAACAATTTTTGTTGAGGTGGTTTTGTACTTTTTTTTTTTTGCTTCCTCTCACTATCCCCTTGATTCGGGACTTAATTTACTCCCAAGGACTTTTCAAAATTTGGACTAAATTCACAACCCCATATTCACTCAAGACTAAATCGAAATCAAACTTGAACACAAACTCTAGCTTTTGCTTTGTTTCAAGAACCCTAATTCTTGGTTTCGAAATTCTCCAAGAATCCTTTCCTAGGTTTCATTTTCACCCTAAGAATACCCTCCTTCAATTCGGCCTTGATCAGAATTGATATATGACTCTTTTTCAAAAATTAAAGACTAGACTCTCTAAGATCCCTAAAACACAGAAATTTAAAATACCTAAATTAACAAACCCTAGAAAGACAAAGTAGATAAAAATTACCTTGTAGCAAGGCTCTGATACCAAATGACGCGGACCCTTAGCAACGATGGCAGCAAACCCAACGTATAACAATGGTAGAGAACTCCTTGAAACTTGATAATCACCTCCTAAGGAACCCAACGCCTATAAAGAGACGCGAACTCACTATGATTGAAGTATTTAGTTGGTAAGAAGAAGGAAAACGCCACAACTCTTGTTGATAAGTAAACCTAATTCTTGATGCAAAGAAAGTATTAAAGAATCCACTCTAATCTCTCTCACACGAAAATTCACAAGAAGAACTTGTAGAAGAATTCAAAATTTTTTATTAATTATTGTAGTCTGAAATTAGGCCTAATAGTGCCCTTAAATAAGGGTTACAAAATTCCTAATTGCATATGGAAAACTAAAACATTCCTAATTGCATAAGGAAAACATTCCTAATTGCATAAGGAAAACATAAAGTATGGAAATAAAATCCAAATCCACTAAGGAAAATATAAAGTATGGAAACAAAATCCTAATCCACTAAGGAAAATATAATGTATGGAAACAAAATCCTAATCCAATAAGGAAAATATAAAGTATTGATACAAACCAGATATGGCAGCTTTGTGCCATTGAAGAAAAGCAATCTTACATCATCCAAATAGATTTAAAAGGAGTTCAAAAGCTCTTTTATGAGGCTGAAATACACTTGGGGCGTGCTACACTTCATATGGAGCAGATTTGGTGCAATTCAAGCAATATGGGCTTTGTGGAGCTTGATACAGCTTATAGGCCAAAGCTACACAAAGGGAAGCCTAAAGTGAAGATCAAAGTATGGAAATCACGTCCAAACACATGGGCATGTTTTCTTGGGCTTGTTCAGCAAGTTTTTTGGCATGTTTAGCAAGTTTTTAAGGCTGAACATGGCTGCACATGTTGGGCTTGTTTTTCCAATACATTAGGCCTTTTTTTGGACTTAATTAAGGCATGTTTAATATGGGCCCAAGGAAGTTACGAATTTCAGCAAGTGGAAGGCATCTTTTTGTCACATGGGATGTGGTCCCCTCATTCCTTAGTTAGTTAGGATATTATTTTATTTTCCATATCTTTTAGGATTTGATATTATTTAGTCTTTCCAAATCTATTTTGGATTTGTTTTATTAGATTTGGATAGGATTTAGATTACTTATCTGATTTAGATTCAGATTTACTTTATGTTTTCCTTAGTGGATTAGGATTACTTTATATTTTTCTTAGTGGATTAGGATTACTTTATATTTTTTCTTATGCAATTAGGAATGTTTTCCATTTTCCTTATGCAATTAGGAATGTTTTCCTTATGCAATTAGGAATTTTGTAACCCTTATTTAAGGGCACTATTAGGCAGAATTTGAGATACAACAATTAATAAAAAAATTTTGAATTCTTCTACAAGTTATTCTTGTTAATTTTCGTGTGAGAGAGATTAGAGTGGATTCTTTAATTCTTTCTTTGCATCAAGAATTAGGTTTACTTATCAACAAGAGTTGTGGCGTTTTCCTTCTTCTTACCAACTAAATCCTTCAATCATAGTGAGTTCGCGTCTCTTTATAGGCGTTGGGTTCCTTAGGAGGTGATTATCAAGTTTCAAGGAGTTCTCTACCATTGTTATACGTTGGGTTTGCTGCCATCGTTGCTAAGGCTCTGATACCAAAATGACGCGGACCCCTAGTAACGATGGCAGCAAACCCAACGTATAACAATGGTAGTGAACTCCTTGAAACTTGATAATCACCTCCTAAGGAACCCAACGCCTATAAAGAGACGCGAACTCACTATGATTGAAGGATTTAGTTGGTAAGAAGAAGGAAAACGCCACAACTCTTGTTGATAAGTAAACCTAATTCTTGATGCAAAGAAAGAATTAAAGAATCCACTCTAATCTCTCTCACACGAAAATTCACAAGAATAACTTGTAGAAGAAATAAAAATTTTTTTATTAATTGTTGTATCTCAAATTCTGCCTAATAGTGCCCTTAAATAAGGGTTACAAAATTCCTAATTGCATAAGGAAAACATTCCTAATTGCATAAGGAAAACATTCCTAATTACATAAGGAAAACATTCCTAATTGCATAAGGAAAATGGAAAACATTCCTAATTGCATAAGGAAAAATATAAAGTAATCCTAATCCACTAAGAAAAATATAAAGTAATCCTAATCCACTAAGGAAAACATAAAGTAAATCTGAATCTAAATCAGATAAGTAATCTAAATCCTATCCAAATCTAATAAAACAAATCCAAAATAGATTTGGAAAGACTAAATAATATCAAATCCTAAAAGATATGGAAAATAAAATAATATCCTAACTAACTAAGGAATGAGGGGACCACATCCCATGTGACAAAAAGATGCCTTCCACTTGCTGAAATTCGTAACTTCCTTGGGCCCATATTAAACATGCCTTAATTAAGTCCAAAAAAAGGCCTAATGTATTGGAAAAACAAGCCCAACATGTGCAGCCATGTTCAGCCTTAAAAACTTGCTAAACATGCCAAAAAACTTGCTGAACAAGCCCAAGAAAGCATGCCCATGTGTTTGGACGTGATTTCCATACTTTGATCTTCACTTTAGGCTTCCCTTTGTGTAGCTTTGGCCTATAAGCTATATCAAGCTCCACAAAGCCCATATTGCTTGAATTGCACCAAATCTGCTCCATATGAAGTGTAGCACGCCCCAAGTGTATTTCAGCCTCATAAAAGAGCTTTTGAACTCCTTTTAAATCTATTTGGATGATGTAAGATTGCTTTTCTTCAATGGCACAAAGCTGCCATATCTGGTTTGTATCAAGTATGGAAACAACCAAACTAATCCCTTCAACATAAGAAATGCCCCACACTATTTGTGCTGTCCATGGGCCTTAAATTACTTCCCAAGGCTTTATATGAACCCCCATGGACCTTTCTTGCACGTTGGACCTTTCTTTAGCTAGCCTTTAGCTTCCACACTAAGCATCATAATCAGCTTTGGTGTGCCTTCTTCAAGCTCTATCTCCATCATATTGAATGATAATTCTTGAAGCTCTTTGGAAATCTCTTCTTGAATATGCAAAGCCATACTAGCTTGATATCTCTTTGCCTTGCTCCTAGTGATTGGTCCACTTGCTAGCTTCAAGGGATCCTTTCTTGCGTCACCAGAACTTCCCACATGTATTTTTGACATGATTTGCTCAACTTCAAACTTAAATGCACTCCATCTGGCCATCTTTGATATAACTCTCCATGAAAGGTGATGTACTGTAACGACCATCGCCTTATGGCTCTTCTCTTTTCTCTTGTTGCCCCCAACGTATTCCTTATCCTCCAAGAATTGTCTTATGGTGTCATACCATGCATCATGGTTTGTATCAGTTTCTATGATTGTTTCATATTCATAATAAGGAGTTGATGAACTATTCAAAACTAGAGGCTTAAGAAATAATTTAACAGGATTTTCCCACACCAAAGGCAATGTGGCTAGGGCATCAGCCATCTGGTTTTCTTCTATTGGTATGTGTATGAATATGAACTCCGTAAAATTCTTCCTCATCATTGTCAAATAATCATGGTATGGTTTTAACTTCTATTGTTTTAACTCCCACTCTCCATTCACTTGGGATACCACTGATAATAAATCACTAAAGACTTGTACCTTATCCACCTTCATAATTATCAGGGTTTCCTAACCAAAGATACATGTTTCATACTCCACCATATTATTGGTTGCCTTGAACTTTAACTTCTTAGCTAGAGGAATGAGCTCCCCTTCAGGTGATTATAGTATTAATCCCAAACCTGCTCCCTTTCTAGTTATTGCTCCATTGAAGTACATCTTCCATCCTTGTACTTCTGTGGCCTCTAAATGTTCATAAAAAAAATTCCAAGACTACTTTCTCACTGTCCGGTAATGGTTGTTGGGCCAGGAATTCTGCTACTGCTCTACCTTTGATTGTTTTCCTGGATACATATTCAATCTTAAATTCCTCTAAAATTATTAACCATTGACCTTACTTCCCAATCAAAGAGAGTGTCTCCCTTAAATATTTCACCGGATCCAAGTTGGAAATTGCTTACACACTATAAGATTGAAAGTAATGCCTCAACATCTTAGAAGACCAAACCATAACTATACAGGTCTTTTCAATGATACTATATTTAATCTCATAAGGCAGGAGCTTTCTACTCAAATAGTAGACTGCGTTGATTCAACTGCTTGGGCCAGCATAGCTCCTATTGACTCTTCCTCTACTGCCAAGTATAGTAATAAAGGTTTACCGCATTTAGATGATTTCAAAACATGTGGATTCAGCAAATACTCTTTTATATGCTCAAAGGCCTTTTGACACTCTTCATTCCACTTGACTGGCTGGTTCTTTTTAAGCAATTTGAAGATGGGTTTATAGATCATGGTAAGCTTTGTTATGAACTTGCTAATTTACTACAATCGTCCGATGAATCACCGAACTTCCTTCTTCATCTTAAGGGTCGGCATATCCTTGATTGCCTTAGCCTTGTTAGGCTCAATCTCTATACCATTTGGGCTAATCACTTACCCCAACATTTTGCCTAAAGTAACTCCAAACACACACTTCTTTGGGTTCAACCTGAGATTATACTTTACTACTCTCTCAAAGAATATTTCTAGGTTGTGAAAATGATGTTCTCTTGTATCTAACTTTACCATCATATCATTAACATAGACCTCAATTCCTTATGCATCATGTCATGAAACAAGGTGGTGGCCATCCTCTGGTAGGTCACTCCAGTATTCTTTAATCCAAAAGGCATCACCCTATAACATAATATACCCCATGTAGTAATGAAGACAATTTTAGCTTTATCCTCTTGGGCTATTAACACTTAGTTGTATCAGGAAAATCTATCTATGAATGAGTGTAGCACTCTTGAGGTTGCACTATCAATAAGGACATCTAGATGGAGTAAAGGAAAGTCATCCTTAGGGGAAGCCTTGTTCAAGTCTCTGTAGTCCACAAAAAGCCTAATTCTTCTATCTTTCTTCAGCATGGGGACTATGTTGGCTAGCCAATCTGGATAATCTATCACTTCAAGGAACTTTACTTGTATTTATTTAGTGACTTCTTCTTTGATCAATTCTATCCATTCTGGTCTTTACCGTCTAAGCTTTTGTTTGACAGGTTTCATGTCAGTATAAGTAGGAATCAGGTGCTCGACTATGTCACAATCTATTCTAGGCATATCCTCATAAGACCAAGCAAAAACCTCTTTATATTTTTAAAATATTTTTTCTAATCTCTCTCTCTTATCAGGAGTAAGGTTAGATGATATGCTAATATTTTTATCATCATCAGTTGTTCCCAAATTTAATGATTGTGTATCAACAGAGTTAATAGTAAAGATGCTCATGTAACCACTATTTAAATGTATGCGACCATTAGGAAAAACATCATACAAGTAAGCAAAATCAGACTTTATTGCATTCATTTTGGAAAATAAAACATTATCATCCTCATACAGAGCAGACAAATTAAAATAAAAATAAAAATCATTATTCTCAAAATCATAAACTAAGACATCTTTGAACTTCTCTTCAACTAAAGCAGCAATTTCCTCTGGATTCTTCTAAGCTTTTAGGATAACTTCTTTCTTCCCTTCAGGATTAGGCTTCTTGTCAGCTGGAAGGATGAGCTCTTTCTTCATTTGTTCCACCAGTTCAGCAACATCAGCAAAAATCTCAAAATCCGTGATCAATCTTCCCATGAACATGACTGGCTTAGGTTTCCCTTGGAGTGGTCCCGTGTCTCAAGCTTTGACAAAAACATCTTCAAGTGGTGGGAAGCTCATCCTCTCATTCTTCTTTGGCTAAACATTTTTTTTAGCTTCTTCATATCCCAACCCTTTTTTGGAAGTCTGAGTCTTAAAATCTAGAAGCTCTATCACACCCGTCTTACCCTTTCCAAGACCAATGCCAAGCAGGTAGTTAATATTCTTCATCATAGTCAAGACCTTGGGGTTTGCTACCTCACCATCAAAAATTACAGCTACTTGGAAATCATTAAGAGGCCTCTCAATCATCAAAGCATTCACCACTTCATTATCTTCGGCCTCGATGACCACTGTCTCATCCCGTTTGGGAACTTGATCTTTTGATGGAGCATAGAAGGAACTCCACCAAGAGGATGAAACAAGGGTCATCCCAATAGTAGTGCAAAAGTGACATGGATATCCAAAACCATAAACTCTACCATAGATTCAGTTGGACTAGATTTCACGATAGTTTTGTAAGTTCCCTAAGCATGCCTCTTAGTATTATCATAAGCCCTAATGGTCACCACTGTTGGGCTTAAATCTCCTATTGACATTGCAAGTTTTGGCAAGTGAGCAAACATTGATGGAAGATCCATCATCAACCATTACACATGGAGTTCTCTTTCTTTTGACTTCAACATTGATAAAAAGCGGGCGGACGTGGTCTCTTCCTCTTCTGGCAAATCAGCATCCAAAAAAGACACCAATCCCACATCAATCTTATTCTTCTACTGATCTCCCTCGCATTTCATCACCCCTTTAATTTTCATAAAATTAACCAGCTCCTTTGGTGTTATAAAAGTGGAAATTGGCATGCTAGCCATAGCCTTGGCCATTGTTTCTTGATGCTTCTTTGATGTAGCTAGCAAATCCCATATGCTGATACTAGCTTGTGTTCTCTTCAACTACTTACGAACAACATCATCTTATTCTTCCTTGTTTCTAACTTTGACTTCCTTTCCCTTATTAGCTTCTACTTCCTTTGGTGGTGGCCTTGCATAAGGCTTGCCAAATTGAGTGTTCATAACTTCATCTTCTTCGGGATCAGACCAGGTCCACTCTTCCCTCTTTGACTCAGAATCATCATCGCTATTAGTCCAAAACTAGCTCGCAACACAAATTGCTACTTCTTTACCAACCATAGCCTGTTCAATCTTGCTAAACACTACTTCTTCTTTTGTTGTCTCTTCATCTACTTCTTGGAAAGAAGATAGCATAAATCTTTCATTTAAACCTCCCTCAATCATGAAAGTTGCAGGTGGTGGCACCCTGTTGAACCTTGGCAATGGATTGTCCTTGGTCCTAGGTTTGTTGGATTTGGGCAGTTTCCCACTATCAATCAAATTCTGGATCTCATGCCTCAACCTCAAACATTTATCCATCTCATGCCCTTGCATTTAATGGAAGTGGAAGAATGCCTTAGCATCAAAGTTAGGTGGAAGAGGATTAGGCAAAGGACAAGGAGTCAAGGGTTGTAACAATCTCTTATTTTGCAGCTTATTGAGAACCCAAGATAGTGGCTTTTCTAATTTTGAAAATTGTCTCCTTCCTCCTTAACCAATTGCATTAAGATCAACTGCCTTTTGCATGCTTTGATTACCAGACTGGTGGTTCCCTTTCTCATTCCTTCTTGCCAAAAAGCGATTCTTCTCCCTTTCCCACTCTTTAATTTGCAGACCAGCTTGCAAAAGATCTTTGAAATCCCGGATGAGTGTATGAGGCATCCTTTCATGAAGACTAGGCAACACCCCTCTTACAATCATCCTATTATGATCTGATTCATTAGGTCTCTTCTTGAGTAACGCAGCCTTATTTCTCCACCTTCTCTCATAGTTAATGAAGTTCTCATTTGATTTCTTCCTTATCGATTCAACTTCCATCAAAGTGACTTCCAACTCTGTATTGTACCCATATTGTTGGATGAAAGCCTTATATAACAAATCCTAACTCTTTTGAGTACCATCCTCTAAGGTGTTAAACCAATTTTGGACAATAAGGTCCAATGAAAGCATGAAGTACCTTAAAGTTTGAGCCTTAGCGGCTCGAGCAGATTGTATAGTAGTGATGTATTACTTCACATGGAGATGAGGATTCCCAGTTCCATCGAACTTGGCAAAGGAGGGCATCTTAAACTTGTATAGGAACTCTTCATGTTGTTCAAACAACTTGTCGACCTTTAACATTTCTTCAATTTTTAGCTTCTTTTCAAACTTCTTTTCCAAATCTACAATAAGCTTCTCAACATTTGAAGTGTCAGTCTTTTCCATGGCTGATCATTCACAATCTTTGGCTTCTTCTTCTTATCTTGAGGATCTTAAAAAATATTGAGCCTAGTCATCATCGTCATCAATGACTACTTTGTCATCATCAAAGGCTACTTCCTTGACCTTAGCCTTCCCTTTGTCCTTCAATTTCTTAGCGCTAGCAGATACCTCAGCAGTGTTTCCCAAAAGTACAGTGAGTTGGCTCCTCATAGTCTCAGCCAGGGCCTCCTTCAGTTCTTTCATCTTAGCATTGAGGGCGTCATCCACCATCCTTTGAATCTATTCGGGATCCATTGCTCTTGGTGAGAAGCTAATTGAGTCCTACTAGATTCTACATCACTGGCATAGGTTGGATTGTCGTACGCTCTTGAACTATTGTACGCCAGGTCTGTGAGCCAAAAAGGATCAATGACTTGTTATGCAATGTGTGTATGCATGTATGCATAAAAAAACAAACAAAGATAATTAGGATGTTCCTTCCAACCTTATAATTTCCACATATGAATGGCGAGTCTCTTTTCCTAGGTATATGGTCAAAAAATACCAACATGGGATATTCTATTTTCGAGCAATTTCCTGGGATGATTTTAACCAATAGTTATATTTTCAAACATAGAAATTAGTTCATGACAATTCCCATTAATTAGGCTTTAATACATCCAATCAATTAAAACAACTTTTATGCTATATTAGATTAAAACTAAATTAAGAGGTTTATTATAAATAGATTTCACATTTTAAAAAGTAACTAATGATTCAAGACAAAAATAAGTCCATGATTAATAGTTCTTAGTATAAGCTTGGCTCACAAATATTTTTTTGTATTCCATAATTGACCTAAATATTTATAAGCTCTTTTGTAATCTTTAGATGAAGCAAAAAGTAATTTTGTTTCAAAGCCCCTGGGCTTTTAAGTTTGGACCATAGGGTTGAAAAAGATTTTTGACCCATCTTGGAAAGACTATCTTGAAGATTTTGAAAATTTGGAATTTGGTCTCTTAGATTTAAAGGAAAAAATTATTTTGAGCTTACAATATAGGTAGGTCATATTAGAAAAAGAGCAAACCAAATAAGCCACGGCTTAAACCAAGATAAATTAATCATAGTTAAACAACAAGCATTTGGGGTAAAAACCTAAAGAAAATAACTAAGCCAATTACATGAGATTTAGTCTTTGGGTTGAAACATTTAGGTTCCCATAGCAAGTAAATACTAAAAGGTAAAAAGCTACGAGTGATTATGCCATGCTCGATCTCCATACCTTGAGTGAAAGTATGGTATCCCTCACACAACACAACACGGGTAACATGGGAGACCTAACTCATGCACACAATGCAATCTAAATTATACAATGGATAATATCATAATAGGAAAGAATAGAATAATATAAAGACAACAGGAATCAACTTCTCTTTTCCCCAGTGGAGTCACCACTATGAGCGGGGATTTTCACCCCCACTTCCATGTGGAATGGTTCTTACGACTTCAGCCCTGTTAGAATTAGGGCCTTAGAGAACACGAGCCTAAATCTGGAGAAAATGGAGTCGCCACCCTGATAGGCTAGAAAAAAGAAAGGGTTGGATCACTCGAATCCTAAGGAATCCCCAGCCTCCTAATGGTTTGAAAAGTTGGGTATGCATGGGGGAAAGTGAGAATGACAGAGCACCCCCACAGTGCCCGGTTCATTGGAACTGACCTCCTTTTTAGGTCTAAATATTATTAAATTCTTAACTTATTATAGCATTATCCATATTACACACATATTAAAGTAAAGAAGTGTGAGCGGGGATTTTCGCCCCCACTCCCACGTGGAATGGGTCTTGCAACTTTGGCACTATTAGGCTCGGAGCCTTAGAGATCACGGTCCTAAGCCCGGAGAAAATGGAGAGGCCACCTAGACGGGCCAGGAAAAAAGAAAGGAGTGGATGACTCTATTCCTAAGGAATCCCCAACCCCTTATTTGGGTTCGAAAAGTTGGGTACGTGTGGGGAATGTGAGAATGACCTAGCACCCCCATAACACCCGGTTTATTGGAACTGGCCTCCTTTTCAGGTCTTAATTTTATAAAATTCTTAAATATAATGACATTATCCATATTACATGTGATCATAAGAATAAATATATACTTTATTAAAAATTATAGCAATGTTCAAACAAAACAAATAAATGGACACCCATCCGAGGATGGAAACATGTCCTTATATCGTCCATATCTAAGACTAAATAGGACTCCCACCAAAAGGTAGAAATGTGTCCTTTATATTGATCCCAAAATACAAAAATAATTTAAATTACATAAGGACTAATTAATGAGGTACCCAATCATGAAAACATTCCTCTTACAATTTTAATAAGCAAATAACAATCAAGAAAATATTCATCCATGATAAATTAAATAAATCAAACATTGAAATCAAATAAATCAATCATCAAAATATGTAATAAACTACATAATAAAATCCAAAACTAAATAAAGCAATAAATGTAAAAGTCTAGGGTTTACATCTTAAATTAGGTTTTCATGAATGGAATTAGGGTTTTGATATATAGAACTATTATTATTATTATTATTTAAAAAAATCAAGATACTGTGATATATTTATAAACTTTGATCTTATGGAAATATTGACTTGTAATAAATAATTGCACAACACATACTCTTATAGGATGGCTACTGGATGTTTTTTAATTTAATGAACATGCATAAAAAAAATAATTAGTCATGTATGGGTTACTGGAGCTATTTTGTATGAATAACAAGCAATCTCATCAAAACTTATTATGCTAAGTTTAAATGGTTTTAATTTAGAAGACTTACTTTCATTGTCGATTCCACCAATAATTAAAGGTTGGTCCAAATTCTTGATTGCACCAGCTTTGTTTGATGGTTGAATAAAATCAAGACAGTAGTGAGCCACAGCCTTGATAAAGTTTTGTGTTTGGTCTTTTTCTCCTTTGGCTGCTAGGGTTTCTCCCTTATTTTTGGTTGCTCATTCTTTCTCTCTATCTCTTTTCTTTTTTTGTTGCTGTATTCTTTTAATTCCAGTCCCAGAAATAAATTGTTAAAGTTTAAAAGTCCTCAATATTTGCTACTGCCTGTGTTTCTGCCCAAAGAAAAGAAAAAAAGTCCTTGAATAATTCTTGAATAATTGTGCAATCTAAAGTTCCCAAGAAAAGTCCCCGATACTATGTTTTAATGTGTTATTTATAGGAAAAAATAAAAACCTAATGTTATTTGGTTAAGGAAATATGGACTGTTAAGAAAATAAAACAATTCGAGGTTAATAAGGTTTTCTGGCAAAATCAACAACTCGCGCGGGCTGCCACGATCTGCTGGCCATTTGATGCATGGAATTGGGCTGCTGACACGTAGTTGGGCTGGGCGAGCATAGGCTACTGCAGGGCGAGCTAGGTGTGCTACTGTGAGGATGTGTGGCAAACTGGGGGCTACTTGCTGGAGTGTGCGGCGAATTGGCAAGCAAATATTTCGTTGCAGGCCTTTCGCCGATCCGTCTAATTTTTTATTTTTTATTTTTTTGATATTTTGTATTTTTATTTTTATTATTAAAAATAAATATTATAAAATTATTTTTAGACTATTTTAAAATATCGAGCTGGACTTGGTAAAAAATTAAGGGTCTACTGTTTACCCCTTGCTTGAACAATTTGAGACTTTCAGTAGAAGAGAGTGAAATAAAACATGACTTTGAGTTGATTTTGGATGAGGATGGGTTCTTGACTCGAGGTTGGAGTTGGCTTCAGTTTGGTCCCAAAAATGAATTGAGTACTTGGACCCGAGACTGAATTGAGTTTGGGTACTTGGACTCATGACTGAATTGGGTACTTGGCTCGGAGACTGAATTGGGTACTTGGCTCGGAGACTGAATTGGGTTTGGGTACATAGACTTGAGATTAGGTACTTGGACCCGTGACTAAATTGGGTATACTTGGACCCGTGACTGAATTGGGTACTTGGAATAGACACTGGGTACTTAGACCTGAGATTGAATTGGATTTGGGTACTTGGACCCAAGATTGGATACTTGGACCCGAGACTAAATTTGATTTGGGTACTTGGACCTTAGACTGAATTTGATTTGGGTACTTGGACTTAAGATAGGTACTTAGACCCGAGACTGGGTACTTTAACTCAAGATTGAATTGGACTAGAGACTAGGTACTTGGACTCGAGATTGAATTTTATTTGGGTACTTAGACCCAAGACTAAATTGGATTTGGGTATTTGGACCCGATATTGGGTACTTAGACCCGAAACTGAATTGGATTTAGGCATTTGGACCCGAGATTGGGTACTTAAACCCGAGACTTAATTGGATTTGGTTACTTGGATCCGAGATTGAATTGGGTACTTGGACTCAAAATTGGATTTTACTGACCTTTTATCAGTTGAGAATTCTGGTTTTTCTGGCTGTTCCATTCTTTAATGGATTGTGGGTCTTTACCCACCAAAAGTGAATCTTCATCCTTGAACTTTGGATCTTTATCCTTGGTCATTGGGTCTTCACCCTTTGGAATGGATCTTCATCCTTTGGACTTCGGGTCTTCACCCTTTGAAAATGGATCTTCATAACCCTTGAAATTGGATCTTCATCCTTGGACCTTGGATCTTCATCCTTTGGACTTCGGGTCTTCACCCTTTGAAAATGGATCTTCATAACCCTTGAAATTGGATCTTCATCCTTGGACCTTGGATCTTCATCCTTGGCATCTGGTCTTCACCCTTGAACATGGATATTCATCCTTGGAGGTCGGGTCTTCACCCTTGAAAGTGGATCTTCATCCTTGGCATCGGGTTTTCACCCTTGAAAACTGATGACGAATCTATGCTATCACAGTGTTACCGCAAGTGCACGGGTTGCTCAAGTAATAAAATAGTGATTAAGATATCATTCCACTGGGGACAAGGTCAAATATTACTACAAATTTTAACTGTTATTTAGTGAATTAATAGTTTGTGTGATGATTAAAATAAAAGACAAATTACTCAATAAACTAAAGTGAAGAAAAAATGAATATTGTGCAACAAAAGTTGGTGTTGAAAATACTATCCAGATATTGAATCCCCCTAGCCATAAGAAGTATTTATGAATATCAATTCAATTAAATCTAAATACTAAAGCTGAATTGGCATTCCCCTAAATTAGATTAAAGCCTCTCTCAAGTGAATTAATCCCTAATCAGTAAGTAGAATACTAGGAATCTCTTCTCAAGCATAATTAAATAGATCTTGCAATAAGAACAAGGAACTTTAAACCAACGGGTCTTGTAAGTCTATCTCTTGCACTCCAATCAACCCTCAATCCTAATGAGCATTCTATTCATATCAAGCTTTCTCAAGTCAATATTATGAAAATTGCAACCAATCAATAAGCATGCTATTATCAATTGGAAATAAGAAATTAAGAATCAAAAGGATAAAATAACTCAATCAAATGATTTAATTTAATAAAAACTATTCAATCCATACAATAAAGCTAGGGTTCATCAATATCTAGATAGATAAAATGTTTAGCTCATGTTCATAACCAGAAAACCAAAATAGAGGAAATAAGTAAAGGAATTCAAACAATCCATAATGAACGATTTTTGTTTCTTCACTTCAATCCTCGGATCTTGGATTAAATTTCGCAGGAATTGGGTCTTCACCTTCACTCTTGGCTGCCAAAAACTCTCTTTTTCTTGGGAGGTCGGCTCTAAAAAATAAACTCTATCCATAATTTGCTCTTTAGCTCATATTTCATAGCCCAGATATTTTTTCCTGACACGCCTATGGACACGCCCATGTCTGTGGGCGTGTCAACGGTGTTGTTTCGAACTTTAATGACATGGGCAGTGACATGCCCTGTCCTTGGGTGTGTTGTTGCTACTATAATGTTGAGTTAAGGACACGGTTAGGGACACGCCCTTGTCATTGGGCATGTCACAACTTCTATAAGTCAGGAGTAATGGCACGTTCAGTGACACGCCCATGTCTCTGGGCGTGTCGAAGCTTATGTAAAGTAGTTGAATGACATGGCCATGGACACGCCCATGTCACTGGGCGTGTCACTTGAAGAATCTGCCCAAAATAGCTTCTTCCCTTGTCTTTCATCCGTGATTCTAACCTAAATAACCTTAAGGTCCCAATGTGTCCAAACTTCCTGGAATTAACCCTAATAAACACTTGAATAGACAAATTAAACTCAATTTGACAATAAAATATTAAGAAATAGGGACAAAAATATCATCAATTATATGCTTATCAAATTCCCCCATACTTGAGTTTTTGCTTGTCCTCAAGCAAACCAAATCATATAATAAGTAGAAATGAAACAGCCCTCTATATCCAAAGAAAACAAAAGTTTTTAAAATACTTGAATTAGAAAACCCAACATTCTCAACCAAAAACTAAATCTCAAACATGGTAGCTGAATTAAGAAGTTTCAAAACAAAAATATAATAGATCTAAAATCTAAAAATTCAGAGTTAAAAAAATTGAGCATAAAATTCCAAGAACTCAAAAGTCATGAACGAAAGTGTAAGTTTTCTCTTAAGTTCTTTGACCCCTTTATAAAATACATTGCGTGAAACATTATTTTTTTTTCAAAAGGAGCCCGATTTATTTGAACTGATATTAAATTTTTGATGCAAAGGTAAATATTTGTGATGCCGACCCCCGGTTACTCAGTTAGAATCACCATTCAAATGGCTACTAGCACTATTCATGATTCCAACACATTTGTTTCATTCAAGAGTTAAAATCAGAGGAACAGGGATAAATTTTCAAAGCTCCTGAAAAATTGTTTTAATTTATTTAATTATTTTTTTTATAAAGTTGTTAGGAGCTTAAGATAATAAAGATGTCATACTAACTTCGACTCAAGTATCTAAAGAATTGGGATATGCTAAAAAATATAACTAAGGTTTTAAACTTCAGATGTGCAACTCTCATAAATTAACTACCTAATTTAGACTGTCACATTTAGTCTTTAGCAATCAATTAAGAAAACTGAGTCAACCTCAACAAGAGATTGTCGCTCGTTAAATCAATCATTATTTTAATGAAAAGAGGAACCATTTCATTTCATATTATAATAGCAATCTAGTTTACTTGAATTCAAAAATAAAATCAAAGAAACTAATTGAGATAAATGCAACCAGTGGCAAAAATGAAAATAAAAGCTCAATTTATAAAATATGCCCCTCCCCCACACTTAAGACACACATTGTCCCCAATGTGTGTAAAATAATAAAAAGAACAAAAGAGAGAAAACTTCAATGACATGTCCTGAATCGACATATATGAATAGGGTTCCAAAAGTGTTGCGATGTCAAAGTAGCTACAGGACAAAAACAAAAATTGACATAGAGAATGGTGAAGGTTCAAAGACATATATAAAAATAAGAATAATAAAAAAATAAAAAATAAAAATATTAAAAATGAAAAGTACAAGAATTCATAAGAAAACAAAAATGAAAATAAAAGAAAATAAAATAAATAAACAAAATGAACTAGTCGGTCATGGGCTCGGCACTGGAATCATTACTAGTGCCGGTATTATCACCACTGGCACTAGCATCATCGCTATCATCGTCGTCGGAGACGTCAACATGGGGCACTGAAGGCTGGTACAGTGGTGGCGATGGCTGCGAAGGGCTAAATCCCTAATGCCTCCAAATTTCGAGCATAGATTTCTCGAGCCTTTGCCTCCTCAGTATCTCATGATCCAGTTGCGCTTGGAATGATGAGTAGTGCTAGTCTATGGAACGCTGGATCTAATCCTACTGAGTCAATAACTTATTCTAGTTTAGCTCAATGTTTTCGATCTTTCCTTCTTTCCTGGATATTTGGTGCTTAAACTCCATTGGTTTTCGATCATCATTCCACTCAATATCCATAGAATGATGCCAGTCTCTGAAAGTAGGGGCTGGAGTAAAAGATGGGCCAGCAGAGGAAGAAGGTCTGGCAGTGGTGGAAGGGCCGGGGATGTCTGTCGGTGGAGGTGGAGGTATGTCGAAAGTGGGAGCAGGAGGAACTGGCTCAAAATTCATGGGTGGAACTGGCTCAAAATTCGTGGGTGGCGCCTGCAGTTCAACCACCTTCTCCCGATTCAACCGTTTCAAAGTATCTATGCCCAACAGTTTAGGGAGCCCATCCAAAGTCATCGGGAGGCATCCATCCAACACCCCCAAGCTGCGAGCGAGTCTCATAACATACATGCTACCGTGCAAGTTACCCGGTGCCCCTTTCTCATAAATTCATTTTTTATTTCTATTTTTTTTAAACTCATGCAATAATCAATTACCAAGCATCTCCCCAATTCAATATCGCCATAGCCCAACGCAACAAAACATAGGAGTCGACTCATTATGCATAAACAATAAAAAATAGTGTGTCAATATACGCAACTCACTTCTAACCATAGAGTCAAAAACATAATGAGTAAATCATAAAACATCCACAAAACTCAAAGAAAACTCGAAAGCCCATAGTAAAAAAAAAATCAAAATCCCTAGAAACTAGCTATGGCAAATAAACAAATCCATAATAAAGTAGAATAGGGTCTCTAGAATCCAACTAAACAAAAACAAAGCCAACAATCAATAAATCTCAAAGACTCTCCAAAAAACTCGTAAGAATATCAAAACAAATTATAAGAAATCATAAAAAACAAAATAACATTTCAAAAGTTAAGAGTGTGTACCTGAATAGCGTGAAAAAATGCGATAAAAGCTAGGGAAAATGGATGAAATCCTCTCCAAATCACGAAATGGGAGTCAAAATCTCCTTTAGGATGAATGGGTATGTGATTTTGAGTGTGAGAGTGTGAAAAAAATTGAGAGAAATTGAAAAGGAGGGAAAGAGGAGAGAGGAAATTATGTTCGATTCAAAATCGGCACGACTTAAAAACTCATGGACATGCCCATTGACACGGCCATGATTAAAGACAACAAAATAATTCAAGGAATGTCTAAATTAAACCAAATCAACATTTATAATTCCATGATAAATTTAATATAAGGGACTAACCCTAAAGAGGATTAGTTCTTCATTATTAAAATAAAAATATTATAATCATAAAAGAAAGTAATTAAAAACATAATTTAAAGAATAAGAAATATCATACTCTATTCCCTTGAAGAAGAACTTGGTTGGATCTTGAATTCCTTCTTGAACCAAAGTTACTATCCTTCTCTAAGTAAATTCTAAACTATTTTTATTTCTTGGATAATTCTCTCCAATTCTTGTATATCATGAAACCTTAGAGGAAAAGTGTTTAAATAGAGTCCTTAGAAACTTCATTAGTGTAGAAAGACTGATAAAGGTTAGGTCACATCTTCATTGGTGCATCACTTTCCAAAATTTCTACTCAAAGTCATGAAAATCAGCCCTATGGTCGTGGCATATGGGTGCTATGGCCATGGCATGAGTTGGAATGGATGACTTTGAGTACTTTATAGTTGTAAATGGTCGGTAAGGTAGGCCACAGTCATGGCCTTTGAATGCCACAGTTGTGGCATATGAAATTGTGCCATATGAATGGAGGCTGCCAACTTTTACTTTTCTTCCTTTTTTCTTATCTTAGGCAGTAGCAAAATGAAACCCATGGTCTTGGAATCCATTTTTAGCTTCTGGAATTTTTACGTTTTTATTGTGAAAGACTTTATTTAAATCCCAGGGTCATGGCCTTAAAGGGCCATAGGCGTGGCACTTGCATTTCCTTCATTTTTGCTTACTTTTCTTCAATTTTTTCACCACTAATCATTAGAACTTTTGAATCTTACCTTTCCAAGCATAAATAATATAATTTTAACTCAAAAAAACAAAATCCATCAAATTCAATTGCAAAACAATTAAATCACAGTTAGAATTATGTAAAATGTTGATCATAATTTCACTCTACCAAACTCCCCCAAACTTAAATCATTGCTTGTCCTCAAGCAATTGTAGTTTAGTACTATCTATTTCTTTATATGCAAAAATTTAATAATTAAAACTTCAAAATTTTAGGTCGCAATTTAGTTTCATAACTTTAGCTACTTCATTCTTACCTCCTTTACTCAAGAATTAAATTAATTGCAATCAATCATCAAGTTTTAGATAAGCAAATATTCTTTTGATGCAAACTTAATCTAGTCTCATATGCATGCTTAATTAAGCTTTCTCCACTAATAGACCATGCTAAATCAAGAGGAATCAAAAGGACTTTGATATGCTTGTGATGGGGTCTTATAATGGTGAGGGCTAACATAAGGTTTAAATGAAATTGGTTAAGTATCTTTCAAAAATTTCTCTTACATGTAGCTTATGTAGAGGATTCTTGGATTTTTGATCTTTCCTTGACTCTTTTCTCTTCTCTAGGAATTTTTTTTATAAATTTATATATTTATTCCCCTAAACTTTAGACTTAGGAGTCTACTATTGTAAACTTTCTATATTTTATCCTTATAAATGAGGAATTTGATTTTTGAGAAAATTTTCAAAAGA
Source organism: Garcia nutans (assembly GCA_947685225.1). NCBI lineage: Eukaryota > Viridiplantae > Streptophyta > Magnoliopsida > Malpighiales > Euphorbiaceae > Garcia > Garcia nutans. The sequence goes on from CANTUV010000024.1 coordinate 40,569,281, forward strand.
TAATTAACCTTGAAAAGGGTAGTTAATTGGGAAAATCCAACCATCAAAGAAAAACTCAAACTAAGATTTATTTTAGGTTCAAAAGGGACAACTAAGGGCAATGTTTAAAATTGGTGGGTATAAGGATTTGGTTCCACAAACAATGCCTAAATCTTTTTTTTCTTTTACTTAGCAATGTTCAATTTTGCCTTGAAAGCTCTTTTAAACATGTTCTAAGCCTAGGCAAATAATAATATGAAAGAATATATACTTAATCTAAAAATTAATAACTAATCACTGTTAATTAATTTAAGAGCTCATTTGGTTAAAAATCCATAAGATATGATTATTCTACCAAATCTTGTTCTTAAAATTTTAAATTTTTAACTCAAAAATTTTAACATATAAAATAACATAAACTACACTCAATAAATAATAAAAATCCAAATTTCAAACCATAAATAATTCATAATTTAAACAAAACATAATCTAAAATAAAATCATAAGTATTCAAAACTATCATAAAAACAAAATTAAAGTACCATAAGTATTGTAAAACCAACAATTGAGGAAAATTTCCCCCAAACTTGAAATACCATTATCCTCAGTGGTCTCCAGTATAAGGATCATCGCCAGTTGGAGAGGGCTCCTGTGGCGGTTTATAGTGGAGACCAAAATGAGCAAACAAAGTGTTGAACTATTCATTGATTCTGATCATTTGAGTGGAAATAGTCCGCACCTCATGCTCAACTACTCCAAATCGTTGCTCCATGATGTCAAATCATTGCTCCAAAGCTTCATTCCTGCAGTTCATCTCATTTTCAAAAGAATTAAGCCTATTAGTAATATAATCAAATGTATTTGATGGTGGAGCAGATGGAAAGGTTTCAGAATGATGAGGCAGAGGAGGTTGTGGTTGTTCTGCTGTTTCTTCAAAATCACCTTCTTCTCCAAATAATTCCTCCTCATCAATGTTAATATCGACATCTGGGGGTCATAAAACTACATATTGGTTCACTCTTTTTGTTGCTAGTCTCATAGCTAGAACGGTACCCATATCAATTGTGATTTTACCCGGAATAGGTGCAAGATAATTAAGATCGATATTAAGATAGGTAGCAATCCTTGTAATCATTCCCCCAATAACAATCCTACCACTCTACTTAATGACCTCATCACATTGTTTAGCAAACCAATAGCCGACATTAAAAACTTTTTCTTCCATAGCACAATAAAAGAAATGCAATTCTTTAAAATTAACAATTCCTTGACTCTCCCCCCTCCTAAAAATCGTATTTGCTAGAACAACATGAATGTATAGGTAGAATGGGTTTGTAAAATTAGAGGCTTTTAATATTTTATTATTAAATCATACCATGCCCCCTAGTCTAGTCCATGTTTCATTTTCATCAAAACCTTCAGTTCTACCAGGTGTTCCTTGCAAATCATCTAATCTAATGGTTTCCCCAAATTCAAGCATTAACCAGTTATAATTCCTATTGGCCAACCTAAATTCCACTCTACCATTATGGCCAACTTGTCTATCCGATGGAAAAAATTGAAAACTACTTAAAAACTCCAAGGTCAATTCTATAAAGGTCGGGTAACACATGCTAGCAAATAAGATCCAATGCATATCGGTAAATATTTTAAGCAACACATCATTCCATCTTAATTTTCTAATCACATTTGCATCAATGAATTGAGAAGGAACTATTTTTTGGAAACATAAAATATTGTACCTTTTTCATTGTTCCTCATCACAAAAATGAATTTTTGGATACATAAGTGGTCTTTGAGGTGCTGGAGATAAAGGTGGAGAAGGTGTTGATGAAGAGGATGATGATCCATCTTGGCGCCTTCTTTTAAATCCTCCAGCCTTTGATTTTTCAACCCTCTTTGATTTCTTGGCAAAAGTCTTACTTCTAACCATTTTAATGTTTGATTAGTGGGAATTGGTGATAAACTTGAAGAAATATGGGTGAAAATGGAGTTTAGGTCGTGGGGTTGGAGGTTTAGGGTGTGGGTTTCAAACTTTGGGCAGCCAGGTCTTCAAAAAGTTAAGAGAGAGAGAGAAATGAGATGAATTTATAGATTTGAGAGGCGGGTCTTGTTGACTGGTCAAAAAGCAATTTGCATGTATTGCCACAGTCGTGGCCTTTGGAAGGCTACAATCATGGGTTTCAGAATGCTTATGCCCTATGGTTCTCTGGCAGCTTTGTTTACAATCCCATGGTCGTAGCCTATGCAATGCCAAGACCGTGGGATAGGTTTCTTTACTGGTACTTCAAACTTCTTCCCCCGGTTCTATTTTTACAGAGTCAATTTGATTTCCACAACCCTGGGGTTGATCCACCACGGCCGTAGTGCCTTTGTACCTCAATATTCTTATGGTTTTGTGTAATATCCCAATTTTTTTGAAAATTTCTAATTTTAGAAATTTGATAAAATATATCATAATTAAATTTGATAAAATAAATTAATGGTTTTAAATAAAAAAAAATGAAGGGATTTTAAATTAAAAAGTGGAATATAAATGTGATATATATGTAAAATATACATAACATATAAAAGTCAACACTTTTTAAAAAGAAAAATCAAAAGTCAAAGTAAAAAGGGTATTTTGGTAATTAAATCTTAAAAATTAAAAATTATTAAATTAATTTAAAAATAAATAATTTTTGAATGGAAGAGGGATTTTTGGACTTTAATTTATTAAATAAATAAATAATTAATTAATTATTAAAATATTAAATAACATATTCATATGGTTATAAATAAAAGATGAAAGGAAAGAGAAAATAAAAGTATTTTTCATCTTCTTCTTCTCCATCAAGGGCCGAAATCTCCATGGATGCCAAGAGAGGATTTTTATCTTCCAAACTTCCAAAATTGAAGGATTCCAAAGGTTCAAAAAGGATTTTTAGTGATTTCCACTTGAAAAAGTAAGTTCTTTAGTTTTTTCTTTGGATTTCCATAGAAATTTTGAATATGTGAGTTTTGGATTTTTGAAGTAGTACGTTATAATTGTTGGAATTGGTGTGTATGAAGTTATTTTGGGTAGTTATTAATGAATTTAATGTTGGATTGAAGAAATAGTTAAATTTGGATAAAGAATGGTGAGGAGAGAGAATTTAGGGTTATGGACTTTTAGTGTTTGAGAAATAATGGTTTTTAATTGTGCAAATTGGTTCTAAATGAGTTGTTTTGGTTCTTAAACAAGTATTTTAAAGTCAAATACTAGATTTGGCTGTGTTTGGTTGGAGTTTGAGAATGGAAGTGTGATTTAGGGTTTTGGAAAATGATTTTTCCAAAGTTGTTGAATTGTATAATTATATTGGTTTATTCTTGTTGTTTGGTGATATAAGTGATGAATATAAGCTTAAAATAATTAATGGATTGTGTTGGAATGGGAAACCTTCAATGGGAGAAGGTTATGCCATTTTAGGGTTTTGTGTATAAGAGTGTGTTTTTGTAATGTAAATAGTTTAAATGTATTAAAATATGTTTCTACTAATATATATAAATAAACTTAATATATTAAAATGATTGGCCTAGTATGAGAATCCATAGTTAAAGTGAAGTTAACCTTAAATTTTGGATTTTTACTTGGATGGGGTTTAATTATGGCTTAATATTGGAAATGCCATTAAATGTGATAATAAATGATTATTTGCTATCACATTTGGTTTAGGCATTTAGGGAGGTTGATTTGCTTCATCCAAGTGGCAAAGGGCAAGTTGGAAGGATAGGATTTGAGGTTGTTTTAAGCTTATTTTGATTGCTATTTGAGGTAAGTACAAACTTTGAATACATTGGTTATGTTTGCATAACATTTGGGCTTAACACATTTTGGTTGGAAAACGTGTTAAGCTACTTGATACATTCGTTATGTATGAATAATGAGCTATGACATTTGTAATGTCATATATGTATTAAATGCATTGTGAAAAGCCATAGATAATGGCTAAATTGTGTAAAATGTGAAATATGTGTATTATGTGAAAATGACCCAAAGTGTTTGGGTAATGTCATTTGTTGTGTATGCATTAAGTGCATTGTTAAAGAGCCATTGGTATTGGCTAGATTACATTAAATGTGATTAATAAGTGAATTATGTGGAAGTACCAAAGTAATTGGGTAATGTGTTGTAAATGCAAAAATGTGGTATAATATAATGAGATATGTGGAAACATAATGAAATGAATTGATATCGATATAAATGAGAAATATGAATAAATTGTGTGCCTAGTATGTTATTCAATTTTCAGAGTTCTATGTTTGGCGGCATGCCTATAATTTGCCTACGGGCTAGACGTTGGGTGTCACTGTGAAAATGTTTTTGAGGTGAAATGACCGGGTCGTAAGCCTTAAAAAATAAGTCCTTCAAATTGGGCTGGGAGAAATTACCGGGTCGTAAGCTCAGACCTAGTTGGACTATTACATTGATATTTTGCCTACGGGGCTAGACACATGGTGTCATTATAGACCAAAACAGTAACTCTGGAATTTGAATAGGATATTAGTTTCTTTGGGCCCGTGCTTGTGTTTGTTTTATGAGAATTGTGGATTGTGAAATATTTGAAATGTATGAGAAAATGGAATGATGTGATATCCATATGCATTGTGCATTGGCATTGCATTTGAGTTTTATTGTTATCAAGTTTGTATTACTAGGCTTTTGGCTTAGCGTGATTGTTTCTATCGCGCAGGTGACAGGGTAAATTCGGCTGAGCTGGAGAGTTCTCTAGACCAGGTTGGGTCTAGACTTGTGGTTGTGCTTGTAGAGTTGATATTAAGATCAAAAACACTATTAGCAGCATGTATATATTTTATGTTATTGTATATTTTGGGTATTATGCATATTATATCATGTTTTTAGATTTTATGTATTGTAAACTATAAAGAATGTTTGGGTTAAGTTATTTGAAATGGGAGTTTAAATGTGTTCTAAATTATATATATATAAATATTTGAGAAACTTGGTGAAATTGAGTAGTATGGGTGAAATGGTGATTTGAAATTATTTGGGAGTGTTTTTTTATGCAGGTTAATTGATAAATTTTGGGATGTCTAAATTACAGACAAAACTCTGGCAAAATTTTCCCAAAGATTTTCATATAAAATGTTTATTTTGGGTTCTTATAATAAGTAAAGAATATTTATATGCTATTTAATTTTATATATTTAGTATTTAAACTTTTAAATCAGAAATGTGAAAATTTTTATAAACCGATCTGTGACATTTTGTACCGTATATGCGTATTTTACATATGTTGGAAATATGTATTGTATGTATATAGGGTATAAAGGTGTTACATAGATGCTGGACGTTACTGTGAAAATATTTTTGAGGTGAAATGGCTGGGTCGTAAGCCTCAAAAACAAGTCCTTGAAGCTGGGCTGGGTGAAATAACTAGGTCATAAGCTCAGACCTAGTTGGACTATTACATTGATATTTTGCCTATGGGACTAGAGACATGGTGTCATTATAGACCAAGATAGTAACTCTGGAATTTGAATAACATATTAGTTATCTTTGGGCCCATGTTTTTGTTTGTTTTTATGTGAATTGTGGATTGTGAAATATTTGAAAAGTACGAGAAAATGGAATGATGTGATATCCATATGCATTGTGGATTTGCATTGCATTTGAGTTTTATTGATATCAAAGTTTGTATTGCTAGGCTTTTGGCTTAGTGTGATTGTTTACATCGCACAGGTGACAGGGTAGATTCGGCTGAGCCGGAGAGTTCTTCTAGACCAAGTCGGGTCTAGACTTGTGATTGTGCTTCTAGAGTTGATATCAAGATCAGAAACACTGTTAGCAACATTTATATATTTTATGTTATTGTATATTTTGGGTATTATGCATATTATATCATATTTTTTGGATTTTATGTATTGTAAACTATAAAGAATGTTTGGGTTAAGTTATTTGAAATGGGGGTTTAAATGTGTTCCAAATTATATATATATATATATATATATTTGAGAAACTTGGTAAAATTTAGGATTATGGGTGAAATGGTGATTTGAAATTATTTGGGAGTGTTTTCTTTTACAGATTCTGTAATTGATAAATTTTGAGATGTCCAAATTACAGGCGAAACTCTGGTGAATTTTTTTCAGAGATTTTCATATAAAAATGTTTATTTTGGGTTCCTATAACAAGTAAAGAATATTTATATACTATTTAATTTTATATATTTAGTATTTGAAATTTTAAATCAGAAATGTGAAATTTTTTATTAAACCGGTTTGTGACATTTTTGTACCGTATATGCATATTTTACATATGCTGAAAATATGTATTGTACGTATATAGGGTATAAGGGTGTTACATTTATTTTGGTATCAGAGCCTAGGTGATGCAAGAAAGGATCCCTTGAAGCTAGCAAGTGGACCAATCACTAGGAGCAAGGCAAAGAGATATCAAGCTAGTATGGCTTTGCATATTCAAAAAGAGATTTCCAAAGAGCTTCAAGAATTATCATTCAAGAAGATGGAGATAGAGCTTGAAGAAGGCACACCAAAGCAGATTATGATGCTTAGTGTGGAAGCTAAAGGCTAGCTAAAGAAAGGTCCAACGTGCAAGAAAGGTCCATGGGGATTCATATAAAGCCTTAGGAAGTAATTTAAGGCCCATGGACAGCCCAAATAGTGTGGGGCATTTCTTATGTTGAAGGGATTAGTTTGGTTGTTTCCATACTTTATATTTTCCTTATTGGATTAGGATTTTGTTTCCATACTTTATATTTTCCTTAGTGGATTAGGATTTTGTTTCCATACTTTATATTTTCCTTAGTGGATTAGGATTTTGTTTCCATACTTTATGTTTTCCTTATGCAATTAGGAATGTTTTCCTTATGTAATTAGGAATGTTTTAGTTTTCCATATGCAATTAGGAATTTTGTAACCCTTATTTAAGGGCACTATTAGGCCGAATTTCAGACGACAATAATTAATAAAAAATTTCGAATTCTTCTACAAGTTCTTCTTGTGAATTTTCGTGTGAGAGAGATTAGAGTGGATTCCTTAATTCTTTCTTTGCATCAAGAATTAGGTTTACTTATCAACAAGAGTTGTGGCGTTTTCCTTCTTCTTACCAACTAAATCCTTCAATCATAGTTAGTTCGCGTCTCTTTATAGGCGTTGGGTTCCTTAGGAGGTGATTATCAAGTTTCAAGGAGTTCTCTACCATTGTTATACGTTGGGTTTGCTGCCATCGTTGCTAAGGGTCCGCGTCACTAGGTTTGAGTTTCTCGACCTAGGTGGGTTGATAGAGAGAGAAAATGGGGGATTTAAAAATAGTTTTCAATCGTAATACATGCATTGGCACTGGCAGTTTCTAAACTCTGATATAGTAATTTCTGTTGTGCTTGCAGATATAAGTAGTTATGGCGTCTTGGACGCATCAGTCTGCAGAGGGTAGTGCAAAGAATGTGCCTCCTGATGAGGGTAGAGATGGAGCTAGAGTTGTGTCCACTGATGAGGCATCTGTTTCTGTGCCAGTAAGACCAGCAACTAATGAGATTTTGCCTAGCTGGGTATGGCATATGGTAGAGTTGTTGAGGCAGGCTCCAGTTTAGCAGCCGCAGTTGCCAGTGAGGAAGTGTGATAAGCTGAGATAAGTTCAGAGCTGAAGACTTCGTTGGTACTACAGACCCTGCTGTAGCAAAGCAGTGGCTAGATAGGGTTCAAAGAGTGTTCAGTCAGTTGTAGTCTAGTCTGAAAGAGAAGTTTGATTATGCCAGATCTCTTCTGCAGAGGGATGCATATGATTGGTGGAAGACGGTTCCACATGCTCTGGATGATTCACCAGTCCTGACCTGTGATGATTTCCTGTAGTAATTTGAGCAGAAGTATACTCCGAGAGAGTATAAGGATGCAAAGAAGATGGAGTTCCTAAGTCTGAGACAGGATACTAGGACAATGACATAGTATGAGATCGAGTTTATCCGGTTGAGTCATTATGCTGGTGGGATCATTTCTGACGAGATTAAAAGGTGCAGTAGATTTGAGGAGAGACTAAGACACTCTATCATGTGTATCATAGTAGGCTCTCGATATCAAGATTTTTCTTAGTTGGTTGCAGCTGTCAGGAGTGTAAAGAGAGCACAGAGTTTTACAGCAGCTGCTAGGGTTGAGGAGACCAGAGCTAGGAGACCCCAGAGTGAGGCAGGGTCTTCATCAGTAAAGAGAAGCTAAGGGGGATATTTTTAGAGGTTCAGTAGGAGCCAGATGCATTTTAGCAGGTTAGTACAGCAGCAGAGATAGATACAGAGACCTGCAGTTTCAGTGGCTAGTGCTTCAACCCCAGTGGCTCAGAGGCCTTCTCCACCTACTTGTGTTCATTGTGGTAAAGCACACGGAGGTGTCTGCTAGTGGAGAGGTGCTTCGAGAGTGTGCTTTAGATGTGGGTCATCAGACCATTTTATCAAAGATTATCTAAAGCCACCAGAGGATAGATAAGCAGATACTGCAGTTTCTCGACCCAGTGTTAAAGGGGATCATGGTGGCAGAGGTTTTGACAGAGGTGGTCGATCTGAGACTAGTCAGAGAGGAGGTTCTACAACTGGAGGTAGTAGATCAGATGAGGCAGGGCCATCACAGGGGGTTTTTGTGATGCAGAGGAAGCCAGATGCTTCAGCTATTATTGCTGGTACTTTTACTTTATTTGGTACTTCAGTTCTTGCATTATTGACCCTGGTTCGACTCATTCTTACATCAATGCATCCATCTTGCATGTGAGTGATTTGTATTCTGAGTCTTTAGGATTTGATATTTTGGTCACAAATCCTTTAGGGCATAGTGTTATGGTGAGCATGGTGCACCGAGATAGGCCAGTTGTTGTTCAGGATAAGGTGTAACACCCCTATATCCCATATACGCACACTACATACAACCACATCTGTAATATACATATATCGGATACAGGAGTGTCACGGTTTATATTAAGCAAACCGATCTTTCCTTTTATCAATAATATGAGAAAACTTAAAACATTTAAGTTATATTATAAAATATACTAGATAAAGCATTTATTTACTATGCAGCGAAAAATATAGCAGTATATACATATATTTACATCAAAATTAATATTTACAAAATATATAGAGTTTATACATGTTTGGCAGTTCGTCTCTAATCTTTAAGTCCACAATCAACACTTCACAAGTCTAGACTGAACTCGGTCTAGCTGAACTCTCCGGTTCTACCCTGTCACCTGTGCGATGAACCACAATCGCTCTAAGCCAACGACTTAGTTGTACAAATCATGATAACAATATGCTTTAATTTAATGCAAATGTCATACTTTCAAATATTATACTCAATTTACAAGAACATCATATTTCATAACATTACATTTTATCAAATAATTCAATTGTTTCATCATTCATGATTCACATTTAAACAAAGACAAGCATGGGCCCAAAAGAAACTAATATGCCATTCAACTTTTAGAGTTACTGCTTTGGTCCATAATCACAATCATCAAGCCCGTAGGTGATATATATATCCATGGATGATGTAACAGACCCAGTCTCTTAGACCTCAACCCGGCTAGACCCTAGGGCCCCAGTATCTTGGTCCTCAACCCGGCTAGACTGTTACAGTTTTTTGAGGCTTACAACCCAGTCTTTTTACCCCAAAAACATCATATTTCATATTTTTCAGCTGGGCTCAGCTTACTACCCGGTCTTTTCACCTGCCCAGCGATTCATAGGCATGCCACCAAACCCAGAACTCTGAAAATTGAATAACATACTAGGCACACAATTAATTCATTTATCTCATTATCAATCTCTTTCACAATTCATTTCTCATTTCATTTCTCATACTTCTATTTCATCTCAATATCATATTTTTCCACATTTCTTTTCTTATACAATACATTACTCTATTGCATTAATACATCAACATAATTCACATTATGCATACCATAACATATAATTCATTCATCAACAATATATCAAGCAACTTAACACATTTCTCAACTAAATGTGTTAAGTCCCAATGTCATATAAATGCATGCAATCAATCAAAGCTTGTACATACCTCAAAGAACAACTCACACCAATCTAACCACTTCCTCTTCCAAGAATCCTTCAACACTTGGATTAGGGCAACTCAAACTCTTCAAAACCTAATCCAAAAATGATTATACACACTCACTTAGAGATAATATGGATAAGAACCAATTAGGGCAAACTCTACACATGACACGCGCAACAACACGGGTGTGTCCCTGACCGTGCCCTAAACTCACAACATAGAAGCTTTGACACGATCAGTGACATGGTGTGTCACTAGCCGTGTCAATCCACCAACATCACAGTAGCTATGACACGCTCAGTGACATGGGCGTGTCACTGGCCATGTCAATACTATTCCAACACAGAAGCTGTGACACGCTTAGTGACATGGGCGTGTCACTGGTCGTGTCACCCATCCAAAAAACAGAACCATTGACACGCCTAAAGACTTGGCCATGTTCATGGGCATGTCAGGCCAAAAATATTAATTTCGACAACATCAACACCACATCCAACAAACCACTTACTTTCACCATCTTCCACTCCAAAAAAACTTACCCAAACAAACCAATAAACCATAATAACTTGCAAAAACACCAAAACAACTAAAACATACTTCAAACACCAATCAAAACTATCATCACAACTCAACACATACCCAAACACAACACTTGCTTTCTTTCACCAAACTTAATCTTTCCTTCAAACCAACCCCAAAATCAAAATCAATTAGACCAAAAACTCTCTAACACACCACAATCAAACATACACATATCATCAACAACCTTAATTCACAAACTCAAAAGAAAATCAAAGAATCAAGTGGAAAACTTACCAAAAGTGATGAAAACCCTTAGATTTCCAACTCGATTACTTGAAACATCCTTCAATCTTGAGTTTGGATGAGCAAAATCTCTCTTTCCTCTCTTGCTATGGTGATAGCAGGCCAACAAAGAAAGAAGAAGAAGAAGATGAAGAAAGAAGAGCAAAGTCAACTTGCTAACCACTCTTAACCACCCAATCTTCTCTTTAAATCTCAACCATGCAATTTTAATAATATAATATTCATAAATATCCACTTCCACTTAACTCAATTTCCATTTCAATTAATTCAATTAAAATTAAATATTTCTTTTGACCAACTCATGAGTTGACTTGTATATGTTGTATATATCTCTATATATATACAACATATACAAACTTCTTTATCCTTTCTTATCTTCCCACTTAAACATATATATATATATATAATTATAACATTTAATCCAAATACAACAATAATCATTCAAAAAATTTTAGGGTATAGTTTGGGATATTACATAAGGAGTTTCTCAGTGACTCGATTGAGATGCCTTTTAGAAAGTATGATCTGATTTTGGGCATGGATTGGTTATCCAGGCATGGGGCTATGATAGATTGTCAGAAGAAATGTGTTACTTTGAGAACACGTGATGGTAGGGGTGTGATGGTATCTAGTGAGCAAAGGTATCTTTCATCCATGTTTGTTTTAGCTATTTCAGCTGGGAGGATGATTCCCAACTTGATAGTATACCCATAGTTGTCGAGTTTCCAGATATTTTTCCTGATGAGTTGCTAGGGGTACCTCCTGAGAGAGAAGTGGAGTTTGGTATTGATTTGTTGCCTGGTACCACTTCTATCTCTATTACTCCTTATCGGATGGCTCCTATTGAGTTGAGAGAGTTGAAGGTGCAGTTGTAGGAGTTGTTGGAAAAAGGGTTCATCCGCCCTAGTGTGTCCCCGTGGGGAGCACCTGTGTTGTTTGTGAAGAAGAAGGATGGCACCTTGAGATTGTGTATTGATTATAGGCAGTTGAATAAGGTGACCATCAAGAACAAGTATCCTTTGCCTCGGATAGATGATCTCTTTGATCAGTTGAAGGGAGCAACAATATTCTCTAAGATTGATCTGAGATCAGGGTACCATTAGTTGAGAGTTAGAGATGTGAATGTACCCAAGATAACTTTTTGCAAGAGGTATGGGTAGTTTCTGGTGATGCCCTTTGATTGACGAATGCACCGACAACTTTTATAGATTTGATGAACAGGGTGTTCAGACTATATTTAGATCAGTTTGTGGTGGTCTTCATTAATGACATTTTGGTGTATTCGCATAATGAGGAGGATCATGATAGGCATTTGTGGATTGTATTGTAGACTCTAAGAGAGAAGCAGTTGTATGCTAAGCTGTCTAAGTGTGAGTTTTGGCTTGATCAGGTAGCTTTTCTTAGTCTTGTGGTTTCAGCAGAGGGTATTGGAGTTGATCCGAGTAAGGTTAAGGCTATCTTGAATTGGAGTCCACCAAAGACTGTGATAGAGGTTAGAAGTTTTTTGGGATTGATAGCCTATTATCATTGGTTTGTGAAGGGTTTTTTTATGCTAGATACACCACTCACCAGATTGCTTCGAAAAGGAGTTAGATTTGTATGGATAAATCGGTGTCAGGCGAGTTTTGAGCAGCTGAGGGAGATGTTGACTCAGGCTCCTGTCCTTACACTGCCTGTGAAAGGTAAATGGTATGTGATATACAGTGATGCTTCACATAGTGGTTTAGGTTGTGTTCTGATACAGGAGGGTAGAGTCATTACTTATGCCTCTTGACAGTTGAAGCCACATGAGCTTAATTACACAACGCATGATTTGAAATTAGCAGTTATAGTTTTTGCCTTGAAGATTTGGCAGCATTACTTGTATGGGGAAAAGTGTTTCATTTATACGGATCACAAGAGTTTGAAATACCTAGGTGTTCAGAGAGAGCTGAATCTTCGGCAGAGATGGTGGTTAGAGTTTATTAAAGACTATGACTGTTTGATTGATTATCATCCTAGTAAGGTAAATGCTGCTGCTGATGCCTTGAGTCGGATGTCTTTAGCACGTTTGACTGCTTATTCACTCTCGTTGCTTGTTGAGTTGAGAGTGTTGCATGCTAGATTTGAGTCTTGTGATGATGGTGCTTTGATGGCTCAGTTAGAGTTGAGGCCAATCTTGTTGGATCATATTAGGGAGGCTTAGTTGGCAGATGAGAGAATTTAGAAAATTGTGTTGGTTTGTCAGAAGGGGAAGAGTCGAGACTTTTTGTGAGGAATGATGGCAGTCTATGGTACAAAGATAGGTTGTGTATTCCAGATGATGCATAATTAAAAAGGATGATATTAGAGGAAGCACATCAGTCACTTTATGCTATTCACCCTAGGAGTACCAAGATGTATTAGGACTTGAAGTGACATTATTAGTGGTCAGGTATGAAGAGGGACATAGAAGAGTTTTATATCCAGATGTCTCACTTGCCATTGAGTGAAGGTTGAGCACCAGGTTTCTTTAGGGTTGCTCCAACCTTTATCAGTGCCAGAGTGGAAATGGGAGCGAGTGACAATGGATTTTGTGACTAGACTGCCTTTGCCAGAAGAAGCATGGTACAATCTGGGTGATAGTTGATCGGATGATGAAGATAGCTTATTTTCTTCCAGTTCGGATGGATTATTCTCTTGAGAGGTTGGCTAAGTTGTATATCAATGAGATAGTGAGGTTGCATGGAGTCTTAGTTTCTTTGGTGTCAGATTGAGATCCTAGGTTTACTTCGAGGTTTTGAAAGAGTTTGCATGATGCTTTGGGTTCTCGATTGTATTTTAGTACTACTTTCCATCCTCAAATAGATGGCAGTCAGAGAGAGTGATACAGATTCTAGAGGATATATTGAGGAGCTGTATCATTGATTTTATCGGGAATTAGGATAGACTTTTGCCACTAATTGAGTTTGCTTATAACAACAGTCATCAGTCCAGTATTAGGATGGCTCCTTATGAGGCCTTGTATGGCAGAAGATGCAGGACACCTTTATGTTAGGATGAGGTTGGAGAAGGTAAACTAGTCGGTCCCGATTTGATTAAGGAAACAGAAGAGAAAAGTGAAGGTGATTCAGGGTCATTTGAAAAGCAACTTCAGACCGATAGAAATCCTATTTAGATTTGAAGAGAAGAGACATAGAGTTCATTTTGGGAGATAAAGTGTTTCTGAAGGTGTCTCCATGGAAGAAGATTATGAGGTTCGATCGAAAAGGGAAGTTGAGTTCTCGTTTCATAGGACCATATGAGGTGTTGGAGAGAGTTGGTCTAGTGGCTTATAGACTAGCTTTGCCGCCTAAGTTGGATCGAATTCATAATGACTTCCAAGTCTCAATGCTTCGGAGATACAGGTCTGACCCATCTCATATCCTATCAGTGGAGTCTATTGAGGTGAGTCCATATCTGACTTACGAGAAATAACCAGTGGCGATTTTAGCACGAGAGGTTAAAGAATTGAGGAATAAGAGGGTGCCACTTGTGAAAGTCATTTGGAGAAATCATGCCACTGAGGAGGTGACATGGGAGAGTGAGCAGATTATGTAAAGTCAGTTTCCCCAATTGTCCCAGACTTGAGAGCAGGTAATTTTGAGGATGAAATTTATTTTAAGGAGAGAGAATTGTAATATCCCAAACGTTTTTTTGAAAATTTCTAATTTTTGGAAATTTGATAAAATGTATTATAATTAAATTGGATAAATTAAATTAATGATTTTAAATGAAAAATGAAGGGATTTTAAATGAAAAAGTTGAATATAAATGTGATATATATGTAAAATATACATAACATATAAAGTCAACACTTTTTAAAAGAAAAATCAAAAGTCAAAATAAAAAGGGTATTTTAGTAATTAAATCTTAAAAATTTAAAAATTATTAAATTAATTCAAAAATAAATAAATTTTGAGTGGAAGAGGGATTTTTGGACTTTTAATTTATTAAATAAATAATTAAATAATTAATTATTAAAATATTAAATAATATATTCATATGGTTATAAATAAAAGATGAAAGGAAAGAGAAAATAAAAGTTTTTTTTTTCATCTTCTTCTTCTCCATCAAGGGCTGAAATCTCCATGGATGCCAAGTGAGGATTTTGATATTCCAAGCTTCCAAAATTGAAGGATTCCAAAGGTTAAAAAAGGATTTTTAGTGATTTTCACTTGAAAAAGTAAGTTCTTTAGCTTTTTCTTTGGATTTCCATAGAAATTTTGAATATGTGACTTTTGGATTTTTGAAGTAGTATGTTATAATTATTGGAATCTTATTTTGGGTAGTTATTAATGATTTTAAGGTTGGATTGAAGAAATGGTTGAATTTGGATAAAGAATGGTGATCAGAGAGAATTTAGGGTTATGGACTTTTAGGGTTTGAGAAATCATTGTTTTTAATTGTGCAAATTGGTTCTAAATGAGTTGTTTTGGTGCTTAAACAAGTATTTTAAAGTTAAATATTCGATTTTGTTTTGTTTGGTTGGAATTTGAGAATGGAAGTGTGATTTAGGGTTTTGGAAAATGATTTTTCCAAAGTTGTTGAATTGTATAATTTTATTGCTTTAATCTTATTGTTTGGTGATACAAGTGATGGATATAAGTTTAAAATGATTAATGGATTGTGTTGGAATGGGAAACCTTCAATTGGGGAAGGTTATGCCATTTTAGGGTTTTGTGTATAAGAGTGTGTTTTTGTAATGTAAATGGTTTAAATATATTAAAATATATTTCTAATAATATAAATAAACTTAATATATTAAAATGAATGGCCTAGTATGAGAATCCAAAGTTAAAGTGAGGTTAGCCTTAAATTTTGGATTTTTACTTGGATGGGATTTAATTATGGTTTAATATTGGAAATGCCATTAAATGTGATACTAAATGATTATTTGCTATCAAATTTGGTTTAGGCATTTAGGGAGGTTGATTTGCTTCATCCAAGTGGCAAAGGACAAGTTGGAAGGATAGGATTGGAGGTTGTTTTAAGCTTATTTTGATTGCTATTTGAGGTAAGTACAAACTTTGAATACATTGGTTATGTTTGCATGACATTTGGGCTTAACACATTTTGGTTGGAAAATGTGTTAAGCTACTTGATACATTTGTTATGTATGAATAATGTGCTATGACATTTGTAATGTCATATATGTGTTAAATGCATTGTGAAAAGCCATAGATAATGGCTAAATTGTGTAAAATGTGAAATATGTGTATTATGTAAAAATGACCCAAAGTGTTTGGGTAATGCCATTTGTTGTGTATGCATTAAGTGCATTGTTAAAGAGCCATTGGTATTGGCTAGATTTCATTAAATGTGATTAATAAGTGAATTATGTGGAAGTACCAAAGTAATTAGGTAATGTGTTGTAAATGCAAAAATGTGGTATAATATAATGAGATATGTGGAAACATAATGAAATGAATTGATATCGATATAAATGAGAAATATGAATAAATTGTGTGCCTAGTATGTTATTCAATTTTCAGAGTTCTATGTTTGGCGGCATGCCTATAATTTGCCTATGGGCTAGATGTTGGGTGTCACTGTGAAAATGTTTTTGAGTTGACATGACCGAGTCGTAAGCCTTAAAAACAAGTCCTTGAAGCTGGGCTGGGTGAAATGACCGAGTTGTAAGCTCAGACCTAGTTGGACTATTACATTGATATTTTGCCTACGGGGCTAGACACATGGTGTCATTATAAACCAAAACAGTAACTCTCTCTGAAATTTGGATAACATATTAGTTATCTTTGGGCCCATATTTTTGTTTATTTTTATGTGAATTGTGGATTGTGAAATATTTAAAAAGTATGAGAAAATGAAATGATGTGATATCCATATGCATTGTGCATTGGCATTGCATTTGAGTTTTATTGTGTATCAAAGTTTATATTACTAGGCTTTTGGCTTAGCGCGATTGTTTACATTGCACAGGTGACAAGGTAGATTCGGTTGAGCTGGAGAGTTCTTCTAGACCAGGTCGGGTCTAGCCTTGTGATTGTGCTTGTAGAGTTGATATCAAGATCAGAAACACTGTCAGCATCATGTATATATTTTATGTTATTGTATATTTTGGGTATTATGCATATTATATCATATTTTTTGGATTTTATGTATTGTAAACTATAAAGAATGTTTGGGTTAAGTTATTTGAAATGGGGTTTTAAATATGTTCTAAATTATATATATGTATAAATGTTTGAGAAACTTGGTGAAATTGAGGAGTATGGGTGAAATGGTGATTTGAAATTATTTGGGAGTGTTTTCTTTTGCAGGTTGTGTAATTGATAAATTTTAGGATGTCCAAATTTCATACAAAGCTCTGACAAATTTTACCCAGAGATTTTCATATAAAAATGTTTATTTTGGGTTCCTATAACAAGTAAAGAATATTTATAAACTATTTAATTATATATATTTAGTATTTGAAATTTTAAATAAAAAATGTGAAAATTTTTATTAAACTGGTCTGTGACATTTTTGTACCGTATATGCATATTTTACATATGCTGAAAATATCTATTGTACATATATAGGGCATAAGGGTGTTACATTTTATACCTGAATTCTCCTACAAAACAAAATGACATTAAATATTTTATTATTTATATATCTATATATATATATTTTAAGAAAAGAAAGAAAAAGACTAAAATAAAGAGAAATCAGGTTACCTCCCGACAAGCACTATGTTTATAGTCGATAGCGACATTCTCTGATTTGAACATCCAGTTGCTGAAATGATAGACGTTTCTAATGTCTATTGGTTCACCAATGAAATAAGGTTTCAATTGTTGGCCATTTACTTTGAAATTTTTTCTTTTTTATTTTGTATATCTATTGCTCGGTAAGGATAGACCTTAACAATTTTAAAAGGTCCCGACCAATGAGATTTAAGCTTTCCAGGAAAAAGTCTCAATCTTGAATTGTACAACAAAACTTATTGTCCTTCATGAAATTGCTCTGGTTGGATTGACTTATCATGCCATGCCTCTGTTCTTTCCTTGTAAATTTTGGCATTTTCATAAGTTTGAAATCGTATTTTGTCCAACTCGCTTAATTGCAGAAGGCGTTTTTGTCCTGCTTCTCATAAATCCATGTTAATCTGTCTGATTACCAAATATGATTTATGTTCTAATTCCACTGGTAGGTGGCATGCCTTCCCAAAGACAAGTCGAAAAGGAAACGCAATTGGGGTCTTGTAAGCTATTCTGTAAGCTCAGAGTGCATCATCCAATTTAAAAGACCAATCTTTTCTCGAAGTGCTAATTATTTTCTCCAAAATCCATTTGAGCTCCCTATTTGATATTTTCACTTGTCCACTAGTCTGAGGGTGATAAGGCGTTGACACCTTGTGGTGTACTCCATATTTCTTAAGAAGAGTGTCAAAGCTCTTATTATAAAAATGAGTACCACCATCACTAGTTAGAGCTCTAGGAAGTTTGAATCTTGTGAAAATATTCTTTTTAATGAACTTAATCACCACTTTAGCATCATTTGTTGGACTCGCGATTGCTTCAGCCCATTTGGATATGTAATCTACCGCCACCAAGATGTACTGATTATTGAATGAAGGTGGAAAGGGTCCCATAATATCAATTCCCCAAATGCCAAAGAGTTCATGTTCAAGAATTGAATTGAGTGGCATGGCTTGTCTTCTTGAAATATTTCCAGTTCGCTGACAATGATCACATGATTGAACAAAAATTCTTATATCTTTATACATTATTGGCCGGAAGAATCCTGATTGCCAAATGTTAGCAATCATTTTAGAGGTGCTGGAGTGACTACCACATTCTTTTGAATGACAGAACTCCAAAATACTCTTAATCTCTTCTTTTGGTATACATCTACGAATCATTCCATCCCCACAATGCTTAAACAAGAGTGGTTCTTCCCAAATATAGTTTTTAACGTTGAAAAGAAATTTCTTTCTTTGAGTGTATGATAGTTCTGGAGGAAGAACGTTACCTGCCAAATAATTATTAAAATCAGCATACCAAGGAATAGAATTGTTAACAGAAAAAAGTTGTTCATTAAGAAATGATTCATTGATAGGCAATGCTCCGTTATTCATTTGATTCTCCAATCTTGATAGGTGATCTGCCACTAAATTTTCAACTCCCTTTTTATCCTTTATTTCAAGATCAAATTCTTGGAGAAGCAAAATCCACCTAATTAGTTTTGGTTTAGCTTCCTTTTTGCTCATAATATATTTGAGTGTTGCATGGTCAGTATAAACAATAAATTTATAACCTAAAAGGTAAGATCTGAATTTATCCAAAGTAAAAACTATACCAAGCATTTCCTTTTATGTTGCAGCATAATTGATTTGAGTGTTGTCAAGGGGTTCAACTTGTATAGTAGATGACATGACTCTTCTTACCATTTTTCTGACTCAAAATAGCCCCAGATGCATGATCATTGGCGTCACACATGAGCTCAAAGGGTAGAGACCAATCTAGTGGTGAGATAATAGGAGGTGTTGTAAGAGCTACCTTCAACCTGTTAAAAGCAATTAAACATTCATTAAAAAAATTAAAAGCAACATCCTTTATTAATAATTCACACAAAATGCCTGTAAAACCCTGCATGTCCTAAGAAACTTCAAACTCCTTTCACATTAGTTGGTGGTGGTAGTTTTTTAATAAATTCTATTTTAGCTCTGTCTACTTTGATTCCTTCTTTAGAAACCTTATGTCCAATTATAATTCCTTCTTCCACCATGAAGTGGCGTTTCTCCCAATTCAGGATAAGGTTTGTGTCTTCACATCTTCTTAGTACCTATTCCAAATGTTATAAACAATCATCAAAAGTGGAACCATAAACTGTAAAATCATCCATAAAAATTTCAACAATTGATTCTACAATATAAGAAAATATAGCCATCATGCATCATTGAAAAGTGCCTGGTGCATTGCATAGTCCGAATGACATTCTTCTATAAGCAAAAGTGCCATATGGGCTATGAATTTAGTCTTTTCTTGATCTTCTAGTGCTATAAGAATTTGAAAATAACCTGAATATCCATCAATAAACAAAAATAAGCATTACCTGCAAGTCTTTCAAGCATTTGATAGATGAATGGTAATGGAAAATGATCCTTTCAAGTAGCTTTATTCAACTTCTTATAATCTATGCAAACACGCCATCCAGTCACCATTTTGGAGGGAATTAGTTCATTGATTTCATTTGTTACAACTGTCATCCCTCCTTTTTTTGGAACTACATGTATAGGACTTACCCATGATTTATCAAAAACAGGATAAATTATTCTTGCATCTAATAGTTTTGTCACTTTTGCCTTTACCACTTCTCTCATATTTGGATTCAATCTCCTTCGATGGCCTATCACATGCTTACAACTTTCCTCCATTAAAATCCTATGCCTACATATTGAAGGGCTAATTCCCTTAATATCAGATATAGTCCAACTATTACCTTTTTATATTTTCTAATCAAGTTCAAGGTTTTACTCATCTAAATTTTTGACAAATTATCATTCACAATAATAGGCAACGTACTATTGGGTCCAAGAAATGCATACCTAAGATGAGTTGGAAGGGGTTTCAATTCCAATTCTAGAGCTTTTTCAATAGAAGGAGGAGGTAAGGCCTTACATTTATCAAATGCTTCAAATTTTTGAACGTACATTACTGAAATTGTCTCTAAAGATGAAGCATAAGCTGCCACATCTTTATTTTCATCTTCTGGGGTTAAACTTTGCGCAAGACAAGTTTTTAAAGAATTTTTAACATTTTACTCACAAAGTTGTTGTACACACTCATCAATAACATCAATCAGGAAACAATCATTAAGAAATAAAGGATGTCTGGCAGCTTAAGTTAAATTAAACTCCACTTTTTCCTATCCGACTTGCAAAGTGAGTTTTCCTCCATGAATATCAATCATAGCCCCAGCTTTAGCAAGAAATGGTCTTCCTAAAATAAGTGAAATTTCCACATCTTCATCCATTTGTAGAATTATGAAGTCTATTGGAGTATAATGCTTATCCACTTTTACCAAGACATCTTTCACTATTCCCACTGGATATTTTACTGAATGATCCGCCAGCTAAAGGAACATTTTTGTTGGTTGAAGTTGAGTGAAGCCAAGTTTCCTACAAATGGAACTAGGCATTAGACTGACACTTGCACTTAGATTGCATAAAAGCTTTATTGAAATCTGTTGTACTAATAGTACAAGGAATAGAAAAACTCCCTGGATCTTTTAATTTTGAAGGAAGTTTATTTTGAATAACCGCACTGCATTCTTATGTAAGTGCGATCTTTGCATTTTATTCTAAATTCCTTTTATTAGATAGAAATTCTTTCAAGAACTTCACATAGGTGGGGATCTGAGCAAGCGCATCTGTAAAAGGAACATTTATGTGAAGTTGTTTAAATACTTCTAAAAAATTTTCATATTGCTTATCTAATTTTTGCTCCTTTGAGGAAAAGGGATTTGAGGCTCATAAGTTTTGACAATTTCTTTTTGTGCTTCCTTCTCCTTTACTTCTTCTTCTTTCTCTTTCTCCTTTGCCAATTTTTGAGTTTGGGTTAGTAAAGGATCTTTAAGTTGTAAACCACTTCTTCAGGTCATAGCTTTGCAATGCTCCCTTAGATTGATTTCCATTTGGCTTGGAAGCACTCCTTAATTTTGATTATGGAGAGAGCTTGCAATTTGACCTATTTGTGTCTCAAGATTCCTATTCTAAGTTGAGAGAAGTTCAATTTGTTGCTCAAGTTTTTCATGTTGGTTTTTAATTCTATCAAATCTCTCTGATGTCGCTCAAAATGAATTTCTCCAAAGCAACTTCACATGATGATGGCTTTTCTAGAGGATGGAAACCTTGATTTTAATTTTTAATATATAGTGGTTGATAAGGTGCTTTTTGGTTTCCCTATGATAGGTTGGGATGATTTCTCCATGCTTGGTTGTATTTGTTTCCTTGAGGAAAATTTAGACCTCTATTTTGATGGCCCAAAAACTGTACTTGCTTCATAATTCTGCAGTCAACTGTGTTGTGGTTTCCTCCACATTCTTCACAAGTTGGGGATGACGTGAGGTTGACATGCTCCAATTTCTTGGCTACTATGTCTACCTTAGCTGCGAGTAAAAAAAATTGTCAATTTCATGTAAACTTGTAACTTTTTTATGAACATTATGTTCTAAAGTCTGGTGGTAGTTATTTATTGCCATTTCTTCAATCAAATCAATTGGTTCAAAAAGAGCTTTGTTCATTATTGCACCACCAGCTGCATCTATTGTGCCCTTGATATTTGGGTGAAGGTTGTTATAAAAAGTTTGAATCAAAAGCCATTCAGGGACTCCATGGTGAGGACATTTTCTTTGCAATTTTTGAAATGTTCCCAAGCATCATATAAACTTTATCCATCTTGCTGATCAAAGCTTGTGATATCATTTCTTAATTTAGTAGTTTTTTCAGGTGGGAAGTATTTTGCTATGAAAGCAGTGGGTAATTGATCTTGGTGCTTTAGAAGTGAGCCAATCATTTGCTTAATCTTTTAAAGAAACTGGAAAAAGTTGCAAACGAATAGCATCATCAGATACACCATTAATTTTAAAAGTATCACACATTTCTAAAAAAATTAGAGATGTGAGCATTGAAAATTGATTGTTAAATCAAATTGATAAGTGTTGGCTTAAGATTGAAAGTGTTGGCATGTAATGGTGGTTTGACTATGCTAGACCTTGGTTGAGCTAAAGGCATAGTGTGAGCAGAGATTTTCACCCCCACTCCCGGTGGAATGGTTCTTGCGACTTTGGCACTGTTTAGGCTCAGGGCCTTAGAGAACACTGGCCTAAGCCTGGAGAAAATGGAGTCGCCATCCGGACAGGCCGAAAAAAAAGAAAGAGGTGGATGACTCGATTCCTAAGGAATCCCTAACCCCCTAATGGGTTCAAAAAATTGGGTACGTATGGGGAAGGTGAGAAACGGCCCAGCACCCCCACAATGCCCGGTTCATTGGAATCGACCTCCTTTGCAAGTCTTAATATTATAAAATTCTTAAGTATAACAACATTATCCATATTACATGCAACAATTAAAATAAAGTATCATTATATTAAAATCAAAGCAATGTCCAAACAAAACAAATAAATGGACACCCATCGAAGGATGAAAACATGTCCTTACATCGTCCATGTCTAAAACTAAATAGAACACTCACCGAAAGGTGGAAACGTGTCATTTACATTGGTCCAAAAACTTTAAAATAATTTAAATTACATAATATTTAACTAATGAGGTACCCATAAAGTGAAAACATACCTCTTATAATTTAATACTAAGGCCAATAAAAGAATATTCGATTATCTAATTATAAATAAAAGCAAATCATTCATAAAATAAAATAAACCATTCATCATTAACATATAAAAAATCACATAATCAAATAAATAAATAAAATTAGAATTCATTCCATTAAATAAACAAAGTTAAGGTTTAAGGTTTAGGATTTAAGAAATTAGGGTTTTGGGATTTAAAATTTTTGAGTTTTTGGTTTTATTTATGGCTTTAGCCTACTGGGGGTACTAGATGTTGTTTTTATGATTTCTAAATTTTAGTTTTGAAGAATTAAGGTTTTGGTATTTATAATTAGTGTTTTAAAGAATTAGGATTCGGAAAAAAGGATTTAGGGGTTTTGTCAAAACATGATTATTATAAAACTTTAAGACTATTTTAACATGGATTTTTGATAAATACTTATAAGTAATATAACTACTGGACGTTTAAAACATTATTTGAATAATCTAATACTATAGTGATTTAATGGAATAGGCTACTGTGATGATAATAAATAATAATTGATTAAGTTTTAAACTAAATAAGTTAGGGTTTAATTTAAATTAGAATTAGGGTTTCTAAGAAAACTATCACTATCATATTCAAATTTGAAAGAGGAGTCTACTGTGAAGATTTTGAAAAATTGATTTGATTAGGGTTTTTAAGAAAACAAATTATTATAGTTTTTAGAAAAGTGTAATTAGGGGTTGTGATTTCAAAAATATGTGTTACGGGCATTAAGGCATTAGGGTTTTGGAAAAACTCTTTCTAGGGTTTTAAAATGAAGTTTAGAGAATAAGTTTAACCATTGATCAAGTAACAAAATATGCATGCTTGAACAATTTATCAAATTGTATAATGAAGTTACTGTGAATATAAGCAAATAAATAAAGATTCAAACCTCCGTTGTTAGTTTCACCACAATCTTTGAATTCTGGTTGAACAATAATAAAGACAGTGTAGGCTGCCTTTGATGGATTGGTGTTGCTTCCTCACTACCTTTTGCTTCTTCAAGATTTTCTTTTGGCCGAAAGAATTCAAGAGTCCCAAGTCCGGTTAAAAATTTTAGCTCCAGAATTTCCTCCCTTCTTTTTCTGTGTTTTAATGTGGTATTTATAGGAAAAATAAAAATCCTACTTCTAATTATCTTAGGAAATAAAAACCATTTAGGAAAAGAAATAAAAACCAAATAGAATTGGGTTTCGAAAAAAACTGCGCTAACAAAAATTACGCTGGCAAAAATTGCACTGGCAAAAATTGTTGCGGGCTATGGGTGGGCCAGCTACGAGAATCTGCAAGAATTGCATGCGAGCTATAGGCACGGGCCAACCAATTCATTGTAGGTTTTTCCTGCTGTGAATTGGCCCAAGCCAATTCATCTTCAGCGATGAAAATTTTTCATCGCTGATTCTTCCGTCGTCGATTTTTATTTATTTTTTATCTTTTTTACTGTTACTTTTTTTATTTTTATTAAAAATAAATATTATAAGTAATGAATATTAAAATAAATATTATTTAATTAAAATACCATAAAAATTATTTTGGACTGTTTTAAAACAATATTGGACTGGACTGGGTCAAAAATTAAGGGTCTATAGTTTGCCTCCTTCTTGAGCTATCTGAGACTACAGCAAAAGAGAACGAAAAGCAAGGTGATTTTTACTGGATTTAGAGCCATACTGGACTCTACACCCAAGGTTGGTTTGAGCTCTGGACTTAAAAATAATTTGGGTTCTAGACCCAAGGTGAATTTAAGATTTGGGTTCTAGACCCGAGGTAAGTTTTGGACTTAAAAAATAATTTGGGTTTTGGACCCGAGGTGAATTCAAGATTTAGGTTCTGGACCCGAGATAAGTTCTGGACTTAAAAATAATTTGGGTTCTGGACCCAAGGTGAATTTAAGATTTGGGTTATGAACCCGAGATAAGTTTTAGACTTAAAAATAATTTGGGTTCTAAACCCAAGGTGAATTTAAGATTTGGGTTCTAGCCCCGAGGTAAGTTCTGGACTTAAAAAATAATTTGGGTTCTAGACCAGAGGTGAATTTAAGATTTGAGTTTTAGACCAGAGGTAAGTTCTGGACTTAAAAAATAATTTGGGTTCTAGACCAGAGGTGAATTTAAGATTTGGGTTCTGGACCCGAGGTAAGTTCTGGACTTAAAAATAATTTGGGTTCTAGACCCAAGGTGAATTTAAGATTTGGGTTCTGGACCCGAGGTAAACATAGAATTTGGGTTCTGGACCCGAGATAAGTTTTGGACTTAATTTGGGTTCTGAACCCGAGGTGAATTTAGAATTTAGATTTTGGACCTGAGGTAAACTTAGAATTTGGGTTCTGGACCTGAGGTAAGTTCTGGACTTGAAAAATAATTTGATTATCTCTAAAAAATAATTGTAGTCAGTAGGATACTAAAGAAATTTACAAAAAATTTAGCTATTTTTTACCATGCCTATATCTTCTTGCCCCCTGCATGTAAAAATATTTTAAAAGTGCAAAAATATTTATATACATGCAAATATCTGAATACTTGAGTTGAATAATTAAGTTTACTATTTATTCATTGTGTAGTCACTGTTTATGCACTATTCACTAACTATTTATTTACTATTTATCAATAGTAAATTTACTTTTTTTTCACGAGAATACTATTTTTCACTTATTTATTTTTGTCTTTTTCCTTTGAAATTTTTCTATATAAATCTCGGCTCATTTCTATCATATTCATCCAAACTCACATATTTTTATATATTAATCAAAGAGTTTAGTATAGAGCTGAGGAGAAAATGCATATTTCGAGATCAGGACCTCGATCCAATGCTGAGTTATTGAAATTTATTCGACAACATGAAAATGTAACTATAAGTCTACTAGCCGAGATGCAGCTTCATCGCAGTTCAAGCCGAAAAACTAAGGTAACAATACAATTATTTATTTTAACAACACAAATATGTATATATTTTTTCTTTTGTTTTATGTTTTTTTTTAAGATTTAGGAAAAATAAATTAATTAGAGGACTATGTTTAAGAATTTAATAAACAAGTAAATAGATAGACTAAAATAGAACATAATGAATAAACTTAGTCTATAAATCAATAGTATTGGTATGATGATATACTTACCTTGTGTTAACTTACCTAGTATGATGTAGCACCTTCTCGGGTAAAATGGATTATCCGAGATTGTGGTTTTGAAAGCTTTATCTTGCAATTACCAACTGAGGAGTGTCCAATAGATAGGAGTGTAGTTCAAACAGTGTCAGAGTGGTGGATGGACACGACCCATACTTTTCACCTACCTATAGGAGAGATGACCATTGGCCCAGTCGATTATACAGCCATAACTGGTATCCGGTACTATAGCCTTCCGGTCCCTCTTACTAATGATATTTTGACATTCGAAGAAGTCCAATAGTTAATCGGTATAGAACCATCATTAAAAGGGCCTTTCAAAATAAAAATTGAGCCGATTCAGAGTTATTGAATGAACTACGAAGGACGGGTTCGTAGGGAAACAGCCAAACAATGTGCTAGAGGATTTTTACTGTATTTTCTTGGGTCGACCATTTTATGCAGCATTGAATCTTCCATCCATTTGTCAGTGTTGAGGGCCCTTATTGATATGAGTATGGTATAGCTTTATAGGTGGGGTGAAGCTGGCCTTGCCTGTCTCTATCATGGACTAGACAAGATTTGCAGAAATAAGAAGTCTTTTGTTGGCTTCATGGTGGTTGTCGAGGTACTCTTCTTCTACCAATGTCAATTCCATTCTTATTTTTGCATGAATTTGATTTTCATTATTGTTGTAGGTATGGGCATATGAGCATAATCTTGTGAGGATTCCTGGCATTTCTCGAGAGAGAGGTAGATATTCGAGAATAAATTTTTGGTTATCGGATTGTGTAACAGTTCCCGGCTCTCACCATGTGCACACCTAGCGCTATCACTTGAGTTGCTTAACCTGGGGCCAGGTAAAATAGTATTAGTATACTTTAAAATTAATATAAAAGTTTACTTACCTTATGTCATTTTGTAGGTCAATTTGGCTTGGTTGAACACAGAAGAGCGGACGAACTGGACTTCTTCCATGAATGCCGCATTGCCTTTTCAGCATACCCACCGAGTCATTGCCGACCCTGTGTCTAGTGGTTGGTTTCTTGGGAGAGAGTGTATGAGTGGTTCCTTGGTCCCGAGCGATGGAGGATCCCGATGAGTAATGATATACTTTAAATATCACATCAATGCCAGAGAATACATGGTGGTTAGCTCGGCACTATTATGATGTTGAAACCTTTCTCTATCCACTGGGTGCATTATATATCCAGTTTATTTTAGTAGGACTCTTGAACTTTGATGTATCTCCTGTTGGCATACGAGAGATTTCTGAGGAAAATGAGGATAGCTATGAAGAGGAGAATCACGGAGAGGGAGGAGGGTCCATCCTGCATCTCGCGGCTAGCACATCTCGGGTAAACTTTTACCATTTTTCCACTGCAATTGCTTCTTTCTTTAACTTGTTTTAACTTTTTAATGATTTTTGCAGGCTGCTGGCTCATTTGGTCATGAGGCTGGACCTTCCTTTACCGCTCCTCCATCAGCTCATCCTAATCAACCGAAGATGCCATCTCATCCACAGGGCATTGATATGAATTACCTGGTAGGTTTTCTTATTCCATGATCATTTATACTACATGTATGCATGATTACGTATGCTCTTACCTTTTTCTTTCAGGCTCACAGCGGATGCTTAGGAACAAAACAAGAATCTTCAAAAAGAGTTAGCTGCTAGTCATCAACAAGTTGCCCATTTTGAAAAATTGTATCACCAGTCAGAGCAAGACTTTCGAGACTTTCGGCTTCAGGGGATGAGAGATCCTGTGCTTCATCATCTAGAGGACCCCAAGCTAATGACCATAAGATCCTTTCATCTACTTCGGATGAGGACCGTTACAGATCTTAATTTCAAGGTAATAGAGATTTAGGTGCTCCTACTTCGGGCAGACTCGGGATAGGTGATATGCCTCCTCCTCAAATAAGCGATGACTTCTTTAGGGCTTTGTGTGATCATGATCCACCACCTCGTGATCTATCATTATTGTATTAATTGAGAAAATATTGTATGATAAAAATAATAATAATGATATATAATTTGCACTTTTACTGTAACTTTTCACTTTTTTTATATTATTATTATTTTTACGTTTCTATCATCATTATTATTCCTATAACACATTTATTGTTCTTTCCTCTTCACATTCAAAATTTCCACAGTAGCATTAATTTACAAAACCAAAGGCAACATGGTAACTCAAAAACTTTTCTTCGCCAATTTCCTATCCTTGCACGTCTCGGTCTCAAGCTATTCCTTGTCAATTTTGGAATAGCCAATCATCCCATATAAATCTCTTTTCATGCTATGATCTCATACAGAAGTCAGAAAATTTTCCATTTCAGCATCAAAATTCCTTTTAACAATTCCAATTTTCCTTCAGTTGTCAACAACGACCGAACTCAATTTGAAGAAAATAAAAGGTCTATTTAAAAATATGAATGCCATTCATTGGAAACAAATATCTTGGTCGAAAATTGATACTTTGAAGTGT
This sequence comes from Garcia nutans, assembly GCA_947685225.1. Taxonomy (NCBI): domain Eukaryota; kingdom Viridiplantae; phylum Streptophyta; class Magnoliopsida; order Malpighiales; family Euphorbiaceae; genus Garcia; species Garcia nutans. The sequence continues at coordinate 40,598,061 of CANTUV010000024.1, forward strand.
TTTCAAAATATTAAATTGGACCATTCTTTTTTACATGCCATGTCTTCTTTTTGGAATGTGAATTTTAGGACATTTGAGATTAATGGCTTTGAGATATGTCCCATGATTGAAGAATTTGAGGCCATCCTTGGATATCCAAGCAATCAACCAATAGCGTTACCTATATTGATTTCCAAGACTCAACAAAAGATGCAAATGTTATTTCAACTTTCAAAGTTCGAAGTTCTACAATTGATGAGAGGTGAGAAAATTCTGCTTGGTCATTTAATTGACTTTTGCCTTTCTCACTTAGCTCCTACTAAGGCATAGGGATGTATGCTTTGTCTATACTTACTTGGCCAATTTTTGCTCGTTTCTTCTGATGGTGATATTGATCCATGAGGGTTGGATATCATGGACCAAATGGAAGGAGGTTTATTGCCAATACCCATAATCTTAGCCGAGACTTTAGTTGGACTAGAACAACTTAAATTGTGATTGTCAAAGAGATTGGCTGGGAGTCCGTTGTTGCTTCAGGTAATAACCTGAACTGCCCTTTTAGGTTTTCAATTTAGGTTTTTTTATTATTTTTTTGTATATTTTTTATTATTATCGCTCTAATTTTTGCCCAGTCTGCCCTTGTGGGTTTTCAAAATTAGCGAGCTGTCCTAATTTTTGCCTAAGCTGCCCTTGCAAGTTTTCAACTTAGCAAACCTTTTTTTTCTTTTTTTAATTCCTTTCTTGTACTTATAGATTTGGCTTCAGGAGCATCTCTGCTTGCTCAATACTGCATCTATGGATTTTGCTAGATATCTTTCGCGACATCACTTTGCTAGGAAACTACTTCACCCTGCTTCTTCATATGCCGACTGGGTTGGCTTCTCATGCTGAAGTCAACACCCGTTGGTTAGTATCTTAGTGGAAGATTTCTCATATCATCATTCAGATGTACTTGATGTATGTTCCTCTTGCTGCTCTTCGTGAAGATACTTGCTATGATCCTCACTGACTTGACCATCAGTATGAAGCTGAGTTCGAGATTCTGATTTTACTCCTAATTTGGACATGCCTTGTCTGACTGAAGCCTACTTGGATCAGCTGAAGCTGAGCTGGCCTGCACATTATACTTTTCATCTGTCATAGATTTTAAATTTGTTAATTTCTTTAGAAAGAGTTTTGTTAGGATGAAAAAATAATAAAAGTAAGAATAAGAGATGTTTCTTTTCCTTTTATAATTTGTCATCACCTTTTGCTATTGTGTCTATTTATTTTATCCATATCTGGTCAAATACTTACAACAGTGCACATAGAATAATTTTAATATTAATTCTATTTTATTAAATTGGGGAATAACCAAATATAAAGCCAGCATACATAAGATCACTCCCGTTGCCAACTATCCCTTTCGGGTTTTCTAATTGTTGATTTTCTCTCACTTAGCCCTAATTGTCCTTTTGGATTTTTGAAACTAGCGGACTGCTCTAATTTTTGCCTAGGCTGCCCTTTTTGGGTTTTCAACTTAGTGAGCTCCTTTTCTTTTCTTTTCTTTTTCTTTTTATATATATAAAAAAACCTCTTCAACCTGTCATTGTTTACTGGCTCACTAAACTCATTCCCATCCATGTCTGATAACTTTATTGCACCCTTGTTCATGACTTGTTTCACAACATATGGCCCTTCCCAGCTAGGACTATATTTCCCTCTTGGATTAGATACGTTAGGCTTACATTGTTTCAACACTAAATCACCGACTTTGAGCTTTCTGATTTTAACCCTTCTATTATAGGCCTGAGCTATCCTCCTTTGATGCAATTGATGATGATACAATGATTTTAAGCTTCTCTCCTCTAGTAAAGCTAACTGTGTGTATCTGCTCACTACCCACTTCATCTCAGGCAGTTCAGCTTCCAAGACTACTCTCAATGATTTGATCTCAATTTCAATTGGCAACACTGCTTCCATCCCATAAACCAAAGAGAATGGTGTCATTCCAGTTAGTGTTCGCACGTTTATTCTATATCCCCACAAAGCAAAAGGAAGCATTTCTAACAAATCCTTGTATGTCTTGGTCATCTTGGACAAGATCTGCTTAATTGTCTTATTGGTTGCTTCTACTGCACCATTAGCCTTTGGTCTATAAGGAGAGGATCGGTGATGATGGATTTGGTACTTCGAGAATAAGTCCTTAACTGCTCCTTGAAACTGTACCCCATTGTCTGATATCACACTGTACGGGACCCTATATCTACAAATGAGATTCTTTTTAATAAATCTAGCCATTTGACTTGCCCCTAATTTGTTGAAGGATTCAGCTTCAACCCATTTTAAAAAATAATCTACCGCTACTATAATGAAATGGTGACCATTTGAGGCTGCCGGATGTATCTCTCCTATGATGTCAATCCCCAAGTGGCAAAGGGCTAGGGTGAAGACATAGAATGCAATTCTTTAGGAGGCATGTGATTCAAATTACCATAGATCAGACATTGTTGACACTTCTTTACAAACTCAATACAATCTCTCTCCATGGTCAACCAGCAGTAACCTTGTCAAATTATCTTCTTAACTAGGGCTAAACCACTCATGTGTGGACCGTAACTTCCTGCGTGTATTTCTAACATGATATGCTCCACTTTAGGCTTCCTCAAGCATCTCAAGTGAACCCCATCAGGCCATCTTCAATATAACTCTCTATGGAAGGTGATGTATTGAAAGGACCACCGTCTTATGGCTCTTTTTTCTTTCTTTGTTGCCCCCAATGGGTATTCCCTTTTGATACAAACCAGATATGGCAGCTTTGTGCCATTGAAGAAAAGAAATCTTACATCATCCAAATAGATTTAAAAGGAGTTCAAAAGCTCTTTTATGAGGCTGAAATACACTTGGGGCGTGCTACACTTCATATGGAGCAGATTTGGTGCAATTCAAGCAATATGGGCTTTGTGGAGCCTGATACAGCTTATAGGCCAAAGCTACACAAAGGGAAGCCTAAAGTGAAGATCAAAGTATGGAAATCACGTCCAAACACATGGGCATGATTTCTTGGGCTTGTTCAGCAAGTTTTTTGGCATGTTTAGCAAGTTTTTAAGGCTGAACATGGCTGCACATGTTGGGCTTGTTTTTCCAATACATTAGGCCTTTTTTTGGACTTAATTAAGGCATGTTTAATATGGGCCCAAGGAAGTTACGAATTTCAGCAAGTGGAAGGCATCTTTTTGTCACATGGGATGTGGTCCCCTCATTCCTTAGTTAGTTAGGATATTATTTTATTTTCCATATCTTTTAGGATTTGATATTATTTAGTCTTTCCAAATCTATTTTGGATTTGTTTTATTAGATTTGGATAGGATTTAGATTACTTATCTGATTTAGATTCAGATTTACTTTATGTTTTCCTTAGTGGATTAGGATTACTTTATATTTTCCTTAGTGGATTAGGATTACTTTATATTTTTCCTTATGCAATTAGGAATGTTTTCCATTTTCCTTATGCAATTAGGAATGTTTTCCTTATGCAATTAGGAATGTTTTCCTTATGCAATTAGGAATTTTGTAACCCTTATTTAAGGGCACTATTAGGCAGAATTTGAGATACAACAATTAATAAAAAATTTTTGAATTCTTCTACAAGTTCTTCTTGTGAATTTTCGTGTGAGAGAGATTAGAGTGGATTCTTTAATTCTTTCTTTGCATCAAGAATTAGGTTTACTTATCAACAAGAGTTGTGGCGTTTTCCTTCTTCTTACCAACTAAATCCTTCAATCATAGTGAGTTCGCGTCTCTTTATAGGCGTTGGGTTCCTTAGGAGGTGATTATCAAGTTTCAAGGAGTTCTCTACCATTGTTATACGTTGGGTTTGCTGCCATCGTTGCTAAGGGTCCGCGTCATTTGGTATCAGAGCCTTGCTACAAGGTAATTTTTATCTACTTTGTCTTTCTAGGGCTTGTTTAATTGTTCCATTAGGGTTATTTTATTCAAATTCATTTTTTCCTTTCCTTCTCTATTCAATTTTCGTTTTTGGCATTCAAGAGTCAGTTTTAGTTCGTTTTAGTATTCATAATAGTTTATTCAATTCATTTTTTTCACTTTCCCATCCATTTAAGTATTCCGTTTGTTAAGTCGTTGGTGTTTTAGCAGTCAGAATTTAGTTTGTTTGTGTCTATTGGGTCTTGTTCAATTTGGTTGTGTTTTTCCCTTCAAATTCATCTTGTGTAAGCCTTTTCTTGGGGTTGATTGTTTCTTTCCTTCAAATCGTTTTATGTGGCCATTCTTGGGCTGTTTCTTTTGTGTTTGTTTAGTGATTTTCAAATTCTACATATTAAAAAAAATGTCAACAACAATTGAGATTGAGATGGATGAAGAGGAAGCCAAAGAAAAATACCATCTACAATATCTCGATGGTAAGATTCGATTTCTTGAAGAGCTTATTGAAAGGTGGTATCAAAAGTTAGGAGGTGCACGAAGGTACACAAGGGAATATTCATATTGTGAAAAGGAGATTGCTTCATTAGAGGAAGAACTTTCAGTTTTCTATGCAAAGGAGAAAAACTTTCTTATTCATTGTAAGAGACGACAAGAAGAAAGGAAATCTAAGAGGATGAAACTAGAATATAAGAAACTGAGACAACAATTGGAAGATATGTGTAAGCATACTTCTAAACTATGTGAAGCAATAAGTGTGGTTTCAAAAATTCCTACCATTAAGGTGAAAGAGGAGAGTGCAACCATGGAGGATTCCAATGTTGAACTAAAAAAAGAGGATGAATTGGAAGAGTTGCATGAAGAGGATGTTTGTGAAGTAGAGGATGTAGTGCCATTACTTGATGAAGTAAGGAGTGAAGTTACTGAGATTCCCATAATTGAATTTAAAGAAGAGTTTGTGAAAAATGGAGATCTTCTTGGAGATGTGGATGAGAATTCACCTATTTATGATGATTATGGTTGTGATGATGATGATTGCGATGAAATTGTTCAAAATATGGTTGAAGAGGTAGACAAAGAATATGGAGCTGATTTAGAAGTTCAAGAAGAGGATGGTTCAGTTCCATGTGAGCTGTCTTTAACTAACGGAGCTTTTCCTAGTTTTTTTGACAATGTGCAGGTTGATGTTCTAGAAGAAACATTCAAACTATTTTCATCAACTCAAGAGGAGGTTTTTGAAGATCAATTGGTGCCTAAAGTTTCCATTCCAGATCTGAACATGAGCAAGATTCGAGGACGAATCTTTTCAAAAGAAAGGGAGAATGATACAAACCAGATATGGCAGCTTTGTGCCATTGAAGAAAAGCAATCTTACATCATCCAAATAGATTTAAAAGGAGTTCAAAAGCTCTTTTATGAGGCTGAAATACACTTGGGGCGTGCTACACTTCATATGGAGCAGATTTGGTGCAATTCAAGCAATATGAGCTTTGTGGAGCTTGATACAGCTTATAGGCCAAAGCTACACAAAGGGAAGCCTAAAGTGAAGATCAAAGTATGGAAATCACGTCCAAACACATGGGCATGCTTTCTTGGGCTTGTTCAGCAAGTTTTTTGGCATGTTTAGCAAGTTTTTAAGGCTGAACATGGCTGCACATGTTGGGCTTGTTTTTCCAATACATTAGGCCTTTTTTTGGACTTAATTAAGGCATGTTTAATATGGGCCCAAGGAAGTTACGAATTTCAGCAAGTGGAAGGCATCTTTTTGTCACATGGGATGTGGTCCCCTCATTCCTTAGTTAGTTAGGATATTATTTTATTTTCCATATCTTTTAGGATTTGATATTATTTAGTCTTTCCAAATCTATTTTGGATTTGTTTTATTAGATTTGGATAGGATTTAGATTACTTATCTGATTTAGATTCAGATTTACTTTATGTTTTCCTTAGTGGATTAGGATTACTTTATATTTTCCTTAGTGGATTAGGATTACTTTATATTTTTCCTTATGCAATTAGGAATGTTTTCCATTTTCCTTATGCAATTAGGAATGTTTTCCTTATGCAATTAGGAATGTTTTCCTTATGCAATTAGGAATTTTGTAACCCTTATTTAAGGGCACTATTAGGCAGAATTTGAGATACAACAATTAATAAAAATTTTTTGAATTCTTCTACAAGTTCTTCTTGTGAATTTTCGTGTGAGAGAGATTAGAGTGGATTCTTTAATTCTTTCTTTGCATCAAGAATTAGGTTTACTTATCAACAAGAGTTGTGGCATTTTCCTTCTTCTTACCAACTAAATCCTTCAATCATAGTGAGTTCGCGTCTCTTTATAGGCGTTGGGTTCCTTAGGAGGTGATTATCAAGTTTCAAGGAGTTCTCTACCATTGTTATACGTTGGGTTTGCTGCCATCGTTGCTAAGGGTCCGCGTCATTTGGTATCAGAGCATGAAAATATAAAGTAATCCTAATCCACTAAGGAAAATATAAAGTAATCCTAATCCACTAAGGAAAACATAAAGTAATCCTAATCCACTAAGGAAAACATAAAGTAAATCTGAATCTAAATCAGATAAGTAATCTAAATCCTATCCAAATCTAATAAAACAAATCCAAAATAGATTTGGAAAGACTAAATAATATCAAATCCTAAAAGATATGGAAAATAAAATAATATCCTAACTAACTAAGGAATGAGGGGACCACATCCCATGTGACAAAAAGATGCCTTCCACTTGCTGAAATTCGTAACTTCCTTGGGCCCATATTAAACATGCCTTAATTAAGTCCAAAAAAAGGCCTAATGTATTGGAAAAACAAGCCCAACATGTGCAGCCATGTTTAGCCTTAAAAACTTGCTAAACATGCCAAAAAACTTGCTGAACAAGCCCAAGAAAGCATGCCCATGTGTTTGGACGTGATTTCCATACTTTGATCTTCACTTTAGGCTTCCCTTTGTGTAGCTTTGGCCTATAAGCTGTATCAAGCTCCACAAAGCCCATATTGCTTGAATTGCACCAAATCTGCTCCATATGAAGTGTAGCATGCCCCAAGTGTATTTCAGCCTCATAAAAGAGCTTTTGAACTCCTTTTAAATCTATTTGGATGATGTAAGATTGCTTTTCTTCAATGGCACAAAGCTGACATATCTGGTTTGTATCACCTTTCCTCCAAAAATCATCTTATAGTATCATACCATGCATCATGGTCTGTATCAGTTTCCATGATTGTCTCATATTCATAGCAAGGAGTTGATAAAGTGGTCAAAATTAGAGGCTTGAGGAATAAATTGATAGGATTTTCCCATACCGAAGCCAATGTGGCTAGGGCATCATCCATCTGGTTTTCTTCTCTTGGTAGGTGTATAAACTTGCACTCCTTAAAGTTCTTCTTCATCATGGTGAAGTAATGGTGGTATGGTTTTAATTTCTCTTCTTTCAACTCCCACTCTCCTACTTGGGATCCTATTAGCAATGAATCGTCAAAGACTTCCACCTTATCCACCTTCATAATCATTAGGGTTTCCAAACCAAAGATACATGCTTTGTACTCCACCATATTATTGGTTGCCTTGAATTTCAATTTTTTGGCTAAAGGGATAAGTTCCCCCTTTGGGCTATTCTAGTATGACTCCCAAACCTACTCCTTTCCTATTCACTGCCCTGTCAAAATACATTTTCCATCCTTGTACTTCAATGTCCTCTAAATGTTCATCCAAAAATTCCAAGACTACCTCTTCGCTATCCGGTAATGGTTGTTGGGCCAGGAATTCTGCCACTGCACTACCTTTGATTACTTTCCTGGTTACATACTCAATCTCAAATTCTTCCAATATTATCAACCATCGCCCATTCTTCCCAATCAAAGAGGGTGTCTCCCTTAAGTACTTCATTAGATCCAACTTGATAATTGCTTATACACTATAAGATTGGAAATAATGTCGTAACTTCTTAGAAGACCAAACCACAACTATACAGGTCTTTTCAATGATACTATACTTAATTTAATAAGATAGGAGCTTTCTACTTAAATAGTAAACTGCGTGCTCAATCCCTGACTCATCTGCTTGGGCTAGCATTGCTCCTATTGACTCTTCTTCTACTGCTAAGTATAGTAACAAGGGTTTACCGAGTTTAGGTGGTTTCAACACAGGTGGATTCATCAAATACTCTTTTATTCATTCAAAGGCCTTTTGACACTCTTCATTCCACAGGACCGACTGATTCTTTTTAAGCAATTTGAAGATAGCCTCACAGATTGTGGTGAGCTTTGCTATAAACCTGCTAATGTACTGTAATTTACCAATGAATCCTCAAACTTCTCTCTCCATCTTGGGGGTTGGCATATCCATAACTGCTTTAACTTTTTTCGGGTCAATCTCAATGCCATTTGGACCAATCACATGCCCCAACAATTTGCCTGAGGTAACCCCAAATATACACTTCTTCAGGTTTAATCTTAGCTTATACTTCAATGCTCTATTGAAGAATAATTCTAAGTTTTGGAAGTGTTGTTCCCTTGTATCTGATTTCACCATCATATCATCAACATATACTTTTGACTTCTTTATGCATCATGTCATGAAATAATGTGGTGGCTATCCTTTAGTAGGTTGCTCCAGTATTCTTTAATCCGAACGGCATTATCCTATAACAAAATATTTTCCATGTAGTAATGAAAGAAGTTTTGGCTTTATCCTCTTGGGCCATTAACACTTGGTTGTATCCGAAAAATCCATCTACAAATTAGTGTAGCATGCTAGAGGCTACACTATTAATGCGAACATCTATATGGGGTAAAGGAAAATCATCTTTAGGGAAGCCTTGTTTAAGTTTCTATAGTCCACACAGACCCTAATTCTTCCATCTTTCTATGGCACGGGTACTATGTTGGCTAGCCAGTCTGGATAATCTATCACTTCAAGAAACTTTACTTATATTTGTTTAGTGACCTCTTCTTTAACCAATTCAGCCCTTTCGGTCTTAATCGCCTAAGCTTTTGTTTGATAGGTTTCATGTGGGTGTAAGTAGGAATAAGATGTTCGGCTATGTCTCGATCTATTCCAAGCATATCCTCATAAGACCAAGCAAATACTTTTTCATATTTTTAAAATATTTTTTAAATCTCGCTCTCTCATCAGGAGTAAGGTCGGATGCTATGCTAATGTTTTTAGGATTTTCGATTGTTCCCAAATTTAATGATTGTGTATCAATAGAGTTAATATAAAAGATGCTCACGTAACCACTATTTGAATGTATGCAACCGTCAGGAGAAACATCACACAAGTAAGCAAAATCAGACTTTATTGCATTCATTTTAGAAAATAAAACATCATCATCCTCATACAAAAGTAGACAAATTAAAATCAAAATCAAAATCATTGTTCTCAAAATCATAAAGCAGAACATCTTCAAACTTCTCTTCAATCAGGGCAGCAATCTCCTCTGGAGTCTTCTCAGCTTTTGGGACAGCTTCCTTCTTCCTTTGTGGATTGGGCTCCTTGTCGGCTGGCAAGATGAACTCTTTCTTCACTTGTTCTACTAACTCGGCAACATCAACAAAAATTTCTAAACCCCTGGGATCAAATTTCCCATGAACATGATTGGCTCGGGCTTCCCTTGGAGTGGTCCCATGTCTTGAGCTTTGACAAATACTTTTTCAAGTGGTGGGAAGCTCATCTTCTCATTCTTCTTTGGATGAACATCTTCTCTAGCTTCTTCATACCCCAACCCTTTCTTGAAAGTTTGAGTTTTAAAATCTAGAAGCTTTGTAACACCAGCCTTGCCCTTTCCAAGACCAACTCCGGGAAGGTAGCTCATGTTCTTCATCATGTTCAAGACCTTAGAGTCCACTACTTCATCATAAAAAATTATAGCTACTTGGAAATCATTGAGAGTCCTCTCCATTATTATAGCATTAACGACCTCATTATCTTTAGCCTCTGTTGTGGAACAACTAGCACTGACGCGGACCCTTAGCAACGATGGCAGCAAACCCAACGTATAACAATGGTAGAGAACTCCTTGAAACTTGATAATCACCTCCTAAGGAACCCAACGCCTATAAAGAGACGCGAACTCACTATGATTAAAGGATTTAGTTGGTAAGAAGAAGGAAAACGCCACAACTCTTGTTGATAAGTAAACCTAATTCTTGATGCAAAGAAAGAATTAAAGAATCCACTCTAATCTCTCTCACACGAAAATTCACAAGAAGAACTTGTAGAAGAATTCGAAAAATTTTTATTAATTGTTGTATGTCAAATTTGGCCTAATAGTTCCCTTAAATAAGGGTTACAAAATTCCTAATTGCATATGGAAAATTAAGACTAAAACATTCCTAATTGCATAAGGAAAACATTCCTAATTGCATAAGGAAAAACATTCCTAATTGCATAAGGAAAACATTCCTAATTACATAAGGAAAACATTCCTAATTGCATAAGGAAAACATTCCTAATTGCATAAGGAAAAAATAAAGTAATCCTAATCCAATAAGGAAAATATAAAGTAATCCTAATCCAATAAGGAAAATATAAAGTAATCATAATCCACTAAGGAAAATATAAAGTATGGAAACAACCAAACTAATCCCTTCAATATAAGAAATGCCCCACACTATTTGGGCTGTCCATGGGCCTTAAATTACTTCCCAAGGCTTTATATGAACCCCCATGGACCTTTCTTTAGCTAGCCTTTAGCTTCCACACTAAGCATCATAATCAGCTTTGGTGTGCCTTCTTTAAGCTCTATCTCCATCTTCTTAAATGATAATTCTTGAAGCTCTTTGGAAATCTCTTCTTGAATATGCAAAGCCATACTAGCTTGATATCTCTTTGCCTTGCTCCTAGTGATTGGTCCACTTGCTAGCTTCAAGGGATCCTTTCTTGCATCATTCTCCCCCTCTTCAAAAAGATTTGTCCTCAAATCTGCATCATCAAAAGGAGAAAGATCACTTACATTGAAAGTAGCACTAACATTATACGTACTTGGTAAGTCGATCTTGTATGCATTGTCATTAATCTTCTCCAGCACTTGGAATGGGCCATCTCCCCTTGCTTGCAACTTGTTCTTCCTTTGGTTAGGAAACCTCTCTTTTCGAAAATGTATCCAAACCCAATCTCCTACTTGAAACTTCATCTCACGTCTCCCTCTATTTACAGAATCAGCATATCTCTTGTTCCTTTTCTCAATATTTGCCCTTGCTTTCTCATGCATCTCTTTAACCAATTTAGCTTTCTTCTCACCATCTAAACTAACAAGCTCATGAGAAGGTAAAGAAACAAGATCCAAAACTGTTAGTGGGTTAAAACCATAAACAAGCTCAAAAGGTGAATATCCTGTAAAAGAATGAATAGCACGATTATAAGCAAACTCAATAAATGGCAAACAATCTTCCCAAGAACTCAAATTTTTACCCACTAAAGCTCTCAACATAGTACCTAAAGTTCTGTTTACTACTTCTGTTTGTCCATCCGTTTGAGGATGACAAGTGGTGGAAAATAACAACTTGGTACCTAACTTTCCCCAAAGCACACGCCAAAAGTGAGATAAAAACTTGGTGTCTCTATCAGAAACTATGGATTTTGGTATCCCATGAATTCTAACCACCTCCCTAAAGAAGAGTTCGGCCACTAAACTAGCATCATCACTCTTATGACATGGGATAAAGTGTGCCATCTTACTAAACCTATCAACAACCACAAATATGCTATCTCTCCCCCCTCTTAGTCCTTGGTAATCCTAAAACAAAGTCCATACTAATGTCCATCCAAGGAGAACTAGGAACGGGTAATGGCATATACAAACCATGAGGCATAGACTTAGACTTAGCCTGCTTACAAGCCAAACAAGCCTTACAAATCCGAATTACATCCCTTTTCATATTCGGCCAATAAAAGTGTTCATTTAGCATGTCTAAAGTCTTATCAACTCCAAAATGCCCCATCAAACCCCCACAATGTGATTCTAATACTAGCAAATCTCTCATATAACATCTAGGCATGCATAATTTCGAACCTTTAAACAAAAATCCATCATGTCTATAGAAAGAATTAAAAGCACCATGCTCACAAGCATCATAAACATTGCCAAAATTAGAATCACCAACATATAAGTCCTTTATACATTCAAATCCAAGCAATTTAGTACTCAAAACATTAAGTAAAGCGTACCTCCTTGAAAGTGCATCTGCCACTACATTGTCTTTACCTTGCTTGTATTTGATCACATAAGGAAACTTCTCAATCTTCATAACCCATTTTGCATGTCTTTTATTCAACTTGCCTTGCCCTCTCAAATGCTTCAATGATTCATGGTCTGAATGGATCATGAATTCCTTGGGCAGCAAATAATGCTCCCATACTTCCAATGCTCTCACCAAAGCATATAGCTCCTTGTCATAAGTTGAATAATTCAGCTTTGCTCCATTAAGCTTTTCACTAAAGTATGCAATGGGCTTCTTCTCTTGCATCAAAACAGCTCCAATACCTACACCAGAAGCATCACATTCAATTTCAAAAGTAGAATCAAAGTTAGGTAAAGCTAAAACGGGTGTAGTAGAAAGCTTCTCTTTTAAAGCATCAAATGCTTCTTGTTGCTCCTTGCCCCAAACGAATCCCACTTCTTTCTTGATTATGCTAGTCAAGGGGGCTGCCAATGTAGAGAAATTAGGGACAAATCTCCTATAGAAGCTTGCCAATCCGTGAAAACTCCTCACTTCTGTCACATTTGAAGGATTCGGCCACTCTTGGATAGCTTTCACCTTCTCTTGATCAACTTCAATTCCCTGCATACTTACAACAAAACCAAGAAAAACAACCCTATCTAGACAAAAAGAACACTTCTTAAGCTTAGCATAAAGGTTTTGCTCCCTAAGGATTTCAAGCATTTTCCTAACATGTTCAACATGTTCTTCCTCAGTTTTGCTATAAATCAGAATATCATCAAAGTAAACTACCACAAACTTACCTAAATAAGCTCTCAAAACATGGTTCATTAATCTCATGAAACTACTAGGTGCATTAGATAAACTAAAAGGCATAACTAACCATTCATACAAACCATATTTCGTTTTGAAGGCAGTCTTCCATTCATCTCCAGGCTTCATACGAATTTGATGATAACCACTCATAAGATCAATCTTTGTGAAATATTTTGCCCCATGCAATTCGTCCAACATGTCATCAAGTCTAGGAATGGGATGTCTATACTTCACAGTAATCTTGTTCACAGCCCTACAATGAACACACATCCTCCAAGAACCATCTTTCTTGGGTACTAATAAGACTGGAACGGCACAAGGACTAAGGCTTTCGTGAACCAAGCCTTTCTCCAAAAGCTCTTCAACTTGTCTTTGCATCTCTTTTGTCTCCATAGGATTGCTCCTATATGCTGGCCGGTTTGGAATTGTAGAACCGGGTATGAAGTCAATTTGATGTTCAATCCCTCTTAATGGCGGCAAACCACTAGGAAGGTCTTCAGGAAACACATCCTCAAAATCCTGCAACAAAGACACAAAACTAGAAGGTAAAGAATCAAGAGATTCTTTACTATCAGCAAGCAACAATTCTTTATACATAATAATGAGTACAGGCTTCCCTACATCTATCTCGCTTGCTCTTGCATAAAAAGTATGTTTTTGCTTTTTCTCCTTTCTTATTTTCTCTCACCAATGGGCCATTTATTTGTTTGCTTACTTTCTTTTGACTCTCGACCTCTTTTCCCTTTCTGCACTCATTCACTTTATTATTTTCTCTTTCCCTACCCTTAGAATTACCCTTGGGTGTTGAAGAAACATCATTGGCCGAATTTGAACCCCCTTGGTTCTTGCTGGCTGAAACTTCTTTCTCCCTCTCTAGCATCCTCTTTTGATCTTCATACACCTCTTGAGGTGATAATGGTGCTAGAACAACCTTCTTTCCTTCATAAGTAAAGGTATACTTATTAGAAAAGCCATCATGTTGTGCCCTTCTATCATGCTGCCATGGTCTTCCTAATAGCAAATGTCCAGCTTGCATTGGCACTACATCACACAAAACCTCATCTTTATACCACCCAATGGAGAATGGTACCTTGACTTGCTTCAACACTTTTACTTCCCCAGCGTCATTGAACCATTGCAACTTGTAAGGATTGGGATGTTTAAAACAAGTTAACCCCAATTTATCCACCATTGTAGTACTAGCAGCATTGGTACAACTTCCACCATCAATGATAAGTGTACAAACCTTACCATTCACCAAACACCTAGAGTGGGAAAGATTCTCCCTTTAATCCAAGCCTTCTTCCTTGACTTGAATATTCAAGGCTCTTCTAGTAACAAGCATCTCTCCATGTTCAACATTTAAGACTTGATTCTCCCAAGCCTCTTCATCATATTCGGCCCTATCACCACATCCGGCCTCCTCTTCTTCTTCATGTTCAGATTCTGATTCAATTTCCCCTTCATGGGTTGCAATCATCACCCTCTTATTCGGACATTGAGAAGCAATGTGTCCACTTCCCAAACACTTGTAGCATTTAATTTCCCTACTTGGAGTAGGTCTAGAAGGTGTTTCCTTTGCTGTTTTTGCATCCCCATTATTTGACTTCTTGAAATTGGGATTGTAGGAAGAATTCTTTTGGGAAGAACCCTTGTAATCCCCTTTGTAGGAACCTCCACTCAAACTTGAACCCTTGAAGTTTGAAAATTTTCCACTAGCTTTAGAGTAGCCAGTTTTCGAAATAGCTTTATTCTTCAATCTTCTCTCTATCTTCATGGCCTTTTGAACTAACTCTTCCATTGTGTTGAATTCATACATCTCCAATTCATTGGCTATGTTCAAATTCAATCCCCCAAGAAATCGTGACATCTTCTTGTCTTCATCTTCATCAATATTTGCCCTAGCCATGATCATCTCCATCTCTTTGTGGTACTCTTCCACACTTCTTCCACCTTGAACTAGTCTTGCTAGTCGATTGTACAAATCCCGAATGTAGTGAGATGGTACAAATCGGCTTCTCATTAGTTCTTTCAAGGTTGACCATTCAGGAATAGGCCTCATACCTTTTCCTCTTCTATTAGCTTTCAATTGATCCCACCAAAAGGTAGCATACCCTTTGAACTCTACGGCTGCCAAAACTGATTTCTTCTCTTCGGTGTAGTTATGGCATTCGAAAATCTGCTCAACTTTTCTCTCCCATTCTATGAACTCTTCTGCATTGTTCTTCCCTTCAAAGGAAGGAATCTTCATCTTGATGGAAGTAAGGTCACCATCAGTGGTAGGTTGATTTCCACCTTCATCTTCATCGTCTACCCTTTCGGCTGCTTCTAGGGCTTCAAGATTTCCTTGCCCTTCTCTCCTAAGCACTCTTCTAGCTCGCATTATGGGATTTGGATGTGCGGCTGGCTGCCCTTGTTGCATTTGTTGTACTTGCCGTGCTGCATTCTCTTGCAATCTAGTATCCATCATCTCCATTCGACCAAGCATTACTGCCAAAGTCTCATTAAGCCTAGCCAAGCTTTCGGCCATAGCTCCTTCTTTGCTAGTCTCTTCTCCTTTTCCAGCCATGTTAACAAACAAACAAACTCAAAGAAACAAGATTAGTAATAATCGAAATTCACTCAAGTGTTTAGAATTACTTCACTTTTCTTGTCTTCCTTGATTGCACTTCAGAACCAAGCTCACCAACCAACAATTGTCAAGTCGTTCAAGAAACTAGAACCTAAATCCTAGAACTAGATAGAAAACAAGACAAGTATCCGGAGGCAATGCAAGGTAATTTGCACTACACGATATAAAACCAAGTATCGACACAAGCAAATGATACTTAGCAATGTAATGGAATTAAAAGCTAGATAAAGAAATCAGAAACAATGAAGCCAATAAACAAGACAAATTTGGATATAATGAATCAAAAACAACCCACACTTGGCAAGCTGCTTTATGGACCTAATCAATTCTACCCAAAATGCTAGCTTCTAGACTCTAATTCCCACCTAAAACACTCAAATAATATGAATATTAAGGTCTGATTTTTGAATTCCAAAAGCCCCTCAAAAGGTGGAATTTTTCGCCCAAAAATTTTATTACTTCTCACCTACCTAGATCTGATCCTCAGCACCCAAATAGCAAGAATATCAAACAATTTTTGTTGAGGTGGTTTTGTACTCTTTTTTTTTTTTGCTTCCTCTCACTATCCCCTTAATTCGGGACTTAATTTACTCCCAAGAGCTTTTCGAAATCTGGACTTAATTCGCAACCCCAAATTCACTCAAAATCAAATCGAAATCAAACTTGAACAAAAAACTCTAGCTTTTGCTTTCTTTCAAGAACCCTAATCTTGGTTTCGAATCCAATTCAGATGCAAGGCTTAGGTTTCAAAATTCAATCAGACTCCTTTTCCTAGGTTTCGAATTACTCTTTGAACAATCTTTAGACTTTTTGAATTTTGATATATGACTCTTTTTCGAAAATTAAAGACTAGACTCTCTAAGAACCCTAAATCGCAGAAATTTAAAAGACCTAAATTAACAAACCCAAGAAAGACAAAGTAGATAAAAATTACCTTGTAGCAAGGCTCTGATACCAAATGACGCGGACCCTTAGCAACGATGGCAGCAAACCCAACGTATAACAATGGTAGAGAACTCCTTGAAACTTGATAATCACCTCCTAAGGAACCCAACACCTATAAAGAGACGCGAACTCACTATGATTGAAGGATTTAGTTGGTAAGAAGAAGGAAAACGCCACAACTCTTGTTGATAAGTAAACCTAATTCTTGATGCAAAGAAAGAATTAAAGAATCCACTCTAATCTCTCTCACACGAAAATTCACAAGAAGAACTTGTAGAAGAATTCGAAAATTTTTTATATTCACTCAAAATCAAATCGAAATCAAACTTGAACAAAAAACTCTAGCTTTTGCTTTCTTTCAAGAACCCTAATCTTGGTTTCGAATCCAATTCAGATGCAAGGCTTAGGTTTCAAAATTCAATCAGACTCCTTTTCCTAGGTTTCGAATTACTCTTTGAACAATCTTTAGACTTTTTGAATTTTGATATATGACTCTTTTTCGAAAATTAAAGACTAGACTCTCTAAGAACCCTAAATCGCAGAAATTTAAAAGACCTAAATTAACAAACCCAAGAAAGACAAAGTAGATAAAAATTACCTTGTAGCAAGGCTCTGATACCAAATGACGCGGACCCTTAGCAACGATGGCAGCAAACCCAACGTATAACAATGGTAGAGAACTCCTTGAAACTTGATAATCACCTCCTAAGGAACCCAACACCTATAAAGAGACGCGAACTCACTATGATTGAAGGATTTAGTTGGTAAGAAGAAGGAAAACGCCACAACTCTTGTTGATAAGTAAACCTAATTCTTGATGCAAAGAAAGAATTAAAGAATCCACTCTAATCTCTCTCACACGAAAATTCACAAGAAGAACTTGTAGAAGAATTCGAAAATTTTTTATTAATTGTTGTATGTCAAATTTGGCCTAACAGTGCCCTTAAATAAGGGTTACAAAATTCCTAATTGCATATGGAAAATTAAGACTAAAACATTCCTAATTGCATAAGGAAAACATTCCTAATTGCATAAGGAAAAACATTCCTAATTGCATAAGGAAAACATTCCTAATTGCATAAGGAAAAAATAAAGTAATCCTAATCCAATAAGGAAAACATAAAGTAATCCTAATCCAATAAGGAAAATATAAAGTAATCCTAATCCAATAAGGAAAATATAAAGTAATCCTAATCCACTAAGGAAAATATAAAGTATGGAAACAACCAAACTAATCCCTTCAATATAAGAAACGCCCCACACTATTTGGGCTGTCCATGGGCCTTAAATTACTTCCCAAGGCTTTATATGAACCCCCATGGACCTTTCTTTAGCTAGCCTTTAGCTTCCACACTAAGCATCATAATCAGCTTTGGTGTGCCTTCTTTAAGCTCTATCTCCATCTTCTTAAATGATAATTCTTGAAGCTCTTTGGAAATCTCTTCTTGAATATGCAAAGCCATACTAGCTTGATATCTCTTTGCCTTGCTCCTAGTGATTGGTCCACTTGCTAGCTTCAAGGGATCCTTTCTTGCATCAAGCACACCGCAAGGATGAGCTAGAGTTAGGACGTGAGGAACAAGTTGAGGAGATCATCAATCCAGTTATTCTGCCATAAGGTCCTATAACTAGATCGCGAGCCAAAAAGATTCAGCAAGCACTAATTGGCCATTTGCAAGATTTGGTGAATTTGGCTAACTATGGTTTGTAAGGAATTACAAACTTGGAGACAAGACCAAAGGAAGTCAATTACAACTTGCTACAAGTTGAAATTCACGAATGAGGCTTGTAGTTAATATGTATTAATGCCCACTAGTTATGCTTATTTAAAAAGTAAGGGCCCTATTTGTTTTGTATTAAATTATAACTTTGTTTACTTTATTATTTCTTAAAATTTGATTAGAAAACCAAATGCTACTTAATAACCCTAATTAGGGTTTAGCTATTTATATCTCATTTAGGGTTGTAAGACATCAGTTTTGGTTTTTGGACGAATTAATAACCTAAAGCCATTTTGCTTTTATCTTTGTGTTCTTGCTTGAATACATGCTTAAGAAACATTCAAGTAGTTTGATCAACTTTCTTATGGAGTGTTTCAAATCTAGGATTTTGGGAACTAGTTTGTTTTGACATCTTGGATCTCTGATCAATTCAAAGAAATCTGAAATCTAACCTTTATTCTTTGGAGGTTGTACCGAATACGACTAGGGGTTTTCAAGTTAATGTTTTGGGGGTTCGACATCAAGGAGTTCTCAGGCTTATTCTTGGAGGTTCCGTATCATTTGGTATCAGAGCCTACGCTCTAGATCAGGTTTTATCCCTATCAAATTTGTTTTCGTTTCTTCTCTTATTATTTTCGTTCTGTTTCTTTGTTCTTGATTCTTGAATCATTTTCTTTGTTTCTTGATCGTCTAAGTTGTTTGTTCCTTGAATCGTTTTCTTTTTCTTTCAAATTCAAAAATTAAAAAAAATATTATAAAACCTAAAATTCGAAATTCAAGAAAAGGTGTTTTAAATTTGAATCTTGGTCTTGTTCATCATTCTGATTTGAAATTCGAAATTCAACAAAGTGTGCTAAATTCGAATCTTGTTCTTGATTATTCATTCTGATTCAATTTTGAGTTTCAAACAAAGTGCTCTAAATTCGATCTTGTTCTTGTTACCTAATTGGGTAAAAGTTTTGTGTGGTGTGAACTAAGGTCACCCCATCAAGAGAGATAGTGAGAGGGAGCAAAAAAAAAAAAAAGAGTACAAAACCACTTCAACAAAAAATTTTCTATCTCCTTGTTATTTAGGTGATAAGCGTCGAATCTGGATAGGTTAGAATCAATATAATTTCTGGTCACAAAATTTTCACCATTGAGGAGCTGTTTTGATTCGAATTGCATTAGTGATTCATTCGAAATTTCAGACTTGGTATACTACACACGGAAGGCTATTTGAGTTGTTTCATAAAGTGTGATTCACCTAAGAACATAAAAGAATTTAGCTTGAGAGGTGTGAGCTAAGCCGCGAGTGAATACATTATATTGAGTGGAACACGAGTGACCAACCCCATCTATTGAGTGTAAACACGTGAGGGAGTGTTGTGAGGCCTTTTATTTGTTTTGTTCTAACCTTTTATTGCAGGAAAAATGTCTGGCCGAGATGACAGTGACAGGGGTGTTCAAATTGATCCAGCTCGATTGCGTGAGGCGTAGCAAGCTGAATTTACACGTTTATACCGTGTTATGGAGAACATAACAGAAACATTGGAGCGCATGGATTTGAGGTTGCAAAATGTTGAAAGAGCCACACTAGAGCGCAATGAGAGGCAAAGAGGTGGCAGAAATCAAATGCAACAGCCTGAACATTTGGAAGATGAAAATGAGCTTGAGGATGATAATGCAAGTCTGGTTGGAGGAGCTCTACATAGAGGTGGACGTAGAGGAGGCCGTGGTACTAGTCGAGGTAGAGGAAGGATGAATAATAATGCTTTCTATGGTAGAAATCATGGTGATGATGAAGTCATTGATAGGAGCTTGGGAAGCATCAAGCTGAAAATTCCTAATTTTCGTGGTAAATCAGATCCAGAAGCTTATTTGCAATGGGAAAAGCAGGTTGATCTCATATTTGATTGCCATTGATGTACTGAGGAAAAGAAGGTCAAGCTTATTGTTACTCAATTTACAGATTATGCTATAGCTTGGTGGGATCAGTTAGTGACTAGTAGAAGAAGGAATTTGGAGTATCCTATTGAGACTTGGGCTGATCTTAAATCGGTCATGAGGAAGAGATTTGTGCCTAGACATTTCCATAGGTAAATCATGCAGAGACTTCAGGTTCTCAAGCAAGGAAGTAAAAGTGTTGATGACTACTGCAAAGAAATGGAGACGTTAATGACTAGAGCTAATATAGATGAAGACATGGAGACTACTATGGCACGTTTCTTGGCTAGTTTGAATTCGAACATTGCTGATCAGGTTGATTTGCAGCCTTATGTGGAGTAAGAAGAGATGGTGCATATTGCCGTCAAGGTGGAAAAACAACTCCAAGGAAGACGACCATCAAGGTATCATTCGAAACCTGTTTCTAATTCTATTTCTCCTTAGAATAGGGAAGGAAGGCGTGATTACAAGGAAAGAAACAAGGCTGGTTAAGATAGTGGGAAAGTAAAGGCCGAAACAAGTTCTAAAGACAAATCCAAAGTTGAAGAGCCTAAGCTGCGAAATCAAGATATTAAGTGTTGGAAGTGCCAAGGTGTGGGACATATCAGCAAAGAATGTCCAAACAAGAGAGTTATGACTGTAAGAAATGGTGAGATAGTGACTGATGAAGAAGAAGGTGACAATGAGAGTGAAGATGGAGAAAAGCAAGACTTGGAATGTTGTAGTGATGGGAGCATTGAAGAACCAATAAAGGGAGACTTGCTGGTTGCTAGGCGTGCTCTTAACACGCAATTGAAGGAGGAAAACCATGAAGAACAACGAGACAACTTGATATGAACCATCCATGAGGTAAGGATCCATTGGTGCTTCCAAATGGGCCATTGACTAGGAGTAGAGCTAAGAAGTTTGGAGAAGCTATGGGATTGCATATTCAAGATCAAATTTTAAAGGAAGTGACTGAAATGGCAATGGAAAAGTGCACAATAGAGCTTGAAGAAGGCACACCAAAGCCGATTATGATGCTTAGTGTGGAAGCTAAAGGCTAGCTAAAGAGGTCCAACGTGCAAGAAAGGTCCAACATGCAAGAAAGGTCCATGGGGGTTCATATAAAGCCTTGGGAAGTAATTTAAGGCCCATGGACAGCCCAAATAGTGTTGGGCGTGTTCTTATGTTGAAGGGATTTAGTTTGGTTGTTTCCATACTTTATATTTTCCTTAGTGGATTAGGAATTTGTTTCCATACTTTATATTTTCCTTAGTGGATTAGGATTTTGTTTCCATACTTTATATTTTCCTTAGTGGATTAGGATTTTGTTTCCATACTTTATATTTTCCTTAATGGGTTAGGATTTTGACTTTGTAGCTTTCCTTTTCCCATTAGAATTAGGGTTTCGGATTTATGTGTGCTTTTTAGTATAAATAGAGCCTTATTTTTCTTGTAAGGGGACTTTTTGACATATTATTATTAAAAATTTTCGAAGTCTTCTACAAGTTCTTCTTGTGAATTTTTGTGTGAGAGAGATTAGAGTGGATTCTTTAATTCTTTCTTTGCATCAAGAATTAAGTTTACTAGTCAACAAGAGTTGTGGCATTTTCCTTATTCTTACCAACTAAATCCTTCAATCATAGTGAGTTCGCGTCTCTTTATAGGCGTTGGGTTCCTTAAGAGGTGATTATCAAGTTTCAAGGAGTTCTCTACCATTGTTATACGTTGGGTTTGCTGCCATCGTTGCTAGGGGTCCGCGTCACAACTTGTTCCATACATGGTGTCACGTTCAAGGCAAGGCTTGTATTGTGATTGTGGATGGTGGAAGCTGTACCAATGTGGTAAGTACACTCTTGGTTGATTGATTGGGGCTACCTACAAAACCTCACCCCCCAACCTTACAAACTTCAGTGGCTGAATGAATGTGGAGAGGTTAAGGTAAATTGACAATCTAACATTTCTTTTTCCATTGGTAAATATCATGATGAGGTGTTGTGTGATGTGGTGCCAATGCATGCTGGAGAGATTTTACTTGGACGTCCATGGCAATATGATAGGCGAGCTATGCATGATGGATACTTCAACCGGTATTCATTCACTAAGGATGGATGAAAGACAATTCTGACCCCACTCTCTTCAAAAGAAGTGTATGAAGATCAATGTAAAATGGAAAGAATGAGACTTGAATTTGAAAAGAAAGAAAGAGAGAGTGACAAAAAAATGAGTGAAAAAAATCAGATTTCAAATGAAAAGAAAGAGAGAAAAGAAAAATAAAAACAAATTCAGTTTGAGAAAAATAGAGAAGGAGAGAAGAATGTGAGTTTGTTAGCTAGTACAAGTGAGGTTAAACATGCTTTTTACACCAATCAGCCTATGTTTGTGCTTTTGTGCAAAGAGGCTCGTTTAGATACTACTGTTTTTAACTAATCTTTGCCTAGTGTGTTTGTTGATCTTTTGCAGGAATATGCAGATTTGTTTCCCGAAGAAATGCTTGATGAATTGCCGCCAATCAGAGGCATAGAGCATCAAATTGATTTCATTCCGGGAGCTTCCATTCCCAATAGGCCAGCGTATCGAGCTAATCCTTTCGAGACAAAGGAGATACAAAAGCAAGTGGAGGAATTGCTAGCTAAGGGATACGTGAGGGAAAGTTTGAGTCCTTGTTCGGTTCCTGTTCTTCTTGTGCCAAAGAAGGATGGGACGTGGAGGATGTGCGTGGATATTAGAGCCATCAATAAAATCACTGTAAAGTATCGTCATCCTATTCCTAGACTAGATGATATGCTTGATGAGTTACATGGTTCTTGTTTGTTCACGAAAATTGATTTGAAATCTGATTATTATCAAATTCGAATGAGTGTGGGTGATGAGTGGAAAACAACATTTAAGACTAAATATGGGCTGTATGAGTGGTTGGTTATGCCGTTTGGTCTTACTAATGCACCTAGCACATTCATGCGTTTGATGAATCATGTGTTGCATGAGCACTTGGGTAAATTTGTTGTTGTTTACTTTGATGATATTCTTGTTTACTCTAAGTGTTTGGATGATCATGTCATACATGTGCGTCTTGTGTTAGACATTCTTAGGCGTGAGAAGTTGTATGCTAACCTTAAGAAGTGTAGTTTTTGCATGGATAAGGTTCATTTTCTTGGTTTTGTGGTGTCTAGTCAAGGTATTGAGGTTGATGAGGAAAAGGTAAAGGCTATTAGGGACTGGCCGAAACCTAAGAATGCTAGTGAGGTGAGGAGTTTTCATGGACTTGCTGGTTTCTATAGGAGATTCATTAGAAATTTCAGTACTATAGCTGCACCTTTGAATGAGTTAGTTAAGAAAAATGTCGGTTTTGTTTGGGGAGATGCACAAGAACATGCATTTAATGAACTTAAGGATAAATTGTGTAATGCACCCTTGCTTGCTTTGCCTAATTTTGATAAGACTTTTGAGATTGAATGTGATGCAAGTGGCATAGGAATTGGAGCTGTTTTGATACAGGATCAAAGGCCATTGATGTACTTTAGCGAAAAACTAAGTGGAGCGGCTTTGAAGTATCCGACATATGATAAGGAGTTATATGTATTGTTTCGAGCTTTGCATACATGGCAGCATTATTTGTGGTTAAAAGAGTTTGTGATACATATTGATCATGAAAGTTTAAAGCATTTGAAAGGTCAAGATAAGCTGAATCGTAGACATGCCAAATGGGTGGAATTCATAGAAACATTTCCATATGTGATTAAATACAAGCGAGGTAAAGAGAATGTAGTAGCTGATGTGTTGTCGCGAAGGTATGTTTTACTTAATTCTCTTAGTGCTAGATTATTGGGTTTTGAGCATATTAAGGAATTATATGTTAGTGATGCGGATTTTGGTGACATATATAATTCGTGTGGAGTTGTGGCTGTTTCAAAAAACTTTCATTTGTTTGATGGTTTCTTGTTTAAGAGAAGTAGATTGTGTATTCCTAAGTGTTCCATGAGAGAGTTGTTAGTTAAGGAAGCACATGGAGGAGGTTTGATGGGTCATTTTGGGGTAAGTAAAACCTATGATGTGTTGATAGAACATTTTTATTGGCCTGATATGAAACATGATGTGCATAAAGTTTGTGAGCATTGCATAACATGTAGAGAAGGTAAGTCTAGGGTGAAACCGCATGGTTTGTACATGCCATTACCTGTTCCTAATGGACCTTGGACTGATTTGTCTATGGATTTTGTGCTTGGATTACCTAAAACTAGGAGAGGTCGTGATAGTATATTTGTTGTGGTTGATAGATTTAGTAAAATGGCTCATTTTATACCATGTCATAAAACTGATGATGCTAAATTGATTGCTGATTTGTTCTTTAAAGAGGTTGTTCGTTTACATGGCATACCCAAAAGCATTGTTAGTGATAGAGATGTTAAGTTTTTGAGTCATTTCTGGCGTGTTTTATGGGGAAAATTGGGGACTAAGTTTTGTTTTCTACTACTTGCCATCCTCAAACTGATGGTCAAACTGAGGTTGTGAATCAAACATTGATTACTTTGCTTAGGCCAGTGATAGAAAAGAATATTAGGATGTGGGAGGATTGTTTGCCATTTGTGGAGTTTGCTTATATTAGGGCTGTTCATAGCGCTACTAATTGTTCTCCATTTGAAATTGTTTATGGTTTTAATCCGCTTACTCCTTTGGATATTTTGCCATTGCCATCTAATGATTTTGTGAGTGTTGATGCTAGCTCAAAGGCAGATTTTGTGAAGAAGTTACATAAACAGGTTAAGGAAAGGACTGAAAGGCAAAATGCTAAAGTAGCTTCTCTAGTGAATAAAGGAAGGAAGCCAATGATTTTTCAGCCTGGTGATTGGGTTTGGGTTCATTTTCACAAAGAACGGTTTTCACACCAAATAAAGTCCAAGTTAAACCCATGAGGAGATGGTCCTTTTCAGATACTTGAAAGGATTAATGACAATGCATATAAAGTGGATTTGCCAGGTGAGTATAATGTAAGTGCTTCGTTTAATGTTGCTGATTTAAGTCCTTTTGATGTAGGTGATGCTTTTGATTCGAGGATGAATCCTTTTGAGGATAGGGAAAATGTTGTGGAACAACCAGCACACCGCAAGGATGAGCAAGAGTTAGGACGTGAGGAACAAGTTGAGGAGATCATCAATCCAATTATTCTGCCACAAGGTCCTATAACTAGATCGCGAGCCAAAAAGATTCAGTAAGCACTAATTGGCCATTTGCAAGATTTGGTGAATTTGGCTAACTATGGTTTGCAAGGAATTACAAGCTTGGAGACAAGACCAAAGGAAGTCAATTACAACTTGCTACAAGTTGAAATTCAAGAATGAGGCTTGTAGTTAATATGTATTAAGGCCCACTAGTTATGCTTATTTAAAAAGTAAGGGCTCTGTTCGTTTTGTATTAAATTAGAACTTTGTTTACTTTATTATTTCTTAAAATTTGATTAGAAAACCAAATGCTACTTAATAACCCTAATTAGGGTTTAGCTATTTATATCTCATTTAGGGTTGTAAGACATCAGTTTTGGTTTTTGGACGAATTAATAACCTAAAGCCGTTTTGCTTTTATCTTTGTGTTCTTGCTTGAATACATGCTTAAGAAACATTCAAGTAGTTTGATCAACTTTCTTGTGGAGTGTTTCGAATCTGGGATTTTGGGAACTAGTTTGTTTCGACATCTTGGATCTCTGATTAATTCAAATAAATCTGAAATCTAATCTTTATTCTTTGGAGGTTGTACCAAATTCGACTAGGGGTTTTCAAGTTAATGTTTTGGGGGTTCGACGTCAAGGAGTTCTCAGGCTTATTCTTGGAGGTTCCGTATCAAATCTCCTATAGAAACCAGCAAGTCCATGAAAACTCCTCACCTCACTAGCATTCTTAGGTTTCGGCCAGTCCCTAATAGCCTTTACCTTTTCCTCATCAACCTCAATACCTTCACTAGACACCACAAAACCAAGAAAATGAACCTTATCCATGCAAAAACTACACTTCTTAAGGTTAGCATACAACTTCTCACGCCTAAGAATGTCTAACACAAGACGCACATGTATGACATGATCATCCAAACACTTAGAGTAAACAAGAATATCATCAAAGTAAACAACAACAAATTTACCCAAGTGCTCACACAACACATGATTCATCAAACGCATGAATGTGCTAGGTGCATTAGTAAGACCAAACAGCATAACCAACCACTCATACAGCCCATATTTAGTCTTAAATGCTGTTTTCCACTCATCACCCATACTCATTCGAATTTGATAATAACCAGATTTCAAATCAATTTTCATGAACAAACAAGAACCATGTAACTCATCAAGCATATCATCTAGTCTAGGAATAGGATGACGATACTTTATAGTGATTTTATTGATGGCTCTGCAATCCACGCACATCCTCCACATCCTATCCTTCTTTGGCACAAGAGGAACAGGAACCGAACAAGGACTCAAACTTTCCCTCACGTATCCCTTAGCTAGCAATTCCTCCACTTGCTTTTGTATCTCCTTTGTCTCGAAAGGATTAGCTCGATACGCTGGCCTATTGGGAATGGAAGCTTCCAGAATGAAATCAATTTGATGCTCTATGCCTCTGATTGGCGGCAATTCATCAGGAATTTCTTCGGGAAACAAATCCGCATATTCCTGCAAAAGATCAACAAACACACTAGGCAAAGATTGGTTAAAAACAGTAGTATCTAAACGAGCCCTTTTGCACAAAAGCACAAACATAGGCTGATTGGTGTAAAAAGCATGTTTAACCTCACTTGTACTAGCTAACAAACTCACATTCTTCTCTCCTTCTCTATTTTTCTCAAACTGAATTTGTTTTGATTTTTCTTTTCTCTCTTTCTTTTCATTTGCAATCTGATTTTTTTCACACATTTTTTTGTCACCCTCTCTTTCTTTCTTTTCAAATTCAAGTCTCATTCTTTCCATTTTACATTGATCTTCATACACTTTTTTTGAAGAGAGTGGGGTCAGAATTGTCTTTCTTTCATCCTTAGTGAATGAATACCGGTTGAAGTATCCATCATGTATAGCTCGCCTATCATATTGCCATGGACGTCCAAGTAAAATCTCTCCAGCATGCATTGGCACCACATCACACAACACCTCATCATGATATTTACCAATGGAAAAAGAAATGTTAGATTGTCGATTTACCTTAACCTCTCCACATTCATTTAGCCGCTGAAGCTTATAAGGTCAGGGGTGAGGTTTTGTAGGCAGCCCCAATCGATCAACCAAGAGTGTACTTACCACATTGGTACAACTTCCACCATCCACAATCCCAATACAAGCCTTGCCTTGAATGTGACACCTTGTATGGAACAAGTTGTCTCGTTGTTCTTCATGGTTTTCTTCCTTCAATTGCATGTTAAGAGCATGCCTAGCAACCAGCAAGTCTCCCTTTATTGGTTCTTCAATGCTCCCATCACTACAACATTCCAAGTCTTGCTTTTCTCCATCTTCACTCTCATCGTCACCTTCTTCTTCATCAGTCACTATCTCACCATTTCTTACAGTCATAACTCTCTTGTTTGGACATTCTTTGCTGATATGTCCCACACCTTGGCACTTCCAACACTTAATATCTTGATTTCGTAGCTTAGGCTCTTCAACTTTGGATTTGTCTTTAGAACTTGTTTCGGCCTTTGCTTTCCCACTATCTTGACCAGCCTTGTTTCTTTCCTTGTAATCACGCCTTCCTTCCCTATTCCAAGGAGAAATAGAATTAGAAACAGGTTTCGAATGATACCTTGATGGTCGTCTTCCTTGGAGTTGTTTTTCCACCTTGACGGCAATATGCACCATCTCTTCTAACTCCACATAAGGCTACAAATCAACCTGATCAGCAATGTCCAAATTCAAACCAGCCAAGAAACATGCCATAGTAGTCTCCATGTCTTCATCTATATTAGCTCTAGTCATTAACATCTCCATTTCTTTGCAGTAGTCTTCAACACTTTTACTTCCTTGCTTGAGAACCTGAAGTCTCTGCATGATTTCCCTATGGAAATGTCTAGGCACAAACCTCTTCCTCATGACCGATTTAAGATCAGCCCAAGTCTCAATAGGATACTCCAAATTCCTTCTTCTACTAGTCACTAACTGATCCCACCAAGCTATAGCATAATCTGTAAATTGAGTAACAATAAGCTTGACCTTCTTTTCCTCAGTACATCGATGGCAATCAAATATGAGATCAACCTGCTTTTCCCATTGCAAATAAGCTTCTGGATCTGATTTACCACGAAAATTAGGAATTTTTAGCTTGATGCTTCCCAAGCTCCTATCAATGACTTCATCATCACCTTGATTTCTACCATAGAAAGCATTATTATTCATCCTTCCTCTACCTCGACCAGTACCACGGCCTCCTCTACCTCCACCTCTATGTAGAGCTCCTCCAACCAGACTTGCATTATCATCCTCAAGCTCATTTTCATCTTCCAAATGTTCAGGCTGTTGCATTTGATTTCTGCCACCTCTTTGCCTCTCATTGCGCTTTGGTGTGGCTCTTTCAACATTTTGCAACCTCAAATCCATGCGCTCCAATGTTTCTGTTATGTTCTCCATAACATGGTATAAACGTGTAAATTCAGCTTGCTGCGCCTCACGCAATCGAGCTGGATCAATTTGAACTCCCCTGTCACTGTCATCTCGGCCAGACATTTTTCCTACAATAAAAGGTTAGAACAAAACAAATAAAAGGCCTCACAACACTCCCTCACGTGTGTTTACACTCAATAGATGGGGTTGGTCACTCGTGTTCCACTCAATATAATGTATTCACTCACGGCTTAGCTCACACCTCTCAAGCTAATTTCTTTTATGCTCTTAGGTGAATCACACTTTATGAAACAAATCAAATAGTCTTCCGTGTGTAGTATCCCAAGTCTGAAATTTTGAATGAATCACTAATGCAATTCGAATCAAAACAGCCCCTCAATGGTGAAAATTTCGTGACCAGAAATTATATTGATTCTAACCTATCCAGATTCGACCCTTATCACCTAAATAACAAGGAGAATGAAAAATTTTTGTTGAAGTGTTTTGTACTCTTTTTTTTTTTTGCTCCCTCTCACTATCTCTCTTGATGGGGCGACCTTAGTTCACACCAAACAAAACTTTTTCCCAATTAGGTAACAAGAACAAGATTGAATTTAGAGCACTTTGTTTGAAACTCGTAATTGAATCGGAATGAATAATTAAGAACAAGATTCGAATTTAGCACACTTTGTTGAATTTTGAATTCAAATCAGAATGATGAACAAGACCAAGATTCGAATTTAAAACACCTTTTCTTGAATTTTGAATTTTAGGTTTTATAATAATTTTTTTTTAATTTTTGAATTTGAAAGAAAGCAAAAATGATTCAAGGAACAAACAACTTAGACGATCAAGAAACAAAGAAAACGATTCAAGAATCAAGAACAAAGAAACATAACAAAAATAACAAGAGAAGAAACGAAAACGAAAATAACCCACAAAGAAAACATTTCAGAGGAACAAGGAAATAAGAGAACGAATTCAACAATTCAAGATCAAAGTAACGAAAACGAAAATAACAAGAGAAGAAACGAAAACGAATTTGATAGGGATAAAACCTGATCTAGATCGTAGGCTCTGATACCAAATGATACGGAACCTCCAAGAATAAGCCTGAGAACTCCTTGATGTCGAACCCCCAAAACATTAACTTGAAAACCCCTAGTCGAATTTGGTACAACCTCCAAAGAATAAAGGTTAGATTTCAGATTTCTTTGAATTGATCAGAGATCCAAGATGTCGAAACAAACTAGTTCCCAAAATTCCAGATTTGAAACACTCCACAAGAAAGTTGATCAAACTACTTGAATGTTTCTTAAGCATGTATTCAAGCAAGAACACAAAGATAAAAGCAAAATGGCTTTAGGTTATTAATTCGTCCAAAAACCAAAACTGATGTCTTACAACCCTAAATGAGATATAAATAGCTAAACCCTAATTAGGGTTATTAAGTAGCATTTGGTTTTCTAATCAAATTTTAAGAAATAATAAAGTAAACAAAGTTCTAATTTAATACAAAACAAACAGGGCCCTTACTTTTTAAATAAGCATAACTAGTGGGCCTTAATACATATTAACTACAAGCCTCATTCGTGAATTTCAACTTGTAGCAAGTTGTAATTGACTTCCTTTGGTCTTGTCTCCAAGCTTGTAATTCCTTGCAAACCATAGTTAGCCAAATTCACCAAATCTTGCAAATGGCAAATTAGTGCTTGCTGAATCTTTTTGGCTCGCGATCTAGTTATAGGACCTTGTGGCAGAATAATTGGATTGATGATCTCCTCAACTTGTTCCTCACGTCCTAACTCTTGCTCATCCTTGCGGTGTGCTGGTTGTTCCACAACAAGAGGACTTTTAAACTGGGAGCTAGAGTAGATTTTTGGACGATAACAAAAAGAAACATCAAGGCTAGATGAGGAAGATTAACAACACAAAACTCTACAAAGGTAGTGTACTCATTGTCTTTGCCAAAGCTCATCTAGAATCTAATTCAAATAATTTTGGTGGAGCCAACAAACGATGGTATGCTTTAAGTTAAATAAATTCTATATGTTTTGATTATTTTAAATATGGAATATGTTTGTTCTTCATCTAATTAAAGTTCTAGTAAGCCATGCATCTCCAGTTTTAATTCCTACTAGTTTTGATGATATTGTACTGTCACTCATATAAAATAAATTCAGTAATCTATTAGCTTAAGTTCTTTCGAGTGCATGATTATTTAGTCAATATATCCTCACAGTAACCTCATTAAAGTTTTTTCATATATCTTCATAGAAGTTTATTTCTTCTAAACTATAAAACTTCGATCCTATTTTCTAAACCCCAATTCATGTAAAATCTTAAGCTACAAACATTATTTTTTATAAATACCAAACCTTAATTTATTTCTTTCTAAAAACTCTCATTGCATGGTATTAGCCCTAAACCCTAATTTGATTAATAAAAAACCCTACTATTTTCCTAAAACTATAAAATCCTAATCAATTCTATTTTTCCAAATTCATTATAGTAGGCTAAATATTTCAAATAATAATAATAATTATATTAATCCCAAAATCCTAAATGTTAATTAAAAAATCCTAAATTGAGACGTAAACCTAAACTTGTATCTTTATTTGCTTTTTTTAAGTTAGAAGCATGTTTGTTATATATTTGGATTAATGGTTTATTTATATCTTCGATTTATATCTTTGATGATTGATTTATTTAATTTTAATGTTTGATTTATTTATTTTATCAAGGATGAATATTTTTTCAAATACTATTTGTTTATTAAAATTGTAAGAGGTATGTTTCCATGACTGGGTACCTGATTAATTAATTTTCATGTAATTTAAATTATTTTTATATTTTGGGATTAATGTAAAGGACATGTTTCCACCTTTTGGTGGATGTCCTATTTAGTTTTAGACATTGGATGATGTAAGGGCATGTTTCCATCCTCGGATGGGTGCCCATTTATTTATTTTGTTTGAATATTTCTTTGATTTTAATATAATGATGCTTTATTTTAATTATTGCATGTAGTATGGATAATATCATTATATTTAAGAATTTTATAATATTAAGACCTGAAAAGGAGGTCGATTCTAATGAACCAGGCATTGTGGGGGTGCTGAGCCATTTCTCACCTTCTCCACACGTACCCAACTTTTCGAACCCATTAGGAGGTTGGGGATTCCTTAGGAATCGAGTCATCCACCCCTTTCTTTTTCTCGGCCCGTCTAGGTGGCAATTCCATTTTCTCTGGGTTTAGGCTCGTGTTCTCTAAGGCCCTGAGCCTAATAGTGTCGAAGTCTCAAGAACCATTCCATCGGGAGTGAGGGAAAAAATCTTCGCTCACAGTGGCTACTCCACTGGGGATAAGTGAAGTTGATTCCATTGGTCTTTTTATTATTCTATTTTTTCTTATCATGATATTGTCCATTGCATCATTTAGATTGCATCGTGTGTGTGAGTTAGGATGCCCACGTTACCTGTGTTGTGTTATGTAAGGGATACCATACTTTACTCAAGGTATGGAGATCGAGCATGACATAACCACTCATAGCCATGTACCTTTTGGTATATACTTGCTATGGGAGTCTAAACCTTTCGACCCAAAGACTAAAGCTCATGTAATTGACCTAGCTACTTTTCTTAGATTTTACCCCAAATACATGTTGCTTGACTATGATTTTTTTATCTTGGTTTAAATCGTGGCTTATTTGGTTTGTTCTTTTTTCTAATATGACCTAATTATATTGTGAGCTCAAAAAAATTTTTCCTCTAAATCCAAAAAGACCAAAACTATTTTCAAAATTTTCAAAATGGTCTGTGGATATAAAATTTTTCCAAAACAAGCCAAAGATTCTTTTCTCATGTCCCAAATACAAAAGCCCAAAATCCATTTACAATGGGTTTAGAAACAAAATTATTTTCACAACCTTTTTTAAGAGCTTACGAATATTTAGGTCAATTATGGAAATACCAAAAATTAATTGTGAGCCTAGTTTATACTAAGAATTATTAATAATGGGCTTATTTTTGGCATGAATCATTAGTTACTTTTTTAAGTGAGAAATCTATTTGTAGTAAACCTCTTAATTTAGTTTTAATCCAAAATAGCATAAAAAATGCTCTAGTTGATTGGATAGATTAAAACCTAATTAACGAAAATTATCATGAACTGATTTCCATTTTTTAAAATATAACTATTGGTTGAAATGTCCGAGGGAATTATTCAAAAATAAGATACCCCATGTTGGTATTTTGTTATCCATATACCTAGGAAAAGAGACTTGCCATTCATGTGTGAAAGTTATAAGGTTGGAAGGGACGTCCTAGCTATCTTTATTTATTGTTTGTGTATACATGCATACAGGCATACATACATTTGCATCTCATATCATTGATCCTCTCTGGCTCACAGCCCTGGATTACAATAGTTCAAAAGCCTACAACAATCCCACCTACACTAATGACATTGAATCCAACAGTGACTCAATTACTTTCTCACCAAAAGTAATGGAGCCCGAACAAATTCAAAGAATGGTGGACGGCGCCCCCAATGCTAAAATGGAAGAACTAAAGGAGGCCCTGGCTGAGACCATGAAGAACCAATTGGCTGCAATTTTAGGACACAATGCCCGAGCATCTGCTAGCACCAAGAAGCCAAAGGACAAAGGGAAGGCTAAGGTTGGTGAAGTGGCTTTTGATGATGACAAGGTAGTCATCGATGATGATGATGACTGTGCTCAATACTTCCAAGATCCTCAAGACAAGAAGAAAGGACCAAAGGTTGTTGAAAGATCAGCTGTGGAGAAAACTAAAACTTCTAATGTTGAGAAGCTAATTCCCAATTTGGAAAAGAAGTTTAAAAAGAAGCTGAAAACTGAAGAAATGTCGGAGGTAGACAAGTTGTTCGAACAAGATGAGGAGGTCCCTTATAAGTTCAAGATGCCTTCCTTCGCTAGGTACAATGGTATAGGAAATCCTCACTTGCATGTTAAGCAGTACATCACTGCCATGTAGTCTGCTAGAGCTACTAAGGCTCAAACTCTAAGGTACTTCATACTTTCATTGGACCCTATTGTCCAGAATTAGTTCAACACCTTAGAGGATAGTACTCAAAAAGTTGGGATTTATTATACAAGGCTTTCATTCAATAATATGGGTACAATGTCGAGCTGGAAGTTACCTTAATGGAAGTTGAATCCATTAGACAAAGACCAAATGAGAATTTTGTTGATTATATATAAAGAGATGGAGAAATAAGGCTACTTTGCTCAAGAAGAGGCCTGATGAGTCAGATCAAATTAGGATGATTATGAGAGGGGGTGTTGCCTAGTCTTCATAAAAAGATGTCTCATAAACTTATTAGGAATTTCAAAGATCTTCTCCAAGTTGGTCTACAAATTGAAGAATGGGAAAGGGAGAAGAACCACTTTTCAGCAAGAAGGAATGAGAAAGGGAATTACTAGTTGGGTAATCAAAGCATGCAAAAGGAAGTTGATGATAATGCAACTGGTCAAGGAAATAGAAGACAGTTCTCAGAATTGGGAAAGCTGCTGTCTTGTGTTCTCAATAGGTTACAAAAGAAGGGATTATTGCAACCCCTGACTCCTTGTCCTTTGCCTAATCCTCTTCCACCTAACTTTGATGTTAAGGCATTTTGCCAATTCCATCAAAGGCCTGGACATGAAACGGATAACTGTATGAGGTTAAGGCATGAGATCCAGAATTTAATTGATAGTGAAAAGTTACCTGAGCCCGATAAGCCCAATACCAAAAGCAATCCTCTACCTAGGTTCAACAGAGTGCCACCACCAGCAACTTTCATGGTAGGAGGAGGATTAGAGGAAGATCTTGTCTTATCCTCTTTTCAAGATGGGAATATTGAATATGTGAAAAGAGAAGAAGCTTAACTCAATAAACTTCCCTTGGCTTGTTTGGTTTTTTGTTTTATTTTCTTTATTTGGTGTTTTATATAACAATCATGTTTTTCAAATTTAAAGTTACTTGAATAAATTGTTTTCATCAAAATTTTTGTTGATATTTGTTCATTTTGGTACTCAACCAGTGATGAATCTAACTTGATATTTATAAATTAATATATCTAGGCATCATGATTTGAATGACTTTACTAGATGAGTGAATTGTTCTATAACATTGAGCTGTATATGCTTACTTAGAGAGAGCTCCTGCATAATGACCTTTGTCTAGATCCTAGTCAGTCTTAGAACATGCTTTGACAAAATTTCTAGATGGAATTGAACTCTGCTTATTTTAGGGAGAGATGATCTAGGCATTGTTTGGTAAGCCAACAACTAGTATCCACCTTATTAAATATCAATCCCTAGTTGTCCCTTTGAACCTTTATGAGATTTTAGCTTTCTCTTTATTAATTTATAAGCCCAATGACCTGCCCTGAGCTGTTGTTATACTTTTGACAAATCTAATGATCACTAAGGTGAAGAGACAAGAAGATAAAAGAAAGGAATGCATAGTCAAGACCATATGGATAGTTGAAGTTCCCAAGACCATAAGGGTAATTGAAGTTTACCTAATATTAGACCTAATATCTCCAATTTATTAAGATGACATCAGGACAACAAATGATTTATCCTTGTTGAAATAAGACTCACTCCACTCTACTCATCCATAAATAGAAGTATAGAATGGTGCAAGTGAGAAAATTCTTTTGGAGCTAAGATCCAACATAAAAAAAGAATAAAAGAATAAAAGAAAAAAGAAAAGATAAAGAGAGAAAAAGCAAAAAAAAAAAAGGTCCTGAGTTTGTGCGAAATCAAAAGGAAAAGAAAATACAAATGGCAGTCCAGAAAGCGCATCGAGTTTTCCTTTACCTAAACTAGTATAAGGCAAAGACAATTTGACTTGAATTGGTCCAACCAACCAAAATCAGAAAGGTAGGAGAAAGGTCATCTAGTTCTTGAAGGCCCTATACTTGACAGTCCCACAGAAAAGAAGGACAAAATGATGAATAAGCCAAAAAAAATAAATACAAAAAAATACAAAAAATAATAATACAAAAAATAATAATACAAAAAAAAGAAGAAAGAAAAAGAAAAAGAAAAAAATAAAAAAGAAAATAAAACCCAAAACGGTTCAGAAAGCCAATCGAGTTCTCTTTTACCTAAAGCGGCAAAAGGCTTCCATTTGGTTTATAAGGACAGTTTCACTTAAATTGGTTCAACCCAACCAAAGGTTTGATCAAAATTAGAGAAAAAGGGGAAAAGACCATCTAGTTTTTGAAAGTCTTGTACTTGACAATCCTACAGGAAAGAAGGATAAAATGATAAAATTATCAAAGAAAGGGAAGAGTAAGAAAAATAAAGAGAAATAAAAGAGAAAAGAAGAAAAAAATGAATTTGGGTACCAAACTTTTTATAAAAGCAAAGACTGTCCCAATAAAGATCTAGATTAACGCCAAGAAGATAGAAGAATGTTCAAAGCTCTATCTTTTTATGCTCCCAATTGTCTAAAGTTCCAACAACAAATTTGTGGTGTGAAGGTTTGTCAGCAGTATCACATCAGCTCCAGCTCAAAGATGGCTTTCATTTAACCCGTGTCCCTTATAGACTTCGCTTCAAGCCTATTAAAGACTTGTTGATCTCTCTTGGTAGGTAGAGTCTATTAGTGGAGATAATTCGAATAAGCATGCATATGAGATAGCCAATATTCAAAATCAATGAAAACTTTGGCCAAGTAATGTGCATGTGCAATAGTTCTTGCGCAAATAGAAATGATTCTCAAGTTTAGTACAGTAACTAAGGTTGTCATATTATAAATATGTTAATTTGGAAAGTCGAGTCCTGAGGTATAATGACACTAATTTGACAAAGCCAAAATAAGATTTTAAGATTTAAAAAAAAAAAGAAGAAAAAAGTGTTTTTGTCATACCAAACCTTCAAGTTAAGGGAAGTATGTTACATGATCAAACCTCGAAGGACACAATGGGCAAAGGAAATGATTATTGGCAAGGTTATGAAGAAGTTACCAATAGACATGCTGAATCCTAATTTGAAACGGATGTATCTCTGCTGCTTAGGCCTCACCACTCATGTTTTCAACATCTTGAAGATAAAATCCATAAGTGCAAAGTCTTTTGTCATTCTAATGCAAGGCCTGAAAGTGAATTTGAAAGGAACCAATGAAAACACTTCAGCATATCACCTCAGTCTGTGAGTTGATGAAATCACTGTAAGTATTATTTATGCATACCATGCATACATAAACATATCGTATTACATATTATTTGTCAAAGTGAACAGCAAACACCCTGTGAAGTAAAGAATCAAAAGAAGATATTGAATAAGGAGGCATGGAAGGCCCATTGCTTGAGGAAGCTCCAGTCATTTTGCAAAAGAAAGAAGAAACGCATGCTTGTGTGAAGAACCAGACGAAATACAAACATCAATCAGAGCCTGCATGGGAAAAACCATCGGTTTAAGCCTACACAGGGGGCAAAGTTTCTCCTTTCAAATTCTTGAGTTTATACATGTACAAAATATTTTCAAACTCACTTTCAATATTTTTCCACGCAGGAGGCAATGAAAAGATATAAAGGGGCCAGCTAAAAAATGACTGATTTTTTTGCAAAAGTGCAAAGGAATGGAACATTAGAACTATCAAAAGAATGAAGATGCAAAAGACAAAAGATTAGTCTAGCTAGAAGAGCTGAAGCTAATATAGGATAAAAGTTCAAAAGGATGAAGATCCATTTCAAAGGGTAAAGACCTGATTTCCAATGGTGAAGACTCGATGCCAAGTATGAAGATCCAATTTCAAGGGTAAAGGCCCGATCTCCAAGGATGAAGATCTAAGGTCCAAGGATAAAGATGCACTTTTGGTGGATAAAGACCCAAAATCCATTAAAGAATGTAATAGCCAGAATAGCCAGAATTCTCAACTAATAAAAGGTCAATCGAATCTAATCTCGGGTCCAAGTACCCAATCAAATCTAGTCTAGGGTCCAAGTACCCAAATCAAATTTAATCTTGGGTCCAAGTACCCAAATCCAATTTAGTCTCGAGTCCAAATATCCAAATAAAATTTAGTCTTGGGTCCGAGCACCCAAATTCAATTCAGTCTCAAGTCCAAGTATCCAATCTCGGGTCCAAGTACCCAAATCAAATTTAGTCTCGAGTCTAAGCACCCAATCTCGCGTCCAAGTACCCAAATCAAATTCAGTTTCTTGTCCAAGTACCTAGTCTCGGGTCTAAGTACTTAGTCTCGAATCCAAGTACCCAAATTTAATTTAGTCTCGGGTCCAAGTACCCAGTCTTGTGTCTAAGTATCCAAATCCAATTCAGTCTCGGGTCTAAGTACCCAGTCTTGGGTCCAAGTATCTAAATCCAATTCAGTCTTAGATCCAAGTACCCAATTCAGAATTTAGTCTCGGGTCCAAATACCCAGTCCCGGTTTAAGTACCCAAATCTTTTTTGGATTAATAACCCAAACCATTTTCAACCTCGGGTTGAGAACCTATCATCATCCAAAATCTGCTCATATGTTTCTTTTCACTCTCTTCTACTAAAGTCTCAGATCGTTCAAGTAGGGGCAAACTATAGACCTTTGATTTTGGTCCTAACTTGTCCGTTGCTTGAGTTATAAACCTTTTGATTATATGGTACAATGGTGGAACCTTTAAA
This sequence comes from Garcia nutans, assembly GCA_947685225.1. Lineage (NCBI taxonomy): Eukaryota > Viridiplantae > Streptophyta > Magnoliopsida > Malpighiales > Euphorbiaceae > Garcia > Garcia nutans. The sequence continues at coordinate 40,636,380 of CANTUV010000024.1, forward strand.
ACCCTAAAGAGCTTTGTTTTAAAGATTCGATTGGATCTAATTCGATGTTAGGACATTTGGGGGTGTGTTGAGGCAAACCGGCTCCTCCAATTCAATATAGGACAGCCCATATCAAATTGGGATGCCCCAATTCGATATGCAATTTGATATGGGATAGTCCCGTATCAAATTGGGACTCTCCCAATTCGATATTCCAATTTGATATGGGACCTTTAATATATCAAATTTAAGGTCCCATATCGAATTGGGAGTCCAATTTGATATGGGATAGTCTCCATATTGAATTGGAGCCTTCCTAATTCATTATGGACTTATGTTTTGACGGGTTTGCTTGGTTTGAGTCAGATATGTCTCGATTTAATATGTGGTTTTAATTCGATATGGATCAGAGAGGATCCATTTTTAAAATTGAAAACTCCCACGACTTTTAACCTAATGCTTGCATGTTCTTATAAATACAAACTTTAAACCGAGAAAGAGGCAGCAAGAATTAGGAACTTTCAACAAAGGGCAACCTTCATGGACCTTATTACAAAATAAGAATGGAAAAGGAAGTGTATCATGTGAGACAAATTTGAGTTTGGAAAAGAAAATCATAATCCATGTCGATTTCAATTGATTGAATTCACCATGGACACTGTTTAAGTTAAAAAAGAGGTGTCAGAAAAGTGAAGAAAAAAAGAAGTCAAAAGAAAACGCAATTATTATTTATTTGAGTATTATTACATGTACATTAATAAACAAATCACAATATCAGTGAGAAGGACGAGGCAGTCTATAATCAAATAATGCCCCAAAAAATTCATCCCTTGAAAAAGGAGGAGGAATCTAGCTGTCATTTGTCAAGGATCTCCTTAACATCACCAGGATCTCTGAAGCCTTGGAACCAAAAGTCTCGAAAGTTATGCTTTGACCTTTCGTATGGATCTTTGAATTGAGGGCATTTTGATGACTAGCATCCAACTCTCAATGATTGGCAGCTAACTCTTCTTGTAACTTCCTATTTTGTTCCTCAAGCATCCGTTGTGAGCCAAAAAAGAAAAAGATAAGGACATGCACAATCATGCATCCATATAGCAGAAATCAACATAAAATAGGATTACAGACTAGGTAATTCAAGTCGAAGCCTTAAGGATAGGTGATGAGGAAACTATAAGCAAGCTTGATGAATCTACACAAGGCAGCAAATATGTTGATGATATCATTATGCCAAGTGGACCAATCACAAGATCACAATCAAAGAAACTCCAGCACGTGTACCAACACTTCATTCAAAGGTGGATTAATGAAAAGGGAAACCAACTTGTACTGAATATGATGGATCATGAAGAGAAAGTCAAAAACTCACCAAGAAGCATGAAGAATCTGCCCATAAGTATGGTGATGGGCATTATCACGAATTTGGAATATAATATTGATGTGGTTTAGTGCTAGTGTGACTAGACACATGTGAACCAACACCAAAATGCATGTAGAATCTGCCCATCAATGTTGTCAGAATTATGGGCAGTAATTTAGGTTATATTATTGATGTGGATGAATAATTAATGCTATTATGACTAGATACATGTAAACCTAGACTTTTAAGCCATTAGTTCTTCTTTTCCAACTATATAGGGAGGGGAAAAAGAACTCAAGAGGGTGACTACGAATTTCCAGTTTATACTGGATGTAATTGATGTGTTTTCAAGTTTGAGAGGTTTTCTTCTTATTCTTGTTGCATGAAGAATTGGTTCTAACTTATCAAGTCTGACTTGTGGCGTTTAAATCAATTCATTCCTTCATCCCAATCACCCAAGTTCTCAATTACAGGTTAGTTGTGGGTTTGGTAGGGAGGATTTGTTTCTGAGTTCTAAGATTCTATGCTAGATGTGTATGTGGGGTTCTTGATGTAATATTTGATCCATGGGTTCCGCATTAATAGGACGACATATCAACATAAGGGGTTGTAGCCATAAGAGGAGCGAATAGAGAAAATTGGAGTTGAATAGGAGAAGCATAATCAAATGAACCAGAAACCTACAATATTCATAAAGAGTTGGAAAAAATTAAGAAGAAATAATTGTGGAAAATATATTTGCAATTACCTAAAAAGTGCTGGTTCTGGAATCACCATAAGGATGGGAGGAGGACTCTCCCCTCTCATCCTCTTCTTCTTCTTATTCTTCTTCTTTCTCCTTCTCCTCTTCCTCTTCTTTTTCTTCTTCTTCAAGAAGTCCTCAGACACCAGCAGGAGAAACTTAAAAATTCAAAAGTTGATTATGGATAAATTAGACGTATGACTCACAAGGTGATAGAAGGTAAGATTCAACACCATATCCATTCCGAGCACGCACACAAAAGTTTTTTTATCATGGATGTGATGTCCAAGGTGTATGTTGGAATATCCCTAGGAACCCTCCATTGCTCAAGGCCAAGAAACCAATTATACACCCTTTCACCAAGAAACTAGCCACTAGAACCTGGACCGGCAATGTCTCTATGAGAAGTTTTATAAGGGCAATGTAGCATTCATTGATGGAGTCTACTTGGCGCACTCACTAAGCTTCCATCAAGTAACATCTACATACAAAATTACAAAGAAAGTTATGTTAATTTCTTCATAGATTTGAATAGATAATAATTTTCTTTTTACCTAATCCTAGGTCAAGCGACTCAAGTGATAGCGTTGAGAATGCACATAGTGAGAGCTGACCAACACCGTATGACCTGATAACCAAAAGTTTAACCTCAGATACCCAACCCTTTGTTGAGAAATACAAAGTACCTTCACAAGATTGTGCTTATATGCCCAAACCTACAAAGACAATGAAGGTCATATTCATGCCAACCCATTATTTTAATCAATAAAGGGCAGGAATTAATACCTTGGCAACAACCATGAAGCCGATAAATGATCTTTTCCTTCGAAAAAGCTTGTCGAGCCTGTGGAACATGCTAGAACGACCAGCCTTATAATGCCTCAATTTTGTTAAACTATTTATATACATTAATTGGTAGGGCTGAGGGAGATTTAGATGAGAGAGATATGTAAAATATAAGAGAAATATAACTACCATATAAATTATTAATAATGAGAAAGGTAAAGAGGTAAAAAGTCAAAAGTGGTAAAAAAGTTAAGATATAAAATAATGATATTGTAGACCCTTGATTTCCTTTTGATTATATGGTACAATGGTGGAACCTTTAAAACCCTAAAGAGGTTTGTTTTGAAGATTCGATTGGATCTAATTTGATGTTAGGGCATTTGGGGGTGTGTTGAAGTCAAACTGGCTCCTCTAACTCAATATAGGATAGCCCATATTGAATTGGGATGCCCCAATTTGATATGGGATAGGCTCCATATCGAATTGGAGCCTTCCTAATTCGATATGGACTTATGTTTTGATGGGGTTGCTTGGTTTGAGTCTGATATGGTCTTGGTAATTCGATATGGATCAGAGAGGATCCATTTTTAAAATGGAAAACTCCCATGACTTTTAACCTAATGCATGCATGTTCTTATAAATACAAACTTTAAACTGAGAAAGAGGCAGCAACAATCAGAAACTTTTAGAAAAGAGCAGCCTTCACGGACTTCTAACTTAAACAGACTTTTGAACTCCAGCAACCTTCAGCAAGAGGACTTTTAAATTGGGAGCTAGCGTAGACTTTTGGATGGTAACAAAAAGAAACAGTAAGGCTAGACAAGGAAGATTAACAACACAAAACTCTACAAAGGCAGTGTACTCATTGTCTTTGCCAAAGCTCATCTAGAATCTAATTCAAATATTTTTAGTTGAGCCAACAAACGACGGTATGCTTTAAGTTAAATAAATTATATATGTTTTGATTATTTTAAATATGGAATATGTTCATTTTTTTTCTAATTAAAGTTCCAGTAAGCCATGCATCTCCGGTTTTAATTCCTGCCAGTTTTGATAATATTGTACTGTCACTCATATAAAATAAATTCGGTAATTTGTTATCTTAAGTTCTTTCAAGTGCATGATTATTTAGTCAATATATCCTCACAGTAACCTCATTAAAGTTTTTTCATATATCTTCATAGAAGTTTATTTCTTCTAAACTACAAAACTTCGATCCTATTTTCTAAACCCTAATTCATTTAAAATCTTAAGCCACAAACATTATTTTTTATAAATACCAAACCCTAATTTATTTCTTTTTAAAAACCCTCATTGCATGGTATTAACCCTAAACCCTAATTTGATTAACCAAAAACCCTACTATTTTCTTAAAACTATAAAATCCTAATCAATTCTATTTTTCAAAATTCATTACAATAGGCTAAATATTTCAAATAATAATAATAATTGTATTAATCCCAAAACCCTAAATGTTAATTAAGAAATCCTAAATTGAGATGTAAACCTAAACTTGTATCTTTATTTTCTTTATTTAAGTTAGAAGCATGTTTGTTATATGTTTTGATTAATGGTTTATTTATATCTTCAATTTATATTTTTGATGATTGATTTATTTAATTTCAATATTTGATTTATTTAATTTTTCAAGGATGAATATTTTTTCAATTACTATTTGTTTATTAAAATTGTAAAAAGTATGTGATACGAACCAGCCACGAGGTAAGGATCCATTGGTGCTTCCAAATGGGCCATTGACTAGGAGCAGAGCTAAGAAGTTTGGAGCAACTATGGGATTGCATATTCAAGATCAAATTTCAAAGGAAGTGACTGAAATGGCAATGAAAAAGTGCACAATAGAGCTTGAAGAAGGCACACCAAAGCTGATTATGATGCTTAGTGTGGAAGCTAAAGGCTAGCAAGAAAGGTTCAACGTGCAAGAAAGGTCCAACATGCAAGAAAGGTCCATGGGGGTTCATATAAAGCCTTGGGAAGTAATTTAAGGCCCATGGACAGCCCAAATAGTGTGGGGCGTGTTCTTATGTTGAAGGGATTTAGTTTGGTTGTTTCCATACTTTATATTTTCCTTAGTGGATTAGGATTTTGTTTCCATACTTTATATTTTCCTTAATGGGTTAGGATTTTGACTTTGTAGCTTTCCTTTTCCCATTAGAATTAGGGTTTCGTATTTATGTGTGCCTTTTAGTATAAATAGGGCCTTATTTTTCTTGTAAGGGGACTTTTGACATATTATTATTAAAGATTTTTGAATTCTTCTACAAGTTCTTCTTGTGAATTTTCGTGTGAGAGAGATTAGAGTGAATTCTTTAATTCTTTCTTTCCATCAAGAATTAGGTTTACTTATCAACGAGAGTTGTGGCGTTTTCCTTTTTCTTACCAACTAAATCCTTCAATCATAGTGAGTTCGCATCTCTTTATAGGCGTTGGGTTCCTTAGGAGGTGATTATCAAGTTTCAAGGAGTTCTCTACCATTGTTATACATTGGGTTTGCTGCCATCATTGCTAAGTGTTCGTGTCAGGTAAAGAGAATGTAGTGGCTGATGCGTTGTCGCGAAGGTATGTTTTACTTAATTCTCTTAGTGCTAGATTATTGGGTTTTGAGCATATTAAGGAATTATATGTTAGTGATGTGGATTTTGGTGACATATATAATTCGTGTAGAGATGTGGCTATTTCAAAAGACTTTCATTTGTTTGATGGTTTCTTGTTTAAGAGAAATAGATTGTGTATTCCTAAGTGTTCTATGAGAGAGTTGTTAGTTAAGGAAGCACATGGAGGAGGTTTGATGGGTCATTTTTGGGTAAGTAAGACCTATGATGTGTTGATAGAACATTTTTATTGGCCTGGTATGAAACATGATGTGCATAAAGTTTGTGAGCATTGCATAACATGTAGAGAAGCTAAGTCTAGGATGAAACAACCTGGTTTGTACACGCCATTACCTGTTCCTAATGGACCTTGGACTGATTTGTCTATGGATTTTGTGCTTGGATTACCTAAAACTAGGAGAGGTCGTGATAGTATATTTGTTGTGGTTGATAGATTTAGTAAAATGGCTCATTTTATACCATGTCATAAAACTGATGATGCTAAATTGATTGCTGATTTGTTCTTTAAAGAGGTTGTTCGTTTGCATGGCATACCCAAAAGCATTATTAGTGATAGAGATGTTAAGTTTTTGAGTCATTTCTGGCGTGTTTTATGGGGAAAATTGGGGACTAAGTTGTTGTTTTCTACTACTTGCAATCCTCAAACCGATGGTCAAACTGAGGTTGTGAATCAAACATTGATTACTTTGCTTAGGGCAGTGATAGAAAAGAATATTAGGATGTAGGAGGATTGTTTACCATTTTGTGGAGTTTGCTTATAATAGGGCTGTTCATAGCACTACTAATTGTTCTCCATTTGAAATTGTTTATGGTTTTAATCCACTTACTCCTTTGGATATTTTGCCATTGCCATCTAATGATTTTGTGAGTGTTGATGCTAGCTCAAAGGCAGATTTTGTGAAGAAGTTACATAAACAGGTTAAGGAAAGGACTGAAAGGCAAAATGCTAAAGTAGCTTCTCGAGTGAATAAAGAAAGGAAGCCAATGATTTTCCAGCCTGGTGATTGGGTTTGGGTTCATTTTCGCAAAGAACGGTTTCCACACCAAAGAAAGTCCAAGTTAAACCCACGAGGAGATGGTCCTTTTCAGATACTTGAAAGGATTAATGACAATGCATATAAAGTGGATTTGCCAGGTAAGTATAATGTAAGTGCTTCCTTTAATGTTGCTGATTTAAGTCCTTTTGATGTAGGTGATGCTTTTGATTCGAGGATGAATCCTTTTGAGGAGAGGGGAAATGTTGTGGAACAACCAGCACACCACAAGGATGAGCAAGAGTTAGGACGTGAGGAACAAGTTGAGGAGATCATCAATCCAATTATTCTGCCACAAGGTCCTATAACTAGATCGCGAGCCAAAAAGATTCAGCAAGCACTAATTTGCCATTTGCAAGATTTGGTGAATTTGGCTAACTATGTTTTGCAAGGAATTACAAGCTTGGAGACAAGACCAAAGGAAGTCAATTACAACTTGCTACAAGTTGAAATTCACGAATGAGGCTTGTTTTAGTTGTTTAGCCCTGTTTTATTATTTAGTTATTTTAAACATGTGTTATTTAGTTATGGTGGGACCATGTTATGTTTTTAATGGGTGGTCCTATATGTTTAAGACTGGGGCCTTATTTAATTAAGTATTTCCTTATTGGGTTAGGATTTTATGTTATGAAAAGGCTATAAATATGCCTTAGATGAATTAGGGTGGAGTTTTTTTATTTTTGGGGGACGAATTAATAACCTAAAGCCGATTTGTTTTTATCTTTGTGTTCTTGCTTGAATACATGCTTAAGAAACATTCAAGTAGTTTGATCAACTTTCTTATGGAGTGTTTCGAATCTGGGATTTAGGAACTAGTTTGTTTCGACATCTTGGATCTCTGATCAATTCAAAGAAATCTGAAATCTAACCTTTATTCTTTGGAGGTTGTGCCGAATTTGACTAGGGGTTTTCAAGTTAATGTTTTGGGGGTTCGACATCAAGGAGTTCTCAGGCTTATTCTTGGAGGTTCCTAACGCAGACCCTTAGCAACGATGGCAGCAAACCCAACGTATAACAATGGTAGAGAACTCCTTGAAACTTGATAATCACCTCCTAAGGAACCCAACGCCTATAAAGAGACGCGAACTCACTATGATTGAAGGATTTAGTTGGTAAGAAGAAGGAAAACGCCACAACTCTTGTTGATAAGTAAACCTAATTCTTGATGCAAAGAAAGAATTAAAGAATCCACTCTAATCTCTCTCACACGAAAATTCACAAGAAGAACTTGTAGAAGAATTTGAAAAATTTTATTAATTGTTGTATGTCAAATTTGGCCTAATAGTGCCCTTAAATAAGGGTTACAAAATTCCTAATTGCATATGGAAAATTAAGACTAAAACATTCCTAATTGCATAAGGAAAACATTCCTAATTGCATAAGGAAAAACATTCCTAATTGCATAAGGAAAACATAAAGTAATCCTAATCCAATAAGGAAAATATAAAGTAATCCTAATCCAATAAGGAAAATATAAAGTAATCCTAATCCACTAAGGAAAATATAAAGTATGGAAACAACCAAACTAATCCCTTCAATATAAGAAATGCCCCACACTATTTGGGCTGTCCATGGGCCTTAAATTACTTCCCAAGGCTTTATATGAACCCCCATGGACCTTTCTTTAGCTAGCCTTTAGCTTCCACACTAAGCATCATAATCAGCTTTGGTGTGCCTTCTTTAAGCTCTATCTCCATCTTCTTAAATGATAATTCTTGAAGCTCTTTGGAAATCTCTTCTTGAATATGCAAAGCCATACTAGCTTGATATCTCTTTGCCTTGCTCCTAGTGATTGGTCCACTTGCTAGCTTCAAGGGATCCTTTCTTGCATCATTCTCCCCCTCTTCAAAAAGATTTGTCCTCAAATCTGCATCATCAAAAGGAGAAAGATCACTTACATTGAAAGTAGCACTAACATTATACGTACCTGGTAAGTCGATCTTGTAGGCATTGTCATTAATCTTCTCCAGCACTTGGAATGGGCCATCTACCCTTGCTTGCAACTTGTTCTTCCTTTGGTTAGGAAACCTCTCTTTTCGAAAATGTACCCAAACCCAATCTCCTACTTGAAACTTCATCTCACGTCTCCCTCTATTTACAGAATCAGCATATCTCTTGTTCCTTTTCTCAATATTTGCCCTTGCTTTCTCATGCATCTCTTTCACCAATTTAGCTTTCTTCTCACCATCTAAACTAACAAGCTCATGAGAAGGCAAAGAAACAAGATCCAAAACTGTTAGTGGGTTAAAACCATAAACAAGCTCAAAAGGTGAATATCCTGTAGAAGAATGAATAGCACGATTATAAGCAAACTCAATAAATGGCAAACAATCTTCCCAAGAACTCAAATTTTTACCCACTAAAGCTCTCAACATGGTACCTAAAGTTCTGTTTACTACTTCTGTTTGTCCATCCGTTTGAGGATGACAAGTGGTGGAAAATAACAACTTGGTACCTAACTTTCCCCAAAGCATACGCCAAAAGTGAGATAAAAACTTGGTGTCTCTATTAGAAACTATGGATTTTGGTATCCCATGAATTCGAACCACCTCCCTAAAGAAGAGTTCGGCCACTAAACTAGCATCATCACTCTTATGACATGGGATAAAGTGTGCCATCTTACTAAACCTATCAACAACCACAAATATTCTATCTCTCCCCCTCTTAGTCCTTGGTAATCCTAAAACAAAGTCCATACTAATGTCCATCCAAGGAGAACTAGGAACGGGTAATGGCATATACAAACCATGAGGCATAGACTTAGACTTAGCCTGCTTACAAGCCAAACAAGCCTTACAAATCCGAATTACATCCCTTTTCATATTTGGCCAATAAAAGTGTTCATTTAGCATGTCTAAAGTCTTATCAACTCCAAAATGCCCCATCAAACCCCCACAATGTGATTCTAATACTAGCAAATCTCTCATAGAACATCTAGGCATGCATAATTTCGAACCTTTAAACAAAAATCCATCATGTCTATAGAAAGAATTAAAAGCACCATGCTCACAAGCATCATAAACATTGCCAAAATCAGAATCACCAACATATAAGTCCTTTATACATTCAAATCCAAGCAATTTAGTACTCAAAACATTAAGTAAAGCGTACCTCCTTGAAAGTGCATCTGCCACTACATTTTCTTTACCTTGCTTGTATTTGATCACATAAGGAAACTTCTCAATCTTCATAACCCATTTTGCATGTCTTTTATTCAACTTGCCTTGCCCTCTCAAATGCTTCAATGATTCATGGTCTGAATGGATCACGAATTCCTTGGGCAGCAAATAATGCTCCCATACTTCCAATGCTCTCACCAAAGCATATAGCTCCTTGTCATAAGTTGAATAATTCAGCTTTGCTCCATTAAGCTTTTCACTAAAGTATGCAATGGGCTTCTTCTCTTGCATCAAAACAGCTCCAATACCTACACCAGAAGCATCACATTCAATTTCAAAAGTAGAATCAAAGTTAGGTAAAGCTAAAACGGGTGTAGTAGAAAGCTTCTCTTTTAAAGCATCAAATGCTTCTTGTTGCTCCTTGCCCCAAACGAATCCCACTTCTTTCTTGATTATGCTAGTCAAGGGGGCTGCCAATGTAGAGAAATTAGGGACAAATCTCCTATAGAAGCTTGCCAATCCGTGAAAACTCCTCACTTCTGTCACACTTGAAGGATTCGGCCACTCTTGGATAGCTTTCACCTTCTCTTGATCAACTTCAATTCCCTGCATACTTACAACAAAACCAAGAAAAACAACCCTATCTAGACAAAAAGAACACTTCTTAAGCTTAGCATAAAGGTTTTGCTCCCTAAGGATTTCAAGCATTTTCCTAACATGTTCAACATGTTCTTCCTCAGTTTTGCTATAAATCAGAATATCATCAAAGTAAACTACCACAAACTTACCTAAATAAGCTCTCAAAACATGGTTCATTAATCTCATGAAAGTACTAGGTGCATTAGATAAACCAAAAGGCATAACTAACCATTCATACAAACCATATTTCGTTTTGAAGGCAGTCTTCCATTCATCTCCAGGCTTCATACGAATTTGATGATAACCACTCATAAGATCAATCTTTGTGAAATATTTTGCCCCATGCAATTCATCCAACATGTCATCAAGTCTAGGAATGGGATGTCTATACTTCACAGTAATCTTGTTCACAGCCCTACAATCAACACACATCCTCCAAGAACCATCTTTCTTGGGTACTAATAAGACTGGAACGACACAAGGACTAAGGCTTTCGCGAACCAAGCCTTTCTCCAAAAGCTCTTCAACTTGTCTTTGCATCTCTTTTGTCTCCATAGGATTGCTCCTATATGCTGGCCGGTTTGGAATTGTAGAACCGGGTATGAAGTCAATTTGATGTTCAATCCCTCTTAATGGCGGCAAACCACTAGGAAGGTCTTCAGGAAACACATCCTCAAAATCCTGCAACAAAGACACAAAACTAGAAGGTAAAGAATCAAGAGATTCTTTACTGTCAGCAAGTAACGATTCTTTATACATAATAATGAGCACAGGCTGCCCTATATCTATCTCTCTTGCTCTTGCATAAAAAGTATGTTTTGCTTTTTCTCCTTGCTTATTTTCTCTCACCAATGGGCCATTTATTTGTTTGCTTACTTTCTTTTGACTCTCGGCCTCTTTTCCCTTTCTGCACTCATTCACTTTATTATTTTCTCTTTCCCTACCCTTTGAATTACCCTTGGGTGTTGAAGAAACATCATTGGCCAAATTTGAACCCCCTTGGTTCTTACTGGCTGAAACTTCTTTCTCCCTCTCTAGCATCCTCTTTTGATCTTCATACACCTCTTGAGGTGATAATGGTGCTAGAACAACCTTCTTTCCTTCATAAGTAAAGGTATACTTATTAGAAAAGCCATCATGTTGTGCCCTTCTATCATGCTGCCATGGTCTTCCTAATAGCAAATGTCCAGCTTGCATTGGCACTACATCACACAAAACCTCATCTTTATACCACCCAATGGAGAATGGTACCTTGACTTGCTTCAACACTTTTACTTCCCCAGCGTCATTGAACCAATGCAACTTGTAAGGATTGGGATGTTTAAAACAAGTTAACCCCAATTTATCCACCATTGTAGTACTAGCAGCATTGGTACAACTTCCACCATCAATGATAAGTGTACAAACCTTACCATTCACCAAACACCTAGAGTGGAAAAGATTCTCCCTTTGATCCAAGCCTTCTTCCTTGACTTGAATATTCAAGGCTCTTCTAGTAACAAGCATCTCTCCATGTTCAGCATTCAAGACTTGATTCTCCCAAGCCTCTTCATCATATTCGGCCCTATCACCATATTCGGCCTCCTCTTCTTCTTCATGTTCAGATTCTGATTCAATTTCCCCTTCATGGGTAGCAATCATCACCCTCTTATTCGGACATTGAGAGGCAATGTGTCCACTTCCCAAACACTTGTAGCATTTAATTTCCCTACTTGGAGTAGGTCTAGAAGGTGTTTCCTTGGCTGTTTTTGCATCCCCATCATTCGGCTTCTTGAAATTAGGTTTGTAGGAAGAATTCTTTTGGAAAGAACCCTTGTAATCCCCTTTATAGGAACCTCCACTTGAACTTGAACCCTTGAAGTTTGAAAAATTTCCACTAGCTTTAGAGTAGCCAGTTTTCGAAATAGCTTTATTCTTCAATCTTCTCTCTATCTTCATGGCCTTTTGAACTAACTCTTCCATTGTGTTGAATTCATACATCTCCAATTCATTGGCTATGTTCAAATTCAATCCCCCAAGAAATCGTGACATCTTCTTGTCTTCATCTTCATCATCTACCCTTTCGGCTGCTTCTAGGGCTTCAAGATTTCCTTGCCCTTCTCTCCTAAGCACTCTTCTAGCTCGCATTATGGGATTTGGATGTGCGGCTGGCTGCCCTTGTTGCATTTGTTGTACTTGCCGTGCTGCATTCTCTTGCAATCTAGTATCCATCATCTCCATTCGACCAAGCATTGCTGCCAAAGTCTCATTAAGCCTAGCCAAGCTTTCGGCCATAGCTCCTTCTTTGCTAGTCTCTTCTCCTTTTCCAGCCATGTTAACAAACAAACAAACTTAAAGAAACAAGATTAGTAATAATCGAAATTCACTCAAGTGTTTAGAATTACTTCACTTTTCTTGTCTTCCTTGATTGCACTTCAGAACCAAGCTCACCAACCAACAATTGTCAAGTCGTTCAAGAAACTAGAACCTAAATCCTAGAACTAGATAGAAAACAAGACAAGTATCCGGAGGCAATGCAAGGTAATTTGCACTACACGATATAAAACCAAGTATCGACACAAGCAAATGATACTTAGCAATGTAATGGAATTAAAAGCTAGATAAAGAAATCAGAAACAATGAAGCCAATAAACAAGACAAATTTGGATATAATGAATCAAAAACAACCCACACTTGGCAAGCTGCTTTATGGACCTAATCAATTCTACCCAAAACGCTAGCTTCTAGACTCTAATTCCCACCTAAAACACTCAAATAATATGAATATTAAGGTCTGATTTTCGAATTCCAAAAGCCCCTCAAAAGGTGGAATTTTTCACCCAAAAATTTTATTACTTCTCACCTACCTAGATCTGATCCTCAGCACCCAAATAGCAAGAATATCAAACAATTTTTGTTGAGGTGGTTTTGTACTCTTTTTTTTTTTGCTTCCTCTCACTATCCCCTTGATTCGGGACTTAATTTACTCCCAAGAGCTTTTCGAAATCTGGACTTAATTCGCAACCCCAAATTCACTCAAAATCAAATCGAAATCAAACTTGAACAAAAAACTCTAGCTTTTGCTTTCTTTCAAGAACCCTAATCTTGGTTTCGAATCCAATTCAGATGCAAGGCTTAGGTTTCAAAATTCAATCTGACTCCTTTTCCTAGGTTTCGAATTACTTTTTGAACAATCTTTAGACTTTTTGAATTTTGATATATGACTCTTTTTCGAAAATTAAAGACTAGACTCTCTAAGAACCCTAAATCGCAGAAATTTAAAAGACCTAAATTAACAAACCCAAGAAAGACAAAGTAGATAAAAATTACCTTGTAGCAAGGCTCTGATACCAAATGACGCGGACCCTTAGCAACGATGGCAGCAAACCCAACGTATAACAATGGTAGAGAACTCCTTGAAACTTGATAATCACCTCCTAAGGAACCCAACGCCTATAAAGAGACGCGAACTCACTATGATTGAAGGATTTAGTTGGTAAGAAGAAGGAAAACGCCACAACTCTTGTTGATAAGTAAACCTAATTCTTGATGCAAAGAAAGAATTAAAGAATCCACTCTAATCTCTCTCACACGAAAATTCACAAGAAGAACTTGTAGAAGAATTCGAAAATTTTTTATTAATTGTTGTATGTCAAATTTGGCCTAATAGTGCCCTTAAATAAGGGTTACAAAATTCCTAATTGCATATGGAAAATTAAGACTAAAACATTCCTAATTGCATAAGGAAAACATTCCTAATTGCATAAGGAAAACATTCCTAATTGCATAAGGAAAACATAAAGTAATCCTAATCCAATAAGGAAAATATAAAGTAATCCTAATCCAATAAGGAAAATATAAAGTAATCCTAATCCACTAAGGAAAATATAAAGTATGGAAACAACCAAACTAATCCCTTCAATATAAGAAACGCCCCACACTATTTGGGCTGTCCATGGGCCTTAAATTACTTCCCAAGGCTTTATATGAACCCCCATGGACCTTTCTTTAGCTAGCCTTTAGCTTCCACATAAGCATCATAATCAGCTTTGGTGTGCCTTCTTTAAGCTCTATCTCCATCTTCTTAAATGATAATTCTTGAAGCTCTTTGGAAATCTCTTCTTGAATATGCAAAGCCATACTAGCTTGATATCTCTTTGCCTTGCTCCTAGTGATTGGTCCACTTGCTAGCTTCAAGGGATCCTTTCTTGCATCAGTTTCGTATCAGTAAGACTTTGGATGACCATGTTGAGCATGCTAGGCTAGTTTTGGAAGTATTGAGAAATGAAAACTTATATGCCAAGCTTAAGAAATGCACATTTTGCATAGATAGGCTTGTGTTTCTTAGTTTTGTTGTGAGTGCGCAGGGCGTTGAAGTAGATGAAGAGAAAGTGAAAGCTATAAAGGAGTGGCCTACTCCAAAGAGTGTGACGGATGTGAGGAGCTTTCATGGATTGGCTAGTTTCTATAGGAGGTTCGTGAAGAACTTTTCTACTATTGCAGCACCATTAACTAGCATAATCAAAAAGGAAGTTGGGTTCCAATGGGGAGAGGAGCAACAAAAAGCCTTCGACTGCCTGAAAGGGAAGTTGACATCGCCCCTATTTTATCATTACCTAATTTTGAGAGTACATTTGAGATTGAGTGTGATGCTTCTGGTGTAGGTATTGGAGCTGTATTGATGCAAGAGAAAAAGCCCATAGCCTATTTTAGTGAGAAACTCAATGGTGCACAATTGAACTATTCCACTTATGATAAGGAGTTGTATGCCTTGGTGAGAGCATTGGACGTGTGGTAGCACTACCTCCTTCCAAAGGAGTTCGTGATACATACGGATCATGAGTCCCTCAAACACTTGAAGGGACAAGGTAAGTTGAACAAGAGGCATGGTAAGTGGATAGAATTTATAGAACAATTCCCTTATGTTGTTAAATACAAGCAAGGAAAGGATAATATAGTGGCTGATGCGTTGTCTAGAAGATATACATTACTATCTGTGTTGAGTTCTAAATTGCTTGGTTTTGAGTACGTTAAGGACTTATATGTAGGTGATGTTGATTTTGGCAATGTGTATGTTGCATGTGAACATGGAGCTTTTAATTCATTTTATAGGCATGATTAAGGGAAATAAATTATGTGTGCCTAAATGTTCCATGCGTGATTTGCTTGTGTTAGAATCTCATTGTGGGTGATTGATGGGACATTTTGGGGTAGCTAAGGCTTATGATATCTTGTTTGAGCATTTTTATTAGCCGTCTATGCGTAAGGATGTTGAGAGATTGTGTTCTACTTGTATTGCTTGTAGACAGCCAAAATCTAAGTCTATGCCTCATGGTCTATATATGCTTTTACCTGTACCTAGTTCACCTTGGTTTGATATTAGCATGGATTTTATGCTTGGATTGCCTAGAACTAGAAAAGGTAGGGATAGCATTTTTGTAGTTGTTGACAGGTTTAGTAAGAGGGCACATTTTATTCCTTGTCATAAAGCTGATGATGCGATTGTTGTAGCTGATTTGTTCTTTAGAGAAGTAGTTCGACTACATAGGGTGCCTAGGACTATTGTGTCTGATAGAGATGCTAAGTTTTTGTCCCATTTTTGGAGAGTTTTATGGGGTAGATTAGGAACTAAGCTTTTGTTTTCTACTGCTTGTGATACAAACCAGATATGGCAGCTTTGTGCCATTGAAGAAAAGCAATCTTACATCATCCAAATAGATTTAAAAGGAGTTCAAAAGCTCTTTTATGAGGCTGAAATACACTTGGGGCGTGCTACACTTCATATGGAGCAGATTTGGTGCAATTCAAGCAATATGGGCTTTGTGGAGCTTGATACAGCTTATAGGCCAAAGCTACACAAAGGGAAGCCTAAAGTGAAGATCAAAGTATGGAAATCACGTCCAAACACATGGGCATGCTTTCTTGGGCTTGTTCAGCAAGTTTTTTGGCATGTTTAGCAAGTTTTTAAGGCTGAACATGGCTGCACATGTTGGGCTTGTTTTTCCAATACATTAGGCCTTTTTTTGGACTTAATTAAGGCATGTTTAATATGGGCCCAAGGAAGTTACGAATTTCAGCAAGTGGAAGGCATCTTTTTGTCACATGGGATGTGGTCCCCTCATTCCTTAGTTAGTTAGGATATTATTTTATTTTCCATATCTTTTAGGATTTGATATTATTTAGTCTTTCCAAATCTATTTTGGATTTGTTTTATTAGATTTGGATAGGATTTAGATTACTTATCTGATTTAGATTCAGATTTACTTTATGTTTTCCTTATGCAATTAGGAATATTTTATGTTTTCCTTATACAATTAGGAATGTTTTCCTTATGCAATTAGGAATGTTTTCCTTATGCAATTAGGAATGTTTTTCCTTATGCAATTAGGAATGTTTTCCTTAAGCAATTAGGAATGTTTTTCCTTATGCAATTAGGAATGTTTTCTTATGCAATTAGGAATGTTTTCCTTATTCAATTAGGAATGTTTTAGTCTTAATTTTCCATATGCAATTAGGAATTTTGTAACCCTTATTTAAGGGCACTATTAGGCAGAATTTGATATACAACAATTAATAAAAAATTTTGAATTCTTCTACAAGTTATTCTTGTGAATTTTCGTGTGAGAGAGATTAGAGTGGATTCTTTAATTCTTTCTTTGCATCAAGAATTATGTTTACTTATCAACAAGAGTTGTGGCGTTTTCCTTCTTCTTACCAACTAAATCCTTCAATCATAGTGAGTTCGCATCTCTTTATAGGTGTTGGGTTCCTTAGGAGGTGATTATCAAGTTTCAAGGAGTTCTCTACCATTGTTATACGTTGGGTTTGCTGCCATCGTTGCTAAGGGTTCGCGTCAGCTTGTCATCCACAAACAGATGGGCAAACAGAGGTAGTTAATCGTACACTTGGTACATTATTGAGAGCTATAGTGGTAAAGAATTTGGCTGCTTGGGAAGATTGTTTACCTTTTATTGAGTTTGCTTATAATCGTTCTATTCATTCTTCTACAGGTTATTCGCCATTTGAGCTTGTTTATGGTTTTAACCCATTAACTGTACTTGATCTTATTCCTTTACCTTCACATGAGCTTGTTAGTTTAGATGGAGACAGGAAAGCAGAATTGGTGAAGGCTATGCATGAGAAAGCTCGAGTTAATATGGAGAAAAAGAACAAGTCATATGCTGATCGAGCAAATAGAGGATGCAAGAAGATAGAGTTTGCTCCTAGGGATTGGGTTTCGGTACACTTCCGAAAGGAGAGGTTTCCAAATCAAAGGAAGAATAAGCTTGATGCACGTGGTGATGGTCCATTTCAAGTGTTGGCAAAGATCAATGATAATGCATACAAGATAGACTTGCCTGGTGAGTATGGTGTTAGTACTACTTTTAATGTGTCTGATTTATCTCCTTATGATGATGCAGATTTGAGGACAAATCTTTTTGAAGAGGGGGAGAATGATACGAACCAGCCACGAGGTAAGGATTCATTGGTGCTTCCAAATGGGCCATTGACTAGGAGTAGAGCTAAGAAGTTTGGAGCAGCTATGGGATTGCATATTCAAGATCAATTTTCAAAGGAAGTGACTAAAATGGAAATGAAAAAGTGCACAATAGAGCTTGAAGAAGGCACACCAAAGCTGATTATGATGCTTAGTGTGAATATGGAAGCTAAAGGCTAGCTAAAGAGGTTCAACGTGCAAGAAAGGTCCATGGGGGTTCATATACAGCCTTGGGAAGTAATTTAAGGCCCATGGACAGCCCAAATAGTGTGGGGCGTGTTCTTATTTTAAAGGGTTTTAGTTTGGCCCTTTTTTTTATACTTTATATTTTCCTTAATGGGTTAGGATTTTGACTTTGTAGCTTTCCTTTTCCCATTAGAATTAGGGTTTCAAATTTATGTGTGCCTTTTAGTATAAATAGGGCCTTATTTTCTTGTAAGGACACTTTATGACAAATTATATTCTCAATTTTCTTATTGAAAATTTCGGCCATCATAGAACATGAGTGGATTCTTTTTTTCTTTTGATTGCATCAAGAATTAGATTTACTTATCAATTTCTATTGTGGCGTTCTTCTAATTCGAGCTTCCTAAATCCTTCCGTTATAAGTGTTCGTGCTTTGCTAAGCAATTGGGTGCTTTAGAAGGTGGTTTTTCCTTCGTTCTTATTTTTCTTCTATCAATCGTGCGTTGGGGTTTAAGGCCTTCATTGCCGTAGGGTTCCGCGTTAGTATGTTTCCATGACTGGGTACCTCATTAATTAATTTTTATGTAATTTAAATTATTTTTATATTTTGAGATTAATGTAAAAGACATGTTTCCACCTTTTGGTGGGTGTCCTATTTAGTTTTAGACATTGGATGATGTAAGGGCACGTTTCCATCCTCGGATGGGTTCCCATTTATTTATTTTGTTTGAATATTGCTTTGATTTTAATATAACGATGATTTATTTTAATTATGGCATGTAGTATAGATAATATCATTATATTTAAGAATTTTATAATATTAAGACCTGAAAAGGAGGCCGGTTCTAATGAATTGGGCATTGTGGGGGGTGTTGGGTCATTTCTCACCTTCCTACACGTACCCAACTTTTCAAACCCATTAGGGGGTTGGGGATTCTTTAGGAATTGAGTCATTCACCCTTTTTTTTTCCAGACCTTCCGGGTGGCTACTCCATTTTCTTTTGGTTTAGTCCCTATGATGCGGAACCCATGGATCAAATATTACATCTAGAACCCCACATACACATCTAGCATAGAATCTTAGAACTCAAAAACAAATCCTCCCTACCAAACCCACAACTAACCTGTAATTGAGAACTTGGGTGATTGGGATGAAGAAATGAATTGATTTAAACGCCACAAGTCAAACTTGATAAGTTTAGAACCAATTCTTCATGCAACAAGAATAAGAAGAAAACCTCTCAAACTTGAAAACACATCAATTACATTCAACAATCTGAAAATTCGTGGTCACCCCCTTGAGTTCTTTTTTCCCTCCCTATATAGTTGGAAAAAAAGAACTAATGGCTTAAAAGTCTAGGTTTACATGTATCTAGTCACAATAGCATTAATTATTCATCCACAACAATAATATAATCTAAATTGCTGCCCATAATTCTGACAACATTGATGGGCAGATTCTACATGTATTTTGGTGTTGGTTCACATGTGTCTAGTCACACTAGCACTAAACCACATCAATATTATATTCCAAATTCGTGCTAATGCCCATCACTATACTTATGGGCAGATTCTTCAAGCTTCTTGGTGAGTTTCTGACTTCCTCTTCATGATCCATCATATTTCAGCATAAGTTGGTCTCCCTCTTCATTAATCCACCTTTGAATGAAGTGTTGGAACACATGCTGGAGTTTCTTTGATTGTGATCTTGTGATTGGTTCACTTGGCATAATGATATCATCAACATATTTGCTGCCTTGTGTAGATTCATCAAGCTTTCTTATAGTTTCCTCATCACCCTGAGCCTATGATGATGGAAAAATAAATCTCTAGAAAACTTGATCATCTTCTTCTTTCCTCCTCCTCTTTGGATGACCTCCGTAGGTATGCAAGGGAGAGTGTTTTAATCTCATCATTCATCCAATTTTAAGAAGGTTTTCCAAGAGTTAAAGATAGCTTTGGTGATAATTGAAGTAATGAATAAGTTTCCTTTAATTATTAAGGAGTTTCTTTGATTGTTAGATAAATTGTTTAAATGAAATAGAATGAAGTTAATTGATATAGAAATGATAATTCTAAACTTGAAGTAGTGATGGAATGAAATTGAGTAGGATTGGAAAAGTGAGTTGGAAGTTAGGGTTTTGGCAAGGGTTATGATTAATTTCATATTAGGTGTAGCTTAATGAATTCTAGTGTATTTATGTGTGTTTTAATGTTGTGTTTGAACCTATAATTTGATTAGGAGTAAAGTGAAGTGATTATGAGTAATTAAAGAGTTGAAGACCACTTTTGGAAAGTGGAAGGTTGTGGTGAAGTAGACATGGAAAGGAGTCATCTTTTCATTTTGAACTTTAAAAAGGTTAGTACATACTTTGGCAATGGTTGTCTTTGCCTATGTTTTGCATTGTTTTGTGTTGTAATTGTGAGTGGGGATTTTCACTCCCACTCCCATGTGAAATAGTTTTTATGACTTCGGCACTATTAGGCTCAAAGCCTTAGAGAACACAGGCCTAAATATGGAGAAAATGGAGTCGCTACTGGGATGGGCTAGAAAAAAAAGGGATGGATGACTCGATTCCTAAGGAATGCCTAACCCCTATTGGGTTTGAAAAGTTGGGTACGTGTTTAGATCATTTATGACTGTATTTTTAAAGTAATATTATTTGTTTTTAGTTAATGTTTCATTTGATTTTTGTTTAAAGTGTGTTTGAAGTGTTGGTTTTAGGTCAAAGTGCAAAAACTCCCTTGGATGGATCAAAACGATGATGAAAGAGCATGAATCAAGCAAGACATAGCCAAGTCAAATCAAGCTTAGCCGTGTCCCTCAAAGAAATGGAGGCAGAGCATGACACGGCTAGGAGACATGGCCAAGCCACTGGCCGTGTCTCACCTAAAGAGCAAAACCAAAGAAACCAAAGAAAGAAAAGAAAATTTGGCAGAAGGAGACACTGGCAAGCGACATGGACAAGCCACTGGCTGTGTCACATGACACGGCCAGGAGCTTGGCTATGTCTCACCAATTGGACCAAGCAAGGAAGTAACAAAGCTAGAGAACAGAAGGAGACACCCTCATGAGACACGACTAAGCCACTGGCCGTGTCACAATTTGAAAAGAAAGATAGAAAGTGGGCAGCAAGTGACACGGCCAGCAAGCTTGGCCGTGTCCAATGAAATTTGAGAGACACGGCCAGGAGCTTGGTCGTGTCACCCTTGATCACTTTGAATTATTTTGCACAAGGTGTGGACAAGTGGGGGACAAAGAACTTGCTTTTTCCAAAAGAAATATTAAAGAAAAGAAAAGGTTGCCTAATTTCATGAAAGAAATATTTAACAAAGAGAAGGTGGGAGACAAAGTAGAGTGGTGTGAGTTGGAAGGCATGGGTTGAGTTTTGAATGAATTAAAAAGAAGAGAAGGAAAGGGAGGCCACACATTTTTTGGAGAGGAGAGTAGAGCTCTCTTCTTGGTTCTTCATCTTGTTCTTGGTCTTGAGAGAGACCAAGAACACCATTCTCCATTTCCATCTTCTCCATCTTCCATCCACAAGATCTTTCGCTCTTTGGGATAAATTGGGTTAACAAGCTCTTGAAGATTAGGGCTGATGAAGCTTCATTGAAGGATTGGTGACTTGAGAAAGCTCCATTCCATATTTCAAAGGTAGATCATCCTTGAAGAGGGCTTGAGTTCTTCATCATTTTCAAGTGGAGCTAGGAGGAAGACAAGCAGTCCAACTCTTGGCATCTACAAGGGGTTTTTCTATTCTCTCTTTTAATTCATTTCTATATTATTGTTGTTTTATTAAGAGAATTGATATTTCAATGGACAATTTGTATTTGATTAATATTGAGATGAATGTTTGTTTTAAATTAATGATGTTTAGCTAAATTACCCATGTCTAGGGTTTGTAGTAGATTTGATTGAATGCCTTGATTTGATATTTTCCATTAATATACCTTGTTATGGTTGATTGTATTTGATTGAATATTAGGTTGATAGATTAGCTACCTATTAGTCTTTTAATATTGGATGACGGACTGAGAGGTGAAATTCAATATCGGAACTATATAATCAACTACCCTAAAAATGAATTAGAAATATAAGTTCTAGGGTTCATTAATTTGCTAATGTAAAACAATTGGTTGTTGTTAATTCATGAATGTGAAAATTAATGAATTGGTAATTGACTAATTAAACTCAATTTACAAGGTTATATTAATGGATAATTTGAGAATTAAGCTTTGATTGAATTGATCTACAACCCTAGGCACCATTCCTAGAATTGTATTGATCTTGTACAACCATCACACACATTAATGATTACGCACGTTACTTTTAGGTTTAAATTGTTCTTGCACCATTCTAAAACATCAAACTCTTGCTTTTAAATTTCTTGTTAATCAAATTATTACGAACAACACCTTCCTTGTGAGACAACCTTGGGGCGATCACCGTTGCTACAATTACCTCATATACTTATGAGTGTCGCTTTATAGTAGTGTTAATTAGAGTGCAACAGTACGCGTGGGGAAGGTGAGAATGACCCAGCACCCCCAGAGTGCCCTGTTCATTGGAACCGATCTCCTTTTTAGGTCTAAATATTATTAAATTCTTAACTTATTATAGTATCATCCATATTACGCACATATTAACATAAATAAATATTCATTGTATTAAAATCAAAGGTCCAAACAAAACAATAAATGGGCTCCCATACAATATGGAAACATGTAATATCCCTAAGTGTGCCTAGAAGTTGTGATAATATTGTTATTAGTGAATTGAATGTGTGATTGATAAGTGGTAATTGTGTATGATTTATTTGGAGAATAATAGAAGTTGAGAAAATAATGTATATGTGTGTAGTTGGAAGGAATGCATTGTGTAGAGAGAAGTGTATATGTAGTGTATATGGTGATATATATAACATATAAGTTGGTCAAAGGGCTTGGTCAAGGGAAGAAGATATTTTATTTGTGATTTGTGAAATTACCTATATGGGTATATATGTGACAAAAGTTTAGTTAAATGGATGAGGGCATTATAGTAATTTTCTTTTGGATGAGTATTTAATGCATGTGGACTTTGTGTTTTCTTCATCATTTCTTCTTCTTCTCCTTGTGTTGGCCGGCTCCTTCATTGGCAAAGAAAAACAAAAGAACAAAGAAAGGTTTTGATGATTTTAAGCTCCAAAGTTGAGAGAGATTTCAAGTAGCTAAGTTGGATTTCAAGGAATTTTATCATCTTGGTAAGTTTTCTCTTGTTTACCTTGATTCTTTTTGAAGTTGTGTTTGGATTGAGTTATGTTTAGTAATAGTATGATTAAGTATGTTTGTAATTTGTTGAGAAGAGTTGAAATAGATTTGAAAAGGAGAAGTAAATTGGTGTTGGTGATGGAAGAGTAAGAGTTGTGTTTAGTGAATATTTTTCTGTTTTACAATTAGTAAAGGCTGTGACTTGTATGATTTTTAATTAATTCTAGAAAAATGTTCTTGAAGTGAATTTTTGATATGTTGTGCCTCTATGAGTCTAGAATGACTGAAAAATATGTTGATTCGATTTTGGAATGGTTATGAGTTTAGAAAGATTATTTTTATTAGATCTGTTCCAGCAGGTACCTTAACTGAGACAGCTATATTTCGGGATTTTTAATAAAATGTAGAAAAATTATATTCAATTGAATTTTGGATATGTTGTTGCTTAATGAGTCTAGTATTTGAGAAAAATAATTTGGAACCAAGTTGATTGAATTTAATTTATGGAATTCACAAAGTTTAGAACTGCTGCCAGGATGCAGGGCAATTGGGGCAGTCTGTTTGGGTGAACTATTTGACCAAGATTTTGTGTTCAGTTTGATCTGAAATTTTAAAGGAATGATTTTAAGATGTAAAATTAAGTTCTGTAAAAATTTTAGAGTTTTTAGTCAAGTATATTATTTTATACAAATTTTCAAAATAAGGATAAAATTTAGTCTAAAACCAGAATTTACTATTCATATGGTCATTTTGCTAATATTCCTTTTGGATTAGGTTGTGAAGAGGTTGAATTGCCCTAATCTAAGTGTTGAGGATTCTTGGAAGAGTAGGTGTATAGAGTGGTGTAAGTTGGTTTTAAGGTAAGTACAAAGTTTATATGATTGCACTTATTTACATGAATTAAGACTTAACACATTTGTTTGTAAATGTGTTAAGTGAATTACTATATTGTCAATATAATTTGATTAAGGTTATGATTGGATGATGTGAAAGATATGAAGATCATTCAAATAGGTAAGTACAATGCAATTTGTTATGATAAATATTGTAATGATGAATTGTGCTAATGTGTTTTGAGAAATGATGAAATGTATTGTAATTGTGGTTGGTAATAATGATTGAAATGAAATAAATAGACATGTTGATGATATGATGATGAATTTAAGATATATGCTCAATATAATTGTTTATGTATACTTGAATGATGAAGTGCTATAACGTGAATTGAAATATGATAAGAGGTGAAGCCATTGTGTTGGCTACGAGAATGTAAATGAATTATAATTGAGGCATGGTTGCCTGTTTTGAAAATGAAATGAATTGAGAAAGAAATGTACAAAGATATAAATGAAAAGAGTTGTGTCTAATATGTTAATTCAACTTTCAGAGTTCTGGATTTGACGGCATGCCTATAACATATGAAATGTAACAGTCTTGCCGGGTTGAGGATCTCCTCAAGTTGTTGAGTTGATGGTCCAAGAGACTGGGTCTGTTACACTATATGAATTATAAATGTGAAATATATGAAAAGTAACAGTCTTGCCGGGTTGAGGATCTTCTCGATTAGTCGGGTGGATGGTCCAAGAGACTGGGTCTGTTACACTCTCCATGGATAGAGATATGATATATGTTGCCTACGGGCTTGATTATTGTGATTATGGATCAAAGCAGTAACTCTGAACTTTGAATAACATATTAGTGTTTTGGGCCCGAGTCTGTCTTTATTGTCAATGTGAAATGCAAGTATTGAAATATTGATTGTGAGTATTAATAATGAATTATGCTTGGTGGATTGTGAATAATATAATGTTATTAAGTGTAATAGGAAAATGAATTGTGGTTGATGATAAAGGTTGTCTTTATTGGAAATATGATTTATGATTTATATGATATGTAGATTGTGTATTGCAATAATGAGTGATATGATGTGTAATGTGTGTATTGCAATAATGGTTGGTATGGTATATATATAATGTAGGGGTATTAATATATTGGTTTTGAGTATTGGTGATGCATTGGGGTTGGTGATAATATTATATATATATATATACATCTTATATGAAATTAGCTAGGATATATTAAAGATAAAGTTAAAAAGAAAAGAAGATATGATAAGAACTAATTATATATTGAATCGATGTATCATTACATATCAATACTTCTATACTATATGTTTATATTTTATATTTGGACTACTAAGCTCTCGGGCTTAGCGCGGGTGTTTATTCGCGCAGGTATTTAGATGGAAGATTTGAAGTCTTTTGTTATGCCACAAGAAGAGTAAAGTTTGTCGAGACCAACTAGAGGGTTATGCATACATGTATAAATTTTAATTATGATGTATTTCTGACGAGAGAGTATTTATATGTATAAATCTAGTAATGTATAATAACTGTATGGTTTTAAATTGAGTTGGATTGTGAATATAGAAGTGTGAATTCTTCTTGCAGGATTGTAGTTGAGGTTATAAGGGTGGATTATTGGGAGTGTACTTGAGTTGAATTGTGAAACAAAATGTTTTTTCAAATATAAGAAAAATCAGTTTTGTTGACACTTGGGACCTAGAATTTTAAGGGAGACTCCGTCAAAATTTTTTTTTTTTTGAAAAATTTTTATAAGGAACATTAAGTAAGCTGACATAACCAGAGCTCGTATCTTGATGTAGCATTCCTCCTCGGCTTATTATAGGTCGGGAAGGGGTGTTACAATTGTTTTGGTATCAGAGCTTAGGTTCGAGATTCTCGGCCTAAGTAAAATTAAAAAGAAAAAGTTTTGAAACGCTTAAAATGAATTAAAAAGAAGAGTTTTGAAAATGAAATATGTAATACATGCATATGCATTCACACCTAGGTTGGTCTCGGAGGTGGCATTATATGATTTATAGTATATCTGTGTTATATGAAATGGATGTTAATGTGTGAATGATATGATGTTATGAGAAAACTGTTTTGTTGTAATGCGAGATGTTGAGGCATGATTACTTAACTTGCTTGTGAAAAAAGAAATGAATTAAAAAAATATTGATAAGTTTAATGAACGGACCTATCCGTCTCCTGCGGAACCATGCGGACCCAGTGGGTTGGGCAACCGATCTTGGACTACCGATCTGGTAGGAGGAAGGTTCGATATAGTCAGTATTATACGTACCTATTTGCCTCCTGCGGAACCATGCGGACCCATTGGAATGGGCAACCGAACTTGGACAACCGACCTGGATGGGGAAAGGTATGTTACTGATAATGTTATACGTGCCTATTTGCCTCCTGCGGACCCTTGGGATTGGAGGGCAACCGACCTGGTTGGGAAAGGGTACGTATATAAAGTCATAGTTGTTGGCTATAATGATAAATTTAAATGAGTATAATGAATGATATGAATTTATATAAGTCTAATTGATAATTAAAAAAATGGAAATTTATGCAAGTAAAGTGAAGTGTTAAATGTGTTGAAGCATAAAGAAATGAAAAGGAAAATAATATTGAATGAGTTGATTAGTAAAGACAAGGTATGATTATTTAAAGTTTGGGGTATATATATAAAGTCAAGGTATTATTTAAAGGAAAAAGAGATGATATTGGTTATGTAAGAATATAAATTGGTATGGTTATTTTAATGTAAACATTGTGAATTTAAGGTTAGAAATGTGAGATGCTTGGATATTGTGAAAGCTCATGGTAATGGTAATAATATGTGATATTTGAGATTTTTCGAAATGAGCTTAATAATTGGGGAAGAAATATGTGTTGATATTGCTTTATGATATATATATATATCCGAGATGTTTTTAAAGTTGATTTTAAGAAAAGATGAGTTTGGTAAATTTAAAGTTTAAGCGAAGTAGTAAGTTGAAAAGTTAAAGTTCTACTAGAAACTGATAAAGATTGATTGGATATTGATGATTTAATGTATATTCAATACCTGAGCCAGGTGAAATGATTAATATTGCACATGAAAGTATTATGAATTAAGTAATGTGATTGATGGTATGAGAATTTGTTTTGAAGTAAAAAGAGAAATAGATAAGCAAATGAAAAGGAGCTATTTTAAGTCATTTTATTGCAAAAAAAAAAATGTTTTTTTTAGATATGGAAGTATATTAAATTTTTTTTTTTTTAAAAAAAAAATGAAAGTAAAGAGATGTCACATTGGGAATGTGACCAAGATGGATGTGAAGTATTATTATAGTCAGAATATATATTTGTAGTGTGATTAAATACTTTTTATCATATTGGAAGAATGAGAATAATAGTATTCAAAAGAAAGTGATAAACACTAAATTTATAGTGAATGTATGAAAAAGGAAAATAAAAATCAGAGCATATAATTAAGTGTATAGGAGCTATTAGGCTCAATGTGTATATTATTAGGTGTAATGTACATATGTATAAATATATGAGTAAAATATATATATACGTTGAATGGTAAACAAACGGATATAAAGATGATATATTAAATGCATTTCAAAATAAAGGTGAGAGAGATGTCACCTTAGTAAGGTGACTAAGAATTTGTGAAGTATTATTGTAGTTAGGAAATATATATGTGTTGAGTTGATAAATAATTTAAGTTATGTCAAAAAGGGGTAAGAATGATGTTGATTAAGGAAAAGTAATAAATGTTAAATTGTGTTAAAGATATGTAAAAGAGGAATTATATATAATTGTATGACTATGTGTATACATGTATGGAAAATGTGGAATGAGCTTTTCGATATGAATGTAAATGGAAATGTAAGAAATGTGGAAAGCAAGTCATATTGTGAATGTGACCTAAGTATGTGAATGTGATATAATTATTTGTTTAGTGGTGTGGAGAATAATAGGGCATGTATCAGTGGATCTATGAGAGAATAGATTTTAACCTATGTAGAGTTAGATTATGGGATGAAATGGAGAGTGAGAAAGGACTCAAGTAACACTAGAAGATGAAATTGTTATGATAATAACTGAGTTAAACTATCATATAATGTTTCCTGGATTAAGGATTTTGTTTGTAGAAATTCTATATGTATAAGTATATAATAAAAAGGAAAGTATACTGTATGAAAAGTGTTACAAGAGATAAATTAGAAGTGGAGTAATAAATGGAATTTGTATATGATTAAATGTTGTGTATAAGGATGTTATATATAATATTGTTAATGTGAGTTAGACTAATGATAATCGTATGTTCAAGAGAAAATTTATGGAGATGGAGTTGAAATGTGTTAACTCTTGGTGTAGTAAAAGTGTGGAGAATGGATATATAATTCTTGTGATACAACTAAATAGTGTAATTAAAAAGTTTGGATACAGAATAATCGAGAAACAGTATTGATTTATGAGTTACAGGTGTGTGACCATTCATCTCCTATGGCTATATGATTTGGTTAGTATGTGTAGCCGGTTAATTTTAGTATCCATAAATTTGGGACTGAGACAATATGACTGTAGTACAAATTGGTGAGATTGAAAATTTTGTTTAAGAAGCATAGTTAAATAGTTATTATAAGATTTGGTGGGAACTATACTAATATGATTTGAAGTGATTTGTTATCACAATAATTTGATTGAATATGGATTGGAAAAGATCAAGAAATTGTATATAAGTTTGCCCTAATTGAATTAGATCATATATACATATATGAATATGGTGCAATTTCATGATAAGTTATATAAATTAATCGTTGGATGGAATTGAACAAGATTGGAAAATGGATATATTGTGACAGAGAGATCAATTGATCTGAATTGGACTAAGATTATGAAGTATTATTGAGATTTAATATGTATAGTTGTATTAAGAATGTAATTAATTACGTGTCAATGTATATGATGTAAAATATTAAAGTAAGAATGGATAGGAATGTATGGAATTATAGTAATTATAAATTATGATAATAAGGGAGAAGATTGGTTATTTATAAAATAAATTGAAAGGCAATGTATTAAAATGTAAGTTAAGAGAAAAGCATGCTAAAGAGGTAACTCCAATTGTGGAAAATAAGGACCTTGTTATCCATTGAGGGTTGATAAATGTCTATTTAGACAGTGATTGTAATGACGGGATAATTAATGCTAAGATTCAAACCAATAATTGTTGAGGCTAAAGTTAAGAAAGTAATTACATAGAGGTGAAGGAACAAAATATATTGAATATAAAGATTGGATGAAGTATAAGTGTACTATTAAATGATTTGATTCCTGATTAAAAATGTTAATAGGAGATGTAATGAGTATTTTGAATGTTTGATCAAGGAAATAAGAAGGTATATAAACATATAGAACGATGAATTATGGAATTTAGAGGAGATTGTTGATTCTAAAAGAAGGAATTGAAGTTATATGATTGGATGACATAATAATTTAAGCATATATTTAACTTCAGGTGGAAGTGAAGATAGTATTTTTGTTAAGAATGAATTGTTATGGCATGGATAATTTCGAGGACGAAATTATTTAAGGGGGAGAGAATTGTAATATCCCTAAGTGTGCCTAGAAGTTGTGATAATATTGTTATTAGTGAATTGAATGTGTGATTGATAAGTGGTAATTGTGTATGATTTATTTGGAGAATAATAGAAATTGAGAAAATAATGTATATGTGTGTAGTTGGAAGGAATGCATTGTGTAGAGAGAAGTGTATATGTAGTGTATATGGTGATATATATAACATATAAGTTGGTCAAAGGGCTTGGTCAAGGGAAGAAGATATTTTATTTGTGATTTGTGAAATTACCTATATGGGTATATATGTGACAAAAGTTTAGTTAAATGGATGAGGGCATTATAGTAATTTTCTTTTGGATGAGTATTTAATGCATGTGGACTTTGTGTTTTCTTCATCATTTCTTCTTCTTCTCCTTGTGTTGGCCGGCTCCTTCATTGGCAAAGAAAAACAAAAGAACAAAGAAAGGTTTTGATGATTTTAAGCTCCAAAGTTGAGAGAGATTTCAAGTAGCTAAGTTGGATTTCAAGGAATTTTATCATCTTGGTAAGTTTTCTCTTGTTTACCTTGATTCTTTTTGAAGTTGTGTTTGGATTGAGTTATGTTTAGTAATAGTATGATTAAGTATGTTTGTAATTTGTTGAGAAGAGTTGAAATAGATTTGAAAAGGAGAAGTAAATTGGTGTTGGTGATGGAAGAGTAAGAGTTGTGTTTAGTGAATATTTTTCTGTTTTACAATTAGTAAAGGCTGTGACTTGTATGATTTTTAATTAATTCTAGAAAAATGTTCTTGAAGTGAATTTTTGATATGTTGTGCCTCTATGAGTCTAGAATGACTGAAAAATATGTTGATTCGATTTTGGAATGGTTATGAGTTTAGAAAGATTATTTTTATTAGATCTGTTCCAGCAGGTACCTTAACTGAGACAGCTATATTTCGGGATTTTTAATAAAATGTAGAAAAATTATATTCAATTGAATTTTGGATATGTTGTTGCTTAATGAGTCTAGTATTTGAGAAAAATAATTTGGAACCAAGTTGATTGAATTTAATTTATGGAATTCACAAAGTTTAGAACTGCTGCCAGGATGCAGGGCAATTGGGGCAGTCTGTTTGGGTGAACTATTTGACCAAGATTTTGTGTTCAGTTTGATCTGAAATTTTAAAGGAATGATTTTAAGATGTAAAATTAAGTTCTGTAAAAATTTTAGAGTTTTTAGTCAAGTATATTATTTTATACAAATTTTCAAAATAAGGATAAAATTTAGTCTAAAACCAGAATTTACTATTCATATGGTCATTTTGCTAATATTCCTTTTGGATTAGGTTGTGAAGAGGTTGAATTGCCCTAATCTAAGTGTTGAGGATTCTTGGAAGAGTAGGTGTATAGAGTGGTGTAAGTTGGTTTTAAGGTAAGTACAAAGTTTATATGATTGCACTTATTTACATGAATTAAGACTTAACACATTTGTTTGTAAATGTGTTAAGTGAATTACTATATTGTCAATATAATTTGATTAAGGTTATGATTGGATGATGTGAAAGATATGAAGATCATTCAAATAGGTAAGTACAATGCAATTTGTTATGATAAATATTGTAATGATGAATTGTGCTAATGTGTTTTGAGAAATGATGAAATGTATTGTAATTGTGGTTGGTAATAATGATTGAAATGAAATAAATAGACATGTTGATGATATGATGATGAATTTAAGATATATGCTCAATATAATTGTTTATGTATACTTGAATGATGAAGTGCTATAACGTGAATTGAAATATGATAAGAGGTGAAGCCATTGTGTTGGCTACGAGAATGTAAATGAATTATAATTGAGGCATGGTTGCCTGTTTTGAAAATGAAATGAATTGAGAAAGAAATGTACAAAGATATAAATGAAAAGAGTTGTGTCTAATATGTTAATTCAACTTTCAGAGTTCTGGATTTGACGGCATGCCTATAACATATGAAATGTAACAGTCTTGCCGGGTTGAGGATCTCCTCAAGTTGTTGAGTTGATGGTCCAAGAGACTAGGTCTGTTACACTATATGAATTATAAATGTGAAATATATGAAAAGTAACAGTCTTGCCGGGTTGAGGATCTTCTCGATTAGTCGGGTGGATGGTCCAAGAGACTGGGTCTGTTACACTCTCCATGGATAGAGATATGATATATGTTGCCTACGGGCTTGATTATTGTGATTATGGATCAAAGCAGTAACTCTGAACTTTGAATAACATATTAGTGTTTTGGGCCCGAGTCTGTCTTTATTGTCAATGTGAAATGCAAGTATTGAAATATTGATTGTGAGTATTAATAATGAATTATGCTTGGTGGATTGTGAATAATATAATGTTATTAAGTGTAATAGGAAAATGAATTGTGGTTGATGATAAAGGTTGTCTTTATTGGAAATATGATTTATGATTTATATGATATGTAGATTGTGTATTGCAATAATGAGTGATATGATGTGTAATGTGTGTATTGCAATAATGGTTGGTATGGTATATATATAATGTAGGGGTATTAATATATTGGTTTTGAGTATTGGTGATGCATTGGGGTTGGTGATAATATTATATATATATATATACATCTTATATGAAATTAGCTAGGATATATTAAAGATAAAGTTAAAAAGAAAAGAAGATATGATAAGAACTAATTATATATTGAATCGATGTATCATTACATATCAATACTTCTATACTATATGTTTATATTTTATATTTGGACTACTAAGCTCTCGGGCTTAGCGCGGGTGTTTATTCGCGCAGGTATTTAGATGGAAGATTTGAAGTCTTTTGTTATGCCACAAGAAGAGTAAAGTTTGTCGAGACCAACTAGAGGGTTATGCATACATGTATAAATTTTAATTATGATGTATTTCTGACGAGAGAGTATTTATATGTATAAATCTAGTAATGTATAATAACTGTATGGTTTTAAATTGAGTTGGATTGTGAATATAGAAGTGTGAATTCTTCTTGCAGGATTGTAGTTGAGGTTATAAGGGTGGATTATTGGGAGTGTACTTGAGTTGAATTGTGAAACAAAATGTTTTTTCAAATATAAGAAAAATCAGTTTTGTTGACACTTGGGACCTAGAATTTTAAGGGAGACTCCGTCAAAATTTTTTTTTTTTTGAAAAATTTTTATAAGGAACATTAAGTAAGCTGACATAACCAGAGCTCGTATCTTGATGTAGCATTCCTCCTCGGCTTATTATAGGTCGGGAAGGGGTGTTACAATTGTTTGGTAGAAATGGTACTGGATTGCGCTCGCTGGCTCTCTTAAGGGGGAGGTCAGGTGTTCGATCCGGGGAGGCGACCTAAGTGTGTGACAATGCCACTTGGGCCAAATAAACAAATCCTGCTGGGAGCCCGCGAGGGCGGTCCAGTACTGTACGATCCGCTGAAGGTTCCTGGGCTGGGCCCAGCAGCTAGGCGGGTGGCCGAAAGATAGGCGGGTCGTTACAGTTAAAAAGGCGCCTTTTTAACTGTGACGACCCGCCTATCTTTCGGCCACCCGCCTAGCTGCTGGGCCCAGCCCAGGAACCTTCAGCGGACCTGCCACAGTACTGGACCGCCCTCGCGGGCTCCCAGCAGGATTTGTTAATTTGGCTTAATTCCTTGGAATTAAGTCGCCTCCCCGGATCGAACACCTGACCTCCCCCTTAAGAGAGCCAGCGAGCGCAATCCAGTACCATTTCTACCAGTGGTAGAAATGGTACTGGATTGCGCTCGCTGGCTCTCTTAAGGGGGAGGTCAGGTGTTCGATCCGGGGAGGCGACTTAATTCCAAGGAATTAAGCCAAATTAACAAATCCTGCTGGGAGCCCGCGAGGGCGGTCCAGTACTGTGGCAGGTCCGCTGAAGGTTCCTGGGCTGGGCCCAGCAGCTAGGCGGGTGGCCGAAAGATAGGCGGGTCGTCACAAAACATGCCCTTATAATGTCCAATATCCAAAACTAAATAAAATAGGACACCCACCATTTGGTGACAACGTGTCCTTTACATTAATCCCAAAGTCTTTAAATATATTAAACTATAGAAAATAAATAAATCAAACAAATAAGGCACCCACGAGTGGAAACATGCCTTTTACAAGTATATTTAAAAATACATATAAATCTAAGGAAAAGAATAAAGCAAAGGAAAAATAGTACAACATTTATGAAAATAATAGAATAATTAAAAAGAAAATAAACAAACACATCTTAATATTATCCATTAAAGAAATATAGGGCGAGACGATGAGGGTCGCACTTATGACAGTCATGCAACAATCAAACTCTGGCTAAGCAGAAGTAAGACAATATGAAACTGCCTTTGTATGGTTGTATGGTTGTTCTTTTGCTCTTTGATACTTATGTTCCCTTGTTCTTTTGACAATACCTTTCCCTTTCATTGCTAGGGTTTTCCTTTCCTATTGTTTCCTCTTTCTGAAAGTTAAAAGTCCTCATTGAAGGCTGCTCCCTTTCAAAGTCCAAAAGTGCATAAAAGAGTCCCCGCTAAAGTTTAAAAAGTCTGTATTTATATGAGAGTGCTTGGTTAAATATCATGAAACCTTCCCATTTTAAAAAATAGATTACTGATGCATATCAAATTAATGAATACAACACAAACCGTATTTCGAGGCAAACCAAGGCTATATCAATGTAAAACAATTCTAATCCAACAAAATATGGGTCCATATCGAATTGGGGAGGGCCCAATTCGATATGGAAACTATCCCATATCGAAATGAGGCTTCCAATTCAATATCGGACCTTAACTTAAGGTCTTATATCTAATTGGAAAGGTCCCAATTCGATATGGGTTTTCCCATATTGAATTGGAATGCCCAGTTTGACTTGGACACACCCCTGAATGCCCTAACATCGAATTAGACATAACTGAATCTTCAAAACAAACCTCTTTATGGTTTTAAAGGTTCAACCATTATACCATCTAATCAAAAGGTATGACTCAAGCAATGGACTAGTCAGGGCCAAAATCAAGGATCTACAGTTTGCCCCTGCTTGAATGATTTGAGACTTCAGTAGAAGAGAGTGAAAAGCAACATGATTTGAGCTGATTTTGGACTCGACCCGAGGTTGAAGTTGGTTTAGGTTCTAAACCTGAGACTGAATTGAATTTGGGTACTTGGACCTGAGAATGTGTTTTGGACTTGAAAAAGATTTGATTTGGGTACTTGGACCCGAGATTGAATTGGATTTGCATACTTGGACCCGAGACTGGATTTTAGGTTCTCGACCCTAAACTAGATTTAGGTTCTCAACTCGAATTGAGATTTGGGTTCTTGACTCGAGACTGGATTTGGATTCTCGATCCTAAACTAGATTTTGGATTCTCGACCCTAAACTATATTTAGGTTCTCAACTCGAAACTAGATTTTGACTGACCTTTTATCAATTGAGAATTTTGGCTTTCTTCTAACTGGATGTTCCATTCTTTAATGGATTGTGGGTCTTTTCCCTCCAATAATGGATCTTTATCCTTTAGAGATCAAGTCTTTACCCTTCAAAAGTGGATCTTTATCTCTTGGAGATCAGGTCTTTACCCTTTAAAAATGGATCTTTATCCATTGGAAATCGGGTCTTCACCCTTCAAAATGGATCTTTATCCATTGAAAATTGGGTCTTTACTCTTAAAATATGGATCTTTATCGATTGGAGATCGGGTCTTTACCCTTAAAACATAGATCTTTATCCATTAGAGATCGGGTCTTTATCCTTAAAATATGTATCTTTATCCATTGGAGATCGGGTATTTACCCTTAAAACATGAATCTTTATCCATTGGAGATCGTGTCTTTACCCTTAAAACATGGATCTTTATCCATTAGAAATTGGGTCTTTACCCTTCAAAATTGGATCTTTATCCATTGGAAATCGGGTCATTACCCTTCAAGATTGAATCTTTTATCCATTGGAAATCGGGTCATTACCCTTCAAGATTGAATCTTTTATCCATTGGAAATTGGGTTTTGCCCTTCAAAAATGGATCTTTATCCATTGCGGATCGGGTCTTTACCCTCAATGGATCTTTATCCATTAGAAATCATGCCTTTACCCTTCAAAATTGGATCTTTATCCATTGGAAACCGGGTCTTTACCCTTCAAAATTGGATCTTTATCCATTGGAAATCTGTCCTATATTGGCTCTAGCTCTTCTAGCTGGACTGATATTATGTCTTTTGCAACTTCATTCTTTTGAGAGTTCTAATTTTCTTCTTGTTCCATTCTTTTATTCTTCCTTTTGCAAAAAATTCAGCTATTTTTTAAGTCTTATTTTCTTCTTATTTTTCTCTTTTTGTTCTTCATTTTGCAAAAAATTCAGCTATTTTTTAGCTAGTCCTCATATCCTCTCTTTGTCCCCTACGTGGAAAAATATTTGAAAGTGAGTTTGAAAATGTTTTGTATCTGCATAAACTCAAAAAATTTAAAGGAGAAACTTTGCCCCCTATGTAGGCTGAAACCAATGATTTCTTTTATGCAGGCTCATATTGATGTTTGTATTTTGTCTGATTCCTCGCACGAGCATACATCTCTATTTTTAAAGTGACTGGATCTTCCTCAAGCAACAATGGGCCTTCCAATAATCATG
Organism: Garcia nutans; assembly: GCA_947685225.1. NCBI lineage: Eukaryota > Viridiplantae > Streptophyta > Magnoliopsida > Malpighiales > Euphorbiaceae > Garcia > Garcia nutans. The sequence goes on from CANTUV010000024.1 coordinate 40,672,626, forward strand.
AGTAGTGAGGCCCAAGCAACATAGTCAGAGATACATCCATTTCAAACTATTATTCAGCACGTCAATTGGTAGCTTCTTCATAACCTTTCCAATAATCATTTACTTTGCCCAATGTGTCCTGTGTCCTTCGAGGTTCGACGGTCCAACATACTTCCCTTAATTTGAAGGTTTATGTAACAAGAAAATAATTTTTTTAAAATCCAATGTTGACTTTGTCAAATCAGTGTCAATTTTCCTCAGGACTTGACTTTTCCAAATTAACATATCTATAACATGACAACCCTAGTTACCGTACTAAACTCAGGAATTATTTCCATTTGAGCAAGAACTGTTGCACTTCATATAGGCACATACACATTACTTGGCCAATGGTCTCATTGAGTTTTAATATTGTCTATCTCATATACATGCTTATTCAAACTATATCCACTAATAGACTCTACCAACCAAGGGAGATCAATAGGTCTTTAATGGGCTTGAAATGGGGTCTATAAGGTACATGGTTTAAATAAAGGCCAATTGTAAGTTGGAGCCGATGTGACACTATGGACAAGTCCTCACACTATAAATTTCTTGTCTAGACAATTGGAAGCATGAAAAGAGAGAGCTTTGAACATTCTTCTTTCTTCATGATATGAATCTGGATCTTGATTAGGATAGTCTTTACCTTTGCAAAAAGTTTGGTACCCACATTCCTTTCCTTTTCTCCTTTTCCCTTTCTCTCTTTTTTTTTTCCTTTTTTACCCTTTTTTCTTTTAGCATTTTATCATTTTGTCCTTCTTTCTTTTAGGACTATCAAGTACAAGATTTTCAAGAACTAGATGGCCTTTCTCCTATCCCTCTAATTTTGGTTGAGTTGCTGGTTGGGTTGGTCCAATTCAAGTCAGACTATCCTCGAAACTAAATGGAAGTCTTCTGCTGCTTCAGGTAAGAAGATCTTTGTTGACTTTCTAAAGGGGGCTTTTGGGTTAACTGCCCCCTTTTTCTCTGTTTTTTTTCTTTTTTTTTCTTTTTGTTCCATTGTGATCATAAGACTTGTTAAAAGTATCACTGATGCAAGAAAGGATCCCTTGAAGCTAGCAAGTGGACCAATCACTAGGAGCAAGGCAAAGAGATATCAAGCTAGTATGGCTTTGCATATTCAAGAAGAGATTTCCAAAGAGCTTCAAGAATTATCATTTAAGAAGATGGAGATAGAGCTTAAAGAAGGCACACCAAAGCTGATTATGATGCTTAGTGTGGAAGCTAAAGGCTAGCTAAAGAAAGGTCCATGGGGGTTCATATAAAGCCTTGGGAAGTAATTTAAGGCCCATGAACAGCCCAAATAGTGTGGGGCGTTTCTTATATTGAAGGGATTAGTTTGGTTGTTTCCATACTTTATATTTTCCTTAGTGGATTAGGATTACTTTATATTTTCCTTATTGGATTAGGATTACTTTATATTTTCCTTATTGGATTAGGATTACTTTATGTTTTCCTTATGCAATTAGGAATGTTTTCCTTATGCAATTAGGAATGTTTTTCCTTATGCAATTAGGAATGTTTTCTTTGTGGATTCTTTAATTCTTTCTTTGCATCAAGAATTAGGTTTACTTATCAACAAGAGTTGTGGCGTTTTCCTTCTTCTTACCAACTAAATCCTTCAATCATAGTGAGTTCGCGTCTCTTTATAGGCGTTGGGTTCCTTAGGAGGTGATTATCAAGTTTCAAGGAGTTCTCTACCATTGTTATACGTTGGGTTTGCTGCCATCGTTGCTAAGGATCCGCGTCATTTGGTATCAGAGCCTTGCTACAAGGTAATTTTTATCTACTTTGCCTTTCTTGGGTTTGTTAATTTATGTCTTTTAAATTTCTGCGATTTAGGGTTCTTAGAGAGTCTAGTCTTTAATTTTCGAAAAAGAGTCATATATCAAAATTCAAAAAGTCTAAAGATTGTTCAAAGAGTAATTCGAAACCTAGGAAAAGGAGTCTGATTGAATTTTGAAACCTAAGCCTTGCATCTGAATTGGATTCGAAACCAAGATTAGGGTTCTTGAAAGAAAGCAAAAGCTAGAGTTTTTTTGTTCAAGTTTGATTTCGATTTGATTTTGAGTGAATTTGGGGTTGCGAATTAAGTCCAAATTTCGAAAAGCTCTTGGGAGTAAATTAAGTCCCGAATCAAGGGGATAGTGAGAGGAAGCAAAAAAAAAAAAGAGTACAAAACCACCTCAACAAAAATTGTTTGATATTCTTGCTATTTGGGTGCTGAGGATCAGATCTAGGTAGGTGAGAAGTAATAAAATTTTTGGGCGAAAAATTCCACCTTTTGAGGGGCTTTTGGAATTCGAAAATCAGACCTTAATATTCATATTATTTGAGTGTTTTAGGTGGGAATTAGAGTCTAGAAGCTAGCGTTTTGGGTAGAATTGATTAGGTCCATAAAGCAGCTTGCCAAGTGTGGGTTGTTTTTGATTCATTATATCCAAATTTGTCTTGTTTATTGGCTTCATTGTTTCTGATTTCTTTATCTAGCTTTTAATTCCATTACATTGCTAAGTATCATTTGCTTGTGTCGATACTTGGTTTTATATCGTGTAGTGCAAATTACCTTGCATTGCCTCCGGATACTTGTCTTGTTTTCTATCTAGTCCTAGGATTTAGGTTCTAGTTTCTTGAACGACTTGACAATTGTTGGTTGGTGAGCTTGGTTCTGAAGTGCAATCAAGGAAGACAAGAAAAGTGAAGTAATTCTAAACACTTGAGTGAATTTCGATTATTACTAATCTTGTTTCTTTGAGTTTTTTTGTTTGTTAACATGGCTGGAAAAAGAGAAGAGACTAGCAAAGAAGGAGCCATGGCCGAAAGCTTGGCTAGGCTTAATGAGACTTTGGCAGCAATGCTTGGTCGAATGGAGATGATGGATACTAGATTGCAAGAGAATGCAGCACGGCAAGTACAACAAATGCAACAAGGGCAGCCAGCCGCACATCCAAATCCCATAATGCGAGCTAGAAGAGTGCTTAGGAGAGAAGGGCAAGGAAATCTTGAAGCCCTAGAAGCAGCCGAAAGGGTAGAAGATGAAGATGAAGGTGGAAATCAACCTACCACTGATGGTGACCTTACTTCCATCAAGATGAAGATTCCTTCCTTTGAAGGGAAGAACAATGCAGAAGAGTTCATAGAATGGGAGAGAAAAGTTGAGCAGATTTTCGAATGCCATAACTACACCGAAGAGAAGAAATCAGTTTTGGCAGCCGTAGAGTTCAAAGGGTATGCTACCTTTTGGTGGGATCAATTGAAAGCTAATAGAAGAGGAAAAGGTATGAGGCCTATTCTTGAATGGTCAACCTTGAAAGAACTAATGAAAAGCCGATTTGTACCATCTCACTACATTCGGGATTTGTACAATCGACTAGCAAGACTAGTTCAAGGTGGAAGAAGTGTGGAAGAGTACCACAAAGAGATGGAGATGATCATGGCTAGGGCAAATATTGATGAAGATGAAGACAAGAAGATGTCACGATTTCTTGGGGGATTGAATTTGAACATAGCCAATGAATTGGAGATGTATGAATTCAACACAATGGAAGAGTTAGTTCAAAAGGCCATGAAGATAGAGAGAAGATTGAAGAATAAAGCTATTTCGAAAACTGGCTACTCTAAAGCTAGTGGAAATTTTTCAAACTTCAAGGGTTCAAGTTCGAGTGGAGGTTCCTACAAAGGGGATTACAAGGGTTCTTTCCAAAAGAATTCTTCCTACAATCCCAATTTCAAGAAGTCAAATAATGGGGATGCAAAAACAGCAAAGGAAACACCTTCTAGACCTACTCCAAGTAGGGAAATTAAATGCTACAAGTGTTTGGGAAGTGGACACATTGCTTCTCAATGTCCGAATAAGAGGGTGATGATTGCAACCCATGAAGGGGAAATTGAATCAGAATCTGAACATGAAGAAGAAGAGGAGGCCGAATGTGGTGATAGGGCCGAATATGATGAAGAGGCTTGGGAGAATCAAGTCTTAAATGCTGAACATGGAGAGATGCTTGTTACTAGAAGAGCCTTGAATATTCAAGTCAAGGAAGAAGGCTTGGATCAAAGGGAGAACCTTTTCCACTCTAGGTGTTTGGTGAATGGTAAGGTTTGTACACTTATCATTGATGGTGGAAGTTGTACCAATGCTGCTAGCACTACAATGGTGGATAAATTGGGGTTAACTTGTTTTAAACATCCCAATCCTTACAAGTTGCAATGGTTCAATGACGCTGGGGAAGTAAAAGTGTTGAAGCAAGTCAAGGTACCATTCTCCATTGGGTGGTATAAAGATGAGGTTTTTTGTGATGTAGTGCCAATGCAAGCTGGACATTTGCTATTAGGAAGACCATGTCAGCATGATAGAAGGGCACAACATGATGGCTTTTCTAATAAGTATACCTTTACTTATGAGGGAAAGAAGGTTGTTCTAGCACCATTATCACCTCAAGAGGTGTATGAAGATCAGAAGAGGATGCTAGAGAGGGAGAAAGAAATTTCGGCCAACATGAACCAAGGGGGTTCAAATTCGGCCAGTGATGTTTCTTCAACACCCAAGGGTAATTCTAAGGGTAGGGAGAGAGAAAATAATAAAGTGAGTGAGTGCAGAAAGGGAAGAGAGGCCAAGAGTCAAAAGAAAGTAAGCAAACAAATAAATAGCCCATTTGTGAGAGAAAATAAGCAAGGAGAAAAAGCAAAACATACTTTTTATGCAAGAGCAAGAGAGATAGATGTAGAGCAGCCCTGTACTCATTATTATGTATAAAGAATTGTTACTTACTGACAATGAAGAATCTCTTGATTCTTTACCTTCTAGTTTTGTGTCTTTGTTGCAGGATTTTGAGGATGTGTTTCCTGAAGACCTTCCTAGTGGTTTGCCGCCATTAAGAGGGATTGAACATCAAATTGACTTCATACCCGGTTCTACAATTCCAAACCGGCCAGCATATAGGAGCAATCCTATGGAGACAAAAGAGATGCAAAGACAAGTTCAAGAGCTTTTGGAGAAAGGCTTGGTTCGCGAAAGCCTTAGTCCTTGTGCCGTTTCAATCTTATTAGTACCCAAGAAAGATGGTTCTTGGAGGATGTGTGTTGATTGTAGGGCTGTGAACAAGATTACTGTGAAGTATAGACATCCCATTCCTAGATTTGATGACATGTTGGACGAATTGCATGGGGCGAAATATTTCACAAAGATTGATCTTATGAGTGGTTATCATCAAATTCGCATGAAGCCTGGAGATGAATGGAAGACTGCCTTCAAAACGAAATATGGTTTGTATGAATGGTTAGTTATGCCTTTTGGTTTATCTAATGCACCTAGTACTTTCATGAGATTAATGAACCATGTTTTGAGAGCTTATTTAGGTAAGTTTGTGGTAGTTTACTTTGATGATATTCTGATTTATAGCAAAACTGAGGAAGAACATGTTGAACATGTTAGGAAAATGCTTGAAATCCTTAGGGAGCAAAACCTTTATGCTAAGCTTAAGAAGTGTTCTTTTTGTCTAGATAGGGTTGTTTTTCTTGGTTTTGTTGTAAGTATGCAGGGAATTGAAGTTAATCAAGAGAAGGTGAAAGCTATCCAAGAGTGGCCGAATCCTTCAAGTGTGACAGAAGTGAGGAGTTTTCACGGATTGGCAAGGTTCTATAGGAGATTTGTCCCTAATTTCTCTACATTGGCAGCCCCCTTGACTAGCATAATCAAGAAAGAAGTGGGATTCATTTGGGGCAAGGAGCAACAAGAAGCATTTGATGCTTTAAAAGAGAAGCTTTCTACTACACCCGTTTTAGCCTTACCTAACTTTGATTCTACTTTTGAAATTGAATGTGATGCTTCTGGTGTAGGTATTGGAGCTGTTTTGATGCAAGAGAAGAAGCCCATTGCATACTTTAGTGAAAAGCTTAATGGAGCAAAGCTGAATTATTCAACTTATGACAAGGAGCTATATGCTTTGGTGAGAGCATTGGAAGTATGGGAGCATTATTTGCTGCCCAAGGAATTCGTGATCCATTCAGACCATGAATCATTGAAGCATTTGAGAGGGCAAGGCAAGTTGAATAAAAGACATGCAAAATGGGTTATGAAGATTGAGAAGTTTCCTTATGTGATCAAATACAAGCAAGGTAAAGACAATGTAGTGGCAGATGCACTTTCAAGGAGGTACGCTTTACTTAATGTTTTGAGTACTAAATTGCTTGGATTTGAATGTATAAAGGACTTATATGTTGGTGATTCTGATTTTGGCAATGTTTATGATGCTTGTGAGCATGGTGCTTTTAATTCTTTCTATAGACATGATGGATTTTTGTTTAAGGGTTCGAAATTATGCATGCCTAGATGTTCTATGAGATATTTGCTAGTATTAGAATCACATTCTGGGGGTTTGATGGGGCATTTTGGAGTTGATAAGACTTTAGACATGCTAAATGAACACTTTTATTGGCCGAATATGAAAAGGGATGTAATTCGGATTTGTAAGGCTTGTTTGGCTTGTAGGCAAGCTAAGTCTAAGTCTATGCCTCATGGTTTGTATATGCCATTACCCGTTCTTAGTTCTCCTTGGATGGACATTAGTATGGACTTTGTTTTAGGATTACCAAGGACTAAGAGGGGGAGAGATAGCATATTTGTGGTTGTTGATAGGTTTAGTAAGATGGCACACTTTATCCCATGTCATAAGAGTGATGATGCTAGTTTAGTGGCCGAACTCTTCTTTAGGGAGGTGGTTCGAATTCATGGGATACCAAAATCCATAGTTTCTAATAGAGACACCAAGTTTTTGTCTCACTTTTGGCGTTTGCTTTGGGGAAAGTTAGGTACCAAGTTGTTATTTTCCACCACTTGTCATCCTCAAACGGATGGACAAACAGAAGTAGTAAACAGAACTTTAGGTACCATGTTGAGAGCTTTAGTGGGTAAAAATTTGAGTTCTTGGGAAGATTGTTTGCCATTTATTAAGTTTGCTTATAATCGTGCTATTCATTCTTCTACAGGATATTCACCTTTTGAGCTTGTTTATGGTTTTAACCCACTAACAGTTTTGGATCTTGTTTCTTTACCTTCTCATGAGCTTGTTAGTTTAGATGGTGAGAAGAAAGCTAAATTGGTGAAAGAGATGCATGAGAAAGCAAGGGCAAATATTGAGAAAAGGAACAAGAGATATGCTGATTCTGTAAATAGAGGGAGACGTGAGATGAAGTTTCAAGTAGGAGATTGGGTTTGGGTACATTTTCGAAAAGAGAGGTTTCCTAACCAAAGGAAGAACAAGTTGCAAGCAAGGGGAGATGGCCCATTCCAAGTGCTGGAGAAGATTAATGGCAATGCCTACAAGATCGACTTACCAGGTACGTATAATGTTAGTGCTACTTTCAATGTAAGTGATCTTTCTCCTTTTGATGATGCAGATTTGAGGACAAATCTTTTTGAAGAGGGGGAGAATGATGCAAGAAAGGATCCCTTGAAGCTAGCAAGTGGACCAATCACTAGGAGCAAGGCAAAGAGATATCAAGCTAGTATGGCTTTGCATATTCAAGAAGAGATTTCCAAAGAGCTTCAAGAATTATCATTTAAGAAGATGGAGATAGATCTTAAAGAAGGCACACCAAAGCTGATTATGATGCTTAGTGTGGAAGCTAAAGGCTAGCTAAAGAAAGGTCCATGGGGGTTCATATAAAGCCTTGGGAAGTAATTTAAGGCCCATGGACAGCCCAAATAGTGTGGGGCGTTTCTTATATCGAAGGGATTAGTTTGGTTGTTTCCATACTTTATATTTTCCTTAGTGGATTAGGATTACTTTATATTTTCCTTATTGGATTAGGATTACTTTATATTTTCCTTATTAGATTAGGATTACTTTATGTTTTCCTTATGCAATTAGGAATGTTTTTCCTTATGCAATTAGGAATGTTTTCCTTATGCAATTAGGAATGTTTGTCTTAATTTTCCATATGCAGTTAGGAATTTTGTAACCCTTATTTAAGGGCACTATTAGGCCAAATTTGACAGACAACAATTAATAAAAATTTTTCGAATTCTTCTACAAGTTCTTCTTGTGAATTTTCGTGTGAGAGAGATTAGAGTGGATTCTTTAATTCTTTCTTTGCATCAAGAATTAGGTTTACTTATCAACAAGAGTTGTGGCGTTTTCCTTCTTCTTACCAACTAAATCCATCAATCATAGTGAGTTCGCGTCTCTTTATAGGCGTTGGGTTCCTTAGGAGGTGATTATCAAGTTTCAAGAAGTTCTCTACCATTGTTATACGTTGGGTTTGCTGCCATCGTTGCTAAGGGTCCGCGTCAATCACAATAGCTTAGAGTAGGTTATCGGGATTTACAAGCCAATAAAAAATAAGCTAAAATCTTATGAAGGCTTAAAGGGACAAACTAGGGATTGATGTTAATAGGGCAGATTCTAGTTGTTGGCTTATCAAACAATGCCTAGATAATCTCTCTCTTAAATAAACAGAGTTCAAATTAGCCTCAAAAGTTTGTCAAAGTATGTTCTAAGATCAACTAGGACCTAGAAAAAGGTAATTATGCAGGGGCCATGTCTAAGTAAGCATACACAACTCAATACTATAGAACAAGTAAGCATAAACAACTCAATACTATAGAACAACTCCCTCACGTAGTAAAGTCATTCAGATCATGATGCATAGATACACTAATTTATGAACATCAAGCTAGACTCATCATCGGTTGAGCACCAAAATGAATAAAGACCAATAAAAATAAATTTAATGAAAGTAATTTATTCAAACAATCTTAATTTGAAAAACAAAATTGTTCCAAAAAAAACTAAAGAAATAAAATGAACAAATACCAAACAAGCCAAGGGAAGTTTGTCGATTTGGAGTCGAAAACAATGCTTTATTTACTTGGACATATTAAAACTAGTAACCACTTCCTCAGCAGTTTCTCCGTGTATATCTTGAAAAGATGGCAAGACAAAACTTTCCATCAATCATCCCTCTATCATGAAGGTTGCTGGTGGTGGCACTCTTTCAAATTCAAGCAAAGGATTGCTTTTGGTATTGGGTTTGTCAGGCTCAGGCAACTCTCCACTGTCAATCAAATTTTGGATCTCATATCTTAGTCATAAGCATTTGTCCGTCTCATGTCCTTGTGTTTGATGAAATTGATAAAAGTCTTTAGTATCAAATTTTGAGGGTAAAGGATTCGGCAAAGGTCGAGGGGCCAATGGCTATAATAGTCCCTTCTTTTATAGCTTGTTGAACACCCAAGATAAAGTTTCCCCATATCTGAAAACTATCTTCTATTTGCTTAAGCCAAGGGAAGTTTGACGATTTGAAGTCGAAAACAATGCTTCATTTGCTTGGACATGTTACAACTAGCAACCACTTCCTTAGTAGTTTCTCTGTCTACATCTTGAAAAGACGTCAAGACAAAACTTTCCATCAATCGTCCCTCTATCATGAAGGTTGCTGGTGGTGGCACTCTTCTAAATTCAAGAAAAGGATTACTTTTGGTATTTGACTTGTCAGGCTCAGGCAACTTTCCACAATCAATCAAATTTTGGATCTCATGTCTTAGTCATAAGCATTTTTTCATTTCATGTCCTTGTGTCTGATGAAATTGACAAAAGTCTTTAGTATCAAATTTTGGGGGGTAAAGGATTTGGCAAAGATCGAGGAGCCAATGGCTGTAATAGTCCCTTCTTTTATAGTTGTTGAACACCCAAGACAAAGGTTTTCCCATATCTGAAAACTGTCTTCTATTTGCTTGACCACTTGTATTGTCATCGACTTTTATATGTGCACTTTGATTGCCAAACTGATAATCCTATTTTGCAAAAGAACTATTCTTCTCTCTTTCCCACTCTTCTATTTGCAAGCCAGCTTGAAGAAGAACTTTGAAATCCCTTATAAGGGTGTGAGACAACCTTTCACAAAGATTGGGCGAGACGCCTCTGACTATCATTCTGATTTGGTCCGACTCATCAGGCCTTCTTTTGAGAAGTGCAACCTTATTGCTCCATCTCTTTACATAATCAATAAAATTTTCATTTTGTTTTTTCCTGATGGTCTCCACCTCCATCAAGGTAACTTTCAACTCGACATTGTACCCATACTGTTGGATGAAGGCCTTATACAGCATATCCCAATCTCTTTAGGTACTTTCTTCCAAGGTATTGAACCAATTATGTACAACAAGATCCAATGAGAGCATGAAATACCTCAGAGTTTAAGATTTAATAGTTATGACAAACTGCATGACAGTGATGTATTGCTTAATATGCAAGTGAGGATTTCCTTTACCATTGTATCTAGCGAAGGAAGGCCTATTGAACTTATAAGGGGCCTCCTCATCTTGTTGGAACAACTTGTCTATTTTTGACATCTCATCAGCTTTCAGCTTCTTCTCAAAATTCTTCTCCAAATCAGCAATCATCTTTTCTATGTCTGAAGTGTCAGTCTTTTTAACAGCTGATCTTTCCACAACCTTCAGTTCTTTCTTCTTATCTTGCAGATCTTGGAAGTATTGAGCCCAGTCGTCATCATCATCAATGACTACTTCACCAACCTTAGCCTTTCCTTTGTCCTTCTGTTTCTTTATGCTGGCAGATGCCTCAACAGTGTTCCCCAAAAGTGCATCTAGTTGGCTCTTCATAGTCTCAACCAAGGCCTCTTTCAATTATTCCATCTTGGCATTGAGGGCATCTTCCACCATTCTTTGAATTTGTTCAGGATCCATTGCTCTTGGTGAGAAGCTAATTGAGTCACTGTTGGATTCTACATCACTATCATAGGTTGGGTTGGCGTATGCTCTTGAACTGCTATACTCTAAGTCTGTGAGCCAAAATGATCAATGACATGTTATGCAATATGTGTATGCATGTATACATGTATGCATAAACAACAAGCAAACAAAGATAATTAGGATGTTCCTTCCGACCTTATAACTTCCACACGAATAACGAGTCTCTTTTCTTAGCTATAGGGTCAACAAAATACCAACATGGGATATTCTATTGTCGAGCAATTTGCTCGAACAATTTTAACCAATAGTTGTATTTTCAAACATGGAAACAAGTTCATGATAATTCCTGTTAATTAGTCTTTAATCCATTTAATCAATTAAAATAGCTTTTATACTATATTGGATTAAAACTAAATTAAGAGATTTATCATAAATAGATTTCTTATTTGAAAAAGTAACAAGTGATTCAAGCCAAAAACAAGCCCATGATTAATAATTTTTTGGTATAAGCTAGGCTCACAATTGATTCTTGGTATTCCATAATTGACCTAAATATTTGTAAGCTCTTTTGTAAACCTTAGATGAAGTGAAAAATAATTTTGTTTCAAAGCCCTTGTTTTAAGTTTAGGCCATAGGGTGGGAAAAGATTTTTGACCCATCTTGAAAAGACTATCTTGAAGATTTGAAATTTTGAGATTTGGTCTTTTGGACTTAAAGGAAAAAATTATTTTTGAACATACAATATAGATAGGTCATATTAGAAAAAGAACAAACCAAATAAGCCATGGTTCATACCAAGATAAATCAATCATAGTCAAACAACAAGCATTTGAGGTAAAACCAAAGGAAAGTAACTAGGCCAATTACATGAGCTTTAGTCTTTGGTTTAAAAGGTTTTAGGCTCCCATAGCAAGTATATACCAAAAGGTACAAGGCTATGAGTGGTTATGCCATGCTCGATCTCCATAACTTGAGTTAAAGTATGGTATCCCTCACATAATACAACACGGGTGACATGGGCATCGTAACTCACGCACACAATGCAATCTAAATAATACAATGGACAATATCATAATAAGAAAGAATAAAATAATATAAAGACCAATGGAATCAACTTCTCTTATCCCCAGTGGAGTTGCCACTGTGAGTGGAGATTTTTGCCCCCACTCCCATGTGGAATGGTTCTTGTGACTTCACCACTGTTACGCTCAAGTCGAACACGGGCCTAGACCCATAGAAAATGGAGTCACCACCTGGATGGGCTGTGTAACACCCCCATATCCAATATACATACACTACATATACCCAACATATGAAATATATGAATATAGGATACAATTTTAATAAAACAAGTCTTCACTTATAAAATTTGTATAATCTTAAAACATTCAACCAATATCATATAAATAGTAAATGAAATATTAATTGCTAAAACACATATTTATACTTCATTACCAAAGGTTTATCTAAAACATTTTTGATAATTTACAAAATATACATGTATATACATCAAAATTTATATAACATAATATACTTGAAATTAATATTTACAAAAATATAAAATATATACATGCTGGCAGTTCATTTCTAATCTTGATGTCCAAATCAACTCCACTCACAAGATCTTAAGCCTAGACTCGACTCGGTCTAGACAAACTCTCCGGCTTAACCGGATCTACCCTGTCACCTGTGCGATGAATCACAATCACGCTAAGCCAAAAGCTTAGTGGTACAAACTTTGATAACAATATATATAGTTCAAATACAATGCCAATGCACAACACATAAGGATATTATATCTCATAACATTATATCATCATATCTTAATATATTGCTCAATTGTTCCTCAATTCATAATTCACATAAAAGCAAACACAAGCATGGCCCCAAAAGGATCTAATATGCCATTCAAATTCCAGAGTTACAGCTTTGATCAAAGATCACAACATTTGTCTAGCCCGTAGGTGAATCATAATCACAATGAGGATTACCTCATATGGAACATCCCAACTAGGCTTCGAGGACTAGGCTCAACCCAGCTTCAAGGGACTGCTACATTTTATAACACCCAACTAGGCTTCAAGGACCAAGCCCAACCTAGCTTCAAGGGATTATTACGTCATAGGCATGCAGCCAAATGCAAAACTCTAAAAATTGAATAACATACTAGGCACACAATTCTTTTATAATTCCATTATCAAATTCTTTCTCATTTTCTCATGATCAAACTAGGCACAATGCCTCAAATATCTCATTATATCAATATAGCCATAACCAAAGGCTTTACATATCATCTTTAATGTACACATATCAATTTGCATTATCCATGCATTTTGAATCATTATCATATTTTGCATATAGCTCACATTATCCATAATATATTTGTGGCATTATATAAATCATAGCATATTATTCATGCACCAACGATGTAGCAACTCAACACATTTTTTCAACCAAACGTGTTAAGTCCTAATGTCATGTAAATAAAAGCAATTATTCAAAGTTTGTACTTACCTCTAAAAGCAACAAACACCACTTCAACCTCCTCTTCCTAGATATCCCTCAACACTTGGATTAGGGTAACTCAAGTCTCTTTAAAGCCTAAACCAAAGGTGATTATAAATAATCACTAAGTGATACACAAAGGAAAATAAGGAAAAGAACTATCTAGGGCAAACTCTAAACATGACATGCTCAACAACACAGGCGTGTCAATGACCATGCCCTAAACTCACAACACAGAAGCTTTGACACGCTCAATAACATGGGCGTGTCACTGCACGTGTAAAAACTCCAGCAACACAGTAGATATGACACGCTCAGTGACATGGGTGTGTCACTGCACGTGTAAATACTACAACAACACAATATCTATGACACACTTAGTGACATTGGCGTGTCACTGCACGTGTCAAAACTCCTCCAACACAATAGCTATGACACGCTCCGTGACATTGGCATGTCACTGCATGTGTCACCAACACTGAAAAATAGAACCATCGACATTCCTAAAAGAGTGGTCGTGCCACTGGGCGTGTCAGGTCAAAAACCTGATATCGACATAAAAATTGTCACATCCAAAATTATCTTTCATTAACCTTTTCAACTCCATAAAAACTCAACCAAATCCACCATTAAACCTCATAATGCTTGTATAAACATCAAAAAACTCAATTAAACACAAAACTACACAATAACAACCATGACTTTTCAACTCAAAAGTCACACAATCCAAAACTCTTATTCTTTTCACCAAACTTAACCCTTTTCTTCAATCCAACCCCAAAATTCTTAGTTAACTAAACAAAAGAACTTCAAACATACCAAAATCAACCTTTAAAACATACTACACCAAACATCCAACTCACACATACAAACTTTCATAGAAAATCAAGGAAACAAGTTGGAAACTTACCAAATATGAAGAAAATCCTTAAAAATCCAACTTGAACACTTGAAATCCTTCAATTACTTGAGTTAGCAAGAAGCAACTTCTCTCTTTCCTTTGATGATGATGGTCGGCTTCAATGGAGGAAGAAGAAGAAGATAGACACCACTCCTCTTATCCAACAAATCTCTTTAAAACCACACAATTTTTCGTCTTTTAATCTCCACCAAGCATATATATTATTATTATTTAATTAATATCAAATATCATCTTCCACTATCCATTAATTAATATCTTAATAATTAAAATATCTTTTGACCAAGTTAAAAATGTTAACTTGTATATGATATGTCTATCTTCATATATACATCATATACACACTTCCCTTTCTCTTTTCTTTTCACTTAATTATATATATATACTTTAAATCATTTAATTAATTTTCAAAAATTAATATTTATTTCAAAATTTTGGGATATTACAATTCTCCCCTCTACAAATAAATTTTATCCTCGAAATTACCTGCTTTTAAGTCTGGAACAATTGGGGATACTGATTTTGTATCATCTGTTCACTCTCCCACGTTGCCTCTTTAGTAGCATGATTCTTCCAAAGAACTTTCGCAAGTAGCACCTTCTTATTTCTTAACTCCTTCACTTCATGTACCAAAATAGCCACTGGTTCTTCCTTATAAGTCAGATCTGGACTCACCGCAATTGATTCTACTAACAGAATGTGAGATGGTTCTGACCTGTACCTCCGAAGCATAAAGACATGGAAGACATTATGAATTCGATTTAATTAAGGAGGTAAAACTAATCTATAGGCCACTGGTCCAACTCTCTCCAGTACCTCATAAGGTCCTATGAAATGAGGACTCAACTTTCCTTTACGGCCAAATCATAAAATTTTCTTCCAAGGAGACACTTTCAAAAATACTTTATCTCCTACACTGAACTCTATGTCTCTTCTTTTTAAATCTAAATATGATTTCTGTCTGTCTGAGGCTGCTTTCAGACAATTTCTAATCACCTTTACTTTCTCTTTTATTTCCCTAATCAAATCAGGACCAATCAACTTACCTTCTCCAACCTCATCCCAACATAGAGGTGTCCTGCATCTTCTACCACACAATGTCTCATAAGGTGCCATTCTAATACTGGACTGGTGGCTATTGTTATAAGCAAACTCAATTAGTGGTAAGAATCTATCTGAGCTCCCAGAGAAATCGATGATACAGCTCCTCAACATGTCCTCTAAAATTTGTATCACTCTTTCGGACTGCCCATCTGTCTGACGATGGAAAGCAGTGCTAAAGTGTAACCGAGAACCCAAAGCATCATGCAAACTTCTCCACAATCTCGATGTAAATCGGGAATCTCGATCAGATACCAACGAAATTGGAACTCCATGCAACCTCACTATCTCACTGATATACAACTCAGCCAACCTCTCAAGAGAATAATCCATCTGAACTAGAAAAAAATGACTTGTCTTCATCATCTGATCAACAATCACCCAGATTACATCATGCTTCTTCTGAGTCAAAGGCAATCCAATCACAAAATCCATCGTCACTCACTCTCATTTCCACTTTGGCATTGATAATGGCTGAATTAATCTCGAAGGAACTTGGTGTTCAGCCTTCACTCTCTGGCAAGTGAGACATTTGGATACAAACTTTGCTATGTCCCTTTTCATACCTGACCACCAACAATATTGTTTCAAATCCTGATACATCTTGGTACTCCCAAGGTGCATAGCATAAGCTGACTGATGTGCTTCCTCCAAAATTATCTTTTTCAGTCTTTGATGCAAGAAAGGATCCCTTGAAGCTAGCAAGTGGACCAATCACTAGGAGCAAGGCAAAGAGATATCAAGCTAGTATGGCTTTGCATATTCAAGAAGAGATTTCCAAAGAGCTTCAAGAATTATCATTCAAGAAGATGGAGATAGAGCTTGAAGAAGGCACACCAAAGCTGATTATGGTGCTTAGTGTGGAAGCTAAAGGCTAGCCAAAGAAAAGTCCAACGTGCAAGAAAGGACCATAGGGGTTCATATAAAGTCTTGGAAAGTAATTTAAGGCCCATGGATAGCCCAAATAGTGTGGGGCATTTCTTATGTTGAAGGGATTAGTTTGGTTGTTTCCATACTTTATATTTTCCTTAGTGGATTAGGATTTTGTTTCCATACTTTATATTTTCCTTAGTGGATTAGGATTTTGATTCCATACTTAATGTTTTCCTTATGCAATTAGGAATGTTTTCCTTATACAATTAGGAATGTTTTCCTTATGCAATTAGGAATGTTTTAGTTTTCCATATGCAATTAGGAATTTTGTAACCCTTATTTAAGGGAACTATTAGGCCAAATTTCATAATACAACAATTAATAAAAATTTTCGAATTCTTCTACAAGTTCTTCTTGTGAATTTTTATGTGAGAGAGATTAGAGTGGATTCTTTAATTCTTTCTTTGTATCAAGAATTAGGTTTACTTATCAACAAGAGTTGTGGCATTTTCCTTCTTCTTACCAACTAAATCCTTCAATCATAGTGAGTTCGCATCTCTTTATAGGCGTTGGGTTCCTTAGGAGGTGATTATCAAGTTTCAAGTAGTTCTCTACCATTGTTATACGTTGGGTTTGCTGCCATCATTGCTAAGGGTCCGCATCATTTGGTATCAGAGCCTTGCTACAAGGTAATTTTTATCTACTTTGTCTTTCTAGGGTTTATTAATTTAGGTCTTTTAAATTTCTGCATTTTAGGGTTCTTAGAGAGTCTAGTCTTTAATTTTTGAAAAAAATTCATATATTAATTCTGATCAAGGCCGAATTGAAGGAGGGTATTCTTAGGGTGAAAATGAAACCTAGGAAAGGATTCTTGGAGAATTTTGAAACCAAGAATTAGGGTTCTTGAAAGAAAGCAAAAGCTAGAGTTTGTGTTCAAGTTTTATTTTGATTTGGTCTTGACTGAATCTGGGGTTGCGAATTAAGTCCAGATTTTGAAAAGTCCTTGGAAGTAAATTAAGTCCCGAATCAAGGGGATAGTGAGAGGAAACAAAAAAAAGAGTGCAAAACCACCTCAACAAAAACTGTTTGATATTCCTGCTATTTGGGTGCTAAGGATCAGATCTAGGTAGGTGAGAAGTAATAAAATTTTTGGGCGAAAAATTTCACCTTTTGAGGGGCTTTTGGAATTCGAAAATCAGACCTTAATATTCATGTTATTTGAGTGTTATAGGTGGGAATTAGAGTCTAGAAGCTAGTGTTTTGGGTAGAATTGATTAGGTCCATAAAGCAGCTTGCCAAGTGCGGGTTGTTTTTGATTCATTATATCCAAATTTGTCTTGTTTATTGGCTTCATTGTTTCTGATTTCTTTATCTAGCTTTTAATTCCATTACATTGCTAAGTATCATTTGCTTGTGTCGATACTTGGTTCTATATCGTGTAGTGCAAATTACCTTGCATTGCTCCAGATACTTGTCTTGTTTTCTATCTAGTTCTAGGATTTAGGTTCTAGTTTCTTGAACGACTTGACAATTGTTGGTTGGTGAGCTTGGTTCTGAAGTGCAATCAAGGAAGACAAGAAAAGTGAGGTAATTCTAAACACTTGAGTGAATTTTGATTATTACTAATCTTGTTTCTTTGAGTTTGTTTGTTTGTTAACATGGCTGGAAAAGGAGAAGAGACTAGCAAAGAAGGAGCTATGGCCGAAAGCTTGGCTAGGCTTAATGAGACTTTGGCAACAATGCTTGGTCGAATGGAGATGATGGATGCTAGATTACAAGAGAATGCAGCACGACAAGCACAACAAATTCAGCAAGTGCAACAAGGGCAGCCAGCCGCACATCCAAATCCCATAATGCGAGCTAGAAGAGTGCTTAGGAGAGAAGGGCAAGGAAATCTTGAAGCCCTAGAAGCAGCCGAAAGGGTAGAAGATGAAGATGAAGGTGGAAATCAACATACCACTGATGGTGACCTTACTTCCATCAAGATGAAGATTTCTTCCTTTGAAGGGAAGAACAATGCAGAAGAGTTCATAGAATGGGAGAGGAAAGTTGAGCAGATTTTCGAATGCCATAACTACACCGAAGAGAAGAAATCAGTTTTGGCAGCCGTAGAGTTCAAAGGGTATGCTATCTTTTGGTGGGATCAATTGAATGCTAATAGAAGAGGGAAAGGTATGAGGTCTATTCCTAAATGGTCAACCTTGAAAGAACTAATGAGGAGTCGATTTGTACCATCTCACTACATTCGAGATTTGTACAATTGACTAGCAAGACTAGTTCAAGGTGGAAGAAGTGTGGAAGAGTACCACAAAGAGATGGAGATGATCATGGCTAGGGCAAATATTGATGAAGATGAGGACAAGAAGATGTCACGATTTCTTGGGGGATTGAATTTGAACATAGCCAATGAATTGGAGATGTATGAATTCAACTCAATGGAAGAGTTAGTTCAAAAGGCCATGAAGATAGAGAGAAGATTGAAGAATAAAGCTATTTCGAAAACTGGCTACTCTAAAGCTAGTGGAAAATTTTCAAACTTCAAGGGTTCAAGTTCGAGTGGAGGTTCCTACAAAGGGGATTACAAGGGTTCTTTCTAAAAGAATTCTTCCTACAATCCTAATTTCAAGAAGCCGAATGATGGGGATGCAAAAACTGCCAAGGAAACACCTTCTAGACCTACTCCAAGTAGGGAAATTAAATGCTACAAGTGTTTGGGAAGTGGACACATTGCTTCTCAATGTCCGCATAAGAGGGTGATGATTGCAACCCATGAAGGGGAAATTGAATCAGAATCTGAACATTAAGAAGAAGAGGAGGCCGAATGTGGTGATAGGGCTGAATATGATGAAGAGGCTTGGGAGAATCAAGTCTTGAATGCTGAACATGGAGAGATGCTTGTTACTAGAAGAGCCTTGAATATTCAAGTCAAGGAAGAAGGCTTGGATCAAAGGGAGAATCTTTTCCTCTCAAGGTGTTTGGTGAATGGTAAGGTTTGTACACTTATCATTGATGGTGGAAGTTGTACCAATGCTGCTAGTACTACAATGGTGGATAAGTTGGGGTTAACTTGTTTTAAACATCCCAATCCTTACAAGTTGCAATGGTTCAATGACGCTGGGGAAGTAAAAGTGTTGAAGCAAGTCAAGGTACCATTCTTAATTGGGTGGTATAAAGATGAGGTTTTGTGTGATGTAGTGCCAATGCAAGCTGGACATTTGCTATTAGGAAGACCATGGCAGCATGATAGAAGGGCACAACATGATGGCTTTTCTAATAAGTATACCTTTACTTATGAAGGAAAGAAGGTTGTTCTAGCACCATATCACCTCAAGAGGTGTATGAAGATCAGAAGAGGATGCTAGAGAGGGAGAAAGAAGTTTCGCCAACATGAACCAAGGGGGTTCAAATTCGGCCAATGATGTTTCTTCAACACCCAAAGGTAATTCTAAGGGTAGGGAGAGAGAAAATAATAAAGTGAGTGAGTGTAGAAAGGGAAAAGAGGTCGAGAGTCAAAAGAAAGTAAGCAAACAAATAAATGGTCCATTGGTGAGAGAAAATAAGCAAGGAGAAAAAGCAAAACATACTTTTTATGCAAGAGCAAGAGAGATAGATGTAGGGCAGCCTGTACTCATTATTATGTATAAAGAATCATTACTTGCTGACAGTGAAGAATCTCTTGATTCTTTACCTTCTAGTTTTGTGTCTTTGTTGCAGGATTTTGAGGATGTGTTTCCTGAAGACCTTCCTAGTGGTTTGCCACCATTAAGAGGGATTGAATATCAACTTGACTTCATACCCGATTCTACAATTCCAAACCGGCCAGCATATAGGAGCAATCCTATGGAGACAAAAGAGATACAAAGACAAGTTGAAGAGCTTTTGGAGAAAGGCTTGGTTCGCGAGAGCCTTAGTACTTGTGCCGTTCCAGTCTTATTAGTACCCAAGAAAGATGGTTCTTGGAGGATGTGTGTTGATTGTAGGGCTGTGAACAAGATTACTGTGAAGTATAGACATCCCATTCCTAGACTTGATGACATGTTGGACGAATTGCATGGGGCGAAATATTTCACAAAGATTGATCTTATGAGTGGTTATCATCAAATTCGCATGAAGCCTGGAGATGAATGGAAGACTGCCTTCAAAACGAAATATGGTTTGTATGAATGGTTAGTTATGCCTTTTGGTTTATCTAATGCACCTAGTACTTTCATGAGATTAATGAACCATGTTTTGAGAGCTTATTTAGGTAAGTTTGTGGTAGTTTACTTTGATGATATTCTGATTTATAGCAAAACTGAGGAAGAACATGTTGAACATGTTAGGAAAGTGCTTGAAATCCTTAGGGAGCAAAACCTTTATGCTAAGCTTAAGAAGTGTTCTTTTTGTCTAGATAGGGTTGTTTTTCTTGGTTTTGTCGTAAGTATGCAGGGAATTGAAGTTGATCAAGAGAAGGTGAAAGCTATCCAAGAGTGGCCGAATCCTTCAAGTGTGACAGAAGTGAGGAGTTTTCATGGATTGGCAAGGTTCTATAGGAGATTTGTCCCTAATTTCTCTACATTGGCAGCCCCCTTGACTAGCATAATCAAGAAAGAAGTGGGATTCGTTTGGGGCAAGGAGCAACAAGAAGTATTTGATGCTTTGAAAGAGAAGCTTTCTACTACACCCGTTTTAGCTTTACCTAACTTTGATTCTACTTTTGAAATTTAATGTGATGCTTCTGGTGTAGGTATTGGAGCTGTTTTGATGCAAGAGAAGAAGCCCATTGCATACTTTAGTGAAAAGCTTAATGGAGCAAAGCTGAATTATTCAACTTATGACAAGGAGCTATATGCTTTGGTGAGAGCATTGGAAGTATGGGAGCATTATTTGCTGCCCAAGGAATTCGTGATCCATTCAGACCATGAATCATTAAAGCATTTGAGAGGGCAAGGCAAGTTGAATAAAAGACATGCAAAATGGGTTGTGAAGATTGAGAAGTTTCCTTATGTGATCAAATACAAGCAAGGTAAAGACAATGTAGTGGCAGATGCACTTTCAAGGAGGTACGCTTTACTAAATGTTTTGAGTACTAAATTGCTTGGATTTGAATGTATAAAGGACTTATATGTTGGTGATTCTGATTTCGGCAATGTTTATAATGCTTGTGAGCATGGTGCTTTTAATTCTTTCTATAGTCATTATGGGTTTTTGTTTAAGGGTTCGAAATTATGCATGCCTATATGTTCTATGAGAGATTTGCTAGTATTAGAATCACATTGTGGGGGTTTGATGGTGGCATTTTGGAGTTGATAAGACTTTAGACATGTTGAATGAACACTTTTATTGGCTGAATATGAAAAGGGATGTAATTCAGATTTGTAAGGCTTGTTTGGCTTGTAGGCAAGCTAAGTCTAAGTCTATGCCTCATGGTTTGTATATGCCATTACTCGTTCCTAGTTCTCCTTGGATGGACATTAGTATGGACTTTGTTTTAGGATTACCAAGGACTAAGAGGGGGGAGAGATAGCATATTTGTGGTTGTTGATAGGTTTAGTAAGATGGCACACTTTATCCCATGTCATAAGAGTGATGATGCTAGTTTAGTGGCATAACTCTTCTTTAAGGAGGTGGTTCGAATTCATGGGATACCAAAATGCATAGTTTCTGATAGAGACACCAAGTTTTTGTCTCACTTTTGGCATGTGCTTTGGGGAAAGTTAGTGATGCGGAACCCATGGATCAAATATTACATCTAGAACCCCACATACACATCTAGCATAGAATCTTAGAACTCAAAAACAAATCCTCCCTACCAAACCCACAATTAACCTGTAATTGAGAACTTGGGTGATTGGGATGAAGAAATGAATTGATTAAAACGCCACAAGTCAGACTTGATAAGTTAGAACCAACTCTTCATGCAACAAGAATAAGAAGAAAACCTCTCAAACTTGAAAACACAGAAATTACATTCAACAATTCTGGAAATTCGTAGTCAACCCTATTAAGTTCTTTTTCCCATCCTTATATAGTTGGAAAAGAAGAACTAATGGCTTAAAGTCTAGGTTTACATGTATCTAGTCACAATAGCATTAATTGTTCATCCACCTCAATAATATACTCTAAATTACTGCCCATAATTCTGACAACATTGATGGGCAGATTGTACATTCATTTTGGTGTTGGTTCACATGTGTCTAGTCACACTAACACTAAACCATATCAATATTATATTCCAAATTCGTGCTAATGCCCATCACCATACTTATGGGCAGATTCTTCATGCTTGTTGGTGAGTTTCTGACTTCCTCTTCATGGTCCATCATATTCACTACAAGTTGGTCTCCCTCTTCATTAATCCACCTTTGTATGAAGTGCTGGAACACATGCTGGAATTTCTTTGATTGTGATCTTGTGATTGGTCCACTTGGCATAATGATATCATCAACATATTTGCTGCCATTACATTCATCAAGCTTGCTTATAGTTTCCTCATCATTCCCTCCTTGCTCAAAAAGATTTGTCCTCAAATCTGAGCCTACATCAAAAGGAGAAAGATCACTAACATTGAAAGTTGCAGAAACATTATACTCACCTGGTAGATCAATTTTGTAGGCATTGTCATTGATCCGTTCTAAAACTTGGAATGGGCCATCTCCCCTTGCATCCAACTTGGATTTCCTTTGTTTAGGAAATCTTTCCTTCCTCATATGAACCCATACCCAATCACCAGGTTGGAAAATCACATGTTTCCTTCTTCTATTTGCATTATGGGCAACTGATTCATATTTCTTCTCAAGATGAGCTCGTGCCTTTTCATGTATCTGCTTAACCAACTCAGCTTTCTTTTCACCATCTAAGTTAGTTATTTCATTTAATGGCAAAGGAAACAAATCAAGTGGTGTAAGTGGATTAAAACCATAAACAATTTCAAATGGTGAATAACCAGTAGAAGAATGTATGCTTCTATTATATGCAAACTCCACTAATGGCAAACAATCTTCCCAAGTTTTCAAATTCTTACCCATAACAGCACGTAACAAAGATCCTAAAGTCCTATTTACCACTTCTGTTTGTCCATCAGTTTGTGGATGACAAGTTGTAGAGAACAACAATTTAGTACCTAACTTATTCCATAAAACACGCCAAAAATGACTTAAGAACTTCACATCTCTATCACTTACAATTGTTTTAGGAATGCCATGCAACCGAACTACTTCCCCAAAGAACAAATTTGCAATATTTGTTGCATCATCAGTTTTGTGACATGCAATGAAATGAGCCATTTTGCTGAATCTATCAACAACAACAAATATGCTATCTTTTCCTTTTCTAGTCCTAGGCAGCCCCAAAACAAAGTCCATAGATATGTCCATCCAAGGTGCATTAGGAATAGGTAAAGGAGTATACAGCCCATGAGGTAAAGACTTAGATTTTGCTTGTTTACATGCAATACACTTGGCACAAATTCTTTCAACATCCTTTCTCATGTTTGGCCAATAGAAATGTTCATGCAGAATGTCTAAAGTCTTAAATATCCCAAAATGTCCCATGAGTCCTCCACTATGTGCCTCACGCACAAGCAATTCCCTTAATGAGCAACTAGGCATGCATAATCTTCCATCCTTAAATAAGTACCCATCATGCCTATAAAACTTCTGAAATGCAGAATGCTCACATGCTTTATAAACATTTGCAAAGTCAACATCATTGGCATACATATCCTTAATTTGCTCAAAGCCTAATAACTTAGAACTAAGAGTTGAGATTAAGGAATACCTTCTTGAAAGTGCATCTGCTACTACATTGTCTTTGCCACGCTTATACTTTATCACATATGGAAATGGCTCAATGAACTCTATCCACTTTCCATGCCTTCGGTTCAGCTTGGTTTGCCCCTTTAGATGCTTTAATGATTCATGATCTGTATGAATAACAAACTCTTTAGGCAATAAGTAATGTTGCCACACTTGTAAAGCTCTTACCAAAGCATACAGCTCCTTGTCATAAGTGGAATAATTTAATTGTGCACCATGAAGCTTCTCACTAAAATATGCAATTGGTTTCCCTTCTTGCATCAAAACAGCACCTATGCCCACACCTGAAGCATCACACTCTAATTCAAAGGTCTTATCAAAATCTGGTAAAGCAAGAATTGGAGCAGTAGTTAACCTTTGTTTCAACAAATTGAATGCCATTTCATGAATTTTAGTCCAATTAAACTTTACATCCTTTTTTACCAATTCATTTAATGGTGCAGCAATGGAACTAAAATCTTTAACAAACCTTCTATAGAAACTAGCCAAACCATGAAAACTTCTTACCTCACTCACGGTTTTAGGTGCTGGCCAATCTCTTATTGCCTTTACCTTTTCATCATCAACCTCAATTCCTTGTGCACTAACCATAAAACCTAAGAATATGATTTTATCACTACAAAACATGCACTTTTTCAAGTTGGCATATAATTCTTCCTTTCTCAAAACATCAAGAATAACCCTAATATGTTCTACATGCTCATCTACTGATTTGCTATAAATGAGTATGTCATCAAAATATACAACAACAAATTTACCAAGATATGCACGCAGAACATGGTTCATTAATCTCATGAATGTACTAGGTGCATTAGATAAACCAAATGGCATAACTAACCACTCATAAAGACCATATTTTGTTTTGAATGCAGTTTTCCACTCATCTCCTTCTTTCATCCTAATTTGATGGTAACCACTTTTCAAATCAATCTTAGTAAAAATGCAAGAACCACTCAACTCATCAAGCATATCATCAAGTCTAGGAATTGGATGTCTATACTTCACCGTGATTTTATTGATTGCTCGGCAGTCCACACACATTCTCCATGATCCATCTTTCTTTGGGACTAATAACACCGGAACAGCACATGGGCTAAGACTTTCACGCACATGTCCCTTTGCTAGCAACTCCTCCACTTGCCTTTGAAGTTCCTTGGTTTCCTCCGGATTACTTCTATAAGCTGGTCGATTAGGAATTGTTGAGTCCGGAATGAAGTCAATTTGATGCTCAATCCCTCTTAAAGGTGGTAATCCTTTGGGTACATCTTCTGGAAAAACATCTCCAAATTCCTGTAAAAGAGAACTAACACAACTAGGCAAAGGGTTATCAAGGTTAGATGTAGAAATCAAGGTCTCTTTGTACCTAATTACAATCAGACTTCTTTTCTCACAAAAAGCACTCCTTAACTCCTTTTCTTTTGCATAGAAACACTCTCTTTTATTTTCTCTCCCTTTCTCTTTTTCTCTCACCAATGGGCCATTTTTATCATTCTTTTTCTCACACTTGGCCTCTTGTACTCCCTTTTTATTTGTTTTACCCTCACCACCAGAATTCTTTTCAAATGATCTCAAAATATTTACTTGATCTTCATACACTTGTTTAGGTGACAATGGAGCAAGAGTGAAATTTAAACCATTTAGGCTGAAAGAATAATGATTCTTAAAGCCATCATGCAAAGCTCTTCTATCAAACTGCCATGGACGACCAAGAAGGATATGGCTAGCATGCATAGGCACAACATCACAGCAAACTTCATCTTTGTATCTCCCAATTGCAAAAGAAAACAAAACCTGCTTTGTTACCCTCACCTCTCCACTATCATTCAACCATTGCAGCTTGTAAGGACTAGGATGTTTTGTGCATGCTAACCCTAATTTATCCACAAAATCAGTACTAGCAACATTTGCACAACTACCCCCATCAATGATCATGCTGCACACTTTTCCATTCACAATGCAACGAGTATGGAAAATGTTCTCTCTTTGATTACTTTCTTCATCTTTAATTTGCATGTTTAAAGCTCTTCTAATAACCAAAGATTCACCATGGGCTGGATATTCAATAATATGTTCAATTTCTTCTAATGGTGGCATGCTATCATTATCATCATCACTTTCATGTTCACTAGCACTATCAATTTCACCATTATCTCGTATCAACATGATTTTCTTATTTGGACATTGAGATGCTATATGCCCTACTCCTAAACACCTAAAGCATTTAATGGTACTATGCTTTTGATTAGAGTTAGATGTTTTAGAGTTACCTTTAGGGTCATCTAGAACTTGTTTTTCCTTTCCTTTCCAGGTAGCCTCCTTCCCTTTAGGATTATCATCTTTCTTTGGCCATTTTGAAGTGAAACTAGAGCTGGAATTAGAAAATCCCTTTGCTGCTCCCTTGAGTTTCAGTTGCTTCTCCACTTTCATGGCCATGTGTACCATATCTTCAAGCTCCACATAATGATGTAATTCAATTATGTTAGCTATCTCTCTATTCAGCCCACTCAAAAATCGAGCCATAGTGATTTCTGGATCCTCCTCTATATTAGTTCTACTCATGATCATCTCCATCTCTTTATGGTAATCCTCCACTGACATGGATCCTTGAGTTAACCGCTGTAATTTTTGGTGAAGCTCCCTATAGTAGTAAGATGGTACAAATCTCTTTCTCATCACAGTTTTCATTTCAGCCCAAGTAGTGATAGTTCTTTCTCCATTTCTCCTCTTGGAAATCATCAATTGATCCCACCAAATTAGTGCATAATCTGTGAATTCAACTGCTGCAATCTTAACTTTCTTCATTTCACTATAATTATGACAATCAAACACCAACTCAACTTTTCTTTCCCATTCAAGGTAAGCTTCAGCATCATTTCTCCCCTTGAATGATGGTATCTTCATTTTTATGGAAGATATGTTACTGTCCCTTTGTTGAGGTCTTCTTTGAGCAATTGATTCCTCACTTTCTTCATCATCTTCCCTCTCTATCTCATCATCATTCATCATGTTTCCTCTCCCTCTATTCTGCCCCCTTCGATTAGTATCATTCCGCTGCCTTTGCATTATGCTGTCTACATCACCTCTCATGTTGTTTATGGTCAAATCAAACCTTTCAAATCTCCTTTGCATTGCCTCTAACATGAAGGCTATGTCATTTATGGTCATATCACGTTTTTCACTTCCAGAATTTGACATGGTGTAAGAAGAACCTACAAGAAAATGTTAGTAAAGAAAATTTTCTCACCTCACTCCCTTACGTGTTTCACTCAAGATCATATTGACACTCCTCTTGTATTTCACTCAAACCTTGGTCCTTTTTACCTCTCAATTCTTCTTTTATCAAGTTGAATTTCAGAATTGAATCCACTTAAATCAAGTAAAACAAGTTTTGTTTTAAAGACTCTACAAGGAACCTAAGAACAAAATGAATTCAGCAATTCTAGAAGCAATTTAATTTTAAACAACAAGAACTGAAAGTTAACACAAGAAGCAAAAGTATTTGTGTTAATCAAAGCAAAGTAACTATGATTGAGAATTAGCTACTTAATGCATACAAGAAACAAGAGGTATATGAAAGAATGAAACTAAGAATACAAAGAAAAACAATTCTGGATGCTAAAAAAAAACAGAATTCAAATCACTCCAATGAGTAATCTGAATATGCAACTTAAATCTATTCCCAATGCAAGAAATGCTCTAAATATCAGATTTTTAAATGCTAAATGGATGCATAATGAGGAGCTGATGTAATTTGATCAAATATAATAAGGTAGCAAGCTGTTAATGGTATAAATATGCAAAAAATCTCAAACACTTGTGAAGAAAAATTCTGGACAGAAACAGGTACGATTTTTTTTTCTTTTATGTTGAGGAAGTTGAATCTGATTCTCTTTTCCTTTTTTTTTCTTTTGATCTTTTCCTCTTTTTTTTTCTTTTGAACTTTCAGTAAACAAGGATAGAAATTGAAAAATTAAACAAAAGTTCACAGATTTGAAGAATAAGAACAAGGTGCAACAAGAACAGAAAATGAAGAAATATAGAAACTGAATCTGATTCTTTTTTTTTTCTTTTTTTTTCCTTTGGATAATTAAAACATAAAAGATACCTAGAGATTTATCTTCAAGCCAAAGCTCTGATACCAAATGATGCGGAACCCATGGATCAAATATTACATCTAGAACCCCACATACACATCTAGCATAGAATCTTAGAACTCAAAAACAAATCCTCCCTACCAAACCCACAACTAACCTGTAATTGAGAACTTGGGTGATTGGGATGAAGAAATGAATTGATTAAAACGCCACAAGTGAGACTTGATAAGTTAGAACCAATTCTTCATGCAACAAGAATAAGAAGAAAACCTCTCAAACTTGAAAACACAGAAATTACATTCAACAATTCTGGAAATTCGTAGTCAACCCTATTAAGTTCTTTTCCCCATCCTTATATAGTTGGAAAAGAAGAACTAATGGCTTAAAGTCTAGGTTTACATGTATCTAGTCACAATAGCATTAATTGTTCATCCACCTCAATAATATACTCTAAATTACTGCCCATAATTCTGACAACATTGATGGGCAGATTGTACATTCATTTTGGTGTTGGTTCACATGTGTCTAGTCACACTAACACTAAACCATATCAATATTATATTCCAAATTCGTGCTAATGCCCATCACCATACTTATGGGCAGATTCTTCATGCTTGTTGGTGAGTTTCTGACTTCCTCTTCATGGTCCATCATATTCACTACAAGTTGGTCTCCCTCTTCATTAATCCACCTTTGTATGAAGTGCTGGAACACATGCTGGAATTTCTTTGATTGTGATCTTGTGATTGGTCCACTTGGCATAATGATATCATCAACATATTTGCTGCCATTACATTCATCAAGCTTGCTTATAGTTTCCTCATCAGTTAGGTACCAAGTTGTTATTTTCCACCACTTGTCATCCTCAAACGGATGGACAAACAGAAGTAGTAAACAGAACTTTAGGTACCATGTTGAGAGCTTTAGTGGGTAAAAATTTGAGTTCTTGGGAAGATTGTTTGCCATTTATTGAGTTTGCTTATAATCGTGCTATTCATTCTTCTACAGGATATTCACCTTTTGAGCTTGTTTATGGTTTTAACCCACTAACAGTTTTGGATCTTGTTTCTTTACCTTCTCATGAGCTTGTTAGTTTAGATGGTGAGAAGAAAGCTAAATTGGTGAAAGAGATGCATGAGAAAGCAAAGGCAAATATTAAGAAAAGGAACAAGAGATATGCTGATTCTGCAAATAGAGGGAGACGTGAGATGAAGTTTCAAGTAGGAGATTGGGTTTGGGTGCATTTTCGAAAAGAGAGGTTTCCTAACCAAAGGAAGAATAAGTTGCAAGCAAGGGGAGATGGCCCATTCCAAGTGCTGGAGAAGATTAATGACAATGCCTACAAGATCGACTTACCAGGTACGTATAATGTTAGTGCTACTTTCAATGTAAGTGATCTTTCTCCTTTTGATGATGCAGATTTGAGGACAAATCTTTTTGAAGAGGGGGAGAATGATGCAAGAAAGGATCCCTTGAAGCTAGCAAGTGGACCAATCACTAGGAGCAAGGCAAAAAGATATCAAGCTAGTATGGCTTTGCATATTTAAGAAGAGATTTCCAAAGAGCTTCAAGAATTTTCATTCAAGAAGATGGAGATAGAGCTTGAAGAAGGCACACCAAAGCTTATTATGATGCTTAGTGTGGAAGCTAAAGGCTAGCTAAAGAAAGGTCCATGGGGGTTCATATAAAGCCTTGGGAAGTAATTTAAGGCCCATGGACAGCCCAAATAGTGTGGGGCATTTCTTATGTTGAAGGGATTAGTTTGGTTGTTTCCATACTTTATATTTTCTTTAGTGGATTAGGATTTTGTTTCCATACTTTAAATTTTCCTTTGTGGATTAGGATTTTGTTTCCATACTTAATGTTTTCCTTATGCAATTAGGAATGTTTTCCTTATGCAATTAGGAATGTTTTAGTCTTAATTTTCCATATGCAATTAGGAATTTTGTAACCCTTATTTAAGGGCACTATTAGGCCGAATTTCATATACAACAATTAATAAAAAAATTTCGAATTCTTCTACAAGTTCTTCTTGTGAATTTTCGTGTGAGAGAGATTAGAGTGGATTCTTTAATTCTTTCTTTGCATCAAGAATTAGGTTTACTTATGAACAAGAGTTGTGGCGTTTTCCTTCTTCTTACCAACTAAATCCTTCAATCATAGTGAGTTCGCGTCTCTTTATAGGCGTTGGGTTCCTTAAGAGGTGATTATCAAGTTTTAAGGAATTCTCTACCATTGTTATACGTTGGGATTGCTGCCATCGTTGCTAAGGGTCCGCGTCAATACCTTATGCGAAAAGCTGTCTTGGGTACATCTTCATCTCTGACTCTCAACTAATGGTACCCTGATCTCAAATCAATCTTAGAGAATAATGCTGCTCCTTTCAACTGATCAAAGAGATCATCTATCCGAGACAATGAATACTTGTTCTTGATAGTCACCTTATTTGATACGGAACCTCCAAGAATAAGCCTGAGAACTCCTTGATGTCGAACCCCCAAAACATTAACTTGAAAACCCCTAGTTGAATTCGGCACAACCTCCAAAGAATAAAGGTTAGATTTCAGATTTCTTTGAATTGATCAGAAATCCAAGATGTCGAAACAAACTAGTTCATAAATCCCAGATTCGAAACACTTCACAAGAAAGTTGATCAAACTACTTGAATGTTTCTTAAGCATGTTTTCAAGCAAGAACACAAAGATAAAAGCATATCGGCTTTTGGTTATTAATTCATCCCAAAAAAAAAAAACTCCACCCTAATTCGTCCAAGGCATATTTATAGCCTTTTTCATAACATAAAATCCTAACCCAATAAGGAAATACTTAATTAAATAAGGCCCCAGTCTTAAACATATAGGACCACCCATTAAAATCATAACATGGTCCCACCATAACTAAATAACACATGTTTAAAATAACTAAATAATAAAACAGGGCTAAACAACTAAAACAAGCCTCATTCGTGAATTTCAACTTGTAGCAAGTTGTAATTGACTTCCTTTGGTCTTGTCTCCAAGCTTGTAATTCCTTGCAAACCATAGTTAGCCAAATTCACCAAATCTTGCAAATGGAAAATTAGTGCTTGCTGAATCTTTTTGGCTCGCGATCTAGTTATAGGACCTTGTGGCAGAATAATTGGATTGATGATCTCCTCAACTTGTTTCTGACGTCCTAACTCTTGCTCATCCTTGTGGTGTTCTGGTAGTTCCACAACATTTCCCCTCTCCTCAAAAGGATTCGTCCTCGAATCAAAAGCATCACCTACAGCAAAAGGACTTAAATCAGCAACATTAAATGAAGCACTTACATTATACTCACCTGGCAAATCCACTTTATATGCATTGTCATTAATCCTTTCAAGTATCTGAAAAGGACCATCTCCTCGTGGGTTTAACTTGGACTTTCTTTGGTGTGGAAACCGTTCTTTGCGAAAATGAACCCAAACCCAATCACCATGCTGAAAAATCATTGGCTTCCTTCCTTTATTCACTCGAGAAGCTACTTTAGCATTTTACCTTTCAGTCCTTTCCTTAACCTGTTTGTGTAACTTCTTCACAAAATCTGCCTTTGAGCTAGCATCAACACTCACAAAATCATTAGATGGCAATGGCAAAATATCCAAAGGAGTAAGCGGATTAAAACCATAAACAATTTCAAATGGAGAATAATTAGTAGTGCTATGAACAGCCCTATTATAAGCAAACTCCACAAATGGTAAACAATCCTCCCACATCCAAATATTCTTTTCTATCACTGCCCTAAGCAAAGTAATCAATGTTCGATTCACAACCTCAGTTTGACCATTGGTTTGAGGATGGCAAGTAGTAGAAAACAACAACTTAGTCCCCAATTTTCCCCATAAAACACGCCAGAAATGACTCAAAAACTTAACATCTCTATCACTAACAATGCTTTTGGGTATGCCATGCAAACGAACAACCTCTTTAAAGAACAAATCAGCAATCAATTTAGCATCATCAGTTTTATGACATGGTATAAAATGAGCCATTTTACTAAATCTATCAACCACAACAAATATACTATCACGACTTCTCCTAGTTTTAGGTAATCCAAGCACAAAATCCATAGACAAATCAGTCCAAGGTCCATTAGGAACAGGTAATGGCGTGTGCAAACCATGCGGTTTCATCCTAGACTTAGCTTCTCTACATGTTATGCAATGCTCATAAACTTTATGCACATCATGTTTCATACCAGGCCAATAAAAATGTTCTATCAACACATCATAGGTCTTACTTACCCCAAAATGACCCATCAAACCTCCTCCATGTGCTTCCTTAACTAACAACTCTCTCATGGAACACTTAGGAATACACAATCTATTTCTCTTAAACAAGAAACCATCAAACAAATGAAAGTCTTTTGAAACAGCCACATCTCCACACGAATTATATATGTCAACAAAATCCACATCATTAACATATAATTCCTTAATAAGCTCAAAACCCAATAATCTAGCACTAAGAGAATTAAGTAAAACATACCTTCGCAACAACGCATCAGCCACTACATTCTCTTTACCTCGCTTGTATTTAATCACATATGGAAATGTTTCTATGAATTCTACCCATTTGGCATGTCTACGATTCAGCTTATCTTGACCTTTCAAATGCTTTAAACTTTCATGATCAGTATGTAGCACAAACTCTTTTGACCACAAATAATGCTGCCATGTATGCAAAGCTCGAAACAATGCATATAACTCCTTATCATATGTCGGATACTTCAAAGCCGCTCCACTTAGTTTTTCGCTAAAGTACATCAATGGCCTTTGATCCTGTATCAAAACAGCTTCAATTCCTATGCCACTTGCATCACATTCAATCTCAAAAGTCTTATCAAAATTAGGCAAAGCAAGCAAGGGTGCATTACACAATTTATCCTTAAGTTCATTAAATGCATGTTCTTGTGCATCTCCCCAAACAAAACCAACATTTTTCTTAACTAACTCATTCAGAGGTGCAGCTATAGTACTGAAATTTCTAATGAATCTCCTATAGAAACCAGCAAGTCCATGAAAACTCCTCACCTCACTAGCATTCTTAGGTTTCGGCCAGTCCCTAATAGCCTTTACCTTTTCCTCATCAACCTCAATACCTTGACTAGACACCACAAAACCAAGAAAATGAACCTTATCCACGCAAAAACTACACTTCTTAAGGTTAGCATACAACTTCTCACGCCTAAGAATGTCTAACACAAGACGCACATGTATGACATGATCATCCAAACACTTAGAGTAAACAAGAATATCATCAAAGTAAACAACAACAAATTTACCCAAGAGCTCACGCAACACATGATTCATCAAATGCATGAATGTGCTAGGTGCATTAGTAAGACCAAACGGCATAACCAACCACTCATACAACCCATATTTAGTCTTAAATGCTATTTTCCACTCATCACCCACACTCATTCGAATTTGATAATAACCAGATTTCAAATCAATTTTCGTGAACAAACAAGAACCATGTAACTCATCAAGCATATCATCTAGTCTAGGAATAGGATGACGATACTTTACAGTGATTTTATTGATGGCTCTGCAATCCACGCACATCCTCCACGTCCCATCCTTCTTTGGCACAAGAATAACAGGAACCGAACAAGGACTCAAACTTTCCCTCACGTATCCCTTAGCTAGCAATTCCTCCACTTGCTTTTGTATCTCCTTTGTCTCGAAAGGATTAGCTTGATATGCTGGCCTATTGGGAATGGAAGCTCCCGAAATGAAATCAATTTGATGCTCTATGCCTCTGATTGGCGGCAATTCATCAGGCATTTCTTCGGGAAACAAATCTGCATATTCCTGCAAAAGATCAACAAACACACTAGGCAAAGATTGGTTAAAAACAGTAGTATCTAAACGAGCCTCTTTGCACAAAAGCACAAACATAGGCTGATTGGTGTAAAAAGCATGTTTAACCTCACTTGTACTAGCTAACAAACTCACATTCTTCTCTCCTTCTCTATTTTTCTCAAACTGAATTTGTTTTGATTTTTCTTTTCTCTCTTTCTTTTCATTTGCAATCTGATTTTTTTTCACTCATTTTTTTGTCACTCTCTCTTTCTTTCTTTTTAAATTCAAGTCTCATTCTTTCCATTTTACATTGATCTTCATACACTTCTTTTGAAGAGAGTGGGGTCAGAATTGTCTTTCGTCCATCCTTAGTGAATGAATACCGATTGAGGTATCCATCATGCATAGCTCACCTATCATACTGCCATGGACGTCCAAGTAAAATCTCTCCAGCATGCATTGGCACCACATCACACAACACCTCATCATAATATTTACCAATGGAAAAAGAAATGTTAGATTGTCAATTTACCTTAACCTCTCCACATTCGTTCAGCCACTGAAGTTTGTAAGGTCGGGGGTGAGGTTTTGTAGGCAGCCCCAATCGATCAACCAAGAGTGTACTTACCACATTGGTACAGCTTCCACCATCCACAATCACAATACAAGTCTTGCCTTGAACATGACACCTTGTATGGAACAAGTTGTCTCGTTGTTCTTTATGGTTTTCCTCCTTCAATTGCATGTTAAGAGCATGCCTAGCAACCAGCAAGTCTCCCTTTATTGGTTCTTCAATGCTCCCATCACTACAACATTCCAAATCTTGCTTTTCTCCATCTTCACTCTCATCGTCACCTTCTTCTTCATCAGTCACTATCTCACCATTTCTTACGGTCATAACTCTCTTGTTTGGACATTCTTTGCTGATATGTCCCACACCTTGGCACTTCCAACACTTAATATCTCGATTTCGCAGCTTAGGCTCTTCAACTTTGGATTTGTCTTTAGAACTTGTTTTGGCCTTTGCTTTCCCACTGTCTTGACCAGCCTTGTTTCTTTCCTTGTAATCATGCCTTCCTTCCCTATTCCAAGGAGAAATAGAATTAGAAACAGGTTTTGAATGATACCTTGATGATCGTCTTCCTTGGAGTTGTTTTTCCACCTTGACGGCAATATGCACCATCTCTTCTAACTCCACATAAGGCTGCAAATCAACCTGATAAGCAATGTCCTAATTCAAACCAGCCAAGAAACGTGCCATAGTAGTCTCCATGTCTTCATCTATATTAGCTCTAGTCATTAACATTTCCATTTCTTTGTAGTAGTCATCAACACTTTTACTACCTTGTTTAAGAACCTGAAGTCTTTGTATAATTTCCCTATGGAAATGTCTAGGCACAAACCTCTTCCTCATGACCGATTTAAGATCAGCCCAAGTCTCAATTGGATACTCCAAATTCCTTCTTCTACTAGTCACTAACTGATCCCACCAAACTATAGCATAATCTGTAAATTGAGTAACAATAAGCTTGACCTTCTTTTCCTCAGTACATCGATGGCAATCAAATATGAGATCAACCTGCTTTTCCCATTGTAAATAAGCTTCTGGATCTAATTTACCATGAAAGTTAGGAATTTTCAGCTTGATGCTTCCCAAGCTCCTATCAACGACTTCATCATCACCATGATTTCTACCATAGAAAGCATTATTATTCATCCTTCCTCTACCTCAACTAGTACCACGGCCTCCTCTACCTCTACCTCTATGTAGAGCTCCTCTAACCAAACTTGCATTATCATCCTCAAGCTCATTTTCATCTTCCAAATGTTTAGGCTGTTGCATTTGATTTCTGCCACCTCTTTGCCTCTCATTGCGCTCCGGTGTGGCTCTTTCAACATTTTGCAACCTCAAATCCATGCTCTCCAATGTTTCTATTATGTTCTCCATAGCACGGTATAAACGTATAAATTCAGCTTGCTGCGCCTCACGCAATCGAGTTGGATCAATTTGAACACCCCTGTCACTGTCATCTCGGCCAGACATTTTTCCTGATCTAGAGCGTTGGCTCTGATACCAAATGATACGAAACCTCCAAGAATAAGCCTGAGAACTCCTTAATGTCGAACCCCCAAAACATTAACTTGAAAACCCCTAGTCGAATTTGGCACAACCTCCAAAGAATAAAGGTTAGATTTCAGATTTCTTTGAATTGATCAGAGATCCAAGATGTCGAAACAAACTAGTTCCTAAATCCCAGATTCGAAACACTCCACAAGAAAGTTGATCAAACTACTTGAATGTTTCTTAAGCATGTATTCAAGCAAGAACACAAAGATAAAAGCAAATCGGCTTTAGGTTATTAATTCGATCAAAAAAAAAAACTCCACCCTAATTCGTCCAAGGCATATTTATAGCCTTTTCATAACATAAAATCCTAACCCAATAAGGAAATACTTAATTAAATAAGGCCCCAGTCTTAAACATATAGGACCACCCATTAAAAACATAACATGGTCCCACCATAACTAAATAACACATGTTTAAAATAACTAAATAATAAAAGAGGGCTAAACAACTAAAACAAGCCTCATTCGTGAATTTCAACTTGTAGCAAGTTGTAATTGACTTCCTTTGGTCTTGTCTCCAAGCTTGTAATTCCTTGCAAACCATAGTTAGCCAAATTCACCAAATCTTGCAAATGGCAAATTAGTGCTTGCTGAATCTTTTTGGCTCGCAATCTAGTTATAGGACCTTGTGGCAGAATAATTGGATTGATGATCTCCTCAACTTGTTCCTCACGTCCTAACTCTTGCTCATCCTTGCGGTGTGCTGGTTGTTCCACAACATTATTCAACTACCTGTAACCAATGCATAATCTTAAGGTACCATCCTTCTTTTTCACAAATAAAATGGGAGCTCCCCACGAAGACACACTGGGGCTAGCGAACCCTTTATCCAACAACTCCTGTAACTGCACCTTCAACTCTCTCACTCAGCAGGTGCCATCTGATAAGGAGTAATAGAGATAGGAGTAGTACCAAGCAATAAATCGATACCAAACTCAACCTCTCTCTAAGGGGGTATCCCTGGTAACTCCTCAGGAAAAACATCTGGAAACTCAGCAACTGTGGGTATACTATCAAGCTGGGAACCCACTACTCTGGTATCTACAACATGAGCAAGATAAGCCTCACATCCTTTCCAAATCATCCTCCTAGATGAAACAACTGAAACAAACATGGATGAAAGATGTCTCTGCTCACTAGATACCATCACATTTCTACCATCACAGGTTCTTAGGGTAACACACTTTTGTTGACAATCTATCACAGCCCCATGCTTAGATAATCAATCCATGCCTAAAATCAAATCATACTCCTTGAAAGGCATCTCAATTAAATCACCAAGGAACTCCTCATCCTGAACCACAATCAAACTATCTTGGTGCACCCTGCTCACCACAACACTATGCCCTAAAAGATTTGTCATCAAAACATCAAATCCTAGGGACTCTGAATGCAATTCAGTCACAGGCAAGATGGATGCACTAATGTCTAAATGAGTTGATCCAGGATCTATCAAAGCAAGAACTAACATACCAAATAAAGAAAAAGTACCAGCAATAACAACCATAGCATCTGGTTGCCTCTACATCACACTGAGATGGCCCTGCCTCATCTAGTCTACTACCTGTGGTAGAACCTCCTCTCTGACCAGACCATGTCTGACCTCCTCTGCTAGAACCTCTGCCACCACGACCCCTTCTAACACTGGGTCGAGAAGTTGCAGTATCTGTGTGTCTATCCTCTGGTGGCTCAAGGTAATCTCTGATGAAATGATCTGGTGACCCACATCTATAACACACTGCTAGTCCACCTGTCTTCCAGCAAGCACCCTCGTGTGCCCTACCATAATGGACAAAGGTATATAGAACTGGCCTCTGAACTACTGGAGTCGCAACACTAGCCATAAAAACTGTAGGTCTCGATCTCTGCCTCTGCTACTGTACTGAGCTACCAGACTATCTCTGGCTCCTATTGAACCTCAAAAAATATTCTCCTCGGCCTTTCTTCACAGATGAAGACCCTGCCTCACTCTGGAGTCTCCTAGCTCTGGTCTCCTCATCTTTAGCAGCTGCTGCAAGACCCTGTGCTCTCTCAACACTCCTGGCAGTTGTAACCAAGAACTCAAAAACTCTATCTTCTTTGCATCTTTATACTCCCTCATAGTATACTTCTACTCGAACTCATGCAAAAAATCATTGTAGGTTAAGATTGGTGGATCATCCAGGGCATGTGGAACCATCTTCCACCAATCATATGCATCCCTCTACAAAAGAGATCTAGCATAATCAAACTTTTCTTTAGGAGTAGCCTGCAGCTGGATGAATACTCTCTGGACTCTATCTAGCCACTGCTTAGCTACAGCAGGGTCTGTGGTATCAATAAAGTCCTCAGCTCCATACTTCCTCAACTTATCATATTGCCTCATCGATAATTGCGGCTATGACTGCGGTGGCAGTGGCTGCTGAACTGGAGCCTGCCTCAACAGCTCCACCATATGTCGTACCCAGCCCGGCGAAATCTCATCAACTGTTGGTCTCTCTGGCACAGGAGCAGGTGCCCCTCCAGCTATCTCAACTCTAACTCCATCTCTACCCTCAATAGGAGCTACATTATCTGCACTACCCTCAGCAGACTGACGTGTCTGAGATGCCATAACTACCTATATCTGCAAACACAGTAGAAATTGCTACATCAAAGTCAAAAACTGCCAGTGCCAATGCAAGTATCATATTTAAAAACCACATTTAAAAATTTCCATTTTCTTTCTCTTAGAACCCACCTAGGTTGAGAACCTCAAACCTAGGCTCCGATACCAAAACAAATGTAACACCCCCCATATCCAATATACGTACACTACATATACCCAACATATGAAATATATGAATATAGGATATAAGAATGTTACAACCATTTTAATAAAACAAGTCTTCACTTATAAAATCTATATAATCTTAAAACATTCAACCAATATCATATAAATACTAAATGAAATATTATTTGCTAAAACACATATGTATACGTCATTACCAAAGGTTTATCCAAAATTTTTTTGATAATTTGGGGAATATACATGTATATACATCAAAAAAATATATAACATATTATACTTGAAATCAATATGTACAAAAATATAAAATATATACATGCTGGCAGTTCGTTTCTGATCTTGATGTCCAAATCAACTTTGCTCACAAGATCTCAAGCCTAGACACGACTCGGTCTAGACGAACTCTCCGGCTCAACCAGATCTACCCTGTCACCTGCGCGATGAATCACAATCGCGCTAAGCCAAAAGCTTAGTGGTACAAACTTTGATAACAATATATATATAGTTCAAATGCAATGCCAATGCACAACACATAAGGATATTATATCTCATAGCATTATATCATCATATCTTAATATATTGCTCAATTGTTCCTCATTTCATAATTCACATAAAAGCAAACACAAGCATGGGCCCAAAAGGATCTAATATGCCATTCAAATTCCAGAGTTACTGCTTTGGTCCAAGATAACAACATTTGTCTAGCCCGTAGGCGAATCATAATCACAATGAGGATTACCTCATATGTAACATCCCAACTAGGCTTCAAGAACTAGGCCCAACCCAGCTTCAAGGGTCTGCTACATTTTGTAACACCCAACTAGGCTTCAAAGACCAAGTCCAACCCAGCTTCAAGGGATTGTTACGTC
The DNA here is from genome assembly GCA_947685225.1 of Garcia nutans. Taxonomy (NCBI): domain Eukaryota; kingdom Viridiplantae; phylum Streptophyta; class Magnoliopsida; order Malpighiales; family Euphorbiaceae; genus Garcia; species Garcia nutans. The sequence continues at coordinate 40,712,236 of CANTUV010000024.1, forward strand.
ATAGGCATGCCACCTGATGCAAGAAAGGATCCCTTGAAGCTAGCAAGTGGACCAATCACTAGGAGCAAGGCAAAGAGATATCAAGCTAGTATGGCTTTGCATATTCAAGAAGAGATTTCCAAAGAGCTTCAAGAATTATCATTTAAGAAGATGGAGATAGAGCTTAAAGAAGGCACACCAAAGCTGATTATGATGCTTAGTGTGGAAGCTAAAGGCTAGCTAAAGAAAGGTCCATGGGGGTTCATATAAAGCCTTGGAAAGTAATTTAAGGCCCATGGACAGCCCAAATAGTGTGGGGCATTTCTTATATTGAAGGGATTAGTTTGGTTGTTTCCATACTTTATATTTTCCTTAGTGGATTAGGATTACTTTATATTTTCCTTATTGGATTAGGATTACTTTATATTTTCCTTATTGGATTAGGATTACTTTATATTTTCCTTATTGGATTAGGATTACTTTATGTTTTTCCTTATGTAATTAGGAATGTTTTCCTTATGCAATTAGGAATGTTTTCCTTATGCAATTAGGAATGTTTTTCCTTATGCAATTAGGAATGTTTTCCTTATGCAATTAGGAATGTTTTAGTCTTAATTTTCCATATGCAATTAGGAATTTTGTAACCCTTATTTAAGGGCACTATTAGGCCAAATTTGACATACAACAATTAATAAAAATTTTTCGAATTCTTCTACAAGTTCTTCTTGTGAATTTTCGTGTGAGAGAGATTAGAGTGGATTCTTTAATTCTTTCTTTGCATCAAGAATTAGGTTTACTTATCAACAAGAGTTGTGGCGTTTTCCTTCTTCTTACCAACTAAATCCTTCAATCATAGTGAGTTCGCGTCTCTTTATAGGCGTTGGGTTCCTTAGGAGGTGATTATCAAGTTTCAAGGAGTTCTCTACCATTGTTATACGTTGGGTTTGCTGCCATCGTTGCTAAGGGTCCGCGTCATTTGGTATCAGAGCCTTGCTACAAGGTAATTTTTATCTACTTTGTCTTTCTAGGGCTTGTTTAATTGTTCCATTAGGGTTATTTTATTCAAATTCGTTTTTTCCTTTCCTTCTCTATTCAATTTTCTTTTTTGGCATTCAAGAGTCAGTTTTAGTTCGTTTTAGTATTCAGAATAGTTTATTCAATTCATTTTTTTCACTTTCCCATCCATTTAAGTATTCCGTTTGTTAAGTCGTTGGTGTTCTAGTAGTCAGAATTTAGTTTGTTTTGTGTCTATTGGGTCTTGTTCAATTTGGTTGTGTTTTTCCCTTCAAATTCATCTTGTGTAAGCCTTTTCTTGGGGTTGATTGTTTCTTTCCTTCAAATCGTTTTATGTGGCCATTCTTGGGCTGTTTCTTTTGTGTTTGTTTAGTGATTTTCAAATTCTACATATAAAAAAAAAATGTCAACAACAATTGAGATTGAGATGGATGAAGAGGAAGCCAAAGAAAAATACCATCTACAATATCTCGATGGTAAGATTCAATTTCTTGAAGAGCTTATTGAAAGGTGGTATCAAAAGTTAGGAGGTGCACGAAGGTACATAAGGGAATATTCATATTGTGAAAAGGAGATTGCTTCATTAGAGGAAGAACTTTCAGTTTTCTATGCAAAGGAGAAAAACTTTCTTATTCATTGTAAGAGACGACAAGAAGAAAGGAAATCTAAGAGGATGAAACTAGAATATAAGAAACTGAGACAACAATTGGAAGATATGTGTAAGCATACTTCTAAACTATGTGAAGCAATAAGTGTGGTTTCAAAAATTCCTACCATTAAGGTGAAAGAGGAGAGTGCAACCATGGAGGATTCCAATGTTGAACTAAAAAAAGAGGATGAATTAGAAGAGTTGCATGAAGAGGATGTTTGTGAAGTAGAGGATGTAGTGCCATTACTTAAAGAAGTAAGGAGTTTTCACGGATTGGCAAGCTTCTATAGGAGATTTGTCCCTAATTTCTCTACATTGGCAGCCCCCTTGACTAGCATAATCAAGAAAGAAGTGGGATTCGTTTGGGGCAAGGAGCAACAAGAAGCATTTGATGCTTTAAAAGAGAAGCTTTCTACTACACCCGTTTTAGCTTTACCTAACTTTGATTCTACTTTTGAAATTGAATGTGATGCTTCTGGTGTAGGTATTGGAGCTGTTTTGATGCAAGAGAAGAAGCCCATTGCATACTTTAGTGAAAAGCTTAATGGAGCAAAGCTGAATTATTCAACTTATGACAAGGAGCTATATGCTTTGGTGAGAGCATTGGAAGTATGGGAGCATTATTTGCTGCCCAAGGAATTCATGATCCATTCAGACCATGAATTATTGAAGCATTTGAGAGGGCAAGGCAAGTTGAATAAAAGACATGCAAAATGGGTTATGAAGATTGAGAAGTTTCCTTATGTGATCAAATACAAGCAAGGTAAAGACAATGTAGTGGCAGATGCACTTTCAAGGAGGTACGCTTTACTTAATGTTTTGAGTACTAAATTGCTTGGATTTGAATGTATAAAGGACTTATATATTGGTGATTCTGATTTTGGCAATGTTTATAATGCTTGTGAGCATGGTGCTTTTAATTCTTTCTATAGACATGATGGATTTTTGTTTAAAGGTTCGAAATTATGCATGCCTAGATGTTCTATGAGAGATTTGCTAGTATTAGAATCACATTATGGGGGTTTGATGGGGCATTTTGGAGTTGATAAGACTTTAGAAATGCTAAATGAACACTTTTATTGGCCGAATATGAAAAGGGATGTAATTCGGATTTGTAAGGCTTGTTTGGCTTGTAAGCAGGCTAAGTCTAAGTCTATGCCTCATGGTTTGTATATGCCATTACCCGTTCCTAGTTCTCCTTGGATGGACATTAGTATGGACTTTGTTTTAGGATTACCAAGGACTAAGAGGGGGAGAGATAGCATATTTGTGGTTGTTGATAGGTTTAGTAAGATGGCACACTTTATCCCATGTCATAAGAGTGATGATGCTAGTTTAGTGGCCGAACTCTTCTTTAGGGAGGTGGTTTGAATTCATGGGATACCAAAATCCATAGTTTCTGATAGAGACACCAAGTTTTTATCTCACTTTTGGCGTGTGCTTTGGGGAAAGTTAGGTACCAAGTTGTTATTTTCCACCACTTGTCATCCTCAAACGGATGGACAAACAGAAGTAGTAAACAGAACTTTAGGTACCATGTTGAGAGCTTTAGTGGGTAAAAATTTGAGTTCTTGGGAAGATTGTTTGCCATTTATTGAGTTTGCTTATAATCGTGCTATTCATTCTTCTACAGGATATTCACCTTTTGAGCTTGTTTATGGTTTTAACCCACTAACAGTTTTGGATCTTGTTTCTTTACCTTCTCATGAGCTTGTTAGTTTAGATGGTAAGAAGAAAGCTAAATTGGTAAAAGAGATGCATGAGAAAGCAAGGGAAAATATTGAGAAAAGGAACAAGAGATATGATGATTCTGTAAATAGAGGGAGACGTGAGATGAAGTTTCAAGTAGGAGATTGGGTTTGGGTACATTTTCGAAAAGAGAGGTTTCCTAACCAAAGGAAGAACGAGTTGCAAGCAAGGGGGAGATGGCCCATTCCAAGTGCTGGAGAAGATTAATGACAATGCCTACAAGATCGACTTACCAGGTACGTATAATGTTAGTGCTACTTTCAATGTAAGTGATCTTTCTCCTTTTGATGATGCAGATTTGAGGACAAATCTTTTTGAAGAGGGGGAGAATGATGCAAGAAAGGATCTCTTGAAGCTAGCAAGTGGACCAATCACTAGGAGCAAGGCAAAGAGATATCAAGCTAGTATGGCTTTGCATATTCAAGAAGAGATTTCCAAAGAGCTTCAAGAATTATCATTTAAGAAGATGGAGATAGAGCTTAAAGAAGGCACACCAAAGCTGATTATGATGCTTAGTGTGGAAGCTAAAGGCTAGCTAAAGAAAGGTCCATGGGGGTTCATATAAAGCCTTGGGAAGTAATTTAAGGCCCATGGACAGCCCAAATAGTGTGGGGCGTTTCTTATATTGAAGGGATTAGTTTGGTTGTTTCCATACTTTATATTTTCCTTAGTGGATTAGGATTACTTTATATTTTCCTTATTGGATTAGGATTACTTTATATTTTCCTTATTGGATTAGGATTACTTTATATTTTCCTTATTGGATTAGGATTACTTTATGTTTTTCCTTATGCAATTAGGAATGTTTTCCTTATGCAATTAGGAATGTTTTAGTCTTAATTTTCCATATGCAATTAGGAATTTTGTAACCCTTATTTAAGGGCACTATTAGGCCAAATTTGACATACAACAATTAATAAAAATTTTTCAAATTCTTCTACAAGTTCTTCTTGTGAATTTTCGTGTGAGAGAGATTAGAGTGGATTCTTTAATTCTTTCTTTGCATCAAGAATTAGGTTTACTTATCAACAAGAGTTGTGGCGTTTTCCTTCTTCTTACCAACTAAATCCTTCAATCATAGTGAGTTCGCGTCTCTTTATAGGCGTTGGGTTCCTTTGGAGGTGATTATCAAGTTTCAATGAGTTCTCTACCATTGTTATACGTTGGGTTTGCTGCCATCGTTGCTAAGGGTCCGCGTCACCACCAAACGCAAAACTCTGAAAATTGAATAACATACTAGGCACACAATTCTTTTATAATTCCATTATCAAATTCTTTCTCATTTTCTCATGATCAAACTAGGCACAATGCCTCAAATATCTCATTATATCAATATAGCCATTACCAAAGGCTGTACATACCATCTTTAATGTACACATATCAATTTGCATTATCCATGCATTTTGAATCATTATCATATTTTGCACATAGCTCACATTATCCATAATGCATTTGTGGCATTATACAAATCATAGCATATTATTCATTCACCAACCATGTTGTAACTTGACACATTTTTCCAACCAAACGTGTTAAGTCCCAATGTCATGTAAATAAAAGCAATTATTCAAAGTTTGTACTTACCTCTAAAAGCAACAAACACCACTTCAACCTCCTCTTCTAAGATATCCCTCAACACTTGGATTGGGGTAACTCAAGTCTCTTCAAAGCCTAAACCAAATGTGATTATAAATAATCACTAAGTGATGCACAAAGGAAAATAAGGAAAAGAACTATCTAGGGCAAACTCTAAACATGACACGCTCAACAACATGGGCGTGTCAATGACCATGCCCTAAACTCACAATACAGAAGCTTTGACACGCTCAATAACATGGGCATGTCACTACATGTGTTTTCCAACAACACAGTAGCTATTGATACGAACCAGCCATGAGGTAAGGATCCATTGGTGCTTCCAAATGGGCCATTGACTAGGAGCAGAGATAAGAAGTTTGGAGCAGCTATGGGATTGCATATTCAAGATCAAATTTCAAAGGAAGTGACTAAAATGGCAATGGAAAAGTGCACAGTAGAGCTTAAAGAAGGCACGCCAAAGCTGATTATGATGCTTAGTGTGAATATGGAAGCTAAAGGCTAGCTAAAGAGGTCCAACGTGCAAGAAAGGTCCATGGGGGTTCATATACAACCTTGGGAAGTAATTTAAGGCCCATGGATAGCCCAAATAGTGTGGGGCGTGTTCTTATTTTAAAGAGTTTTAGTTTGGCCATTTTTTATATACTTTATATTTTCCTTAGTGGGTTAGGATGTGTGGTTTCCTATTTAGTTATTTCAGAATATTAATTTGTTTCCATACTTTATATTTTTCTTAATGGGTTAGGATTTTGACTTTGTAGCTTTCCTTTTCCCATTAGAATTAGGGTTTCAGATTTATGTGTGCCTTTTAGTATAAATAGGGCCTTAGTTTTCTTGTAAGGGGACTTTTTTTGAAAAATTATATTCTCAATTTTCTTATTGAAATTTCGGCCATCATAGAACAGGAGTGGATTCTCTTTTTCTTCTGATTGCATCAAGAATTAGATTTACTTATCAATTCCGATTCTGGCGTTCTTCTAATTCGAGCTTCCTAAATCCTTTCGTTATAAGTGTTCATGCTTTGCTAAGCAATTGGGTGCTTTAGAAGGTGGTTTTTCCTTCGTTCTTGGTTTTCTTCTATCAATTGTGCATTGGGGGTTTGAGGCCTTCATTGCCATAGGGTTCCGCTTCATTTGGTATCAGAGCCAATTACAAGTAAATCTTTATCTATCTGTCTTTCTAGGGTTGTTGTAGTTGTTCCGTTAGGGTTCTAATTGGATTTTGGAATTAGGGTTATAGAATTCTTTGTTCAATTTCAAAATTGTGTTCTTGCCTTTTGATTCAAAATATGTTTTTCTTATTCTGAATTGGGTATAAATTGGACTGAAGGCTTTGTGTTTCGTTGGTGATTCAAGGATAGTGACCATATCCTAAAAAAAAAAAGAGTACAAAATCACTTGAACAAAAATTCTTTGCTTTTATAATAATTTAAGGTATTAGAATCGTTTTGAATCAGGTTGAAAGCAATCAAAATTTTGGCCACCAATTTCGGTCAATTGAGGGGCTGTTTTATTACGTTTTTCTTGCTGATTTGGAAGTTTCCTTTTTGAAATTGAATTCTTGGGGAGTCTTGATACTAGCTTTCTTGGGTAGAATTATTAGGTCCATAAACTAACTTGCTAAGGTGAGTTGGTTTTGATACATTTTGACCAGATTCGTCATAATTTTTGACCTCTTTGTTTCTATTTCTTGTTTGAGCTACCATTTTGATTCCGTGACATTGCTAGAGTATTATTTGTTTGATTCTATACTCTGGTTGATATAATCATGTGACACAAAATTTTCTTGTGTTGCCTCCAAAATTTGTCAAGTTTCTTTCTAGGTGTCATTCTAGGATTTAGGTTCTAGTTCCCTTGAACATGCTTGGTGATTGATTTGTGATCCTTTGTTCTGAAGTGCAATCGAAGAATTAGCGAAGGTGAGTTCTTTGTTTTGTGAGATAATGAGTAGCAATTCTAGTAGAGATAAGGCATAGCTGTTGAGAAAGAAGAGATGAGTATCCGGGATATTGCAGATGATCTTGAGATGTACAAGCAAGCAAATGAGGATAATATGGAAAGAATAGCAAATACGTTGGCTAGCTTGCAGCAGTCCATGGAACGCTTAATGCAAGCACAACAACCTGCTCCAATAAGGCTACCACAAAGAATTCTACAACCAGCAAGAGCTGAAGAGAGAGAAGAGCCAATTAGGAGGAGGGCACCAAGAGGTGCATATGAGAGAGGCCGTATGGCTAATTATGGATTTGAAGAAGGAGAAGCTGGAATTTATCAAGCACCTATCAATGATAATGATTTGACTTCCATCAAAATGAAGGTTCCTGAATTTAGAGGGAACAACAATGCTGAAGAATACATTGAATGGGAGCGCAAAGTAGAGCAAATTTTTGAGTGCCATAATTATTCTGAAGAAAAGAAGTTACACATTGCAGCTGTGGAGTTCAAGGGTTATGCAACATTCTGGTGGGATCAACTAAAATCCACTAGAAGAGGCAAGGGGTTGAGAGTCGTACCCGCATGGGAGGAGTTGAGAGACCTGATGAGGCAGCATTTTATCCCTTCTCATTATTATAGGGATCTTTATAATCGCTTAGCACGACTGGTGCAGGGTGGCAAGAGTGTAGAAGAATACCACAAGGAGATGGAGATGATCATGGCTAGAGCTAATGTTGAGAAAGATGAACAACAGATGATGTCTAGATTTCTTGGAGGACTTAATCAGAATATTGCAAGTGAGTTGGACATGTATGATTACAATACCATGGAGGAGATGGTTGATAAAGCTATGAAGATAGAGAGGAGGTTAAAGAGCAAGAGTTCCACCAAACTTGGCTATGGGAGACCACAAAATGTGTTTGGGAGTAATTCGGCCTATAGAGGACCCCAATGTAGTGGTGGGGCAAATTCAGCCAATAGGGGTGGAGAGAAAGGGGAGTTCAAGAATTCATTCCAGAAAAGCAATGTTGCAACCTCCAGTGGAAAAGGGCCATCTAGTGGTCCAAACAAGCAAACAGGTATGCCTAACACTACCACTCCTAGTAGGGAGATTAAATGTTTTAAGTGTTTAGGGAATGGTCATATTGCATCCCAATGTCCAAATAGAAGAGTTATGATTGCTACAGCTGATGGTGATGTTGTGTCTGATTCTGAACCTAGTGATAATGATAATGATGATGTTGGGAACTTTGATTCTCCTATATATGATGATGTTGGTAGTGATGAGCAAGTTGATTGTAGTTTGTTAGCTGAGCTTGGTGAATTGTTAGTTGCAAGGCGTGCATTGAATATGCAGGTGAAAGAGGAAAGTCTAGTACTGCGTGATAATATTTTTCATACTAGATGCTTAGTGAATAATAAGGTTTGTACACTTATTATTGATAGTGGGAGCTGTACTAATGCTGTAAGTACTACTATGGTTGAAAAATTGGGGTTAGAATGTATGAAGCATCCCAATCCTTATAAGTTGCAGTGGTTTAATGGTAGTGGTGAGGTGAAAGTAACTAAGCGAGTGAGGGTACCATTTTCAATAGGCTGGTACAAAGTGAAGTTGATTGTGATGTAGTTCCTATGCAAGCTGGACATATGTTGTTGGGCAGACCGTGGCAATATGATCGGAGAGCGCAACATGATGGATTTTCTAATAGGTACACATTTACCTATGAAGGAAAACAGGTCACTCTTGTTCCATTATCACCCCTAGAAGTGTATGAAGATCAAAGAAAGATGATTGAGGCAGAGAGGCAAGTTGGGGCTACCAAATCAAAAATTAAAGGGAGTTTGAGAGAACATGATAAGGTGAGTGAGAGTGAAAAGAAAATGGGAAAAGAGGCCAGAAAAGAAACAAAACAAATAAATGGCCCATTGGTGAGAGAAAATAAGAAAGAAGGGAGAGCAAAACAAACTTTTTATGCAAGAGCGAGAGAGGTTAATTTTGCAATGTCTATTGGGCAGCCATTATTGCTCATTAGATACAAAGAAAATTTGTTTGCTGACACTAATGTTTTGCTTGATAGTTTGCCTTCTAGTTTTGTGTCTTTATTGCAGGATTTTTAGGATGTGTTTCCAAATGAATTACCTATAGTGGATTGCCACCGCTAAGAGGAATTGAGCATCAAATAGACTTCGTGCCTGGTTCTACCATCTCAAATAGACCAACTTACCGGAGTAATCTCGTGGAAACGAAAGAGATGCAAAAGCAAGTAGATGAGTTACTGGAGAAAGGGCTGATTAGAGAGAGTTTGAGTCCGTGTGCTATTCCTATGTTGTTGGTTCCAAAGAAGGATGGCACGTGGAGAATGTGTGTTGATTGTAGGGCTGTAAATAAGATCACAGTGAAGTATCGACATCCTATACCATGACTTGATGACATGTTGGATGAGCTGCATGGTGCCAGGTATTTTTCTAAAATTGATCTTATGAGTGGATATCATCAAATTCGTATGAAACCTGGTGATGAATGGAAAATGGTCTATATGAGTGGTTAGTAATGCCTTTTGGGTTGTCTAATGCACCTAGTACTTTTATGAGACTAATGAACCATGTTTTGAGAGCTTATTTGGGCAAATTTGTTGTAGTCTATTCTGATGATATTCTGATTTATAGTAAGACTTTGGATGACCATGTTGAGCATGCTAGGCTAGTTTTGGAAGTATTGAGAAATGAAAACTTATATGCCGAGCTTAAGAAATGCACAATTTGCATAGATAGGCTTGTGTTTCTTGGTTTTGTTGTGAGTGCGCAGGACGTTGAAGTAGATGAAGAGAAAGTGAAAGCTATAAAGGAGTGGCCTACTCCAAAGAGTGTGATGGACGTGAGGAGCTTTCATGGATTGGCTAGTTTCTATAGGAGGTTCGTGAAAAACTTTTCTACTATTGCAGCACCGTTAACTAGCATAATCAAAAAGGAAGTTGGGTTCCAATGGGGAAAGGAGCAACAAAAAGCCTTCGACTGCCTGAAAGGGAAGTTGACATCCGCTCTTATTTTATCATTACCTAATTTTGAGAGTACATTTGAGATTGAGTGTGATGCTTCTGGTGTAGGTATTGGAGCTGTATTGATGCAAAAGAAAAAGCCCATAGCCTATTTTAGTGAGAAACTCAATAGTACACAATTAAACTATTCCACTTATGATAAGGAGTTGTATGCCTTGGTGAGAGCATTGGACGTGTGGCAACACTACCTCCTTCCAAAGGAGTTCGTGATACATACGGATCATGAGTCCCTCAAACACTTGAAGGGACAAAGTAAGTTGAACTAGAGGCATGGTAAGTGGATAGAATTTATAGAACAATTCCCTTATGTTGTTAAATACAAGCAAGGAAAGGATAATATAGTGGCTAATACGTTGTCTAGAAGATATACATTACTATTTGTGTTGAGTTCTAAATTGCTTGGTTTTGAGTACGTTAAGGACTTATATGTAGGTGATGTTGATTTTGGCAATGTGTATGTTGCATGTGAACATGGAGCTTTTAATTCATTTTATAGGCATGATGGATACTTGTTTAAGGGAAATAAATTATGTGTGCCTATATGTTCCATGCGTGATTTGCTTGTGTTAGAATCTCATTGTGGGGGATTGATGGGACATTTTGGGGTAGCTAAGACTTATGATATCTTGTTTGAACATTTTTATTGGCCATCTATGCGTAAGGATGTTGAGAGATTGTGTTCTGCTTGTATTGCTTGTAGACAGGCGAAATCTAAGTCTATGCCTCATGGTCTATATATGTCTTTACCTGTACCTAGTTCACCTTGGATTGATATTAGCATGGATTTTGTGCTTGGATTGCCTAGAACTAGAAAAGGTAGGGATAACTTTTTTGTAGTTGTTGACAGGTTTAGTAAGATAGCACATTTTATTCCTTGTCATAAAGCTGATGATGCGATTGTTGTAGCTGATTTGTTCTTTAGAGAAGTAGTTCGACTACATGGGGTGCCTAGGACTATTGTGTCTGATAGAGATGCTAAGTTTTTGTCCCATTTTTGGAGAGTTTTATGGGGTAGATTAGGAACTAAACTTTTGTTTTCTACTACTTGTCATCCACAAACAGATGGGCAAACAGAGGTAGTTAATCGTACACTTGGTACATTGTTGAAAGCTATAGTGGGAAAGAATTTGGCTGCTTGGGAAGATTGTTTACCTTTTATTGAGTTTGCTTATAATCGTTCTATTCATTCTTCTACAGGTTATTTGCCATTTGTGCTTGTTTATGGTTTTAACCCATTGACTGTACTTGATCTTATTCCTTTACCTTCACATGAGCTTGTTAGTTTAGATGGAGATAGGAAAGCAGAATTGGTGAAGGCTATACATGAGAAAGCTCGAGTTAATATGGAGAAAAAGAACAAGTCATATGCTGATCGAGCGAATAGAGGACGCAAGAAGATAGTGTTTGCTCCTGGGGATTGGGTTTGGGTACAATTCCAAAAGGAGAGGTTTCCAAATCAAAGGAAGAATGATACAAACCAGATATGGCAGCTTTGTGCCATTGAAGAAAATCAATCTTACATCATCCAAATAGATTTAAAAGGAGTTCAAAAGCTCTTTTATGAGGCTGAAATACACTTGGGGCGTGCTACACTTCATATGGAGCAGATTTGGTGCAATTCAAGCAATATGGGCTTTGTGGAGCTTGATACAGCTTATAGGCCAAAGCTACACAAAGGGAAGCCTAAAGTGAAGATCAAAGTATGGAAATCACGTCCAAACACATGGGCATGCTTTCTTGGGCTTGTTCAGCAAGTTTTTTGGCATGTTTAGCAAGTTTTTAAGGCTGAACATGGCTGCACATGTTGGGCTTGTTTTTCCAATACATTAGGCCTTTTTTTGGACTTAATTAAGGCATGTTTAATATGGGCCCAAGGAAGTTACGAATTTCAGCAAGTGGAAGGCATCTTTTTGTCACATGGGATGTGGTCCCCTCATTCCTTAGTTAGTTAGGATATTATTTTATTTTCCATATCTTTTAGGATTTGATATTATTTAGTCTTTCCAAATCTATTTTGGATTTGTTTTATTAGATTTGGATAGGATTTAGATTACTTATCTGATTTAGATTCAGATTTACTTTATGTTTTCCTTAGTGGATTAGGATTACTTTATATTTTCCTTAGTGGATTAGGATTACTTTATATTTTTCCTTATGCAATTAGGAATGTTTTCCATTTTCCTTATGCAATTAGGAATGTTTTCCATTTTCCTTATGCAATTAGGAATGTTTTCCTTATGCGAATGTTTTCCTTATGCAATTAGGAATTTTGTAACCCTTATTTAAGGGCACTATTAGGCAGAATTTGAGATACAACAATTAATAAAAAATTTTTGAATTCTTCTACAAGTTCTTCTTGTGAATTTTCGTGTGAGAGAGATTAGAGTGGATTCTTTAATTCTTTCTTTGCATCAAGAATTAGGTTTACTTATCAACAAGAGTTGTGGCGTTTTCCTTCTTCTTACCAACTAAATCCTTCAATCATAGTGAGTTCGCGTCTCTTTATAGGCGTTGGGTTCCTTAGGAGGTGATTATCAAGTTTCAAGGAGTTCTCTACCATTGTTATACGTTGGGTTTGCTGCCATCGTTGCTAAGGGTCCGCGTCATTTGGTATCAGAGCCTTGCTACAAGGTAATTTTTATCTACTTTGTCTTTCTAGGGCTTGTTTAATTGTTCCATTAGGGTTATTTTATTCAAATTCGTTTTTTCCTTTCCTTCTCTATTCAATTTTCGTTTTTGGCATTCAAGAGTCAGTTTTAGTTCGTTTTAGTATTCAGAATAGTTTATTCAATTCATTTTTTTCACTTTCCCATCCATTTAAGTATTCCGTTTGTTAAGTCGTTGGTGTTCTAGTAGTCAGAATTTAGTTTGTTTTGTGTCTATTGGGTCTTGTTCAATTTGGTTGTGTTTTTCCCTTCAAATTCATCTTGTGTAAGCCTTTTCTTGGGGTTGATTGTTTCTTTCCTTCAAATCGTTTTATGTGGCCATTCTTGGGCTGTTTCTTTTGTGTTTGTTTAGTGATTTTCAAATTCTACATATAAAAAAAAATGTCAACAACAATTGAGATTGAGATGGATGAAGAGGAAGCCAAAGAAAAATACCATCTACAATATCTCGATGGTAAGATTCGATTTCTTGAAGAGCTTATTGAAAGGTGGTATCAAAAGTTAGGAGGTGCACGAAGGTACACAAGGGAATATTCATATTGTGAAAAGGAGATTGCTTCATTAGAGGAAGAACTTTCAGTTTTCTATGCAAAGGAGAAAAACTTTCTTATTCATTGTAAGAGACGACAAGAAGAAAGGAAATCTAAGAGGATGAAACTAGAATATAAGAAACTGAGACAACAATTGGAAGATATGTGTAAGCATACTTCTAAACTATGTGAAGCAATAAGTGTGGTTTCAAAAATTCCTACCATTAAGGTGAAAGAGGAGAGTGCAACCATGGAGGATTCCAATGTTGAACTAAAAAAAGAGGATGAATTGGAAGAGTTGCATGAAGAGGATGTTTGTGAAGTAGAGGATGTAGTGCCATTACTTGATGAAGTAAGGAGTGAAGTTACTGAGATTCCCATAATTGAATTTAAAGAAGAGTTTGTGAAAAATGGAGATCTTCTTGGAGATGTGGATGAGAATTCACCTATTTATGATGATTATGGTTGTGATGATGATGATTGCGATGAAATTGTTCAAAATATGGTTGAAGAGGTAGACAAAGAATATGGAGCTGATTTAGAAGTTCAAGAAGAGGATGGTTCAGTTCCATGTGAGCTGTCTTTAACTAACGGAGCTTTTCCTAGTTTTTTTGACAATGTGCAGGTTGATGTTCTAGAAGAAACATTCAAACTATTTTCATCAACTCAAGAGGAGGTTTTTGAAGATCAATTGGTGCCTAAAGTTTCCATTCCAGATCTGAACATGAGCAAGATTCGAGGACGAATCTTTTCAAAAGAAAGGGAGAATGATACAAACCAGATATGGCAGCTTTGTGCCATTGAAGAAAAGCAATCTTACATCATCCAAATAGATTTAAAAGGAGTTCAAAAGCTCTTTTATGAGGCTGAAATACACTTGGGGCGTGCTACACTTCATATGGAGCAGATTTGGTGCAATTCAAGCAATATGGGCTTTGTGGAGCTTGATACAGCTTATAGGCCAAAGCTACACAAAGGGAAGCCTAAAGTGAAGATCAAAGTATGGAAATCACGTCCAAACACATGGGCATGCTTTCTTGGGCTTGTTCAGCAAGTTTTTTGGCATGTTTAGCAAGTTTTTAAGGCTGAACATGGCTGCACATGTTGGGCTTGTTTTTCCAATACATTAGGCCTTTTTTTGGACTTAATTAAGGCATGTTTAATATGGGCCCAAGGAAGTTACGAATTTCAGCAAGTGGAAGGCATCTTTTTGTCACATGGGATGTGGTCCCCTCATTCCTTAGTTAGTTAGGATATTATTTTATTTTCCATATCTTTTAGGATTTGATATTATTTAGTCTTTCCAAATCTATTTTGGATTTGTTTTATTAGATTTGGATAGGATTTAGATTACTTATCTGATTTAGATTCAGATTTACTTTATGTTTTCCTTAGTGGATTAGGATTACTTTATATTTTCCTTAGTGGATTAGGATTACTTTATATTTTTCCTTATGCAATTAGGAATGTTTTCCATTTTCCTTATGCAATTAGGAATGTTTTCCTTATGCAATTAGGAATTTTGTAACCCTTATTTAAGGGCACTATTAGGCAGAATTTGAGATACAACAATTAATAAAAATTTTTCGAATTCTTCTACAAGTTCTTCTTGTGAATTTTCGTGTGAGAGAGATTAGAGTGGATTCTTTAATTCTTTCTTTGCATCAAGAATTAGGTTTACTTATCAACAAGAGTTGTCGCGTTTTCCTTCTTCTTACCAACTAAATCCTTCAATCATAGTGAGTTCGCGTCTCTTTATAGGCGTTGGGTTCCTTAGGAGGTGATTATCAAGTTTCAAGGAGTTCTCTACCATTGTTATACGTTGGGTTTGCTGCCATCGTTGCTAAGGGTCCGCGTCAAAGAATAAGCTTGATCCACGTGGTGATGGTCCATTTCAAGTCTTGGCAAAGATCAATGATAATGCATACAAGATAGACTTGCCTGGTGAGTATGGTGTTAGTACTACTTTTAATGTGCCTGATTTATCTCCTTATGATGATGCAGATTTGAGGACAAATCTTTTTGAAGAGGGGGAGAATGATACGAACCAGCCACGAGGTAAGGATCCATTGGTGCTTCCAAATGGGGCATTGACTAGGAGAAAAGCTAAGAAGTTTGGAGCAGCTATGGGATTGCATATTCAAAATCAAATTTCAAAAGAAGTGACTGAAATGGCAAAGGAAAAGTGCACAGTAGAGCTTGAAGAAGGCACACCAAAGCTGATTATGATGCTTAGTATGAATATGGAAGCTAAAGGCTAGCTAAAGAGGTCCAACGTGCAAGAAAGGTCCATGGGGTTCATATACAGCCTTGGGAAGTAATTTAAGGCCCATGGACAACCCAAATAGTGGGGGGCGTGTTCTTATTTTAAAGGGTTTTAGTTTGGCCATTTTTTTTATACTTTATATTTTCCTTAGTGGGTTAGGATGTGTGGTTTCCTATTTAGTTATTTCAGAATATTAATTTGTTTCCATACTTTATATTTTCCTTAATGGGTTAGGATTTGACTTTGTAGCTTTCCTTTTCCCATTAGAAATAGGGTTTCGGATTTATGTGTGCCTTTTAGTATAAATAGGGCCTTATTTTTCTTGTAAGGGGACTTTTTTAAAAAATTATATTCTCAA
Source organism: Garcia nutans (assembly GCA_947685225.1). Taxonomy (NCBI): domain Eukaryota; kingdom Viridiplantae; phylum Streptophyta; class Magnoliopsida; order Malpighiales; family Euphorbiaceae; genus Garcia; species Garcia nutans. Next base: position 40,728,033 of record CANTUV010000024.1, read on the forward strand.
TTTTCTTATTGAAATTTCGGCCATCATAGAACAGGAGTGGATTCTCTTTTTCTTCTAATTGCATCAAGAATTAGATTTACTTATCAATTTCGATTGTGGCGTTCTTCTAATTCGAGCTTCCTAAATCCTTCTGTTATAAGTGTTCGTGCTTTGCTAAACAATTGGGTGCTTTAGAAGGTGGTTTTTCCTTTGTTCTTGGTTTTCTTCTATCAATCGTGCGTTGGGGTTTGAGGCCTTTATTGCCATAGGGTTCCGCGTCAGCTATGACATGCTCGGTGATATGGGCGTGTCACTGCACTTGTAAATACTACAACAACACAATAGCTATGACTTACTTAGTGACATGGGTGTGTCACTGCACGTGTAAATACTACAACACAGTAGCTATGACACGCTCAGTGACATGGGCATATCACTGCACGTGTCAAAACTCCTCTAACACAGTAGCTATGACACACTCAGTGACATGGGCGTGTCACTGCACATGTCACCAACATTGAAAAACATAACCATTGACACACCCATAGGAATGGTCGTGCCACCGGGCATGTTAGGCCAAAAACGTGATATCAACACAAAAATTGTCACATCCAAAATTATCTTTCATTAGCCTTTTCAACTCCATACAAACTTAACCAAATCCACCATTAAACCTCATAATACTTGTATAAACATCAAACAACTCAATTAAACACAAAAATACACAATAACAACCATGACTTCTCAACTCAAAAGTCACACGATCCAAAACTCTTATTCTTTTCACCAACTTAAACCTTTTCTTCAATCCAACCCCAAATTTCATAGTTAACTAAACAAAAGAACTTCAAACATACCAAAATCAAACTTTAAAACATACTAGACCAAACATCCAACTCACACATACAAACTTTCATTGAAAATCAAGGAAACAAGTTGGAAACTTACCAAATATGGAGAAAATCCTTAAAACTCCAACTTGAACACTTGAAATCCTTCAATTACTTGAGTTAGCAAGAAGCAACTTCTCTCTTTGCTTTGATGATGATGGTCTACTTCAATGGAGGAAGAAGAAGAAGATAGACACCGCTCCTCTTATCCAACAAATTTGTTTAAAACCACACAATTTTTCCTCTTTTAATCTCCACCATGCATATATATTATTATTATTTAAATAATATCAAATATCATCTTCCACTATCCATTAATTAATATCTTAATAATTAAAATATCTTTTGACCAAGTTAAAAATGTTGACTTGTATATGATATGTATATCTTCATATATACATCATATATACACTTCCCTTTCTCTTTTTTTTTTTCACTTAATTATATATATATATACTTTAAATCATTTAATTATTCAGAATTTAATATTTATTTTAAAATTTTGGGATATTACAGGCCGGGAAAAAAAAGGGGTGGATGACTTGATTCCTAAGGTATCCCTAACCCTCTATTGGCTCGAAAAGTTGGGTATGCATGAGGAAGGTGAGAATGACCCCGCACTCCCAAATCACCCTGTTTATTGGAACGGGCCTCCTTTTCAGATCTAAATATTATTAAATTCTTAACTTATTATAGCATCATCCATATTACACACATATTAAAGTAAATAAATATTCATTGTATTAAAATCAAAGAAGATCCAAACAAAACAATAAATGGGCACCCATACAATATGGAAGCATGCCCTTACAATGTCCAATATCAAAAGGTAAGTAAAATAGGACACCCACCATTTGGTGAAAATGTGTCCTTTACATTAATAATACATATAAATCAAAGGAAAATAATAAACAAAAAAATAAGGCACCTACGAGTGGAACATGCCTTTTACAAGTCTATTTAAAAATACATATAAATCTAAGGAAAAGAATAAAGCAAAGGAAAAATAATACAACATATATGAAAATAATTGAATAATTAAAAAGAAAATAAACAAACTCATCTTAATATTATCTATTAAAGAAATATAGGGAGAGACGATGAGGGTTGCCCTTACGGCTATCCCGCAACAATCTAAAACACTAGCTGAGCAGGAGTAAGACAGTATGAAACTACCTTTGTATGGTTGTTCTTTTGCTCTTTGATACTTTTGTTTGCTTGTTCTTTTGACAATCCCTTTCCTTTTTGTTGATAAGGGTTTTCCTTTCTTGTTGCTTCCTCTTCCTAAAAGTTAAAAGTCCTTTTTGAAGGCTGCTCCCGTTCAAAGTCCAAAAGTCCAGAAAAGAGTCCCCGCTGAAGTTTAAAAATTTTGTATTTATATGAGCGTGCTAAGTTAAATATCGTGAAACCTTCCCATTTTAAAAATGAATTACTGATGCATATCGAATTAATGAATTCGACACAAACTGTGACCATATTGGGTTCAAATCAATTTATTTTGAGGCAAACCAAGGCTATATCAAAGTAAAACAATTTTAATCCCATAAAATATGGGTCCATATCGAATTGGGGAGGGCCCAATTCGATTTGGGAACTATCCCATATCAAAATGGGGCTTCTAATTCAATAGGGACCTTAACATAAGGTACCATATCAAATTGGGAAGGTTCCAATTCAATATGGGACCTTAGCATCAAATCAGACATGATCAAATCTTCAAAACAAACCTCTTTAGGGTTTTAAATGTTCAGCCATTATACCATCTAATCAAAAGGTTTATGACTCAGACAATGGACTAGTCAGGGCCAAAATCAAGGGTCTACAATAATGTATGAGTTGGTGTGGTTTTAATGAGCCACGAGCATGGTTTTAAATGAAGCACTGTCGTCGGCTCTGAATTGATTCTATTAAAATTTATGTATAGCCAGTGTTCAATTGAATGCCATAGGCATGGCATTGATATGGCCTGGTTGTGGGACTATTCACATGAGATGGGTAGTAGCGTTTCATAAGCCATGGGCATGGAATTTGAGAGCCACGGCCGTGGGCTTATTTCATGAGTTAGACAGAAGTACTTTAGAGTACACAGGCATGGCCTTTAGGTAGGCATGACCGTGGCTTTTGGTTTTGAAGAAGGGCTGCTTTTGATTTTGATAACTATGAAATATGATATGAATGATGATAATATGAAAAGGCATGATGAGTATTTGAATTATGTAATGAAGATGTGTGAAAAGCATGATGAGAAAAGTTATGAAATGATAAATGAGTATTATGTATGTGCCTTATATTTTAACTTGTTCCAAAAAATTGGGTTTTGTAATTTGACATGCCATACACTGTGGGGTGAGACACTAGGTGTCACAAAGAGAAAGCTACACCCTCGATTGAGAAACATTTGGTGTCATAGATATAATTACGCTGTAGATGACACACTCAGTGTCATAGATAGATATATATATATATATATTTATGTCCACCAGCGATACACATTGGTGTCACTATAGTTGAGATAAGCCAAAATAATATTTCTAAAACTAGATTAATGTATAAGGATTTTTGGGCCTAATGCATTTTTTTTGCTTATGTTTGTTGATAAAGTAAAGTTACTCCATGTGACATATAAGCATGATGCATGGTGATATTGTTCTGCTACGTTAATATTGTTGTTATCATAGTATGGACCACTAAGAGATTAGCTTAGCGTGATTTGTTTATTGCACAGGTGACAGGGTAGAGGCTGAGAGTCCATCTAGACTAGGTCAGGTTTAGATTGTGAGGATTGGTATCTAAAGCTCCACTATTGCCACTAGACCAAAGCCTTTGGCATTGCATGTAAATATTTATGTTGTCAGCCACTTATTATTATGTATATTTTGATATGATGTATCAGCATATATATCAATGTTTGGTTTTGTAATATACTTAATTATAATATATATTTGAATATGTTCTCATATGTTTTGAACTACGAGTCAAACTATTCTCTCATAAAGTGAGTAAGATATTTATAAATTGCAATTTGTGACATTCTTATGCCTTGCTTATTTTACATACTCAAGGGATTGTGTACTATATGTAAGTAAAGTGTAAGGGTGTTACAAGCCTCTCCCCAGCCATATAGTGGTACAAGGTCCAATTCAGCAAGAGCCTGTTATATTGACAGGTGGATAATAGACTAAGTACTACTCAAGATGGTCTATCCCAGCAAATATAATAAGAACACTCAAGCATACTGTGCGGTTGTTTCCCCATGAATCGGTTGGGCATAGTTCATCCAATATTCCCATATCAGTTAGTATTTTATCTTGAATGGCTCCTTTAATGCAGGTTCCATGCCTATTAGTTGTCAAATTTCATCATGTGTCAAAATGTTATTGGTAAAAGGGACTAGGATCCCATGACATTGGATGCCAATTATGGCAGACAAATCAACTGGGTTGATCATCATTTCCCCCACTAGCAAATTAACTAGGTCGATCCCATGACACTGGATCACGCTTCTATCTATCTAGAATCTTTGCAATAGTACTTGCAGAACAAAATTTTAAGATGCAATTATGGATCATTCGTTTCACTCAAGAAGGCACTTGATTATACCATCAACGGGCCCTATAGATGTAACCACCACAATGAACGACATAGTCATCGTGCTGTCACAAAATAGATAAGTCTGTACGAGATAAGTAAAAAGCTACAAAAGTTATTTTTAGTACTTTAATAATTTTTATGTATAAATTCCAGTATTTGTTTAAATACTTTATAAAATATAAAAAATAAAAAATATAAATATAAAAATATATAAAGATGTAAAAATAATAAAAAATAATAAAATTTTTATTTAGGGCTGTTCATTTGTATATTTGTTTTATGGCACATTATTTTTCTATTTGTCCATACAGTTGTACTAAAAATTATGTGCTATTAGGTAATTCAATTCAGAAAAATAATGCTTACCCTAGTCTTGTCGCATGAACTATGATGTAACTCCATCCCAGCTAAGAAAGAAACTCTTCCATGTTTATGAACTCAGATGTCTTTAAGAAGCTTGACATTTGAACGGAGTCCAGTCCTAGAAGAATGTTGATTACTTGTCATTTATCAAAAAAGGTGTTAATGATTTGGGACCTTTTAGAAAATGAAGGTTTATGAAGGCAAAAAGGATTTTTGAAACTCTAGATGAAAGTAATTAATGCAATTGGATTGTGTTCGTTTATATAGGGGATTGACTGGATTACCTTTGACTTAGAAGAAGCATGATTCAATCTAGATGATTGTTGATCAAATGATGAAGACAACTCATTTTCTTCCAGTTCAGATGAATTATTCTCTTGAGAGGTTGGCTGTGCTGTACATCAGTGAGATAGTGAGGTTACATGGAGTCCCAATTTCTTTGGTATCTGATCGAGATCCCCAGTTTACTTTGAGATTTTGGAAGACTTTGCAGGATGCTTTGGGTTCTCGGTTGCATTTTAGCACTGCTTTCCATCCTCAGATAGATGGGAAGTCAGAGAGAGTGATACAGATTTTAGAGGATATGTTGAGAAGTTGTATCATCTATTTCACTGAGAATTGGGATAGATTCTTACCACTTATTGAGTTTGCCTATAACAACAGTCATCAGTCCAGTATTAGAATGGCACCTTATGAGGCATTGTATGGTAGGAGATGTAAGACACCTCTATGTTGGGATGAGGTTGGCGAAGGTAAGTTGATCGGTCCTGATTTGATTAGGAAACAAAAGAGAAAGTAAAGGTGATTATAAATTGTCTGAAAGCAGCCTTAAAGTGACAGAAATCATATTCAGATTTAAAAAAAAAAAAGAGACAGATTTCAGTGTAGGAGATAAAGTATTTTTGAAAGTGTCTCCTTGGAAGAAAATTTTGAGATTTGGCCGCAAAGGGAAGTTGAGTCCTCGTTTTCATAGGACCTTATGAGGTACTGGAGAGAGTTGGACCAGTGGCCTATAGATTAGCTTTACCGCCTGAATTAAATCAAATTCACAATTTCTTCCATATCTTTATGCATCAGAGGTACAGGTCAGACCCAACTCACATTTTGTCAGTGGAGTCTATTGAGGTGAGTCAAGATCTGACTTATGAGGAAGAACCAGTGGCTATTTTGACACATGAAGTGAAGGAGTTGAGAAATAAGAAGGTGCCACTTGTGAAAGTTCTTTGGAAGAATCATGCTACTAAAGAAGCAACATGGGAGAGTGAGCGGATGATGCAGAACTAGTATCCCCAGTTGTTCTAGACTTGAGAACAGGTAATTTCAAGGATGAAATTTATTTGTAGAGAGGGAGAATTGTAATATCCTAAAATTTTAAAAATATTAATTTTTGAAAATTAATTAAATGATGTAAAGTATATATATAATTAAGTGAAAAGAAAAGAGAAAGGGAAGGGTGTATATGATATATATATATATGAAGATATACATATCATATACAAGTCAACATTTTTAACTTGGTCAAAAGATATTTTAATTATTAAGATATTAATTAGTGGATAATGGAAGATGATATTTTATATTAATTAAATAATAATAATATACATGCTTGGTGGAGATTAAAAGAGGGAAAATTGTGTGGTTTTAAAGAGTTTTGTTGGATAATAGGAGTGGTGTCTATCTTCTTCTTCTTCCTCCTTTGAAGTCGGCCATCATCACCAAAGGAAAGAGAGAAGTTGCTTCTTGCTAACTCAAGTGATTGAAGGATTTCAAGTGTTCAAGTTGGATTTTTAAGGATTTTCTCCATATTTGGTAAGTTTCCAACTTGTTTCCTTGATTTTCTATGAAAGTTTGTATGTGAATTGGATGTTTAAGTTTGGTGAAAAGAATAAGAGTTTTGGGTTGTGTGACTTTTGAGTTGAAAAGTCATGGTTGTGATTGTGTATGTTTGCTTTTAATTGAGTTGTTTTGATGTTTATACAAGTATTATGTGGTATAATGATGGATTTGGTTGAGTTTGTATGGAATTGAAAAGGGTAATGAAAGATAATAGTTAGATGTGACAATTATGTGTGGATATCATATTTTTGGCTTGACATGCCTGGTGGAACTGCCATTCCTATGGCATGTCGATGGTTTTATTTTTCAGTGTTGGTGCCACGTGTAGTGACATGCTTATGTTACTGAGCGTGTCATAGCTACTATGTTGGAGGAGTTTTTACACGAGCAACACGCCCATGTTACTGAGCGTGTCATAGAGAGTTCATCTATACCGAGTCGAATCTAGGCTAAAAATCTTGTGAGCGGAGTTGATTTGGACATCAAGATCAGAGACTAACTGCCAGCATGTATATATTTTATATTTTAGTACATATTGGTTTTGATGTATATAAATATGTATATTCCGCAAACTATCGAAAATATTTTGGATAAATCTTTGGTAATGAAGTATGCATATGTGTTTTAGCAAATAATATTTCATTTACTATTTATATGATATTAGTTGAATGTTTTAAGTTTATATAGATTTTATAAATGAAGAGTTGTTTGTTAAAATGGGTTGTGACATTCTTGTATCCTATATCCATATATTACATATGTTGGGAGTATGTAGTGTACGTATCTTGGGTATAAGGGTATTACATTTATTTTGGTATCAGAGCCTAGGTTTGAGGTTCTTAACCTAGGTGGGTTGTAAGGAAAAGAAAACTGAGATTTTTTTTAAATATGGTTTTTAAATATATTACATGCATTGGCATTGATAGTTTCTGATCTCTGATGTAGAAATTTCTGCTGTATTTACAGATATAGATATTATGGCATCTCAGACACGTCAGTCTGTTGAGGGTAGTGCGGAGAGTGTGGCTCTTGTTGAGGGTAGAGATGGAGCTAGAGTTGAGATAGCTGGAGGGGCACCTGCTCCTATGCCAGAGAGACCAGCAGTTGATGAGATTCCACCTGGCTGGGTACGACATATGGTGTAGCTGTTAAGGCAGGCTCCAGTTTAGCAGCCGCCGCCACCGCAGACGCAGTCGCAATTACCGATGAGGCAATATGATAAGTTGAGGAAGTATGGAGCTGAGGACTTTATTGGTACCACAGACCTTGCTGTAGCTGAGCAGTGGCTAGATAGAGTCCAGAGAGTATTCATCCAGCTACAGGCTATTTCCGAAGAAAAGTTTGATTATGCTAGATCTCTTTTGCAGAGGGATGCATATGATTGGTGGAAGACGGTTCCACACGCCCTGGATGATCCACCAATTCTTGACCTATGATGATTTTCTGCGTGAGTTCGAGCACAAGTATACTCCGAGGGAGTATAAAGATGCAAAGAAGATAGAGTTTTTGAGTTTGAAGTAGGATACCAAGACTGTGTCGAAGTATGAGATAGAGTTTACCAGGTTGAGTCAGTATGCTGGCAGGATTATTTTCGATTAGATTGATAGGTGTCAAAGATTTGAGGAGGGGTTAAGACCCTCTATCATTTGCATTATCGCAGGCTCTTGATATAAGGATTTTTCCTAGTTTGTTGCAGCTGCCATGAGTGTTGAGAGAGCACAAGGTCTTGTAGCAGCTGCTGGAGATGAGGAGACCAGAGCTAGGAGACCCCAGTTTGAGGCAGGGTCTTCATTTGTGAAGAGAGGTCGAGGAGGATATTTTTCGAGATTTATAGTAGCCAGAGGCAGTCTGGTAGGTCAGTACAGTAACAGAGGCAGAGATCGAGACCTACAGTTTTTATGTCTAGTGCTTCGACTCCAGTAGTTCAGAAGCCAGTTCCATATACTTGTGTCTATTGTGGTAGGGCACACAGGGGTGCTTGCTGGAAGACAGGTGGACCAGCAGTGTGTTATAGATGTGGGCCACCAGATCATTTCATCATAGATTGCCCTGAGCCACCGGAGGATAGACGGACTAATACTGCAGCTTCTCGACCCAGTGTTAGAGGGGGTCGTGGTGACAGAGGTTCTAACAAATGAGGTCGAACATGGTCTAGTCAGAGAGGAGGCTCTATAGCCGAAGGTAGTAGACCAAATGAGGCAGGGCCATCTCAGTAGGTTTATGTGATGCAAAGGCAGCCGAATGCTTTAGCAGCTATTGCTGGTACTTTCTCTTTATATGATACTTCAATCCTTGCATTATTAGACCCTGGATCGACTCATTCATACATTAGTGCATCCATCTTGCCTGTGACTGAATTGCATTCAGAGTCCCTAGGATTTGATGTTTTGGTGACAAATCCTTTAGGGCATAGTGTTGTGGTGAGCAAGGTGCACCGAGATAGTCCGGTTGTGGTTCAGGATAGGAGTTCCTTGGTGATTTGATTGAGATGCTTTTTAGGGAGTGTGATTTGATTTTAGGCATGGATTGATTATCCAAGCATGGGGCTATGGTAGACTGTCAGAAGAAGTGTGTTACTCTGAGAACCTATGATGGTAGAAGTGTGATGGTATCTAGTGAGCAGAGGTATCTTTCATCTATGTTAATTTTAGCTATTTCAGCTAGGAGAATGATTCAAAAAGGATGTGAGGTTTATCTTGCTCATATTGTAGATACCAGAGTAGTGGGTTCCCAGCTAGACAGTATACCCACAGTTGCTGAGTTCCCAAATATTTTTTCTGAGGAGTTGCTAGGGATACCCCCTGAGATAGAGGTGGAGTTTGGTATCAATTTGTTGCCTGGTACCACTCCTATCTCTATTGCTCCTTATCGAATGGCACCTGCAGAGTTGAGAGAGTTGAAGGTGCAGTTGCAAAAATTGTTAGAGAAAGGATTCGTTCGCCCTAGTGTGTCTTCGTGGGGAGCACCCATTTTGTTTTTGAAGAAGAAGGATGATACCTTAAGATTGTGCATTGATTATAGGCAGTTGAATAAGGTGACCATCAAGAATAAGTATCATTTGCCTCGGATAGATGATCTCTTTGATCAGTTGAAAGGAGCAGCAGTATTCTTTAAGATTGATTTGATATTAGGGTACCATCAGTTGAGAGTCAGAGATGTACCTAAGATAGGTTTCTGTACGAGGTATGGGCATTATGAGTTTTTGGTGATGCCTTTTGGATTGACAAATGCACAAGCAGCATTTATAGTTTTTGATACGGCCGAGCCAAGCACTTCCCAGGGGGTCACCCATCCCGGTACTGACCCTACACCAGCACGCTTAACCGGAAAGAACGCTAACCATTTCTACCAAAAGCTTAAGCTGTCAGTAGAGGAGCACCCATTTCTTTTATTTGGACCAAACATGGGCTCACCAGTCTCTTTCAACTTTATGTGCCACCTTTATCGAACCTGATCCACAATCCTCCAAACCCTCGGACATATCATTCCCTCCCTCTTTAAGGAAGTTCATCCTCGAACTTGGAGCAGTGGGACCAGACCCGATAATAGGCTCTGATACCAAATGATGCGGCCGGGCCAAGCACTTCCCAGGAGGACACCCTTTCTAGTACTGACCCTGCACCAGCACGCTGATGAGGCTGGGCCAAGCACTTCCCAAAAGGTCGCCCATCCTGGTACTGACCCTACACCAGCATGCTTAATCAGAAAGAACGCTAATCATTTCTACCAAAAGCTTAAGCTGTCAGCAGAGGCTCACCCATTTCCTTTATTTGGACCAAACATGGGTTCACCAGTCTCTATCGACTTTATGTGCCACCTTTATCAAACCTGATCCACGACCCTCCAAACCCTCGGACATATCAATTTTGATGAATAGGGTGTTTAGACCCTATCTAGATCAATTTGTGGTGGTTTTTATTGATGATATTTTGGTGTATTAACATAATGAGGAGGATCATGACAAGCATTTGTGGATTGTATTGCTGACTTTGAGAGAGAAGCAGTTGTATGCTAAGCTATCTAAATGTGAGTTTTGGCTTGATCAAGTGACTTTTGTTGGTCATGTGATTTCAGCAGAGGGTATTAGAGTTGATTCGAGTAAAGTTAAGGCTATTTTGAATTGGAGTCCACTAAAGACTGTGACAGAGTGACGCGGACCCTTAGCAACGATGGCAGCAAACCCAACGTATAACAATGGTAGAGAACTCCTTGAAACTTGATAATCACCTCCTAAGGAACCCAACGCCTATAAAGAGATGCGAACTCACTATGATTGAAGGATTTAGTTGGTAAGAAGGAAAACGCCACAACTCTTATTGATAAGTAAACCTAATTCTTGATGCAAAGAAAGAATTAAAGAATCCACTCTAATCTGTCTCACACGAAAATTCACAAGAAGAACTTGTAGAAGAATTTGAAAAATTTTTATTAATTGTTGTATGTCAAATTTGGCCTAATAGTGCCCTTAAATAAGGGTTACAAAATTCCTAATTGCATATGGAAAATTAAGACTAAAACATTCCTAATTGCATAAGGAAAATATTCCTAATTGCATAAGGAAAAACATTCCTAATTGCATAAGGAAAACATTCCTAATTGCATAAGGAAAACATTCCTAATTGCATAAGGAAAAACATTCCTAATTGCATAAGGAAAACATAAAGTAATCCTAATCCAATAAGGAAAATATAAAGTAATCCTAATCCAATAAGGAAAATATAAAGTAATCCTAATCCACTAAGGAAAATATAAAGTATGGAAACAACCAAACTAATCCCTTCAATATAAGAAACGCCCCACACTATTTGGGCTGTCCATGGGCCTTAAATTACTTCCTAAGGCTTTATATGAACCCCCATGGACCTTTCTTTAGCTAGCCTTTAGCTTCCACACTAAGCATCATAATCAGCTTTGGTGTGCCTTCTTTAAGCTCTATCTTCATCTTCTTAAATGATAATTCTTGAAGCTCTTTGGAAATCTCTTCTTGAATATGCAAAGCCATACTAGCTTGATATCTCTTTGCCTTGCTCCTAGTGATTGGTCCACTTGCTAGCTTCAAGGGATCCTTTCTTGCATCATTCTCCCCCTCTTCAAAAAGATTTGTCCTCAAATCTGCATCATCAAAAGGAGAAAGATCACTTACATTGAAAGTAGCACTAACATTATACGTACCTGGTAAGTCGATCTTGTAGGCATTGTCATTAATCTTCTCCAGCACTTGGAATGGGCCATCTCCCCTTACTTGCAACTTGTTCTTCCTTTGGTTAGGAAACCTCTCTTTTCGAAAATGTACCCAAACCCAATCTCCTACTTGAAACTTCATCTCACGTCTCCCTCTATTTACAGAATCAGCATATCTCTTGTTCCTTTTCTCAATATTTGCCCTTGCTTTCTCATGCATCTCTTTCACCAATTTAGCTTTCTTCTCACCATCTAAACTAACAAGCTCATGAGATGGTAAAGAAACAAGATCCAAAACTGTTAGTGGGTTAAAACCATAAACAAGCTCAAAAGGTGAATATCCTGTAGAAGAATGAATAGCACGATTATAAGCAAACTCAATAAATGGCAAACAATCTTCCCAAGAACTCAAATTTTTACCCACTAAAGCTCTCAACATGGTACCTAAAGTTCTGTTTACTACTTCTGTTTGTCCATCCGTTTAGGGATGACAAGTGGTGGAAAATAACAACTTGGTACCTAACTTTCCCCAAAGCACACGCCAAAAGTGAGATAAAAACTTGGTGTCTCTATCAGAAACTATGGATTTTGGTATCCCATGAATTCGAACCACCTCCCTAAAGAAGAGTTCGGCCACTAAACTAGCATCATCACTCTTATGACATGGGATAAAGTGTGCCATCTTACTAAACCTATCAGCAACCACAAATATGCTATCTCTCCCCCTCTTAGTCCTTGGTAATCCTAAAACAAAGTCCATACTAATGTCCATCCAAGGAGAACTAGGAACGGGTAATAGCATATACAAACCATGAGGCATAGACTTAGACTTAGCCTGCTTACAAGCCAAACAAGCCTTACAAATCTGAATTACATCCCTTTTCATATTCGGCCAATAAAAGTGTTCATTTAGCATGTCTAAAGTCTTATCAACTCCAAAATGCCCCATCAAACCCCCACAATGTGATTCTAATACTAGCAAATCTCTCATAGAACATCTAGGCATGCATAATTTCGAACCTTTAAACAAAAATCCATCATGTCTATAGAAAGAATTAAAAGCACCATGCTCACAAGCATCATAAACATTGCCAAAATCAGAATCACCAACATATAAGTCCTTTATACATTCAAATCCAAGCAATTTAGTACTCAAAACATTAAGTAAAGCGTACCTCCTTGAAAGTGCATCTGCCACTACATTGTCTTTACCTTGCTTGTATTTGATCACATAAGGAAACTTCTCAATCTTCATAACCCATTTTGCATGTCTTTTATTCAACTTGCCTTGCCCTCTCAAATGCTTCAATGATTCATGGTCTGAATGGATCACGAATTCCTTGGGCAGCAAATAATGCTCCCATACTTCCAATGCTCTCACCAAAGCATATAGCTCCTTGTCATAAGTTGAATAATTCAGCTTTGCTCCATTAAGCTTTTCACTAAAGTATGCAATGGGCTTCTTCTCTTGCATCAAAACAGCTCCAATACCTACACCAGAAGCATCACATTCAATTTCAAAAGTAGAATCAAAGTTAGGTAAAGCTAAAACGGGTGTAGTAGAAAGCTTCTCTTTTAAAGCATCAAATGCTTCTTGTTGCTCCTTGCCCCAAACGAATCCCACTTCTTTCTTGATTATGCTAGTCAAGGGGGCTGCCAATGTAGAGAAATTAGGGACAAATCTCCTATAGAAGCTTGCCAATCCGTGAAAACTCCTCACTTCTGTCACACTTGAAGGATTCGGCCACTCTTGGATAGCTTTCACCTTCTCTTGATCAACTTCAATTCCCTGCATACTTACAACAAAACCAAGAAAAACAATCCTATCTAGACAAAAAGAACACTTCTTAAGCTTAGCATAAAGGTTTTGCTCCCTAAGGATTTCAAGCATTTTCCTAACATGTTCAACATGTTCTTTCTCAGTTTTGCTATAAATCAGAATATCATCAAAGTAAACTACCACAAACTTACCTAAATAAGCTCTCAAAGCATGGTTCATTAACTCATGAAAGTGCTAGGTGCATTAGATAAACCAAAAGGCATAACTAACCATTCATACAAACCATATTTCGTTTTGAAGGCAGTCTTCCATTCATCTCCAGGCTTCATATGAATTTGATGATAACCACTCATAAGATCAATCTTTGTGAAATATTTTGCCCCATGCAATTCGTCCAACATGTCATCAAGTCTAGGAATGGGATGTCTATACTTCACAGTAATCTTGTTCACAGCCCTACAATCAACACACATCCTCCAAGAACCATCTTTCTTGGGTACTAATAAGACTGGAACGGCACAAGGACTAAGGCTTTCGCGAACCAAGCCTTTCTCCAAAAGCTCTTCAACTTGTCGTTGCATCTCTTTTGTCTCCATAGGATTGCTCCTATATGCTGGCCGGTTTGGAATTGTAGAACCGGGTATGAAGTCAATTTGATGTTCAATCCCTCTTAATGGTGGCAAACCACTAGGAAGGTCTTCAGGAAACACATCCTCAAAATCCTGCAACAAAGACACAAAACTAGAAGGTAAAGAATCAAGAGATTCTTCATTGTCAGTAAGTAACAATTCTTTATACATAATAATGAGTACAGGCTGCCCTACATCTATCTCTCTTGCTCTTGCATAAAAAGTATGTTTTGCTTTTTCTCCTTGCTTATTTTCTCTCACCAATGGGCTATTTATTTGTTTGCTTACTTTCTTTTGACTCTTGGCCTCTTTTCCCTTTCTGCACTCACTCACTTTATTATTTTCTCTCTCCCTACCCTTAGAATTACAGTTGGGTGTTGAAGAAACATCACTGGCCGAATTTGAACCCCCTTGGTTCATGTTGGCCGAAACTTCTTTCTCCCTCTCTAGCATCCTCTTCTGATCTTCATACACCTCTTGAGGTGATAATGGTGCTAGAACAACCTTCTTTCCCTCATAAGTAAAGGTATACTTATTAGAAAAGCCATCATGTTGTGCCCTTCTATCATGCTGCCATGGTCTTCCTAATAGCAAATGTCCAGCTTGCATTGGCACTACATCACACAAAACCTCATCTTTATACCACCTAATGGAGAATGGTACCTTGACTTGCTTCAACACTTTTACTTCCCCAGCGTCATTGAACCATTGCAACTTGTAAGGATTGGGATGTTTAAAACAAGTTAACCCCAATTTATCCACCATTGTAGTACTAGCAGCATTGGTACAACTTCCACCATCAATGATAAGTGTACAAACCTTACCATTCACCAAACACCTAGAGTGGAAAAGATTCTCCCTTTGATCCAAGCCTTCTTCCTTGACTTGAATATTCAAGGCTCTTCTAGTAACAAGCATCTCTCCATGTTCAGCATTTAAGACTTGATTCTCCCAAGCCTCTTCATCATATTCGGCCCTATCACCACATTCGGCCTCCTCTTCTTCTTCATGTTCAGATTCTGATTCAATTTCCCCTTCATGGGTAGCAATCATCACCCTCTTATTCGGACATTGAGAAGCAATGTGTCCACTTCCCAAACACTTGTAGCATTTAATTTCCCTACTTGGAGTAGGTCTAGAAGGTGTTTCCTTGGCTGTTTTTGCATCCCCATCATTCGGCTTCTTGAAATAAATTAGGTTTGTAGGAAGATTTCTTTTGGAAAGAACCCTTGTAATCCCCTTTATAGGAACCTCCACTCGAAATTGAACCCTTGAAGTTTGAAAATTTTCCACTAGCTTTAGAGTAGCCAGTTTTCGAAATAGCTTTATTCTTCAATCTTCTCTCTATCTTCATGGCCTTTTGAACTAACTCTTCCATTGTGTTGAATTCATACATCTCCAATTCATTGGCTATGTTCAAATTCAATCCCCCAAGAAATCGTGACATCTTCTTGTCTTCATCTTCATCAATATTTGCCCTAGCCATGATCATCTCCATCTCTTTGTGGTACTCTTCCACACTTCTTCCACCTTGAACTAGTCTTGCTAGTCGATTGTACAAATCCCAAATGTAGTGAGATGGTACAAATCGGCTTCTCATTAGTTCTTTCAAGGTTGACCATTCAGGAATAGGCCTCATACCTTTTCCTCTTCTATTAGCTTTCAATTGATCCCACCAAAAGGTAGCATACCCTTTGAACTCTACGGCTGCCAAAACTGATTTCTTCTCTTCGGTGTAGTTATGGCATTCAAAAATCTGCTCAACTTTTCTCTCCCATTCTATGAACTCTTCTGCATTGTTCTTCCCTTCAAAGGAAGGAATCTTCATCTTGATGGAAGTAAGGTCACCATCAGTGGTAGGTTGATTTCCACCTTCATCTTCATCTTATATACCCTTTCGGCTGCTTCTAGGGCTTCAAGATTTCCTTGCCCTTCTCTCCTAAGCACTCTTCTAGCTCGCACTATGGGATTTGGATGTGCGGCTGGCTGCCCTTGTTGCACTTGCTGAATTTGTTGTGCTTGTCGTGCTGCATTCTCTTGCAATCTAGTATCCATCATCTCCATTCGACCAAGCATTGCTGCCAAAGTCTCATTAAGCCTAGCCAAGCTTTCGGCCATAGCTCCTTCTTTGCTAGTCTCTTCTCCTTTTCCAGCCATGTTAACAAACAAACAAACTCAAAGAAACAAGATTAGTAATAATCGAAATTCACTCAAGTGTTTAGAATTACCTCACTTTTCTTGTCTTCCTTGATTGCACTTCAGAACCAAGCTCACCAACCAACAATTGTCAAGTCGTTCAAGAAACTAGAACCTAAATCCTAGAACTAGATAGAAAACAAGACAAGTATCCGGAGGCAATGCAAGGTAATTTGCACTACACGATATAAAACCAAGTATCGACACAAGCAAATGATACTTAGCAATGTAATGGAATTAAAAGCTAGATAAAGAAATCAGAAACAATGAAGACAATAAACAAGACAAATTTGGATATAATGAATCAAAAACAACCCACACTTGGCAAGTTGCTTTATGGACCTAATCAATTCTACCCAAAACGCTAGCTTCTAGACTCTAATTCCCACCTAAAACACTCAAATAATATGAATATTAAGGTCTGATTTTCGAATTCCAAAAGCCCCTCAAAAGGTGGAATTTTTTGCCCAAAAATTTTATTACTTCTCACCTATCTAGATCTGATCCTCAGCACCCAAATAGCAAGAATATCAAACAATTTTTGTTGAGGTGGTTTTGTACTCTTTTTTTTTTTTGCTTCCTCTCACTATCCCCTTGATTCGGGACTTAATTTACTCCCAAGAGCTTTTCAAAATCTGGACTTAATTCGCAACCCCAAATTCACTCAAAATCAAATCGAAATCAAACTTGAACAAAAAACTCTAGCTTTTGCTTTCCTTCAAGAACCCTAATCTTGGTTTCGAATCCAATTCAGATGCAAGGCTTAGGTTTCAAAATTCAATCAGACTCCTTTTCCTAGGTTTCGAATTACTCTTTGAACAATCTTTAGACTTTTTGAATTTTGATATATGACTCTTTTTCGAAAATTAAAGACTAGACTCTCTAAGAACCCTAAATCGCAGAAATTTAAAAGACCTAAATTAACAAACCCAAGAAAGACAAAGTAGATAAAAATTACCTTGTAGCAAGGCTCTGATACCAAATGACGCGGACCCTTAGCAACGATGGCAGCAAACCCAACGTATAACAATGGTAGAGAACTCCTTGAAATTTGATAATCACCTCCTAAGGAACCCAACGCCTATAAAGAGACGCGAACTCACTATGATTGAAGGATTTAGTTGGTAAGAAGAAGGAAAACGCCACAACTCTTGTTGATAAGTAAACCTAATTCTTGATGCAAAGAAAGAATTAAAGAATCCACTCTAATCTGTCTCACACGAAAATTCACAAGAAGAACTTGTAGAAGAATTCGAAATTTTTTTATTAATTGTTGTATGTCAAATTTGGCCTAATAGTGCCCTTAAATAAGGGTTACAAAATTCCTAATTGCATATGGAAAATTAAGACTAAAACATTCCTAATTGCATAAGGAAAACATCCCTAATTGCATAAGGAAAACATTCCTAATTGCATAAGGAAAACATTCCTAATTGCATAAGGAAAAACATTCCTAATTGCATAAGGAAAACATAAAGTAATCCTAATCCAATAAGGAAAATATTCCTAATTGCATAAGGAAAAACATTCCTAATTGCATAAGGAAAACATAAAGTAATCCTAATCCAATAAGGAAAATATAAAGTAATCCTAATCCAATAAGGAAAATATAAAGTAATCCTAATCCACTAAGGAAAATATAAAGTATGGAAACAACCAAACTAATCCCTTCAATATAAGAAACGCCCCACACTATTTAGGCTGTCCATGGGCCTTAAATTACTTCCTAAGGCTTTATATGAACCCCCATGGACCTTTCTTTAGCTAGCCTTTAGCTTCCACACTAAGCATCATAATCAGCTTTGGTGTGCCTTCTTTAAGCTCTATCTCCATCTTCTTAAATGATAATTCTTGAAGCTCTTTGGAAATCTCTTTTTGAATATGCAAAGCCATACTAGCTTGATATCTCTTTGCCTTGCTCCTAGTGATTGGTCCACTTGCTAGCTTCAAGGGATCCTTTCTTGCATCACAGAGGTTAGAAGTTTTCTGGGTTTGGCAGGCTATTATCGACGGTTTGTGAAAGCTTTTTCTATGATAGCTACTCCACTCACCAGATTACTTCGGAAAGGAGTTAGATTCATGTGGACAAATCGGTGTCAGGCGAGCTTTGAGCAGTTGAGGGAGATGTTGACTTAGGCACCTGTCCTTACTCTGCCTGTGAAAGGTAAACCATATGTGATATACAGTAATGCTTCACATAGTGGTTTAGGTTGTGTTCTGATGCAAGAGGGTAGAGTTATTGCTTATGCCTCTCGACAGTTGAAGCCGTATGAGTTGAATTACCAGACGCATGA
Organism: Garcia nutans; assembly: GCA_947685225.1. NCBI lineage: Eukaryota > Viridiplantae > Streptophyta > Magnoliopsida > Malpighiales > Euphorbiaceae > Garcia > Garcia nutans. The sequence continues at coordinate 40,746,772 of CANTUV010000024.1, forward strand.
TTGGAGTTAGCAGCTATAGTTTTTTCTTTGAAGATTTGGCGACATTACTTGTATGGGGAGAAGTATTTTATTTATACAGATCACAAGAGTTTGAAATATCTGGGTGTTCAGAGAGAGCTGAATCTTCAACAGAGACGATGGTTAGAATTGATTAAGGACTATGACTGATTAATTGATTATCATCCTGGTAAGGTAAAAGTTGTTGCTGATGTCTTGAGTCGAAAGTCTTTGGTAGGTTTAACTACTTATTCGCTCTTGTTGCTTGTAGAGTTGAGAGCGTTGCATGCTAAATTTGAGTCTTGTGATGATGGTGCATTGATGGCTCAGTTGCAATTGAGGTCGGTGTTATTAGATCAGATTAGAGAGACTCAGCTGGCAGATGAGAGAATCTAAAAAGCTGTATTGGATTGCCAAAAGGGTGAGAGTCGAGACTTTCATGTGAGAAGTGATGGCAGTTTGTGGTACAGAGATAGGTTGTGTGTTCCTGATGATGCAAGACTAAAAAAGATAATTTTAGAGAAAGCACATCAGTCAGTTTATGCTATGCACCCTGGAAGTACCAAGATGTATTAGGATTTGAAACAATATTATTGGTGGTCATGTATGAAGAGGGACATAGTAGAGTTTGTATCTAGATGTCTCACTTGTCAAAGAGTGAAGGTTGAACACCAAGTTTCTTCGGGATTACTTCAGCTATTATCAGTGCCAGAGTGGAAATGGGAGCGAGTGACGATGGATTTTGCGACTGGATTACTTTTGACTCAAAAGAAGCATGATGCAATCTGGGTGATTATTGATCGGATGATGAAGACAGCTCATTTTCTTCCAGTTCGAATGGATTATTCTCTTGAGAGGTTGGCTGAGCTATACATCAGTGAGATAGTGAGGTTACGTGGAGTCCCAATTTCTTTGGTATTTGATCGAGATCCCTAGTTTACTTTGAGATTTTGGAAGAGTTTACAGGATCGGTTGTATTTTAGCACTGCTTTTCATCCTCAGACAGATAGGAAATCAGAGAGAGTGATACAGATTTTAGAGGACATGTTGATAAGTTGTATCATCGATTTCACTGGGAGTTAGGACAGATTCTTACCACTGATTGAGTTTGCCTATAACAATAGTCATCAGTCCATTATTAGAATGACACCTTATGAGGCATTGTATGATAGGAGATGCAAGACACCTCTATGTTGGGATGAGGTTGGAGAAGGTAAGTTGATTGGTCCTGATTTGATTAGGGAAACAGAAGAGAAAGTAAAGGTGATTAGGAATTGTCTAAAAGCAGCCTCAGAGCGATAGAAGTCATATTTAGATTTAAAAAAGAAGAGACATAGAGTTCAGTGTAGGAGATAAAGTATTTTTGAAAGTGTCTCATTGGAAGAAAATTTTAAGATTTGGCCACAAAGGGAAGTTGAGTCCTCGTTTCATAGGACCTTATGAGGTACTGGAGATAGTTGGACTAGTGGCCTATAGATTAGCTTTACCATCTGAATTGAATCAAATTCATAATGTCTTCCATGTCTCTATGCTTCAGAGCTACAGGTCAGACCCAACTCACATTTTGTCAGTGGAGTCTATTGAGGTGAGTCCAGATCTGACTTATGAGGAAGAACTAGTGGCTATTTTGGCACATGAAGTGAAGGAGTTGAGAAATAAGAAGGTGCCACTTGTGAAATTTCTTTGGAAGAATCATGCTACTAAAGAAGAAACATGGGAGAGTGAGTGGATGATGCGGAACCAGTATCCCCAGTTGTTCCAGACTTGAGAGCAGATAATTTCGAGGACGAAATTTATTTATAGAGGGGGAGAATTGTAATATCCCAAAATTTTGAAAATATTAATTTTTGAAAATTAATTAAATGATGTAAAGTATATATATTATTAAGTGAAAAGAAAAGAGAAAGGGAAGGGTTTATATGATATATATATATATGAAGATATACATATCATATACAAGTCAACATTTTTAACTTGGTCAAAAGATATTTTAATTATTAAGATATTAATTAATGGATAGTGGAAGATGATATTTTATATTAATTAAATAATAATAATATATATGCTTGGTGGAGATTAAAAGAGGGAAAATTGTGTAGTTTTAAAGAGTTTTGTTGGATAATTGGAGTAGTGTCTATCTTCTTCTTCTTCCTCCTTTGAAGCCGACCATCATCACCAAAGGAAAGAGAGAAGTTGTTCTTGCTAACTCAAGTGATTGAAGGATTTCAAGTGTTCAAGTTGGAGTTTTAAGAATTTTCTTCATATTTGGTAAGTTTCTAACTTGTTTCCTTGATTTTCTATGAAAGTTTGTATGTGTGAATTGGATGTTTCGTGTAGTATGTTTTAAAGGTTTATTTTGGTATGTTTGAAGTTCTTTTGTCTAGTTAACTATGAAGTTTGGGGTTGGATTGAAGAAAAGGGTTAAGTTTGGTGAAAAGAATAAGAGTTTTGGGTTGTGTGACTTTTGAGTTGAAAAGTCATGGTTGTGATTGTGTATGTTTGCTTTTAATTGAGTTGTTTTGATGTTTATACAAGTATTGATGCGGAACCCATGGATCAAATATTACATCTAGAACCCCACATACACATCTAGCTTAGAATCTTAGAACTAAAAAATAAATCCTTCCTACAAAACCCACAACTAACCTATAATTGAGAACTTGGGTGATTGGGATGAAGAAATGAATTGATTTAAACGCCACAAGTCAGACTTAATAAGTTAGAACCAATTCTTCATGCAACAAGAATAAGAAGAAAACCTCTCAAACTTGAAAACATTTCAATTACATTCAACAATCTGAAAATTCGTAGTAACCCTCTTAAGTTCTTTTTCCCATCCCTATATAGTTGGAAAAGAAGAACTAATGGCTTAAAAGTCTAGGTTTACATGTATCTAGTCACAATAGCATTAATTGTTCATCCACATCAATAATATACTCTAAATTACAGCCCATAATTCTGACAACATTGATGGGCAGATTCTATATGCATTTTGGTGTTGGTTCACATGTGTCTAGTCACACTAGCACTAAACCATATCAATATTATATTTCAAATTCGTGCTAATGCCCATCACCGTACTTATGGGCAGATTCTTCATGCTTCTTGGTGAGTTTCTGACTTCCTCTTCATGATCCATCATATTCAGTACAAGTTGGTCTCCCTCTTCATTAATCCACCTTTGAATGAAGTGTTGGAACACATGCTGGAGTTTCTTTGATGGTGATCTTGTGATTGGTCCACTTGGCATAATGATATCATTAACATATTTGCTGCCATGTGTAGATTCATTAAGCTTGCTTATAGTTTCCTCATCATTCCCTCCTTGCTCAAAAAGATTTGTCCTTATATCTGAACCTACATCAAAATGAGAAATATCACTAACATTGAAAGTTGTAGAAACATTATACTCACCTGGTAGATCGATTTTGTAGGCATTATCATTGATTCATTCTAAAACTTGGAATGGGTCATCTCCCCTTGCATCCAACTTGGATTTCCTTTATTTAGGAAATCTTTCCTTCCTCATATGAACTCATACCCAATCACCAGGATGGAAAATCACATGTTTCCTTCTTGTATTTGCATTATGGGCAAATGATTCATATTTCTTCTCAAGATGAGCTTGTGCCTTCTCATGTATCTTCTTAGCCAACTCTGCTTTCTTTTCACCATCTAAGTTAGTTATTTCATTTAATGGCAAAGGAAACAGATCAAGTGGAGTAAGTGGATTAAAACCATAAACAATTTCAAATGGTGAATATCCACTAATGGCAAACAATCTTCCCAAGTTTTCAAATTTTTGCCCACAAAAACACGTAACAAAGACCCTAAAGTCCTATTTACCACTTCTGTTTGTCCATCGGTTTGTGGATGACAAGTTGTAGAGAACAACAATTTAGTACCTAAATTATTCCACAAAACACGCCAAAAATGACTTAAGAACTTCACATCTCTATCACTTACAATTGTTTTAGGAATGCCATGCAATCAAACTACTTTTCCAAAGAACAAATTAGCAATATTTGTTGCATCATCAGTTTTGTGACATGCAATGAAATGAGCCATTTTGCTGAATCTATCAATAATAACAAATACGCTATCTTTCCCTTTTCTAGTCCTAGGCAACCCCAAAACAAAATTCATAGATATGTCAATCCAAGGTGCATTAGGAATAGGTAAAGGAGTATACAACCCATGAGGTAAAGACTTAGATTTTGCTTGTTTACATGCAATACACTTGGCACAAATTCTTTCAACATCTTTTCTCATGTTTGGCCAATAGAAATGTTCATGCAGAATGTCTAAAGTCTTAAATATCCCAAAATGTCCCATGAGTCCTCCACTATGTGCCTCACACACAAGCAATTCCTTTAATGAGCAACTAGGCATGCATAATCTTCCATCCTTAAACAAGTACCCATCATGCCCATAAAACTTCTTAAATCCAGAATGCTCACATGCTTTATAAACATTTGCAAAGTCAACATCATTGGCATACATATCCTTAATTTGCTCAATTCCTAATAACTTAGAACTAAGAGTTGAGATTAAGGAATACCTTCTTGAAAGTGCATCTGCCACTATATTGTCTTTGCCATGCTTATACTTTAGCTCACACCTCTCAAGCTAATTTCTTTTATGTTCTTAGGTGAATCACACTTTATGAAACAACTCAAATAGCCTTCCGTGTGTACTATCCCATGTCTGAAATTTCGAATGAATCACTAATGCAATTCGAATCAAAACAACCCCTCAATGGTGAAAATTTCTTGACCAAAAATTATATTGATTCTAACCTATCCAGATTCGATCCTTATCACCTAAATAACAAGGAGAATGAAAAAATTTTGTTGAAGTAGTTTTATACTATTTTTTTTTTTGCTCCCTCTCACTATCTCTCTTGATGGGGCGACCTTAGTTCACACCACACAAAAACTTTTACCAAATTAGGTAACAAGAACAAGATCGAATTTAGAGCACTTTGTTTGAAACTCGAAATTGAATCAGAATGAATAATCAAGAACAAGATTCGAATTTAGCACACTTTGTTGAATTTCAAATTCAAATCAGAATGATGAACAAGACCAAGATTCGAATTTAAAACACCTTTTCTTGAATTTCGAATTTTAGATTCTATAATAATTTTTTTTTGAATTTTTGAATTTGAAAGAAAACGAAAACGATTCAAGGAACAAACAACTTAGACGATCAAGAAACAAAGAAAACGATTCAAGAATCAAGAACAAAGAAATAGAACGAAAATAACAAGAGAAGAAATGAAAACGAAAATAACCCACAAAGAAAACAATTCAGAGGAACAAGGAAACAAGAGAACGAATTCAACAATTCAAGATCAAAGTAACGAAAATGAAAATAACAAGAGAAGAAATAAAAACGAATTTGATAGGGATAAAACCTGATCTGGAGCGTAGGCTCTGATACTAAATGATACGGAACCTCCAAGAATAAGCCTGAGAACTCCTTGATGTCGAACCCCCAAAATATTAACTTGAAAACCCCTAGTCGAATTCGGTACAACCTCCAAAGAATAAAGGTTAGATTTCAGATTTCTTTGAATTGATCAGAGATCCAAGATGTCGAAACAAACTAGTTCCCAAAATCCCAGATTCAAAACACTCCACAAGAAAGTTGATCAAACTACTTGAATATTTCTTAAGCATGTATTCAAGCAAGAACACAAAGATAAAAGCAAAACGGCTTTAGGTTATTAATTCGTCCAAAAACCAAAATTGATGTCTTACAACCCTAAATGAGATATAAATAGCCAAACCCTAATTAGGGTTATTAAGTAGCATTTGGTTTTCTAATCAAATTTTAAGAAATAATAAAGTAAACAAAGTTCTAATTTAATACAAAACAAACAGGGCCCTTACTTTTTAGCATAACTAGTGGGCCTTAATACATATTAATTACAAGCCTCATTCGTGAATTTCAACTTGTAGCAAGTTGTAATTGACTTCCTTTGGTCTTGTCTCCAAGCTTGTAATTCCTTGCAAACCATAGTTAGCCAAATTCACCAAATCTTGCAAATGGCAAATTAGTACTTACTGAATCTTTTTGGCTTGCGATCTAGTTATAGGACCTTGTGGCAGAATAATTGGATTGATGATCTCCTCAACTTGTTCCTCACGTCCTAACTCTTGCTCATCCTTGCGGTGTGCTGGTTGTTCCACAACACACTCTTATAAGGGATTTCAAAGACCTCCAAGCTAGTTTACAAATAGAAAAGTGGAAAAAGGAGAAGAATCACTTTGTTGGAAGAAGAAATGAGAAGGGAAGTTATCAATTTGGTGGCCAGAATACACAAAAAGTGGTGGATGTCAATACAACTACTAGTTAAAGGAACAAAAGACAATTCTCATATTTGGGGAGACCTTTGTCATGGGTTTTCAATAAGCTGCAAAAAAAGGGGTTGTTATAGTCATTGTCCCCATGACCTTTGCCAAATCCACTGCCACCGAACTTCGATGCCAAAGCCTTCTGCCAATTTCACCAAGTAACACTCTTTATACCCTATACATGTATAATACACACACCCAATATATGTAAAATATGTTTATAAGGTACAAAAATGTCATGACCTGATTTAATAAAAATTTTCATATTTCTAATTTAAAATTCCAAACACCTTAAAATGTATAATTTAATAGTAAATAGAATATTCTTTATTAATTATAGGAAACCAAAATAAATATTTCATACAAAAATTTTTGGGAAAAATTCACCAGAATTTTATCTGTAATTTGGATATCCCAAAATTTAAACAATTCTACAACATGCATAAAAACACTCCCAATAACAATTTCACATGTTTCCATCCCAACTTCTCAAATCCTCCATAATACTCAAGACATTTACATCTATATACATATACATCAAAACACTATACACAACCCACATTTTACAATTATTCAAAACATTCTTTATGACTTACATTATATATATACTTTAAAAACATAATATAATATGCATAATATCAAAATATACTATAATATAAGATTTATACATGCTGGAAATGTGCCTTTGATCTCGATGTATCCACAATCAACTCAACAAGCAGACTCAAATCTAGACCCGACCTAGTCTAGAAGAACTCTCCAGCTCAACCGGATCTCCCCTGTCACCTGTGTGATGAAATGCATTCACACTAAGCTAAAAGCTTAGTAATACAAACTCTAAAATAATGGCAATGCAATAATGCTCTTATGCCATGTCACAATGTGGCATCTAAACAAACATATCCCTTCATCATTTAAAAATTCATACAAACACATACATAAGAATGGCCCAAATAACTAATACATTATTCAAATCTCAGAGTTTTTGTTTTTAGTCCATAATGACACCAAGTGTCTAGACCTAAAGGCAAATCAAGTAATGCTCAAAAGCTAGCCCTGAAGGCAAATCATATAACAATGACGCTAAGCATCTATCCCTGAAGGCAAATAATGAGGATAAACTCATAGGCATGCCGCCAACACACAGAACTCTGGAAATTGAATAACATACTAGGCACATAATTATTTCATATTTTCCATTATCAATTTCTTTCTCATTTTCCCATTTTTCAATTAGGCATATTGCCTTATTTTCTCAATTTTCTCATTCATATCAATTTCATTTCATTTAAATTCATCATATTTCATCACAATGTACCTCATTTCCCATTAAAATCACATAACCCAAATATTTTGTGTAATTCTCACATAATGCAAATAAATCACATTTTATTCAATTTAGCCATTAATAATGGCTTTTCACAATGCAAATGATGCATATACAACAATTTACAAGTCTAAGCACAATGTTCAATGAATCAAGTAGCTTAACACATTTTCCTTCCAAAATGTGTTAAGCCCGATATAATGCCAACTTATCTAATTTATCAAAAGTTTGTACTTACCTAAATGCACTCCAAAACAAGCTTCAAAAATCCCTCCAACCTTCTCTTCCAAGTTACCCTTCAACACTATGGTTGGGAAAACTCCTTCCTCTCAATGCCTATACTAAATGTGATCATAAACAATCACTTAATATCACATTCTAAGACATTCACAATATCAAACCATAATTAAACATCACTCTAAAGAAAATCCCAAAATTCAACCTTTCCTTGCTTTAACATTTAACTTCCATTTTAATCCATTTAAATTAGTATTTTAAGTTTATTAATATCATTAAAAACATATTTTATTATGTTTAAACTAATTACATTACAATAACACATACTTATCTTCCAAACCCTAAAATGCCATAACCTTCTCCTATCGAAGGTTGCCGATTCAAATTCATTCCAATTATCAATCTAATCTTATTTCCATCACTTATATCCTTAATTAACATGATTAAAATAATAAAACCAAATAATTCACCATACTTGAAAATTCCCTTTTTCCAAAACCCTAAATCACCAATACCATTTCCAAACTCTATCTAAACTTAACCGAATCCATCATGTGACTTTAAATTCATTGTTTATGAATAAAAAAACACATTTGGAACCAATTTGCACAATTAAAGCTCATGTTTCCACAAACCCAAAAGTTCCATAACCCTAAATTCTCAATCTTTACTAAACTCAACTTAAATTCAACCATTTCTTCAATCTAACCTTAAAATCATTAATAACCAATCAAAACAACTTCATTCATATCCAATCAAGAAATTAAATCATGCTACTATAAAATTCCAAAATTCACATAACACACTTTTCTATAGATAGCAAAATTGGTAAAGAAGCTTACCAAATGATGAAGAATCTTCTAAAACTTCACTTAAATCCTTGAAATCTCTTCAATTATGGTTGCTTGGAAGAAGCAAAAAACTATGGCTTGGTCACTATGGAGTTCGGCCTCACCTTGAAGAAGAAGAAGAAGAAGATGACCAATTTAAATTTTCTCTTTCTTTCCACTCGAAAAAATATAGCCATATATATATATTATTTTATTTTAATAATTAATTATTTATTTATTTATTTAAAAGTCATATTTTTCCTCTTCTAACCAAAAATAATTTATTTTTAATTTATTTAAATAATTTTAATTTTACAAAGTATAATTACAAAAATGCTACTTGACTTTGACTTTTCTTTTAAAAGAGTGGACTTTTGTATATGCTAGGTATATTTTAGGTATATTTCACATACACATTCTACTTTTTACTTAAAATCCTTTCATTTTCCTTTTAAATCATTTATTTAATTTATTTAAATTACATTTATTTTATTAAATTTCAAAAATTAGGGATGTTACATACTAGGTGCAAGGGCATGAGACAGATAATTGCATCCGGTTGAAGCATGAGATTCAAAATTTGATCGACAATGGAAAGTTGCCTAAACCTAACAAGCTTAATACAAAGGGCAAGACCAACAACTTTCATGATAGGAGCAGGGTTGGATGAAAGTTTGTCCTATCATCATTTCAAGATATAGGTGAAGAAGTTATAGGAAGGGAATTTTGTTTACTGAATTAGCTATGGGTAAGGAGATGCTAACCATCTGTATGGTAAATGAATTTTGGGACTCAACTGACAGTGATGGTGAATCAGAATCTAAGGAAGAAAAGTGGACCTAGTCCAAGCCTGAAGAGGATGAAGTGCTAAACACTTGCTCTGGTAAGCTTTATGGAGATCTCTACCAAAAGCAGTTGAAGCTAACAAAAGGAAGGATGCTGAGGTGGGAGACAAAGAAGATGAAGATGATACAGTCCTTAATAAATTGAAAATGACCCAAGCAAGAGTCAGCATTTGGAATCTATTAGCTATGTCCAAGAAACATCGTGAAACTATGGACAAAGCTTTGGCTAGCATGTCAATTTCTACTTCTGTAGCACCAAAGGAGCTGGTTAATTTCATGAGAGCTAAAGAAGTGTTGAAGTGTGAAGAGGTTCGAGAGGGAAACAAGGTCCAAGCTGGGATGGTTTCTTTTTCAGATGTTGACCTGCCAGAGATGGAAGGGACCATGTCCACTCACTTTTCATTAAGGTGGAGGTCCAAGGAAAGAGAACTCCTTGTGTCATGGTTGATGTTGGCTCTGTTATAACTGTTTACCCACTCAAGATCCTGCCAAAGCTTGCCATGATGACTTGTGACCTAAAGCTATCTGATGTGACAATCCGAGCTTATGACAACACTAGGAGGCAAGCTGAAGGAACTTTCAATACCTTGGTGAAGGTAGGACCTATTAAATCCATGATGGAGTTTATAGTTCTAGATATACCAATTACCTTTGCATTATTATTGGGTCGCCCATGGTTTCACCCTCTTGGTGAAGTTCCTTCTACACTCCATCAAAAGATCAAGTTTCCAAGTGATGATGGGATAATAGTAATTAAAGTAGAGAGTAGTGAAGCAGTCCATACTCTCATGGTGGAAAGGCCCCTCAATGATTTCCAAATAGCTGATATTTCTGAAGATATGATAATGGATTCTAAGGTTTTGACTATGATGAAGCAGATGAACTACTTGCCATGTACCGAACTTGGAAAAGGAAGAGCAGGTGTGGTGGAGTGCCAAAATTTCAAGACTCCAGTATCAAGGAAGGGGCTAGGTTATCAAGGAACAGACAGAGGTACTAAACTAAAGGGAGAAAAGAAGATGGAATTCCCTCCACTTTAGGAGATATTTATCAAAGCTCCAGAACTAGGACCAATACAAGGGAAACCAGAGCCCATTATGTTCATGTGAAAGACAATCCCTAGGTTTGAGATCTTTGCCAGTGTTGCTGAGCTAGCTGAACAATTAAAAAAGAAGATCACCCCGCCAACCAACCAAGAAGAGGAAAAAGAAGCTGCCTCAAAAGTCCTAAAAACTTTGAAAGAGATTGTTGCACTCATTGAAGATCATTTTGAAGATATTGCAATTTGTGATGATGAGAACATTGATTTGATTTTGATTTTGATTTTAATTTTAATTTTGATTTGTATGTTCTGTACGAGGATGATGATGTTTTCTTTTTCAAAATGAATGCAATTAAGCCTAATTTTGCTTACTTGTGTGATGTTTTTCCTAATGGTTGCATACATCAATGTGGTAATTACATAAGCATTTTTAATATTAACACTATTAACACTCAATCATTAAATTTAAGAATGTCTAAAAATCCTAAAATTATTAGCATAGTATCTGATCTTACTCCTGAAGAAAGGGAGAGATTAGAAAAAATATTCAAAAAATATGAAGAATTCTTTGCTTGGTCTTATGATGATATGCCCGAAATTGATCGGGATATTGCTGAACACATGATCCCAACCTACACTCACATAAAGCCCATCAAGCAAAAGTTGAGGTACTTAAGACTGGAATGGGCAGAAATGGTCAAGGAAGAAGTCACCAAGCAGATACAGGTGAAGTTCTTAGAAGTGATTGAATACCCTAGCTGGTTGGTCAGCATTGTTCCAGTGCCAAAGAAAGACAAAAGGATTAGGGTTTTTGCGGACTATAGGGATTTTAATAAGGCTTCCCCTAAAGATGACTTTCCTTTACCTCATATAGATGTCCTTATCGATAGTGCAGCCTCTAGCTTGCTATACTCATTTGTAGATGGATTTTCTGGATACAATTAAGTGTTAATGACCTAAGAGGATACACTGCCTTCATAACTATGTGGGATATATTTTGCTATAGGGTGATGCCATTTGGATTAAAGTATGCCAGAGCAACCTATCAGAGGATGGCTATAACTTTATTTCATGATATGATGCATAAGGAAATTGGCTTGTATGTTGATGATATGATGGTGAAGTCAAAAATAAGAGAGCAACACTTTTAGAACTTGGAAAGCTTTTATGAAAGAGCAGTCAAATATAACCTTAGGTTGAACCCAAAGAAGTGTGAGTTTGGAGTCACCTCAAGTAAGATGTTGGGACATGTCATTAGTTCGAACAACATTGAGATGGATCCGGATAAAGTTAAGGCAATCAGAGATATGTCAGCCCCTAAGATGGAAAAGGAGGTCAGGGGGTTTATTGGAAGGTTGCAGTACATAAGCAGGTTCATTGCAAAACTCACGACCATTTGTGAACCCATCTTTAAGCTTCTCAAGAAGAACTAATCAATAGAATGGAATGATGAATTTCAGAAGGCTTTTGAGCGAATAAAAGAATACCTATTGAATCCACCTGTCCTGAAACCACCCAAACCTAGTAAACCATTGATATTGTACTTAGCAGTAGAAGAAGGTTCAATAGGAGTAATGCTAGCCTAAGCCGACGAATCAAGAGTCGAGTATGTGATCTACTACTTAAGTAGAAAACTCCTGCCTTATGAAGTCAAGTATAGTATCATTGAAAAGACTTTGCATTGCCATGGTTTGGTCATCAAAGAAATTGCAACATTACTTTCAATCTTATAGTATGCAAGCAATCTCCATGTTGGATCCAGTAAAATACTTGAGAGAAACACCCTCTTTGATTGGGAAGTATGATCGATGGTTAATAATCCTAGAAGAATTTGAGATTGAGTACATAACCAGGAAAACCATTAAAGAGAGAGCAATATCGAATATCCTGGCTCAACAACCACTACCTGAAAGTGAAGAAGTGGCCTTTGAATTTCCTGATGAACACTTGGCAACAATAGAAGTACAAGAATGGAGGATATACTTTGATGAAGCTGTGAACAAGACGGGAGAGCTCATTAGGGGTTATATTAGAATCACCTGAAGGAGAGCTCATCCCTTTGTCTAAGAAATTAAAATTCAAGGTAGCCAACAACATGGTGGAATACAAAGCATATATCTTTAGATTGGAAAAAGAGCAACAAGGCGATGGTTCTTACAATACATTACTTTTCAAGGAGAGTTATATCCAAGATGGCCTGATCGGGTGCATTTAAGATGTCTAAAGAAGTCTGAAGTGGGACAGATCATGTCAGAAATACATGCAAGAAGTTGTGGTCCCATATGAATGGCTTAGCCCTGGTTAAGAAGATAATCCAACAAGGCTACTATTGTTTGACCATGGAAAAAGATTGCGTTGATTTTGTGCATAAATGTCAACAGTACCAGCTGTATGGGAATTTGAACCATTTACCTCCTGAAGAGTTGCATTCTATGGCTTCACCTTGGCCATTCGAGGCATGGGGTTAGACATTATTGGAGAAATACCTCCAACAACTTCAAACGATCACTAATACATAGTAATAGCAGTAGACTACTTTTCAAAGTGGGCTGAAGCCAAATCTTTTAATAAACTGGGGGCAAAGCAAATGGCTTGGTTCATTAAAATAAATCTTATCTGCAAATATGGAGTTCCATACAGCATAGTATCGGATAATGGAGTGTAGTTTCAAGGGACCATTAGGGATTTATCTTCTAAATACCAAATTTCCCATCATCGGTCTTCTCCATATGGATCGAAAGCGAATGGGGCAGTGGAAGCAGCTAATAAAACAATTAAGCAGATTCTTTCTAAGATGACCAAGACATGATGAGATTGGGCAGATATGCTCCCGTTTGCCTTATGGTGGTATAGAACAAGTGTACTAACTCTAACTGGAATGACGCCATTTTCTCTGGTTTATGGAATGGAGGTAGTACTGCCTATTGAAATTGAGGTCAAATCTAGTAGTAAAAGCTGAGTTGCCAGAAATAGAATGGGTACTAACCAGATACACACAATTGGCCTTATTGGAAGAGAGGAAGTTAAAAGTACTATATCATCATCAGCTTTACAAAAGAAAGATAGCTCGATCTTACAATAAAAGAGTCTACGTCAAAAGACTTAAGGTTGGTGATCTAGAACTAAAGCAATGCAAATCAAATGCTTTGGATCCAAGAGGGAAGTTCAGACCAAGTTGGGAAGGGCCTTATGTTGTGAAAGAAGTAATGAAGAAAGGCACAATCAAGATAGCTGATATGGATAGGAACAGGTTCTACAAACCAGTAAAAATTGATTGGCTAAATAGATTCTATGTCTAATTTAAAAAAAAAAAGAAAAGAGTAAGTTTGCTTGGTCAAAAACCCAAAAGGGTAGCTTAAGTAGAAATTTTAGTAGTCCGCTAGTTCCGAATATATGAAAGGGCAGACTAGGTAACAATTAGAGCTAAAAGATGAGAGAAAATTGTTAACTAGAAAACCTAGAAGGGCTAGTTGACGACATGAGTAATTTTGTGTATGCTTGCTATATGTTTATGGTTGCTCCTACTTTAATGAGATAGATTTAATAATAAAATTATTTTATGTGCACCATGTTAAGTATCAACCAAAAGGCTAAAATAAATTGCATAATGGCAAAAGGTGATGACAAATCATAGTAAAAAGAAAACATCTTTTATCCTAACATCATTTTATCTAAAGACTGACAATTGCAGAATTTATGGCAGTTGGTAAGTCTAACGTGCAGGACAGTTTTGCCTGAGATGATCCAAGAAAGTTTCGGTCAGTACAAGCATGTCCACATCAGCTATATAGTCAGAATCATGAGGTTGAGCTCCATATTGGCAGCCAAAGTGGCGAGAATCATAGTAGGTACCTTGGTAAAGGGCAGCAAGTGAAACATACATCAAATATTTCCGAGTGGTAACATGCTTAATTTTCTGCCAAGGAACCAACCAACGGATGTTGATAACAACCCTCAAATTGATCCACTCGATGCATTCGACATATGAAGAAGCAGGTCGAAGAAGTTTTCTTACAGAATGGTGTCGAGGTAAGTACCTTGCACAATCTACAGCTGGGGTGTCAAGCAAACAAAAGCATTCCTACAGCCATATCTACAGGAAAGAAGGTATAATTAAAAAAAAAAGAGCCTGTTAGGTTGAAAACCTACAAGGGCGGCCTAAGAAAAAGTCAGGGCAGTCTGCTAAAATTCGTAAGGGCGGGCTAAGCAAAAATTAGGACCAAGATAAAATATGAAAAACTGGCTAGTCCCAAAAACCCATAAGGGTTTACGAGCAGGGATTTTTGCCCCTACTCCATGTGGAATGGCTCTTGCGACTTTGGCACTATTAGGCTCAGGACTTTAGAGAACACGGGCCCAAACCCAGAGAAAATGAAGTCGCGACCCGAGCGGACTAAAAAAAAGGGGTGGATGACTCAATTACTAAAAAACCCCTAACCCCCTAATGGGTTCGAAAAGTTGGGTATGTATAAGAAAGGTGAGAATGACCCAGCATCCCCATAACTCCCGGTTTATTGGAATTGACCTCCTTTTCAGGTCTAAATATTATTAAATTCTTTAAAATTATGACATCATCCATACAACATGCAATAGAAATAAAGAAATAAACATCCACCATCTTATTAAAATAAAACAAACAAAATAGGCGCCCATCCAAGGATGAAAACATGCCTTTACAATGTCCAAGTCTATGAAAATAAATACAATAGGACACCCACCATTTAGTGGAAACATGTCCTTTACATTAATCTTAAAACTTAAAATAAATAAAATTATATCAAACTTAATAAATAAGGTACCCACAAAGTGAAAACATACCTCTTACATCCTTGAAATTTAAGTAATTAACTAAATGAAGTTAATTCATTCAAACATGCACCATAATCAAAAGATAGAACAAATCATCCACAATAAATAAAATGTCAATTATTCATTCATCGTAAGTATAAAACAATCAAATCTAATTTTAAATTTTAAATAAAGCATCAAATATGTAAATTTAGGGGTTATTCAAATTTTGGGAATGAATTGTAGAATTTTAGGACGAAATTAGGATTTTAGGGTTTCAATGTGAAAATTAGGGTCTTGGTCTTGAATTTGAGTTTTGGTTTAGAAATTAAGGTTTTAGGGTTTTCAAAAAAAAAGGATTTTTTTGTATTGAATTAGGGTTTTTGAAATTAGGGTTTAGGATTTTGAAAATAAAATTTCAGTTTTTGGTATTGAATTAGGGTTTAGGGTTTTGAAAACAAAATTAGGATTTTAGGGTTTTAGGATTATAGTTAGGCAGATTGGGATTTAGGTATTTAGAACTAGGCTTTTTGGTTTTTATAGATTTAGGAAATTAGTGTTTTGAGTTTAAACAAATAGGGAATTAGTTTTTATAGAAAATAGGTTATCTAAGTTATGATATTTAGATTGGATTCATAATTTTAAAATGCTGGAACATGTAAAAATACCAAACATAGCTACTAAATGAAAGTGTATATCAATTTGGTCATTATTTTTAAAATTTATGCAAAGTCACAACTCAAATTAATTAGCTACCGAATCAATCAACACTCAACATTCAATGTTTAAAAGAAAAGCATAGCTACTGGACATTTAAAAAATAGAGTTGAGAAAGCAAAGCCTGCATTGAAGGTTTCCACCAAATTGGGAGAGTATTGATCCAAGCTACTTCCTGTACCAATCCAGGGTTTTGGTTGAGCCTAATATGTTGAATTGCTAGATACTACTTGTAAATTGACATCTGTGTTGCTACTGCCTCTTAAAAAACCGATCCCTTCTTTTGATAATTAATTGCCTTTTTATAGGCGACCTTAAGGCATCTTATAATCCCTCTTAACTTTGGATATATCAAACCTACACGGCCTTGGAAAGTCTGAGTATTAAACCACGCACACATTCAGGTTAATTCCAGCCCATTGAATTGGCTCCTGCCAATTTGGCACGAGCAATTGCTCATGTCGAATTTGGCATGGGCCAAGCCAAATGGTTTGACGAAATCACATATTAACCACAATAGTCACAATAAAAATTGAATTGACACAATCCAAATATTAAATAATTATAATTCATTTATTTTATGCTTTGTTTTTAGATTTAGACTTGATCTAGCATTCAAATGAAAATTATATTTGGACCGCTACCAAAATTAAAGGTCACAGTCTTGCCCACTACTTGAATAATCTTGAATTTATTCAAAGAGTGAAAAAGCAATTTATTTTTAAAGGATCGGGTTGGTTCAAGTTCTGGACCTGAATTGAGTTCTGAACTGGAAAATAATTTTAAATTCTAGACCCAAATTGGTTTGGGTTCTGGACCCGAATTGAGTTCTAGACTTAAAAAAAAAGTTTGGGTTCTGGACTTAAAAATTAGTTGGGTTCTATACCCGAATTGAGTTGTGGACTCAAAAAATAGTCCAGGTTCTAGACCTGAATTGGTTTGGGTTCTAGACCTGGATTGAGTTATAGACTCAAAAATGGTTTGGGTTCTGGATCCGAATTGAGCTATGGACTCGAAAATAGTTTGGGTTCTGGATTCGGATTGAGTTCTGGACTCGAAAATAGTTTGGGTTTTAGACCCAAATTGGTTTGGGTTCTAGATCGGGATTGAGTTTTGGACTCAAAAAATAGTTTGAGTTCTGGACCCGAGATATCTGTAAGAAATTAATTTCAATAGTCAGTTTTACAAAAAAATTGGCTATTTTTTACTATACCTATGTACTCTTGCCCCCTACGTGGAAAAAATATTTGTAAGCACAAAAATATTTTTTAGACACAAAAAAAATCAATTTATTGTGTGCACGTGTGATATGTACAAACAAAAAAGGAATTGTTGAAATTAAAAGCAAATGAATTATTGTTCTAATAAAGAAAGTAATAATTCATTCGTGCATGTTACTTTACTATTTATACTTTTGACTCCTTTTTTTATATTGCATAATTGATGCTGTCCCTTAACTTTTCATATCATTCAATCCTTGCCATCCTCCTTCTATAAATACCGATCAATATTAACATTCATGCATAATATTTCTGCATAACTATCTATCTTGCAATATTAACATTTCTACATAACTATCTATCTTTCAATTTTTTTTAACATTTTAAACTCATAAAAAATAATATTTGTTCTTATAAATGGCAAGTAATCAACATTCGTCCCTGGCAAGACCCCGTTCAGATACTGAGCTACTTAATCATATTTAGGTGAATGAGCATGTAAGAGTAACATTATTAGCTGGCATGGAGCTACATCGTAGCTCAAATGAGAAAAGCAAGGTAAATATAATTTTTATTAACAAACTAGTTATTTAATTGCATAAAAGAATAACTAAGTATGATAAGTGACGTGCTGTCAATTTATATTTATTATTACATATATTTTTAAATTTTTATTCTGTCTTATCATTTTGATTTATATATGCATTATTATTTTTTATATTTGTCTATATTTATTATTGCACAAAAAATATGATTATCATGATTATATTTAATTATTGCACAAAAAATATGAGTTGTATTATTATTTAATTATTGCACAAAAAAAATATATGAGTATTATTATTATTGCATAAAAAATATGAATATCATTATTATTTTTATCCGTATCTAGTTACTTAATTGCACAAAAAACATTTTTATAGTTAGTTATATATTTTTTATATATTTATTTGCTATATACGAGCAAAAGTGAAAAAATATTTTAAAATTTGGGAGTTTACAAACCATATTACGGCTTACCTGTGTTGTGGCAGTATGACGGTTTTGTTGTTCATGGTGGTGGAAACATCCACAAAGCCCATCAATGGTATAAACACGCTCTGTCTTGAGTAAAGCGGATGATCAGGCAGTGCAGCTTCTAAGACTTTATCATACAGTTACAGGCAAAAGGATACCAGATAGATAGGAGCGTAATCTAAGTGCTCGTAGAAAGGTGGACGGATACCACTGACGCGGACCCTTAGCAACGATGGCAGCAAACCCAATGTATAACAATGGTAGAGAACTTCTTGAAACTTGATAATCACCTCCTAAGGAACCCAACGCCTATAAAGAGACGCGAACTCACTATGATTGAAGGATTTAGTTGGTAAGAAGAAGGAAAACGCCACAACTCTCGTTGATAAGTAAACCTAATTCTTGATGCAAAGAAAGAATTAAAGAATCCACTCTAATCTCTCTCACACGAAAATTCACAAGAAGAACTTGTAGAAGATTTTGAAAATCTTTAATAATTGTTGTATATGAAATTCGGCCTAATAGTGCCCTTAAATAAGGGTTACAAAATTCCTAATTGCATATGGAAAATTAAGACTAAAACATTCCTAATTGCATAAGGAAAACATTAAGTATGGAAACAAAATCCTAATCCACTAAGGAAAATATAAAGTATGGAAACAAAATCCTAATCCACTAAGGAAAATATAAAGTATGAAAACAACCAAACTAATCCCTTCAACATAAGAAACGCCCCACACTATTTGGGCTGTCCATGGGCCTTAAATTACTTCCCAAGGCTTTATATGAACCCCCATGGACCTTTCTTGCACGTTGGACCTTTCTTTAGCTAGCCTTTAGCTTCCACACTAAGCATCACAATTAGCTTTGGTGTGCCTTCTTCAAGCTCTATCTCCATCTTCTTGAATGATAATTCTTGAAGCTCTTTGGAAATCTCTTCTTGAATATGCAAAGCCATACTAGCTTGATATCTCTTTGCCTTGATCCTAGTGATTGGTCCACTTGCTAGCTCCAAGGGATCCTTTCTTGCATCATTCTCCCCCTCTTCAAAAAGATTTGTCCTCAAATCTGCATCATCAAAAGGAGAAAGATCACTTACATTGAAAGTAGCACTAACATTATACGTACCTGGTAAGTCGATCTTGTAGGCATTGTCATTAATCTTCTCCAACACTTGGAATGGGCCATCTCCTCTTGCTTGCAACTTGTTCTTCCTTTGGTTAGGAAACCTCTCTTTTTGAAAATGCACCCAAACCCAATCTCCTACTTGAAACTTCATCTCACGTCTCCCTCTATTTGCAGAATCAACATATCTCTTATTCCTTTTCTCAATATTTGCCCTTGCTTTCTCATGCATCTCTTTCTCCAATTTAGCTTTCTTCTCACCATCTAAACTAACAAGCTCATGAGAAGGTAAAGAAATAAGATCCAAAACTGTTAGTGGGTTAAAACCATAAACAAGCTCAAAAGGTGAATATCCTGTAGAAGAATGAATAACACGATTATAAGCAAACTCAATAAATGGAAAACAATCTTCCCAAAAACTCAAATTCTTACTCACTAAAGCTCTCAACATGGTACCTAAAGTTTTGTTTACTACTTCTATTTGTCCATCCGTTTGAGGATAACAAGTGGTGGAAAATAACAACTTGGTACCTAACTTTCCCCAAAGCACACGCCAAAAGTGAGACAAAAACTTGGTGTCTCTATTAGAAACTATGGATTTTGGTATCCCATGAATTCGAACCACCTCCCTAAAGAAGAGTTCGGCCACTAAACTAGCATCATCACTCTTATGACATGGGATAAAGTGTGCCATCTTACTAAACCTATCAACAACCACAAATATGCTATCTCTCCCCCTCTTAGTCCTTGGTAATCCTAAAACAAAGTCCATACTAATGTCCATCCAAGGAGAACTAGGAATGGGTAATGGCTTATACAAACCATGAGGCATAGACTTAGACTTAGCTTGCCTACAAGCCAAACAAGCCTTACAAATCCGAATTACATCCCTTTTCATATTCGGCCAATAAAAGTGTTCATTTAGCATGTCTAAAGTCTTATCAACTCCAAAATGCCCCATCAAACCCCCACAATGTGATTCTAATACTAACAAAACTCTCATAGAACATCTAGGCATGCATAATTTCGAACCCTTAAACAAAAACTCATCATGTCTATAGAAAGAATTAAAAGCACCATGCTCACAAGCATCATAAACATTGTCGAAATAAGAATCACCAACATATAAGTCCTTTATACATTCAAATCCAAGCAATTTAGTGCTCAAAACATTAAGTAAGGCGTACCTCCTTGAAAGTGCATCTGCCACTACATTGTCTTTACCTTGCTTGTATTTGATCACATAAGGAAACTTCTCAATCTTCACAACCCATTTTGCATGTCTTTTATTCAACTTGCCTTGCCCTTTCAAATGCTTCAATGATTCATGGTCCGAATGGATCACGAATTCCTTGGGCAGCAAATAATGCTCCCATACTTCCAATGCTCTCACCAAAGCATATAGCTCCTTGTCATAAGTTGAATAATTCATCTTTGCTCCATTAAGCTTTTCACTAAAGTATGCAATGGGCTTCTTCTCTTGCATCAAAACAGCTCTAATACCTACACCAGAAGCATCACATTCAATTTCAAAATCAAAGTTAGGTAAAGCTAAAATGGGTGCTGTAGAAAACTTCTCTTTCAAAGCATCAAATGCTTCTTGTTGCTCCTTGCCCCAAACGAACCCCACTTCTTTCTTGATTATGCTAGTCAAGGGGCTGCCAATGTAGAGAAATTAGGGACAAATCTCCTATAGAAGCTTGCCAATCTGTGAAAACTCCTCACTTCTGTCACACTTGAAGGGTTCGGCCACTCTGGGATAGCTTTCACCTTCTCTTGATCAACTTCAATTCCCTGCATACTTATAACAAAACTAAGAAAAACAACCCTATCTAGACAAAAAGAACACTTCTTAAGCTTAGCATAAAGGTTTTGCTCCCTAAGGATTTCAAGCACTTTCCTAACATGTTTAACATGTTCTTCCTCAGTTTTGATATAAATCAGAATATCATCAAAGTAAACTACTACAAACTTACCTAAATAAGCTCTCAAAACATGGTTCATTAATCTCATGAAAGTACTAGGTGTATTAGATAAACTAAAAGGCTTAACTAACCATTCATACAAACCATATTTCGTTTTGAAGGCAGTCTTCCATTCATCTCCAGGCTTCATGCGAATTTGATGATAACCACTCATAAAATCAATCTTTGTGAAATATTTAGCCCCATGCAATTCATCCAACATGTCATCAAGTCTATGAATGGGATGTCTATACTTCACAGTAATCTTGTTCACAGCCCTACAATCAACACACATCCTCTAAGAACCATCTTTCTTGGGTACTAATAAGACTAGAACGGCACAAGGACTAAGACTCTCGCGAACCAAGCCTTTCTCCAAAAGCTCTTCAACTTGTCTTTGCATCTCTTTTGTCTCCATAGGATTGCTCCTATATGCTGGCCAGTTTGGAATTGTAGAACCGGGTATGAAGTCAATTTGATGTTTAATCCCTCTTAATGGCGGCAAACCACTAGGAAGGTCTTCAGGAAACACATCCTTAAAATCCTGTAACAAAGACACAAAACTAGAAGGTAAAGAATCAAGAGATTCTTCACTGTCAGCAAGTAACGATTCTTTATACATAATAATGAGTACATGCTGCCCTATATCTATCTATCTTGCTCTTGCATAAAAAGTATGTTTTGCTTTTTCTCCTTGCTTATTTTCTCTCACCAATGGGCCATTTATTTGTTTGCTTACTTTCTTTTGACTCTCGGCCTCTTTTCCCTTTCTGCACTCACTCACTTTATTATTTTCTCTTTCCCTACCCTTAGAATTACCCTTGGGTGTTGAAGAAACATCATTGGCCGAATTTGAACCCCCTTGGTTCATGTTGGCCAAAACTTCTTTCTCCCTCTCTAGCATCCTCTTTTGATCTTCATACACCTCTTGAGGTGATAATGGTGCTAGAACAACCTTCTTTCCTTCATAAGTAAAGGTATACTTATTAGAAAAGCCATCATGTTGTGCCCTTCTATCATGCTGCCATGGTATTCCTAATAGCAAATGTCCAGCTTGCATTGACACTACATCACACAAAACCTCATCTTTATACCACCCAATGGAGAATGGTACCTTGACTTGCTTCAACACTTTTACTTCCCCAGCGTCATTGAACCATTGCAACTTGTAAGGATTGGGATGTTTAAAACAAGCTAGCCCCAATTTATCCACCATTGTAGTACTAGAAGCATTGGTACAACTTCCACCATCAATGATAAGTGTACAAACCTTACCATTCACCAAACACCTAGGGTGGAAAAGATTCTCCCTTTGATCCAAGCCTTATTCCTTGACTTGAATATTCAAGGCTCTTCTAGTAACAAGCATCTCTCCATGTTCAGCATTCAAGACTTGATTCTCCCAAGCCTCTTCATCATATTCGGCCCTATCACCACATTCGGCCTCCTCTTCTTCTTCATGTTCAGATTCTGATTCAATTTCCCCTTCATGGGTTGCAATCATCACCCTCTTATTCGGACATTGAGAAGTAATGTGTCCACTTCCCAAACACTTGTAGCATTTAATTTCCCTACTTGGAGTAGGTCTAGAAGGTGTTTCCTTGGCTGTTTTTGCATCCCCATCATTCGGCTTCTTGAAATTAGGATTGTAGGAAGAATTCTTTTGGAAAGAACCCTTGTAATCCCCTTTGTAGGAACCTCCACTCAAACTTGAACCGTTGAAGTTTGAAAAATTTCCACTAGCTTTAGAGTAGCTAGTTTTCGAAATAGCTTTATTCTTCAATCTTCTTTCTATCTTCATGGCCTTTTGAACTAACTCTTCCATTGTGTTGAATTCATACATCTCCAATTCATTGGCTATGTTCAAATTCAATCCCCCAAGAAATCGTGACATCTTCTTGTCTTCATCTTCATCAATATTTGCCCTAGCCATGATCATCTCCATCTCTTTGTGGTACTCTTCCACACTTCTTTCACCTTGAACTAGTCTTGCTAGTAGATTGTACAAATCCCGAATGTAGTGAGATGGTACAAATCGGCTTCTCATTAGTTCTTTCAAGGTTGACCATTCAGGAATAGGCCTCATACCTTTCCCTCTTCTATTAGCTTTCAATTGATCCCATCAAAAGGTAGCATACCCTTTGAACTCTACGACTACCAAAACTGATTTCTTCTCTTCGGTGTAGTTATGGCATTCGAAAATCTGCTCAACTTTCCTCTCCCATTCTATGAACTCTTCTGCATTGTTCTTCCCTTCAAAGGAAGGAATCTTCATCTTGATGGAAGTAAGGTCACCATCAGTGGTAGGTTGATTTCCACCTTCATCTTCATCTTCTACCCTTTCGGCTGCTTCTAGGGCTTCAAGATTTCCTTGCCCTTCTCTCCTAAGCACTCTTCTAGCTCGCATTATGGGATTTGGATGTGCGGCTGGCTGCCCTTGTTGCACTTGCTGAATTTGTTGTGCTTGTCGTGCTGCATTCTCTTGCAATCTAGTATCCATCATCTCCATTCGACCAAGCATTGCTGCCAAAGTCTCATTAAGCCTAGCCAAGCTTTCGGCCATAGCTCCTTCTTTGCTAGTCTCTTCTCCTTTTCCAGCCATTTTAACAAACAAACAAACTCAAAGAAACAAGATTAGTAATAATCGAAATTCACTCAAGTGTTTAGAATTACCTCACTTTTCTTGTCTTCCTTGATTGCACTTCAGAACCAAGCTCACCAACCAACAATTGTCAAGTCGTTCAAGAAACTAGAACCTAAATCCTAGAACTAGATAGAAAACAAGACAAGTATTCGGAGGCAATGCAAAGTAATTTGCACTACACGATATAAAACCAAGTATCGACACAAGCAAATGATACTTAGCAATGTAATGGAATTAAAAGCTAGATAAAGAAATCAGAAACAATGAAGACAATAAACAAGACAAATTTGGATATAATGAATCAAAAACAACCCACACTTGGCAAGCTGCATTATGGACCTAATCAATTCAACCCAAAAAGCTAGCTTCTAGACTCTAATTCCCACCTATAACACTCAAATAACATGAATATTAAGGTCTGATTTTTGAATTCCAAAAGCCCCTCAAAAGGTGAAATTTTTCGCCCAAAAATTTTATTACTTCTCACCCACCTAGATCTGATCCTTAGCACCCAAATAGCAAGAATATCAAACAATTTTTGTTGAGGTGGTTTTGTACTCTTTTTTTTTGCTTCCTCTCACTATCCCCTTGATTCGGGACTTAATTTACTTCCAAGGACTTTTCGAAATCTAGACTTAATTCGCAACCCCAAATTCACTCAAGATCAAATCGAAATCAAACTTGAACACAAACTCTAGCTTTTGCTTTCTTTCAAGAACCCTAATTCTTGGTTTCTAAATTCTCCAAGAATCCTTTCCTAGGTTTCGTTTTCACCCTAAGAATACTCTCCTTCAATTCGGCCTTGATTAGAATTGATATATGACTCTTTTTCGAAAATTAAAGACTAGACTCTCTAAGAACCCTAAAACGCAGAAATTAAAAGACCTAAATTAACAAACCCTAGAAAGACAAAGTAGATAAAAATTACCTTGTAGCAAGGCTCTGATACCAAATGACGCGGACCCTTAGCAACGATGGCAGCAAACCCAACGTATAACAATGGTAGAGAACTTCTTGAAACTTGATAATCACCTCTTAAGGAACCCAATGCCTATAAAGAGACGTGAACTCACTATGATTGAAGGATTTAGTTGGTAAGAAGAAGGAAAACGCCACAACTCTCGTTGATAAGTAAACCTAATTCTTGATGCAAAGAAAGAATTAAAGAATCCACTCTAATCTCTCTCACACGAAAATTCACAAGAAGAACTTGTAGAAGAATTCAAAAATCTTTAATAATTATTGTATATGAAATTCGGCCTAATAGTGCCCTTATATAATAAGGGTTACAAAATTCCTAATTGCATATGGAAAATTAAGACTAAAACATTCCTAATTGCATAAGGAAAACATTCCTAATTGCATAAGGAAAACATTAAGTATGGAAACAAAATCCTAATCCACTAAGGAAAATATAAAGTATGGAAACAAAATCCTAATCCACTAAGGAAAATATAAAGTATGGAAACAACCAAACTAATCCCTTCAACATAAGAAACACCCCACACTATTTGGGCTGTCCATGGGCCTTAAATTACTTCCCAAGGCTTTATATGAACCCCCATAGACCTTTCTTGCACGTTGGACCTTTCTTTAGCTAGCCTTTAGCTTCCACACTAAGCATCATAATCAGATTTGGTGTGCCTTCTTCAAGCTCTATCTCCATCTTCTTGAATGATAATTCTTGAAGCTCTTTGGAAATCTCTTCTTGAATATGCAAAGCCATACTAGCTTGATATCTCTTTGCCTTGCTCCTAGTAATTGTTCCACTTGCTAGCTTCAAGGGATCCTTTCTTGCATCAACCACCCATACCTTCCACTTGCTAGTGGGAGAAATGACTATTGGTTCGGTTGATTTTACTGCCATAACCGGTGTCCCATGCCATGGAGTTCACGTCCCCTTTACTGATAACATCTTGACATGCAATGAAATTCGACAGCTAATAGGCATGGATCTGTCCTTAAAAGATCCATTTAAGAACAAGTATGAACCTATTCAGGAATACTGGATGAATTATACCTGACAGGTTCATGGAGAAACAGCTGAACAATATGCTCAAGGATTATTGCTCTATTTGCTAGGGATGACTATTTTATGCAGCACTGAGTCCGTCATCCATTTGTCAGTATTACGGGCACTTACTGATATTAATCTTGTATCATTATACAATTGGGGAGAGGCTGGTCTGGCTTGCTTATATCATGGTTTTTATAAACTTTTTCGGAGGAAAAGATCATTTTCCAGCTTTATAGTGGTTGCCGAGGTATTAATTCCGACCATTTGTTGAATCAATTAAAGGATTTGCATGAACCTGACCTTCATTATTCCTACAGGTTTGGGCATATGAGCATAATCTTGTGCAGGTTCTAGGAATTTGGGAACAAAGAGTCGGGTATCCGAGACTGAGCCTTTGGTTAGCGGGCCGCATAATGACATCTGGTTCTCATCACGTGCATTCTCGGCTACACTTGAGTCAATTAACCTGGGATCAGGTAAAAAGAATTAGTAACTGTTAAAATTTGTGAATAAATTAACTTTCCTTTTCTTATTGGCTCTGCAGGTAGATATTTCTTGGTGGGGTGACGGTGAGCAGGCCAATTGGACTCCTTTCATAAATGCTGCCTTGCCTCGTCAAAATTCTTGCCGAGTCACTATTAGTCCAGTATCTAGCAGGTGGTTCCTCAGTGAAAGAGTACATAATTGGTTTCTTGGTCCTGAGGAATGGAGAGTTCCTAATGATATCCCGGCTTATACATTAGACATTACATCGATGCTAGAAAGCTTCTAGATGCATGCTGGGGATGGATATGATGTCAAATGGTATCTTTTCTCACTCGTTGAGTCATACACCCAATTTGTCCAAGATAGACTTTTGAATTTTGCTGTTTCCCATGTTGTTGTCCAGGGGCTTCCTAAAGGAGAAGGAGAAGAAGAAGAAGAGGAAGGAGAGGAGGCAGGAAATGATGGTAGGGAGTCATCTGCCCCTCCTCGTGGCGATTTTGATGCCGGCACTTCTCAGGTAAATGAGATCATTCTTTTTGTCATAAATGTTTATTCGTGAATTTTCTTACTCTCTTTATGATTATTGCATGCTACTGGCTCATTTGATCATGAGACTGGACCTTCCTTTGTTGCTCCAGTTAGGTGGCAATTTTCTCCAATTCAACGGCAATTTTCTCCAATTGCTTCTCCTTATCATGCAAATATACCATCTTATCCTTAGGGCTTTGATCTGAATTACCTGGTCTGTCATCCTGTTTTAATATTGATTTATGCTATATGTATGCATGAATATGTATGTTTTTACCTACTTCCTTTTCTGGCTCATAGTGAATGCTTGAGGAACAAAATAAAAATATGCAAGCGAAGTTAGTTGCCAGTCATCAAGCATTGGATGCTAGTCGATAACATACCGCTCATTTTTAAGATCTATACCATCATTCAGAACAGAGCTTTTGGGACTTTTGGTTTCAGGGCTACAGGGATCTTGGTGCTTCAAGGGGATTCCAGGTGGATGACATACCTCCTCCTTCATCAGGCGATGACTTTTTTAGGGTTTTATTTTATTTTAGACCACCTCCTCCTTCACAGTGATGGTCTTGTATCATATTCTATTAAAAGGCTTGTACTACAATATGATAACAATAATAATATTCACTTTTCCTGCCACTTTGACTTTTTTATAACATATATACAAAGAGAACCTCCATGATGAATTCAAATTCAAATTTGTCATGAACGTTGATTTTCAAAACCATGATGGACTCGGTATTCCCACAACCACTCGACATAAATGCCTTTCCTTATAATCTTTGGTTTAAAGCCACTGCTTATTCCTTGTGCACTTTGGTCTATAAGCCATTGTCTATTTAAATCAGTCATTCTCCTCAATCCAAGGCAATCCTAACAATCTGCTTGTTACCATTATCAAAACAAGTGAATTTGCTATTCCAGCCACCACCCTTTTTTCACGATTTTAGCTAATGTGGCAGAAATAAATCTAGCACAAACAATTCAAACAGCTTCAATTCTTTCAAATCCTAACAATGATCGAGCTTAATTTAAAGAAAATTAAAGGTTTATTCAAGACCATTAAAGCTACACATTGGGAACAAATATCTCAGTCTCAAATTAATGCTTTGAAGTGCTTTCAAAATGTCACATTAGACCATTCCTTCTTACATGCCATGGCATCCTTTTGGGATGTGAAGACTAGGACTTTCAAGATAAATAACTTTAAAATATGTTCTATGATCGAAGAATTTGAAGCAATGGACTTTCTATTCTCGGATATCCAAACAATCAACCAATGGAATTTCCCATGCTAACTTCAAAGACTCATCAAAAGATGCAGGTGTTATTTCAACTCCCAAAATCTGAAGTGCTGCAATTGACCAGAGGTGAGAAGATCTTGCTTGGTCTATTGATCGATTTTTGCACATTTCATTAGGCTCCTGCCAAAGCTTGGGGACACATGTTTTCCTTATGCTTGCTTGGCCAATACCTACTTGTTTCTTCTGATGGCAACATCGATCCACGAGTACTGAATATTCTGGACCAAATGGAGGGAGGATTTTCACCAGTACCCGTGATCTTAGTTGGATTGGATAAATTCAAAACAGATTCTTTGAGGAGGTTGGCTAGAAGTCCTTTGCTGCTATAGGTAATTACTTAAATCACCTTTTTGAGTTTTCAATTTAAGCCCTTTTATATTTTTTATTGCTCTAATTTTTACCTAGTCCGCCCTTACAGGTTTTCAAAACTAGCAAGCTGCCTAATTTTTGCCTGATCCAACCTTGCGGGTTTCGACTTAGCGGACTTTTTTTATTTTTGTTCTAATTTCTGCCTAAATCGCCCTTATGGGTTTTCAAAGCTAGCAAACTATCATAATTTTTGCTTAGGCCACCTGGGTTTTAAAACTAACGGGACCCCTTTTTTTTAATGAATCATTGTTTGTCTTTATAGATCTGGCTACAGGAGTGCTTTTGCTTGCTCGACATCCCATCTATGGACTTTGCTAGATATTTTTCACGACATCATTCTGCAAGGAAATTGCTTCATCCTACTATCTCATATGTTGAATGGGTTGATTGAATCCACTCACCAGCTGTAGTTAACATTCATTGGCTAGTACCTTAGTGGAAAATTACACATGTCACCATTCGAACATATATGATATATGTTCCTCATGTTGCTCTCCGTCGAGGCACTAGTTATGATCACCATTAACTTGATCGCTAGTACGGTGCTGAGCCTCTAGGTTTTGAGTTCACTCTTGATTTAGACATGCCTCGTTTGATAAAAGCCTATTTGGATCAACTGAAGCAAAGCTGGCCTGCATGTTACACTTATCGTCTACCATCGATTTCACACTTGTTAATTCTTTTTTAAAAAAATGATGTTAGAATGAACAATAATAATAATAATAAAAGATATTTTCTTTCCTTTTATAATTTGTCATCACTTTTTGCTATTGTGTTATTTATTTTACCCTAATGGTCAGATTATTTTAAAATATTGCAAATAAAATAATTTTATTATAAACTCTATTTTATTAAATTGGAAAATAACCAAAAATATAAAGCTAGCATACACCAGACCACTCTTGTCCAACCAGCCCTTGTAAGTTTTTTTAATTGACAATTTTCTCTCATTTAGCCCTAATTGTTGCCTAGCCCGCCCTTTTGGATTTTCAGAACTAGCAGACTGCTCTAACTTTTGCCTAGGCTGCCTTTTTTGGATTTTCAACCAAACGAGCTCTTTTTTTTAACATAGAATTTCTTCAAGTTGTCAATATTCACTGGCTCACTAAATTCATTCCTATTTATGTCTGATAACTTAACCATGCCTTTGTTCATGACTTGCTGCATGATATACGACCCTTCCCAACTAGGTCTAAACTTTCCTCTTGGATTAGGGACACTGGGCTTACACTGTTTTAACACTAAATTGCAAACTTTAAGATTCCTAATCTTAACCCTCTTATTGTAGGACCGTGCTATCTTTCTTTGATGTAGCTAATGATGATACAATACTTTTAATCTTCTTTCTTCTAACAAAGCCAGCTGTGTATATCTACTCACTGCCCATTCCGTCTCAAGCAATTCAGCTTCCAGGACCACCCTCAGTGACTTTATCTCAATCTCAATTTTTAACACTGCTTCCATTTTAAAAACTAAAGAAAATGATGTCATTTCAATCGGGGTTCACACACTCATCTTGTACCCTCATAAAGCAAAAGGAAGCATTTCTGACCAATCCCTATATGTTTTGGTCATCTTGGACAATATCTGCTTAATTTTCTTATTTGTTGCTTCCACTACACCATTAGCTTTAAGTCTATAAGGGGATGATGCAAGAAAGGATCCCTTGAAGCTAGCAAGTGGACCAATCACTAGGAGCAAGGCAAAGAGATATCAAGCTAGTATGGCTTTGCATATTCAAGAAGAGATTTCCAAAGAGCTTCAAGAATTATCATTCAAGAAGATGGAGATAGAGCTTGAAGAAGGCACACCAAAGCTGATTATGATGCTTAGTGTGGAAGCTAAAGGCTAGCTAAAGAAAAGTCCAACGTGCAAGAAAGGTCTATGGGGGTTCATATAAAGCATTGGGAAGTAATTTAAGGCCCATGGACAACCCAAATAGTGTGGGGCGTTTCTTATGTTGAAGGGATTAGTTTGGTTGTTTCCATACTTTATATTTTCCTTATTGGATTAGGATTTTGTTTCCATACTTTATATTTTCCTTAGTTGTTAGTTGATTAGGATTTTGTTTCCATACTTTATGTTTTCCTTATGCAATTAGGAATGTTTTCCTTATGCAATTAGGAATGTTTTAGTTTTCCATATGCAATTAGGAATTTTGTAACCCTTATTTAAGGGCACTATTAGGCCGAATTTCAGACAACAACAATTAATAAAAATTTTCAAATTCTTCTACAAGTTCTTCTTGTGAATTTTCGTGTGAGAGAGATTAGAGTGGATTCTTTAATTCTTTCTTTGCATCAAGAATTAGGTTTACTTATCAACAAGAGTTGTGGCATTTTCCTTCTTCTTACCAACTAAATCCTTCAATCATAGTGAGTTCGCGTCTCTTTATAGGCATTGGGTTTCTTAGGAGGTGATTATCAAGTTTCAAGGAGTTCTCTACCATTGTTATACGTTGGGTTTGCTGCCATCGTTGCTAAGGGTCCGCATCATTTGGTATCAGAGCCTTGCTACAAGGTAATTTTTATCTACTTTGTCTTTCTAGGGTTTGTTAATTTAGGTCTTTTAAATTTCAGCGTTTTAGGGTTCTTAGAGATTCTAGTCTTTACTTTTCAAAAAAAAAGTCATATATCAATTCTGATCAAGGCCGAATTGAAGGAGGGTATTCTTAGGGTGAAAACGAAACCTAGGAAAGGATTCTTGGAGAATTTCGAAACCAAGAATTAGGGTTCTTGAAAGAAAGCAAAAGCTAGAGTTTGTGTTCAAGTTTGATTTCGATTTGGTCTTGAGTGAATCTGGGGTTGCGAATTAAGTCTAGATTTTGAAAAGTCCTTGGAAGTAAATTAAGTCCCGAATCAAGGGGATAGTGAGAGAAAGCAAAAAAAAAAAAGAGTACAAAACCACCTCAACAAAATTTGTTTGATATTCTTGCTATTTGGGTGCTAAGGATCATATCTAGGTGGGTGAGAAGTAATAAAAAAATTTTGGCCGAAAAATTTCACCTTCTGAGGGGCTTTTGGAATTCGAAAATCAGACCTTAATATTCATATTATTTGAGTGTTTTAGGTGGGAATTAGAGTCTAGAAGCTAGCATTTTGGGTAGAATTGATTAGGTCCATAAAGCAACTTGCCAAGTGTGGGTTGTTTTTGATTCATTATATCCAAATTTGTCTTGTTTATTGGCTTCATTGTTTCTGATTTCTTTATCTAGCTTTTAATTCCATTACATTGCTAAGTATCATTTGCTTGTGTCGATACTTGGTTCTATATCGTGTAGTGCAAATTACCTTGCATTGCCTCCAGATACTTGTCTTGTTTTCTATCTAGTTCTAGGATTTAGGTTCTAGTTTCTTGAACGACTTGACAATTGTTGGTTGGTGAGCTTGGTTCTGAAGTGCAATCAAGGAAGACAAGAAAAGTGAGGTAATTCTAAACACTTGAGTGAATTTCGATTATTACTAATCTTGTTTCTTTGAGTTTGTTTGTTTGTTAACATGGCTGGAAAAGGAGAAGAGACTAGCAAAGAAGGAGCTATGGCCGAAAGCTTGGCTAGACTTAATGAGACTTTGGCAGCAATGCTTGGTCGAATGGAGATGATGGATACTAGATTGCAAGAGAATGCAGCACGACAAGCACAACAAATTTAGCAAGTGCAACAAGGGCAGCCAGCCGCACATCCAAATCCCATAATGCGAGCTAGAAGAGTGCTTAGGAGAGAAGGGCAAGGAAATCTTGAAGCCCTAGAAGCAGCTGAAAGGGTAGAAGATGAAGATGAAGGTGGAAATCAACCTACCACTGATGGTGACCTTACTTCCATCAAGATGAAGATTCCTTCCTTTGAAGGGAAGAACAATGCAGAAGAGTTCATAGAATGGGAGAGGAAAGTTGAGCAGATTTTCGAATGCCATAACTACACCGAATAGAAGAAATCAGTTTTGGCAGCCGTAGAGTTCAAGGGGCATGCTACCTTTTGGTGGGATCAATTGAAAGCTCATAGAAGAGGGAAAGGTATGAGGCCTATTCCTAAATGGTCAACCTTGAAAGAACTAATGAGGAGCCGATTTGTACCATCTCACTACATTTTGGATTTGTACAATCGACTAGCAAGACTAGTTCAAGGTAAAAGAAGTGTGGAAGAGTACCACAAAGAGATGGAGATGATCATGGCTAGGGCAAATATTGATGAAGATGAAGACAAGAAGATGTCACGATTTCTTGGGGGATTGAATTTGAACATAGCCAATGAATTGGAGATGTATGAATTTAACACAATGGAAGAGTTAGTTCAAAAGGCCATGAAGATAGAGAGAAAATTGAAGAATAAAGCTATTTCGAAAACTGAATACTCTAAAGCTAGTGGAAAATTTTCAAAATTCAAGGGTTCAAGTT
The DNA here is from genome assembly GCA_947685225.1 of Garcia nutans. Lineage (NCBI taxonomy): Eukaryota > Viridiplantae > Streptophyta > Magnoliopsida > Malpighiales > Euphorbiaceae > Garcia > Garcia nutans. The sequence goes on from CANTUV010000024.1 coordinate 40,779,983, forward strand.
CGAGTGGAGGTTCCTACAAAGGGGATTACAAGGGTTCTTTCAAAAAGAATTCTTCCTACAATCCTAATTTCAAGAAGCCGAATGATGGGGATGCAAAAACAGCCAAGGAAACACCTTCTAGACCTACTCCAAGTAGGGAAATTAAATGCTACAAGTGTTTGGGAAGTGGACACATTGCTTCTCAATGTCCGAATAAGAGGGTGATGATTGCTACCCATGAAGGGGAAATTGAATCAGAATCTGAACATGAAGAAGAAGAGGAGGCCGAATGTGGTGATAGGGCCGAATATGATGAAGAGGCTTGGGAGAATCAAGTCTTGAATGCTGAACATGGAGAGATGCTTGTTACTAGAAGAGCCTTGAATATTCAAGTCAAGGAAGAAGGCTTGGATCAAAGGGAGAATCTTTTCCACTCTAGGTGTTTGGTGAAAGGTAAGGTTTGTACACTTATCATTGATGGTGGAAGTTGTACCAATGCTGCTAGTACTACAATGGTGGATAAATTGGGGTTAACTTGTTTTAAACATCCCAATCCTTACAAGTTGCAATGGTTCAATGACGCTGGGGAAGTAAAAGTGTTGAAGCAAGTCAAGGTACCATTCTCCATTGGGTGGTATAAAGATGAGGTTTTGTGTGATGTAGTGCCAATGCAAGCTGGACATTTGCTATTAGGAAGACCATGGCAGCATGATAGAAGGGCACAACATGATGGCTTTTCTAATAAGTATACCTTTACTTATGAAGGAAAGAAGGTTGTTCTAACACCATTATCACCTCAAGAGGTGTATGAAGATCAGAAGAGGATGCTAGAGAGGGAGAAAGAAGTTTCGGCCAACATGAACCAAAGTGGTTCAAATTCAGCCAATGATGTTTCTTCAACACCCAAGGGTAATTCTAAGGGTAGGGAAAGAGAAAATAATAAAGTGAGTGAGTGCAGAAAGGGAAAAGAGGCCGAGAGTCAAAAGAAAGCAAGCAAACAAATAAATGGCCCATTGGTGAGAGAAAATAAGCAAGGAGAAAAAGCAAAACATACTTTTTATGCAAGAGTAAGAGAGATAGATGTAGGGCAGCCTGTACTCATTATTATGTATAAAGAATTATTACTTGCTGACAGTGAAGAATCTCTTGATTCTTTACCTTCTAGTTTTGTGTCTTTGTTGCAGGATTTTAAGGATGTATTTCCTGAAGACCTTCCTAGTGGTTTGCCGCCATTAAGAGGGATTGAACATCAAATTGATTTCAGACCCGGTTCTACAATTCCAAACCGGCCAGCATATAGGAGCAATCCTATGGAGACAAAAGAGATGCAAAGACAAGTTGAAGAGCTTTTGGAGAAAGGCTTGGTTTCGCGAGAGCCTTAGTCCTTGTGCCGTTCTAGTCTTATTAGTACCCAAGAAAGATGGTTCTTAGAGAATGTGTGTTGATTGTAGGTCTGTGAATAAGATTACTTTGAAGTATAGACATCCCATTCCTAGACTTGATGACATGTTGGACGAATTGCATGGGGCGAATATTGAGAAAAGGAACAAGAGATATGCTGATTCTGCAAATAGAGGGAGACGTGAGATTAAGTTTCAAGTAGGAGATTGGGTTTGGGTACATTTTCGAAAAGAGAGGTTTCCTAACCAATGGAAGAACAAGTTGCAAGCAAGGGGAGATGGCCCATTCCAAGTGTTGGAGAAGATTAATGATAATGCCTACAAGATCGACTTACCAGGTATGTATAATGTTAGTACTACTTTCAATGTAAGTGATCTTTCTCCTTTTGATGATGCAGATTTGAGGACAAATCTTCTTGAAGAGGGGGAGAATGATGCAAGAAAGGATCCCTTGAAGCTAGCAAGTGGACCAATCACTAGGAGCAAGGCAAAGAGATATCAAGCTAGTATGGCTTTGCATATTTAAGAAGAGATTTCCAAAGAGCTTCAAGAATTATCATTCAAGAAGATGGAGATAGAGCTTGAAGAAGGCACACCAAAGCTGATTATGATGCTTAGTGTGGAAGCTAAAGGCTAGCTAAAGAAAGGTCCAACGTGCAAGAAAGGTCCATGGGGGTTCATATAAAGCCTTGGGAAGTAATTTAAGGCCCATGGACAGCCCAAATAGTGTGGGCGTTTCTTATGTTGAAGGGATTATTTTGGTTGTTTCCATACTTTATATTTTCCTTATTGGATTAGGATTTTGTTTCCATACTTTATATTTTCCTTAGTGGATTAGGATATTGTTTCCATACTTTATATTTTCCTTAGTGGATTAGGATTTTGTTTCAATACTTTATATTTTCCTTAGTTGTTAGTTGATTAGGATTTTGTTTCCATACTTTATGTTTTCCTTATGCAATTAGGAATGTTTTCCTTATGCAATTAGGAATGTTTTCCTTATGCAATTAGGAATGTTTTAGTTTTCCATATGCAATTAGGAATTTTGTAACTCTTATTTAAGGGCACTATTAGGCCGAATTTCAGACAACAAGAATTAATAAAAATTTTCGAATTCTTCTACAAGTTCTTCTTGTGAATTTTCGTGTGAGAGAGATTAGAGTGGATTCTTTAATTCTTTCTTTGCATCAAGAATTAGGTTTACTTATCAACAAGAGTTGTGGCATTTTCCTTCTTCTTACCAACTAAATCCTTCAATCATAGTGAGTTCGCGTCTCTTTATAGGCGTTGGGTTTCTTAGGAGGTGATTATCAAGTTTCAAGGAGTTCTCTACCATTGTTATATGTTGGGTTTGCTGCCATCGTTGCTAAGGGTCCGTGTCAGGGGAGGATTGGTGATGACTAATCTGGTACTTCGAGAATAAGTCCTTGACTGCTCCTTGAAACTGCACCCCATTACTAATACCACACTATGTGGGACCCCATATCTATATATGAGATTTTTCTCAATAAATCGAGCCATTTGTCCTACCCCAATTTGTTAAAAGATTCAGCTTCAACCCATTTTGAAAAATAATCCACTACCACGACAATAAATTAGTGACCGTTTGAAGCTGTCAGATGTATCTCTCCAACAATGTCAATCCCCCAAGTTGCAAAAGGCCAGGGTGAAGACATAGAATGCAATTCTTTGGAAGGTAAGTGATTCAAGTTTTCGTACATCTGGCACTGCTGGCACCTCTTCACAAACTTAATACAATCTCTCTCCATGGTCAACTAGTAGTAACCTTTTCGTATTATCTTTTTAACCAGGGCCAATCCATTCATGTGGGGTTCAAACTTCCCGCATATATTTTTGATATGATTTGCTCAACTTTAGGCTTCCTCAAGCATCTCAAGTGTGCTCGATCGGGCCATCTTCGATATAACTCTCCATTGGGATGTGAAGACTAGGACTTTCAAGATAAATAACTTTAAAATATGTCCTATGATCGAAGAATTTGAAGCAATGGACTTTCTATTCTCGGATATCCAAACAATCAACCAATGGAATTTCCCATGCTAACTTCAAAGACTCATCAAAAGATGCAGGTGTTATTTCAACTCCCAAAATCTGAAGTGCTGCAATTGACCAGAGGTGAGAAGATCTTGCTTGGTCTATTGATCGATTTTTGCACATTTCATTAGGCTCTCGCCAAAGCTTGGCGACACATGTTTTCCTTATGCTTACTTGGCCAATACCTACTTGTTTCTTCTGATGGCGACATCGATCCACGAGTACTGAATATTATGGACCAAATGGAGGGAGGATTTTCACCAGTACCCGTGATCTTAGTTGGATTGGATAAATTCAAAATAGATTCTTTGAGGAGGTTGGCTGGAAGTCCTTTGCTGCTATAGGTAATTACTTAAATCACCCTTTTGAGTTTTCAATTTAAGCCCTTTTTATATTTTTTATTGCTCTAATTTTTACCTTGTCCGCCCTTGCAGGTTTTCAAAACTAGTGAGCTGCCTAATTTTTGCCTGATCCAACCTTGCGAGTTTTCGACTTAGCTGACTTTTTTTATTTTTGTTCTAATTTCTACCTAAATCGCCCTTATGGGTTTTCAAAGCTAGCAAACTATCCTAATTTTTGCTTAGGCCGCCTAGGTTTTCAAACTAACGGGACCCCTTTTTTTTAATGAATCATTGTTTGTCTTTATAGATCTGGCTACAGGAGTGCTTTTGCTTGCTCGACATCCCATCTATGGACTTTGCTAGATATTTTCCACGACATCATTCTGCAAGGAAATTGCTTCATCCTGCTATCTCATATGTTGAATGGGTTGATTGGATCCACTCACCAGCTGTAGTTAACATTCGTTGGCTAGTACCTTAGTGGAAAATTACACATGTCACCATTCGAACATATATGATATATGTTCATCTTGTTGCTCTCCGTCGAGGCACTAGTTATGATCACCATTGACTTTATCGCCAGTACGGTGCTGAGCCTCTAGGTTTTGAGTTCACTCTTGATTTAGACATTCCTTGTTTGATAAAAGCCTATTTGGATCGACTGAAGCAAAGCTGGCCTGCATGTTACACTTATAGTCTACCATCGATTTCACACTTGTTAATTCTTTTTAAAAAAATGATGTTAGGATGAATAATAATAATAATAATAATAAAAGATGTTTTCTTTCCTTTTATAATTTTTCATCACTTTTCGCTATTGTGTTATTTATTTTACCCTAATGGTCAGATTATTTTAAAATATTGCACATAAAATAATTTTATTATAAACTCTATTTTATTAAATTGGAAAATAACCAAAAATATAAAGCTAGCATACACAAGACCACTCTTGTCCAACCAGCCCTTGCAAGTTTTTTTAATTGACAATTTTCTCTCATTTAGCCCTAATTGTTGCCTAGCCCGCCCTTTTGGATTTTCAGAACTAGCAGACTGCTCTAACTTTTGCCTAGGCTGCCTTTTTTGGATTTTCAACCAAACGAGCTCTTTTTTTTTAACATAGAATTTCTTCAAGTTGTCAATATTCACTGGCTCACTAAATTCATTCCTATTTATGTCTGATAACTTAAACATGCCTTTGTTCATGACTTGCTGCATGATATACGACCCTTCCCAACTAGGTCTAAACTTTCCTCTTGGATTAGGGACACTGGCTTACACTGTTTTAACACTAAATTGCCAACTTTAAGCTTCCTAATCTTAACCCTCTTATTGTAGGACCATGCTATCTTTCTTTGATGCAGCTGATGATGATACAGTACTTTTAATCTTCTTTCTTCTAACAAAGCCAGTAGTGTATATCTACTCACTGCCCGTTCCGTCTCAAGCAATTCAGCTTCCAGGACCACCCTCAGTGACTTTATCTCAATCTCAATTTTTAACACTGCTTCCATTTCAAAAACTAAAGAAAATGATGTCATTTCAATCGGGGTTCACACACTCATCTTGTACCCCCATAAAGCAAAAGGAAGCATTTCTGACCAATCCCTATACGTTTTGGTCATCTTGGACAATATCTGCTTAATTTTCTTATTTGTTGCTTCCACTACACCATTAGCTTTTAGTCTATAAGGGGAGGATTGGTGATGACAAATCTGGTACTTCGAGAATAAGTCCTTGACTGCTCCTTGAAACTGCACCCCATTGCTGATACCACACTATGTGGGACCCCATATCTATATATGAGATTTTTCTCAATAAATCGAGCCATTTGTCCTGCCCCAATTTGTTTAAAGATTCAGCTTCAACCCATTTTGAAAAATAATCCACTACCATGATAATAAATTAGTGACCGTTTGAAGCTGTCAGATGTATCTCTCCAACAATGTCAATCCTCCAAGTTGCAAAAGGCCAGGGTGAAGACATAGAATGCAATTCTTTGGAAGGTAAGTGATTCAAGTTTTCGTACATCTGGCACTGCTGGCACCTCTTCACAAATTTAATAAATCTCTCTCCATGGTCAACTAGTAGTAACCTTGTCGAATTATCTTCTTAACCAGGGCCAATCCATTCATGTGGGGTTTATAACTTCCCGCATATATTTTCAACATGATTTGCTCAACTTTAGGCTTCCTCAAGCATCTCAAGTGTACTCGATCGAGCCATCTTCGATATAACTCTCCATGAAAGGTGATGTATTGCAAGGGCCATCGCCTTATAGCTTTTCTCTCTTCTATTGTTGCCCCCGGCAGGTATTCCCTATTTTCCAAGAACCATCTTATAGTGTCATACCACACATCATGGTTCGTATTAGTTTTCATAATTGTTTCATATTCATAGTAAAGGAGTTGATGAACTAGTCAAAATCAGAGGCTTACGAAATAAATTGATAGGATTCTCCTACACTGAAGCCAATGTGGCTAGGGCATCAGCCATCTTGTTTTCTTCTCTCGATAAGTGTATAAATATGCACTCCTTAAAATTCTTTTTCATCATAATCAAGTGATCACGGTATGGCTTTAGCTTTTCTTCCTTCAACTCCCATTCTTCATTTACTTGGGATACCACTAACAATGAATCACCAAAAATTTGACTTTATCAACCTTCATAATCATCAAGGTTTCCAAATCAAAGATACACGCCTCATACTCCACCATGTTATTGGTTGCCTTAAAGTTCAACTTCTTAGCTAGAGGGATGAACTCCCCTTCAGGTGATTCTAGCATCACTCCCAAACCTGCTCCCTTTCTATTTCCTACTCTGTCAAAATACATCTTCTATCCTTGTACTTCTATGGCCTCTAAATGTTCATTTGGGAATTCTAGAACCACCTCTTCACTGTTCGATAATGGTTGTTAAGCGAGAAATTCTACTACTGGTCTACCTTTGATTATTTTTCTGGTTACATACTCAATCTCAAATTCTACTAAAATTATCAACCATCTGTCATACTTCCCAATCAAAGAGGGTGTCTCTTTTAAATATTTAATGGATTCATCTTGGAAATTACTTGCACACTATAAGATGTAATGCCGCAACTTCTTGGATGACCAAACCATATCTATACAAGTCTTTTCAATGATACTATACTTAATCTCATAAGGTAGGAGCTTTCTACTCAAATAATAGATTGCGTACTCAATCTTCGATTCATCTGCTTGGGCTATCATTGCTCTTATTAACTCTTCTTCTACTGGTAAATATAGTAACAAAGGTCTTCCGAGTTTAGGTGGTTTCAAAATAGGTGGGTTTAGTAAATATTCTTTTATATGCTCAAAGGCCTTTTGACATTCTTCATTCCACTTGACTGGATGGTTCTTTTTAAGTAATTTAAAGATAGGTTCACAGATTGTGGTAAGCTTTGCTATGAATCTGCTAATGAACTGTAATCATTCGATGAACCTCCGAACTTCCTTCTTCATCTTCGGGGCTGGCATATCCCTGATTGTCTTAACCTTATCAGGGTCAATCTCAATGCCATTTGGGCCAATCATGTGTCCCAACATTTTTCTTGAAGTAACTCCAAAATACACACTTCTTTGGACTCAACCTTAGATTATACTTCACTAATCTCTCAAAGAATATCTCTAGAGGATTTGGAAATGTTGCTCCCTTGTATCTGACTTCACCATCATATCATCAATATAGACCTCAACTTTCTTATGCATCATGTCATGAAACAAGGTGGTGGAAATCCTTTGATAGGTTGCTCTAGCATTCTTTAGCCTAAATGGCATCACCCTATAGCAAAATATCCCCTATGTAGTGATGAAAACAATCTTAGCTTTATCCTCTTGGGCCATTAACACTTGGTTATATCCGAAAAATCTATCTACAAATGAGTGTACCACACTAGAGGTTGCATTATCAATAAGGACATCTATATGGGGTAAAGGAAAATCATCCTTAAGGGAAGCTTTGTTCAAGTCTCTATAGTCCACACAAACCCTAATTCTCCCATCTTTCTTTGGCACAGGAACTATGTTGGCTAACTTGTCTGGATAATCTATAGTGACTTCTTCTTTGATCAACTTTGTCCATTCCGACACCTTAATCTCCTAAGCTTTTTTTTGACAGGTTTCATGTGAGTGTAAGTAGAAATCATGTGCTCAGCTATATCTCGATCAATTCCAGGCATATCCTCATAAGACCAAGCAAAGATTTCTTCATATTTTTTAAATATTTTTTCTAATCTCTCTCTCTCTCTCTTCAGGAGTAAGGTCGAATGTTATGCTAATATTTTTAGGATTATTGGTTGTTCCCAAATTTAATGATCATGTGTCAACAGAGTTAATATTAAAATTGCTCATGTAATCACTACTTGAATGTATGCAACCATCAGGAAAAACATCACACAAGTAAGCAAAATCATACTTTATTGCACTCATTTTAGAAAAGAAAACATCATCATCATCATATAGAGCAGACAAATTAAAATCAAAATCAAAATCAACATCAATGCTCTTATAATCATAAACTATAAGGTTCTCAAACTGTTCTTCAATGAGAGCAGTAATTTCCTCTGAAGTCTTTTGGATCTTCAAGGCCGCTTCTTTCTTTTCTTTTGGGTTAGATTTCTTGTTAGCTGGCAAGACAAGCCTTTTCTCCTTCTGTTCCACTAACTCAGCAACATCAGCAAAGATCTCAACATCTGGAATCAGCTTCCCCATGAACATAATTGGCTTCGGCATTCCTTGTAGTGGTCCCAATTTTGGTGCTTTGACAAATATTTCTTCAAGTGGAGGAAAACTCATTTTCTCATTCTTCTTCAACAAAACATCTCCATTTGCTTCATCATATCCCAACCCTTTCTTGGAAGTTTGTGTCTTGAAATCTGAAAGCTCTATTACACCTACCTTCCCTTTCCCAAGGCCAGCACCTGGTAGATAATTCATTTTCTTCATCATAGCCAGAATTTTAGAGCCCATTATCACATTATCATAAACAACATCTACTTGAAAATCATTGAGAGGCCTTTCAATCATCAAAGCATTTACCACTTCATTATCCTCAGCCTCGATAACCATAGTCTCATCCCTATTTGGGAACTTGATTTTTTGATGGAGTGTAGAAGGAACTCCACCAAGAGGATGAATCTAAGGTCATTCCAAAAGTAGTGCAAAGGTATATCCAGGACAATAAATTCTACCATGGATTCAATTGGGCCAGCCTTCACTACAGCTTTAAAAGTTCCTTCAACATGTCTCTTAGTGTAACACCCCTATACCCTATATACATACTATACATATACCCTGTATACGTATAATATGAACATAAAATATAAGGAAGTCACGTTATAGTATTGTTTAAACCCTTACCTTAGTTCCACATCACTTATATATTTAATAAAAGAACATTTCCCATTATCAAATCTAATTCTTTTAAAAGTAACATTTCCAAAACCATTATACTTTTCATTAGATTACATATATACAAATATACATTATTTTTTTCAAAATCTACTTATATACATATACATATGATCAAACTACAAAATAATAAAATGTACATGCATGCACCACCTTCTAGTTGGTCTTGGAACACTCTCAGTCTTCTTGTGGCACAACCCTCCAACTCTTGAATCAATACTCTACTCACCTGCATGATTTACACAACTGCACTAAGCTTGAAAGCTTAGTGGTACATAAACATCATATACATACATTGATCTCATATCACATACTCATACACATATATTATACACATACACAAATATACTGTTGGGAATCATATCCCATATTCATACACAATTACAATATTGGATCCAATACCTCTATACAATTATCATGTCTGGTTAACACAGTTTCATGGTCCAGCTCTGCTAAGAACCATCACAAATCTCAATCACATGACCTAGCACTGCTCAAGTCAAGGCCCAGCTCTGCTCAGGTTCATCAACATATGCACCTCAAGGCCTAGCTCTGCTCAGGACTTCTCATGCATATCTAATCAATCTCAACACAACTAGATAGATAATTGTATAGGCTACACATATATAATATCACTTTACATTTCATTATCACATGCTCATTACTCTATGTTTTTCCCGTGATCACCACTATCCGTGATCACTTCACATTTCCATTTCACATCATGCATACATGAGCCACGCTAAACATATAACTCATTTCACATACATACACTTCCATTTAATATAATCAACATAATATAAAGAGGTATAGCCATGCAAGCCACAAACCATGCTCGTATACCATAAAATGAAGCTCTAAACCTTGACAAACAAAACCCATGCCATGGCATTCAATAGCTATGCCTGTGGAATGTGAAACGAGGTTGTCAAACACCTTTGGACACCCCCCACGGCCATGGCATCCAAGGGCCACGCCCATGGCATACAAAATGCTATTGCCTCTATTCAGAACTCACACAAAACAACTTCATATCTAATCCCATGGGTATGGCACTCAAGGACCACACCAGTGGCATACAATATACATATGTTTCTCCCAAAAATCTCAAGCAAACAAAGTCGGTTTAAGGCACACGATCGTGGCTCTCCATGGCCATGCCCATGGCACCCAAAAATCACACTTTGCACAAGTTTCATCATTACAACACACATATCACAAAGAATGGTTAATATGTACAAATGAAAGAGATTATATGTAAAACCAAAGAGATTATATGTACAAACACAAGAGATTATATGTACAAACCTTGGCTATCCCAAGCTTACTCTTCTCCACTTGATCCCTCTTGGCCTAAACACAACATCATCAATAACAATCATCATTATAATTCATTCATACACTCATCCATATACCAATCCACTCAATTCCCAACTCACATCTTCAAAATCCTTATTCATCACTTCAGTTTATATCCATGATTTACCCATCAATTCAACACATATAAATTAAGATACAAAGTACCTCACGTCCTCACGTCCTAAGAGTAGAACTGTGATCAACTTCTCGAAATCTTAGGACTGTGATCAATTCAAGGTAATCTGAAATCTAACCTAATCCTTGGAGGTTGTGCCGAATTCGACTAGGGGTTTTCAAGTTAATGCTGTGGGGGTTCAAAATCAAGGGGTTCTCAGGCTTATTCTTGGAGGTTTCGTATCATTTGGTATCAGAGCCAACGCTCTAGATCAGGTTTTATCCCTATCAATTTCGAATTCTTTGTTTATTTCGTTTCTTCTCTTGTTATTTTCATTTTCGTTACTTTGATCTTGAATTGTTGAATTCGTTCTCTTGTTTCCTTGTTCCTCTGAATTGTTTTCTTTGTGGGTTATTTTCGTTTTCGTTTCTTTCTTGTTATTTTCGTTCTGTTTCTTTGTTCTTGATTCTTGAGTTGTTTTCTTTGTTTCTTGATCGTCTAAGTTGTTTGTTCCTTGAATCGTTTTCGTTTTCTTTCAAATTCAAAAATTCAAAAAAAAAATATTATAAAACCTAAAATTCAAAATTCAAGAAAAGGTGTTTTAAATTCGAATTTTGGTCTTGTTCATCATTCTGATTTGCATTCGAAATTCAACAAAGTGTGCTAAATTCGAATCTTGTTCTTGATTATTCATTCTGATTCAATTTCAAGTTTCAAACAAAGTGTTCTAAATTCGATCTTGTTCTTGTTACCTAATTGGGTAAAAGTTTTGTGTGGTGTGAACTAAGGTTCTGCCATCAAGAGAGATAGTGAGAGGGAGCAAAAAAAATAATAATAAAACCACTTCAACAAAAATTTTTCATTCTCCTTGTTATTTAGGTGATAAGGGTCGAATCTGGATAGGTTAGAATCAATATAATTTCTAGTCACGAAATTTTCACCATTGAGGGGCTGTTTTGATTTGAATTGCATTAGTGATTCATTCGTAATTTCAGACTTGGGATACTACACACGGAAGGCTATTTGATTTGTTTCATAAAGTGTGATTCACCTAAGAACATAAAAGAAATTAGCTTGAGAGGTGTGAGCTAAGCCGTGAGTGAATACATTATATTGAGTGGAACACGAGTGACCAACCCCATCTATTGAGTGTAAACACGTGAGGGAGTGTTGTGAGGCCTTTTCTTTGTTTTGTTCTAACCTTTTATTGTAGGAAAAATGTCTGGCTAAGATGACAGTGACAGGTGTGTTCAAATTGATCCAGCTCGATTGCGTGAGGCGCAGCAAGCTGAATTTACACATTTATACCGTGTTATGGAGAACATAACAGAAACATTGGAGCGCATGGATTTGAGGTTGCAATATGTTGAAAGAGCCACATCGAAGAGCAATGAGAGGCAAAGAGGTGGCAGAAATCAAATACAACAGCTTGAACATTTGGAAGATGAAAATGAGCTTGAGGATGATAATGCAAGTCTAGTTGGAGGAGCTCTGCATAGAGGTGGAGATAGAGGAGGCCGTGGTACTGGTCGAGGTAGAGGACGGATGAATAATAATGCTTTTTATGGTAGAAATAATGGTGATGATGAAGTCGTTGATAGGAGCTTGGGAAGCATCAAGCTGAAAATTCCTAACTTTCATGGTAAATCAGATCCAGAAGCTTATTTGCAATGGGAAAAGTAGGTTGATCTCATATTTGATTGCCATCGATGTACTGAGGAAAAGAAGGTCAAGCTTATTGTTACTCAATTTACAGATTATGCTATAGCTTGGTGGGATAAGTTAGTGACTAGTAGAAGAAGGAATTTGGAGTATCCAATTGAGACTTGGGCTGATCTTAAATCGGTCATGAGGAAGAGGTTTCTGCCTAGACATTTCCATAGGGAAATTATACAAAGACTTCAGGTTCTTAAACAAGGTAGTAAAAGTGTTGATGACTACTACAAAGAAATGGAAATGTTAATGACTAGAGCTAATATAGATGAAGACATGGAGACTACTATGGCACATTTCTTGGCTGGTTTGAGTTTGGACATTGCTGATCAGGTTGATTTGCAGCCTTATGTGGAGTTAGAAGAGATAGTGCATATTGCCGTCAAGGTGGAAAAACAACTCCAAGGAAGACGACCATCAAGGTATCATTCAAAACCTGTTTCTAATTCTATTTCGCCTTGGAATAGGGAAGGAAGGCGTGATTACAAGGAAAGAAACAGGGCTGGTCAAGATAGTGGGAAAGCAAAGGCCGAAACAAGTTCTAAAGACAAATCCAAAGTTGAAGAGCCTAAGCTACGAAATCGAGATATTAAGTGTTGGAAGTGCCAAGGTGTGGGACATATCAGCAAAGAATGTCCAAACAAGAGAGTTATGATAGTAAGAAATGGTGAGATAGTGACTGATGGAGAAGAAGGTGACGATGAGAGTGAAGATGGAGAAAAGCAAGACTTGGAATGTTGTAGTGATGGGAGCATTGAAGAACCAATAAAGGGAGACTTGCTGGTTGCTAGGCGTGCTCTTAACATGCAATTGAAGGAGGAAAACCATGAAGAACAACGAGACAACTTGTTCCATACAAGGTGTCATGTTCAAGGCAAGGCTTGTATTGTGATTGTGGATGGTGGAAGCTGTACCAATGTGGTAAGTACACTCTTGGTTGATCGATTGGGGCTGCCTACAAAACCTCACCCCCGATCTTACAAACTTCAGTGGCTGAATGAATGTGGAGAGGTTAAGGTACATCGACAATTTAACATTTCTTTTTCTATTGGTAAATATCATGATGAGGTGTTGTGTGATGTGGTGCCAATGCATGCTGGAGAGATTTTACTTGGATGTCCATGGCAGTATGATAGGCGAGCTATGCATGATGGATACCTCAATCGGTATTCATTCACTAAGGATGGACGAAAGACAATTCTGACCCCACTCTCTTCAAAAGAAGTGTATGAAGATCAATGTAAAATGGAAAGAATGAGACTTGAATTTGAAAAGAAAGAAAGAGAGAGTGACAAAAAAATGGGTGAAAAAAATCAGATTGCAAATGAAAAGAAAGAGAGAAAAGAAAAATCAAAACAAATTCAGTTTGAGAAAAATAGAGAAGGAGAGAAGAATGTGAGTTTGTTAGCTAGTACAAGTGAGGTTAAACATGCTTTTTACACCAATCAGCCTATGTTTGTGCTTTTGTGCAAAGAGGCTCATTTAGATACTACTGCTTTTAACCAATCTTTGCCTAGTGTGTTTGTTGATCTTTTGCAGGAATATGCGGATTTGTTTCCCGAAGAAATGCCTGATGAATTGCCGCCAATCAGAGGCATAGAGCATCAAATTGATTTCATTCCTGGAGCTTCCATTCCCAATAGGCCAGCATATCGAGCTAATCCTTTTGAGACAAAGGAGATACAAAAGCAAGTGGAGGAATTGCTAGCTAAGGGATACGTGAGGGAAAGTTTGAGTCCTTGTTCGGTGCCTGTTATTCTTGTGCCAAAGAAGGATGGGACATGGAGGATGTGTGTGGATTGCAGAGCCATCAATAAAATCACTGTAAAGTATCGTCATCCTATTCCTAGACTAGATGATATGCTTGATGAGTTACATGGTTCTTGTTTGTTCACGAAAATTGATTTGAAATCTGGTTATTATCAAATTCTAATGAGTGTGGATGATGAGTGGAAAACAACATTTAAGACTAAATATGGGCTGTATGAGTGGTTGGTTATGCCGTTTGGTCTTACTAATGCACCTAGCACATTCATGCGTTTGATGAATCATGTGTTGCGTGAGCACTTGGGTAAATTTGTTGTTGTTTACTTTGATGATATTCTTGTTTACTCTAAGTGTTTGGATGATCATGTCATACATGTGCGTGTCTTGTGTTAGACATTCTTAGGCATGAGAAGTTATATGCTAACCTTAAGAAGTGTAGTTTTTGCATGGATAAGGTTTGTTTTCTTGGTTTTGTGGTGTCTAGTCAAGGTACTGAGGTTGATGAGGAAAAGGTAAAGGCTATTAGGGACTGGCCGAAACCTAAGAATGCTAGTGAGGTGAGGAGTTTTCATGGACTTGCTGGTTTCTATAGGAGATTCATTAGAAATTTCAATACTATAACTGCACCTTTGAATGAGTTAGTTAAGAAAAATGTCGGTTTTGTTTGGGGAGATGCACAAGAACATGCATTTAATGAACTTAAGGATAAATTGTGTAATGCACCCTTGCTTGCTTTGCCTAATTTTGATAAGACTTTTGAGATTGAATGTGATGCAAGTGGCATAGGAATTGGAGCTGTTTTGATACAGGATCAAAGGCCATTGATGTACTTTAGCGAAAAACTAAGTGGAGCGGCTTTGAAGTATCCGACATATGATAAGGAGTTATATGCATTGTTTCGAGCTTTGCATATATGGCAGCATTATTTGTGGTCAAAAGAGTTTGTGATACATACTGATCATGAAAGTTTAAAGCATTTGAAAGGTCAAGATAAGCTAAATCGTAGACATGCCAAATGGGTGGAATTCATAGAAACATTTCCATATGTGATTAAATACAGGTGAGGTAAAGAGAATGTAGTGGCTGATGCATTGTCGCGAAGGTATATTTTACTTAATTCTCTTAGTGCTAGATTATTGGGTTTTGAGCATATTAAGGAATTATATGTTAGTGATGATGATTTTGGTGACATATATAATTCGTGTGGAGATGTGGCTATTTCAAAAGACTTTCATTTGTTTGATGGTTTCTTGTTTAAGAGAAATAGATTGTGTATTCCTAAGTGTTCCATGAGAGAGTTGTTAGTTAAGGAAGCACATGGAGGAGGTTTGACGGGTCATTTTGAGGTAAGTAAGACCTATGATGTGTTGATAGAACATTTTTATTGGCCTGGTATGGAACATGATGTGCATAAAGTTTGTGAGCATTGCATAACATGTAGAGAAGTTAAGTCTAGGATGAAACCACATGGTTTGTACATGCCATTACCTGTTCCTAATGGACCTTGGACTGATTTGTCTATGGATTTTGTGCTTGGATTACCTAAAACTAGGAGAGGTCGTGATAGTATATTTGTTGTGGTTGATAGATTTAGTAAAATGGCTCATTTTATACCATGTCATAAAACTGATGATGCTAAATTGATTGCTGATTTTTTCTTTAAAGAGGTTGTTCGTTTGCATGGCATACCCAAAAGCATTGTTAGTGATAGAGATGTTAAGTTTTTTGAGTCATTTTTGGCGTGTTTTATGGGGAAAATTGGGGACTAAGTTGTTGTTTTCTACTACTTGCCATCCTCAAACCGATGGTCAAACTAAGGTTGTGAATCGAACATTGATTACTTTGCTTAGGGCAGTGATAGAAAAGAATATTAGGATGTGGGAGGATTGTTTACCATTTGTGGAGTTTGCTTATAATAGGGCTGTTCATAGCACTACTAGTTGTTCTCCATTTGAAATTGTTTATGGTTTTAATCCGCTTACTCCTTTGGATATTTTACCATTGCCATCTAATGATTTTGTGAGTGTTGATGCTAGCTCAAAGGTAGATTTTGTGAAGAAGTTACATAAACAGGTTAAGGAAAGGACTGAAAGGCAAAATGCTAAAGTAGCTTCTTGAGTGAATAAAGGAAGGAAGCCAATGATTTTTCAGCCTGGTGATTAGGTTTGGGTTCATTTTCGCAAAGAACGGTTTCCACACCAAAGAAAGTCCAAGTTAAACCCATGAGGAGATGGTCCTTTTCAGATACTTGAAAGGATTAATGACAATGCATATAAAGTGGATTTGCCAGGTGAGTATAATGTAAGTGCTTCGTTTAATGTTGCTTATTTAAGTCTTTTTGATGTAGGTGATGCTTTTGATTCGAGGACGAATCCTTTTGAGGAGATGGGAAATGTTGTGGAACAACTAGCACACCGCAAGGATGAGCAAGAGTTAGGATGTGAGGAACAAGTTGAGGAGATCATCAATCCAATTATTTTGCCACAAGGTCCCATAACTAGATCGCGAGCCAAAAAGATTCAGCAAGCACTAATTTGCCATTTGCAAGATTTGGTGATTTTGGCTAACTATGGTTTGCAAGGAATTACAAGCTTGGAGACAAGACCAAAGGAAGTCAATTACAACTTGCTACAAGTTGAAATTCACGAATGAGGCTTGTTTTAGTTGTTTAGCCCTGTTTTATTATTTAGTTATTTTAAACATGTGTTATTTAGTTATGGTGGGACCATGTTATATTTTTAATGGGTGGTCCTATATGTTTAAGACTGGGGCCTTATTTAATTAAGTATTTCCTTATTGGGTTAGGATTTTATGTTATGAAAAGGCTATAAATATGCCTTGGACAAATTAGGGTGGAGTTTTTGTTTTTGGGACGAATTAATAACCTAAAGCCGATTTGCTTTTATCTTTGTGTTCTTGCTTGAATACATGCTTAAGAAACATTCAGGTAGTTTGATCAACTTTCTTGTGGAGTGTTTCGAATCTGGGATTTAGGAACTAGTTTGTTTCGACATCTTGGATCTTTGATCAATTCAAAGAAATCTGAAATCTAACCTTTATTCTTTGGAGGTTGTGCCGAATTCGACTAGGGGTTTTCAAGTTAATGTTTTGGGGGTTCGACTTCAAGGAGTTCTCAGGCTTATTCTTGGAGGTTCCGTATCAAGCATGATCATTTATGGGGGTAGTTGTGCAAATGTTGCTAGTACTGATTTTGTAGATAAATTAGGGTTAGCATGCACAAAACATCCTAGCCCTTACAAGCTGCAATGGTTGAATGATAGTGAAGAGGTGAGGGTAACAAAGCAGGTTCTGTTTTTTTTTTTTTTTTTTTGTAATTGGGAGATACAAAGATGAAGTTTGCTGTGATGTTGTGCCTATGCATGCTAGCCATATCCTTCTTGGTCGTCCATGGCAGTTTGATAGAAAAGCTTTTCATGATGGCTTTAAGAATCATTATTCTTTCAGCCTAAATCGTTTAAATTTCACTCTTGCTCCATTGTCACCTAAACAAGTGTATGAAGTTCAAGTAAAGATTTTGAGATCATTTGAAAAGAATTCTGGTGGTGAGGGTAAAATAAATAAAAATGGAGTACAAGAGGCCAAGTGTGAGAAAAAGAATGATAAAAATGGCCCATTGGTGAGAGAAAAAGATAAAGGGAGAGAAAATAAAACAGAGTGTTTCTACGCAAAAGAAAAGGAGTTAAGGAGTGTATTTTGTGAGAAAAGAAGTCTGATTATACTTAGGTACAAAGAGACCTTGATTTCTACATCTGACCTTGATAACCCTTTGCCTAGTTGTGTTAGTTCTCTTTTATAGGAATTTGGAGATGTTTTTCCAGAAGATGTACCCAAAGGTTTACCACCTTTAAGAGGGATTGAGCATCAAATTGACTTCATTCCGGGCTCAACAATTCCTAATCGACCAGCTTATAGAAGTAATCCAGAGGAAACCAAGGAACTTCAAAGGCAAGTGGAGGAGTTGCTAGCAAAGGGACATGTGCGTGAAAGTCTTAGTCCATGTGCTGTTCCGGTGTTATTAGTCCCAAAGAAAGATGGATCATGGAGAATGTGTGTGGACTACCGAGCAATCAATAAAATCACGGTGAAGTATAGACATCCAATTCCTAGACTTGATGATATGCTTGATGAGTTGAGTGGTTCTTACATTTTTACTAAGATTGATTTGAAAAGTGGTTACCATCAATTTAGGATGAAAGAAGGAGATGAGTGGAAAACTGCATTAAAAAAAAAGATCTTTATGAGTGGTTAGTTATGCCATTTGGTTTATCTAATGCACCTAGTACATTCATGAGATTAATGAACCATATTCTGCGTGCATATCTTGGTAAATTTGTTGTTGTATATTTTGATGACATACTCATTTATAGCAAATCAGTAGATGAGCATGTAGATCATATTAGGGTTATTCTTGATGTTTTGAGAAAGGAAGAATTATATGCCAACTTGAAAAAGTGCATGTTTTGTAGTGATAAAATCATATTCTTAGGTTTTATGGTTAGTGCACAAGGAACTGAGGTTGATGATGAAAAGGTAAAGGCAATAAGAGATTGGCCAGCACCTAAAACCGTGAGTGAGGTAAGAAGTTTTCATGGTTTGGCTAGTTTCTATAGAAGGTTTGTTAAAGATTTTAGTTTCATTGCTGCACGATTAAATGAATTGGTAAAAAAGGATGTAAAGTTTAATTGGACTAAAATTCATGAAAGGGCATTCAATTTGTTGAAAGAAAGGTTAACTACTGCTCCAATTCTTGCTTTACCAGATTTTGATAAGACCTTCGAATTAGAGTGTGATGCTTCAGGTGTGGGCATAGGTGCTATTTTGATGCAAGAAGGGAAACCAATTGCATATTTTAGTGAGAAGCTTCATGGTGCACAATTAAATTATTCCACTTATGACAAGAATATGTATGCTTTGGTAAGAGCTTTACAAGTGTGGCAACATTACTTATTGCCTAAAGAGTTTGTTATTCATACAGATCATGAATCATTAAAGCATCTAAAGGGGCAAACCAAGTTGAACCGAAGGCATGGAAAGTGGATAGAGTTCATTGAGCCATTTCCATATGTGATAGATAAAGTATAAGCGTGGCAAAGACAATGTAGTAGCAAATGCACTTTCAAGAAGGTATTCCTTAATCTCAACTCTTAGTTCTAAGTTATTAGGCTTTGAGCAAATTAAGGATATGTATGCCAATGATGTTGACTTTGCAAATGTTTATAAAGCATGTGAGCATTCTGCATTTCAGAAGTTTTATAGGCATGATGGGTACTTGTTTAAGGATGGAAGATTATGCATGCCTAGTTGCTCATTAAGGGAATTGCTTGTACGTGAGGCACATAGTGGAGGACTCATGGAACATTTTGGGGTATTTAAGACTTTAGACATTCTGCATGAATATTTCTATTGGCCAAACATGAGAAAGGATGTTGAAAGAATTTGTGCCAAGTGTATTGCATGTAAACAAGCAAAATCTAAGTCTTTACCTCATGGGCTGTATACTCCTTTACCTATTCCTAATGCACCTTGGATTGACATATCTATGGACTTTGTTTTGGGGCTGCCTAGGACTAGAAAAGGAAAAGATAGCATATTTGTTATTGTTGATAGATTCAGCAAAATGGCTCATTTCATTACATGTCACAAAACTGATGATGCAACAAATATTGCAAATTTGTTCTTTGGGAAAGTAGTTCGGTTGCTTGGCATTCCTAAAACAATTGTAAGTGATAGAGATGTGAAGTTCTTAAGTCATTTTTGGCGTGTTTTATGGAATAAGTTAGGTACTAAATTGTTGTTCTCTACAACTTGTCATCCACAAACTGATGGACAAATAGAAGTGGTAAATAGGACTTTAGGATCTTTGTTACATGCTGTTGTGGGTAAGAATTTGAAAACTTGGGAAGATTGTTTGCCATTAGTGGAGTTTGCATATAATAGAAGCATACATTCTTCTACTGGTTATTCACCATTTGAAATTATTTATGGTTTTAATCCACTTACACCACTTGATCTGTTTCCTTTGCCATTAAATGAAATAACTAACTTAGATGGTGAAAAGAAAGCAGAGTTGGTTAAGCAGATACATGAGAAGGCACGAGCTCATCTTGAGAAGAAATATGAATCATTTGCCCATAATGCAAATAGAAGAAGGAAACATGTAATTTTCCAACCTGGTGATTGGGTATGGGTTCATATGAGGAAGGAAAGATTTCCTAAACAAAGGAAATCCAAGTTGGATGCAAGGGGAGATGGCCCAATCCAAGTTTTAGAACGGATCAATGACAATGCCTACAAAATATATCTACCAGGTGAGTCTAATGTTTCTGCAACTTTCAATGTTAGTGATCTTTCTCCTTTTGATGCAGGCTCAGATTTGAGGATAAATCTTTTTGAGCAAGGAGGGAATGATGAGGAATCTATAAGCAAGCTTGATGAATGTAATGGCAGCAAATATGTTGATGATATCATTATGCCATGTGGACCAATCACAAGATCACAATCAAAGAAACTCCAACATGTGTTCCAGCACTTCATTCAAAGGTGGATTAATGAAGAGGGTGACCAACTTGTAGTGAATATGATGGATCATAAAGAGGAAGTCAGAAACTCACCAACAAGCATGAAGAATCTACCCATCAATGTTGTCAGAATTATGGAGAGTAATTTAGAGTATATTATTGATGTGGATGAACAATTAATGCTATTGTGACTAGATACATGTAAACCTAGACTTTTAAGCCATTAGTTCTTCTTTTTCAACTATATAGGGATGGGAAAAAGAACTTAAGAGGGTTACTACGAATTGGCAGATTGTTATCATTGTAATCTAAGTGTTTTCAAGTTAGAGAGGTATTCTTCTTATTCTTGTTGCATGAAGAATTGGTTCTAACTTATCAAGTCTGACTTGTGGCGTTTAAATCAATTCATTTCTTCATCCCAATCACCCAAGTTCTCAATTACAGGTTAGTTGTGGGTTTGGTAGAGAGGATTTGTTTTGAGTTCTAAGATTCTATGCTAGATGTGTATGTGGGGTTCTAGATGTAATATTTGATCCATGGGTTCCGCATCAAAGATTCCATAGGATTCAAAGTTATTTTGAAGGTTTAACAAAGTTTTAAGTATTTTCTCTCTTAAGTTTCTTTTCTTTAGTTTTAAGATTATATATAAATTGGTTAGTGAGAGAAAGTTATTTTTAATTGTTAAAATTGATAGTAATTGAGTTAATATAGTGGATATGTGATGATTTGATGTTCAATTTATGGATGAGAATAAATGATGAAATTAAGGTTTTGTAGTTGAATATGTATAACTAGGGTTTCTAGTAGGGGGGTATTTATAATTATTGAAATCGGTTGATTTAATGTTGTTTAAATGTATATATTATGATTTTAAGGTTAGTTATTGAATATGAGTAAGTTTGGATGATGTTAGGGTTTATGGGAAGGTTATGTGGACTTAGGGTTTTGGTTGGAGGTAACTATAATTATTGAAATGAGTTGTTTTGTTGTTATATTGATATGTAAGTAGTGAATTTATGGTTAAATGTTGGAAATAAGTTGGGTATGATGGAGTTCGAATAAAGTAGTAAGTGGTGAAATTAGAGTTTTATTAGGATTTTGAAGGAAATTGTATATTTAATGACCATTTGATATAAATTGACCATAGAAATGAATTTAAATTAAATAATGTTGTTTGTTGTTGGTTATGTGTACTAGGTTAAGGTAGTCCACAGGAAGATAATTAGGGTTTTGGTGAAGGAAAGAGGTGGAAAGGGAATTAGACTAATTTGGAGCTAAGAAAAAGGTCATTACATAATTTAATAATTGTTATTTTAATAACATTGTAGTTGGCATAACATATTGTGACTTTGTGAATATGGTATATCACTTTCATTTTGGTTTTGCTAGGATATGTGCATTGTACAATTAAGAGTGTTTAATGCATGAACTATATAAAGATAAGCCATTGTAGAATGGCTACGTAATTGTTATGTATTTAATGTGAAATATGCTAAAAATGATTATAAAGATGAGAAATGAACAATGTGATTGTAATGAGAAAGAAAATGTGAGAAATAGCTAAAAATGCGATAAAAGGTACGATGATCATGGAAAGTGTTGATCACCTGGAAAATGTGAAATTATAATAAGATATTGAATGTTTATAACATATAGAATTACTTGTCCAGTACTATTGAGATTGATTATGCATGCATTGATAAACCTGAGCAGAGTTAGGTCATGACTTGAGCGGAGCTAGGTCCTGAGTTTGAGATTAATGAAAGACCTAAGCAGGGCTAGGTCTTGAGACTGGAATGATAATTATATATGGGTTATTGGGCCCAATGTGTGTGTGTGGATGTGTTGTGTGTATAGTTTTAAGGTAATTAAGAATTTGTATAAATATTGCAAATTATATTATAAGGAAGAACATTTAGATATGAATGTTTATTGTTTTTATATTATGTACCACTAAGCTATATGTTTAGCACGATTGTATGAATCACATAGGTAAGAGAGTTATATCTCATAGTGGCCCAGAATATGGCTACTATTTGGAGGCTGAGTATGTTAGGAGGCCAACTGTGCCAGGGGTTGCATACACATATATTTTATGTTGTTATTTATTTTGATTTTGTATAGTATAAATACATCATATGTATTTTAAACATGTTTTGGAAAATGTTATGTATATATGGATGTAAATTTTATGGAGTGGTGATTTGGAGAATGGGTTGTAAATATTAATTTTGGGAGTGTAAATTTTCTTTGCAGGTTGTGTTTATTTGATTTTGGGAATATTGAAATTACAAACACAACTGTGGCACAATTTTCCCAAAGAATTTCTTTTATAAATTTATAAATTATTTTTAATATTAAAGTGAGGGTTTTTTTTAATGTATTTATTATAGTACCTTTGTATCCTAGATATGAATTTTACATATACAGGGTATATGTATTATATGAATTTATAAGGGTGTTAC
The DNA here is from genome assembly GCA_947685225.1 of Garcia nutans. Taxonomy (NCBI): domain Eukaryota; kingdom Viridiplantae; phylum Streptophyta; class Magnoliopsida; order Malpighiales; family Euphorbiaceae; genus Garcia; species Garcia nutans. Next base: position 40,803,142 of record CANTUV010000024.1, read on the forward strand.
ACTTGAGGTTAAATCTACTTGTCTTTATTGGCTCTTTAAGTGTGTCCCAGTTATGAGAAACTTTACGTGACTGAGGTTTCCTCAAAAGACAATTTTTTATTTACAGCAAAACTAAGGCGAAAGGGTCATTTTGGAAGTGAACTAGATACTTGGACTAAAATTCCTATTAAGCTTGCATATCCATTTGAATTGGAATTAAAGCCCATGCAATTCTAACCATCTCATGATGGTTGGGTTAAAACTAAAAAAAAAGATTTTTAACCTAAGCTATGTGAGCCTAAGTCTATATTGATTTTAGGTTTAGAAACTTAATTCTAGGACCAACTGGATGGAACCTAGTTTAGAAAATGGAACCTTAGGTCTAACTGGATAGAACCTAATTTAGAGAATTGACTTAAAACCAACTGGATGGAATCTAATTTAGAGAATAGACTTAGGACTAACTAGATATAACCTAATTTAGAAACATAACCTTATGACCAACTGGATGGAACCTAATTTAGAAAATGATTTTAGGCCTAATTGGATAGAATCTAATTTAGAGAATAGACTTAGGAACTAACTTGATAGAACCTAATTGTGATTTTAGGACTAAGTGGATGGAACCTAATTTAGAAAAGTAACCTTACGACCAAATGGATAGAATCTAATTTAGAGAATGAACTTAGGCCTAACTGGATAGAACCCAATTTGGAAAATAAACTTTAAGACAAACTAGATGGAACCTAATTTAGAAAAGTAACCTTAGGATGAACTGGATGGAAGCTACTTTAGAGAATAGACTTAGGCCTAACTGGATAGAGCCTAATTTAGAAAATAAACCTTAGGACCAACTGGATGAAACCTAATTTAGAGAATGGACTTAGGCCTAACTGGATAGAACCTAATTTCGTGAATAAATCTTAAGACTAACTGTATGGAACCTAATTTGGAAAAGTAACCTTTGGACCAAGTGGACAGAACCTAATTTAGATAATGGACTTAGACCTAACTAGGTAGAACCTAATTTAGAAAATAAACCTTAGGACCAATTGGATGGAACCTAATTTAGAAAAGTAACCCTAGGACCAACTAAAAGAACCTAATTTAGAGAATGGACCTAGGCTTAACTGGATAGAATCTAATTTAGAAAATAAACCTGAGGACCATTTGGATGGAACCTAATTTAGATAATCGACTTAGGACCAACTGGATGGAACCTAATTTAGAAAATAATTTTGGAGACAACTTGATGAAACCCTAATTGAAAAATGATTTTGGGAGATAACTGGATGAAACTTTAATTTGGAAAATCATTTTGGGAGACAATTGGATGATACCCTTATTAGAAAATGGTTTTGGGAGGTAGTTGGATGAAACCTTAATTTTGGAAAATCTTTTTGGGAGATAACTAGATGAAATCTTAGTTTTGGAAAATCATTTTGGGAGATAACTGGATAAAGCCCTAATTTCGGAAATCATTTTAGGAGACAACTAGATGATACCCTAATTTTGGAAAATCATTTTGCCTTGAGAAAGTTTGTTTTGTGTTTTGAAGAAAAGCTGATTGATTTTAATTTATTAGGTTAATTTTTAAGATCAAATGATAATCTTCAAAATTAGGGAAAAATGATGAACCGAGGTTTTAATTTTGAAAATAAAAGGATAATTTTAAAAATTAAGGAAAACATTGAATTTAAATGGAGTTTTGAGAATTCTTACCTTCTTCCTTGACGGCTTGCTTGATGGAGGGTTGAACATGTGACCAGATTTTAATTTCATCTTGGTTTGGATTTTATTTTGCAAAGGATGAAAAATAAAATAAAATGGAGGCTAGGGTTTTTCTAATAAATCAACTTGAATTGATTTAGTTTAAAAGAAAACTAAACCAAAAGGGACCAAGCATCCAAGCTAGCTAAGGAAGTTAACTTTAGGCGGTTCTTCCCTAAGGAAGAGAGAACCTTTTTCTTTAAAGAAAATGAGAGGGAGAGAAGAAAATTAGACAATTTGCAAGTAGGTTTTTTGATGCGGAACCCATGGATCAAATATTACATCTAGAACATCTAGCTTAGAATCTTAGAACTCAAAAACAAATCCTCCCTTCCAAACCCACAACTAACCTGTAATTGAGAACTTGGGTGATTGGGATGAACAAATGAATTGATTTAAACGACAAAAGTCAGACTTGATAAGTTAGAACCAATTCTTCACGCAACAAGAATAAGAAGAAAACCTCTTAAACTTGAAAACACATCAATTACATTCAACAATATGAAAATTCGTGGTAACCCTCTTAAGTTCTTTTTCCCATCCCTTTATAGTTGGAAAAGAAGAACTAATGGCTTAAAAGTCTAGGTTTACATGTATCTAGTCACAATAGCATTAATTGTTCATCCACATCAATAATATACTCTAAATTACTGCCCATAATTTCTGACAACATTGATGGGCAGATTCTACATGCATTTTGGTATTGGTTCACATGTGTCTAGTCACACTAGCACTAAACCACATCAATATTATATTCCAAATTCATGCTAATGCCCATCACCATACTTATGGGCAGATTCTTCATGCTTCTTGGTGAGTTTCTGACTTCCTCTTCATGATCCATCATATTCAGTACAAGTTGGTCTCCCTCTTCATTAATCCACCTTTGAATGAAGTGTTGGCACACATGCTGGAGATTCTTTGATTGTGATCTTGTGATTTGTCCACTTGGCATAATGATATCATCAACATATTTGCTGCCATGTGTAGATTCATCAAGCTTGCTTATAGTTTCCTCATCATTCCCTCCTTGCTCAAAAAAGATTTGTCCTCAAATCTGAACCTACATCAAAATGAGAAAGATCACTAACATTGAAAAGTTGCAGAAACATTATACTCAGCTGGTAGATCAATTTTGTAGGCATTGTCATTGATTCGTTCTAAAACTTGGAATGGGCCATCTCCCCTTGCATCAAACTTGGATTTTCTTTGTTTAGGAAATCTTTCCTTCCTCATATGAACCCATACCCAATCACCAGGTTGGAAAATCACATGTTTTTTTTCTTCTATTTGCATTATGGGCAAATGATTCATATTTCTTCTCAAAATGAGCTCGTGCCTTCTCGTGTATCTTCTTAACTAACTCTGCTTTCTTTTCACCATCTAAGTTAGTTATTTCATTTAATGGCAAAGGAAATAGATCAAGTGGTTGAAGTGGATTAAAACCATAAACAATTTCAAATGGTGAATATCCTGTAGAAGAATGTATGCTTCTATTATATGCAAACTCCACTAATGGCAAACAATCTTCCCAATTTTTCAAATTCTTGCCCACAATAGCACGTAACAAAGACCCTAAAATCCTATTTACTACTTCTGTTTGTCCATCGGTTTGTGGATAACAACTTGTACAGAACAACAATTTAGTACCTAACTTATTCCACAAAACACGCTAAAAATGACTTAAGAACTTCACATCTCTATCACTTACAATTGTTTTAGGAATGCCATGCAACCGAACTACTTCCCCAAAGAACAAATTTGCAATATTTGTTGCATCATCAGTTTTGTGACATGCAATGAAATGAGCCATTTTGCTGAATCTATCAACAATAGCAAATATGCTATCTTTCCCTTTTCTAGTCCTAGGCAGCCCCAAAACAAAGTCCATAAATATGTCAATCCAAGGTGCATTAGGAATAGGTAAAGGAGTATACAGCCCATGAGGTAAAGACTTAGATTTTGCTTGTTTACATGCAATACACTTGGCACAAATTCTTTCAACATCCTTTCTCATGTTTGGCCAATAGAAATGTTCATGCAGAATGTCTGAAGTTTTAAATACCCCAAAATGTCCCATGAGTCCTCCACTATGTGCCTCATGCACATGCAATTCCCTTAATGAGCAACTAGGCATGCATAATCTTCCATCCTTAAACAAGTACCCATCATGCCTATAAAACTTCTGAAATGCAGAATGCTCACATGCTTTATAAACATTTGCAAAGTCAACATCATTGGCATACATATCCTTAATTTGCTCAAAGCCTAATAACTTAGAACTAAGAGTTGAGATTAAGGAATACCTTCTTGAAAGTGCATCTGCTACTACATTGTCTTTGCCACGCTTATACTTTATCACATATGAAAATGGCTCAATGAACTCTATCCACTTTCCATGCCTTCGGTTCAACTTGGTTTGCCCCTTTAGATGCTTTAATGATTCATGATCTGTATGAATAACAAACTCTTTAGGCAATAAGTAATGTTGCCACACTTGTAAAGCTCTTACCAAAGCATACAGCTCCTTGTCATAAGTGGAATAATTTAATTGTACACCATGAAGCTTCTCACTAAAATATGTAATTGGTTTCCCTTCTTGCATCAAAACAACACCTATGCCCACACCTAAAGCATCACACTCTAATTCGAAGGTCTTATCAAAATCTGGTAAAGCAAGAATTGGAGTAGTTGTTAACCTTTCTTTCACAAATTGAATGCCCTTTCATGAATTTTAGTCTAATTAAACTTTACATCTTTTTTTACCAATTCATTTAATGGTGCAACAATGGAACTAAAATCTTTAACAAACCTTCTATAGAAACTAGCCAAACCATGAAAACTTCTTACCTCACTCATGGTTTTAGGTGCTGGCCAATCTCTTATTGCCTTTACCTTTTCATCATCAACCTCAATTCCTTGTGCACTAACCATAAAACCTAAGAATATGATTTTATCACTACAAAACATGCACTTTTTCAAGTTGGCATACAATTCTTCCTTTCTCAAAACATCAAGAACAACCCTAATATGTCCTACATGCTCATCTACTGATTTTCTATAAATGAGTATGTCATCAAAATATACAACAACAAATTTACCAAGATATGCACGCAGAACATAGTTCATTAAGCTCATGAACGTACTAGGTGCATTAGATAAACCAAATGGCATAACTAACCACTCATAAAGAACATATTTTGTTTTGAATGCAGTTTTCCACTCATCTCCTTCTTTCATCCTAATTTGATGGTAACCACTTTTCAAATCAATCTTAGTAAAAATGCAAGAACCACTGATGAGGATCTGATTGCTAGCATACAACACCAAGGACCTGTTACTCGATCAATGGCAAGAAAACTTCAAGGATTAGTTTCCAAACATCTATATGTTCTCAATACAATTGGAACATTAAGACTTGAAGAAAATAAGAGCAAAGAAGCTGTTTGGTTGCACGTGTCCAAATTGCAATCTACCCAAGAGGCCAATTGACCCAAAGGAGTTAGAATACATATTGGCATCCATCATTATACCTTTGGGAGCTAAATACATACCATTCACGTACCATTGGATGCCCATATATTAAGAGTGGCTGAAACTCACATTGGGAGTCAAAGATGCCTTTTAAAAGCTAGTGGGAGACAAGCTATATGGCTGCCCAATTTGTTTTATGTAACCACATCATTATATTTGTATTTTTCCATCATTTCACTTGTTTTATGCTTTCTTTAAGTCTTTAAAAATAGATGTAATGGCAGACTTTGAGCTTAATGAATATTTTGAGTTTTCTCTCCATTTTTGAGAGCTTTGAGAGGTTTTTATCCTTCTTTTGAGTTCTGGTTAGAACTTGCACGAATTCCATACAAAAATAACCAAGTTTGCTAGGTCTTAATTTATATTCAAGATTTTTCCTTCACAAGTTGGGGTTGGGTCTTGAATCTTTGGTTTCCAGCCATATAGCTTCAATCTTACATCACAAGTTGGTGTTGGGTTGAAGGTGCTGGTTGGTGTTCTTATGTTTTGGAGACGATCCATAGCTTGAGCTTCCTTAGGAATTAAATCCCAGCAAGGCAGGCTCACATCATTTGGTATCAGAGCTTAGGCTCTCCAAATCAGGTTTTTAGCATCATTCCTTCTTGTTTATGTAAAAAAAAAATATTGTCTTCCTTTGAGTCATTTTCTGCCATTAGTTTAATTTCTACAAGCTGTATGCTTTCTTGTTTCTTTGAGTCCTTCTTCCTTAATGTTGTTGCTGGATTAATTTTTTTAAAAAAAAAGAAAGAAAGAACGGAAAAAAAAAGAAAAAAAAGAGAAAACAACAACTAATCTCTCAAATTTGCTAGTGGGTTAGAAACTGAAGTTGGGTTTGCACATAACCAAATCTTTTCAAATTTTATATGCTTGTTTCAGATGCTAAACTTAGCTTGGAATTCAAATTTTAAGTCAAAATTCCTCCATTTGCCTAGTTATCCATATATTGTAGCCAATTTAGCTAGTTTTGTGTCCAAAAGTGAACGTGTATGTAAACATGTCCAAATCCTTTCAAATTTTACAGGCATGTTTTAGATATTCAGCTAAGCCTACGTATTAAATTTCATGTCAAAATTCATTTGTTTGCTTGGTTGTCCATATATTACTGCTAGTTAGCCATTTTTGGGTCCAGAACATAAACATTTCATAAGAGACCTAAAAATTCATTTTTCTTCTTCCATTTTGTCTCAATATATTGTTCTAAATCCAGTTTTGTCAAATTCTTCCCTTTAGTAATGTTTGTCTAAAATTTCAGTGTCTTTCGTCCTTAGGTTTCAAATATCAGATATTCTTTTTTTTTTTGCTTGTTTTACTCTTGTTCCATTCTTGAATGTGTTTTAAACCTTGCAATTTAGTTATTTAGTTGAGGAAATATTAAGTTCTTGCTAGAACTTGGAAGGGGCTGAAGTGAGTGGAAAAAGGCATAGAGTGGTGAGATTGTTAGAGGGTAAAAGCCAAAGTTTGAGTGAAACACAGATTGAGTGTTACCGGATTAGAGTGAAACACGTGAGGGAGTGTGTGAGAGAATATTTCTAACATTTGTTTTGCAGCAATCAGTATGTCAACAAAACGAGATAGTGATCGAGAGAGCAACCAGCCCCAAGAGGAGCCAGAAGCTTCTTATGTTCTTAAGGCATTGCAATCTCAATTTCAAAGGATGAATGTGTTGTTTGTTGATATTAGAGAACAGATGGAAAAACACTCAAAGCAAATTGAAGAATTGCAGCAAGCAAGCTCTACAAATCAAAGGAATTTAGGAAGGGATGAACGAGATAATTTTCATAGGGAGAAAAACACAAATAGGGGGCAGAATAGAGGTAGGCGCGCTGGACTAAATGATTTGCCAGTTTTCAATGACTTGGAGGATGTAGATGAAGATAATCTTGATGATGATGATGATGGGCAGCAATCTGTTGCACTTGATGATGTTATTAGACCAAGATATATGAGAGGTAATATGGGTGGTAGAGGTGGTGGCAGAAATATTAGGCAAGAAACTATGGAAAATGCAAGAGGGAGAGGGAGAGTAGACAGCAACATTAATGGAATTAAAATGAAAATTCTATCATTCCAAGGCAAAGCAAATCCAGATGCATATTTGGAATGGGAGAGAAAGACCAAATTCATCTTTGATTGCCACAACTATAGTGAGCAAAAGAAGGTGACACTTGTTGTGGTAGAGTTTACTGATTATGCATTAGTTTGGTGGGATCAATTACTCACTCAACAAAGAAGAAATGGCATGAGAGGAGTGCAGACTTGGGATGAGTTGAAACAGGTCATGAGAGATCGATTTGTTCCACAACACCACTATAGAGAGTTGCATCAAAGATTACAAGGGCTGGTGCAGGGCAATAAAAGTGTGGAAGAATATTTTCAAGAGATGGAAATGGCTATGATACGAGCTAATATAGAAGAAGAAAGGGAAGCAACTATGGCACGGTTCCTACATGGGCTGAAAGATGAAATTACCGACATAGTGGAGCTGCATCATTATGTGGAGCTTGATGATATGTTAAATATGGCAATCAAGGTAGAAAAACAACTCAAGAAGAAGAAAACAACCAGATCGGGTATGGGAATGAATTCTACCAACAATGTTCCGTGGAAGCCAAATTGGAAGAAAGGGGAATCTAGTGAGAGTAAATTTGTTTCAAAGGAGAAGAAAGAGGGAAACAAGGCTGGAGAAAAATCCATTGTGATTGATAAGGGTAAGGCACCAATGAACTCCAGCGGAAGAACTAGAGACATCCAATGTTTTAGATGCTTAGGCAAGGGACATTATGCTGCACAATGTCCAAATAAAAGGGCAATGGTGATGAGGCCAAGTGGAGAGACAGAATCTAAAGATGATGAGGCTGTTAATGATGATTCAAGTGATGACATTCAACCTATGGGTGGTGATAGTGATGTAGAGCATGTTGTACATGGCAACGTTCTAGTTGTTATGCGTGCTTTAAATACCCAAGTAAAGGCAGATGATGGTGATGAGCTACAAAGAGAAAATATCTTTCATACTAGGTGTCTAGTTAAAGATAGAGTTTGTAGCATGATAATAGACAGTGGAAGTTGCGTGAATGTGGCTAGTACTCTACTAGTGGAAAAACTTGATTTCCCTACTACAAAACATCCTAAGCCATATAGGTTGCAATGGTTTAATGATTGTGGTGAAGTTAGGGTAACTAAGCAAGTGCTGCTAACATTTTCCATTGGGAGGTATAAGGATGAAGTGTTATGTGATGTTGTTCCTATGCATGCTAGTCATATTCTGCTTGGGAGGCCATGGCAATATGATAGAAGGGCTGTACATGATGGATTCAAAAATAGGTACTCTTTTGATTTTGAAGGTCGAAAGTTGACGCTTGCACCTTTGACACCGATGGAGGCTTTTGAAGACCAAAAATGAATACAAGCTGCCATGGAAGAGAAAATGCAAAAAGAATCTGAAAAGAGAGTGAGAGAAAGAAAAGAGCAAGAGGAAAAACAAAGAATAAAAAAAGAAAAAGAAAATGAAAATGAGAAAAAGAAAAAAATCTACAATAAAAATGAGAGTTATGAGAAGAAAGTAAGTTTAGCTGCTAGGGGGAAAAGATGTGAGGCAAGCCTATTCTTCAAATAATGTGATGCTACTCTTACTATGTAAGGGAGCTTTTCTTAATGTAACTGACCTTGATCCTCCTATTCCTAGTGTTGCATTGACTTTGTTGCAGGAATTTGAAGATGTCTTTCCCGATGAAGTATCTAGCGTACTACCACCTATCAGAGGAATAGAACATCCAATTGATTTTGTTCCTGGAGCTGTAATTCCGAATCGGCCAGCATATAGAACCAATCCTCAAGAGGCCAAAGACTTACAAAAACAGGTGGAAGAATTACTTGCAAAGGGTCATGTCAGAGAGAGCATGAGTCCATGCGCTGTACCGGTACTTTTGGTACCCAAAAAGGATGGATCAATGCGAATGTGTGTGGATTGTTGCGCCGCCAACAAAATCACTGTAAAGTATAGACATCCAATCCCAGACTTGATGATATGCTTGATGAATTGCATGGTGCATGTATATTTTCGAAAATTGATCTTAAAAGTGGTTATCATCAAATAAGAATGAGATTAGGAGATGAATGGAAAATAGCTTTTAAGACTCAATATGGTTTGTATGAATGGTTAGTCATGCCTTTTGGACTAAGTAATGCACCTAGTACTTTCATGAGATTAATGAATCATGTCTTGCGTGCTTTTCTTGGAAAGTTTGTTGTTGTGTATTTTGATGATATTTTAGTGTATAGTCAAAGTTTAAATGATCATTTAATGCATTTAAGATGTGTGCTTGAAGTTCTTAGGAAAGAGAAATTGTATGCAAATTTAAAGAAATGTACATTCTGCATGAAAAAAGTCATTTTCTTAGGATTTGTAGTGAGTGGGAAAGGAATTGAGGTTGATGAGGATAAGGTAAAAGCCATCAAAGAATGGCCTACACCAAAATCCGTGACTGATGTTAGGAGTTTTCATGGTCTTGCTAGTTTTTATAGGAGGTTTGTTAGAGATTTTAGCACAATTGCAACCCCATTGAATGAAATAGTGAAGAAAAATGTAGGGTTCAGATTGAATGAGGAACAGGAGCATGCATTTAGATTACTGAAAGAAAAATTATGTTCTGCACCATTACTTGCATTACCTGATTTTTCTAAGACTTTTGAAGTTGAATGTGATGCTTCCGAAGTGGGTATAGGTGTTGTTTTGATGCAGGAAAGAAGACCAATTGCATACTTTAGTGAGAAGCTAAGTGGAGCTCCTTTGAATTACTCTACTTATGACAAGGAGATGTATGCATTAGTTAGGGCGTTGGAGACGTGGCAGCATTATCTTTGGCCAAAGGAGTTTGTTATTCATAGTGATCATGAATCACTAAAATACTTGAAAGGACAAAGCAAGCTGAACAAATGCCATGCCAAATGGAGTGAATTTATTGAAGCGTTTCCATATGTGATTCAATATAAGCAAGGAAAAGAAAATGTTGTTGCTGATGCCTTATCTAGGAGGTATGCCCTAATCTCTATGCTTGATGCTAGACTTCTAAGATTTGAGCATATTAAAGAATTGTATAAGCATGACTCTGAATTTGCACAAATATATGCCTCTTGTGAAAATGCTGCCTTTGAAAAATTTTATAGGCATGATGGTTTCTTATTTAGAGAGAAACGACTTTGTGTTCCAAATAGCTCTATAAGAGGATTGCTTGTAAGAGAGTCACATGGGGGAGGTTTAATGGGACATTTTGGGGTGGCTAAAACATTAGAAATTCTGAATGAACATAAAACTGATGATGCATGCCATATATCTGATTTGTTCTTTAGAGAAGTAGTGAGATTGCATGGTATTCCTAGAACCATAGTAAGTGATCGAGATGTAAAATTTTTGAGTCATTTTTGGAAAGACCTATGGGGAAAGTTAGGTTCAAAGCTTTGTTTCTCTACTACATGCCATCCGCAAACAGATGGGCAGACGAAAGTTGTTAATAGGACTGTGGGCACTCTTCTTCGTACCATGATTAAACAAAATTTGAAGACATGGGAGGAATGCATACCATTTATTGAATTTGCATATAATAGATCAATGCATTCATCCACTGGATTTTCACCCTTTGAGCTTGTCTATGGTTTTAATCCACTTACTCCATTAGATTTGTTGCCTCTTCCTACTAATGAGCTTACTAGTTTTGATGGTAAAAAGAAAGCTGAATTGGTGAAGCAAATGCATCAAAGGGTCAAGCAACAAATGGAGAAGATTAATGAGAATAGAGCAACCAAAGTAAACAAAGGAAGGAAAAAGATGGTGTTTCAGCCTTGTGATATGGTATGGGTTCATTTGCGAAAAGAAAGGTTTCCTACACAAAGGAAATCAAAATTGCAGCCGAGAAGTGATGGACCATTTGAAGTACTCGAAAGGATTAATGATAATGCCTACAAGATTAATCTACCAGGTGAGTATGGTGTAAGTGCAACTTTTAATGTTTCTGATCTTGCTCCTTACTATGCAGATGATGAAGATTCGAGGATGAATTCTTTTCAAGAGGGAGAGGATGATGAGGATCTGATTGCTAGCATACAACACCAAGGACCTGTTACTCGATCAATGGCAAGAAAACTTCAAGGATTAGTTTCCAAACATCTATATGTTCTCAATACAATTGAAACATTAAGACTTGAAGAAAATAAGAGCAAAGAAGCTGTTTGGTTGCACGTGTCCAAATTGCAATCTACCCAAGAGGCCAATTGACCCAAAGGAGTTAGAATACATATTGGCATCCATCATTATACCTTTGGGAGCTAAATACATACCATTCACGTACCATTGGATGCCCATAAATTAAGAGTGGCTGAAACTCATATTGGGAGTCAAAGATGCCTTTTAAAAGCTAGTGGGAGACAAGTTATATGGCTGCCCAATTTGTTTTATGTAACCACATCATTATATTTGTATTTTTCCATCATTTCACTTGTTTTATGCTTTCTTTAAGTCTTTAAAAACAGATGTAATGACAGACTTTGAACTTAATGAATATTCTGAGTTTTCTCTCCTTTTTTGAGAGCTTTGAGAGGTTTTTAGCCTTCTTTTGAGTTCTGGTTAGAACTTGCTCGAATTCCTTGCAAAAATAACCAAGTTTGCTAGGTCTTAATTTATATTCAAGGTTTTTCCTTCACAAGTTGGGGTTGGGTCTTGAATCTTTGGTTTCCAGCCATATAGCTTCAGTCTTACATCACAAGTTGGTGTTGGGTTGAAGGTGCTGGTTGGTGTTCTTATGTTTTGGAGATGATCCGTAGCTTGAGCTTCCTTAGGAATTAAATCCCAGCAAGGTAGGCTCACATCAACCACTCAACTCATCAAGCATATCATCAAGTCTAGGAATTGGATGTCTATACTTCACAGTGATTTTATTGATTGCTCGGCAGTCCACACACATTCTCCATGATTCATCTTTCTTTGGGACTAATAACACCGGAACAGCACATGGACTAAGACATGTCCCTTTGCTAGCAACTCCTCCACTTGCCTTTGAAGCTCCTTGGTTTCCTCCGGATTACTTCTATAAGCTGGTCGATTAGGAATTGTTGAGCTCAGAAAGAAGTCAATTTGATGCTCAATCCCTCTTAAAGGTGGTAAACCTTTAGGTACATCTTCTGGAAAAACATCTCCAAATTCCTATAAAAGAGAACTAACACAACTAGGCAAAGGGTTATCAAGGTCAGATGTAGAAATCAAGGTCTCTTTGTACCTAAGTACAATCAGACTTCTTTTCTCATAAAAAGCACTCCTTAACTCTTTTTCTTTTGCATAGAAACACTCTTTTATTTTCCCTCCCTTTCTCTTTTTCTCTCACCAATGGGCCATTTTTATCATCCTTTTTCTCACACTTGGCCTTTTGTACTCCACTTTTATTTGTTTTACCCTCGCCACCAGAATTTCTTTCAAATGATCTCAAAATCTTTACTTGTTCATACACTTGTTTAGGTGACAATGGAGCAAAAGTGAAATTTAAACCATTTAGGCTGAAAGAATAATGATTCTTAAAGCCATCATGCAAAGTTTTTCTATGAAAATGCCATGGATGACCAAGAAGGATATGGCTAGTATGCATAGGCACAACATCACAGCAAACTTCATCTTTGTATCTCCCAATTGCAAAAAAAAAAAAAAAAAAAAACAGAACCTGCTTTGTTACCCTCACCTCCCCACAATCATTCAATCATTGCAACTTGTAGGGGCTAGGATGTTTTGTGCATGCTAACCCTAATTTATCTACAAAATCAGTACTAGCAACATTTGCACAACTACCCTCATCAATGATCATGCTGCACACTTTTCCATTCATAATGCAACGAGTATGGAAAATGTTCTCTCTTTGATTACTTTCTTTATCTTTAATTTGAATGTTTAAAGCTCTTCTAATAACCAAAGATTCACCATGGGTAGGATATTCAATGATATGTTCAATTTCCTCTAATGGTGGCATGTTATCATTATCATCATCACTTTCATGTTCACTAACACTATCAATTTCACTATTATCTCGTATCAACATGATTTTCTTATTTGGACATTGAGATGCTATATGTTGTACTCCTAAACACCTAAAGCATTTGATGGTACTATGCTTTTGGTTAGAGTTAGATGTTTTAGAGTTACCTTTAGGGTTAGCTGGAACTTATTTTTCCTTTCCTTTCCAGGCAGCCTCCTTCCCTTTAGGATTATCATCTTTCTTTGGCCATTTTGAAGTGAAACTAGAGCTAATTAGAAAATCTTTTTGCTGCTCCCTTGAGTTTCAGTTGCTTCTCCACTTTTATAGCCATGTGTACCATATCTTCAAGCTCCACATAATGGTGTAATTCAATTATGTTAGCAATCTCTCTAATCAGCCCACTCAAAAATTGAGCCATAGTGATTTCTCGATCCTCCTCTATATTAGTTCTACTCATGATCATCTCCATCTCTTTATGGTAATCCTCCAATGACATGGATCCTTGAGTTAACCGCTGAAATTTTTGGTGAAGCTCCCTATAGTAGTAAGATGGTACAAATCTCTTTCTCATCACAGTTTTCATTTCAGCCCAAGTAGTGATGGTTCTTTCTCCATTTCTCCTCTTGGAAATCATCAATTGATCCCACCAAATTAGTGCATAATCTGTTAATTCAACTGCTGCAATTTTAACTTTCTTCATTTCACTATAATTATGACAATCAAACACCAACTCAACTTTTTTTTTCCCATTCAAGGTAAGCTTCAGCATCATTTCTCCCCTTGAATGATGGTATCTTCATTTTCATGGAAGATATGTTACTGTCCCTTTGTTGAGGTCTTCTTTGAGCAATTGATTCCTCACTTTCTTCATCATCTTCCCCTTCTACCTCATCATCATTCATCATGTTTCCTCTCCCTCTATTTTGTCCCCTTCGATAAGTATCATTCTGTTGCCTTTGTATTATGCTGTCTACATCACCTCTCATGTTGTTTATGGCCAAATCAAACCTTTCAAATCTCCTTTACATTGCCTCTAACATAAAGGCTATGTTATTTATGGTCATATCACATTTTTCACTTCCAGAATTTGACATGTTGTAAGAAGAACCTACAAGAAAATGTTAGTAAAGAAAATTTCCTCAACACACTCCCTTACGTGTTTCACTCAAGATCAGATTGTCACTTCTCTTGTATTTCACTCAAAACTTGGTCATTTTTACCTCTCAATTCTTCTTTTATCAAGTTGAATTTCAGAACTGAATCCACTTAAATCAAGTAAAACAAGTTGTTGTTTTAAAGACTCTACAAGGAACCTAATGAATAAAATGAATTCAACAATTATAGAGGAAATTTAATTTTAAACAACAAGAACTGAAAGTTAACACAAGAAGCAAAAAGCATTTGTGATAATCAAACCAAAGTAACTATGATTGAGAATTAGCTACTTAACACATACAAGAAACAAGAGGTATATGAAAGAATGAAACTAAGAATACAAAGAAAAAAAATTCTGGATATTGAAAAATAGAATTCAAATCACTCCAATGAGTAATCTGAATATGCAACCTAAATCTATTCCTAATGCAAGCTATGCTCTAAATATCAGAGTTTAAATGCTAAATGGATGCATAATGAGGAGCTGATGTAATTTGATCAAATATAATAAGGTAGCAAGCTGTTAATGGTATAAATATGCAAAAAATCTCAAACACTTGTGTAGAAAAATATTGGACAGAAACAAGTACGAATTTTTTTTTCTTTTATGTTCAGGAAGTTGAATCTGATTCTTTTTTTTTGTTTTGTTTTTCTTTTGATCTTTTCCTTCTTTTTTTTTTTTGAACTTTGAGTAAACAAGGATAGAAATTGAAAAGTTAAACAAAAGTCCACAGATTTGAAGAACAAGAACAAGGTGCAATAAGAACAGAAAATGAAGAAACAAGAAACTGAATCTGGTTCTCTCCTTTTTTTTTTTCCTATGGATAATTAAAACATAAAAGATACCTAGAGATTTTTCTTCAAGCCAAAGCTCTTGATACGGAACCTCCAAGAATAAGCTTGAGAACTCCTTGATGTCGAACCCCTAAAACATTAACTTGAAAACCCCTAGTCGAATTCGGCACAACCTCTAAAGAATAAAGGTTAGATTTCAGATTTCTTTGAATTGATTAGAGATCCAAGATGTCGAAACAAACTAGTTCCTAAATCCCATATTCAAAACAGTCCACAAGAAAGTTGATCAAACTACTTGAATGTTTCTTAAGCATGTATTCAAGAAAGAACACAAAGATAAAAGCAAAACGGCTTTAGGTTATTAATTCGTCCAAAAACCAAAACTCCACATCACTAACATATAATTCCTTAATATGCTTAAAACCCAATAATCTAGCACTAAGAAAATTAAGTAAAACATACCTTCAAGACAACGCATCAGCCACTACATTCTCTTTACCTCACTTGTATTTAATCACATATGGAAATGTTTCTATGAATTCCACCCATTTGGCATGTCTACGATTCAGCTTATCTTGACCTTTCAAATGCTTTAAACTTTCATGATCAGTATGTATCACAAACTCTTTTGACCACAAATAATGCTGCCATGTATGCAAAGCTCGAAACAATGCATATAACTCCTTATCATATGTTGGATACTTCAAAGCCGCTCCACTTAGTTTTTCGCTAAAGTACATCAATGACCTTTGATCCTGTATCAAAATAGCTAAAATTCCTATGCCACTTGCATCACATTCAATCTCAAAAGTCTTATCAAAATTAGGCAAAGCAAGCAAGGGTGCATTACACAATTTATCCTTAAGTTCATTAAATGCATGTTCTTGTGCATCTCCCCAAACAAAACCGACATTTTTCTTAACTAACTCATTCAAAGGTGCAGCTATAGTACTGAAATTTCTAATGAATCTCCTATAGAATCCAGCAAGTCCATGAAAACTCCTCACCTCACTAGCATTCTTAGGTTTCAGCCAGTCCCTAATAGCCTTTACCTTTTCCTCATCAACCTCAATACCTTGACTAGACACCACAAAACCAAGAAAATGAACCTTATCCATGCAAAAACTACACTTCTTAAGGTTAGCATACAACTTCTCACGCCTAAGAATGTCTAACACAAGATGCACATGTATGACATGATCATCCAAACACTTAGAGTAAACAAGAATATCATCAAAGTAAACAACAATAAATTTACCCAAGTGCTCACGCAACACATGATTCATCAAATGCATGAATGTGCTAGGTGCATTAGTAAGACCAAACGGCATAACCAACCACTCATACAGCCCATATTTAGTCTTAAATGCTATTTTCCACTCATCACCCACACTCATTCGAATTTGATAATAACCAGATTTCAAATCAATTTTTGTGAACAAACAAGAACCATGTAACTCATCAAGCATATCATCTAGTCTAGGAATAGGATGACGATACTTTACAGTGATTTTATTGATGGCTCTGCAATCCACACACATCCTCCACGTCCCATCCTTCTTTGGCACAAGAAGAACAGGAACCGAACAAGGACTCAAACTTTCCCCCATGTATCCCTTAGCTAGCAATTCCTCCACTTGCTTTTGTATCTCCTTTGTCTCGAAAGGATTAGCTCGATACGCTGGCCTATTGGGAATGGAAGCTTTCAGAATGAAATCAATTTGATGCTCTATGCCTCTGATTGGCGGCAATTCATCAGGCATTTCTTTGGGAAACAAATCCGCATATTCCTGCAAAAATCAACAAACACACTAGGCAAAGATTGGTTAAAAACAATAGTATCTAAACGAGCCTCTTTGCACAAAAGCACAAACATAGGCTGATTGGTGTAAAAAGCATGTTTAACCTCACTTGTACTAGCTAACAAACTCACATTCTTCTCTCCTTCTCTATTTTTCTCAAACTGAATTTGTTTTGATTTTTCTTTTCTCTCTTTCTTTTCATTTGCAATCTGATTTTTTTTCACTCATTTTTTTTTTGTCACTCTCTCTTTCTTTCTTTTCATTTGCAATCTGATTTTTTTCACTCATTTTTTTGTCACTCTCTCTTTCTTTCTTTTCAAATTCAAGTCTCATTCTTTCCATTTTACATTGATCTTCATACACTTCTTTTGAAGAGAGTGGGGTCAGAATTGTCTTTCGTCCATCCTTAGTGAATGAATACCGATTGAGGTATCCATCATGCATAGCTCGCCTATCATACTGCCATGGACGTCTAAGTAAAATCTCTCCAGCATGCATTGGCACCACATCACACAACACCTCATCATGATATTTACCAATGGAAAAAGAAATGTTAGATTGTCGATTTACCTTAACCTCTCCACATTCATTCAGCCACTGAAGTTTGTAAGGTCGGGCGTGAGGTTTTGTAGGCAGCCTCAATCGATCAACCAAGGGTGTACTTACCACATTGGTATAGCTTCCACCATCCACAATCACAATACAAGCCTTGCCTTGAACGTGACACCTTGTATGGAACAAGTTGTCTCATTGTTCTTCATGGTTTTCCTCCTTCAATTGCTTGTTAAGAGCACGCCTAGCAACCAGCAAGTCTCCCTTTATTGGTTCTTCAATGCTACCATCACTACAACATTCCAAGTCTTGCTTTTCTCCATCTTCACTCTCATCGTCACCTTCTTCTTCATCAGTCACTATCTCACCATTTCTTACAGTCATAACTCTCTTGTTTGGACATTTTTTGCTGATATGTCCCACACCTTGGCACTTCCAACACTTAATATCTCGATGTCGCAGCTTAGGCTCTTCAACTTTGGATTTGTCTTTAGAACTTGTTTCGGCCTTTGCTTTCCCACTATCTTGACCAGCCTTGTTTCTTTCCTTGTAATCACGCCTTCCTTCCCTATTCCAAGGAGAAATAGAATTAGAAACAGGTTTCGAATGATACCTTGATGGTCGTCTTCCTTGGAGTTATTTTTCCACCTTGACGGCAATATGCACCATCTCTTCTAATTCCACATAAGGCTGCAAATCAACCTGATCAGCAATGTCTGAATTCAAACCAGCCAAGAAACGTGCCATAGTAGTCTCCATGTCTTCATCTATATTAGCTCTAGTCATTAATATCTCCATTTCTTTGTAGTAGTCATCAACACTTTTACTTCCTTGCTTGAGAACCTGAAGTCTCTGCATGATTTCCCTATGGAAATGTCTAGGCACAAACCTCTTCCTCATGACCGATTTAAGATCAGCCCAAGTCTCAATAGGATACTCCAAATTCCTTCTTCTACTAGTCACTAACTGATCCCACCAAGCTATAGCATAATCTGTAAATTGAGTAACAATAAGCTTGACCTTCTTTTCCTCAGTACATCGATGGCAATCAAATATGAGATCAACATGCTTTTCCCATTGCAAATAGCTTCTAAATCTGATTTACCACGAAAATTAGGAATTTTTAGTTTAATGCTTCCCAAGCTCCTATCAACGACTCCATCATCACCATGATTTCTACCATAGAAAGCATTATTATTCATCCTTCCTCTACCTCGACCAGTACCACGGCCTCCTCTACCTCCACCTCTATGTAGAGCTCCTCCAACCAGACTTATATTATCATCCTCAAGCTCATTTTCATCTTCCAAATGTTCAGGCTGTTGCATTTGATTTCTGCCACCTCTTTGCCTCTCATTGGGCTCTGGTGTGGCTCTTTCAACATTTTGCAACCTCAAATCCATGCGCGTTTCTGTTATGTTCTCCATAACACGGTATAAATGTGTAAATTCAGCTTGCTGCGCCTCACGCAATCGAGCTGGATCAATTTGAGCACCCCTGTCACTGTCATCTTGGCCAAACATTTTTCCTGCAATAAAAGGTTAGAAAAAAAAAACAAATAAAAGGCCTCACAACACTCCCTCACGTGTTTACACTCAATAGATGGGGTTGGTCACTCGTGTTCCACTCAATATAATGTATTCACTCACGGCTTTGCTCACACCTCTCAAGTTAATTTCTTTTATGTTCTTAGGTGAATCACACTTTATGAAACAACTCAAATAGCCTTCCGTGTGTAGTATCCCAAGTTTGAAATTTCGAATGAATCACTAATGCAATTTGAATCAAAACAGCCCCTCAATGATGAAAATTTCGTGACCAGAATTTATATTGATTCTAACCTATCTAGATTCGACCCTTATCACCTAAATAACAAGGAGAATGAAAAATTTTTGTTGAAGTGGTTTTGTACTCTTTTTTTTTTTTTGCTCCCTCTCACTATCTCTCTTGATGGGGTGACCTTAGTTCACACCACACAAAACTTTTATCTAATTAGGTAACAAGAACAAGATCAAATTTAGAGCACTTTGTTTGAAACTTGAAATTGAATCAAAATGAATAATCAAGAACAAGATTCGAATTTAGCACACTTTGTTGAATTTTGAATTCAAATCAGAATGATGAACAAGACCAAGATTCGAATTTAAAACACCTTTTCTTGAATTTTGAATTTTAGGTTTTATAATAATTTTTTTTTTAATTTTTGAATTTGAAAGAAAATGAAAATGATTCAAGGAACAAACAACTTAGACGATCAAGAAACAAAGAAAATAATTCAAGAATCAAGAACAAAGAAACAGAATGAAAATAACAAGAGAAGAAACGAAAAAGAAAATAACCCACAAAGAAAACAATTCAGAGGAACAAGGAAACAAGAGATCGAATTCAACAATTCAAGATCAAAGTAACGAAAACGAAAATAACAAGAGAAGAAACAAAAACGAATTTGATAGGGATAAAACCTGATCTAGAGCGTAGGCTCTGATACCAAATGATACGAACCTTCAAGAATAAGCCTGAGAACTCCTTGATGTCGAACCCCCAAAACATTAACTTGAAAACCCCTAGTCGAATTCGGCACAACCTCCAAAGAATAAAGGTTAGATTTCAGATTTCTTTGAATTGATCAGAGATCCAAGATGTCGAAACAAACTAGTTCCTAAATCCCAGATTCGAAACACTCCACAAAAAAGTTGATCAAACTACTTGAATGTTTCTTAAGCATGTATTCAAGCAAGAACACAAAGATAAAAGCAAAATGGCTTTAGGTTATTAATTCATCCAAAAACCAAAACTCCACATCACTAACATATAATTCCTTAATATGCTTAAAACCCAATAATCTAGCACTAAGAGAATTAAGTAAAACATACCTTCACGACAATGCATCAGCCACTACATTCTCTTTACCTCACTTTTATTTAATCACATATGGAAATGTTTCTATGAATTCCACCCATTTAGCATGTCTACGATTCAGCTTATCTTGACCTTTCAAATGCTTTAAACTTTCATGATCAGTATGTATCACAAACTCTTTTGACCACAAATAATGCTGCCATGTATGCAAAGCTCGAAACAATGCATATAACTCCTTATCATATGTCGGATACTTCAAAGCCGCTCCACTTAGTTTTTCGCTAAAGTACATCAATGGCCTTTGTTCCTGTATCAAACCAGCTCCAATTCCTATGCCACTTGCTTCACATTCAATCTCAAAAG
Source organism: Garcia nutans (assembly GCA_947685225.1). Lineage (NCBI taxonomy): Eukaryota > Viridiplantae > Streptophyta > Magnoliopsida > Malpighiales > Euphorbiaceae > Garcia > Garcia nutans. Next base: position 40,823,963 of record CANTUV010000024.1, read on the forward strand.
TCTTATCAAAATTAGGCAAAGCAAGCAAGGGTGCATTACACAATTTATCCTTAAGTTCATTAAATGCATGTTCTTGTGCATCTCCCCAAACAAAACCGACATTTTTCTTAACTAACTCATTCAAAGGTGCAGCTATAGTACTAAAATTTCTAATGAATCTCCTATAGAAACCAGCAAGTCCATGAAAACTCCTCACCTCACTAGCATTCTTAGGTTTCGGCCAGTCCCTAATAGCCTTTACCTTTTCCTCATCAACCTCAATACCTTGACTAGACACCACAAAACCAAGAACATGAACCTTATCCATGCAAAAACTACACTTCTTAAGGTTAGCATACAACTTCTCACGCCTAAGAATGCCTAACACAAGACGCACATGTATGACATGATCATCCAAACACTTAGAGTAAACAAGAATATCATCAAAGCAAACAACAACAAATTTACCCACTCGCGCAACACATGATTCATCAAACGCATGAATGTACTAGGTGCATTAGTAAGACCAAACGGCATAACCAACCACTCATACAGCCCATATTTAGTCTTAAATGCTGTTATCCACTCATCACCCACACTCATTCGAATTTGATAATAACCAGATTTCAAATCAATTTTTGTGAAAATACAAGAACCATGTAACTCATCAAGCATATCATCTAGTCTAGGAATAGGATGACGATACTTTACAGTGATTTTATTGATGGCTCTGCAATCCACACACATCCTCCACGTCCCATCCTTCTTTGGCACAAGAAGAACAGGAACCGAACAAGGACTCAAACTTTCCCTCACGTATCCCTTAGCTAGCAATTCCTCCACTTGCTTTTGTATCTCCTTTGTCTCGAAAGGATTAGCTCGATACGCTGGCCTATTGGGAATGGAAGCTTTCAGAATGAAATCAATTTGATGCTCTATGCCTCTGATTGGCGGCAATTCATCAGGCATTTCTTTGGGAAACAAATCCGCATATTCCTGCAAAAATCAACAAACACACTAGGCAAAGATTGGTTAAAAACAGTAGTATCTAAATGAGCCTCTTGTACAAAAGCACAAACATAGGCTGATTGGTGTAAAAAGCATGTTTAACCTCACTTGTACTAGCTAACAAACTCACATTCTTCTCTCCTCTATTTTTCTCAAACTGAATTTGTTTTGATTTTTCTTTTCTCTCTTTCTTTTCATTTGCAATCTGATTTTTTTCACTCATTTTTTTGTCACTCTCTTTCTTGCAGTGTGCTGGTTGTTCCACAACAGCTCTGATACCAAATGATGCGGAACCCATGGATCAAATATTACATCTAGAACCCCACATACACATCTAACTTAGAATCTTAGAACTCAAAAATAAATCCTCCTTACCAAACCCACATCTAACCTATAATTGAGAACTTGGGTGATTGGGATGAAGAAATAAATTGATTCAAATGCCACAAGTCAAACTTGATAAGTTAGAACCAATTCTTCATGCAACAAGAATAAGAAGAAAACCTCTCAAACTTGAAAACACATCAATTACATTCAATAATGAGGAAACTATAAGCAAGCTTGATGAATCTATACATGGCAGCAAATATGTTGATGATATCATTATGCCAAGTGGACCAATCACAAGATCATAATCAAAGAGACTACAACATGTGTTCCAACACTTCATTCAAAGGAGGATTAATGAAGAGGGAGACCAACTTGTAGTGAATATGATGGGTCATGAAGAGGAAGACAGAAACTCACCAACAAGCATGAAGAATCTGCCCATAAGTATGGTGATGGGCATTAGCATGAATTTGGAATATAATATTGATGTGGTTTAGTGCTAGTGTGACTAGACACATGTGAACCAACACCAAAATGCATGTAGAATCTGCCCATCAATGTTGTCAGAATTATGGGCAGTAATTTAGAGTATATTATTGATGTGGATGAACAATTAATGCTATTGTGACTAGATACATGTAAAACTAGACTTTTAAGCCATTAGTTCTTCTTTTCCAACTATATGGGGATGGGAAAAAGAACTTAAGAGGGTGACTACGAATTTTCAGATTGTTGAATGTAATTGATGTGTTTTCAAGTTTGAGAGGTTTTCTTCTCATTCTTGTTGCACGAAGAATTGGTTCTAACTTATCAAGTCTGACTTGTGGCATTTAAATCGATTCATTTCTTCATCCCAATCACCCAAGTTCTTAATTACAGGTTAGTTGTGGGTTTGGTAGGGAGGATTTGTTTTTGAGTTCTAAGATTCTATGCTAGATGTGTATGTGGGGTTCTAGATGTAATATTTGATCTGACGCGGACCCTTAGCAATGATGGCAGCAAACCCAACCTATAACAATGGTAGAGAACTCCTTGAAACTTGATAATCACCTCTTAAGGAACCCAATGCCTATAAAGAGATGCGAACTCACTATGATTGAAGGATTTAGTTGGTAAGAAGAAGGAAAACGCCACAACTCTCGTTGATAAGTAAACCTAATTCTTGATGCAAAGAAAGAATTAAAGAATCCACTCTAATCTCTCTCTCACGAAAATTCACAAGAAGAACTTGTAGAAGAATTCAAAATTTTCTTTAAAAATAATCGTGTCCCCAATTCGGCCTAATAGTGCCCTTAAATAAGAGTTACAAAATTCCTAATTGCATATGGAAAATTAAGACTAAAACATTCTAGAAGGATCCTAGGCTTGTATGGGAAAACACTTCCAAAAACCCAACAAGAATAGGATTTGACAAAGTCAAAACAACTTAACTAATTAAAATAAAAGGATGGGGACCACAAAATAACAAAAATATCCCCTCTAACTAACTATAAAGATTCGGCCAAGGGGTGCAACAAACTCCCTTGGAATTCGGCCAACTTGCATCCATGAATGTGCATGGAAATAAGATTGACCAAGCTTTGACTCTTCCTTGGTAGTTTCGGCCTAGGCTTAAAAATAGCCTTCAAAGGCTCCTTCTTGGCTTCCATTGCATGCTTCTAGAACCATGATATATTTAGGCCTTCCTTGCAGCTCCATCTGCATCTTCTTAAATGATAATTCTTGAAGCTCTTTGGAAATCTCTTCTTGAATATGCAAAGCCATGCTAGCTTGATATCTCTTTGCCTTGCTCCTAGTGATTGGTCCACTTGCTAGCTTCAAGGGGTCTTTCTTGCATCATTCTCTCCCTCTTCAAAAAGATTTGTCCTCAAATCTGCATCATCAAAAGGAGAAAGATCACTTACATTGAAAGTAGCACTAACATTATACGTACCTGGTAAGTCAATCTTGTAGGCATTGTCATAAATCTTCTCCAGCACTTGGAATGGGCCATCTCCTCTAGCTTGCAACTTGTTCTTCCTTTGGTTAGGAAACCTCTCTTTTCGAAAATGCACCCAAACCCAATCTCCTACTTGAAACTTCATCTCACGTCTCTTTCTATTTGCAGAATCAGCATATCTCTTGTTCCTTTTCTCAATATTCGCCCTTGCTTTCTCATGCATCTCTTTCACCAATTTAGCTTTCTTCTCACCATCTAAACTAACAAGCTCATGAGAAGGTAAAGAAACAAGATCCAAAACTATTAGTGGGTTAAAACCATAAACAAGCTCAAAAGGTGAATATCTTGTAGAAGAATGAATAGCACGATTATAAGCAAACTCAATAAATGGCAAACAATCTTCCCAAGAACTCAAATTCTTACCCACTAAAGCTCTCAACATGGTACCTAAAGTTCTGTTTACTACTTCTGTTTGTCCATCCATTTGAGGATGACAAGTGGTGGAAAATAACAACTTGGTACCTAACTTTCCCCAAAGCACACGCCAAAAGTGAGACAAAAACTTGGTGTCTCTATCAGAAACTATGGATTTTGGTATCCCATGAATTCGAACCACCTCCCTAAAGAAGAGTTCGGCCACTAAACTAGCATCATCACTCTTATGACATGGGATAAAGTGTGCCATCTTACTAAACCTATCAACAACCACAAATATGCTATCTCTCCCCCTCTTAGTCCTTGGTAATCCTAAAACAAAGTCCATACTAATGTCCATCCAAGGAGAACTAAGAACAGGTAATGGCATATACAAACCATGAGGCATAGACTTAGATTTAGCTTGCCTACAAGCCAAACATGCCTTACAAATCCGAATTACATCCCTTTTCATATTCGGCCAATAAAAGTGTTCATTTAGCATGTCTAAAGTCTTATCAACTCCAAAATGCCCCCATCAAACCCCCACAATGTGATTCTAATACTAGCAAATCTCTCATAGAACATCTAGACATGCATAATTTCGAACCCTTAAACAAAAACCCATCATGTCTATAGAAAGAATTAAAAGCACCATGCTCACAAGCATCATAAACATTGCCAAACTCAGAATCACCAACATATAAGTCCTTTATACATTCAAATCCAATCAATTTAGTACTCAAAACATTAAGTAAAGTGTACCTCCTTGAAAGTGCATCTGCCACTACATTGTCTTTACCTTGCTTGTATTTGATCACATAAGGAAACTTCTCAATCTTCACAACCCATTTTGCATGTCTTTTATTCAAATTGCCTTGCCCTCTCAAATGCTTCAATGATTCATGGTCTGAATGGATCATGAATTCCTTGGGCAGCAAATAATGCTCCCATACTTCCAATGCTCTCACCAAAGCATATAGCTCCTTGTCATAAGTTGAATAATTCAGCTTTGCTCCATTAAGCTTTTCACTAAAGTATGCAACGGGCTTCTTCTCTTGCATCAAAACAGCTCCAATACCTACACCAGAAGCATCACATTCAATTTCAAAAGTAGAATCAAAGTTAGGTAAAGCTAAAACGGGTGTAGTAAAAAGCTTCTCTTTCAAAGCATCAAATGCTTCTTGTTGCCCCTTGCCCCAAACGAATCCCACTTATTTCTTGATTATGCTAGTCAAGGGGGCCCCCAATGTAGAGAAATTAGGGACAAATCTCCTATAGAAGCTTGCCAATCCGTGAAAACTCATCACTTCTGTCACACTTGAAGGATTCGGCCACTCTTGGATAGCTTTCACCTTCTCTTGACCAACTTCAATTCCCTGCATACTTACAACAAAACCAAGAAAAACAACCCTATCTAGACAAAAAGAACACTTCTTAAGCTTAGCATAAAGGTTTTGCTCCCTACGGATTTCAAGCACTTTCCTAACTTGTTCAACATGTTCTTCCTCAGTTTTGCTATAAATAAGAATATCATCAAAGTAAACTACCACAAACTTACCTAAATAAGCTCTCAAAACATGGTTCATTAATCTCATGAAAGTACTAGGTGCATTAGATAAACCAAAAGACATAACTAACCATTCATACAAACCATATTTCGTTTTGAAGGCAGTCTTCCATTCATCTCCCGGCTTCATGCGAATTTGATGATAACCACTCATAAGATCAATCTTTGTGAAATATCTCGCCCCATGCAATTCGTCCAACATGTCATCAAGTCTAGGAATGGGATGTCTATACTTCACAGTAATCTTGTTCACAGCCCTACAATCAACACACATCCTCCAAGAACCATCTTTCTTGGGTACTAATAAGACTGGAACGCCACAAGGACTAAGGCTCTCGCGAACCAAGCCTTTCACCAAAAGCTCTTCAACTTGTCTTTGCATCTCTTTTGTCTCCATAGGATTGCTCCTATATGCTGGCCGATTTGGAATTGCAGAATCGGGTATGAAGTCAATTTGATGTTCAATCCCTCTTAATGGCGGCAAATCACTAGGAAGGTCTTTAGGAAACACATCCTTAAAATCCTGCAGCAAAGACAAAAAACCAGAAGGTAAAGAATCAAGAGATTCTTCACTGTCAGCAAGTAACGATTCTTTATACATAATAATGAGTACAGGCTGCCCTACATCTATCTCTTTTGCTCTTGCATAAAAAGTATGTTTTGCTTTTTCTCCTTTCTTATTTTCTCTCACCAATGGGCCATTTATTTGTTTGCTTACTTTCTTTTGACTCTTGGCCTCTTTTCCCTTTCTGTACTACTCACTTTATTATATTCTCTCTCCCTACCCTTAGAATTACCCTTGGGTGTTGAAGAAACATCATTGGCTGATTTTGAACCCCCTTGGTTCTTGCTGGCTGAAACTTCTTTCTCCCTCTCTAGCATCCTCTTTTGATCTTCATACACCTCTTGAGGTGATAATGGTGCTAGAACAACCTTCTTTCCTTCATAAGTAAAGGTATACTTATTAGAAAAGCCATCATGTTGTGCACTTCTATCATGCTGCCATGGTCTTCCTAATAGCAAATGTCCAGCTTGCATTGGCACTACATCACACAAAACCTCATCTTTATACCACCCAATGGAGAATGGTACCTTGACTTGCTTCAACACTTTTACTTCCCCAACGTCATTGAACCATTGCAACTTGTAAGGATTGGGATGTTTAAAACAAGCTAACCCCAATTTATCCACCATTGTAGTACTAGCAGCATTGGTACAACTTCCACCATCAATGATAAGTGTACAAACCTTACCATTCACCAAACACCTAGAGTGGAAAAGATTTTCCCTTTGATCCAAGCCTTCTTCCTTGACTTGAATATTCAAGGCTCTTCTAGTAACAAGCATCTCTCCATGTTCAGCATTCAAGACTTGATTCTCCCAAGCCTCTTTATCATATTCGGCCCTATCACCACATTCGACCTCCTCTTCTTCTTCATGTTCAGATTCTGATTCAATTTCCCCTTCATGGGTAGCAATCATCACCCTCTTATTCGGACATTGAGAAGCAATGTGTCCACTTCCCAAACACTTATAGCATTTAATTTCCCTACTTGGAGTAGGTCTAGAAGGTGTTTCCTTGGCTGTTTTTGCATCCCCATCATTCGGCTTCTTGAAATTAGGATTGTAGGAAGAATTCTTTTGGAAAGAACCCTTGTAATCCCCTTTGTAGGAACCTCCACTCAAACTTGAACCCTTGAAGTTTGAAAAATTTTCACTAGCTTTAGAGTAGCCAGTTTTTGAAATAGCTTTATTCTTCAATCTTCTCTCTATCTTCATTGCCTTTTGAACTAACTCTTCCATTGTGTTGAATTCATACATCTCCAATTCATTGGCTATGTTCAAATTCAATCCCCCAAGAAATCGTGACATCTTCTTGTCTTCATCTTCATCAATATTTGCCCTAGCCATGATCATCTCCATCTCTTTGTGGTACTCTTCCACACTTCTTCCACCTTGAACTAGTCTTGTTAGTCGATTGTACAAATCCCGAATGTAGTGAGATGGTACAAATCGGCTTCTCATTAGTTCTTTCAAGGTTGACCATTCAGGAATAAGCCTTATACCTTTCCCTCTTCTATTAGCTTTCAATTGATCCCACCAAAAGGCAGCATACCCTTTGAACTCTACGGCTGCCAAAACTGATTTCTTCTCTTCGGTGTAGTTATGGCATTCGAAAATCTGCTCAACTTTCCTCTCCCATTCTATTAACTCTTCTGCATTGTTCTTCCCTTCAAAGGAAGAAATCTTCATCTTGATGGAAGTAAGGTCACCATCAGTGGTAGGTTGATTGCCACCTTCATCTTCATCTTCTACCCTTTCGGCTGCTTCTAGGGCTTCAAGATTTCCTTGCCCTTCTCTCCTAAGCACTCTTCTAGCTCGCATTATGGGATTTGGATGTGCGGCTGGCTGCCCTTGTTGCACTTGCTGAATTTGTTGCACTTGTTGCATTTGTTGTGCTTGCCGTGCTGCATTCTCTTGCAATCTAGTATCCATCATCTCCATTCGACCATGCATTGCTGCCAAAGTCTCATTAAGCCTAGCCAAGCTTTCGGCCATAGCTCCTTCTTTGCTAGTCTCTTCTCCTTTTCCAGCCATGTTAACAAACAAACAAACTCAAAGAAACAAGATTAGTAATAATCGAAATTCACTCAAGTGCTTAGAATTACCTCACTTTTCTTGTCTTCCTTGATTGCACTTCAGAACCAAGCTCACCAACCAACAATTGTCAAGTCGTTCAAGAAACTAAAACCTAAATCCTAGAACTAGATAGAAAACAAGACAAGTATCCTGAGGCAATGCAAGGTAATTTGCACTACACGATATGATAGAGACGTCACAAGGCTACATGCAACATTTTGTTGAAGAGGAGCTGAAGGTGCACGATATGGCTGATCAAGGATGCAAATTGGAGCATATTTGGCTCAAGTCACTAGTTGGGCTTATTTATAGTTAAATAATTAGCTGAACTTGTTATTTTAATATGTATTAAGGCCCACTAGTTATGCTCATTTAAAAAGGAAGGGCCCTGTTTGTTTGGTATTAAATTAGGACTTTGATTACTTTATTATTTCTTAAAATTTGGTTAGAAAGCCAAACGCTACTTAATAATATTAATTAGGGTTTAGCTATTTATATCTCATTTAGGGTTGTAAGACAGGAGTTTTTGAAGTTTGGACGGATTTATTAACCTAAAGCCGAATTGCTTTATCTTTGTGTTCTTGCTTGAATACATGCTTCAGAAACATTCAAGTAGTTTGATCAACTTTCTTGTGGAGATTTTTGAATCTGGGATTTAGAAACTGACTTGTTTCGAAATCTTGGATCTTTGATCAATTCAAGGTAATCTGATCTAACCTAATCCTTGGGGGTTGTACCGAATTCGACTAGGGGTTTTCAAGTTAATGCTGTGGGGGTTCGAAATCAAGGGGTTCTCAGGCTTATTCTTGGAGGTTCCGTATCATTTGGTATCAGAGCCTACGCTCTAGATCAGGTTTTATCCCTTCCAATTCATTTTCGTTTCTTCTTTTGTTATTTGCGTTTTTATTGCTTTGTTTCAATTGTTCAATTCGTTCTCTTGTTTTCCTTGTTCCTCTGAATTGTTTTCTTTGTGGGTTATTTTCGTTTTCGTTTTCTTCACCTGCTATTTGCTTTTTTGTTTCCTTTGTGGGTTATTTTCGTTTTCGTTTCTTCTCTTGTTAGTTTCGTTTTGTTTCTTTGTTATTGATCCTTGAATCATTTTCATTTTTCTTTCAAAGTCGCAAATTAAAAAAAAATTCCGTTAGGGTTCTAATTTAGTTTTCGTTTTGTGTTTAGAGTCTTATTTCAATTTCGAATTCGGTTTGTCTTTTTTAGTCCAAATCATTTTTCTTATTCTAAAATTGGGTTGGTTGATTTGTTCCGAATTGGTTTGTTCTATCTATTCCGAATTGGATTTGTTCTATTGTGGATTTCCGAATTGGGAATTTAGGTTGCTTTGTTCAAATTCGAAATTGTGTTCTTAATTATTGAGTCAAAATTTGTTGATTCGAAAGTGTTCTAAATCCGAATCTTATTCTTGTTAATCATTCTGATTATGTTTCGAATTTCCAAGAAAGTGTTTCAAACAAGTTTCAAAAGGAAAGCTGAATTGGTCTAAAGGAAGTCTTGATTATTTATTCTGTTCCAATTTCGAGTTTGAACAGGAAGTCCTCTAAATTGATCTTGTTCTTGTTACCTGATTGGAAAAAAAAGTTTTGTGTGGTGTGTGAATTAGGGCTGCCCATCTTGAGATAGTGAGAGGGAGCAAAAAAAAAAAGAGAGTACAAAAGTGCTTCAAGAAATTTTTTTCGTTTTCCTTGTTATTTAGGTGATAAGGGTCGAATCTGGATAGGTTAGAAGTAACCAAAATTTTGTCACGAAATTTTGACAAATTTGAGGGGCTGTTTTGATTCAAATTTCAGATTTTGGGATACTACACACGGAGGCTATTTGAGTTGTTTCATAAAGTGTGATTCACCTAAGAACATAAAAGAAATCAGCTTGAGAGGTGTGAGCTGAACCGTGAGTGATTTCATATATTGAGTGAAACACGAGAGACCTACCTTCATCTATTGAGTGTAAACACGTGAGGGAGTGTTGTGAGGCCTTTTTATTTGTTTTGTGCTAACCTTTTTATTGCAGGAAACATGTCTGGAAGAGATGCAGGTGTTCAGATTGATCCAGCTCGATTGCGTGAGGCGCAACAAGCTGAATTTACACGTTTACACCGTGCTATGGATACCATAACAGAAAGATTGGAGCGCATGGATTTGAGGTTGCAGAGTGTTGAAAGAGCCACATTGGAGTGCAATGAGAGGCGAAGAGGTGGCAGAAATCAAATGCAGCAACCTGAACATTTCTATAGGAGTATCATGTAGAGACTTCAGGCTATCAAGGAAGGAAGTAAAAGTGTTGATGATTACTACAAAGAAAGGGAGAATTTGAAGGTTGAAGATAGCAATGAAGAAGAACTAATTTATGCAGAAGAGATTGTTGATGGCAGTGATTTGTTAATGTCATCCGAGGCTGTTTATGGTGATACTTCTTTTCAGGGTGATATTGAAGATCCTACTTTAGAGATTATTGGTGAAGATTCATCACTAGAATCAAAAGAAGCTGCTACTTTTCAACAAGACATTCCAAAGTTGGAAACTTTTGAAGAAATATTGAAGGAAGAAATTGATATGCTTGGGTTAGAAGTACAACTAAAAGAAGAAGCAAGAAAAATAAAACTTTCTACTCCCACCATTCATGATTGCCTGTCTATTGCAAACATGGAATTTATTTTACCTAACAATGATTGTGATGTTTATGAAATAAAATTTCAGGTTATTCAAATTGATGACATGCCACAAGTAATTGGAGTGAAATTACAAAGTTGCTTTTCTTTACTACTTCATCATTTTAAAACTCGAGGACGAGTTTTCTCCAACAAAGGGGGAATGATAGAGACGTCACAAGGCTACATGCAACATTTTGTTGAAGAGGAGCTGAAGGTGCACGATATGGCTGATCAAGGATGCAAATTGGAGCATATTTGGCTCAAGTCACTAGTTGGGCTTATTTATAGTTAAATAATTAGCTGAACTTGTTATTTTAATATGTATTAAGGCCCACTAGTTATGCTCATTTAAAAAGGAAGGGCCCTGTTTGTTTGGTATTAAATTAGGACTTTGATTACTTTATTATTTCTTAAAATTTGGTTAGAAAGCCAAACGCTACTTAATAATATTAATTAGGGTTTAGCTATTTATATCTCATTTAGGGTTGTAAGACAGGAGTTTTTGAAGTTTGGACGGATTTATTAACCTAAAGCCGAATTGCTTTATCTTTGTGTTCTTGCTTGAATACATGCTTCAGAAACATTCAAGTAGTTTGATCAACTTTCTTGTGGAGTTCGAATCTGGGATTTAGAAACTGACTTGTTTCGAAATCTTGGATCTTTGATCAATTCAAGGTAATCTGAAATCTAACCTAATCCTTGGGGGTTGTACCGAATTCGACTAGGGGTTTTCAAGTTAATGCTGTGGGGGTTCGAAATCAAGGGGTTCTCAGGCTTATTCTTGGAGGTTCCGTATCACGATATAAAACCAAGTATCGACACAAGCAAATGATACTTAGCAATGTAATGGAATTAAAAGCTAGATAAAGAAATCAGAAACAATGAAGCCAATAAACAAGACCAATTTGGATATAATGAATCAAAAACAACCCACACTTGGCAAGCTGCTTTATGAACCTAATCAATTCTACCCAAAACGCTAGCTTCTAGACTCTAATTCCCACCTATAACACTCAAATAATATGAATATTAAGGTCTGATTTTCAAATTCCAAAAGCCTCTCAAAAGGTGAAATTTTTCGCCCAAAAATTTTATTACTTCTAACCCACCTAGATCTGATCTTTAGCACCCAAATAGCAAGAATATCAAACAAATTTTGTTGAAGTGGTTTTGTACTCTTTTTTTTCCTATCACTATCCCCTTGATTCGAAACTTAATTTACTCACAAGAACTTTTCGAAATCTGGACTTAATTCGCAACACAGAATTTACCCACAAAACAAATCGAGGGAATACTCAACAACACAAAATAATTTTTGAATTTCAATCAGATTAACTCCCTAGGTTTCGAATCCAATTCAGATGCAAGGCCTAGGTTTCGAAATTCGATCAGACTCCTTTTCCTAGGTTTCGAATTACTCTTTGAACAATCTTTAGGCTTTTCAAATTTTGATATATGACTCTTTTTCGAAAATTAAAGACTAGACTCTCTAAGAACCCTAAAACACAGAAATTTAAAAGACCTAAATTAACAAACCCTAAAAAGACAAAGTAGATAAAAATTACCTTGTAGCAAGGCTCTAATACCAAATGACGCGGACCCTTAGCAACGATGGCAGCAAACCCAACGTATAACAATGGTAGAGAACTTCTTGAAACTTGATAATCACCTCCTAAGGAACCCAATGCCAATAAAGAGACGAGAACTCACTATGATTGAAGGATTTAGTTGGTAAGAAGAAGGAAAATGCCACAACTCTCGTTGATAAGTAAATCTAATTCTTGATGCAAAGAAAGAATTAAAGAATCCACTCTAATCTCTCTCACATGAAATTTCACAAGAAGAACTTGTAGAAGAATTCAAAATTTTCTTTAATAATAATCGTGTCCCCAATTCGGCCTAATAGTGCCCTTAAATAAGAGTTACAAAATTCCTAATTGCATATGGAAAATTAAGACTTAAACATTCTAGAAGGATCCTAGGCTTGTATGGGAAAACACTTCCAAAAACCCAACAAGAATAAGATTTGACAAAGTCAAAACAACTTAACTAATTAAAATAAAAGGATGGGGACCACAAAATAACAAAAATATCCCCTCTAACTAACTATAAAGATTCAGCCAAGGGGTGCAACAAACTCCCTTGGAATTTGGCCAACTTGCATCCATGAATGTGCATGCATGTGCATGGAAATAAGATTGACCAAGCTTTGACTCTTCCTTGGTAGTTTCAGCCTAGGCTTAAAAATAGCCTTCAAAGGCTCCTTCTTGGCTTCCATTGCATGCTTCTAGGACCATGATATATTTAGGCCTTCCTTGCAGCTCCATCTCCATCTTCTTGAATGATAATTCTTGAAGCTCTTTGGAAATCTCTTCTTGAATATGCAAAGCCATGCTAGCTTGACATCTCTTTGCCTTGCTCCTAGTGATTGGTCCACTTGCTAGCTTCAAGGGGTCCTTTCTTGCATCAACTTTGGTAATCCTAAAACAAAGTCCATGGAAATATCTACCCAAGGTTTATTAGGTATGGGAAGTGGTGCATACAACCCATGAGGCATCAATTTGGATTTAGCTTGTTTACAAGTAATGCATTTCTCATAAATTCTCTCAACATCTCTTTTCATTTGCGGCCAAAAGAAATGAACACTTAAAACATCTAAAGTTTTTATCACACCAAAATGGCCCATCAAACCCCCACCATGTGCCTCCCTCACAAGCAACTCTCTCAAAGAAGATTGAGGCACACATAACTTATTTTCTTTGAAAAGAAAACCATCTAGCCTATTGAACTTGTCAAACCCCCCTTTCTCACATGCCCCATAAACATTAGCAAAATCAAGGTCAGAATTATACAAATCTTTAATGTACTCAAAACCTAATAATTTTGCATCAAGTTTAGAAATTAGTGCATACCTTCTAGAAAGAGTATCAGCAGCCACATTTTCCTTAACCTTTTTGTAATTGATGATGTAAGGAAATGATTCAATAAACTTCACCCATTTAGCATGCCTACGATTGAGTTTTCATTGTCCTTTGATATATTTCAAGGACCCATGATCTTTGTGGATTATGAATTCCTTATACAATAAGTAGTGCTGCCAATTTTCTAGCACTCTCACCAATGCATAGAACTCCTTATCATAGGTTGGGTAGTTTAGACTTGCTCCACTTAGCTTCTCACTAAAGAACGCAATTGGTCTTCCTTCATGCATCAAGACTCCACCAATACCTATTCCACTTGCATCACACTCAACCTTAAAGGTTTTAGCAAAATTAGGCAAAGCAAGTAAAGGTACTGAACTATGTTTGTCTTTTAGCAACTTAAAAGCATCATCTTGTTCTTTTCCCCACTTGAAACCCATATTCTTTTTAATGCATTTAGTTGTACAGCAATTGTTGAGAAATTCTTAATGAATCTTCTATAAAAGCTAGCAAGACCATGAAAACTCCTAACATCATGCACACTAGTAGGTTTTGGCCACTGTCTAATTACTTTTACTTTTTCTTGATCCACATGAATTCCTTTGTCATTAACAATATATCCAATAAAAGTAAATTCATTAGTGCAAAAAGTGCATTTCTTAATATTAGCATATAACATTTCTTGCCTTAAAACATAATAAACAGACTTTAAATGTGTTATATGCTCATCTAAAGATTTTCTATACACCAGAATATCATCAAAATAAACCACCACAAACTTGCCAATGAAAGCACGCAAAACATGATTCATTAATCGCATAAAAGTACTTGGTGCATTAGTTAAACCAAACGGCATGACTAACCACTCATATAATCCATGTTTTGTTTTGGAAGCAGTTTTCCACACATCACCCTCATGCATTCTTATTTGATGATATCCAGATTTTAAATTCACTTTAGAAAACACACAAGCACCAAGCAATTCATCCAACATGTCATCTAGCCTAGGTATAGGCTGGTGATACTTTACCATTATTTATTGATGGCTCAGCAATCAACACATATCCTCCATGTCCCATCTTTCTTAGAAACTAAAATTACAAGAACCACACATGGACTCATGCTTTCTCTCACATACCCCTTATCTATAAGCTCACTTACTTTTTTTTTGGATTTCTTTAATCTCCTTGAGGTTGCATCTACATGCTAGACTATCTAGAATGCTAGCACCTGGAATGAAGTCAATTTGGTGCTCAATCCCATGAATTGGTGATAATCCTTTAGGCATTTCTTCAGGAAACAAATCTTCATATTCCTGCAAAAGCTCAAAAACGACACTAGGCAATTTCTTATTAAGATCATTAGAAATAATCAAAACTTCCTTGTATATGAGTACAAGTAAGCGCTGCCTCAAGGTTAGTGTTTTCCTCACATCACTTGGATTTGCATTCATTTTTCTTTCTCCCTCATCTCCCTTGTTTTCTCTCACTTTGTGTTTCCCATTGCACTCACTTTTACCACTCATCTCACCTTTTTCTTTTTTCTCTCTTTCTTGCTTCCTACCCAAATTTTCCCCATATGAAGATTCAATCTCTTCATATTGTTGTTTTATTCTCATTTGATCATCAAAATTTGTCTTGGGAGTTAATGGTCCAAGATTGAACTTTTGTCCTTCCATAGTCAAGGAATATCGATTCTTGAACCCATCATAAATCACATGCCTATCATATTGCCAAGGTCTTCCTAATAAAACATGACCAGCATGCATGGGAACCACATCACAAAGCACCTCATCCTTATAACTCCCAATGGAAAAGGAAATTAGCAATTGCTTATTTACTTTCATAATACCACTATCATTCAGCCATTGCAATTTGTAAGGCCTTGTATGTTTGTTAGTTGGTAATTTCAGTTTCTCCACAAGCAAGGTACTAGCAACATTAGTACAACTTCCACTATCAACAATCATGTTACATAATTTATTAGCAATTAAGCAATGAATGTGGACCAAATTCTCACGTTGCTCTCCATGTTCTTCATATTTACACTGCAAATTAAGTATGCATTGCACTACTAACACATCACCCTTAGCATATTCAACATCACTTGCATCTTCTAAAGGTGGCGTGTCATCATTTTCATTTTCACTTACAAATTTAACAGCCCCATCCCTCATGATTATTACCCTTTTATTAGGACATTCATGTGCCATATGACCATGTCCTAGGCACTTAAAATATTTAATTCGTCTAGTTTGATTCTCACCTTTACCCTTGCTACCTATTTTTATTTTTATTTTTAGTTTCTTCTATTTTAGGATTAACAATGGGTTTATCATCCTTTTTACTCCAATTTGATCTCCAAGAAGAGGAAGATACTAAAAAAGGTTTAGAATCATACCTTGTGCATTTTCCTTTGAGTTGTCTTTCAATTTTCATAGACATATTTAACATGTCCTCCATCTCCACATAATATTGTAAACTCTAAATGATCAGCAATTTGTTTAGTCCACTCAAAAATCATGCCATAGTAGCCTCACGATCCTTCTCCATATTAGCCCTTATCATGGCCATTTCCATCTCTTTATGGTACTTCTCTACACTTATAGAGTCTTATGTCAAAGTTTATAGCCTTTGATGCAATTCTCTATAGTAATAACTTGGGACAAATCTCTTTCTCGTGATTTGCTTCATCTCCCTCCATGTCTCTATGGGTTTTTCATCATTTCTACGTCTTTCCTTGCAAATTTGATCCCACCAAACAATAGCATAATCACAAAATTCAACAATAGCAAGTTTTACCTTTTTCCTTAGGAATAATTGTGACATTCAAAGATCAGCTCCACTTTCGCTCCCATTCCAAGTAAATATCTAGATTATTCCTTCCTCGAAATGGATGAATTTTCATCTTAATGCTGCCAATATTGTGATCTACATCATCAACAAGTACCCTTCTAGCTTGCCTCCTAGGATTCATGTTTTGACCTACCAAAGTAATTTGATCATCATCCATATCATCCTTACCATCATAATCTCCTTGACCAAAGGCTGGTTGTCTTTGTTGAATTGGTTCACCATGCAAATTTTGAGAACATCATCATGCCTTTCAAGGTGATCATTGATTTCTCCCATCATGTTAAACATTCTCTCAAACTATTATTGCATAGCTTGTATCATTGGATCATTTGAGGAAGAACTTATTTCTTTTTCTTTGTTAGACATCTTTAAAACCTAAAAGACAAGTTAGAATAGCCTCACACACTCCCTTATGTGTTTCACTCAAATAATGAATCACACCACTTGTGTTTTACACAAAAATTTGGCTTTTCTTGATACTAGTCTTACCACTCTTACCTTTTACCTCTCTTGCTTTAGCTTTGGGTTCATAAATGAACTAATCACCTAAACAAACCAAATTAGATTATGGCAATTCAATGGATTGAAAAGGGATGGACTAGATCAATATTTTAGGTAAGGCCAAATTTAAAGTAGCTAAACACAAGAAGACAAACTTGAGGGCTGAAATTTAGGTCCCCTAGCCTCAAAATAATTTTGAAACTTTAAGAACTAGAATTCCACACTTTTACAATTCTGATTTTTTTTAAAAAAAATTGTTTCTTTTTTTTTATGATATTAACAAAAGTACAAAAATTTTAAGATTAACACAAGAAAGTAATAATAAGAGAAGGGACAACAAAACTTGTTGTGTCAACACAAAGAGGTATGAACTTAAATCAAAGAATACTTAATAGGATAAAATTAAAATAAGAAGATTCAGCGCAAACAAAGAAAAATAAGACGAAGATGATAAACTTGAAAAAAATGCAAAGATAAGCAAACATCAACTTGAGCCTTGCTCTGATACCAAATGATAGGAAATCATCATCTTAGCAATCATATACCCCAATAACTATTAAGTTATGTTACATATGGAATGCAAGAAAACACCCTCCAATCAAGATGATTCCAAAACCCAAGGACCTCCACAAGTGAAGTTAGTGAAAAACTAGTTCAAATTTTATTATTTACCAATGAAACTAGTACTTGAATTCAACCCACAACGCCACAAAACCAAATATGATTTGATAAGTTAAAAATTAAACACAAGATTTTTTCGGTCAGAGAACGCCACAAACTGAATTAGTTTGATAAGTTCAAAGTTCATGAAAGAACTTAAGCAAAAACACTCACAAAGTGCAAATTCAGATTATCATTCATTAATAGTTTTTTTTTTACAAATGAATTTGGCTTTGACATTTATAGCCAAAGCATGGTAGAAGAAACCTAAATGGCTGTTATTATAGCTCCCCACGTTCTCCCCTTTAATCCCCACTAACTTTCATTGAAAAGAGTTATTATACATTAAATGCACTCATTTGTAACTCCTAAATGACAATTAATCACACCCCAAACTAAATGCACTCATTAAAACACATTAAAACTCACATTTAACAAGAATATGGTCGAGTTGTTGAGATAAGCTCCGGTACAGTAGCTGCAGCTGCCACTACAGCAGCAGCCACAACAACAGTTGCCGACTCAAAAGTATGACAAGCTAATGAAGTTTGGAGCCACAAATTTTGTCAGCACTACAGACTCAGTTGTAGCAGAGCAGTGGAAGGACAGGGTCCATCATAATTAAGAAAGCTAAAAAACCAAATAAAGGCTAGATTACGATCGTGTGGCAGATTGGCCATGCCAATTTGCCCCAACCGCGGGCCTGTGGTGAATTGGCTTGTCCAATTTGCCACAAGCATGTCCTGTTGCAAAATTGGCATTCCAATTTGCCACAGGCATGGCTTGTGGCAAATCAGGTATGCCGATTCAGCAAAATTTGGGTCGAGCCCACTTTTCTTAGGATCTAGACCATTTTGTGGCTCTTAAATTTGTTCCAAATTGGTTTAAACCTTTAGGCTTGATCTAACTTCCTTATAATCTTGGCCGGACTGGATTAGGTAAAAAATTTAGGGTCTACAAATTGTCTCCTGCTTGAACAATCTAGAATTTATTCAGAGAGTGAAAAGCAACATGATTTTGAACTGATCTTTGGTAAGAATAGGTTCTAGACCCGAGGTTGATTGGGTTATGGACTTGAGACTGGATTGGGTTCTGGATCTGAGGCTGTATTTGGATTCTCGACCCGAGACTGGATTTTGGGTTCTCGACCCAAGAGTGAATTGGGTTTTGGACCAAAGATGTGATTTGAGTTCTTGACCCAAAATTAAATTTGGGTTCTTGACCCAAGGCTGGATTTGTTGGGTTACCCAAGACTAGATTTTGGGTTCTTGACCCATGACTGGATTTTGAGTTCTTGACCCAAAACTAGAATTGGGTTCTCGACCGGCTACTGGATTTGGTTTGAGTTCTCCACCTTAGATTGGATTTTGGATTCTCTACCCCAGACTGGATTTGGGTTCTCGACCCAAGATTGAATTTGGGTTCTCAACCCAAGATTGGATTTGATTTAGGTACTCGATCCAAGATTGGATTTTGGGTTCTCGACCTAACACTAAATTTTAGGTTCTTGACCCGAAACTAGATTCAGGTTCTAGATCCGAAACTAGATTTTATGGTCTCGACCCGAGACTGAAATGGATTTTGGAGTCGCCACTGTGAGGGAGAATTTTTGCCCCCACTCCTACGTAGAATGGTTCTTGCGACTTCGGTACTGTAAGGCTCAGGGCTTTAGAGAACACGAGCCTAAACCCGGAGAAAATGGTGTTGTCATCGGGACTGGCCAAAAAAATAGAAAAGGATAGATGACTCGATTCTTAAAGAATCCCTAACCCCCTATTGGGTTTGAAAAGTTGGATACATATGGGGAAGGTGAGAAATGACCCAGCACCCCCATAATGCCCGGTTCATTGGAACCAACCTCCTTTTTAGGTTTAAATATTATTGAATTTTTAACTTATTAAAATATCATCCATACTACATACAATCATAAAAAATAAGTAATCACTTTATTAAAATTCCAACAAGTTTAAACAAAAAAATGGGCACCCATACTAGATGGAGATATGCCCTTATAATGTCCAACATCCAAAACTAAATAAAATAGGGCACCCACCATTTGGTGGAAACGTGCCCTTTACATTAATCTAAAATTTAAAATAAATCAACTTAATTGAAACTTAATTAATGAGGTACCTACAATGTGAAAACATGCCTCTTACATAATGAAACTAAAATACTCAACATCAAAATAGTTAATGAAATGAATTAAACCATTCATAACATTTAAAATAATTAATAACAAATCATCAAAACAAAAAGAACATTGATAAATCACTCATCATATGTATATAATAAATTAAATAACCAAAATTAGGGTTTTGAAGTTAGTGTTTGGGAAATTCGGTTTTAGTATTTGGAACTAGGGTTTTGGTATTTGGATTAAGCTTTAAACAAATTAGTTTTAAATTATGTCTACTGGATTAGGGTTAGGAAATTTTTGAATAGAGTTTTGGCATTTGGAACTAGGTTTAAGTGAATTGGGGTTTAAGTAAATTTGGGTTTGGGTAAATTTAGACTTTTAGAATTAGGGTTTTAGTTTTACTGGATTTTAGGGTTTTGGCTATTTAAAAAACTGATTTAGGGTTTTGCAAATTGGAGGAATAGATTATGGTTTTGGAAAAGGTTTAGCTACTAGATATATTTAAACAAACAAATGTATAATGATAAATATATTTGGGCTTGTCTAAGCTACTAGAGGTACTTTGGATGAAGAACAAATATGATTAACGTTTAAACAAAAATCACCAAAGCTTCTTGAATTTGAGTTTAAATGAATTAAACTTAGGGAATTTACCTTTGCTTGTTGATTCCACCAAAAATTAAATGTTGATCCAGACTCTTGCTTACACCAATTTAGAATTCTTGGCTGAACAGAAACAAGACAATAACCACTGCCTTGTTTTATGAATTTGATAGTCTTCTCTCTTTTTGTTTGCTGATTATTCTTCTTTTGTTTTCAATATTTTTTACTTCATCCCCCTGTGTGTTAATTTGGCTCGTTATTTATAGGCAAACACTGACCCAAAACCCTAGACCTATTCCATGTTTAAAATAGAGTCCATCTTAATTAAGGAAAGCTAAAAAATCAAATAAAGGGTGGATTACGGGCGTGTGGTGGATTAGCCATGCCAATTCACCCCAGCCGCAGGCCTGTGGAGAATTGGCATGGCCAATTTCGCCACAGGCAAGCCCTATGCCGAATTGGCCATGCTAATTCATCATAGGCATGGACCTGCGGCAAATTTGGCATGCCAATTCACCACAGGCATGGGCCTGTGGCAAATTTGGCATGCCAATTCATCATAAGCACAAGCCTATGGTGAATCGGGCATGCCAATTTGATAAAATTTAGGCTAGGCCAACATGTATTGGGATTTGAACCATTTTTTGGCTCTTAAAAATTATTTTGGACTAGTTTAAACCTTTAGGCTTGATCTAACTTTCTTTTAATTAGGGACGGACTGGATTAGGTCTAAAATTTAGTGTCTACACGGGGGATGCATATGAATGGTGGAAGACAGTTCCTTATGGTACATTTGATCCACTAGTTTTGACTTATGTCGATTTTCTATGGGAATTCAAGTATACTCCCAGGGAGTATAAGGATGCCAAGAAGATAGAGTTTTTGAGTTTGTGATGCAAGAAAAGATCCCTTGAAGCTAGCAAGTTGACCAATCACTAGGAGCAAGGCAAAGAGATATCGAGCTAGTATGGCTTTGCATATATTCAAGAAGAGATTTCCAAAGAGCTTCAAGAATTATCATTCAAGAAGAAGGAGATAGGGCTTGAAGAAGGCACACCAAAGCTGATTATGATGCTTAGTGTGGAAGCTAAAGGCTAGCTAAAGAAAGGTCCAACGTGCAAGAAAGGTCCATGGGGGTTCATATAAAGCCTTGGGAAGTAATTTAAGGCCCATGGACAGCCCAAATAGTGTGGGGCATTTCTTATGTTGAAGGGATTAGTTTGGTTGTTTCCATACTTTATATTTTCCTTATTGGATTAGGATTTTGTTTCCATACTTTATATTTTCCATAGTGGATTAGGATTTTGTTTCCATACTTTATGTTTTCCTTATGCAATTAGGAATGTTTAGTTTTCCAGATGCAATTAGGAATTTTGTAACCCTTATTTAAGGGCACTATTAGGCCGCATTTCAGACTTCAACAATTAATAAAAATTTTCGAATTCTTCTACAAGTTCTTGTGAATTTTCGTGAGAGAGAGATTAGAGTGGATTCTTTAATTCTTTTTTTGCATCAAGAATTAGGTTTACTTATCAACAAGATTTGTGGCATTTTCCTTCTTCTTATCAACTAAATCCTTCAATCATAGTGAGTTCGCGTCTCTTTATAGGCGTTGGGTTCCTTAGGAGGTGATTATCAAGTTTCAAGGAGTTCTTGACGCGGACCCTTAGCAACGATGGCAGCAAACCCAACGTATAACAATGGGCCATCTCCCCTTGCTTGCAAGTGGGCCATCATTCAAGTACTTGGCTTCCATTGCATGCTTCTAGGACCATGATATATTTAGGCCTTCCTTGCAGCTCCATCTCCATCTTCTTGAATGATAATTCTTGAAGCTCTTTGGAAATCTCTTCTTGAATATGCAAAGCCATACTAGCTTGATATCTCTTTGCCTTGCTCCTAGTGATTGGTCCACTTGCTAGCTTCAAGGGATACTTTCTTGCATCATTCTCCCCCTCTTCAAAAAGATTTGTCCTCAAATCTGCATCATCAAAAGGAGAAAGATCACTTACATTGAAAGTAGCACTAACATTATACGTACCTGGTAAGTCGATCTTGTAGGCATTGTCATTAATCTTCTCCAGCACTTGGAATGGGCCATCTCCCCTTGCTTGCAACTTGTTCTTCCTTTGGTTAGGAAACCTCTCTTTTCGAAAATGTACCCAAACCCAATCTCCTACTTGAAACTTCATCTCACGTCTCCCTCTATTTACAGAATCAGCATATCTCTTGTTCCTTTTCTCAATATTTGCCCTTGCTTTCTCATGCATCTCTTTCACCAATTTAGCTTTCTTCTCACCATCTAAACTAACAAGCTCATGAGAAGGTAAAGAAACAAGATCCAAAACTGTTAGTGGGTTAAAACCATAAACAAGCTCAAAAGGTGAATATCCTGTAGAAGAATGAATAGCACGATTATAAGCAAACTCAATAAATGGCAAACAATCTTCCCAAGAACTCAAATTTTTACCCACTAAAGCTCTCAACATGGTACCTAAAGTTTTGTTTACTACTTCTGTTTGTCCATCCGTTTGAGGATGACAAGTGGTGGAAAATAACAACTTGGTACCTAACTTTCCCCAAAGCACACGCCAAAAGTGAGATAAAAACTTGGTGTCTCTATCAGAAACTATGGATTTTGGTATCCCATGAATTCGAACCACCTCCCTAAAGAAGAGTTCGGCCACTAAACTAGCATCATCACTCTTATGACATGGGATAAAGTGTGCCATCTTACTAAACCTATCAACAACCACAAAATATGCTATCTCTCCCCCTCTTAGTCCTTGGTAATCCTAAAACAAAGTCCATACTAATGTCCATCCAAGGAGAACTAGGAACGGGTAATGGCATATACAAACCATGAGGCATAGACTTAGACTTAGCCTGCTTACAAGCCAAACAAGCCTTACAAAACCGAATTACATCCCTTTTCATATTCGGCCAATAAAAGTGTTCATTTAGCATGTCTAAAGTCTTATCAACTCCAAAATGCCCCATCAAACCCCCACAATGTGATTCTAATACTAGCAAATCTCTCATAGAACATCTAGGCATGCATAATTTCGAATCTTTAAACAAAAATCCATCATGTCTATAGAAAGAATTAAAAGCACCATGCTCACAAGCATCATAAACATTGCCAAAATCAGAATCACCAATATATAAGTCCTTTATACATTCAAATCCAAGCAATTTAGTACTCAAAACATTAAGTAAAGCGTACCTCCTTGAAAGTGCATCTGCCACTACATTGTCTTTACCTTGCTTGTATTTGATCACATAAGGAAACTTCTCAATCTTCATAACCCATTTTGCATGTCTTTTATTCAACTTGCCTTGCCCTCTCAAATGCTTCAATGATTCATGGTCTGAATGGATCACGAATTCCTTGGGCAGCAAATAATGCTCCCATACTTCCAATGCTCTCACCAAAGCATATAGCTCCTTGTCATAAGTTGAATAATTCAGCTTTGCTCCATTAAGCTTTTCACTAAAGTATGCAATGGGCTTCTTCTCTTGCATCAAAACAGCTCCAATACCTACACCAGAAGCATCACATTCAATTTCAAAAGTAGAATCAAAGTTAGGTAAAGCTAAAATGGGTGTAGTAGAAAGCTTCTCTTTTAAAGCATCAAATGCTTCTTGTTGCTCCTTGCCCAAAACGAATCCCACTTCTTTCTTGATTATGCTAGTCAAGGGGGCTGCCAATGTAGAGAAATTAGGGACAAATCTCCTATAGAAGCTTGCCAATCCGTGAAAACTCCTCACTTCTGTCACACTTGAAGGATTCGGCCACTCTTGGATAGCTTTCACCTTCTCTTGATCAACTTCAATTCCCTGCATACTTACAACAAAACCAAGAAAAACAACCCTATCTAGACAAAAAGAACACTTCTTAAGCTTAGCATAAAGGTTTTGCTCCCTAAGGATTTCAAGCATTTTCCTAACATGTTCAACATGTTCTTCCTCAGTTTTGCTATAAATCAGAATATCATCAAAGTAAACTACCACAAACTTACCTAAATAAGCTCTCAAAACATGGTTCATTAATCTCATGAAAGTACTAGGTGCATTAGATAAACCAAAAGGCATAACTAACCATTCATACAAACCATATTTCGTTTTGAAGGCAGTCTTCCATTCATCTCCAGGCTTTATACGAATTTGATGATAACCACTCATAAGATCAATCTTTGTGAAATATTTTGCCCCATGCAATTCGTCCAACATATCATCAAGTCTAGGAATGGGATGTCTATACTTCACAGTAATCTTGTTCACAGCCCTACAATCAACACACATCCTCCAAGAACCATCTTTCTTGGGTACTAATAAGACTGGAACGACACAAGGACTAAGGCTTTCGCGAACCAAGCCTTTCTCCAAAAGCTCTTCAACTTGTCTTTGCATCTCTTTTGTCTCCATAGGATTGCTCCTATATGCTGGCCGGTTTGGAATTGTAGAACTGGGTATGAAGTCAATTTGATGTTCAATCCCTCTTAATGGCAGCAAACCACTAGGAAGGTCTTCAGGAAACACATCCTCAAAATCCTGCAACAAAGACACAAAACTAGAAGGTAAAGAACCAAGAGATTCTTCACTGTCAGCAAGTAACGATTCTTTATACATAATAATGAGTACAGGCTGCCCTATATCTATCTCTCTTGCTCTTGCATAAAAAGTATCTTTTGCTTTTTCTCCTTGCTTATTTTCTCTCACCAATGGGCCATTTATTTGTTTGCTTACTTTCTTTTGACTCTCGGCCTCTTTTCCCTTTCTGCACTCATTCACTTTATTATTTTCTCTTTCCCTACCCTTAGAATTACCCTTGGGTGTTAAAGAAACATCATTGGCTGATTTTGAACCCCCTTGGTTCTTGCTGGCTGAAACTTCTTTCTCCCTCTCTAGCATCCTCTTTTGATCTTCATACACCTCTTGAGGTGATAATGGTGCTAGAACATCCTTCTTTCCTTCATAAGTAAAGGTATACTTATTAGAAAAGCCATCATGTTGTGCCCTTCTATCATGCTGCCATGGTCTTCCTAATAGCAAATGTCCAGCTTGCATTGGCACTACATCACACAAAACCTCATCTTTATACCACCCAATGGAGAATGGTACCTTGACTTGCTTCAACACTTTTACTTCCCCAGCTTCATTGAACCATTGCAACTTGTAAGGATTGGGATGTTTAAAACAAGTTAACCCCAATTTATCCACCATTGTAGTACTAGCAGCATTGGTACAACTTCCACCATCAATGATAAGTGTACAAACCTTACCATTCACCAAACACCTAGAGTGGAAAAGATTCTCCCTTTGATCCAAGCCTTCTTCCTTGACTTGAATATTCAAGGCTCTTCTAGTAACAAGCATCTCTCCATGTTCAGCATTCAAGACTTGATTCTCCCAAGCCTCTTTATCATATTCGGCCCTATCACCATATTCGGCCTCCTCTTCTTCTTCATGTTCGGATTCTGATTCATTTTCCCCTTCATGGGTAGCAATCATCACCCTCTTATTCGGACATTGAGAGGCAATGTGTCCACTTCCCAAACACTTGTAGCATTTAATTTCCCTACTTGGAGTAGGTCTAGAAGGTGTTTCCTTGGCTGTTTTTGCATCCCCATCATTCGGCTTCTTGAAATTAGGTTTGTAGGAAGAATTCTTTTGGAAAGAACCCTTGTAATCCCCTTTATAGGAACCTCCACTCGAACTTGAACCCTTGAAGTTTGAAAAATTTCCACTAGCTTTAGAGTAGCCAGTTTTCGAAATAGCTTTATTCTTCAATCTTCTCTCTATCTTCATGGCCTTTTGAACTAACTCTTCCATTGTGTTGAATTCATACATCTCCAATTCATTGGCTATGTTCAAATTCAATCCCCCAAGAAATCGTGACATCTTCTTGTCTTCATCTTCATCAATATTTGCCCTAGCCATGATCATCTCCATCTCTTTGTGGTACTCTTCCACACTTCTTCCACCTTGAACTAGTCTTGCTAGTTGATTGTACAAATCCCGAATGTAGTGAGATGGTACAAATCGGCTTCTCATTAGTTCTTTCAAGGTTGACCATTCAGGAATAGGCCTCATACCTTTTCCTCTTCTATTAGCTTTCAATTGATCCCACCAAAAGGTAGCATACCCTTTGAACTCTACAACTGCCAAAACTGATTTCTTCTCTTCGGTGTAGTTATGGCATTCAAAAATCTGCTCAACTTTTCTCTCCCATTCTATGAACTCTTCTGCATTGTTCTTCCCTTCAAAGGAAGGAATCTTCATCTTGATGGAAGTAAGGTCACCATCAGTGGTAGGTTGATTTCCACCTTCATCTTCATCTTCTACCCTTTCGGCTGCTTCTAGGGCTTCAAGATTTCCTTGCCCTTCTCTCCTAAGCACTCTTCTAGCTCGCATTATGGGATTTGGATGTGCGGCTGGCTGCCCTTGTTGCATTTGTTGTACTTGCCATGCTGCATTCTCTTGCAATCTAGTATCTATCATCTCCATTCGACCAAGCATTGCTGCCAAAGTCTCATTAAGCCTAGCCAAGCTTTCGGCCATAGCTCCTTCTTTGCTAGTCTCTTCTCCTTTTCCAGCCATGTTAACAAACAAACAAACTCAAAGAAACAAGATTAGTAATAATCAAAATTCACTCAAGTGTTTAGAATTACCTCACTTTTCTTGTCTTCCTTGATTGCACTTTGAAACCAAGCTCACCAACCAACAATTGTCAAGTCGTTCAAGAAACTAGAACCTAAATCCTAGAACTAGATAGAAAACAAGACAAGTATTCTGAGGCAATGCAAGGTAATTTGCACTACATGATATAGAACCAAGTATCGACACAAGCAAATGATACTTAGCAATGTAATGGAATTAAAAGCTAGATAAAGAAATCAGAAACAATGAAGCCAATAGGCAAGACAAATTTGGATATAATGAATCAAAAACAACCCACACTTGGCAAGCTGCTTTATGGACCTAATCAATTCTACCCAAAACGCTAGCTTCTAGACTCTAATTCCCACCTATAACACTCAAATAACATGAATATTAAGGGTCTGATTTTCAAATTCCAAAAGCCAAATAGCAAGAATACCAAACAATTTTTGTTGAGGTGATTTTGTACTCTTTTTTTTTCCTCTCACTATCCCCTTGATTCGGGACTTAATTTGCTCCCAAGAGCTTTTCAAAATCTGGACTTAATTCGCAACCCCAGATTCACTCAAAATCAAATCAAAATCAAACTTGAACAAAAACTCTAGCTTTTGTTTTCTTTCAAGAACCCTTATCTTGGTTTCGAATCCAATTCAGATGCAAGGCTTAGGTTTCAAAATTCAATCAGACTCCTTTTCCTAGGTTTCGAATTACTCTTTGAACAATCTTTAGACTTTTTGAATTTTGATATATGACTCTTTTTTTGAAAATTAAAGACTAGACTCTCTAAGAAAACTAAATCGCAGAAATTTAAAAGACCTAAATTAACAAACCCAAGAAAGACAAAGTAGATAAAAATTACCTTGTAGCAAGGCTCTGATACCAAATGACGCGGACCCTCAGCAACGATGGCAGCAAACCCAACGTATAACAATGATAGAGAACTCCTTGAAACTTGATAATCACCTCCTAAGGAACCCAACGCCTATAAAGAGATGCGAACTCACTATGATTGAAGGATTTAGTTGGTAAGAAGAAGGAAAACGCCACAACTCTTGTTGATAAGTAAACCTAATTCTTGATGCAAAGAAAGAATTAAAGAATCCACTCTAATCTCTCTCACACGAAAATTCACAAGAAGAACTTGTAGAAGAATTCGAAAATTTTTTATTAATTGTTGTATGTCAAATTTGGCCTAATAGTGCCCTTAAATAAGGGTTACAAAATTCTTAATTGAATATGGAAAATTAAGACTAAAACATTCCTAATTGCATAAGGAAAAACATTCCAAATTGCATAAGGAAAACATTCCTAATTGCATAAGGAAAACATTCCTAATTGCATAAGGAAAAACATTCCTAATTGCATAAGGAAAACATAAAGTAATCCTAATCCAATAAGGAAAATATAAAGTAATCCTAATCCAATAAGGAAAATATAAAGTAATCCTAATCCACTAAGGAAAATATAAAGTATGGAAACAACCAAACTAATCCCTTCAATATAAGAAACGCCCCACACTATTTGGGCTGTCCATGGGCCTTAAATTACTTCCCAAGGCTTTATATGAACCCCCATGGACCTTTCTTTAGCTAGCCTTTAGCTTCCACACTAAGCATCATAATCAGCTTTGGTGTGCCTTCTTTAAGCTCTATCTCCATCTTCTTAAATGATAATTCTTGAAGCTCTTTGGAAATCTCTTCTTGAATATGCAAAGCCATACTAGCTTGATATCTCTTTGCCTTGCTCCTAGTGATTGGTCCACTTGCTAGCTTCAAGGGATCCTTTCTTGCATCAGTTCTCTACCATTGTTATACGTTGGGTTTGTTGCCATCGTTGCTAAGGGTCCGCGTCATTTGGTATCAGAGCCTTGCTACACGGTAATTTTTATCTACTTTGTCTTTCTAGGGTTTGTTAATTTAGGTCTTTTAAATTTCTGCATTTTAGGGTTCTTAGAGAGTCTAGTCTCTAATTTTTGAAAAAGAGTCATATATCAATTCTAATCAAGGCCGAATTGAAGGAGGGTATTCTTAGGGTGAAAATGAAACCTAGGAAAGGATTCTTGGAGAATTTCGAAACCAAGAATTAGGGTTCTTGAAAGAAAGCAAAAGCTAGAGTTTGTGTTCAAGTTTGATTTCGATTTGGTCTTGAGTGAATCTGGGGTTGCGAATTAAGTCCAGATTTTGAAAAGTCCTTGGGAGTAAATTAAGTCCCGAATCAAGGGGATGGTGAGAGGAAGAAAAAAAAAAAAAGAGTACAAAACCACCTCAACAAAAATTGTTTGATATTCTTGCTATTTGGGTGCTAAGGATCAGATCTAGGTGGGTGAGAAGTAATAAATTTTTGGGCGAAAAATTTTACCTTTTGAGGGGCTTTTGGAATTCGAAAATCAGACCTTAATATTCATGTTATTTGAGTGTTATAGGTGGGAATTAGAGTCTAGAAGCTAGCGTTTTGGGTAGAATTGATTAGGTCCATAAAGCAGCTTGCCAAGTGTGGGTTGTTTTTGATTTATTATATCCAAATTTCTCTTGTTTATTGTCTTCATTTTTTCTGATTTCTTTATCTAGCTTTTAATTCCATTACATTGCTAAGTATCATTTGCTTGTGTCGATACTTGGTTTTATATCGTGCAGTGCAAATTACCTTGCATTGCCTCCGGATACTTGTCTTGTTTTCTATCTAGTTCTAGGATTTAGGTTCTAGTTTCTTGAACAACTTGACAATTGTTGGTTGGTGAGCTTGGTTCTGAAGTGCAATCAAGGAAGACAAGAAAAGTGAGGTAATTCTAAACACTTGAGTGAATTTCGATTATTACTAATCTTGTTTCTTTGAGTTTGTTTGTTTGTTAACATGGCTGGAAAAGGAGAAGAGACTAGCAAAGAAGGAGCTATAGCCGAAAGCTTGGCTAGGCTTAATGAGACTTTGGCAGCAATGCTTGGTCGAATGGAGATGATGGATACTAGATTGCAAGAGAATGCAGCACGACAAGCACAACAAATTCAGCAAGTGCAACAAGGGCAGCCAGCCGCATATCCAAATCCCATTATGCGAGCTAGAAGAGTGTTTAGGAGAGAAGGGCAAGGAAATCTTGAAGCCCTAGAAGCAGCTGAATGGGTAGAAGATGAAGATGAAGGTGGAAATCAACTTGCCACTGATGGTGACCTTACTTTCATCAAGATAAGATTCCTTCCTTTGAAGGGAAGAACAATGCAGAAGAGTTCATAGAATGGGAGAGGAAAGCTGAGCATATTTTCAAATGCCATAACTACACCGAAGAGAAGAAATCAGTTTTGGCAGCCGTAGAGTTCAAGGGGTATGCTACCTTTTGGTGGGATCAATTGAAAGCTAATAGAAGAGGAAAAGGTATGAGGCCTATTCTTGAATGGTTAACCTTGAAAGAACTAATGAGAAGCCGATTTGTACCATCTCACTACATTCAGGATTTGTACAATCGACTAGCAAGACTAGTTCAAGGTGGAAGAAGTGTGGAAGAGTACCACAAAGAGATGGAGATGATCATGGCTAGGGCAAATATTGATGAAGATGAAGACAAGAAGATGTTCCGATTTCTTGGGGGATTGAATTTGAACATAGCCAATGAATTGGAGATGTATGAATTCAACACAATGGAAGAGTTAGTTCAAAAGGCCATGAAGATAGAGAGAAGGTTGAAGAATAAAGCTATTTCGAACACTGGCCACTCTAAAGCTAGTGGAAAATTTTCAAACTTCAAGGGTTCAAGTTCGAGTGGAGGTTCCTACAAAGGGGATTACAAGGGTTCTTTCCAAAAGAATTCTTCCTACAATCGTAATTTCAAGAAGCTGAATGATGGGAATGCAAAAACAGCCAAGGAAACACCTTCTAGACCTACTCCAAGTAGGGAAATTAAATGCTACAAGTGTTTGGGAAGTGGACACATTGCCTCTCAATGTCCGAATAAGAGGGTGATGATTGCAACCCATGAAGGGGAAATTGAATCAGAATCTGAACATGAAGAAGAAGAGGAGGCCGAATGTGGTGATAGGGCCGAATATGATGAAGAGGCTTGGGAGAATCAAGTCTTGAATGCTGAACATGGAGAGATGCTTGTTACTAGAAGAGCCTTGAATATTCAAGTCAAGGAAGAAGGCTTGGATCAAAGGGAGAATCTTTTCCTCTCTAGGTGTTTGGTGAATGGTAAGGTTTGTACACTTATCATTGATGGTGGAAGTTGTACCAATGCTGCTAGTACTACAATGGTGGATAAATTGGGGTTAGCTTGTTTTAAACATCCCAATCCTTACAAGTTGCAATGGTTCAATGACGCTGGGGAAGTAAAAGTGTTGAAGCAAGTCAAGGTACCATTCTCCATTGGGTGGTATAAAGATGAGGTTTTGTGTGATGTAGTGCCAATGCAAGCTGGACATTTGCTATTAGGAAGACCATGGCAGCATGATAGAAGGGCACAACATGATGGCTTTTCTAATAAGTATACCTTTACTTATGAAGGAAAGAAGGTTGTTCTAGCACCATTATCACCTCAAGAGGTGTATGAAGATCAAAAGAGGATGCTAGAGAGGGAGAAAGAAGTTTCGGCCAGCAAGAACCAAGGGGGTTCAAATTCGGCCAATGATGTTTCTTCAACACCCAAGGGTAATTCTAAGGGTAGGGAAAGAGAAAATAATAAAGTGAGTGAGTGCAAAAAGGGAAAAGAGGCCAAGAGTCAAAAGAAAGTAAGCAAACAAATAAATGGCCCATTAGTGAGAGAAAATAAGCAAGGAGAAAAAGCAAAACATACTTTTTATGCAAGAGCAAGAGAGATAGATGTAGGGCAGCCTGTACTCATTATTATGTATAAAGAATTGTTACTTGCTGATAGTGAAGAATCTCTTGATTCTTTACCTTCTAGTTTTGTGTCTTTGTTGTAGGATTTTAAGGATGTGTTTCCTGAAGACCTTCCTAGTGGTTTGCCGCCATTAAGAGGGATTGAACATCAAATTGATTTCATACCCGGTTCTACAATTCCAAACCGGCCAGCATATAGGAGCAATCCTATGGAGACAAAAGAGATGCAAAGACAAGTTGAAGAGCTTTTGGAGAAAGGCTTGGTTCACGAGAGTCTTAGTCCTTGTGCCGTTCCAGTCTTATTAGTACCCAAGAAAGATGGTTCTTGGAGGATGTGTGTTGATTGTAGGGCTGTGAACAAGATTACTGTGAAGTATAGACATTCCATTACTAGACTTAATGACATGTTGGGCGAATTGCATGGGGCAAAATATTTCACAAAGATTGATCTTATGAGTGGTTATCATCAAATTCGCATGAAGCCTGGAGATGAATGGAAGACTGCCTTCAAAATGAAATATGGTTTGTACGAATGGTTAGTTATGCCTTTTGGTTTATCTAATGCACCTAGTACTTTCATGAGATTAATGAACCATGTTTTGAGAGCTTATTTAGGTAAGTTTGTGGTAGTTTACTTTGATGATATTCTGATTTATAGCAAAACTGAGGAAGAATATGTTGAACATGTTAGGAAAGTGCTTGAAATCCTTAGGGAGCAAAACCTTTATGCTAAGCTTAAGAAGTGTTCTTTTTGTCTAGATAGGGTTGTTTTTCTTGGTTTTGTTGTAAGTATGCAGGGAATTGAAGTTGATCAAGAGAAGGTGAAAGCTATCCAAGAGTGGTCGAATCCTTCAAGTGTGACAGAAGTGAGGAGTTTTCACGGATTGGCAAGCTTCTTGATACGGAACCTCCAAGAATAAGCCTGAGAACTCCTTGATGTCGAACCCCCAAAACATTAACTTAAAAACCCCTAGTCGAATTCGGTACAACCTCCAAAGAATAAAGGCTAGATTTCAGATTTCTTTGAATTGATCAAAGATCCAAGATGTCGAAACAAACTAGTTCCTAAACCCCAGAATCGAAACACTCCACAAGAAAGTTGATCAAACTACTTGAATGTTTCTAAGCATGCATTCTACTCAAGAACACAAAGATAAAAGCAAATTCGGCTTTTAGGTTAATAATTTGTCAAAAACTAAAATTGATGTCTTACAACCCTAAATGAGATATAAATAGCTAAACTCTAATTAGGGTTATTAAGTAGCATTTGGCTTTCTAATCAAAGTTTAAGAAATAATAAAGTAAACAAAGTTCTAATTTAATACAAAACAAATAGGGCCCTTACTTTTTAAATAAGCATAACTAGTGGGCCTTAATACATATTAATTACAAGCCTCATTTGTGAATTTCAACTTGTAGCAAGTTGTAATTGACTTCCTTTGGTCTTGTCTCCAAGCTTGTAATTCCTTGCAAACCATAATTAGCCAAATTCACCAAATCTTGCAAATGGCAAATTAGTGCTTGCTGAATCTTTTTGGCTCGCGATCTAGTTATAGGACCTTGTGGCAAAATAATTGGATTGATGATCTCCTCAACTTGTTCCTCACATCCTAACTCTTGCTCATCCTTACGGTGTACTGGTTGTTCCACAATATTTCCCCTCTCCTCAAAAGGATTCGTCCTCGAATCAAAAGCATCACCTACATCAAAAGGACTTAAATCAGCAACATTAAACAAATCACTTACATTATACTCACCTGGCAAATCCACTTTATATGCATTGTCATTAATCCTTTCAAGTATCTGAAAAGGACCATCTCCTCGTGGGTTTAACTTGGACTTTCTTTGGTGTGGAAACCGTTCTTTGCGAAAATGAACCCAAACCCAATTACCAGGCTGAAAAATCATTGGCTTCCTTCTTTTATTCACTCGAGAAGCTACTTTAGCATTTTGCCTTTCAATCCTTTCCTTAACCTGTTTATGTAACTTCTTCACAAAATCTGCCTTTGAGCTAGCATCAACACTCACAAAATCATTAGATGGCGATGGCAAAATATCCAAAGGAGTAAGTGGATTAAAACCATAAACAATTTCAAATGGAGAACAATTAGTAGTGCTATGAACAGCCCTATTATAAGCAAACTCCACAAATGGTAAACAATCCTCCCACATCCTAATATTCTTTTCTATCACTGCCCTAAGCAAAGTAATCAATGTTCGATTCACAACCTCAGTTTGACCATCGGTTTGAGGATGGCAAGTAGTAGAAAACAACAACTTAGTCCCCAATTTTTCCCATAAAACACGCCAAAAATGACTCAAAAACTTAACATCTCTATCACTGACAATGCTTTTGGGTATGCCATGCAAATGAACAACCTCTTTAAAGAACAAATCAGCAATCAATTTAGCATCATCAGTTTTATGACATGGTATAAAATGAGCCATTTTACTAAATCTATCAACCACAACAAATATACTATCACGACCTCTCCTAGTTTTAGGTAATCCAAGCACAAAATCCATAGACAAATCAGTCCAAGGTCCATTAGGAACAGGTAATGGCATGTACAAACCATGCGGTTTCACCCTAGACTTAGCTTCTCTACATGTTATGCAATGCTCACAAACTTTATGCACATCATGTGATATGGAACCTCCAAGAATAAGCCTGAAAACCCCTTGATTTCAAACCCCCACAGCATTAACTTGAAAACCCCTAGTCGAATTCGGCACAACCTCCAAGGATTAGGTTAGATTTCAGATTACCTTGAATTGATCACAGTCCTAAGATTTCGAAACAAACTAGTTCCTAAACCCCAGAATCGAAACACTCCACAAGAAAGTTGATCAAACTACTTGAATGTTTCTAAGCATGCATTCTACTCAAGAACACAGATAAAAGCAAATTCGGCTTTTAGGTTAATAATTTGTCAAAACAAAAAAACTGATGTCTTACAACCCTAAATGAGATATAAATAGCTAAACCCTAATTAAGGTTATTAAGTAGCATTTGACTTTCTAATCAAATTTTAAGAAATAATAAAGTAAACAAAGTCCTAATTTAATACAAAACAAACAGGGCCCTTACTTTTTAAATAAGCATAACTAGTGGGCCTTAATTCATATTAATTACAAGCCTCATTCGTGAATTACAACTTGTAGCAATTTGTAATTGACTTCCGTTGGTCTTGTCTCCAAGCTTGTAATTCCTTGCAAACCATAGTTAGCCAAATTCACCAAATCTTGCAAATGGCAAATTAGTGCTTGCTGAATCTTTTTGGCTCGCGATCTAGTTATAGGACCTTGTGGCAGAATAATTGGATTGATGATCTCCTCAACTTGTTCCTCACGTCTTAACTCTTGCTCATCCTTGTGGTGTGCTGGTTGTTCCACAACATCATGTTTCATACCAGGCCAATAAAAATGTTCTATCAACACATCATAGGTCTTACTTACCCCAAAATAACCCATCAAACCTCCTCCATGTGCTTCCTTAACTAACAACTCTCTCATGGAACACTTAGGAATACACAATCTATTTCTCTTAAACAAGAAACCATCAAACAAATGAAAGTCTTTTGAAACAGCCACATCTCCACACGAATTATATATGTCACCAAAATCCACATCACTAACATATAATTCCTTAATATGCTCAAAACCCAATAATCTAGCACTAAGAGAATTAAGTAAAACATACCTTCGTGACACTACATTCTCTTTACTTCGCTTGTATTTAATCACATATGGAAATGTTTCTATGAATTCCACCCATTTGGCATGTCTACAATTCAGCTTATCTTGACCTTTCAAATGCTTTAAACTTTCATGATCAGTATGTATCACAAACTCTTTTGACCACAAATAATGCTGCCATGTATGCAAAGCTCGAAACAATGCATATAACTCCTTATCATATGTCGGATACTTCAAAGCTGCTCCACTTAGTTTTTCGTTAAAGTACATCAATGGCCTTTGATTCTATATCAAAACAGCTCCAATTCCTATGCCACTTGCATCACATTCAATCTCAAAAGTCTTATCAAAATTAGGCAAAGCAAGCAAGGGTGCATTACACAATTTATCCTTAAGTTCATTAAATGCATGTTCTTGTGCATCTCCCTAAACAAAACAGACATTTTTCTTAACTATCTCATTCAAAGGTGCAGCTATAGTACTGAAATTTCTAATGAATCTCCTATAGAAACCAGCAAGTCCATGAAAACTCCTCACCTCACTAGCATTCTTAGGTTTCGGCCAGTCCCTAATAGCCTTTACCTTTTCCTCATCAACCTCAATACCTTGACTAGACACCACAAAACCAAGAAAATGAACCTTATCCATGAAAAAACTACACTTCTTAAGGTTAGCATACAACTTCTCACGCCTAAGAATGTCTAACACAAGACGCACATGTATGACATGATCATCCAAACACTTAGAGTAAACAAGAATATCATCAAAGTAAACAACAACAAATTTACCCAAGTGCTCACGCAACACATGATTCATCAAACGCATGAATGTGCTAGGTGCATTAGTAAGACCAAACGGCATAACCAACCACTCATACAGCCCATATTTAGTCTTAAATGCTGTTTTCTACTCATCACCCACACTCATTCGAATTTGATAATAACCAGATTTCAAATCAATTTTCGTGAACAAACAAGAACCATGTAACTCATCAAGCATATCATCTAGTCTAGGAATAGGATGACGATACTTTACAGTGATTTTATTGATGGCTCTGCTATCCACGCACATCCTCCACGTCCCATCCTTCTTTGGCATAAGAATAACAGGAACCGAACAAGGACTCAAACTTTCCCTCACGTATCCCTTAACTAGCAATTCCTCCGCTTGCTTTTGTATCTCCTTTGTCTCGAAAG
This sequence comes from Garcia nutans, assembly GCA_947685225.1. NCBI lineage: Eukaryota > Viridiplantae > Streptophyta > Magnoliopsida > Malpighiales > Euphorbiaceae > Garcia > Garcia nutans. The sequence continues at coordinate 40,860,567 of CANTUV010000024.1, forward strand.
GATTAGCTCGATACGTTGGCCTATTGGGAATGGAAGCTCCGTGAATGAAATCAATTTGATGCTCTATGCCTCTGATTGGCGGCAATTCATCAGGCATTTCTTTGGGAAACAAATCAGCATATTCCTGCAAAAGATCAACAAACACACTAGGCAAAGATTGGTTAAAAACAGTAGTATCTAAACGAGCCTCTTTGCACAAAAGCACAAACATAGGCTGATTGGTGTAAAAAGCATGTTTAACCTCACTTGCACTAGCTAACAAACTCACATTCTTCTCTCCTTCTCTATTTTTCTCAAACTGAATTTGTTTTGATTTTTCTTTTCTCTCTTTCTTTTCATTTGCAATCTGATTTTTTTCACTCATTTTTTTTGTCACTCTCTCTTTCTTTCTTTTCAAATTCAAGTCTAATTCTTTCCATTTTACATTGATCTTCATACACTTCTTTTGAAGAGAGTGGGGTCAGAATTGTCTTTCGTCCATCCTTAGTGAATGAATACCGATTGAGGTATCCATCATGCATAGCTCGCCTATCAAACTGCCATGGACGTCCAAGTAAAATCTCTCCAGCATGCATTGGCACCATATCACACAACACCTCATCATGATATTTACCAATGGAAAAAGAAATATTAGATTGTCGATTTACCTTAACCTCTCCACATTCATTCAGCCACTGAAGTTTGTAAGGTCGGGGGTGAGGTTTTGTAGGCAGCCCCAATCGATCAACCAAGAGTGTACTTACCACATTGGTACAGCTTCCACCATCCACAATCACAATACAAGCCTTGCCTTGAACGTGACACCTTGTATGGAACAAGTTGTCTCGTTGTTCTTCATGGTTTTCCTCCTTCAATTGCTTGTTAAGAGCACGCCTAGCAACCAGTAAGTCTCCCTTTATTGGTTCTTCAATGCTCCCATCACTACAACATTCCAAGTCTTGCTTTTCTCCATCTTCACTCTCATCGTCACCTTCTTCTTCATCAGTCACTATCTCACCATTTCTTACAGTCATAACTCTCTTGTTTGGACATTCTTTGCTAATATGTCCCATATCTTGGCACTTCCAACACTTAATATCTCGATTTTGCAGCTTAGGCTCTTCAAATTTGGATTTGTCTTTAGAACTTGTTTCGGCCTTTGCTTTCCCACTATCTTGACCAGCCTTGTTTCTTTCCTTGTAATCACGACTTCCTTCCTATTCCAAGGAGAAATAGAATTAGAAACAGGTTTCGAATGATATCTTGATGGTCGTCTTCCTTGGAGTTGTTTTTCCACCTTGACGGCAATATGCACCATCTCTTCTAACTCCACATAAGGCTGCAAATCAACCTGATCAACAATGTCCGAATTCAAACAAGACAAGAAACGTGCCATAGTAGTCTCCATGTCTTCATCTACATTAGCTCTAGTCATTAACATTTCCATTTCTTTGTAGTAGTCATCAACACTTTTACTACCTTGTTTAAGAACCTGAAGTCTTTGTATAATTTCCCTATGGAAATGTCTAGGCACAAACCTCTTCCTCATGACCGATTTAAGATCAGCCCAAGTCTCAATTGGATACTCCAAATTCCTTCTTCTACTAGTCACTAACTGATCCCACCAAGCTATAGCATAATCTGTAAATTGAGTAACAATAAGCTTGACCTTCTTTTCCTCAGTACATCGATGGCAATCAAATATGAGATCAACCTGCTTTTCCCATTGCAAATAAGCTTCTGGATCTGATTTACCACGAAAATTAGGAATTTTCAGCTTGATGCTTCCCAAGCTCCTTGATGCGGCCGGCTAAGAGTCACGGCTGGGCCAAGCACTTCCCAGGAGGGCAACCATTCTAGTACTGACCCTGCACCAGCACGCTGAGAGTCATGGCTGGGCCAAGCACTTCCCAGAAAGGTCACCCATGCTGGTACTGACCCTGCACCAGCACGATTAACCGAAAGAACGTTAACCATTTCTACCAAAAGCTTAAGCTGTCAGCAGAGGCGCACCCATTTCCTTTATTTGGATCAAACATGGGCTCACCAGTCTCTTTCGACTTTGTATGCCACCTTTATCAAACCTGATCCACAACCCTCCAAACCCTCAGACATATCATTCCCTCCCTCTTTAAGGAAGTTCGTCCTCGAACTTGGAGCAGTGGGACCAGACCCGATAATAGGCTCTGATACCAAATGATGCGGCCAGGCCAAGCACTTCCCAGGAGGGCACCCATTCTGGTACTGACCCTGCACCAGCACGCTGAGAGTCACGGCTGGGCCAAGCACTTCCCAGAAAGGTCACCCATCCTGGTACTGACCCTGCACCAGCACGCTTAACCGGAAGAATGCTAACCATTTCTACCAAAAGCTTAAGCTGTTAGCAGAGGCGCACCCATTTCCTTTATTTGGATCACACATGGGCCCACCAGTCTCTTTCGACTTTGTGTGCCACCTTTATCGAACCTGATCCACAACCCTCCAAACCCTCGGACATATCACTCCTATCAACGACTTCATCATCACCATGATTTCTACCATAGAAAGCATTATTATTCATCCTTCCTCTACCTCAACCAGTACCACGGCCTCCTCTACCTCCACCTCTATGTAGAGCTCCTCCAACTAGACTTGCATTATCATCCTCAAGCTCATTTTCATCTTCCAAATGTTCAGGCTGTTGCATTTGATTTTTGCCACCTCTTTGCCTCTCATTACGCTCCGATGTGGCTCTTTCAACATTTTGCAACCTCAAATCCATGCGCTCCAATGTTTCTATTATGTTCTCCATAACACGATATAAACGTGTAAATTCAGCTTGCTACGCCTCACGCAATCGAGCTGGATCAATTTGAACACCCCTGTCACTGTCATCTCGGCCAGACATTTTTTTGGCAATAAAAGGTTAGAACAAAACAAATAAAAGGCCTCACAACACTCCCTCGCGTGTTTACACTCAATAGATGGGGTTGGTCACTCGTGTTCCACTCAATATAATGTATTCACTCACGGCTTAGCTCACACCTCTCAAGCTAATTTCTTTTATGTTCTTAGGTGAATCACACTTTATGAAACAAATCAAATAGCCTTCCGTGTGCAGTATCCCAAGTCTGAAATTTTGAATGAATCACTAATGCAATTCGAATCAAAACAGCCCCTCAATGGTGAAAATTTTGTGACCAGAAATTATATTGATTTTGACCTATCCAGATTTGACCCTTATCACCTAAATGACAAGGAGAATGAAAAATTTTTGTTGAAGTGGTTTTGTACTCTTTTTTTTTTTTTTGCTCCCTCTCGCTATCTCTCTTGATGGGGCGACCTTAGTTCACACCACACAAAAATTTTACCCAATTAGGTAACAAGAACAAGATCGAATTTAGAGCACTTTGTTTGAAACTCGAAATTGAATCACAATGAATAATCAAGAACAAGATTCGAATTTAGCACACTTTGTTGAATTTCGAATTTCAAATCAGAATGATGAACAAGACCAAGATTCGAATTTAAAACACCTTTTCTTGAATTTCAAATTTTAGGTTTTATAATATTTTTTTCTTGAATTTTCAAATTTGAAAGAAAACAAAAACAATTCAAGGAACAAACAACTTAGACGATCAAGAAACAAAGAAAACGATTCAAGAATCAAGAACAAAGAAACAGATCGAAAATAACAAGAGAAGAAACGAAAACGAAAATAACCCACAAAGAAAACAATTCAGAGGAACAAGGAAACAAGAGAACGAATTCAACAATTCAAGATCAAAGTAACGAAAATGAAAATAAGAAGAGAAGAAATGAAAATGAATTTGATAGGGATAAAACCTGATCTAGAGCGTAGACTCTGATACCAAATGATACGGAACCTCCAAGAATAAGCTTGAGAACTCCTTGATGTCGAACCCCCAAAACATTAACTTGAAAACCCCTAGTCGAATTCGGTACAACCTCCAAAGAATAAAGGTTAGATTTCAGATTTCTTTGAATTGATCAGAGATCCAAGGTGTCGAAACAAACTAGTTCCTAAACCCCATAATCAAAACACTCCACAAGAAAGTTGATCAAACTACTTGAATGTTTCTAAGCATGCATTCTACTTAAGAACACAAAGATAAAAGCAAATTCAGCTTTTAGGTTAATAATTTGTCAAAACAAAAAAAACTGATGTCTTACAAAACAAACCCTAATTAGGGTTATTAAGTAGCGTTTGGCTTTCTAATCAAATTTTAAGAAATAATAAAGTAAACAAAGTCCTAATTTAATACAAAACAAACAGGGCCCTTACTTTTTAAATAAGCATAACTAGTGGGCCTTAATACATATTAATTACAAGCCTCATTTGTGAATTTCAACTTGTAGCAAGTTTTAATTGACTTCCTTTGGTCTTGTCTCCAAGCTTGTAATTCCTTGCAAACCATAGTTAGCCAAATTCACCAAATCTTGCAAATGGAAAATTAGTGCTTGCTGAATCTTTTTGGCTCGCAATCTAGTTATAGGACCTTGTGGCAGAATAATTGGATTGATGATCTCCTCAACTTGTTCCTCACGTCCTAACTCTTGCTCATCTTTGTGGTGTGCTGGTTGTTCCACAACACTTCTATAGGAGATTTGTCCCTAATTTCTGTACATTGGCAGCCCCCTTGACTAGCATAATCAAGAAAGAAGTGGGATTCGTTTGGGGCAAGGAGCAACAAGAAGCATTTGATGCTTTGAAAGAGAAGCTTTCTACTACACCCGTTTTAGCTTTACCTAACTTTGATTCTACTTTTGAAATTGAATGTGATGCTTCTGGTGTAGGTATTGGAGCTATTTCGATGCAAGAGAAGAAGCCCATTGCATACTTTAGTGAAAAGCTTAATGGAACAAAGCTGAATTATTCAACTTATGACAAGGAGCTATATGCTTTGGTGAGAGTATTAGAAGTATGGGAGCATTATTTGCTGCCCAAGGAATTCGTGATCCATTCGGACCATGAATCATTGAAGCATTTGAGAGGGCAAGGCAAGTTGAATAAAAGACATGAAAAATGGGTTGTGAAGATTTAGAAGTTTCCTTATGTGATCAAATACGAGCAATGTAAAGACAATGTAGTGGCAGATGCACTTTCAAGGAGGTACGCTTTACTTAATGTTTTGAGTACTAAATTGCTTGGATTTGAATGTATAAAGGACTTATATGTTGGTGATTCTGATTTTGGCAATGTTTATGATGCTTGTGAGCATGGTGCTTTTAATTCTTTCTATAGACATGATGGGTTTTTATTTAAGGGTGCGAAATTATGCATGCCTAGATGTTCTATGAGAGATTTGCTAGTATTAGAATCACATTGTCGGGGTTTGATGGGGCATTTTGGAGTTGATAAGACTTTAGACATGTTGAATGAACACTTTTATTGGCTGAATATGAAAAGGGATGTAATTCGGATTTGTAAGGCTTATTTGGCTTGTAGGCAAGCTAAGTCTAAGTCTATGCCTCATGGTTTGTATATGCCATTACCCGTTCCTAGTTCTCCTTGGATGGACATTAGTATGGACTTTGTTTTAGGATTACCAAGGACTAAGAGGGGGGAGAGATAGCATATTTGTGGTTGTTGATAGGTTTAGTAAGATGGCACACTTTATCCCATGTCATAAGAGTGATGATGCTAGTTTAGTGGCCGAACTCTTCTTTAGGGAGGTGGTTCGAATTCATGGGATACCAAAATCCATAGTTTCTGATAGAGACACCAAGTTTTTGTCTCACTTTTGGCGTGTGCTTTGGGGAAAGTTAGGTACCAAGTTGTTATTTTCCACCACTTGTCATCCTCAAACGGATGGACAAACAGAAGTAGTAAACATAACTTTAGGTACCATGTTGAGAGCTTTAGTGGGTAAAAATTTGAGTTTTTGGGAAGATTGTTTGCCATTTTTTGAGTTTGCTTATAATCGTGCTATTCATTCTTCTACAGGATATTCACCTTTTGAGCTTGTTTATGGTTTTAACCCACTAACAGTTTTGGATCTTGTTTCTTTACCTTCTCATGAGCTTGTTAGTTTAGATGGTGAGAAGAAAGCTAAATTGGTGAAAGAGATGCATGAGAAAGCAAGGGCGAATATTGAGAAAAGGAACAAGAGATATGCTGATTCTACAAATAGAGGGAGACGTGAGATGAAGTTTCAAGTAGGAGATTGGGTTTGGGTGCATTTTCAAAAAGAGAGGTTTCCTAACCAAAGGAAGAACAAGTTGCAAGCAAGGGGAGATGGCCCATTCCAAGTGCTGGAGAAGATTAATGACAATGCCTACAAGATCGACTTACCAGGTACGTATAATGTTAGTGCTACTTTCAATGCAAGTGATCTTTCTCCTTTTGATGATGCAGATTTGAGGACAAATCTTTTTGAAGAGGGGGAGAACGATGCAAGAAAGGATCCCTTGAAGCTAGCAAGTGGACCAATCACTAGGAGCAAGGCAAAGAGATATCAAGCTAGTATGGCTTTGCATATTCAAGAAGAGATTTCCAAAGAGCTTCAAGAATTATCATTCAAGAAGATGGAGATAGAGCTTGAAGAAGGCACAACAAAGCTGATTATGATGCTTAGTGTGGAAGCTAAAGGCTAGCTAAAGAAAGGTCCAACGTGCAAGAAAGGTCCATGGGGGTTCATATAAAGCCTTGGGAAGTAATTTAAGGCCCATGGACAGCCCAAATAGTGTGAGGCGTTTCTTATGTTGAAGGGATTAGTTTGGTTGTTTCCATACTTTATATTTTCCTTATTGGATTAGGATTTTGTTTCCATACTTTATATTTTCCTTAGTGGTTTAAGATTTTGTTTCCATACTTTATATTTTCCTTAGTGGATTAGGATTTTGTTTCCATACCTTATGTTTTCCTTATAAAATTAGGAATGTTTTAGTTTTCCATATGCAATTTGGAATTTTGTAACCCTTATTTAAGGGCACGATTAGTCCGAATTTTAGACACAACAATTAATAAAAATTTTTGAATTCTTCTACGAGTTCTTCTTGTGAATTTTCATGTGAGAAAGATTAGAGTGGATTCTTTAATTCTTTCTTTGCATCAAGAATTAGGTTTACTTATCAACAAGAGTTGTGGCATTTTCCTTCTTCTTACCAACTAAATCCTTCAATCATAGTGAGTTCGCATCTCTTTATAGGCGTTGGGTTCTTTAGGAGGTGATTATCAAGTTTCAAGGAGTTCTCTACCATTGTTATACGTTGGGTTTGCTGCCATCTTTGCTAAGGGTCCGCGTCATACTGGCTTAGTCCAATGAACATAATCTCATACTCAGTCACAGTCCTCATGATTAGCAACGATGGCATCAAACCCAACGTATAACAATGGTAGAGAACTCCTTGAAACTTGATAATCACCTCCTAAGGAACCCAACGCCTATAAAGAGATGTGAACTCACTATGATTGAAGGATTTAGTTGGTAAGAAGAAGGAAAACGCCACAACTCTTATTGATAAGTAAACCTAATTCTTGATGCAAAGAAAGAATTAAAGAATCCACTCTAATCTCTCTCACACGAAAATTCACAAGAACTTGTAGAAGAATTCAAAAATTTTTATTAATTGTTGTTGTCTCAAATTTGGCCTAATAGTGCCCTTAAAGAAGGGTTACAAAATTCCTAATTGCATAAGGAAAATTAAGACTAAAACATTCCTAATTGCATAAGGAAAACATTCCTAAATGCATAAGGAAAACATTAAGTATGGAAACAAAATCCTAATCCACTAAGGAAAATATAAAGTATGGAAACAAAATCCTAATCCACTAAGAAAAATATAAAGTATGGAAACAACCAAACTAATCCCTTCAACATAAGAAATGCCCCACACTATTTGGGCTGTCCATGGGCCTTAAATTACTTCCCAAGGCTTTATATGAACCCCCATGGACCTTTCTTGCACGTTGGACCTTTCTTTAGCTAGCCTTTAGCTTCCACACTAAGCATCATAATCAGCTTTGGTGTGCCTTCTTCAAGCTCTATCTCCATCTTCTTGAATGATAATTCTTGAAGCTCTTTGGAAATCTCTTCTTGAATATGCAAAGCCATACTAGCTTGATATCTCTTTGCCTTGCTCCTAGTGATTGGTCCACTTGCTAGCTTCAAGGGATCCTTTCTTGCATCACAGTATGCTGGAGGGATTATATCAGATGAGTTTGATAGATGCCGAAGGTTTGAGGAGAGGTTGAGACCCTCTATCATGTGTTTAGTGGAAACCTCTTGGTATTAGGATTTTTCTCACTTGGTTGCAGTTACTAAGAGTATAGAGAGGGCACAGGGTCTTACAGAAGCTGCCAGAGTAGAGGAGAGAAGAGTTAGGAGACCCCAGGGTGAGGCAGGGTCTTCATCATCAAAGAGAGGTCGAGGGAGATATTCTTAGAGGTTCAGTAGGAACCAAGGGTAGCCTGGCAGGTCATCACAGTAGCAGAGGCAGAGATAAAGATCAGTAGCCTAAGTGGCTAGCTCCCCGACCCTAGTGACTCAGAGGCCTACTCCACCTATTTGTGGTAATTGTGGTAGGGCAAATGGGGGTGTCTATTGGAGAACTGGTGAACCGACAGTATGTTACATATGTAGATCACCAGACCATTTTCTCAGAGACTGCCCAAAGCCACCAGATGATAGACAGACAGATACAACTTCTAGACCCAATGTTAGAGGGGGTCATGGTAGCAGAGGTTTTGATAGAGGTGGTCGATCAAGGACTAGTCAGAGAGGAGGTTCTACAGCAGGGAGTAGACCAGAAGATATAGGGCCATCACAATGGGTTTATGTGATGCAAAGGCAGCCAGATGCTTCAGCTGTCATAACCGGCATTTTTACTTTATTTGGTACTTATGTTCTTGCATTGATAGACCCTAGGTTGATGTATTCATACATCAGTGCATCCATCTAGCTTGTGATTGATTTGCATTCAGAGTCCCTAGGATTTGATGTATTGGTTACAAATCCTTTATGGCACTGTGTTGTGATACAAACCAGATATGGCAGCTTTGTGCCATTAAAGAAAAAGAGTTCAAAAGCTCTTTTATGAGGCTGAAATACACTTGGGGCGTGCTACACTTCATATGGAGCAGATTTGGTGCAATTCAAGAAATATGGGCTTTGTGGAGCTTGATACAGCTTATAGGCCAAAGCTACACAAAGGGAAGCCTAAAGTGAAGATCAAAGTATGGAAATCACGTCCAAACACATGGGCATGCTTTCTTGGGCTTGTTCAGCAAGTTTTTTTGGCATGTTTAGCAAGTTTTTAAGGCTGAACATGGCTGCACATGTTGGGCTTGTTTTTCCAATACATTAGGCCTTTTTTTTTGGACTTAATTAAGGCATGTTTAATATGGGCCCAAGGAAGTTACGAATTTCAGCAAGTGGAAGGCATCTTTTTGTCACATGGGATGTGGTCCTCTCATTCCTTAGTTAGTTAGGATATTATTTTATTTTCCATATCTTTTAGGATTTGATATTATTTAGTCTTTCCAAATCTATTTTGGATTTGTTTTATTAGATTTGGATAGGATTTAGATTACTTATCTGATTTAGATTCAGATTTACTTTATGTTTTCCTTAGTGGATTAGGATTACTTTATATTTTTCCTTATGCAATTAGGAATGTTTTCCATTTTCCTTATGCAATTAGGAATGTTTTCCTTATGCAATTAGGAATGTTTTCCTTATGCAATTAGGAATTTTGTAACCCTTATTTAAGGGCACTATTAGGCAGAATTTGAGATACAACAATTAATAAAAATTTTTGAACTCTTCTACAAGTTATTCTTGTGAATTTTCGTGTGAGAGAGATTAGAGTGGATTCTTTAATTCTTTCTTTGCATCAAGAATTAGGTTTACTTATCAACAAGAGTTGTGGCGTTTTCCTTCTTCTTACCAACTAAATCCTTCAATCATAGTGAGTTCGCGTCTCTTTATAGGCGTTGGGTTCCTTAGGAGGTGATTATCAAGTTTCAAGGAGTTCTCTACCATTGTTATACGTTGGGTTTGCTGCCATCGTTGCTAAGGCTCTGCGTCATTTGGTATCAGAGCCTTGCTACAAGGTAATTTTTATCTACTTTGTCTTTCTAGGGCTTGTTTAATTATTCCATTAGGGTTATTTTATTCAAATTCATTTTTTCCTTTCCTTCTCTATTCAATTTTCATTTTTGGCATTCAAGAGTCAGTTTTAGTTCGTTTTAGTATTCAGAATAGTTTATTCAATTCTTTTTTTTCACTTTCCCATCCATTTAAGTATTCCGTTTGTTAAGTCGTTGGTGTTCTAGTAGTCAGAATTTAGTTTGTTTTGTGTCTATTGGGTCTTGTTCAATTTGGTTGTGTTTTTCCCTTCAAATTCATCTTCTGTAAGCCTTTTCTTGGGGTTGATTGTTTCTGTCCTTCAAATCGTTTTATGTGGCCATTCTTGGGCTGTTTCTTTTGTGTTTGTTTAGTGATTTTCAAATTCTACATATAAAAAAAATGTCAACAACAATTGAGATTGAGATGGATGAAGAGGAAGCCAAAGAAAAATACCATCTACAATATCTCGATGGTAAGATTCGATTTCTTGAAGAGCTTATTGAAAGGTGGTATCAAAAGTTAGGAGGTGCACGAAGGTACACAAGGGAATATTCATATTGTGAAAAGGAGATTGCTTCATTAGAGGAAGAACTTTCAGTTTTCTATGCAAAGGAGAAAAACTTTCTTATTCATTGTAAGAGACGACAAGAAGAAAGGAAATCTAAGAGGATGAAACTAGAATATAAGAAACTGAGACAACAATTGGAAGATATGTGTAAGCATACTTCTAAACTATGTGAAGCAATAAGTGTGGTTTCAAAAATTCCTACCATTAAGGTGAAAGAGGAGAGTGCAACCATGGAGGATTCCAATGTTGAACTAAAAAAAGAGGATGAATTGGAAGAGTTGCATGAAGAGGATGTTTGTGAAGTAGAGGATGTAGTGCCATTACTTGATGAAGTAAGGAGTGAAGTTACTGAGATTCCCATAATTGAATTTAAAGAAGAGTTTGTGAAAAATGGAGATCTTCTTGGAGATGTGGATGAGAATTCACCTATTTATGATGATTATGGTTGTGATGATGATGATTGCGATGAAATTGTTCAAAATATGGTTGAAGAGGTAGACAAAGAATATGGAGCTGATTTAGAAGTTCAAGAAGAGGATGATTCAGTTCCATGTGAGCTGTCTTTAACTAACGGAGTTTTTCCTAGTTTTTTTGACAATGTGCAGGTTGATGTTCTAGAAGAAACATTCAAACTATTTTCATCAACTCAAGAGGAGGTTTTTGAAGATCAATTGGTGCCTAAAGTTTCCATTCCAGATCTGAACATGAGCAAGATTCGAGGACGAATCTTTTCAAAAGAAAGGGAGAATGATACAAACCAGATATGGCAGCTTTGTGCCATTGAAGAAAAGCAATCTTACATCATCCAAATAGATTTAAAAGAAGTTCAAAAGCTCTTTTATGAGGCTGAAATACACTTGGGGCGTGCTACACTTCATATGGAGCAGATTTGGTGCAATTCAAGCAATATGGGCTTTGTGGAGCTTGATACAGCTTATAGGCCAAAGCTACACAAAGGGAAGCCTAAAGTGAAGATCAAAGTATGGAAATCACGTCCAAACACATGGGCATGCTTTCTTGGGCTTGTTCAGCAAGTTTTTTTGGCATGTTTAGCAAGTTTTTAAGGCTGAACATGGCTGCACATGTTGGGCTTGTTTTTCCAATACATTAGGCCTTTTTTTTTTGGACTTAATTAAGGCATGTTTAATATGGGCCCAAGGAAGTTACGAATTTCAGCAAGTGGAAGGCATCTTTTTGTCACATGGGATGTGGTCCCCTCATTCCTTAGTTAGTTAGGATATTATTTTATTTTCCATATCTTTTAGGATTTGATATTATTTAGTCTTTCCAAATCTATTTTGGATTTGTTTTATTAGATTTGGATAGGATTTAGATTACTTATCTGATTTAGATTCAGATTTACTTTATGTTTTCCTTAGTGGATTAGGATTACTTTATATTTTTCCTTATGCAATTAGGATTACTTTATATTTTTCCTTATGCAATTAGGAATGTTTTCCATTTTCCTTATGCAATTAGGAATGTTTTCCTTATGCAATTAGGAATGTTTTCCTTATGCAATTAGGAATTTTGTAACCCTTATTTAAGGGCACTATTAGGCAGAATTTGAGATACAACAATTAATAAAAATTTTTGAACTCTTCTACAAGTTATTCTTGTGAATTTTCGTGTGAGAGAGATTAGAGTGGATTCTTTAATTCTTTCTTTGCATCAAGAATTAGGTTTACTTATCAACAAGAGTTGTGGCGTTTTCCTTCTTCTTACCAACTAAATCCTTCAATCATAGTGAGTTCACGTCTCTTTATAGGCGTTGGGTTCCTTAGGAGGTGATTATCAAGTTTCAAGGAGTTCTCTACCATTGTTATACGTTGGGTTTGCTGCCATCGTTGCTAAGGGTCTGCGTCATTTGGTATCAGAGCCTTGCTACAAGGTAATTTTTATCTACTTTGTCTTTCTAGGGCTTGTTTAATTATTCCATTAGGGTTATTTTATTCAAATTCATTTTTTCCTTTCCTTCTCTATTCAATTTTCATTTTTGGCATTCAAGAGTCAGTTTTAGTTCGTTTTAGTATTCAGAATAGTTTATTCAATTCTTTTTTTTCACTTTCCCATCCATTTAAGTATTCCGTTTGTTAAGTCGTTGGTGTTCTAGTAGTCAGAATTTAGTTTGTTTTGTGTCTATTGGGTCTTGTTCAATTTGGTTGTGTTTTTCCCTTCAAATTCATCTTCTGTAAGCCTTTTCTTGGGGTTGATTGTTTCTGTCCTTCAAATCGTTTTATGTGGCCATTCTTGGGCTGTTTCTTTTGTGTTTGTTTAGTGATTTTCAAATTCTACATATAAAAAAAATGTCAACAACAATTGAGATTGAGATGGATGAAGAGGAAGCCAAAGAAAAATACCATCTACAATATCTCGATGGTAAGATTCGATTTCTTGAAGAGCTTATTGAAAGGTGGTATCAAAAGTTAGGAGGTGCACGAAGGTACACAAGGGAATATTCATATTGTGAAAAGGAGATTGCTTCATTAGAGGAAGAACTTTCAGTTTTCTATGCAAAGGAGAAAAACTTTCTTATTCATTGTAAGAGACGACAAGAAGAAAGGAAATCTAAGAGGATGAAACTAGAATATAAGAAACTGAGACAACAATTGGAAGATATGTGTAAGCATACTTCTAAACTATGTGAAGCAATAAGTGTGGTTTCAAAAATTCCTACCATTAAGGTGAAAGAGGAGAGTGCAACCATGGAGGATTCCAATGTTGAACTAAAAAAAGAGGATGAATTGGAAGAGTTGCATGAAGAGGATGTTTGTGAAGTAGAGGATGTAGTGCCATTACTTGATGAAGTAAGGAGTGAAGTTACTGAGATTCCCATAATTGAATTTAAAGAAGAGTTTGTGAAAAATGGAGATCTTCTTGGAGATGTGGATGAGAATTCACCTATTTATGATGATTATGGTTGTGATGATGATGATTGCGATGAAATTGTTCAAAATATGGTTGAAGAGGTAGACAAAGAATATGGAGCTGATTTAGAAGTTCAAGAAGAGGATGATTCAGTTCCATGTGAGCTGTCTTTAACTAACGGAGCTTTTCCTAGTTTTTTTGACAATGTGCAGGTTGATGTTCTAGAAGAAACATTCAAACTATTTTCATCAACTCAAGAGGAGGTTTTTGAAGATCAATTGGTGCCTAAAGTTTCCATTCCAGATCTGAACATGAGCAAGATTCGAGGACGAATCTTTTCAAAAGAAAGGGAGAATGATACAAACCAGATATGGCAGCTTTGTGCCATTGAAGAAAAGCAATCTTACATCATCCAAATAGATTTAAAAGAAGTTCAAAAGCTCTTTTATGAGGCTGAAATACACTTGGGGCGTGCTACACTTCATATGGAGCAGATTTGGTGCAATTCAAGCAATATGGGCTTTGTGGAGCTTGATACAGCTTATAGGCCAAAGCTACACAAAGGGAAGCCTAAAGTGAAGATCAAAGTATGGAAATCACGTCCAAACACATGGGCATGCTTTCTTGGGCTTGTTCAGCAAGTTTTTTTGGCATGTTTAGCAAGTTTTTAAGGCTGAACATGGCTGCACATGTTGGGCTTGTTTTTCCAATACATTAGGCCTTTTTTTTTTGGACTTAATTAAGGCATGTTTAATATGGGCCCAAGGAAGTTACGAATTTCAGCAAGTGGAAGGAATCTTTTTGTCACATGGGATGTGGTCCCCTCATTCCTTAGTTAGTTAGGATATTATTTTATTTTCCATATCTTTTAGGATTTGATATTATTTAGTCTTTCCAAATCTATTTTAGATTTGTTTTATTAGATTTGGATAGGATTTAGATTACTTATCTGATTTAGATTCAGATTTACTTTATGTTTTCCTTAGTGGATTAGGATTACTTTATATTTTTCCTTATGCAATTAGGATTACTTTATATTTTTCCTTATGCAATTAGGAATGTTTTCCATTTTCCTTATGCAATTAGGAATGTTTTCCTTATGCAATTAGGAATGTTTTCCTTATGCAATTAGGAATTTTGTAACCCTTATTTAAGGGCACTATTAGGCAGAATTTGAGATACAACAATTAATAAAAATTTTTGAATTCTTCTACAAGTTATTCTTGTGAATTTTCGTGTGAGAGAGATTAGAGTGGATTCTTTAATTCTTTCTTTTCATCAAGAATTAGGTTTACTTATCAACAAGAGTTGTGGCGTTTTCCTTCTTCTTACCAACTAAATCCTTCAATCATAGTGAGTTCGCGTCTCTTTATAGGCGTTGGGTTCCTTAGGAGGTGATTATCAAGTTTCAAGGAGTTCTCTACCATTGTTATACGTTGGGTTTGCTGCCATCGTTGCTAAGGCTCTGCGTCATTTGGTATCAGAGCCTTGCTACAAGGTAATTTTTATCTACTTTGTCTTTCTAGGGCTTGTTTAATTATTCCATTAGGGTTATTTTATTCAAATTCATTTTTTCCTTTCCTTCTCTATTCAATTTTCATTTTTGGCATTCAAGAGTCAGTTTTAGTTCGTTTTAGTATTCAGAATAGTTTATTCAATTCTTTTTTTTCACTTTCCCATCCATTTAAGTATTCCGTTTGTTAAGTCGTTGGTGTTCTAGTAGTCAGAATTTAGTTTGTTTTGTGTCTATTGGGTCTTGTTCAATTTGGTTGTGTTTTTCCCTTCAAATTCATCTTCTGTAAGCCTTTTCTTGGGGTTGATTGTTTCTTTCCTTCAAATCGTTTTATGTGGCCATTCTTGGGCTGTTTCTTTTGTGTTTGTTTAGTGATTTTCAAATTCTACATATAAAAAAAATGTCAACAACAATTGAGATTGAGATGGATGAAGAGGAAGCCAAAGAAAAATACCATCTACAATATCTCGATGGTAAGATTCGATTTCTTGAAGAGCTTATTGAAAGGTGGTATCAAAAGTTAGGAGGTGCACGAAGGTACACAAGGGAATATTCATATTGTGAAAAGGAGATTGCTTCATTAGAGGAAGAACTTTCAGTTTTCTATGCAAAGGAGAAAAACTTTCTTATTCATTGTAAGAGACGACAAGAAGAAAGGAAATCTAAGAGGATGAAACTAGAATATAAGAAACTGAGACAACAATTGGAAGATATGTGTAAGCATACTTCTAAACTATGTGAAGCAATAAGTGTGGTTTCAAAAATTCCTACCATTAAGGTGAAAGAGGAGAGTGCAACCATGGAGGATTCCAATGTTGAACTAAAAAAAGAGGATGAATTGGAAGAGTTGCATGAAGAGGATGTTTGTGAAGTAGAGGATGTAGTGCCATTACTTGATGAAGTAAGGAGTGAAGTTACTGAGATTCCCATAATTGAATTTAAAGAAGAGTTTGTGAAAAATGGAGATCTTCTTGGAGATGTGGATGAGAATTCACCTATTTATGATGATTATGGTTGTGATGATGATGATTGCGATGAAATTGTTCAAAATATGGTTGAAGAGGTAGACAAAGAATATGGAGCTGATTTAGAAGTTCAAGAAGAGGATGGTTCAGTTCCATGTGAGTTGTCTTTAACTAACGGAGCTTTTCCTAGTTTTTTTGACAATGTGCAGGTTGATGTTCTAGAAGAAACATTCAAACTATTTTCATCAACTCAAGAGGAGGTTTTTGAAGATCAATTGGTGCCTAAAGTTTCCATTCCAGATCTGAACATGAGCAAGATTCGAGGACGAATCTTTTCAAAAGAAAGGGAGAATGATACAAACCAGATATGGCAGCTTTGTGCCATTGAAGAAAAGCAATCTTACATCATCCAAATAGATTTAAAAGAAGTTCAAAAGCTCTTTTATGAGGCTGAAATACACTTGGGGCGTGCTACACTTCATATGGAGCAGATTTGGTGCAATTCAAGCAATATGGGCTTTGTGGAGCTTGATACAGCTTATAGGCCAAAGCTACACAAAGGGAAGCCTAAAGTGAAGATCAAAGTATGGAAATCACGTCCAAACACATGGGCATGCTTTCTTGGGCTTGTTCAGCAAGTTTTTTTGGCATGTTTAGCAAGTTTTTAAGGCTGAACATGGCTGCACATGTTGGGCTTGTTTTTCCAATACATTAGGCCTTTTTTTTTTTGGACTTAATTAAGGCATGTTTAATATGGGCCCAAGGAAGTTACGAATTTCAGCAAGTGGAAGGCATCTTTTTGTCACATGGGATGTGGTCCCCTCATTCCTTAGTTAGTTAGGATATTATTTTATTTTCCATATCTTTTAGGATTTGATATTATTTAGTCTTTCCAAATCTATTTTGGATTTGTTTTATTAGATTTGGATAGGATTTAGATTACTTATCTGATTTAGATTCAGATTTACTTTATGTTTTCCTTAGTGGATTAGGATTACTTTATATTTTTCCTTATGCAATTAGGATTACTTTATATTTTTCCTTATGCAATTAGGAATGTTTTCCATTTTCCTTATGCAATTAGGAATGTTTTCCTTATGCAATTAGGAATTTTGTAACCCTTATTTAAGGGCACTATTAGGCAGAATTTGAGATACAACAATTAATAAAAATTTTTGAATTCTTCTACAAGTTATTCTTGTGAATTTTCGTGTGAGAGAGATTAGAGTGGATTCTTTAATTCTTTCTTTGCATCAAGAATTAGGTTTACTTATCAACAAGAGTTGTGGCGTTTTCCTTCTTCTTACCAACTAAATCCTTCAATCATAGTGAGTTCGCGTCTCTTTATAGGCGTTGGGTTCCTTAGGAGGTGATTATCAAGTTTCAAGGAGTTCTCTACCATTGTTATACGTTGGGTTTGCTGCCATCGTTGCTAAGGGTCTGCTTCATTTGGTATCAGAGCCTTGCTACAAGGTAATTTTTATCTACTTTGTCTTTCTAGGGCTTGTTTAATTATTCCATTAGGGTTATTTTATTCAAATTCATTTTTTCCTTTCCTTCTCTATTCAATTTTCATTTTTGGCATTCAAGAGTCAGTTTTAGTTCGTTTTAGTATTCAGAATAGTTTATTCCATTCATTTTTTTCACTTTCCCATCCATTTAAGTATTCCGTTTGTTAAGTCGTTGGTGTTCTAGTAGTCAGAATTTAGTTTGTTTTGTGTCTATTGGGTCTTGTTCAATTTGGTTGTGTTTTTCCCTTCAAATTCATCTTGTGTAAGCCTTTTCTTGGGGTTGATTGTTTCTTTCCTTCAAATCATTTTATGTGGCCATTCTTGGGCTGTTTCTTTTGTGTTTGTTTAGTGATTTTCAAATTCTACATATAAAAAAAAATGTCAACAACAATTGAGATTGAGATGGATGAAGAGGAAGCCAAAGAAAAATACCATCTACAATATCTCGATGGTAAGATTCGATTTCTTGAAGAGCTTATTGAAAGGTGGTATCAAAAGTTAGGAGGTGCACGAAGGTACACAAGGGAATATTCATATTGTGAAAAGGAGATTGCTTCATTAGAGGAAGAACTTTCAGTTTTCTATGCAAAGGAGAAAAACTTTCTTATTCATTGTAAGAGACGACAAGAAGAAAGAAATCTAAGAGGATGAAACTAGAATATAAGAAACTGAGACAACAATTGGAAGATATGTGTAAGCATACTTCTAAACTATGTGAAGCAATAAGTGTGGTTTCAAAAATTCCTACCATTAAGGTGAAAGAGGAGAGTGCAACCATGGAGGATTCCAATGTTGAACTAAAAAAAGAGGATGAATTGGAAGAGTTGCATGAAGAGGATGTTTGTGAAGTAGAGGATGTAGTGCCATTACTTGATGAAGTAAGGAGTGAAGTTACTGAGATTCCCATAATTGAATTTAAAGAAGAGTTTGTGAAAAATGGAGATCTTCTTGGAGATGTGGATGAGAATTCACCTATTTATGATGATTATGGTTGTGATGATGATGATTGCGATGAAATTGTTCAAAATATGGTTGAAGAGGTAGACAAAGAATATGGAGCTGATTTAGAAGTTCAAGAAGAGGATGGTTCAGTTCCATGTGAGCTGTCTTTAACTAACGGAGCTTTTCCTAGTTTTTTTGACAATGTGCAGGTTGATGTTCTAGAAGAAACATTCAAACTATTTTCATCAACTCAAGAGGAGGTTTTTGAAGATCAATTGGTGCCTAAAGTTTCCATTCCAGATCTGAACATGAGCAAGATTCGAGGACGAATCTTTTCAAAAGAAAGGGAGAATGATACAAACCAGATATGGCAGCTTTGTGCCATTGAAGAAAAGCAATCTTACATCATCCAAATAGATTTAAAAGAAGTTCAAAAGCTCTTTTATGAGGCTGAAATACACTTGGGGCGTGCTACACTTCATATGGAGCAGATTTGGTGCAATTCAAGCAATATGGGCTTTGTGGAGCTTGATACTGCTTATAGGCCAAAGCTACAC
The DNA here is from genome assembly GCA_947685225.1 of Garcia nutans. Taxonomy (NCBI): domain Eukaryota; kingdom Viridiplantae; phylum Streptophyta; class Magnoliopsida; order Malpighiales; family Euphorbiaceae; genus Garcia; species Garcia nutans. The sequence goes on from CANTUV010000024.1 coordinate 40,879,543, forward strand.
AAAGGGAAGCCTAAAGTGAAGATCAAAGTATGGAAATCACGTCCAAACACATGGGCATGCTTTCTTGGGCTTGTTCAGCAAGTTTTTTTGGCATGTTTAGCAAGTTTTTAAGGCTGAACATGGCTGCACATGTTGGGCTTGTTTTTCCAATACATTAGGCCTTTTTTTTTTTGGACTTAATTAAGGCATGTTTAATATGGGCCCAAGGAAGTTACGAATTTCAGCAAGTGGAAGACATCTTTTTGTCACATGGGATGTGGTCCCCTCATTCCTTAGTTAGTTAGGATATTATTTTATTTTCCATATCTTTTAGGATTTGATATTATTTAGTCTTTCCAAATCTATTTTGGATTTGTTTTATTAGATTTGGATAGGATTTAGATTACTTATCTGATTTAGATTCAGATTTACTTTATGTTTTCCTTAGTGGATTAGGATTACTTTATATTTTCCTTAGTGGATTAGGATTACTTTATATTTTTCCTTATGCAATTAGGAATGTTTTCCATTTTCCTTATGCAATTAGGAATGTTTTCCTTATGCAATTAGGAATGTTTTCCTTATGCAATTAGGAATTTTGTAACCCTTATTTAAGGGCACTATTAGGCAGAATTTGAGATACAACAATTAATAAAAATTTTTGAATTCTTCTACAAGTTATTCTTGTGAATTTTCGTGTGAGAGAGATTAGAGTGGATTCTTTAATTCTTTCTTTGCATCAAGAATTAGGTTTACTTATCAACAAGAGTTGTGGCGTTTTCCTTCTTCTTACCAACTAAATCCTTCAATCATAGTGAGTTCGCGTCTCTTTATAGGCGTTGGGTTCCTTAGGAGGTGATTATCAAGTTTCAAGGAGTTATCTACCATTGTTATACGTTGGGTTTGCTGCCATCGTTGCTAAGGGTCCGCGTCATGTTGTAGTTAGGAAGGTGCACCGAGATAGTTTAGTTGTTGTTCAGGATCAAGGTTTCTCGGTGACCTGATTGAGATGCCTTTCAAGGAGCATGATTTGATTTTGGGCATAGATTAGTTATCCAGGCATGGGGTTATGATAGACTGTCAGCATAAACGTATTACCCTAAGAACACATGATGGTAGAGATGTGGTGGTATATAGTGAGCAGAGACACCTTTCATCCAGGTTTATTTTGGCTTTATCAGCTAGAAGGATGATCCGGAAGGAATGTGAGGCCTATCTTGCTCATGTTGTAGATACTAGAGTAGTGGGGTCCCAGCTTGACAGTATACCACAGTTGCTGAGTTTTCCAGATGTTCTCCCTGATGAGTTGCAAGGGGTATCTCCTGAGAGAGAGGTGGAGTTTGGTATTGATCTGATTCCTGGTACCACTCCCATCTCCATTACCCATTATCGGATGGCATATATAGAATTGAGAGTTGAAGGTGCAGTTCAAGAGTTGCTTGAGAAAGGGTTCATCTGCCCTAGTGTGTCACCATGGGGAGCACCTGTCTTATTTGTGAAGAAGAAGGATGGTACCTTAAGATTATGTATTGATTATAGGCAATTGAATAAGGTGACCATCAATACCCTTTGCCTCGGATAGATGATCTTTTTGATCAGTTGAAGGGAGCAACAGTATTCTCTAAGATTGATATGAGATCATGGTACCATCAATTGAGAGATAGAGATGTAGATGTACCCAAGATAGCTTTTTGCACTAGATATGTGCATTATGAGTTTCTGGTGATGCCTTTTGGATTGACGAATGCACCAGCGGCATTTATGGATTTGATGAACAGATTGTTTAGACCATACTTAGATCAGTTTGTAGTGGTCTTCATGGATGATATCTGGTGTGTTCGCATAATAAGGAAGATCATGGCAAGCATTTGCATATTGTACTGTAGACTTTGAGAGAGATGCAGTTGTATGCTAAGCTATCTAAATGTGAGTTCTGGCTTAATTAGATAACTTTTCTCGGTCATGTGGTATCAGTAGAGAGTATTAGATTTGATCCGAGTAAAATTGAGGCTATCTTGAATTGGAGTCCACCAAAGACTGTGACAGAGGTTAGAAGTTTTCTAGGGTTGACAAGCTATTATCGTCAGTTTGTGAAGGGTTTTTCTATGATAGCTACGCCACTCACCAGACTACTTTGGAAAGGAGTTAGATTTGTGTGGACAGATAGGTGTCAGGCAAGTTTTGAGCAGTGGAGGGATATGTTAACTTAGGCTATTATTCTTACTCTACCTATGGAAGGTAAACCCTATGTGATATACAATAATGCTTGACATAGTGGTTTAGGTTATGTTCTTATGCAGGAGGGTAGAGTCATTGGTTATTCATCTTGATAGTTGAAGCCTCACGAGTTGAATTACTTGACTCATGATTTGGAGTTAACAGCCATAGTTTTTGCATTGAAGATTTTATCGCATTACTTGTATTGGGAGAAATGCTTCATTTATACGGATCATAATAGTTTGAAGTACCTGGGTATTCAGAAAGAGTTGAATTTAAGACAGACGGTGGTTAGAGTTGATTAAAGACTATGACAGTTTGATTGATTATCATCCTTGCAAGGTAAATGTTGTAACAGATTCCTTGAGTCGAAAGTCCATGGCAAGTTTGATTGCCTATTCGCTCTCATTACTTGTTGACTTGAGAGTGTTGCATGCCATATTTGAATCATATGATGATGGTGCATTGATGGCTCAGTTGCAGTTAAGGCAAGTTTTGTTGGAGCAGATTAGGGAAGCCCAATTGGTAGATGAGAAAATCCAGAAGATTGTGATGGTTTGCCAAAAGGGGGAGAGTTGAGACTTTCATATGAGAGGATGGCAGTTTGTGGTGCAGAGATAGGCTATGCATTCTTGATTATGCAGGATTAAAGAGGAAGATTTTAGAGGAGCACATCAGTCATTCTATGCTATGCACCCTGGTAGTACCAAGGTGTATCAAGATTTGAAGCAACATTATTGGTGGTCAAGTATGAAGAAAGACATAGCAGAATTTATATCCAGATGTCTTACTTGCCAAAGAGTGAAGGCTAAGCATCAAGTTCCTTCAGGATTGGTTTAGCCATTATCAGTATCGGAGTGGAAATGGGAGTGAGTGACGATGGACTTTATGACTAGACTACCTTTGACCTAGAAGAATCTTGATGCAATCTGGGTGATAGTTGATCGGATGAGAAGACAACTCATTTTCTTCCAGTTCAGATGGATTACTCACTTGAGAGGTTGGCTGAACTGTATATTAGTGAGATAGTAAGGTCACATGGAGTCCTAGTTTCTTTAGTGTCGGATCGAGATCCCCATTTTACATTGAGATTTTAGAGGATTTTATAGGATGCATTGGGTTCTCAATTACATTTTAGTACTGCTTTCCATCCTCAGATAGATGGGCACTCAAAAAGAGTGATACAGATTCTAGAGGATATGTTGAGGAGTTGTATCATTAATTTTACTTAGAGCTGGGATAAGTTTTTGCCATTGATTGGTTCACCTACAATAACAGTCATCAATCCAGTATTGGGATGGCATCTTATGAGGTATTGTATGGAAAAAGGGGTAGGACACCATTATGTTGGGATGAGGTTGGAGAAGGTAAACTGGTTGGTCCCAATTTTATTAAAGAAATGGAAGAGAAAGTGAAGGTAATTTGGGATCCTTTGAAAGTAGCTTCAGACCGATAGAAATCCTATATAGATTTAAAGAGGAAAGACATAGAGTTCAGTGCGGAAGATAAGGTATTCTTAAAGGTGTCTTCATGGAAAAAGATTTTGAGATTCCATTGCAAAGGGAAGTTGAGTCCTCGCTTCATAGGACCTTATGAGGTACTAGAGAGAGTTAGTCCAGTGGCTTACAGGTTGGCTCTGTCGCCTGAGTTAGACTGGATACATAATGTTTTTTATGTCTCTATGCTTTAGAGATTCAGGTCAGACCCATCTCAAATCTTATCAGTGGAATCTATTGAGTTGAGCCCGAATTTGACTTACGAAGAAGAACCAATGGCGATCTTGGCACGAGAGGTAAAAGAGTTGAGGAATAAGAAAGTGCCACTTGTTAAAGTCCTTCGGAGGAATCATGCCACTGAGGAGGCGGCATGGGAGAGTAAGTAGATGATGCGAAGACAGTATCCTCAGTTATTCCAGAGTTGATATCAGGTAATTTCGCGTAAGAAATTTTCTTTAGGGAGAGAGAATTATAACATCTGTAGTTTTTATAAATTAAATAAAATAAATAAAAATTAAATTAAAATGAATTAAATAAATAATTTAAATGAAAAATTGAAGGATTTTAAGTGGAAAAGTAAAGAGTATATGTGAAATATATATAAATATACATAATATATACAAAAGTCAACAATTTAAAAAGAAAAGTCAAAGGTCAAGTGGTAAAATTATAAATATACTTTGAAAAATTAAAATTATTTTTGAATGGAATATGTAATTTATAGTTTTTTTAAATAAATAAATAATTAATTAATTAAAAATATAATAAAATATAATATATATGGTCAAATTTAAAGTGGAAAGAAAGAGAAATTTTAAAAGTTTTAATCAACTTCTTCTTCCTTAAGCTAGCCAAACCTCTATAGCCATCCAAGAGAAGGGTTTTTTCTTCTTCCAAGCTTCCATAATTGAAAGAATTTCAAGGATTCAAGTGGGATTTTGGTGATTTCTTCTTGAAATAGTAAGTTTCCAACTTATTTCTTTGGATTTTCATAAAGATTTGAATATGTTGAATTTGGGATTTTTTTGTTAGCATGATTTAGTGGCTTGAATGAGTTTGTATGAAGTTATTTTGATTAGTTATTAATGATTTTTAAGTTGGACTGAAAAAATGGTTAAATTTGAGTGGAGTTTGATGAAGAGAGAGAATTTAGGGTTATGGAACATTTGTACATTTGAAATCCTATGTTTTAATTGTGTAAATTGATTCCAAATGTGTTGTTTTAATGAATAAACAAGGATTTTAAAGTCAAATGATGGATTTGGTTAAGTTAGTTAGAGATTGGATGAGGTAGTGTTGAATTTAGGGTTTTGTAAAGGGAATTTTCAAAGAATGGTTAATTGATTGATTTTAATTTTAAATCATGTTATTTAATGAGATAAGTGATGAAAATAAGCTTGGATTAACAATTGGAATGAGTTGGAATGAAGAACCTTTATTGATGAAGGTTATGCCATTTTAGGGTTTTGTTTAAGAGTGTGTATTAATTAAGGTGAATGATTGAAACAAGTTATAATATGTTTTTAATAATATAAATAAAATTAAAAAACTAATTTAAATGGATTAAAATGGATTTTCAAAGTTAAAGTAAGGAAAGGCTAAATTTTGGGAATTTGTAGGAGGGATGTTTAATTCAGGTTTAATGTTAGAAATGCCTTAAAATGTGATATTAAATGATTGTATTTGATCACATTGTGTATAGACTGATGTGATTCTGCCTTGCTGGGATTTAATTCCTAAGGAAGCTCAAACTACGGATCGCCTCCAAAACATAAGAACACCAACCAGCACCTTCAACCCAACACCAACTTGTGATGTAAAACTGAAGCTATATGGCTGGAAACCAAAGATTCAATACCCAACCCCAACTTTTGAAGGAAAAACCTTGAATATAAGTTAAGACCTAGCAAACTTGGTTATTTTTGCAAGGAATTCGTGCAAGTTCTAACTAGAACTCAAAAGAAGGCTAAAAACCTCTCAAAGCTCTCAAAAATGGAGAGAAAACTCAGAATATTCATTAACTTCAAAGTCTGCCATTACATCTATTTTTAAAGACTTAAAGAAAGCATAAAACAAGTGAAATGATGGAAAAAATAAAAATATAATGATGTGGTTACATAAAACAAATTGGGCAGCCATATAGCTTGTCTCCCACTAGCTTTTAAAAGGCATGGGCAGCCATATAGCTTGTCTCCCACTAGCTTTTAAAAGGCATCTTTGACTCCCAATGTGAGTTTCAGCCACTCTTAATATATGGGCATCCAATGGTACGTGAATGGTATGTATTTAGCTCCCAAAGGTATAATGATGGATGCCAATATGTATTCAAACTCCTTTGGGTCAATTGGCCTCTTGGGTAGATTGCAATTTGGACACGTGCAACCAAACAGCTTCTTTGCTCTTATTTTCTTCAAGTCTTAATGTTCCAATTGTATTGAGAACATATAGATGTTTGGAAACTAATCCTTGAAGTTTTCTTGCCATTGATCGAGTAACAGGTCCTTGGTATTGTATGCTAGCAATCAGATCCTCATCATCCTCTCCCTCTTCAAAAGAATTCGTCCTCGAATCTTCATCATCTGCATAGTAAGGAGCAAGATCAGAAACATTAAAAGTTGCACTTACACCATACTCACCTGGTAGATTAATCTTGTAGGCATTATCATTAATCCTTTCGAGTACTTCAAATGGTCCATCACTTCTCGGCTGCAATTTTGATTTCCTTTGTGTAGGAAACCTTTCTTTTCTCAAATGAACCCATACCAGATCACCAGGCTGGAACACCATCTTTTTCCTTCCTTTGTTTACTTTGGTTGCTCTATTCTCATTAATCTTCTCCATTTGTTGCTTGGCCCTTTGATGCATTTGCTTCACCAATTCAGCTTTCTTTTTAACATCAAAACTAGTAAGCTGATTAGTAGGAAGAGGCAACAAATCTACTGGAGTAAGTGGATTAAAACCATAGACAAGCTCAAAGGGTGAAAATCCAGTGGATGAATGCATTGATCTATTATATGCAAATTCAATAAATGGTATGCATTCCTCCCATGTCTTCAAATTTTGTTTAATCATGGCACGAAGAAGAGTGCCCACAGTCCTATTAACAATTTCCGTCTGCCCATCTGTTTGCGGATGGCATGTAGTAGAGAAACAAAGCTTTGTACCTAATTTTCTCAATAGGACTTTCCAAAAATGACTTAAAAATTTTACATCTCGATACTTACTATGGTCTTAGGAATACCATGCAATCTCACTACTTCTCTAAAGAACAAATCAGATATATGGCATGCATCATCAATTTTATGACATGGAATGAAATGTGCCATTTTAGAAAATCTATCAACCACAATAAATAAACTATCATGACCCTTTTTTGTCCTAGGTAGCCCCAAAATAAAGTCCATAGATAAGTTTACCCAAGGTTCACTAGGTACACTTAAAGGCATATGCAAACCATGTGGTCTTACTTTGGACTTTGCTTTCATACATGTCATGCATTTAGCACAAAATTTCTCTACATCTTTCCTCATATGTGGCCAATAAAAATGTTCATTCAGAATTTCTAATGTTTTAGCCACCCGAAAATGTCCCATTAAACCTCCCCCATGTGACTCTCTTACAAGCAATCCTCTTATAGAGCTATTTGGAACACAAAGTCGTTTCTCTCTAAATAAGAAACCATCATGCCTATAAAATTTTTCAAAGGCAGCATTTTCACAATAGGCATATATTTGTGCAAATTCAGAGTCATGCTTATACAATTCTTTCATATGCTCAAATCCTAGAAGTCTAGCATCAAGCATAGAGATTAGGGCATACCTCTTAGATAAGGTATCAGCAACAACATTTTCTTTTCCTTGCTTATATTGAAGCACATATGGAAATACTTCAATAAATTCACTCCATTTGGCATGGCGTTTGTTCAGCTTGCTTTGTCCTTTCAAGTATTTTAGTGATTCATGATCACTATGAATAACAAACTCCTTTGGCCAAAGATAATGTTGCCACGTCTCCAACGCCCTAACTAATGCATACATCTCCTTGTCATAAGTAGAGTAATTCAAAGGAGCTCCACTTAGCTTCTCACTAAAGTATGCAATTGGTCTTCTTTCCTGCATCAAAACAGCACCTATCCCCACTCCGGAAGCATCACATTCAACTTCAAAAGTCTTAGAAAAATCAGGTAATGCAAGTAATGGTGCAGAACATAATTTTTCTTTCAGTAATCTAAATGCAAGCTCCTGTTCCTCATTCCATCTGAACCCTACATTTTTCTTCACTATTTCATTCAATGGGGCTGTAATTGTGCTAAAATCTCTAACAAACCTCCTATAAAAACTAGCAAGACCATGAAAACTCCTAACATCAGTCACGGATTTTGGTGTAGGCCATTCTTTGATGGCTTTTACCTTATCCTCATCAACCTCAATTCCTTTCCCACTCACTACAAATCCTAAGAAAATGACTTTTTTCATGCAGAATGTACATTTCTTTAAATTTGCATACAATTTCTCTTTCCTAAGAACTTCAAGCACACATCTTAAATGCATTAAATGATCATTTAAACTTTGACTATACACTAAAATATCATCAAAATACACAACAACAAACTTTCCAAGAAAAGCACGCAAGACATGATTCATTAATCTCATAAAAGTACTAGGTGCATTGCTTAGTCCAAAAGGCATGACTAACCATTCATACAAACCATATTGAGTCTTAAAAGCTGTTTTCCATTCATCTCCTAATCTCATTCTTATTTGATGATAACCACTTTTAAGATCAATTTTCGAAAATGTACATGCACCATGCAATTCATCAAGCATATCATCAAGTCTAGGGATTGGATGTCTATACTTTACAGTTATTTTGTTGACGGCGTGACAATCCACACACATTCGCATTGATCCATCCTTTTTGGGTACCAAAAGTACCGGTACAGCGCATGGACTCATGCTCTCTCTGACATGACCCTTTGCAAGTAATTCTTCCACCTGTTTTTGTAACTCTTTGGCCTCTTGAGGATTGGTTCTATATGCAGGCTGATTCGGAATTACAGCTCCAGGAACAAAATTAATTTGATGTTCTATTCCTCTGATAGGTGGTAGTCCGCTAGATACTTCATCGGGAAAGACATCTTCAAATTCCTGCAACAAAGTCAATGCAACACTAGGAATAGGAGGATCAAGGTCAGTTAATTAAGAAAAGCTCCCTTACATAGTAAGAGTAGCATCACATTATTTGAAGAATAGGCTTGCCTCACATCTTTTCCCCTAGCAACTAAACTTACTTTCTTCTCACAACTCTCATTTTTATTGTATTTTTTTTCTTTTTCTCATTTTCTTTTTCTTTCTCTTTTTTTATTCTTTGTTTTTCCTCTTGCTCTTTTCTTTCTCTCACTCTCTTTTCAGATTCTTTTTGCATTTTCTCTTCCATGGCAGCTTGTGTTCGTTTTTGGTCTTCAAAAGCCTCCATCGGTGTCAAAGGTGCAAGCGTCAACTTTCGACCTTCAAAATCAAAAGAGTACCTATTTTTGAATCCATCATGTACAGCCCTTCTATCATATTGCCATGGCCTCCCAAGCAGAATATGACTAGCATGCATAGGAACAACATCACATAACACTTCATCCTTATACCTCCCAATGGAAAATGTTAGCAGCACTTGCTTAGTAACCCTAACTTCACCACAATCATTAAACCATTGCAACCTACCTAAATGGCTTAGGATGTTTTGTAGTAGGGAAATCAAGTTTTTCCACTAGTAGAGTACTAGCCACATTCACGCAACTTCCACTGTCTATTATCATGCTACAAACTCTATCTTTAACTAGACACCTAGTATGAAAGATATTTTCTCTTTGTAGCTCATCACCATCATCTGCCTTTACTTGGGTATTTAAAGCACGTATAACAACTAGAACGTTGCCATGTACAACATGCTCTACATCACTATCATCACCCATAGGTTGAATGTCATCACTTGAATCATCATTAACCGCCTCATCATCTTCAGATTCTATCTCTCCACTTGGCCTCATCACCATTGCCCTTTTATTTGGACATTGTGCAGCATAATGTCCCTTGCCTAAGCATCTAAAACATTGGATGTCTCTAGTTCTTCCGCTGGAGTTCATTGGTGCCTTACCCTTATCAATCACAATGGGTTTTTTCTCCAGCCTTGTTTCCCTCTTTCTTCTCCTTTGAAACAAATTTACTCTCACTAGATTCCCCTTTCTTCCAATTTGGCTTCCATGGAACATTGTTGGTAGAATTCATTCCCATACCCGATCTGGTTGTTTTCTTCTTCTTGAGTTGTTTTTCTACCTTGATTGCCATATTTAACATATCATCAAGCTCCACATAATGATGCAGCTCCACTATGTCGGCAATTTTATCTTTCAGCCCATGTAGGAACCGTACCATAGTTGCTTCCCTTTCTTCTTCTATATTAGCTCGTATCATAGCCATTTCTATCTCTTGAAAATATTCTTCCACACTTTTATTGCCCTGCACCAGCCCTTGTAATCTTTGATGCAACTCTCTATAGTATTGTTGTGGAACAAATCGATCTCTCATGACCTGTTTCAACTCATCCCAAGTCTGCACTCCTCTCATGCCATTTCTTCTTCGTTTAGTGAGTAATTGATCCCACCAAACTAATGCATAATCAGTAAACTCTACCACAGCAAGTGTCACCTTCTTTTGCTCACTATAGTTGTGGCAATCAAAGATGAGTTCGGTCTTTCTCTCCCATTCCAAATATGCATCTGGATTTGCTTTGCCTTGGAATGATGGAATTTTCATTTTAATTCCGTTAACGTTGCTGTCTACTCTCCCTCTCCTCTTGCATTTTCCATAGTTTCTTGCCTAATATTTCTGCCACCACCTCTACCACCCATATTACCTCTCATATATCTTGGTCTAATAACATCATCAAGTGCAACAGATTGCTGCCCATCATCATCATCAAGATTATCTTCATCTACATCCTCCAAGTCATTGAAAACTGGCAAATCATTTAGTCCAGCGCGCCTACCTCTATTCTGCCCCCTATTTGTGTTTTGCTCCCTATGAAAATTATCTCGTTCATCCCTTCCTAAATTCCTTTGATTTGTAGAGCTTGCTTGCTGCAATTCTTCAATTTGCTTTAAGTGTTTTCCCATATGTTCTCTAATATCAACAAACAACACATTCATCCTTTGAAATTGAGTTTGCAATGCCTTAAGAACATAAGAAGCTTCTGGCTCCTCTTGAGGCTGGTTGCTCTCTCGATCACTATCTCGTTTTGTTGACATACTGATTGCTGCAAAACAAATGTTAGAAATATTCTCTCACACACTCCCTCACGTGTTTTACTCTAATCTGGTAATACTTAATCTGTGTTTCACTCAAACTTTGGCTTTTACCCTCTAACAATCTCACCACTCTATGCCTTTTTCCACTCACTTCAGCCCCTTCCAAGTTCTAGCAAGAACTTAATATTTCCTCAACTAAATAACTAAATTGCAAGGTTTAAAACACATTCAAGAATGGAACAAGAGTAAAACAAGCTGGAAAAAAAATAGAATATCTGATATTTGAAACCTAAGGACGAAAGACACTGAAATTTTAGACAAACATTACTAAAGGGAAGAATTTGACAAAAATGGATTTAGGACAATATATTAAGACAAAATGGAAGAAGAAAAAAAATGAATTTTTAGGTCTCTTATGAAATGTTTATGTTCTGGACCCAAAAATGGCTAACTAGCGGTAATATATGCACAACCAAGCAAACGAATGAATTTTGACATGAAATTTAATATGTAGGCTTAGCTGAATATCTAAAACATGCCTGTAAAATTTGAAAGGATTTGGACATGTTTACATACACGTTCACTTTTGGACACAAAACTAGCTAAATTGGCTGCAATATATGGATAACTAGGCAAATGGAGGAATTTAGACTTAAAATTTGATTTCCAAGCTAAGTTTAGCATCTGAAACAAGCATATAAAATTTGAGAAGATTTGGTTATGTGCAAACCCAACTTCAGTTTCTAACCCACTAGCAAATTTGAGAGATTAGTTGTTGTTTTCTCTCTTTTTTTTTTCTTTTCTGTTCTTTCTTTCTTTCTTTTTTTTTAAATTAATCCAGCAACAACATTAAGGAAGAAGGACTCAAAGAAACAAGAAAGCATACAGCTTGTAGAAATTAAACTAATGGCAGAAAATGACTCAAAGGAAGACAATATATTTTTTTTACATAAACAAGAAGGAATGATGCTAAAAACCTGATTTGGAGATCCTAAGCTCTGATACCAAATAATGTGAGCCTGCCTTGCTGGGATTTAATTCCTAAGGAAGCTCAAACTATGGATCGTCTCCAAAACATAAGAACACTAACCAGCACCTTCAACCCAACACCAACTTGTGATGTAAAACTGAAGCTATATGGCTGGAAACCAAAGATTCAAGACCCAACCCCAACTTGTGAAGGAAAAACCTTGAATATAAGTTAAGACCTAGCAAACTTGGTTATTTTTGCAAGGAATTCGTGCAAGTTCTAACCAGAACTCAAAAGAAGGCTAAAAACCTCTCAAAGCTCTCAAAAAATGGAGAGAAAACTCAGAATATTCATTAAGTTCAAAGTCGGCCATTACATATGTTTTTAAAGACTTAAAGAAAGCATAAAACAAGTGAAATGATGGAAAAATACAAATATAATGATCCGGTTACATAAAACAAATTGGGCAGCCATATAGCTTGTCTCCCACTAGCTTTTAAAAGGCATGGGCAGCCATATAGCTTGTCTCCCACTAGCTTTTAAAAGGCATCTTTGACTCCCAATGTGAGTTTCAGCCACTCTTAATATATGGGCATCCAATGGTACGTGAATGGTATGTATTTAGCTCCCAAAGGTATAATGATGGATGCCAATATGTATTCTAACTCCTTTGGGTCAATTGGCCTCTTGGGTAGATTGCAATTTGGACACATGCAACCAAACAGCTTCTTTGCTCTTATTTTCTTCAAGTCTTAACGTTCCAATTATATTGAGAACATATAGATGTTTGGAAACTAATCCTTGAAGTTTTCTTGCCATTGATCGAGTAACAGGTCCTTGGTGTTGTATGCTAGCAATCAGATCCTCATCATAGGCATTAAGAAGAAGTAGATTGCCCAACCCTAGTGTTGAAGCGCAAGTTGGAAGTGAAGGTTTGTGGGAGATTTTGAGCTTGCTTTCAAGTACTTATTGAGGTAAGTACAAACTTTTGATAAATTAGATATGTTGGAATTAAATTGGGCTTAACACATTTTGGATGGAAAATGTGTTAAGCTACTTGATACATTAAATATTCATGATCATTGTGCTATGACATGTAAATTGTTATGTATGCATTATATGCATTATGAAAAGCCATTATTAATGGCTAAATTGAATAAAATGTGAAATATGTGCATTATGTGAAAATAACCTAAAATATTTGGCTAATGTGATTTTAATGTGAAATATCATACATTGCGATGAAATGATGAAATATAATGACTTAAAGTGAATTGACATTGATATGAATGAGACAAATGAGAAAATGAGGCAATGTACCTAGTTGATTATGGGAAAATGAGAAAAAGTTGATTATGTAAAATATGAATTATTTGTGTGACTAGTATGTTACTCAATTTCCAGAGTTCTATGTTTGGCAGCATGTCTATGAGGTTATCCTCATTATTTGCCTTCAGGGCTAGAAGCTAGGCATCACAGATAGATGATTTGCCTTTGGGGCTAGACACTAGGCATCACTGATATATGATTTGCCTTCGGGGATAGACATTTGGTGTCAATATGGACCAAAATAGTAACTCTGGGATTTAAATAATATATTAGTTTGTTTGGGCCCATGCTTGTGCATGTGTTTATGTGAATTAAAAAATATTAAAGATTATGTTTTAAAGTGGAATTGAGTGCCACATTGTGACATAACATACAAATGCATATAAGCATTGGCATTGTATTAAAGTTTTATTGTTATCAAGTTTATACCTCTAGGCTTTTAGCTTAGCACAATTATAATTCATCCAGGTGATAGGGGTTATCCGGTAGAGCCAGAGAGTTCTACTAGACCTAGTTGGGTCTAGGCTTGTGTTTGTTGAGCTAGAAGTGTTTCTGCTACTACAAGATCAAGCCAGTTGCCATCACGTATATATTTTATTTTATAGTACATTTTGTTATTTTGTATATTATGTTTATATTTTTTAGTACCTTGTAAATTGTAAAGAATATTTTGGACAAATTATATAATGTGGGTTGTGTATATGTGTTTTGATATATATATATATATATATATGTATATAAATATAAATGTTTTGAGAAAATATGGAGGATTTGAGAAGTTTAGGTAGAAATGTTTGAATTGTTTTATTGGGAGTGTTTTTATACAGGTTGTGTAACTGTTGAATTTTTGAGATATCCAAATTACAGACAAAACGCTGACAAATTTTTTTCAGAGATTTTCTGATACAAACCAGATATGGCAGCTTTGTGCCATTGAAGAAAAGCAATCTTACATCATCCAAATAGATTTAAAAGGAGTTCAAAAGCTCTTTTATGAGGCTGAAATACACTTGGGGCGTGCTACACTTCATATGGAGCAGATTTGGTGCAATTCAAGCAATATGGGCTTTGTGGAGCTTGATACAGCTTATAGGCCAAAGCTACACAAAGGGAAGCCTAAAGTGAAGATCAAAGTATGGAAATCACGTCCAAACACATGGGCATGCTTTCTTGGGCTTGTTCAGCAAGTTTTTTGGCATGTTTAGCAAGTTTTTAAGGCTGAACATGGCTGCACATGTTGGGCTTGTTTTTCCAATACATTAGGCCCTTTTTTGGACTTAATTAAGGCATGTTTAATATGGGCCCAAGGAAGTTACGAATTTCAGTAAGTGGAAGGCATCTTTTTGTCACATGGGATGTGGTCCCCTCATTCCTTAGTTAGTTAGGATATTATTTTATTTTCCATATCTTTTAGGATTTGATATTATTTAGTCTTTCCAAATCTATTTTGGATTTGTTTTATTAGATTTGGATAGGATTTAGATTACTTATCTGATTTAGATTCAGATTTACTTTATGTTTTCCTTAGTGGATTAGGATTACTTTATATTTTCCTTAGTGGATTAGGATTACTTTATATTTTTCCTTATGCAATTAGGAATGTTTTCCTTATGCATTTAGGAATGTTTTCCTTATGCAATTAGGAATTTTGTAACCCTTATTTAAGGGCACTATTAGGCCAAATTTGACATACAACAATTAATAAAAATTTTTGAATTCTTCTACAAGTTATTCTTGTGAATTTTCGTGTGAGAGAGATTAGAGTGGATTCTTTAATTCTTTCTTTGCATCAAGAATTAGGTTTACTTATCAACAAGAGTTGTGGCGTTTTCCTTCTTCTTACCAACTAAATCCTTCAATCATAGTGAGTTCGCGTCTCTTTATAGGCGTTGGGTTCCTTAGGAGGTGATTATCAAGTTTCAAGGAGTTCTCTACCATTGTTATACGTTGGGTTTGCTGCCATCGTTGCTAAGGGTCCGCGTCATTTTCATATAAAATGCTTATTTTGGAACCTATAATTTATAAAGAATATTTTATTTATTATTTAAAATTACATTTTAAAGTATTTGATATTTTAAATTAGAAATATAAATTTTGTTATTAAACCGAGTTGTGGCATTCTTATATTTTATATATGTATTATATATATATTGGGTGTATGTATTATATGTATATAGGGTATAAGGGTGTTACATTTATTTTGGTATTAGAGCCTAGGTTTGAGGTTATTGACCTAGGTGGGTTGTTAGAGAGAAAATGGAAATTTTAAATATGATTTTAAATTATAATACATGCAATGGCACTGGTATTATATATGATCTTTGATGTGGAAATTTCTGTTGTATTTGTAGATATAGGTAGTTATGGCATCCAGGACACACCAGTCTGTAGAGGATAGTACAGAGAGTGTAGCTCCTGATGAGGGTAGAGTTGGAGCTAGAGTTGAGAGTGTTGGAGAGGCATCTTCTTATGTGCCAATTAGACCAGCAGCTGAGGAGATTTCGCAGAGCTGGTATGACATATGGTAGAGTTATTGAGACAGGCTTTGGTACAACCACAATAGTAGTTGCTGATTTGAAAGTATGACAATCCGAGAAAGTTTGGAGCCACAGATTTTGTCGGCACTACAGACTCAACCGTAGCAGAGCAGTGGCTGGACAGGGACCAAAGAGTGTTCATTCAGTTGCAGGCTAGTCCAGAGGAGAAATTTGATTATGTTAGATCTCTTCTTCTGGGGGATGTGTATGAGTGGTGGAAGACAGTTCCTCATGGTACAGTTGATCCACCAGTTTTGACTTATACCAATTTTCTGCGAGAATTTTAGAAGATAGAGTTTTTGAGTTTGAGACAGGACATGAGGACTGTGATTGAGTATGAGATTGAGTTCATCCGACTAAGGCAGTATGCTGGAGGAATTATATCAGATGAGTTTGATAGATGCCGGAGGTTTGAGGAGGGGTTGAGACCCTCTATCAAGTGTTTAGTCTCAGTATTAGGATTTTTCTTAGTTGGTTGCAGCTGCCAGGAGTATAGAGAGGGAACAGGGTCTTGCAGTAGCCGTCAGAGCAGAGGAGAGCAGAGTTAGGAGAGCCCAAAGTGAGGCAGTGTCTTCATCATCGAAGAGAGGTCGAGACAGATATCCTTAGAGGTTCAGTAGGAGCCAGGGGTAGCCTAGCAGATCATCACAATAGCAGAGACAAAGATAGAGATCTTCAGCCTCGATGGCTAGTGCCTCGACCCAGTGACTCAGAGGCCTGCTCCACCTACTTGTGCTCATTTTGGTATACGTATATAGGGTTCTGTTCCGGTTCTGGACC
Organism: Garcia nutans; assembly: GCA_947685225.1. Lineage (NCBI taxonomy): Eukaryota > Viridiplantae > Streptophyta > Magnoliopsida > Malpighiales > Euphorbiaceae > Garcia > Garcia nutans. The sequence goes on from CANTUV010000024.1 coordinate 40,896,148, forward strand.
CATACTTGCAAAGAAGAGATTCCACAAAAAAATAATTATTTTTTTTATTATATATATATATTAACCATATATTGGGAAGGTATCGTTTCCTATATATCCTTGCCCCCTGTGTAAAAAAAATATTTTTACTGAGAAAAATATTTTTTAAACATGCATAAATTTAGGCCCATACTAATTTATTGTGTACATGTTATCAATTATTTATGTGCAGTTGTGACCAATTTTTTGTGTGTGAACATGATCAATTATTTGTGTGCAACTGTGAGTAATCATTTATGTGGTAATGTGATCAATTATTTGTGAAATGGATGAAGTCATCTCTTATTCCATATTTTGTTCTTTTCTTGACCTTCACTTCACCCTTTTTTCATTTTGTTGTTACCTTGAGACTGTACCTTACCACTTTTCCTATATAAACACATGATGTGTTCGCAATTTTTATCAGAGTCTCCAAACTTTCCTTGTCTTCAAAATTCTTCTACTATTTTAAACTCATAAAAACATTAACAATTCTTATAAATGGTAGCTAATCAACATTCTTCTAGGCAAGACCCCGTTCAGATGCCGAACTTCTTAACCACATTCGGGTGCGTGAACATGGAAGAATTTTGTTATTAGCTGGCATGGAGTTACATTGCAGTTCAAGTGAAAAGCCTGAGGTAAATATGATTTTACTGCAAAATAGTTATTTAATTACACAAATAAAAAATAATTAGGTATGATAAGTGATGTGCTGTTAATATATTTACTATTATTACTACTATTCTATAATTTTATTAATTAAATTTTTATTTTTATCTTATTATTTTTTATATTTTTTATTTAATTTTATATATTTTTCATATGTTATTATTATTGTTTTTATATATATTTATATACATATTTTTATATATAAGCAAAAATGAAAAGTATTTTAAAATCTTGGAGTTTACATACCATTTATGACTTACCTATTTTATGACAACATGACGGCTGTGTCGTTCATGGCCGCGGTTGTGTCTATAGGGTCTGACAATGGTATAATCGTGCTCCTTCTTGAGTAAAGTAAATGATACGATGATGCAACTTTGAGGGCTTTATCATGCATTTACCATCAAAAGGATACTAGATAAATAGAAGCATAATCCAAGCGCTTGCAGAAAGGCGGATGGATAGCACCCATATCTTCCACTTGCTAGTGGGAGAAATGACTATAGGCCTGGTTGATTTTACTGCCATACCAGGTATCCCGTGCCATGGAATCCACGTCCCTTTTACTGATAATATCTTGATAGGTGATGAAATTCAGTAGCTAATAGGCATGAAACCTTATTTAAAAGAACCATTCAAGATTAAGTATGAACCGATTAGGGAATATTAGATGAATTATACTCGACTAGTTCGTGGGAAAATGATCGAACGATATACTTGAGGATTATTACTATATTTGCTGGGGTTTACCATTTTATGTAGCACTAAGTCTGTCGTCTACTTTTTAGTGTTACATGCTCTTGCTGATTTTGATCTTGTGCCATTATTCAACTAGGAAAGAGGCTAGTTTGGACTACTTGTATCATGATTTCCATAAACTTTACCAGAGGAAAAGATCATTTTTTGGCTTCATGGTGGTAGCCGAGGTATTAATTCTCACCATTTGTTGAGTCAAATTAAGGATTTGCATGAATCTGACTTTCATTGTTCATATAGATTTGGGCGTATGAGCATAACTTTATGTAGGTACCAGGTACCTCTAGACAAAGAGTCGAGTATCTGAGACTGAGCCTTTGGTTAGCAGGCTGCACAATGATGTCTGGTTCTCATCATGTGCATTCTTGTCGCTATCACTTTAGCTATTTGACATGGGATCAGGTAAAAAAAAAAGAATTAGTAATTATTAAGATTTATGGAGAAATTAACTTACCTTCTCTTCTTGGTTCTATAGGCAGATATCGCTTGGTGGGGGAATAATGAGTGAGCCAATTGGACTCCTTTCATAAATGCAGCCTTGCCTATTCAAAAAATTCATGCTGAGTCATTGCTTGTCCAATATCTAGTTGGTGGTTCCTCGGTGAAAGAGTACACAACTGGTTTCTTAGCCCCGAGGAATGGAGGGTTGCTAAGGATATTCCAGCATATAAACTAGACATCACGTCCATGTTGAAAAACTTCTGGATGCGTGCTCCGAGTGGATATGATGTTGAATGGTATCTTCTCTCACCTGCTGAGCCATACACGCAATTTTATCCAAGAGCGGCTTTTGAATTTTGAAGTTTCTCTTGTTCGTGTTTAATGACTTCCTAAAGGAGAAGAAGAAGAGGAATAATAAGAAGGAGAGGAGGAGGGAAATGACAGTGGGTGTCATCCGCCCCTCATCATGGTGATTCTGATACCGGAACTTCTCAAGTGAATACTAACATATTTTCCATCATAACTGCCCATTCTTAATTTGTTCTTACTCTCTTTACAATCATTGCAGGCTACTGGTTCCCTTGGTCATGAAGCTGTCCCATTGTATGCTACTCCGATTCAAAGGTAATTCTCTCTGTTTACTCCTTCTTCTCATCCAGATATATCATCTTATCCTTAGGGCTTTGATTGGAGTTACATGATCTGTCATCCTGTTTCATGCTGATTTATGATGTATGTATGCATGAAAATGTATGAGCTTTCCTTTTTGTTGTCTGGCTCACAGCCGATGATTGAGGAATAGAATAGCAAGTTGCAGGAAGAACATGCTGCTCATTTTGAAGGATTATATAGTCAGTCAGAATGAAACTTCTGGGGATTCTAATTTTAGGGCATGAGGGATCCTAATGCTTCTTCTTCGAGCTGACCCTGGGCCGACGACCGTGATCATGATGTGCCTTTTTCCCTTTCAGGGGACGTCTACTTCCGGGCCGACTTTCAAAGCCACATAGATCCTGATGCTCCTTCATCAAGTAGATCTAACGCGGAACCCTATGGCAATTAAGGCCTCAAACCTCGACGCACTCTTCGATAGAGAATTCAAGAATGAAGGATAAACCACCCTCTATAGCACCCTATGCTTAGCGAAGCTAGAACACTAATAATGGAAGGATTTGGAAGGTCAAATTCAGAATAACGCCACAATCGAAATTAATAAGTAATCCTGATTCGTGATGCAATCAATGAAAGAAGCAATTCACTCACTAACTCTCAAAGAAGGCGAAATTTGCTTAAGAAGCAATTCTGAAATTCAATTGATCTGAAAAATTCCCTTACAAATATGATAATAAGCCTTTTATAGTGAAAGGCAGAATCCTAATCTGAAAAGGAAAGTAAAAAGGTTAAAAATCCTTTTCCTATAAAGAAAACTATTAACTAAAAACCTAATCTAAAAAGGAAAGTATAAAAATCCTTTTCCTATAAAGAAAACTATTAACTAAATATTACAATAAAAACCTAATCTGAAAAGGAAAGTAAAAAGGTCAAAATCCTTTTCCTATAAGGAAAACTATTAACTAAATATTACAATAAGGTCCTAATAAGCAAAATATGGAGGGGACCACTTAAAAGAATCAAAAACACGCCCCAAACATGTGTTAAGAAGGCCAAAGTCATTCTTGCTGAAATCCCTCTCACTACACGATCTCACAGGTACGTGTGAGACTTTCTGGACAAGCAGCACATTTCACAGGTGGTTGTGAAACTGGCTGGACAATTCGCACATTTCAGCACCATGTGTATATTTCAGCACCATGACTAGCTTGGGTTGGTCTTCTAGTTCCTTCTCGCACTTGTCCCATGCTAATTCAGTCACCTCTCTTGTAATAAAGTCTTAAATATGCATTCCAAGAGTGATGCCATACTTCCTTGCTTTATTCCTCGTCAATGGCCCTTGTTGTAGCACCAATGGATCCTTGCTATGCTGGTTCACATCAAGATCTTGGGCAGATGATGTGCCTCCTCCTTTATCAAGTGATAGTTTCTTCAGGGCTTTATTTGATTATAGTCCGGTTCCTCCATCCCAGTGATCTTGTAGTTTAATTAACTTGTTTTGGGCATGTAATGAAAAGGAAAAACATTAAATAAATTAACTAACTTTAAACTTTTTGACATTTCCTCTTTATTATTATTATTTTTTAATGTACACAACACAATATCAAACACAGTGTCCATATAAAAAATGGATTCAATACTTTTACAAAATTGTTGGCAAATTAGGCTACCGAAACCAACGTGCATTATATTTCCTTTTCCTTGTGTGGTTTGGTCTTCAAGCTATCATCTATTTAAACCATCATCATGTGCTTTTGTTAATTCTACCAAAGCCATTAAAATTTATCCATAAGATCTAGGACTTTCAAGATTAATGATTTTGAATTATGTCCCATGATTGAAGAATTTGAAGCCATCATTTGGTATCCGAGTAATTGTCAAATAACACTACCCATATTACCCTCAAAAGCTCATCAAAAGATGCAAATGCTATTCCAACTTTCAAAGCCTAAAGTTCTCCAACTAACTAGAGGTAAGAAAATTTTACTTGGACCTTTGATTGATTTCTGCATATCCCATTTGGCTCACACTAAAGATGGGGATGCATGTTCTGCTTATGTTTGTTTGGTCAATTCTTGCTTGTCTCTTCTGATGGTGACATTGATTCTTGAGTTTTAGATATTGTGGACTAAATGGAAGGAGGATTTTCACCGATACCCATGATCTTAGCTGAAACCCTAGTTGGATTGGATCAATTCAACACTGGTTCCTCAAGAAGGTTGGTTGGAAGTCTTTTCTACTCCAGGTAATTACCTAAACCGCCCTTTCAGGTTTTTGAATTAGTTTTTTTCTCTCTAATTTTTACCTATCCCGCCCTGTAGACCTTTAATTTTTGTACCGGTCCAAATATAGTTTTCATTTGAAGGCTAGATCAAGTCTAAATCTAATAATAAGGCACAAAATAAATCAATTATAATTTTTTAATATTTAGATTTTGTCGATTTGATTTTATTGTGACTGTTGTGGTTAATATATGATTCAGTAGGACCATTTGGCTTGGCCCATGCCAAACTCGACATGAGTAAGCTCATGTCGAATTAGCCCCTGCCAATTCAACTTGACATGTCGAATTAGCCCCTGCCAATTCAACATGAGCATGTATCTCATTTCAAATTGGCCCATGCCAATTTGACTTGAGCAGCTCATATCAAATTCGCATGAGCCAATTCGACATGCATAAGTTTCCCATGTTGAATTGGCCCAAGCCAATTCGGCATGAGCAATCTCATGCCAAATTACAGGAGCCAATTCAACGGGCTGGCATTAACCTGATTGTGTGTAGTTTCATACTCAAAATTTCCAAGGCCATGTAGGTTTGATATATCCAAAGTTAAAAGGGATTATGAGATGTCCTAATGTCGCTTATAAAAAGGCAATTAAAAAAAAGAGATCTATTTTTTAAGAGGCAGTAGCAACATAAAAGTCAATTTATAAGCAGTATCTAGCAAATCAACACACTGGGCTTAGCCAAAACCCTGGATTGGTACAGGCGATAGCTTGGATCAATACTCTCTCAATTTGGTGGAAGCTTTCAATGCAAGTTTTGCTTTCTAAACTCTATTTATTTTAATGTCCAGTAGCTATACTTTTCCTTTAAACATTAAATGTTGACTGTTGATTGATTCAGTAGCTAATTAATTTGAGTTGTGACTTTGCATAAACTTTAATAATAATGACATAATTGATATACTATTTCATCCAGTAGCTATGTTTGGTATTTTTACATGTTCCAGCATTTTAAAATTATGAATCCAATCTAAATAATAAACTTAGATAGCGTATTTTCTATAAAACCTAATTCCATATTAGTTTAAACTTTAAACCCTAATTTCCTAAATCTGTAAAAACCAAAAAACCTAGTTCTATAATCCTAACACCCTAAAATTCTAATTTTATTTTCAAAACCCTAAACTCTAATTTCCAAAATCCTAATTCAATACTAAAAATGCTAATTTTGTTTTTAAAACCCTAAACCCTAATTTCCAAAACCCTAATTTAATACCAAAAGCCCTAATTTTGTTTTCAACACACTAAAACCCTAATTTCTAAACCAAAACCCTAATTTTCACATTAAAACCCTAAAATCCTAAATTGGTCCTAAAATTCTAAAATTATATCCCAAAATTCCAATAACCCCCTAAATTTACATATTTGATGCTTTATTTAGAATTCAAAATTAGATTTGATTGTTTTATACTTACGATGAATGATTAATTGATGTTTTATTTATTGTGGATGATTTATTCTATCTTTTGATCATGGTGTATGTTTGAATGATTTAACTTCAATTAGTTAATTACTTAAATTTCAAGGACATAAGAGGTATGTTTCCACTTCGTGGCTACATCATTTATTAAGTTCAATATAATTTTATTTATTTTAAGTTTTTAAGATTAATGTAAAGGACATGTTTTCACTAAATGGTGGATCTCATATTGTATTTATTTTCATAGACTTGGACATTGTAAAGGCATATTGATCCTTGGATGGGTGCCTAATTTGTTTGTTTTATTTTATTAAAATGATAGATGTTTATTTCTTTATTTCTACTGCATGTAGTATGGAAGATGCCATAATTTTTAAGAATTTAATAATATTTAGACTTAAAAGGAGACTAGTTCTGACGCGGACCCTTAGCAACGATGGCAGCAAACCCAACGTATAACAATGGTAGAGAACTCCTTGAAACTTGATCACCTCCTAAGGAACCCAACGCCTATAAAGAGACGCGAACTCACTATGATTGAAGGATTTAGTTGGTAAGAAGAAGGAAAACGCCACAACTCTTGTTGACAATTAAACCTAATTCTTGATGCAAAGAAAGAATTAAAGAATCCACTCTAATCTCTCTCACACGAAAATTCACAAGAAGAACTTGTAGAAGAATTCAAAAATTTTTAATTATAATATGTCAAAAAAGTCTCCTTACAAGAAAAATAAGGCCCTATTTATACTAAAAGGCACACATAAATTTGAAACCCTGATTCTAATGGGAAAAGAAAAGCTAAAAAGTCAAAATCCTAACCCATTAAGGAAAATATAAAGTATGGAAAAAAAATCCTAATCCACTAAGGAAAATATAAAGTACGGAAACAAAATCCTAATCCACTAAGGAAAATATAAAGTATGGAAACAACCAAACTAAATCCCTTCAACATAAGAACACGCCCCACACTATTTGGGCTGTCCATGGGCCTTAAATTACTTCCCAAGGCTTTATATGAATCCCCATGGACCTTTCTTACACGTTGGACCTCTTTAGCTAGCCTTTAGCTTCCACGCTAAGCATCATAATCAGCTTTGGTGTGCCTTCTTCAAGCTCTATTGTGCACTTTTCCATTACCATTTCAGTCACTTCCTTTGAAATTTGATCTTGAATATGCAATCCCATAGCTGTTCCAAACTTCTTAGCTCTGCTCCTAGTCAATGGCCCATTTGGAAGCACCAATGGATACTTACCTCATGGCTAGTTCGTATCATTCTCCCCCTCTTCAAAAAGATTTATCCTCAAATCTGCATCATCATAAGGAGATAAATCAGACACATTAAAAGTAGTACTAACACTATACTCACCAGGCAAGTCTATCTTGTATGCATTATCATTGATCTTTGCCAACACTTGAAATGGACCATCACCACGTGCATCAAGCTTTATTCTTCCTTTGATTTGGAAACCTCTCCTTTAGGAAGTGTACCCAAACCAAATCTCCTACTTGAAACTTCATCTCACGTCTCCCTCTATTTGCAGAATCAGCATATCTCTTGTTCCTTTTCTCAATATTCGCCCTTGCTTTCTCATGCATCTCTTTCACAGATTTAGTTTTCTTCTCACCATCTAAACTAACAAGCTCATGAGAAGGTAAAGAAACAAGATCCAAAACTGTTAGTGGGTTAAAACCATAAACAAGCTCAAAAGGTGAATATCCTGTAGAAGAATGAATAGCACGATTATAAGCAAACTCAATAAATGGCAAACAATCTTCCCAAGAACTCAAATTCTTACCCACTAAAGCTCTCAACATGGTACCTAAAGTTCTGTTTACTACTTCTATTTGTCCATCCGTTTGAGGATGACAAGTGGTGAAAAATAACAACTTGGTACCTAACTTTCCCCAAAGCACACGCCAAAAGTGAGACAAAAACTTGGTGTCTCTATCAGAAACTATGGATTTTGGTATCCCATGAATTCGAACCACCTCCTTAAAGATGAGTTCGGCCACTAAACTAGCATCATCACTCTTATGACATGGGATAAAGTGTGCCATCTTACTAAACCTATCAACAACCACAAATATGATATCTCTCCCCCTCTTAGTCCTTGGTAATCCTAAAACAAAGTCCATACTAATGTCCATCCAAGGAGAACTAGGAACGGGTAATGGCATATACAAACCATGAGGCATAGACTTAGACTTAGCTTGCCTACAAGCCAAATAAGCCTTACAAATCTGAATTACATCCCTTTTCATATTCGGCCAATAAAAGTGTTCATTCAGCATGTCTAAAGTCTTATCAATTCCAAAATGCCCCATCAAACCCCCACAATGTGATTCTAATACTAGCAAATCTCTCATAGAACATCTAGGCATGCATAATTTTGAGCCCTTAAAAAAAACCCATCATGTCTATAGAAAAAATTAAAAGCACCATGTTCACAAGCATCATAAACATTGCTGAAATCAGAATCACCAACATATTTTAAGTCCTTTTATACATTCAAATCCAAGCAATTTAGTACTCAAAACATTAAGTAAAGCGTACCTCCTTGAAAGTGCATCTGCCACTACATTGTCTTTACCTTGCTTGTATTTGATCACATAAGGAAACTTCTCAATCTTCACAACCCATTTTGCATGTCTTTTATTCAACTTGCCTTGCCCTCTCAAATGCTTCAATGATTCATGGTCTGAATGGATCACGAATTCCTTGGGCAGCAAATAATGCTCCCATACTTCCAATGCTCTCACCAAAGCATATAGCTCCTTGTCATAAGTTGAATAATTCAGCTTTGCTCCATTAAGCTTTTCACTAAAGTATGCAATGAGCTTCTTCTCTTGCATCAAAACAGCTCCAATACCTAAACCAGAAGCATCACATTCAATTTCAAAAGTAGAATCAAAGTTAGGTAAAGCTAAAACGGGTGTAGTAGAAAGCTTCTCTTTCAAAGCATCAAATGCTTCTTGTTGCTCCTTGCCCCAAACGAATCCCACTTCTTTCTTGATTATGCTAGTCAAGGGGGCTGCCAATGTAGAGAAATTAGGGACAAATCTCCTATAGAAGCTTGCCAATCCGTGAAAACTCCTCACTTCTGTCACACTTGAAGGATTCGGCCACTCTTGGATAGCTTTCACCTTCTCTTGATCAACTTCAATTCCCTTCATACTTACAACAAAACCAAGAAAAACAACCCTATCTAGACAAAAAGAACACTTCTTAAGCTTAGCATAAAGGTTTTGCTCCCTAAGGATTTCAAGCACTTTCCTAACATGTGCAATATGTTCTTCCTCAGTTTTGCTATAAATCAAAATATCATCAAAGTAAACTACCACAAACTTACCTAAATAAGCTCTCAAAACATGGTTCATTAATCTCATGAAAGTACTAGGTGCATTAGATAAACCAAAAGGCATAACTAACCATTCATACAAACTATATTTCATTTTGAAGGCAGTCTTCATTTCATCTCCAGGCTTCATGCGAATTTGATGATAACCACTCATAAGATCAATCTTTGTGAAATATTTCACCCCATGCAATTCGTCCGACATGTCATCAAGTCTAGGAATGGAATCTCTATACTTCACAGTAATCTTGTTCACAGCCCTACAATCAACACACATCCTCCAAGAACCATCTTTCTTGGGTACTAATAAGACTGGAACGGCACAAGGACTAAGGCTCTCGCGAACCAAGCCTTTCTCCAAAAGCTCTTCAAGTTGTCTTTGCATCTCTTTTGTCTCCATAGGATTGCTCCTATATGCTGGCCGGTTTGGAATTATAGAACCGGGTATGAAGTCAATTTGATGTTCAATCCCTCTTAATGGCGGTAAACCACTAGGAAGGTCTTCAGGAAACACATCCTTAAAATCCATCAACAAAGACACAAAACTAGAAGGTATAGAATCAAGAGATTCTTCACTGTCAGCAAGTAACGATTCTTTATACATAATAATGAGTACAAGCTGCCCTACATCTATCTCTCTTGCTCTTGCATAAAAAGTATGTTTTGCTTTTTCTCCTTGCTTATTTTCTCTCACCAATGGGCCATTTATTTGTTTGCTTACTTTCTTTTGACTCTCGGCCTCTTTTCCCTTTCTGCACTCACTCACTTTATTATTTTCTCTCTCCCTACCCTTAGAATTATCCTTGGGTGTTGAAGAAACATCATTGGCCGAATTTGAACCCCCATGGTTCATGTTGGCCGAAACTTCTTTCTCCCTCTCTAGCATCCTCTTTTGATCTCTCTTGAGGTGATAATGGTGCTAGAACAACCTTCTTTCCTTTATAAGTAAAGGTATAATTATTAGAAAAGCCATCATGTTGTGCCCTTCTATCATACTGCCATGGTCTTCCTAATAGCAAATGTCCAACTTGCATTGGCACTACATCACGCAAAACCTCATCTTTATACCACCCAATGGAGAATGGTACCTTGACTTGCTTCAACACTTTTACTTCCCCAGCGTCATTGAACCATTGCAACTTGTAAGGATTGGGATGTTTAAAACAAACTAACCCCAATTTATCCACCATTGTAGTACTAGTAGCATTGGTACAACTTCCACCATCAATGATAAGTGTACAAACCTTACTATTCACCAAACACCTAGAGTGGAAAAGATTCTCCCTTTGATCCAAGCCTTCTTCCTTGACTTGAATATTCAGGGCTCTTTTAGTAACAAGCATCTCTCCGTGTTCAGCATTCAATACTTGATTCTCCCAAGCCTCTTCATCATATTCGACCCTATCACCACATTCGGCCTCCTCTTCTTCTTCATGTTCAGATTCTGATTCTATTTCCCCTTCATGGGTAGCAATCATCACCCTCTTATTTGGACATTGAGAAGCAATGTGTCCACTTCCCAAACACTTGTAGCATTTAATTTCCTTACTTGGAGTAGGTCTAGAAGGTGTTTTGATACGGAACCTCCAAGAATAAGCTTGAGAATCCCTTGATTTCGAACCCCCACAGCATTAACTTGAAAACCCCTAGTCGAATTATGATGAGGATCTGATTGCTAGCATACAACACCAAGGACCTGTTACTCGATCAATGGCAAGAAAACTTCAAGGATTAGTTTCCAAACATCTATATGTTCTCAATACAATTGGAACGTTAAGACTTGAAGAAAATAAGAGCAAAGAAGCTGTTTGGTTGCACGTGTCCAAATTGCAATCTACCCAAGAGGCCAATTGACCCAAAGGAGTTAGAATACATATTGGCATCCATCATTATACCTTTGGGAGCTAAATACATACCATTCACGTACCATTGGATGCCCATATATTAAGAGTGGCTGAAACTCACATTGGGAGTCAAAGATGCCTTTTAAAAGCTAGTGGGAGACAAGCTATGGCTGCCCATGCCTTTTAAAAGCTAGTGGGAGACAAGCTATATGGCTTCCCAATTTGTTTTATGTAACCACATCATTATATTTGTATTTTTTCATCATTTCACTTGTTTTATGCTTTCTTTAAGTCTTTAAAAACAAACGTAATGGTAGACTTTGAACTTAATGAATATTCTAATTTTTCTCTCCATTTTTGAGAGCTTTGAGAGGTTTTTAGCCTTCTTTTGAGTTCTGGTTAGAACTTGCACGAATTCCTTGCAAAAATAACCAAGTTTGCTAAGTCTTAACTTATATTCAAGGTTTTTCCTTCACAAGTTGGGGTTGGGTCTTGAATCTTTGGTTTCCAGCCATATAGCTTCAGTTTTACATCACAAGTTGGTGTTGGTTTGAAGGTGTTGGTTGGTGTTCTTATGTTTTGGAGACGATCCGTAGCTTGAGCTTCCTTAGAAATTAAATCCCAGCAAGGCAGGCTCACATCATTTGGTATCAAAGCTTAGGCTCTCCAAATCAGGTTTTTAGCATCATTCCTTCTTGTTTATGTCAAAAAAAAAATATTGTCTTCCTTTGAGTCATTTTCTGCCATTAGTTTAATTTCTACAAGCTGTATGCTTTCTTGTTTCTTTGAGTCCTTCTTCCTTAATGTTGTTGTAGGATTAATTTAAAAAAAAAGAAAGAACATAAAAGAAAAAAAAAAGAGGAAACAACAACTAATCTCTCAAATTTGCTAGTGGGTTAGAAACTGAAGTTGGGCTTGCACATAACTAAATCTTCTCAAATTTTATATGCTTGTTTCAGATGCTAAACTTAGCTTGGAAATCAAATTTTAAGTCAAAATTCCTCCATTTGCCTAGTTATCCATATATTGCAGCCAATTTAGCTAGTTTTGTGTCCAAAAGTGAACGTGTAGGTAAACATGTCCAAATCCTTTCAAATTTTACAGGCATGTTTTAGATATTCAGCTAAGCCTACATATTAAATTTCATGTCAAAATTCATTCGTTTGCTTGGTTGTCCATATATTACCGCTAGTTAGCCATTTTTGGGTCCAGAACATAAACATTTCATAAGAGACCTAAAAATTCATTTTTCTTCTTCCATTTTGTCTCAATATATTGTCCTAAATCCAGTTTTGTCAAATTCTTCCCTTTAGTAATGTTTGTCTAAAATTTCAGTGTCTTTCGTCCTTAGGTTTCAAATATCAGATATTCTGTTTTTTTTTTCCAGCTTGTTTTACTCTTGTTCCATTCTTGAATGTGTTTTAAACCTTGCAATATAGTTATTTAGTTGAGAAAATATTAAGTTCTTGCTAGAACTTAGAAGGGGCTGAAGTGAGTGAAAAAAGGCATAGAGTGGTGAGATTGTTAGAGGGTAAAAGCCAAAGTTTGAGTGAAACACAGATTGAGTGTTACCAGATTAGAGTGAAACATGTGAGAGAGTGTGTGAGAGAATATTTCTAACATTTGTTTTGCAGCAATCAGTATGTCAACAAAACGAGATAGTGATCGAGAGAGCAACCAGCCCCAAGAGGAGCTAGAAGCTTCTTATGTTCTTAAGGCATTGCAATCTCAATTTCAAAGGATGAATGTGTTGTTTGTTGATATTAGAGAACAGATGGAAAAACACTCAAAGCAAATTGAAGAATTGCAGCAAGCAAGCTCTACAAATCAAAGGAATTTAGGAAGGGATGAACGAGATAATTTTCATAGGGAGCAAAACACAAATAGGGGACAGAATAGAGGTAGGCGCGCTGGACTAAATGATTTGCCAGTTTTCAATGACTTGGAGGATGTAGATGAAGATAATCTTGATGATGATGATGGGCAGCAATCTGTTGCACTTGATGATGTTATTAGACCAAGATATATGAGAGGTAATATGGGTGGTAGAGGTGGTGGCAGAAATATTAGGCAAGAAACTATGGAAAATGCAAGAGGGAGAGGGAGAGTAGACAGCAACGTTAATGGAATTAAAATGAAAATTCCATCATTCCAAGGCAACGCAAATCCAGATGCATATTTGGAATGGGAGAGAAAGACCGAACTCATCTTTGATTGCCACAACTATAGTGAGCAAAAGAAGGTGACACTTGCTAAGGTAGAGTTTATTGATTATGCATTAGTTTGGTGGGATCAATTACTCACTAAACGAAGAAGAAATGGCATGAGAGGAGTGCAGACTTGATACAAACCAGATATGGCAGCTTTGTGCCATTGAAGAAAAGCAATCTTACATCATCCAAATAGATTTAAAAGGAGTTCAAAAGCTCTTTTATGAGGCTGAAATACACTTGGGGCGTGCTACACTTCATATGGAGCAGATTTGGTGCAATTCAAGCAATATGGGCTTTGTGGAGCTTGATACAGCTTATAGGCCAAAGCTACACAAAGGGAAGCCTAAAGTGAAGATCAAAGTATGGAAATCACGTCCAAACACATGGGCATGCTTTCTTGGGCTTGTTCAGCAAGTTTTTTGGCATGTTTAGCAAGTTTTTAAGGCTGAACATGGCTGCACATGTTGGGCTTGTTTTTCCAATACATTAGGCCTTTTTTTGGACTTAATTAAGGCATGTTTAATATGGGCCCAAGGAAGTTACGAATTTCAGCAAGTGGAAGGCATCTTTTTGTCACATGGGATGTGGTCCCCTCATTCCTTAATTAGTTAGGATATTATTTTATTTTCCATATCCTTTAGGATTTGATATTATTTAGTCTTTCCAAATCTATTTTGGATTTGTTTTATTAGATTTGGATAGGATTTAGATTACTTATCTGATTTAGATTCAGATTTACTTTATGTTTTCCTTAGTGGATTAGGATTACTTTATATTTTCCTTAGTGGATTATGATTACTTTATATTTTTCCTTATGCAATTAGGAATGTTTTCCTTATGCAATTAGGAATTTTATAACCCTTATTTAAGGGCACTATTAGGCAGAATTTGACATACAACAATTAATAAAAATTTTCCGAATTCTTCTACAAGTTTTTCTTGTGAATTTTCGTGTGAGAGAGATTAGAGTGGATTCTTTAATTCTTTCTTTGCATCAAGAATTAGGTTTACTTATCAACAAGAGTTGTGGCGTTTTCCTTCTTCTTACCAACTAAATCCTTCAATCATAGTGAGTTCGCGTCTCTTTATAGGTGTTGGGTTCCTTAGGAGGTGATTATCAAGTTTTAAGGAGTTCTCTACCATTGTTATACGTTGGGTTTGCTGCCAAGAATGATACAAACCAGATATGGCAGCTTTGTGCCATTGAAGAAAAGCAATCTTACATCATCCAAATAGATTTAAAAGGAGTTCAAAAGCTCTTTTATGAGGCTGAAATACACTTGGGGCGTGCTACACTTCATATGGAGCAGATTTGGTGCAATTCAAGCAATATGGGCTTTGTGGAGCTTGATACAGCTTATAGGCCAAAGCTACACAAAGGGAAGCCTAAAGTGAAGATCAAAGTATGGAAATCACGTCCAAACACATGGTGATGCGGAACCCATGGATCAAATATTACATCTAGAACCCCACATACACATCTAGCATAGAATCTTAGAACTCAAACACAAATCCTCCCTACCAAACCCACAACTAACCTGTAATTGAGAACTTGGGTGATTGGGATGAAGAAATGAATTGATTAAAACGCCACAAGTCAGACTTGATAAGTTAGAACCAACTCTTCATGCAACAAGAATAAGAAGAAAACCTCTCAAACTTGAAAACACAGAAATTACATTCAATAATCTGGAAATTCGTGGTAACCCTATTAAGTTCTTTTTCCCATCCTTATATAGTTGGAAAAGAAGAACTAATGGCTTAAAGTCTAGGTTTACATGTATCTAGTCACAATAGCATTAATTGTTCATCCACCTCAATAATATACTCTAAATTACTGCCCATAATTATGACAACATTGATGGGCAGATTCCACATGCATTTTGGTGTTGGTTCACATGTGTCTAGTCACACTAGCACTAAACCATGTCAATATTATATTCCAAATTCGTGCTAATGCCCATCACCATACTTATGGGCAGATTCTTCATGCTTGTTGGTGATTTTTCTGACTTCCTCTTCATGATCCATCATATTCACTACAAGTTGGTCTCCCTCTTCATTAATCCACCTTTGAATGAAGTGCTGGAACACATGCTGGAGTTTCTTTGATTGTGATCTTGTGATTGGTCCACTTGGCATAATGATATCATCAACATATTTCCTATAAGGAAAACTATTAACTAATATTACAATAAAAACCTAATAAGCAAAATATGGAGGGGACCACTTAAAAGACTAAAAAAACACGCCCCAAACATGTGTTAAGCATGCCAAAGTCGTTCTTGCTGAAACTGGTATAGGGGGTTGTGAAACAGTAGATTTCACAGGGGGTTGTGGGACTTTCTGGACAAGCAGCACATTTCACAGGGTGGTTGTGGTATTGGCTGGACAATTCGCACATTTCAGCACCATGTGTACAATCCAACACCATGACTAGCTTGGGTTGGTCTTCTAGTTCCTTCTCGCACTTGTCCCATGCTAATTCAGTCACCTCTCTTGTAATAAAGTATTGAATATGCATTCCAAGAGTGATGCCATATTTCTTTGCTTTATTCCTCGTCAATGGCCCTTGTTGTAGCACCAATGGATCCTTGCTATGCTGGTTCACATCACATGGGCATGCTTTCTTGGGCTTGTTCAGCAAGTTTTTTGGCATGTTTAGCAAGTTTTTAAGGCTGAACATGGCTGCACATGTTGGGCTTGTTTTTCCAATACATTAGGCCTTTTTTTGGACTTAATTAAGGCATGTTTAATATGGGCCCAAGGAAGTTACGAATTTCAGCAAGTGGAAGGCATCTTTTTGTCACATGGGATGTGGTCCCCTCATTCCTTAGTTAGTTAGGATATTATTTTATTTTCCATATCCTTTAGGATTTGATATTATTTAGTCTTTCCAAATCTATTTTGGATTTGTTTTATTAGATTTGGATAGGATTTAGATTACTTATCTGATTTAGATTCAGATTTACTTTATGTTTTCCTTAGTGGATTAGGATTACTTTATATTTTCCTTAGTGGATTAGGATTACTTTATATTTTTCCTTATGCAATTAGGAATGTTTTCCTTATGCAATTAGGAATGTTTTCCTTATGCAATTAGGAATTTTGTAACCCTTATTTAAGGGCACTATTAGGCAGAATTTGACATACAATAATTAATAAAAATTTTCCGAATTCTTCTACAAGTTCTTCTTGTGAATTTTCGTGTGAGAGAGATTAGAGTGGATTCTTTAATTCTTTCTTTGCATCAAGAATTAGGTTTACTTATCAACAAGAGTTGTGGCGTTTTCCTTCTTCTTACCAACTAAATCCTTCAATCATAGTGAGTTCGCGTCTCTTTATAGGTGTTGGGTTCCTTAGGAGGTGATTATCAAGTTTCAAGGAGTTCTCTACCATTGTTATACGTTGGGTTTGCTGCCATCGTTGCTAAGGGTCCGCGTCAAGACTTTGGATGAGTTGAAACAGGTCATGAGAGATCGATTTGTTCCATAACACTACTATAGAGAGTTGCATCAAAGATTACAAGGGCTGGTGCAGGGCAATAAAAGTGTGGAAGAATATTTTCAAGAAATGGAAATGGCTATGGTACGAGCTAATATAGAAGAAGAAAGGGAAGCAACTATGGCACGGTTCCTACATGGGCTGAAAGATGAAATTGCCGACATAGTGGAGCTGCATCATTATGTGGAGCTTGATGATATGTTAAATATGGCAATCAAGGTAGAAAAACAACTCAAGAAGAAGAAAACAACCAGATCGGGTATGGGAATGAATTCTACCAACAATGTTCCATGGAAGCCAAATTGGAAGAAAGGGGAATCTAGTGAGAGTAAATTTGTTTCAAAGGAGAAGAAAGAGGGAAACAAGGCTGGAGAAAAACCCTTTGTGATTGATAAGGGTAAGGCACCAATGAACTCCAGCGGAAGAACTAGAGACATCCAATGTTTTAGATGCTTAGGCAAGGGACATTATGCTGCACAATGTCCAAATAAAAGGGCAATGGTGATGAGGCCAAGTGGAGAGATAGAATCTGAAGATGATGAGGCTGTTAATGATGATTCAAGTGATGACATTCAACCTATGGGTGATGATAGTGATGTAGAGCATGATGTACATGGCAACGTTCTAGTTGTTAGGCGTGCTTTAAATACCCAAGTAAAGGCAGATGATGGTGATGAGCTACAAAGAGAAAATATCTTTCATACTAGGTGTCTAGTTAAAGATAGAGTTTGTAGCATGATAATAGACAATGGAAGTTGCGTGAATGTGGCTAGTACTCTACTAGTGGAAAAACTTGATTTCCCTACTACAAAACATCCTAAGCCATATAGGTTGCAATGGTTTAATGATTGTGGTGAAGTTAGGGTGACTAAGCAAGTGCTGCTAACATTTTCCATTGGGAGGTATAAGGATGAAGTGTTATGTGATGTTGTTCCTATGCATGCTAGTCATATTCTGCTTGGGAGGCCATGGCAATATGATAGAAGGGCTGTACATGATGGATTCAAAAATAGGTACTCTTTTGATTTTGAAGGTCGAAAGTTGACGCTTGCACCTTTGACACCGATGGAGGCTTTTGAAGACCAAAAACGAATACAAGCTGCTATGGAAGAGAAAATGCAAAAAGAATTTGAAAAGAAAGTGAGAGAAAGAAAAGAGCAAGAGGAAAAACAAAGAATAAAAAAAGAGAAAGAAAAAGAAAATGAGAAAAAGAAAACAATCTACAATAAAAATGAGAGATGTGAGAAGAAAGTAAGTTTAGTTGCTAGGGGAAAAGATGTGAGGCAAGCCTATTCTTCAAATAATGTGATGCTACTCTTACTATGTAAGGGAGTTTTTCTTAATGTAACTAACCTTGATCCTCCTATTCCTAGTGTTGCATTGACTTTGTTGCAGGAATTTGAAGATTTCTTTCCCGATAAAGTATCTAGCGGACTACCACTTATCAGAGGAATATAACATCAAATTGATTTTGTTCCTGGAGCTGTAATTCCGAATCGGCCAGCATATAGAACCAATCCTCAAGAGGCCAAAGAGTTACAAAAACAGGTGGAAGAATTACTTGCAAGGGGTCATGTCAGAGAGAGCATGAGTCCATGCGCTGTACCGGTACTTTTGGTACCCAAAAAGGATGGATCGATGCCAATGTGTGTGGATTGTCGCGCCGTCAACAAAATCACTGTAAAGTATAGACATCCAATCCCTAGACTTGATGATATGCTTGATGAATTGCATGGTGCATGTATATTTTTGAAAATTGATCTTAAAAGTGGTTATCATCAAATAAGAATGAGATTAGGAGATGAATGGAAAACAGCTTTTAAGACTCAATACGGTTTGTATGAATGGTTAGTCATGCCTTTTGGACTAAGCAATGCACCTAGTACTTTCATGAGATTAATGAATCATGTCTTGCGTGCTTTTCTTGGAAAGTTTGTTGTTGTGTATTTTGATGATATTTTAGTGTATAGTCAAAGTTTAAATGATCATTTAATGCATTTAAGATGTGTACTTGAAGTTCTTAGGAATGAGAAATTGTATGCAAATTTAAAGAAATGTACATTCTGCATGAAAAAATCATTTTCTTAGGATTTGTAGTGAGTGGGAAAGGAATTGAGGTTGATGAGGATAAGGTAAAAGCCATCAAAGAATGGCGTACACCAAAATCCGTGACTGATGTTAGGAGTTTTCATGGTCTTGCTAGTTTTTATAGGAGATTTGTTAGAGATTTTAGCACAATTGCAGCCCCATTGAATGAAATAGTGAAGAAAAATGTAGGGTTCAGATGGAATGAGGAACATGAGCATGCATATAGATTACTGAAAGAAAAATTATGTTCTGCACCATTACTTGCATTACCTGATTTTTCTAAGACTTTTGAAGTTGAATGTGATGCTTCCGGAGTGGGTATAGGTGCTGTTTTGATGCAGGAAAGAAGACCAATTTGCATACTTTAGTGAGAAGCTAAGTGGAGCTCCTTTGAATTACTCTACTTATGACAAGGAGATGTATGCATTAGTTAGGGCGTTGGAGATGTGGAAGCATTATCTTTGGCCAAAGGAGTTTGTTATTCATAGTGATCATGAATCACTAAAATACTTGAAAGGACAAAGCAAGCTGAACAAACGCCATGCCAAATGGAGTGAATTTATTGAAGCGTTTCCACATGTGATTCAATATAAGCAAGGAAAAGAAAATGTTGTTGCTGATGCCTTATCTAGGAGGTATGCCCTAATCTCTATGCTTGATGCTAGACTTATAGGATTTGAGCATATGAAAGAATTGTATAAGCATGACTCTGAATTTGCACAAATATATGCCTCTTGTGAAAATGCTGCCTTTGAAAAATTTTATAGGCATGATGGTTTCTTATTTAGAGAGAAATGACTTTGTGTTCCAAATAGCTCTATAAGAGGATTGCTTGTGAGAGAGAGTCACATGGGGGAGGTTTAATGGGACATTTTGGGGTGGCTAAAACATTAGAAATTCTGAATGAACATTTTTATTAGCCACATATGAGGAAAGATGTAGAGAAATTTTGTGCTAAATGCGTGACATGTATGAAAGCAAAGTCCAAAGTAAGACCACATGGTTTGTATATGCCTTTAAGTGTACCTAGTGAACCTTGGGTAGACTTATCTATGGACTTTATTTTGGGGCTACCTAGGACAAAAAAAGGTCATGATAGTTTATTTGTTGTGGTTGATAGATTTTCTAAAATGGCACATTTCATTCCATGTCATAAAACTGATGATGCATGCCATATATCTGATTTGTTCTTTAGAGAAGTAGTGAGATTGCATGGTATTCCTAGGACCATAGTAAGTGATCGAGATGTAAAATTTTTGAGTCATTTTTGGAAAGTCCTATGGGGAAAGTTAGGTACAAAGCTTTGTTTCTCTACTACATGCCATCTTCAAACAGATGGGCAGATGGAAGTTGTTAATAGGACTTTGGGCACTCTTCTTCGTACCATGATTAAACAAAATTTGAAGACATGGGAGGAATGCATACCATTTATTGAATTTGCATATAATAGATCAATGCATTCATCCACTGGATTTTCACCCTTTGAGCTTGTCTATGGTTTTAATCCACTTACTCCATTAGATTTGTTGCCTCTTCCTACTAATGAGCTTACTAGTTTTGATGGTAAAAAGAAAGCTGAATTGGTGAAGCAAATGCATCAAAGGGCCAAGCAACAAATGGAGAAGAATAATGAGAATAGAGCAACCAAAGTAAACAAAGGAAGGAAAAAGATGGTGTTCCGGCCTGGTGATCTGGTATGGGTTCATTTGTGAAAAGAAAGGTTTCCTACACAAAGGAAATCAAAATTGCATCCGAGAAGTGATGGACCATTTGAAGCACTCGAAAGGATTAATGATAATGCCTACAAGATTAATCTACCAGGTGAGTATGGTGTGAGTGCAACTTTTAATGTTTCTGATCTTGCTCCTTACTATGCAGATGATGAAGATTCGAGGACGAATTCTTTTGAAGAGGGAGAGGATGATGAGGATCTGATTGCTAGCATACAACACCAAGGACCTGTTACTCGATCAATGGCAAGAAAACTTCAAGGATTAGTTTCCAAACATCTATATGTTCTCAATACAATTGGAACGTTAAGACTTGAAGAAAATAAGAGCAAAGAAGCTGTTTGGTTGCACGTGTCCAAATTGCAATCTACCCAAGAGGCCAATTGACCCAAAGGAGTTAGAATACATATTGACATCCATCATTATACCTTTGGGAGCTAAATACATACCATTCACGTACCATTGGATGCCCATATATTAAGAGTGGCTGAAACTCACATTGGGAGTCAAAGATGCCTTTTAAAAGCTAGTGGGAGACAAGCTATATGGCTGCCCATGCCTTTTAAAAGCTAGTGGGAGACAAGCTATATGGCTGCCCAAATTGTTTTATGTAACCACATCATTATATTTGTATTTTTCCATCATTTCACTTGTTTTATGATTTCTTTAAGTCTTTAAAAGTAGATGTAATGGCAGACTTTGAACTTAATGAATATTCTAAGTTTTCTCTCCATTTTTGAGAGCTTTGAAAGGTTTTTAGCCTTCTTTTGAGTTCTGGTTAGAACTTGCACGAATTCCTTGCAAAAATAACCAAGTTTGCTAGGTCTTAACTTATATTCAAGGTTTTTCCTTCACAAGTTGGGGTTGGGTCTTGAATCTTTCGTTTCCAGCCATATAGCTTCAGTTTTACATCACAAGTTGGTGTTGGGTTGAAGGTGCTGGTTAGTGTTCTTATGTTTTGGAGATGATCCGTAGCTTGAGCTTCCTTAGGAATTAAATCCCAGCAAGGCAGGCTCACATCAAATTCGGCACAACCTCCAAGGATTAGGTTAGATTTCAGATTACCTTGAATTGATCACAGTCTTAAGATTTCGAAACAAACTAGTTCCTAAACCCCAGAATTGAAACACTCCACAAGAAAGTTGATCAAACTACTTGAATGTTTCTAAGCATGCATTCTACTCAAGAACACAAAGATAAAAGCAAATTCTGCTTTTAGGTTAATAATTTATCAAAACTAAAACTGATGTCTTACAACCCTAAATGAGATATAAATAGCTAAACCCTAATTAGGGTTATTAAGTAGCGTTTGTGACGCGGACCCTTAGCAACGATGGCAGCAAACCCAACGTATAACAATGGTAGAGAACTCCTTGAAACTTGATAATCACCTCCTAAGGAACCCAACGCTTATAAAGAGACGCGAACTCACTATGATTGAAGGATTTAGTTGGTAAGAAGAAGGAAAACGCCACAACTCTTGTTGATAAGTAAACCTAATTCTTGATGCAAAGAAAGAATTAAAGAATCCACTCTAATCTCTCTCACACGAAAATTCACAAGAAGAACTTGTAGAAGAATTCGAAAATTTTTTATTAATTGTTGTCTCTCAAATTCTGCCTAATAGTGTCCTTAAATAAGGGTTACAAAATTCCTAATTGCATAAGGAAAACATTCCTAATTGCATAAGGAAAATGGAAAACATTCCTAATTGCATAAGGAAAAATATAAAGTAATCCTAATCCACTAAGGAAAACATAAAGTAAATCTGAATCTAAATCAGATAAGTAATCTAAATCCTATCCAAATCTAATAAAACAAATTCAAAATAGATTTGGAAAGACTAAATAATATCAAATCCTAAAAGATATGGAAAATAAAATAATATCCTAACTAACTAAGGAATGAGGGGACCACATCCCATGTGACAAAAAAGATGCCTTCCACTTGCTGAAATTCGTAACTTCCTTGGGCCCATATTAAACATGCCTTAATTAAGTCCAAAAAAAGGCCTAATGTATTGGAAAAACAAGCCCAACATGTGCAGCCATGTTCAGCCTTAAAAACTTGCTAAACATGCCAAAAAACTTGCTGAACAAGCCCAAGAAAGCATGCCCATGTGTTTGGACGTGATTTCCATACTTTGATCTTCACTTTAGGCTTCCCTTTGTGTAGCTTTGGCCTATAAGCTGTATCAAGCTCCACAAAGCCCATATTGCTTGAATTGCACCAAATCTGCTCCATATGAAGTGTAGCACGCCCCAAGTGTATTTCAGCCTCATAAAAGAGCTTTTGAACTCCTTTTAAATCTATTTGGATGATGTAAGATTGCTTTTCTTCAATGGCACAAAGCTGCCATATCTGGTTTGTATCATTCTCCCTTTCTTTTGAAAAGATTCGTCCTCGAATCTTGCTCATGTTCAGATCTGGAATGGAAACTTTAGGCACCAATTGATCTTCAAAAACCTCCTCTTGAGTTGATGAAAATAGTTTGAATGTTTCTTCTAGAACATCAACCTGCACATTGTCAAAAAAACTAGGAAAAGCTTCGTTAGTTAAAGACAGCTCACATGGAACTGAACCATCCTCTTCTTGAACTTCTAAATCAGCTCCATATTCTTTGTCTACCTCTTCAACCATATTTTGAACAATTTCATCGCAATCATCATCATCACAACCATAATCATCATAAATAGGTGAATTCTCATCCACATCTCCAAGAAGATCTCCATTTTTCACAAACTCTTCTTTAAATTCAATTATGGGAATCTCAGTAACTTCACTCCTTACTTCATCAAGTAATGGCACTACATCCTCTACTTCACAAACATCCTCTTCATGCAACTCTTCCAATTCATCCTCTTTTTTTAGTTCAACATTGGAATCCTCCATGGTTGCACTCTCCTCTTTCACCTTAATGGTAGGAATTTTTGAAACCGCACTTATTGCTTCACATAGTTTAGAAGTATGCTTACACATATCTTCCAATTGTTGTCTCAGTTTCTTATATTCTAGTTTCATCCTCTTAGATTTCCTTTCTTCTTGTCGTCTCTTACAATGAATAAGAAAGTTTTTCTCCTTTGCATAGAAAACTGAAAGTTCTTCCTCTAATGAAGCAATCTCCTTTTTCACAATATGAATATTCCCTTGTGTACCTTCGTGCACCTCCTAACTTTTGATACCACCTTTCAATAAGCTCTTCAAGAAATCGAATCTTACCATCGAGATATTGTAGATGGTATTTTTCTTTGGCTTCCTCTTCATCCATCTCAATCTCAATTGTTGTTGACATTTTTTTTTTATATGTAGAATTTGAAAATCACTAAACAAACACAAAAGAAACAGCCCAAGAATGGCCACATAAAATGATTTGAAGGAAAGAAACAATCAACCCCAAGAAAAGGCTTACACAAGATGAATTTGAAGGGAAAAACACAACCAAATTGAACAAGACCCAATAGACACAAAACAAACTAAATTCTGACTACTAGAACACCAACGACTTAACAAACGGAATACTTAAATGGATGGGAAAGTGAAAAAAATGAATTGAATAAACTATTCTGAATACTAAAACGAACTAAAACTGACTCTTGAATGCCAAAAACGAAAATTGAATAGATAAGGAAAGGAAAAAATGAATTTGAATAAAATAACCCTAATGGAACAATTAAACAAGCCCTAGAAAGACAAAGTAGATAAAAATTACCTTGTAGCAAGGCTCTGATACCAAATGACGCGGACCCTTAGCAACGATGGCAGCAAACCCAACGTATAACAATGGTAGAGAACTCCTTGAAACTTGATAATCACCTCCTAAGGAACCCAACGCCTATAAAGAGATGCGAACTCACTATGATTGAAGGATTCAGTTGGTAAGAAGAAGGAAAACGCCACAACTCTTGTTGATAAGTAAACCTAATTCTTGATGCAAAGAAAGAATTAAAGAATCCACTCTAATCTCTCTCACACGAAAATTCACAAGAAGAACTTGTAGAAGAATTCGAAAATTTTTTATTAATTGTTGTCTCTCAAATTCTGCCTAATAGTGCCCTTAAATAAGGGTTACAAAATTCCTAATTGCATAAGGAAAACATTCCTAATTGCATAAGAAAAACATTCCTAATTGCATAAGGAAAATGGAAAACATTCCTAATTGCATAAGGAAAAATATAAAGTAATCCTAATCCACTAAGGAAAATATAAAGTAATTCTAATCCACTAAGGAAAACATAAAGTAAATCTGAATCTAAATCAGATAAGTAATCTAAATCCTATCCAAATCTAATAAAACAAATCCAAAATAGATTTGGAAAGACTAAATAATATCAAATCCTAAAAGATATGGAAAATAAAATAATATCCTAACTAACTAAGGAATGAGGGGACCACATCCCATGTGACAAAAAGATGCCTTCCACTTGCTGAAATTCGTAACTTCCTAGGGCCCATATTAAACATGCCTTAATTAAGTCCAAAAAAAGGCCTAATGTATTGGAAAAACAAGCCCAACATGTGCAGCCATGTTCAGCCTTAAAAACTTGCTAAACATGCCAAAAAACTTGCTAAACAAGCCCAAGAAAGCATGCCCATGTGTTTGGACGTGATTTCCATACTTTGATCTTCACTTTAGGCTTCCCTTTGTGTAGCTTTGGCCTATAAGCTGTATCAAGCTCCACAAAGCCCATATTGCTTGAATTGCACCAAATCTGCTCCATATGAAGTGTAGCACGCCCCAAGTGTATTTCAGCCTCATAAAAGAGCTTTTGAACTCCTTTTAAATCTATTTGGATGATGTAAGATTGCTTTTCTTCAATGGCACAAAGCTGCCATATCTGGTTTGTATCAGTTTGGCTTTCTAATCAAATTTTAAGAAATAATAAAGTAAACAAAGTCCTAATTTAATAAAAAATAAACAGGGCCCTTACTTTTTAAATAAGCATAACTAGTGGGCCTTAATACATATTAATTACAAGCCTCATTTGTGAATTACAACTTGTAGCAAGTTGTAATTGACTTCCTTTGGTCTTGTCTCCAAGCTTGTAATTCCTTGCAAACCATAGTTAGCCAAATTCACCAAATCTTGCAAATGGCAAATTAGTGCTTGTTGAATCTCTTTGGCTCGCGTTCTAGTTATAGGACCTTGTGGCAGAATAATTGGATTGATGATCTCCTCAACTTGTTCCTCACGTCCTAACTCTTGCGCATCCTTGCGGTGTGCTGGTTGTTCCACAACATTTTCCCTCTCCTCAAAAGGATTCGTCCTCGAATCAAAAGCATCACCTACATCAAAAGGACTTAAATCAGCAACATTAAACGAAGCACTTACATTATACTCACCTGGCAAATCCACTTTATATGCATTGTCATTAATCCTTTCAAGTATCTGAAAAGGACCATCTCCTCGTGGGTTTAACTTGGACTTTCTTTGGTGTGAAAACCGTTCTTTGTTAAAATGAACCCAAACCCAATCACCAGGCTGAAAAATCATTGGCTTCCTTCCTTTATTCACTCGAGAAGCTACTTTAGCATTTTGCATTTCAATCCTTTCCTTAACCTCTTTATGTAACTGCTTCACAAAATCTGCCTTTGAGCTAGCATCAACACTCACAAAATCATTAGATGGCAATGGCAAAATATCCAAAGGAGTAAGCAGATTAAAACCATAAATAATTTCAAATGGAGAACAATTAGTAGTGCTATAAACAGCCCTATTATAAGCAAACTCCACAAATGGTAAACAATCCTCCCACATCCTAATATTCTTTTCTATCACTGCCCTAAGCAAAGTAATCAATGTTCGATTCACAACCTCAGTTTGACCATCGGTTTGAGGATGGAAAGTAGTAGAAAACAACAACTTAGTCCCCAATTTTCCCCATAAAACACGCCAGAAATGACTCAAAAACTTAACATCTCTATCACTAACAATGCTTTTGGGTATGCCATGCAAATGAACAACCTCTTTAAAGAACAAATCAGCAATCAATTTAGCATCATCAATTTTATGACATGGTATAAAATGAGCCATTTTACTAAATATATCAACCACAACAAATATACTATCATGACCTCTCCTAGTTTTAGGTAATACAAGCACAAAATCCATAGACAAATCAGTCCAAGGTCCATTAGGAACAGGTAATGGCGTGTACAAACCATGCTGTTTCATCCTAGACTTAGCTTCTCTACATGTTATGCAATGCTCACAAACTTTATGCACATCATGTTTCATACCAGACCAATAAAAATGTTCTATCAACACATCATAGGTCTTACTTACCCCAAAATGACCCATCAAACCTCCTCCATGTGCTTCCTTAACTAACAACTCTCTCATGGAACACTTAGGAATACACAATCTATTTCTCTTAAACAAGAAACCATCAAACAAATGAAAGTCTTTTGAAACAGCCACATCTCCACACGAATTATATATGTCACCAAAATCCACATCACTAACATATAATTCCTTAATATGCTAAAAACCCAATAATCTAGCACTAGGAGAATTAAGTAAAACATACCTTTGCGACAATGCATCAGCCACTACATTCTCTTTACCTCGCTTGTATTTAATCACATATGGAAATGTTTCTATGAATTCCACCCATTTGGCATGTCTACGATTCAGCTTATCTTGACCTTTCAAATGCTTTAAACTTTCATGATCAGTATGTATCACAAACTCTTTTGACCACAAATAATGCTGCCATGTATGCAAAGATCGAAACAATGCATATAACTCCTTATCATATGTCAAATACTTCAAAGCCGCTCCACTTAGTTTTTCGCTAAAGTACATCAATGGCCTTTGATCCTGTATCAAAACAGCTCCAATTCCTATGCCACTTGCATCACATTCAATCTCAAAGATCTTATCAAAATTACGCAAAGCAAGTAAGGGTGCATTACACAATTTATCCTTAAGTTCATTAAATGCATGTTCTTGTGCATCTCTCCAAACAAAACTGACATTTTTCTTAACTAACTCATTCAAAGGTGCAGCCATAGTACTGAAATTTCTAATGAATCTCCTATAGAAACCAGCAAGTCCATGAAAACTCCTCACCTCACTAGCATTCTTAGGTTTCGGCCAGTCCCTAATAGCTTTTACCTTTTCCTCATCAACCTCAATACCTTGACTAGACACCACAAAACCAAGAAAATGAACCTTATCCATGCAAAAACTACACTTCTTAAGGTTAGCATACAACTTCTCACGCCTAAGAATGTCTAACACAAGACGCACATGTATGACATGATCATCCAAACACTTAGAGTAAACAAGAATATCATCAAAGTAAACAACAACAAATTTACCCAAGTGCTCACGCAATACATGATTCATCAAACGCATGAATGTGCTAGGTGCATTAGTAAGACCAAACGGCATAACCAACCACTCATACAGCCCATATTTAGTCTTAAATGCTGTTTTCCACTCATCACCCACACTCATTCGAATTTGATAATAACTAGATTTCAAATCAATTTTCATGAACAAACAAGAACCATGTAACTCATCAAGCATATCATCTAGTCTAGGAATAGGATGATGATACTTTACAGTGATTTTATTGATGGCTCTGCAATCCACACACATCCTCCACGTCCCATCCTTCTTTGGCACAAGAATAACAGGAACCGAACAAGGACTCAAACTTTCCCTCACGTATCCTTTAGCTAGCAATTCCTCCACTTGCTTTTGTATCTCCTTTGTCTCGAAAGGATTAGCTCGATACGCTGGCCTATTGGGAATGGAAGCTCCCGGAATGAAATCAATTTGATGCTCTATGCCTCTAATTGGCGGCAATTCATCAGGCATTTCTTTGGGAAACAAATCCGCATATTCCTGCAAAAGATCAACAAACACACTAGGCAAAGATTGGTTAAAAACAGTAGTATCTAAACGAGCCTCTTTGCACAAAAGCACAAACATAGGCTGATTGGTGTAAAAAGCATGTTTAACCTCACTTGTACTAGCTAACAAACTCACATTCTTCTCTCCTTCTCTATTTTTCTCAAACTGAATTTGTTTTGATTTTTCTTTTCTCTCTTTCTTTTCATTTGCAATCTGATTTTTTTCACTCATTTTTTTTGTCACTCTCTCTTTCTTTCTTTTCAAATTCAAGTCTCATTCTTTCCATTTTACATTGATCTTCATACACTTCTTTTGAAGAGAGTGGGGTCAGAATTGTCTTTCGTCCATCCTTAGTGAATGAATACCGATTAAGGTATCCATCATGCATAGCTCGCCTATCATACTGCCATGGACGTCCAAGTAAAATCTCTCCAGCATGCCTTGGCACCACATCACACAACACCTCATCATGATATTTACCAATGGAAAAAGAAATGTTAGATTGTCGATGTACCTTAAACTCTCTACAGTCATTCAGCCACTGAAGTTTGTAAGGTCGGGGGTGAGGTTTTATAGGCAGCCCCAATCGATCAACCAAGAGTGTACTTACCACATTGGTACAGCTTCCACCATCCACAATCACAATACAAGCCTTGCCTTGAACGTGACACCTTGTATGGAACAAGTTGTCTCGTTGTTCTTCATGGTTTTCCTCCTTCAATGCATGTTAAGAGCACGCCTAGCAACCTGCAAGTCTCCCTTTATTGGTTCTTCAATGCTCCCATCACTACAACATTCCAAGTCTTGCTTTTCTCCATCTTCACTCTCATCGTCACCTTCTTCTTCATCAGTCACTATCTCACCATTTCTTACGGTCATAACTGTCTTGTTTGGACATTCTTTGCTGATATGTCCCACACCTTGGCACTTCCAACACTTAATATCTCGATTTCACAGCTTAGGCTCTTCAACTTTGGATTTGTCTTTAGAACTTGTTTCGGCCTTTGCTTTCCCACTATCTTGACCAGCCCTGTTTCTTTCCTTGTAATCACGCCTTCCTTCCCTATTCCAAGGAGAAATAGAATTAGAAACAGGTTTCGAATGATACCTTGATGGTCGTCTTCCTTGGAGTTGTTTTTCCACCTTGACGGCAATATGCACCATCTCTTCTAACTCCACATAAGGTTGCAAATCAACCTGATCAGCAATGTCCGAATTCAAACCAGCCAAGAAACGTGCCATAGTAGTCTCCATGTCTTCATCTATATTAGCTCTAGTCATTAACATTTCCATTTCTTTGTACTAGTCATCAACACTTTTACTACCTTGTTTAAGAACCTAAAGTCTTTGTATAATTTCCCTATGGAAATGTCTAGGCACAAACCTCTTCCTCATGACCGATTTAAGATCAACCCAAGTCTCAATTGGATACTCCAAATTCCTTCTTCTACTAGTCACTAACTGATCCCTCCAAGCTATAGCATAATTTGTAAATTGAGTAACAATAAGCTTGACCTTCTTTTCCTCAGTACATCGATGGCAATCAAATATGAGATCAACCTGCTTTTCCCATTGCAAATAAGCTTCTGGATATGATTTACCACGAAAGTTAGGAATTTTCAGCTTGATGCTTCCCAAGCTCCTATCAACGACTTCATCATCACCATGATTTCTACCATATAAAGCATTATTATTCATCCTTCCTCTACCTTGACCAGTACCACGGCCTCCTCTACCTCCACCTCTATGTAGAGCTCCTCCAACCAGACTTGCATTATCATCTTCAAGCTCATTTTCATCTTCCAAATGTTCAGGATGTTGTATTTGATTTCTGCCACCTCTTTGCCTCTCATTGCGCTCCGGTGTGGCTCTTTCAACATTTTGCAACCTCAAATCCATGCGCTCCAATATTTCTGTTATGTGCTCCATAACACGGTATAAAAGTGTAAATTCAGCTTGCTGTGCCTCACGCAATCGAGCTGGATCAATTTGAACACCCCTGTCACTGTCATCGTGGCCAGACATTTTCCCTGCAATAAAAGGTTAGAACAAAACAAATAAAAGGTCTCACAACACTCCCTCACGTGTTTACACTCAATAGATGGGGTTGGTCACTCATGTTCCACTCAATATAATGTATTCACTCACGGCTTAGCTCACACCTCTCAAGCTAATTTCTTTTATGTTCTTAGGTGAATCACACATTATGAAACAAATCAAATAGCCTTCCGTGTGTAGTATCCCAAGTCTGAAATTATGAATGAATCACTAATGCAATTCGAATCAAAACAGCCCCTCAATGGTGAAAATTTCGTGACCAGAAATTATATTGATTCTAACCTATCCAGATTCGACCCTTATCACCTAAATAACAAGGAGAATGAAAAAATTTTGTTGAAGTGGTTTTATTTATTTTTTTTTGCTCCCTCTCACTATGTTTCTTGATGGGGGAACCTTAGTTCACACCACACAAAACTTTTACCCAATTAGGTAACAAGAACAAGATCGAATTTAGAGCACTTTGTTTGAAACTCGAAATTGAATCAGAATGAATAATCAAGAACAAGATTCGAATTTAGCACACTTTGTTGGATTTTGAATGCAAATCACAATGATGAACAAGACCAAAATTCGAAATTAAAACACCTTTTCTTGAATTTCGAATTTTAGGTTTTATAATATTTTTTTTTGAATTTTCGAATTTGAAAGAAAACGAAAACGATTCAAGGAACAAACAACTTAGACGATCAAGAAACAAAGAAAATGACTCAAGAATCAAGAACAAAGAAACAGAACGAAAATAACAAGAAAGAAAAGAAAATGAAAATAACCCACAAAGAAAACAATTCAGAGGAACAAGGAAACAAGAGAACGAATTCAACAATTCAAGATCAAAGTAACGAAAACGAAAATAACAAGAGAAGAAATGAAATAAACAAAGAATTCAAAATTGATAGGGATAAAACCTGATCTAGAGTGGTATCTCTGATACCAAATGATATGGAACCTCCAAGAATAAGCCTGAGAACCCCTTGATTTCGAACCCCCACAGCATTAACTTGAAAACCCCTAGTCGAATTCGGCACAACCTCCAAGGATTAGGTTAGATTTCAGATTACCTTGAATTGATCACAGTCCTAAGATTTCAAAACAAACTAGTTCCTAAACCCCAAAATCGAAACATTCCACAAGAAAGTTGATCAAACTACTTGAATGTTTCTAAGCATGCATTCTACTCAAGAACACAAAGATAAAAGCAAATTAAGCTTTTAGGTTAATAATTTGTCAAAACTAAAACTGATGTCTTGCAACCCTAAATGAGATATAAATAGCTAAACCCTAATTAGGGTTATTAAGTAGCTTTGGCTTTCTAATCAAATTTTAAGAAATAATAAAGTAAACAAAGTCCTAATTTAATACAAAACAAACAGGGCCCTTACTTTTTAAATAAGCATAACTAGTGGGCCTTAATACATATTAATTACAAGCCTCATTTGTGAATTACAACTTGTAGCAAGTTGTAATTGACTTCCTTTGGTCTTGTTTCCAAGCTTGTAATTCCTTGCAAACCATAGTTAGCCAAATTCACCAAATCTTGCAAATGGCAAATTAGTGCTTGCTGAATCTTTTTGGCACGCGATCTAGTTATAGGACCTTGTGGCAGAATAATTGGATTGATGATCTCCTCAACTTGTTCCTCACATCCTAACTCTTGCTCATCCTTGCGGTGTGCTGGTTGTTCCACAACATGTTTCCTTGGCTGTTTTTGCATCCCCATCATTCGGCTTCTTGAAATTAGGATTGTAGGAAGAATTCTTTTGGAAAGAACCCTTGTAATCCCCTTTGTAGGAACCTCCACTCGAACTTGAACCCTTGAAGTTTGAAAATTTTCCACTAGCTTTAGAGTAGCCAGTTTTCGAAATAGCTTTATTCTTCAATCTTCTCTCTATCTTCATGGCCTTTTGAACTAACTCTTCCATTGTGTTGAATTCATACATCTCCAATTCATTGGCTATGTTCAAATTCAATCCCCCAAGAAATCATGACATCTTCTTGTCTTCATCTTCATCAATATTTGCCCTAGCCATGATCATCTCCATCTCGTTGTGGTACTCTTCTACACTTCTTCCACCTTGAACTAGTCTTGCTAGTCGATTGTACAAATCCCGAATGTAGTGAGATGGTACAAATCGGCTTCTCATTAGTTCTTTCAAGGTTGACCATTCAGGAATAGGCCTCATACCTTTCCCTCTTCTATTAGCTTTCAATTGATCCTACCAAAAGGTAGCATACCCTTTGAACTCTACGGCTGCCAAAACTGATTTCTTCTCTTCGGTGTAGTTATGGCATTCGAAAATCTGCTCAACTTTCCTTTCCCATTCTATGAACTCTTCTGCATTGTTCTTCCCTTCAAAGGAAGGAATCTTCATCTTGATGGAAGTAAGGTAGAGAACTCCTTGAAACTTGATAACCACTTCCTAAAGAACCCAACGCCTATAAAGAGACGCGAACTCACTATGATTGAAGGATTTAGTTGGTAAGAAGAAGGAAAATGCCACAACTCTCGTTGATAAGTAAACCTAATTCTTGATGCAAAGAAAGAATTAAAGAATGCACTCTAATCTCTCTCACACGAAAATTCACAAGAAGAACTTGTAGAAGAATTTGAAAATTTTTAATAATAATATGTCAAAAAAGTCCCCTTACAAGAAAAATAAGGCCCTATTTATACTAAAAGGCACACATAAATCCGAAACCCTAATTCTAATGGGAAAAGGAAAGCTACAAAGTCAAAATCCTAGCCCATTAAGGAAAATATAAAGTATGGAAATAAAATCCTAATCCACTAAGGAAAATATAAAGTATGGAAACAAAATCCTAATCCACTAAGAAAAATATAAAGTATGGAAACAAAATCCTAATCCACTAAGGAAAATATAAAGTATGGAAACAACCAAACTAAATCCCTTCAACATAAGAACTCGCCCCACACTATTTGGGCTGTCCATGGGCCTTAAATTACTTCCCAAGGCGTTATATGAACCCCCATGGACCTTTCTTGCACGTTGGACCTCTTTAGCTAGCCTTTAGCTTCCACACTAAGCATCATAATCAGCTTTGGTGTGCCTTCTTCAAGCTCTATCTCCATCTTCTTGAATGATAATTCTTGAAGCTCTTTGGAAATCTCTTCTTGAATATGCAAAGCCATGCTAGC
This sequence comes from Garcia nutans, assembly GCA_947685225.1. Classification (NCBI taxonomy): domain Eukaryota; kingdom Viridiplantae; phylum Streptophyta; class Magnoliopsida; order Malpighiales; family Euphorbiaceae; genus Garcia; species Garcia nutans. The sequence goes on from CANTUV010000024.1 coordinate 40,930,168, forward strand.
TTGATATCTCTTTGCCTTGCTCCTAGTGATTGGTCCACTTGCTAGTTTCAAGGGATCCTTTCTTGCATCATTCTCCGCCTCTTCAAAAAGATTTGTCCTCAAATCTGCATCATCAAAAGGAGAAAGATCACTTACATTGAAAGTAGCACTAACATTATACGTACCTGGTAAGTCGATCTTATATGCATTGTCATTAATCTTCTCCAGCACTTGGAATGGGCCATCTCCCCTTGCTTGCAACTTGTTCTTCCTTTGGTTAGGAAACCTCTCTTTTCGAAAATGCACCCAAACCCAATCTCCTACTTGAAACTTAATCTCACGTCTCCCTCTATTTGCAGAATCAGCATATCTCTTGTTCCTTTTCTCAATATTCGCCCTTGCTTTCTCATGCATCTCTTTCACCAATTTAGCTTTCTTCTCACCATCTAAACTAATAAGCTCATGAGAAGGTAAAGAAACAAGATCCAAAACTGTTAGTGGGTTAAAACCATAAACAAGCTCAAAAGGTGAATATCCTGTAGAAGAATGAATAGCATGATTATAAGCAAACTCAATAAATGGCAAACAATCTTCCTAAGAACTCAAATTCTTACCCACTAAAGCTCTCAACATGGTACCTAAAGTTCTGTTTACTACTTCTGTTTGTCCATCCGTTTGAGGATGACAAGTGGCGAAAAATAACAACTTGGTACCTAACTTTCCCCAAAGTACACGCCAAAAGTGAGACAAAAACTTGGTGTCTCTTTCAGAAACTATGGATTTTGGTATCCCATGAATTCGAACCACATCCCTAAAGAAGAGTTCGGCCACTAAACTAGCATCATCACTCTTATGACATGGGATAAAGTGTGCCATCTTACTAAACCTATCAACAACCACAAATATGCTATCTCTCCCCCTCTTAGTCCTTGGTAATCCTAAAACAAAGTCCATACTAATGTCCATCCAAGGAGAACTAGGAACAGGTAATGGCATATACAAACCATGAGGCATAGATTTAGACTTAGCTTGCCTACAAGCCAAACAAGCCTTACAAATCCGAATTACATCCCTTTTCATATTTGGCCAATAAAAGTGTTCATTCAGCATGTCTAAAGTCTTATCAACTCCAAAATGCCCCATCAAACCCCCACAATGTGATTTTAATACTAGCAAATCTCTCATAGAACATCTAGGCATGCATAATTTTGAACCCTTAAACAAAAACCCATCATGTCTATAGAAAGAATTAAAAGCACCATGCTCACAAGCATCATAAACATTGCCAAAATCAGAATCACCAACATATAAGTCCTTTATACATTCAAATCCAAGCAATTTAGTACTCAAAACATTAAGTAAAGCATACCTCCTTGAAAGTGCATCTGCCACTACATTGTCTTTACCTTGCTTGTATTTGATCACATAAGGAAACTTCTCAATCTTCACAACCCATTTTGCATGTCTTTTATTCAACTTGCCTTGCCCTCTCAAATGCTTCAATGATTCATGGTCCAAATGGATCACAAATTCCTTGGGCAGCAAATAATGCTCCCATACTTCCAATGCTCTCACCAAAGCATATAGCTCCTTGTCATAAGTTGAATAATTTAGCTTTGCTCCATTAAGCTTTTCACTAATGATGTGATCCCACATCGGCCGTGTAAGGAGATCCTGGCTACTATATAAGCATGGGCTAAACCTCCACTCTTGAGCTAGCTTTTGTGGTGGAGTTAGGGTCCTTGCTCGTATCAGTTGGTATCAGAGCCAACCTTGCACGCACCGGTGTGGTCCTTGTCCCTTCGTTCCTTGGCTCGGGTGCGGGTTAACGAGTGAGTTGGCACAAGCGACTCGTGTGTGGACTGCGGGTAAACGATTGAGTTGGCACGAGCATGAGGACGTGCAGTCTAAAGAAGGGGAGGATGATGTGATCCCACATCGGCCGTGTAAGGAGATCCTGGCTACTATATAAGCATGGGCTAAACCTCCACTCTTGAGCTAGCTTTTGTGGTGGAGTTAGGGTCCTTGCTCGTATCAACTAAAGTATGCAATGAGCTTCTTCTCTTGCGTCAAAACAGCTCCAATACCTACACCAGAAGCATCACATTCAATTTCAAAAGTAGAATCAAAGTTAGGTAAAGCTAAAACGGGTGTAGTAGAAAGCTTCTCTTTCAAAGCATCAAATGCTTCTTGTTGCTCCTTCCCCAAACGAATCCCACTTCTTTCTTGATTATGCTAGTCAAGGGGGCTGCCAGTGTAGAGAAATTAGGGACAAATCTCCTATAGAAGCTTGCCAATCTGTGAAAACTCCTCACTTCTGTCACACTTGAAGGATTCGGCCACTCTTGGATAGCTTTCACCTTCTCTTGATCAACTTCAATTCCCTGCATACTTACAACAAAACCAAGAAAAACAACCCTATCTAGACAAAAAGAACACTTCTTAAGCTTAGCATAAAGGTTTTGCTCCCTAAGGATTTTAAGAACTTTCCTAACATGTTCAACATGTTCTTCCTCAATTTTGCTATAAATCAGAATATCATCAAAATAAACTACCACAAACTTACCTAAATAAGCTCTCAAAACATGGTTTATTAATCTCATGAAAGTACTAGGTGCATTAGATAAACCAAAAGGCATAACTAACCATTCATACAAACCATATTTCGTTTTGAAGGCAGTTTTCCATTCATCTCCTGGCTTCATGCGAATTTGATGATAACCACTCATAAGATCAATCTTTGTGAAATATTTTGCCCCATGTAATTCGTTCAACATGTCATCAAGTCAAGGAATGGGATGTCTATACTTCACAGTAATCTTGTTCACAGCCCTACAATCAACACATATCCTCCAAGAACCATCTTTCTTGGGTACTAATAAGACTGGAATGGCACAAGGACTAAGGCTCTCACCAACCAAGCCTTTCTCCAAAAGCTCTTCAACTTGTCTTTGCATCTCTTTTGTCTCCATAGGATTGCTCCTATATGCTGGCTGGTTTGGAATTGTAGAACTGGGTATGAAATCAATTTGATGTTCAATCCCTCTTAATGGCAGCAAACCACTAGGAAGGTCTTCAGGAAACACATCCTTAAAATCCTGCAACAAAGACACAAAACTAGAAGGTAAAGAATCAAGAGATTCTTCACTGTCAGCAAGTAACAATTCTTTATACATAATAATGAGTACAGGCTGCCCTACATCTATCTCTCTTGCTCTTGCATAAAAAGTATGTTTTGCTTTTTCTCCTTGCTTATTTTCTCTCACCAATGGGCCATTTATTTGTTTGCTTACTTTCTTTTTTCTCTCGGCCTCTTTTTTCTTTCTGCACTCACTCACTTTATTATTTTCTCTCTCCCTACCCTTAGAATTACCCTTGGGTGTTGAAGAAACATCATTGGCCGAATTTGAACCCCATTGGTTCATGTTGGCCGAAACTTCTTTCTCCCTCTCTAGCATCCTCTTCTGATCTCTCTTGAGGTGATAATGGTGCTAGAACAACCTTCTTTCCTTCATAAGTAAAGGTATACTTATTAGAAAAGCCATCACGTTGTGCCCTTCTATCATGCTGCCATGGTCTTCCTAATAGCAAATGTCCAGCTTGCATTGGCAATACATCACACAAAACCTCATCTTTATACCACCCAATGGAGAATGGTACCTTGACTTGCTTCAACACTTTTACTTCCCCAGCGTCATTGAACCATTGCAACTTGTAAGGATTGGGATTTTTAAAACAAGTTAACCCCAATTTATCCACCATTGTAGTACTAGCAGCATTGGTACAACTTCCACCATCAATGATAAGTGTACAAACCTTACCATTCACCAAACACCTAGAGTGGAAAAGATTCTCCCTTTGATCCAAGCCTTCTTCCTTGACTTGAATATTCAAGGCTCTTCTAGTAACAAGCATCTCTCCATGTTCAGCATTCAAGACTTGATTCTCCCAAGCCTCTTCACCATATTCGGCCCTATCACCACATTCGGCCTCCTCTTCTTCTTCATGTTCAGATTCTGATTCAATTTCCCCTTCATGGGTAGGAATCATCACCCTCTTATTCGGACATTGAGAAGCAATGTGTCCACTTCCCAAACACTTGTAACATTTAATTTCCCTACTTGGAGTAGGTCTAGAAGGTGTTTCCTTGGCTATTTTTGCATCCCCATCATTCGGCTTCTTGAAATTAGGATTGTAGGAAGAATTCTTTTGGAAAGAACCCTTGTAATCCCTTTTGTAGGAACCTCCACTCGAACTTGAACCCTTGAAGTTTGAAAATTTTCCACTAGCTTTAGAGTAGCCAATTTTTGAAATAGCTTTATTCTTCAATCTTCTCTCTATCTTCATGGCATTTTGAACTAACTCTTCCATTGTGTTGAATTCATACATCTCCAATTCATTGGCTATGTTCAAATTCAATCCCCCAAGAAATCGTGACATCTTCTTGTCTTCATCTTCATCAATATTTGCCCTAGCCATGATCATCTCCATCTCTTTGTGGTAACTAGTCTTGCTAGTCGATTGTACAAATCCCGAATGTAGTGAGATGTTACAAATCGGCTGCTCATTAGTTCTTTCAAGGTTGATCATTCAGGAATAGGCCTCATACCTTTCCCTCTTCTATTAGCTTTCAATTGATCCACCAAAAGGTAGCATACCCCTTGAACTCTACGGCTGCCAAAACTGATTTCTTCTCTTTGGTGTAGTTATGGCATTCGAAAATCTGCTCAACTTTCCTCTCCCATTCTATGAACTCTTCTGCATTGTTCTTCCCTTCAAAGGAAGGAATCTTCATCTTGATGGAAGTAAGGTCACCATCAGTGGTAGGTTGATTTCCACCTTCATCTTCATCTTCTACCCTTTCGGCTGCTTCTAGGGCTTCAAGATTTCCTTGCCCTTCTCTCCTAAGCACTCTTCTAGCTTGCATTATGGGATTTGGATGTGCGGCTGGCTGCCCTTGCTGCACTTGCTGAATTTGTTGTGCTTGTCGTGCTGCATTCTCTTGCAATCTAGTATCCATCATCTCCATTCGACCAAGCATTGCTGCCAAAGTCTCATTAAGTGATAGAGACGTCACAAGGCTACATGCAACATTTTGTTGAAGAGGAGCTGAAGGTGCACGATATGGCTTATCAAGGATGCAAATTGGAGCATATTTGGCTCAAGTCACTAGTTGGGCTTATTTATAGTTAAATAATTAGCTGAACTTGTTATTTTAATATGTATTAAGGCCCACTAGTTATGCTCATTTTAAAAGTAAGGGCCTTGTTTGTTTAGTATTAAATTAGGACTTTGATTACTTTATTATTTCTTAAAATTTGATTAGAAAGCCAAACGCTACTTAATAACCCTAATTAGGGTTTAGCTATTTATATCTCATTTAGGGTTGTAAGCCATCTTAGTTTTTTTTTTGGACGAATTTATTAACCTAAAGCTGAATTGCTTTTATCTTTGTGTTCTTGCTTGAATACATGCTTCAGAAACATTCAAGTAGTTTGATCAACTTTCTTGTGGAGTGTTTCGAATTTGGGATTTAGGAACTGACTTGTTTCGAAATCTTGGATCTTTGATCAATTCAAGGTAATCTGAAATCTAACCTAATCCTTGGGGGTTGTACCGAATTCGACTAGGGGTTTTCAAGTTAATGCTGTGGGGGTTCGAAATCAAGGGGTTCTCAGGCTTATTCTTGGAGGTTCCGTATCATTAAGCCTAGCCAAGCTTTCGGCCATAGCTCCTTCTTTGCTAGTCTCTTCTCCTTTTCCAGCCATGTTAACAAACAAACAAACTCAAAGAAACAAGATTAGTAATAATCAAAATTCACTCAAGTGTTTAGAATTACCTCACTTTTCTTGTCTTCCTTGATTGCACTTCAGAACCAAGCTCACCAACCAACAATTGTCAAGTCGTTCAAGAAACTAGAACCTAAATCCTAGAACTAGATAGAAAACAAGACAAGTATCCGGAGGCAATGCAAGTTGCACTACACGATATAAAACCAAGTATCGACACAAGCAAATGATACTTAGCAATGTAATGGAATTAAAAGCTAGATAAAGAAATCAGAAACAATGAAGACAATAAACAAGACAAATTTGGATATAATGAATCAAAAACAACCCACACTTGGCAAGCTGCTTTATGGACCTAATCAATTCTACCCAAAACGCTAGCTTCTAGACTCTAATTACCACCTATAACACTCAAATAACATGAATATTAAGGTCTGATTTTCGAATTCCAAAAGCCCCTCAAAAGGTGAAATTTTTCGTCCAAAAATTTTTATTACTTCTCACCCACCTAGATCTGATCCTTAGCACCCAAATAGCAAGAATATCAAACAATTTTTGTTGAGGTGGTTTTGTACTTTTTTTTTTGCTTCCTCTCACTATCCCCTTGATTTGGGACTTAATTTACTTCCAAGGACTTTTCGAAATCTGGACTTAATTCGCAACCCCAGATTCACTCAAGACCAAATCGAAATCAAACTTGAACACAAACTCTAGCTTTTGCTTTCTTTCAAGAACCCTAATTCTCGGTTTCGAAATTCTCCAAGAATCCTTTCCTAGGTTTCTTTTTCACCCTAAGAATACCCTCCTTCAATTCGGCCTTGATCAGAATTGATATATGACTCTTTTTTTCGAAAATTAAAGACTAGACTCTATAAGAACCCTAAAACGCAGAAATTTAAAAGACCTAAATTAACAAACCCTAGAAAGACAAAGTAGATAAAAATTACCTTGTAGCAAGGCTCTGATACCAAATGACGCAGACCCTTAGCAACGATGGCAGCAAACCCAACGTATAACAATGGTAGAGAACTCCTTGAAACTTGATAATCACCTCCTAAGGAACCCAACGCCTATAAAGAGACGCGAACTCACTATGATTGAAGGATTTAGTTGGTAAGAAGAAGGAAAACGCCACAACTCTTGTTGATAAGTAAACCTAATTCTTGGTGCAAAGAAAGAATTAAAGAATCCACTCTAATCTCTCTCACATGAAAATTCACAAGAAGAACTTGTAGAAGAATTCAAAAAATTTTATTAATTGTTGTAGTCTGAAATTCGGCCTAATAGTGCCCTTAAATAAGGGTTACAAAATTCCTAATTGCATATGGAAAACTAAAACATTCCTAATTGCATAAGGAAAATATTCCTAATTGCATAAGGAAAACATAAAGTATGGAAACAAAATCCTAATCCACTAAGGAAAATATAAAGTATGGAAACAAAATCCTAATCCAATAAGGAAAATATAAAGTATGGAAACAACTAAACTAATCCCTTCAACATAAGAAACGCCCCACATTATTTGGGCTATCCATGGGCCTTAAATTACTTCCCAAGGCTTTATATGAACCCCCATGGACCTTTCTTGCAGGTTGGACCTTTCTTTAGCTAGCCTTTAGCTTTCACACTAAGCATCATATCAGCTTTGGTGTGCCTTCTTCAAGCTCTATCTCCATCTTCTTGAATGATAATTCTTGAAGCTCTTTGGAAATCTCTTCTTGAATATGCAAAGCCATACTTGCTTGATATCTCTTTGCCTTGCTCCTAGTGATTGGTCCACTTGCTAGCTTCAAGGGATCCTTTCTTGCATCAATTTCTCAACTCTTTCACTTCCCATGCCAAAATAGCCACTGGTTCTTCCTCATAAGTCAGATCTGGACTCACCTCAATTGACTCTACTAACAAAATGTGAGATGGGCCTGACCTATACCTTTGAAGCATAGAGACATAGAAGACATTGTGAATTCGATCCAACTCAGGCGGCAAAGCCAGTCTATAGGCCACTGGACCAACTCTCTCCAGTACCTCATAAGGTCTTATGAAATGAGGGCTCAACTTTCCTTTGCGGCCAAATCTCAAAATTTTCTTCTAAGGAGACACCTTCAAAAACACTTTATCTCCCACACTAAACTCTATGTCTCATTCTTTTTAAATCTAAATATGATTTCTGTCTATCTGAGGCTGCTTTCAGACAATTCCTAATCACCTTTACTTTCTCTTCTTTTTTTAATCAAATTGGGACTAATCAGCTTATCTTCTCCAACCTCATCCCAACATAAAGGTGTCCTGCATCTCCTACCGTACAATGCCTCATAAGGTGCCATCCCAATACTAGACTAGTGACTATTGTTATAAGCAAACTCAATCAGTGGTAAGAATTTTTCCTAGCTTCCAGTGAAATCAATGATACAACTTCTCAACATGTCCTCTAAAATCTGTATCACTCTCTCTTACTGTCCATCTATCTGAGGATGGAAAGCAGTGCTAAAATATAACCGAGAGCCTAAAGCATCCTGCAAACTCCTCCACAATCTCGATGTAAATCGGGGATCTCGGTCAGATACCAAAGAAATTGAGACTCTGTGTAACCTCACTATCTCACTGATATAAAGTTTTGCCAATCTCTCAAGAGAAAATTCCATCCAAACTGGAAGAAAATGAGCTGCCTTCGTCATTCGATCAACTATTACCCAAATCGCATCATGCTTCTTCTGGGTCAAAGGTAATCTAATACAATTTTTTGGATTTTCTCATCTATCAACTGAGTCTCCTTAATATGATCTAATAACATTGGCCTCAACTGTAACTAAGTCATTAAAGCACCATCATCACAAGACTCAAATCTGGCATGCAATGCTCTCAACTCAACAAGCAACAAGAGCAAATAAGTAGTCAAACTTGCCAAAGACTTTCGACTCAAGGCATCAGCAATAACATTTGCCTTGCTAGGATGATAATCAATTAAACAATCTTAGTCTTTAATCAATTCTAACCACCATCTCTACTGAAGATTCAATTCTCTCTAAACGCCAAGATATTTCAAACTCTTATGATCTGTATAAATGAAACACTTCTCCCCATACAAGAAATGTTGCCAAATCTTCAAAGAAAAAACTATAGCTGCTAACTCCAAATCATACGTCGAGTAATTCAACTCATGCGGCTTCAACTATCGAGAGGCATAACCAATGACTCTACCCTCCTGCATCAGAACACAACCTAAACCACTATGTGAAGCATCACTGTAAATCACATAAGTTTACCTTCCACAGGCAGGGTAAGAATAAGAGCCTGAGTCAACATCTCCCTCAGCTACTCAAAACTCAACTGACACCGGTCTATTCACACAAATCTAACTCCCTTTCGAAGTAATCTGTTGAGTGGAGTAGCTATCGTAGAAAAACCTTTCATAAACCAACGATAATAGCCTGCCAAATCCAGAAAACTTTTAACATCTGACACAGTCTTAGGTGGACTCCAATTCAAAATAGCCTCAACTTTACTTAAATCAACTTTAAAACCTCTGCTGAAATCACATGACCAAGAAAAGTCACTTGATCAAGCGAAAACTCACGTTTAGATAGCTTAACGTACAACTGCTTCTCTCTCAGAGTATGCAATACAATTCGTAAATGCTTATCATGATCCTCCTCATTACGTGAATACACCAAAATATCATCTATGAAAACTACCACAAATTGATTTAGATAGGGTCTGAATATCCTGTTCATCAAATCCATAAATACTGCTGGTGCATTCGTCAATCCAAAGGGCATCACCAGGAACTCATAATGCCCATACCTCGTGCGGAAAACTGTCTTAGGTACATCTTCATCTCTGACTCTCAATTGATGGTACCCTGATCTCAAATCAATCTTATAGAATACTGCTGCTCCTTTTAACTTTTCAAAGAGATCATCTATCCGAGATAATGGATACTTGTTCTTGATGGTCACTTTATTCAACTACCGATAATCAATGCACAATCTTAAGGTACCATCCTTCTTCTTCACAAACAAAATGGGCACTCCCCAAGAAGACACACTAGGGCGAACGAACCCTTACCCAACAACTCCTGCAACTACACCTTTACCTCTCTTAACTCAGTAGGTGCCATATGATAAGGAGTAATAGAGATGGGAGTGGTGCCAGGCAACAAATCGATACTAAACTTAACTTCTCTCTCAGGGGCTATCCCTGGCAACTCCTCAGGAAAAATATATAGAAACTCGGCAACTGTAGATATACTGTCAAGTTGGGAACCCACTACTCTGGTATGTATAACATGAGCAAGATAAGCCTTACATCCTTTCCAAATCATCCTCCTTATTGAAACAGCTGAAACAAACATGGATAAAAGATGTCTCTGCTCACTAGATACCATCACATTTCTATCATCACAAGTTCTCAGGGTAACACACTTTTGCTGACAATCTACCACAGCCTCATGCCTGGATAATCAATCCATGCATAAAATCAAATCATACTCCTTAAAAGGCATCTCAATTAGGTCATCGAGAAATTTCTCATCCTGAATCACAGGCGGACTATCTCGGTGCACCCGACTAACCACAACACTATGCCCTAAAGGATTTGTCACTAAAACATCAAATTCTAGGGACTCTGAAAGCAAATCAGTCACAGGCAAGATGGATGTACTAATGTATGAATGAGTCGACCTAGGATCTATCAAAGTAAGAACTGAGGTACCAAATAAAGAAAAAATACCAGCAATAACTGCTGAAGCATAAGGCTGCATCTATTGTGATTGCCCTGCCTCATCTGGTCTACCTTCAATTGTAGAACCTCCTCTTTGTCCAGACCCAGATCCACCAACCCTACCAAAATCTCTGCTACTACTATCTCCTCTAACACTAGGTTGAGAAGCTGCAATATCTACTGTCTATCCTCTGGTGGCTCTGGGCAATCTCTGAAGAAGTGATCTATTGACCCACATCTATAACACACTGCCGGTCCACCATTCTTCTAGCAGGGACCCCGTGTGTCCTACCACAATGGACACAAATATATAGAACTGGCCTCTGAACTACTGGAGTCGGAGCACTAGCCACTGAGACTGTAAGTCTCGATCTCTGTCTCTGCTATTGTACTAACCTATCAGACTACCTCTGGCTCCTACTGAATCTCTGAAAATATCCACCTTGGCCTCTCTTCATAGATGAAGACCCTGCCTCACTCTGGGGTCTCCTAACTCTGGTCTCCTCATCCCTAGCAGCTGCTGTAAGACCATGTGTTCTCTCAACACTCCTGACAGCTGCAACCAACTGGGAAAAATCCTGATACCGGGAGCCTGCTATAATGCACATTATAGAGGGTCTCAGCCCCTCCTCAAACCTCTAACATCGGCCAATCTCATCAGAAATGATCCCACCAGCATACTGACTCAGCCGGGTAAACTCTATCTCATACTCCGACACTGTCCTGGTATCCTACCTCAAACTCAAGAACTCTATCTTCTTTGCATCCTTATACTCCCTAAGAGTACACTTTTGCTCGAACTCCCATAGAAAATCATCATAGGTCAGGACTGGTGGATCATCCAGAGCATGTGGAACCGTCTTCCACCAATCATATGCATCCCTCTGCAAAAGAGATCTGGCATAATCAAACTTTTCCTCTGGACTGGATGAACACTCTATGGACTCTGTCTAGCCACTGCTATGCTACAGTAGGTTATGTAGTACCAATAAAGTCCTCGGCTCTAAACTTCCTCAACTTATCATATTTCCTTATCAGTAACTGCGACTGCAGCTACAGTGGCTGCAGCTGCTGAGCTAGAGCCTATTTCAATAACTCTACCATATGTCGTACCCAACCCGACAAAATCTCATCAACTGCTGGTCTCTCTGGCACAAGAGCAGGTGCCCCTTCAGCTATCTCAACTCTAGCTCCATCTCTACATTCAATAAGAGCCACATTCTCTGTACTACCCTCTGTAGACTGATGCGTCTGAGATGTCATAACTACCTATATCTGCAAACACAACAGAAATTGTCACATCAGAGATCAAAAACTGTCAGTGCCAATGTATGTATCATATTTAAAAACCATATCTAAAAATCTCCATTTTCTTTCTCTTACAACCCACCTAGGTCGAGAACCTCAAACCTGGCTCTGATACCAAAATAAATGTAACACCCTTATACTTTATATACTTACAATACATACACACAACATATGTAATATATGAATATATGATACAAGAATGCCACAACTCATTTAATAAATTAAACCCTTACTTTTTGAAATCGTAAATAATAGATAAAATATTTCTTACTAAAACACATACATAACTTCATTACCAAATGTTTATCCAAAATATTTTTGATAGTCTGTGATATATATACATATATACATCAAAATATAACATAATATACATGAAGTCATTATGCATAAAAAATATAAAATATGTACATGCTGGTAGTTTGTCTCTGATCTTGATGTCCAACAATCAACTCTGCACTCAAGATCTCAAGCCTAGACTCGACTCAGTCTAAATGAACTCTCCGGCTCAACTGGATCTACCCTATCATCTGCGTGATGAATCACAATCGCACTAAGCCAAAAGCCTAGTAATACAAACTTTGATAACAATAAAGTTCAAATGCAATGCCAATGCACAATGCATAAGGATATTATATCTCATAACTTTATATCTTAATATATTGCTCAATTGTTCCACAATTCATAATTTACATAAAAACAAACACAAGCATGGGCCCAAAAGGATCTAATACTATTCAAATCCCAGAGTTATTGTTTTGGTTCAAGATGACACCATGTGTCTAGCCCTAAAGGCAAATCATAATCACAATAAGGATAACCTCATATGTAACATCCCAACTAGGCTTCAAGGACTAGGCCCAACCCAGCTTCAAGGGACTATTAATCTTAGGCATGCCGCCAAATACACAAATTTGAAAATTGAATAACATACTAGGCACACAATTCTTTCATAATTCCATTATCAATATCTTTCTCATTTTCTCAAGATCAAGCTAGGCACAATGCCTCAATTATCTCATTTATATCAATATAGCCATCACCAATGGCTTTACTACTATCTTTAATGTATACATAACAATTTGCATTACCCATACATTTTGGGTTATTATCATATTTTACACATAGTTCACATTACGTATAATGCATTTGTGATATTATACAAATCATAGCTTATTACTCATGCACCAACAATGTAGTAAGTAACTTAATACATTTTCCAACCAAATGTGTTAAGTCCAAATATCATGCAAATATAAGCAATTATTCAAAGTTTGTACTTACCTCTAAAAGAACCAAAACAAGCTCAAAGACCACTTTCAACCTCCTCTTCCAAGATATCCCTCAATACATGGATTGGATAACTCAAGTCTCTTCAAAGCCTAAACCAAATGTGATTATAAATAATCACTTAGTAACACATTTATAGGCATATGTAAAACCTCTCAACACAAGGATAAGAAACACAAAGGAAAATAAGGAAAAGAACTATCTAGGGCAAAATCTACACATGACACGCTTAACAACATGGGCGTGTCAATGACAGTACCCTAAACCCACAACACAGAAGCTTTGACATGCTCAGTGACATGGGCGTGTCAATGACCGTGTCCTAAGCTTTATATTATAGAAGATAAGAAACATCCAGAGACATGGGCATGTCCTTGCCCATGCCAAAACTCCTACAACACAGTTGTGATACACTCAGTGACATGGGCGTGTCACTTCACGTGTCACCAACACTGAAAATAGAACCATCGATATGCCCAAAGACATGGTCGTATCACCTGGCGTGTTAGGCCAAAATCTTGATATCAACTCATAATTGTCACATCCAAAATTATCTTTCTTTACCCTTTTCAACTCTATTTAAACTCAACCAAATCTATCATTTTACCATAAAATACTTGTATATACATCACAACAACTCAATTAAAAGAAAATACTCAATTTAAAACCATGACTTCACAACTCAAAAACTACATAACCCAAAACTCTTATTCTCTTCACCAAACTTAACCATTTCTTCAATCTAACCCTAAATTCATAGTTGACTACTCAAAAGAACTTCATACATACCAATACCAACCATTAACACATACTACACCATTCATCCAATTCACACATATACAAACTTTCATAGAAAATCAAGGAAACAAGTTGGAAACTTACCAAATATGGAAAAAATCCTCAAATCTCCAACTTGAACACTTGAAATCCTTTAATTACTTGAGCTTACAAGGAGTAAATTTCTCCTTTCCTTTAATGGAGATAGCCAGCCTTCAATGTAGAAAGAAGAAGAAGAAGATGATCACCCACTCATCTTTATCCAACTAACACTCTTATAAACCAAAAAATTCCAACTTTCACTCTCCACCAAATAAAATATATTAATTAATATAAAAGAATATCATCTTCCACTAACTACAAAATAAATTTTTCAACAATTTAAAATAACAATTGACCATATTAAAATGTTGACTTGTATATATTATGTATATCTATCTACATACATATATATATATATCATATGCACATTTTCCTTTTTTACTTAAATATATATATTTTTAAATCATTTATTTAATTTTTAAAAATTAAAATTTTCAAAATTTTGGGATATTACAAAAGCCACTATCTTGGGTTCTCAATAAGTTATAAAAGAAGGGACTGTTATAACCCTTGACTCCTCGTCCTTTGCCAAATCCTCTGCCACCTAACTTTGATGCTAAAGCATTTTGCCAATTCTACCAAATGCAAGGGCATGAGACAGACGAATGTTTTAGATTGAGGCATGAGATCCAAATTTTAATTGATAGTAGGAAGTTGCCCGAACCTAACAAGCCTAGTACAAAGGACAATCCACTGCCAAGGTTCAACAAAGTACCACCACCAGCAACTTTCATAAATGGAGGAGGCTTGAATGAGAAGTTTGTTTTTTCTTCTTTCCAAGATGTAGGTGATGAAGCAATTAAAGAAGAAGAGGTATTTAGCAAGATGAAGCAAGTTGTGGTTGAAAAGGAAGTGGCCATTTGTGTTGTGAGTGAGTTCTGGGATTCAACCGATAGTGATGATGATTATGAACCAAAGAAAGAGAAGTGTAACTGGTCCGAGCCCGAAGAGGATGAGTTAATGAACACCCGCTCTGGTAAGCCTTATTCAAGGCCTTCACCAAAAGAAGCAGAGGCTGACAAGGGGAAGAATACTGAAAAAGAAGTGAAGGAAGATGATGATGATGACACAATCCTTAAGCAATTGAAAAGGACTCAAGCAAGCATCGGCATTTGGGATCTATTGGACACATCCAAGAAACGACGTGAAACTATGGCCAAAGCTTTAGCTATCATGCCAATTTCCACCTCTATAACACCAAATGAGCAGGTTAATTTTTTGAAAGTTGAAGGAGTGATAAAGTACGAAGGTGTTCAAAAAAAGGACAAGGTTTATGTGGGAATGGTGTCTTTTCAAATGCAGATTTACCAGAAGAGGGAAGAGATCACATCCGCCCACTTTTCATCAAAGTAGAAGTCGAAAGAAAGAGGACTCCATGTGTCATGGTTGATGATGGATCTGCCATAAATGTGTGCCCACTCAAGATCTTGTCGAAAGTAGCTATGTCAATAAGATATTTGAGCCTGAATGAGGTGACCATAAGGGCTTATGACAATACTAAGTGTAATATCCCAATTTTTGAAGTACTTTGGAATAGTAAATATGGGAGAGTAAATAGTTGTGATGGGTAGAGAAAATATAAGATGAATATGTACGATAGATGTAATATATATGCATATGTTATATATATTTGAAATATATTTGCAGTAAACATGACATATATAAGACATATACATATCCCTAAGATATACATCACATATATATTATGTATAATTGGTTGTAGGGAAAGTTGATTTTAATTAATAATAACAACAACAACAACAACAATAACAACAACAAGGGAGAGGTGAAAGTCAAAAGAAGGGAGAAAGAGATTGGTGGATAGTGACTATATTATATTATATATATATATATATAGATAAGGAAGGAATTAAAAAGGAAGAGGATATTTTCTTCTTCTCCTTCTTTTGTTCTATGGTCGTGGGAGTTGAGAGAGAGTGAGGAGAGCTTGATTTTATTCATTTATACACCAAATTTACAAGGGATTTCAAGAGATTTAAAGGTGGATATTGAAGGTCTAGCAAGAACTTAAGTAAGTTTTTATCTCTAAGCTTTTTTTATGTGATTTCATATATATATATATATGTATAATATGGTTAATGAGAGAAAGTGGTGATTAATTGAAAAAGATGATAGTTATAATATGTTGGAGTTATATGTGTTGAATTGATAGGTAAATCATGGATATAAACTAAAGTGATGAATAAGGGTTTGTTAGAAATGAGTTGGGAATTGAGTGAATTGGTATATGGATGAGTGTATGAATGAATTATAATGATGATTGTTATTGATGATGTTGTGTTTAGGCCAAGAGGGATCAAGTGGAGAAGAGAAAGCTTGGGATAGCCAAGGTTTGTAAATATAATCTCTTGTGTTTGTACATATAATCTCTTTGGTTTGTACATATTAACCATTCTTTGTGATATGTGTGTTGTAGTGATGAAACTTGTGCAAAGTGTGATTTTTAGGTGCCATAGGCATGGCCATGGAGAGCCACAGTTGTGTGCCTAAATTGACTTTGTTTACTTGAGATTTTTAGGAGAAACAGAAGTATATTGTATGCCATAGGTGTGGTCCTTGAGTGCCACAACCATGGGATTAGATATGAAGTTGTTTCATGTGAGTTTTTGACAGAGGCAGTAGCATTTTGTATGCCATGGGCATGGCCCTTGGATGCCATGGCCGTGGGGGTGTCCAAAGGTGTTTGACAGCCTCATTTCACATTCCACAAGCATGGCTATTGAATGCCATGGCCATGCAGTTGGTTTGTCAAGGTTTAGAGCTTTATTTTATGGTATACGAGCATAGTTTGTGGCTTGCATGACTAATATCTCTTTATATTATGTTGATTATATTAAATGGTAGTGTATGTATGAAATGAGTCATATGTTTAGTGTGGCTCATGCATGCATGATGTGAAATGGAAATGTGAAGTGATCACGGACAGTGGTGATCACGGGAAAAGCAAAAAGCAAGGTGCATGTGATAATGAAATGTAAAGTGATATTATATGTGTGTAGCCTATGCAATTACCTATCCAGTTGTGTTGAGATTGATTGGATATGCATGAAAAGTCCTGAGCAGAGCTAGGCCTTAAGGTGCATATGTTGATGAACCTGAGCAGAGCTGGGCCTTGACTTGAGCAGTGCTAGGTCATGTGATTGAGATTTGTGATGGTTCTGAGCAGAGATGGACCATGAGACTGTGTTAACCAGACATGATAGTTGTATAGAGGTATTGGATCCAATAGTGCAATTGTGTATGAGTATGGGATATGATCCCCAACAGTATATTTGTGTACGTGTATAATATATGTGTATGAGTATGTGATATGAGATCAATGTATGTATATGTTGTTTATATGTACCACTAAGCTTTCAAGCTTAGCACGTTTGTGTAAATTGTGCAAGTGAGCAGAGTACTGATCCGAGAGTTGGAGGGTTGTGCTACAAGAAGATTGAGAGTGTTCCGAGACCTACTCAAAGGTGGTGCATGCATGTACATTTTGTTATTTTATAGTTTGATCATATGTATATGTATATAAGTGGATTTTGAAAAAGACAATATATATTTTTATATATGTAATCTAATGAAAAGTATAATGGTTTTGGAAATGTTTCTTTTAAAAGAATGAGATTTGATAATGGAAAATGTTCTTTTATTAAATATATAATTGATGTGGAACTAAGGTAAGGGTTTAAATAATGCTGTATCGTGACATCCTTATATGTACAATATGTATATAGGGTATAGGGGTATTATATTTATTTTGGTATTAGAGCTTATTTTTGAGATTCTCAGCCTAAGTGTGTTTTCGAAAAGAAATGAAAGTAAAACTTTGAAATGTGAAATGAATTATAGTACATGCATATGCATTGACACCTAAGTTGGTCTCTGATGTGGCAATTTTTATTTATAATGACAAATATAGGTTGTGATGGTGTCTAGAGGACTCAAACCAGATGATAGTGTGGAGAGTGTGCCTCCATATGAGGATAGAGCTAGAGGTAGAGTTGATGTTAGGGAGGCCTTTGGGGCAATTAAGCCAGATGTACAGGATCCTCCAGTGTGGGTACAGCAGATGGTGAAATTATTCCATCAGGCCCCAACACCATAGCAGACAAGGAAATATGAGAAGCTTAGGAAGTTTGGTGCCACTGATTTTATAGGTACTGTGGATCCAATTGAGATAGAAAAATGGTTGGATAAGGTTGAGAGAGTACTTATTCAGTTGGAAGCTACTGTAGAAGAAAAGTTTGAGTACACAGTTTCTCTTATGCATGGAGATGCATATGATTGGTGGAAAACGATTCCATATGGATTAAATAGACCACCAGTGTTGAGTTATGAGGATTTTCTTATAGAGTTTGATAGGAAATATATGCCAAGAGATTGTAGAGATAAGATGAAGAGAGAATTTTTAGATTTAAAGTAAGGAAAGAAGATGCTAGACGAGTATGAAAAAGAATTTCTTCGGCCGAGTAGGTATGCAGGAGGAATTTTGACTGATGAGTTGGATAGATGTAGGAGGTTTGAAGAGGGATTGAAGCCATCAATTATGTGTCAGGTGGCTGCAGTGCAGTATGAAGATTTTTCTAGGTTAGTGTCAGCTATACGGAATGTGGGAAAGGCTCATAGAATTGTTGCGTTGTAGCATTAGAAGAGAGTAAGAGTAAGAAAGTCTAGAATGAGGAAGGGTTGTCATCTAGCAAGAGGGTGCAAGAGGATTTTATGCGGGATGATAGTGAGGGCCATGGGCAATCTAGTATGACTATTCGGTTAGGGCAGAGGCCCAAATCATCAAATATTAGTACCCCTACTTTTAGTTCTCCGAGACCTGCTCCACCAACATGCAGACAATGTGGTAGAATTCATAGAGATATTTGTTGAGCAGTAAATTCCCGCGGATGTTTTATATACAAATCCTAGGAGCATTATGTGAGGGATTGTCTAGATCCACACATAAACAGACAAGTGCACACTATTGATTTTAGATATAGTTTTAGTGGAGGCAGGAGTGGTAGTGATGTGGAACCCCAACACCCAAATTCAATTCTTAGAACTCTTTGTCAATCGAATCAGATTTTCAATTACACACAAGCAATCAGATTGTGATTTGTTCTTACACCCAAGAGCTCTTTCTTATTAGAACTCAAGATATACAGAAGTTTCCCTTGAACCCCAATGAAATAAGCATTCAAGAACACAAGAAATAGGAATTAAAACTGAAATATAAATGAACAATTCAATTGCAATTCAATCAACACCATATGCATAAAAACTCAAAGAAAGCAAACTCACTTTTCATTCATAAAATGATAATTCATAATTTTCTTGGATGCCTCAAACACAAAGCAAACAACCCCTTTTATAGGGGTTTACATTAGAAATAAAACACAACCTAATGCTATATTAATTCTCCTCCATAACTGCATTTGTAACTCCCATGGTGAATGGTCAAGTCTTCAAATTCAAAACTGAAATTTCTCTCTTTAAATGGATGTATCTAGACAGAATATGGGTAAATGGTAGTGTAACATTATTTTAATGACTAATTATAATGGTTGGTGGTTATGTTCAAAGGAATTTAAAAGGTCTTTGAAGAAGAGGTTCAAAACAAACAGATTTAAACCTTAAAAATAAGCAAAATTTGGCCAACTTGGCCCACACCTCAAAAGAACCCAAAAAATGAGCCCAAATGCACTTAAGCTTGATTCAAGTCTTCTAGCCCAATTTTGTTGACATATTTGGGCTCTCCATTGTTTCCATATATGGACTTTTTATGTTTGGATAGCCCATATTCAAAATGTTTTTGTACATAAATTTGAAGTTGATCTTTTAGGATTTTTGCACGCGATCTTGTAATCAGGCCAACAAGACTGTCCATGTCGGGAAAGTTTCATTATTTGCAATCAACTTCAAATCATCTGTTTTGCTCTCTTGACCATCTTGGGTGGCATTTTTATCATTTGTATCATTTTCCCTTCCCTCAAAAGGATTTGTCCTCGAATCTTCAACTACATCAAGATCAAAGGAAGTCAAGTCAGAAACATTGAATGTAGCCGAAACACCATACTCACTTGGAAGATCAACTTTATATGCATTATCATTGATCTTCACTATAATTTGAAAGGGTCCATCCCCACATGCATCCAGTTTGGATTTTCTTTTCAAAGGGAATCTCTCTTTGCAAGTGAACCCATACCCAATCTCTAGGTTCAAAAGACATCATGCGCCTTCCTTTATTAACTCGAGAAGCAATTTTCTCATTTCGTTTCTCTATTTTCTCCCTTGCTTTGTTATGAATGGCTTTCACCATTTCTGCCTTCTTATGCCCATTTATGTTAGAAATTTCACTCAATGGAATAGGCAAAAGATCCAAAGGGTTAGTTGATTAAAACGGTATACAATTTCAAAAGGAGAAAAACTAGTGGAAGAATGCACACTCCTGTTATATGCAAATTCAACAAATGGTAAACTGTCTTCCCAAGTTTTTATATTCCTTCCAATCAAAGCACGCAATAATGATCTAAGAGTTCTATTTACTACTTCGGTTTGCCCATCAGTTTGTGGGTGTGAAGTAGTGGAAAACAATAATTTTGTCCCAAGTTTGGACCATAAAACTCTCCAAATTTGGCTTAAAAACTTAACATCCTTATTAGACACAATTGTCTTAGGAATGCCATGCAAACGTACAATCTCATGAAAGAACAAATCAGCTATGTGTGCGGCATTGTTAGTTTTGTGACATGGTATAAAGTGTGCCATTTTAGAAAATCGATCCATAATAACAAAATTGAGTCTCGACCCTTTTTAGTCCTAGGTAGCCCAATAAAAAATCCATAGAAATATCAACCCAAGGATGAGTAGGAATAGGCAATGGCATGTATAATCCATGTGGTTGAGTTCTAGATTTAGTTTGCCTATAAGATATACATCGTGAACATATTTTCTCAACATCTTTGCACATATTAGGCCAAAAGAAATGCTCATGTAAAATGTTCAATGTTTTATCTATACCAAAATTCCCCATAAGTCCCCCACTATGTGCTTCTCGAATAAGCAATTCTATAATTAAGCTATTAGGTACACATAACTTTACTTTTTTAAATAAAAATCCCTCATGCCTATAAAAATCATTGAATGCCACATGTTCACAAGCATCATACACATTTGAAAAATCACTATCATTCACATACAATTCTTTAAAATGTTCAAATTCCAACAATTTAAAAGAAAGAGTTGAAATCAGGTTATACCTTCTTGAAAGCGCATCAGCCACAACGCTTTCTTTTCCTTTCTTATATTGGATGACATAAGGAAAAGGCTCAATGAAATCTACCCATTTGGCATGTCTCTTATTCAATTTGCCTTGGCCTTTCAAATGGTGCAATAACTCATGGTTTGTGTGTATCACAAATTCCTTTAGTAATAAATAATGCTGCCAAGTCTCTAAAGCTCTCACCAATGCATACATCTCCTTGTCATAAGTAGAGTAGTTAAGTTGAGCTCCATTTAGCTTTTCGCTAAAATAAGCAACAGGTCTCTTTCCCTGCAATAACACAGCACCTATACCGATCCTGGAGGCATCACACTCAATTTCAAAAGTAGAATCAAAATTAGGCAGCTTCAATAATGGTGCATTACTCAACTTATCTTTCAACAATAAAAATGCATGTTCTTGCTCTTTACCCCATATAAATCCCTTATCTTTTTTCATAATTTCAGTTAATGGGGCAGCAATTGTACTAAAGTCCTTGATAAATCTCCTATAGAAACTTGCCAACCCATGAAAGCTCCTTACTTCACTCACATTTTGAGGTTTTGGCCACTCCCTAATTGCCTTAACCTTTTCTTCATCTACTCTAATTCCTTTTGCACTCAACACATATCCCAAGAAAATGATGCTATCAATGCAAAATGTACATTTCTTCATATTAGCATACAATTAATATTGGTGTAATGCATCAAATACACATTTTAAATGCATAACGTGATCATCAACAAATTTGCTACACAAAAGAATGTCATCAAAATAGACAACCACAAACTTTCTAATAAACTTATGCAAAATATGGTTCATAAGTCTCATGAAAGTGCTAGGTGCATTAGTTAAACCAAATGGCATAACCATCCACTCATAAAATCCATGTTTTGTTTTAAAAGCGATTTTTCATTCATCGCCTGGTTTCATACTTATTTGTTGATAACCACTTTTAAGATCAATTTTAGAGAAGATACAAGAACCATGTAATTCATCTAACATGTCATCAAGTCGAGGTATAGGGTGTCGATATTTTGCTGTAATTTTATTGATGGCTCGATAATCAATACACATTCGCCAACTTCCATCCTTTTTTGGCATCAACAAGATGGGTACCGCACATGGGCTTAAGCTTTCTCTTTTGTGTCCTTTCTCCAAAAGCTCTTCCATTTGCCTTTGAAGCTCCTTAGTCTCTTTTGGATTGCTTCTATATGCAGGCCTATTAGGTATGGCAGCCCTGGGAACAAAATCAATTTGATGTTCAATCCCTCTTAAAGGTGGCAAATCTTTTGGTAGATCATCAGGGAAAACATCACTATATTCCAGCAAAACATCAACCACAACACTAGGCAAAGCAGGGTTAAGATCGTTAGAAGAAAAATAGGCCTCTTTATACATAAGTACAATCATTGTCTTGTTTGTAACCAAAGCTCTCTTAACATCCCTCATTTTTGCATAGAAGCTCACTTTTCTCCCCTCTTTTCTCTCTTGGGCTGATTCACTTAGACTAATTTTCTCTCTTAATTTTCATTTTTACTCTCTAATTTTTTTCTCACTCTACTTTTTCACACTCTTTTCTTTTTCTCTCCTTTTTCTTTCAGCCTCTCTTTGTATGAATTCTTCATTTGCTTTGTCAAGTTGCATTTGATCTTCAAAAATCTATTTAGGGGTTAAAGGAGCTAGAGTGAATCTTCTACCTTCTTTCTCCAAAGAGTACCTATTAGAATACCCATCATGAGTCACTCTCCTATCCCATTTCCATGGTCTACCTAATAACAAATGACTAGCTTGCATAGGCACCACATCAAATGTCACCTCATCATGATATTTTCCAATTGTAAATGGTACCCTCACTTGTTTTTGGATTCTCACTTCCCTGCTATTATTAAGCCATTGCAATTTGTATGGCTTAAGATGCTTAGTGGTCTCTAATCCTAACCTGTCCACAAACAAAGTACTAGCCACATTCACACAACTACCCCCATCAATGATCAAACTACACACCTTTTCATTCACTAAACACCAAGTATGGAAAATGTTTTCTCTTTGCAACTTGATCCCCTCTTCATCTTCTTTTACTTGTTCATTAAGAGCCCTCCTAGTTACCATTATTCTACCTTCCATAGGCATCTCACAATCACTACAATCCTCCAATGAAGGCATTTCATCCTCAACATCACTCTCATAATCTATTTCAACCGCACCCTCTCGTATAATCATACCCTTTTATTTGAACATTGTGATGCTATATGTCCGTACCCCAAACACTGAAAACACTTAATATTCTGATTCCTAGAAGTTTGGGCAGAAGTTTTACCTTTATTTTTGGGGTCCAATGTCTCCTTAGGCTTCATTTTCTCATCTTTCTTATGTTGGGCAGCCTTATTATCATTCTTCCAATTAGACCTCCATGTGGTATTTTGATTTGAATATGTGTTGGCTTGCCTCACATTACCTTTGCGCTTCAATTATTTCTCCACTTTAATTGCCATATGCACCATGTCTTCAATCTCCATATAGGGTTGTAGCTTCACTATGTTGGCTATGTCTTTATTTAGGCCATTCAAGAACCTTATCATGGTAGCTTCCCTATCTTCTTCAACATTTGCTCTTATCAATGCTATTTCCATTTCCTTATAGTAGTCCTCCACATTCTTTGTCCCTTGTACAAGGCCTTGCAATTTTTGATGCAAGTCCCTATAGTAGTGGCTAGGAACAAAGCGTCGTCTCATCACAGCCTTCATCTCCTCCCATGTTTGGATAGGTCTTTCTCTATTTCTCCTTCTATTTGCAAGGAGTTGATCCCACCATACAATTGCATAGTCACTAAACTCCACAGCTGCAAGCTTCACCTTTTTCTCTTCCGAGAAGTTGTAGCACTCAAAAATAATCTCCACCTATCGTTCCCACTCCATATATGCATCAAGATCATTCCTTTCTTGAAAAGGAGGGATCTTCATTTTTATGCTTCCTATGTTCTTGTCAACATCCTTATGCCCCCAAAGTTTTGGCCTTCATTTATCATGGTGTCTTGATCATCAAAGTCTTCTTCTTCTTCATAAGTTGGAGGTGTTGGTTGCCTTCTTGGTCTAAGAGCATTTTGAACAGTCCCTCCACGAATAGCATTGATCTTTCGTTGTTGCCTCTCAAGCTTTTCATTCATGTTTTCAAACACCAGTTGCATCCTCTCAAATTGTTGTTAATGGCTTTGAGAAGGAAGGTTGTGTCTTGTTTATTGTCTCCACTTGATGATTCCATATTAACCTGAAATTTTAAGAACAAAATAAAGAAAACACAAGAACTCTTCCTTGCATGTTTGCTCTTGTGGTAATGACACTCCGCTCGTGTTTCACTCATAATTGGCTTTTATCCTCTTATAAGCTCACTCACTCTTGCCTTTTTCCACTCAAGCAATCTTTATGATTTTATACACAAGGGTCAGTTCAAATCACAATTAAACAACTCAATGTAAACAATTTTAATGTGAATTAACAAAGGAATCCTAATTGAACAAGAAGAGGTGAAAACAAAACTAGAGGCAAATAACATAACCAATCAAATGAAAGGAACACACTTGAATTAGAAATAAGTGTATAATATTTTTTTTGTATGTTATTTGGCGGCAATGATTCAATATTATTACCTATTGAAGATATAAGAGTCAAATTGATGTGAGACTGCCTTGCTGGGATTTAATTCCTAAGGAAGCTCAAGCTACGGATCATCTCCAAAACATAAGAACACCAACCAGCACCTTCAACCCAACACCAACTTGTGATGTAAAACTGAAGCTATATGGCTGGAAACCAAAGATTCAAGACCCAACCCCAACTTGTGAGACCTAGCAAACTTGGTTATTTTTGCAAGGAATTCGTGCAAGTTCTAACCAGAACTCAAAAGAAGGCTAAAAACCTCTCAAAGCTCTCAAAAATGGAGAGAAAACTCAGAATATTCATTAAGTTCAAAGTCTGTCTTTCTAGGGCTTATTTTTATTTCCGTTAGAGTCTTCATTTGTTCAATTCATTTTTTAGGGTTCTTTTATTTTATTCGAAATTTCTTTTTTTCCCCATACCCCAATTCGTTTGTGTCCCCTTTTCATCATAGTCCAAATTGTTTTCACCTACTTCACCATAGTCAATTCGTTTTCAATTTTTAAAGTATACGGATCTTTCCGTTTGAGCTTGCAATAATTCGTTTGCTGTTTAAGCTTCTATTTATTGATATTCGTTTAGTATTTTAGGGGGGTGATCTAGAGATAGTGATCTATCCCTAAAAAAAAGAGTACAAAATGCTCCAACAAAAATTTTTCTGTTTCTTAGTAATTAAAGGTTTCGTGGTTGGTTTGAAGTGGGTTAGAAGCAATCAAAATTTTTAGGCCACAAAATTTCAATTTTTTTTTGGGGCTGTTTTGTTCGAATTGTGGGGGCTGCCATTGCAAAGGGGAATTCGAAATTCTCTTTAGTTTAGGAAGACTTGACACTAGCTTTCTTGGGTAGAATCAATAGGTCCATAAATCAGCTTGCTAAAGGTGGGTTGGTTTTGATACATCTTGGCCAGAATTGTCATATTTTTTTACCTCTTTGTTTCTAATTCTTGATTGAGCTACCATTTTTTTTTGGATTCCGTTACTTTGCTGGAGTGTTATTTGCTTGTTCCAACACTCTGGTTTATGATAATCGTGTGACACAAATTTCCTTGTGTCGCCTCCAAATCGTCGAGTTTCTTTTCTAGGTGTCTAGGAATTAGGTTTCTAGCTTCCTTGAACGTGCTTGGCAGATTGATTTGTGAGCCTCGATTCTGAAGTGCAATCGAAGAATCAGCAAAGGTGAGGTAAGAGCGAAACACTTTGAGTGAATTTTGTTTATTACTAATCTTTTCTTTGTAAGTTTGTGTTTGTGATAATGAGTAGTGGGAGAAACCAGAACGTGCAAGATGGGAAGGAAAATGTCCAAGAAGGTTCTAGCAATTTTGAGACATATATGCAGCAAAGTAATGAGAGGATGAATGAGATGGCAAGAATGATGGCTACTCTACAAGAGAGCATGAATCTAATGATGAGAGAAAGAGTGCAGCAACCAGCAGCTCAAGTGAGGTTACCACAAAGGGTTCTACTAAGAATCGGTGAAGGAGATCGTAGAGCACCTAGAGGTAATGAAGAGGTTGGTGAAAATAACCCAGCAAATGACAATGACCTTACTTCCATAAAGATGAAGGTACCTTCCTTTGAAGGGAGAAACAATGCTGAAGAGTACATTGAATGGGAGAGAAAGGTGGAGCAGATTTTTGAATGCCATAATTATTCAGAAGAGAAGAAGTCCCACATTGCAGCCGTGGAATTTAAGGGGTATGCTACATTCTGGTGGGATCAACTCAAATCTAATAGAAAAGGAAAGGGATTGAGACCCGTACCTGATTGGGAGACTTTGAAAGACTTAATGAGAACAAGGTTTGTCCCTTCTCATTACTATAGGGATTTGTATAATAGGTTGGCAAGGCTGATCCAAGGTGGTAAGAGTATTGAAGAATACCACAAGGAGATGGAGATGATCATGGCAAGAGCTGATATTGAAGAGGATGAGCAGAGGTTGATGTCTAGACTCCTTGGGGGTCTAAATTCAAACATAGCAAGTGAGTTGGAAATGTATGATTACAATTCCATGGGAGAGTTGGTTGAAAAGGCCATGAAGATAGAAAGGAGACTAAAGAGCAAGAATTACACCAAGTCTGGTTCTAGCAAATTTCAGAATATGGGTGGAAGTAGTTCGACCTATAGAGGACCTCAAAACACTAGTAGCAATTCGTCCTCAAGAAGTGGAGATTTCAAGAATTCCTTCCAAAGGAACAATCCTCCACCTACAGGTGGAAAAGGGACGAATGGTGGTCCAAATAGGCAGCAATCAGGTACTTCTAATACTACTCCTAGTAGAGATATTAAATGTTTCAAATGTTTAGGGAATGGGCATATTGCTTCTGAATGTCTAAATAGGAGAGTTATGATTGCTACTGATGATGGGGGTATAATTTCTGATTCTGATCATAGTGATGTTGATAATGATGTGAATGACATGTATGATGATGATGATGAGTGTAGTGAGCAAGTTGAAAATGTGTTAATGGCTGAACATGGTGAAATGTTAGTTGCTAGGCGTGCTTTGAATATGCAGGTGAAGGAAGAGGGCCTTGAGCAACGAGATAACATATTTTATTCTAGATGTTTAGTTGATGGTAAGGTTTGTATGCTCATCATTGACAACGGTAGTTGTACTAATGCCGCAAGTGAGACCATGGTGGAGAAGCTGAAATTGACTTGTTTAAAACATCCCAATCCATATAGACTACAATGGTTTAATGATAGTGGAGAGGTGAAGGTTACTAAACAAGTGAGAATACCATTCTCTATAGGCTGGTATAAAGATAAAGTGTTGTGTGATGTAGTTCCTATGCAAGCAAGCCATATGTTATTGGGAAGACCTTGGCAATTTGATAGGAAAGTACAGCATGATGGGCATTCAAATAGGTAAACGTTTATCTATGAGGGAAAGCTGGTTACTCTTGTTCCATTATCACCCTTGGAGATTTATGAAGATCATCGAAAGATGCTTGAGAAAGCAAAGCAAGATTCGGCCAAAGTAGTGGTTGGGGCTGTTTCTTCCAAAAACAAGGGGAGTGCGAGAGAACATGATAAGGTGAGTGAAAGTGAGAAGAAAATGGGAAAAGAGGCCAGAAAAGAAACTAATCAAATTAATGGCCCATTGGTGAGAGAAAACAGGAAAGAAGGGAAGGCAAAACAAACTTTTTATGCAAGAGCGAGAGAATTAAATGTTGGGTAGCCTGTGTTACTCATTAGATACAAGGAAACTTTGTTTGCTAACATTGATGTTTCACTTGAACATTTGCCTTCTAGCTTTGTGTCTTTATTGCAGGATTTCCAAGATGTGTTTCCAGAGGAGTTGCCTAGTGGTTTGCCACCATTAAGAGGGATCGAACATCAAATTGACGTCATACCTGGTTCTACCATTCCAAATAGACCAGCATATCGAAGTAATCGGATGGAGACCAAGGAGATGCAGAGACAAGTGTAAGAGTTGTTGGAGAAAGGGTTGATTCGAGAGAGTTTAAGTCCGTGTGCAGTTCCTGTTTTGTTGGTTCCAAAGAAAGATGGCACGTGGAGAATGTGTGTTGATTGTAGGGTTGTAAATAAGATCACCGTGAAGTATCGGCATCTTATACCGCTTCTTGATGACATGTTGGACGAATTACATGGTGCAAAGTATTTTACTAAAATTGATCTTATGAGTGGATATCATCAAATTCGTATGAAACCTGGGGATGAATGAAAAACAGCTTTTAAAACAAAATATGGGTTGTATGAGAGGTTGGTAATGCCTTTTGGGTTGTCTAATGCACCTAGTACTTTTATGAGGATGATGAACCATGTTTTGAGGGCTTATTTGGGCAGATTTGTAGTTGTTTATTTTGATGATATTTTGATCTATAGTAAGACTGAGGAAGAGCATATAGAACATGTTAGGTTGGTTTTAGAAGCTTTGAGAAAAGAGAACTTATATGCAAAGCTTAAGAAGTGCACATTTTGCATGGATATGCTTGTTTTTCTTGGTTTTGTTGTTAGTGCGCAGGGATTGGAAGTTGATGAAGAGAAAGTGAAAGCTATAAGGGAATGGCCTGTTCCTAAGAGTGTGACGGAAGTGAGGAGCTTCCATGGGCTGGCGAGTTTTTATAGGAGATTCGTGAAGGATTTTTCTACCATCGCCGCACCACTCACAAGTATTGTCAAGAAGGAAGTTGGATTTCAATGGGGTGAACAGCAACAACGATCGTTTGAAAGTTTGAAAGAAAAACTCACTACTGCGCCTGTTTTAGCTTTACCTAACTTTGATTCTATTTTTGAGATTGAATGTGATGCTTCAGGTATAGGTATTGGGGTTGTTTTGATGCAAGAAAAGAAGCCAATAGCATATTTTAGTGAGAAGCTCAATGGTGCGCAACTGAATTATTCTACCTATGACAAGGAGTTGCATGCTTTGGTAAGGGCATTGAATGTGTGGGAGCATTATTTGCTACCAAAGGAGTTCATTATTCACACTGACCATGAATCTCTCAAGCATTTGAAGGGCCAAGGTAAGTT
Source organism: Garcia nutans (assembly GCA_947685225.1). Lineage (NCBI taxonomy): Eukaryota > Viridiplantae > Streptophyta > Magnoliopsida > Malpighiales > Euphorbiaceae > Garcia > Garcia nutans. Next base: position 40,959,539 of record CANTUV010000024.1, read on the forward strand.
GAACAAAAGACATGGTAAGTGGATTGAACAAATTGAGAAATTTCCTTATGTCATTAAGTATAAGCAAGGTAAAAATAATGTTGTTGCTGATGCGTTGTCTAGGAGATATACATTGCTGTCTGTTTTGAGTTCTAAATTGCTTGGTTCTGAGTATATTAAGGACTTATATATTGGTGATATTGATTTTGGCAATGTTTATGTTGCATGTGAACAAGGAGCTTTTAATTCATTTTTTAGGCAGGATGGTTATTTGTTTAAGGGAAGTAAACTATGTGTGCCTAGATGTTCCATGCGTAATTTGCTTGTTTTGGAATCTCATTGTGGTGGTTTGATTGGGCATTTTGGTGTGTCTAAGACTTATGATATTCTGTTTGGGCATTTTTATTGGCCGTCTATGCGTAAAGATGTTGGGAGATTATGTTCTGCTTGTATTGCATGTAGACAGGTGAAATCTAAGTCTATGCCTCATGGTCTTTATATGCCATTACCTGTACCTAGTTCACCTTGGGTTGATATTAGTATGGATTTTGTGCTTGGTTTGCCTAGGACTAGGAAAGGTAGAGATAGCATTTTTGTGGTTGTTGATAGGTTTAGTAAGATGGCACATTTTATTCCATGTCACAAAGCTGATGATGCAAAAGTTGTGGCTGATTTGTTCTTTAGAGATGTTGTTCGTTTACATGGGGTGCCTAGGACAATTGTTTCTGATAGAGATACTAAGTTTTTGTCCCATTTTTGGCGTGTTTTATGGAGTAGATTAGGAACTAAGCTTTTGTTTTCTACTACTTGTCATCCACAAACAGATGGGCAAACTGAAGTAGTGAATCGTACACTTGGTACGTTGTTGAGAGCTTTAGTGGGGAAGAACTTGGTCACTTGGGAAGATTATTTACCTTTCATTGAATTTGCTTATAATCGTTCAATTCATTCTTCTACAGGTTATTCGCCATTTGAGATTGTTTATAGTTTTAATCCACTAACTGTACTTGATCTTGTTCCTTTGCCTTTACATGAGCTTGCTAGTTTAGATGGTGAGAAGAAGGCTGATTTGTTAAAGTCTTTGCATGAAAAGGTTTGAGCAAATATAGAGAAAAAAGAACAAGTCATATGCTGATAGGGCAAATAATGGACGAAAGAAAATGGCATTTGCTCCTGGCGATTGGGTTTGGGTACACTTCTGAAAGGAGAGGTTTCCAAATCAAAGGAAGAGTAAGCTTGATGCATGTGGTGATGGTCCATTCCAAGTATTAGAGAAAATCAATGACAATGCATACAAGATCGACTTGCCTGGTGAGTGTGGTGTTAGTGCTACTTTTAATGTGACTGATTTATCTCCTTATGATGATGCAGATTTGAGGACAAATCTTTTTAAAGAAGGGGAGAATGATGTAAACCAGCATGGCAAGGATCCTTTGGTGCTACAACAAGGACCATCGACAAGGAATAAAGCAAGGAAGTATGGCGTCACTCTTGGATTGCATGTTCAAGACTTTGTTACAAGGGAGGTGACTGAATTAGCAATAAACAAGTGCAGTATGGAGCTGGAAGACCAACAAAGGCTGATTGTGATGTTGAATGTCTATATGGAAGATAAAGCTTTAAAAATGGGCTAGAGGAGCAAGAAAGGAGAAAGGAAGGCAGGCCACATGCAAGCACATGGGCCTTGGACGAAATTAGGTTTTTGGGACCACTTTTGTCACATGGGCAGCCTATTCTTTCATGCACATGGGCTGTGTTCACACCCATGCACATGGGATGTGGTTCCCTTCTTTCCTTAGTTGGTTAGGATGATATTTTCCTTATTTGACAAGGATTTTGACTTTGTAATTTTCCTTTTTCCACTAGGGTTAGGATAGTTACGAATTTTTAATTTGTTTTTCTATAAATAAGGCCTTATTTTCTTGTAAGAGGACCTTCTTTTTAACAATTATATTCAGATTGCTCTTTATGCAAATTTCGGCCATCTTTGTGAGAGTGAGAGATTTTGCTTCTTTCATTGATTGCATCACGAATCAGACTAACTTATCAATTTCAATTGTGGCATTCTTCTGATTCGTCCTTCCAAATCCTTCCGTCATTAGTGTTCTTGCTTCGCTAAGCATTGGGTGCTATAGAGGGTGGTTTATCCTTGTTCTTGGATTCCTATATCGAAGCGTGCATTGGGGTTTGAGGCCTTCATTGCCATAGGGTTCCGCGTCAACAGTCCTATTAACAACTTCCCTCTGCCCATCTGTTGGCGGATGGCATGTAGTAGAGAAACAAAGCTTTGTACCTAACTTTCCCCATAGGACTTTCCAAAAATGACTCAAAAATTTTACATCTCGATCACTTACTATGGTCCTAGGAATACCATGCAATCTCACTACTTCTCTAAAGAACAAATCAGATATATGGCATGCATCATCAGTTTTATGACATGGAATGAAATGTGCAATTTTAGAAAATCTATCAACCACAACAAATAAACTATCATGACCCTTTTTTGTCCTAGGTAGCCCCAAAATAAAGTCCATAGATAAGTCTACCCAAGGTTCACTAGGTACACTTAAAGGCATATACAAACCATGTGGTCTTACTTTGGACTTTGCTTTCATACATGTCACGCATTTAGCACAAAATTTCTCTACATCTTTCCTCATATGTGGCCAATAAAAATGTTCATTCAGAATTTCTAATGTTTTAGCCACCCCAAAATGTCCCATTAAACCTCCCCCGTGTGACTCTCTTACAAGCAATCCTCTTATAGAGCTATTTGGAACACAAAGTCGTTTCTCTCTAAATAAGAAACCATCATGCCTATAAAATTTTTCAAAGGCAGCATTTTCACAAGAGGCATATATTTGTGCAAATTTAGAGTCATGCTTATACATTTCTTTCATATGCTCAAATCCTAGAAGTCTAGCATCAAGCATAGAGATTAGGGCATACCTCCTAGATAAGGCATCAGCAACAACATTTTCTTTTCCTTGCTTATATTGAATCACATATGGAAACGCTTCAATAAATTCACTACATTTGGCATGGCGTTTGTTCAGCTTGCTTTGTCCTTTCAAGTATTTTAGTGATTCATGATCACTATGAATAACAAACTCCTTTGGCCAAAGATAATGCTGCCACGTCTCCGACGCCCTAACTAATGCATACATCTCCTTATCATAAGTAGAGTAATTCAAAGGAGCTCCACTTAGCTTCTCATTAAAGTATGTAATTGGTCTTCTTTCCTGCATCAAAACAGCACCTATACCTACTCCGGAAGCATCACATTCAACTTCAAAAGTCTTAGAAAAATCAGGTAATGCAAGTAATGGTGCAGAACATAATTTTTCTTTCAGTAATCTAAATGCATGCTCCTGTTCCTCATTCCATCTGAAACCTACATTTTTCTTCACTATTTCATTCAATGGGGCTGCAATTGTGCTAAAATCTCTAACAAACCTCCTATAAAAACTAGCAAGACCATGAAAACTCCTAACATCAGTCACGGATTTTGGTGTAGGCCATTCTTTGATGGCTTTTACCTTATCCTCATCAACCTCAATTCCTTTCCCACTCACTACAAATCCTAAGAAAATGACTTTTTTCATGCAGAATGTACATTTCTTTAAATTTGCATACAATTTCTCTTTCCTAAGAACTTCAAGCACACATCTTAAATGCATTAAATGATCATTTAAACTTTGAATATACACTAAAATATCATCAAAATACACAACAACAAACTTTCCAAGAAAAGCACGCAAGACATGATTCATTAATCTCATGAAAGTACTAGGTGCATTGCTTAGTCCAAAAGGCATGACTAACCATTCATACAAACCATATTGAGTCTTAAAAGCTGTTTTCCATTCATCTCCTAATCTCATTCTTATTTGATGATAACCACTTTTAAGATCAATTTTCGAAGATATACATGCACCATGCAATTCATCAAGCATATCATCAAGTCTAGGGATTGGATGTCTATACTTTACAGTGATTTTGTTGACGACGCGACAATCCACACACATTCGCATTGATCCATCCTTTTTGGGTACCAAAAGTACCGGTACAGCGCATGGACTCATGCTCTCTCTGACATGACCCTTTGCAAGTAATTCTTCCACCTATTTTTGTAACTCTTTGGCCTCTTGAGGATTGGTTCTATATGCTGGCCGATTCGGAATTACAGCTCCAGGAACAAAATCAATTTGATGTTCTATTCCTCTGATAGGTGGTAGTCCGCTAGATACTTCATCGGGAAAGACATCTTCAAATTCTTGCAACAAAGTCAATGCAACACTAGGAATAGGAGGATCAAGGTCAGTTACATTAAGAAAAGCTCCCTTACATAGTAAGAGTAGTATCACATTATTTGAAGAATAGGCTTACCTCACATCTTTTCCCCTAGCAACTAAACTTACTTTCTTCTCACAACTCTCATTTTTATTGTAGATTTTTTTCTTTTTCTCATTTTCTTTTTCTCTCTTTTTTTATTCTTTGTTTTTCCTCTTGCTCTTTTCTTTCTCTCACTCTCTTTTCAGATTCTTTTTGCATTTTCTCTTCCATGGCAGCTTGTATTCGTTTTTGGTCTTCAAAGGCCTCCATCGGTGTCAAATGTGCAAGCGTCAACTTTCGACCTTCAAAATCAAAAGAGTACCTATTTTTGAATCCATCATGTACAGCCCTTCTATCATATTGCCATGGCCTCCCAAGCAGAATATGACTAGCATGCATAGGAACAACATCACATAACACTTCATCCTTATACCTCCCAATGGAAAATGTTAGCAGCACTTGCTTAGTCACCCTAACTTCACCACAATCATTAAACCATTGCAACCTATATGGCTTAGGATGTTTTGTAGTAGGGAAATCAAGTTTTTCCACTAGTAGAGTACTAGCCACATTCACGCAACTTCCACTGTCTATTATCATGCTACAAACTCTATCTTTAACTAGACACCTAGTATGAAAGATATTTTCTCTTTGTAGCTCATCACCATCATCTGCCTTTACTTGGGTATTTAAAGCACGCATAACAACTAGAACGTTGCCATGTACAGCATGCTCTACATCACTATCATCACCCATAGGTTGAATGTCATCACTTGAATAATCACTAACAGCCTCATCATCTTCAGATTCTATCTCTCCACTTGGCCTCATCACCATTGCCCTTTTATTTGGACATTGTGCAGCATAATGTCCCTTGCCTAAGCATCTAAAACATTGGATGTCTCTAGTTCTTCCGCTGGAGTTCATTGGTGCCTTACCCTTATCAATCACAATGGGTTTTTCTCCAGCCTTGTTTCCCTCTTTCTTCTCCTTTGAAACAAATTTACTCTCACTAGATTCCCCTTTCTTCCAATTTGGCTTCCATGGAACATTGTTGGTAGAATTCATTCCCATACCCGATCTGGTTGTTTTCTTCTTCTTGAGTTGTTTTTCTACCTTGATTGCCATATTTAACATATCATCAAGCTCCACATAATGATGCAGCTCCACAATGTCGGCAATTTCATCTTTCAGCCCATGTAGGAACCGTGCCATAGTTGCTTCCCTTTCTTCTTCTATATTAGCTCGTATCATAGCCATTTCCATTTCTTGAAAATATTCTTCCACACTTTTATTTCCCTACACCAGCCCTTGTAATCTTTGATGCAACTCTCTATAATAGTGTTGTGGAACAAATCGATCTCTCATGACCTGTTTCAACTCATCCCAAGTCTGCACTCCTCTCATGCCATTTCTTCTTCATTTAGAGAGTAATTGATCCCACCAAACTAATGCATAATTAGTAAAATCTACCACAGCAAGTGTCACCTTCTTTTGCTCACTATAGTTGTGGCAATCAAAGATGAGTGTAACACCCTGATACCTTATATAAGTATTATACATATACCTGGTATACATACGGTAAGTATATAAAGTATAAGGATGTCACTTTTCGTTACCTTTTTAAAACCTGTAAAAGAATTCCAAACCATAATACGTTAATTTAAATAACATTTACCAAATCATTATCTTTATCAAAAAAAACTTCATTTATGCATATAACTATTTTCTCGTCATAAATACATCAATATAAAAGTTATACATGTATGCATTACTCTCTAGTTGGTCTCGACAAACTTTTACTCTTCTCGTGGCATAACGAAAAACTTCATATCTTCCACCTATTTACCTGCGCGAATACACACCCGTGCTAAGCCCGAGAGCTTAGTAGTCCAAATATAAAATACAACATATAGTATAGAGTATTAACATATAATGATATATCAATTCAATGTATAGTTAGTTCTTATCATATTTTCTTTTCTTTTTAATTGCATCTTTCATATATCCTAGTTAATTTCATATATGATGTATATATACATAATATTATCACTAACCCCAATCCATCACCAATACTCAAAATCAATATATTAATATACCCACATTATATGTATCATACCAATCATGAATCACATTTCAAATGCTCACAATAATATTGTAATACACACATTACATATCATACCAATTATGAATCACATTTCCAATACTCACAATAATATTGCAATACACGCATTACATATCATACCAATTATGAATCACATTTCCAATGCTCACAATAATATTGCAATACACGCATTACATATCATACCAATTATGAATCACATCCCAATGGAATCCACCATAGATCTCATTACTCATTTATTTCAACACTTGTATTTCACCTTGGTAATAAAGACAAACTCAGGCCCAAAACACTAATATGCCATTCGACTTTCAGAGTTAATGCTTTGGTTTAATTAATCATTTATCATTATCCCAACTAGGCTTCAAGGATTAGGTTCAACCAAGCTTCAAGGGGAACAAAGCATGCTAAGTGTCAACCCAACTTGGCTTCAAGAACCAATCCAACCTAGCTTCAAGGGTTGTAACATCTCAATTAGGCTTCAAGGGCTAGACCCAACCAAGCTTCAAGGGGAGTAAAACATGTTAAACTTCAACCCAACTTGGCTTCAAGGATCAAGTCCAACCTAACTTCAAGAGATTGTTACTATTAGGCATGCCACCAACAACAAAACTCTGAAAATGAATACCATATTAGACACACAATTCATTGATCATTCTATCATCAATATCATTCACAATTCTCATCATCATTTAGGCAAACATGCCTCACATATCTCAATTGAATTGTCATAGCCAATCACAATGGCTTCATATCACATTTGCATCATCATGGCCAATTACAATGGTTTCACAACATATCATATCTCAATCCATATGATACATATTATATCATTGATATAACATTTCAAAATATATTATTCATATAATACATTGTGATGCGGAACCCATGGATCAAATATTACATCTAGAACTCCACATACACATCTAGCATAGAATCTTAGAACTCAAAAACAAATCCTCCCTACCAAACCCACAACTAACCTGTAATTGAGAACTTGGGTGATTGGGATGAAGAAATGAATTGATTAAAATGCCACAAGTGAGACTTGATAAGTTAGAACCAATTCTTCATGCAACAAGAATAAGAAGAAAACCTCTCAAACTTGAAAACACAGAAATTACATTCAACAATTCTGGAAATTCGTAGTCAACCCTATTAAGTTCTTTTTCCCATCCTTATATAGTTGGAAAAGAAGAACTAATGGCTTAAAGTCTAGGTTTACATGTATCTAGTCACAATAGCATTAATTGTTCATCCACCTCAATAATATACTCTAAATTACTGCCCATAGTTATGACAACATTGATGGGCAGATTCCACATGCATTTTGGTGTTGGTTCACATGTGTCTAGTCACACTAGCACTAAACCATGTCAATATTATATTCCAAATTCGTGCTAATGCCCATCACCATACTTATGGGCAGATTCTTCATGCTTGTTGGTGATTTTCTGACTTCCTCTTCATGATCCATCATATTCACTACAAGTTGGTCTCCCTCTTCATTAATCCACCTTTGAATGAAGTGCTGGAACACATGCTGGAGTTTCTTTGATTGTGATCTTGTGATTGGTCCACTTGGCATAATGATATCATCAACATATTTCCTATAAGGAAAACTATTAACTAAATATTACAATAAAAACCTAATAAGCAAAATATGGAGGGGACCACTTAAAAGACTCAAAAACACGCCCCAAACATGTGTTAAGCATGCCAAAGTCGTTCTTGCTGAAACTGGTACAGGGGGTTGTGAAACAATAGATTTCACAGGGGGTTGTGAGACTTTCTGGACAAGCAGCACATTTCACAGGGTGGTTGTGGTATTGGCTGGACAATTCGCACATTTCAGCACCATGTGTACAATCCAGCACCATGACTAGCTTGGGTTGGTCTTCTAGTTCCTTCTCGCACTTGTTCCATGCTAATTCAGTCACCTCTCTTGTAATAAAGTATTGAATATGCATTCCAAGAGGGATGCCATATTTCCTTGCTTTATTCCTCGTCAATGGCCCTTGTTGTAGCACCAATGGATCCTTGCTATGCTGGTTCACATCACATTGCCATTCACAATGCATATAACATAACATTTCATCTTTTCCCAAAACACATTAACACCATTCATTATTAGAGCATTTATCATAACAAATTGCACATACCTTAAGAATGATCCTCATTTCTTCTTACCTTTCCCATTTCATATTTCATCCTTTATATTTATATATATATATATATAGCAATTTACATTATTCATTTACATCCACAATATAATAGAGTATTTAACACATTCATCCAAATGTGTTAAGGTTCAAAGACATATAAGGATATACAATCAAATAGGGTTCATGCTTACCTTTTTAATGATCTTCACATCCTTCACATCATTCAATCATCACCTTAATCAAATTATATTAACAATATAATACACCCCTTAACACATTTGCAAACAAATGTGTTAAGTCTCAAATCATGTAAATAAATACAAACATATAAATTGGTACTTACCTCAAGAACTATTCCCATCCATCTATACATTTCTTTTTTTCCAAGAATTCTCCACATTTAGGTTAATGCAACACAATTTCTGCAAAACCTAATCCAAAGATCATTATTCATAGGTTTAGAATCATCCACATACATTTGTTTAGGTCATTCTTTGGTTACAAAGTATTTAGAGTGTATATAAAATGTTTAGGAGCAAAAGACTTTTGAAGAATCAAACAATGCATGAAGAACCAAAACCATTACAGTAGCAAACACACCCAAGGGACAGGCCAAGCTTGTGGCCGTGTCTCTCAAGACCAAAACTTTCCGAGGCAGACACGGGCAAGGACACGGCCGTGTCTCTTAACACAACTCAGGCAGTAGCAAACACATTCAAAGGACACGGCCAAGCTTGTGGCCGTGTCACCCCAAAACCTATCCAACACGGCCAAAATTCTCTAGACTTGGCCGTGTCTCTCAAAGATAATAAGTCTTGGCCGTGTCTCAGCTTGCTTTTGGCAGTGTCACTCAAGAACAAAACCCTAATTGTGGCCAAAACACTTCTAATGGCATTTAGACACAATATGCACAACATAAACTCAATCCAATGGATGTAATCAAAGTCATTAACACTTATTTTGCATGTTTAACACAATATTCACAATTAACCATATATTTAATCATTCACCAATTCAAAACCCTAAAACCAACTTAACTCTTGATCCTTCACAATCAACATCCACTTAAACTTACAATCTTCACAACCAAACCAACACCAATTCAACCTTTTAACTTACAATCAATACTAACACTTATAAACACAACTCAAACACACCAAATCACAAAATCAACAAACCCTAATTCACTTCACACAAAACTTCAAAATAACCAAGAAAAACAAGAGAGTACTTACCTTAAATGAAGAAATTCCACAAATCTTTAACCAAATCCTTTGTTTCCTTCTTCAATTTAATTCTTGCATCAAGAACACCTCTCTTGCTCTCTCCTTTCTTGAATGGCCGGCACACCAAAGATAAGAAAAGAAAAATAAACAAAAGTCAACTTCCTCTTCTTCTTTAAATCTCCACCAAGAGATTTTAACCAAGCAATTACCTATATACCCATTTCCATTTAACTTAACTTTTGTCACTTGTATGCCCATAATAGTAATTTCACATATCCAAATAAATATCCTCTTTTATTGACTCTCCCTTTTGACTAATGTATATGTTAGTTATACCACCATATACCCAACATATACATTTCTCTCTACACCTTACTTTCCTTTTTAAAACAACACATACACATTCTCTTTTAATTTCTTTCCTCTTTCAAATCAAATATACATTCAATCCAATTAAAACAACAACAATATTCAAGACTTCTAGGGCATACATGGGGATATTACAATGAGTTCGGTCTTTCTCTCCCATTCCAAATATGCATCTGGATTTGCTTTGCCTTGGAATGATGGAATTTTCATTTTAATTCCATTAACGTTGCTGTCTACTCTCCCTCTCCCTCTTGCATTTTCCATAGTTTCTTGCCTAATATTTCTGCCACCACCTCTACCACCCATATTACCTCTCATATATCTTGGTCTAATAACATCATCAAGTGCAACAGATTGCTGCCCATCATCATTATCAAGATTATCTTCATCTACATCCTCCAAGTCATTGAAAACTGGCAAATCATTTAGTCCAGCGCGCCTACCTCTATTCTTCCCCTATTTGTGTTTTGCTCCCTATGAAAATTATCTCGTCATCCCTTCCTAAATTCCTTTGATTTGTAGAGCTTGCTTGCTGCAATTCTTCAATTTGCTTTGAGTGTTTTTCCATATGTTCTCTAATATCAACAAACAACACATTCATCCTTTGAAATTGAGATTGCAATGCCTTAAGAACATAAGAAGCTTCTGGCTCCTCTTGGGGCTGGTTGCTCTCTCGATCACTATCTCGTTTTGTTGACATACTGATTGCTGCAAAACAAATGTTAGAAATATTCTCTCACACACTCCCTCACGTGTTTCACTCTAATCTGGTAACACTCAATCTGTGTTTCACTCAAACTTTGGCTTTTACCCTCTAACAATCTCACCACTCTATGCCTTTTTTCACTCACTTCAGCCCCTTCCAAGTTCTAGCAAGAACTTAATATTTTCTCAACTAAATAACTAAATTGCAAGGTTTAAAACACATTCAAGAATGGAACAAGAGTAAAACAAGCTGGAAAAATAAATAGAATATCTGATATTTGAAACCTAAGAACGAAAGACACTGAAATTTTAGACAAACATTACTAAAGGGAAGAATTTGACAAAACTGGATTTAGGACAATATATTGAGACAAAATGGAAGAAGAAAAAACGAATTTTTAGGTCTCTTATGAAATGTTTATGTTCTGGACCCAAAAATGGCTAACTAGCGGTAATATATGGACAACCAAGCAAATGAACGAATTTTGACATGAAATTTAATATGTAGGCTTAGCTGAATATCTAAAACATGCCTGTAAAATTTGAAAGGATTTGGACATGTTTACATACACGTTCACTTTTGGACACAAAACTAGCTAAATTGGCTGCAATATATGGATAACTAGGCAAATGGAGGAATTTTGACTTAAAATTTGATTTCCAAGCTAAGTTTAGCATCTGAAACAAGCATATAAAATTTGAGAAGATTTGGTTATGTGCAAACCCAACTTCAGTTTCTAACCCACTAGCAAATTTGAGAGATTAGTTGTTGTTTTCTCTTTTTTTTTCTTTTTTTTCTTTTCTTTTCTGTTCTTTCTTTCTTTTTTTTTTAAATTAATCCAGAAACAACATTAAGGAAGAAGGACTCAAAGAAACAAGAAAGCATACATGTTGTAGAAATTAAACTAATGGCAGAAAATGACTCAAAGGAAGACAATATATATATATATATATATTTGACATAAACAAGAAGGAATGATGCTAAAAACTTGATTTGGAGAGCCTAAGCTCTGATACTAAATGATGTGAGCCTGCCTTGCTGGGATTTAATTCCTAAGGAAGCTCAAGCTACGGATCGTCTCCAAAACATAAGAACACCAACCAGCACCTTCAACCCAACACCAACTTGTGATGTAAAACTGAAGTTATATGGCTGGAAACCAAAGATTCAAGACCCAACCCCAACTTGTGAAGGAAAAACCTTGAATATAAGTTAAGACCTAGCAAACTTGGTTATTTTTGCAAGGAATTCGTGCAAGTTCTAACCAGAACTCAAAAGAAGGCTAAAAACCTCTCAAAGCTCTCAAAAATGGAGAGAAAACTCAGAATATTCATTAAGTTCAAAGTCTGCCATTACATCTGTTTTTAAAGACTTAAAGAAAGCATAAAAAAAGTGAAATGATGGAAAAATACAAATGGTATCAGAGCCTACGCTCTAGATCAGGTTTTATCCCTTCCAATTCATTTTCATTTCTTCTTTTGTTATTTGCGTTTTTGTTGCTTTGTTTCAATTGTTCAATTCGTTCTCTTGTTTTCCTTGTTCCTCTGAATTGTTTTTCTTTGTGGGTTATTTTAGTTTTTGTTTTCTTCACCTGCTATTTGCGTTTTTGTTTCCTTTGTGGGTTACTTTCATTTTCGTTTCTTCTCTTGTTAGTTTCATTTTGTTTCTTTGTTATTGATCCTTGAATCGTTTTCGTTTTTCTTTCAAAGTCAAAAATTCAAAAAAAAAAATTCCGTTAGGGTTCTAATTTAGTTTTCGTTTTGTGTTTAGAGTCTTATTTCAATTTCGAATTCAGTTTGCCTTTTTAGTCCAAATCATTTTTCTTATTCTGAAATTGGGTTGGTTGATTTGTTCCGAATTGGTTTGTTCTATCTATTCCGAATTGGATTTGTTCTATTGTGGATTTTCGAATTGGGAATTTAGGTTGCTTTGTTCAATTTTGAAATTGTGTTCTTGATTGTTGATTCGAAATTTGTTGATTCGAAAGTGTTCTAAATCTGAATCTTATTCTTGTTAATCATTCTGAATCTGTTTCGAATTTCCAAGAAAGTGTTTCAAACAAGTTTCAAAAGGAAAGCTGAATTGGTCTAAAGGAAGTCTTGATTATTTATTCTGTTCCAATTTCGAGTTTCAAAAGGAAGTCCTCTAAATTGATCTTGTTCTTGTTACCTGATTGAAAAAAAAAATTTCGTGTGGTGTGAACTAGGGCTGCCCTTCAAAAGAGATAGTGAGAGGGAGCAAAAAAAAAAGTATAAAATCACTTCAAGAAAAATTTTTCGTTTTCCTTGTTATTTAGGTGCTAAGGGTCGAATCTAGGTGGGTTAGACGTAACTGAATTTTTTCTCACGAAATTTCAGATTTTGGGATACTACACACGGAAGGCTATTTGAGTTGTTTCATAAAGTGTGATTCACCTAAGAACGTAAAAGATATCAGCTTGAGAGGTGTGAGCTGAACCATGAGTGATTTCATATATTGAGTGAAACACGAGAGACCAACCTTCATCTATTGAGTGTAAACACGTGAGGGAGTGTTGTGAGGCCTTTTATTTGTGCTAACCTTTTATTGCAGGGAAAATGTCTGGCCAAGATGACAGTGACAGGGGTGTTCCGATTGATCCAGCTCGATTGCGTGAGGCGCAGCAAGCTGAATTTACACGTTTATACCGCACTATGGAGAACATAACAGAAACATTGGAGCGCATGGATTTGAGATTGCAGAGTGTTGAAAGAGCCACACCGGAGCGCATTGAGAGGCAAAGAGGTGGCAGAAATCGAATGCAACATCCTGAACTTTTGGAAGATGAAAATGAGCTTGAGGAGGATAATGCAAGTCTGGTTGGAGGAGCTCTACATAGAGGTGGAGGTAGAGGAGGACGTGGTGCTGGTAGAGGTAGAGGAAGGATGAATAATAATCCTTTCTATGGCAGAAATCATGGTGATGATGAAGTCGTTGATAGGAGCTTGGGAAGCATCAAGCTGAAAATTCCTAATTTTTGTGGTAAATCAGATCCAGAAGCTTATTTGCAATGGGAGAAGCAGGTTGACCTCATATTTGATTGCCATCGATGCACTGAGGAAAAGAAGGTCAAGCTTATTGTTACTCAATTTACAGATTATGCTATAGCTTGGTGGGATCAGTTAGTGACTAGTAGAAGAAGGAATTTGGAGTATCCTATTGAGACTTGGGCTGATCTTAAATCAGTCATGAGGAAGAGGTTTGTGCCTAGACATTTCCATAGGGAAATCATGCAGAGACTTCAGGTTCTCAAGCAAGGAAGTAAAAGTGTTGATGACTACTACAAAGAGATGGAGATGTTGATGACTAGAGCTAACCTAGATGAGGATGTAGAGGCTACTATGACACGTTTCTTGGCTGGTTTGAATTCGGATATTGCTGACCAGGTTGATTTGCAGCCATATGTGGAGTTAGAAGAGATGGTGCATATTGCCATCAAGGTAGAAAAACAACTCCAAGGAAGAAGACCATCAAGGTATTATTCAAAACCTGTTTCTAATTCTTTTTCTCATTGGAATAGGGAAGGAAGGCATGATTACAAGGGAAGAAACAAGGCTGGTCAAGATAGTGGGAAAGTGAAGGCCGAATCAAGTTCTAAAGACAAGTCCAAAGTTGAAGAGCCTAAGCTGCGAAATCGAGATATTAAGTGTTGGAAGTGCCAAGTGTGGGACATATCAGCAAAGAATGTCCAAACAAGAGAGTTATGTCCATGAGAAATGGTGAGATAGTGACTGATGAAGAGGAAGACGACAATGAGAGTGATGATGGTGAGATGCCAGCATTGGAAAGTTGTAGTGATGGGAGCATTGAAGAACCAATTAAGGGTGACTTGCTGGTTACTAGGCGTGCTCTTAATATGCAATTGAAGGAGGAAAACCATGAAGAACAACGAGACAATTTGTTCCATACAAGGTGTCATGTTCAAGGCAAGGCTTGTAGTATGATTGTGGATGGTGGAAGCTGTACCAATGTGGTAAGTACATTTTTGGTTGATCGATTGGGGCTGCCTATGAAACTTCACCCACATCCTTACAAACTTCAGTGGCTGAATGATTGTGGAGAGGTTAAGGTAAATCGACAATCTATCATTTCTTTTTCCATTGGTAAGTATCATGATGAGGTGTTGTGTGATGTGGTGCCAATGCATGCTGGAGAGATTCTACTTGGACGTCCATGGCAGTATGATAGGCGAGCTAAGCATAATGGATATCTCAATCGGTATTCATTCACTAAGGATGGACGAAAGACAATTCTGACACCACTTTCTCCAAAAGAAGTGTATGAAGACCAATGTAAAATGGAAAGAATGAGACTTGAATTTGAAAAGAAAGAAAGAGAGAGTGACAAAAAAATGAGTGAAAAAAATCAGATTGCAAATGAAAAGAAAGAGAGAAAAGAAAAAATCAAAACAAATTCAGCTTGAGAAAAATAGAGAAGGAGAGAAGAATGTGAGTTTGTTAGCTAGTACAAGTGAGGTTAAACATGCTTTTTACACCAAACAGCCTATGTTTGTGCTTTTGTGCAAAGAGGCTCGTTTAGATACTACTGTTTCTAACCAATCTTTGCCTAGTGTGTTTGTTGATCTTTTGCAGGAATATACAGATTTGTTTCCTGAAGAAATGCCTGATGAATTGCCGCCAATCAGAGCCATAGAGCATCAAATTGATTTTCATTCCTGGAGCTTCCATTCCCAATAGGCCAGCGTATCGAGCTAATCCTTTTGAGACAAAGGAGATACAAAAGCAAGTGGAGGAATTGCTAGCTAAGGGATATGTGAGGGAAAGCTTGAGTCCTTGTTCAGTTCCTGTTATTCTTGTGCCAAAGAAGGATGGGACGTGGAGGATGTGCATGGATTGTAGAGCCATCAATAAAATCACTGTAAAGTATCGTCATCCTATTCCTAGACTAGATAATATGCTTGATGAGTTACATGGTTCTTGTTTGTTCACCAAAATTGATTTGAAATCTGGTTATTATCAAATTAGAATGAGTGTGGGTGATGAGTGGAAAACAACATTTAAGACTAAATATGGGCTGTATGAGTGGTTGGTTATGCCGTTTGGTCTTACTAATGCACCTAGCACATTCATGCGTTTGATGAATCATGTGTTGCGTGAGCACTTGGGTAAATTTGTTGTTGTTTACTTTGATGATATTATTGTTTACTCTAAGTGTTTGGATGATCATGTCATGCATGTGCGTCTTGTGTTAGACATTCTTAGGCGTGAGAAGTTATATGCTAACCTTAAGAAGTGTAATTTTTGCATGGATAAGGTTCATTTTCTTGGTTTTGTGGTGTCTAGTCAAGGTATTGAGGTTGATGAGGAAAAGGTAAAGGCTATTAGGGACTAGCCGAAACCTAAGAATGCTAGTGAGGTGAGGAGTTTTCATGGACTTGCTGGTTTTTATAGGAGATTCATTAGAAATTTCAGTACTATAGCTGCACCTTTGAATGAGTTAGTTAAGAAAAATGTCGGATTTGTTTGGGGAGATGCATAAGAACATGCATTTAATGAACTTAAGGATAAATTGTGTAATGCACCCTTGCTTACTTTGCCTAATTTTGATAAGACTTTTGAGATTGAATGTGATGCAAGTGGCATAGGAATTGGAGCTGTTTTGATACAGGATCAAAGGCCATTGATGTACTTTAGTGAAAAACTAAGTGGAGCGGCTTTGAAGTATCCGACATATGATAAGGAGTTATATGCATTGTTTCGAGCTTTGGATACATGGCAGCATTATTTGTGGTCAAAAGAGTTTGTGATACATACTGACCATGAGAGTTTAAAGCATTTGAAGGGTCAAGATAAGCTGAATCGTAGGCATGCCAAATGGGTGGAGTTCATAGAAACATTCCCATATGTGATTAAATACAAGCGAGGTAAGGAGAATGTAGTGGCTGATGCGTTGTCGCGAAGGTATGTTTTACTTAATTCTCTTAGTGCTAGATTGTTGGGTTTTGAGCATATTAAGGGATTATATGTTAGTGATGTGGATTTTGGTGACATATATAATTCGTGTGGTGATGTGGCTGTTTTGAAAGACTTTCATTTGTTTGATAGTTTTTTGTTCAAGAAAAGTAGATTGTGTATTCCTAAGTGTTCCATGAGAGAGTTGTTAGTTAAGGAAGCCCATGGAGGAGGCTTTATGGGTCATTTTGGGGTAAGTAAGACCTATGATGTGTTGATAGAACATTTTTATTGGCCTGGTATGAAACATGATGTGCATAAAGTTTGTGAGCATTGCATAACATGTAGAGAAGCTAAGTCTAGGTTGAAACCACATGGTTTGTACACGCCATTACCTGTTCCTGATGGACCTTGGACTGATTTGTCTATGGATTTTGTGCTTGGTTTGCCTAAAACTAGGAGAGGTCGTGATAGTATATTTGTTGTGGTTGATAGATTTAGTAAAATGGCTCATTTTATACCATGTCATAAAACCGATGATGCAAAATTGATTGCTGATTTGTTCTTTAAAGAGGTTGTGCGTTTGCATGGCATACCCAAAAGCATTGTTAGTGATCAAGATGTTAAGTTTTTGA
Source organism: Garcia nutans (assembly GCA_947685225.1). NCBI lineage: Eukaryota > Viridiplantae > Streptophyta > Magnoliopsida > Malpighiales > Euphorbiaceae > Garcia > Garcia nutans. Next base: position 40,977,006 of record CANTUV010000024.1, read on the forward strand.
GTCATTTTTGGTGTGTTTTGTGGGGAAAGTTGGGAACTAAGTTGCTGTTTTCTACTACTTGCCATCCTCAAACTGATGGTCAAACTGAGGTTGTGAATCGAACATTGATTACTTTGCTTAGGGCAGTAATAGAAAAGAATATTAGGATGTGGGAGGATTGTTTACCATTTATGGAGTTTGCTTACAATAGGGCTGTTCATAGCACTACTAACTGTTCTCCATTTGAAATTGTTTATGGTTTTAATCCGCTTACTCCTTTAGATATTTTGCCATTGCCATCTAACGATTTTGTGAGTGTTGATGCTAGTTCAAAGGCAGATTTCGTGAGGAAGTTACATAAGCAGGTTAAGGAAAGGATTGAAAAGCAAATGCCAAAGTAGCTTCTAGAGTGAATAAAGGAAGAAAGCCAATGCTTTTTCAGCCTGGTGATTGGGTTTGGGTACATTTTCGCAAAGAAAGGTTCCCACAGCAACGCAAGTCTAAGTTAAATCCAAGAGGAGATGGTCCTTTTCAAATACTTGAAAGGATTAATGATAATGCGTATAAAGTGGATTTGCCAGGTGAGTATAATGTGAGTGCTTCGTTTAATGTTGCTGATTTAAGTCCTTTTGATGTAGGTGATGCTTTTGATTCGAGGATGAATCCTTTTGAGGAGAGGGGAAATGTTGTGGAACAACCAGCATACCGCAAGGATGAGCAAGGCCTAGGACGTGAGGACCAAGTTGAGGAGATCATCAATCCAATTATTCTGCCACAAGGTCCTATAACTAGATCGCGAGCCAAAAAGATTCAGCAAGCACTAATTTGTCATTTGCAAGATTTGGTGAATTTGGCTAACTATGGTTTGCAAGGAATTACAAGCTTGGAGACAAGACCAAAGGAAGTCAATTACAACTTGCTACAAGTTGTAATTCACGAATGAGGCTTGTATTAAGGCCCACTAGTTATGCTCATTTAAAAAGTAAGGGCCCTGTTTGTTTGGTATTAAATTAGGACTTTGATTACTTTATTATTTCTTAAAGTTTGATTAGAAAGCCAAACGCTACTTAATAACCCTAATTAGGGTTTAGCTATTTATATCTCATTTAGGGTTGTAAGTCAGCAGTTTTTGAAGTTTTGAACGAATTAATTAACCTAAAGCCGAATTGCTTTTATCTTTGTGTTCTTGCTTGAATACATGCTTCAGAAACATTCAAGTAGTTGATCAACTTTCTTGTGGAGTGTTTCGAATCTGGGATTTAGGAACTGACTTGTTTCAAAATCTTGGATCTTTGATCAATTCAAGGTAATCTGAAATCTAACCTAATCCTTGGGGGTTGTACCGAATTCGACTAGGGGTTTTCAAGTTAATGCTGTGGGGGTTCGAAATCAAGGGGTTCTCAGGCTTATTCTTGGAGGTTCCGTATCAACAAATATAATGATGTGGTTACATAAAACAAATTGGGCAGCCATATAGCTTGTCTCCCACTAGCTTTTAAAAGGCATGGGCAGCCATATAGCTTGTCTCCCACTAGCTTTTAAAAGGCATCTTTGACTCCCAATGTGAGTTTCAACCACTCTTTAATATATGGGCATCCAATGGTACGTGAATGGTATGTATTTAGCTCCCAAAGGTATAATGATGGATGCCAATATGTATTCTAACTCCTTTGGGTCAATTGGCCTCTTGGGTAGATTGCAATTTGGACACGTGCAACCAAACAGCTTCTTTGCTGTTATTTTCTTCAAGTCTTAACGTTCCAATTGTATTGAGAACATATAGATGTTTGGAAACTAATCCTTGAAGTTTTCTTGCCATTGATCGAGTAACAGGTCCTTGGTGTTGTATGCTAGCAATCAGATCCTCATCACAAATGGGCAGAATTAACAAATGACAACTAAAGATGCAAACAATATGAAGAATTGGAAATTTAATGAATGAAACTTGTAATTCCCTAGTGGAAACACAAATTATCACACCAAACACTCATATAATGTGAAATAAATGGTTTTTGCAAGAAACCAAACTCAATTGACATGAGTTGATTCCAAACAGCCCCAAATTCTCACAATAACACTAATTGAAAAAAACTAGTGCAGAAATGATTTTCCCTTATATTTTAGTATATTTCAACTAAAAATAACTAAACTCAAAGATGATAATCATGCTAGAACAGCAAAAGGGAACTTAATTAACACAAAAGAAGCAAAAAAAAAAAGAATAGAATGATGTAATTTGAAAATTTTTTAATAGAATTTTTTTATTATATGAATTCAAATGTGATTATATAACTTAGGAAAGATTTTCCCAAATTAGATAACCCAAAATAAAGAAATAGGCAAAATTGGACAAAAGAGCTAATTAGAATGAATCTGAAGTTTTGGATTCAAATTGGCATTCAATAGACCAAGAACAATAAGAAAACTAATAAAAAAAATAGATAAAGGATAGATAATTACTTGGTAAACCAGGCTCTGATACCAAATTGATACGAACCAGCCACGAGGTAAGGATCCATTGGTGCTTCCAAATGGGCCATTGACTAGGAGCAGAGCTAAGAAGTTTGAAGCAACTATGGGATTGCATATTCAAGATCAAATTTCAAAGGAAGTGACTGAAATGGCAATGGAAAAGTGCACAATAGAGCTTGAAGAAGGCACACCAAAGCTGATTATGATGCTTAATGTGGAAGCTAAAGGCTAGCTAAAGAGGTCCAACGTGCAAGATAGGTCCAACGTGCAAGAAAGGTCCATGAGGGTTCATATAAAGCCTTGGGAAGTAATTTAAGGCCCATGGACAGCCCAAATAGTGTGGGCGTGTTCTTATGTTGAAGGGATTTAGTTTGGTTGTTTCCATACTTTATATTTTCCTTAGTAGATTAGGATTTTGTTTCCATACTTTATATTTTCCTTAGTGGATTAGGATTTTGTTTCCATACTTAATGTTTTCCTTATGCATTTAGGAATGTTTTCCTTATGCAATTAGGAATGTTTTCCTTATGCAATCAGGAATGTTTTCCTTATGCAATTAGGAATTTTGTAACCCTTATTTAAGGGCACTATTAGGCCGAATTTGAGACAACAACAATTAATAAAAATTTTGAATTCTTCTACAAGTTCTTCTTGTGAATTTTCGTGTGAGAGAGATTAGAGTGGATTCTTTAATTCTTTCTTTGCATCAAGAATTAGGTTTAATTATCAACAAGAGTTGTGGCGTTTTCCTTCTTCTTACCAACTAAATCCTTCAATCATAGTGAGTTCGCGTCTCTTTATAGGCGTTGGGTTCCTTAGGAGGTGATTATCAAGTTTCAAGGAGTTCTCTACCATTGTTATACGTTGGGTTTGCTGCCATCGTTGCTAAGGGTCCGCATCATTTGGTATCAGAGCCTTGCTACAAGGTAATTTTTATCTACTTTGTCTTTCTAGGGTTTGTTAATTTAGGTCTTTTAAATTTCTGCTTTTTAGGGTTCTTAGAGAGTCTAGTCTTTAATTTTTGAAAAAAAAGTCATATATTGATTCTGATCAAGGCCGAATTGAAGGAGGGTATTCTTAGGGTAAAAACGAAACCTAGGAAAGGATTCTTGGAGAATTTCGAAACCAAGAATTAGGGTTCTTGAAAGAAAGCAAAAGCTAGAGTTTGTGTTCAAGTTTGATTTCGATTTGGTCTTGAGTGAATCTAGGGTTGCGAATTAAGTCCAGATTTCGGAAAGTCCTTGGAAGTAAATTAAGTCCCGAATCAAGGGGATAGTGAGAGGAAGCAAAAAAAAAAAGAGTATAAAACCACCTCAACAAAAATTGTTTGATATTCTTGCTATTTGGGTGCTAAGGATCAGATCTAGGTGGGTGAGAAGTAATAAAATTTTTGGGTGAAAAATTTCACCTTATGAGGGGCTTTTGGAATTCGAAAATCAGACCTTAATATTCATATTATTTGAGTGTTTTAGGTGGGAATTAGAGTCTAGAAGCTAGCATTTTGGGTAGAATTGATTAGGTCCATAAAGCAGCTTGCCAAGTGTGGGTTGTTTTTGATTCATTATATCCAAATTTGTCTTGTTTATTGGCTTCATTGTTTCTGATTTCTTTATCTAGCTTTTAATTCCATTACATTGCTAAGTATCATTTGCTTGTGTCGATACTTGGTTCTATATCATGTAGTGCAAATTACCTTGCATTGCCTCCGGATACTTGTCTTATTTTCTATCTAGTTCTAGGACTTAGGTTCTAGTTTCTTGAATGACTTGACAATTGTTGGTTGGTGAGCTTGGTTCTGAAGTGCAATCAAAGTAGACAAGAAAAGTGAGGTAATTCTAAACACTTGAGTGAATTTTGATTATTACTAATCTTGTTTCTTTGAGTTTGTTTGTTTGTTAACATGGCTAGAAAAGGAGAAGAGACTAGCAAAGAAGGAGCTATGGCCGAAAGCTTGGCTAGGCTTAATGAGACTTTGGCAGCAATGCTTGGTCGAATGGAGATGATGGATACTAGATTGCAAGAGAATGCAGCACGACAAGCACAACAAATTCAGCAAGTGCAACAAGGGCAGCCAGCCGCACATCCAAATCCCATAATGCGAGCTAGAAGAGTGCTTAGGAGAGAAGGGCAAGGAAATCTTGAAGCCCTAGAAGCAACCGAAAGGGTAGAAGATGAAGATGAAGGTGGAAATCAACCTACCACTGATGGTGACCTTAATTCCATCAAGATGAAGATTCCTTCCTTTGAAGGGAAGAACAATGCAGAAGAGTTGATACGGAACCTCCAAGAATAAGCCTGAGAACCCCTTGATTTTGAACCCCCACAGCATTAACTTGAAAACCCCTATTTGAATTCGGCACAACCTCCAAGGATTAGGTTAGATTTCAGATTACCTTGAATTGATCACAGTTCTAAGATTTCGAAACAAACTAGTTCCTAAACCCCATAATCGAAACACTCCACAAGAAAGTTGATCAAACTACTTGAATGTTTCTAAGCATGCATTCTACTCAAGAACACAAAGATAAAAGAAAATTCGGCTTTTAGGTTAATAATTTGTTAAAACTAAAACTGATGTCTTACAACCCTAAATGAGATATAAATAGCTCAACCCTAATAAGGGTTATTAAGTAGCGTTTGGCTTTCTAATCAAAATTTAAGAAATAATAAAGTAAACAAAGTCCTAATTTAATACAAAACAAACAGGGCCCTTACTTTTTAAATAAGCATAACTAGTGGGCCTTAATACATATTAATTACAAGCCTCATTCGTGAATTACAACTTGTAGCAAGTTGTAATTGACTTCCTTTGGTCTTGTCTCCAAGCTTGTAATTCCTTGCAAACCATAGTTAGCCAAATTCACCAAATCTTGCAAATGGCAAATTAGTGCTTGCTGAATCTTTTTGGCTCGCGATCTAGTTATAGGACCTTGTGGCAGAATAATTAGATTGATGATCTCCTCAACTTGTTCCTCACGTCCTAACTCTTGCTCATCCTTGCGGTGTGCTGGTTGTTCCACAACATTTCCCCTCTCCTCAAAAGGATTCGTCCTCGAATCAAAAGCATCACCTACATCAAAACAACTTAAATCAGCAACATTAAACGAAGCACTTACATTATACTCACCTGGAAAATCCACTTTATATGCATTGTCATTAATCCTTTCAAGGATCTGAAAAGGACCATCTCCTCGTGGGTTTAACTTGGACTTTCTTTGGTGTGGAAACCGTTCTTTGTGAAAATGAACCCAAACCCAATCACCAGGCTGAAAAATCATTGGCTTCCTTGCTTTATTCACTCGAGAAGCTACTTTAGCATTTTGCCTTTCAATCCTTTCCTTAACCTGTTTATGTAACTGCTTCACAAAATCTGCCTTTGAGCTAGCATCAACACTCACAAAATCATTAGATGGCAATGGCAAAATATCCAAAGGAGTAAGCGGATTAAAACCACAAACAATTTCAAATGGAGAACAATTAGTAGTGCTATGAACAGCCCTATTATAAGCAAACTCCACAAATGGTAAACAATCCTCCCACATCCTGATATTCTTTTCTATCACTGCCCTAAGCAAAGTAATCAATGTTCGATTCACAACCTCAGTTTGACCATCGGTTTGAGGATGGCAAGTAGTAGAAAACAACAACTTAGTCCCCAATTTTCCCCATAAAACATGCCAGAAATGACTAAAAAACTTAACATCTCTATCACTAACAATGCTTTTGGGTATGCCATGCAAACGAACAACCTCTTTAAAGAACAAATCAGCAATCAATTTAGCATCATCAGTTTTATGACATGGTATAAAATGAGCCATTTTACTATATCTATCAACCACAACAAATATACTATCATGACCTCTCCTAGTTTTAGGTAATCCAAGCACAAAATCCATAGAAAAATCAGTTCAAGGTCCATTAGGAACAGGTAATGGCATGTACAAACCATGCGGTTTCTTCCTAGACTTAGCTTCTCTACATGTTATGCAATGCTCACAAATTTTATGCACATCATGTTTCATACCAGGCCAATAAAAATGTTCTATCAACACATCATAGGTCTTACTTACCCCAAAATGACCCATCAAACCTCCTCCATGTGCTTCCTTAACTAACAACTCTCTCATGGAACACTTAGGAATACACAATCTATTTCTCTTAAACAAGAAATCATCAAACAAATGAAAGTCTTTTGAAACAGCCACATCTCCACATGAATTATATATGTCACCAAAATCCACATCACTAACATATAATTTCTTAATATGCTCAAAACCCAATAATCTAGCAGTAAGAGAATTAAATAAAACATACCTTCGCGACAACGCATCAGCCACTACATTCTCTTTACCTCGTTTGTATTTAATCACATATGAAAATGTTTTTATAAATTCCACCCATTTGGCATGTCTACGATTCAGCTTATCTTGACCTTTCAAATGCTTTAAACTTTCATGGTCAGTATGTATCACAAACTCTTTTGACCACAAATAATGCTGCCATTTATGCAAAGCTCAAAATAATGCATATAACTCCTTATCATTTGTCGGATACTTCAAAGCCGCTCCACTTAGTTTTTTGCTAAAGTACATCAATGGCCTTTGATCCTGTATTAAAACAGCTCCAATTCCTATGCCACTTGCATCACATTCAATCTCAAAGATCTTATCAAAATTAGGCAAAGCAAGCAAGGGTGCATTACACAATTTATCCTTAAGTTCATTAAATGCATGTTCTTGTGCATCTCTCCAAACAAAACCGACATTTTTCTTAACTAACTCATTCAAAGATGCAGCTATAATACTGAAATTTCTAATGAATCTCCTATAGAAACCAGCAAGTCCATGAAAACTCCTCACCTCACTAGCATTCTTAGGTTTTGGCCAGTCCCTAATAGCCTTTACCTTTTCCTCATCAACCTCAATGCCTTGACTAGACACCACAAAACCAAGAAAATGAACCTTATCCATGCAAAAACTACACTTCTTAAGGTTAGCATACAACTTCTCACGCCTAAGAATGTCTAACACAAGACACACATGTATGACATGATCATCCAAACACTTAGAGTAAACAATAATATCATCAAAGTAAACAACAACAAATTTACCCAAGTGCTCACGCAACACATGATTCATCAAACGCATGAATGTGCTAGGTGCATTAGTAAGACCAAACGGCATAACCAACCACTCATACAGCCCATATTTAGTCTAAATGCTGTTTTCCACTCATCACCCACACTCATTCGAATTTGATAATAACCAAATTTCAAATCAATTTTCGTGAACAAACAAGAACCATGTAACTCATCAAGCATATCATCTAGTCTAGGAATAGGATGATGATACTTTACAGTGATTTTATTGATGGCTCTGCAATCCACGCACATCCTCCACGTCCCATCCTTCTTTGGCACAAGAATAACAGGAACCGAACAAGGACTCAAACTTTCCCTCACGTATCCTCTAGCTAGCAATTCCTCCACTTGCATTTGTATCTCCTTTGTCTCGAAAGGATTAGCTCGATACGCTGGCCTATTGGGAATGGAAGCTTCTGGAATGAAATCAATTTGATGCTCTATGCCTCTGATTGGCGGCAAATCATCAGGCATTTCTTCGGGAAACAAATTCGCATATTCCTACAAAAGATCAACAAACACACTAGGCAAAGATTGGTTAAAAAACAGTAGTATCTAAACGAGCCTCTTTGTACAAAAGCACAAACATAGGCTGATTGGTGTAAAAAGCATGTTTAACCTCACTTGTACTAGCTAACAAACTCACATTCTTCTCTCCTTCTCTATTTTTCTCAAACTGAATTTGTTTTGATTTTTCTTTTCTCTCTTTCTTTTCATTTGTAATCTGATTTTTTTCACTCATTTTTTTTGTCACTCTCTCTTTCTTTCTTTTCAAATTCAAGTCTCATTCTTTCCATTTGACATTGATCTTCATACACTTCTTTTGAAGAGAGTGGGGTCAGAATTGTCTTTCGTCCATCCTTAGTGAATGAATACCGATTGAGGTATCCATTATGCATAGCTCGCCTATCATACTGCCATGGATGTCCAAGTAAAATCTCTCCAGCATGCATTGGCACCACATCACACAACACCTCATCATGATCTTTACCAATGGAAAAAGAAATGTTAGATTGTCGATGTACCTTAACCTCTCCACATTCATTCAGCCACTGAAGTTTGTAAGGTCGGGGGTGAGGTTTTGTAGGCAGCCCCAATCGATCAACCAAGAGTGTACTTACCACATTGGTACAGCTTCCACCATCCACAATCACAATACAAGCCTTGCCTTGAACGTGACACCTTGTATGGAACAAGTTGTCTCGTTGTTCTTCATGGTTTTCCTCCTTCAATTGCATGTTAAGAGCACGCCTAGCAACCAGCAAGTCTCCCTTTATTGGTTCTTAAATGCTCCCATCACTACAACATTCCAAGTCTTGCTTTTCCCCATCTTCACTCTCATCGTCACCTTCTTCTTCATCAGTCACTATCTCACCATTTCTTACGGTCATAACTCTCTTGTTTGGACATTCTTTGCTGATATGTCCCACACCTTGGCACTTCCAACACTTAATATCTCGATTTCGCAGCTTAGGCTCTTCAACTTTGGATTTGTCTTTAGAGCTTGTTTCGGCCTTTGCTTTCCCACTATCTTGACCAGCCCTGTTTCTTTCCTTGTAATCACGCCTTCCTTCCCTATTCCAAGGAGAAATAGAATTAGAAACAGGTTTCGAATGATACCTTGATGGTCGTCTTCCTTGGAGTTGTTTTTCCACCTTGACGGCAATATGCACCATCTCTTCTAACTCCACATAAGGCTGCAAATCAACCTGATCAGCAATGTCCCAATTCAAACCAGCCAAGAAACGTGCCATAGTAGTCTCCATGTCTTCATCTATATTAGCTCTAGTCATTAACATTTCCATTTCTTTGTAGTAGTCATCAACACTTTTACTACCTTGTTTAAGAACCTGAAGTCTTTGTATAATTTCCCTATGGAAATGTCTAGGCACAAACCTCTTCGTCATGACCGATTTAAGATCAGCCCAAGTCTCAATTGGATACTCCAAATTCCTTTTTCTACTAGTCACTAACTGATCCCACCAAGCTATAGCATAATCTGTAAATTGAGTAACAATAAGCTTGACCTTCTTTTCCTTAGTACATCGATGGCAATCAAATATGAGATCAACCTGCTTTTCCCATTGCAAATAAGCTTCTGGATCTGATTTACCACGAAAGTTAGGAATTTTCAGCTTGATGCTTCCCAAGCTCCTATCAACGACTTCATCATCACCATTATTTCTACCATAGAAAGCATTATTATTCATCCGTCCTCTACCTCGACCAGTACCACGGCCTCCTCTACCTCCACCTCTATGTAGGGCTCCTCCAACCAGACTTGCATTATCATCCTCAAGCTCATTTTCATCTTCCAAATGTTCAGACTGTTGTATTTGATTTCTGCCACCTCTTTGCCTCTCATTGCGCTCCAGTGTGGCTCTTTCAACATTTTGCAACCTCAAATCCATGCGCTCCAATGTTTCTGTTATATTCTCCATAACACGGTATAAACGTGTAAATTCAGCTTGCTGCGCCTCACGCAATTGAGCTGGATCAATTTGAACACACCTGTCACTGTCATCTTGGCCAGACATTTTTCCTGCAATAAAAGGTTAGAACAAAACAAATAAAAGGCCTCACAACACTCTCTCACGTGTTTACACTCAATAGATGGGGTTGGTCACTCGTGTCAATGTATTCACTCACGGCTTAGCTCACACCTCTCAAGCTAATTTCTTTTATGTTCTTAGGTGAATCACACTTTATGAAACAAATCAAATAGCCTTCCGTGTGTAGTATCCCAAGTCTGAAATTATGAATGGATCACTAATGCAATTCGAATCAAAACAGCCCCTCAATGGTGAAAATTTCGTGACCAGAAATTATATTGATTCTAACCTATCCAGATTCGACCCTTATCACCTAAATAACAAGGAGAATGAAAACATTTTGTTGAAGTGGTTTTTTTTTTTTTTTTGCTCCCTCTCACTATCTCTCTTGATGGGGGAACCTTAGTTCACACCACACAAAACTTTTACCCAATTAGGTAACAAGAACAAGATTGAATTTAGAGCACTTTATTTGAAACTCAAAATTGAATCAAAATGAATAATCAAGAACAAGATTCAAATTCAGCACACTTTGTTGAATTTTGAATGCAAATCAGAATGATGAACTAGACCAAAATTCGAATTTAAAACACCTTTTCTTGAATTTCGAATTTTAGGTTTTATAATATTTTTTTTTGAATTTTTGAATTTGAAAGAAAACGAAAACGATTCAAGGAACAAACAACTTAGACGATCAAGAAACAAAGAAAACGACTCAAAAATCAAGAACAAAGAAACAGAACGAAAATAACAAGAAAGAAACGAAAATGAAAATAACCCACAAAGAAAACAATTCAGAGGAACAAGGAAACAAGAGAACGAATTCAACAATTCAAGATCAAAGTAACGAAAATGAAAATAACAAGAGAAGAAATGAAATAAACAAAGAATTCGAAATTGATAGGGATAAAACCTGATCTAGAGCGTTGGCTCTGATACCAGATGATACGGAACCTCCAAGAATAAGCCTGAGAACCCCTTGATTTTGAACCCCCACAACATTAACTTGAAAACCCCTAGTCGAATTCGGCATAACCTCCAAGGATTAGGTTAGATTTCAGATTACCTTGAATTGATCACAGTTCTAAGATTTCGAAACAAACTAGTTCCTAAACCCCAGAATCGAAACACTCCACAAGAAAGTTGATCAAACTACTTGAATGTTTCTAAGCATGCATTCTACTCAAGAACACAAAGATAAAAGCAAATTCAGCTTTTAGGTTAATAATTTGTCAAAACTAAAACTGATGTCTTACAACCCTAAATGAGATATAAATAGCTAAACCCTAATTAGGGCTATTAAGTAGCGTTTGGCTTTCTAATCAAATTTTAAGAAATAATAAAGTAAACAAAGTCCTAATTTAATACAAAACAAACAGGGCCCTTACTTTTTAAATAAGCATAACTAGTGGGCCTTAATACATATTAATTACAAGCCTCATTTGTGAATTACAACTTGTAGCAAGTTGTAATTGACTTCCTTTGGTCTTGTCTCCAAGCTTGTAATTCCTTGCAAACCATAGTTAAGCAAATTCACCAAATCTTGCAAATGGCAAATTAGTGCTTGCTGAATCTTTTTGGCTCGCGATCTAGTTATAGGACTTTATAGCAGAATAATTGGATTGATGATCTCCTCAACTTGTTCCTCACTTCCTAACTCTTGCTCATCCTTGTGGTGTGCTGGTTGTTCCACAACAAGAGTTCATAGAGTGGGAGAGGAAAGTTGAGCAGATTTTCGAATGCCATAACTACACCAAAGAGAAGAAATCAGTTTTGGCAACCGTAGAGTTCAAGGGGTATGCTACCTTTTGGTGGGATCAATTGAAAGCTAATAGAAGAGGGAAAGGTATGAGGCCTATTCCTGAATGGTCAACCTTGAAAGAACTAATGAGAAGCCGATTTGTACCATCTCACTACATTCGGGATTTGTACAATCGACTAGCAAGACTAGTTCAAGGTGGAAGAAGTGTGGAAGAGTACCACAAAGAGATGGAGATGATCATGGCTAGGACAAATATTGATGAAAATGAAGACAAGAAGATGTCACGATTTCTTGGGGGATTGAATTTGAACATAGCCAATGAATTGGAGATGTATTGATGCGGAACCCATGGATCAAATATAACATCTAGAACCCCACATACACATATAGCATAGAATCTTAGAACTCAAAAACAAATCCTCCCTACCAAACCCACAACTAACCTGTAATTGAGAACTTGGGTGATTGGGATGAAGAAATGAATTGATTAAAACGCCACAAGTGAGACTTGATAAGTTAGAACCAATTCTTCATGCAACAAGAATAAGAAGAAAACCTCTCAAACTTGAAAACACAGAAATTACATTCAACAATTCTGGAAATTCGTAGTCAACCCTATTAAGTTCTTTTTCCCATCCTTATATAGTTGGAAAAGAAGAACTAATGGCTTAAAGTCTAGGTTTACATGTATCTAGTCACAATAGCATTAATTGTTCATCCACCTCAATAATATACTCTAAATTACTGCCCATAATTCTGACAACATTGATGGGCAGATTGTACATTCATTTTGGTGTTGGTTCACATGTGTCTAGTCACACTAACACTAAACCATATCAATATTTTATTCCAAATTCGTGCTAATGCCCATCACCATACTTATGGGAAGATTCTTCATGCTTGTTGGTGATTTTCTGACTTCCTCTTCATGGTCCATCATATTCACTACAAGTTGGTCTCCCTCTTCATTAATCCACCTTTGTATGAAGTGCTGGAACACATGCTGGAATTTCTTTGATTGTGATCTTGTGATTGGTCCACTTGGCATAATGATATCATCAACATATTTGCTGCCATTACATTCATCAAGCTTGCTTATAGTTTCCTCATCATTAGTTTTCTTCTTATTCTTGTTGCATGAAGAATTGGTTCTAACTTATCAAGTCTCACTTGTGGCGTTTTAATCAATTCATTTCTTCATCCCAATCACCCAAGTTCTCAATTACAGGTTAGTTGTGGGTTTGGTAGGGAGGATTTGTTTTTGAGTTCTAAGATTCTATGCTAGATGTGTATGTGGGGTTCTAGATGTAATATTTGATCCATGGGTTCTGCATCATTTGGTATCAGAGCTTTGGCTTGAAGATAAATCTCTAGGTATCTTTTATGTTTTAATTATCCAAAGGAAAAAAAAAGCGAATCAGATTCAGTTTCTATATTTCTTCATTTTCTGTTCTTGTTGCACCTTATTCTTATTCTTCAAATCTGTGAACTTTTGTTTCATTTTTCAATTTCTATCCTTGTTTACTGAAAGTTCAAAAGAAAAAAAGAGGAAAAGATCAAAAGAAAAACAAAAAAAAAAAGAGAAGAGAATCAGATTCAACTTCCTCAACATAAAAGAAAAAAAAATCGTACTTGTTTCTGTCCAGAATTTTTCTTCACAAGTGTTTGAGATTTTTTGCAGATTTATACCATTAACAGCTTGCTACCTTATTATATTTGATCAAATTACATCAGCTCCTCATTATGCATCCATTTAGCATTTAAAATTTGATATTTAGAGCCTTTCTTGAATTGGGAATAGATTTAGGTTGCATATTCAGATTACTCATTGGAGTGATTTGAATTCTGTTTCTTTTTTTTAGGATCCAGAATTGTTTTTCTTTGTATTCTTAGTTTCATTCTTTCATATACCTCTTGTTTCTTGTATGCATTAAGTAGCTAATTCTCAATCATAGTTACTTTGGTTTGATTAACACAAATGCTTTTTGCTTCTTGTGTTAACTTTCAGTTCTTGTTGTTTAAAATTAAATTGCTTCTAGAATTGCTGAATTCATTTTATTCATTAGGTTCCTTGTAGAGTCTTTAAAACAAAACTTGTTTTACTTGATTTAAGTGGATTCAATTCTGAAATTCAACTTGATAAAAGAAGAATTGAGAGGTAAAAAGGACCAAGGTTTGAGTGAAATACAAGAGGAGTGACAATCTGATCTTGAGTGAAACACGTAAGGGAGTGAGGTGAGGAAATTTTCTTTACTAACATTTTCTTGTAGGTTCTTCTTACACCATGTCAAATTCTGGAAGTGAAAAATGTGATATGACCATAAATGACATAGCATTCATGTTAGAGGCAATGCAAAGGAGATTTGAAAGGTTTGATTTGACCATAAACAACATGAGAGGTGATGTAGACAGCATAATGCAAAGGCAGCGGAATGATACTAATCGAAGGGGGCAGAATAGAGGGAGAGGAAACATGATGAATGATGATGAGATAGAGAGGGAAGATGATGAAGAAAGTGAGCAATCAATTGCTCAAAGAAGACCTCAACAAAGGGACAGTAACATATCTTCCATAAAAATGAAGATACCATCCTTCAAGGGGAGAAATGATGCTGAAGCTTACCTTGAATGGGAAAGAAAAGTTGAGTTGGTGTTTGATTGTCATAATTATAGTGAAATGAAGAAAGTTAAAATTGCAGCAGTTGAATTCACAGATTATGCACTAATTTGGTGGGATCAATTGATGATTTCCAAGAGGAGAAATGGAGAAAGAACCATCACTACTTGGGCTGAAATGAAAACTGTGATGAGGAAGAGATTTGTACCATCTTACTACTATAGGGAGCTTCACCAAAAATTACAGCGGTTAACTCAAGGATCCATGTCAGTGGAGGATTATCATAAGGAGATGGAGATGATCATGAGTAGAACTAATATAGAGGAGGATCCAGAAATCACTATGGCTCGATTTTTGAGTGGGCTGAATAGAGAGATAGCTAACATAATTGAATTACATCATTATGTGGAGCTTGAAGATATGGTACACATGGCCATGAAAGTGGAGAAGCAACTGAAACTCAAGGGAGCAGCAAAGGGATTTTCTAATTCTAGCTCTAGTTTCACTTCAAAATGGCCAAAGAAAGATGATAATCCTAAAGGGAAGGAGGCTGCCTGGAAAGGAAAGGAAAAACAAGTTCTAGATGACCCTAAAGGTAACTCTAAAACATCTAACTCTAATCAAAAGCATAGTACCATTAAATGCTTTAGGTGTTTAGGAGTAGGGCATATAGCTTCTCAATGTCCAAATAAGAAAATCATGTTGATACGAGATAATGGTGAAATTGATAGTGCTAGTGAACATGAAAGTGATGATGATAATGATAGCATGCCACCATTAGAAGAAATTGAACATATTATTGAATATCCTGCCCATGGTGAATCTTTGGTTATTAGAAGAGCTTTAAACATGCAAATAAAAGATGAAGAAAGTAATCAAAGAGAGAACATTTTCCATACTCGTTGCATTGTGAATGGAAAAGTGTGCAGCATGATCATTGATGGGGGTAGTTGTGCAAATGTTGCTAGTACTGATTTTGTGGATAAATTAGGGTTAGCATGCACAAAACATCCTAGTCCTTACAAGCTGCAATGGTTAAATGATAGTGGAGAGGTGAGGGTAACAAAGCAGGTTCTGTTTTCTTTTGTAATTGGGAGATACAAGGATGAAGTTTGCTGTGATGTTGTGCCTATGCATGCTAGCCATATCCTTCTTGGTCGTCCATGGCAATTTGATAGAAAAGCTTTGCATGATGGCTTTAAGAATCATTATTCTTTTAGCCTAAATGGTTTAAATTTCACTCTTGCTCCATTGTCACCTAAACAAGTGTATGAAGATCAAGTAAATATTTTGGGATCATTTGAAAAGAATTCTGGTGGTGAGGGTAAAACAAATAAAAAGGGAGTACAAGAGGCCAAGTGTGAGAAAAAGAATGATAAAAATGGCCCATTGGTGAGAGAAAAAGAGAAAGGGAGAGAAAATAAAAAAGAGTGTTTCTATGCAAAAGAAAAGGAGTTAAGGAGTGCTTTTTGTGAGAAAAGAAGTCTGATTGTACTTAGGTACAAAGAGACCTTGATTTCTACATCTAACCTTGATAACCCTTTGCCTAGTTGTGTTAGTTCTCTTTTACAGGAATTTGGAGATGTTTTTCCAGAAGATGTTCCCAAAGGTTTACCACCTTTAAGAGGGATTGAGCATCAAATTGACTTCATTCCGGGCTCAACGATTCCTAATCGACCAGCTTATAGAAGTAATCCGGAGGAAACCAAGGAACTTCAAAGGCAAGTGGAGGAGTTGCTAGCAAAGGGACATGTGCGTGAAAGTCTTAGCCCATGTGCTGTTCCGGTGTTATTAGTCCCAAAGAAAGATGGATCATGGAGAATGTGTGTGGACTGCCGAGCAATCAATAAAATCACGGTGAAGTATAGACATCCAATTCCTAGACTTGATGATATGCTTGATGAGTTGAGTGGTTCTTGCATTTTTATAAGATTGATTTGAAAAGTGGTTACCATCAAATTAGGATGAAAGAAGGAGATGAGTGGAAAACTGCATTCAAAACAAAATATGGTCTTCATGAGTGGTTAGTTATGCCATTTGGTTTATCTAATGCACCTAGTACATTCATGAGATTAATGAACCATGTTCTGCGTGCATATCTTGGTAAATTTGTTGTTGTATATTTTGATGACATACTCATTTATAGCAAATCAGTAGATGAGCATGTAGAACATATTAGGGTTATTCTTGATGTTTTGAGAAAGGAAGAATTATATGCCAACTTGAAAAAGTGCATGTTTTGTAGTGATAAAATCATATTCTTAGGTTTTATGGTTAGTGCACAAGGAATTGAGGTTGATGATGAAAAGGTAAAGGCAATAAGAGATTGGCCAGCACCTAAAACCGTGAGTGAGGTAAGAAGTTTTCATGGTTTGGCTAGTTTCTATAGAAGGTTTGTTAAAGATTTTAGTTCCATTGCTGCACCATTAAATGAATTGGTAAAAAAGGATGTAAAGTTTAATTGGACTAAAATTCATGAAAGGGCATTCAATTTGTTGAAAGAAAGGTTAACTACTGCTCCAATTCTTGCTTTACCAGATTTTGATAAGACCTTCGAATTAGAGTGTGATGCTTCAGGTGTGGGCATAGGTGCTGTTTTGATGCAAGAAGGGAAACCAATTGCATATTTTAGTGAGAAGCTTCATGGTGCACAATTAAATTATTCCACTTATGACAAGGAGCTGTATGCTTTGGTAAGAGCTTTACAAGTGTGGCAACATTACTTATTGCCTAAAGAGTTTGTTATTCATACAGATCATGAATCATTAAAGCATCTAAAGGGGCAAACCAAGCTGAACCGAAGGCATGGAAAGTGGATAGAGTTCATTGAGCCATTTCCATATGTGATAAAGTATAAGCGTGGCAAAGACAATGTAGTAGCAGATGCACTTTCAAGAAGGTATTCCTTAATCTCAACTCTTAGTTCTAAGTTATTAGGCTTTGAGCAAATTAAGGATATGTATGCCAATGATGTTGACTTTGCAAATGTTTATAAAGCATGTGAGCATTCTGCATTTCAGAAGTTTTATAGGCATGATGGGTACTTGTTTAAGGATGGAAGATTATGCATGCCTAGTTGCTCATTAAGGGAATTGCTTGTGCGTGAGGCACATAGTGGAGGACTCATGGGACATTTTGGGATATTTAAGACTTTAGACATTCTGCATGAACATTTCTATTGGCCAAACATGAGAAAGGATGTTGAAAGAATTTGTGCCAAGTGTATTGCATGTAAACAAGCAAAATCTAAGTCTTTACCTCATGGGCTGTATACTCCTTTACCTATTCCTAATGCACCTTGGATGGACATATCTATGGACTTTGTTTTGGGGCTGCCTAGGACTAGAAAAGGAAAAGATAGCATATTTGTTATTGTTGATAGATTCAGCAAAATGGCTCATTTCATTGCATGTCACAAAACTGATGATGCAACAAATATTGCAAATTTGTTCTTTGGGGAAGTAGTTCGGTTGCATGGCATTCCTAAAACAATTGTAAGTGATAGAGATGTGAAGTTCTTAAGTCATTTTTGGCGTGTTTTATGGAATAAGTTAGGTACTAAATTGTTGTTCTCTACAACTTGTCATCCACAAACTGATGGACAAACAGAAGTGGTAAATAGGACTTTAGGATCTTTGTTACGTGCTGTTGTGGGTAAGAATTTGAAAACTTGGGAAGATTGTTTGCCATTAGTGGAGTTTGCATATAATAGAAGCATACATTCTTCTACTGGTTATTCACCATTTGAAATTGTTTATGGTTTTAATCCACTTACACCACTTGATTTGTTTCCTTTGCCATTAAATGAAATAACTAACTTAGATGGTGAAAAGAAAGCTAAGTTGGTTAAGCAGATACATGAAAAGGCACGAGCTCATCTTGAGAAGAAATATGAATCAGTTGCCCATAATGCAAATAGAAGAAGGAAACATGTTATTTTCCAACCTGGTGATTGGGTATGGGTTCATATGAGGAAGGAAAGATTTCCTAAACAAAGGAAATCCAAGTTGGATGCAAGGGGAGATGGCCCATTCCAAGTTTTAGAACGGATCAATGACAATGCCTACAAAATTGATCTACCAGGTGAGTATAATGTTTCTGCAACTTTCAATGTTAGTGATCTTTCTCCTTTTGATGTAGGCTCAGATTTGAGGACAAATCTTTTTGAGCAAGGAGGGAATGATGAGGAAACTATAAGCAAGCTTGATGAATGTAATGGCAGCAAATATGTTGATGATATCATTATGCCAAGTGGACCAATCACAAGATCACAATCAAAGAAATTCCAGCATGTGTTCCAGCACTTCATACAAAGGTGGATTAATGAAGAGGGAGACCAACTTGTAGTGAATATGATGGACCATGAAGAGGAAGTCAGAAAATCACCAACAAGCATGAAGAATCTGCCCATAAGTATGGTGATGGGCATTAGCACGAATTTGGAATAAAATATTGATATGGTTTAGTGTTAGTGTGACTAGACACATGTGAACCAACACCAAAATGAATGTACAATCTGCCCATCAATGTTGTCAGAATTATGGGCAGTAATTTAGAGTATATTATTGAGGTGGATGAACAATTAATGCTATTGTGACTAGATACATGTAAACCTAGACTTTAAGCCATTAGTTCCTCTTTTCCAACTATATAAGGATGGGAAAAAGAACTTAATAGGGTTGACTACAAATTTCCAGAATTGTTGAATGTAATTTCTGTGTTTTCAAGTTTGAGAGGTTTTCTTCTTATTCTTGTTGCATGAAGAATTGGTTCTAACTTATCAAGTCTCACTTGTGGCGTTTTAATCAATTCATTTCTTCATCCCAATCACCCAAGTTCTCAATTACAGGTTAGTTGTTGGTTTGGTAGGGAGGATTTGTTTTTGAGTTCTAAGATTCTATGCTAGATGTGTATGTGGGGTTCTAGATGTAATATTTGATCCATGGGTTCCGCATCATGTATAAATTCAACACAATGGAAGAGTTAGTTCAAAAGGCCATGAAGATAGAGAGAAGATTGAAGAATAAAGCTATTTCGAAAACTGGCTACTCTAAAGCTAGTGGAAAATTTTCAAACTTCAAGGGTTCAAGTTCGAGTGGAGGTTCGTACAAAGGGGATTACAAGGGTTCTTTCCAAAAGAATTCTTCCTACAATCCTAATTTCAAGAAGCCAAATGAAGAGGATGCAAAAACAGCCAAGGAAACACCTTCTAGACCTACTCCAAGTAGGGAAATTAAATGCTACAAGTGTTTGGGAAGTGGACACATTGCTTCTCAATGTCCGAATAAGAGGGTGATGATTGCTACCCATGAAGGGGAAATTGAATCATAATCTGAACATGAAGAAGAAGAGGAGGCCGAATGTGGTGATAGGACCGAATATGATGAAGGGGCTTGGGAGAATCAAGTCTTGAATGCTGAACATGGAGAGATGCTTGTTACTAGAAGAGCCTTGAATATTCAAGTCAAGGAAAAAGGCTTGGATCAAAGGGAGAATCTTTTCCACTCTAGGTGTTTGGTGAATGGTAAGGTTTGTACACTTATCATTGATGGTGGAAGTTGTACCAATGCTGCTAGTACTACAATGGTGGATAAATTGGGGTTAACTTGTTTTAAACATCCCAATCCTTACAAGTTGCAATGGTTCAATGACACTGGGGAAGTAAAAGTGTTGAAGCAAGTCAAGGTACCATTCTCCATTGGGTGATATAAAGATGAGGTTTTGTGTGATGTAGCGCCAATGCAAGCTGGACAATTGCTATTAGGAAGACCATGGCAGCATGATTGAAGGGCACAACATGATGGCTTTTCTAATAAGTATACCTTTACTTATGAAGGAAAGAAGGTTGTTCTAGCATCATTATCACCTCAGGAGGTGTATGAAGATCAGAAGAGGATGCCAGAGAGGGAGAAAGAAGTTTCGGCCAACATGAACCAAGGGGGTTCAAATTCGGCCAATGATGTTTCTTCAACACCCAAGGGTAATTCTAAGGGTAGGGAGAGAAAATAATAAAGTGAGTGAGTGCAGAAAGGGAAAAGAGGCCGAGAGTAAAAAAAAAGTAAGCAAACAAATAAATGGCCCATTGGTGAGAGAAAATAAGCAAGGAGAAAAAGCAAAACATACTTTTTATGCAAGAGCAAGAGAGATAGATGTAGGGCAGCCTGTACTCATTATTATGTATAAAGAATTGTTACTTGCTGACAGTGAAGAATCTCTTGATTCTTTACCTTCTAGTTTTGTGTCTTTGTTGCAGGATTTTAAGAATGTGTTTCCTGAAGACCTTCTTAGTGGTTTGCCACCATTAAGAGGGATTGAACATCAAATTGACTTCATAGCCGGTTCTACAATTCCAAACCGGCTAGCATATAGGAGCAATCCTATGGAGACAAAAGAGATGCAAAGACAATTTGAAGAGCTTTTGGAGAAAGGTTTGGTTCGCGAGAGCCTTAGTCCTTGTGCCGTTCCAGTCTTATTAGTACCCAAGAAAGATGGTTCTTGGAGGATGTGTGTTGATTGTAGGGCTGTGAACAAGATTACTGTGAAGTATAGACATCCCATTCCTAGACTTGATGACATGTTGGACGAATTGCATGGGGCAAAATATTTCACAAAGATTGATCTTATGAGTGGTTATCATCAAATTCGTATGAAGCCTGGGGATGAATGGAAGACTACCTTCAAAACGAAATATGGTTTGTATGAATCGTTAGTTATGCCTTTTGGTTTATCTAATGCACCTAGTACTTTCATGAGATTAATGAACCATGTTTTGAGAGCTTATTTAGGTAAGTTTGTGGTAGTTTACTTTGATGATATTCTGATTTATAGCAAAATTGAGGAAGAACATGTTAAACATTTTAGGAAAGTGCTTGAAATCCTTAGGGAGCAAAACCTTTATGCTAAGCTTAAGAAGTGTTCTTTTTGTCTAGATAGAGTTGTTTTTCTTGGTTTTGTTGTAAGTATGCAGGGAATTGAAGTTGATCAAGAGAAGTGAAAGCTATCCAAGAGTGGCCGAATCCTTCAAGTGTGACAGAAGTGAGGAGTTTTCACGGATTGACAAGCTTCTATAGGAGATTTGTCCCTAATTTCTCTACATTGGCAGCCCCCTTGACTAGCATAATCAAGAAAGAAGTGGGATTCGTTTGGGGCAAGGAGCAACAAGAAGCATTTGATGCTTTGAAAGAGAAGCTTTCTACTACACCCGTTTTAGCTTTACCTAACTTTGATTCTACTTTTGAAATTGAATGTGATGCTTCTGGTGTAGGTATTGGAGCTGTTTTGATGCAAGAGAAGAAGGCCATTGCATACTTTAGTGAAAAGCTTAATGGAGCAAAGCTGAATTATTCAACTTATGACAAGGAGCTATATGCTTTGGTGAGAGCATTGGAAGTATGGGAGCATTATTTGCTGCCCAAGGAATTCGTAATCCATTCAGACCATGAATCATTGAAGCATTTGAGAGGGCAAGGCAAGTTGAATAAAAGACATGCAAAATGGGTTATGAAGATTGAGAAGTTTCCTTATGTGATAAAATACAAGCAAGGTAAAGACAATGTAGTGGCAGATACACTTTCAAGGAGGTACGCTTTACTTAATGTTTTGAGTACTAAATTGCTTGGATTTGAATGTATAAAGGACTTATATGTTGGTGATTCTGATTTCGGCAATGTTTATGATGCTTGTGAGCATGGTGCTTTTAATTTTTTCTATAGACATGATGGGATTTTGTTTAAGGGTTCGAAATTATGCATGCCTAGATGTTCTATGAGAGATTTGCTAGTATTAGAATCACATTGTGGGGGTTTGATGGGGCATTTTGGAGTTGATAAGACTTTAGACATGCTGAATGAACACTTTTATTGGCCAAATATGAAAAGGGATGTAATTCGGATTTGTAAGGCTTGTTTGGCTTGTAGGCAAGCTAAGTCTAAATCTATGCCTCATGGTTTGTATATGCCATTACCCGTTCCTAGTTCTCCTTGGATGGACATTAGTATGGACTTTGTTTTAGGATTACCAAGGACTAAGAGGGGGAGAGATAGCATATTTGTGGTTGTTGATAGGTTTAGTAAGATGGCACACTTTATCCCATGTCATAAGAGTGATGATGCTAGTTTAGTGGCCGAACTCTTCTTTAGCGAGGTGGTTCGAATTCATGGGATACCAAAATCCATAGTTTCTGATAGAGACACCAAGTTTTTGTCTCACTTTTGGCGTGTGCTTTGGGGAAAGTTAGGTATCAAGTTGTTATTTTCCACCACTTGTCATCCTCAAACGGATGGACAAACATAAGTAGTAAATAGAACTTTAGGTACCATGTTGAGAGCTTTAGTGGGTAAGAATTTGAGTTCTTGGGAAGATTGTTTGCCATTTATTGAGTTTGCTTATAATCGTGCTATTCATTCTTCTACAGGATATTCACCTTTTGAGCTTGTTTATGGTTTTAACCCACTAACAGTTTTGGATCTTATTTCTTTACCTTCTCATGAGCTTGTTAGTTTAGATGGTGAGAAGAAATGATAGAGACGTCACAAGGCTACATGCAACATTTTGTTGAAGAGGAGCTAAAGGTGCACGATATGGCTGATCAAGGATGCAAATTGGAGCATATTTGGCTCAAGTCACTAGTTGGGCTTATTTATAGTTAAATAATTAGCTGAACTTGTTATTTTAATATGTATTAAGGCCCACTAGTTATGCTCATTTAAAAAGTAAGGGCCCTGTTTGTTTGGTATTAAATTAGGACTTTGATTACTTTATTATTTCTTAAAATTTGATTAGAAAGCCAAACGCTACTTAATAACCCTAATTAGGGTTTAGCTATTTATATCTCATTTAAGGTTGTAAGCCATCTAAGTTTTGAAGTTTGGACGAATTAATTAACCTAAAGCCGAATTGCTTATATCTTTGTGTTCTTGCTTGAATACATGCTTCAGAAACATTCAAGTAGTTTTATCAACTTTCTTGTGGAGTGTTTCGAATCTGGGATTTAGGAACTGACTTGTTTCGAAATCTTGGATCTTTGATCAATTCAAGGTAATCTGAAATCTAACCTAATCCTTGGGGGTTGTACCGAATTCGACTAGGGGTTTTCAAGTTAATGCTGTGGGGGTTCGAAATCAAGGGGTTCTCAAGCTTATTCTTGGAGGTTCCGTATCATTTGGTATCAGAGCTAGCGCTCTAGATCAGGTTTTATCCCTATCAATTTCGAATTCTTTGTTTATTTCGTTTTCTTCACCTGCTATTTGCATTTTTTGTTTCCTTTGTGGGTTACTTTCGTTTTCGTTTCTTCTCTTGTTAGTTTCGTTTTGTTTTTTTGTTATTGATCCTTGAATCGTTTTTGTTTTTCTTTCAAAGTCGAAAATTCAAAAAAAAAATTCCGTTAGGGTTCTAATTTAGTTTTCGTTTTGTGTTTGGAGTCTAATTTCAATTTCGAATTTAGTTTGCCTTTTTAGTCCAAATCGTTTTTCTTATTCTTAAATTGGGTTGGTTGATTTGTTCCGAATTGGTTTGTTCTATCTATTCCGAATTGGATTTGTTCTATTGTGGATTTCTGAATTGGGAATTTAGGTTGCTTTGTTCAAATTCAAAATTGTGTTCTTGATTGTTGATTCGAAAGTGTTCTAAATCCGAATCTTATTCTTGTTAATCATTCTGATTCTGTTTCGAATTTCCAAGAAAGTGTTTCAAACAAGTTTCAAAAAGAAAGCTGAATTAGTCTAAAGGAAGTCTTGATTATTTATTCTGTTCCAATTTCGAGTTTCAAAAGGAAGTCCTCTAAATTGATCTTGTTCGTTTTCCTTGTTATTTAGGTGATAAGGGTCAAATCTGGATAGGTTAGAAGTAACCAAAATTTTGTCACTAAATTTTGACAAATTTGAGGGGCTGTTTTGATTCAAATTTCAGATTTTGGGATACTACACACGGAGGCTATTTGAGTTGTTTCATAAAGTGTGATTCACCTAAGAACATAAAAGAAATCAGCTTGAGAGGTGTGAGCTGAACCGTGAGAGATTTCATATATTGAGTGAAACACGAGAGACCAACCTTTATCTATTGAGTGTAAACATGTGAGGGAGTGTTGTGAGGTCTTTTTATTTGTTTTGTGCTAACCTTTTATTGCAGGAAACATGTCTGGAAGAGATGCAGGTGTTCAGATTGATCCAGCTCGATTGCGTGAGGCGCAACAAGCTGAATTTACACGTTTACACCGTGCTATGGATACCATAACAGAAAGATTGGAGCGCATGGATTTGAGGTTGCAGAGTGTTGAAAGAGCCACATTGGAGCGCAATGAGAGTCGAAGAGGTGGTAGAAATCAAATGCAGCAACCTGAACATTTCTATAGGAGTATCATGCAGAGACTTCAGGCTATCAAGGAAGGAAGTAAAAGTGTTGATGATTACTACAAAGAAAGGGAGAATTTGAAGGTTGAAGATAGCAATGAAGAAGAACTAATTTATGCAGAAGAGATTGTTGATGGTAGTGATTTGTTAATGTCATCTGAGGCTGTTTATGGTGATACTTCTTTTCAGGGTGATATTGAAGATCCTACTTTAGAGATTATTGGTGAAGATTCATCACTAGAATCAAAAGAAGCTGCTACTTTTCAACAAGACATTCCAAAGTTGGAAACTTTTGAAGAAATATTGAAGGAAGAAATTGATATGCTTGGGTTAGAAGTACAACTAAAAGAAGAAGCAAGAAAAATAAAACTTTCTACTCCCACCATTCATGATTGCCTGTCTGTTGCAAACTGACTTGTTTCGAAATCTTGGATCTTTGATCAATTCAAGGTAATCTGAAATCTAACCTAATCCTTGGGGGTTGTACCGAATTCGACTAGGGGTTTTCAAGTTAATGCTGTGGGGGTTCGAAATCTTATTCTTGGAGGTTCCATTCAAGTAGTTTGATCAACTTTCTTGTGGAGTGTTTCAAATATGGGATTTAAGAACTGACTTGTTTCGAAATCTTGGATCTTTGATCAATTCAAGGTAATCTGAAATCTAACCTAATCCTTGGGGGTTGTACCGAATTCGACTAGGGGTTTTCAAGTTAATGCTGTGGGGGTTCAAAATCAAGGGGTTCTCAGGCTTATTCTTGGAGGTTCCGTATCAAGAAAGCTAAATTGGTGAAAGAGATGCATAAGAAAGCAAGGGCGAATATTGAGAAAAGGAACAAGAGATATGCTGATTCTGTAAATAGGGGGAGACGTGAGACGAAGTTTCAAGTAGGAGATTGGGTTTGGGTACACTTCCGAAAGGAGAAGTTTCCAAATCAAAGGAAGAACAAGCTTGATGCACGTGGTGATGGTCCATTTCAAGTGTTGGCAAAGATCAATGATAATGCATACAAGATAGACTTGCCTGGTGAGTATAGTGTTAGTACTACTTTTAATGTGTCTGATTTATCTCCTTATGATGATGCAGATTTGAGGACAAATCTTTTTGAAGAGGGGGAGAATGATACGAACCAGCCACGAGGTAAGGATCCATTGGTGCTTCCAAATGGGCCATTGACTAGGAGTAGAGCTAAGAAGTTTGGAGCAACTATGGGATTGCATATTCAAGATCAAATTTCAAAGGAAGTGACTGAAATGGCAATGGAAAAGTGCACAATAGAGCTTGAAGAAGGCACACCAAAGCTGATTATGATGCTTAATGTGGAAGCTAAAGGCCAGCTAAAGAGGTCCAATGTGTAAGAAAGGTCCATGAGGGTTCATATAAAGCCTTGGGAAGTAATTTAAGGCCCATGGATAGCCCAAATAGTGTGGGGCGTGTTCTTATGTTGAAGGGATTTAGTTTGGTTGTTTCCATACTTTATATTTTCCTTAGTGGATTAGGATTTTGTTTCCATACTTTATATTTTCCTTAGTGGATTAGGATTTTGTTTCCATACTTAATGTTTTCCTTATGCATTTAGGAATGTTTTCCTTATGCAATTAGGAATGTTTTCCTTATGCAATCAGGAATATTTTCCTTATGCAATTAGGAATGTTTTCCTTATGCAATTAGGAATGTTTTAGTCTTAATTTTCCATATGCAATTAGGAATTTTGTAACCCTTATTTAAGGGCACTATTAGGCCGAATTTGAGACAACAACAATTAATAAAAATTTTGAACTACAAGTTCTTCTTGTGAATTTTCGTGTGAGAGAGATTAGAGTGGATTCTTTAATTCTTTCTTTGCATCAAGAATTAGGTTTACTTATCAACAAGAGTTGTGGCATTTTCCTTCTTCTTACCAACTAAATCCTTCAATCATAGTGAGTTCGCGTCTCTTTATAGGCGTTGGGTTCCTTAGGAGGTGATTATCAAGTTTCAAGGAGTTCTCTACCATTGTTATACGTTGGGTTTGCTGCCATCGTTGCTAAGGGTCCGCGTCACAAATGATGCGTCTGGGCCAAGCCCTTCCTAGGAGGTCATCCATCCTGGTACTTACCCTGCATCAGCATGCTTAATCGGAAAGAAATCTAACTATTTCTACCAAAAGCTTAAGCTATCAGTAGAGGCACACCCATTTCCTTTATTAGGATCAAACATGGCTCACTAGTCTCTTTCGACTTTATGTGCCACCTTGTCGAACCTGATCCACAACCCTCCAAACCCTTGAACATATCATTTCCTCCCTCTTTAAGGAGGTTCATCCTTAAAACCTGGAGCAGTGGGACTAGACCCGATAAATAATCTCTGATACCAAATGATGCAGAACCCCAAGACCCAAATTTGATTCTTAGAACTCTTTGTCAATCGAATTAGATTTTCAATTACACCCAAGCAATCATATTGTGATTTGTTCTTACACCCAAGAGCTCTTTCTTATTAGAACTCAAGATATACAAAAGTTTCCCTTGAACCCCAATGAAATAAGCACTCAAGAACACAAGAAATAGGAATTAAAACTGAAATACAAATGAACAATTCAATTGCAATTCAATCAACACCTTATGCATAAATACTCAAAGAAAGCAAACTCTCTTTTCATTCATAAAATGATAATTCATAATTTTCTTGGATGCTTCAAACACAAAGCAAACAACCCCTTTTATAGGGGTTTACATCAGAAATAAAACACAACCTAATGCTAGATTAATTCTCCACCATAAATCCATTTGTAACTCCCATGGTGAATGGTCAAGTCTTCAAATTCAAAACTGAAATTTCTTTCTTTAAATGGATGTATCTAGACAAAAAAAAATGGGTAAATGGTAGTGGAACATTGTTTTAATGGCTGATTATAATGGTTGGTGGTTATACTCAAAGGAATTTAAAAAGGTCTTTGAAGAAGAGGTTCAAAAATAAACAGATTTAAACCTTAAAAATAAGCAAAATTCGGCCAACTTGGCCCACACCTCAAAAGGACCCAAAAAATGAGCCCAAATGCACTTAAGCTTGATTCAAGTCTTCTAGCCCAATTTTGTTGACATATTTGGGCTCTCCATTGTTTCCATATATGGACTTTTTATGTTTGGACAACCCATATTCAAAATGTTTTTGTACATAAATTTGAAGTTGATCTTTTAGGCTTTTTGCACGTGACCTTGTGATCGGGCCAACAAGACTGTCCATGTCGAAAAAAAGTTTCCTTACTTGCAATCAACTTCAAATCATCTGTTTTGCTCTCTTGACCATCTTGGGGGGCATTTTTATCATTTGTATCAGGTAGAGGTGGCAGGGCAGGATTTAGACAGAGAGAAGGGTCCACGACTGTGGATAGATCAGAAAGAGTTGGGGCAGTACAAAGGATGTATGCGATGCAGAGAGAGCAGGATGATCTAGATATAGGTGAAGGTAAAACTTTTGATTATTCAAATTTATTAATTGTGTAATGATTGAATGTTAAATTTCTTTAATGGTAATGTTAGAGTTGAAAATTTATTCAATTAATCAGAAACTAGCATAAATGTCTAAGGATATGCATAAGGGGGAGAGTTGAGATTGGTGAATGTATTAATGTGATTTATTCACTAAGATAGATAATTTCGAGAATGAAATTATTTAATGGGGAGAGAATTGTAATATCTCAATTTTTGAAGTACTTTGGAATAGTAAATATGGGAGAGTAAATTTGTAATGTTTAAAATTTTAAATAATAAACTTTTAATTTAATATAAATAATTGATAGTGAATTGCAATATAAGTGGTATAGATAAGTGATGTAAATAGTAGATCTTAAAAATTTACTGAAAAATTTATGTATTTTTACGGTTTTATGAGATTAAAAATTGAGTTAGAATCAAAGAATAGGAAAGAGGGTGCACCATAGTTAAAATGAGATTAGCCATACTAGATTAAGCCATAAATATATATGTGTGTGTATGGACAGATGTGTATTTATGTAGAATCTTTTTGCTTCTTCTTCCTTCTTCATCCACATTCATCATCACCAACACCACCAAAACTCCTCCTTTCACCTTCTTTTCAAAAATTCAGCTAGAATTTAAGAGAAAATCACATCTAGCTATGATTGAATAACATTATCCTAAATGTTATAGATTGAATGAAATTATCCTAAATGGAAAATTTAAAAGTAAGACTTACTGAAAAATAAATAAGTGTAATATGAGCAATGTTAACAAATGAGAAAGTAAGTTTTAAATAAAATGATTCAAAAAGAGAAAGTTGCAATACCAAAAGTGTAGTATAGCATGATGTCTGTCATAAAGTTAAAGTTATTATTTTATGTAATCAAAATATTATGTTGGTTTATTGTTGAAAATTGTTAATATATTGAAATATTTCTTAAACTGAGTATTATTACTATATTTTCGTAAGTATATTACTTTAATATTAAGTGACAAAATATGTTTATATAAGCACCACTAATCTTTGCTTAGCGAGTTAGAATTATTTTCTGACACGCAGGTATTAGGTCATCGGAGCAAGTTAAGAAGTGGAATTAAGGATCTCAGGAATTATCTATAGTACATATAGAGATCTTTTATATATTATACTTGTAAGTTATGGAGTATATATAAATGCAATTTATCCTGTCTATTTAAGAGATTGTGCAAATTTATAAACATAAAAGGAATATATGTATTTAGAGGATGAAGTTTGAAATTCTAGTGAATGATTATTTGATTTGACAAACTTATGATGGTTATCTGGTTTATAATTAGTATTTTGATTATTAAAGATATTGGAGATTTTTTTAAATGTTAGATTTTTAAGTGTTGTATTATACAATTTGTATTATTATTTGAAGATTTTTGTTAGTAATATTTTAAAAGGAAACTTTGTCGATGAATTGATTAGAGTACTGACAGTATATTGAGTAATATTCTTTGATAGTTTTAATGAGAATTGTCAGGGAATGTTACATTTAATGGTATCAGAGCATGGTTTAGGCGTTTCTGGCATGTGGATTTATGGGAGAAGTGAAATGCAATTGTCTAAGTTACGTGAATCGAATAAGTGGGTATATGTTTGATAAAATTGATATTTCATGTGTTTATGGTAGTAGAATATTTTCTAAGAATTGATTTAGAATTCATAATGTATTATTTGGAGTGCACTAGACCTATTTGTGAAAAAGAATGATGTGAAAAGAAAATAAAATATGAGTAGTTAAAGAGATATATCAAAGTAACACAGTGGAAATGTAATAATTTATTGGAATCTAAGGATTGAATTATGACATATAGATAAATTTCGAGAGTGAGAATTGGCATGCTCTAAAATTTTAAGTATTGATTTTCTGTATTAAGAGAATATATGAGTGTAAATTGGGTTGATTATGATATTATGTGTAGCTTGAATATTTTGAACTGATAGTAATAAGGTTAAATAAGCCTTAATAAGAGTAACATTAAATCCAAGTATGGATAATATCAGTATTTCTGAAAAAGATTTTAGAGAGGTAAGAAATTACAAAAATACCCTTATAGCCCGAAATGAATTTGAGCTGTAATTTAGATGTGAAATATGAATAATGGGATTCTAAAGTGTCCAAAGCAAATGTTTTTATAATGTTTCAACATTTAAAAATTGAAGTGATAATTAATTAAAGAAAGTGAATGCATCAAAACTATTGTATAAGTGAGTGTATTAGATAAAAGTTCTAAAGCCTATTTAAAGATTTTTAGTGTCTTCTATTATCTTCTAAAACATTATCAAAATAAAAGATTAAAAGGAAAAGTGATGGAAGAGTATTTTTAAAGAGGTTAGTGCTTGTATAATACTTATTTTGCTATTTATTAAATTGATCTTGATTTTTATTATGAAAAGAGATTTGTGAATTGATAAAACACCATTACTAGTGAAAGATATAGTATATTGAATAATTATGAAAAATATGAGTATAAAACTTTACTTCTATGATAGTAAAGTTATTCTTGCAATATGCAAATGTACATTTATTGATTATTAACTAAAACAATGATTAAATCTATCATTGAATCATTTATGAGTTAATATAAGGTTGTGGAAGAAAATAAGGTTTTGAAAAATTTTAGGGTTATGGAAGTTTGGATTTGAACTTGATTGTGCTTTGAAGTGTTGGATCCTATTTCCTTAATTTGTTTGAGTTGAATTTTTGATAACTTCTTAATTAAATCGTGAAAAGAAATTCTAGCAGAGATACGCATGATCATTTGTATAGTCATGCGTATGCTTGTGCAAATTTTTATTCTTCAAACTTTGAGAAGAAATTCCAACAGTGAGGCACATGTTCATTCATATGGACATGCATATACTTGTGTCCTGAAAAATTTGAAAGGAGATTTCAATAGAGACGTGTATGACCATTTGCATGGTCATACATCTGGCTATGTATACTTCTGTTCTTCAAAATTTTTTAAAAACATAATTCAAGCAGTGATGTGTATGATCACATGTATGGTCATGCATTTGCCCTTGCATATTTCTACCTTTTTATACTTTCAAAAAGTAGGATTTATGGATGGAATTAGTAATGAATTATTGAATACATCTTGAAAATAGTTATAATTGATGAAAGATTGCTTATAAGATTGAAATGAAATCAATCCATTAAATGATGAAACTTAGAAAACTTGAGGAAAGTATGGATAAATGTAATTGGATATTTGAAATAATTGTAAGGTTGGAGAAAAGATAAAAGATGATTACAAGTGATTAGTGGATTTCACATTATTCATGAAGAAATAAGATAATTTACGAAGCAAGGTAAGAAGAATGATATATTGATGAATCATTGATGATTTTATATATTGATGAATCATTGATGACTTTCATTACTAATTGATTGAGTAATGAAAGTAAGAATGTGAGATTTACATATTGTGTACTTATGGAATACATGATAATAACATTATTTGGTGATTAAAGACAAGTTATAGATTATATATATAAGTGTTAAAGAGTTAACTAATACTAATTGATTATAATAGAAAGAAAGGAATTGATAATATAAAAAGGAAAGAATGTAGTGAGATTTTAAGGTAATTTTACCCTTCTAGTGAAATGATGTACTGTTGATGCAAGAAAGGATCCCTTGAAGCTAGCAAGTGGACCAATCACTAGGAGCAAGGCAAAGAGATATCAAGCTAGTATGGCTTTGCATATTCAAGAAGAGATTTCCAAAGAGCTTCAAGAATTATCATTCAAGAAGATGAAGATAGAGCTTGAAGAAGGCACACCAAAGCTGATTATGATGCTTAGTGTGGAAGCTAAAGGCTAGCTAAAGAAAGGTCCAATGTGCAAGAAAGGTCCATGGGGGTTCATATAAAGACTTGGGAAGTAATTTAAGGCCCATGGACAGCCCAAATAGTGTGGGGCGTTTCTTATGTTGAAGGGATTAGTTTGGTTGTTTCCATACTTTATATTTTCCTTAGTGGATTAGGATTTTGTTTCCATACTATATATTTTCCTTAGTGGATTAGGATTTTGTTTCCATACTTAATGTTTTCCTTATGCAATTATGATAGAGACGTCACAAGGCTACATGCAACATTTTGTTGAAGAGGAGCTGAAGGTGCACGATATGGCTGATCAAGGATGCAAATTGGAGCATATTTGGCTCAAGTCACTAGTTGGGCTTATTTATAGTTAAATAATTAGCTGAACTTGTTATTTTAATATGTATTAAGGCCCACTAGTTATGCTCATTTAAAAAGTAAGGGCCCTGTTTGTTTGGTATTAAATTAGGACTTTGATTACTTTATTATTTCTTAAAATTTGATTAGAAAGCCAAACGCTACTTAATAACCCTAATTAGGGTTTAGCTATTTATATCTCATTTAGGGTTGTAAGCCATCTAAGTTTTGAAGTTTGGACGAATTAATTAACCTAAAGCCGAATTGCTTATATCTTTGTGTTCTTGCTTGAATACATGCTTCAGAAACATTCAAGTAGTTTTATCAACTTTCTTGTGGAGTGTTTCGAATCTGGGATTTAGGAACTGACTTGTTTCGAAATCTTGGATCTTTGATCAATTCAAGGTAATATGAAATCTAACCTAATCCTTGGGGGTTGTACCGAATTCGACTAGGGGTTTTCAAGTTAATGCTGTGGGGGTTCGAAATCAAGGGGTTCTCAGGCTTATTCTTGGAGGTTCCGTATCAAATTAGGAATGTTTTCCTTATGCAATTAGGAATGTTTTAGTCTTAATTTTCCATATGCAATTAGGAATTTTGTAACCCTTATTTAAGGGCACTATTAGGCCGAATTTCAGATATTAACAATTAATAAAAATTTTCGAATTCTTCTACAAGTTCTTCTTGTGAATATTCGTGTGAGAGAGATTAGAGTAGATTCTTTAATTCTTTCTTTGCATCAAGAATTAGGTTTACTTATCAACAAGAGTTGTGGCTTTTTCCTTCTTCTTACCAACTAAATCCTTCAATCATAGTGAGTTCGCGTCTCTTTATAGGCATTGGGTTCCTTAGGAGGTGATTATCAAGTTTCAAGGAGTTCTCTACCATTGTTATACGTTGGGTTTGCTGCCATCGTTGCTAAGGGTCCGCGTCATTTGGTATCAGAGCCTTGCTACAAGGTAATTTTTATCTACTTTGTCTTACTAGGGTTTGTTAATTTTGGTCTTTTAAATTTCTGCATTTTAGGGTTCTTAGAGTCTAGTCTTTAATTTTCGAAAAAAAGTCATATATCAATTCTGATCAAGGCCGAATTAAAGGAGGGTATTCTTAGGGTGAAAACGAAACCTAGGAAAGGATTCTTGGAGAATTTTGAAACCAAGAATTAGGGTTCTTGAAAGAAAGCAAAAGCTAGTGATGAGGATCTGATTGCTAGCGTACAACACCAAGGACCTGTTACTCGATCAATGGCAAGAAAACTTCAAGGATTAGTTTCCAAACATCTATATGTTCTCAATACAATTGGACCGTTAAGACTTGAAGAAAATAAGAGCAAAGAAGCTGTTTGGTTGCACGTGTCCAAATTGCAATCTACCCAAGAGGCCAATTGACCCAAAGGAGTTAGAATACATATTGGCATCCATCAATATACCTTTGGGAGCTAAATACATACCATTCACGTACCATTGGATGCCCATATATTAAGAGTGGCTGAAACTCACATTGGGAGTCAAAGATGCCTTTTAAAAGCTAGTGGGAGACAAGCTATATGGCTGCCCATGTCTTTTAAAAGCTAGTGGGAGACAAGCTATATGGCTGCCCAATTTGTTTTATGTAACCACATCATTATATTTGTATTTTTCCATCATTTCACTTGTTTTATGTTTTCTTTAAGTCTTTAAAAATAGATGTAATGGCAGACTTTGAACTTAATGAATATTCTGAGTTTTCTCCCCATTTTTGAGAGCTTTGAGAGGTTTTTAGCCTTCTTTTGAGTTCTGGTTAGAACTTGCACGAATTCCTTGCAAAAATAACCAAGTTTGCTAGTCTTAACTTATATTCAAGGTTTTTCCTTCACAAGTTGGGGTTGGGTCTTGAATCTTTGGTTTCCAGCCATATAGCTTCAGTTTTACATCACAAGTTGGTGTTGGGTTGAAGGTGCTGGTTGGTGTTCTTATGTTTTGGAGACGATCCGTAGCTTGAGCTTCCTTAGGAATTAAATCCCAGCAAGGCAGGCTCACATCATTTGGTATCAGAGTTTAGGATCTCCAAATCAGGTTTTTAGCACCATTCCTTCTTGTTTATGTCAAAAAAAAATATATTGTCTTCCTTTGAGTCATTTTCTGCCATTAGTTTAATTTCTACAAGTTGTATGCTTTCTTGTTTCTTGGAGTCCTTCTTCCTTAATGTTGTTGCTGGATTAATTTTTTAAAAAAAAAAGAAAGAAAGAATAGAAAAGAAAAGAAAAGAAAAAAAAAAGGGAAAACAGCAACTAATCTCTCAAATTTGCTAGTGGGTTATAAACTGAAGTTGGGTTTGCACATAACCAAATCTTCTCAAATTTTATATGCTTGTTTCAGATGCTAAACTTAGCTTGGAAATCAAATTTTAAGTCAAAATTCCTCCATTTGCCTAGTTATCCATATATTGCAGCCAATTTAGCTAGTTTTGTGTCCAAAAGCGAACGTGTATGTAAACATGTCCAAATCCTTTCAAATTTTACAGGCATGTTTTAGACATTTAGCTAAGCCTACATATTAAATTTCATGTCAAAATTCGTTCGTTTGCTTGGTTTTCCATATATTACCGCTAGTTAGCCATTTTTGGGTCCAGAACATAAACATTTCATAAGAGACCTAAAAATTCATTTTTTTTTCTTCTTCCATTTTGTCTCAATATATTGTCCTAAATCCAGTTTTGTCAAATTCTTCCCTTTAGTAATGTTTGTATAAAATTTCAGTGTCTTTCGTCCTTAGGTTTCAAATATCAAATATTCTGTTTTTTTTTTCAGCTTGTTTTACTCTTGTTCCATTCTTGAATGTGTTTTAAACCTTGCAATTTAGTTATTTAGTTGAGGAAATATTAAGTTCTTGCTAGAACTTGGAAGGGGCTGAAGTGAGTGGAAAAAGGCATAGAGTGGTGAGATTGTTAGAGGGTAAAAGCCAAAGTTTGAGTGACACACAGATTGAGTGTTACCAGATTAGAGTGAAATACGTGAGGGAGTGTGTGAGAGAATATTTCTAACATTTGTTTTGCAGCAATCAGTATGTCAACAAAACGAGATAGTGATCGAGAGAGCAACCAGCCCCAAGAGGAGCCAGAAGCTTCTTATGTTCTTAAGGCATTGCAATCTCAATTTCAAAGGATGAATGTGTTATTTGTTGATATTAGAGAACAGATGGAAAAACACTCAAAGCAAATTGAAGAATTGCAGCAAGCAAGCTCTACAAATCAAAGGAATTTAGGAAGGGATGAACGAGATAATTTTCATAGGGAGCAAAACACAAATAGGGGGCAGAATAGAGGTAGGCGCGCTGGACTAAATGATTTGCCAGTTTTCAATGACTTGGAGAATGTAGATGAAGATAATCTTGATGATGATGATGGGCAGCAATCTGTTGCACTTGATGATGTTATTAGACCAAGATATATGAGAGGTAATATGGGTGGTAGAGGTGGTGGCAGAAATATTAGGCAAGAAACTATGGAAAATGCAAGAGGGAGAGGGAGAGTAGACAGCAACATTAATGGAATTAAAATGAAAATTCCATCATTCCAAGGCAAAGCAAATCCAGATGCATATTTGGAATGGGAGAGAAAGACCGAACTCATCTTTGATTGCCACAACTATAGTGAGCAAAAGAAGGTGACACTTGCTGTGGTAGAGTTTACTGATTATGCATTAGTTTAGTGGGATCAATTACTCACTAAACGAAGAAGAAATGGCATGAGAGGAGTGCAGACTTGGGATGAGTTGAAACAGGTCATGAGAGATCGATTTGTTCCACAACACTACTATAGAGAGTTGCATCAAAGATTACAAGGGCTGGTGTAGGGCAATAAAAGTGTGGAAGAATATTTTCAAGAGATGGAAATGGCTATGATACGAGCTAATATAGAAGAAGAAAGGGAAGCAACTATGGCACGGTTCCTACATGGGCTGAAAGATGAAATTGCCGACATAGTGGAGCTGCATCATTATGTGGAGCTTGATGATATGTTAAATATGGCAATCAAGGTAGAAAAACAACTCAAGAAGAAGAAAACAACCAGATCGGGTATGGGAATGAATTCTACCAACAATGTTCCATGGAAGCCAAATTGGAAGAAAGGGGAATCTAGTGAGAGTAAATTTGTTTCAAAGGAGAAGAAAGAGGGAAACAAGGCTGGAGAAAAACCTATTGTGATTGATAAGGAAGGGTAAGGCACCAATGAACTCCAGCGGAAGAACTAGAGACATCCAATGTTTTAGATGCTTAGGTCAGGGACATTATGCTGCACGATGTCCAAATAAAAGGGCAATGGTGATGAGGCCAGGTGGAGAGATAGAATCTGAAGATGATGAGGCTGTTAATGATGATTCAAGTGATGATGTTCAACCTATGGGTGATGATAGTGATGTAGAGCATGTTGTACATGGCAACGTTCTAGTTGTTATGCGTGCTTTAAATACCCAAGTCAAGGCAGATGATGGTGATGAGCTACAAAGAGAAAATATCTTTCATACTAGATGTCTAGTTAAAGATAGAGTTTGTAGCATGATAATAGACAGTGGAAGTTGCGTGAATGTGGCTAGTACTCTACTAGTGGAAAAACTTGATTTCCCTACTACAAAACATCCTAAGCCATATAGGTTGCAATGGTTTAATGATTGTGGTGAAGTTAGGGTGACTAAGCAAGTGCTGCTAACATTTTCCATTGGGAGGTATAAGGATGAAGTGTTATGTGATGTTGTTCCTATGCATGCTAGTCATATTCTGCTTGGGAGGCCATGGCAATATGATAGAAGGGCTGTACATGATGGATTCAAAAATAGGTACTCTTTTGATTTTGAAGGTCGAAAGTTGATGCTTGCACCTTTGACACCGATAGAGGCTTTTGAAGACCAAAAACGAATACAAGCTGCCATGGAAGAGAAAATGCAAAAAGAATCTGAAAAGAGAGTGAGAGAAAGAAAAGAGCAAGAGGAAAAACAAAGAATAAAAAAAGAGAAAGAAAAAGAAAATGAGAAAAAGAAAAAAATCTACAATAAAAATGAGAGTTGTGAGAAGAAAGTTTAGTTGCTAGGGGAAAAGATGTGAGGCAAGCCTATTCTTCAAATAATGTGATGCTACTCTTACTATGTAAGGGAGCTTTTCTTAATGTAACTGACCTTGATCCTCCTATTCCTAGTGTTGCATTGACTTTTGTTGCAGGAATTTGAAGATGTCTTTCCCGATGAAGTATCTAGCGGACTACCTCCTATCAGAGGAATAAAACATGAAATTAATTTTGTTCCTGGAGCTGTAATTCCGAATCGGCCAGCATATAGAACCAATCCTCAAGAGGCCAAAGAGTTACAAAAACAGGTGGAAGAATTACTTGCAAAGGCTCATGTCAGAGAGAGCATGAGTCCATGCGCTGTACCGGTACTTTTGGTACCCAAAAAGGATGGATCAATGCGAATGTGTGTGGATTGTCACGCCGTCAACAAAATCACTATAAAGTATAGACATCCAATCCCTAGACTTGATGATATACTTGATGAATTGCATGGTGCATGTATATTTTCGAAAATTGATCTTAAAAGTGGTTATCATCAAATAAGAATGAGAATAGGAGATGAATGGAAAACAACTTTTAAGACTCGATATGGTTTGTATGAATGGTTAGTCATGCCTTTTGGACTAAGCAATGCACATAGTACTTTCATGAGATTAATGAATCATGTCTTGTGTGCTTTTCTTGGAAAGTTTGTTGTTGTGTATTTTGATGATATTTTAGTGTATAGTCAAAGTTTAAATGATCATTTAATGCATTTAAGATGTGTGCTTGAAGTTCTTAGGAAAGAGAAATTGTATGCAAATTTAAAGAAATGTACATTATGCATGAAAAAAGTCATTTTCTTAGGATTTGTAGTGAGTGGGAAAGGAATTGAGGTTGATGAGGATAAGGTAAAAGCCACCAAAGAATGGCCTACACCAAAATCTGTGACTGATGTTAGGAGTTTTCATGGTCTTGCTAGTTTTCATAGGAGGTTTGTTAGAGATTTTAGCACAATTGCAGCCCCATTGAATGAAATAGTGAAGAAAAATGTAGGGTTCAGATGGAATGAGGAACAGGAGCATGCATTTAGATTACTGAAAGAAAAATTAAGTTCTGCACCATTACTTGCATTACCTGATTTTTCTAAGACTTTTGAAATTGAATGTGATGCTTCCGGAGTGGGTATAGGTGCTGTTTTGATGCAGAAAAGAAGACCAATTGCATACTTTAGTGAGAAGCTAAGTGGAGCTCCTTTGAATTACTCTACTTATGACAAGGAGATGTATGCATTAGTTAGGGCGTTGGAGACGTGGCAGCATTATCTTTGGCCAAAGGAGTTTGTTATTCATAGTGATCATGAATCACTAAAATACTTGAAAGGACAAAGCAAGCTGAACAAATGCCATGCCAAATGGAGTGAATTTATTGAAGCGTTTCCATATGTGATTCAATATAAGCAAGGAAAAGAAAATATTGTTGCTGATGCCTTATCTAGGAGGTATGCCCTAATCTCTATGCTTGATGCTAGACTTCTAGGATTTGAGCATATGAAAGAATTGTATAAGCATGACTCTGAATTTGCACAAATATATGCCTCTTGTGAAAATGCTGCCTTTGAAAAATTTTATAGGCATGATGGTTTCTTATTTAGAGAGAAACGACTTTGTGTTCCAAATAGCTCTATAGGAGGATTGCTTGTAAGAGAGTCACATGGGGGAGGTTTAATGGGACATTTTGGGGTGGCTAAAACATTAGAAATTCTGAATGAACATTTTTATTGGCCACATATGAGGAAAGATGTAGAGAAATTTTGTGCTAAATGCGTGACATGTATGAAAGCAAAGTCCAAAGTAAGACCACATGGTTTGTATATGACTTTAAGTGTACCTAGTGAACCTTGGGTAGACTTATCTATGGACTTTATTTTGGGGCTACCTAGGACAGAAAAGGGTCATGAT
The DNA here is from genome assembly GCA_947685225.1 of Garcia nutans. Lineage (NCBI taxonomy): Eukaryota > Viridiplantae > Streptophyta > Magnoliopsida > Malpighiales > Euphorbiaceae > Garcia > Garcia nutans. The sequence continues at coordinate 41,016,524 of CANTUV010000024.1, forward strand.
AGTTTATTTGTTGTGGTTGATAGATTTTCTAAAATGGCACATTTCGTTCCATGTCATAAAACTAATGATGCATGCCATATATCTGATTTGTTCTTTAGAGAAGTAGTGAGATTTCATGGTATTCCTAGGACCATAGTAAGTGATCGAGATGTAAAATTTTTGAGTCATTTTTGGAAAGTCCTATGGGGAAAGTTAGGTACAAAGCTTTGTTTCTCTACTACATGCCATCCGCAAACAGATGGGCAGACGGAAGTTGTTAATAGGACTGTGGGCACTCTTCTTCGTACCATGATTAAAAAAAATTTGAAGACATGGGAGGAATGCATACCATTTATTGAATTTGCATATAATAGATCAATGCATTCATCCACTGGATTTTCACCCTTTGAGCTTGTCTATGGTTTTAATCCACTTACTCCATTAGATTTGTTGCCTCTTTCTACTAATGAGCTTACTAGTTTTGATGGTAAAAAGAAAGCTGAATTGGTGAAGCAAATGCATCAAAGGGCCAAGCAACAAATGGAGAAGATTAATGAGAATAGAGCAACCAAAGTACACAAAGGAAGGAAAAAGATGGTGTTCCAGCCTGGTGATCTGGTATGGGTTCATTTGCGAAAAGAAAGGTTTCCTACACAAAGGAAATCAAAATTGCAGCCGAGAAGTGATGGACCATTTGAAGTACTCGAAAGGATTAATGATAATGCCTACAAGATTAATCTACCAGGTGAGTATGGTGTAAGTGCAACTTTTAATGTTTCTGATCTTACTCCTTACTATGCAGATGATGAAGATTCGAGGACGAATTCTTTTGAAGAGGGAGAGGATGATGAGGATCTGATTGCTAGCATACAACACCAAGGACCTGTTACTCGATCAATGGCTAGAAAACTTCAAGGATTAGTTTCCAAACATCTATATGTTCTTGACGCGGACCCTTAGCAACGATGGCAGCAAACCCAACGTATAACAATGGTAGAGAACTCCTTGAAAATTGATAATCACCTCCTAAGGAACCCAACGCCTATAAAGAGACGCGAACTCACTATGATTGAAGGATTTAGTTGGTAAGAAGAAGGAAAACGCCACAACTCTTGTTGATAAGTAAACCTAATTCTTGATGCAAAGAAAGAATTAAAGAATCCACTCTAATCTCTCTCACACGAAAATTCACAAGAAGAACTTGTAGAAGAATTCGAAAAATTTTTATTAATTGTTGTATGTCAAATTTGGCCTAATAGTGCCCTTAAATAAGGGTTACAAAATTCCTAATTGCATATGGAAAATTAAGACTAAAACATTCCTAATTGCATAAGGAAAACATTCCTAATTGCATAAGGAAAAACATTCCTAATTGCATAAGGAAAACATTCCTAATTGCATAAGGAAAACATTCCTAATTGCATAAGGAAAAACATTCCTAATTGCATAAGGAAAACATAAAGTAATCCTAATCCAATAAGGAAAATATAAATTAATCCTAATCCAATAAGGAAAATATAAAGTAATCCTAATCCACTAAGGAAAATATAAAGTATGGAAACAACCAAACTAATCCCTTCAATATAAGAAACGCCCCACACTATTTGGGCTGTCCATGGTCCTTAAATTACTTCCCAAGGCTTTATATGAACCCCCATGGACCTTTCTTTAGCTAGCCTTTAGCTTCCACACTAAGCATCATAATCAGCTTTGGTGTGCCTTCTTTAAGCTCTATCTCCATCTTCTTAAATGATAATTCTTGAAGCTCTTTGGAAATCTCTTCTTGAATATGCAAAGCCATACTAGCTTGATATCTCTTTGCCTTGCTCCTAGTGATTGGTCCACTTGCTAGCTTCAAGGGATCCTTTCTTGCATCATTCTCCCCCTCTTCAAAAAGATTTGTCCTCAAATCTGCATCATCAAAAGGAGAAAGATCACTTACATTGAAAGTAGCACTAACATTATACGTACCTGGTAAGTCGATCTTGTAGGCATTGTCATTAATCTTCTCCAGCACTTGGAATGGGCCATCTCCCCTTGCTTGCAACTTGTTCTTCCTTTGGTTAGGAAACCTCTCTTTTCGAAAATGTACCCAAACCCAATCTCCTACTTGAAACTTCATCTCACGTCTCCCTCTATTTATAGAATCAGCATATCTCTTGTTCCTTTTCTCAATATTTGCCCTTGCTTTCTCATGCATCTCTTTCACCAATTTAGCTTTCTTCTCACCATCTAAACTAACAAGCTCATGAGAAGGTAAAGAAACAAGATCCAAAACTGTTAGTGGGTTAAAACCATAAACAAGCTCAAAAGGTGAATATCTTGTAGAAGAATGAATAGCACGATTATAAGCAAACTCAATAAATGGCAAACAATCTTCCCAAGAACTCAAATTTTTACCCACTAAAGCTCTCAACATGGTACCTAAAGTTCTGTTTACTACTTCTGTTTGTCCATCCATTTGAGGATGACAAGTGGTGGAAAATAACAACTTGGTACCTAACTTTCCCCAAAGCACACGCCAAAAGTGAGATAAAAACTTGGTGTCTCTATCAGAAACTATGGATTTTGGTATCCCATGAATTCGAACCACCTCCCTAAAGAAGAGTTCGGCCACTAAACTAGCATCATCACTCTTATGACATGGGATAAAGTGTGCCATCTTACTAAACCTATCAACAACCACAAATATGCTATCTCTCCACCTCTTAGTCCTTGGTAATCCTAAAACAAAGTCCATACTAATGTCCATCCAAGGAGAACTAGGAACGGGTAATGGCATATACAAACTATGAGGCATAGACTTAGACTTAGCCTGCTTACAAGCCAAACAAGCCTTACTGACGCGGACCCTTAGCAACGATGGCAGCAAACCCAACGTATAACAATGTTAGAGAACTCCTTGAAACTTGATAATCACCTCCTAAGGAACCCAACGCCTATAAAGAGACGCAAACTCACTATGATTGAAGGATTTAGTTGGTAAGAAGAAGGAAAATGCCACAACTCTTGTTGATAAGTAAACCTAATTCTTGATGCAAAGAAAGAATTAAAGAATCCACTCTAATCTCTCTCACACGAAAATTCACAAGAAGAACTTGTAGAAGAATTCAAAAATTTTTATTGATTGTTGTATCCTGAAATTCAGCCTAATAGTGCCCTTAAATAAGGGTTACAAAATTCCTAATTGCATATGGAAAACTAAAACATTCCTAATTTCATAAGAAAAACATTCCTAATTGCATAAGGAAAACATTCCTAACTGCATAAGGAAAACTAAAATATTCCTAATTACATAAGGAAAAACATAAAGTAATCCTAATCCACTAAGGAAAATATAAAGTATGGAAACAAAATCCTAAAACACTAAGGAAAATATAAAGTATGGAAACAAAATCCTATTTTTAAGCCTTCCATAATGATATAAAACGTGGCCCATTAAACAGAATTAATAATCTTTAAGCAGTGGGTCCATCCAACTATTCTCACAGGGCTTCAGAAATCTCACAGGTATGTGTGAAACTGGCTGCACTCCAAGCTTTTCTTCCAATCACTTCCATCATCTTAATAAGGCCTTAAATTACTTCCCAAGGCTTTATATGAATCCCCATGGACCTTTCTTGCACGTTGGACCTCTTTAGCTAGCCTTTAGCTTCCATATTCACACTAAGCATCATAATCAGCTTTGGTGTGCCTTCTTCAAGCTCTATCTCCATCTTCTTGAATGATAATTCTTGAAGCTCTTTGGAAATCTCTTCTTGCATATGCAAAGCCATACTAGCTTGATATCTCTTTGCCTTGCTCCTAGTGATTGGTCCACTTGCTAGCTTCAAGGGATCCTTTCTTGCATCATTCTCCCCCTCTTCAAAAAGATTTGTCCTCAAATCTGCATCATCAAAAGGAGAAAGATCACTTACATTGAAAGTAGCACTAATATTATACGTACCTGGTAAGTCGATCTTGTAGGCATTATCATTAATCTTCTCCAGCACTTGGAATGGGCCATCTCCCCTTGCTTGCAACTTGTTCTTCCTTTGGTTAGGAAACCTCTCTTTTCGAAAATGCACCCAAACCCAATCTCCTACTTGAAACTTCATCTCACGTCTCCCTCTATTTGCAGAATCAGCATATCTCTTATTCCTTTTCTCAATATTCGCCCTAGCCTTGTCATGCATCTCTTTCACCAATTTAGCTTTCTTCTCACCATCTAAACTAACAAGCTTATGAGAAGGTAAAGAAACAAGATCCAAAACTGTTAGTGGGTTAAAATCATAAACAAGCTCAAAAGGTGAATATCATGTAGAAGAATGAATAGCACGATTATAAGCAAACTCAATAAATGACAAACAATCTTCCCAAGAACTCAAATTTTTACCCACTAAAGCTCTCAACATGGTACCTAAAGTTCTGTTTACTACTTCTGTTTGTCCATCCGTTTGAGGATGACAAGTGGTGGAAAATAACAACTTGGTACCTAACTTTCCCCAAAGCACACGCCAAAAGTGAGACAAAAACTTGGTGTCTCTATCAGAAATTATGGATTTTAGTATCCCATGAATTCGAACCACCTCCCTAAAGAAGAGTTCGGCCACTAAACTAGCATCATCACTCTTATGACATGGGATAAAGTGTGCCATCTTACTAAACCTATCAACAACCATAAATATGCTTTCTCTCCCCCTCTTAGTCCTTGGTAATCCTAAAACAAAGTCCATACTAATGTCCATCCAAGGAGAACTAGGAACGGGTAATGGCATATACAAACCATGAGGCATAGACTTAGACTTAGCTTGCCTACAAGTCAAACAAGCCTTACAAATCCGAATTACATCCCTTTTCATATTCGGCCAATAAAAGTGTTCATTTAGCATGTCTAAAGTCTTATCAACTCCAAAATGCCCCATCAAACCCCCACAATGTGATTCTAATACTAGCAAATCTCTCATAGAACATCTAGGCATGCATAATTTTGAACCCTTAAAAAACCCATCATGTCTATAGAAAGAATTAAAAGCACCATGCTCACAAGCATCATAAACATTGCCAAAATCAGAATCACCAACATATAAGTCCTTTATACATTCAAATCCAAGCAATTTAGTACTCAAAACATTAAGTAAAGTGTACCTCCTTGAAAGTGCATCTGCCACTACATTGTCTTTACCTTGCTTGTATTTGATCACATAAGGAAACTTCTCAATCTTCACAACCCATTTTGCATGTCTTTTATTCAACTTGCCTTGCCCTCTCAAATGCTTCAATGATTCATGGTCTGAATGGATCACGAATTCCTTGGGCAGCAAATAATGCTCCCATACTTCCAATGCTCTCACCAAAGCATATAGCTCCTTGTCATAAGTTGAATAATTCAGCTTTGCTCCATTAAGCTTTTCACTAAAGTATGCAATGGGCTTCTTCTCTTGCATCAAAACAGCTCTAATACCTACACCAGAAGCATCACATTCAATTTTAAAAGTAGAATCAAAGTTAGGTAAAGCTAAAACGGGTGTAGTAGAAAGCTTCTCTTTCAAAGCATCAAATGCTTCTTGTTGCTTCTTGCCCCAAACGAACCCCACTTCTTTCTTGAAGAGAAATTAGGGGGCTGCCAATGTAGAGAAATTAGGGACAAATCTCCTATAGAAGCTTGCCAATCCGTGAAAACTCCTCACTTCTGTCAAACTTGAAGGATTTGGCCACTCTTGGATAGCTTTCACCTTCTCTTGATCAACTTCAATTCCCTGCATACTTACAACAAAACCAAGAAAAACAACCCTATCTAGACAAAAAGAACACTTCTTAAGTTTAGCATAAAGGTTTTGCTCCCTAAGGATTTCAAGCACTTTCCTAACATGTTCAACATGTTCTTCCTCATTTTTGCTATAAATCAGAATATCATCAAAGTAAACTACCACAAACTTACCTAAATAAGCTCTCAAAACATGGTTCATTAATCTCATGAAAGTACTAGGTGCATTAGATAAACCAAAAGGCATAACTAACCATTCATACAAATCATATTTCATTTTGAAGGCAGTCTTCCATTCATCTCCAGGCTTTATGCGAATTTGATGATAACCACTCATAAGATCAATCTTTGTGAAATATTTCGCCCCATGCAATTCGTCCAACATGTCATCAAGTCTAGGAATGGGATGTCTATACTTCACAGTAATCTTCTTCACAGTCCTACAATCAACACACATCCTCCAAGAACCATCTTTCTTGGGTACTAATAAGACTGGAACTGCACAAGGACTAAGGCTCTCGCGAACCAAGCCTTTCTCCAAAAGCTCTTCAACTTGTCTTTGCATCTCTTTTGTCTCCATAGGATTGCTCCTATATGCTGGCCAGTTTGGAATTGTAGAACCGGGTATGAAGTCAATTTGATGTTCAATCCCTCTTAATGGCGGCAAACCACTAGGAAGGTCTTCAGGAAACACATCCTTAAAATCCTGCAACAAAGACACAAAACTAGAAGGTAAAGAATCAAGAGATTCTTCATTGTCAGCAAGTAACAATTCTTTATATATAATAATGAGTACAGGCTGCCCTACATCTATCTCTCTTGCTCTTGCATAAAAAGTATGTTTTGCTTTTTCTCCTTGCTTATTTTCTCTTACCAATGGGCCATTCATTTGTTTTGCTTACTTTCTTTTGACTCTCGGCCTCTTTTCCCTTTCTACACTCACTCACTTTATTATTTTCTCTCTCCCTACCCTTAGAATTACCCTTGGGTGTTGAAGAAACATCATTGACCGAATTTGAACCCCCTTGGTTCATGTTGGCTGAAACTTCTTTCTCCCTCTCTAGCATCCTCTTCTGATCTTCATACACCTCTTGAGGTGATAATGGTGCTAGAACAACCTTCTTTCCCTCATAAGTAAAGGTATACTTATTAGAAAAGCCATCATGTTATGCCCTTCTATCATGCTGCCATGGTCTTCCTAATAGCAAATGTCCAGCTTGCATTGGCACTACATCACATAAAACCTCATCTTTATACCACCCAATGGAGAATGGTACCTTGACTTGCTTCAACACTTTTACTTCCCCAGCGTCATTGAACCATTGCAACTTGTAAGGATTGGGATGTTTAAAACAAGTTAACCCCAATTTATCCACCATTGTAGTACTAGCAGCATTGGTACAACTTCCACCATCAATAATAAGTGTACAAACCTTACCATTCACCAAACACCTAGAGTGGAAAAGATTCTCCCTTTGATCCAAGCCTTCTTCCTTGACTTGAATATTCAAGGCTCTTCTAGTAACAAGCATCTCTCCATGTTCAGCATTCAAGACTTGATTCTCCCAAGCCTCGTCATCATATTTTGCCCTATCACCACGTTCGGCCTCCTCTTCTTCTTCATGTTCAGATTCTAATTCAATTTCCCTTTCATGGGTTGCAATCATCACCCTCTTATTCGGACATTGAGAAGCAATGTGTCCACTTCCCAAACACTTGTAGCATTTAATTTCCCTACTTGGAGTAGGTCTAGAAGGTGTTTCCTTGGCTGTTTTTGCATCCCCATCATTCGGCTGCTTGAAATTAGGATTGTAGGAAGAATTCTTTTGGAAAGAACCCTTGTAAACCCCTTTGTAGGAACCTCCACTCGAACTTGAACCCTTGAAGTTTGAAAAATTTCCACTAGCTTTAGAGTAGCCAGTTTTTGAAATAGCTTTATTCTTCAATCTTCTCTCTATCTTCATGGCCTTTTGAACTAACTCTTCCATTGTGTTGAATTCATACATCTCCAATTCATTGGCTATGTTCAAATTCAATCCCCAAAGAAATCGTGACATCTTCTTGTCTTCATCTTCATCAATATTTGCTCCAGCCATGATCATCTCCATCTCTTTGTTGTACTCTTCCACACTTCTTCCACCTTGAACTAGTCTTGCTAGTCGATTGTACAAATCCCGAATGTAGTGAGATGGTACAAATGGGCTTCTCATTAGTTCTTTCAAGGTTGACCATTCAGGAATAGGCCTCATACCTTTCCCTCTTCTATTAGCTTTCAATTGATCCCACCAAAAGGTAGCATACCCTTTGAACTCTACGGCAGCCAAAACTGATTTCTTCTCTTCGGTGTAGTTATGGCATTCAAAAATATGCTCAACTTTCCTCTCCCACTCTATGAACTCTTCTGCATTGTTCTTCCCTTCAAAGGAAGGAATCTTCATCTTGATGGAAGTAAGGTCACCATCAGTGGTATGTTGATTTCCACCTTCATCTTCATCTTCTACCCTTTCGGCTGCTTCTAGGGCTTCAAGATTTCCTTGCCCTTCTCTCCTAAGCACTCTTCTAGCTCGCATTATGGGATTTGGATGTGCGGCTTGCTGCCCTTGTTGCACTTGCTGAATTTGTTGTGCTTGTCGTGCTGCATTCTCTTGCAATCTAGTATCCATCATCTCCATTCGACCAAGCATTGCTGCCAAAGTCTCATTAAGCCTAGCCAAGCTTTCGGCCATAGCTCCTTCTTTGCTAGTCTCTTCTCCTTTTCCAGCCATGTTAACAAACAAACAAACTCAAAGAAACAAGATTAGTAATAATTGAAATTCACTCAAGTGTTTAGAATTACCTCACTTTTCTCGTCTTCCTTGATTGCACTTCAGAACCAAGCTCACCAACCAACAATTGTCAAGTCGGTCAAGAAACTCGAACCTAAATCCTAGAACTAGATAGAAAACAAGACAAGTATCCGGAGGCAATGCAAGGTAATTTGCACTACACGATATAAAACCAAGTATCGACACAAGCAAATGATACTTAGCAATGTAATGGAATTAAAAGCTAGATAAAGAAATCAGAAACAATGAAGACAATAAACAAGACAAATTTGGATATAATGAATCAAAAACAACCCACACTTGGCAAGTTGCTTTATGGACCTAATCAATTCTACCCAAAACGCTAGCTTCTAGACTCTAATTCCCACCTATAACACTCAAATAACATGAATATTAAGGTCTGATTTTCGAATTCCAAAACCCAAATAGCAAGAATATCAAACAATTTTTGTTGAGGTGATTTTGTACTCTTTTTTTTTCTTTTCTTTTTTTTTACTCTCACTATCCCCTTGATTGGGGACTTAATTTACTTCCAAGAGCTTTTCGAAATATGGACTTAATTCGCAACCCCAGATTCACTCAAAATCAAATTGAAATCAAACTTGAACAAAAACTCTAGCTTTTTCTTTCTTTCAAGAACCCTAATCTTTTCAGATGCAAGGCCTAGGTTTTGAAATTCAATCAGACTCCTTTTCGAATTACTCTTTGAACAATCTTTAGACTTTTTGAATTTTTTTTGAATTTTGATATATGACTCTCTTTTTTTTTCAAAAATTAAAGACTAGACTCTCTAAGATCCCTAAAATGCAGAAACTTAAAAGACCTAAATTAACAAACCCAAGAAAGACAAAGTAGATAAAAATTACCTTGTAGCAAGGCTCTGATACCAAATGACGCGGACCCTTAGCAACGATGGCAGTAAACCCAACGTATAACAATGGTATAGAACTCCTTGAAACTTGATAATCACCTCCTAAGGAACCCAACGCCTTTAAAGAGTCGCGAACTCACTATGATTGAAGGATTTAGTTGGTAAGAAGAAGGAAAACGCCACAACTCTTGTTGATAAGTAAACCTAATTCTTGATGCAAAGAAAGAATTAAAGAATCCACTCTAATCTCTCTCACACGAAAATTCACAAGAAGAACTTGTAGAAGAATTCAAAAATTTTTATTGATTGTTGTATCCTGAAATTCAGCCTAATAGTGCCCTTAAATAAGGGTTACAAAATTCCTAATTGCATACAGAAAACTAAAACATTCCTAATTTCATAAGAAAAACATTCCTAATTGCATAAGGAAAACATTCCTAACTGTATAAGGAAAACTAAAATATTCCTAATTACATAAGGAAAAACATAAAGTAATCCTAATCCACTAAGGAAAATATAAAGTATGGAAACAAAATCCTATTTTTAAGCCTTCCATAATGATATAAAACGTGGCCCATTAAACAGAATTAATAATCTTTAAGCAGTGGGTCCATCCAGCTATTCTCACAGGGCTTCAGAAATCTCACAGGTATGTGTGAAACTGGCTGCACTCCAAGCTTTTCTTCCAATCACTTCCATCATCTTAATAAGGCCTTAAATTACTTCCCAAGGCTTTATATGAATCCCCATGGACCTTTCTTGCACATTGGACCTCTTTAGCTAGCCTTTAGCTTCCATATTCACACTAAGCATCATAATCAGCTTTGGTGTGCCTTCTTCAAGCTCTATCTCCATCTTCTTGAATGATAATTCTTGAAGCTCTTTGGAAATCTCTTCTTGAATATGCAAAGCCATACTAGCTTGATATCTCTTTGCCTTGCTCCTAGTGATTGGTCCACTTGCTAGCTTCAAGGGATCCTTTCTTGCATCACTTACAAATCCGAATTACATCCCTTTTCATATTCGGCCAATAAAAGTGTTCATTTATCATGTCTAAAGTCTTATCAACTCCAAAATGCCCCATCAAACCCCCACAATGTGATTCTAATACTAGCAAATATCTCATAGAACATCTAGGCATGCATAATTTCGAACCTTTAAACAAAAATCCATCATGTCTATAGAAAGAATTAAAAGCACCATGCTCACAAGCATCATAAACATTGCCAAAATCAGAATCACCAACATATAAGTCCTTTATACATTCAAATCCAAGCAATTTAGTAATCAAAACATTAAGTAAAGCGTACCTCCTTGAAAGTGCATCTGCCACTACATTGTCTTTACCTTGCTTGTATTTGATCACATAAGGAAACTTCTCAATCTTCATAACCCATTTTGCATGTCTTTTATTCAACTTGCCTTGCCCTATCAAATGCTTCAATGATTCATGGTCTGAATGGATCACGAATTCCTTGGGCAGCAAATAATGCTCCCATACTTCCAATGCTCTCACCAAAGCATATAGCTCCTTGTCATAAGTTGAATAATTCAGCTTTGCTCCATTAAGCTTTTCACTAAAGTATGCAATGGGCTTCTTCTCTTGCATCAAAACAGCTCCAATACCTACACCAGAAGCATCACATTCAATTTCAAAAGTAGAATCAAAGTTAGGTAAAGCTAAAACGGGTGTAGTAGAAAGCTTCTCTTTTAAAGCATCAAATGCTTCTTGTTGCTCCTTGCCCCAAACGAATCCCACTTCTTTCTTGATTATGCTAGTCAAGGGGGCAGCCAATGTAGAGAAATTAGGGACAAATCTCCTATAGAAGCTTGCCAATCCGTGAAAACTCCTCACTTCTGTCACACTTGAAGGATTCGGCCACTCTTGGATAGCTTTCACCTTCTCTTGATCAACTTCAATTCCCTGCATACTTACAACAAAACCAAGAAAAACAACCCTATCTAGACAAAAAGAACACTTCTTATGCTTAGCATAAAGGTTTTGCTCCCTAAGGATTTCAAGCATTTTCCTAACATGTTCAACATGTTCTTCCTCAGTTTTGATATAAATCAGAATATCATCAAAGTAAACTACCACAAACTTACCTAAATAAGCTCTCAAAACATTGTTCATTAATCTCATGAAAGTACTAGGTGCATTAGATAAACCAAAAGGCATAACTAACCATTCATACAAACCATATTTCGTTTTGAAGGCAGTCTTCCATTCATCTCCAGGCTTCATACGAATTTGATGATAACCACTCATAAGATCAATCTTTGTGAAATATTTTGCCCCATGCAATTCGTCCAACATGTCATCAAGTCTAGGAATGGGATGTCTATACTTCACAGTAATCTTGTTCACAGCCCTACAATCAACACACATCCTCCAAGAACCATCTTTCTTGTGTACTAATAAGACTGGAACGGCACAAGGACTAAGGCTTTCGCGAACCAAGCCTTTCTCCAAAAGCTCTTCAACTTGTCTTTGTATCTCTTTTGTCTCCATAGGATTGCTCCCATATGCTGGCCGGTTTGGAATTGTAGAATCGGGTATGAAGTCAATTTGATGTTCAATCCCTCTTAATGGCGGCAAACCACTAGGAAGGTCTTCAGGAAACACATCCTCAAAATCCTGCAACAAAGACACAAAACTAGAAGGTAAAGAATCAAGAGATTCTTTACTGTCAGCAAGTAACGATTCTTTATACATAATAATGAGTACAGGCTGCCCTATATCTATCTCTCTTGCTCTTGCATAAAAAGTATGTTTTGCTTTTTCTCCTTGCTTATTTTCTCTCACCAATGGGCCATTTATTTGTTTGCTTACTTTCTTTTGACTCTCGGCCTCTTTTCCCTTTCTGCACTCATTCACTTTATTATTTTCTCTTTCCCTACCCTTAGAATTACCCTTGGGTGTTGAAGAAACATCATTGGCCGAATTTGAACCCCCTTGGTTCTTGCTGGCTGAAACTTCTTTCTCCCTCTCTAGCATCCTCTTTTGATCTTCATACACCTCTTGAGGTGATAATGGTGCTAGAACAACCTTCTTTCCTTCATAAGTAAAGGTATACTTATTAGAAAAGCCATCATGTTGTGCCCTTCTATCATGCTGCCATGGTCTTCCTAATAGCAAATGTCCAGCTTGCATTGGCACTACATCACACAAAATCTCATCTTTATACCACCCAATGGAGAATGGTACCTTGACTTGCTTCAACACTTTTACTTCCCCAGCGTCATTGAACCATTGCAACTTGTAAGGATTGGGATGTTTAAAACAAGTTAACCCCAAAATATCCACTATTGTAGTATTAGCAGCATTGGTACAACTTCCACCATCAATGATAAGTGTACAAACCTTACCATTCACCAAACACCTAGAGTGGAAAAGATTCTCCCTTTGATCCAAGCCTTCTTCCTTGACTTGAATATTCAATTCTAGTAACAAGCATCTCTCCATGTTCAGCATTCAAGACTTGATTCTCCCAAGCCTCTTCATCATATTCGGCCCTATCACCACATTCGGCCTCCTCTTCTTCTTCATGTTCAGATTCTGATTCAATTTCCCCTTCATGTGTTGCAATCATCACCCTCTTATTCGGACATTGAGAGGCAATGTGTCCACTTCCCAAACACTTGTAGCATTTAATTTCCCTACTTGGAGTAGGTCTAGAAGGTGTTTCCTTGGCTGTTTTTGCATCCCCATCATTCGGCTTCTTGAAATTAGGTTTGTAGGAAGAATTCTTTTGGAAAGAACCCTTGTAATCCCCTTTATAGGAACCTCCACTCGAACTTGAACCCTTGAAGTTTGAAAAATTTCCACTAGCTTTAGAGTAGCCAGTTTTCGAAATAGCTTTATTCTTCAATCTTCTCTCTATCTTCATGGCCTTTTGAACTAACTCTTCCATTGTGTTGAATTCATACATCTCCAATTCATTGGCTATGTTCAAATTCAATCCCCCAAGAAATCGTGACATCTTCTTGTCTTCATCTTCATCAATATTTGCCCTAGCCATGATCATCTCCATCTCTTTGTGGTACTCTTCCACACTTCTTCCACCTTGAACTAGTCTTGCTAGTCGATTGTACAAATCCCGAATGTAGTGAGATGGTACAAATCGGCTTCTCATTAGTTCTTTCAAGGTTGACCATTCAGGAATAGGCCTCATACCTTTTCCTCTTCTATTAGCTTTCAATTGATCCCACCAAAAGGTAGCATACCCTTTGAACTCTACGGCTGCCAAAACTGATTTCTTCTCTTCAGTGTAGTTATGGCATTCGAAAATCTGCTCAACTTTTCTCTCCCATTCTATGAACTCTTCTGCATTGTTCTTCCCTTCAAAGGAAGGAATCTTCATCTTGATGGAAGTAAGGTCACCATCAGTGGTAGGTTGATTTCCACCTTCATCTTCATCTTCTACCCTTTCGGCTGCTTCTAGGGCTTCAAGATTTCCTTGCCCTTCTCTCCTAAGCACTCTTCTAGCTCGCATTATGGGATTTGGATGTGCGGCTGGCTGCCCATGTTGCATTTGTTGTACTTGCCGTGCTGCATTCTCTTGCAATCTAGTATCCATCATCTCCATTCGACCAAGCATTGCTGCCAAAGTCTCATTAAGCCTAGCCAAGCTTTCGGCCATAGCTCCTTCTTTGCTAATCTCTTCTCCTTTTCCAGCCATGTTAACAAACAAACAAACTCAAAGAAACAAGATTAGTAATTATCGAAATTCACTCAAGTGTTTAGAATTACTTCACTTTTCTTGTCTTCCTTGATTGCACTTCAGAACCAAGCTCACCAACCAACAATTGTCAAGTCGTTCAAGAAACTAGAACCTAAATCCTAGAACTAGATAGAAAACAAGACAAGTATCCGGAGGCAATGCAAGGTAATTTGCACTACACGATATAAAACCAAGTATCGACATAAGCAAATGATACTTAGCAATGTAATGGAATTAAAAGCTAGATAAAGAAATCAGAAACAATGAAGCCAATAAACAAGACAAATTTGGATATAATGAATCAAAAACAACCCACACTTGGCAAGCTGCTTTATGGACCTAATCAATTCTACCCAAAACTCTAGCTTCTAGACTCTAATTCCCACCTAAAACACTCAAATAATATGAATATTAAGGTCTGATTTTCGAATTCCAAAAGCCCCTCAAAAGGTGGAATTTTTCGCCCAAAAATTTTATTACTTCTCACCTATCTAGATCTGATCCTCAGCACCCAAATAGCAAGAATATCAAACAATTTTTGTTGAGGTGGTTTTGTACTTTTTTTTTTTGCTTCCTCACACTATCTCCTTGATTCGAGACTTAATTTACTCCCAAGAGCTTTTCGAAATCTGGACTTAATTCGGAACCCCAAATTTACTCAAAATCAAATCGAAATCAAACTTGAACAAAAAACTCTAGCTTTTGCTTTTTTTCAAGAACCTAATCTTGGTTTCGAATCCAATTCAGATGCAAGGCTTAGGTTTCAAAATTCAATCAGACTCCTTTTCCTAGGTTTCGAATTACTTTTTGAACAATCTTTAGACTTTTTGAATTTTGATATATGACTCTTTTTCGAAAATTAAAGACTAGACTCTCTAAGAACCCTAAATCGCAGAAATTTAAAAGACCTAAATTAACAAACCCAAGAAAGACAACGTAGATAAAAATTACCTTGTAGCAAGGCTCTGATACCAAATGACGCGGACCCTTAGCAACGATGGCAGCAAACCCAACGTATAACAATGGTAGAGAACTCCTTGAAACTTGATAATCACCTCCTAAGGAACCCAACGCCTATAAAGAGATGCGAACTCACTATGATTGAAGGATTTAGTTGGTAAGAAGAAGGAAAACGCCACAACTCTTGTTGATAAGTAAACCTAATTCTTGATGCAAAGAAAGAATTAAAGAATCCACTCTAATCTCTCTCACATGAAAATTCACAAGAAGAACTTGTAGAAGAATTCGAAAATTTTTTATTAATTGTTGTATGTCAAATTTGGCCTAATAGTGCCCTTAAATAAGGGTTACAAAATTCCTAATTGCATATGGAAAATTAAGACTAAAACATTCCTAATTGCATAAGGAAAACATTCCTAATTGCATAAGGAAAAACATTCCTAATTGCATAAGGAAAACATTCCTAATTGCATAAGGAAAAACATTCCTAATTGCATAAGGAAAACATAAAGTAATCCTAATCCAATAAGGAAAATATAAAGTAATCCTAATCCAATAAGGAAAATATAAAGTAATCCTAATCCACTAAGGAAAATATAAAGTAATCCTAATCCACTAAGGAAAATATAAAGTATGGAAACAACCAAACTAATCCCTTCAGTATAAGAAACGCCCCACACTATTTGGGCTGTCCATGGGCCTTAAATTACTTCCCAAGGCTTTATATGAACCCCCATGGACCTTTCTTTAGCTAGCCTTTAGCTTCCACACTAAGCATCATAATCAGCTTTGGTGTGCCTTCTTTAAGCTCTATCTCCATCTTCTTAAATGATAATTCTTGAAGCTCTTTGGAAATCTCTTCTTGAATATGCAAAGCCATACTAGCTTGTATCTCTTCTCCTTGCTCCTAGTGATTGGTCCACTTGCTAGCTTCAAGGGATCCTTTCTTGCATCAGTTCTTAATACAATTGGAACATTAAGACTTGAAGAAAATAAGAGCAAAGAAGCTATTTGGTTGCACGTGTCCAAATTGCAATCTACCCAAGAGGCCAATTGACCCAAAGGAGTTAGAATACATATTGGCATCCATCATTATACCTTTGGGAGCTAAATACATACCATTCACGTACCATTGGATGCCCATATATTAAGAGTGGCTGAAACTCACATTGGGAGTGAAAGATGCCTTTTAAAAGCTAGTGGGAGACAAGCTATATGGCTGCCCAATTTGTTTTATGTAACCACATCATTATATTTGTATTTTTCCATCATTTCACTTGTTTTATGCTTTCTTTAAGTCTTTAAAAACAGATGTAATGGCAGACTTTGAACTTAATGAATATTCTAAGTTTTCTCCCCATTTTTGAGAGCTTTGAGAGGTTTTTAGCCTTCTTTTGAGTTCTGGTTAGAACTTGCACGAATTCCTTGCAAAAATAACCAAGTTTGCTAGGTCTTAACTTATATTCAAGGTTTTTCCTTCACAAGTTGGGTTTGGGTCTTGAATCTTTGGTTTCCCGCCATATAGCTTCAGTTTTACATCACAAGTTGGTGTTGGGTTGAAGGTGCTGGTTGGTGTTTTATGTTTTGGAGACGATCCGTAGCTTGAGCTTCCTTAGGGATTAAATCCCAGCAAGGCAGGCTCACATCAGCTAGAGTTTGTGTTCAAGTTTAATTTCGATTTGGTCTTGAGTGAATCTGGGGTTGCGAATTAAGTCCAGATTTCGAAAAGTCCTTGGAAGTAAATTAAGTCCCGAATCAAGGGAATAGTGAGAGGAAGCAAAAAAAAAAAAAGAGTACAAAACCACCTCAACAAAAATTGTTTGATATTCTTGCTATTTGGGTGCTAAGGATCAGATCTAGGTGGGTGAGAAGTAATAAAATTTTTGGGCGAAAAATTTCACCTTTTGAGGGGCTTTTGGAATTCAAAAATCAGACCTCAATATTCATATTATTTGAGTGTTTTAGGTGGGAATTAGAGTCTAGAGGCTAGCATTTTGGGTAGAATTGATTAGGTCCATAAAGCAGCTTGCCAAGTGTGGGTTGTTTTTGATTCATTATATCCAAATTTGTCTTGTTTATTGGCTTCATTGTTTCTGATTTCTTTATCTAGCATTTAATTCCATTACATTGATAAGTATCATTTGCTTGTGTCGATACTTGGTTCTATATCGTGTAGTGCAAATTACCTTGCATTGCCTCCGGATACTTGTCTTGTTTTCTATCTAGTTCTAGGATTTAGGTTCTAGTTTCTTGAACGACTTGACAATTGTTGGTTGGTGAGCTTAGTTCTGAAGTGCAATCAAGGAAGACAAGAAAAGTGAGGTAATTCTAAACACTTGAGTGAATTTTGATTATTACTAATCTTGTTTCTTTGAGTTTGTTTGTTTGTTAACATGGCTGGAAAAGGAGAAGAGACTAGTAAAGAAGGAGCTATGGCCGAAAGCTTGGCTAGGCTTAATGAGACTTTGGCAGCAATGCTTGGTCCAATGGAGATGATGGATACTAGATTACAAGAGAATGCAGCACGACAAGCACAACAAATTCAACAAGTGCAACAAGGGCAGTCAGCCGCGCATCCAAATCCCATAATGCGAGCTAGAAGAGTGCTTAGGAGAGAAGGGCAAGGAAATCTTGAAGCCCTAGAAGCAGCCGAAGGGGTAGAAGATGAAGATGAAGGTGGAAATCAACCTACCACTGATGGTGACCTTACTTCCATCAGGATGAAGATTCCTTCCTTTGAAGGGAAGAACAATGCAGAAGAGTTCATAGAATGGGAGAGGAAAGTTGAGCAGATTTTCGAATGCCATAACTACATCGAAGAGAAGAAATCAGTTTTGGCAGCCGTAGAGTTCAAAGGGTATGCTACCTTTTGGTGGGATCAATTGAAAGCTAATAGAAGAGGGAAAGGTATGAGGCCTATTCCTGAATGGTCAACCTTGAAAGAACTAATGAGAAGCCGATTTGTACCATCTCACTACATTCAGGATTTGTACAATCGACTAGCAAGACTAGTTCAAGGTGGAAGAAGTGTGGAAGAGTACCACAAAGAGATGGAGATGATCATGGCTAGGGCAAATATTGATGAAGATGAAGACAAGAAGATGTCATAATTTCTTGGGGGATTGAATTTGAACATAGCCAATGAATTGGAGATGTATGAATTCAACACAATGGAAGAGTTAGTTCAAAAGGCCATGAAGATAGAGAGAAGATTGAAGAATAAAGCTATATCGAAAACTGGCTACTCTAAAGCTAGTGGAAAATTTTCAAACTTCAAGGGTTCAAGTTCGAGTGGAGGTTCCTACAAAGGGGATTACAAGGGTTCTTTCCAAAAGAATTCTTCCTACAATCCTAATTTGAAGAAGCCGAATGATGGGGATGCAAAAATAGCCAAGGAAACACATTCTAGACCTACTCCAAGTTGGGAAATTAAATGCTACAAGTGTTTGGGAAGTGGACACATTGCTTCTCAATGTCCGAATAAGAGGGTGATGATTGCTACCCATGAAGGGAAAATTGAATCAGAATCTGAACATGAAGAAGAAGAGGAGGCCGAATGTGGTGATAGGGCCGAATATGATGAAGAGGCTTGGGAGAATCAAGTCTTGAATGCTGAACATGGAGAGATGCTTGTTACTAGAAGAGCCTTGAATATTCAAGTCAAGGAAGAAGGCTTGGATCAAAGGGAGAATCTTTTCCACTCTAGGTGTTTGGTGAATGGTAAGGTTTGTACACTTATCATTGATGGTGGAAGTTGTACCAATGCTGCTAGTACTACAATGGTGGATAAATTGGGGTTAACTTGTTTTAAACATCCCAATCCTTAAAAGTTGCAATGGTTCAATGACGCTGGGGAAGTAAAAGTGTTGAAGCAAGTCAAGGTACCATTCTCCATTGGGTTGTATAAAGATGAGGTTTTGTGTGATGTAGTGCCAATGCAAGCTGGACATTTGCTATTAGGAAGACCATGGCAGCATGATAGAAGGGCACAACATGATGGCTTTTCTAATAAGTATACCTTTACTTATGAAGGAAAGAAGGTTGTTCTAGCACCATTATCATTTCAAGAGGTGTATGAAGATCAGAAGAGGATGCTAGAGAGGGAGAAAGAAGTTTCGGCCAACATGAACCAAGGGGGTTCAAATTCGGCCAATGATGTTTCTTCAACACCCAATAGTAATTCTAAGGGACCCGTAGCAACGATGGCGGCAAACCCAACGTATAACAATGGTAGAAAACTCCTTGAAACTTGATAATCACCTCCTAAGGAACCCAACGCCTATAAAGAGACGCGAACTCACTATGATTGAAGGATTTAGTTGGTAAGAAGAAGGAAAGCGCCACAACTCTTATTGATAAGTAAACCTAATTCTTGATGCAAAGAAAGAATTAAAGAATCCACTCTAATCTCTCTCACACGAAAATTCACATGAAGAACTTGTAGAAGGATTCGAAAATTTTTATTAATTGTTGTAGTCTGAAATTTGGCCTAATAGTGCCCTTAAATAAGGGTTACAAAATTCCTAATTGCATATGGAAAACTAAAACATTCCTAATTGTATAAGGAAAACATTCCTAATTGCATAAGGAAAACATAAATTATGGAAACAAAATCCTAATCCACTAAGGAAAATATAAAGTATGGAAACAAAATCCTAATCCACTAAGGAAAATATAAAGAATGGAAACAACCAAACTAATCCCTTCAACATAAGAAACGCCCCACACTATTTGGGTTGTCCATAGGCCTTAAATTTCTTCCCAAGGCTTTATATGAACCCCCATGGACCTTTCTTGCACGTTGGACCTTTCTTTAGCTAGCCTTAGCTTCCACACTAAGCATCATAATTAGCTTTGGTGTGCCTTCTTCAAGCTCTATCTCCATCTTCTTGAATGATAATTCTTGAAGCTCTTTGGAAATCTCTTCTTGAATATGCAAAGCCATACTAGCTTGATATCTCTTTGCCTTGCTCCTAGTGATTGGTCCACTTGCTAGCTTCAAGGGATCCTTTCTTGCATCATTCTCCCCCTCTTCAAAAAGATTTGTCTTCAAATCTGCACCATCAAAAGGAGAAAGATCACTTACATTGAAAGTAGCACTAACATTATGCGTACCTGGTAAGTCGATCTTGTAGGCATTGTCATTAATCTTCTCCAGCACTTGGAATGGGCCATCTCCCCTTGCTTGCAACTTGTTCTTCCTTTGGTTAAGAAACCTCTTTTTTCGAAAATGCACCCAAACCCAATCTCCTACTTGAAACTTAATCTCATGTCTCCCTCTATTTGCAGAATCAGCATATCTCTTGTTCCTTTTCTCAATATTCGCCCTTGCTTTCTCATGCATCTCTTTCACGAATTTAGCTTTCTTCTCACCATCTAAACTAACAAGCTCATGAGAAGGTAAAGAAACAATATCCAAAACTGTTAGTGGGTTAAAACCATAAACAAGCTCAAAAGGTGAATATCCTGTAGAAGAATGAATAGCACGATTATAAGCAAACTCAATAAATGGCAAACAATCTTCCCAAGAACTCAAATTCTTACCCACTAAAGCTCTCAACATGGTACCTAAAGTTCTGTTTACTATTTATGTTTGTCCATCCATTTGAGGATGACAAGTGGTGGAAAATAACAACTTGGTACCTAACTTTTCCCAAAGCACACGCCAAAAGTGAGACAAAAACTTGGTGTCTCTATCAGAAACTATGGATTTTAGTATCCCATGAATTCGAACCACCTCCCTAAAGAAGAGTTTGGCCACTAAACTAGCATCATCACTCTTATGACATGGGATAAAGTGTGCCATCTTACTAAACCTATCAACAACCACAAATATGCTATCTCTCCCCCTCTTAGTCCTTGGTAATCCTAAAACAAAGTCCATACTAATGTCCATCCAAGGAGAACTAGAAATGGGTAATGGCATATATAAACCATGAGGCATAGATTTAGACTTAGCTTGCCTACAAGCCAAACAAGCCTTACAAATCCGAATTACATCTTTTTTCATATTTGGCCAATAAAAGTGTTCATTCAGCATGTCTAAAGTCTTATCAACTCCAAAATGCCCCATCAAACCCCCACAATGTGATTCTAATACTAGCAAATCTCTCATAGAACATCGAGGCATGCATAATTTCGAACCCTTAAACAAAAACCCATCATGTCTATAGAAAGAATTAAAAGCACCATGCTCACAAGCATCATAAACATTGCCGAAATCAGAATCACCAACATATAAGTCCTTTATACATTCAAATCCAAGCAATTTAGTACTCAAAACATTAAGTAAAGCGTACCTCCTTTAAAGTGCATCTGCCACTATATTGTCTTTACCTTGCTTGTATTTGATCACATAAGGAAACTTCTCAATCTTTATAACCCATTTTGCATGTCTTTTATTCAACTTGCCTTGCCCTCTCAAATACTTCAATGATTCATGGTCTGAATGGATCACGAATTCCTTGGGCAGCAAATAATGCTCCCATACTTCCAATGCTCTCACCAAAGCATATAGCTCCTTGTCATAAGTTGAATAATTTAGATTTGCTCCATTAAGCTTTTCACTAAAGTATGCAATGGTCTTCTTCTCTTGCATCAAAACAGCTCCAATATATACACCAAAAGCATCACATTCAATTTCAAAAGTAGAATCAAAGTTAGGTAAAGCTAAAACGGGTGTAGTAGAAAGCTTCTCTTTCAAAGCATCAAATGCTTCTTGTTGCTCCTTGCCCCAAACGAATCCCACTTCTTTCTTGATTATGCTAGTCTAGGGGGCTGCCAATGTAGAGAAATTAGGGACAAATCTCCTATAGAAGCTTGCCAATCCGTGAAAACTCCTCACTTCTATCACACTTGAAGGATTCGGCCACTCTTGGATAGCTTTCACCTTCTCTTGATCAACTTCAATTCCCTGCATACTTACAACAAAACCAAGAAAAACAACCCTATCTAGACAAAAAGAACACTTCTTAAGCTTAGCATAAAGATTTTGCTCCCTAAGGATTTCAAGCACTTTCCTAACATGTTCAACATGTTCTTCCTTAGTTTTACTATAAATCAGAATATCATCAAAGTAAACTACCACAAACTTACCTAAATAAGCTCTCAAAACATGGTTCATTAATCTCATGAAAGTACTAGGTGCATTAGATAAACCAAAAGGCATAACTAACCATTCATACAAACCATATTTCATTTTGAAGGCAGTCTTCCATTCATCTCCAGGCTTCATGCGAATTTGATGATAACCACTCATAAGATCAATCTTTGTGAAATATTTCGCCCCATGCAATTCGTCCAACATGTCATCAAGTCTAGGAATGGGATGTCTATACTTCACAGTAATCTTGTTCACAGCCCTACAATCAACACACATCCTCCAAGAACCATCTTTCTTGGGTACTAATAAGACTGGAACGGCACAAGGACTAAGGCTCTCGCGAACCAAGCCTTTCTCCAAAAGCTCTTCAACTTGTCTTTGCATCTCTTTTGTCTCCATAGGATTGCTCCTATATGCTGGCCGGTTTGGAATTGTAGAACCGGGTATGAAATCAATTTGATCTTCAATCCCTCTTAATGGCAGCAAACCACTAGGAAGGTCTTCAGGAAACACATCCTTAAAATCCTGCAATAAAGACACAAAACTAGAAGGTAAAAAATCAAGAGATTCTTCACTGTCAGCAAGTAACAATTCTTTATATATAATAATGAGTACAGGCTGCCCTACATCTATCTCTCTTGCTCTTGCATAAAAAGTATGTTTTGCTTTTTCTCCTTGCTTATTTTCTCTCACCAATGGGCCATTTATTTGTTTGCTTACTTTCTTTTGACTCTCAGCCTCTTTTCCCTTTCTGCACTCACTCACTTTATTATTTTATCTCTCCCTGCCCTTAGAATTACCCTTGGGTGTTGAAGAAACATCATTGGCTGAATTTGAACCCCCTTGGTTCATGTTGGCCGAAACTTCTTTCTCCCTCTCTAGCATCCTCTTCTGATCTTCATTCACCTCTTGAGGTGATAATGGTACTAGAACAACCTTCTTTCCTTCATAAGTAAAGGTATACTTATTAGAAAAACCATCATGTTGTGCCCTTCTATCATGCTGCCATGGTCTTCCTAATAGCAAATGTCCAGCTTGCATTGGCACTACATCACAATAAACCTCATCTTTATACCACCCAATGGAGAATGGTACCTTGACTTGCTTCAACACTTTTACTTCCCCAGCGTCATTGAACCATTGCAACTTGTAAGGATTGGGATGTTTAAAACAAGTTAACCCCAATTTATCCACCATTGTAGTACTAGCAGCATTGGTACAACTTCCACCATCAATGATAAGTGTACAAACCTTACCATTCACCAAACACCTAGAGTGGAAAAGATTCTCCCTTTAATCCAAGCCTTCTTCCTTGACTTGAATATTCAAGGCTCTTCTAGTAACAAGCATCTCTCCATGTTCAGCATTCAAGACTTGATTCTCCCAAGCCTCTTCATCATATTCGGCCCTATCACCACATTCGGCCTCCTCTTCTTCTTCATGTTCAGATTCTGATTCAATTTCCCCTTCATGGGTAGCAATCATCACCCTCTTATTCAGACATTGAGAAGCAATGTGTCCACTTCCCAAACACTTGTAGCATTTAATTTCCCTACTTGGAGCAGGTCTAGAAGGTGTTTCCTTGGCTATTTTTGCATCCCCATCATTCGGCTTCTTGAAATTAGGATTGTAGGAAGAATTCTTTTGGAAAGAACCCTTGTAATCCCCTTTGTAGGAACCTCCACTCGAACTTGAACCCTTGAAGTTTGAAAATTTTCCACTAGCTTTAGAGTAGCCAGTTTTCGAAATATCTTTATTCTTCAATCTTCTCTCTATCTTCATGGCCTTTTGAACTAACTCTTCCATTGTGTTGAATTCATACATCTCCAATTCATTGGCTATGTTCAAATTCAATCCCCCAAGAAATCGTGACATCTTCTTATCTTCATCTTCTTCAATATTTGCCCTAGCCATGATCATTTCCATCTCTTTGTGGTACTGTTCAACACTTCTTCCACCTTGAACTAGTCTTGCTAGTCGATTGTACAAATCCCGAATGTAGTGAGATGGTACAAATCGGCTTCTCATTAGCTCTTTCAAGGTTGACCATTCATGAATAGGTCTCATACCTTTCCCTCTTCTATTAGCATTCAATTGATCCCACCAAAAGGTAGCATACCCTTTGAACTCTACGGCTACCAAAACTGATTTCTTCTTTTCAGCGTAGTTATGGCATTCAAAAATCTGCTCAACTTTCCTCTGCCATTCTATGAACTCTTCTGCATTGTTCTTCCCTTCAAAGGAAGGAATCTTCATCTTGATGGAAGTAAGGTCACCATCAGTGGTAGTTTGATTTCCACCTTCATCTTCATCTTTTACCCTTTCGGCTGCTTCTAGGGCTTCAAGATTTCCTTGCCCTTCTCTCCTAAGCACTCTTCTAGCTCGCATTATGGGATTTGGATGTGCGGCTGGCTGTCCTTGTTGCACTTGCTGAATTTGTTGTGCTTGTCGTGTTGCATTCTCTTGCAATCTAGTATCCATCATCTCCATTCGACCAAGCATTGCTGCCAAAGTTTCATTAAGCCTAGCCAAACTTTCGGCCATAGCTCCTTCTTTGCTAGTCTCTTCTCCTTTTCCAGCCATGTTAACAAACAAACAAACTCAAAGAAACAAGATTAGTAATAATCAAAATTCACTCAAGTGTTTAGAATTACCTCACTTTTCTTGTCTTCCTTGATTGGACTTCAGAACCAAGCTCACCAACCAACAATTGTCAAGTCGTTCAAGAAACTATAACCTAAATCCTAGAACTAGATAGAAAACAAGACAAGTATCCGGAGGCAATGCAAGGTAATTTGCACTACACGATATAAAACCAAGTATCGACACAAGCAAATGATACTTAGCAATGTAATGAAATTAAAAGCTAGATAAAGAAATCAGAAACAATAAAGACAATAAACAAGACAAATTTGGATATAATGAATCAAAAACAACCCACACTTGGCAAGCTGCTTTATGGACCTAATCAATTCTACCCAAAACGCTAGCTTCTAGACTCTAATTCCCACCTATAACACTCAAATAACATGAATATTAAGGTCTGATTTTTGAATTCCAAAAGTCCCTCAAAAGGTGAAATTTTTCGCCCAAAAATTTTATTACTTCTCACCCACCTAGATCTGATCCTTAGCACCCAAATAGCAAGAATATCAAACAATTTTTGTTGAGGTTGTTTTGTACTCTTTTTTTTTTGCTTCCTCTCACTATCCCCTTGATTCGGGACTTAATTTACTCCCAAGGACTTTTCGAAATCTGGACTTAATTTGCAACCCCATATTCACTCAATACCAAATCGAAATCAAACTTGAACACAAACTCTAGCTTTTGCTTTCTTTCAAGAACCTTAATTCTTGGTTTTGAAATTCTCCAAGAATCCTTTCCTAGGTTTCGTTTTCACCCTAAGAATACCCTCCTTCAATTCGGCCTTGATCAGAATTGATATATGACTCTTTTTCAAAAATTAAAGACTAGACTCTCTAAGAACCATAAAACGTAGAAATTTAAAAGACCTAAATTAACAAACCCTAGAAAAACAAAGTAGATAAAAATTACCTTGTAGCATGACTCTGATACCAAATGACGCGGACCCTTAGCAACGATGGCAGCAAACCCAACGTATAACAATGGTAGCAAACTCCTTGAAACTTGATAATCACCTCCTAAGGAACCCAACGCCTATAAAGAGATGCGAACTCACTATGATTGAAGGATTTAGTTGGTAAGAAGAAGGAAAACGCCACAACTCTTGTTGATAAATAAACCTAATTCTTGATGCAAAGAAAGAATTAAAGAATCCACTCTAATCTCTCTCACACGAAAATTCACAAGAAGAACTTGTAGAAGAATTCAAAAATTTTTATTAATTGTTGTAGTCTGAAATTCGGCCTAATAGTGCCCTTAAATAAGGGTATTGCATATGGAAAACTAAAACATTCCTAATTGCATAAGGAAAACATTCCTAATTGCATAAGTAAAACATTCCTAATTGCATAAGGAAAACATAAAGTATGGAAACAAAATCCTAATCCACTAAGGAAAATATAAAGTATGGAAACAAAATCCTAATCCACTAAGGAAAATATAAAGTATGGAAACAACCAAACTAATCCCTTCAACATAAGAAACGCCCCACACTATTTGGGCTGTCCATGGGCCTTAAATTACTTCCCAAGGCTTTAATGGACCTTTCTTGCACTTTGGACCTTTCTTTAGCTAGCCTTTAGCTTCCACACTAAGCATCATAATCAGCTTTGGTGTGCCTTCTTCAAGCTCTATCTTCATCTTCTTGAATGATAATTCTTAAAGCTCTTTGGAAATCTCTTCTTGAATATGCAAATCCATACTAGCTTGATATCTCTTTGCCTTGCTCCTAGTGATTTTTTTCTTGGGGTTGATTGTTTCTTTCCTTCAAATCGTTTTATGTGGCCATTCTTGGGCTGTTTCTTTTGTGTTTGTTTAGTGATTTTCAAATTCTACATATTAAAAAAAAATATCAACAACAATTGAGATTGAGATGGATGAAGAGGAAGCCAAAGAAAAATACCATCTACAATATCTCGATGGTAGGATTCGATTTCTTGAAGAGCTTATTGAAAGGTGGTATCAAAAGTTAGGAGGTGCACGAAGGTACACAAGGGAATATTCATATTGTGAAAAGGAGATTGCTTCATTAGAGGAAGAACTTTCAGTTTTCTATGCAAAGGAGAAAAACTTTCTTATTCATTGTAAGAGACGACAAGAAGAAAGGAAATCTAAGAGGATGAAACTAGAATATAAGAAACTGAGACAACAATTGGAAGATATGTGTAAGCATACTTCTAAACTATGTGAAGCAATAAGTGTGGTTTCAAAAATTCCTACCATTAAGGTGAAAGAGGAGAGTGCAACCATGGAGGATTCCAATGTTGAACTAAAAAAAGAGGATGAATTGGAAGAGTTGCATGAAGAGGATGTTTGTGAAGTAGAGGATGTAGTGCCATTACTTGATGAAGTAAGGAGTGAAGTTACTGAGATTCCCATAATTGAATTTAAAGAAGAGTTTGTGAAAAATGGAGATCTTCTTGGAGATGTGGATGAGAATTCACCTATTTATGATGATTATGGTTGTGATGATGATGATTGCGATGAAATTGTTCAAAATATGGTTGAAGAGGTAGACAAAGAATATGGAGCTGATTTAGAAGTTCAAGAAGAGGATGGTTCAGTTCCATGTGAGCTGTCTTTAAATAACGGAGCTTTTCCTAGTTTTTTTTGACAATGTGCATGTTGATGTTCTAGAAGAAACATTCAAACTATTTTCATCAACTCAAGAGGAGGTTTTTGAAGATCAATTGGTGCCTAAAGTTTCCATTCCAGATCTGAACATGAGCAAGATTCGAGGACGAATCTTTTCAAAAGAAAGGGAGAATGATACAAACCAGATATGGCAGCTTTGTGCCATTGAAGAAAAGCAATCTTACATCATCCAAATAGATTTAAAAGGAGTTCAAAAGCTCTTTTATGAGGCTGAAATACACTTGGGGCGTGCTACACTTCATATGGAGCAGATTTGGTGCAATTCAAGCAATATGGGCTTTATGGAGCTTGATACAGCTTATAGGCCAAAGCTACACAAAGGGAAGCCTAAAGTGAAGATCAAAGTATGGAAATCATGTCCAAACACATGGGCATGCTTTCTTGGGCTTGTTCAGCAAGTTTTTTGGCATGTTTAGCAAGTTTTTAAGGCTAAACATGGCTGCACATGTTGGGCTTGTTTTTCCAATACATTAGGCCTTTTTTTTGGACTTAATTAAGGCATGTTTAATATGGGCCCAAGGAAGTTATGAATTTCAGCAAGTGGAAGGCATCTTTTTGTCACATGGGATGTGGTCCCCTCATTCCTTAGTTAGTTAGGATATTATTTTATTTTCCATATCTTTTAGGATTTGATATTATTTAGTCTTTCCAAATCTATTTTGGATTTGTTTTATTAGATTTGGATAGGATTTAGATTACTTATCTGATTTAGATTCAGATTTACTTTATGTTTTCCTTAGTGGATTAGGATTACTTTATATTTTCCTTAGTGGATTAGGATTACTTTATATTTTTCCTTATGCAATTAGGAATGTTTTCTATTTTCCTTATGCAATTAGGAATGTTTTCCTTATGCAATTAGGAATTTTGTAACCCTTATTTAAGGGCACTATTAGGCAGAATTTGAGATACAACAATTAATAAAAATTTTTGAATTCTTCTACAAGATATTCTTGTGAATTTTCGTGTGAGAGAGATTAGAGTGGATTCTTTAATTCTTTCTTTGCATCAAGAATTAGGTTTACTTATCAACAAGAGTTGTGGCGTTTTCCTTCTTCTTACCAACTAAATCCTTCAATCATAGTGAGTTCGCGTCTCTTTATAGGCGTTGGGTTCCTTAGGAGGTGATTATCAAGTTTCAAGGAGTTCTCTACCATTGTTATACATTGGGTTTGCTGCCATCCAAATTGCATAAGGAAAACATTCCTAATTGCATAAGGAAAACATTCCTAATTGCATAAGGAAAATGAAAAACATTCCTAATTGCATAAGGAAAAATATAAAGTAATCCTAATCCACTAAGGAAAACATAAAGTAAATCTGAATCTAAATCAGATAATTAAATCTAATAAAACAAATCCAAAATAGATTTGGAAAGACTAAATAATATCAAATCCTAAAAGATATGGAAAATAAAATAATATCCTAACTAACTAAGGAATGAGGGGACCACATCCCATGTGACAAAAAGATGCCTTCCACTTGCTGAAATTCGTAACTTCCTTGGGCCCATATTAAACATGCCTTAATTAAGTCCAAAAAAAGGCCTAATGTATTGGAAAAACAAGCCCAACATGTGCAGCCATGTTCAGCCTTAAAAACTTGCTAAACATGCCAAAAAACTTGCTGAACAAGCCCAAGAAAGCATGCCCATGTGTTTGGACGTGATTTCCATACTTTGATCTTCACTTTAGGCTTCCCTTTGTGTAGCTTTGGCCTATAAGCTGTATCAAGCTCCACAAAGCCCATATTGCTTGAATTGCACCAAATCTGCTCTATATGAAGTGTAGCACGCCCCAAGTGTATTTCAGCCTCATAAAAGAGCTTTTGAACTCCTTTTAAATCTATTTGGATGATGTAAGATTGCTTTTCTTCAATGGCACAAAGCTGCCATATCTGGTTTGTATCAGAGATATTGACTGATGAAGAAGAAGGTGACGATGAGAGTGAAGATGGAGAAAAGCAAGACTTGAAATGTTGTAGTGATGGGAGCATTGAAGAACCAATAAAGGGAGACTTGCTGGTTGCTAGGCGTGCTCTTAACACGCAATTGAAGGAGGAAAACCATGAAGAACAATGAGACAACATGTTCCATACAAGGTGTCACGTTCAAGGCAAGGCTTGTATTGTGATTGTGGATGGTGGAAGCTGTACCAATGTGGTAAGTACACTCTTGGTTGATGATATGTCCAAGGGTTTGGAGGGTTATGGATCAGGTTCGATAAAGGTGGCACATATAGTCGAAAGAGACTGGTGAGCCCATGTTTGATCCAAATAAAGGAAATGGGTGCGCCTCTGCTGACAGCTTAAGCTTTTGGTAGAAATGGTTAGTGTTCTTTTCGGTTAAGCGTGCTGGTGCAGGGTCAGTACCGGGATGGGTGACCTTTTGGGAAGTGCTTGGCTTAGCCGTGTTGGCGCAGGGTCAGTACCAGGAGGGGTGACCTTCCGGAAAGTGCTTGGCCCAGTCGTGCTAGTGCAGGGTCAGTACCAGAATGAGTGTCCACCTGGGAAGTGCTTGGCCCGGCCGCATCATTTGGTATCAAAGCCTATTATCGGGTCTGATCCCACTGCTCCAAGTTCGAGGACGAACTTCCTTAAAGAGGGAGGGAATGATATGTCTGAGGGTTTGGAGGATTGTGGATCAGGTTCGATAAAGGTGGCACATATAGTCAAAAGAGACTGGTGAGCCCATGTTTTATCCAAATAAAGGAAATGGGTGCGCCTCTGCTGACAGCTTAAGCTTTTGGTAGAAATGGTTAGCGTTCTTTTGGGTTAAGCGTGCTGGTGCAGGGTCAGTATCAGGATGGGTGACCTTTTAGGAAGTGCTTGGCCTAGCCCTGTTGGAAAAGGTCAGTACCAGGAGGGGTGACCTTCTGGAAAGTTCTTGGCCCAGCCGTGCTAGTGCAGGGTCAGTACCAGAATGAGTGTCCACATGGGAAGTGCTTGGCCCGGTCGCATCAGAAAGTTATTAATCAATTTAATATTTTGAATGTAATATTTTTATTCCCTGCATTAGAACTTTCACTTGGAAATATTAATATATACATTATCAATCACTTTCACATTGTAACACAGTAAGTCAATTTTAAGTAATTGACTTATATTATTATTTTGCATTTCTTCCATTATTCACAACATCATATTAACATATATTTTCAATTTAGATAACTTCACTAAATATGCCCATACATACTGAACTCAGATATTAGGTTTGGATAACAGGTTAGTGCAACAATTTTAATGCCAAATCTCAAGAATGTATAATGGCAATTTTGCCCACTATCACCGAAAACACAATGTGTCCATTGATGGCATGAGGTACCCACTATCACTATGACTATCCTTCCTCTAGTTAGCCATTCAATCCAAAGTTAAATTTAAAATCAGTATGATTTGGGTAATTCATTAGTTTTAATTAACATTGAATTACTTATATCACTCCAATGGAACAATTCTTTGATCAACACTTGGTATTACACATATTTATCATATATTCAAATTTTATTACACTACTTGATAGGGTTGATTTCAAAAATCCTTTACACTTTAAGGCCTTACAGTTATTTAGAATGAAATCACGGATGAAAGACAAGCAAAAGAGCCATTTTGGGCAAATTTCTTCAAGTGACACGCCCAATGACATAGGCGTGTTATTTGCCCATTTTACAGAAGCTTTGACAAGCCCAACAACATGGGCATGTCATTTATTTTGTAATTCAGTAACTATGACATGCCCACTAACATGGGCTTGTCACTGGCCAAGTCAGGCAAAAATTATACATTTTGCACACTTAACCATTTTAGCTCAATATATTCAAAACCTATGATAAAAATGAATCAAATCTATTTTTTTTACATAAAAGAGCCTACATCTAATACTTTACTCAAACTTCAATTAATCAAATCTTCAAACATCACTTGTGGCTAAAACAACATCAAACTACCCAATTCTTATAAAGATTGAATTAAGAATCATATTCATCACATAGAAGTTCTTTTGATCCACTTTTCACTCATTAATCCATTTAATTAATATTTTCAAGAAATAATTCATTATAAATGACTCAATCAATCAATTCAAACATTAAAACTCATAGAAATTCAAATATTTGCAAATTAAAATGCATTAGCACTTACCTCTTTCAAAATCTCTCTTCTTCTCTCTCTTTTCTCTTTTTCTTTGATAACTTGCTGATAATCTCATCTTTTTTAGCTTATTCTTTTAAAAACTCATAGCTAGATATGATTTTCTCTTAAATTATAGCTGAATTTTTGAAAAGAAGTTGAAAGGAGGAGTTTTGGTGGTGTTGGTGATGATGAACGTGGATGAAGAAGGAAGAAGAAGAAAGAAGCTTCTACATAAATACACATCTGTCCATACAGGCCAATCTCATTTTAACTATGGTGCACCCTCTTTCCTATTCTTTGATTCTAACTCGATTTTTAATCTCGTAAAACCATTAAAATATATAATTTCTTCAATAAATTTTTAAGATCTTCCATTTACATCACTTATCTATACCACTTATATCACAATTCACTATCAATTATTTATATTAAATTAAAAGTTTATTATTTAAAATTTTAAACATTACATTTCTCCCCCACTAAAGAAATTTCATCCTCGAAATTTATCTGTTATGGCAATAAGTCATTCAATTCATAAGTAATCTTAAATCTCACATAAAATCAATTATTTTAAAAATTGACATAACTTTTATTTATTATTTTTTATGTCTAATATTACTCAATGTAACACTTTCAGAATAATCTTATTATTGAACTACAGAAAATTCAGCTCTACACATACTATTCAAGTTCAATTCAGTAATTTCCTTTAATTCTCTTTAGATTTTTTTATATAATTTGTGTCATTACATTCCACTGTTATATATATATATATATTTCTTTCTCTTATATACTGAACTTTAAATCCTAGTTTCGGATAGCAGGTCACTGATGGCAAGTAAATGCTCACTATATAAATATGACCAAAGGCCCACTATGGCATGAATGCCCACTGTATATGATGACATAGAGTGTCCACTGAGAGAAAGGGACCAAAGGTCCTCTATGACACAAAGCGTCTATTGATAGCATAGATGACAATATCACTAGGACATATATAAAAAAATGTCCTCTGTGGCACAGAGTGCCTACTTTCAATATGGGACATAAGTGTCCTCTATGGCACAGAGTGCCCACTTTTAATATGGGACATAAGTGTCCTCTATGGCATAGAGTGCCTACTTTCAATATGGCATAAAATACCCACTATCACTTTGAACATTTATCCTTTAGTTAATCCAAAAACTAAATTTAACATCAATATAATCGATCAATACATTTATTTCATTGTTGCAAATTATTGTCAATTATAATATCTTTTAGAATATAACACTTTCTCTTTGAAGTGTTTATTTATTACTGTGAATTTATAAGATATGAGCAATTATTTCAAACACATTTATCATATGAATATATACACACATCATATTTGTTTATGATTAGTTCGACTAATTTTATTTATTCATCAATCTTTATCTTTCAAATCATTTCCATGTTTCTACTGTAATAATGAAATCTAAATATATTTCCACTCTTACTTGTTTAATTCTTTTCTTAACATATTAAGAATTCACAACTATTCTTTCACTTTAAGAGTATATGTACATATATAATTTATTCACTATGTTTAATACACACACACACACACACATATATATATATATATATATATTTCTAGTTTGATCCACAGTTGACGCGGACCCTTAGCAACGATGGCAGCAAACCCAATGTATAACAATGGTAGAGAACTCCTTGAAACTTGATAATCACCTCCTAAGGAACCCAACGCCTATAAAGAGACGCTAACTCACTATGATTGAAGGATTTAGTTGGTAAGAAGAAGGAAAATGCCACAACTCTTGTTGATAAGTAAACCTAATTCTTGATGCAAAGAAAGAATTAAAGAATCCACTCTAATCTCTCTCACACGAAAATTCACAAGAAGAACTTGTAGAAGAATTCAAAATTTTTTATTAATTGTTGTATCTGAAACTCGGCCTAATAGTGCCCTTAAATAAGGGTTACAAAATTCCTAATTGCATATGGAAAATTAAGACTAAAACATTCCTAATTGCATAAGGAAAACATTCCTAATTGCATAAGGAAAACATTAAATATGGAAACAAAATCCTAATCCACTAAGAAAAATATAAAGTATGGAAACAAAATCCTAATCCACTAAGGAAAATATAAAGTATGGAAATAACCAAACTAATCCCTTCAACATAAGAAACGCCCCACACTATTTAGGCTGTCCATGGGCCTTAAATTACTTCCCAAGGCTTTATATGAACCCCCATGGACCTTTCTTGCACGTTGGACCTTTCTTTAGCTAGCCTTTAGCTTTCACACTAAGCATCATAATCAGCTTTGGTGTGCCTTCTTCAAGCTCTATCTCCATCTTCTTGAATGATAATTCTTGAAGCTCTTTGGAAATCTCTTCTTGAATATGCAAAGCCATACTAGCTTGATATCTCTTTGCCTTGCTCCTAGTGATTGGTCCACTTGCTAGCTTCAAGGGATCCTTTCTTGCATCATTCTCCCCCTCTTCAAAAAGATTTGTCCGCAAATCTGCATCATCAAAAGGAGAAAGATCACTTACATTGAAAGTAGCACTAACATTATACGTACCTGGTAAGTCGATCTTGCAGGCATTGTCATTAATCTTCTCCAGCACTTGGAATGGGCCATCTCCCCTTGCTTGCAACTTGTTCGTCCTTTGGTTAGGAAACCTCTCTTTTCGAAAATGCACCCAAACCCAATCTCCTACTTGAAACTTCATCTCATGTTTCCCTCTATTTGCAGAATCAGCATATCTCTTGTTCCTTTTCTCAATATTCACCCTTGCTTTCTCATGCATCTCTTTCACCAATTTAGCTTTCTTCTCACCATCTAAACTAACAAGCTCATGAGAAGGTAAAGAAATAAGATCCAAAACTGTTAGAGGGTTAAAATCATAAACAAGCTCAAAAGGTGAATATCCTGTAGAAGAATGAATAGCACGATTATAAGCAAACTCAATAAATGGCAAACAATCTTCCCAAGAACTCAAATTTTTACCCACTAAAGCTCTCAACATGGTACCTAAAGTTCTGTTTACTACTTCTGTTTGTCCATCCGTTTGAGGATGACAAGTGCTGGAAAATAACAACTTGGTACCTAACTTTCCCCAAAGCACACGCCAAAAGTGAGACAAAAACTTGGTGTCTCTATTAGAAACTATGGATTTTGGTATCCCATGAATTCGAACCACCTCCCTAAAGAAGAGTTCGGCCACTAAACTAGCATCATCACTCTTATGACATGGGATAAAGTGTGCCATCTTACTAAACCTATCAACAACCACAGATATGCTATCTCTCCCCCCTCTTAGTCCTTGGTAATCCTAAAACAAAGTCCATACTAATGTCCATCCAAGGAGAACTAGGAACGGGTAATGGCATATACAAACCATGAGGCATAGACTTAGACTTAGCTCGCCTACAAGCCAAACAAGCCTTACAAATCCGAATTACATCCCTTTTCATATTCAGCCAATAAAAGTGTTCATTCAACATGTCTAAAGTCTTATCAACTCCAAAATGCCCCATCAAACCCCTACAATGTGATTCTAATACTAGCAAATCTCTCATAGAACATCTAGGCATGCATAATTTCGAACCCTTAAATAAAAACCCATCATGTCTATAGAAAGAATTAAAAGCACCATGCTCACAAGCATCATAAACATTGCCAAAATCAGAATCACCAACATATAAGTCCTTTATACATTCAAATCCAAGCAATTTAGTACTCAAAACATTAAGTAAAGCGTACCTCCTTGAAAGTGCATCTGCCACTACATTGTCTTTACCTTGCTTTTATTTGATCACATAAGGAAACTTCTCAATCTTCACAACCCATTTTGCATGTCTTTTATTAAACTTGCCTTACCCTCTCAAATGCTTCAATGATTCATGGTCTGAATGGATCACGAATTCCTTGGGCAACAAATAATGCTCCCATACTTCCAATGCTCTCAGCAAAGCATATAGCTCCTTGTCATAAGTTGAATAATTCAGCTTTGCTCCATTAAGCTTTTCACTAAAGTATGCAATGGGCTTCTTCTCCTGCATCAAAACAGCTCCAATACCTAACCAGAAGCTTCACATTCAATTTCAAAAGTAGAATCAAAGTTAGGTAAAGCTAAAACGGGTGTAGTAGAAAGCTTCTCTTTCAAAGAATCAAATGCTTCTTGTTGCTCCTTGCCCCAAACGTATCCCACTTCTTTCTTGATTATGCTAGTCAAGGGGGATGCCAATGTAGAAAAATTAGGGACAAATCTCCTATAGAAGCTTGCCAATCCGTGAAAACTCTTCACTTCTGTCACACTTGAAGGATCCGGCCACTCTTGGATAGCTTTCACCTTCTCTTGATCAATTTCAATTCCCTGCATACTTACAACAAAACCAAGAAAAACAACCCTATCTAGACAAAAAAGAACACTTCTTATGCTTAGCATAAAGGTTTTGCTCCCTAAGGATTTCAAGCACTTTCCTAACATGTTGAACATGTTCTTCCTCAGTTTTGCTATAAATTAGAATATCATCAAAGTAAACTACCACAAACTTACCTAAATAAGCTCTCAAAACTTGGTTCATTAATCTCATGAAAGTACTAGGTGCATTAGATAAACCAAAAGGCATAACTAACCATTCATACAAACCATATTTCGTTTTGAAGGAAGTCTTCCATTCATCTCCAGGCTTCATGCGAATTTGATGATAACCACTCATAAGATCAATCTTTGTGAAATATTTCGCCCCATGCAATTCGTCCAACATGTCATCAAGTCTAGGAATGGGATGTCTATACTTCACAGTAATCTTGTTCACAGCCCTACAATCAACGCACATCCTCCAAGAACCATCTTTCTTGGGTACTAATAAGACTGGAATGGCACAAGGACTAAGGCTCTCGCGAACCAAGCCTTTCTCCAAAAGCTCTTCAACTTGTCTTTGTATCTCTTTTGTCTCCATAGGATTGCTCCTATATGCTAGCCGGTTTGGAATTATAGAACTGGGTATGAAATCAATTTGATGTTCAATCCATCTTAATGGCAGCAAACCACTAGGAAGGTCTTCAGGAAACACATCCTTAAAATCCTGCAACAAAGACACAAAACTAGAAGATAAAGAATCAAGAGATTCTTCACTGTCAGCAAGTAACGATTCTTTATACATAATAATGAGTACAGGCTGCCCTACATCTATCTCTCTTGCTCTTGCATAAAAAGTATGTTTTGCTTTTTCTCCTTGCTTATTTCCTCTCACCAATGGGCCATTTATTTGTTTGCTTACTTTCTTTTGACTTACACAAGATGAATTTGAAGGGAAAAACACAACCAAATTGAACAAGACCCAATAGACACAAAACAAACTAAATTCTGACTACTAGAACACCAACGACTTAACAAACGGAATACTTAAATGGATGGGAAAGTGAAAAAAATGAATTGAATAAACTATTCTGAATACTAAAACGAACTAAAACTGACTCTTGAATGCCAAAAACGAAAATTGAATAGAGAAGGAAAGGAAAAAACGAATTTGAATAAAATAACCCTAATGGAACAATTAAACAAGCCCTAGAAAGACAAAGTAGATAAAAATTACCTTGTAGCAAGGCTCTGATACCAAATGACGCGGACCCTTAGCAACGATGGCAGCAAACCCAACGTATAACAATGGTAGAGAACTCCTTGAAACTTGATAATCACCTCCTAAGGAACCCAACGCCTATAAAGAGACGCGAACTCACTATGATTGAAGGATTTAGTTGGTAAGAAGAAGGAAAACGCCACAACTCTTGTTGATAAGTAAACCTAATTCTTGATGCAAAGAAAGAATTAAAGAATCCACTCTAATCTCTCTCACACGAAAATTCACAAGAATAACTTGTAGAAGAATTCAAAAATTTTTATTAATTGTTGTATCTCAAATTCTGCCTAATAGTGCCCTTAAATAAGGGTTACAAAATTCCTAATTGCATAAGGAAAACATTCCTAATTGCATAAGGAAAACATTCCTAATTGCATAAGGAAAATGGAAAACATTCCTAATTGCATAAGGAAAAATATAAAGTAATCCTAATCCACTAAGGAAAACATAAAGTAAATCTGAATCTAAATCAGATAAGTAATCTAAATCCTATCCAAATCTAATAAAACAAATCCAAAATAGATTTGGAAAGACTAAATAATATCAAATCCTAAAAGATATGGAAAATAAAATAATATCCTAACTAACTAAGGACCACATCCCATGTGACAAAAAGATGCCTTCCACTTGCTGAAATTCGTAACTTCCTTGGGCCCATATTAAACATGCCTTAATTAAGTCCAAAAAAAAGGCCTAATGTATTGGAAAAACAAGCCCAACATGTGCAGCCATGTTCAGCCTTAAAAACTTGCTAAACATGCCAAAAAACTTGATGAACAAGCCCAAGAAAGCATGCCCATGTGTTTGGACGTGATTTCCATACTTTGATCTTCACTTTAGGCTTCCCTTTGTGTAGCTTTGGCCTATAAGCTGTATCAAGCTCCATAAAGCCCATATTGCTTGAATTGCACCAAATCTGCTCTATATGAAGTGTAGCTCGCCCCAAGTGTATTTTAGCCTCATAAAAGAGCTTTTGAACTCCTTTTAAATCTATTTGGATGATGTAAGATTGCTTTTCTTCAATGGCACAAAGCTGCCATATCTGGTTTGTATCAATCTCACCATTTCTTATGGTCATAACTCTCTTGTTTGGACATTCTTTGCTGATATGTCTCACACCTTGGCACTTCCAACACTTAATATCTCGATTTCGCAGCTTAGGCTCTTCAACTTTGGATTTGTCTTTAGAACTTGTTTCGGCCTTTGCTTTCCCACTATCTTGACCAGCCTTGTTTCTTTCCTTGTAATCACGCCTTCTTTCCCTATTCCAAAGAGAAATAGAATTAGAAACAGGTTTCGAATGATACCTTGATGATCGTCTTCCTTGGAGTTGTTTTTCCACCTTGACGGCAATATGCACCATCTCTTCTAACTCCACATAAGGCTGCAAATCAACCTGATCAGCAATGTCCGAATTCAAACCAGCCAAGAAACGTGCCATAGTAGTCTCCATGTCTTCATCTATATTAGCTCTAGTCATTAACATTTCCATTTCTTTGTAGTAGTCATCAACACTTTTACTACCTTGTTTAAGAACCTGAAGTCTTTGTATAATTTCCCTATGGAAATGTCTAGGCACAAACCTCTTCCTCATGACCGATTTAAGATCAGCCCAAGTCTCAATTGGATACTCCAAATTCCTTCTTCTACTAGTCACTAACTGATCCCACCAAGCTATAGCATAATCTGTAAATTGAGTAACAATAAAATTGACCTTCTTTTCCTCAGTACATCGATGGCAATCAAATATGAAATCAACCTACTTTTCCCATTGCAAATAAGCTTCTGGATCTGATTTACCACTAAAGTTAGGAATTTTCAGCTTGATGCTTCCCAAGCTCCTATCAACGACTTCATCATCACCATGATTTCTACCATAGAAAGCATTATTATTCATCCTCCCTCTACTTCAACCAGTACCACGGCCTCCTTTACCTCCACCTCTATGTAGAGCTCCTCCAACCAGACTTGCATTATCATCCTCAAGCTCATTTTCATCTTCCAAATATTCAGGCTGTTGCATTTGATTTTTGCCACCTCTTTGCCTCTCATTGCGCTCCGGTGTGGCTCTTTCAACATTTTGCAACCTCAAATCCATGAGCTCCAATGTTTCTGTTATGTTCTCCATAGCATGGTATAAACGTGTAAATTCAGCTTGCTGCACCTCACGCAATCGAGCTGGATCAATTTGAACAACCCTGTCACTGTCATCTCGGCCAGACATTTTTCCTGCATTAAAAGGTTAGAACAAAACAAATAAAAGGCCTTACAACACTCCCTCACGTGTTTACACTCAATAGATGGGGTTGGTCACTCATGTTCCACTCAATATAATGTATTCACTCACGGCTTAGCTCACACCTCTCAAGCTAATTTCTTTTATGTTCTTAGGTGAATCACACTTTATGAAACAAATCAAATAGTCTTCCGTGTGTAGTATCCCAAGTCTGAAATTTCGAATGAATCACTAATGCAATTCGAATCAAAACAGCCCCTCAATGGTGAAAATTTCGTGACCAGAAATTCTATTGATTCCAGATTTGACCCTTATCTCCTAAATAGCAAGGAGAATGAAAAATTTTTGTTGAAGTGGTTTTGTACTCTTTTTTTTTTTTGCTCCCTCTCACTATCTCTCTTGATGGGGCAACCTTAGTTCACACCACATGAAACTTTTACCCAATTAAATAACAAGAACAATATCGAATTTAGAGTGCTGTCTTTGAAACTCGAAATTGAATCAGAATGAATAATCAAGAACAAGATTCGAATTTAGCACACTTTGTTGAATTTCGAATTCAAATCAGAATGATGAACAAGACCAAGATTTGAATTTAAAACACCTTTTCTTGAATTTTGAAATTTAGGTTTTATAATTTTTTTTTTAATTTTCGAATTTGAAAGAAAACGAAAACGATTCAAGGAACATACAACTTAGACGATCAAGAAATAAAGAAAACGATTCAAGAATCAAGAACAAAGAAACATAACGAAAATAACAAGTGAAGAAAATGAAAACGAAAATAACCCACAAAGAAAAACAAATCAAGATTCAAGATTAAGAATCAAGAATTCGTCTAACAAGAGTTAAGAAGAAAACGAATCAAACAAAGAATTCAGAATCAAGAATTCGAATAACAAGAGAACAAGAAAGAAACGAAATAAACAAAGAATTCGAAATTGATAGGGATAAAATTTGATCTAGAGCGTTGGCTCTGATACCAAATGATACAGAACCTCCAAGAATAAGCCTAAGAACTCCTTGAAGTCGAACCCCCAAAACATTAACTTGAAAACCCCTAGTCGAATTCGGCACAACCTCCAAAGAATAAAGGTTAGATTTCAAATGTCTTTGAATTGATCAGAGATCCAAGATGTCGAAACAAACTAGTTCCTAAATCCCAGATTCGAAACACTCCACAAGGAAGTTGATCAAACTACTTGAATGTTTCTTAAGCATGTATTCAAACAAGAACACAAAGATAAAAGCAAATCGGCTTTAGGTTATTAATTCGTCCCAAAAACAAAATCTTCACCCTAATTAGTCCAAGGCATATTTATAGCCTTTTCATAACATAAAATCCTAACCCAATAAGGAAATACTTAATTAAATAAGGCCCCATTCTTAAACATATAGGACCACCCATTAAAAACATAACATGGTCCCACCATAACTAAATAACACATGTTTAAAATAACTAAATAATAAAACAGGGCTAAACAACTAAAACAAGCCTCATTCGTGAATTTCAACTTGTAGCAAGTTGTAATTGACTTCCTTTGGTCTTGCCTCCAAGCTTGTAATTCCTTGCAAACCATAGTTAGCCAAATTCACCAAATCTTGCAAATGGCAAATTAGTTCTTGCTGAATCTTTTTGGCTCGCGATCTAGTTATAAGACCTTGTGGTAGAATAATTGGATTGATGATCTCCTCAACTTGTTCCTCACATCCTAACTCTTGCTCATCCTTGCAGTGTGCTGGTTGTTCCACAATAATGCTGCACACTTTTCCATTCACAATGCAACGAGTATGGAAAATGTTCTCTCTTTGATTACTTTCTTCATCTTTAATTTGCATGTTTAAAGCTCTTATAATAACCAAAGATTCACCGTGGGCAGGATATTCAATAATATGTTCAATTTCCTCTAATGGTGGCATGCTATCATTATCATCATCACTTTCATGTTCACTAGCACTATCAATTTCACCATTATCTCGTATCAACATGATTTTCTTATTTGGACATTGAGATGCTATATGCCCTACTCCTAAACACCTAAAGCATTTAATGGTACTATGCTTTTGATTAGAGTTAGATGTTTTAGAGTTACCTTTAGGGTCATCTAGAACTTGTTTTTCCTTTCTTTTCTAGGCAGCCTCCTTCCCTTTAGGATTATCATCTTTCTTTGGCCATTTTGAAGTGAAACTAGAGCTGGAATTAGAAAATCCCTTTGCTGCTCCCTTGAGTTTCAGTTGCTTCTCCACTTTTATGGCCATGTGTACCATATCTTTAATTCAATTATGTAATTCAATTATGTTAGCTATCTCTCTATTAAGCCCACTCAAAAATCGAGCCATAGTGATTTCTGGATCCTCCTCTATATTAGTTCTACTCATGATCATCTCCATCTCTTTATGTTAATACTCCACTGACATGGATCCTTGAGTTAACCGCTGTAATTTTTGGTGAAGCTCCCTATAGTAGCAAGATGGTACAAATCTCTTTCTCATCACAGTTTTCATTTCACCCAAGTAGTGATGGTTCTTTCTCCATTTCTCCTCTTAGAAATCATCAATTGATCCCAC
Organism: Garcia nutans; assembly: GCA_947685225.1. NCBI lineage: Eukaryota > Viridiplantae > Streptophyta > Magnoliopsida > Malpighiales > Euphorbiaceae > Garcia > Garcia nutans. The sequence goes on from CANTUV010000024.1 coordinate 41,058,600, forward strand.
CAAATTAGTGCATAATCTGTGAATTCAACTGCTGTAATTTTAACTTTCTTCATTTCACTATAATTATGACAATCAAACACCAACTCAACTTTTCTTTCCCATTCAAGGTAAGCTTCAACATCATTTCTCCCCTTGAATGATGGTATCTTCATTTTTATGGAAGATATGTTACTGTCCCTTTGTTGAGGTCTTCTTTGAGCAATTGATTCCTCACTTTCTTCATCATCTTCCCTCTCTATCTCATCATCATTCATCATGTTTCCTCTCCCTCTATTCTGCCTCCTTCGATTAGTATCATTCCGCTGCCTTTGCATTATGCTGTCTACATCACCTCTCATGTTGTTTATGGCCAAATCAAACCTTTCAAATCTCCTTTGCATTGTCTCTAACATGAAAGCTATGTAATTTATGGTCATATCACGTTTTTCACTTCTAGAATTTGACATGGTGTAAGAAGAACCTACAAGAAAATGTTAGTAAAGAAAATTTCCTCACCTCACTCCCTTACGTGTTTCACTCAAGATCAGATTGTCACTCCTCATGTATTTCACTCAAACCTTGGTCCTTTTTACCTCTCAATTCTTCTTTTATCAAGTTGAATTTCAGAATTGAATCCACTTAAATCAAGTAAAACAAGTTTTGTTTTAAAGACTCTATAAGGAACCTAATGAACAAAATGAATTCAGCAATTCTAGAAGCAATTTAATTTTAAAGAACAAGAACTGAAAGTTAACACAAGAAGCAAAAAGTATTTGTGTTAATCAAACCAAAGTAACTATGATTGAGAATTAGCTACTTAATGCATACAAGAAACAAGAGGTATATGAAAGAATGAAACTAAGAATACAAAGAAAAACAATTCTGGATACTAAAAAAAAAAAGAATTCAAATCACTCCAATGAGTAATCTGAATATGCAACCTAAATCTATTCTCAATGCAAGATATGCTCTAAATATCAGATTTTAAATGCTAAATGGATGCATAATGAGGAGCTGATGTAATTTGATCAAATATAATAAGGTAACAAGCTGTTAATGGTATAAATATGCAAAAAATCTCAAACACTTGTGAAGAAAAATATTGGACAAAAACAGTTATGATTTTTTTTTCTTTTATGTTGAGGAAGTTGAATCTGATTCTCTTTTTATCTTTATTTTTCTTTTGATCTTTTCCTTCTTTTTTTTTTTTGAACTTTCAGTAAACAAGGATAGAAATTGAAAAGTTAAACAAAAGTCCACAGATTTGAAGAATAAGAACAAGGTGCAACAAGAACAGAAAATGAAGAAACATAGAAACTGAATCTGATTCGTTTTTTTTTTCTTTGGATAATTAAAACATAAAAGATACCTAGAGATTTATCTTCAAGCCAAAGCTCTGATACCAAATGATGCGGAACCCATGGATCAAATATTACATCTAGAACCCCACATACACATCTAGCATAGAATCTTAGAACTCAAAACAAATCCTCCCTATCAAACCCACAACTAACCTGTAATTGAGAACTTGGGTGATGGGGATGAAGAAATGAATTGATTTAAACGCCACAAGTCAGACTTGATAAGTTAGAACCAATTCTTCATGCAACAAGAATAAGAAGAAAACCTCTTAAACTTGAAAACACTTAGATTACAATGATAACAATCTGCCAATTCGTAGTAACCCTCTTAAGTTCTTTTTCCCATCCCTATATAGTTGGAAAAGAAGAACTAATGGTTTAAAAGTCTAGGTTTACATGTATCTAGTCACAATAGCAGTAATTATTCATCCACATCAATAATATACTCTAAATTATTGCCCATAATTCTGACAACATTGATGGGCAGATTCTACATGCATTTTGGTGTTGGTTCACATGTGTCTAGTCACACTAGCACTAAACCATATCAATATTATATTTCAAATTCGTGCTAATGCCCATCACCATACTTATGGCAGATTCTTCATGCTTGTTGGTGAATTTCTGACTTCCTCTTCATGATCCATCATATTCACTACAAGTTGGTCTCCCTCTTCATTAATCCACCTTTGAATGAAGTGTTGGAACACATGTTGGAGTTTCTTTGATTGTGATCTTGTGATTGGTCCACTTGGCATAATGATATCATCAACATATTTGCTGCCATTACATTCATCAAGCTTGCTTATAGATTCCTCATCAATCTTTATAGAATTTAGTGTGTTTAAAAGAAATTCTCTCTCTCTCTCTCTAAAATCTTCAAAATCAACCATGATAGGAAAATGAAGAAGAAGATGAATATTTTCATATTCTTTCTTAAATTCCCATCCCTATATATTAATTTAATTAATTATTTTATTATTTTTCCTCTTTAATTCCAACCAAGTATTTCCTTTCTTCCTTTGACTTTTCTTTTCTTATTTATTTATTTATTCTTTCCATCTTCCATCCATAATTATGTATATGTATATGTCATTTATATTTTATTTATATGTATATGTCATTTATACTTTATTTATATGTTATATATATATATCTTTATGTATATGTATATGTATATGTAATGTAATTTTTATGTATACATCATGTATACAATATATGTATATTTTATATATATTAAGTATATAGTATGTATCCAACATTTATATTAAGTATATGTCAGGTATATATCATGTATACACTAGGTATATCTTTTTTGTATACATTAGGTATATACCACACATATACCTCCCCCAACACTCTAATTAATCTCCATATACTTATTTCATTTGTCTAAATTCACGGATATTGCAATTCTCTCCCCTTTAAATAATTTCATCCTCAGAATTATCTACCATAATAACTTAAACCATCCAAGACAAATAGAAATTCCAAATTCTTATAACACCAACTTAAACCATCATTAAAATATAAATATTCCATCAATGTTTAAACAATATACTAGATAATATAAATTTACCTTCATCTACCTCCGGGACATTCTGCTCCCTCTGCATCGCATATACTCTTTGTGATGCTCCTTTTGGTCTATCCACAGTTACAAACTGCTCTCTCTATTTGTATCATGCCCTGCCACCTCTGCTATTCCTACCCCCCTCTAGCACAAGGTTTAAACCTAATAGTCTCTATCTACCTATCCTCTGGTGGCTCTGGGCAATCCCTAACATAGTGGTCCTAAGACCCACATATATAACAACTCCTGGAGTTAACTCCCCAACAAATACCCCAACTGGATGCATATGGGTGGAATAGATCTTTGAGAGATAGGGGTGAGAGCACTAGCCATCGACACTGTAGGTCTCTTCCTCTGCTAAGCAGGTCTGCTAGACTACCTCTAACTCTCACTAACACCCTATGATAAATCTTCTCACCTCCTCTTATGAGATGATTACTCTACCTCCAACCGGGGTCTCTTGCTTCTACTCTCTCCTGCAACTACAACTTCTATAGCTTTCTCCATACTTCTAGCAGCTGAAACTAACCTAGAGAACTCCTCATATTGGACTGATGCAACCTGACATTTGATAGCAAGCCTCAATCCATCCTCAAATCTCCTACATCTATCCACCTCATCCGATATAAACCCATCGTCATACTTACTCAACCTCAAAAACTCCTTCACATCCTTTGTCACAATCTTCGCCCCTATTTCAAATCATGAAACTCTCTCTTCTCCCCATCTTCATAATCTCTAGGTGTATACTTTCTACCAAACTCCATCAAAAAATCCTTATAACTCAATATTGGAGGTTGAACTAATGCATGGGCAACTGTCTTCCACCAATTATAGGCATCCCCATGCAGAAGAGACATAGCAAAATCAAACTTCTCTTCTATAGTAGCCTGCAACTGAATGAACACCCTCTCCATTCTGTCCAGTCACTGCTCCGAGAAATACTTCTCAAACCTGCTACCCTCAAAATTTGTAGCACTATACTTTCTAAGCTTCTCAAACCTGCTACCCTGCTGAGGTACTGGCACTTGACGAAATACTTCCACCATCTATTGCATCCATGCTGGAGGGCCTTGTACTTTTGGTCTGGCTACCTCTGAAGCCTCACCAGCATTTACTCTATCTTTAGCTTTACATTCACTCAGAGCCATACTCTCCACATTATCCTCTAACTCGTGCCTTCCATATGCCATCACAATCTATATCTATCCCCACAAATAAGTAATGCCACATCAGAGACCAACTTAGATGCCAATGTATATGCATGTATTAAAACTCAAATCACCATTTTAAATGCCTCTCCTTTCTTTCTTTCAAAACCCACCAAGATCGAGAATCTCAAACCTAATATCTGATATTAAAATAAATAACATTTTTATACCATAAATATGTATAATACTGAGAGTGGGGATTTTTACCTTTACTCTTGGTGGAATGTCTCTTCCGACTTCCGCACTGTTAGGCTCTAGGCCTTAGAGAACATGAGCCTAAACCCGGAGAATTAGAGTATGTTGCGCTCTACTTAACACTACTACAAAAGGGACCCTCGCAAGTATATGAGATTAATGTAGTAATGGTGATCGCCCCAAGGTCATCTCATAAGAAAGTTGTTTATTTGTAATAATTTGGTTAAAATTAAAGAAAAAGGAATTATAGAATGAATTTGTATATTGAAGAAATTTAAAATTTAAAATAAGTTAAAAATATGGATTGTGCAATAATTAATGTAAAGCGTTCAAGAAAATACCTAGGATTTAAAAATTGATCTAATCGAGTTTAATTCTCAAATATCCATTAACATAACCTTGTAGCTTAATTTCTAAATTTTAATTAGCAATTATCAATTCATTAGTTCTCACATTTGTGGATTAATAAAAACCAACTATTTTGAATCTTGCGAATTAAGTGAACCCTAGAACTTATATTTCTAATTCATTCTTAGGATTGTTGAATGCATAGTTCCAATATCGAGTTTTATCTCAGTTTTTACTCAATATCTAGAGATCAATAGGTAGCCAATCTATTAACCTACCATTCAATTCAATGTAATTAACTCATATAACGCTATTTAATGGACACTATTAAATTAAAACATCCAATTAGATCTATTGCAAATCCTAGGCATAAACAATCTAGTTACTCATCATAACAATATATAAAATTACAATAGAATTCAAATTATAAAACTTCATTGAAATATTAATGTACTTAACCTTTACATTCTAAAAATTGAACTAATTCAAGTAACAGAAAAACCCAATTTGAAGATAACTAGAGTTGATCTTCTCTTGTTCTTCCTCCACCATTGCTTGAGTTTGATGAAAAATCCTCAAACCTCCTCCAAATGCTTTGCAAAATAAATCTTGTGCAGAAAAACCATGAATGAAAAATCTCCCTAAAACTAATTTTCTTTTCTGGACTCTAAAACTCCTTTCGTTTTTCCTCTCTTAAAAAAAAATTGCCCTTAGATCCTCAAAATTCATCCTATGTATATCTCTCACCTCCCCTCAATAATCACTTTCTCCCCATACTTAAGAGTCCCCATTAAAATTGTTTTCAATTAAAACGTGCTCTCCGGCCTTGCACCAACACGTTCCACTTCCATTTGTTTCCTCCTTTTAAACTTCTAAAATTTTCTTTATTGAAAACAACTCACATTTTAACTTCAGAAAACATTCCTTCTATTTCTGTCCCATAAAATGTTTTAAAATAAAAAGGGAATCTCTCATAAACACAACCAAGATTGGATTGTCTTGGCCATGTCTCTTACATTTCTCCCTGGACATGGCTAAGATGGCTGGGTGTGTCTAATACTGCTTGTTCTTGGTTCTTATTTTCTTTAGGTTAGACACGGCCAAGTCATCTCTTGCCTTTGCCATATGGTATGACACAGGCAATGACAAGGCCAAGTCTTCTCCCTGTGTATAGTTCTGTATTTTTAAGTTCTTTCTTATGAAAGACACAGCCAAGTTTCATGTTATGTGACACGGCTAGTAACACGGCTAGGTCTAGTGGGTGTGTCACATTCTGCCAAAATTTCCAATTCTTTGATGAGGTACATGGCCAGACTTAAAGTTGTCTTAGCTATGTCATGTGACATAGTCAGTGACATGGCCAAGATCATGAGACATGGCCAGTGACACGGCCAAGATCATGAGACATGGCAAGTGACACGGCCAAGATGCTAAATGTGCCGAGTTCTGTTCAAAATTTCCAATTCTTCGATGAGGGACACAGCCAAGGTTGAAGTCAACTTGGTTGTGGTTAATATTCTTTCTTCTGAATTAGCTTCAACAAGTGAATTTTGTCATTTTAGCTCCATTTTTCAAATGTTCATGCCTCAACCTAAAACACAAAACCTTCAAGCAAACTTAACCAAATATTTTAGGAAAAATAACTAAAAAGCCAATAACATTGCCCTAAAAATACATATACAAATGATCATAACAATTAACCCACACTTAATTCTTTGCTTGTCTCCAAGCAAAGTTATAAGTTGAACAAAACAAAATAAGAAAGAATTTATCAAACTCAAAAACTATTAGTAAACATCAAGAATTCCCTTTTTCATAATGTCGACACTTATTGTTAAACTAAATAAAATCAATACTCAAGCAATTCAATAGCTTTTCAATGCACACTAAGATATCTCTCCAACTTCCACACAAATGCTAAGTACCCTTTATAAAAGAATTTGAACCCTCTTGTTTAATTTAAGAACATTATTGGAACAAAACATATTATAACCTTAACCAACTTAACAATAATTTTACTTTATATATATAATTTTTTTTTTATCTTTTTAGGGTGTAAATCACAATAAGAGGAGGAAAATCAAATAAAAAGCCAAAAGGATTCTTAATAGAAAAGTCTCAAACTTGGATCAAAAGGATTCTTAATTGACACAACAACCTGATGCAAGAAAGGATCCCTTGAAGCTAGCAAGTGGACCAATCACTAGGAGCAAGGCAAAGAGATATCAAGCTAGTATGGCTTTGCATATTCAAGAAGAGATTTCCAAAGAGCTTTAAGAATTATCATTCAAGAAGATGGAGATAGAGCTTGAAGAAGGCACACCAAAGCTGATTATGATGCTTAGTGTGGAACCTAAAGGCTAGCTAAAGAAAGGTCCAACGTGCAAGAAAGGTCCATGGGGATTCATATAAAGCCTTGGGAAGTAATTTAAGGCCCATGGACAGCCCAAATAGTGTGGGGAGTTTCTTATGTTGAAGGGATTAGTTTGGTTGTTTCCATACTTTAAATTCCTTAGTGGATTAGGATTTTGTTTCCATACTTTATATTTTTCTTAGTGGATTAGGATTTTGTTTCCGTAGTTAATGTTTTCCTTATGCAATTAGGAATGTTTTTCTTATGCAATTAGGAATGTTTTCCTTATGCAATCAGGAATGTTTTCCTTATGCAATTAGGAATATTTTCCTTATGCAATTAGGAATGTTTTCCTTATGCAATTAGGAATGTTTTAGTCTTAATTTTCCATATGCAATTAGGAATTTTGTAACCCTTATTTAAGGGCACTATTAGGCCGAATTTGAGACAACAACAATTAATAAAAATTTTCAAATTCTTCTACAAGTTCTTCTTGTGAATTTTCGTGTGAGAGAGATTAGAGTGGATTCTTTAATTCTTTCTTTGCATCAAGAATTATGTTTACTTATCAACAAGAGTTGTGGCGTTTTCCTTCTTCTTACCAACTAAATCCTTCAATCATAGTGAGTTCGCGTCTCTTTATAGGCGTTGGGTTCCTTAGGAGGTGATTATCAAGTTTCAAGGAGTTCTCTACCATTGTTATGCGTTGGGTTTGCTGCCATCATTGCTAAGGGTCCGCGTCACAACCAAATTATTAAATCCCTCAAGTGCTCTTATTCCTAATGAAAGAATAAGAAATGGAAGGAAACAGGTTATGGCTAATGTTACTATGTAAAAGAAAGAAATGGAAAAATGAAATAGGCTTAAAATTGGCTTACTAAAGATATATATATAGAAGGCTGGCCTTTTAAGATAAATTGGTGTGCCTAATTACCTTAATCATATTGATACCTAATTGAAATTTTTGTAATATCCAAAAATTTTAAAAATTTTAATTTTTGAAAATTAAATAAATGATTTAAAAGTATATATATATTTAAGTGAAAAAGGAAAATGTGTATATGATATATATATGCAGATATACATATTATATACAAGTCAACATTTTAATATGGTCAAATGTTATTTTAAATTAATTATGTTGTTAGTGGTAGATGATATTTTTATATTAATTATATATATATATATGTTTTTACTTGGTGGAGAGTGAAAGTGGGATATTTGTGTGGTTAAAAGGGGATTAGTTGGATAAAGAGGAGTTGGTGATTATCTTCTTCTTCTTCGTTCTCCATTTAAGGCCGGCTATATTCATTAAAGGAAAGGAGGAATTTGCTTCTTGCAAGCTCAAGTAATTGAAGGATTTCAAGTGTTCAAGTTGGAGTTTTGAGAATTTTCTCCATATTTGGTAAGTTTCTAACTTGTTTTCTTGATTTTCTATGAAAGTTTGTATATGTGTGAATTGGATGTTTGGTGTAGTATGTGTTAATGGTTGGTATTGGTATGTATGAAGTTCTTTTGAGTAGTTAACTATGAATTTATGGTTGGATTGAAGAAAAGATTAAGTTTGGTGAAGAGAATAAGAGTTTTGGATTGTGTAATTTTTGAGTTATGAAGACATGGTTTTAATTGTGTATTTTTGCTTTTAATTGAGTTGTTTTGATGTTTATACAAGTATTTTGAGGTAAAATGATGGATTTTGTTGAGTTTGAATAGAGTTGAAAAGGGTAAAGAAAGATAATTCTTGATGTAACAATTATGTGTTGATATTAGGATTTTGGCCTGACATGCCCGGTGACACAGCCATATCTATGGGTGTGTCGATGGTTTTATTTTCAGTGTTGGTGACACGTGAAGTGACATGCCCATGTCACTGAGCATGTCACAGCTTCTGTAATGTTATAGTATTGACACGTGCAGTGACATGCCCATGTCACTGAGCGTCATGTCACTGAGCGTGTCACAGCTACTGTGTTGTGGGAGCTTTAGCACGGGCAGGGACACACCCATGTATCTGGACATGTCTTATCTGCTGTAATACAGAGCTTTGGACATGGCCATTGACATGCCCATATCACTGAGCGTGTCAAAGCTTCTGTGTTATGGGTTTAGGGCACGGTCATTGACACGCCCGTATTGTTGAGCATGTCACGTGTAGATTTTGCCCTAGATAGTTCTTTTCCTTATATTTCCTTTGTGTTCTTATCCTTATGTTGAGAGGTTTTGTATATGCCTATAAGTGTGTTACTAAGTGATTATTTATAATCACATTTGGTTTAGGCTTTGAAGAGACTTGAGTTACCCAATCCAAGTGTTGAGGGATATCTTAGAAGAGGAGGTTGAAAGTGGTGTTTGAGCTTGTTGCTTTTAGAGGTAAGTACAAATTTTGAATAATTACTTATATTTGCATGACATTTGGACTTAACACATTTTGTTAGAAAATGTGTTAAGTTACTTACTACATTGTTGGTGCATGAGTAATATGCTATGATTTGTATAATGTCACAAATGCATTATATGTAATGTGAACTATGTGCAAAATTTGATAATGACCCAAAACGTATGGGTAATGCAATTTGTTATGTATACATTAAAGATGGTATGTAAAGCCATTGGTGATGGCTATATTGATATAAATGATATAATTGAGGCATTGTGCCTAGCTTGATTTTGAGAAAATGAGAAAGATATTGATAATGGAATTATGAAAGAATTATGTGCCTAGTATGTTATTCAACTTTTAGAGTTTTGTGTTTAGCGGCATGCCTAAGACTTAACAGTCCCTTGAAGCTGAGTTGAGCTTGGTCCTTGAAGCCTAGTTGGGATGTTACATGATATAGCAGTCCCTTGAAGCTAGGTTGGGCCTAGTCCTTGAAGCCTAGTTGGGATGTTACATATGACGTTATCCTCATTGTGATTATGATTTACCTTCGGGGCTAGACACATGGTGTCATCTTGGACCAAAGCAGTAACTCTAGGATTTGAATAGCATATTAGATCCTTTTGGGCCCATACTTGTGTTTGTTTTTATGTGAATTATGAATTGTGGAACAATTGGGCAATATATTAAGATATAATATTATGAGATATAATATCCTTATGCATTGTGCATTGGCATTGCGTTTGAACTTTATTGTTATCAAAGTTCGTATTACTAGGCTTTTGCCTTAGCATGATTGTGATTCATCGGCAGGTGATCGGGATCTGGTTGAGCCGGAGAGTTCGTTTAGACCGAGTCGAGTCTAGGCTTGAGATCTTGAGTGCAGAGTTGATTGTTGGACATCAAGATCAGAGACAAACTGCCAGCATGTACATATTTTATATTTTTGTACATATTGACATTCATGTATATTATGTTATATTTTGATGTATATATGTATATATATCACAAACTATTAAGTATGTTTTGGATAAACATTTGGTAATGAAGTTATGTATGTGTTTTAGCAAGAAATATTTTATCTATTATTTATATGACATCACTTAAATGATTTAAGTTTATATAGATTTCAAAAAGTAAGGGTTTGTTTTATTAAAATGGATTGTGGCATTCTTGTATCATATATTCATATATTACATAAGTTGGGTGTATGTAGTATACGTATATAGGATATAAGGGTGTTACAATTTTAATGTGGTCTCAAAATGCATATCTAAGCAAGTTCTAGTGATATATCAATCAGGAATGTGCAATCAAAAAATAACAAGTTGTTAGCCAATATAATAGGCTTAATTTCTCACTAGTTTAATTATAATACAAAGAATAACCATCAAAATTGACAATAGGTACCAATTCTATTCAATTCCAAATTCATGCTTTAAAATTTTCAAAGGTCATCTATCAATAATCTTATAACAATTGAATTTTTCACAACTCATTTATTTGAAGAAAACATTATATGACTAAACTCAACAAAAGTAGGTTTAAAGTAAAACTTTGCACCCCACACTTAAAGATTCACATTGTAAGTTTAGGTAGAACTTATTTTTCACTAATCCACAGTGTGAGACAAAGAGCCACTTTCAGCCTTACCAAAAATAGACATTAATTGTTGCATAAATAAACAATTATATCATTAGCATAAAGTATCACTTACTAAAAGCCTAAATTAAAATATCCAAAAATAACAAATAATTAAAGCTTTTCTATGATAGGTGGAGGCTACTACTACGGAGGTTGAAGATGATGTAGCTGAAGGGTGAAGGCTAAGAATCTTGGCCAAGTTACCGTTGATGAGTTCCAGTTGATTAAGCACTTCAGTATGATTGTAATCAACTTTGTCTTCTAGGACCTCTATCTTGCTAATCAACTCAAATTTATCTGAAACTAGGGCATCTTCATCTAAATCCTGTGAATCAGAATCAGATTCATCATCAACTCATGGTTATTTCTGTCTATCCCCCTGAGTATTTGGTTCTCCAGCAGTCATCACATAAGCTCCTCCACTCTTAGTTATCATATGCATTATATCTCCTGGGTAGCTACATCTAATACATTACTTCTAGAAATTCTTTGCATGTTGCAACTATTAGGATCAAAGTCTCTATCAAGAGCAATGGCAAGGGTGGTAACCAATCCACCAATGTAAATTGTACCATTTCTTTTATGGGTCACATTATCCAAAATATTAGCTAACCAATAACCAGTGCTCATAGGTATAGCATTGACGGTACAATCCAAGAAAAATAAGTCATTAAGTTCAACTATCCCAGGACTTTCCTTTCTAGCAAAGAAACTGCAGGTCATAAACCTGTGCAAATCTTAATGTGGGGCTTGTCAATTGAGTTTCTTTTGCAAATCTAGCCACATATTTCCCGCCTAACCCTAATTCACCTCGTGCAAATTATTGCTTGAAATCATTAGGAATAGTTATATACCCCTCTTGAGAGAAACCAAATATTCCATTCAATTGATCAATAGTAATAATGAGCTATCTCCCATTCAATTTAAACCCTAGCCTAGTGCAAAGCTTAGAGTCATCTCTTTCTACTCTAAGGTAGGAAACAAACTCAAGAGTTAATTATTGGAATTGCAAAGGTTTAAGAGTGATAAATATCTCCCATTGCAAATTCTTCACATAAAATTCAAAGTTCTTTCTAATGTTCAAAGCATTCAATGAATCATCACTCATATACCTTGAAGGGAAAAAATCCCCTTACTTGAATGGCCAATCTATATGAAGATGATGAAGAAGATGGTGGTTGCCTCCTCCTATGATAAGAAACTTTTATGGTTCTTGGCATCTTGATCTTGATGGAAATAGAATTAAAGTAGATTTGATGGTGGTTTGTTGAAGAAAAATTAAGAAATTTGTTGAAAAATTGGATATTTGAGGGATGAGTGGTGTCTTATCCGTGTGAGGATCGGTGGTAGAGAGGGAAAAATGGTGTTTTAGGGATTAAATGAGAGAGAAGTGAGGGAGAGGATATGGTTTTAAAAGCTTTAAAATGGGCAACACGGCCAAGTTAGTCTTGTCTTGGCCTTGTCAATGTTCAAAGATGAATTGATCTGAGTTTTTGCAAAAGACACAGCCAAGAACATAGAAAAGCTGTGCGACCATCTCTAGTTTTAAAAAAATTGGATCTTCAATTGGTGGTGTAAGACACGGCTAAGTCTTCTCCCTGTCTTGGTCATGTGGTGTGACATGGCCAATGACATAGCCAAGATGTTTGGATGTGCCTGCTTGTAGACCCTTAATTTTGGCCCTAAGCAAGATAGATCCCAATTAATAGTGTCCAAGTTAAATTTGGTCCAACTTTAAAAGCTTAAACCTAATTTGAAGCCCTAAATTATGTTGGTCCAATTTAAGAAGGCCCAAAATAAGCCAATTCAATACCTAAAAACCCTAAAATGGTCCATTCATTTCGGTTTAATTTGATATGGGTTGTGCCATATTGAATTGGGCATGCCAATTCGATATGGGTTGTACCCAAATTGAATTGGACAATGTCCATTTCGATATGAGCACAAAGCTCATATCGAATTGACTTAGGTTCAGTTCGATATGAGCTTTGGCCCTTTTCGAATTAACGAAGGTTTAATTCGCTATTAGTCTTTGTGTTAATACCTAATCGAAGCCAAATTAAGTTTAAGCTACGTTGAAATTCTAATTATGCTTGGATAAGGAAAGGGAGTTTTGAAAATTTAAGCCGACTTTAACCTAATTGTGGGTTATAAATAGAGGTCTTACAATTAGAAAGGGGGAAGCCACAAGGAGTAAGGAAAAAGCAATTAGAAGAATAGCAGCCATGACACAGAGCAACCAAGGGATGTAGGAGCAATTGTCTCCATATTTCTTCACTCAACCAATGTAAAAGTTGGTCCAGGCAGTAAGCAAGACAGAGAGCTTGGTTCAACATGTTCAATTTGGTGGAGCCAATAAACATAGTTTGTTTTTTGATATTCAATTTGATTAAACATACAATATCAACTTTCATAAAAATTATTTCATGCAATAGTCTGTTCACATAACATTAAGCAATAGTTTGTTTTAAACATCCAATAGCTAGTTTAAATCATCATTCATTAAATCCATATTATCCAATCCAGTAACTTGTTTAAATCACCATTATTCTTTTAAAATAGTATTATAACATCCAGTAGGATATAATTATGATTTTGTTCAACTTTGTTTGGATGATTTTAAAATCCTAAGTTAAATCTTAAAACCCTAATCATATTTTCCAAAGCCTTAAAATCCTAATTTTATAAAACCCTAATTGTGAATTTGATTTTCAAAACCCTAAACCCTAAAATTGAAACCCTAATTCCAACTTTCCAAACCCTAATCCTAAATCTGCAGAACCAAAAACTTAATCCCAAAGACCTAACCCTAATCTGTAAAACGTAGAATTGCATTTCCAACCTTAATTTTATAATTGAAACTCTAGATTGATTGTTTGATTTATTGTTATATACTTTATAATGAATGAAGCAGTTTGGTCATTTTATTACATGTTTTGGTTAATTAAATTATATTTATTTGAATTTTGAAGGTTGTAAAAGACATGTTTCCATCTTGTGGGTGCCTTAGTTATTTTTATTTATATAATTTATTTTATGAACTTTGGGCCTTTATAAAGGACGCATTTCCACCAATGGTGGGTGTCTTGCTTTATTTACTTGTATCTTGGATATGAATGGTTGTAAGGACATATTTCCATCCTTGGATTGGTGCCTATTTTGTTTGGTTTATTTCAATAATATGATGGATAATTATTTCTTTTCATTGCTTGTAATATGAATAATACTATAATAATTTAAGAATCTTATAATATTTAAACCTGAAAAGGAGGTCGGTTCCAGTGAACCGGGATCTAGGGGTTGCTGGGGTATTCTTACCTTCCTCATGCATACCCAACTTTCCTAATCTAATAAGTGGGGGTTGGAAATTTCTCAGGAATCGAGTCATCACCCCTTTATATTTCTTTCTCGGCCTATCTGATGGGGACCAGCAAGCTTGAGTCCATTCGGCTAAGGATGAAAATGCAAAGAAATACCCTTTAGCAAAGAGCTAGAGCCAAAAAAATTAAGGAAACATTAACTTGCTTATTTGAAGACATTTGGAAGGAACAAGCACATCTAGATTCAGTCAAGGGCCTTTGTATGCAAGAAGACCTTAACACTATCAACATATTTCAAGTATGTTCAAATATGAAGACAATAGTCTAAACCACATTGTCTAAATCAATCCAGCCCATTGAAGAATAAAGGGCCATTCAGCCTTGATTAAGTGAGCATGGATCTTGGGTTGTCATTTTATATTATTTATTAATTTGGTGAAATCAACATATCAGAGTTAGGGTATTCTTGTTAAGTTTGAGTTTTAATGTGTTTTAATGAGAGTATTTAGTTTGGGGTGTGATTAATTGTCATTTAGGAGTTACAAATGAGTGCATTTAATGTATAACAACTCTTTTCAATCCATTGAATTGCCATAATCTAATTTGGTTTGTTTAGGTGATTAGTTCATTTATGAACCCAAAGCAAAAGCAAGAGAGGTAAAAGGCAAGAGTGGTAAGACCAGCATCGAGAAAAGCCAATTTTTTGTGTGAAACACAAGTGGTGTGAGTCAAATCTTTAAGTGAAACATGTGAGGGAGTATCTTGTGAGACTGTTTTAAATTTTCTTCTTTCAGGTTTTAAACATGTCTAACCAAGATAAAGACATGAGTTCTTCCTCAAATGATCAAATGATTCAAGCAATGCAACATTAATTTGAACGTATGTTCAAAATGATTGGAGATGTAAGAGATCATTTAGAAAAACATGATGATGCAATTACCACTTTGCATGGTGAGCCAAGGCATAGAAGGCAACCAACCTTTGCCAATGATGAATATGATGGAGGAATTGACACAAATGATGATCAAGCAACCATTATTGGAGGGGATGCTCATCCTAGAAGGCAAAATAGGAGAGCAAGGTTTGATGGCATTGATCGAAATATAGGCAGCATCAAAATGAAGATTCCTTCCTTCCAAGGAAAGAATGACCGGGACGCTTATTTGGAGTGGGAAAGAAAGGTGGAGATGATATTTGAGTGTCACAACTACTCTGAAGAGAAAAAGGTAAAATTAGCCCTTGTTGAATTTTGTGATTATGTTATTGTTTGGTGGGAACAATTGTGTAAAGATAGGTATCAAAATGGTGAAAGGTCCATTGAGACATGGTTTGAGATGAAATGCATCATGAGAAAGCGATTTATCCCTAGCAACTATTATAGGGACTTGCACCAGCGTTTACAAATCCTAACATAAGGTTTCATGAGTATGGAGGAATATCACAAAGAAATGGAGATAGCCATGATAAGGGCTAATGTGGATGAGGATCGTGAAGCCACCATGGCAAGGTTCTTGAATGGCTTGAACAAGAACATTGCTGATCTTGTGGAGTTGTAACACTATGTGGAGTTTGAAGACATGGTGAATGTGGCTATGAAAATTGAAAGACAATTGAAATGCAAGCGTACAAGTAAGTATGATTCTAAACCTTATTTGACTTCCTCTTCTTCTTTTTGGAAACCAAATTGGAGTAAAATGGATGATAAACCTATTGTTAAGCCTAAGATTGATGAAAATAAAAAAAAATGAAATAGGCAGCATGGGTAGAGTTGAGAATCAAAATAATCAAACTAGAGGAATTAAGTGTTTTAAGTGCCTAGGACATGGTCAAATGGCACATGAATGTCCCAATAAAAGGGTAATGATCATGAGGGATGGGGCTGTTGAGTCTGAAAGTGAGAGAGAGGAAGATGTTGAAATGCCATCTTTAGAAAACGCTAGTGATGTTGAGTTTGCTGAGGGAGATGTGTTAGTTGTACAACGCACACTTAGTTTGCAAAGTAAACATGATGAACATGGTGAACAACATGAAAATCTATTTCATACTCATTGTTTGATTGCTAACAAGTTGAATAATATGACTATGGATATTGGTAGTTGTACAAACATGGCTAGTACTTTGCTTGTGGAAAAATTAAAATTACCTACTACTAAACATCCAAAACCGTACAAGTTACAATGGTTGAATGATAGTGGTGTTGTGAAGGTGAATAAGCAAGTGTTGGTTTCTTTCTCCATTGGTAGATATAAAGATGAGGTGTTGTGTGATATGGTTCCTATGTATGCTTGTCAAATGTTGTTGGGGAGACCATGGCAATATGATCAAAGGGTCATACATGATGGGTTTAAGAACCAATATTCTTTAATCATGAATGGATAGAAATAGGCCAGCCATTCTAACTTAAGATACAACCTTGAGGAGACCAAGGAAATCCAAAGGCAAGTGAGTGAACTTATGGAGAAGGGGTATGTGCATGAAAGCATGAGTCCATGTGCAGTTCCTGTATTATTGGTGCCTAAAAAGGATGGTTCATGGAGGATGTCTGTTGATTGCCAAGCCATCAACAAAATAACGGTGAAGCATAGACATCCTATTCCTAGGCTAGATGATATGTTGGATGAATTGCATGGTTCTTGTGTTTTTTCTAAAATTGATTTAAAATATGGATATCATCAAATTAGAATGCATGAAAGTGATGAATGGAAAACTGCTTTCAAAACTAAATATGGTTTGTATGAATGGTTAGAAATGCCCTTTGGCTTAACTAATGCACCAAGTACTTTTATGCGATTAATGAACTTTGTTTTGCGTGCTTTCATTGGAAAGTTTGTGGTGGTTTATTTTGATGATATTCTTGTGTATAGAAAATCTTTAGATGAGCATGTAACATATTTAAAGGCTGTTTTTGATGTGTTAAGGCAAGAAAAGTTATATGCTAATATTAAGAAATCCACTTTTTCCACTAATGAAATTACTTTTCTTAGATATATTGTTAATGACAAAGGAATTCATCTTGATCAAGAAAAAGTAAAAGTAATTAGAGATTGGCTGAAACCTACTAGTGTGCATGATGTTAGGAGTTTTCATGGTCTTGCTATCTTTTATAGGAGATTCATTAGGGATTTTTCTACAATTGTTGCACCTTTAACTGAATGCATTAAAAAGAATGTGGGTTTCAAGTGGGGAAAAGAACAAGATGATGCTTTTAACTTGATAAAAGACAAACTTGGTTCAACACCTTTACTTGCTTTGCCTAACTTTTCTAAAACTTTTGAGGTTGAGTGTGATGCAAGTGGAACAGGTATTGGCAGTCTTGATGCAAGAAGGAAGACCAATAGCGTTCTTTAGTGAGAAGCTAAGTGGAGCAAGTCTAAACTACCCAACTTATGATTAGGAGTTCTATGCATTGGTGAGAGTGTTAGAAAATTGGCAGCACTAATTATAGTATAAGGAATTCATAATCCACACCGATCATGAGTCCTTGAAATATCTCAAAGGACAAGGAAAACTCAGTCAAAGGCATGCTAAATGGGTGGAGTTCATTAAATCATTTCCTTACATCATCAAGTATAAGCAAGGTAAGAAAAATAAGCAAGGTAAGAAAAATGTGGTTGCCGATGCTTTATCAAGGATGTATTCTCTAATTTCTACACTTGATGCAAAATTATTAGGTTTTGATTTAATTAAGGATTTATATAATTCAGATCTTGATTTTGCTAATGTTTATGAGGCATGTGAGAAAGGGGGTTTTGGCAAGTTTTATAGGCTGGATAGTTTTCTTTTCAAAGAAAATAAGCTATGTGTGCCTCAATCTTCTTTGAGAGAGTTGCTTGTGTGGGAGGCACATGATGGGGGTTTGATGGGGCATTTTGGTGTGAGAAAAACTTTAGATGTTTTAAGTGATCATTTCTTTTGGCCACAAATGAAAAGAGATGTTGAGAGAATTTGTGAGAGATGAATTACTTGTAAACAAGCTAAATCCAAATTGATGCCTCATGTGTTGTATACACCACTTCCCATACCCATTGAACCTTGGGTAGACATTTCCATGGACTTTGTTTTAGGATTACCTAGGTCAAGTGGAGGGAAAGATTCTATTTTTGTTGTTGTTGATAGGTTTAGCAAAATGGTACATTTCATTCCATGCCATAAGATGGATGATGCAACTCATGTTGCGGGGCTGTTATTCAAAGACATTGTGAGATTACATGGAGTTCTAAGGAAAATTGTTAGTGATAGAGATGTCAAGTTCCTTAGCCACTTTTGGAAGACACTTTGGAGCAAGTTGGCAAAAAAGCTTCTATTCTCAACAACTTGTCATCCACAAATGGATGGACAAATGGAGGTGGTCAATAGAACTCTTTCACAACTATTGAGGGCAATAATTCAAAGAAATCTGATGAATTGGGAAGAATGTTTGCCACATGTTGAGTTTGCCTACAATAGGAGTATTCATGCTACAATAAATTGTTCACCGTTTGAGGTTTTATATAGTTTCAATCCATTAACAACTATGGATTTACTGCCATTACCCATTGAAAAAGCTAATTTGAAAGGAAAGCAAAAGGTTGAATTTGTTAAATGCTTACGTGAGAGGGTGCATGCTCAAATAGAGAAAAAAAAAACTCAATAATATGAAAAGCAACACAACAAGGGAAGAAAGACAGTCATATTTGAACCAGGTGATTGGGTTTCATTATACTTGAGGAAAGAAAGATTTCCATGTCAAAGGAAGTCTAAGCTGATGCCGAGAGGAGATGGACCATTTCAAGTCCTACAAAGAATCAATGACAATGCATACAAGCTACAATTGCCTAGTGAGTATGGAAATGTAAGTGCTACCTTTAATGTTTCTTATTTGTCTTTATTTTATGTTGGTGATGAAGGAGCAGATTTGAGGATGAATCCTTCTGAGGAGAGTGGAATGATGAGGACCAGCAAGCTTGAGTCCATTCGGCTAAGGATGAAAATGCAAAGAAAGATCCTTTAGCCATTCATGGAGGCCCAATAACAAGAGCTAGAGCCAAAAAATGAAGGAAACATTAACTTGCTTATTTGAAGACATTTGGAAGGAACAAGCTCATATAGATTCGGTCAAGGGCCTTTATATGCAAGAAGACCTAAGACATTGTCAACATATTTCAAGTATGTTCAAATATGAAGACAATAGTCTAATCCACATTATCTGAATCAATCCAGCCCATTAAAGAATAAAGGGCCATTTAGCCTTGATTAAATTTAAGTGAGCATGGATCTTAGGCTGTCATTTTATGTTATTTATTAATTTTTATTTGCTTTGTGAAATCAACATATCAGAGTTAGGGTTTTATTCTTTCTAAGTGTGAGTTTTAATGTGAGTTTTAATATTTTTTAATGAGTACATTTAGTTTGGGCTGTTATTAATTATCATTTAGGAGTTACAAATGAGTGCATTTAATATATAATAGCTCTTTTCAATGAAAGTTAGTGGGGATTAAAGATGATGAGGATCTGATTGCTAGCATACAACACCAAGGACCTGTTACTCGATCAATGGCAAGAAAACTTCAAGGATTAGTTTCCAAACATCTATATGTTCTCAATACAATTGGAATGTTAAGACTTGAAGAAAATAAGAGCAAAGAAGTGTTTGGTTGCACGTGTCCAAATTGCAATCTACCCAAGAGGCCAATTGACCCAAAGGAGTTAGAATACATATTGGTATCCATCATTATACCTTTGGGAGCTAAATACATACCATTCACGTACCATTGGATGCCCATATATTAAGAGTGGCTAAAACTCACATTGGGAGTCAAAGATGCCTTTTAAAAGCTAGTGGGAGACAAGCTATATGGCTGCCCATGCATTTTAAAAGCTAGTGGGAGACAAGTTATATGGCTGCCCAATTTGTTTTATGTAACCACATCATTATATTTGTATTTTTCCATCATTTCACTTGTTTTATGCTTTCTTTAAGTCTTTAAAAACATATGTAATGGCAGACTTTGAACTTAATGAATATTCTGAGTTTTCTCTCCATTTTTGAGAGCTTTGAGAGGTTTTTAGCCTTCTTTTGAGTTCTGGTTAGAACTTGCACAAATTCCTTGCAAAAATAACCAAGTTTGCTAGGTCTTAACTTATATTCAAGGTTTTTCCTTCACAAGTTGGGGTTGGGTCTTGAATCTTTGGTTTCCAGCCATATAGCTTCAGTTTTACATCACAAGTTGGTGTTGGGTTGAAGGTGCTGGTTGGTGTTCTTATGTTTTGGAGACGATCCGTAGCTTGAGCTTCCTTAGGAATTAAATCCCAGCAAGGCAGGCTCACATCATTTGGTATCAGAGCTTAGGCTCTCCAAATCAGGTTTTTAGCATCATTCCTTCTTGTTTATGTCAAAAAAAAATATTGTCTTCCTTTGAGTCATTTTCTGCCATTAGTTTAATTTCTACAAGCTGTATGCTTTCTTGTTTCTTTGAGTCCTTCTTTGATGTAAACTAGCATGGCAAGGATCCTTTGGTACAACAAGGACCATTGACAAGGAATAAAGCAAGGAAGTATGGCGTCACTCTTGGATTGCATGTTCAAGACTTTGTTACAAAGGAGGTGACTGAATTAGCAATAAACAAGTGCAGTATGGAGCTGGAAGACCAACAAAGGCTGATTGTGATGCTGAATGTCTATATGGAAGATAAGGCTTTAAAAATGAGCTAGAGGAGCAAGAAAGGAGTAAGGAAGGCAGGCCACATGC
This sequence comes from Garcia nutans, assembly GCA_947685225.1. Classification (NCBI taxonomy): domain Eukaryota; kingdom Viridiplantae; phylum Streptophyta; class Magnoliopsida; order Malpighiales; family Euphorbiaceae; genus Garcia; species Garcia nutans. The sequence continues at coordinate 41,079,688 of CANTUV010000024.1, forward strand.
AAGCACATGGGCCTTGGATGAAATTAGGTTTTTGGGACCACTTTTGTCCCATGGGCAGCCTATTCTTTCATGCACATGGGCTGCGTTCACACCCATGCACATAGGATGTGGTTCCCTTCTTTCCTTAGTTGGTTAGGATGATATTTTCCTTATTTGACAAGGATTTTGACTTTGTAATTTTCCTTTTTCCACTAGGGTTAGGATGTGGTTCCCTTCTTTTCTTAGTTGGTTAGGATGATATTTTCCTTATTTGACAAGGATTTTGACTTTGTAATTTTCCTTTTTCCACTAGGGTTAGGATAGTTATGAATTTTTAATTTGTTTTTCTATAAATAGGGCCTTATTTTCTTGTAGGAGGACCTTTTTTTGACAATTATATTCAGATTGCTCTTTATGCAAATTTCGGCCATCTTTGAGAGAGTGAGAGATTTTGCTTCTTTCATTAATTGCATCACGAATCAGACTAACTTATCAATTTCGATTGTGGCGTTCTTCTGATCCGTCATTCCAAATCCTTTCGTCATTAGTGTTCTTGCTTCGCTAAGCATTGGGTGCTATAGAGGGTGATTTATCCTTGTTCTTGGATTCCTATATCGAAGCGTGCATTGAGGTTAGAGGCCTTCATTGCCGTAGGGTTCCGCGTCATTTGGTATCAAAGCCAATTACAGGTAAACTTTATCATCTGTCTTTCTAGGGCTTGTTTTTATTTCCGTTAGAGTCTTCATTTGTTCAATTCATTTTTTAGGGTTCTTTTATTTTATTCGAAATTTCTTCTTTCCCCATACCCCAATTCGTTTGTGTCCCCTTTTCATCATAGTCCAAATTGTTTTCACCTACTTCACCATAGTCAATTCGTTTTCAATTTTTCAGGTATACGGATCTTTCCGTTTGAGCTTGCAATAATTCGTTTGCTGTTTAAGCTTCTATTTATTGATATTCGTTTAGTATTTTGGGGGGGGGGGGGGGTGATCTAGAGATAGTGATCTATCCCTAAAAAAAAGAAAAAAAAGAGTACAAAAGTGCTCCAACAAAAATTTTTCTGTTTCTTAGTAATTAAAGGTTCCGTGGTTGGTTTGAAGTGGGTTAGAAGCAATAAAAAATTTTAGGCCACAAAATTTCCTTTTTTTTGGGGGGCTGTTTTGTTCGAATTGTGGGGGCTGCCATTGCAAAGGGGAATTCAAAATTCTCTTTAGTTTAGGAAGACTTGACACTAGCTTTCTTGGGTAGAATCAATAGGTCCATAAATCAGCTTGCTAAAGGTGGGTTGGTTTTGATACATCTTGGCTAGAATTGTCATATTTTTTACCTCTTTGTTTCTAATTCTTGATTGAGCTACCATTTTTTTCGGATTCCGTTACGTTGCTGGAGTGTTATTTGCTTGTTCCAACATTCTGGTTTATGATAATCTTGTGACACAAATTTCCTTATGTCGCCTCCAAATCGTCGAGTTTCTTTTCTAGGTGTCTAGGAATTAGGTTTCTAGCTTCCTTGAACGTGCTTGGCAGATTGATTTGTGAGCCTCGATTCTGAAGTGCAATCGAAGAATCAACAAAGGTGAGGTAAGAGCGAAACACTTTGAGTGAACTTTGTTTATTACTAATCTTTTCTTTGTGAGTTTGTGTTTGTGATCATGAGTAGTGGGAGAAACCAGAATGTGCAAGATGGGGAAGAAAATGTCCAAGAAGGCTCTAGCAATTTTGAGACATATATGCAGCAAAGTAATGAGAGGATGAATGAGATGGCAAGAATGATGGCTACTCTACAAGAGAGCATGAATCTAATGATGAGAGAAAGAGTGCAGCAACCAGCAGCTCAAGTGAGGTTACCACAAAGGGTTCTACTAAGAATCGGTGAAGGAGATCGTAGAGCACCTAGAGGTAATGAAGAGGATGGTGAAAATAACCCAGCAAATGACAATGACCTTACTTCCATAAAGATGAAGGTACCTTCCTTTGAAGGGAGAAACAATGCTGAAGAGTACATTGAATGGGAGAGAAAGGTGGAGCAGATTTTTGAATGCCATAATTATTCAGAAGAGAAGAAGTCCCACATTGCAGCCGTGGAATTTAAGGGATATGCTACATTCTGGTGGGATCAACTCAAATCTAATAGAAGAGGAAAGGGATTGAGACCCGTACCTGATTGGGAGACTTTGAAAGACTTAATGAGAATAAGGTTTGTCTCTTCTCATTACTATAGGGATTTGTATAATAGGTTGGCAAGGCTGATCCAAGGTGGTAAGAGTGTTGAAGAATACCACAAGGAGATAGAGATGATCATGGCAAGAGCTGATATTGAAGAGGATGAGCAGAGGTTGATGTCTAGATTCCTTGGGGGTCTAAATTCAAACATAGCAAGTGAGCTAGAAATGTATGATTACAATTCCATGGGAGAGTTGGTTGAAAAGGCCATGAAGATAGAAAGGAGACTAAAGAGCAAGAATTACACCAAGTCTGGTTCTAGCAAATTTCAGAATATGGGTGGAAGTAGTTCAACCTACAGAGGACCTCAAAACACTAGTAGCAATTCGTCCTCAAGAAGTGGAGATTTCAAGAATTCCTTCCAAAGGAACAATCCTCCACCTACAAGTGGAAAAGGGACGAATGGTGGTCCAAATAGGCAGCAATCAGGTACTTCTAATACTACTCCTAGTAGAGATATTAAATGTTTCAAATGTTTAGGGAATGGGCATATTGCTTCTGAATGTCCAAATAGGAGAGTTATGATTGCTACTGATGATGGGGGTATAATTTCTGATTCTGATCATAGTGATGTTGATAATGATGTGAATGACATGTATGATGATGATGATGAGTGTAGTGAGCAAGTTGAAAATGTGTTGATGGCTGAACATGGTGAAATGTTAGTTGCTAAGCGTGCTTTGAATATGCAAGTGAAGGAAGAGGGCCTTGAGCAACGAGATAACATATTTTATTCTAGATGTTTAGTTGATGGTAAGGTTTGTATGCTCATCATTGACAGCGGTAGTTGTACTAATGCCGTAAGTGAGACCATGGTGGAGAAGTTGAAATTGACTTGTTTAAAACATCCCAATCCATATAGATTACAATGGTTTAATGATAGTGGAGAGGTGAAGGTTACTAAACAAGTGAGAATACCATTCTCTATAGGCTGGTATAAAGATGAAGTGTTGTGTGATGTAGTTCCTATGCAAGCAGGCCATATGTTATTGGGAAGACCTTGGCAATTTGATAGGAAAGCACAGCATGATGGGCATTCAAATAGGTACACGTTTACCTATGAGGGAAAGCTGGTTACTCTTGTTCCATTATCACCCTTGGAGATTTATGAAGATCATCGAAAGATGCTTGAGAAAGCAAAGCAAGATTCGGCCAAAGTAGTGGTTGGGGCTGTTTCTTCCAAAAACAAGGGGAGTGCGAGAGAACATGATAAGGTGAGTGAAAGTGAGAAGAAAATGGGAAAAGAGGCGAGAAAAGAAACTAATCAAATTAATGGCCCATTGGTGAAAGAAAACAAGAAAGAAGGGAAGGCAAAACAAACTTTTTATGCAAGAGCGAGAGAATTAAATGTTGGGCAGCCTGTGTTACTCATTAGATACAAGGAAACTTTGTTTGCTAACATTGATGTTTCACTTGAACATTTGCCTTCTAGCTTTGTGTCTTTATTGCAGGATTTCCAAGATGTGTTTCCGGAGGAGTTGCCTAGTGGTTTGCTACCATTAAGAGGGATCGAACATCAAATTGACTTCATACCTGGTTCTACCATTCCAAATAGACCAGCATATCAAAGTAATCCGATGGAGACCAAGGAGATGCAGAGACAAGTGGAAGAGTTGTTGGAGAAAGGGTTGATTCGAGAGAGTTTAAGTCCGTGTGCCGTTCCTGTTTTGTTGGTTCCAAAGAAAGATGGCACGTGGAGAATGTGTGTTGATTGTAGGGCTGTAAATAAAATCACCGTGAAGTATCGGCATCCTATACCGAGTCTTGATGACATGTTGGACCAATTACATGGTGTAAGGTATTTTACTAAAATTGATCTTATGAGTGGATATCATCAAATTCGTATGAAACCTGGGGATGAATGGAAAACAGCTTTTAAAACAAAATATGGGTTGTATGAGTGATTGGTAATGCCTTTTGGGTTGTCTAATGCACCTAGTACTTTTATGAGGCTGATGAACCATGTTTTGAGGGCTTATTTGGGCATATTTGTAGTTGTTTATTTTGATGATATTTTGATCTATAGTAAGACTGAGGAAGAGCATATAGAACATGTTAGGTTGGTTTTAGAAGCTTTGAGAAAAGAGAACTTATATGCAAAGCTTAAGAAGTGCACATTTTGCATGGATAGGCTTGTTTTTCTTGGTTTTGTTGTTAGTGCGCAAGGATTGGAAGTTGATGAAGAGAAAGTGAAAGCTATAAGGGAATTGCCTGTTCCTAAGAGTGTGACAGAAGTGAGGAGCTTCCATGGGCTGGCGAGTTTTTATAGGAGATTCGTGAAGGATTTTTCTACCATCGCCACACCACTCACAATTATTGTCAAGAAGGAAGTTGGATTTCAATGGGGTGAATAGCAACAATGATCGTTTGAAAGTTTGAAAGAAAAACTCACTACTGCGCCTGTTTTAGCTTTACCTAACTTTGATTCTATTTTTGAGATTGAATGTGATGCTTCAGGTATAGGTATTGGGGCTGTTTTGATGCAAGAAATGAAGCCAATAGCATATTTTAGTGAGAAGCTCAATGGTGCGCAACTGAATTATTCTACCTATGACAATGAGTTGCATGCTTTGGTAAGGGCATTGAATGTGTGGGAGCATTATTTGCTACCAAAGGAGTTCATTATTCACACTGACCATGAATCCCTCAAGCATTTGAAGGGCCAAGGTAAGTTGAACAAAAGACATGGTAAGTGGATTGAACAAATTGACAAATTTCCTTATGTCATTAAGTATAAGCAATGTAAAGATAATGTTGTTGCTGATGCGTTGTCTAGGAGATATACATTGCTGTCTGTTTTGAGTTCTAAATTGCTTGGTTTTGAGTATACTAAGGACTTATATATTGGTGATATTGATTTTGGTAATGTTTATGTCGCATGTGAACAAGGAGCTTTTAATTCATTTTTTAGGCAGGATGGTTATTCGTTTAAGGGAAGTAAACTATGTGTGCCTAGATGTTCCATGCGTAATTTGCTAGTTTTGGAATCTCATTGTGGTGGTTTGATGGGGCATTTTGGTGTGTCTAAGACTTATGATATTCTGTTTGAGCATTTTTATTGGCCGTCTATGCGTAAAGATGTTGGGAGATTATGTTCTGCTTGTATTGCATGTAGACAGGCGAAATCTAAGTCTATGCCTCATGGTCTTTATATGCCATTACCTGTACCTAGTTCACCTTGGGTTGATATTAGTATGGATTTTGTGCTTGGTTTGCCTAGGACTAGGAAAGGTAGAGATAGCATTTTTGTGGTTGTTGATAGGTTTAGTAAGATGGCACATTTTATTCCATGTCACAAAGCTGATGATGCAAAAGTTGTGGCTGATTTGTTCTTTAGAGATGTTGTTCGTTTACATGGGGTGCCTAGGACAATTGTTTCTGATAGAGATACTAAGTTTTTGTCCCATTTTTGGTGTGTTTTATGGAGTAGATTAGGAACTAAGCTTTTGTTTTCTACTACTTGTCATCCACAAATAGATGGGCAAACTGAAGTAGTGAATCGTACACTTGGTACGTTGTTGAGAGCTTTAGTGGGGAAGAACTTGGTCACTTGGGAAGATTGTTTACCTTTCATTGAATTTGCTTATAATCGTTCAATTCATTCTTCTACAGGTTATTCGCCATTTGAGATTGTTTATGGTTTTAATCCACTAACTGTACTTGATCTTGTTCCTTTGCCTTTACATGAGCTTGCTAGTTTAGATGGTGAGAAGAAGGCTGATTTGGTAACGTCTTTGCATGAAAAGGTTCGAGCAAATATAGAGAAAAAGAACAAGTCATATGCTGATAGGGCAAATAAGGGACGAAAGAAAATGGCATTTGCTCCTGGCGATTGGGTTTGGGTACACTTCCGAAAGGAGAGGTTTCCAAATCAAAGGAAGAGTAAGCTTGATGCACGTGGTGATGGTCCATTCCAAGTATTGGAGAAAATCAATGACAATGCATACAAGATCGACTTGCCTGGTGAGTATGGTGTTAGTGCTACTTTTAATGTGACTGATTTATCTCCTTATGATGATGCAGATTTGAGGACAAATCTTTTTAAAGAAGGGGAGAATGATGTAAACCAGCATGGCAAGGATCCTTTGGTGCTACAACAAGGACCATTGACAAGGAATAAAGCAAGGAAGTATGGCGTCACTCTTGGATTGCATGTTCAAGACTTTGTTACAAGGGAGGTGACTGAATTAGCAATAAACAAGTGCAGTATGGAGCTGGAAGACCAACAAAGGCTGATTGTGATGCTGAATGTCTATATGGAAGATAAGGCTTTAAAAATGGGCTAGAGGAGCAAGAAAAGAGTAAGGAAGGCAGGCCACATGAAAGCACATGGGCCTTGGACGAAATTAGGTTTTTGGGACCACTTTTGTCCCATGGGCAGCCTATTCTTTCATGCACATGGGCTGCGTTCACACCCATGCACATGGGATGTGGTTCCCTTCTTTCCTTAGTTGGTTAGGATGATATTTTCCTTATTTGACAAGGATTTTGACTTTGTAATTTTCCTTTTTCCACTAGGGTTAGGATGTGGTTCCCTTCTTTCCTTAGTTGGTTAGGATGATATTTTCCTTATTTGACAAGGATTTTGACTTTGTAATTTTCCTTTTTCCACTAGGGTTAGGATAGTTATGAATTTTTAATTTGTTTTTCTATAAATAGGGCCTTATTTTCTTGTAGGAGGACCTTTTTTTGACAATTATATTTAGATTGCTCTTTATGCAAATTTCGGCCATCTTTGAGAGAGTGAGAGATTTTGCTTCTTTCATTGATTGCATCACGAATCAGACTAACTTATCAATTTTGATTGTGGCATTCTTCTGATCCGTCCTTCCAAATCCTTCCGTCATTAGTGTTCTTGCTTCGCTAAGCATTGGGTGCTATAGAGGGTGGTTTATCCTTGTTCTTGGATTCCTATATCGAAGCGTGCGTTGGGGTTTGAGGCCTTCATTGCCATAGGGTTTCGCGTCATTCTTCCTTAATGTTGTTGCTGGATTAATTAAAAAAAAAGAAAGAAAGAAAGAACATAAAAGAAAAAAAAAGAGAAAACAACAACTAATCTCTCAAATTTGCTAGTGGGTTAGAAACTGAAGTTGGGTTTGCACATAACCAAATCTTCTCAAATTTTATATGCTTGTTTCAGATGCTAAACTTAGCTTGGAAATCAAATTTTAAGTCAAAACTCCTCCATTTGCCTAGTTATCCATATATTGCAGCCAATTTAGCTAGTTTTGTGTCCAAAAGTGAACGTGTATGTAAACATGTCTAAATCCTTTCAAATTTTACAGGCATGTTTTAGATATTCAGCTAAGCCTACATATTAAATTTCATGTCAAAATTCGTTCGTTTGCTTGGTTGTCCATATATTACCGCTAGTTTGCCATTTTTGGGTCCAGAACATAAACATTTCATAAGAGACCTAAAAATTCATTTTTTTTCTTCTTCCATTTTGTCTCAATATATTGTCCTAAATCCAGTTTTGTCAAATTCTTCCCTTTAGTAATGTTTGTCTAAAATTTCAGTGTCTTTCGTCCTTAGGTTTCAAATATCAGATATTCTATTTTTTTTTCCAGCTTGTTTTACTCTTGTTCCATTCTTGAATGTGTTTTAAACCTTGCAATTTAGTTATTTAGTTGAGGAAATATTAAGTTCTTGCTAGAACTTGGAAGGGGCTGAAGTGAGTGAAAAAAAAAGGCATAGAGTGGTGAGATTGTTAGAGAGTAAAAGCTAAAGTTTGAGTGAAACACAGATTGAGTGTTACCAGATTAGAGTGAAACACGTGAGGGAGTGTGTGAGAGAATATTTCTAACATTTGTTTTGCAGCAATCAGTATGTCAACAAAACGAGATAGTGATCGAGAGAGCAACCAGCCCCAAGAGGAGCCAGAAGCTTCTTATGTTCTTAAGGCATTGCAATCTAAATTTCAAAGGATGAATGTGTTGTTTGTTGATATTAAAGAACAGATGGAAAAACACTCAAAGCAAATTGAAGAATTGCAGCAAGCAAGCTCTGCAAATCAAAGGAATTTAGGAAGGGATGAACGATATAATTTTCATAGGGAGCAAAACACAAATAGGGGGCAGAATAGAGGTAGGCGCGCTGGACTAAATGATTTGCCAGTTTTCAATGACTTGGAGGATGTAGATGAAGATAATCTTGATGATGATGATGGGCAGCAATCTGTTGCACTTGATGATGTTATTAAACCAAGATATATGAGAGGTAATATAGGTGGTAGAGGTGGTGGCAGAAATATTAGGCAAGAAACTATGGAAAATGCAAGAGGGAGAGGGAGAGTAGACAGCAACGTTAATGGAATTAAAATGAAAATTCCATCATTCCAAGGCAAAGCAAATCCAGATGCATATTTGGAATGGGAGAGAAAGACCGAACTCATCTTTGATTGCCACAACTATAGTGAGCAAAAGAAGGTGACACTTGTTGTGGTAGAGTTTACTGATTATGCATTAGTTTGGTGGGATCAATTACTCACTAAACGAAGAAGAAATGGCATGAGAGGAGTGCAGACTTGGGATGAGTTGAAACAGGTCATGAGAGATTGATTTGTTCCACAACACTACTATAGAGAGTTGCATCAAAGATTACAAGGGCTGGTGCAGGGCAATAAAAAGTGTGGAAGAATATTTTCAAGAGATGGAAATGGCTATGATACGAGCTAATATAGAAGAAGAAAGGGAAGCAACTATGGCACGGTTCCTACATGGGCTGAAAGATGAAATTGCCAACATAGGGGAGCTGCATCATTATGTGGAGCTTGATGATATGTTAAATATGGCAATCAAGGTAGAAAAACAACTCAAGAAGAAGAAAACAACCATATCGGGTATGGGAATGAATTCTACCAACAATGTTCCATGGAAGCCAAATTGGAAGAAAGGGGAATCTAGTGAGAGTAAATTTGTTTCAAAGGAGAAGAAAGAGGGAAACAAGGCTGGAGAAAAACCCATTGTGATTGATAAGGGTAAGGCACCAATGAACTCCAGCGGAAGAACTAGAGACATCCAATGTTTTAGATGCTTAGGCAAGGGACATTATGCTGCACAATGTCCAAATAAAAGGGCAATGGTGATAAGGCCAAGTGGAGAGATAGAATCTGAAGATGATGAGGCTATTAATGATGATTCAAGTGATGACATTCAACCTATGGGTGATGATAGTGATGTAGAGCATGCTGTACATGGCAACGTTCTAGTTGTTATGCGTGCTTTAAATACCCAAGTAAAGGCAGATGATGGTGATGAGCTACAAAGAGAAAATATCTTTCATACTAGGTGTCTAGTTAAAGATAGAGTTTGTAGCATGATAATAGACAGTGGAAGTTGCGTGAATGTGGCTAGTACTCTAATAGTGGAAAAACTTGATTTCCCTACTACAAAACATCCTAAGCCATATAGGTTGCAATGGTTTAATGATTGTGGTGAAGTTAGGGTGACTAAGCAAGTGCTGCTAACATTTTCCATTGGGAGGTATAAGGATGAAGTGTTATGTGATGTTGTCCCTATACAAAGCTTTGTTTCTCTACTACATGCCATCCACAAACAGATGGGCAGACGGAAGTTGTTAATAGGACTGTAGGCACTCTTCTTCATACCATGATTAAACAAAATTTGAAGACATGGGAGGAATGCATACCATTTATTGAATTTGTGATGAGGATCTGATTGCTAGCATACAACACCAAGGACCTGTTACTCGATCAATGGCAAGAAAACTTCAAGGATTAGTTTCCAAACATCTATATGTTCTCAATACAATTGGAATATTAAGACTTGAAGAAAATAAGAGCAAAGAAGCTGTTTGGTTGCACGTGTCCAAATTGCAATCTACCCAAGAGGCCAATTGACCCAAAGGAGTTAGAATACATATTGGCATCCATCATTATACCTTTGGGAGCTAAATACATACCATTCACGTACCATTGGATGCCCATATATTAAGAGTGGCTGAAACTCACATTGGGAGTCAAAGATGCCTTTTAAAAGCTAGTGGGAGACAAGCTATATGGCTGCCCATGCCTTTTAAAAGCTAGTGGGAGACAAGCTATATGGCTGCCCATGCCTTTTAAAAGCCAGCGGGAGACAAGCTATATGGCTGCCCAATTTGTTTTATGTAACCACATCATTATATTTGTATTTTTCCATCATTTCACTGGTTTTATGCTTTCTTTAAGTCTTTAAAAACAGATGTAATGGCAGACTTTGAACTTAATGAATATTCTGAGTTTTCTCTCCATTTTTGAGAGCTTTGAGAGGTTTTTAGCCTTCTTTTGAGTTCTGGTTAGAACTTGAACAAATTCCTTGCAAAAATAACCAAGTTTGCTAGGTCTTAACTTATATTCAAGGTTTTTCCTTCACAAGTTGGGGTTGGGTCTTGAATCTTTGGTTTCCAGCCATATAGCTTCAGTTTTACATCACAAGTTGGTGTTGGGTTGAAGGTGCTGGTTGGTGTTCTTATGTTTTGGAGACGATCCGTAGCTTGAGCTTCCTTAGGAATTAAATCCCAGCAAGGCAGGCTCACATCAAAAGAGGAGAACTTGGAGAGCTATAATAATAGCCATTTAGGTTTCTTCTACCATGCTTTGGCTATAAATATCAAAGCCAAACACATTTATAAAAAAACCATTGATGAATGATAATCTGAATTTGCTCTTTGTGAGTGTTTTTGCTTAAGTTCTTTCATGAACTTTGAACTTACCAAACTAATTTGGTTTGTGGCATTCTCCAACCAAAAAAATCTCATGTTTAACTCTTAACTTATCATATCATATCTGGTTTGTGGCATTATGGGTTGAATTCAAGTACTAGTTTCATTGGTAAACAATAACAATTGGAACTAGTTTTTCTTTAACTTCACTTGTGGAGATCCTTAGGTTTTGGAATCATCTTGACTGGAGGGTTTTTTTTGCATTTCATATGTAACTTAAGCTAATAGTTATTGGGGTATATGGTTGCTAAGATGATGATTTCCTATCACTTCCCAGGTGGTGATTTCATTTCTCTAGGCTTAGGCCTGTGTTCTCTATGATCCCGAGCCTAATAGTTCCCTAGACGCAAGAACCATTCCACTGGAAATGGGCACAAAAATCTCCACTCACAGTGGTGACTCCACTGAGGATAAGAGAAGTTCATTCCCTTGATCTTTCTATTATTTTATTCTTTATTTTTATGGTATTATTCATTGCATCATTTTGATTGCAATGTGTGCATGAGTTAGGATGTCCTGTGAAAATCGTGTTATGTGTATATGAGTAATAATACCATACTTTTGATTCAAGGTATGGAGATTGAACATTGTGTAGATCCTTAATTTTAGCCCTAAGCTAGTCCGATCCCAATTAAAAGAGGTTAAGCTAAATTTGGTCTCATTTTAAAAAACTTAATCCTAGTGCATAGCTTTGGATTAGGTTGGTTCAATTTTCAAAGGCCTAAAATAAGTCAGTTTAATTTTAAAGCCCTAAACCTAGTCTGATTTATTATTTAAAGACCAAAATGGCCTGATCCAATCTTAAAATTCCAAAGCAATTCGGTCTAACCCAAAATTGGCCTAGCCAATCCACTACTAGGCTGGCCATGGCAAATTGGCCTTGCAAATTAGCCATAGGCCATGCCTGGGGCGAATTGGCATGGCAAATTCATCCCAAACCCTTGCCTAGGGCAAATTGGCCTTTCCAATTCATCCCATACCATGCCTGGGGAGAATTGGCATGGCTAATTTGTCCCAGACCCTTGCCTGGGGAGAATTGGCCTTGCCAATTCGCCACAAGGGGCATGGAACAAGGCCCAACTTTACCGCGAGTCCTTAATTAGGCAGTTTTAATTCCTTAATTAGGCAGTTTTGCATTTAGAATCCTAATAAGGCAATGATAAGGAGAGGAAATCTTGGAACCATTCACACAAATTGTTCTTATAAATACATAAGCTTAAAATTCATAGTAGTTCATAAAAATATAGTAGCAATGAAATTATTGAGTCTCAAATAGAAACCACACTTTAAATATTAAACCCAAATAATATGGCATATGAATTTATAGATTTAAATCCTAGTAGCCAACATTAATCTCTAGTTTTAAGCCAAAAACCCTAAACCTATTTTTAAAAAATCCAAAACCCTAATCCTATTTTTTAAATATCCTAATCCTATTTTTCTAAAACCCTAAAACATTGTTCATTATTTTCTAAAATCCTAGAAACCCTAAAATCATACCAATAAAACCCTAGTTTTGCATATCTATCATTTAATATAATATTAAAACCTAGATTTGACTATTTAATTTGTTAATGTATATTTGTGATGGATATTTATTTTTGGATGATTTACTTTACATTTCTTGATGATGAATTGAATGTTTTCTATGAATGGTTTAATTATATCTATTTGACTATTTGAGATTTTAAAAGTTGTAAAAGGTATGTTTTCACTTCATAGGTGCCTTGGTTTTGATTATGTAATTTAATTTTAAGAATTTTGGATCATTATGAGAGGCATGGTTCCACCTATGGTGGGTGTCCCATTTTATTTTATTTTATTTATTTTGTTTTACTTTTTTTTAGACATTGGACATTGTAAGGGCATGTTTTCATCCTTGGATGGGTGCCTATTTTGTTTGATTGATTTTAATAAGATAATGAATGTTTATTTCTTTTAAATCATATGTAATATGGATGATGTCATAATATTTAAGAATTTAATAATGTTTAGACCTAAAAGTGAGGTGGTTCCAATGAACCGAGCATTATGGGGGTGCTGGGTCATTCTCACTTTCCCCATACATACCCAACTTTTCGAACTCATTAGGGGATTGAGGATTCCTCAAAAATCAAGTCATCCACACCTTTTATTTTTTGGCCTATCCGAGTGGCGACTCCATTTCCTCCGAGTTTAGGTGCATGTTCTTTAAGGCCCTGAGCCTAACAGTGCCAAAGTAGCAAGAACAGTTCCATATGGGAGTAGGAATGAAAATCTCCACTCACAATGGCAACTCTACTGAGGATAAGAGAAGTTGATTTCGTTAGTCTTTTTATTATTTTTATTCTTTCTTATTATGATATTATCCATTGCATCATTTAAATTGCATTATGTGCGTGAGTTAGGACGCTAGTGTAACCAGTGTTGTGTTATATAAGGGATACCATACTTTCACTCAAGGTATGAAGATCGAGCATGGCATAACCACTTAAAGTCTTGTACCTTTTAGTATATACTTGCTATAGGAGCCTAAACTTTTCAACCCAAAGACTAAAGCTCATGTAATTGACCTAGTTACTTTCCTTAGGTTTTTACCTCAAATGTTTGTTATTTGACTATGATTGATATATCTTGGTTAAACCATGGCTTATTTGGTTTATTATTTTTCTAATATGACCTAATTATATTTAAGTTCAAAATAATTTTTTATTCCTTTAAACCCAAAAGACCAAAACTATTTTTTCAAGATGGTCTTTTTGGACATAAAACCTTTTCAAGATGGGTCAAAAATTCTTTTTCACCTCATAGCTCAAACTCATAGCCTAAAATCCATTTTTTCTAAAATCTTTCTACAATGGGCTTTGAAACAAAACTAATTTTGCACTTTATCCAAATTAAAACCTTTTTCTTTAACTAGCTTACAACTATTTAGGTCAATTATGGAATATCAAAAATCAATTGTGGGCCTAAATTATACTAAGAATTATTAATCATGAGTTTGTTTTTGGCATGAATCATTAGTTATTTTTCCAAATAGAAAATCTTATGATAAACCTCGTAATTTCATTTTAATCCTTAATATAGCATAAAAGCTATTTTTAGTTGATTCAATGGATTAAAACTTGATTAATGGAAAGTATCATGGATTGACTTCTATATTTGAAAATACAACTATTGGTTAAAACCGTCCAAGGAAATTTTTTGAAAATAAAATATCTCATGTTGGTATTTTTTTTAACAGTATACCTAGGAAAAGAGACTCGTCATTCGTGTGTGGAAGTTATAAGGTTGGAAGGAATGTCCTAATTATTTTTGTTTATTTGTGCATACATGCATATATGAATACACGCATTGTATTACATGGCATTAATCATTTCTGACTCATAGACCTGGAGTACAGTAGCTCAACAGCGTACGACAATCCGACCTATGACAATGATGTAGAATCCAGTAATGACTCAGTTAGCTTCTCACCAAAAGAAATGGAACCTAAATACATTCAAAAAATGGTGGACAATGCCCTTAATGCCAAGATGGAAGAACTGAAGGAGGCCCTAGCTGAGACTATAAAGAGGCAATTGATTGCATTTTTGGAGAACACTGATGAGGCATCTGCTAGTACTAAGAAGCAGAAGGAAAAAGGAAAGGCTAAGGTTGGTAAAGTAGCCTTTGATGATGACAAAGTTATTGATGATGACTGGGCTCAATATTTCCAAGCTCCTCAAGATAAGAAGGAAGAAAAGAAGGCTATGGAGAAAACTGAAACTGTGGATGTAGAGAAAATGATTGTTGATTTGGAAAAAAAGTTCAAAAAGAAGCTGAAGGCTAAAAGGTATCAGAGGTAGATAGGCTATTTGAGCAAGATGAAGAAGTTCCTTGCAAGTTCAAAATGCCTTCGTTAACAAAGTACAATGGTACAAGAAATCCTCACTTGCATGTTAAGCAGTACATCACAGCTATACAGTCTGTTAGAGCTACCAATGCTCAAACTCTAAGGTATTTCATGCTCTCATTAGATCCTGTTATGCAAAATTGGTTTAACACCTTAGAGGATAGTACCCAAAAGATTGGGATATGCTATACAAAGCCTTCATTCAGCAATATGGGTATAATGTCAAATTGGAAGTGACCTTGATGGAGGTAGAAACTATTAGATAAAAGCAAAATGAGAATTTTGTTGACTATGTGAAGAGGTTGAGAAACAAAGTTGCACTACTAATGAAGAGACCAGATGTGTCTAGAAGAAGAAATGAGAGAGAAAATTATCAGCCTGGCAGTCAAGGTACACAGAAAGTGGTAGATGTCAATATAAGTGGTCAAGCAAATAGAAGACAGTTTTCAGATCTGGGAAAACCTTTGTCTTGGGTTTTTAACAAGTTACAGAAAATGGGCTATTACAGTCGTTGGCCCCTCAACCTTCATCGAATCCTTTACCACCAAAATTTGATACTAAAGTCTTTTGCCAATTTTATCAAATACAAGGACATGAGACAGATAAATGCTTGTGACTAAAACATGAGATCCAAAATTTAATTAACAGTGGAAAAAGTTGCCTGAACCTAACAAGCCCAACACCAAAAGCAATCCTTTGCCTGAATTTGGAAGAGTGCCACTGCCATCGACTTTCATGATAGAGGGAGAATTGATGAAAAGTTTTATCTTGTCATCTTTTCAAAATATAGATGGAGAAATTTCTAAGAAAGGGGTTGCTAGTTTTGGCTCTTGCCCCCTGACATGTCCCAGTAAATGAAGCATTTTTTTACTCCAACTCAACAAACTTCTCTTAGCTTATTTGGTTATTTATTTTATTTTCTATCTTTGATATTTTCTAGAAAAATTATATTTTTCAAATTAAGATTGTTTGAACTAATCACTTTCATTCAATTTTTGATGGTCTTTGTTCCTTTTGGTGTTCATTTTTGAAAAAAGAAGCTGATTCCAATGAACCTAGAGTTATAGGGGTGCTGGGTCATTCTTACATTTTCCATGCATACCCAACTTTTTTGAACCCATTAGGGGTTAGGAATCCCTTAGGAATCTAGTCATCCACCTCTTTCTTTCCCAGCTCAACAGGTGGCGACTCCTATTCTCCAAGTTTAGACTTGTGTTCTCTAAGACTTAGAGCCTAACAATGCCGAAGTCTCAAGAACCATTCCACTGGGAGTGGGGGCAAAAATTCCTGCTCACTGTGCATGTGCTTATGTGAAGTGTAACAGCTCTTGCTCAAATGGAAATAATTTCCAAATTTAGTATAGTACCAAGGGTTATAATTTTATAGATTTGTTAATTTGAAAGACAAGTCCTAAGGTATATTGAAACTTATTTGACAAAGCCAACATTTGATTTCAAAATTAAAATTAAATTTCAATAAAAACAAAAAAAAGGTGTTTTCTTGTCACATGAGCCTTCAAGCATAAGGAAGTACATTGCACTGTCGAACCTTAAAAGATATATTAGGCAAGGTAGGCTAATGAAAGAATTGTTCACAAGGTTAACTATCAACTAATGTGCTGAATCATGGTTTGAAATGGATGTCTAATGTATCTCTGACTATCCTGCTTAAGCCCCCACTACTTATGTTCTCTACATCTTGGAGATGAAAGTTGTGGATGCATCATCTCCTGATGTTCCAATGCAAGACCTACATGAACATTTTAAAGGTACCAATGGGACTGCTTCGGCCTATCATCTTGGTCTATGAGTCAGTATAATCACTGTAAGTATCATTCATACATATCATGCATACATGCATACATGAACATATCACACCGCATTCTTATTGTATTGTGTTGCCCATTCTTTGTCATTGTCAACAATTGTTGCTTAATGAGAAACAAACATAATGTCATGAGGTATGAATGGTCCATTGCTTAAGAAAGATCCAATCACTTTACAAAAATGGATACACATGCTTGCACAAAGAATGAGACAAAATAAAAACATCATTTGGAGCCTACATGAGAACAAAATCAGTGATTTGAGTCTACATAGGGGGCAAAAATTCTCCTTTTCAATTTTTGAGTTTATGCATACATAAAATATTTTCAGACTCTCTTTCAATGTTTTGTCATGTAGGGGCAAGGGAGCATATGAGGGCTACAAAGAGTCAAATTTTTTGCACCAAAATTCATTAAAGAATCAAAAACAAAATCCGTTAAAGAATGAAACAAATACCTGAATGGAAGTTAGAACTCCCAAATGAAGATACAAATGACAGAAGGTCAGTCAAGCAAGAAGAGCTGATGTCAATATAGGACAAAGGTCCATTCCCAACTTAGTCTGAATTTTCCTCTTGGATCTGGGACATTAGCTTTACATCGTTTAAGCATTAGATCACCAACCTTGGGCCTTCTTATGTGTACTCTTCTATTATATGCCTGAGCTATCTTTCTTTGGTAAAGTTGGTGATGATACAGTGCCTTCAACCTTCTTTCTTCCAATAAAGCATGTTGCGTGTATTTGCATAATACCCACTCTATTTCTGGTAACTTAGCTTCCAAAACTACCCTCAAGGATTTGATCTCAATCTCAATAGGTAGTACCAACTCCATCCCATAAACTAAAGAAAATAGTGTCATTCCAGTCAAAGTCCGAACACACGTCCTGTACCCCCCAAAAGCAAAAGGGAGCATTTCTAACTAGTCCTTGTACGTCTTAGTCATCTTGGAGAGAATATACTTAATCGTCTTGTTAGCTGCTTCCACTGTACCATTTGCTTTTTTTAAATCTAATTTTTGCCTAGCTCTTTTAGGTTTTCAACCTAGCGAGTTTTTTATTTTTCTTTTCTGCTTTTTTTTATCTTGATTGATTTTTTTCTCTCTTTTTTGTTGGGTCGTAGCTCTAAGCAAGTCATCTTGTTCATACTATCCTATGCTTTTGACTATGCAGTAGCATGAGTCTGCTTCAATAAGGATGGATCCTTTTGTTGCCCTAATGCCACCTTGAAGATGAAATAGATTGAAGAAATTAGGTCTAGCTTAGGTAAACTTCAATTGTCCTTATGGTCTTGACTAAGCATCCCTTTCTTCAATCTTCTTGCTTTTTGTAGCTTAGTGATCATCAGACTTGTCATAAGTGTCACACAACTCAAGGTAGGTTATCAGGGTTTACAAGCTAATAAAAAGCAAGCTAAAATCTCATGAAGGCTCAAAAGGACACACTAGGGATTGATATTAACAAGGTGGATACTAGTTGTTGGCTCACCAAATAATTCCTAGATCATCTCTCTCTTAATAAGAGGAGTTTAATTTTGCCTCGAAAGTTCATCAAAGCATGTTTTAAGACTGACTAAAACCTAGACATAAGTAATTATGCAGGAGCCCTCTCTAAGTAAGCATACATAGCTCAATGCTATAGAACAATTCCCTCACCTAGTAAAGTCATTCGGTTCATAATGCATAGATATGCTATTTTATAAATATCAAGCTAGATTCATCATTGATTGAGCTCTAGAATGTCAAAAACCAATGAATTTATGAATTCAATAAAGGTAATTTCTTCAAACAATCTTAATTTGAAAAACATAAATATTCCAATGAAATACTAAAGAAAGAAAATAAGACAAGCGACATTCAAGCAAAGGGAAGTTTATTGAGTTGGAATAAAAAATGTTTCATCTACTTAGGCTAGAGGTGAGGATCTTGCTCTGTGGGTGGGGATTCTATACCTCTTCTACTTCAGGTTTGGACCAAGCCACTCTTCTTCGTTATATTCCAATTCCTCATCACTATCAGTTGAGTCCCAAAATTCATTCACGACACAAATTGATGCAAGAAAGGATCCCTTGAAGTTAGCAAGTGGACCAATCACTAGGAGCAAGGCAAAGAGATATCAAGCTAGTATGGCTTAGCATATTCAAGAAGAGATTTCCAAAGAGCTTCAAGAATTATCATTCAAGAAGATGGAGATAGAGCTTGAAGAAGGCACACCAAAGCTAATTATGATGCTTAGTGTGGAAGCTAAAGGCTAGCTAAAGAAAGGTCCAACGTGCAAGAAAGGTCCATGGGGGTTCATATAAAGCCTTGGGAAGTAATTTAAGGCCCATGGACAGCCCAAATAGTGTGGGGCGTTTCTTATGTTGAAGGGATTAGTTTGGTTGTTTCCATACTTTATATTTTCCTTATTGGATTAGGATTTTGTTTCCATACTTTATATTTTCCTTATTGGATTAGGATTTTGTTTCCATACTTTATATTTTTCTTAGTGGATTAGGATTTTGTTTCCATACTTAATGTTTTCCTTATGCAATTAGGAATGTTTTAGTCTTAATTTTCCATATGCAATTAGGAATTTTGTAACCCTTATTTAAGGGCACTATTAGGCCGAATTTGATATACAACAATTAATAAAAATTTTTGAATTCTTCTACAAGTTCTTCTTGTGAATTTTCGTGTGAGAGAGATTAGAGTGGATTCTTTAATTCTTTCTTTGCATCAAGAATTAGGTTTACTTATCAATAAGAGTTGTGGCGTTTTCCTTCTTCTTACCAACTAAATCCTTCAATCATAGTGAGTTCGTGTCTCTTTATAGGCGTTGGATTCCTTAGGAGGTGATTATCAAGTTTCAAGGAGTTCTCTACCATTGTTATACGTTGGGTTTGCTGCCATCGTTGCTAAGGGTCCGCGTCATTTGGTATCAGAGCCTTGCTACAAGGTAATTTTTTATCTACTTTGTCTTTCTAGGGTTTGTTAATTTAGGTCTTTTAAATTTCTGCGTTTTAGGGTTCTTAGAGAGTCTAGTCTTTAATTTTCAAAAAAGAGTCATATATCAATTCTGATCAAGGCCGAATTGAAGGAGGGTATTCTTAGGGTGAAAACAAAACCAAGGAAAGGATTCTTAGAGAATTTCGAAACCAATAATTAGGGTTCTTGAAAGAAAGCAAAAGCTAGAGTTTGCATTCAAGTTTGATTTTGATTTGGTCTTGAGTGAATCTGGGGTTGCGAATTAAGTTCAGATTTTGAAAAGTCCTTGGGAGTAAATTAAGTCCCGAATCAAGGGGATAGTGAGAGGAAGCAAAAAAAAAAGAAGAGTACAAAACCACCTCAACAAAAATTGTTTGATATTCTTGCTATTTGGGTGCTAAGGATCAGATCTAGGTGGGTGAGAAGTAATAAAATTTTTTGGGCGAAAAATTTCACCTTTTGAGGGGCTTTTGGAATTCGAAAATCAGAACTTAATATTCATGTTATTTGAGTGTTATAGGTGGGAATTAGAGTCTAGAAGCTAGCGTTTTGGGTAGAATTGATTAGGTCCATAAAGCAGCTTGCCAAGTGTGGGTTGTTTTTGATTCATTATATCCAAATTTGTCTTGTTTATTGGCTTCATTATTTCTGATTTCTTTATCTAGCTTTTAATTCCATTACATTGCTAAGTATCATTTGCTTGTGTCGATACTTGGTTCTATATCGTGTAGTGCAAATTACCTTGCATTGCCTCCGGATACTTGTCTTGTTTTCTATCTAGTTCTAGGATTTAGGTTCTAGTTTCTTGAACGACTTGACAATTGTTGGTTGGTGAGCTTGGTTCTGAAGTGCAATCAAGGAAGACAAGAAAAGTGAGGTAATTCTAAACACTTGAGTGAATTTCGATTATTACTAATCTTGTTTCTTTGAGTCTGTTTGTTTGTTAACATGGCTGGAAAAGGAGAAGAGACTAGCAAAGAAGGAGCTATGGCCGAAAGCTTGGCTAGGCTTAATGAGACTTTGGCAGCAATGCTTGGTCGAATGGAGATGATGGATACTAGATTGCAAGAGAATGCAGCACGACAAGCACAACAAATTCAACAAGTGCAACAAGGACAGCCAGTCGCACATCCAAATCCCATAATGCGAGCTAGAAGAGTGCTTAGGAGAGAAGGGCAAGGAAATCTTGAAGCCCTAGAAGCAGTCGAAAGGTAGAAGATGAAGATGAAGGTGGAAATCAACCTACCACTGATGGTGACCTTACTTCCATCAAGATGAAGATTCCTTCCTTTGAAGGGAAGAACAATGTAGAAGAGTTCATAGAATGGGAGAGGAAAGTTGAGCAGATTTTCGAATGCCATAACTACACCAAAGAGAAGAAATCAGTTTTGGCAGCGTAGAGTTCAAAGGGTATGCTACCTTTTGGTGGGATCAATTGAAAGCTAATAGAAGAGGGAAAGGTATGAGGCCTATTCCTGAATGGTCAACCTTGAAAGAACTAATGAGAAGTCGATTTGTGCCATCTCACTACATTCGGGATTTGTACAATCGACTAGCAAGACTAGTTCAAGGTGGAAGAAGTGTGGAAGAGTACCACAAAGAGATGGAGATGATCATGGCTAGGGCAAATATTGATGAAGATGAAGACAAGAAGATGTCACGATTTCTTGGGGAATTGAATTTGAACATAGCCAATGAATTGGAGATGTATGAATTCAACACAATGGAAGAGTTAGTTCAAAAGGCCATGAAGATAGAGAGAATATTGAAGAATAAAGCTATTTTGAAAACTAGCTACTCTAAAGCTAGTGGAAAATTTTCAAACTTCAAGGGTTCAAGTTTGAGTGGAGGTTCCTACAAAGGGGATTACAAGGGTTCTTTCCAAAATAATTCTTCCTACAATCCTAATTTCAAGAAGCCGAATGATGGGGATGTAAAAACAGCCAAGGAAACACCTTCTAGACCTACTCCAAGTAGGGAAATTAAATGCTACAAGTGTTTGGGAAGTGGACACATTGCTTCTCAATGTCCGAATAAGAGGGTGATGGTTGCAACCCATGAAGGGGAAATTGAATCAAAATCTGAACATGAAGAAGAAGAGGAGGCCGAATGTGGTGATAGGGCCGAATATGATGAAGAGGCTTGGGAGAATCAAGTCTTGAATGCTGAACATGGAGAGATGCTTGTTACTAGAAGAGCCTCAAATATTCAAGTCAAGGAAGAAGGCTTGGATCAAAGGGAGAATCTTTTCCACTCCAGGTGTTTGGTGAATGGTAAGGTTTGTACACTTATCATTGATGGTGGAAGTTGTACCAATGCTGCTAGTACTACAATGGTGGATAAATTGGGGTTAGCTTGTTTTAAACATCCCAATCCTTACAAGTTGCAATGGTTCAATGACGTTGGGGAAGTAAAAGTGTTGAAGCAAGTCAAGGTACCATTCTCCATTGGGTGGTATAAAGATGAGGTTTTGTGTGATGTAATACCAATGCAAGCTGGACATTTGCTATTAGGAAGACCATGGCAGCATGATAAAAGGGCACAACATGATGGCTTTTCTAATAAGTATACCTTTACTTATGAAGGAAAGAAGGTTGTTCTAGCACCATTATCACCTCAAGAGGTGTATGAAGATCAAAAGAGGATGCTAGAGAGGGAGAAAGAAGTTTCGGCCAACATGAACCAAGGGGGTTCAAATTCGGCCAATGATGTTTCTTCAACACCTAAGCGTAATTCTAAGGGTAGGGAAAGAGAAAATAATAAAGTGAGTGAGTGCAGAAAGGGAAAAGAGGCCGAGAATCAAAAGAAAGTAAGCAAACAAATAAATGGCCCATTGGTGAGAGAAAATAAGCAAGGAGAAAAAGCAAAACATACTTTTTATGCAAGAGCAAGAGAGATAGATGTAGGGCAGCCTGTACTCATTATTATGTATAAAGAATCGTTACTTACTGACAGTGAAGAATCTCTTGATTCTTTACCTTCTAGTTTTGTGTCTTTGTTGCAGGATTTTGTGGATGTGTTTCCTAAAGACCTTCCTAGTGGTTTGCCACCATTAAGAGGGATTGAACATCAAATTGACTTCATACCCGGTTCTACAATTCCAAACCGGCCAGCATATAGGAGCAATCCTATGGAGACAAAAGAGATGCAAAGACAAGTTGAAGAACTTTTGGAGAAAGGCTTGGTTCGCGAGATCCTTAGTCCTTGTGCCATTCCAGTCTTATTAGTACCTAAGAAAGATGGTTCTTGGAGGATGTGTGTTGATTGTAGGGCTGTGAACAAGATTACTGTGAAGTATAGACATCCCATTCATAGACTTGATGACATGTTGGACGAATTGCATGGGGTGAAATATTTCACAAAGATTGATCTTATGAGTGGTTATCATCAAATTCGCATAAAGCCGGGAGATGAATGGAAGACTGCCTTCAAAATGAAATATGGTTTGTATGAATGGTTAGTTATGCCTTTTGGTTTATCTAATGCACCTAGTACTTTCACGAGATTAATGAACCATGTTTTGAGAGCTTATTTAGGTAAGTTTGTGGTAGTTTACTTTGATGATATTCTGATTTATAGC
Source organism: Garcia nutans (assembly GCA_947685225.1). Taxonomy (NCBI): domain Eukaryota; kingdom Viridiplantae; phylum Streptophyta; class Magnoliopsida; order Malpighiales; family Euphorbiaceae; genus Garcia; species Garcia nutans. The sequence goes on from CANTUV010000024.1 coordinate 41,102,853, forward strand.
AAAACTGAGGAAGAACATGTTGAACATGTTAGGAAAGTGCTTGAAATCCTTAGGGAGCAAAACCTTTATGCTAAGCTTAAGAAGTGTTCTTTTTGTCTAGATAGGGTTGTTTTTCTTGGTTTTGTTGTAAGTATGCAGGGATTTGAAGTTGATCAAGAGAAGGTGAAAGCTATCCAAGAGTGGCCGAATCCTTCAAGTGTGACAAAAGTGAGGAGTTTTCACGGATTGGCAAGCTACTATAGGAGATTTGTCCCTAATTTCTCTACATTGGCAGCCCCCTTGACTAGCATAATCAAGAAAGAAGTGGGATTCGTTTGGGGCAAGGAGCAACAAGAAGCATTTGATGCTTTGAAAGAGAAGCTTTCTACTACACCCGTTTTAGCTTTACCTAACTTTGATTCTACTTTTGAAATTGAATGTGATGCTTCTGGTGTAGGTATTGGAGCTGTTTTGATGCAGGAGAAGAAGCTCATTGCATACTTTAGTGAAAAGCTTAATGAAGCAAAGCTGAATTATTCAACTTATGACAAGGAGTTATATGCTTTGGTGAGAGCATTAGAAGTATGGAAGCATTATTTGCTGCCCAAGGAATTCGTGATCCATTCAGACCATGAATCATTGAAGTATTTGAGAGGGCAAGGCAAGTTGAATAAAAGACATGCAAAATGGGTTGTGAAGATTGAGAAGTTTCCTTATGTGATCAAATACAAGCAAGGTAAAGACAATGTAGTGGCAGATGCACTTTCAAGGAGGTACGCTTTACTTAATGTTTTGAGTACTAAATTGCTTGGATTTGAATGTATAAAGGACTTATATGTTGGTGATTCTGATTTTTGGCAATGTTTATGATGCTTGTGAGCATGGTGCTTTTAATTCTTTCTATAGACATGATGGGTTTTTATTTAAGGGTTCAAAATTATGCATGTCTAGATGTTCTATGAGAGATTTGCTAGTATTAGAATCACATTGTGGGGGTTTGATGGGGCATTTTGGGGTTGATAAGACTTTAGACATGTTGAATGAACAGTTTTATTGGCTGAATATGAAAAGGGATGTAATTCGGATTTGTAAGGCTTGTTTGGCTTGTAGGCAAGCTAAGTCTAAGTCTATGCCTCATGGTTTGTATATGCCATTACCCGTTCCTAGTTCTCCTTGGATGGACATTAGTATGGACTTTGTTTTAGGATTACCAAGGACTAAGAGGGGGAGAGATAGCATATTTGTGGTTGTTGATAGGTTTAGTAAGATGACACACTTTATCCCATGTCATAAGAGTGATGATGCTAGTTTAGTGGCCGAACTCTTCTTTAGGGAGGTGGTTCGAATTCATGGGATACCAAAATCCATAGTTTCTGATAGAGACACCAAGTTTTTGTCTCACTTTTGGCGTGTGCTTTGGGGAAAGTTAGGTACCAAGTTGTTATTTTCCACCACTTGTCATCCTCAAACGGATGGACAAACAGAAGTAGTAAACAGAACTTTAGGTACCATGTTGAGAGCTTTAGTGGGTAAGAATTTGAGTTCTTGGGAAGATTGTTTGCCATTTATTGAGTTTGCTTATAATCGTGCTATTCATTCTTCTACAGGATTCACCTTTTGAGCTTGTTTATGGTTTTAACCCACTAACAGTTTTGGATCTTATTTCTTTACCTTCTTATGAGCATGTTAGTTTAGATGGTGAGAAGAAAGCTAAATTGGTGAAAGAGATGCATGAGAAAGCAAGGGCGAATATTGAGAAAAGGAACAAGAGATATGCTGATTCTGCAAATAGAGGGAGACGTGAGATTAAGTTTCAAGTAGGAGATTGGGTTTGGGTGCATTTTTGAAAAGAGAGGTTTCCTAACCAAAGGAAGAACAAGTTGCAAGCAAGGGGAGATGGGCCAGTCCAAGTGCTGGAGAAGATTAATGACAATGCCTACAAGATCGACTTACCAGGTACGTATAATGTTAATGCTACTTTCAATGTAAGTGATCTTTCTCCTTTTGATGATGCAGATTTGAGGACAAATCTTTTTGAAGAGGCGGAGAATGATGCAAGAAAGGATCCCTTGAAGCTAGTAAGTGGACCAATCACTAGGAGCAAGGCAAAGAGATATCAAGCTAGTATGGCTTTGCATATTCAAGAATAGATTTTCGAAGAGCTTCAAGAATTATCATTCAAGAAGATGGAGATAGAGCTTGAAGAAGGCACACCAAAGCTGATTATGATGCTTAGTGTGGAAACTAAAGGCTAGCTAAAGAAAGGTCCAACGTGCAAGAAAGGTCCATGGGGGTTCATATAAAGGCTTGGGAAGTAATTTAAGGCCCATGGACAGCCCAAATAGTGTGGGGAATTTCTTATGTTGAAGGGATTAGTTTGGTTGTTTCCATACTTTATATTTTCCTTATTGGATTAGGATTTTGTTTCCATACTTTATATTTTCCTTAGTGAATTAGGATTTTGTTTCCATACTTTATATTTTCCTTAGTGGATTAGGATTTTGTTTCCATACTTAATGTTTTCCTTATGCAATTAGGAATGTTTTCCTTATGCAATTAGGAATGTTTTAGTCTTAATTTTCCATATGCAATTAGAAATTTTGTAACCCTTATTTAAGGGCACTATTAGGCCGAATTTGATATACAATAATTAATAAAAATTTTTGAATTCTTTTACAAGTTCTTCTTGTGAATTTTCGTGTGAGAGAGATTAGAGTGGATTCTTTAATTCTTTCTTTGCATCAAGAATTAGATTTACTTATCAACAAGAGTTGTGGTGTTTTCCTTCTTCTTACCAACTAAATCCTTCAATCAGAGTGAGTTCGCATCTCTTTATAGGCCATTGGGTTCCTTAGGAGGTGATTATCAAGTTTCAAGGAGTTCTATACCATTGTTATACGTTGGGTTTGCTGCCATCGTTGCTAAGGGTCCGCGTCACAAATCGTCAATGCCTTCACACCTATAGTTGATTCAATCTTGCCAAGTGGAAACTCCTCTTTTGTTGTTTCTTCACCTATGTCTTGAAAAGATGACAAGACAAACTTTTCATTCAATCCTCCCCCTGTCAAGAAAGTTGCTGGAGGAGGTACTTTATAAAACTTAAACAACGGGTTATTCTTTGTACTAGGTTCATTGGGCTCAGGCAGCTTACTACTATCAATAAGATCTTGAATCTCATGTCTTAACCTAACACACTTATCTATTTCATGCCCCTGTGTTTGATGGAATTGATAGAAGGCCTCGATGTCAAAATTTGGTGGAAGTGGATTTGGCAGAGGTCGAGGGGACAATGGTTGTAATAATCATTTATTCTATAACTTATTGAAAACTCAGGATAAAGGTCTCTCCAAATCTAAAAATTTCTTCTTATTCCCATGACCAGTAGTTGCATTGACATCCACTGCTTTCTGTGTACTTTGACCATTATATTGGTAATTTCCCTTCTCATTCTTTCTTCTAGAAAAATGATTTTTCTCCCTTTTCCACTCTTCTATTTATAAGCTAACTTAGAGAAGATCTTTGAAATCTTTGATAAGAGTATGAGACAGCCTTTCATGGAGGTTAGGCAAGACACCTCTCACTATCATTCTAATATGGTCTGATTCATCAAGCCTCTTTTTGAGAAGAGCATCCTTGTTTCTCCATCTTTTCACATAATCAATAAAATTTTTATTCTGCTTTTGTCTGATAGTCTCCATCTCCATCATAGTCACTTCTAGCTCACCATTGCACCCATAATACTGGATGAAGGAGATGTACAACAAATCCCAGTCTTTTGGGTGTTTTCCTTTAAGGTATTGAACCAGTTCTACACAACAGGATCCAAAGAAAGTATAAAATACCTTAGGATTTGAGACTTAGTAGCTCTAGTAGATTACATGGCAGTGATATACTGCTTGACATATAAGTGGGGATTTCCCGTTCCATGAAACTTAGTAAAAAGGAGGCATCTTGAATTTATAAGGGTTTCCTTCATCATCCTCAAATAACTTATCCACCTCTAACACTTCTTCAATCTTCAACTTCTTTTCTAAATTAGCAATCATCTTTTCAATGCCAGCATATTCAGTCTTCTCCATATCTTTTTCTTTTTCTATTTTTCTTATTGGTCTTTGAGGTATGCATCCCAATCTTCATCGTCGTCGGTCACCAACTTTTCTTCATCAAAAGCTACCTTGCCCACCTTTGCCTTTCCTTTGTCCTTTAACTTTTTGGTAATAGTAGATGCCTCGACAATAGTCTCTAACAATGCAACTAACTAACTCTCATAGCCTCAGCCAGGGTCTCCTTTATTTCTTCCATCTTTGAGGCTAGGGCCTCGTTTATCAGGTTCTAAACTTGCTCGTAGTCCATTGGTTTTGGTGCGAAGTTAATTGAACCTTCACTGAATTCTAAGTCACTATAGTAGGTTAGATTGTCGTAAGCCCTTGAGCTACCGAACTCCAGGTCTTTGAGCCAGAAAGGATTAATATGATGTGATGCAATATATGTATGAATGTATGCATGTGTGGTAAACAAACAAATAAATAAAGTGAAGAGGTTCCTTCCAACCTTATACTTCCACACACGAGTGGTGAGTCCCTTTTCCTAGGTATTATGGTCAACAAAAATATCAACAGGGGATATTCTTGTTTTTAAAAAGAATTACTCATATGAAATGATCAGTAGTTATATTTTCAAATACAGAAGTCAGTCTATGATAATTTCCATTAATTGAGCCTCAATCCTTTGGGCCCACTGAAAAATTTGAGCAGCATTTCTACCATATTTTGGATTAAAACTAAATTAGTAGGTTTATTATAAATAGACTTCTTACTTAGAAAAGTAACTAATGATCCATGCTACAAACAAGCCCATGACTAAAAAATCTTGGTATAAATAAGGTCCACAATTGATTTTAATATTTCATAATTGACCTAGTTAGAAAAATAATTTTTTGGCCATAATTTGAAAATTGGTTTTGGGCCTACCTCTAGAGAATAAAGCCCATTGCAAAATGGTTTATTAATTTTGGGCTTAATGTTTAGGCCATAAGGTAGAAAATTATTTTTTACCCATCTCTATTTAAAAAAAAAGGGTTTTAAGCCTATTTTAAAAAGCTTTGAAAATGATTTTGGCATGGGCTTAAAAGAATTTTTGGACCATAATTTTGGGCTTACACCATAAATAGGTCATATTAGGAAAAGACAAACCAAACGGGTCATTACTTGGGCTAAAATATGTTAATCATAGTCAATCAACAAGTAATTAGGGTAAACCTAAGAAAAGTTATTAGGCCGACTACATGGGCTTTAGTCTTTGGGGTAAAAAGGCTTAGGTTCCCATAGCAAGTATATACCAAAAGGGATATGAGCAGTGCTCATGTCAAATTGGCCCAAGCCAATTCAACATAAGCCATATTTTTGTGTCCTAATTATATTTAAACTCAAATACACTCAGATAAACAATGGATTTCTAGTGGAATTAGGACTTTTAATCAGGTTTAGCCTTTACAAAACCCTAATTAAATATTATAAAATGGAGACAGGCAGAAGCAATAAAAAAAGCCGCAATTAACTATTAAACAGAAATACCAAAGCTGAGGATTAGCAACAGGAAGGAAAAAGAAACATAAGGCTAAAAGGCACAACAACAAGGCTCATTTTTCTCGAGCAAATTACACAACAACAAGGCATGTTATTAAACTCATCTAATTGATCATCTTCATTCAAATATGTTATTAACTGTTTTAATCCTAATTTATATGTTAAAACCCTAATTTTGTAATAAAATCCTAATTCGGCCAACCAAAACCCTAGAAACACTAATATTATAATTAAAACTCTAATTTGGTGATGGAACCTTAATTTTATTAATTTAATCCTGATTTATTGTTATGAGTTTGATGATTAGTGATGTGTTTTGATTATTTATGATTATTTATGATGGATGATTGAATTATGTTTATGGATTTATTGTCTGGATTTTAAGGGTAATATAAAAGGCATTTTTTCATTCGTGGATGTCTTATTTATTAAGTTTATGTAATTTAGTTTATATTATAGACTTAGGACTATTGTAAGGGACATGTTTCCACATTTTGATAGGTGTCCTATTTTGTTTATTTTTGTTGATATTTAGACGGTTGTAAGGGCATGTTTTCATCTTATATGGGTGCCCATTTTGTTTGGTTATTTAATTTATAATATGGTGAATGTTTATTTATTTTAATCGCATATAATATGAATGATATCATAATAACTTTAAGAATTCAATAATATTTAGAACTGAAAAGGAGACTGGCTCTAATAAATCGAACGTTATGTGAGTGCTGAGTTATTCTCACATTCTCCGTGCATACCTAACTTTTCAAATCCAATAGGAGTTGGAGATTATTTAGGAATCAAGTCATCCACCCCCTTTCTATCTTCCCGACCCGTCCCAATGGCGACTCCAATTTTTCGGGCTTAGGCACATGTTCTATAGGGCCTAGAGCTTAACAGTGCTGAAGTCGCAAGCTATTCCACTAGGAGTGGGGGCAAAAATCCCCACTTACAAATATATATACCTAGTGTACATAAAATACATATCTAGAATACAAAAGTACTATAATAAATATATATATATAAACCCTGACTTTAATATTAAAAATAATTTATAAAAGAAATTTTCTGAAAAAATTTTGTCAGAGTTTTATCTGTAATTTCAATATTCCTAAAATCAAATAAACATAACAAGCAAAGAAAATTTATACTCCTAAAAATAATATTTATAACACATTCTCCAAATCACACTCCATAAAATTTCCATCCATATATACATAACATTTTCCAAAACATGTTTAAAATGCATATGATGTATTTATACTATACAAAACCAAAATAAACAAAAACATAAAATATACATGTATTCAAGCTATAACACCTTAATACCCTATATACGTATAGTACATACACACAATATATGTAAAATATGCATATATAGTAATGGAATGTCACAGTTCATTTTTATTAAAAATTTATATAACTTAAATGTACCTTAAAAAATAAATTAAAATATTTATTAGTAATTTATATTCTAAAAATACAAAATTTAATAAAAAAATCTCTAGAAAAAATTTGCCAGAATTTCGTCTGTATTTTGAACATTCTTAAAAATTCAAATTTCTCAACCTGCATAAAATACACTCTTAAATATTCTTCTATTACATCCATTTTTCTCAAAAAGCCTAATGGCTCAATTTAACCAATATTTCACAAACATTTATATATCAATACATATATAAACTGTATCTCACATATGCAACATAAAACCCAAAAACCCTTTCTAGTTTTCATCATGTACACATTTATAAAAACAAAATACATACTCCCAAAAAAGTTCTTAAAGTATAAAATATATACATGTAATGCAGAAGGCTCTGGTCCATGGCAGCTATGTAGCTCCAAAGGCAAACAATCACAGTCTATACTTGAATAGGCCTAATGCTGCTCTCCATATCCTTCGGATCAACCCTGTCACCTATGCAATAGAATTCAATCATACTAAGCATATCGCCTAGTTGTACATACTTAGTAAAATTAAAAAAATGATGTTACACTGACGCGAACCTTAGCAACGATGGCAGCAAACCCAACATATAACAATGGTAGAGAACTCCTTGAAACTTGATAATCATCTCCTAAGGAACCCAACGCCTATAAAGAGACGCGAACTCACTATGATTGAAGGATTTAGTTTGTAAGAGGAAGGAAAATGCCACAACTATTGTTGATAAGTAAACCTAATTCTTGATGCAAAGAAAGAATTAAAGAATCTACTCTAATCTCTCTCACACGAAAATTCACAAGGAGAACTTGTAGAAGAATTCGAAAATTTTTATTAATTGTTGTTGTCTGAAATTCTGCCTAATAGTGCCCTTAAATAAGGGTTACAAAATTCCTAATTGCATATGGAAAACTAAAACATTCCTAATTGCATAAGGAAAACATTCCTAATTGCATAAGGAAAACATAAAGTATGGAAACAAAATCCTAATCCACTAAGGAAAATATAAAGTATGGAAACAAAATCCTAATCCACTAAGGAAAATATAAAGTATGGAAACAAAATTCTAATCCAATAAGGAAAATATAAAGTATGGAAACAACCAAACTAATCCCTTCAACATAAGAAATGCCCCACACTATTTGGGCTGTCCATGGGCCTTAAATTACTTCCCAAGCGTTTATATGAACCCCCATGGACCTTTCTTGAATGTTGGACCTTTTTTTAGCTAGCCTTTAGCTTCCACACTAAGCATCATAATCAGCTTTGGTGTGCCTTCTTCAAGCTCTATCTCCATCTTCTTGAATGATAATTCTTGAAGCTCTTTGGAAATCTCTTCTTGAATATGCAAAGCCATACTAGCTTGATATCTCTTTGCCTTGCTCCTAGTGATTGGTCCACTTGCTAGCTTTAAGGGATCCTTTCTTGCATCATTCTCCCCCTCTTCAAAAAGATTTGTCCTCAAATCTGCATCATCAAAAGGAGAAAGATCACTTACATTGAAAGTAGCACTAACATTATACGTACCTGGTAAGTCTATCTTATAGGCATTGTCATTAATCTTCTCCAGCACTTGGAATGGGCCATCTCCCCTTGCTTGCAACTTGTTCTTCCATTGGTTAGGAAACCTCTCTTTTCGAAAATGCACCCAAACCCAATCTCCTACTTGAAACTTAATCTCACGTCTCCCTCTATTTGCAGAATCAGCATATCTCTTGTTCCTTTTCTCAATATTCGCCCTTGCTTTCTCATGCATCTCTTTCACCAATTTAGCTTTCTTCTCACCATCTAAACTAACAAGCTCATGAGAAGGTAAAGAAACAAGATCCAAAACTGTTAGTGGGTTAAAACCATAAACAAGCTCAAAAGGTGAATATCCTGTAGAAGAATGAATAGCACGATTATAAGCAAACTCAATAAATGGCAAACAATCTTCCCAAGAACTCAAATTCTTACCCACTAAAGCTCTCAACATGGTACCTAAAGTTCTGTTTACTACTTCTGTTTGTCCATCCGTTTGAGGATGACAAGTGGTGGAAAATAACAACTTGGTACCTAACTTTCCCCAAAGCACACGCCAAAAGTGAGACAAAAACTTTGTGTCTCTATCAGAAACTATGGATTTTGGTACCCCATTGATGCAAGAAAGGATCCCTTGAAGCTAGCAAGTGGATCAATCACTAGGAGCAAGGCAAAGAGATATCAAGCTAGTATGGCTTTGCATATTCAAGAAGAGATTTCCAAAGAGCTTCAAGAATTATCATTCAAGAAGATGGAGATAGAACCTGAAGAAGGCACACCAAAGCTGATTATGATGCTTAGTGTGGAAGCTAAAGGCTAGCTAAAGAAAGGTCCAACGTGCAAGAAAGGTCCATGGGGGTTCATATAAAGTCTTGGGAAGTAATTTAAGGCCCATGGACAGCCCAAATAGTGTGGGGCATTTCTTATGTTGAAGGGATTAGTTTGGTTGTTTCCATACTTTATATTTTCCTTAGTTGATTAGGATTTTGTTTCCATACTTAATGTTTTCCTTATGCAATTAGGAATGTTTTCCTTATGCAATTAGGAATGTTTTAGTCTTAATTTTCTATATGCAATTAGGAATTTTGTAACCCTTATTTAAGGGCACTATTAGGCCAAATTTCATAGACTGTATTAATAAAAATTTTTAAATTCTTGATACAAACCAGATATGGCAGCTTTGTGCCATTGAAGAAAAGCAATCTTACATCATCCAAATAGATTTAAAAGGAGTTCAAAAGCTCTTTTATGAGGCTGAAATACACTTGGGGCGTGCTACACTTCATATGGAGCAGATTTGGTGCAATTCAAGCAATATGGGTTTTATGGAGCTTGATACAGCTTATAGGCCAAAGCTACACAAAGGGAAGCCTAAAGTGAAGATCAAAGTATGGAAATCACGTCCAAACACATGGGCATGCTTTCTTGGGCTTGTTCAACAAGTTTTTTGGCATGTTTAGCAAGTTTTTAAGGCTGAACATGGCTGCACATGTTGGGCTTGTTTTTCCAATACATTAGGCCTTTTTTTTGGACTTAATTAAGGCATGTTTAATATGGGCCCAAGGAAGTTACGAATTTCAGCAAGTGGAAGGCATCTTTTTGTCACATGGGATGTGGTCCCCTCATTCCTTAGTTAGTTAGGATATTATTTTATTTTCCATATCCTTTAGGATTTGATATTATTTAGTCTTTCCAAATCTATTTTGGATTTGTTTTATTAGATTTGGATAGGATTTAGATTACTTATCTGATTTAGATTCAGATTTACTTTATGTTTTCCTTAGTGGATTAGGATTACTTTATATTTTCCTTAGTGGATTAGGATTACTTTATATTTTTCCTTATGCAATTAGGAATGTTTTCCATTTTCCTTATGCAATTAGGAATGTTTTCCTTAGCAATTAGGAATGTTTTCCTTATGCAATTAGGAATTTTGTAACCCTTATTTAAGGGCACTATTAGGCAGAATTTGAGATACAACAATTAATAAAAATTTTTGAATTCTTCTACAAGTTATTCTTGTGAATTTTCATGTGAGAGAGATTAGAGTGGATTCTTTAATTCTTTCTTTGCATCAAGAATTAGGTTTACTTATCAACAAGAGTTGTGGCGTTTTCCTTCTTCTTACCAACTAAATCCTTCAATCATAGTGAGTTCGAGTCTCTTTATAGGCGTTGGGTTCCTTAGGAGGTGATTATCAAGTTTCAAGGAGTTCTCTACCATTGTTATACGTTGGGTTTGCTGCCATCGTTGCTAAGGGTCCGCGTCATTTGGTATTTTAAGCTTTAAACACCTTTAAATGTGGTCCTAATGTGTGACATCATTTTTTTAATTTTACTAAAGTATGTCTATTCAAAATGTGAATGTATACCATACATTAGGACCACATTTAAAGGTGTTTAAAGCTTAAAATACAAATTAAAACACATTCCCTCAATTTCACCTTTTCTAAGCCTTAAGGCTTGTTGTGGAACAACCAGCACACCGCAAGGATGAGCAAGGCCTAGGACGTGAGGACCAAGTTGAGGAGATCATCAATCCAATTATTCTGCCATAAGGTCCTATAACTAGATCGCGAGCCAAAAAGATTCAGCAAGCACTAATTTCCCATTTGCAAGATTTGGTGAATTTGGCTAACTATGGTTTGCAAGGAATTACAAGCTTGGAGACAAGACCAAAGGAAGTCAATTACAACTTGCTACAAGTTGTAATTCACGAATGAGGCTTGTATTAAGGCCCACTAGTTATGTATTAAGGCCCACTAGTTATGCTCATTTAAAAAGTAAGGGCCCTGTTTGTTTGGTTTTAAATTAGGACTTTGATTACTTTATTATTTCTTATATTTTGATTAGAAAGCCAAACGCTACTTAATAACCCTAATTAGGGTTTAGCTATTTATATCTTATTTAGGGTTGTAAGAGATGAGTTTTGAAGTTTGGACGAATTTATTAACCTAAAGCCGAATTGCTTTTATCTTTGTGTTCTTGCTTGAATACATGCTTCAGAAACATTCAAGTAGTTTGATCAACTTTCTTGTGGAGTGTTTCGAATCTGGGATTTGGAAACTTACTTGTTTCGAAATCTTGGATCTTTGATCAATTCAAGGTAATCTGAAATCTAACCTAATCCTTGGGGGTTGTACCGAATTCGACTAGGGGTTTTCAAGTTAATGCTGTGGGGGTTCGAAATCAAGGGGTTCTCAGGCTTATTCTTGGAGGTTCCGTATCAAGGCTCTCCAACTTTAGAAATCAAATTCAACCAATTCCAAAGTGAGTTTTAAGCTTAAATATATCCAAAACATCACATTTTAATATATTTCAAGAATTAAAACTAAATTTAGAACCACTCCCTTCAAAACCCTAAATTTTGCCCTAATCCACTTCGATTTTGGTTCTTCACTCCATCCAATTCTAAATGGAAATTTGAACTCATTTCCATCATTAAAACCATTAAACAACATAATTTAAATCATGAAACCAAATAAACATGCATACTTTAGCAAACTTCTTCCAAAACCCTAAATTCCTTGCTACTTCTTTTAAACTCTAACCAAACACATCCTTTTCTTTAATCTAACTTTAAAATCATTATTTAATCATCAAAATAACTTCATCCATAACCATTCCAACAATTATAACATACCCTTTCATAAACTCAATTCAAACATATTCATAATTTTTTATAAAATTAGAAAACTAGGTAAGAAAGCTTACCAACTAATGAAGAAACCACCAAATCTCATTTTAATCCTTTAAAATCTTTCAAAATTTGGTGTTTGGAGCAAAACTCATCCTTGAAAATGGTGAAAGTCGTGCTTGAGAGAGAAGAGAGGAAGAAGATGATGATAAATAATTATTTTTAATTTTCTTTCTTCTTTAAATACCAACCATATTTACATATTATTTTAATATTTTAATTAATTAATTATTTATTTAATTTTAATTTTAAATTTCCCATCTTCCATAAAAATTATTTTCTTTTTAAATTATTTAATTAATTTTAATTTTTATAAATTTTATTTGCCATTTTGCCCCTCTTTACTATTCATCTTTTGTCTTTTTCTAAGCTATGTTTGACTTTATATATAATGTATATTTTCATTATATTTCACATATATATATGATATTTTCTCACTTCCTACACCTCATTTAGGCCTCCAACTTATTAATTTAATTTATTAAATTAGCGGATGTTACACAACCCCTAGCACAACTGGTTTTGTGACCACTCAATCTCTAAATCTCAGCCACAGTTTGGGCTCCTCTTATCAGTAACTCTCTCACCTGCGCGATTCATACAACCACTCTAAGCATATAGCTTAGTGGTACATAATTTTAAAAAAAATAAATATTTATATATAAATGTTCTTCCTCATAATATAATTTGTAATATTTATACAAATTCTTATTTACCTTATAAACCATACACACGACACATCCATACAAACACATTGGGCCCAATAACCGCTATACAATTATCATGTCCAGTCTCAAGACCTAGCCCTACTCAGGTCTTTCATTAATCTTAATCTCAGGACCTAGCTCTGCTAAGGTTAACACTTAGCTCTGCTCAAGTTTATCAATGCATGCATAATCAATCTTAACTGTACTGGATAAATAATTTTATATATTATAAACATACAATATCTCATTACAAAATGTTTTTCAGGTGATCAACACTTCCCATGATCACCATACCTTTTATCACATTTTTAGCTATTTCCCATATTTTCTTTCTCATTACAATCAAATTATTCATTTCTCATACTTACAATTATTTTTAGCGTATTTCAAATTAAATACATAACAATTACATACCCATTTTACAATGGTTTATCTTTACATAGTTCATGTATTAATCACACTCTTAATTGTACAATGCACATATCCTTCAAAAACCAACATAACACATTCACAAAGTCACAATGTGTTATGCCAACTACAATGTTATTAAAACAAAAATTATTAAATTATGTACTAACCTTTTTCTTAGCTCCAAATTAGTCTAATTCCCTTTCCACTTCTTTCTTTCACCAAAACCCTAATTATTTTCCTTTAGACTACCTTGACCTAACACACATAACCAATAACAAGCAATATTGCTTAATTTTGATTGATTTCCATAGTCAGTTTATATCAAACTATCATTGAATACACAATTTACTTCAAAATCCCAATAAAACTCTAATTTCACCACTTACTACTTTATTCAAACTTCATCATGCCCAACTTATTTCTAATATTTAACCATAAATTCACTATTTGCATATCAAAATAATAGCAAAACAACTTATTTCAATAATTATAGTTACCTCTATCCAAAAAACTAAGTCCACATAACCTTCCTACAAACTCTAACTTCATCCAAACTTACTCATATTCAACAGCTAACCTTAAAATCATAACATATATATTAAAACTACATTAAATCAATCCATTACAATAATTATAAATACCCCTACTAGAAACCCTAATTATACATATTCTACTACAAAACCCTAATTTTATTATTTATGCTCATCTCCACAAATTGATCTTCAAATCATTACATGTCTACTATATTAACTCAATCACTATCAATTTTAACCATTAAAAACAAATTTCTCTCACTAACCAATTTATACATAACCTTAAAACTAAAGAAAAGAAACTTGAAAGAGAAAATACTTACTTGAAATCTTGTTAAACCTTCAAAATCACTTTGAATCCTATAGAATCTTTGTAGAATTTAGTGTGTTTAGAAGAAATTCTCTCTCTGTCTCTCTAATCTTCAGATCAACCCTAGTAGAAAATGAAGAAGAAGATGACTCTTTTCATATTTTTTCGTAAATTCTCACCCATATATATTAATTTAATTAATTATTTTATTATTTTCCTTCTTTAATTCCCAACCAAGTATTTACTTTCTTCCTTGGACTTTTTTTAATTACATATTTATTTATTATTTCTATCTTCCATCCATAATTATGTATATGTATATGTCATTTATATTTTATGCATATATATACGTCATTTATACTTTATTTATATGTTATATAAATCTTTATGTATATGTATATGTAATGTATATTTTATGTATGCATCATATATACAATATATGTATATTTTGTATATATTAAGTATATAATATATATTAAACATTTATATTAAGTATAGTTAGGTATATATCATATATACACTAGGTATATCTTATGAATACATTAGGTATATACCACACATATACCTCTCTCAACACTCTAATTAATCTCCATATACTTATTTAATTTGTCTAAAATCACGGATATTATATCAAGTTAGCAACAATAGTTAGGGAATGTGTGCCCATCCATAAGGCTGGAATTGGGATCCCATTTTTTTTTATTTTTTAATGTAATTTTTAATTTAATTTCTATTTTTTATTTTATTTTTTTTAACTATTAATCATGTTTGATTTGTCACTTTATATTATAACTGTCATGTCATGAAAGTCATTTTATAAGTTTTTATTTAATCCAAGGGTAAACTATTTTACTTAAAAGCCCAAACCTAGCCCCCAAATCCATTCTTTGGTTTGAGGCATGTGATTTTATCCTTGGAGATAATGTTGGAGTCATTTTTAGGGTTTTTCTTAAATTTTCCCTTTTCCAAACTAAATTTGAGTGGCGACTCATTTTCAAAATTATTTTGCTATCAATCCAAGCATAGCCAACAAAGGTAGAGTAACCTCGACACTTTTTATGAAACTTATCCCAATTTTTCAGCACTCCGGTTTCGCATCCTTTGCAGGCCAAGCATGAACTAGGGGTGCTCGGGTTGAGGCCTCACTAGTTTGACTGTATATAAATCCAATAAGTTCCTCTACACCATGCATAAAACTCATATTAAGAGTGTGATTACTGTTAAGACATTCATACATTCAAGAATGATAATCTAAAAAAACATTAGTTAAATTTAAATTAACTTTTGTAATTTTTTTATATCCTAATAAACCATCTTCTTATAACACCATTAGTAAAAAGAGAAAGGAACCTAACCCAATAAAAAATAATGTTGTCTACATTATATATATATATATATATATTAGTAAAAAATTCGTTAGCATTTACTCTTAGTGTAGCATCCCGAATTCCATATTGGTAAGAATAGACATAGAGGATATGATTTAGGCTTAGAACAAAGGAGTTTAGAACATGACCTATAACTTGAGCTCGAATTTCATCCAAGTTAATGACAGAATTAGAGAGTCACAAAGAAGACTTAATTGTTTATTTGTGTCTTAGCTAGATGTATAACTTGAAATTACTCAATTTGGAGTTGTACAGAATAAGATATGATGGATTTAGTAGACAATGTGCAAACTGCCTCAGGACAGCATAGTAGGCTTGACTTCAAAGGACCGTCAAAAATCAGATATAGCTCGGATCGAACTGAAATTTTAATAAAATATATCCCCAGATGTCTAGTTTCAGTGGGAATAAGAATTACTTAATTTGGAGTTGTGAGTAAAAAGATATTAATAAAAAAAGACAGCAAGATCAGGAAGGGATATCAAAAGGACCTAAGTGGAAATTTCTCAAAAGTTAGGGGCAACTATGTAAACTTAAAAATTAAGTGTCGGAAGTTCTTAATAGTGCCCATATCTGACCCCGGAAGAACATTCTCGAGATTAATCGGGTAGTAACGGTGGTGCACGATTTTTTCTGAAAACGCACGGTTTGTAAGTTACGGGCGATTTTCCGATAAGGACATTTTGGACATTTTCACTGAAGGGGCGATTTTGTAATTAAATATAACTTTGGGGGAAAGATTTAAAAGAAAAAAAAGCCACTTTCAAGTGGCCAAATCCTAGCCATTAAATCCAAATGTGTTGGACAAATCATGGCCATTGAAAATAAACCAAATCCTAGCCATTAAACCCAAATGTGTTGGACAAATCATGGCCATTGAAAATAAACTAAATCCTAGCCATTAAATCCAAATGTGTTGGACAAATCATGGCCATTGAAAATAAACCCAATCCTAGCCATTAAATCAAAATGTGTTGGACAAATCATGGCCATTGAAAATAAACCAAATCCTAGCCATTAAATCAAAATGTGTTGGACAAATCATGGCCATTGAAAATAAACCAAATCCTAGCCATTAAATCCAAATGTGTTGGACAAATCATGGCCATTGAAAATAAACCAAATCCTAGCCAATAAATCCAAATGGGTTGGACAAATCATGGCCATTGAAAATAAATAAATTAATTAAATGTAAATTAAATTATAAATAACTAATTATGGTCTTCCAAACACAAGTAAGTATCAAAAAGACACCACCATCACCACTTTTCTTCTTCTTTAAGTCGTGCTTCCCCTCCCTTCCATTTTCAAGGAGACAAGTTTCAAGTCCAAGCCATTTCTCAAATGAAATTCAATAGGAAATAAGGTAAGATACCATCCTAAGTCTTATTCTTTCATTAGAATTAGGTATTAGGCTATGTTTAGGAAGATTTGATATTATGTTCATGTTGGGAAAGAATTAGTAAGTTGATGATTATGGTGAAAAATGATAAACTACTTAAAGGAAATGATGAAAATGGTGATTATTAGTAAGAATAAGTGAAGGATTGTTAGAAAATCATAAGGTAGCATCATGTTCATATCTAGGGTTTATTCTTACATATGTGACATATTAAATTCATAGGAAATCAAGGAGATTAGAGAGGAAAGGAAGTGAAATAGATAAGAAGAGCAAGGAAAAGAAAGGTTTGGTACTTTAACCATTGAACTCCTTTTTGAAAATTTTTCTGTTTTACAATTAGTAAAATGCTGTGACTTGTACGATTTTTAATTAAATATAGAAAAATTATATTGAGTTGAATTTTGGATATGTTGTTGTTTAATAAGTCTAGTATTTGAGAAAAATAATTTTGAACCTCATTGATTGAATTTAATTTACGGAATTTATAAAATTCAAAACTGCTGCCAGGATGCAGGGCAACTGGAGCAGTCTGGTTGGGTGAATTATTTGACCAAGATTTTGTGTCCAGTTTGATCTAAAATTTTAAAAGAATGATTTTAACATGTAAAAATAAATTCTGTAAAAATTTTAGAGCTTTTAGCCAAGTGGATTATTTTATACAAATTTTCTAAAACAAGGATCAAGTTGGGTCAAGAACCAGAATTTACTATTCATATGGTCATTTTGCTAATATTCATTTGGTCATTTTTCAAAAGTAATCCAATTGATTCCTTATTGACGCGGACCCTTAGCAACGATGGCAGCAAACCCAACGTATAACAATGGTAGAGAACTCCTTGAAACTTGATAATCACCTCCTAAGGAACCCAACGCCTATAAAGAGACGCGAACTCACTATGATTGAAGGATTTAGTTGGTAAGAAGAAGGAAAACGCCACAACTCTTGTTGATAAGTAAACCTAATTCTTGATGCAAAGAAAGAATTAAAGAATCCACTCTAATCTCTCTCACACAAAAATTCACAAGAAGAACTTGTAGAAGAATTCGAAAAATTTTTATTAATTGTTGTATTCCAAATTCAGCCTAATAGTGCCCTTAAATAAGGGTTACAAAATTCCTAATTGCATATGGAAAATTAAGACTAAAACATTCCTAATTGAATAAGGAAAACATTCCTAATTGCATAAGAAAACATTCCTAATTGCATAAGGAAAAACATTCCTAATTGCATAAGGAAAACATTCCTAATTGCATAAGGAAAAACATTCCTAATTGCATAAGGAAAACATTCCTAATTGCATAAGGAAAACATTCCTAATTGTATAAGGAAAACATAAAACATTCCTAATTGCATAAGGAAAACATAAAGTATGGAAACAACCAAACTAATCCCTTCAACATAAAAAAAATGCCCCACACTATTTGGGCTGTCCATGGGCCTTAAAGTACGTCCCAAGGCTTTATATGAACCCCCATGGACCTTTCTTACACGTTGGACCTTTCTTTAGCTAGCCTTTAGCTTCCACACTAAGCATCATAATCAGCTTTGGTGTGCCTTCTTCAAGCTCTATCTCCATCTTCTTGAATGATAATTCTTGAAGCTCTTTGGAAATCTCTTCTTGAATATGCAAAGCCATACTAGCTTGATATCTCTTTGCCTTGCTCCTAGTGATTGGTCCACTTGCTAGCTTCAAGGGATCCTTTCTTGCATCATTCTCCCCCTTTTCAAAAAGATTTGTCCTCAAATCTGCATCATCAAAAGGAGAAAGATCACTTACATTGAAAGTAGCACTAATATTATACGTACCTGGTAAGTCGAGCTTGTAGGCATTGTCATTAATCTTCTCCAGCACTTGGAATGGGCCATCTCCTCTAGCTTGCAACTTGTTCTTCCTTTGGTTAGGAAACCTCTCTTTTCAAAAATGCACCCAAACCCAATCTCCTACTTGAAACTTCATCCCACGTCTCTCTCTATTTACAGAATCAGCATATCTCTTGTTCCTTTTCTCAATATTCGCCCTTGCTTTCTCATGCATCTCTTTCACCAATTTAGCTTTCTTCTCACCATCTAAACTAACAAGCTCATGAGAAGGTAAAGAAACAAGATCCAAAACTGTTAATGGGTTAAAACCATAAACAAGCTCAAAAGGTGAGTATCCTGTAGAAGAATGAATAGCACGATTATAAGCAAACTCAATAAATGGCAAACAATCTTCCCAAGAACTCAAATTTTTACCCACTAAAGCTCTGAACATGGTACCTAAAGTTCTGTTTACTACTTCTGTTTGTCCATCCGTTTGAGGATGACAAGTGGTGGAAAATAACAACTTGGTACCTAACTTTCCCCAAAGCACACGCCAAAAGTGAGACAAAAACTTGGTGTCTCTATCAGAAACTATAGATTTTGGTATCCCATGAATTCGAACCACCTCCCTAAAGAAGAGTTCGGCCACTAAACTAGCATCATCACTCTTATGACATGGGATAAAGTGTGCCATCTTACTAAACCTATCAACAACCACAAATATGTTATCTCTCCCCCTCTTAGTCCTTGGTAATCCTAAAACAAAGTCCATACTAATGTCCATCCAAGGAGAACTAGGAACGGGTAATGGCATATACAAACCATGAGGCATAGACTTAGACTTAGCCTGCTTACAAGCCAAACAAGCCTTACAAATCCGAATTACATCCCTTTTCATATTCGGCCAATAAAAGTGTTCATTTAGCATGTCTAAAGTCTTATCAACTCCAAAATGCCCCATCAAACCCCCACAATGTGATTCTAATACTAGCAAATCTCTCATAGAACATGTAGGCATGCATAATTTCGAACCTTTAAACAAAAATCCATCATGTCTATAGAAAGAATTAAAAGCACCATGCTCACAAGCATCATAAACATTGCCAAAATCAGAATCACCAACATATAAGTCCTTTATACATTCAAATCCAAGCAATTTAGTACTCAAAACATTAAGTAAAGCGTACCTCCTTGAAAGTGCATCTGCCACTACATTGTCTTTACCTTGCTTGTATTTGATCACATAAGGAAACTTCTCAATCTTCATAACCCATTTTGCATGTCTTTTATTCAACTTGCCTTGCCCTCTCAAATGCTTCAACGATTCATGGTCTGAATGGATCAGGAATTCCTTGGGCAGCAAATAATGCTCCCATACTTCCAATGCTCTCACCAAAGCATATAGCTCCTTGTCATAAGTTGAATAATTCAGCTTTGCTCCTTAAGCTTTTCACTAAAGTATGCAATGGGCTTCTTCTCTTGCATCAAAACAGCTCCAATACCTACACCAGAAGCATCACATTCAATTTCAAAAGTAGAATCAAAGTTAGGTAAAGCTAAAACGGGTGTAGTAGAAAGCTTCTCTTTCAAAGCATCAAATGCTTCTTGTTGCTCCTTGCCCCAAACAAACCCCACTTCTTTCTTTATTATGCTAGTCAAGGGGGCTGCCAATGTAGAGAAATTAGGGACAAATCTCCTATAGAAGCTTGCCAATCCGTGAAAACTCCTCACTTCTGTCACACTTGAAGGATTCGGCCACTCTTGGATAGCTTTCACCTTCTCTTGATCAACTTCAATTCCCTGCATACTTACAACAAAACCAAGAAAACACAACCCTATCTAGACAAAAAGAACACTTCTTAAGTTTAGCATAAAGGTTTTGCTCCCTAAGGATTTCAAGCACTTTCCTAACATGTTCAACATGTTCTTCCTCAGTTTTGCTATAAATCAGAATATCATCAAAGTAAACTACCACAAACTTACCTAAATAAGCTCTCAAAACATGGTTCATTAATCTCATGAAAGTACTAGGTGCATTAGATAAACCAAAAGGCATAACTAACCATTCATACAAGCCATATTTCGTTTTGAAGGCAGTCTTCCATTCATCTCCAGGCTTCATACGAATTTGATGATAACCACTCATAAGATCAATCTTTGTGAAATATTTTGCCCCATGCAATTCGTCCAACATGTCATCAAGTCTAGGAATGGGATGTCTATACTTCACAGTAATCTTGTTCACAGCCCTACAATCAACACACATCCTCCAAGAACCATCTTTCTTGGGTACTAATAAGACTGGAACGGCACAAGGACTAAGGCTTTCGAGAACCAAGCCTTTCTCCAAAAGCTCTTCAACTTGTCTTTGCATCTCTTTTGTCTCCATAGGATTGCTCCTATATGCTGGCCGGTTTGGAATTGTAGAACCGGGTATGAAGTCAATTTGATGTTCAATCCCTCTTAATGGCGGCAAACCACTAGGAAGGTCTTCAGGAAACACATCCTCAAAATCCTGCAACAAAGACACAAAACTAGAAGGTAAAGAATCAAGAGATTCTTTACTGTCAGCAAGTAACGATTCTTTATACATAATAATGAGTACAGGCTGCCCTACATCTATCTCTCTTGCTCTTGCATAAAAAGTATGTTTTGCTTTTTCTCCTTGCTTATTTTCTCTCACCAATGGGCTATTTATTTGTTTGCTTACTTTCTTTTGACTCTCGGCCTCTTTTCCCTTTCTGCACTCACTCACTTTATTATTTTCTCTCTCCCTACCCTTAGAATTACCCTTGGGTGTTGAAGAAACATCACTGGCCGAATTTGAACCCCCTTGGTTCATGTTGGCCGAAACTTCTTTCTCCCTCTCTAGCATCCTCTTCTGATCTTCATACACCTCTTGAGGTGATAATGGTGCTAGAACAACCTTCTTTCCCTCATAAGTAAAGGTATACTTATTAGAAAAGTCATCATGTTGTGCCCTTCTATCATGCTGCCATGGTCTTCCTAATAGCAAATGTCCAGCTTGCATTGGCACTACATCACACAAAACCTCATCTTTATACCACCCAATGGAGAATGGTACCTTGACTTGCTTCAACACTTTTACTTCCCCAGCGTCATTGAACCATTGCAACTTGTAAGGATTGGGATGTTTAAAACAAGTTAACCCCAATTTATCCACCATTGTAGTACTAGCAGCATTGGTACAACTTCCACCATCAATGATAAGTGTACAAACCTTACCATTCACCAAACACCTAGAGTGGAAAAGATTCTCCCTTTGATCCAAGCCTTCTTCCTTGACTTGAATATTCAAGGTTCTTCTAGTAACAAGCATCTCTCCATGTTCAGCATTTAAGACTTGATTCTCCCAAGCCTCTTCATCATATTCGGCCCTATCACCACATTCGGCCTCCTCTTCTTCTTCATGTTCAGATTCTGATTCAATTTCCCCTTCATGGGTTGCAATCATCACCCTCTTATTCGGACATTGAGACGCAATGTGTCCACTTCCCAAACACTTGTAGCATTTAATTTCCCTACTTGGAGTAGATCTAGAAGGTGTTTCCTTTGCTATTTTTGCATCCCCATTATTTGACTTCTTGAAATTGGGATTGTAGGAAGAATTCTTTTGGAAAGAACCCTTGTAATCCCCTTTGTAGGAACCTCCACTCGAACTTGAACCCTTGAAGTTTGAAAATTTTCCACTAGCTTTAGAGTAGCCAGTTTTCGAAATAGCTTTATTCTTCAATCTTCTCTCATCTTCATGGCCTTTTGAACTAACTCTTCCATTGTGTTGAATTCATACATCTCCAATTCATTGGCTATGTTCAAATTCAATCCCCCAAGAAATCGTGACATCTTATTGTCTTCATCTTCATCAATATTTGCCCTAGCCATGATCATCTCCATCTCTTTGTGGTACTCTTCCACACTTCTTCCACCTTGAACTAGTCTTGCTAGTCGATTGTACAAATCCCGAATGTAGTGAGATGGTACAAATCGGCTCCTCATTAGTTCTTTCAAGGTTGACCATTCAGGAATAGGCCTCATACCTTTCCCTCTTCTATTAGCTTTCATTTGATCCCACCAAAAGGTAGCATACCCTTTGAACTCTACGGCTGCCAAAACTGATTTCTTCTCTTCGATGTAGTTATGGCATTCAAAAATCTGCTCAACTTTTCTCTCCCATTCTATGAACTCTTCTGCATTGTTCTTCCCTTCAAAGGAAGGAATTTTCATCTTGATGGAAGTAAGGTCACCATCAGTGGTAGGTTAATTTCCACCTTCATCTTCATCTTCTACCCTTTCGGCTGCTTCTAGGGCTTCAAGATTTCCTTACCCTTCTCTCCTAAGCACTCTTCTAGCTCGCATTATAGGATTTGGATGTGCGGCTGGCTACCCTTGTTGCACTTGCTGAATTTGTTGTGCTTGTCGTGCTGCATTCTCTTGCAATCTAGTATCCATCATCTCCATTTGACCAAGCATTGCTGCCAAAGTCTCATTAAGCCTAGCCAAGCTTTCGGCCATAGCTCCTTCTTTGCTAGTCTCTTCTCTTTTCTTGTCTTCCTTGATTGCACTTCAGAACCAAGCTCACCAACCAACAATTGTCAAGTCGTTCAAGAAACTAGAACCTAAATCCTAGAACTAGATAGAAAACAAGACAAGTATCCGGAGGCAATGCAAGGTAATTTGCACTACACGATATAAAACCAAGTATCGACACAAGCAAATGATACTTAGCAATGTAATGGAATTAAAAGCTAGATAAAGAAATCAGAAACAATGAAGACAATAAACAAGACAAATTTGGATATAATGAATCAAAAACAACCCACACTTGGCAAGTTGCTTTATGGACCTAATCAATTCTACCCAAAACGCTAGCTTCTAGACTCTAATTCCCACCTAAAACACTCAAATAATATGAATATTAAGGTCTGATTTTCGAATTCCAAAAGCCCCTCAAAAGGTGGAATTTTTCGCCCAAAAATTTTATTACTTCTCACCTACCTAGATCTGATCCTCAGCACCCAAATAGCAAGAATATCAAACAATTTTTATTGAGGTGGTTTTGTACTCTTTTTTTTTTTTTTGCTTCCTCTCACTATCCCCTTGATTCGGGACTTAATTTACTCCCAAGAGCTTTTCGAAATCTGGACTTAATTCGCAACCCCAAATTCACTCAAAATCAAATCGAAATCAAACTTGAATAAAAAACTCTAGCTTTTGCTTTCTTTCAAGAACCCTAATCTTGGTTTCGAATCCAATTCAGATGCAAGGCTTAGGTTTCAAAATTCAATCAGACTCCTTTTCCTAGGTTTCGAATTACTCTTTGAACAATCTTTAGACTTTTTGAATTTTGATATATGACTCTTTTTCGAAAATTAAAGACTAGACTCTCTAAGAACCCTAAATCGCAGAAATTTAAAAGACCTAAATTAACAATCCCAAGAAAGACAAAGTAGATAAAAATTACCTTGTAGCAAGGCTCTGATACCAAATGACGCGGACCCTTAGCAACGATGGCAGCAAACCCAACGTATAACAATGGTAGAGAACTCCTTGAAACTTGATAATCACCTCCTAAGGAATCCAACGCCTATAAAGAGACACGAACTCACTATGATTGAAGGATTTAGTTGGTAAGAAGAAGGAAAACGCCACAACTCTTATTGATAAGTAAACCTAAGTCTTGATGCAAAGAAAGAATTAAAGAATCCACTCTAATCTCTCTCACACGAAAATTCACAAGAAGAACTTGTAGAAGAATTCGAAAATTTTTTATTAATTGTTGTATCCCAAATTCAGCCTAATAGTGCCCTTAAATAAGGGTTACAAAATTCCTAATTGCATATGGAAAATTAAGACTAAAACATTCCTAATTGAATAAGGAAAACATTCCTAATTGCATAAGAAAACATTCCTAATTGCATAAGGAAAACTTTCCTAATTGCATAAGGAAAAACATTCCTAATTGCATAAGAAAAACATTCCTAATTGCATAAGGAAAACATTCCTAATTGCATAAGGAAAACATTCCTAATTGTATAAGGAAAACATAAAACATTCCTAATTGCATAAGGAAAACATAAAGTATGGAAACAACCAAACTAATCCCTTCAACATAAAAAAAATGCCCCACACTATTTGGGCTGTCCATGGGCCTTAAAGTACGTCCCAAGGCTTTATATGAACCCCCATGGACCTTTCTTACACGTTGGACCTTTCTTTAGCTAGCTTTTAGCTTCCACACTAAGCATCATAATCAGCTTTGGTGTGCCTTCTTCAAGCTCTATCTCCATCTTCTTGAATGATAATTCTTGAAGCTCTTTGGAAATCTCTTCTTGAATATGCAAAGCCATACTAGCTTGATATCTCTTTGCCTTGCTCCTAGTGATTGGTCCACTTGCTAGCTTCAAGGGATCCTTTCTTGCATCACTTATGAATATAAATGAGTATAGTATGTTATTAAAATGATAAAATATGATATTTCGTTGAAATAATATAAGAACCATAAGTCGATAATTGTATAATGCATATTCGATTAAGAAATGGTATGAGAATTTTGGCTCCACTTGGTATCTGGGACAGTACTGAGTATGGTAAGGGTATGATATATCATACTATATGCAGTGCTGCTTTAATATAGGACTTCGGTCCGAGTTATATAGGGTGACGACCCGAGCTATATAGGACTTCGGTCCGAGTTATATAGGGTGACGACCCGAGCTATATAGGACTTCGGTCCGAGTTATATAGGGCAATCGCCCTAGTTATATAGGACTCCGGTCCGAGGGCTTCGGCCACAGATTCCACAGGGCTTGGTCCGTAATTTTTTTTAGGGCCACAGCCACAGAATATATATACAGTTGTTTCAGTTAGTTCCTTACCATACATTAGTCTACCAAATTACCTTGTGGAGCGAATTGATAAAATGATAATAACTGAATATATGACATGTATGGAATGTTTTTACTGTGATATTATTTTTCAATACGACTTATTGATTTTAAAAATGCATTATGCTTTTATTATTTATTTTTCGTAATTAGTTAAAGTACCCACTAAGCAATGCTTAGCGAGTTTAGTTTCTTCTAAACTCGTAGGTCATTAGCAAGGAGCCAGTAGCGAGCAGAAGAGTTCTGCGATTTGCGGGTCATCAACAAATTTAGGTGGTGCTCTTCATGTTGTATTTTGGTATTAGAAACTGGCATGTACTTATTTGAACAATACAAAGAGATAACTTGATGTAGCATGTAAATCTAGTAATGTATAATAAATGTATGGTTTTGAATTGAGTTGGGTTGTGAATATAGAAGTGTGAATTCTTCTTGCAGGATTTGTAGTTGAGGTTATAAGGGTGGATTATTGGGAGTGTGCTTGAGTTGAATTGTGAAACAAAATGTTTTTCAAAAATAAGAAAAATCAGTTTTGTCGACACTTGGGACCACCAATTATAGGGGAGGTTATGGCAAATTTTTTTTTAAAATCTGTACTTAAAATTGGCTAAGTAAAATATTAAGACACAACTACCATGAGATAACAGTCCATCTTGGTCTATAAACGTAGGCTAAGATGGGGTGTTATACTTAGTTCTCCGAGTGTAAAATGCCAAATATCATAAATAAGTAGTTAAGTATAACCTATTCATGATATTTGGTATGTACCTAGAGAACATTTTGAGGTATATGCTATAGCTTTTATAACATACATATGGTAATTAATTTGTAGATATTATTTTCAAATTGTCCAGTCTAGACAATTTAATAAACTCTCAATAATTTGAGAAGTGCACCAAATGGGTACTAAGGCTAATATTTGCATTGAATTTTTTAAAATTTTTATTAATATATTTCATTAAATAAACAATTAAATTAAATATAATAAAAATTTTGACAAAGTTTCACTTATATTTAGACCTAATCATTAAAAGTTTAAAGTCACTGCAAATGAAAAAACTTCCAATATATCATCTTTATACTACTCAAAATTCAACAGGTCTAACGCAAGTACAAATCAAAACACAATAAATATTTCTCTAAAAATTAATAAAATACATATTTAAATTATTATTTTTCAAAATTAATATTACTCTACAAAAAATATAACTTATCTAGCAAAATTATTACTATCTCCAAAACATTATTATTTCTCTAAAATATTATTAATAGTCTAAAAAAATTTTATCTAAAAATTAACAAAATGCGCATTTAAATTATTATTTCTACAATTTATTATTATTTCTGTAACCTGCACATAAATTTTCTTCAATATATAATTCTATAATTTAAAAATAATTTTTTCCAACAACAATTTGTATAAAAAAAAATTGAACAAAATAACATAACTGGCTCAAGGACATATTAATCACACCAAAAATGCATATCAATCAAACAATTCATAAAAATACATAAACTATAAAAAACCAAATTGAAATAACATATATTGTAAAATCTAACTTCTTTTTTGCAAAAATTCTATAAATACAAGCCTTCAAGCTTTATCAAAAGCTCTCCAAATGCAAAACTTTCAGAAAAAAAATTGCTAAAGAATTGGAGAAAATCAATTTTCTCCTCCAAAAATCAAGAGAAAAGAAAGTTGGAGGAAGAAGAGTGTAATACCCCAGCCTGAAGTATGTCATCACTACAAGGTATGTAGCAAAATCTATTTGAAAAATTAATTAAACTATTAATTAAGAAAAAAGATTATGAGAGGATTAACTAGTTAATTATTAAAATAATCAAAATAAGATTAGCTTGACTAAATTCCTATGACATGTTATTATATAAATGAAAATGGTTTTATAAATTCGAGCGATTAGATTAATTGTAGTACTATGTTTAAATATGATTCTGAGTAATAATACTACAAATCATTAATCTGAATAAGTTGGATTATGAATTTGAATGGGTAGCATTTTTCAAAGTTTAATAATAGTTGTCACACCCTTAAATTTTAAATATTGTTAAATAATTAATTTAGAGGGTAGTTAATATGATAGAAGGAGAAAATATATAGTGTATATATTAGGTATATATTAAATATACCTAAAATATAAAAGTCACTATAAGACAAAAATGGGTAAATTTTAAAAAGTCAAAGTCAAAAGTCAAAGTAAAATAATAATAATAATTTAAAATTAAAATAATTTTTGGTGATGGAAGAAGATAAATATTAAATATTAATTAAATATATAATTATAATATATATATATATATATATATATATATATATGTATAGGATTTAAAAGAATAGTTAAAAGTCAAAATATCACATTTTTCTTCATCATCTTCTTCTTCCTCTCTCTTTGGATGAAAATTATGTAGCTTGTATGAGAATTTTTTTCTTCTTTAATCCATCAAATTCTACAAGATTTTTCAAGAATTAAGCGTAGTTTTGAAGAATGTGCAAGTAATAGGTAAGGATTCTTGAGATTTTTCAAAGTTTTCTTGAATATTTGAATGTGTGTAATTTGAGCTTTTGAAGGAGGCATAGATAATTGATAATATGGATTGCTAAGAATTTATTTTAATGTATAAGCAAATATGTTAAGGTTGGATAATTGAAAAGTATGGGTTTGGGGAGAGTTTGAAAGAGGTAATATGTTAATTAGGGTTTTGGAGCAAATTTTGGATAGTAAGGGTATATAAGTAACGTTTGAATGATTAAAATGTGCTAAAATGAGTTGTTAATGATGTATTTAAACTTATAATTTGATTTAGGATTGAAAGAACCAAAAGATTGCTTTATTGGTAGAATTAGGGTTTTAAAGGAATTTTGTATTAAATTGATGTAATTGATAGTTGAAAAGTTAAAATGTGTTAGAATAATATTATATTTGGGCTTAAAAATTAATTTAGGATTGTGAGAAAAGGACTTGCTCAATTAACGTATAGAAGGGAAATTAGTAAAGTGACGGTTGGAAGGTGATTAAGGCTTGGTTTTTGGCAAAATTATATGTTTGGACATACCTTGATGCTTTATATTTTAGTTCCATATGGATTATCATATCACATAGTGTTTTCATGATAGTGTTATGCTACTTTAATTGTAAAGTCTATACATATAGTGCATTGTTTGAAATAAAAGTGTATGTAATGTTTGATGAAAGAGATGATAGGCTATTGAATTATAGCAAGTGTTAATATTAAGTATGTTGTGAATGAAAAGTGTAATAAATGTATAAGAAATGTGAAAAAGTGTGTCACATTGTAAATGTGACTAAAAATATAAGAAATGTGATTAATTATGATCAAAACGGATAAAATATGATGCATGTTACCTTATTCAATATTTAGTTTTAAAAAGTTGTAGTTGATATTGTTTGAAATGTCATACGTCTTCAGGCAAGACGCGCTGATGTCATAGTTATGATTACGCTGGGTGAGATACGATGGTATCACAGACATGCTTGCGCCTTCAACGAGACACACTGATGTCATTAGGGGATGCACCTTTAGGCAGGATTCAACACTTAGATCCCCAGTGTCGAGATAGACAGAATCAATATTTCTGGAACTTGAATATTGTATAAAGATTTTTTGGCCCTATGTGTGTTGGTGAGTATGGAATGTTGATGAATTATATGTACAATGCGTGATATTAAGGCATAGTGCATTTCTAAGTAATTTTATGCATTATATTATTTACTACTATCAAGGTACAAGTGGCTTAGAGCGATTTGTTCCATCGCGTAAGTGACAGGATAGAGGCAAGGCTACCTTACTAGATCTAGGTGTTTGGTTTAGTTCTTGAAGTCTATTCATGTGCTACATGGCCAGAGATTTGCCAGCATATCATATAATATCTTGTTTTCTTTTGTAAACTTATTAAGTTCATATAATATGATAATAAATGTAAATGATGTAAATTTATGTTTTGGACAAGTAATATAAAATGTTTAAATGTTATATATATATATATATATATATATATAAATGCTTGAGAATTTGGAAATGTGGAATGATTATGGAGTTTTGGATAAATATGCGTATATTGGAAGTATATTTTTATGTAGGTTGTGTTTTGGATCAAATTTACTGACCACATATGTTTTCCGTTGGTAAATTTGATAGGCATGCACTGACATCAATTTTTTAAAGCCGTAATTGCCGACAGCCACCATTTTTTTTCAGTAATTTGTTCCTAAAATTCTCATTATTTTCTTCCCCAAAAATCTGTTAGTAATCAATTGGAAATTAGTAATAGATTTTTTTTCACCCGTAAAACGCATGTTTCTTGCAGTAAAATTAAAATGTAATACATTTATGGACTGCCCTTTTTCTGTTGGCAAATTTATTTTATCATAATTGATGCCAAAAGTTACAGCCAAAATGTTTACTAATCGACTATTTCTTCAGTAAATTTAATTGCCAAATGCTGCTATTATAATTTTGCGCCACCATTACCAACCTTTCTCAGCGTATTCAGTAAATCTGTTGTTGACAACTTAGTTGTAGATGGTAAACGTTGCATCGATCAGTTGGTAATTCCGTAGGTGATTAGGAACATATTTGTGTCTGTAATTTTTTGTTGGTAAATCGATACACTGTGAAAAAAGCCTTTCCGTAAAGGCAAATGTAAGCAAAAATTAGGGATGTAAATAATAAAAAAATGTAAGAGAGAGGCTAATTATACAATTTTCAGAAGTTATAGCATATAAATTTATCCATCCTGTTTTATAACTCCACTACAATAAAATTCTGGTTTCACCATTGATTAGTAGATTTTTTAATTTTTTCAGGTTACTGGTCATTTTAACTTCATTTCTTTTTCTGTTATTTCAATATATGTTTAAGTATTGTTGGTAGTGCGTTGAATAATTTGTTGATCGATTTTGACATAGCTAGGCTTCAAAATACACGTAACTCTTTAATAAACTCAATGGAGCCACATGATGCCTCTAGTGAAGCATTGACAACCACTACATACGATACGAAGGAATATATTGCGGAAAATTATTGATTGCACGCACTCAATAATTCCTTTATATCTGGAAGATGCAGCAATAGATATTTTTACAATGCTAATAATTGACATACAAACTGATAGCATTATGATTAATTGGTAGAGTAAAAAATAAAAGTTTTAATTCAATTGGAAGTTAATTGGAGTCATTAATTAATATTATTGGCTGTATCTACATGGGGAGGTTGCTTGAACCCTTTTCTTTCTTTTTTGCAAGAAACTTTGGAGAGATCTCTTCATGGAAAGACCACGAGGTTTATAGAGTTGAGATGCTGCCCCCATTTCTCCACTTGCAAGCCATATTATAGCCTTAGCCTACGGTCATGTATATTAAATATTAATTGATATTCTCTGTATTTGAATTTGGAAAATGTAAAACTTATAAAATTTTAAAACAACAGCCCTTAAAATTGAAATATACAATGTCTAAATAATGTATTATACAGCTAATATTTGTGTGTTAAGGAGATGAATTTATTATGATGCAAGAGAACTAATTATTAAAAATTATATATTTTTACACACCTGGACTTTTTGAGTAAGACTTATTATGGATTCCAATTTTATAAATTATTTTAAAGATTCATCGAGTGGAACTGTTATATACTTATTATTTTCATGTGTATATAGATATAAAAATACTAACACATATAATTTCAGTTTAGATTACATATCAAAAATCAAAAAGATTTATATGATTAATATTTGACAATGAAAGAAAGATAAAAACATTACCTGAAGCTCAGTGATGTGAAAAACACTAATTTGTCCATTATAGAAAATAGTTATTTGTTTTTGTTGGTTTTCTGTGGTTTTATAATCATCCCTATAAGGAAAAGTGGAAAAAAAAATTAAAGAAATGAAATATATTTAAAAAAAAAAGATGAATAAATTACGTTAAAGAAATATTAATTAGAAATTAACAAATAAGCAATAAATATATATACATATATATACCGGATTAAGTTTTGGTGGGAATCGAGACATGGGAAAGAAGAAGTGGAGAAAGGAGAAAGGCAAAGATCAATGCTGTAATTCGTTGTCATCACAGTTTGAAAATTTCAATATAATCATTTAATTGATTTATTATCTATGAACTGATGAAGAAAAATTAAAAGAGGGAGCCTGTAATGTAAACATATATAAAGGTGGGCAAAGCAAATTTTACAAAAAATATCGGAAGCCAATGTAATTAAGCACGTGAAAATTGAGGTCTGAACGTGCCAAAAGGACTCCAAAAATATCTTTCGAAAAATTAAGAATTTTTCACGTGAAATTTTCAATTATAAGAATAAGATGAATCTGTGACAGATGAGATAGGTTTGTTTACTTAAGATGGAAAGTGTTTCAGTTTATAGAAAAAAAAGTGAGTTGGAAGTTAATGATTCATAGCCCCAATGTTTTGGTGGTGTTTCTCAAATGTTTTTCTCATGCACATTATATATCATGTGATCTCCCAACTGCTTTATTAAAAAAAAATAAAAAAGACTAGCTGTATTAATATTGACTGATTTTAAAATATATTATATCTTTCAAGAGTGGTTTAATCTTGATTTTAAATATATTATAGCATATATCCATCACTTGAGTAAAGGCTCAACCCCCTCAAAACAAGGAGTTGCAGATATTCCTTGGCTAAATTGATTATTTGAGGAAATTTATTTTCAATTTGGCTAGAAAAACTAGAGTTTTTGCTAAGTTATTAAGATTGAAGGCAACAAAAGAAATCTTATGGGAGGTACAAAACAAAGAGGCCTTTGATAGAGTAAAAAAATATTTGGCAAATCCTCCAATGCTAGCACCCCCTGAGGGAAGGGATACCTCTGAAAGGTACATAGGATGTTTGCTTGCACAAGAAAACTCTTAAGGATGTGAGCATGCTATTTACTATCTAAGCTACTTACTTATTCCTATAGAGGCTAAGTATTCACATGTGGAATAGTTGTGCCTGACGTTGTGTTTTGCATGCACTAAGCTTCGACATTACATTATCAGGAGTCGAATATATGCAGTGTCAACAATAAACATAATTAAATACATGTTGAGTAGACTATTCATCACACGAAGAAATGGCAAGTGGGTCATTGCCATGGCCGAATTTTCTTTGATATACTTTCCATAGAAGTTTGTAAAGGGATAGGCTATCACGGACTTTCTAGCAAGTCATCCATCTCTCCAAGGTATTGTGGAAGAGTATCTCCTGTTGTAGACCCTTAATTTTTGCCCAAATCAAATTCAATCCCAATTTAAAAGACCAAATCGAGTCTGGTTTTGATTTAAAAGCCAAATCACTGAATTAGCCCTAAAAGTTATGACGAATTGGCATTTTTCATGGACAAGGCTCTTAGCGAATTGGCAACTCATGGCCAATTTGCCATAAGTCTTAGCCATGGTGAATTGGCCATGAGCCATGACCAATTCACTATGGGTCGATTCTTTAAATTTTTCAATCTTGCTTAAACTCGGGCTTATTTAGATAAACATGAATAATATTATAATAATATAAAATTTTAATAATAATTAAATCTGAAAAGGAGATCGGTTCCAATGAACTGAGCGCTATAGGAGTGCTGGGTTATTTTTCATATTTTCCATACATACCCAACTTTTTAAACCCAGTAGGGGTTGGAGATTCCTTAAAAATTGAGTTATCTACCCCTTTTATCTTCTTCGCGGCCCGTCTGGGTGGTGACTCCTATTCTCCAGATTTAGGCTCATGTTCTTTAAGGGCTAGAGTCTAACAATGCTGAAGTTGCAAGAATCATTCCACCGAGAATAGGGATAAAAATCTCCGCTCACATTTGCCCATATATGTTATAGAATTCGAAACTTAGACCCTAAAGTTTGATCATTCAAGAACCAACACAACTATAGGTGCATGTATCATTGTCACTTCTCCTAATGATGTTAAAAAAACACTTCCATTTAGCTTAGGGTTCAAATGCACCAATAACCAGGCAAAATAAGAAGCACTAGTTCACTAGCACTATCAATTTCACCATTATCTTGTATCAACATGATTTTCTTATTTGGACATTGAGATGCTATATGCCCTACTCCTAAACACTTAAAGCATTTAATGATACTATGCTTTTAATTAGAGTTAGATGTTTTAGAGTTACCTTTAGGGTCAGCTGGAACTTGATTTTTCTTTCCTTTCCAGGCAGCCTCCTTCCCTTTAGGATTGTCATCTTTCTTTGGCCATTTTGAAGTGAAACTAGAGCTGGAATTAGAAAATTCCTTTGCTGCTCACTTGAGTTTCAGTTGCTTATCCACTTTCATGGCCATGTGTACCATATCTTCAAGCTCCACATAATGATGTAATTCAATTATGTTAGCAATCTCTCTATTCAGCCCACTCAAAAATCGAGCCATAGTGATTTCTGGATCCTCCTTTATATTAGTTCTACTCATGATCATCTCCATCTCTTTATGGTAATCCTCCACTAACATGAATCCTTGAGTTAATCGCTGCAATTTTTGGTGACGCTCCCTATACTAGTAAGATGGTACAAATCTCTTTCTCATCACAGTTTTCATTTTAGCCCAAGTAGTGATGGTTCTTTCTCCATTTCTCCTCTTGAAAATCATCAATTGATCCCACCAAATTAGTGAATAATCTGTGAATTCAACTGCTGCAATTTTAACTTTCTTCATTTCATTATAATTATGACAATCAAACACCAACTCAACTTTTCTTTCCCATTCAGCTTCAGCATCATTTCTCCTCTTGAATGATGGTACCTTCATTTTTATGGAAGATATGTTATTGTCCCTTTGTTGAGGTCTTCTGAGCAATTGATTCCTCACTTTCTTCATCATCTTCCCTTTCTACCTCATCATCATTCATCATATTTCCTCTCCCTCTATTCTGCCCCCTTCAATTAGTATCATTTCGTTGCCTTTGTATTATGCTGTCTACATCACCTCTCATGTTATTTATGGCCAAATCAAACTTTTCAAATCTCCTTTGCATTGCCTCTAACATAAAGGCTATGTCATTTATGGTCATATAACGTTTTTCACTTCTAGAATTTGACATGCTGTAAGAAGAACCTACAAGAAAATGTTAGTAAAGAAAATTTCCTCACCACACTCCCTTACGTGTTTCACTCAAGATCAGATTGTCACTCCTCTTGTATTTCACTCAAAACTTAGTCCTTGTTACCTCTTAATTCTTCTTTTATCAAATTGAATTTCAGAACTGAATCCACTTGAATCAAGTAAAA
The DNA here is from genome assembly GCA_947685225.1 of Garcia nutans. Taxonomy (NCBI): domain Eukaryota; kingdom Viridiplantae; phylum Streptophyta; class Magnoliopsida; order Malpighiales; family Euphorbiaceae; genus Garcia; species Garcia nutans. The sequence continues at coordinate 41,137,832 of CANTUV010000024.1, forward strand.
CAAGTTTTGTTTTAAAGACTCTACAAGGAACCTAATGAACAAAATGACTTTAGCAATTCTAGAAGCAATTTAATTTTAAACAACAAGAACTGAAAGTTAACACAAGAAGCAAAAAGTATTTGTGTTAATCAAACCAAAGTAACTATGATTGAGAATTAGCTACTTAATGCATACAAGAAACAAGAGGTATATGAAAGAATGAAATTAAAAATACAAAGAAAAAAAATTCTGGATATTGAAAAATAGAATTCAAATCACTCCAATGAGTAATCTGAATATGCAACATAAATCTATTCCCAATGCAAGATATGCTCTAACTATCAGATTTTAAATGCTAAATGGATGCATAATGAGGAGTTGATGTAATTTGATCAAATATAATAAGGTAGCAAGCTGTTAATGGTATACATATGCAAAAAATCTTAAACACTTGTGTAGAAAAATATTGGACAGAAATAGGTACGAATTTTTTTTTTCTTTTTTGTTGAGGAAGTTGAATCTGATTCTCTTTTTTTTTTGTTTTTCTTTTGATCTTTTCCTTTTTTTTTTTTGAACTTTCAGTAAACAAGGATAGAAATTAAAAAGTTAAACTAAAGTTCACAGATTTGAAAAATAAGAACAAGGTGCAACAAGAACAGAAATGAAGAAACATAGAAACTGAATCTGGTTCTTTTTTTTTCTTTTTTTTTCCTTTGGATAATTAAAACATAAAAGATACCTAGAAATTTATTTTCAAGCCAAAGCTCTGATACCAAATGATGCGGAACCCATGGATCAAATATTACATCTAGAATCCTACATACACATCTAGCATAGAATCTTAGAACTCAAAAATAAATCCTCTCTACCAAACTCACAACTAACCTGTTATTGAGAACTTGGGTGATTGGGATGAAGAAATGAATTGATTTAAATGCCACAAGTCAGACTTGATAAGTTAGAACCAATTCTTCATGCAACAAGAATAAGAAGAAAATATCTCAAACTTGAAAACACATCAATTGCATTCAACAATCTGAAAATTCGTGGTAACCCTCTTAAGTTCTTTTTTCCATCCCTATATAGTTGGAAAAGAAAAACTAATGGCTTAAAAGTCTAGGTTTACATGTATCTAGTCACAATAGCATTAATTGTTCATCCACATCAATAATATACTCTAAATTACTGCCCATAATTCTGACAATATTGATGGGCAGATTCTACATGCATTTTGATGTTGGTCCACATGTGTCTAGTCACACTAACACTAAACCACATCAATATTATATTCCAAATTCGTGCTAATGCCCATCACCATACTTATGGGCAGATTCTTCATGCTTCTTGGGGAGTTTCTGACTTCCTCTTCATGATCCATCATATTCAGTACAAGTTGATCTCCCTCTTCATTAATCCACCTTTGAATGAAGTGTTGGAACACTTGCTGGAGTTTCTTTAATTGTGATCTTGTGATTGGTCCACTTGGCATAGTGATATCATCAACATATTTGCTGCCATGTGTAGATTCATCAAGCTTGATTTCCTCAAAACGCCACAAATAAAGGAGGTTTGATAAGTTAAGGATGAAAACAAACATTCTGAAATTTGAACGCCACAAACTGAATAGCTTGATAAGTTCTAAAGTTCATGGAAGAACTTAAGACAAAACACTCACAAGTACTCAAACTATCTTTTATATCTTTTAATAATTGTATGATTACAAAGGAAATCAACCTTGCTTATATAAAAGAAGGTCATATACAAAGAGAGCATCAGAATTAAGTTCATATGTAACTCCCATATTAATTGGCAGCCTCATTACTCCTAATAAATAGCCCCATTACTTTGCCAACTCAATGTGAACGTTGGACCATTATTTTCTTGGCTTTTGTAACTCTTTTTCTTCATATTTCAGCCTTTGTAACTCATACTTAATAAGAATAAAACCTAATAAAAGTCAAAATGCAGAATTAAAACACAAATAGTCTTAAACAACCTATTAATTTGTCTTAGGCCATTGGTCTTTTAGACTTCAAGACCATGGCCAAATGAACCTAAATCTTTACTCTCATAAGCTTGGATTAGCCTTCAAGATTAGGTCTTGCTTGAATTATGTTGACCAACTTAAGCTCTTCTTGCATTCATGGATCATCCTTAAACAAATCTTGAGCAACTTGTTTTCTCCAAATCTGATCCATGAAAAAAATTAAAGCCTGACGCGGACCCTTAGCAACGATGGCAGCAAACCCAACGTATAACAATGGTAGAAAACTCCTTGAAACTTGATAATCACCTCCTAAGAAACCCAACACCTATAAAGAGACACGAACTTACTATGATTGAAGGATTTAGTTGGTAAGAAGAAGGAAAACGCCACAACTCTTGTTGATAAGTAAACCTAATTCTTGATGCAAAGAAAGAATTAAAGAATCCACTCTAATCTCTCTCACATGAAAATTCACAAGAAGTTGTAGAAGAATTCAAAAATTTTTAATAATAATATGTCAAAAAGTCCCCTTACAAGAAAAATAAGACCCTATTTATACTAAAATGCACACATAAATCCGAAACCCTAATTCTAATGGGAAAAGGAAAGCTACAAAGTCAAAATCCTAACCCATTAAGGAAAATATAAAGTATGGAAACAAAATCCTAATTCACTAAGGAAAATATAAAGTATGGAAACAAAATCCTAATCCACTGAGGAAAATATAAAGTATGGAAACAAAATCCTAATCCACTAAGGAAAATATAAAGTATGAAAACAAAATCCTAATCCACAAATTACTTCCCAAGGCTTTATATGAACCCCCATGGACATTTCTTGCACGTTGGACCTCTTTAGCTAGCCTTTAGCTTCCACACTAAGCATCATAATCAGCTTTGGTGAGCCTTCTTCAAGCTCTATTGTACACTTTTCCATTGCCATTTCAGTCACTTCCTTTGAAATTTGATCTTGAATATGCAATCCCATAGCTGCTCCAAACTTCTTAGCTCTGCTCCTAGTCAATGGCCCATTTGGAAGCACCAATGTATCCTTACCTCGTGGCTGATTCGTATTATTCTCCTCCTCTTCAAAAAGATTTGTCCTCAAATCTGCATCATCATAAGGAGATAAATCAGATACATTAAAAGTAGTACTAACACTATACTCACCAGGCAAGTCTATCTTGTATGCATTATCATTGATCTTTGCCAACACTTGAAATGGACCATCACCACGCGCATCAAGCTTATTCTTCCTTTGATTTGGAAACCTCTCCTTTCGGAAGTGTACCCAAACCCAATCTCCTACTTGAAACTTCATCTCACGTCTCCCTCTATTTGCAGAATCAGCATATCTCTTGTTCCTTTTCTCAATATTCGCCCTTCCTTTCTCATGCATCTCTTTCACCAATTTAGCTTTCTTCTCACCATCTAAACTAACAAGCTCATGAGAAGGTAAATAAACAAGATCCAAAACTGTTAGTGGGTTAAAACCATAAACAAGCTCAAAAGGTGAATATCCTGTAGAAGAATGAATAGCACGATTATAAGCAAACTCAATAAATGGCAAACAATCTTCCCAAGAACTCAAATTCTTACCCACTAAAGCTCTCAACATGGTACCTAAAGTTCTGTTTACTACTTCTGTTTGTCCATCCGTTTGAGGATGACAAGTGGTGGAAAATAACAACTTGGTACCTAACTTTCCCCAAAGCACACGCCAAAAGTGAGACAAAAACTTAGTGTCTCTATCAGAAACTATGGATTCTGGTATCCCATGAATTCGAACCACCTCCTTAAAGAAGAGTTCGGCCACTAAACTAGCATCATCAATCTTATGACATGGGATAAAGTGTGCCATCTTACTAAACCTATCAACAACCACAAATATGCTATCTCTCCCCCTCTTAGTCCTTGGTAATCCTAAAACAAAGTCCATACTAATGTCCATCCAAGGAGAACTAGGAACGGGTAATGGCATATACAAACCATGAGGCATAGACTTAGACTTAGCTTGCCTACAAGCCAAACAAGCCTTACAAATCCGAATTACATCCCTTTTCATATTCGGCCAATAAAAGTGTTCATTCAGCATGTCTAAAGTCTTATCAATTCCAAAATGCCCCATCAAACCCCCACAATGTGATTCTAATACTAGCAAATCTCTCATAGAACATCTAGGCATGCATAATTTCGAACCCTTAAACAAAAACCCATCATGTCTATAGAAAGAATTAAAAGCACCATGCTCACAAGCATCATAAACATTGCCGAAATCAGAATCACCAACATATAAGTCCTTTATACATTCAAATCCATGCAATTTAGTACTCAAAACATTAAGTAAAGCGTACCTCCTTGAAAGTGCATCTGCCACTACATTGTCTTTACCTTGTATTTGATCACATAAGGAAACTTCTCAATCTTCACAACCCATTTTGCATGTCTTTTATTCAACTTGCCTTGCCCTCTCAAATGCTTCAATGATTCATGGTCTGAATGGATCACGAATTCCTTGGGCAGCAAATAATGCTCCCATACTTCCAATGCTCTCACCAAAGCATATAGCTCTTTGTCATAAGTTGAATAATTCAGCTTTGCTCTATTAAGCTTTTCACTAAAGTATGCAATGAGCTTCTTCTCTTGCATCAAAACAGCTCCAATACCTACACCAGAAGCATCACATTCAATTTCAAAAGTAGAATCAAAGTTAGGTAAAGCTAAAACGGGTGTAGTAGAAAGCTTCTCTTTCAAAGCATCAAATGCTTCTTGTTGCTCCTTGCCCCAAATGAATCCCACTTCTTTCTTGATTATGCTAGTCAAGGGGGCTGCCAATGTAGAGAAATTAGAGACAAATCTCCTATAGAAGCTTGCCAATCCGTGAAAACTCCTCACTTCTGTCACACTTGAAGGATTTGGCCACTCTTGGATAGCTTTAACCTTCTCTTGATCAACTTCAATTCCCTGCATACTTACAACAAAACCAAGAAAAATAACCCTATCTAGACAAAAAGAACACTTCTTAAGCTTAGCATAAAGGTTTTGCTCCCTAAGGATTTCAAGCACTTTCCTAACATGTTCAACATGTTCTTCCTCAGTTTTGCTATAAATCAGAATATCATCAAAGTAAACTACCACAAACTTACCTAAATAAGCTCTCAAAATATGGTTCATTAATCTCATGAAAGTACTAGGTTCATTAGATAAACCAAAAGGCATAACTAACCATTCATACAAACCATATTTCGTTTTGAAGGCAGTCTTCCATTCATCTCCAGGCTTCATGCGAATTTGATGATAACCACTCATAAGATCAATCTTTATGAAATATTTCGCCCCATGCAATTCGTCCAACATGTCATAGAGTCTAGGAATGGGATGTCTATACTTCACAGTAATCTTGTTCACAGCCTAACAATCAACACACATCCTCCAAGAACCATCTTTCTTGGGTACTAATAAGACTGGAACTACACAAGGACTAAGGCTCTCGCGAACCAAGTCTTTCTCCAAAAGCTCTTCAACTTGTCTTTGCATCTCTTTTGTCTCCATAGAATTGCTCCTATATGCTGGCCGGTTTGGAATTGTAGAACCGAGTATGAAGTCAATTTGATATTCAATCCCTCTTAATGGCGGCAAACCACTAGGAAGGTTTTCAGGAAACACATCCTTAAAATCCTGCAATAAAGACACAAAACTAGAAGGTAAAGAATCAAGAGATTCTTCACTGTCAGCAAGTAACGATTCTTTATACATAATAATGAGTACAGGCTGCCCTACATCTATCTCTCTTGCTCTTGCATAAAAAGTATGTTTTGCTTTTTCTCCTTGCTTATTTTCTCTCACCAATGGGCTATTTATTTGTTTGCTTACTTTCTTTTGACTCTCGGCCTCTTTTCCCTTTCTGCACTCACTCACTTTATTATTTTCTCTCTCCCTACCCTTAGAATTACCCTTGGGTGTTGAAGAAACATCACTGGCCGAATTTGAACCCCCTTGGTTCATGTTGGCCGAAACTTCTTTCTCCCTCTCTAGCATCCTCTTCTGATCTTCATACACCTCTTGAGGTGATAATGGTGCTAGAACAACCTTCTTTCCCTCATAAGTAAAGGTATACTTATTAGAAAAGCCATCATGTTGTGCCCTTCTATCATGCTGCCATGGTCTTCCTAATAGCAAATGTCCAGCTTGCATTGGCACTACATCACACAAAACCTCATCTTTATACCACCCAATAGAGAATGGTACCTTGACTTGCTTCAACACTTTTGCTTCCCCAGCGTCATTGAACCATTGCAACTTGTAAGGATTGGGATGTTTAAAACAAGCTAACCCCAATTTATCCACCATTGTGGTACTAGCAGCATTGGTACAACTTCCACCATCAATGATAAGTCTATAAACCTTACCATTCACCAAACACCTAGAGTGGAAAAGATTCTCCCTTTGATCCAAGCCTTCTTCCTTGACTTGAATATTCAAGGCTCTTCTAGTAACAAGCATCTCTCCATGTTCAGCATTCAAGACTTGATTCTCCCAAGCCTCTTCATCATATTTTGCCCTATCACCACATTCGGCCTCCTCTTCTTCTTCATGTTCAGATTCTGATTCAATTTCCCTTTCAAGGGTTGCAATCATCACTCTCTTATTCAGACATTGAGAAGCAATGTGTCCACTTTCCAAACACTTGTAGCATTTAATTTTCCTACTTGGAGTAGGTCTAGAAGGTGTTTCCTTGGCTGTTTTTGCATCCCCATCATTCGGCTTCTTGAAATTAGGATTGTAGGAAGAATTCTTTTGGAAAGAACCCTTGTAATCCCCTTTGTATGAACCTCCACTCGAACTTGAACCCTTGAAGTTTGAAAATTTTCCACTAGCTTTAGAGTAGCTAGTTTTTGAAATAGCTTTATTCTTCAATCTTCTCTCTATCTTCATGGCCTTTTGAACTAACTCTTCCATTGTGTTGAATTCATACATCTCTAATTCATTGGCTATGTTCAAATTCAATCCCCCAAGAAATCGTGGTATCTTCTTATCTTCATCTTCGTCAATATTTGCCCTAGCCATGATCATCTCCATCTCTTTGTGGTACTCTTCCACACTTCTTCTACCTTGAACTAGTCTTACTAGTCGATTGTACAAATCCCGAATGTAGTGAGATGGTACAAATCGGCTTCTCATTAGTTCTTTCAAAGTTGACCATTTAGGAATAGGCCTCATACCTTTCCCTCTTCTATTAGCTTTCAATTGATCCCACCAAAAGGTAGCATACCCTTTGAACTCTATGGCTGCCAAAACTGATTTCTTCTCTTCAGTGTAGTTATGGCATTCGAAAATCTGCTCAACTTTTCTTTCCCATTCTATGAACTCTTCTGCATTGTTCTTCCCTTCAAAGGAAGGAATCTTCATCTTGATGGAAGTAAGGTCACCATCAGTGGTAGGTTGATTTCCACCTTCATCTTCATCTTCTACCCTTTCGGCTGCTTCTAGGGCTTCAAGATTTCCTTGCCCTCCTCTCCTAAGCACTCTTCTAGCTTGCATTATGGGATTTGGATGTGCGGCTGGCTGCCCTTGTTGCACTTGTCGTGCTGCATTCTCTTGCAATCTAGCATCCATCATCTCCATTCGACCAAGCATTGCTGCCAAAGTCTCATTAAGCCTAGCCAAGCTTTCGGCCATAACTCCTTCCTTGCTAGTCTCTTCTCCTTTTTCCAGCCATGTTAACAAACAAACAAACTCAAAGAAACAAGATTAGTAATAATCGAAATTCACTCAAGTGTTTAGAATTACCTCACTTTTCTTGTCTTCCTTGATTGCACTTCAGAACCAAGCTCACCAACAACAATTATCAAGTCGTTCAAGAAACTAGAACCTAAATCCTAGAACTAGATAGAAAATGATGTAAACCAGCATGGCAAGGATCCTTTGGTGCTACAACAAGGACCATTGACAAGGAATAAAAGAAGGAAGTATGGCGTCACTCTTGGATTGCATGTTCAAGACTTTGTTACAAGGGAGGTGACTGAATTAGCAATAAACAAGTGCAGTATGGAGCTGGAAGACCAACAAAGGCTGATTGTGATGCTGAATATTTATATGGAAGATAAGGCTTTAAAAATGGGCTAGAGGAGCAAGAAAGGAGTAAGGAAGGCAGCCTACATGCAAGTACATGGGCCTTGGACGAAATTAGGTTTTTTGGGACCACTTTTGTCACATGGGAAGCCTATTCTTTCATGCACATGGGCTGTGTTCACACCCATGCACATGGGATGTGGTTCCTTTCTTTCCTTAGTTGGTTAGGATGATATTTTCCTTATTTGACAAGGATCCTTCTTTCCTTAGTTGGTTAGGATGATATTTTCCTTATTTGACAAGGATCCTTCTTTCCTTAGTTGGTTAGGATGATATTTTCCTTATTTGACAAGGATTTTGACTTTGTAATTTTCTTTTTTTCACTAGGGTTAGGATAATTATGAATTTTAATTTGTTTTTCTATAAATAGGGCCTTATTTTCTTGTAAGAGGAACTTTTGACAAAATTATATTCAGATTGCTTTTTATGCAAATTTTGGCCATCTTTGAGAGAGTGAGAGATTTTGCTTCTTTCATTGATTGCATCACGAATCAGACTAACTTATCAATTTCAATTGTGGCGTTCTTCTAATCCGTCCTTCCAAATCCTTCCGTCATTAGTGTTCTTGCTTCGCTAAGCATTAGGTGCTATAGAGGGTGGTTTATCCTTGTTCTTGGATTCCTATATCAAAGCGTGCGTTGGGGTTTGAGGCCTTCATTGCCATAGGGTTCCGCGTCATTTGGTATCAGAGCCAATTACAGGTAAATCTTTATCTATCTGTCTTTCTAGAGCTTGTTTTTATTTCCGATTAGAATCTTCATTTGTTCAATTCGTTTTTTTTAGGGTTCTTTTATTTTATTCGAAATTTCTTCTTTCCCCATACCCCAATTCGTTTGTGTCCCCTTTTCATCATAGTCCAAATCGTTTTTCACCTACTTCACCATAGTCAATTCGTTTTCAATTTTTAAAGTATACGGATCTTTCCGTTTGAGTTTGCAATAATTCGTGTGCTGTTTAAGCTTCTATTTCTTGATTTTCATTTAGTATTTTTTTTTGGGGGGGGGGGGGGGGATCTAGAGATAGTGATCTATCCCTAAAAAAAAAAGAGTACAAAAGTACTCCAACAAAAATTTTTCTGTTTCTTAGTAATTAAAGGTTCCATGGTTGGTTTGAAGTGGGTTAGAAGCAATCAAAATTTTTAGGCCACAAAATTTCCATTTTTTTGGGGCTGTTTTTTTTTTGTTCGAATTGTGGGGGCTGCCATTGCAAAGGGGAATTCGAAATTCTCTTTAGTTTAGGAAGACTTGAGACTAGCTTTCTTGGGTAGAATCAATAGGTCCATAAATCAGCTTGCTAAAGGTGGGTTGGTTTTGATACATCTTGGCCAGAATTGTCATATTTTTACCTCTTTGTTTCTAATTCTTGATTGAGCTACCGTTTTTTTGGATTCCGTTACGTTGCTGGAGTGTTATTTGCTTGTTCCAACACTCTGGTTTGTGATAATAGTGTGACACAAATTTCCTTGTGTCGCCTCCAAATCGTCGAGTTTCTTTTCTAGGTGTCTAGGAATTAGGTTTCTAGCTTCCTTGAACGTGCTTGGCAGATTGATTTGTGAGCCTCGATTCTGAAGTGCAATCGAAGAATCAGCAAAGGTGAGGTAAGAGCGAAACACTTTGAGTGAATTTTGTTTATTACTAATCTTTTCTTTGTGAGTTTGTGTTTGTGATCATGAGTAGTGGGAGAAACCAGAACTTGTAAGATGGGGAGGAAAATGTCCAAGAAGGTTCTAGCAATTTTGAGACATATATGCAGCAAAGTAATGAAAGGATGAATGAGATGGCAAGAATGATGGCTACTCTACAAGAGAGCATGAATCTAATGATGAGAGAAAGAGAGCAGCAACCAGCAGCTCAAGTGAGGTTACCACAAAGGGTTCTACTAAGAATCGGTGAAGGAGATCGTAGAGCACCTAGAGGTAATGAAGAGGTTGGTGAAAATAACCCAGCAAATGACAATGACCTTACTTCCATAAAGATGAAGGTACCTTCCTTTGAAGGGAGAAACAATGCTGAAGAGTACATTGAATGGGAGAGAAAGGTGGAGCAGATTTTTGAATGCCATAATTATTCAGAAGAGAAGAAGTCCCACATTGCAGCCGTGGAATTTAAGGGATATGCTACATTCTGGTGGGATCAACTCAAATCTAATAGGAGAGGAAAGGGATTGAGACCCGTACCTGATTGGGAGACTTTGAAAGACTTAATGAGAACAAGGTTTGTCCCTTCTCATTACTATAGGGATTTGTATAATAGGTTGGCAAGGCTGATCCAAGGTGGTAAGAGTGTTGAAGAATACCACAAGGAGATGGAGATGATCATGGCAAGAGCTGATATTGAAGAGGATGAGCAGAGGTTGATGTCTAGATTCCTTGGGGGTCTAAATTCAAACATAGCAAATGAGCTGGAAATGTATGATTACAATTCCATGGGAGAATTGGTTGAAAAGGCCATGAAGATAGAAAGGAGACTAAAGAGCAAGAATTACACCAAGTCTGGTTCTAGCAAATTTTAGAATATGGGTGGAAGTAGTTCGACCTACAGAGGACCTCAAAACACTAGTAGCAATTCGTCCTCAAGAAGTGGAGATTTCAAGAATTCCTTCCAAAGGAACAATCCTCCACCTATAAGTGGAAAAGGGACGAATGGTGGTCCAAATAGGCAGCAATCAGGTATTTCTAATACTACTCCTAGTAGAGATATTAAATGTTTCAAATGTTTAGGGAATGTGCATATTGCTTCTGAATGTCCAAATAGGAGAGTTATGATTGCTACTAATGATGGGGGTATAATTTATGATTCTGATCATAGTGATGTTGATAATGATGTGAATGACATGTATGATGATGATGATGAGTGTAGTGAGCAAGTTGAAAATGTGTTGATGGTTGAACATGGTGAAATGTTAGTTGCTAGGCGTGCTTTGAATATGCAGGTGAAGGGAGAGGGTCTTGAGCAGCGAGATAACATATTTTATTCTAGATGTTTAGTTGATGGTAAGGTTTGTATGCTCATCATTGACAGCGGTAGTTGTACTAATGCCGCAAGTGAGACCATGGTGGAGAAGTTGAAATTGACTTGTTTAAAACATCCCAATCCATATAGACTACAATGGTTTAATGATAGTGGAGAGGTGAAGGTTACTAAACAATTGAGAATACCATTCTCTATAGGCTGGTATAAAGATGAAGTGTTGTGTGATGTAGTTCCTATGCAAGCAGGCCATATGTTATTGGGAAGACCTTGGCAATTTGATAGGAAAGCACAGCATGATGGGCATTCAAATAGGTACACGTTTACCTATGAGGGAAAGCTGGTTACTCTTGTTCCATTATCACCATTGGAGGTTTATGAAGATCATCGAAAGATGCTTGAGAAAGCAAAGCAAGATTCGGCCAAAGTAGTGGTTGGGGCTGTTTCTTCCAAAAACAAGGGGAGTGCGAGAGAACATGATAAGGTGAGTGAAAGTGAGAAGAAAATGGGAAAAGAGGCCAGAAAAGAAACTAATCAAATTAATGGCCCATTGGTGAGAGAAAACAAAAAAGAAGAGAAGGCAAAACAAACTTTTTATGCAAGAGCGAGAGAATTAAATGTTGGGCAGCCTGTGTTACTCATTAGATACAAGGAAACTTTGTTTGCTAACATTGATGTTTCACTTGAACATTTGCCTTCTAGTTTTGTGTCTTTATTGCAGGATTTCCAAGATGTGTTTCCGGAGGAGTTGCCTAGTGGTTTGCCACCATTAAGAGGAATCGAACATCAAATTGACTTCATACCTGGTTCTACCATTCCAAATAGACCAGCATATCGAAGTAATCCGATGGAGACCAAGGAGTTGCAGAGACAAGTGGAAGAGCTGTTGGAGAAAGGGTTGATTCGAGAGAGTTTAAGTCCGTGTGCCGTTCCTGTTTTGTTGGTTCCAAAGAAAGATGACACGTGGAGAATGTGTGTTGATTGTAGGGCTGTAAATAAGATCACTGTGAAGTATCGGCATCCTATACCGCGTCTTGATGACATGTTGGACGAATTACATGGTGCAAGGTATTTTACTAAAATTGATCTTATGAGTGGATATCATCAAATTCGTATAAAACTTGGGGATGAATGGAAAACAGCTTTTAAAACAAAATATGGGTTGTATGAGTGGTTGGTAATGCCTTTTGGGTTGTCTAATGCACCTAGTACTTTTATGAGGTTGAAGAACCATGTTTTGAGGGCTTATTTGGGCAGATTTGTAGTTGTTTATTTTTATGATATTTTGATCTATAGTAAGACTGAGGAAGAGCATATAGAACATGTTAGGATGGTTTTAGAAGCTTTGAGAAAAGAGAACTTATATGCAAAGCTTAAGAAGTGCACATTTTGCATGGATAGGCTTGTTTTTCTTGGTTTTGTTGTTAGTGCGCAGGGATTGGAAGTTGATGAAGAGAAAGTGAAAGCTATAAGGAAATGGCCTGTTCCTAAGAGCGTGACGGAAGTGAGGAGCTTCCATGGGCTGGCGAGTTTTTATAGGAGATTCGTGAAGGATTTTTCTACATCGCCGCACCACTCATAAGTATTGTCAAGAAGGAAGTTGGATTTCAATGGGGTGAAACAGCAACGACGATCGTTTGAAAGTTTGAAAGAAAAACTCACTACTGCGCCTGTTTTAGCTTTACCTAACTTTGATTCTATTTTTGAGATTGAATGTGATGCTTCAGGTATAGGTATTGGGGCTGTTTTGATGCAAGAAAAGAAGCCAATAGCATATTTTAGTGAGAAGCTCAATGGTGCGCAACTGAATTATTCTACCTATGACAAGGAGTTGCATGCTTTGGTAAGGGCATTGAATGTGTGGGAGCATTATTTGCTGCCAAAGGAGTTCATTATTCACACTGACCATGAATCCCTCAAGCATTTGAAGGGCCAAGGTAAGTTGAACAAAAGACATGGTAAGTGGATTGAACAAATTGAGAAATTTCCTTATGTCATTAAGTATAAGCAAGGTAAGGATAATGTTGTTGTTGATGCGTTGTCTAGGAGATATACATTGCTGTCTGTTTTGAGTTCTAAATTGCTTGGTTTTGAGTATATTAAGGACTTATATACTAGTGATATTGATTTTGGCAATGTTTATGTCGCATGTGAACAAGGAGCTTTTAATTCATTTTTTAGGCAGGATGGTTATTTGTTTAAGGGAAGTAAACTATGTGTGCCTAGATGTTCCATGCGTAATTTGCTTGTTTTGGAATCTCATTGTGGTGGTTTGATGGGGCATTTTGGTGTGTCTAAGACTTATGATATTCTATTTGAGCTTTTTTATTGGCCATCTATGCGTAAAGATGTTGGGAGATTATGTTCTGCTTGTATTGCATGTAGACAGGCGAAATCTAAGTCTATGCCTCATTGTCTTTATATGCCATTACTTGTACCTAGTTCACCTTGGGTTGATATTAGTATGGATTTTGTGCTTGGTTTGCCTAGGACTAGGAAAGGTAGAGATAGCATTTTTGTGGTTGTTGATAGGTTTAGTAAGATGACACATTTTATTCCATGTCACAAAGCTGATGATGCCAAAGTTGTGGCTGATTTGTTCTTTAGAGATGTTGTTCGTTTACATGGGATGCCTCGGACAATTGTTTCTGATAGAGATACTAAGTTTTTGTCCCATTTTTGGCGTGTGTTATGGAGTAGATTAGGAATTAAGCTTTTGTTTTCTACTACTTGTCATCCACAAACAGATGGGCAAACTGAAGTAGTGAATCGTACACTTGGTACGTTGTTGAGAGCTTTAGTGGGGAAGAATTTGGTCACTTGGGAAGATTGTTTACCTTTCATTGAATTTGCTTATAATCGTTCAATTCATTCTTCTACAGGTTATTCGCCTTTTGAGATTGTTTATGGTTTTAATCCACTAACTATACTTGATCTTGTTCCTTTGCCTTTACATGAGCTTGCTAGTTTGGATGGTGAGAAGAAGGCTGATTTGGTAAAGTCTTTGCATGAAAAGGTTCGAGCAAATATAGAGAAAAAGAACAAGTCATATGCTGATAGGGAAAATAAGGGACGAAAGAAAATGGCATTTGCTCCTGGCGATTGGGTTTGGGTATACTTTTAATGTGATTGATTTATCTCCTTATGATGATGCAGATTTGAGGACAAATCTTTTTAAAGAAGGGGAGAATGATGTAAACCAGCATGGCAAGGATCCTTTGGTGCTACAACAAGGACCATTAACAAGGAATAAAGCAAGGAAGTATGGCGTCACTCTTGGATTGCATGTTCAAGACTTTGTTACAAGGGAGGTGACTGAATTAGCAATAAACAAGTGCAGTATGGAGCTGGAAGACCAACAAAGGCTGATTGTGATGCTGAATATTTATATGGAAGATAAGGCTTTAAAAATGGGCTAGAGGAGCAAGAAAGGAGTAAGGAAGGCAGCCTACATGCAAGCACATGGGCCTTGGACGAAATTAGGTTTTTTGGGACCACTTTTGTCACATGGGCAGCCTATTCTTTCATGCACATGGGATGTGGTTCCCTTCTTTCCTTAGTTGGTTAGGATGATATTTTCCTTATTTGACAAGGATCCTTCTTTCCTTAGTTGGTTAGGATGATATTTTCCTTATTTGACAAGGATCCTTCTTTCCTTAGTTGGTTAGGATGATATTTTTCTTATTTGACAAGGATTTTGACTTTGTAATTTTCCTTTTTTCACTAGGGTTAGGATAGTTACGAATTTTAATTTGTTTTTCTATAAATAGGGCCTTATTTTCTTGTAAGAGGAACTTTTGACAAAATTATATTCAGATTGCTTTTTATGCAAATTTCGGCCATCTTTGAGAGAGTGAGAGATTTTGCTTCTTTCATTGATTGCATCACGAATCAGACTAACTTATCAATTTCGATTGTGGCGTTCTTCTGATCCGTCCTTCCAAATCATTCCGTCATTAGTGTTCTTGCTTCGCTAAGCATTGGGTGCTATAGAGGGTGGTTTATCCTTATTCTTGGATTCCTATATCGAAGCGTGCGTTGGGGTTTGAGGCCTTCATTGCCATAGGGTTCCGCGTCAGAAAACAAGACAAGTATCCGGAGGCAATGCAAGGTAATTTGTACTACACGATATAAAACCAAGTATCGACACAAGCAAATGATACTTAGAAATATAATGGAATTAAAAGCTAGATAAAGAAATTAGAAACAATGAAGCCAATAAATAAGACAAATTTGGATATAATGAATCAAAAACAACCCACACTTGGCAAGCTGCTTTATGGACCTAATCAATTCTACCCAAAACGCTAGCTTCTAGACTCTAATTCCAACCTATAACACTCAAATAACATGAATATTAAGGTCTGATTTTCGAATTCCAAAAGCCCCATAAAAGGTGAAATTTTTTGCCAAAAATTTTTTATTACTTCTAACCCACCTAGATCTGATCCTTAGCACCCAAATAGCAAGAACATCAAATAATTTTTGTTGAGGTGGTTTTGTACTCTTTTTTTTTTTGCTTCCTCTCACTATCCCCTTTATTTGGGACTTAATTTACTTCCAAGAATTCTTCAAAATCTGGACTTAATTCGCAACCCCAGATTCACTCAAAATCAAATCGAAATCAAACTTGAACAAAAACTCTAGCTTTTGCTTTCTTTCAAGAACCCTAATCTTGGTTTCGAATCCAATTCAGATGCAAGGCCTAGGTTTCGAAATTCAATCAGACTCCTTTTCCTAGGTTTCAAATTACTCTTTGAACAATCTTTAGGCTTTTCGAATTTTGATATATGACTCTTTTTTCGAAAATTAAAGACTAGACTCTCTAAGAACCCTAAAACACAGAAACTTAAAAGACCTAAATTAACAAACCCTAGAAAGACAAAGTAGATAAAAATTATTTTGTAGCAAGGCTCTGATACCAAATGACGCGGACCCTTAGCAACGATGGTAGCAAACCCAACGTATAACAATGGTAGAGAACTCCTTGAAACTTGATAATCACCTACTAAGGAACCCAACGCCTATAAAGAGATGCGAACTCACTATGATTGAAGGATTTAGTTGGTAAGAAGAAGGAAAACGCCACAACTCTCGTTAATAAGTAAACCTAATTCTTGATGCAAAGAAAGAATTAAAGAATCCACTCTAATCTCTCTCACATGAAAATTCACAAGAAGAACTTGTAGAAGAATTCAAAATTTTTTAATAATAATATGTCAAAAGTCCCCTTACAAGAAAAATAAGGCCCTATTTATACTAAAAGGCACACATAAATCCAAAACCCTCATTCTAATAGGAAAAGGAAAGCTACAAAGTCAAAATCTTAACCCATTAAGGAAAATATAAAGTATGGAAACAAAATCCTAATTCACTAAGGAAAATATAAAGTATGGAAACAAAATCCTAATCCACTAAGGAAAATATAAAGTATGGAAACAAAATCCTAATCCACTAAGAAAAATATACAGTATGGAAACAACCAAACTAAATCCCTTCAACATAAGAAGACGTCCCACACTATTTGGGCTGTCCATGGGCCTTAAATTACTTCCCAAGGCTTTATATGAATCCCCATGGACCTTTCTTGCACGTTGGACCTCTTTAGCTAGCCTTTAGCTTCCACACTAAGCATCATAATCAGCTTTGGTGTGCCTTCTTCAAGCTCTATTGTGCACTTTTCCATTGCCATTTTAGTCACTTCCTTTGAAATTTGATCTTGAATATGCAATCCCGTAGCTGCTCCAAACTTCTTAGCTCTGCTCCTAGTCAATGGCCCATTTGGAAGCACCAATGGATCCTTACCTCGTGGCTAGTTCGTATCAAAGCCTCTTTCAACTTATTAGCTCTAGATCTTGTCATTGGTCCTCCATATATGGCTAGTGGATCTTTGATTTATTTGTTCATGTCATCATTGGACTGTTGGTGCTTGGCCAATTTTTGATCAGCATGTAATTCCTCATCATTCCCCCTCTCCTCGCAAGGATTCGTCCTCGAATATGATCCTTCATCACCTACATCAAACAAAGACAAATCAAAAACATTGAAGGTTGCACTAACATTACCATACTCACTTGGCAATTCCAGCTTATATGCATTGTCATTTATTCTTTGAAGGACTCGAAATGGATCATCCCCTCTAGGCATTAGTTTTGACTTCCTTTGGCTAGGAAATCTTTCCTTCCTTAAGTGTAGCCAAACCAAATTCCAGGTTCGAATACTACTTTCTTTCGGCCTTTGTTGTGTTGCTTCTCATATTGTAGAGTCTTCTTTTCAATTTGTGTGCACACCTTTTCATGCAAAATTTTAACAAAGTCAGCTTTCTGTTTACCATCCAAATTTTCTTTCTCTACTAGTAAAGGTAGCGAATCCATTGGACTTGATGAACCCATACACAACTTCAAATGGTAAATGGTTTTTTGTAGCATGCACACTGCGATTATAAGCAAACTCCACATGTGGAAAACATTCCTCTCAATTCTTCAAATTCTTTTGTATTATGGCCCTCAAAAGAGTTGATAAGATCCTATTACCACTTTTGTTTGTCCATCTATTTGTGGATGACAAGTGGTTGAATACAATAGCTTTGTACCCAACTTGCTCCAAAGTGTTTTCCAAAAGTGGCTAAGGAACTTCACATCTCTATCACTCACAATTATTCTTGGGATGTCATGTAATCTCACAATTTCTTTGAAGAACAACCCCGCAACATGTGTTGCATCATCAGTTTTGTTGCATGGAATGAAATGTGCCATCTTGCTAAACCTGTCCACAACAACAAAAATAGAATCTCTCCCCCCTTTAGACCTAGGCAAAGCCAAGATAAAGTCCATTGATATATCAACCCAAGGTTCATTAGGTATAGGAAGAGGGTTATACAGCCCATGAGGCATTACTCTAGATTTAGCTTGTTTGCATGTAATGCATTTCTCACATATCCTCTCAACATCTCTTTTCATTTGTGGCCAAAAGAAATGCTCACTTAACACACCTAAAGTCTTTTTAATTCCAAAATGTCTTATTAACCCACCACTATGTGCCTCCCTCACAAGTAATTCTCTCATTGAACATTGAGGAACACATAGCTTGTTTTCTTTAAAAAGAAAACCATAATGCTTATAGAATTTGTCAAACCCACCTTTCTCACATGCCCCATAAGCACTAGCAAAATCAAGGTCAGAATTATACAAATTTTTAATGTACTCAAGACCTAATAATTTTGCATCAAGTTTAAAAATTAGAGCATACCTTCTAGAAAGAGCATCAACAACCACATTTTCCTTACCTTGTTTGTACTTGATGATGTAAGGAAAGGATTCAATAAATTCCACCCATTTTGCATGTCTTTTACACAACTTCCCTTGTCCTTTGAGATACTTCAAGGACTCATGATCAGTGTGGATTATAAATTCCTTGTAGTAAAGATAATGCTCCCATGTCTTCAAAACTCGCACCAAAGCATAGAACTCTTTGTCATATGTAGGGTAGTTTAAACTTGCTCCACTTAATTTCTCACTAAAAAATGCAATTAACTTACCTTCTTGCATTAAGACTCTACCAATACCTATGCCACTGACATCACACTCAATTTCAAAAGTTTTAGAAAAAATAGGCAAAACAAGTAAAGGTGCTGAACAAAGTTTATCTTTAAGCAAGTTAAAAGCCTCATCTTGTTCTTTGCCCCGCTTAAATCCTACATTTTTCTTAATGCATTCAGTCAAAGGTGCAGCAATTGTAGAGAAATCCTTAATGAATCTCCTATAAAAGCTAGCAAGACCATGAAAACTTCTTACATCATTGACACTAGTGGGTTTTGGCCATTCTCTATTTACTTTCACTTTTTCTTGATCAACATGTATTCCTTTATCATTAACAACATAACCAAGAAAAGTAATTTCATTAATGCAAAAGATGCATTTGTTTAGATTAGCATACAATTTTTCCTTTCTGAGCACATCAAAAACAGATTTCAAATATTGTACATGCTCATCTAAAGTCTTGCTATAGATCAGAATATCATCAAAATAAACAACTACAAACTTTCCAATAAAATCTCTCGAAACATGGTTCATCAATCTCATGAAAGTGCTAGGTGCATTAGTTAAACTAAAAGGCATTACTAACCACTCATATAATCCATGCTTAGTTTTGAAAGCTGTTTTCCATTCATCACCTTCATGCATTCTTATTTGATGATATCCATATTTTAAATCAATTTTTGAAAACACACAAGAACCATGCAATTCATCCAACATATCATCTAGCGTAGGAATAGGGTGTCTATACTTCACCGTGATTTTGTTGATGGCTCGACAATCAACACACATTCTCCAAGTTCCATCCTTTTTAGGCACTAATAATATTGGAACAACACATAGACTCATGCTTTCACACACATACCCTTTCTCCATAAGCTTACTTGCTTTTGGATCTCTTTTGTTTCCTCCGGATTACATCTGTATGCAGGTCTATTTGGAATGCTTGAACCTAGAATGAAGTCAATTTGATGTTCAATGCCTAGAATTGGCGGCAATCCATTAGGTACTTCTTCCGGAAATAGATCCTCATTTTTCTGCGAAAGATCAACAACAACACTAGGCAAATCTTTGGTTACTTCATTAGAAATAATCAAAACTCCCTTATAAATAAGTACAAGCATTTGCTGCCTCATTGTCAAAGCTTCCTTCACATCACTCATTTTAGCATAAACACTCATTTTTCTTTCACTCAAGTCTGCCTTGTTTTCCCTTACCTTATGTTTCCCATTTTTATTTCTTAATTCACTTATCTCACTTATCTCACCTTTCTCTTTTCTCTCTTAGGTTTCCCTTCCCAAATTCATCCCCAATGAAGAGTTAAGTTCTTCATATTGATGTTTGATGCGCATTTGGTCCTCAAAAATTGTTTTTGGAGATAATGGGCCAAGTTGATACTTTTCCCCATTCATACTCAAAGAGTAACGATTTTTTAACCCATCATGCAACACTTTTCGATCATATTGCCATGGTCTACCCAATAACATGTGTCCAGCATACATGGGTACCACATCACATAAAACCTCATCCTTATATCTACCAATGGAAAATGAAATCAAAACTTGCTTATTTACCTTCACCATACCACTATCATTCAACCACTGAAGCTTGTATGGCTTTGGGTGTTTAATAGTGGGTAGCTTCAACTTCTCTACTAGCAAAGTGCTTGCTACATTGGTACAACTTCCACTATCCATAATCAAGTTACACAACTTATTAGCAATCAAACAATGAGTATGAAACAAATTCTCATGTTGTTCTCCATGTTCATCTTGTTTATTTTGCAAACTAAGTGTGCGTTGTACAACCAAAGTTTCACCCTTAACATATTCTACATCACTATCATCTTCCAAAGGTGGCATATTATCTTCATCCTCTCTTTCACTTTTAGATTCTACAATCCCATCCCTCATGATCATTATTCTTTTATTAGGGCATTCACGTGCCATATGACCATGTCCAACGCACTTGAAGCATTTAATGCTTCTAGTTTGATTAGGTTTATTCTCAACTTTACCCTTGCTGCCTAATTCATTTTTGCTTTTAGTTTCATCTATTTTAGGCTTAACAATGGGTTTATCATCCTTTTTACTCCAATTCGATCTCTAAGAAGAAGAAACCGAAGAAAGTTTAGAATCATACCTTGTGCCTTTTCCTTTGAGTTTTTTTTTTCAATTTTCATGGCCATATTTAGCATGTCCTCCATCTCCACATAATGTTGCAACTCCAAACGATCAGCAATTTGCTTGTTAGTCCACTCAAAAACCGTGCCATAGTAGCCTCACGATCTTCCTCCATATTAGCCCTTATCATGGCCATTTCCATCTCCTTGTGGTACTCCTCTACACCTATAGAGCCTTGTGTCAAAGTTTGCAACCTTTGATGCAATTCTCTATAGTAATAACTTGGGACAAATCTCTTCCTCATGATTTGCTTCATCTCCCTCCATGTCTCTATGGGTCTTTCACCATTTCTATGTCTTTCCTTGCAAATTTGATCCCACCAAACAATAGCATAATCACAAAATTCAACAACAGCAAGTTTTACCTTTTTCCCTTCGGAATAATTATGACATTCAAAGATCAGCTCCACTTTTCGCTCCCATTCCAAGTAAATATCTGGATTATTCCTTCCTTGAAATGGAGGAATTTTCATCTTAATGCTGCCAGTGTTGAGATCTACATCATCAACACGTCCCCTCCTAACTTGCCTCCTAGGATTGATGTTTTGACCAACCAAAGCGATTTGATCATCATCCATATCGTCCTCACCATCATAATCTTCTTGATCAAAGGCTGGTTGTCTTCATTAAGTTGGTTCACCATGCAAACATTTGAGAACATCATCATGCCTTTTGAGGCGATCATTGATTTCTCCCATCATGTTAAACATCCTCTAAAACTGTTTTTACATAGCTTGTATCATTGGATCATTTGAGGAAGAACTCCGTTCTTTTTCTTTGTTAGACTTCTTTAAAACCTGTAAAATAAGGAAGAATAAAAAAATAACCTCATCAGCACTCCCTCACATGTTTAACTCGATGAATTGATTTACACCACTCTCATTTCACACAATTATTTGGCTTTTCTCGATTCTTATCTCACCACTCATGCCTTTTACCTCTCATGTTTTGTTCTTTGGGTTTTTCGATAAACTAAGATCCTCGAACCAAATAATTCAGATTATGGTTGATTCAATAGAGTGAAATTGGGCAAGTCTAAAGAGAAAATAAAGGTAGGCTAAAAAAATTAATAGTGGTTTACATAAGGACACAAGCACAATATAGAATTCCAATATCAATAGATGAATATTCTGTTTTCTTTTACTTTTTTTTTGTATAAGGAGTAGGAACAACAATTTCCTCTAGGAATACAAAATAAGAATGAAGAAAGAACTTTTTTTTAATCCATGATGATATAAAGAGAAGAATAAAAAATAGAATATTAAAAGTGAAACAATCTGCAATTTAAAAGGGATATGCAAACCTCAAACTTGATACCCGCTCTGATACCAAAATGATGAAAATCATCAATTTAGCAGCCATACACTCCAATAGTTAAAGAACTATGATATATATGGAATGCAAATTAACACCCTCCAATAGTTGAATCAAACTCTAGATCGTTCAAGAATGAAGTAAGATTAACTATTCTAATCACTTTTATCAATGGAATTATGATTAAGTAATTAGAATAGCACTTTGATTTCCTCAAAATGCCACAAACAAAGAAGGTTTGATAAGTTAAGGATAAAAATAAAGATTCTGAAATTTGAACGCCACAAACTGAATAACTTGATAAGTTCCAAAGTTCATGCAAGAACTTAAGACAAAACACTCACAAGTGCTCAAAATATCTCTTATATCTTTTAATAATTGTATCATTACAAAGGAAATCAGCCTTGCTTATATAGAAGAAGGCCATATACAAAGAGAGCATCAGAATTAAGTTCATATGTAACTCCCATATTAATTGGCAGCCCCATTACTCCTAATAAATAGCCTGATTACTTTGCCAACTCAATGTGAACGTTGGACCATTATTTTCTTGGCTTTTGTAACTTTTTTTCTTCATATTTCAGCCTTTGTAACTCATACATAATAAGAATAAAACCTAATAAAAGTCAAAATGTAGAATTAAAACACAAATAGTCTTAAACAACCTATTAATTTGTCTTAGGCTATTGGTCTTTTAGACTTCAAGACCTTGGCCAAATGACCTGTTATTATTAAAAATGGACTTAAATCTTTACTCTCATAAGCCTGGATTAGCCTTCAAGATTAGGTCTTGCTTGAATTATGTTGACCAACTTAAGCTCTTCTTGTATCCATGGATCATCTTTAAACAAATCTTGAGCAACTTGTTTTCTCCAAATCTGATTCATGAAGGAAATTAAAGCTTTTTCCAACTTATTAGCTCTAGACCTTGTCATTGGTCCTCCATATATGGCTAGTGGATCTTTGAATTGTTTGTTCATGTCATCTTTGGACTATTGGTGCTTAGCCAATTTTTGATCAGCATGTAATTCCTCATCACAATTTTTATGGATTATGCCACAAATAACTATGAATGACAATATATTATAATTCATGAACACTTAAATAAT
The DNA here is from genome assembly GCA_947685225.1 of Garcia nutans. NCBI lineage: Eukaryota > Viridiplantae > Streptophyta > Magnoliopsida > Malpighiales > Euphorbiaceae > Garcia > Garcia nutans. The sequence goes on from CANTUV010000024.1 coordinate 41,161,038, forward strand.
AATGACATCTATAAATATTGTGCTAAATAATAAAATATTACAACTTTATCAAAATAATGATTCCAAGGGAGCTTTAACTCTATAGCCCTTATGGGTTCTAGGTTAAGCATAAATCCCCAAATCAACTAATTAGCCAAATAGAAAGACAAATAAAATAACAATGACGACCATTGCAAAACTCATCAAATTTGCAATGGTTTATAAAATGTCAAATAAAAGGAAATAATAGCAGTAATAACAAAATAATTAAATAAATTAAAGAGAAATCAAATTAAAAGAGACCGGTTGGGTGTTTAGGTGTGGGCTCGCTGCTCAGAGTAATATTTCGAGCATGCCCATTTATCCTGTTTGAATGGTAATCAAAGCCATAAGTAATTTATGCCTTTGGTTGCAAAAGTCTTTAATTAACCAATGTTAGTTAATTTAAATTACTAAATTGATAAGAGAAAGGTGAGGAAACCTTGTGTAGCCGTTTTCTTTGGATGTACAATTGAAATAGCTCCTCTTGGGAAGGCTCGAGAAAAAGATGCCAAAATGACTTTGATTCCAAGAAATTATAAGAAAATTGAATTTGATTTGATTAAATTGATCCAAGATAAATTTTTATTTTTGGTGTTAGAAATAATTTTGACAGAGTTTTGGTATAAAAAATTTTGTGATCCTTATTTTGGAGAAGAAAATATCAATTTATAGTGAAAAAGTTGAAAAAAATAGGACCAGAATGTCCTTGGACTGTACGCATATTTGATGGGCTACGTATGTTGCAGGCTGCATTGACTGTCTGTGTGTCGTGGACCGTTTTTGTCATTTCGGGCCCTTTTGACATTCGATTTGTGCAATTCAAGTTGTGTTGGATTCATTATCATGTGGGATTTCATTTAGGGTCAAAATTGAGAAATCTTCCTCGTTTCCAAAATCAAGGGTTTTCGGGGACCGTTCGGGCCTGTTAAAATTTTGACTCGTGCAATTCCAATATTTTTGGAACTGCACTCTTATTCACCTTAATTTAGGTGCAAAATTAGGGGTTCATAGCTGCCCCCATCATGTTTTCTTTATCTGAAAAATAACCGTGATGTTTGTGAACATAATGACTTCGATGCAAGATGTCATGTCATGAGATAATTGTTCACTCTAGGAGTTTAGGATGGTCCACTCTAAGGTTGTATTAGAATGCCCATGCATACCTATCTTAATGCCGGAAAAGGAAGACCTTTTTTAGATTTGACCTAAAATGTCTATGTAAACCTACCCTAAAAGGGTAAGGGAAAGCCCATTCTAGGTTTTGACCTAAAATGTCTATGTAAATCTATCCTAAACGGGTAAGAGACCCATTTTGGCCCATTCTAGATTTTGACCTAAAATGTCTATATAAAAATGCCCATATAGGTTGTTAACCTAAGACATCTTTGTAAACCTATCCTAATGGCTTATACTGCCAATTATTTTTTGGTCTTATATTAATTGTTCTACGATGATAACGTTGTCTTGGCTATTGAACCGAGGTTTGAGTTCTAGGGCATTTACCTATAATAAATTTTAACTATATTCTTCTTCTATTTGCATTATGGGCAAATGATTCATGTTTCTTCTCAAGATGAGCTCGTGCCTTCTCATGTATCTTCTTAACCAACTCTGCATTCTTTTCACCATCTAAGTGAGTTATTTCATTTAATGGCAAAGAAAACAGATCAAGTGGTGTAAGCGGATTAAAACCATAAACAATTTCAAATGGTGAATAACCTGTAGAAGAATGTATGCTTTTATTATATCCAAACTCCACTAACGGCAAATAATCTTCCCAAGTTTTCAAATTCTTACCCATAACAGCACGTAACAAAGATCCTAAAGTCCTATTTACCACTTCTGTTTGTCCGTCAGTTTGTGGATGATAAGTTGTAGAAAACAACAATTTAGTACCTAACATATTCTACGAAACACGCCAAAAATGACTTAAGAACTTCACATCTCTATCACTTATAATTGTTTTAGGAATGCCATGCAAACAAACTACTTCCCCAAAGAACAAATTAGCAATATTTGTTGCATCATCAGTTTTGTAACATGCAATGAAATGAGTCATTTTGCTGAATCTATCAACAATAACAAATATGCTATCTTTTTCTTTTTCTAGTCCTAGGCAGCCCCAAAACAAAGTCCATAGATATGTCAATCCAAGGTGCATTAGGAATAGGGTAAAGAAGTATACAACCCATGAGGTAAAGACTTAGATTTTGCTTGTTTACATGCAATACACTTGGCACAAATTCTTTCAACATCCTTTCTCATGTTTGGCCAATAGAAATGTTCATACAGAATGTCTAAAGTCTTAAATACCCCAAAATATCCCATGAGTCCTCCACTATGTGCCTCACGCACAAGCAATTCCCTTAATGAGCAACTAGGCATGCATAATCTTCCATCATTAAACAAGTACCCATCATGCCTATAAAACTTTCGAAATGCAGAATGCTCGCATGCTTTATAAACATTTGCAAAGTCAACATCACTAGCATACATATCCTTAATTTGCTCAAAGCCTAATAACTTAGAGCTAAGAGTTGAGATTAAGGAATACCTTCTTGAAAGTGCATCTGCTACTACATTGTCTTTGCCACGCTTATACTTTATCACATATGGAAATGGCTCAATGAACTCTATCCACTTGCCATGTCTTCGGTTCAGCTTGGTTTGCCCCTTTAGATGCTTTAATGATTCATGATCTGTATGAATAACAAACTCCTTAGGCAATAAGTAATGTTGCACACTTGTAAAGCTCTTACCAAAGCATACAGCTCCTTGTCATAAGTGAAATAATTTAATTATACACCATAAAGCTTCTCACTAAAATAGGCAATTGATTTCCCTTCTTGCATCAAAACAGCACCTATGCCCACACCTGTAGCATCACACTTTAATTCGAAGGTCTTATCAAAATCTGGTAAAACAAGAATTGGAGCAGTAGTTAACCTTTCTTTTAACAAATTGAATGCCTTTTCATGAATTTTAGTCCAATTAAACTTTACATCTTTTTTTACTAATTCATTTAATGGTGCAGCAATGGAACTAAAATCTTTAACAAACCTTCTATAGAAACTAGCCAAACCATGAAAACTTCTTACCTCACTCACGGTTTTAGGTTCTGGCCAATCTCTTATTGCATTTACCTTTTCATCATCAACCTCAATTCCTTGTGCACTAACCATAAAACCTAAGAATATGATTTTATCACTACAAAACATGCACTTTTTCAAGTTGGCATACAATTCTTCCTTTCTCAAAATATCAAGAACAGCCCTAATATGTTCTACATACTCATCTACTGATTTGCTATAAATAAGTATGTCATTAAAATATACAACAAATTTACCAAGATATGCACGCAGAATATGGTTCATTAATCTCATGAATATACTAGGTGCATTAGATAAATCAAATGGCATAACTAACCACTCATAAAGACCATATTTTGTTTTGAATACAGATTTTCACTTATCTCCTTCTTTCATCCTAATTTGATGGTAACCACTTTTCAAATCAATCTTAGAAAAAATGCAAGAACTACTCAACTCATCAAGCATATCATAAAGTCTAGGAATTGGATGTCTATACTTCACCGTGATTTTATTGATTGCTCGGCAGTCCACACACATTCTCCATGATCCATCCTTCTTTGGAACTAATAAAATCGGAACAGCACATGGACTAAGACTTTCACGCACATGTCCCTTAGCAACTCCTCCACTTGCCTTTGAAGTTTCTTGGTTTCCTCTGGATTACTTCTATAAGCTGGTTGGTTAGGAATTGTTGAGCCCGGAATGAGGTCAATTTGATGCTCAATCCCTCTTAAAGGTGGCAAACCTTTAGGTACATCTTCTGAAAAAACATCTCCAAATTCCTGTAAAAGAGAACTAACACAACTAGGCAAATGGTTATCAAGGTCAGATGTAGAAATCAAGGTCTCTTTGTACCTAAGTACAATCAGACTTCTTTTCTCACAAAAAGCACTCCTTAACTCTTTTTCTTTTGCATAGAAACACTCTCTTTTATTTTCTCTCCCTTTCTCTTTTTCTCTCACCAATGGGCCATTTTTATCAATCTTTTTCTCACACTTGGCCTCTTGTACTCCATTTTTATTTGTTTTACCCTCACCACCAGAATTCCTTTCAAATGATCTCAAAATCTTTACTTGATCTTCATATACTTGTTTATGTGACAATGGAGCAAGAGTGAAATTTAAACTATTTAGGTTGAAAGAATAATGATTCTTAAAGCCATCATTCAAAGCTTTTCTATTAAACTGCCATGGACGACCAAGAAGGATATGGCTAGCATGCATAGGCACAACATCACAACAAACTTCATCTTTGTATCTCCCAATTGCAAAAGAAAATAGAACCTGCTTTGTTACCCTCACCTCTCCACAATCATTCAACCATTGCAGCTTGTAGGGGCTAGGAAGTTTTGTGCATGCTAACCCTAATTTGTCCACAAAATTTGTACTAGCAACATTTGCACAACTACCCCCATTAATGATCATGCTGCACACTTTTTCATTCACAATGCAACGAGTATGGAAAATGTTCTTCTTTGATCACTTTCTTCATCTTTAGTTTGCATGTTTAAAGCTCTTCTAACAACCAAAGGTTCACCATGGGCAGGATATTCAATGATATGTTCAATTTCCTCTAATGGTGGCATGCTATCGTTATCATCATCACTTTCATGTTCACTAGCACTATCAATTTCACCATTATCTCGTATCAACATGATTTTCTTATTTGGACATTGAGATGTTATATGCCCTACTCCTAAACACCTAAAGCATTTAATGGTACTATTTTTTGATTAGAGTTAAATGTTTTAGAGTTACCTTTTGGGTCAGCTGGAACTTGTTTTTCCTTTCCTTTCCAGGCAGCCTCCTTCCCTTTAGGATTATCATCTTTCTTTGGCCATTTTGAAGTAAACTAGAGCTAAAATTAGAAAATTCCTTTGCTGCTCCCTTTAGTTTCAGTTGCTTCTCCACTTTCATGGCCATGTGCACAATATCTTCAAGCCCCACATAATGATGTAATTCAATTATGTTAGCAATCTCTCTATTCAGCCACTCAAAAATCGAGCCATAGTGATTTTTGGATCCTCCTCTATATTAGTTCTACTCATGATCATCTCCATCTCTTTATGGTAATCCTCGACTGACATGGATCCTTAAGTTAACCGCTGCAATTTTTGGTGAAGCTCCCTATAGTAGTAAGATGGTACAAATCTCTTTCTCATCACATTTTTCATTTCAACCCAAATAGTGATGGTTCTTTCTCCATTTCTCCTCTTGGAAATCATCAATTAATCCCACCAAATTAGTGCATAATCTGTGAATTCAACTGCTGCAATTTTAACTTTCTTCATTTCACTATAATTATGACAATCAAACACCAACTCAACTTTTCCTTTTTTATTCAAGGTAAGCTTCAGCATCATTTCTCCCCTTAAATGATGGTATCTTCATTTTTATGGAAGATATGTTACTGTCCCTTTGTTAAAGTCTTTTTTGAGCAATTGATTCCTCACTTTTTTCATCATCTTCCCTTTCTACCTCATCATCATTCATCTATTCCGCCCCCTTTGATTGGTATTATTTTGCTGCCTTTGCATTATGCTGTCTACATCACCTCTCATGTTGTTTATGACCAAATCAAACCTTTCAAATTTCCTTTGCATTGCCTAACATGAAGGCTATGTCATTTATGGTCATATCACGTTTTTCACCTCCAGAATTTGACATGGTATAAGAATTTGCAAGAAAATGTTAGTAAAGAAAAATTTTCTCACCACACTCCCTTACGTGTTTCACTCAAGATCAGATTGTCACTCCTCTTGTATTTGACTCAAAACTTAGTCCTTGTTACCTCTCAATTCTCCTTTTATCAAGTTGAATTTCAGAACTAAATCCACTTAAATCAAGTAAAACAAGTTTTGTTTTAAAGACTCTACAAGGAACCTAATGAACAAAATGACTTCAGCAATTCTAGAAGCAATTTAATTTAAACAACAAGAACTGAAAGTTAACACAAGAAGCAAAAAGTATTTGCGTTAATTAAACCAAAGTAATTATGATTGAGAATTAGCTACTTAATGCATACAAGAAACAAGAGGTATATGAAAGAATGAAACTAAGAATACAAAGAAAAACAATTCTGGATATTGAAAAATACAATTCAAATCACTCCAATGAGTAATCTGAATATGTAACCTAAATCTATTCCTAATGCAAGCTATGCTCTAAATATCATATTTTAAATGCTAAATGGATGCATAATGAGGAGCTAATGTAATTTGATCAAATATAATAAGGTAGCAAGCCGTTAATGGTATAAATATGCAAAAAAAAAATCTCAAACACTTGTGTAGAAAAATATTGGACAGAAATAAGTACGATTTTTTTTTCTTTTATGTTGAGGAAGTTGAATCTGATTCTCTTTTTTTTTTCTTTTGATCTTTTCCTTCTTTTTTATTTTTGAACTTTCAATAAACAAGGATAGAAATTGAAAAGATAAATAAAAATCCACATATTTGAAGAACAAGAACAAGGTGCAACAAGAGCAGAAAATGAAGAGACATAGAAACTGAATCTAGTTCTTTTTTTTTTCTTTTTTTTTCGTTTGGATAATTAAAACATAAAAGTACCTAGAGATCTATCTTCAAGCCAAAGCTCTGATACCAAATGATGCGGAACCCATGGATCAGATATTACATTTAGAACCCCACATACACATCTAGCATAAAATCTTAGAACTCAAAAAACAAATCCTCCCTACCAAACCCACAACTAACCTGTAATTGAGAACTTGGGTATTGGGATGAAGAAATGAATTGATTTAAATGCCACAAGTCATACTTGATAAGTTAGAACCAATTCTTCATGCAACAAGAATAAGAAGAAAACCTCTCAAACTTGAAAACACTTAGATTACAATGATAACAATCTAAAAATTCGTAGTCACCCTCTTAAGTTCTTTTTCCCCTCCCTATATAGTTGGAAAAGAAGAACTAATGGCTTAAAAGTCTAGGTTTACATTTATCTAGTCACAATAGCATTAATTATTCATCCACATCAATAATATATTCTAAATTACTATCCATAATTCTGACAACATTGATGGGCAGATTCTACATGCATTTTGGTGTTGGTTCACATGTGTCTAGTCACACTAGCACTAAACCACATCAATATTATATTCCAAATTCGTGTTAATGCCCATCACCCTGCTTATGGGCAGATTCTTCATGCTTCTTAGTGAGTTTCTAACTTTCTCTTCATGATCCCTCGTATTCAGTGCAAGTTGGTCTCCCTCTTCATTAATCCACATTTGAATGAAGTGTTGGAACACATGCTGGAGTTTCTTTGATTGTGATCTTGTGATTAGTCCACTTGGCATAATGATATTATTAATATATTTGATGCCTTGTGTAGATTTATCAAGCTTGCTTATAGTTTCCTCATCAGATCTACATCATCAACATGTCCCCTCCTAACTTGCCTCCTAGGATTGATGTTTTGACCAACCAAAGTGATTTGATCATCATCAATATCATCCTTGCCATCATAATCTTCTTGATCAAAGGCTAGTTGTCTTTGTTGAGTTGGTTCAACATGCAAACATTTGAGAACATCATCATGCCTTTCAAGATGATCATTGATTTCTCCCATCATGTTAAACATCCTCTAAAACTGTTGTTGCATAGCCTGTATTATTGGATCATTTGAGGAAGAACTCCTTTCTTTTTCTTTGCTAGACATCTTTAAAACCTATAAAAACAAGGAAAAAAAATCCTCACTAGCATTCCCTCACATGTTTAACTCGATGACTTGATTTATAATACTCGTGTTTTACATAATTATTTGGCTTTTCTCGATGCTTATTTTACCTCTCATGTTTTGTTCTTTGTGTTCTTAGATAAAGTAAGGTCTTTAAACCAAACAATTCATATTATGGCTGATTTAATAGATTGAAACTGGACAAGTCTAAAGAACAAATAAAGGTAGGCTGAAAAAATTAATAGTGGTTAACACAAGGACACAAGAAAAATTTATAATTCCAATATCAATAGATGAATATTCTATTTTCTTTTACTTTTTTTTTGTATAAGGTGTAGGAACAACAATTTCTTCTAGGATCACAGAATTAGAATGAGGAAAGAACTTTTTTTTTAATCTATGGTGATATAAAGAGAAGAATAAAAGCAAAATATTAAAAGTGAAACAATCTACAATTTAAAAGGGATACGCAAACCTCAAACTTGAAATCTTGTCTCTAATACCAAATGATAGGAAATCATCATCTTAGGAACCCTCCAGTCTAGACGATTACATATGGAATGCAAAAAAAACCTCCGGTCAAGATGATTCCAAAATCCAAGGACCTCCTCAAGTGAAGTTAGTGAATAACTAGTTCCAATTGCTATTGTTTGCCGATGAAACTAGTACTTGAATTCAACCCACAATGCCACAAACCAAATATGATTTGATAAGTTAAGAATTAAACACAAACTTAAGTTATGTTACATATGGAATGCAAGAAAACACCCTCCAGTCAAGATGATTCCAAAACCCAAGGACCTTGATGAGGAAACTATAAGCAAGCCTGATGAATCTACACAAGGCAGCAAATATGTTGATGATATCATTATGCCAAGTGGACCAATCACAAGATCACAATCAAAGAAACTCCAGCATGTGTTCCAACACTTCATTCAAAGGTGGATTAATGAAAAGGGAGACCAACTTGTACTGAATATGATGGATCATGAAGAGAAAGTCAAAAACTCACCAAGAAGCATGAAGAATCTGCCCATAAGTATGGTGATGGGCATTAGCACGAATTTGGAATATAATATTGATGTGGTTTAGTGCTAGTGTGACTAGACACATGTGAAACAATACCAAAATGCATGTAGAATCTGCCCATCAATGTTGTCAGAATTATAGGCAGTAATTTAGGTTATATTATTGATGTGGATGAATAATTAATGCTATTATGACTAAATACATGTAAACCTAGACTTTCAAGCCATTAGTTCTTCTTTTCCAACTATATAGGGAGGAGAAAAGGGGAAAAGGGGAAAAAGAACTCAAGAGGGTGACTACGAATTGGCAGATTGTTATCATTGTAATCTAAGTGTTTTCAAGTTTGAGAGGTTTTCTTCTTATTCTTGTTGCATGAAGAATTGGTTCTAACATATCAAGTCTGACTTGTGGCGTTTAAATCAATTCATTTCTTCATCCCAATCACCCAAGTTCTCAATTAAAGGTTAGTTGTGGGTTTGGAAGGGAGGATTTGTTTTGAGTTCTAAGATTCTATGCTAGATGTGTATGTGGGGTTCTAGATGTAATATTTGATCCATAGATTCCGCATCATTTGGTATCAGAGCTTTGGCTTGAAGATAAATCTCTAGGTATCTTTTATGTTTTAATTATCCAAAGAAAAAAAAACGAATCAGATTCAGTTTCTATATTTCTTCATTTTCTGTTCTTGTTGCACCTTGTTCTTATTCTTCAAATCTGTGGACTTTTGCTTAACTTTTCAATTTCTATCATTGTTTACTGAAAGTTCAAAAAAAAAAAGGAAGGAAAAGATCAAAAGAAAAAAAAAGAATCAGATTCAACTTCCTCAACATAAAAGAAAAAAAAATCGTACCTATTTCTGTCCAATATTTTTCTTCTCAAGTGTTTGAGATTTTTTGCATATTTATGCCTTTAACAGCTTGCTACCTTATTATATTTTATCAAATTACATCAGCTCCTCATTATGCATCCATTTAGCATTTAAAATCTGATATTTAGAGCATATCTTGCATTGGGAATAGATTTAGGTTGCATATTCAGATTACTCATTGGAGTGATTTGAATTCTGCTTTTTTTTAGTATCCAGAATTGTTTTTCTTTGTATTCTTAGTTTCATTCTTTCATATACCTCTTGTTTCTTGTATGCATTAAGTAGCTAATCCTCAATCATAGTTACTTTGGTTTGATTAACACAAATACTTTTTACTTCTTGTGTTAACTTTCAGTTCTTGTTGTTTAAAAGTAAGTTGCTTCTAGAATTTTTGAATTTATTTTGTTCATTAGGTTCCTTGTAGAGTCTTTAAAACAAAACTTGTTTTACTTGATTTAAGTGGATTCAGTTCTGAAATTCAACTTGATAAAAGAAGAATTGAGAGGTAAAAAAGACCAAGTTTTGAGTGAAATATAAGAGGAGTGACAATCTGATATTGAGTGAAACACGCAAGGGAGTGAGGTGAGGAAATTTTCTTTACTAACATTTTATTGTAGGTTCTTCTTACACCATGTCAAATTCTGGAAGTGAAAAACGTGATATAACCATAAATGACATAGCCTTTATGTTAGAGGCAATGCAAAGGAGATTTGAAAGGTTTGATTTGGCCATAAACAAGAAGAGAGGAGATGTAGACAGCATAATGCAAAGGCAACGGAATGATACTAATCGAAGGAGGCAAAATAGAGGGAGAGGAAACATGATGAATGATGATGAGGTGGAAAGGGAAGATGAAGAAAGTGAGGAATCAATTGCTCAAAGAAGAACTCAACAAAGGGACAGTAGATATTCCATAAAAATAAAGATACCATCATTCAAGGGGAGAAATGATGCTGAAGCTTACCTTGAATGGGAAAGAAAAGCTGAGTTGGTGTTTGATTGTCATAATTATAGTGAAATAAAGAAAGTTAAAATTGCAGCAGTTGAATTCACAGATTATGCACTAATTTGGTGGGATCAATTGATGATTTCCAAGAGAAGAAATGGAGAAAGAACCATTGCTACTTGGGCTGAAATGAAAACTTTGATGAGAAAGAGATTTGTACCATCTTACTACTATCGAGAGCTTCACCAAAGATTGTAGCGGTTAACTCAAGGATTCATGTCAGTGGAGGATTACCATAAAGAGAAGGAGATGATCATGAGTAGAACTAATATAGAGGAGGATCCAGAAATCACTATGGCTTGATTTTTGAGTGGGCTGAATAGAGAGATTGCTAACATAATTGAATTACACCATTATGTGGTACACATGGCCATGAAAGTGGAGAAGCAACTGAAACTCAAGGGAGCAGTAAAGAGATTTTCTAATTCCAGCTCTAGTTTCACTTCAAAATGGCCAAAGAAAGATGATAATCCTAAAGGGAAGGAGGCTGCCTGGAAAGGAAAGGAAAAACAAGTTCCAGCTGACCCTAAAGGTAACTCTAAAACATCTAACTCTAATCAAAAGCATAGTACCATTAAATGCTTTAGGTGTTTAGAAGTAGGGAATATAGCATCTCAATGTCCAAATAAGAAAATCATGTTGATACGAGATAATGGTGAAATTGATAGTGCTGGTGCTCATGTATAGTCTTGAGCAACTCAGCCTTCCTCTATCCATCTAGGTTAGTAATCTCATGTAATGGCAAAGGCATTAAATCCATAGGAGTAAAAGGATTAAACCCATACACAATTTCAAAAGGTGAGAATTCAGTGGAAGAATGCAAACTATGATTATAAGCAAATTCAACCAATGAAAGACACTCTTCCCATGTTCTCAAATTTTTACCTACCACAGCACGCAATAAAGTCCCTAAAGTCCTATTCACCACTTCAGTTTGTCCATCAATTTATGGATGACAAGTAGTAGAAAACAATAACTTAGTATCCAATTTTCCCACAAAACTCTCCAAACGTGGCTCAAGAATTTAACATCATGATCAGAGACTATTGTCCTAGGTATACCATGCAAACGCACATCTCTAAAGAATAAATTAGCTATATTTGTTGCATCATCAGTTTTATGACAAGCTATGAAATGTGTCATTTTGCTAAATCTATCCACAACAATAAATATGCAGTCTCTACCTTTATTTGTCCTTGGTAAACCTATCACAAAATCCATAGAAATGTCAACCCAAGGCTCATTAGGAATAGGTAGAGGTGTATACAATTCATGAGGCATAGATTTGGACTTAGCTTGCCTACGTGCAATACATTTAGGACAAATTCTTTCAACATCTCTACATTTGTGTGGCCAATAAAAATGCTCAGAAAGTATATTCAAAGTCTTATGCACAACAAAATAACCCATCAATCCACCACTATGTGATTCATGCACAAGTAATTCCCTTAATGAACATGCAGGTACACATAATCGTTTCCCACGAAATAAAAATCCATCATGTTATGGAACAGCCTACACACCTAGAGGATGAGCATGACCAAAGAAGCAAGGATCAAATTGAGGAGATTTTCAATCCAATTATTCTGCCTCGAGAACCTATAACTAGATCACGAGCCAAGAAGATTCAACAAGCGTTAATTTGTCATCTATGAGATTTGGTGAATTTGGCTTGTAATGGGCTACTTGAGTTGTTTTTAGATCTTAGCCCTTTTTTTTTAAATAAAATTAAATATGTTTGTATTTTTGTCTTAATGAGCTGTTTAAAACATGTTAATTTATAAAAAGCCTATTAGTTTTATTTCTTTGATAATGGCTATTCAAACTTGTTTATGTTAAGGCCCATAAGTTAGTTTGCCTATTTTAGTTTACGAGTTTTTAGGTCTTGTAAAGGATATATAAAGGCCTAAAATGAATTTCAATTCAGATTATTGATGAATTATAAACAAAAGGTTGTTTGTTTATATCTTTGTGTTCTTGAGCAGAATACATGCTAAGAAACATTCAAGTGGACTGATCATCTTCTTGTGGAGTGTTTCGAATATGAAATTTAGAAACAAGTTTCCTTTATTCTAGATCTTTGATTATCTTTCTAAGCAATCTAAATTATAGCCTTTCTTAGGAGTTGAGACTGAATTGTTATTGGGGTTTTCAAGTTAATATTGTGGGGGTCCATAATAATCAAAGGGGTTCTCAAGCTTATTCTTGGAGGTTCCATATTATTTGGTATCAGAGCTGGTTTGGCTCTAGATCAGGTTTTATACTTAACAAATTTGTGTTTTTGATTTTGAATTCTTGTTTTCTTTTGTTCTTCTAAGTTTATCTCTTATTGTTCTTGTGTTTTCTTTGTTTTTCCATCATTTGAATTATTATTGTCTCTTCGAATTCTGGTTTTGTTTGTTGGATTAATTTGAATTCTTTTCATCAATTAAAAAATCTTGCACATCTGATTTAGTGCTTGTGGTTATAAAAAAAATTTGTCGAAAAAAAATAAAAAAGATTAAAATCTTGCTGTTTAGAAGAGAAAAAGAAATACAAATCTGAAAAAAAAAATCTGGAAAAAAAAAACAGAAAAAAAATCTAGAATTGTGGCTTTGGATCTCCCTAATCAAATTTGAACTATAGTTGACTACATTTATTGTGTGATTATTATAGTTATTAATCATTAATTAATAACTTTGGGGCTGTTTCTTCAAATAAATAACCTTCTAAATTTGACCTACATTTATTGTGTGATTATTATAGTTATTAATCATTAATTAATAACTTTTGGGGCTGTTTCTTCAAAAAAATTACCTTCTAAATTGTCAATCAAATTTGTGTCATTTTGTTTTCATACGTCATTTGCTTCTTAATGAGTTATCAAATTTTCTTTTTGCTTCTAGTATATTAAATTTCTTGTTTTAGCCAATTTGCTTCAAACTTGTTATGAAAATTTCAGATTTAGAAATTCTGCACAAATCAGGCTATTTGAATTGTTTTAAAAGTGTGATTTACCTAAGAACGTAAAAGAAATTAGATAAAGTGATGTGAGAAAAGCCGTGAGCAAAATAAATAAATTGAGCAAAACACGAGTGACCAACCCCATCTTTTGAGCGTAAACACATAAGGGAGTGTTGTGAGGTCCTTATATTATTTTTTTTCTTTGTTATTTTCTAATCTTTTATTATAGTAATGTCTGACCAAGGTGAAGGTAGTGGAGCTGTACAAGTTGATGCGGCTAGATTGCATGAGGCTCAATAAGCTAAATTTACACGTTTATACTGCACTATGGAGAACATAACAAAAACATTAAAGCGTGTGGATTTGAGGTTGCAAGCTGTTGAAAGAGCCACACCTGAGCACAATGAGAGGCAAAGAGGTGGTAGAAATCAAATACCTCAACCTGATAATTTGGATGATGAATACGAGTTTGAGGATGATAGTGCAACTCTAGTTGGAGGAGTTCTACCTAGAGGAGGAGGTAGAGGAGGTCGCAGTGCTAGTAGAGGTAGAGGAAGGATGTATGATAATGCATTCTATGGTAGAAATCATGGTGATAATGACTTTGTAGATAGGAACTTGGGAAGCATTAAATTGAAAATTCCTAATTTTCAAGGTAAATCAGATCTGGAGGCTTACTTGCAATAGGAAAAGTAGGTTGAGCTTATCTTTGATCGCCATCAATTTAGTGAAGAAAAGAAAGTCAAGCTTGCTATTACTCAATTTTCAGATTATGCTATAGCTTGGTGGGACCAATTGGTGACTAATAGAAGAAGGAATTTGGAGTATACAATTAAGAATTGGCATGATCTTAAGTCTGTCATGAGAAAGAGATTTGTGCCTAGGCATTTTCATAGAGAACTAGTGCAAAGACTTCAGGTTCTTAAACAAGGTAGTAGGAGTGTTGATGACTACTACAAAGAGATGGAAATGATCATGACTAGAGCTAATATAGATGAAGATATGGAGACTACTATGGCACATTTCTTGGCTGTTTTGAACAAGGACATAGCGGATTGAGTTGATTTGAAGCCTTATATGGAGTTAGAAGAAATGGTGCATATTGCCATCAAGGTGGAAAAACAACTCTACGGAAGAGAAGCAGCACGGTATGTTTCCAAACCTTATTCTAATCCAAGTTCTTCTTGAAATAGGGATGGAAGGCGTGATTTTAAAGGTGGAAATAAGGTTGTTCACGATGGTGAAAAGGCGAAGGCAGATTCGGTTTCTAAAGACAAATCCAAAGTCGAAGAGCCTAAGCAGAGAAATAGAGATATTAAATGTTGGAAGTGCTGAGGTGTAGGTCATATCAGCAAAGAATGTCCAAATAAGAGGGTTATGACCTTGAGAAATGGTGAGATAGTGACTGATGAAGAAGAAGGCAACAATGACAGTGATGATGGTGAGATGCCAGAATTGGCGGATTATAGCGATGGGAGCATTGAGGAGCCAATTAGAGGTGATTTGCTGGTTACTAGGCGTGCTCTTAACACACAATTGAAGGAGGATAGCCATTAGGAGCAACGAGATAATTTGTTTCATACATGATGCCATGCTCAAGGCAAGGCATGTAGTGTGATTGTAGATGGTGGAAGTTGGACCAATGTTGTGAGTACACTCTTGGTTGATAGATTGGGGCTGTTTACTACACCACACCCACGACCCTACAAACTTCAGTGGCTTAATGATTGTGGTGAGGTTAAGGTAAATAGGCAATCTATCATTTCCTTTTCCATTGATAAATATTATGATGAAGTGTTGTGCAATGTGGTTCCAATGCATGCTGGAGATATTCTACTTGGTAGACCATGGCAATATGACCGAAGAGCTATGCATGATGGGTACCTCAATAGGTATTCATTCACAAATGATGGGCGAAAGACCATTCTAACACCACTTTCCTCAAAAGAAGTGTATGAAGACCGATGTAAAATGAAAAGGATGAGACTTGAGGCTGTAAAGAAAGAAAAAGAGAGTGAAAATAAACATAGTACAAATAAAAAGAAAGAGGAAAAAGAAAAAGGAAAGCAAATTGAATCTATTGAAAAAAAAAAAGAGAAAAGAATGTGAGTTTGATAATTAGGACAAATGAGGTTAAACTTGCTTTTTACAACAATTAGCCTATATTTGTACTTTTGTGCAAAGGGGCTTATTTGGCAACCAATGATCTTAACCTATCTTTGCCTAGTGTGTTTGTTGATTTTTTGTAGGAATTTGAAGAATTGTTTCCAGAAGAGATGCCCAATCGTTTGCCACCAATTAGAAGCATAGAACACCAAATTGACTTCATTCCTAGAGCTTCCATACCCAATAGACCAGCATATAGAACTAATCCCATCGAGATAAAGGAGATACAAAAACAAGTGGAGGAGTTGCTAGCTAAGGGTATATGAGGGAAAGTCTTAGTCCTTGCTCGGTTCCTGTTATTCTTGTGCCAAAGAAGGATGGAACATGGAGGATGTGTGTGGATTACAGAGCCATCAAGAATATCACTGTAAAGTATCATCATCCTATTCCTAGATTAGATGATATGCTTGATGAGTTATATGGATCTTGTTTATTCACTAAAATTGATTTGAAATCTGGTTATTATCAAATTCGAATGAATGTGGGTGATGAGTGGAAAACAACATTAAAGACTAAATATGGATTGTATGAGTGACTTTTTATGCCATTTGGTCTTACTAATGCACCTAGCACATTCATGAGATTGATGAACCATGTGTTACATGAGTACTTGGGTAAATTTGTCGTTGTTTATTTTGATGATATTCTTATTTACTCTAAGTGCTTAAATGATCATGTTATGCATGTACGTCTTGTATTAGACATTCTTAGGCTTGAAAAGTTGTATGCTAACCTTAAGAAGTGTAGTTTTTGCATGGATAAGGTTAAGTTTCTTGGTTTTGTGGTGTCTAGTCAAGGTATAGAGGTTGATGAGGAAAAGGTAAGGGCTATTAAAGATTGGCCGAGACCTAAGAATGCTAGTGAGGCGAGGAGCTTTCATGGACTTGCTGGTTTCTATAGGAGATTTATTAGAGATTCAGCACTATAGCTGCACCTTTGAATGAGTTCGTTAAGAAAAATTTTGGATTTGTTTGGGGTGATGCATAAGAGCATGCATTTAATGAACTTAAGGATTTTGTGTGATGCACCTTTGCTTGCTTTGCCTAACTTTGATAAAACTTTTGAAATTGAATGTGATGCTAGTGGCATAGGAGTTGGAGCTGTTTTGATGCAGGATCAAAGGCCACTAATGTATTTTAGTGAAAAGTTAAGTAGGGCAGCCTTGAAGTATCCAACATATGATAAGGAATAATTTGCTTTGGTTTGAGCTTTGCATATATGGCAACATTATTTGTGGCCAAAAGAGTTCGTGATACATACTGACCATGAAAATTTAAAACATTTGAAGGGTCAAGATAAGCCGAATCGTAGGCATGCCAAATGGATTGAATTCATAAAAACGTTCCCATATGTGATTAAATTCAAGCAAGGTAAAGAGAATGTGGTTGCTGATGCATTGTCACGAAGGTATACTTTGCTTAATTCTCTTAGTGCCAAATTGTTGGATTTTGAGCATATTAAGGAGTTATATCTTAATGATGAGGGTTTTGGTGATATATATGTATCTTGTGGTGATGTGGCTGTTTCAAATGATTTTTACTTGTTTGATGGTTTCTTGTTTAAGAAAAATAGATTGTGTATTCCTAAGTGTTCTATGAGAGAATTGTTGATTAAGGAAGCACATGGAGGAGGCTTGATGGGTCATTTTGGGGTAAATAAAACCTATGATATACTGATAGAACATTTCTTTTGGCCTGGTATGAAACATGATGTGCATAAGGTTTGTGAGCATTGCATAACATGTAGAGAGGCTAAGTCTAAGTTGAAACCGCATAGTTTATATACACCATTACATGTTCCTTGTGAACCTTGGACTGATTTGTCTATGAATTTTGTGCTTGGACTACCTAAAACTAGAAAAGGTCATGATAGTATTTTTGTTGTGGTTGATAGATTTAGTAAAATGGCTCATTTCATACCATATCATAAAACTGATGATGCTAAATTGATTGCTGATTTGTTCTTCAAAGAGGTTGTGCGTTTGCATGGCATACCTAAGAGCATTGTTAATGATAGAGATGTTAAGTTTTTGAGTCATTTTTGGCGTGTTTTGTGGGAAAAATTAGGAACTAAGCTGTTGTTGATGGAAATCTTCAATTTAGCAACCATACACCCCAATAGTTAAAGAACTATGATATATATGGAATGCAAATTAACACCCTCCAAAAGTTGAATCAAAATCTGGATCGTTCAAGAATGAAGTAAGATTAACTATTCTCATCACTTTTATCAATGGAATTATGATTAAGTAATTAGAATAGCACTTTGATTTCCTCAAAACGCCACAAACAAAGAAGGTTTGATAAGTTAAGGATGAAAACAAAGATTCTAGAATTTGAACGTCACAAACTGAATAGCTTGATAAGTTCCAAAGTTCATGCAAGAACTTAAGACAAAACATGACGCGGACCCTTAGCAACGATGGCAGCAAACCCAACGTATAACAATGGTAGAGAACTCCTTGAAACTTGAAAATCACCTCCTAAGGAACCCAACGCCTATAAAGAGATGCGAACTCACTATGATTGAAGGATTTAGTTGGTAAGAAGAAGGAAAACGCCACAACTCTTGTTGATAAGTAAACCTAATTCTTGATGCAAAGAAAGAATTAAAGAATTCACTCTAATATCTCTCACACGAAAATTCACAAGAAGAACTTGTAGAAGAATTCGAAAATTTTTATTAATTGTTGTATATCAAATTTGGCCTAATAGTGCCCTTAAATAAGGGTTACAAAATTTCTAATTGCATATGAAAAATTAAGACTAAAACATTCCTAATTGCATAAGGAAAACATTCCTAATTGCATAAGGAAAACATTAAGTATGGAAACAAAATCCTAATCCACTATGGAAAATATAAAGTATGGAAACAAAATCCTAATCCACTAAGGAAAATATAAAGTAATCCTAATCCACTAAGGAAAATATAAAGTATGGAAACAACCAAACTAATCCCTTCAAAATAAGAAACGCCCCACACTATTTGGGCTGTCCATGGGCCTTAAATTACTTCCCAAGGCTTTATATGAACCCCCATGGACCTTTCTTGCATGTTGGACCTTTTTTTAGCTAGCCTTTAGCTTCCACACTAAGCATCATAATCAGCTTTGGTGTGCCTGCTTCAAGCTCTATCTCCATCTTCTTGAATAATAATTCTTGAAGCTCTTTGGAAATCTCTTCTTGAATATGCAAAGCCATACTAGCTTGATATCTCTTTGCCTTGCTCCTAGTGATTGGTCCACTTGTTAGCTTCAAGGGATCCTTTCTTGCATCATTCTCCCCCTCTTCAAAAAGATTTATCCTCAAATCTACATCATCAAAAGGAGAAAGATCACTTACATTGAAAGTAGCACTAACATTATACGTACCTGGTAAGTCGATCTTGTAAGCATTGTCATTAATCTTCTCCAGCACTTGGAATGGGCCATTTATTTGTTTGCTTACTTTCTTTTGACTCTCGACCTCTTTTCCCTTTCTGCACTCACTCACTTTATTATTCTCTCTCCCTACCCTTAGAATTACCCTTGGGTGTTGAAGAAACATCATTGGCCGAATTTGAACCCCCTTGGTTCATGTTGGCCCAAACTTCTTTCTCCCTCTCTAGGATCCTCTTTTGATCTTCATACACCTCTTGAGGTGATAATGGTGCTAGAACAACCTTCTTTCCTTCATAAGTAAAGGTATACTTATTAGAAAAGCCATCATGTTGTGCCCTTCTATCATGCTGCCATGGTCTTCCTAATAGCAAATGTCCAGCTTGCATTGACACTACATCACACAAAACCTCATCTTTATACCACCCAATGGAGAATGGTACCTTGACTTGCTTCAACACTTTTACTTCCCCAACGTCATTGAACCATTGCAACTTGTAAGGATTGGGATGTTTAAAACAAGCTAACCCTAATTTATCCACCATTGTGGTACTAGCAGTATTGGTACAACTTCCACCATCAATGATAAGTGTACAAACCTTGCCATTCACCAAACACCTAGAGTGGAAAAGATTCTCCCTTTGATCCAAGCCTTCTTCCTTGACTTGAATATTCAAGGCTCTTCTAGTAACAAGCATCTCTCCATGTTCAGCATTCAAGTCTTGATTCTCCCAAGCCTCTTCATCATATTTTGCCCTATCACCACATTCGGCCTCCTCTTCTTCTTCATGTTCAGATTCTGATTCAATTTCCCCTTCATGGGTTGCAATCATCACCCTCTTATTCGGACATTGAGAAGCAATGTGTCCACTTCCCAAACACTTGTAGCATTTAATTTCCCTACTTGGAGTAGGTCTAGAAGGTGTTTCCTTAGCTGTTTTTGCATCCCCATCATTCAGCTTCTTGAAATTAGGATTGTAGGAAGAATTCTTTTGGAAAGAACCCTTGTAATCCCCTTTGTAGGAACCTCCACTCGAACTTGAAACCTTGAAGTTTGAAAAATTTCCACCAGCTTTAGAGTAGCTAGTTTTCGAAATAGCTTTATTCTTCAATCTTCTCTCTATCTTTATGGCCTTTTGAACTAACTCTTCCACTGTGTTGAATTCATACATCTCCAATTCATTGGCTATGTTCAAATTCAATCCCCCAAGAAATCATGACATCTTCTTGTCTTCATCTTCATCAATATTTGCCCTAGCCATGATCATCTCCATCTCTTTGTGGTACTCTTCCACACTTCTTCCACCTTGAACTAGTCTTGCTAGTCGATTGTACAAATCCCGAATGTAGTGAGATGGTACAAATCGGCTTCTCATTAGTTCTTTCAAGGTTGACCATTCAGAAATAGGCCTCATACCTTTCCCTCTTCTATTAGCTTTCAATTGATCCCACAAAAAGGTAGCATACCCTTTGAACTCTACGGCTGCCAAACCTGATTTCTTCTCTTCGGTGTAGTTATGGCATTCGAAAATCTGCTCAACTTTCTTCTCCCATTCTATGAACTCTTCTGCATTGTTCTTCCCTTCAAAGGAAGGAATCTTCATCTTGATGGAAGTAAGGTCACTGTTGTGGAACAACGAGCACACCACAAGGACGAGCAAGGCCTAGGACGTGAGGACCAAGTTGAGGAGATCATCAATCCAATTATTCTGCCACAAGGTCCTATAACTAGATCGCAAGCCAAAAAGATTCAACAAGCATTAATTTGCCATTTGCAAGATTTGGTGAATTTGGCTAACTATGGTTTGCAAGAAATTACAAGCTTGGAGACAAGACCAAAGGAAGTCAATTACAACTTGCTACAAGTTGTAATTCACGAATGAGGCTTGTAATTGATATGTATTAAGGCCCACTAGTTATGCTCATTTAAAAAGTAAGGGCCCTGTTTGTTTGGTATTAAATTAGGACTTTGATTACTTTATTATTTCTTAAAATTTGATTAGAAAGCCAAACGCTACTTAATAACCCTAATTAGGGTTTAGCTATTTATATCTCATTTAGGGTTGTAAGACATCAATTTTAGTTTTGGACGAATTTATTAATCTAAAGCCGAATTGCTTTTATCTTTGTGTTCTTGCTTGAATACATGCTTCAGAAACATTCAAGTAGTTTGATCAACTTTCTTGTGGAGTGTTTCGAATCTGGGATTTAGGAACTGACTTGTTTCGAAATCTTGGATCTTTGATCAATTCAAGGTAATCTGAAATCTAACCTAATCCTTGGGGGTTGTACCGAATTCGACTAGGGGTTTTCAAGTTAATGCTGTGGGGGTTCGAAATCAAGGGGTTCTCAGGCTTATTCTTGGAGGTTTCGTATCATTTGGTATCAGAGCCTACGCTCTATATCAGGTTTTATCCCTTCCAATTCGTTTTCGTTTCTTCTTTTGTTATTTGCGTTTTTGTTGCTTTGTTTCAATTGTTCAATTCATTCTCTTGTTTTCCTTATTCCTCTGAATTGTTTTCTTTGTGGGTTATTTTCGTTTTCATTTTCTTCACCTGCTATTTGCGTTTTTGTTTCCTTTGTGGGTTATTTTCGTTTTCGTTTCTTCTCTTGTTAGTTTCGTTTTGTTTCTTTGTTATTGATCCTTGAATCGTTTTCTTTTTTCTTTCAAAGTCGAAAAATTAAAAAAAAAATCCGTTAGGGTTCTAATTTAGTTTTCGTTTTGTGTTTGGAGTCTTATTTCAATTTCGAATTCAGTTTGCCTTTTTAGTCCAAATCGTTTTTTTTTCTTATTCTGAAATTGGGTTGGTTGATTTGTTCCGAATTGGTTTGTTCTATCTATTCCGAATTGGATTTGTTCTATTATGGATTTTCGAATTGGGAATTTAGGTTGCTTTGTTCAAATTCGAAATTGTGTTCTTGATTGTTGATTCGAAATTTGTTGATTCGAAAGTGTTCTAAATCCGAATCTTATTCTTGTTAATCATTCTGATTCTGTTTCGAATTTCCAAGAAAGTGTTTCAAACAAGTTTCAAAAGGAAAGCTGAATTGGTCTAAAGGAAGTCCTGATTATTTATTCTGTTCCAATTTCGAGTTTCAAAAGGAAGTCCTCTAAATTGATCTTGTTCTTGTTACCTGATTGGAAAAAAAAATTTCGTGTGGTGTGAATTAGGGCTGCCCTTCAAAAGAGATAGTGAGAGAGAGCAAAAAAAAAAAAAGAGTATAAAATCACTTCAAGAAAAATTTTTCGTTTTCCTTGTTATTTAGGTGCTAAGGGTCGAATCTAGGTGGGTTAGACGTAACTGAATTTTTTTCTCACGAAATTTCAGATTTTGGGATACTACACACGGAAGGCTATTTGAGTTGTTTCATAAAGTGTGATTCACCTAAGAACGTAAAAGATATCAGCTTGAGAGGTGTGAGCTGAACCGTGAGTGATTTCATATATTGAGTGAAACACGAGAGACCAACCTTCATCTATTGAGTTTAAACACGTGAGGGAGTGTTGTGAGGCCTTTTATTTGTTTTGTGCTAACCTTTTATTGCAGGAAAAATGTCTGGCCAAGATGACAGTGACAGGGGTGTTCCGATTGATCCAGCTCGATTGCGTGAGGCGCAGCAAGCTGAATTTACACATTTATACCGCACTATGGAGAACATAACAGAAACATTGGAGCGCATGGATTTGAGGTTGCAGAGTGTTGAAAGAGCCACACCGGAGCGCATTGAGAGGCAAAGAGGTGGCAGAAATCGAATGCAACATCCTGAACTTTTGGAAGATGAAAATGAGCTTGAGGAGGATAATGCAAGTCTGGTTGGAGGAGCTCTACATAGAGGTGGAGGTAGAGGAGGACGTGGTGCTGGTAGAGGTAGAGGAAGGATGAAAAATAATCCTTTCTATTGTAGAAATCATGGTGATGATGAAGTCGTTGATAGGAGCTTGGGAAGCATCAAGCTGAAAATTCCTAATTTTCGTGGTAAATCAGATCCAGAAGCTTATTTGCAATGGGAGAAGCAGGTTGACCTCATATTTGATTGCCATCGATGTACTGAGGGAAAGAAGGTCAAGCTTATTGTTACTCAATTTACAGATTATGCTATAGCTTGGTGGGATTAGTTAGTGACTAGTAGAAGAAGGAATTTGGAGTATCCTATTGAGACTTGGGCTGATCTTAAATCAGTCATGAGGAAGAGGTTTGTGCCTAGACATTTCCATAGGGAAATCATGCAGAGACTTCAGGTTCTCAAGCAAGGAAGTAAAAGTGTTGATGACTACTACAAAGAGATGGAGATGTTGATGACTAGAGCTAACCTAGATGAGGATGTAGAGGCTACTATGGCACGTTTCTTGGCTGGTTTGAATTCGGATATTGCTGACCAGGTTGATTTGCAGCCATATGTGGAGTTAGAAGAGATGGTGCATATTGCCATCAAGGTGGAAAAACAACTCCAAGGAAGACGACCATCAAGGTATTATTCAAAACCTGTTTCTAATTCTTTTTCTCCTTGGAATAGGGAAGGAAGGCGTGATTACAAGGAAAGAAACAAGGCTGGTCAAGATAGTGGGAAAGTGAAGGCCGAATCAAGTTCTAAAGACAAGTCCAAAGTTGAAGAGCCTAAGCTGCGAAATCGAGATATTAAGTGTTGGAAGTGCCAAGGTGTGGGACATATCAGCAAAGAATGTCCAAACAAGAGAGTTATGACCATGAGAAATGGTGAGATAGTGACTGATGAAGAGGAAGACGACAATGAGAGTGATGATGGTGAGATGCCAGCATTGGAAAGTTGTAGTGATGGGAGCATTGAAGAACCAATTAAGGGTGATTTGCTGGTTACTAGGCGTGCTCTTAATATGCAATTGAAGGAGGAAAACCATGAAGAACAACGAGACAACTTGTTCCATACAAGGTGTCACGTTCAAGGCAAGGCTTGTAGTATGATTGTGGATGGTGGAAGCTGTACCAATGTGGTAAGTACATTTTTGGTTGATCGATTGGGGCTGCCTATGAAACTTCACCCACATCCTTACAAACTTCAGTGGCTGAATGATTGTGGAGAGGTTAAGGTAAATCGACAATCTATCATTTCTTTTTCCATTGGTAAGTATCATGATGAGGTGTTGTGTGATGTGGTGCCAATGCATGCTGGAGAGATTCTACTTGGACGTCCATGGCAGTATGATAGGCGAGCTAAGCATGATGGATATCTCAATCGGTATTCATTCACTAAGGATGGACGAAAGACAATTCTGACACCACTCTCACCAAAAGAAGTGTATGAAGACCAATGTAAAATGGAAAGAATGAGACTTGAATTTGAAAAGAAAGAAAGAGAGAGTGACAAAAAAATGAGTGAAAAAAATCAGATTGCAAATAAAAAGAAAGAAAGAGAGAGTGACAAAAAAAATGAGTGAAAAAAATCAGATTGCAAATGAAAAGAAAGAGAGAAAAGAAAAATAAAAACAAATTCAGTTTGAGAAAAATAGAGAAGGAGAGAAGAATGTGAGTTTGTTAGCTAGTACAAGTGAGGTTAAACATGCTTTTTACACCAAACAGCCTATGTTTGTGCTTTTGTGCAAAGAGGCTCGTTTAGATACTATTGTTTCTAACCAATCTTTGCCTAGTGTGTTTGTTGATCTTTTGCAGGAATATGCAGATTTGTTTCCCAAAGAAATGCCTGATGAATTGCCGCCAATTAGAGGCATAGAGCATCAAATTGATTTCATTCCTGGAGCTTCCATTCCCAATAGGCCAGCGTATCGAGCTAATCCTTTTGAGACAAATGAGATACAAAAGCAAGTGGAGGAATTGCTAGCTAAGGGATATGTGAGGGAAAGCTTGAGTCCTTGTTCAGTTCCTGTTATTCTTGTGCCAAAGAAGGATGGGACGTGGAGGATGTGCGTGGATTGCAGAGCCATCAATAAAATCACTGTAAAGTATCGTTATCATATTCCTAGACTAGATGATATGCTTGATGATTTACATGGTTCTTGTTTGTTCACCAAAATTGATTTGAAATCTGGTTATTATCAAATTAGAATGAGTGTGGGTGATGAGTGGAAAACAACATTTAAGACTAAATATGGGCTGTATGAGTGGTTGGTTATGCCGTTTGGTCTTACTAATGTACCTAGCACATTCATGCGTTTGATGAATCATGTGTTGCGTGAGCACTTGGGTAAATTTGTTGTTGTTTACTTTGATGATATTCTTGTTTACTCTAAGTGTTTGGATGATCATGTCATGCATGTGCGTCTTGTGTTAGACATTCTTAGGCATGAGAAGTTATATGCTAACCTTAAGAAGTGTAGTTTTTGCATGGATAAGGTTCATTTTCTTGGTTTTGTGGTGTCTAGTCAAGGTATTGAGGTTGATGAGGAAAAGGTAAAGGCTATTAGGGACTGGCCGAAACCTAAGAATGCTAGTGAGGTGAGGAGTTTTCATGGACTTGCTGGTTTTTATAGGAGATTCATTAGAAATTTCAGTACTATAGCTGCACCTTTGAATGAGTTAGTTAAGAAAAATGTTGGATTTGTTTGGGGAGATGCACAAGAACATGCATTTAATGAACTTAAGGATAAATTGTGTAATGCACCCTTGCTTGCTTTGCCTAATTTTGATAAGACTTTTGAGATTGAATGTGATGCAAGTGGCATAGGAATTGGAGCTGTTTTGATACAGGATCAAAGGCCATTGATGTACTTTAGTGAAAAGCTAAGTGGAGCGGCTTTGAAGTATCCGACATATGATAAGGAGTTATATGCATTGTTTCGAGCTTTGCATACATGGCAGCATTATTTGTGGTCAAAAGAGTTTGTGATAAATACTGACCATGAGAGTTTAAAGCATTTGAAGGGTCAAGATAAGCTGAATCGTAGGCATGCCAAATGGGTGGAGTTCATAGAAACATTCCCATATGTGATTAAATACAAGCGAGGTAAGGAGAATGTAGTGGCTGATGCGTTGTCGCGAAGGTATGTTTTACTTAATTCTCTTAGTGCTATATTGTTGGGTTTTGAGCATATTAAGGGATTATATGTTAGTGATGTGGATTTTGGTGACATATATAATTCGTGTGGTGATGTGGCTGTTTTGAAAGACTTTCATTTGTTTGATGGTTTTTTGTTCAAGAAAAGTAGATTGTGTATTCCTAAGTGTTCCATGAGAGAGTTGTTAGTTAAGGAAGCCCATGGAGGAGGCTTAATGGGTCATTTTGGGGTAAGTAAGACCTATGATGTGTTGATAGAACATTTTTATTGGCCTGGTATGAAACATGATGTGCATAAAGTTTGTGAGCATTGCATAACATGTAGAGAAGCTAAGTCTAGGTTGAAACCGCATGGTTTGTACACGCCATTACCTGTTCCTAATGGACCTTGGACTGATTTGTCTATGGATTTTGTGCTTGGTTTGCCTAAAACTAGGAGAGGTCGTGATAGTATATTTGTTGTGGTTGATAGATTTAGTAAAATGGCTCATTTTATACCATGTCATAAAACTGATGATGCTAAATTGATTGCTGATTTGTTCTTTAAAGAGGTTGTTCGTTTGCATGGCATACCCAAAAGCATTGTTAGTGATAGAGATGTTAAGTTTTTGAGTCATTTCTGGCGTGTTTTATGGGAAAAATTGGGGACTAAGTTGTTGTTTTCTACTACTTGCCATCCTCAAACCGATGGTCAAACTGAGGTTGTGAATCGAACATTGATTACTTTGCTTAGGGCAGCGATAGAAAAGAATATTAGGATGTGGGAGGATTGTTTACCATTTGTGGAGTTTGCTTACAATAGGGCTGTTCATAGCACTACTAATTGTTCTCCATTTGAAATTGTTTATGGTTTTAATCCGCTTACTCCTTTGGATGTTTTGCCATTGCCATCTAATGATTTTGTGAGTGTTGATGCTAGTTCAAAGGCAAATTTCATGAGGAAGTTACATAAGCAGGTTAAGGAAAGGATTGAGAAGCAAAATGCCAAAGTAGCTTCTAGAGTGAATAAAGGAAGAAAGCCAATGTTTTTTCAGCCTGGTGATTGGGTTTGGGTACATTTTCGCAAAGAAAGGTTCCCACAACAACGCAAGTCTAAGTTAAATCCACGAGGAGATGGTCCTTTTCAAATACCTGAAAGGATTAATGATAATGCGTATAAAGTGGATTTGCCAGGTGAGTATAATGTGAGTGCTTCGTTTAATGTTGCTGATTTAAGTCCTTTTGATGTAGGTGATGCTTATGATTCGAGGACGAATCCTTTTGAGGAGAGGGGAAATGTTGTGGAACAACGAGCACACCACAAGGACGAGCAAGGCCTAGGACGTGAGGACCAAGTTGAGGAGATCATCAATCCAATTATTCTGCCACAAGGTCCTATAACTAGATCGCGAGCCAAAAAGATTCAGCAAGCATTAATTTGCCATTTGCAAGATTTGGTGAATTTGGCTAACTATGGTTTGCAAGGAATTACAAGCTTGGAGACAAGACCAAAGGAAGTCAATTACAACTTGCTACAAGTTGTAATTCACGAATGAGGCTTGTAATTGATATGTATTAAGGCCCACTAGTTATGCTCGTTTAAAAAGTAAGGGCCCTGTTTGTTTGGTATTAAATTAGGACTTTGATTACTTTATTATTTCTTAAATTTTGATTAGAAAGCCAAACACTACTTAATAACCCTAATTAGGGTTTAGCTATTTATATCTCATTTAGGGTTGTAAGACATCAGTTTTAGTTTTGGACGAATTTATTAATCTAAAGCCGAATTGCTTTTATCTTTGTGTTCTTGCTTGAATACATGCTTCAGAAACATTCAAGTAGTTTGATCAACTTTCTTGTGGAGTGTTTCGAATCTGGGATTTAGGAACTGACTTGTTTCGAAATCTTGGATCTTTGATCAATTCAAGGTAATCTAAAATCTAACCTAATCCTTGGGGGTTGTACCGAATTCGACTAGGGGTTTTCAAGTTAATGCTGTGGGGGTTCGAAATCAAGGGGTTCTCAGGCTTATTCTTGGAGGTTCCGTATCAGTCACCATCAGTGGTAGGTTGATTTCCACCTTCATCTTCATCTTCTACCCTTTTGGCTGCTTCTAGGGATTCAAGATTTCCTTGCCCTTCTCTCCTAAGCACTCTTCTAGCTCGCATTATGGGATTTGGATGTGCGGCTGGCTGCCCTTGTTGTACTTGCTAAATTTGTTGTGCTTGTCATGCTGCATTCTCTTGCAATCTAATATCCATCATCTCCATTAGACCAAGCATTGCTGCCAAAGTCTCATTAAGCCTAGCCAAGCTTTCGGCCATAGCTCCTTCTTTGCTAGTCTCTTCTCCTTTTCCAGCCATGTTAACAAACAAACAAACTCAAAGAAATAAGATTAGTAATAATCGAAATTCACTCAAGTGTTTACAATTACCTCACTTTTCTTGTCTTCCTTGATTGCACTTCAGAACCAAGCTCACCAACCAACAATTGTCAAGTCGTTCAAGAAACTAGAACCTAAATCCTAGAACTAGATAGAAAACAAGACAAGTATCCGGAGGCAATGCAAGGTAATTTGCACTACACGATATAGAACCAAGTATCGACACAAGCAAATGATACTTAGCAATTTAATGGAATTAAAAGCTAGATAAAGAAATCAGAAACAATGAAGACAATAAACAAGACAAATTTGGATATAATGAATCAAAAACAACCCACACTTGGCAAGCTGCTTTATGGACCTAATCAATTCTACCCAAAATGCTAGCTTCTAGACTCTAATTCCCACCTATAACACTCAAATAACATGAATATTAAGGTCTGATTTTTGAATTCCAAAAGCCCCTCAAAAGGTGAAATTTCTCGCCCAAAAATTTTATTACTTCTCACCCACCTAGATCTAATCCTTAGCACCCAAATAGCAAGAATATCAAACAATTTTTGTTGAGGTGGTTTTGTACTTTTTTTTTGCTTCCTCTCACTATCCCCTTGATTCAGGACTTAATTTACTTCCAAGGACTTTTCGAAATCTGGACTTAATTCGCAACCCCAGATTCACTCAAGACCAAATCGAAATCAAACTTGAACACAAACTCTAGCTTTTGCTTTCTTTCAAGAACCCTAATTCTTGGTTTTGAAATTCTCCAAGAATCCTTTCCTAGGTTTCGTTTTCACCCTAAGAATACCCTCCTTCAATTCGGCCTTGATCAGAATTGATATATGACTCTTTTTCAAAAATTAAAGACTAGACTCTCTAAGAACCCTAAAACGCAGAAATTTAAAAGACCTAAATTAACAAACCCTAGAAAGACAAAGTAGATAAAAATTACCTTGTAGCAAGGCTCTGATACCAAATGACGTGGACCCTTAACAACGATGGCAGTAAACCCAACGTATAACAATGGTAGAGAACTTCTTGAAACTTGATAATCACCTCCTAAGGAACCCAACGCCTATAAAAAGATGCGAACTCACTATGATTGAAGGATTTAGTTGGTAAGAAGAAGGAAAATGCCACAACTCTTGTTGATAAGTAAACCTAATTCTTGATGCAAAGAAAGAATTAAAGAATCCACTCTAATCTCTCTCACACGAAAATTCACAAGAAGAACTTGTAGAAGAATTCAAAATTTTTTATTAATTGTTGTATATCAAATTCGGCCTAATAGTGCCCTTAAATAAGGGTTACAAAATTCCTAATTGCATATGGAAAATTAAGACTAAAACATTCCTAATTGCATAAGGAAAACATTAAGTATGGAAACAAAATCCTAATCCACTGAGGAAAATATAAAGTAATCCTAATCCACTAAGGAAAATATAAAGTATGGAAACAACCAAAATAATCCCTTCAACATAAGAAACGCCCCACACTATTTGGGTTGTCTATGGGCCTTAAATTACTTTCCAAGGCTTTATATGAACCCCCGTGGACCTTTCTTGTACGTTGGACCTTTCTTTAGCTAGCCTTTAGCTTCCACACCAAGCATCATAATCAGCTTTGGTGTGCCTTCTTCAAGCTCTATCTCCATCTTCTTGAATGATAATTCTTGAAACTCTTTGGAAATCTCTTCTTGAATATGCAAAGCCATACTAGCTTGATATCTCTTTGCCTTGCTCCTAGTGATTGGTCCACTTGCTAGCTTCAAGGGATCCTTTCTTGCATCAAAACACTCACAAATGCTCAAAATATCTTTTATATCTTTTAATAATTGTATGATTACAAAGGAAATCAGCCTTGTTTATATAGAAGAAGGCCATATACAAAGAGAGCATCAAAATTAAGTTCATATGTAACTCTCATATTAATTGACAGCCCCATTACTCCTAATAAATAGCCCCATTACTTTGCCAACTCAATGTGAACGTTGGACCATTATTTTCTTGGCTTTTGTAACTCTTTTTCTTCATATTTTAGCCTTTGTAACTCATACTTAATAAGAATAAACCCTAATAAAAGTCAAAATGCATAATTAAAACACAAATAGTCTTAAACAGCCTATTAATTTGTCTTAGGCCATTGGTATTTTAGACTTCAAGACCATGGCCCAATGACCTGTTATTATTAAAAATGGACTTAAATCTTTACTCTCATAAGCCTGGATTGGCCTTCAAGATTAGGTCTTGCTTGAATTATGTTGATCAACTTAAGCTCTTCTTGCATCCATGGATCATCCTTAAACAAATCTTGAGCAAGTTGTTTTCTCCAAATCTGATCCATGAAGGAAATTAAAGCCTCTTTCAACTTATTAGCTCTAGACCTTGTCATTAGTCCTCCATATATGGCTAGTAGATCATTGAATTGTTTATTCATGTCATCATTGGACGGTTGGTGCTTGGCCAATTTTTGATCAGCATGCAATTCCTCATCATTCCCCCTCTCCTCGCAAGGATTTGTCCTCGAATCTGATCCTTCATCACCTATATCAAACAAAGACAAATCAGAAATATTGAAGGTTGCACTAACATTACCATACTCGCTTGGCAATTCCAGCTTATATGCATTGCCATTTATTCTTTGAAGGACTCGAAATGGACCATCCCCTCTAGGCATTAGTTTTGACTTCCTTTGGCTAAGAAATCTTTCCTTCCTTAAGTGTAGCCAAACCAAATCTCCTGGTTCGAATACTACTTTCTTTTGGCCTTTGTTGTGTTGCTTCTCATATTGTAGAGTCTTCTTTTCAATTTGTGTGCGCACCTTTTCATGCAAAGTTTTAACAAAGTCAACTTTTTGTTTACCATCCAAATTTGCTTTCTCTAATGGTAAAGGTAGCAAATCCATTGGAGTTAATGGATTGAACCCATACACGACTTCAAATGGTGAATGGTTTGTTGTAGCATGCACACTGCGATTATAAGCAAACTCCACATGTGGCAAACATTCCTCCCAATTCTTCAAATTCTTTTTTATTATGGCCCTTAAAAGAGTTGATAAGATCCTATTTACCACTGCTGTTTGTCCATCTATTTGTTGATGACAAGTGGTTGAATACAACAGCCTTGTACCCAACTTGCTCCAAAGTGTTTTCCAAAAGTGGCTAAGGAACTTCACATCTCTCTCACTCACAATTGTTCTTGGGATGCCATGTAATCTCATAATTTCTTTGAAGAACAGCCCCGCAACATGTGTTGCATCATCAGTTTTGTTGTATGGAATGAAATGTGCCATCTTGCTAAACCTGTCCACAACAACAAAAATAGAATCTCTCCCCCCTTTAGACATAGGTAAAGCCAAGACAAAGTCCATTGATATATCAACCCAAGGTTCATTAGGTATAGGAAGAGGGGTTATACAGCCCATGAGGCATTACTCTATATTTAGCTTGTTTGCATATAATGCATTTCTCACATATCCTCTCAACATCACTTTTCATTTGCGGCCAAAAGGAATGCTCACTTAACACACCTAGAGTCTTTTTAATTCTAAAATGTCCCATTAACCCACCACTATGTGCCTCCTCACAAGTAATTCTCTCATTGAACATTGAGGAACACACAGCTTGTTTTCTTTAAAAAGACAACCATCATGCCTATAGAATTTGTCAAACCCACCTTTCTCACATGCCCCATAAACACTAGCAAAATCAAGGTCAAAATTATACAAATTTTTAATGTACTCAAAACCTAATAATTTTGCATCATGTTTAGAAATTAGAGCATACCTTCTAGAAAGAGCATGAGCAACCACATTTTCCTTACCTTGTTTGTACTTGATGATGTAAGGAAAGGATTCAATGAATTCCACCCATTTTGCATGTCTTTTACACAACTTCCCTTGTCCTTTGAGATACTTCAAGGACTCATGATCAGTGTGGATTATGAATTCCTTGTAGTAAAGATAATGCTCCCATGTCTTCAAAACTCACACCAAAGCATAGAACTCTTTGTCATATGTAGGGTATTTTAAACTTGCTCCACTTAATTTCCCACTAAAGAATACAATTGGCTTACCTTCTTGCAGTAAGACTCCACCAATACCTATGCCACTGGCATCACACTCAATTTTAAAAGTTTTAGAAAAATTAGGCAAAACAAGTAAAGGTGTTGAACAAAGTTTATCTTTAAGCAAGTTAAAAACCTCATCTTGTTCTTTACCCCACTTAAATCCTACATTTTTCTTAATGCATTCAGTCAAAGGTGCAGCAATTGTAGAGAAATCCTTAATGAATCTCCTGTAAAAGTTAGCAAGACCATGAAAACTTCTTACATCACTGACATTAGTGGGTTTTGGCCATTCTTTAATTACTTTCACTTTTTCTTGATCAACATGTATTCCTTTATCATTAACAACATAACCAAGAAAAGTAATTTCATTAGTGCAAAAGATGCATTTGTTTAGATTAGCATACAACTTTTCCTTTCTAAGTGCAACAAAAACATATTTCAAATGTTGTACATGCTCATCTAAAGTCTTGCTATAGATCAGAACATCATCAAAATAAACTACCACAAACTTTACAATAAAATCTCGCAAAACATGGTTCATCAATCTCATGAAAGTGCTAGGTGCATTAGTTAAACCAAAAGGCATTACTAACCACTCATATAATCCATGCTTAGTTTTGAAAGCTGTTTTCCATTCATCACCTTCATGCATTCTTATTTGATGATATCCACATTTTAAATCAATTTTTGAAAACACACAAGAACCATGCAATTCATCCAACATATCATCTAGCCTAGGAATAGGGTGTCTATACTTCACCGTGATTTTATTGATGGCTCAACAATCAACACACATTCTCCAAGTTCTATCCTTTTTAGGCACTAATAATATAGAAACAGCACATGGACTCATGCTTTCACGCACATACCCTTTCTCCATAAGCTCACTTACTTGCTTTTGGATCTCTTTTGTTTCCTCCGGATTGCATCTGTATGCAGGTCTATTTGGAATGCTTGAACCTGGAATGAAGTCAATTTGATGTTCAATGCCTCAAATTGGCAGCAATCCATTAGGTACTTCTTTCGGAAATAGCTGCAAAAGATCAATAACAACACTAGACAAATCTTTGGTTACTTCATTAGAAATAGTCAAAACTCCCTTATAAATAAGTACAAGCATTTGCTGCCTCATTGTCAAAGCTTCCTTCACATCCCTTATTTTAGCATAAACACTTGATATTTTCGAGGGTTTGGAGGGTTGTGGATCAGGTTCGATAAAGGTGGCACATAAAGTCGAAAGAGATTGGTGAGCCCACGTTTGATCCAAATAAAGGAAATGAGTGCACCTCTGCTGACAGCTTAAGTTTTTGGTAGAAATGGTTAGCGTTCTTTCCGGTTAAGCGTGCTGGTGCAGGGTCAGTACCAGGATGGGTGACCTTCTGAAAAGTGCTTGGCCCAGCCGTGACCCTCAGCGTGCTGGTGCAGGGTCAGTACCAGAATGGGTGCCCTCCTGGTAAGTGCTTAGCCGGCCGCATCATTTGGTATCAGAGCCTATTATCGAATCTGGTCCCACTGCTCCAAGTTCGAGGACGAACTTCCTTAAAGAGGGAGGGAATGATATGTCCGAGAGTTTGGAGGGTTGTGGATCGGGTTCGATAAAGATGGCACATAAAGTCAAAAGAGACTGGTGAATCCAAGTTTGATCTAAATAAAGGAAATGGGTGCGCCTCTGCTGACGGCTTAAGCTTTTGGTAGAAATGGTTAGCGTTCTTTCCGGTTAAGCGTGCTGGTGCCTGGTCAGTACCAGGATGGGTGACCTTCTGGGAAGTGCATGGCCCAGCCGTGACCCTCAGCGTGCTGGTGCAGGGTTAGTATCAGAATGGGTGCCCTCTTGGGAAGTGCTTGGCTCGGCCGCATCAACACTCATTTTTCTTTCACTCAAGTCTGCCTTGTTTTCTCTTACCTTGTGTTTCCCATTTTTATTTTTTAATTCACTTAACTCACTTATCTCACCTTTCTCTTTTCTTTCTTGGGTTTCCTTTCCCAAATTCATCCCCAATGAAGAGTTAAGTTATTCATATTGATGTTTGATGCGCATTTAGTCCTCAAAAATTGTTTTTGGAGATAATGGGCCAAGTTGATACTTTTTCCCATTCAAACTCAAAGAATAACGATTTTTGAACCCATCATGCAACACTTTTTGATCATATTGCCATGGTCTACCCAATAACATGTGTCCAGCATACATGGGTACCAAATCAAAACTTGCTTATTTACCTTCACCATACCACTATCATTCAACCACTGAAGCTTGTATGGTTTTGGGTGTTTAATATTGGGTAGCTTCAACTTCTCTACTAGCAAAGTGCTTGCTATATTGGTACAACTTCTACTATCCACAATCAAGTTACACAACTTATTAGCAATCAAACAATGTGATGCGGAACCCATGGATCAATATTACATCTAGAACCCCACATACACATCTAGCATAGAATCTTAAAACTCAAAATAAATTCTCCCTACCAAACCCACAACTAACCTGTAATTGAGAACTTGGGTGATTGAGATGAAGAAATGAATTGATTTAAACATCACAAGTCAGACTTGATAAGTTAGAACCAATTCTTCATGCAACAAGAATAAGAAGAAAACCTCTCAAACTTGAAAGCACATCAATTACATTCAACATAAACTGGAAATTCATAGCCCTCCTGAGTTCTTTTCCCCTCCCTATATAGTTGAAAAAGAAGAACTAATGGCTTAAAAGTCTAGGTTTACATGTATATAGTCATAATAGCATTAATTATTCATCCACATCAATAATATATTCTAAATTACAGCCCATAATTCTGACAACATTGATGGGCATATTTTACATGCATTTTGGTGTTGTTTCACATGTGTCTAGTCACACTAGCACTAAACCATATCAATATTATATTCCAAATTCGTGCTAATGCCCATCACCATACTTATGGGCAGATTCTTCATGCTTCTTGGCGAGTTTCTGACTTCCTCTTGATGATCTATCATATTCAGTACAAGTTGGTCTCCCTCTTCATTAATCCACCTTTGAATGAAGTGTTGGAACACATGCTGGAGTTTCGTTGATTGTGATCTTATGATTGGTCCACTTGGCATAATGATATCATCAACAAATTTGCTGCCTTGTGTAGATTCATCAAGCTTGCCTATAGTTTCCTCATCATTCTCTCCTTGCTCAAAAAGATTTGTCCTCAAATCTGAACCTTCTTGAAAGTGCATCTGCTACTATATTGTCTTTGCCACACTTATACTTTATCACATATGGAAATTGCTTAATGAACTCTATCCACTTTCCATGTCTTCGGTTCAACTTGGTTTGCCACTTTAGGTGCTTTAATGATTCATGATCTGTATGAATAACAAACTCTTTAGGCAATAAGTAATGTTGCCACACTTGTAAAGCTCTTACCAAAGCATACAACTCCTTGTCATAAGTGGAATAATTTAATTGTGCACCATGAAGCTTCTCACTAAAATATGCAATTGGTTTCCCTTCTTGCATCAAAACAGCACCTATGCCCACACCTGAAGCATCACACTCTAATTTGAAGGTCTTATCAAAATCTGGTAAAGCAAGAATTGGAGCAGTAATTAACCTTTCTTTCAACAAATTGAATGCCTTTTCATGAATTTTAGTCCAATTAAACTCTACATCTTTTTTTACAAATTCATTTAATGGTGCAGCAATGGAACTAAAATCTTTAACAAACCTTTTATAGAAACTAGCCAAACCATGAAAACTTCTTACCTCACTCACTATTTTAGGTGCTGGCCAATCTAGGGAGCTTCATCAAAAATTACAGCGGTTAATTCAAGGATCCATGTCAGTGGAGGATTACCATAGAGAGATGGAGATGATCATAAGTAGAACTAATATAGAGGAGGATCCAGAAATCACTATGGCTCAATTTTTGAGTGGGATGAATAGAGAGATTGCTAACATAATTGAATTACATCATTATGTGGAGCTTGAAGATATGGTACACATGGCCATGAAAGTGTAGAAGCAACTGAAACTCAAGGGGGCAGCAGCAAAGGGATTTTCTAATTCTAGCTCTAGTTTCACTTCAAAATGGCCAAAGAAAGATGATAATCCTAAAGGGAAGGAGGCTGCCATGATAATTCTAAAGGGAAGGAGGCTGCCTGGAAAGGAAAGTAAAAACAAGTTCCAGCTGACCCTAAGGGTAACTTATTGTGGAACAACCAGCACACCGCAAGGATGAGCAAGAGTTAGGACGTGAGGAACAAGTTGAGGAGATCATCAATCCAATTATTCTGCCACAAGGTCCTATAACTAGATCGCGAGCCAAAAAGATTCAGCAAGCACTAATTTGCCATTTGCAAGATTTTGTGAATTTGGCTAACTATGGTTTGCAAGGAATTACAAGCTTGGAGACAAGACCAAAGGAAGTCAATTACAACTTGCTACAAGTTGTAATTCATGAATGAGGCTTGTAATTAATATGTATTAAGGCCCACTAGTTATGCTTATTTAAAAAGTAAGGGCCCTGTTTGTTTTGTATTAAATTAGGACTTTGTTTACTTTATTATTTCTTATAATTTGATTAGAAAGCCAAACGCTACTTAATAACCCTAATTAGGGTTTAGCTATTTATATCTCATTTAGGGTTGTAAGACATCAGTTTTTTAGTTTTGATAAATTATTAACCTAAAAGCCGAATTTGCTTTTATCTTTGTGTTCTTGAGTAGAATGCATGCTTAGAAACATTCAAGTAGTTTGATCAACTTTCTTGTGGAGTGTTTCGATTCTGGGGTTTAGGAACTAGTTTGTTTCGAAATCTTAGGACTGTGATCAATTCAAGGTAATCTGAAATCTAACCTAATCCTTGGAGGTTGTGCCGAATTTGACTAGGGGTTTTCAAGTTAATGCTATGGGTGTT
Source organism: Garcia nutans (assembly GCA_947685225.1). Taxonomy (NCBI): domain Eukaryota; kingdom Viridiplantae; phylum Streptophyta; class Magnoliopsida; order Malpighiales; family Euphorbiaceae; genus Garcia; species Garcia nutans. The sequence goes on from CANTUV010000024.1 coordinate 41,198,541, forward strand.
CGAAATCAAGGGGTTCTCAGGCTTATTCTTGGAGGTTCCGTATCATAACTCTAAAACATCTAACTATAATAAAAACATAGTATCATTAAATGCTTTAGGTGTTTAGGAGTAGGGCATATAGCATCTCAATGTCCAAATAAGAAAATCATGTTGATATGAGATAATGGTGAAATTGATAGAGCTGGTGAACATGAAAGTGATGATGATAATGATAGCATGCCACCATTAGAGGAAATTGAACATATCATTGAATATCCTGCCCATGGTGAATCTTTGGTTATTAGAAGAGCTTTAAACATGCAAATTAAAGATGAAGAAAGTAATCAAAGAGATAACATTTTCCATACTCGTTGCATTGTGAATGGAAAAGTGTGTAGCATAATCATTAATGGGGGTAGTTGTGCAAATGTTGCTAGTACTGATTTTGTAGATTAATTATGGTTAGCATGCACAAAACATCCTAGTCCCTACAAGCTGCAATGGTTGAATGATTGTGGAGAGGTGAGGGTAACAAAGCAGGTTCTGTTTTCTTTTACAATTGGGAGATACAAAGATGAAGTTTGTTGTGATGTTGTGCCTATGCATGCTAGCCATATCCTTCTTGGTCGTCCATGGCAGTTTGATAGAAAAGCTTTGCATGATGGCTTTAAGAATCATTATTCTTTCAGCCTAAATGGTTTAAATTTCACTCTTGCTCCATTGTCACCTAAACAAGTGTATGAAGATCAAGTAAAGATTTTGAGATCATTTGAAAGGAATTCTGGTGGTGAGAGTAAAATAAATAAGAATGGAGTACAAGAGGCCAAGTGTGAGAAAAAGAATAATAAAAATGGCCCATTGGTGAGAGAAAAAGAGAAAAGGAGAGAAAATAAAAAGAGAGTGTTTCTATGCAAAAGAAAAAGAGTTAAGGAGTTCTTTTTGTGAGAAAAGAAGTCTGATTGTACTTAGGTACAAAGAGACCTTGATTTCTACATCTGACCTTGATAACCTTTTGCCTAGTTGTGTTAGTTCTATTTTACAGAAATTTGGAGATGTTTTTCCAGAAGATGTACCTAAAGGTTTACCATCTTTAAGAGGGATTGAGCATCAAATTGACTTCATTATGGGCTCAACAATTCCTAACCAACCAGCTTATAGAAGTAATCTGGAGGAAACCAAGGAACTTCAAAGGCAAGTCGAGGAGTTGCTAGCAAAGGGACATGTGCATGAAAGTCTTAGTCCTTGTGCCGTTCCAGTTTTATTAGTCCCAAAGAAGGGTGGATCATGGAGAATGTGTGTGGACTGCCAAGCAATCAATAAAATCACAGTGAAGTATAGTCATCAATTCCTAGAATTGATGATATGCTTAATGAGTTGAGTTGTTCTTGCATTTTTACTAAGATTGATTTGAAAAGTGGTTACCATGAAATTAGGATGAAGGAGATGAGTGGAAAACTGCATTCAAAACAAAATATGGCCTTTATGAGTGGTTAGTTATGCCATTTTGGTTTATCTAATGCACCTAGTACATTCATGAGATTAATGAACCATGTTTTGCATGCATATCTTGGTAAATTTGTTGTTGTGTATTTTGACGACATACTCATTTATAGCAAATCACTAGATGAGCATGTAGAGCATATTAGGGTTGTTCTTGATGTTTTGAGAAAGGAAAAATTGTATGCCAACGTGAAAAAGTGCATGTTTTGTAGTGATAAAATCATATTCTTAGGTTTTATGGTTAGTGCACAAGGTATTGAGGCTGATGATGAAAAGGTAAAGGCAATAAGAGATTCGCCAGCACCTAAAACAGTGTGTGAGGTAAGAAGTTTTCATGGTTTGGCTAGTTTCTATAGAAGGTTTGTTAAAGATTTTAGTTCAATTGTTGCACCATTAAATGAATTGGTAAAAAAAGTTGTAAAGTTTAATTGGACTAAAATTCATGAAAATGCATTCAATTTGTTGAAAGAAAAGTTAATTACTGCTCCAATTCTTGCTTTATCAGATTTTGATAAGACCTTTGAATTAGAGTGTGATGCTTCATGTGTGGGCATAGGTGCTGATTGATGCAAGAAGGGAAACCAATTGCATATTTTAGTAAGAAGTGATGTGAGCCTGCCTTGCTGGGATTTAATTCCTAAGGAAGCTCAAGCTACGGATCGTCTCCAAAACATAAGAACACCAACCAGCAACTTCAACCCAACACCAACTTATGATGTAAAATTGAAGCTATATGGCTGGAAACCAAAGATTCAAGACCCAACCCCAACTTGTGAAGGAAAAACCTTGAATATAAGTTAAGACCTAGCAAACTTGGTTATTTTTGCAAGGAATTCGTGCAAGTTCTAACCAGAACTCAAAAGAAGGCTAAAAACCTCTCAAAGCTCTCAAAAATGGAGAGAAAACTCAGAATATTCATTAAGTTCAAAGTCTGCCATTACATCTGTTTTTAAAGACTTAAAGAAAGCATAAAACAAGTGAAATGATGGAAAAATACAAATATAATGATGTGGTTACATAAAACAAATTGGGCAGCCATATAGCTTGTCTCCCACTAGCTTTTAAAAGGCATCTTTGACTCCCAATGTGAGTTTCAGCCACTCTTAATATATGAGCATCCAATGGTGCGTGAATGGTATGTATTTAGCTTCCAAAGGTATAATGATGGATGCCAATATGTATTCTAACTCCTTTGAGTCAATTGGCCTCTTGGGTAGATTGCAATTTGGACACGTGCAACCAAACAGCTTCTTTGCTCTTATTTTCTTCAAGTCTTAACGTTCCAATTGTATTGAGAACATATAGATATTTGGAAACTAATCCTTGAAGTTTTCTTGCCATTGATCGAGTAACAGGTCCTTGGTGTTGTATGCTAGCAATCAGATCCTCATCAAGAAGCTTCATGGTGCACAATTAAATTATTCCACTTATGAAAAGGAGATGTATGCTTTGTTAAGCGCTTTACAAGTGTGGCAACATTACTTATTGCCTAAAGAGTTTGTTATTCATACAGATCATGAATCATTAAAGCATCTAAAGGGCCAAACCAAGCTGAACCAAAGACATGGAAAATGGATAGAGTTCATTGAGTCATTTCCATATGTGATAAAGTATAAGCGTGGCAAAGACAATGTAGTAGCAGATGCACTATCAAGAAGATGGTGAAAAGAAAGCGGAGTTGGTTAAGAAGATACATGAGAAGGCACGAGCTCATCTTGAGAAGAAATATGAATCATTTGCCCATAATGCAAATAGAAGAAGGAAACATGTGATTTTTCAACCTGGTGATTGGGTATGGGTTCATATGAGGAAGGAAAGATTTCCTAAACAAAGGAAATCCAAGTTGGATGCAAGGGGAGATGGCCCATTCCAAGTTTTAGAACGAATCAATGATAATGACTACAAAATCTATCTACCAAGTGAGTATAATATTTCTGCAACTTTCAATGTTAGTGACCTTTCTCCTTTTGATGTAGGTTCAGATTTGATGACAAATCTTTTTTAGCAAGAAGGGAATGATGAGGAAACTATAAGCAAGCTTGATGAATCCACACAAGGCAGCAAATATGTTGATGATATCATTATGCCAAGTTGACGCGGAACCCTATGGCAATGAAGGCCTCAAACCCCAACGCACGCTTCGATATAGGAATCCAAAAACAAGGATAAACCACCCTCTATAGCACCCAATGCTTAGCGAAGCAAGAACACTAATGACGGAAGGATTTGGAAGGACGGATCAGAAGAACGCCACAATCGAAATTGATAAGATAGTCTGATTCGTTATGCAATCAATGAAAGAAGCAAAATCTCTCACTCTCTCAAAGATGGCCGAAATTTGCATAAAAAGCAATCTGAATATAATTTTTTCAAAAGTTCCTCTTACAAGAAAATAAGGCCCTATTTATAGAAAAACAAATTAAAATTCGTAACTATCCTAACCCTAGTGAAAAAAAGGAAAATTACAAAGTCAAAATCCTTGTCAAATAAGGAAAAATATCATCCTAACCAACTAAGGAAAGAAGGATCCTTGTCAAATAAGGAAAATATCATCCTAACCAACTAACGAAAGAAGGATCCTTGTCAAATAAGGAAAATATCATCCTAACCAAGGAAAGAAGGATCCTTGTCAAATAAGGAAAATATCATCCTAACCAACTAAGGAAAGAAGGGAACCACATCCCATGTGCATGGGTGTGAACACAGCCCATGTGCATGAAAGAATAGGCTGCCCATGTGACAAAAGTGGTCCCAAAAAACCTAATTTCGTCCAAGGCCCATGTGCTTGCATGTGGGCTGCCTTCCTTACTCCTTTCTTGCTCCTCTAGCCCATTTTTAAAGCTTTATCTTCCATATAAACATTCAGCATCACAATCAGCCTTTGTTGGTCTTCCAGCTCCATACTGCACTTGTTTATTGCTAATTCAGTCACCTCCCTTGTAACAAAGTCTTGAACATGCAATCCAAGAGTGACGCCATACTTCCTTGCTTTATTCCTTGTCAATGGTCCTTGTTGTAGAACCAAAGGATCCTTGCCATGCTGGTTTACATCACAAGTGGACCAATCACAAGATCACAATCAAAGAAACTTTAGCATGTGTTCCAACACTTCATTGAAAGGTGGATTAATGAAGAGGGAGACCAACTTGTACTAAATATGTTGGATCATGAAGAGGAAGTCAGAAACTCACCAAGAAGCATGAAGAATCTGCCTATAAGTATGGTGATGGGCATTAGCATGAATTTGAAATATAATATTGATGTGGTTTTGTGCTAGTGTGACTAGACACATGTGAACCAAAACCATAATTCATGTAGAATCTGCCCATCAATGTTTTTAGAATTATGGACAGTAATTTAGAATATATTATTGATATGGATGAATAATTGATGTTGAAACTATAAGCAAGCTTGATGAATCTACACATGGCAGCAAATATGTTGATGATATCATTATGCCAAGTGGACCAATCACAAGATCACAATCAAAGAAACTCCAGCATGTGTTCCAACACTTCATTCAAAGGTGGATTAATGAAGAGGGAGACCAACTTCTACTGAATATGATGGATCATGAAGAGGAAGTAAAAAACTCACCAAGAAGCATGAAGAATCTGCCCAAAAGTATGGTGATGGGCATTAGCACGAATTTAGAATATAATATTTATGTGGTTTAGTGCTAGTGTGACTAGACATGAACCAACACCAAAATGCATGTAGAATTTCCCATCAATGTTGTCAGAATTATGGGCAGTAATTTAGAGTATATTATTGATGTGGATGAAAATTTAATGCTATTGTGACTAGATATATGTAAACCTAGACTTTTAAGCCATTAGTTCTTCTTTTCCAACTATATAGGGACGAGAAAAAGAACTTAAGAGGATTACTATGAATTTTCAGATTGTTGAATGTAATTGATGTGTTTTCAAGTTTGAGAGGTTTTCTTCTTATTCTTATTGCATGAAGAATTGGTTCTAACTTATCAAATCTAACTTGTGGCATTTAAATCAATTCATTTCTTCATCCCAATCACCCAAGTTCTCAATTACAGGTTAGTTGTAGGTTTGGTAGGGAGGATTTGTTTTGAGTTCTAAGATTCTAAGCTAGATGTATATGTGGGGTTCTAGATGTAATATTTGATACATGGGTTCCGTATCATTTGGTATCAGAAATTTGGCTTGAAGATAAATCTCTAGGTATCTTTTATGTTTTAATTATCCAAAAAAAAAAAACCAGATTCAGTTTCTTGTTTCTTCATTTTCTGTTCTTGTTGCACCTTTTTCTTCAAATATGTAGACTTTTGTTTAGCTTTTCATTTTCTATCATTGTTTACTGAAAGTTCAAAAAAAAAGAAGCAGGAAAAGATCAAAAGAAAAAAAAAGAATCAGATTCAACTTCCTCTACATAAAAGAAAAAATTTTCGTACCTATTTCTGTCCAATATTTTTCTACACAAGTGTTTGAGATTTTTTGCATATTTATACCATTAACAGCTTGATACCTTATTATATTTGATCAAATTACATCAGCTCCTCATTATGCATCCATTTAGCATTAAAATCTGATATTTAGAGCATAGCTTGCATTGGGAATATATTTAGGTTGCATATTCAGATTACTCATTGACGTGATTTGAATTCTATTTTTCAATATCCAGAATTGTTTTTCTTTGTATTCTTAGTTTCATTCTTTCATATACCTCTTGTTTCTTGTATGCATTAAGTAGCTAATTCTCAATCATAGTTACTTTGGTTTGACTAACACAAATACTTTTTGCTTCTTGTGTTAACTTTCAGTTCTTGTTGTTTAAAATTAAATTGCCTCTATAATTGTTGAATTCATTTTATTCATTAGGTTCCTTGTAGAGTCTTTGATGCGGAACCCATGGATCAAATATTACATCTAGAACCCCACATACACATCTAGCATAGAATCTTAGAACTCAAAAATAAATCCTCCCTACCAAACCCACAACTAACCTGTAATTGAGAACTTGGGTGATTGGGATGAAGAAATGAATTGATTAAAACGCCACAAGTGAGACTTGATAAGTTAGAACCAATTCTTCATGCAACAAGAATAAGAAGAAAACCTCTCAAACTTGAAAACACAGAAATTACATTCAACAATTCTGGAAATTCGTAGTCCACCCTATTAAGTTCTTTTTCCCATCCTTATATAGTTGGAAAAGAAGAACTAATGGCTTAAAGTCTAGGTTTACATGTATCTAGTCACAATAGCATTAATTGTTCATCCACCTCAATAATATACTCTAAATTACTGCCCATAATTATGACAACATTGATGGGCAGATTCCACATGCATTTTGGTGTTGGTTCACATGTGTCTAGTCACACTAGCACTAAACCATGTCAATATTATATTCCAAATTCGTGCTAATGCCCATCACCATACTTATGGGCAGATTCTTCATGCTTGTTGGTGATTTTCTGACTTCCTCTTCATGATCCATCATATTCACTACAAGTTGGTCTCCCTCTTCATTAATCCACCTTTGAATGAAGTGCTGGAACACATGCTGGAATTTCTTTGATTGTGATCTTGTGATTGGTCCACTTGGCATAATGATATCATCAACATATTTGCTGCCATTACATTCATCAAGCTTGCTTATAGTTTCCTCATCACTTTGATTGTGATCTTGTGATTGGTCCACTTGGAATAATGATATCATCAACAAATTGCTGCCTTGTGTAGATTCATTAAGCTTGCTTATAATTTCCTCATCATTCCCTCCTTGCTCAAAAAGATTTGTCCTCAAATCTGAACCTACATCAAAAGAAGAAAGATCACTAACATTGAAAGTTGCAGAAACATTATACTGACCTGGTAGATCGATTTTATAGGCATTGTCATTGATTTGTTCTAAAACTTGGAATGGGCCATCTCCCCTTGCATCCAACTTGGATTTTCTTTGTTTAGGAAATCTTTTCTTTCTCACATGAACCCATACCCAATCACCAGGTTGGAAAATCACATGTTTCCTTCTTCTATTTGGGACTAATAACACCGGAACAACACATGGGCTAAGACTTTCATGCACATGTCCCTTTGCTAGCAACTCCTCCACTTGCCTTTGAAGTTCCTTGGTTTCCTCCGGATTACTTCTATAAGCTGGTCGATTAGGAATTGTTGAGCCCGGAATGAAGTCAATTTGATGCTCAATCCCTCTTAAAGGTGGTAAACCTTTGGGTACATATTCTGGAAAAACATCTCCAAATTCCTGTAAAAGAGAACTAACACAACTAGGCAAAGGGTTATCAAGGTTAGATGTAGAAATCAAGGTCTCTTTGTACCTAAGTACAATCAGACTTCTTTTCTCACAAAAAGCACTCCTTAACTCCTTTTCTTTTGCATAGAAACACTCTCTTTTATTTTCTCTCCCTTTCTCTTTTTCTCTCACCAATGGGCCATTTTTATCATTCTTTTTCTCACACTTGGCCTCTTGTACTCCATTTTTATTTGTTTTACCCTCACCACCAGAATTCTTTTCAAATGATCTCAAAATATTTACTTGATCTTCATACACTTGTTTAGGTGACAATGGAGCAAGAGTGAAATTTAAACCATTTAGGCTGAAAGAATAATGATTCTTAAAGCCATCATGCAAAGCTTTTCTATCAAACTGCCATGGACGACCAAGAAGGATATGGCTAGCATGCATAGGCACAACATCACAGCAAACTTCATCCTTGTATCTCCCAATTGCAAAAGAAAACAGAACCTGCTTTGTTACCCTCACCTCTCCACTATCATTCAACCATTGCAGCTTGTAAGGACTAGGATGTTTTGTGCATGCTAACCCTAATTTATCCACAAAATCAGTACTAGCAACATTTGCACAACTACCCCCATCAATGATCATGCTGCACACTTTTCCATTCACAATGCAACGAGTATGGAAAATGTTCTCTCTTTGATTACTTTCTTCATCTTTAATTTGCATGTTTAAAGCTCTTCTAATAACCAAAGATTCACCATGGGCTGGATATTCAATAATATGTTCAATTTCTTCTAATGGTGGCATGCTATCATTATCATCATCACTTTCATGTTCACTAGCACTATCAATTTCACCATTATCTCGTATCAACATGATTTTCTTATTTGGACATTGAGATGCTATATGCCCTACTCCTAAACACCTAAAGCATTTAATGGTACTATGCTTTTGATTAGAGTTAGATGTTTTAGAGTTACCTTTAGGGTCTTCTAGAACTTGTTTTTCCTTTCCTTTCCAGGCAGCCTCCTTCCCTTTAGGATTATCATCTTTCTTTGGCCATTTTGAAGTGAAACTAGAGCTGGAATTAGAAAATCCCTTTGCTGCTCCCTTGAGTTTCAGTTGCTTCTCCACTTTCATGGCCATGTGTACCATATCTTCAAGCTCCACATAATGATGTAATTCAATTATGCTAGCTATCTCTCTATTCAGCCCACTCAAAAATCGAGCCATAGTGATTTCTGGATCCTCCTCTATATTAGTTCTACTCATGATCATCTCCATCTCTTTATGGTAATCCTCCACTGTCATGGATCCTTGAGTTAACCGCTGTAATTTTTGGTGAAGCTCCCTATAGTAGTAAGATGGTACAAATCTCTTTCTCATCACAGTTTTCATTTCAGCCCAAGTAGTGATAATTCTTTCTCCATTTCTCCTCTTGGAAATCATCAATTGATCCCACCAAATTAGTGCATAATCTGTGAATTCAACTGCTGCAATCTTAACTTTCTTCATTTCACTATAATTATGACAATCAAACACCAACTCAACTTTTCTTTCCCATTCAAGGTAAGCTTCAGCATCATTTCTCCCCTTGAAGGATGGTATCTTCATTTTTATGGAAGATATGTTACTGTCCCTTTGTTGAGGTCTTCTTTGAGCAATTGATTGCTCACTTTCTTCATCATCTTCCCTCTCTATCTCATCATCATTCATCATGTTTCCTCTCCCTCTATTCTGCCCCTGATGAGGATCTGATTGCTAGCATACAACACCAAGGACCTGTTACTCGATCAATGGCAAGAAAACTTCAAGGATTAGTTTCCAAACATCTATATGTTCTCAATACAATTGGAACGTTAAGACTTGAAGAAAATAAGAGCAAAGAAGCTGTTTGGTTGCATGTGTCCAAATTGCAATCTACCCAAGAGGCCAATTGACCCAAAGGAGTTAGAATACATATTGGCATCCATCATTATACCTTTGGGAGCTAAATACATACCATTCACGTTCCATTGGATGTCCATATATTAAGAGTGGCTGAAATTCACATTGGGAGTCAAAGATGCCTTTTAAAAGCTAGTGGGAGACAAGCTATATGGCTGCCCATGCCTTTTAGAAGCTAGTGGGAGACAAGCTATATGGCTGCCCAATTTGTTTTATGTAACCACATTATTATATTTGTATTTTTCCATCATTTCACTTGTTTTATGCTTTCTTTAAGTCTTTAAAAACATATGTAATGGCAGATTTTGAACTTAATGAATATTCTGAGTTTTCTCTCCATTTTTGAGAGCTTTGAGAGGTTTTTAGCCTTCTTTTGAGTTCTTGTTAGAACTTGCACGAATTCCTTGCAAAAATAACCAAGTTTGCTAGGTCTTAACTTATATTCAAGGTTTTTCCTTCACAAGTTGGGGTTGGGTCTTGAATCTTTGGTTTCCAGCCATATAGCTTCAGTTTTACATCACAAGTTGGTGTTGGGTTGAAGGTACTGGTTGGTGTTCTTATGTTTTGGAGACGATCCGTAGCTTGAGCTTCCTTAGGAATTAAATCCCAGCAAGGCAGGCTCACATCATTTGGTATCAGAGCTTAGGCTCTCCAAATCAGGTTTTTAGCATCATTCCTTCTTGTTTATGTCAAAAATATATATATTGTCTTCCTTGGAGTCATTTTTTTTGCCATTAGTTTAATTTCTACAAGCTGTATGCCTTCTTGTTTCTTTGAGTCCTTCTACCTTAATGTTGTTGCTGGATTAAATTAAAAAAAAAAGAAAGAAAGAAAGAACGAAAAAAAAAAAAAAAGTAAATTCGTGGCCCTTGGATTAGAAATTAAAGATTTTTAAGCAATGGGTGGATTCTCACAGGCTTCCAGTTTTTTTCACAGGGGGGTGTGAAAATTTCTGGCTTCCAGTTTTTTTCACAAGGGGTTGTGAAAATTTTTGCCTTCTCACAGGGGGTTGTGACAATTTCTGCCTTCCAAAAGTGAATGTGTATGTAAACATGTCCAAATCCTTTCAAATTTTACAGGCATGTTTTAGATATTCAGCTAAGCATACATATTAAATTTCATGTCAAAATTCGTTCGTTTGCTTGGTTGTCCATATATTACCGCTAGTTAGCCATTTTTGGGTCCATAATATAAACGTTTCATAAGAGACCTAAAAATTCGTTTTTCTTCTTCCATTTTGTCTCAATATATTGTCCTAAATCCAGTTTTGTCAAATTCTTCCCTTTGGTAATGTTTGTCTAAAATTTTAGTGTCTTTCGTCCTTAGGTTTCAAATATCATATATTCTGTTTTTTTTCAGCTTGTGTTACTCTTGTTCCATTCTTGAATGTGTTTTAAACCTTGCAATTTAGTTATTTAGTTGAGGAAATATTAAGTTCTTGCTAGAACTTGGAAGGGGCTGAAGTGAGTGGAAAAAGGCATAGAGTGGTGAGATTGTTAGAGGGTAAAAGCCAAAGTTTGAGTGAAATACAGATTGAGTGTTACCATATTAGAGTGAAACACGTGAGGGAGTGTGTGAGAGAATATTTCTAACATTTGTTTTGCAGCAATCAGTATGTCAACAAAACGAGATAGTGATCGAGAGAGCAACCGACCCCAAGAAGAGCCAGAAGCTTCTAATGTTCTTAAGGCATTGCAATCTCAATTTCAAAGGATGAATGTGTTGTTTGTTGATATTAGAGAACAGATGGAAAAACACTCAAAACAAATTGAAGAATTGCAGCAAGCAAGCTCTACAAATCAAAGGAATTTAGGAAGGGATGAACGAGATAATTTTCATAGGGAGCAAAACACAAATAGGGGGCAGAATAGAGGTAGGCGTGCTGGACTAAATGATTTGCCAGTTTTCAATGAATTGGAGGATGTAGATGAAGATAATCTTGATGATGATGATGGGCAGCAATCTGTTGCACTTGATGATGTTATTAGACCAAGATATATGAGAGGTAATATGGGTGGTAGAGGTGGTGGCAGAAATATTAGGCAAGAAACTGTGGAAAATGCAAGAGGGAGAGGGAGAGTAGACAGCAATGTTAATGGAATTAAAATGAAAATTCCATCATTCCAAGGCAAAGCAAATCCAGATGCATACTTGGAATGGGAGAGAAAGACTGAACTCATCTTTGATTGCCACAACTATAGTGAGCAAAAGAAGGTGACACTTGCTGTGGTAGAGTTTACTGATTATGCATTAGTTTGGTGGGATCAATTACTCACTAAACGAAGAAGAAATGGCATGAGAGGAGTGCAGACTTGGGATGAGCTGAAACAAGTCATGAGAGATAGATTTGTACCACAACACTACTATAGGGAGTTACATCATTTGGTATCAGAGCTGCATGGGAATGAATTCTATGGCACGGTTTCTACATGGGCTGAAAGATGAAATTGCCGACATAGTGGAGCTGCATCATTATGTGGAGCTTGATGACATGTTAAATATGGCAATCAAGGTAGAAAAACAACTCAAGAAGAAGAAAACAACCAGATCTGGAATGGGAATGAATTCTGCCAATAATGTTCCTTGGAAGCCAAATTGGAAGAAAGGGGAATCTAGTGAGAATAAATTTGTTTCAAAGGAGAAGAAAGAGGGGAACAAGGCTGGAGAAAAACCCATTGTGATTGATAAGGGTAAGGCCCCAATGAACTCCAATGGAAGAACAAGAGACATCCAATGTTTCCGATGTTTAGGGAAAGGGCATTATGCTAGAGAATGTCCAAATAAAAGATGTGAGGCAAGCATACTCTTCTGATAGTATGATGCTCCTTCTGATATGTAAGGGAGTTTTTCTTAATGTAACTGACCTTGATCCATCTATTCCTAGTGTTGCTTTGACTTTGTTGCAGGAATTTGAAGATGCCTTATCTAGGAGGTATGCCCTAATCTCTATGCTTGATGCTAGACTTCTAGGATTTGAGCATATGAAAGAATTGTATAAGCATGACTCTGAATTTGCACAAATATATGCCTCTTGTGAAAATGCTGCCTTTGAAAAATTTTATAGGCATGATGGTTTCTTATTTAGAGAGAAACGACTTTGTGTTCCAAATAGCTCTATAAGAGGATTGCTTGTAAGAGAGTCACATGGGGGAGGTTTAATGGGACATTTTGGGGTGGCTAAAACATTAGAAATTCTGCATGAACATTTTTATTGGCCACATATGAGGAAAGATGTAGAGAAATTTTGTGCTAAATGCGTGACATGTATGAAAGCAAAATCCAAAGTAAGACCACATGGTTTGTATATGCCTTTAAGTGTACCTAGTGAACCTTGGGTAGACTTATCTATGGATTTTATTTTGGGGCTACCTAGGACAAAAAAAGGTCATGATAGTTTATTTGTTGTGGTTGATCGATTTTCTAAAATGGCACATTTCATTCCATGTCATAAAACTGATGATGCATGCCATATATCTGATTTGTTCTTTAGAGAAGTAGTGAGATTGCATGGTATTCCTAGGACCATAGTAAGTGATCGAGATGTAAAATTTTTGAGTCATTTTTGGAAAGTCCTATGGGGAAAGTTAGGTACAAAGCTTTGTTTCTCTACTACATGCCATCCGCAAACAGATGGGCAGACGGAAGTTGTTAATAGGACTGTGGGCACTCTTCTTCGTACCATGATTAAACAAAATTTGAAGACATGGGAGGAATACATACCATTTATTGAATTTGCATATAATAGATCAATGCATTCATCCACTGGATTTTCACCCTTTGAGCTTGTCTATGGTTTTAATCCACTTACTCCATTAGATTTGTTGCCTCTTCCTACTAATGAGCTTACTAGTTTTGATGGTAAAAAGAAAGCTGAATTGGTGAAGCAAATGCATCAAAGGGCCAAGCAACAAATGGAGAAGATTAATGAGAATAGAGCAACCAAAGTAAACAAAGGAAGGAAAAAGATGGTGTTCCAGCCTGGTGATCTGGTATGGGTTCATTTGCGAAAAGAAAGGTTTCCTACACAAAGGAAATCAAAATTGCAGCCGAGAAGTGATGGACCATTTGAAGTACTCGAAAGGATTAATGATAATGCCTACAAGATTAATCTACCAGGTGAGTATGGTGTAAGTGCAACTTTTAATGTTTCTGATCTTGCTCCTTACTATGCAGATGATGAAGATTCGAGGACGAATTCTTTTGAAGAGGGAGAGGATGATGAGGATCTGATTGCTAGCATACAACACCAAGGACCTGTTACTCGATCAATGGCAAGAAAACTTCAAGGATTAGTTTCCAAACATCTATATGTTCTCAATACAATTGGAACGTTAAGACTTGAAGAAAATAAGAGCAAAGAAGCTGTTTGGTTGCATGTGTCCAAATTGCAATCTACCCAAGAGGCCAATTGACCCAAAGGAGTTAGAATACATATTGGCATCCATCATTATACCTTTGGGAGCTAAATACATACCATTCACGTTCCATTGGATGTCCATATATTAAGAGTGGCTGAAATTCACATTGGGAGTCAAAGATGCCTTTTAAAAGCTAGTGGGAGACAAGCTATATGGCTGCCCATGCCTTTTAGAAGCTAGTGGGAGACAAGCTATATGGCTGCCCAATTTGTTTTATGTAACCACATTATTATATTTGTATTTTTCCATCATTTCACTTGTTTTATGCTTTCTTTAAGTCTTTAAAAACATATGTAATGGCAGATTTTGAACTTAATGAATATTCTGAGTTTTCTCTCCATTTTTGAGAGCTTTGAGAGGTTTTTAGCCTTCTTTTGAGTTCTTGTTAGAACTTGCACGAATTCCTTGCAAAAATAACCAAGTTTGCTAGGTCTTAACTTATATTCAAGGTTTTTCCTTCACAAGTTGGGGTTGGGTCTTGAATCTTTGGTTTCCAGCCATATAGCTTCAGTTTTACATCACAAGTTGGTGTTGGGTTGAAGGTACTGGTTGGTGTTCTTATGTTTTGGAGACGATCCATAGCTTGAGCTTCCTTAGGAATTAAATCCCAGCAAGGCAGGCTCACATCAGCCCCCTTCGATTAGTATCATTTCGCTGCCTTTGCATTTTGCTGTCTACATCACCTCTCATGTTGTTTATGGTCAAATCAAACCTTTCAAATCTCCTTTGCATTGCCTCTAACATGAAGGCTATGTCATTTATGGTCATATCACGTTTTTCACTTCCAGAATTTGACATGGTGTAAGAAGAACCTACAAGAAAATGTTAGTAAAGAAAATTTTCTCACCTCACTCCCTTACGTGTTTCACTCAAGATCAGATTGACACTCCTCTTGTATTTCACTCAAACCTTGGTCCCTTTTACCTCTCAATTCTTCTTTTATCAAGTTGAATTTCAGAATTGAATCCACTTAAATCAAGTAGAACAAGTTTTGTTTTAAAGACTCTACAAGGAACCTAATGAACAAAATGAATTCTGCAATTCTAGAAGCAATTTAATTTTAGACAACAAGAACTGAAAGTTATCACAAGAAGCAAAAGTATTTGTGTTAATCAAACCAAAGTAACTATGATTGAGAATTAGCTACTTAATGCATACAAGAAACAAGAGGTATATGAAAGAATGAAACTAAGAATACAAAGAAAACAATTCTGGATACTAAAAAAAAAACAGAATTCAAATCACTCCAATGAGTAATCTGAATATGCAACCTAAATCTATTCCCAATGCAAGAAAGGCTCTAAATATCAGATTTTAAATGCTAAATGGATGCATAATGAGGAGCTGATGTAATTTGATCAAATATAATAAGGTAGCAAGCTGTTAATGGTATAAATATGCAAAAAAATCTCAAACACTTGTGAAGAAAAATTCTGGACAGAAACAGGTACGATTTTTTTTTTCTTTTATGTTGAGGAAGTTGAATCTGATTCTCTTTTCCTTTTTTCTTTTGTTTTTCTTTTGATCTTTTCCTCTTTTTTTTTTCTTTTGAACTTTCAGTAAACAAGGATAGAAATTGAAAAATTAAACAAAAGTTCACAGATTTGAAGAATAAGAACAAGGTGCAACAAGAACAGAAAATGAAGAAATATAGAAACTGAATCTGATTCGTTTTTTTTTTCTTTTTTTTTCTTTGGATAATTAAAACATAAAAGATACCTAGAGATTTATCTTCAAGCCAAAGCTCTGATACCAAATGATGCGGAACCCATGGATCAAATATTACATCTAGAACCCCACATACACATCTAGCATAGAATCTTAGAACTCAAAAATAAATCCTCCCTACCAAACCCACAACTAACCTGTAATTGAGAACTTGGGTGATTGGGATGAAGAAATGAATTGATTAAAACGCCACAAGTGAGACTTGATAAGTTAGAACCAATTCTTCATGCAACAAGAATAAGAAGAAAACCTCTCAAACTTGAAAACACAGAAATTACATTCAACAATTCTGGAAATTCGTAGTCCACCCTATTAAGTTCTTTTTCCCATCCTTATATAGTTGGAAAAGAAGAACTAATGGCTTAAAGTCTAGGTTTACATGTATCTAGTCACAATAGCATTAATTGTTCATCCACCTCAATAATATACTCTAAATTACTGCCCATAATTATGACAACATTGATGGGCAGATTCCACATGCATTTTGGTGTTGGTTCACATGTGTCTAGTCACACTAGCACTAAACCATGTCAATATTATATTCCAAATTCGTGCTAATGCCCATCACCATACTTATGGGCAGATTCTTCATGCTTGTTGGTGATTTTCTGACTTCCTCTTCATGATCCATCATATTCACTACAAGTTGGTCTCCCTCTTCATTAATCCACCTTTGAATGAAGTGCTGGAACACATGCTGGAATTTCTTTGATTGTGATCTTGTGATTGGTCCACTTGGCATAATGATATCATCAACATATTTGCTGCCATTACATTCATCAAGCTTGCTTATAGTTTCCTCATCACTTTGATTGTGATCTTGTGATTGGTCCACTTGGAATAATGATATCATCAACAAATTGCTGCCTTGTGTAGATTCATTAAGCTTGCTTATAATTTCCTCATCATTCCCTCCTTGCTCAAAAAGATTTGTCCTCAAATCTGAACCTACATCAAAAGAAGAAAGATCACTAACATTGAAAGTTGCAGAAACATTATACTGACCTGGTAGATCGATTTTATAGGCATTGTCATTGATTTGTTCTAAAACTTGGAATGGGCCATCTCCCCTTGCATCCAACTTGGATTTTCTTTGTTTAGGAAATCTTTTCTTTCTCACATGAACCCATACCCAATCACCAGGTTGGAAAATCACATGTTTCCTTCTTCTATTTGGGACTAATAACACCGGAACAACACATGGGCTAAGACTTTCATGCACATGTCCCTTTGCTAGCAACTCCTCCACTTGCCTTTGAAGTTCCTTGGTTTCCTCCGGATTACTTCTATAAGCTGGTCGATTAGGAATTGTTGAGCCCGGAATGAAGTCAATTTGATGCTCAATCCCTCTTAAAGGTGGTAAACCTTTGGGTACATATTCTGGAAAAACATCTCCAAATTCCTGTAAAAGAGAACTAACACAACTAGGCAAAGGGTTATCAAGGTTAGATGTAGAAATCAAGGTCTCTTTGTACCTAAGTACAATCAGACTTCTTTTCTCACAAAAAGCACTCCTTAACTCCTTTTCTTTTGCATAGAAACACTCTCTTTTATTTTCTCTCCCTTTCTCTTTTTCTCTCACCAATGGGCCATTTTTATCATTCTTTTTCTCACACTTGGCCTCTTGTACTCCATTTTTATTTGTTTTACCCTCACCACCAGAATTCTTTTCAAATGATCTCAAAATATTTACTTGATCTTCATACACTTGTTTAGGTGACAATGGAGCAAGAGTGAAATTTAAACCATTTAGGCTGAAAGAATAATGATTCTTAAAGCCATCATGCAAAGCTTTTCTATCAAACTGCCATGGACGACCAAGAAGGATATGGCTAGCATGCATAGGCACAACATCACAGCAAACTTCATCCTTGTATCTCCCAATTGCAAAAGAAAACAGAACCTGCTTTGTTACCCTCACCTCTCCACTATCATTCAACCATTGCAGCTTGTAAGGACTAGGATGTTTTGTGCATGCTAACCCTAATTTATCCACAAAATCAGTACTAGCAACATTTGCACAACTACCCCCATCAATGATCATGCTGCACACTTTTCCATTCACAATGCAACGAGTATGGAAAATGTTCTCTCTTTGATTACTTTCTTCATCTTTAATTTGCATGTTTAAAGCTCTTCTAATAACCAAAGATTCACCATGGGCTGGATATTCAATAATATGTTCAATTTCTTCTAATGGTGGCATGCTATCATTATCATCATCACTTTCATGTTCACTAGCACTATCAATTTCACCATTATCTCGTATCAACATGATTTTCTTATTTGGACATTGAGATGCTATATGCCCTACTCCTAAACACCTAAAGCATTTAATGGTACTATGCTTTTGATTAGAGTTAGATGTTTTAGAGTTACCTTTAGGGTCTTCTAGAACTTGTTTTTCCTTTCCTTTCCAGGCAGCCTCCTTCCCTTTAGGATTATCATCTTTCTTTGGCCATTTTGAAGTGAAACTAGAGCTGGAATTAGAAAATCCCTTTGCTGCTCCCTTGAGTTTCAGTTGCTTCTCCACTTTCATGGCCATGTGTACCATATCTTCAAGCTCCACATAATGATGTAATTCAATTATGCTAGCTATCTCTCTATTCAGCCCACTCAAAAATCGAGCCATAGTGATTTCTGGATCCTCCTCTATATTAGTTCTACTCATGATCATCTCCATCTCTTTATGGTAATCCTCCACTGTCATGGATCCTTGAGTTAACCGCTGTAATTTTTGGTGAAGCTCCCTATAGTAGTAAGATGGTACAAATCTCTTTCTCATCACAGTTTTCATTTCAGCCCAAGTAGTGATAATTCTTTCTCCATTTCTCCTCTTGGAAATCATCAATTGATCCCACCAAATTAGTGCATAATCTGTGAATTCAACTGCTGCAATCTTAACTTTCTTCATTTCACTATAATTATGACAATCAAACACCAACTCAACTTTTCTTTCCCATTCAAGGTAAGCTTCAGCATCATTTCTCCCCTTGAAGGATGGTATCTTCATTTTTATGGAAGATATGTTACTGTCCCTTTGTTGAGGTCTTCTTTGAGCAATTGATTGCTCACTTTCTTCATCATCTTCCCTCTCTATCTCATCATCATTCATCATGTTTCCTCTCCCTCTATTCTGCCCCCTTCGATTAGTATCATTTCGCTGCCTTTGCATTATGCTGTCTACATCACCTCTCATGTTGTTTATGGTCAAATCAAACCTTTCAAATCTCCTTTGCATTGCCTCTAACATGAAGGCTATGTCATTTATGGTCATATCACGTTTTTCACTTCCAGAATTTGACATGGTGTAAGAAGAACCTACAAGAAAATGTTAGTAAAGAAAATTTTCTCACCTCACTCCCTTACGTGTTTCACTCAAGATCAGATTGACACTCCTCTTGTATTTCACTCAAACCTTGGTCCCTTTTACCTCTCAATTCTTCTTTTATCAAGTTGAATTTCAGAATTGAATCCACTTAAATCAAGTAGAACAAGTTTTGTTTTAAAGACTCTACAAGGAACCTAATGAACAAAATGAATTCTGCAATTCTAGAAGCAATTTAATTTTAGACAACAAGAACTGAAAGTTATCACAAGAAGCAAAAGTATTTGTGTTAATCAAACCAAAGTAACTATGATTGAGAATTAGCTACTTAATGCATACAAGAAACAAGAGGTATATGAAAGAATGAAACTAAGAATACAAAGAAAACAATTCTGGATCCTAAAAAAAAAACAGAATTCAAATCACTCCAATGAGTAATCTGAATATGCAACCTAAATCTATTCCCAATGCAAGAAAGGCTCTAAATATCAGATTTTAAATGCTAAATGGATGCATAATGAGGAGCTGATGTAATTTGATCAAATATAATAAGGTAGCAAGCTGTTAATGGTATAAATATGCAAAAAAATCTCAAACACTTGTGAAGAAAAATTCTGGACAGAAACAGGTACGATTTTTTTTTCTTTTATGTTGAGGAAGTTGAATCTGATTCTCTTTTCCTTTTTTCTTTTGTTTTTCTTTTGATCTTTTCCTCTTTTTTTTTTCTTTTGAACTTTCAGTAAACAAGGATAGAAATTGAAAAATTAAACAAAAGTTCACAGATTTGAAGAATAAGAACAAGGTGCAACAAGAACAGAAAATGAAGAAATATAGAAACTGAATCTGATTCGTTTTTTTTTTCTTTTTTTTTCTTTGGATAATTAAAACATAAAAGATACCTAGAGATTTATCTTCAAGCCAAAGCTCTGATACCAAATGATGCGGAACCCATGGATCAAATATTACATCTAGAACCCCACATACACATCTAGCATAGAATCTTAGAACTCAAAAATAAATCCTCCCTACCAAACCCACAACTAACCTGTAATTGAGAACTTGGGTGATTGGGATGAAGAAATGAATTGATTAAAACGCCACAAGTGAGACTTGATAAGTTAGAACCAATTCTTCATGCAACAAGAATAAGAAGAAAACCTCTCAAACTTGAAAACACAGAAATTACATTCAACAATTCTGGAAATTCGTAGTCCACCCTATTAAGTTCTTTTTCCCATCCTTATATAGTTGGAAAAGAAGAACTAATGGCTTAAAGTCTAGGTTTACATGTATCTAGTCACAATAGCATTAATTGTTCATCCACCTCAATAATATACTCTAAATTACTGCCCATAATTATGACAACATTGATGGGCAGATTCCACATGCATTTTGGTGTTGGTTCACATGTGTCTAGTCACACTAGCACTAAACCATGTCAATATTATATTCCAAATTCGTGCTAATGCCCATCACCATACTTATGGGCAGATTCTTCATGCTTGTTGGTGATTTTCTGACTTCCTCTTCATGATCCATCATATTCACTACAAGTTGGTCTCCCTCTTCATTAATCCACCTTTGAATGAAGTGCTGGAACACATGCTGGAATTTCTTTGATTGTGATCTTGTGATTGGTCCACTTGGCATAATGATATCATCAACATATTTGCTGCCATTACATTCATCAAGCTTGCTTATAGTTTCCTCATCACTTTGATTGTGATCTTGTGATTGGTCCACTTGGAATAATGATATCATCAACAAATTGCTGCCTTGTGTAGATTCATTAAGCTTGCTTATAATTTCCTCATCATTCCCTCCTTGCTCAAAAAGATTTGTCCTCAAATCTGAACCTACATCAAAAGAAGAAAGATCACTAACATTGAAAGTTGCAGAAACATTATACTGACCTGGTAGATCGATTTTATAGGCATTGTCATTGATTTGTTCTAAAACTTGGAATGGGCCATCTCCCCTTGCATCCAACTTGGATTTTCTTTGTTTAGGAAATCTTTTCTTTCTCACATGAACCCATACCCAATCACCAGGTTGGAAAATCACATGTTTCCTTCTTCTATTTGGGACTAATAACACCGGAACAACACATGGGCTAAGACTTTCATGCACATGTCCCTTTGCTAGCAACTCCTCCACTTGCCTTTGAAGTTCCTTGGTTTCCTCCGGATTACTTCTATAAGCTGGTCGATTAGGAATTGTTGAGCCCGGAATGAAGTCAATTTGATGCTCAATCCCTCTTAAAGGTGGTAAACCTTTGGGTACATATTCTGGAAAAACATCTCCAAATTCCTGTAAAAGAGAACTAACACAACTAGGCAAAGGGTTATCAAGGTTAGATGTAGAAATCAAGGTCTCTTTGTACCTAAGTACAATCAGACTTCTTTTCTCACAAAAAGCACTCCTTAACTCCTTTTCTTTTGCATAGAAACACTCTCTTTTATTTTCTCTCCCTTTCTCTTTTTCTCTCACCAATGGGCCATTTTTATCATTCTTTTTCTCACACTTGGCCTCTTGTACTCCATTTTTATTTGTTTTACCCTCACCACCAGAATTCTTTTCAAATGATCTCAAAATATTTACTTGATCTTCATACACTTGTTTAGGTGACAATGGAGCAAGAGTGAAATTTAAACCATTTAGGCTGAAAGAATAATGATTCTTAAAGCCATCATGCAAAGCTTTTCTATCAAACTGCCATGGACGACCAAGAAGGATATGGCTAGCATGCATAGGCACAACATCACAGCAAACTTCATCCTTGTATCTCCCAATTGCAAAAGAAAACAGAACCTGCTTTGTTACCCTCACCTCTCCACTATCATTCAACCATTGCAGCTTGTAAGGACTAGGATGTTTTGTGCATGCTAACCCTAATTTATCCACAAAATCAGTACTAGCAACATTTGCACAACTACCCCCATCAATGATCATGCTGCACACTTTTCCATTCACAATGCAACGAGTATGGAAAATGTTCTCTCTTTGATTACTTTCTTCATCTTTAATTTGCATGTTTAAAGCTCTTCTAATAACCAAAGATTCACCATGGGCTGGATATTCAATAATATGTTCAATTTCTTCTAATGGTGGCATGCTATTACATCTAGAACTCCACATACACATCTAGCATAGAATCTTAGAACTCAAAAACAAATCCTCCCTACCAAACCCACAACTAACCTGTAATTGAGAACTTGGGTGATTGGGATGAAGAAATGAATTGATTAAAACGCCACAAGTGAGACTTGATAAGTTAGAACCAATTCTTCATGCAACAAGAATAAGAAGAAAACCTCTCAAACTTGAAAACACAGAAATTACATTCAACAATTCTGGAAATTCGTAGTCAACCCTATTAAGTTCTTTTTCCCATCCTTATATAGTTGGAAAAGAAGAACTAATGGCTTAAAGTCTAGGTTTACAAGTATCTAGTCACAATAGTATTAATTGTTCATCCACCTCAATAATATACTCTAAATTACTGCCCATAATTATGACAACATTGATGGGCAGATTCCACATGCATTTTGGTGTTGGTTCACATGTGTCTAGTCACACTAGCACTAAACCATGTCAATATTATATTCCAAATTCGTGCTAATGCCCATCACCATACTTATGGGCAGATTCTTCATGCTTGTTGGTGATTTTCTGACTTCCTCTTCATGATCCATCATATTCACTACAAGTTGGTCTCCCTCTTCATTAATCCACCTTTGAATGAAGTGCTGGAACACATGCTGGAATTTCTTTGATTGTGATCTTGTGATTGGTCCACTTGGCATAATGATATCATCAACATATTTGCTGCCATTACATTCATCAAGCTTGCTTATAGTTTCCTCATCACTTTGATTGTGATCTTGTGATTGGTCCACTTGGAATAATGATATCATCAACAAATTGCTGCCTTGTGTAGATTCATTAAGCTTGCTTATAATTTCCTCATCAGAAGTAATCCGGAGGAAACCAAGGAACTTCAAAGGCAAGTGGAGGAGTTGCTAGCAAAGGGACATGTGCGTGAAAATCTTAGTCCATGTGCTGTTCCGGTGTTATTAGTCCCAAAGAAAGATGGATCATGGAGAATGTGTGTGGACTGCCGAGCAATTAATAAAATCACGGTGAAATATAGACATCCAATTTCTAGACTTGATGATATGCTTGATGAGTTGAGTGGTTCTTGCATTTTTACTAAGATTGATTTGAAAAGTGGTTACCATCAAGTTAGGATGAAAGAAGGAGATGAGTGGAAAACTGCATTCAAAACAAAATATGGTCTTTATGAGTGGTTAATTATGCCATTTCGTTTATCTAATGCACTTAGTACATTCATGAGATTAATGAACCATGTTCTGCGTGCATATCTTGGTAAATTTGTTGTTGTATATTGTGATGACATACTCATTTATAGCAAATCAGTAGATGAGAAAGGAAGAATTGTATGCCAACTTGAAAAAGTGCATGTTTTGTAGTGATAAAATCATATTCTTAGGTTTTATGGTTAGTGCACAAGGAATTGAGGTTGATGATGAAAAGGTAAAGGCAATAAGAGATTGGCCAGCACCTAAAACTGTGAGCGAGGTAAGAAGTTTTCATGGTTTGGCAAGTTTCTATAGAAGGTTTGTTAAAGATTTTAGTTCCATTGCTGCACCATTAAATGAATTGGTAAAAAAAGATGTAAAATTTAATTGGACTAAAATTCATGAAAGGGCATTCAGTTTGTTGAAAGAAGGGTTAACTATTGCTCCAATTCTTGCTTTACTAGATTTTGATAAGACCTTTGAATTAGAGTGTGATGCTTCAGGTGTGGGCATAGGTGCTGTTTTGATGCAAGAAGGGAAACCAATTGCATATTTTAGTGAGAAGCTTCTTGGTGCACAATTAAATTATTCCACTTATGACAAGGAGCTGTATGCTTTGGTAAGAGCTTTACAAGTGTGGCAACATTACTTATTGCCTAAAGAGTTTGTTATTCATACAGATCATGAATCATTAAAGCATCTAAAGGGGCAAACCAAGCAGAACCGATGACATGGAAAGTGGATAGAGTTCATTGAGCCATTTCCATATGTGATAAAGTATAAGCATGGCAAAGACAATGTAGTAGCAGATGCACTTTCAAGAAGGTATTCCTTAATCTCAACTCTTAGTTTTAAGTTATTAGGCTTTGATCAAATTAAGGATATGTATGCCAATAATGTTGACTTTGCAAATGTTTATAAAGCATGTGAGCGTTCTGCATTTCAGAAGTTTTATAGGCATGATGGGTACTTGTTTAAGGATGGAAGATTATGCATGTCTAGTTACTCATTAAGGGAATTGCTTGTGAGTGAGGCACATAGTGGAGGACTCATGGGACATTTTGGGGTATTTAAGACTTTAGACATTCTGCATGAACATATTTCTATTAGCCAAACATGAGAAAGGATGTTGAAAGAATTTGTGCCAAGTGTATTGCATGTAAACAAGCAAAATCTAAGTCTTTACCTCATGGGCTGTATACTCTTTTACCTATTCCTAATGCACCTTGGATTGACATATCTATGGACTTTGTTTTGGGGCTGCCTAGGACTAGAAAAGGGAAAGATAGCATATTTATTATTGTTGATAGATTCAGCAAAATGGCTCATTTCATTACATGTCACAAAACTGATGATGCAACAAATATTGCTAATTTATTCTTTGGAGAAGTAGTTCAGTTGCATGGCATTCCTAAAACAATTGTAAGTGATAGAGATGTGAAGTTCTTAAGTGATTTATTCTTTCTGATACCAAATGACGCGGACCCTTAGCAATGATGGCAGCAAACCCAACGTATAACAATGGTAGAGAACTCCTTGAAACTTGATAATCACCTCCTAAGGAACCCAACGCCTATAAAGAGACGTGAACTCACTATGATTGAAGGATTTAGTTGGTAAGAAGAAGGAAAATGTCACAACTCTTGTTGATAAGTAAACCTAATTCTTGATGCAAAGAAAGAATTAAAGAATCCACTCTAATCTCTCTCACACGAAAATTCACAAGAAGAACTTGTAGAAGAATTCAAAAATTTTTATTAATTGTTGTTGTCTGAAATTCGGCCTAATAGTGCCCTTAAATAAGGGTTACAAAATTCCTAATTGCATATGGAAAACTAAAACATTCCTAATTGCATAAGGAAAACATTCCTAATTGCATAAGGAAAAACATTCCTAATTGCATAAGGAAAACATTCCTAATTGCATAAGGAAAACATTCCTAATTGCATAAGGAAACATAAAGTATGGAAACAAAATCCTAATCCACTAAGAAAAATATAAAGTATGGAAACAAAATCCTAATCCACTAAGGAAAATATAAAGTATGGAAACAAAATCCTAATCCAATAAGGAAAATATAAAGTATGGAAACAACCAAACTAATCCCTTCAACATAAGAAACGCCTCACACTATTTGGGCTGTCCATGGGCCTTAAATTACTTCCTAAGGCTTTATATGAACCCCCATGGACCTTTCTTGCACGTTGGACCTTTCTTTAGCTAGCCTTTAGCTTCCACACTAAGCATCATAATCAGCTTTGGTGTGCCTTCTTCAAGCTCTATCTCCATCTTCTTGAATGATAATTCTTGAAGCTCTTTGAAAATCTCTTCTTGAATAAGCAAAGCCATACTAGCTTGATATCTCTTTGCCTTGCTCCTAGTGATTGGTCCACTTGCTAGCTTCAAGGGATCCTTTCTTGCATCAAGAAGTGAGGAGTTTTCACGGATTGGCAAGCTTCTATAGGAGATTTGTCCCTAATTTCTCTACATTGGCAGCCCCCTTGACTAGCATAATCAAGAAAGAAGTGGGATTCGTTTGGGGCAAGGAGCAACAAGAAGCATTTGATGCTTTGAAAGAGAAGCTTTCTACTACACCCGTTTTAGCTTTACCTAACTTTGATTCTACTTTTGAAATTGAATGTGATGCTTCTGGTGTAGGTATTGGAGCTGTTTTGATGCAAGAGAAGAAGCCCATTGCATACTTTAGTGAAAAGCTTAATGGAGCAAAGCTGAATTATTCAACTTATGACAAGGAGCTATATGCTTTTGTGAGAGCATTGGAAGTATGGGAGCATTATTTGTTACCCAAGGAATTCGTGATCCATTCGGACCATGAATCATTGAAGCATTTGAGAGGGCAAGGCAAGTTGAATAAAAGACATGCAAAATAGGTTGTGAAGATTGAGAAGTTTCCTTATGTGATCAAATACAAGCAAGGTAAAGACAATGTAGTGGCAGATGCACTTTCAAGGAGGTACGCTTTACTTAATGTTTTGAGTACTAAATTGCTTGGATTTGAATGTATAAAGGACTTATATGTTGGTGATTCTGATTTCGGCAATGTTTATGATGCTTGTGAGCATGGTACTTTTAATTGTTTCTATAGACATGATGGGTTTTTGTTTAAGGGTTCGAAATTATGCATGCCTAGATGTTCTATGAGAGATTTGCTAGTATTAGAATCACATTGTGGGGGTTTGATGGGGCATTTTGGAATTGATAAGACTTTAGACATGCTGAATGAACACTTTTATTGGCCGAATATGAAAAGGGATGTAATTCGGATTTGTAAGGCTTGTTTGGCTTGTAGGCAAGCTAAGTCTAAGTCTATGCCTCATGGTTTGTATATGCCATTACCCGTTCCTAGTTCTCCTTGGATGGACATTAGTATGGACTTTGTTTTAGGATTACCAAGGACTAAGAGGGGGAGAGATAGCATATTTATGGTTGTTGATAGGTTTAGTAAGATGGCACACTTTATCCCATGTCATAAGAGTGATGATGCTAGTTTAGTGGCCGAACTCTTCTTTAGGGAGGTGGTTCGAATTCATGGGATACCAAAATCCATAGTTTATTATAGAGACACAAAGTTTTTGTCTCACTTTTGGCGTGTGCTTTGGGGAAAGTTAGGTACCAAGTTGTTATTTTCCACCACTTGTCATCCTCAAACGGATGGACAAACAGAAGTAGTAAACAGAACTTTAGGTACCATGTTGAGAGGTTCAGTGGGTAAGAATTTGACTTCTTGGGAAGATTGTTTGCCATTTATTGAGTTTGCTTATAATCGTGCTATTCATTCTTCTACAGGATATTCACCTTTTGAGCTTGTTTATGGTTTTAACCCACTAACAGTTTTGGATCTTGTTTCTTTACCTTCTCATGAGCTTGTTAGTTTAGATGGTGAGAAGAAAGCTAAATTGGTGAAAGAGATGCATGAGAAAGTAAGGGCGAATATTGAAAAAGGGAACAAGAGATATGCTGATTCTGCAAATAGAGGGAGACGTGAGATTAAGTTTCAAGTAAGAGATTGGGTTTGGGTGCATTTTCGAAAAGAGAGGTTTCCTAACCAAAGGAAGAACAAGTTGCAAGCAAGGGGAGATGGCCCATTCCAAGTGCTGGAGAAGATTAATGACAATGCCTACAAGATCGACTTACCAGGTACGTATAATGTTAGCTAGCAAGTGGACCAATCACTAGGAGCAAGGCAAAGAGATATCAAGCTAGTATGGCTTTGCATATTCAAGAAGAGATTTCCAAAGAGCTTCAAGAATTATCATTCAAGAAGATGGAGATAGAGCTTGAAGAAGGCACACCAAAGCTGATTATGATGCTTAGTGTGGAAGCTAAAGGCTAGCTAAAGAAAGGTCCAACGTGCAAGAAAGGTCCTTGGGGGGTTCATATAAAGCCTTGGGAAGTAATTTAAGGCCCATGGACAGCCAAATAGTGTGAGGCATTTCTTATGTTGAAGTGATTAGTTTGGTTGTTTCCATACTTTATATTTTCCTTATTGGATTAGGATTTTGTTTCCATACTTTATATTTTCCTTATTGGAATAGGATTTTGTTTCCATACTTTATATTTTCCTTAGTGGATTAGATTTTGTTTCCATACTTTATATTTTCCGTAGTGGATTAGGATTTTATTTCCATACTTTATGTTTTCCTTATGCAATTAGGAATGTTTTAGTTTTCCATATGCAATTAGGAATTTTGTAACCCTTATTTAAGGGCACTATTAGGCTGAATTTCAGACAACAACAATTAATAAAAATTTTCGAATTCTTCTACAAGTTCTTCTTGTGAATTTTCGTGTGAGAGAGATTAGAGTGGATTCTTTAATTCTTTCTTTGCATCAAGAATTAGGTTTACTTATCAACAAGAGTTGTGGCCTTTTTCTTCTTCTTACCAACTAAATCCTTCAATCATAGTGAGTTCGCGTCTCTTTATAGGCGTTGGGTTCCTTAGGAGGTGATTATCAAGTTTCAAGGAGTTCTCTACCATTGTTATACGTTGGGTTTGCTGCCATCATTGCTAAGGGTCCGCGTCATTTAACTATTGGGGTGTATGGCTGCTAAATTGATGATTTCCATCACTTCACCTTGGTCAAACATTGCTGCAATAAAAGATTAGAAAATAACAAAGAAAAAAAATAATATAAGGACCTCACAACACTCCCTTATGGGTTTATACTCAAAAGATGGGGTGGTCACTCGTGTGTCGTTCAATTTATTTATTTTGCAATTTATTTATTTTGCTCATGGCTTTTCTCACACTACTCTAGCTAATTTCTTTTACATTCTTAGGTAAATACACTTTTAGAGCAATTCAAAAGAGTGACAATCTGATCTTGAGTGAAACATGTAAGGGAGAGTGGTGAGAAAATTTTTCTTTACTAACATTTTCTTACAGGTTCTTATACCATGTCAAATTCTAGAGGTGAAAAACGTGATATAACCATGAATGATATAGCCTTCATGTTAAAGGCAATGCAAAGGAAATTTTAATTGATTTGGTCATAAACAACATGAGAGGTGATGTAAACAGCATAATGCAAAGGCAACAAAATAATACTAATCGAAGGGGGCAGAATAGAGGGAGAGGAAACATGATGAATGATGATGAGGTAGAAAGGAAATATGATGAAAGAAAGTGAGGAATCAATTGCCCAAAGAAGACTTCAACAAAGGGACAGCAACATATCTTCCATAAAAATGAAGATACCATCATTCAAAGGGAGAAGTGATGCTGAAGCTTACCTTGATTGGGAAAGAAAAGTTGAGTTGGTGTTTGATTGTCATAATTATAGTGAAATGAAGAAAGTTAAACTTGCAGCAGTTGAATTCACAGATTATGCACTAGTTTGGTGGGATCAATTAATGATTTTCAAGAGGAGAAATGGAGAAAGAACCATCACTACTTGGGCTTAAATGAAAACTGTGATGAGAAAGAGATTTGTACCATCTTACTACTATAGGGAGATTCACCAAAGATTACAATGGTTAACTCAAGGATCCATGTCAATGTAGGATTACCATAAAGAAATGGAGATAATCATGAGTAGAACTAATATAGAGGAGGATTCAGAAATCACTATGGCTCGATTTTTGATGAATTATATCATTATGTGGAGCTTGAAGATATGGTACAAATGGCCATGAAAGTGGATAAGCAACTGAAAATAAAAGGGAGCAGCAAAGAGATTTTCTAATTCCAGATCTAGTTTCACTTCAAAGTGGCCAAAGAAAGATGATAATCCTCAAGGGAAGGAGGCTGCCTGGAAAGGAAAGGAAAAACAAGTTCCAGCTGACCCTAAAGGTAACTCTAAAATATCTAACTCTAATAAAAAAATATAGTATCATTAAATGCTTTAGGTGTTTAGGAGTAGGGCATATATCATCTCAATGTCAAAATAAGAAAATCATGCTGATAAGAGATAATGGTGAAATTGATAGTGTTAGTGAACATGAAAGTGATGATGATGATAATGATAGCATGCCACCATTAGAGGAAATTGAATATATCATTGAGTATCCTGCACATGGTGAATCTTTGGTTATTAAAAGAGCCTTAAACATGCAAATTAAAGATGAAGAAAGTAATCAAAGAGAGAACATTTTCCATACTCGTTGCATTGTGAATGGAAAAGTGTGCAGCATGATCAATGATGGGGGTAGTTGTGCAAATGTTGCTAGTATTGATTTTGTGGATAAATTAGGGTTAACATGCACAAAACATCCTAGTCCCTACAAGCTTCAATTGTTGAATGATTTTGGAGAGGTGAAGGTAACAAAGCAGGTTATGTTCTCTATTGCAATTGGGTGATATAAAGATGAAGTTAGTTGTGATGTTGTGTCTATGCATGCTAGCCAAATTCTTCTTGGTCGTCCATGATAGTTTGATAGAAAGGCTTTGTATGATGGCTTTAAGAATCTTTATTCTTTTAGCCTAAATGGTTTAAATTTCACTCTTGCACCATTGTCAACGAAACAAGTGTATGAAGATCAGGTGATGATATTGAGATCACTTGAAAGGAATTCTAGTGGTGAGTTTAAAATAAATAAAATGGGATAAAAGAGGCCAAGAGTGAGAAAAATAATGATAAAAATGGCCCATTGGTGAGAGAAAAAGAGAAAGCGAGAGAAAATAAAAGAGTGTTTCTGATGCGGAACCCATGGATTAAATATTACATCTAGAGCCCCACATACACATCTAGCATAGAATCTTAGAACTCAAAACAAATCCTCCCTACCAAACTCACAAGTAACCTGTAATTGAGAACTTGGGTGATTGGGATGAAGAAATGAATTGATTTAAACGCCACAAGTTAGACTTGATAAGTTAGAACCAATTTTTCATGCAACAAGAATAAGAAGAAAACCTCTCAAACTTGAAAACACATCAATTACATTCAACAATCTAAAAATTCA
This sequence comes from Garcia nutans, assembly GCA_947685225.1. Lineage (NCBI taxonomy): Eukaryota > Viridiplantae > Streptophyta > Magnoliopsida > Malpighiales > Euphorbiaceae > Garcia > Garcia nutans. The sequence goes on from CANTUV010000024.1 coordinate 41,229,432, forward strand.
TAGTAACCCTCTTAAGCTCTTTTTCCCATCCTTATATAGTTGGAAAAGAAGAACTAATGGCTTAAAAGTCTAGGTTTACATGTATCTCGTCATAATAGCATTAATTGTTCATCCACATCAATAATATACTCTAAATTACTGCCCATAATTCTCACAACATTGATGGGCAGATTCTACATGCATTTTAGTGTTGGTTCATATGTGTCTAGTCACACTAGCACTAAACCACATCAATATTATATTCTAAATTTGTGCTAATGCCTATCAACATACTTATGGGCAGATTCTTCATGCTTCTTGGTGAGTTTCTGACTTCCTCTTCATGATCCATCATTTTCAGTATAAGTTGGTCTCCCTCTTCATTAGTCCACCTTTGAATAAAGTGTTGGAACACATGCTGGAGTTTCTTTGATTGTGATCTTGTGATTGGTCCACTTGGCATAATGATATCAACATATTTGCTGCCATGTGTAGATTTATCAAGCTTTCTTATAGTTTTCTCATCATTCCCTCCTTGCTCAAAAAGATTTGTCCTCAAATCTGAACCTACATCAAAATGAGAAAGATCACTAACATTGAAAGTTGCAGAAATATTATATTCACCTGGTAGATCGATTTTGTAGGCATTGTCATTTATTCATTCTAAAACTTGGAATGGGCCATCTCCCCTTGCATCCAACTTGGATTTCCTTTGTTTAGGAAATCTTTCCTTCCTCATATGAACCCATACCCAATCACCAGGTTGGAAAATCACGTGTTTCCTTCTTCTATTTGCATTATGGGCAAATGATTCATATTTCTTCTCAAGATGAGCTTGTACCTTCTCATGTATCTTCTTAACCAACTCCGCTTTCTTTTCACCATCCAAGTTGATGAGGATCTGATTGCTAGCATACAACACCAAGGACCTGTTACTCGATCAATGGCAAGAAAACTTCAAGGATTACTTTCCAAACATCTATATATTCTCAATACAATTGGAACGTTAAGACTTGAAGAAAATAAGAGCAAAGAAGCTGTTTGGTTGCACGTGTCCAAATTGCAATCTACCCAAGAGGCCAATTGAACCAAAGGAGTTAGAATACATATTGGCATCCATCATTATACCTTTGGGAGCTAAATACATACCATTCACGTACCATTGGATGCCCATATATTAAGAGTGGCTGAAACTCACATTGGGAGTCAAAGATGCCTTTTAAAAGGTAGTGGGAGACAAGCTATATGGCTGCCCAATTTGTTTTATGTAACCACATCATTATATTTGTATTTTTCCATCATTTCACTTGTTTTATGCTTTCTTTAAGTCTTTAAAAACAGATGTAATGGCAGACTTTGAACTTAATGAATATTCTGAGTTTTCTCTCCATTTTTGAGAGCTTTGAGAGGTTTTTAGCCTTCTTTTGAGTTCTGGTTAGAACTTGCACGAATTCCTTGCAAAAATAACCAAGTTTGCTAGGTCTTAACTTATATTCAAGGTTTTTCCTTCACAAGTTAGGGTTGGGTCTTGAATCTTTGGTTTCCAGCCATATAGCTTCAGTTTTACATCACAAGTTGGTGTTGGGTTGAAGGTGCTGGTTGGTGTTCTTATGTTTTGGAGACGATCCGTAGCTTGAGCTTCCTTAGGAATTAAATCCCAGCAAGGCAGGCTCACATCATTTGGTATCAGAGCTTAGGCTCTCCAAATCAGGTTAATTACAGCACCTATGCCCACACCTGAAGCATCACACTCTAATTCGAAGGTCTTATCAAAATCTGGTAAAGCAAGAATTGGAGCAGTAGTTAACCTTTCTTTCAACAAACTGAATGCCCCTTCATGAATTTTAGTCCAATTAAATTTTACATCTTTTTTTACCAATTCATTTAATGGTGCAGCAATGGAACTAAAATCTTTAACAAACCTTCTATAGAAACTTGCCAAACCATGAAAACTTCTTACCTCACTCACTGTTTTAGGTGCTGGCCAATCTCTTATTGCCTTTACCTTTTCATCATCAACCTCAATTCCTTGTGCACTAACCATAAAACCTAAGAATATGATTTTATCACTAGAAAACATGCACCTTTTCAAGTTGGCATACAATTCTTCCTTTCTCAAAACATCAAGAACAACCCTAATATGTTCTACATGCTCATCTACTAATTTGCTATAAATGAGTATGTCATCACAATATACAACAACAAATTTACCAAGATATGCACGCAGAACATGGTTCATTAATCTCATGAATGTACTAAGTGCATTAGATAAACCAAATGACATAACTAACCACTCATAAAGACCATATTTTGTTTTGAATGTAGTTTTCCACTCATCTCCTTCTTTCATCCTAATTTGATGGTAACCACTTTTCAAATCAATCTTAATAAAAATGCAAGAACCACTCAACTCATCAAGCATATCATCAAGTCTAGGAATTGGATGTCTATACTTCACCATGATTTTATTGATTGCTCGGTAATCCACACACATTCTCCATGATCCATCTTTCTTTGGGACTAATAACACCGCAACAGCACATGGACTAAGACTTTCACGCACATGTCCCTTTGCTAGCAACTCCTCCACTTGCCTTTGAAGTTCCTTGGTTTCCTCCAGATTACTTCTATAAGCTGGTCGATTAGGAATTGTTGAGCCCGGAATGAAGTCAATTTGATGCTCAATCCCTCTTAAAGGTGGTAATCCTTTGGGTACATCTTCTGGAAAAACATCTCCAAATTCCTGTAAAAGAGAACTAACACAACTAGGCAAAGGGTTATCAAGGTTAGATGTAGAAATCAAGGTCTCTTTGTACCTAAGTACAATCAGACTTCTTTTCTCACAAAAAGAACTCCTTAACTCCTTTTCTTTTGCATAGAAACACTCTCTTTTATTTTCTCTCCCTTTCTCTTTTTCTCTCACCAATGGGCCATTTTTATCATTCTTTTTCTCACACTTGGCCTGATACGGAACCTCCAAGAATAAGCCTGAGAACTCCTTGATGTCGAACCCCCAAAACATTAACTTGAAAACCCCTAGTCAAATTCGGTACAACCTCCAAAGAATAAAGGTTGGATTTCAGATTTCTTTGAATTGATCAGAGATCTAAGATGTCGAAACAAACTAGTTCCCAAAATCCTAGATTCGAAACACTCCACAAGAAAGTTGATCAAACTACTTGAATGTTTCTTAAGCATGTATTCAAGCAAGAACACAAAGATAAAAGCAAAACGGTTTTAGGTTATTAATTCGTCCAAAAACCAAAACTGATGTCTTACAACCCTAAATGAGATATAAATAGATAAACCCTAATTAGGGTTATTAAGTAGCATTTGGTTTTCTAATCAAATTTTAAGAAATAATAAAGTAAACAAAGTTCTAATTTAATACAAAACAAATAGGGCCCTTACTTTTTAAATAAGCATAACTAGTGGGCCTTAATACATATTAACTACAAGCCTCATTCGTGAATTTCAACTTGTAGCAAGTTGTAATTGACTTCCTTTGGTCTTGTCTCCAAGCTTGTAATTCCTTGCAAACCATAGTTAGCCAAATTCACCAAATCTTGCAAATGGCCAATTAGTGCTTGCTGAATCTTTTTGGCTCGCGATCTAGTTATAGGACCTTGTGGCAGAATAATTGGATTGATGATCTCCTTAACTTGTTCCTCATGTCCTAACTCTTGCTCATCCTTGCAGTGTGCTGGTTGTTCCACAACATTTCCCCTCTCCTCAAAAGGATTCGTCCTCAAATCAAAAGCATCACCTACATCAAAAGGACTTAAATCAGCAACATTAAATGAAGCACTTACATTATACTCACCTGGCAAATCCACTTTATATGCATTGTCATTAATCCTTTCAAGTACCTTAAAAGGACCATCTCCTCGTGGGTTTAACTTGGACTTTCTTTGGTGGGAAACCGTTCTTTGCGAAAATGAACCCAAACCCAATCACCAGGCTGAAAAATCATTGGCTTCCTTCCTTTTATTCACTCGAGAAGCTACTTTAGCATTTTGCCTTTCAGTCCTTTCCTTAACCTATTTATGTAACTTCTTCACAAAATCTGCCTTTGAGCTAGCATCAACACTCACAAAATCATTAGATGGCAATGGCAAAATATCCAAAGGAGTAAGCGGATTAAAACCATAAACAATTTCAAATGGAGAACAATTAGTAGTGCTATGAACAACCCTATTATAAGCAAACTCCACAAATGGTAAACAATCCTCCCACATCCTAATATTCTTTTCTATCACTACCCTAAGCAAAGTAATCAATGTTTGATTCACAAACTCAGTTTGACCATCGGTTTGAGGATGACAAGTAGTAGAAAACAACAACTTAGTCCCCAATTTTCCCCATAAAACACGCCAGAAATGACTCAAAAACTTAACATCTCTATCACTAACAATGCTTTTGGGTATGCCATGCAAACGAACAACCTCTTTAAAGAACAAATCAGCAATCAATTTAGCATCATCAGTTTTATGACATGGTATAAAATGAGCCATTTTACTAAATCTATCAACCACAACAAATATACTATCACGACCTGACGCGGAACCCTATGGCAATGAAGGCCTCAAACCCCAACGCACGCTTCGATATAGGAATCCAAGAACAAGGATAAACCACCCTCTATAGCACCCAATGCTTAGCGAAGCAAGAACACTAATGACGGAAGGATTTGGAAGGACAGATCAGAAGAACGCCATAGATCAAAATTGATAAGTTAGTCTGATTCGTGATGCAATCAATGAAAAAAGCAAAATCTCTCACTCTCTCAAAGATGGCCGAAATTTGCATAAAAAACAATCTGAATATAATTTTGTCAAAAGTTCCTCTTACAAGAAAATAAGGCCCTATTTATAGAAAAACAAATTAAAATTCGTAACTATCCTAACCCTAGTGAAAAAAGGAAAATTACAAAGTCAAAATCCTTGTCAAATAAGGAAAATATCATCCTAACCAACTAAGGAAAGAAGGATCCTTGTCAAATAAGGAAAATATCATCCTAACCAACTAAGGAAAGAAGGGAACCACATCCCATGTGCATGGCTGTGAACACAGCCCATGTGCATGAAAGAATAGGCTGCCCATGCGACAAAAGTGGTCCCAAAAAACCTAATTTCGTCCAAGGCCCATGTGCTTGCATGTGGGCTGCCTTCCTTACTCCTTTCTTGCTCCTCTAGCCCATTTTTAAAGCCTTATCTTCCATATAAACATTCAGCATCACAATCAGCCTTTGTTGGTCTTCCAACTCCATACTGCACTTGTTTATTGCTAATTCAGTCACCTCCCTTGTAACAAAGTCTTGAACATGCAATCCAAGAGTGAAGCCATACTTCCTTGCTTTATTCCTTGTCAATGGTCCTTGTTGTAGCACCAAAGGATCCTTGCCATGCTGGTTTACATCACGACCTCTCCTAGTTTTAGGTAATCGAAGCACAAAATCCATAGACAAATCAGTCCAAGGTCTATTAGGAATAGGTAATGGCGTGTACAAACCATGCGGTTTCACCCTAGACTTAGCTTCTCTACATGTTATGCAATGCTCACAAACTTTATGCACATCATGTTTCATACCAGGCCAATAAAAATGTTCTATCAACACATCATAGGTCTTACTTACCCCAAAATGACCCATCAAACCTCCTCCATGTGCTTCCTTAATTAACAACTCTCTCATGGAACACTTAGGAATACATAATCTATTTCTCTTAAACAAGAACCCATCAAACAAATGAAAGTCTTTTGAAACAACCACATCTCCACACGACAATGCATCAGCCACTACATTCTCTTTACCTCGCTTGTATTTAATCACATATGGAAATGTTTCTATGAATTCCACCCATTTGGCATGTCTACGATTCAGCTTATCTTGACCTTTCAAATGCTTTAAACTTTCATGATCAGTATGTATCACAAACTCTTTTGACCACAAATAATGCTGCCATGTATGCAAAGCTTGAAACAATGCATATAACTCCTTATCATATGTCGGATACTTCAAAGCTGCTGCACTTAGTTTTTTGCTAAAGTACATCAATGGACTTTGATCCTGTATCAAAACAGCTCCAATTCCTATGCCACTTGCATCACATTCAATCTCAAAAGTCTTATCAAAATTAGGCAAAGCAAGCAAGGGTTCATTACACAATTTATCCTTAAGTTCATTAAATGCATGTTCTTGTGCATCTCTCCAAACAAAACCGACATTTTTCTTAGCTAACTCATTCAAAGGTGCAGCTATAGTACTGAAATTTCTAATGAATCTCCTATAGAAACCAGCAAGTCCATGAAAACTCCTCACCTCACTAGCATTCTTAGGTTTCGGCTAGTCCCTAATAGCCTTTACCTTTTCCTCATCAACCTCAATACCTTGACTAGACACCACAAAACCAAGAAAATGAACCTTATCCATGCAAAAACTACACTTCCTAAGGTTAGCATACAACTTCTCACGCCTAAGAATGTCTAACACAAGACGCACATGTATGACATGATCATCCAAACACTTAGAGTAAACAAGAATATCATCAAAGTAAACAACAACAAATTTACCCAAGCGCTCACGCAACACATGATTCATCAAATGCATGAATGTGCTAGGTGCATTAGTAAGACCAAACGGCATAACCAACCACTCATACAACCCATATTTAGTCTTAAATGTTGTTTTCCACTCATCATCCACACTCATTCGAATTTGATAATAACCAAATTTCAAAGCAATTTTCGTGAACAAACAAGAACCATGTAACTCATCAAGCATATCATCTAGTCTAGGAATAGGATGACGATACTTTACAGTGATTTTATTGATAGCTCTGCAATCCACGCACATCCTCCAAGTCCCATCCTTCTTTGGCACAAGAAGAACAGGAACTGAACAAGGACTCAAACTTTCCCTCACGTATCCCTTAGCTAGCAATTCCTCCACTTGCTGTTGTATCTCCTTTGTCTCGAAAGGATTAGCTCGATGATGCAAGAAAGGATCCCTTGAAGCTAGCAAGTGGACCAATCACTAGGAACAAGGCAAAGAGATATCAAGCTAGTTTGGCTTTGCATATTCAAGAAGAGATTTCCAAAGAGCTTCAAGAATTATCATTCAAGAAGATGGAGATAGAGCTTGAAGAAGGCACACCAAAGCTGATTATGATGCTTAGTGTGGAAGCTAAAGGCTAGCTAAAGAAAGGTCCAACGTGCAAGAAAGGTCCATGGGGGTTCATATAAAGCCTTGGAAAGTAATTTAAGGCCCATGGACAGCCCAAATAGTGTGGGGCGTTTCTTATGTTGAAGGGATTAGTTTGGTTGTTTCCATACTTTATATTTTCCTTAGTGGATCAGGATTTTGTTTCCATACTTTATATTTTCCTTAGTGGATTAGGATTTTGTTTCCATACTTAATGTTTTCCTTATGCAATTAGGAATGTTTTCCTTATTCAATTAGGAATGTTTTAGTTTTCCATATGCAATTAGGAATTTTGTAACCTTTATTTAAGAGCACTATTAGGCCGAATTTCAGACAACAACAATTAATAAAAATTTTTGAATTCTTCTACAAGTTCTTGTGAATTTTCGTGTGAGAGAGATTAGAGTGGATTCTTTAATTCTTTCTTTGCATCAAGAATTAGGTTTACTTATCAACAAGAGTTGTGGCGTTTTCCTTCTTCTTACCAACTAAATCCTTCAATCATAGTGAGTTCGCGTCTCTTATAGGCGTTGGGTTCCTTAGGAGGTGATTATCAAGTTTCAAGGAGTTCTCTACCATTGTTATACGTTGGGTTTGCTGCCATCGTTGCTAAGGGTCCGCGTCATTTGGTATCAGAGCCTTGCTACAAGGTAATTTTTATCTACTTTGTCTTTCTAGTAATTGTTAATTTAGGTCTTTTAAATTTCTGCGTTTTAGGGTTCTTAGAGAGTCTAGTCTTTAATTTTTGAAAAAGAGTCATATATCAATTCTGATCAAGGCCGAATTGAAGGAGGGTATTCTTAGGGTGAAAACGAAACCTAGGAAAGGATTCTTGGAGAATTTCGAAACCAAGAATTAGGGTTCTTGAAAGAAAGCAAAAGCTAGAGTTTGTGTTCAAGTTTGATTTCGATTTGGTCTTGAGTAAATCTGGGGTTGCGAATTAAGTCCAGATTTCGAAAAGTCCTTAGGAGTAAATTAAGTCCCGAATCAAGGGGATAGTGAGAGGAAGCAAAAAATAAAAAAGTACAAAACCACCTCAACAAAAATTGTTTGATATTCTTGCTATTTGGGTGCTAAGGATCAGATCTAGGTGAGTGAGAAGTAATAAAATTTTTTGGGCGAAAAATTTCACCTTTTGAGGGGCTTTTGGAATTCGAAAATCAGACCTTAATATTCATGTTATTTGAGTGTTATAGGTGGAAATTAGAGTCTAGAAGCTAGCATTTTGGGTAGAATTGATTAGGTCCATAAAGCAGCTTGCCAAGTGTGGGTTGTTTTTTATTCATTATATCCAAATTTGTCTTGTATATTGGCTTCATTGTTTCTGATTTCTTTATCTAGATTTTAATTCCATTACATTGCTAAGTATCATTTGCTTGTGTCGATACTTGGTTTTATATCGTGTAGTGCAAATTACCTTGCATTGCCTCCGGATACTTGTCTTGTTTTCTATCTAGTTCTAGGATTTAGGTTCTAGTTTCTTGAATGACTTGACAATTGTTGGTTGGTGAGCTTGGTTTCTGAAGTGCAATCATGGAAGACAAGAAAAGTGAGGTAATTCTAAACACTTGAGTGAATTTCGATTATTACTAATCTTGTTTCTTTGAGTTTGTTTGTTTGTTAACATGGCTGGAAAAGGAGAAGAGACTAGCAAGGAAGGAGCTATGGCCGAAAGCTTGGCTAGGCTTAATGAGACTTTGGCAGGAATGCTTGGTCGAATGGAGATGATGGATACTAGATTGCAAGAGAATGCAGCACGACAAGCATGACAAATTCAGCAAGTGCAACAAGGGCAGCCAGCCGCACATCCAAATCCCATAATGTGAGCTAGAAGAGTGCTTAAGAGAGAAGGGCAAGGAAATCTTGAAGCCCTAGAAGCAGCCGAAAGGGTAGAAGATGAAGATGAAGGTGGAAATCAACCCACCACTGATGGTGACCTTACTTCCATCAAGATGAAGATTCCTTCCTTTGAAGGGAAGAACAATGCAGAAGAGTTCATAGAATGGGAGAGGAAAGTTGAGTAGATTTTCGAATGCCATAACTACACCGAAGAGAAGAAATCAGTTTTGGCAGCCGTAGAGTTCAAGGGGTATGCTACCTTTTGGTGGGATCAATTGAAAGCTAATAGAAGAGGGAAAGGTATGAGGCCTATTCCTAAATGGTCAACCTTGAAAGAACTAATGAGAAGCCGATTTGTACCATCTCACTACATTCAGGATTTGTACAATCGACTAGCAAGACTAGTTCAAGGTGGAAGAAGTGTAAAAGAGTACCACAAAGAGATGGAGATGATCATGGCTAGGGCAAATATTGATGAAGATGAAGACAAGAAGATGACACGATTTCTTGGGGGATTGAACTTGAACATAGCCAATGAATTGGAGATGTATGAATTTAACACAATGGAAGAGTTAGTTCAAAAGGCCATGAAGATAGAGAGAAGATTGAAGAATAAAGCTATTTCGAAATCTAGCTACTCTAAAGCTAGTAGAAAATTTTCAAACTTCAAGGGTTCAAGTTCGAGTGGAGGTTCCTACAAAGGGGATTACAAGGATTCTTTCCAAAAGAATTCTTCCTATAATCCTAATTTCAAGAAGCCGAATGATGGGGATGCAAAAACAGCCAAGGAAACACCTTCTAGACCTACTCCAAGTAGGGAAATTAAATGCTACAAGTGTTTGGGAAGTGGACACATTGCTTCTCAATGTCCGAATAAGAGGGTGATGATTGCTACCCATGAAGGGGAAATTGAATCAGAATCTGAACATGAAGAAGAATGATGAGGAAACTATAAGCAAGCTTGATGAATGTAATGGCAGCAAATATGTTGATGATATCATTATGCCAAGTGGACCAATCACAAGATCACAATCAAAGAAATTCCAGCATGTGTTCCAGCACTTCATACAAAGGTGGATTAATGAAGAGGGAGACCAACTTGTAGTGAATATGATGGACCATGAAGAGGAAGTCAGAAACTCACCAACAAGCATGAAGAATCTGCCCATAAGTATGGTGATGGGCATTAGCACGAATTTGGAATATAATATTGATATGGTTTAGTGTTAGTGTGACTAGACACATGTGAACCAACACCAAAATGAATGTACAATCTGCCCATCAATGTTGTCAGAATTATGGGCAGTAATTTAGAGTATATTATTGAGGTGGATGAACAATTAATGCTATTGTGACTAGATACATGTAAACCTAGACTTTAAGCCATTAGTTCTTCTTTTCCAACTATATAAGGATGGGAAAAAGAACTTAATAGGGTTGACTACGAATTTCCAGCTTGTTGAATGTAATTTCTGTGTTTTCAAGTTTGAGAGGTTTTCTTCTTATTCTTGTTGCATGAAGAATTGGTTCTAACTTATCAAGTCTCACTTGTGGCGTTTTAATCAATTCATTTCTTCATCCCAATTACCCAAGTTCTCAATTACAGGTTAGTTGTGGGTTTGGTAGGGAGGATTTGTTTTTGAGTTCTAAGATTCTATGCTAGATGTGTATGTGGAGTTCTAGATGTAATATTTGATCCATGGGTTCCGCATCATTTGGTATCAGAGCTTTGGCTTGAAGATAAATCTCTAGGTATCTTTTATGTTTTAATTATCCAAAAAAAAAACGAATCAGATTCAGTTTCTATATTTCTTCATTTTCTGTTCTTGTTGCACCTTGTCCTTATTCTTCAAATCTGTGAACTTTTTTTAATTTTTCAATTTCTATCCTTGTTTACTGAAAGTTCAAAGGAAAAAAAAAGAGAGGAAAAGATCAAAAGAAAAACAAAAAAAAAAAGAAAAGAGAATCAGATTCAACTTCCTCAACAGAAAAGAAAAAAAAAACGTACCTGTTTCTGCCCAGAATTTTTCTTGTGTTTGAGATTTTTTGCATATTTATACCATTAACAGCTTGCTACCTTATTATATTTGATCAAATTACATCAGCTCCTCATTATGCATCCATTTAGCATTTAAAATCTGATATTTAGAGCCTTTCTTGGGAATAGATTTAGGTTGCATATTCAGATTACTCATTGGAGTGATTTGAATTCTGTTTTTTTTTTTAGGATCCAGAATTGTTTTTCTTTGTATTCTTAGTTTCATTCTTTCATATACCTCTTGTTTCTTGTATGCATTAAGTAGCTAATTCTCAATCATAGTTACTTTGGTTTGATTAACACAAATACTTTTGCTTCTTGTGTTAACTTTCAGTTCTTGTTGTCTAAAATTAAATTGCTTCTAGAATTGCAGAATTCATTTTTTTCATTAGGTTCCTTGTAGAGTCTTTAAAACAAAACTTGTTTTACTTGATTTAAGTGGATTCAATTCTGAAATTCAACTTGATAAAAGAAGAATTGAGAGGTAAAAAGGAACAAGGTTTGAGTGAAATACAAGAGGAGTGACAATCTGATCTTGAGTGAAACACGTAAGGGAGTGAGGTGAGGAAATTTTCTTTACTAACATTTTCTTGTAGGTTCTTCTTACACCATGTCAAATTCTGGAAGTGAAAAACGTGATATGACCATAAATGACATAGCCTTCATGTTAGAGGCAATGCAAAGGAGATTTGAAAGGTTTGATTTGACCATAAACAACATGAGAGGTGATGTAGACAGCATAATGCAAAGGCAACGGAATGATACTAATCGAAGGGGGCAGAATAGAGGGAGAGGAAACATGATGAATGATGATGAGATAGAGAGGGAAGATGATGAAGAAAGTGAGGAATCAATTGCTCAAAGAAGACCTCAACAAAGGGACAGTAACATATCTTCCATAAAAATGAAGATACCATCATTCAAGGGGAGAAATGATGCTGAAGCTTACCTTGAATGGGAAAGAAAAGTTGAGTTAGTGTTTGATTGTCATAATTATAGTGAAATGAAGAAAGTTAAGATTGCAGCAGTTGAATTCACAGATTATGCACTAATTTGGTGGGATCAATTGATGATTTCCAAGAGGAGAAATGGAGAAAGAACTATCACTACTTGGGCTGAAATGAAAACTGTGATGAGAAAGAGATTTGTACCATCTTACTACTATAGGGAGCTTCACCAAAAATTACAGCGGTTAACTCAAGGATCCATGTCAGTGGAGGATTACCATAAAGAGATGGAGATGATCATGAGTAGAACTAATATAGAGGAGGATCCAGAAATCACTATGGCTCGATTTTTGAGTGGGCTGAATAGAGAGATAGCTAACATAATTGAATTACATCATTATGTGGAGCTTGAAGATATGGTACACATGGCCATGAAAGTGGAGAAGCAACTGAAACTCAAGGGAGCAGCAAAGGGATTTTCTAATTCCAGCTCTAGTTTCACTTCAAAATGGCCAAAGAAAGATGATAATCCTAAAGGGAAGGAGGCTGCCTGGAAAGGAAAGGAAAAACAAGTTCTAGATGACCCTAAAGGTAACTCTAAAACATCTAACTCTAATCAAAAGCATAGTACCATTAAATGCTTTAGGTGTTTAGGAGTAGGGCATATAGCATCCCAATGTCCAAATAAGAAAATCATGTTGATACGAGATAATGGTGAAATTGATAGTGCTAGTGAACATGAAAGTGATGATGATAATGATAGCATGCCACCATTAGAAGAAATTGAACATATTATTGAATATCCAGCCCATGGTGAATCTTTGGTTATTAGAAGAGCTTTAAACATGCAAATTAAAGATGAAGAAAGTAATCAAAGAGAGAACATTTTCCATACTCGTTGCATTGTGAATGGAAAAGTGTGCAGCATGATCATTGATGGGGGTAGTTGTGCAAATGTTGCTAGTACTGATTTTGTGGATAAATTAGGGTTAGCATGCACAAAACATCGTAGTCCTTACAAGCTGCAATGGTTGAATGATAGTGGAGAGGTGAGGGTAACAAAGCAGGTTCTGTTTTCTTTTGCAATTGGGAGATACAAAGATGAAGTTTGCTGTGATGTTGTGCCTATGCATGCTAGCCATATCCTTCTTGGTCGTCCATGGCAGTTTGATAGAAGAGCTTTGCATGATGGCTTTAAGAATCATTATTCTTTCAGCCTAAATGGTTTAAATTTCACTCTTGCTCCATTGTCACCTAAACAAGTGTATGAAGATCAAGTAAATATTTTGAGATCATTTGAAAAGAATTCTGGTGGTGAGGGTAAAACAAATAAAAAGGGAGTACAAGAGGCCAAGTGTGAGAAAAAGAATGATAAAAATGGCCCATTGGTGAGAGAAAAAGAGAAAGGGAGAGAAAATAAAAGAGAGTGTTTCTATGCAAAAGAAAAGGAGTTAAGGAGTGCTTTTTGTGAGAAAAGAAGTCTGATTGTACTTAGGTACAAAGAGACCTTGATTTCTACATCTAACCTTGATAACCCTTTGCCTAGTTGTGTTAGTTCTCTTTTACAGGAATTTGGAGATGTTTTTCCAGAAGATGTACCCAAAGGATTACCACCTTTAAGAGGGATTGAGCATCAAATTGACTTCATTCCGGGCTCAAAAATTCCTAATCGACCAGCTTATAGAAGTAATCCGGAGGAAACCAAGGAACTTCAAAGGCAAGTGGAGGAGTTGCTAGCAAAGGGACATGTACGTGAAAGTCTTAGCCCATGTGCTGTTCCGGTGTTATTAGTCCCAAAGAAAGATGGATCATGGAGAATGTGTGTGGACTGCCGAGCAATCAATAAAATCACGGTGAAGTATAGACATCCAATTCCTAGACTTGATGATATGCTTGATGAGTTGAGTGGTTCTTGCATTTTTACTAAGATTGATTTGAAAAGTGGTTACCATCAAATTAGGATGAAAGAAGGAGATGAGTGGAAAACTGCATTCAAAATAAAATATGGTCTTTATGAGTGGTTAGTTATGCCATTTGGTTTATCTAATGCACCTAGTACATTCATGAGATTAATGAACCATGTTCTGCGTGCATATCTTGGTAAATTTGTTGTTGTATATTTTGATGACATACTCATTTATAGCAAATCAGTAGATGAGCATGTAGAACATATTAGGGTTATTCTTGATGTTTTGAGAAAGGAAGAATTATATGCCAACTTGAAAAAGTGCATGTTTTGTAGTGATAAAATCATATTCTTAGGTTTTATGGTTAGTGCACAAGGAATTGAGGTTGATGATGAAAAGGTAAAGGCAATAAGAGATTGGCCAGCACCTAAAACCGTGAGTGAGGTAAGAAGTTTTCATGGTTTGGCTAGTTTCTATAGAAGGTTTGTTAAAGATTTTAGTTCCATTGCTGCACCATTAAATGAATTGGTAAAAAAGGATGTAAAGTTTAATTGGACTAAAATTCATGAAATGGCATTCAATTTGTTGAAAGAAAGGTTAACTACTGCTCCAATTCTTGCTTTACCAGATTTTGATAAGACCTTCGAATTAGAGTGTGATGCTTCAGGTGTGGGCATAGGTGCTGTTTTGATGCAAGAAGGGAAACCAATTGCATATTTTAGTGAGAAGCTTCATGGTGCACAATTAAATTATTCCACTTATGACAAGGAGCTGTATGCTTTGGTAAGAGCTTTACAAGTGTGGCAACATTACTTATTGCCTAAAGAGTTTGTTATTCATACAGATCATGAATCATTAAAGCATCTAAAGGGGCAAACCAAGCTGAACCGAAGGCATGGAAAGTGGATAGAGTTCATTGAGCCATTTCCATATGTGATAAAGTATAAGCGTGGCAAAGACAATGTAGTAGCAGATGCACTTTCAAGAAGGTATTCCTTAATCTCAACTCTTAGTTCTAAGTTATTAGGCTTTGAGCAAATTAAGGATATGTATGCCAATGATGTTGACTTTGCAAATGTTTATAAAGCATGTGAGCATTCTGCATTTCAGAAGTTTTATAGGCATGATGGGTACTTATTTAAGGATGGAAGATTATGCATGCCTAGTTGCTCATTAAGGGAATTGATTGTGCGTGAGGCACATAGTGGAGGACTCATGGGACATTTTGGGATATTTAAGACTTTAGACATTCTGCATGAACATTTCTATTGGCCAAACATGAGAAAGGATGTTGAAAGAATTTGTGCCAAGTGTATTGCATGTAAACAAGCAAAATCTAAGTCTTTACCTCATGGGCTGTATACTCCTTTACCTATTCCTAATGCACCTTGGATGGACATATCTATGGACTTTGTTTTGGGGCTGCCTAGGACTAGAAAAGGAAAAGATAGCATATTTGTTGTTGTTGATAGATTCAGCAAAATGGCTCATTTCATTGCATGTCACAAAACTGATGATGCAACAAATATTGCAAATTTGTTCTTTGGGGAAGTAGTTCGGTTGCATGGCATTCCTAAAACAATTGTAAGTGATAGAGATGTGAAGTTCTTAAGTCATTTTTGGCGTGTTTTATGGAATAAGTTAGGTACTAAATTGTTGTTCTCTACAACTTGTCATCCACAAACTGATGGACAAACAGAAGTGGTAAATAGGACTTTAGGATCTTTGTTACGTGCTGTTGTGGGTAAGAATTTGAAAACTTGGGAAGATTGTTTGCCATTAGTGGAGTTTGCATATAATAGAAGCATACATTCTTCTACTGGTTATTCACCATTTGAAATTGTTTATGGTTTTAATCCACTTACACCACTTGATTTGTTTCCTTTGCCATTAAATGAAATAACTAACTTAGATGGTGAAAAGAAAGCTGAGTTGGTTAAGCAGATACATGAAAAGGCACGAGCTCATCTTGAGAAGAAATATGAATCAGTTGCCCATAATGCAAATAGAAGAAGGAAACATGTGATTTTCCAACCTGGTGATTGGGTATGGGTTCATATGAGGAAGGAAAGATTTCCTAAACAAAGGAAATCCAAGTTGGATGCAAGGGGAGATGGCCCATTCCAAGTTTTAGAACGGATCAATGACAATGCCTACAAAATTGATCTACCAGGTGAGTATAATGTTTCTGCAACTTTCAATGTTAGTGATCTTTCTCCTTTTGATGTAGGCTCAGATTTGAGGACAAATCTTTTTGAGCAAGGAGGGAATGATGAGGAAACTATAAGCAAGCTTGATGAATGTAATGGCAGCAAATATGTTGATGATATCATTATGCCAAGTGGACCAATCACAAGATCACAATCAAAGAAATTCCAGCATGTGTTCCAGCACTTCATACAAAGGTGGATTAATGAAGAGGGAGACCAACTTGTAGTGAATATGATGGACCATGAAGAGGAAGTCAGAAACTCACCAACAAGCATGAAGAATCTGCCCATAAGTATGGTGATGGGCATTAGCACGAATTTGGAATATAATATTGATATGGTTTAGTGTTAGTGTGACTAGACACATGTGAACCAACACCAAAATGAATGTACAATCTGCCCATCAATGTTGTCAGAATTATGGGCAGTAATTTAGAGTATATTATTGAGGTGGATGAACAATTAATGCTATTGTGACTAGATACATGTAAACCTAGACTTTAAGCCATTAGTTCTTCTTTTCCAACTATATAAGGATGGGAAAAAGAACTTAATAGGGTTGACTACGAATTTCCAGCTTGTTGAATGTAATTTCTGTGTTTTCAAGTTTGAGAGGTTTTCTTCTTATTCTTGTTGCATGAAGAATTGGTTCTAACTTATCAAGTCTCACTTGTGGCGTTTTAATCAATTCATTTCTTCATCCCAATTACCCAAGTTCTCAATTACAGGTTAGTTGTGGGTTTGGTAGGGAGGATTTGTTTTTGAGTTCTAAGATTCTATGCTAGATGTGTATGTGGAGTTCTAGATGTAATATTTGATCCATGGGTTCCGCATCAAAGAAGAGGAGGCCGAATGTTGTGATAGGCCTGAATATGATGAAGAGGCTTGGGAGAATCAAGTCTTGAATGTTGAACATGGAGAGATGCTTGTTACTAGAAGAGCCTTGAATATTCAAGTCAAGGAAGAAGGCTTGGATCAAAGGGAGAATCTTTCCCACTCTAAGTGTTTGGTGAATGGTAAGGTTTGTACACTTATCATTGATAGTGGAAGTTGTACCAATTCTGCTAGTACTACAATGGTGGATAAATTGGCGTTAGCTTGTTTTAAACATTCCAATCCTTACAAGTTGCAATGGTTCAATGACGCTAGGGAAGTAAAAGTATTGAAACGAGTCAAGGTACCATTCTCCATTGGGTGGTATAAAGATGAGGTTTTGTGTGATGTAGTGCCAATGCAAGCTGGACATTTGCTATTAGGAAGACCATGGCAGCATGATAGAAGGGCACAACATGATGACTTTTCTAATAAGTATACCTTTACTTATGAAGGAAAGAAGGTTGTTCTAGCACCATTATCACCTCAAGAGGTGTATGAAGATCAAAAGAGGATGCTAGAGAGGGAGAAAGAAGTTTCGGTCAACATGAACCAAGGGGGTTCAAATTCGGCCAATGATGTTTCTTCAACACCCTAGGGTAATTCTAAGGGTAGGGAGAGAGAAAATAATAAAGTGAGTGAGTGCAGAAAGGGAAAAGAGGCTGAGAGTCAAAAGAAAGTAAGCAAACAAATAAATTGCCCATTGGTGAGAGAAAATAAGCAAGGAGAAAAAGCAAAACATACTTTTTATGCAAGAGCAAGAGAGATAGATGTAGGGCAGCCTGTACTCATTATTATGTATAAAGAATTGTTACTTGCTGACAGTGAAGAAACTCTTGATTCTTTACCTTCTAGTTTTGTGTCTTTGTTGCAGGATTTTAAGGATGTGTTTCCTGAAGACCTTCCTAGTGGTTTGCCGCCATTAAAAGGGATTGAACATCAAATTGACTTCATACCCGGTTCTACAATTCCAAACCGGCCAGCATATAGGAACAATCCTATGGAGACAAAAGAGATGCAAAGTTAAGTTGAAGAGCTTTTGGAGAAAGGCTTGGTTCTTGAGAGCCTTAGTCCTTGTGCCGTTCCAGCCTTTTTAGTACCCAAGAAAGATGGTTCTTGGAGGATGTGTGTTGATTGTAAGGATGTGAACAAGATTACTGTGATAGACATCCCATTCCTAGACTTGATGACATGTTGGACGAATTGCATGGGGCGAGATATTTCACAAAGATTGATCTTATGAGTGGATATCATCAAATTCGTATGAAGCCTGGAGATGAATGGAAGACTGCCTGCAAAACAAAATATGGTTTGTATGAATGGTTAGTTATGCCTTTTGGTTTATCTAATGCACTTAGTACTTTTATGAGATTAATAAACCATGTTTTGAGAGCTTATTTAGGTAAGTTTGTGGTAGTTTACTTTGATGATATTCTGATTTATAGCAAAACTGAGGAAGAACATGTTAAGCATGTTAGGAATGTGCTTGAAATCCTTAGGGAACAAAACCTTTATGCTAAGCTTAAGAAGTGTTCTTTTTGCCTAGATAGGGTTGTTTTTCTTGGTTTTGTTGTAAGTATGCAGGGAATTGAAGTTGATCAAGAGAAGGTGAAAGCTATCCAAGAGTGGCCGAATCCTTCAAGTGTGACAGAAGTGAGGAGTTTTCACAGATTGGCAAGCTTCTATAGGAGATTTGTCCCTAATTTCTCTATGTTGGCAGCCCCATTGACTACCATAATCAAGAAAGAAGTGGGATTCGTTTGGGGCAAGGAGCAACAAGAAGCATTTGATGCTTTGAAAGAGAAGCTTTCTACTACACTCGTTTTAGCTTTACCTAACTTTGATTCTACTTTTGAAATTGAATGTGATGCTTCTGGTGTAGGTATTAGAGCTGTTTTGATGCAGGAGAAGAAGCCCATTGCATACTTTAGTGAAAAGCTTAATGGAGCAAAGCTGAATTATTCAACTTATGACAAGGAGCTATATGCTTTGGTGAGAGCATTGGAAGTATGAGAGCATTATTTGCTACCCAAGGAATTCGTGATCCATTCAGACCATGAATCATTGAAGCATTTGAGAGGGCAAGGCAAGTTGAATAAAAGACATGCAAAATGGGTTGTGAAGATTGAGAAGCTTCCTTATGTGATCAAATACAAGCAAGGTAAAGACAATATAGTGGCAGATGCACTTTCAAGAAGGTACGCTTTACTTAATGTTTTGAGTACTAAATTGCTTGGATTTGAATGTATAAAGGACTTATATGTTGGTGATTCTGATTTTGGCAATGTTTATGATGCTTGTGAGCATGGTGCTTTTAATTCTTTCTATAGACATGATGGGTTTTTATTTAAGGGTTCGAAATTATGCATGCCTAGATGTTCTATGACAGATTTGCTAGTATTAGAATCACATTGTGGGGGTTTGATGGGGCATTTTGGAGTTGATAAGACTTTAGACATGTTGAATGAACACTTTTATTGGCTGAATATGAAAAGGGATGTAATTCGAAATTGTAAGGCTTGTTTGGCTTGTAGTAAGCTAAGTCTAAGCCTCATGGTTTGTATATGCCATTACCCGTTCCTAGTTCTCCTTGGATGGACATTAGTATGGACTTTGTTTTAGGATTACCAAGGACTAAGAGGGGAGAGATAGCATATTTGTGGTTGTTGATAGGTTTAGTAAGATGGCACACTTTATCCCATGTCATAAGAGTGATGATGCTAGTTTAGTGGCCGAACTCTTCTTTAGGGAGGTGGTTCGAATTCATGGGATACCAAAATCCATAGTTTCTGATAGAGACACCAAGTTTTTGTCTCACTTTTGGCGTGTGCTTTGGGGAAAGTTAGGTACCAAGTTGTATTTTCCATAACTTGTCATCCTCAAACGGATGGACAAACAGAAGTAGTAAACAGAACTTTAGGTACCATGTTGAGAGCTTTAGTGGGTAAAAATTTGAGTTCTTGGGAAGATTGTTTGCCATTTATTGAGTTTGCTTATAATCGTGCTATTCATTCTTCTACAGGATATTCACCTTTTGAGCTTGTTTATGGTTTTAACCCACTAACAGTTTTGGATCTTGTTTCTTTACCTTCTCATGAGCTTGTTAGTTTAGATGGTGAGAAGAAAGCTAAATTGGTGAAAGAGATGCATGAGAAAGCAAGGGCGAATATTGAGAAAAGGAACAAGAGATATGTTGATTCTGCAAATAGAGGGAGACGTGAGATGAAGTTTCAAGTAGGAGATTGGGTTTGGGTGCATTTTCAAAAAGAGAGGTTTCCTAACCAAAGAAAGAACAAGTTGCAAGCAAGGGGAGATGACCCATTCCAAGTGCTGGAGAAGATTAATGACAATGCCTACAAGATCGACTTACCAGGTACGTATAATGTTAGTGCTACTTTCAATGTAAGTGATCTTTCTCCTTTTGATGATGCAGATTTGAGGACAAATTTTTTTGAAGAGGGGGAGAATGATGCAAGAAAGGATTCCTTGAAGCTAGTAAGTGGACCAATCACTAGGAGCAAGGCAAAGAGATATCAAGCTAGTATGGCTTTGCATATTCAAGAAGAGATTTCCAAAGAGCTTCAAGAATTATCATTCAAGAAGATGGAGATAGAGCTTGAAGAAGGCACACCAAAGCTGATTATGATGCTTAGTGTGGAAGCTAAAGGCTAGCTAAAGAAAGGTCCAACGTGCAAGAAAGGTCCATGGGGGTTCATATAAAGCCTTGGGAAGTAATTTAAGGCCCATGGACAGCCCAAATAGTGTGGGGCATTTCTTATGTTGAAGGGATTAGTTTGGTTGTTTCCATACTTTATATTTTCCTTAGTGGATTAGGATTTTGTTTCCATACTTTATATTTTCCTTGGTGGATTAGGATTTTGTTTCCATAGTTAATGTTTTCCTTATGCAATTAGGAATGTTTTTCTTATGCAATTAGGAATGTTTTAGTTTTCTATATGCAATTAGGAATTTTGTAACCCCTATTAGGCCGAATTTCAGACAACAATTAATAAAAAATTTTGAATTCTTCTACAAGTTCTTCTTGTGAATTTTCGTGTGAGAGAGATTAGAATGGATTCTTTAATTCTTTCTTTGCATCAAGAATTAGGTTTACTTATCAACAAGAGTTGTGGCATTTTCCTTCTTCTTACCAACTAAATCCTTCAATCATAGTGAGTTCGCGTCTCTTTATAGGCGTTGGGTTCCTTAGGAGGTGATTATCAAGTTTCAAGGAGTTTTCTACCATTGTTATACATTGGATTTGCTGCCATCATTGCTAAGGGTCTGCCTCGATACGCTGGCCTATTGGGAATGGAAGCTCCCGGAATGAAATCAATTTGATGCTCTATGCCTTTGATTGGCGGCAATTCATCAAGCATTTCTTAGGGAAACAAATCCGCATATTCCTGCAAAAGATCAACAAACACACTAGGCAAAGATTGGTTAAAAAACAGTAGTATCTAAACGAGCCTCTTTGTACAAAAGCACAAACATAGGCTGATTGGTGTAAAAAGCATGTTTAACCTCAGTTGTACTAGCTAACAAACTCACATTCTTCTCTCCTTCTCTATTTTTCTCTAACTGAATTTGTTTTGATTTTTCTTTTCTCTCTTTCTTTTCATTTCCAATCTGATTTTTTTTCACTCATTTTTTTGTCACCCTCTCTTTCTTTCTTTTCAAATTCAAGTCTCATTCTTTCCATTTTACATTGATCTTCATACACCTCTTTTGAAGAGAGCGGGGTTAGAATTGTCTTTCGTCCATCCTTAGTGAATGAATACAGGTTGAAGTATCCATCATGCATAGCTCGCCTATCATATTGCCATGGACATCCAAGTAAAATCTCTCCAGCATGCATTGGCACCACATCACACAACACCTCATCATGATATTTACCAATGGAAAAAAAAATGTTAGATTGTCGATTTACCTTAACCTCTCCACATTCATTCAGCCACTGAAGTTTATAAGGTCAGGGGTGAGGTTTTGTAGGCAGCCCCAATCGAACAACCAAGAGTGTACTTACCACATTGGTATAGCTTCCACCATCCACAATCACAATACAAGCCTTGCCTTGAACGTGACACCTTGTATGGAACAAGTTGTCTCGTTGTTCTTCATGGTTTTCCTCCTTCAATTGCGTGTTAAAAGCATGCCTAGCAACCAGCAAGTCTCCCTTTATTGGTTCTTCAATGCTCCCATCACTACAACATTCCAAGTCTTGCTTTTCTCCATCTTCACTCTCATCGTCACCTTCTTCTTCATCAGTCACTATCTCACCATTTCTTACAGTCATAAATCTCTTGTTTGGACATTCTTTGCTGATATGTCCCACACCTTGGCACTTCCAACACTTAATATCTCGATTTCGCAGCTTAGGCTCTTCAACTTTGGATTTGTCTTTAGAACTTGTTTCGGCCTTTGCTTTCCCACTATCTTGACCAGCCTTGTTTCTTTCCTTGTAATCATGCCTTCCTTCCCTATTCCAAGGAGAAATAGAATTAGAAATAGGTTTCGAATGATACCTTGATGGTCGTCTTCCTTGGAGTTGTTTTTCCACCTTGACGGCAATATGCACCATCTCTTCTAACTCCACATAAGGCTGCAAATCAACCTGATCAGCAATGTCCGAATTCAAACTAGCCAAGAAATGTGCCATAGTAGTCTCCATGTCTTCATTTATATTAGCTCTAGTCATTAACATCTCTATTTCTTTGTAGTAGTCATCAACACTTTTACTTCCTTGCTTGAGAACCTGAAGTCTCTGCATGATTTCCCTATGGAAATGTCTAGGCACAAACCTCTTCCTCATGACCGATTTAAGATCAGCCCAAGTCTCAATAGGATACTCCAAATTCCTTCTACTAGTCACTAACTGATCCCACCAAGCTATAGCATAATCTGTAAATTGAGTAACAATAAGCTTGACCTTCTTTTCCTCAGTACATCGATGGCAATCAAATATGAGATCAACCTGCTTTTCCCATTGCAAATAAGCTTCTGGATCTGATTTACCATGAAAATTAGGAATTTTCAGCTTGATGCTTCCCAAGCTCCTATCAATGACTTAATCATCACCACAATTTCTACCATAGAAAGCATTATTATTCATCCTTCCTCTACCTCGACCAGTACCACGGCCTCCTCTACCTCCACCTCTATGTAGAGCTCCTCCAACCAGACTTGCATTATCATCCTCAAGCTCATTTTCATCTTCCAAATGTTCAGGCTGTTGCATTTGATTTCTACCACCTCTTTGCCTCTCATTGCGCTCCGGTGTGGCTCTTTTAACATTTTTCAACCTCAAATCCATGCGCTCCAATGTTTCTGTTATGTTCTCCATAACACGGTATAAACGTGTAAATTCAGCTTGCTGCGCCTCACGCAATCGAGCTAGATCAATTTGAACTCCCCTGTCACTGTCATCTCGGCCAGACATTTTTCCTGCAATAAAAGGTTAGAACAAAACAAATAAAAGGCCTCACAACACTCCCTCACGTGTTTACACTCAATAGATGGGGTTGGTCACTCGTGTTCCACTCAATATAATGTATTCACTCATGGCTTAGCTCACACCTCTCAAGCTAATTTCTTTTATGTTCTTAGGTGAATCACACTTTATGAAACAACTCAAATAGCCTTCCGTGTGTAGTATCCCAAGTCTGAAATTTCGAATGAATCACTAATGCAATTCGAATCAAATCAGCCCCTCAATGGTGAAAATTTCGTGACCAAAAATTATATTGATTCTAACCTATCCATATTCGACCCTTATCACCTAAATAACAAGGAGAATGAAAATTTTTTGTTGAAGTGGCTTTGTACTCTTTTTTTTTTTACTCCCTCTCACTATCTATCTCTCTTGATGGGGTGACCTTAGTTCACACCACACAAAACTTTTACCCAATTAGGTAACAAGAACAAGATCGAATTTAGAGCACTTTGTTTGAAACTCGAAATTGAATCAAAATGAATAATCAAGAACAAGATTCGAATTTAGCACACTTTGTTGAATTTTGAATTCAAATCAGAATGATGAACAAGACCAAGATTCAAATTTAAAACACCTTTTCTTGAATTTTGAATTTTAGGTTTTATAATAATTTTTTTTTTGAATTTTCGAATTTGAAAGAAAACGAAAATGATTCAAGGAACAAACAACTTAGACGATCAAGAAACAAAGAAAATGATTCAAGAATCAAGAACAAAGAAACAGAACAAAAATAAGAAGAGAAGAAACGAAAACGAAAATAACCCACAAAGAAAACAATTCAGAGGAACAAGGAAACAAGAGAACGAATTCAACAATTCAAGATCAAAGTAATGAAAATGAAAATAACAAGAGAAGAAACGAAAACGAATTTGATAGGGATAAAACCTGATCTAGAGCGTAGGCTCTGATACCAAATGATAAGAAACCTCCAAGAATAAGCCTAAGAACTCCTTGATGTCGAACCCCCAAAACATTAACTTGAAAACCCCTAGTCGAATTCGGTACAACCTCCAAAGAATAAAGGTTAGATTTCAGATTTCTTTGAATTGATCAGAGATCCAAGATGTCGAAATAAACTAGTTCCCAAAATCCCAGATTCGAAACACTCCACAAGAAAGTTGATCAAACTACTTGAATGTTTCTTAAACATGTATTCAAGCAAGAACACAAAGATAAAAGCAAAACGGCTTTAGGTTATTATTAATTCGTCCAAAAACCAAAACTGATGTCTTACAACCCTAAATGAGATATAAATAGCTAAACCCTAATTAGGGTTATTAAGTAGCATTTGGTTTTCTAATCAAATTTTAAGAAATAATAAAGTAAACAAAGTTCTAATTTAATACAAAACAAACAAGGCCCTTACTTTTTAAATAAGCATAACTAATGAGCCTTAATACATATTAACTACAAACCTCATTCTTGAATTTCAACTTGTAGCAAGTTGTAATTGACTTCCTTTGGTCTTGTCTCCAAGCTTGCAATTCCTTGCAAACCATAGTTAGCCAAATTCACCAAATCTTGCAAATGGCCAATTAGTGCTTGCTGAATCTTTTTGGCTCGCGATCTAGTTATAGGACCTTGTGGCAGAATAATTGGATTGATGATCTCCTCAACTTGTTCCTCACGTCCTAACTCTTGCTCATCCTTGCGGTCTGCTGGTTGTTCCACAACATGGCCTCTTGTACTCCACTTTTATTTGTTTTACCCTCACCACCAGAATTCCTTTCAAATGATCTCAAAATCTTTATTTGATCTTCATACACTTGTTTAGGTGACAATGGAGCAAGAGTGAAATTTAAACCATTTAGGCTGAAAGAATAATGATTCTTAAAGCCATCATGCAAATCTTTTCTATCAAACTGCCATGGACGACCAAGAAGGATATGGCTAGCATGCATAGGCACAACATCACAGCAAACTTCATCTTTGTATCTCCCAATTGCAAAAGAAAACAGAACCTGCTTTGTTACCCTCATCTCCCCACAATCATTCAACCACTGTAGCTTGTAGGGGCTAGGATATTTTGTGCATGCTAACCCTAATTTATCTACAAAATCAGTACTAGCAACATTTGCACAACTACCCCCATCAATGATCATGCTGCACACTTTTCCATTCACAATGCAATGAGTATAGAAAATGTCCTCTCTTTGATTACTTTTTTCATCTTTAATTTGCATGTTTAAAGCTCTTCTAATAACCAAAGATTCACCATGGGCAGGATATTCAATGATATGTTCAATTTCCTCTAATGGTGACATGCTATCATTATCATCATCACTTTCATGTTCACTAGCACTATCAATTTCACCATTATCTCGTATCAACATGATTTTCTTATTTGGACATTGAGATGCTATATGCCCTACTCCTAAACACCTAAAGCATTTAATAGTACTATGCTTTTGATTAGAGTTAGATGTTTTAGAGTTAGCTTTAGTGACGCGGAACCCTATGGCAATGAAGGCCTCAAACCCCAAAGCACGATTGATAGAAGAAAACCAAGAACGAAGGAAAAACCACCTTCTAAAGCACCCAATTGCTTAGCAAAGCACGAACACTTATAACGAAAGGATTTAGGAAGCTCGAATTAGAAGAAGGCCACAATCGAAATTGATAAGTAATTCTAATTCTTGATGTAGTCAGAAGAAAAAGAGAATCCACTCTTGTTCTATGATGGCCGAAATTTTCAATAAGAAAATTGAGAATATAATTTGTCAAAAAAAAAGTGTGCTTACAAGAAAATAAGGCCCTATTTATACTAAAAGGCCAATAAAATACGAATCCCTAATTCTAATGGGAAAAGGAAAGCTACAAAGTTAAAATCCTAACCCACTAAGGAAAATAGAAAGTATGGAAACAAACTAATATTCTGAAATAACTAAATAGGGGACCACATATCCCATATGCCAAAAAGATGCCAAAATTCGGCCAAACTAAATCCTTTCAAAATAAGAACACGCCCCACACTATTTGGGCTATCCATGGGCCTTAAATTACTTCCCAAGGCTATATATGAACCCCCATGGACCTTTCTTGCACGTTGGACCTCTTTAGCTAGCCTTTAACTTCTACATTCACACTAAGCATCATAATCAGCTTTGGTGTGCCTTCTTCAAGCTCTATTGTGCACTTTTCCATTTCCATTTCAGTCACTTCCTTTGAAATTTGATCTTGAATATGCAATCCCATAGCTGCTCCAAACTTCTTAGCTCTGCTCCTAGTCAATGGTCCATTTGGAAGCACCAATGGATCCTTGCCTCGTGGCTGGTTCGTATCATTTAGGGGCAGCTGGAACTTGTTTTTCCTTTCCCTTCCAGGCAGCCTCCTTCCCTTTAGGATTATCATCTTACTTTGGCCATTTTGAAGTGAAACTAGAGCTAGAATTAGAAAATCCCTTTACTGCTCCCTTGAGTTTCAGTTACTTCTCCACTTTCATGGCCATGCGTACCATATCTTCAAGCTCCATATAATGGTGTAATTCAATTATGTTAGCAATCTCTCTATTCAGCCCTCTCAAAAATCGAGCCATAGTGATTTCTGGATCCTCCTCTATATTAGTTCTACTCATGATCATCTCCATCTCTTTATGGTAATCCTCCACTGACATGGATCACTGAGTTAACCGCTGTAATTTTTGGTGAAGCTCCCTATAGTAGTAAGATGGTACAAACTCTTTCTCATCACAGTTTTCATTTCAGCCCAAGTAGTGATGGTTCTTTCTCCATTTCTCCTCTTGAAAATCATCATTTGATCCCACCAAATTAGTGCATAATCTGTGAATTCAACTGCTGCAATTTTAACTTTCTTCATTTCACTATAATTATGACAATCAAACACCAACTCAACTTTTCTTTTCCATTCAAGGTAAGCTTCAGCATCATTTCTCCCCTTGAATGATGGTATCTTCATTTTTATGGAAGATATGGTACTGTCCCTTTGTTGAGGTATTCTTTGAGCAATTGATTCCTCACTTCCTTCATCATCTTCCCTTTCTACCTCATCATCATTCATCATGTTTCCTCTCCCTCTATTCTGCCCCCTTCGATTAGTATCATTCCGTTGCCTTTGTATTATGCTGTCTACATCACCTCTCATGTTATTTATGGCCAAATCAAACCTTTCAAATCTCCTTTGCATTACCTCTAACATGAAGGCTAAGTCATTTATGGTCATATCACGTTTTTCACTTCCAGAATTTGACATGGTGTAAGAAGAACCTACAAGAAAATGTTAGTAAAGAAAATTTTCTCACCTCACTCCCTTACGTGTTTCACTCAAGATCAGATTATCACTCCTCTTGTATTTCACTCAAAACTTGGTCCTTTTTACCTCTCAATTATTCTTTTATCAAGTTGAATTTCAGAACTAAATCCTCTTAAATCAAGTAAAACAAGTTTTGTTTTAAAGACTCTACAAGGAACCTAATGAACAAAATGAATTCAGCAATTCTAGAAGCAATTTAATTTTAAACAATAAAAACTGAAAGTTAACACAAGAAGCAAAAAGTATTTATGTTAATCAAGCCAAAGTAACTATGATTGAGAATTAGCTACTTAATGCATACAAGAAACAAGAGGTATATGAAAGAATGAAACTAAGAATACAAAGAAAAAAATAATTCTGGATATTAAAAAAAACAAAATTCAAATCACTCCAATGAGTAATCTAAATATGCAATCTAAATCTATTCCCAATGCAAGATATGCTCTAAGTATCAGATTTTAAATGCTAAATGGATGCATAATGAGGAACTGATGTAATTTGATCAAATATAATAAGGTAGCAAGCTGTTAATGGTATAAATATGCAAAAAAATCTCAAACACTTGTGTAGAAAAATATTGGACATAAACGGTACAATTTTTTTTTCTTTTATGTTAAGGAAGTTGAATCTGATTCTCTTTTTTTTTCTTTGTTTTTCTTTTGATATCTTCCTTCTTTTTTTTTTGTTGAATTTTCAGTAAACAAGGATAGAAATTGAAAAGATAAACAAGAATCCACATATTTGAAGAACAAGAACAAGATGCAACAAGAACAGAAAATGAAGAGACAGAAACTAAATTTGGTTCTTTTTTTTCTTTTTTTTGGGATAATTAAAACATAAAAGATACCTAGAGATTTATCTTCAAGCCAAAGCTCTAATACCAAATGATGCGGAACCCATGGATCAAATATTACATCTAGAACCCCACATATACATCTAGCATAGAATCTTAGAACTCAAAAACAAATCCTCCCTACCAAACCCACAACTAACCTATAATTGAGAACTTGGGTGATTGGGATGAAGTAATGAATTGATTTAAAAGCCACAAATCAGACTTGATAAGTTAGAACCAATTCTTCATGCAACAAGAAAATGAAGAAAACATCTCAAACTTGAAAACACTTAAATTACAATGATAACAATCTGAAAATTAGTAGTAACCCTCTTAAGTTCTTTTTCCCATCCCTATATAGTTGGAAAAGAAGAACTAATGGCTTAAAAATTTAGGCTTACATGTATCTAGTCACAATAGCATTAATTGTTCATCCACATCAATAATATACTCTAAATTACTGCCCATAATTCTGACAACATTGATGGGCAGATTCTACATGTATTTTGGTGTTGGTTCACATGTGTCTAGTCACACTAGCACTAAACCACATCAATATTATAATCAAAATTCGTGCTAATGCTCATCACCATACTTATGGGCAGATTCTTCATGCTTCTTGGTGAGTTTCTGACTTCCTCTTCATGATCCATCATATTCAGTACAAGTTAATGACGCGGACCCTTGGCAACGATGGCAGCAAACCCAACGTATAACAATGGTAGAGAACTCCTTGAAACTTGATAATCACCTCCTAAGGAACCCAACGCCTATAAAGAGACGCGAACTCACTATGATTGAAGGATTTAGTTGGTAAGAAGAAGGAAAACGCCACAACTCTTGTTGATAAGTAAACCTAATTCTTGATGCAAAGAAAGAATTAAATAATCCACTCTAATCTCTCTCACACGAAAATTCACAAGAAGAACTTGTAGAAGAATTCAAAAATTTTTATTATTTGTTGTATATCAAATTCTGCCTAATAGTGCCCTTAAATAAGGGTTACAAAATTCCTAATTGCATAAGGAAAACATTTCTAATTGCATAAGGAAAATGGAAAACATTCCTAATTGCATAAGGAAAAATATAAAGTAATCCTAATCCACTAAGGAAAACATAAAGTAAATCTGAATCTAAATCAGATAAGTAATCTAAATCCTATCCAAATCTAATAAAACAAATCCAAAATAGATTTGGAAAGACTAAATAATATCAAATCCTAAAAGATATGGAAAATAAAATAATATCCTAACTAACTAAGGAATGAGGGGACCACATCCCATGTGACAAAAAGATGCCTTCCACTTGCTGAAATTCGTAACTTCCTTGGGCCCATATTAAACATGCCTTAATTAAGTCCAAAAAAAGGCCTAATGTATTGGAAAAACAAGCCCAACATGTGCAGCCATGTTCAGCCTTAAAAACTTGCTAAACATGCCAAAAAACTTGCTGAACAAGCCCAAGAAAGCATGCCCATGTGTTTGGACGTGATTTCCATAATTTTATCTTCACTTTAGGCTTCCCTTTGTGTAGCTTTGGCCTATAAGCTGTATCAAGCTCCACAAAGCCCATATTGCTTGAATTGCACCAAATCTGCTCCATATGAAGTGTAGCACGCCCCAAGTGTATTTCAGCCTCATAAAAGAGCTTTTGAACTCCTTTTAAATCTATTTGGATGATGTAAGATTGCTTTTCTTCAATGGCACAAAGCTGCCAAATCTGGTTTGTATCATTCTCCCTTTCTTTTGAAAAGATTCGTCCTCGAATCTTGCTCATGTTCAGATCTGGAATGGAAACTTTAGGCACCAATTGATCTTCAAAAACCTCCTCTTTACTTGATGAAAATAGTTTGAATGTTTCTTCTAGAACATCAACCTGCACATTGTCAAAAAAACTAGGAAAAGCTCCGTTAGTTAAAGACAGCTCACATGGAACTGAACCATCCTCTTCTTGAACTTCTAAATCAGCTCCATATTCTTTGTCTACCTCTTCAACCATATTTTGAACAATTTCATCGCAATCATCATCATCGCAACCATAATCATCATAAATAGGTGAATTCTCATCCACATCTCCAAGATGATCTCCATTTTTCACAAACTCTTCTTTAAATTCAATTATGGGAATCTCAGTAACTTCACTCCTTACTTCATCAAGTAATGGCACTACATCCTCTACTTCACAAACATCCTCTTCATGCAACTCTTCCAATTCATCCTCTTTTTTTAGTTCAACATTGGAATCCTCCATGGTTGCACTCTCCTCTTTCACCTTAATGGTAGGAATTTTTGAAACCACACTTATTGCTTCACATAGTTTAGAAGTATGCTTACACATATCTTCCAATTGTTGTCTCAGTTTCTTATATTCTAGTTTCATCCTCTTAGATTTCCTTTCTTCTTGTCGTCTCTTACAATGAATAAGAAAGTTTTTCTCCTTTGCATAGAAAACTGAAAGTTCTTCCTCTAATGAAGCAATCTCCTTTTCACAATATGAATATTCCCTTGTGTACCTTCGTGCACCTCCTAACTTTTGATACCACCTTTCAATAAGCTCTTCAAGAAATCGAATCTTACCATCGAGATATTGTAGATGGTATTTTTCTTTGGCTTCCTCTTCATCCATCTCAATCTCAATTGTTGTTGACATTTTTTTTATATGTAGAATTTGAAAATCACTAAACAAACACAAAAGAAACAGCCCAAGAATGGCCACATAAAACGATTTGAAGGAAAGAAACAATCAACCCCAAGAAAAGGCTTACACAAGATGAATTTGAAGGGAAAAACACAACCAAATTGAACAAGACCCAATAGACACAAAACAAACTAAATTCTGACTACTAGAACACCAACGACTTAACAAACGGAATACTTAAATGGATGGGAAAGTGAAAAAAATGAATTGAATAAACTATTCTGAATACTAAAACGAACTAAAACTGACTCTTGAATGCCAAAAACGAAAATTGAATAGAGAAGGAAAGGAAAAAACGAATTTGAATAAAATAACCCTAATGGAACAATTAAACAAGCCCTAGAAAGACAAAGTAGATAAAAATTACCTTGTAGCAAGGCTCTGATACCAAATGACGCGGACCCTTAGCAACGATGGCAGCAAACCCAACGTATAACAATGGTAGAGAACTCCTTGAAACTTGATAATCACCTCCTAAGGAACCCAACGCCTATAAAGAGACGCGAACTCACTATGATTGAAGGATTTAGTTGGTAAGAAGAAGGAAAACGCCACAACTCTTGTTGATAAGTAAACCTAATTCTTGTTGCAAAGAAAGAATTAAATAATCCACTCTAATCTCTCTCACACGAAAATTCACAAGAAGAACTTGTAGAAGAATTCAAAAATTTTTATTAATTGTTGTATATCAAATTCTGCCTAATAGTGCCCTTAAATAAGGGTTACAAAATTCCTAATTGCATAAGGAAAACATTCCTAATTGCATAAGGAAAAATATAAAGTAATCCTAATCCACTAAGGAAAACATAAAGTAAATCTGAATCTAAATCAGATAAGTAATCTAAATCCTATCCAAATCTAATAAAACAAATCCAAAATAGATTTGGAAAGACTAAATAATATCAAATCCTAAAAGATATGGAAAATAAAATAATATCCTAACTAACTAAGGAATGAGGGGACCACATCCCATGTGACAAAAAGATGCCTTCCACTTGCTGAAATTCGTAACTTCCTTGGGCCCATATTAAACATGCCTTAATTAAGTCCAAAAAAAGGCCTAATGTATTGGAAAAACAAGCCCAACATGTGCAACCATGTTCAGCCTTAAAAACTTGCTAAACATGCCAAAAAACTTGCTGAACAAGCCCAAGAAAGCATGCCCATGTGTTTGGACGTGATTTCCATACTTTGATCTTCACTTTAGGCTTCCCTTTGTGTAGCTTTGGCCTATAAGCTGTATCAAGCTCCACAAAGCCCATATTGCTTGAATTGCACCAAATCTGCTCCATATGAAGTGTAGCACGCCCCAAGTGTATTTCAGCCTCATAAAAGAGCTTTTGAACTCCTTTTAAATCTATTTGGATGATGTAAGATTGCTTTTCTTCAATGGCACAAAGCTGCCATATCTGGTTTGTATCAGTTGGTCTCCCTCTTCATTAATCCACCTTTGAATGAAGTGTTGGAACACATGCTGGAGTTTCTCTTATTGTGATCTTGTGATTGGTCCACTTGGCATAATGATATCATCAACATATTTGCTGCCATGTGTAGATTCATCAAGCTTGCTTATAGTTTCCTCATCAGTTCTTCTTTTCTAACTATATAGGGAGGGGAAAAAGAACTCAAGGGGGTTACTATGAATTTTCAGTTTATGCTGAATGTAATTGATGTGTTTTCAAGGTTGAGAGGTATTCTTCTTATTCTTGTTGCATGAAGAATTGGTTCTAACTTATCAAGTCCGACTTGTGGCTTTTAAATCAATTCATTTCTTCATCCCAATCACCCAAGTTCTTAATTACAGGTTAGTTGTGGGTTTGGTAGGGAGGATTTATTTTTGAGTTCTAAGATTCTATGCAAGATGTGTATGTGGGGTTCTAGATGTAATATTTGATTCATGGGTTCCGCATCAACATCCACAACCCTACAAACTTCAGTGGCTTAATGATTGTGGTGAGGTTAAGGTAAATAGGCAATCTATCATTTTCTTTTCCATTGGTAAATATCATGATGAAGTGTTGTGCGATGTGGTTCCGATGCATGCTGGAGATATTCTACTTGGTAGACCATGGCAATATGACTGAAGAGCTATGCATGATGTGTACCTCAATAGGTATTCATTCACAAAGGATGGGCAAAAGACCATTTTAACACCACTTTCCTCAAAAGAAGTGTATGAAGACCAATGTAAAATGGAAAGGATGAGACTTAAGGCTGTAAAGAAAGAAAAAAAGAGTGAAAATAAAATGAGTGAAAATAAACAGAGTGCAAATAAAAAGAAAGAGGGAAATGAAAAAGGAAAGAAAATTCAGTCTATTGAAAAAAAAAATAATGTGAGTATAATAGCTAGGACAAGTGAGGTTAAAGATGCTTTTTACAACAATCAGCCTATATTTGTACTTTTGTGCAAAGGGGCTTATTTGGCCACCAATGATCTTAACCCATCTTTGCCTAGTGTGTTTGTTGATCATTTGCAGGAATTTGAATATTTGTTTCCATAAGAGATGCCCACTGGTTTGCCACCATTTAGAGGCATAGAACACCAACCAAATTGACTTCATTCCTGGAGCTTCCATACCCAATAGACCAGCATATAGAACTAATCCCATCGAGACAAAGGAGATAAAAAAACAAGTGGAGGAGTTGCTAGCTAAGGGGTATGTGAGGGAAAGTCTTAGTCCTTGCTCGGTTTTTGTTATTCTTGTGCCAAAGAAGGATGGAACATGGAGGATGTGTGTAGATTGCAGAGCCATCAATAAAATCACTATAAAGTATCGCCATCCTATTCCTAGATTAGATGATATGCTTGATGAGTTATATGGATCTTGTTTATTCACTAAAATTAATTTGAAATCTGGTTATTATCAAATTCGAATGAATGTGGGTGATGAGTAGAAAACAGCATTTAAGACTAAATATGAATTGTATGTGACGCGGACCCTTAGCATGGCAGCAAACCCAACGTATAACAATGGTAGAGAACTCCTTGAAACTTGATAATCACCTCCCAAGGAACCCAACGCCTATAAAGAGATGCGAACTCACTATGATTGAAGGATTTAGTTGGTAAGAAGAAGGAAAATGCAACAACTCTTGTTGATAAGTAAAACTAATTCTTGATGCAAAGAAAGAATTAAAGAATCCACTCTAATCTCTCTCACACGAAAATTCACAAGAAGAACTTGTAGAAGAATTCAAAAATTTTTATTAATTGTTGTTGTCTCAAATTCGGCCTAATAGTGCCCTTAAATAAGGGTTACAAAATTACTAATTGCATATGGAAAATTAAGACTAAAACATTCCTGATTGCATAAGGAAAACATTCCTGATTGCATAAGGAAAACATTCCTAAATGCATAAGGAAAACATTAAGTATGGAAACAAAATCCTAATCCACTAAGGAAAATATAAAGTATGGAAACAAAATCCTAATCCACTAAGGAAAATATAAAGTATGGAAACAACCAAACTAATTCCTTCAACATAAGAAACGCCCCACACTATTTGGGCTGTCCATGGGCCTTAAATTACTTCCCAAGGCTTTATATGAACCCCCATTGATATGTCCGAGGGTTTGGAGGGTTGTGGATCAGATTTGATAAAGGTGGCACACAAAGTCGAAAGAGACTGGTGAGCCCATGTTTGATCCAAATAAAGGAAATGGGTGCGCCTCTGCTGACAGCTTAAGCTTTTGGTAGAAATGGTTAGCGTTCTTCCGGTTAAGCGTGCTGGTGCAAGGTCAGTACTAGGATGGATGACATTCTGGGAAGTGCTTGGCCTAGCCGTGTTGGTGCAGGGTCAGTACCAGGAGGGGTAACCTTTTGGGAAGTGCTTGGCCCAACCGTGCTTGTGCAGGGTCAGTACTAGAATGTGTGTCCACCTGGGAAGTGCTTGGCCTGGCCGCATCATTTGGTATCAGAGCCTATTATCGGGTCTGGTCCCACTGCTCCAAGTTTGAGGACGAACTTCCTTAAAAGAGGGAGAGAATGATATGTCTGAGGGTTTGGAGGGTTGTGGATCAAGTTTGATAAAGGTGGCACACAAAGTCGAAAGAGACTGGTGAGCCCATGTTTGATCCAAATAAAGGAAATGGGTGCGCCTCTGCTGAAAGCTTAAGCTTTTGGTAGAAATGGTTAGCATTCTTCCGGTTAAGCATGCTGGTGCAGGGTCAGTACCAGGATGGGTGACCTTCTGGGAAGTGCTTGGTCTAGCCGTGTTGGTGCAGGGTTAGTACCAGGAGGGGTAACCTTCTGGGAAGTGCTTAGCCCAGCCGTGCTTGTGCAGGGTCAGTACTAGAATGGGTGTCCACCTGGGAAGTGCTTGGCCCGGCCGCATCACCCATGGACCTTTCTTGCACGTTGGACCTTTCTTTAGCTAGCCTTTAGCTTCCACACTAAGCATCATAATCAGCTTTGGTGTGCCTTCTTCAAGCTCTATCTCCATCTTCTTGAATGATAATTCTTGAAGCTCTTTGGAAATCTCTTCTTGAATATGCAAAGCCATACTAGCTTGATATCTCTTTGCCTTGCTCCTAGTGATTGGTCCACTTGCTAGCTTCAAGGGATCCTTTCTTGCATCATTCTCCCCCTCTTCAAAAAGATTTGTCCTCAAATCTGCATCATCAAAAGGAGAAAGATCAGTTACATTGAAAGTAGCACTAACATTATACGTACCTGGTAAGTCGATCTTGTAGGCATTTTCATTAATCTTCTCCAGCACTTGGAATGGGCCATCTCCTCTAGCTTGCAACTTGTTCTTCCTTTGGTTAGGAAACCTCTCTTTTCGAAAATGCACCCAAACCCAATCTCCTACTTGAAACTTCGTCTCCCTCTATTTGCAGAATCAGCATATCTCTTGTTCCTTTTCTCAATATTCGCCCTTGCTTTCTCATGCATCTCTTTCACCAATTTAGCTTTCTTCTCACCATCTAAACTAACAAGCTCATGAGAAGGTAAAGAAACAAGATCCAAAACTGTTAGTGGGTTAAAACCATAAACAAGCTCAAAAGGTGAATATCCTATAGAAGAATGAATAGCACGATGATAATCAAACTCAATAAATGGCAAACAATCTTCCCAAGAACTCAAATTCTTACCCACTAAAGCTCTCAACATGGTACCTAAAGTTTTGTTTACTACTTCTGTTTTTCCATCCGTTTGAGTATGACAAGTGGTGGAAAATAACAACTTGGTACCTAACTTTTCCCAAAGCACACGCCAAAAGTGAGACAAAAACTTGGTGTCTCTATCAGAAACTATAGATTTTGGTATCCCATGAATTCGAACCACCTCCCTAAAGAAGAGTTCGGCCACTAAACTAGCATCATCACTCTTATGACATGGGATAAAGTGTGCCATCTTACTAAACCTATCAACAACCACAAATATGCTATCTCTCCCCCTCTTAGTCCTTGGTAATCCTAAAACAAAGTCCATACTAATGTCCATCCAAGGAGAACTAGGAACGGGTAATGGCATATACAAACCATGAGGAATAGATTTAGACTTAGCTTGCCTACAAGCCAAACAAGCCTTAAAAATTTGAATTACATCCCTTTTCATATTTGGCCAATAAAAGTGTTCATTCAGCATGTCTAAAGTCTTATCAACTCCAAAATGCCCCATCAAACCCCCATAATGTGATTCTAATACTAGCAAATCTCTCATAGAACATCTAGGCATGCATAATTTCAAACCCTTAAACAAAAACCCATCATGTCTATAGAAAGAATTAAAAGCACCATGCTCACAAGCATTATAAACATTGTCCAAATCAGAATCACCAACATATAAGTCCTTTATACATTCAAATCCAAGCAATTTAGTACTCAAAACATTAAGTAAAGCGTACCTCCTTGAAAGTGCATCTGCCACTACATTGTCTTTACCTTGCTTGTATTTGATCACATAAGGAAACTTCTCAATCTTCACAACCCATTTTGCATGTCTTTTATTCAACTTGCCTTGCCCTCTCAAATGCTTCAATGATTCATGGTCTGAATGGATCACGAATTCCTTGGGCAGCAAATAATGCTCCCATACTTCCAATGCTCTCATCAAAGCATATAGCCCTTGTCATAAGTTGAATAATTCAGCTTTGCTCCATTAAGCTTTTCACTAAAGTATGCAATGGGCTTCTTCTCTTGCATCAAAACAGCTCCAATACGTAGCCAGAAGCATCACATTCAATTTCAAAAGTAGAATCAAAGTTAGGTAAAGCTAAAAAGGGTGTAGTAGAAAGCTTCTCTTTCAAAGCATCAAATGCTTCTTGTTGCTCCTTGCCCCAAACGAATCCCACTTCTTTCTTGATTATGCTAGTCAAGGGGGCCGCCAATGTAGAGAAATTAGGGACAAATCTCCTATAGAAGCTTGCCAATCCGTGAAAACTCCTCACTTCTGTCACACTTGAAGGATTCGACCACTCTTGGATAGCTTTCACCTTCTCTTGATCAACTTCAATTCCCCGCATACTTACAACAAAACCAAGAAAAA
The DNA here is from genome assembly GCA_947685225.1 of Garcia nutans. Lineage (NCBI taxonomy): Eukaryota > Viridiplantae > Streptophyta > Magnoliopsida > Malpighiales > Euphorbiaceae > Garcia > Garcia nutans. The sequence continues at coordinate 41,267,211 of CANTUV010000024.1, forward strand.
CAACCCTGTCTAGACAAAAAGAACACTTCTTAAGCTTAGCATAAAGGTTTTGCTCCCTAAGGATTTCAAGCACTTTCCTAACATGTTCAACATGTTCTTCCTCAATTTTGCTATAAATCAGAATATCATCAAAGTAAACTACCACAAACTTACCTAAATAAGCTCTCAAAACATGGTTCATTAATCTCATGAAAGTACTAGGTGCATTAGATAAACCAAAAGGCATAACTAACCATTCATACAAACCATATTTCATTTTGAAGGCACTCTTCCATTCATCTCCAGGCTTCATGCAAATTTGATGATAACCACTAGATCAATCTTTGTGAAATATTTCACCCCATGCAATTCGTCCAACATGTCATCAAGTCTAGGAATGGGATGTCTATACTTCATAGTAATCTTGTTCACAGCCCTACAATCAACACACATCCTCCAAGAACCATCTTTCTTGGGTACTAATAAGACTAGAACGGCACAAGGACTAAGGCTCTCACGAACCAAGCCTTTCTCCAAAATCTCTTCAACTTGTCTTTGCATCTCTTTTGTCTCCATAGGATTGCTCCTATATGCTGGCCGGTTTGGAATTGTAGAACCGGGTATGAAATCAATTTGATGTTCAATCCCTCTTAATGGTGGCAAACCACTAGGAAGGTCTTCAGAAAACACATTCTTAAAATCCTGCAACAAAGACACAAAACTAGAAGGTAAAGAATCAAGAGATTCTTCACTGTCAGCAAGTAACAATTCTTTATACATAATAATGAGTACAGGCTGCCCTACATCTATCTCTCTTGCTCTTGCATAAAAAGTATGTTTTGCTTTTTCTCCTTGCTTATTTTCTCTCACCAATGGGCCATTTATTTGTTTGCTTACTTTCTTTTGACTCTCGGCCTCTTTTCCCTTTCTGCACTCACTCACTTTATTATTTTCTCTCTCCCTACCTAATGAGGAAACTATAAGCAAGCTTGATGAATGTAATGGCAGCAAATATGTTGATGATATCATTATGCCAAGTGGACCAATCACAAGATCACAATCAAAGAAATTCCAGCATGTGTTCCAGCACTTCATACAAAGGTGGATTAATGAAGAGGGAGACCAACTTGTAGTGAATATGATGGACCATGAAGAGGAAGTCAGAAACTCACCAACAAGCATGAAGAATCTGCCCATAAGTATGGTGATGGGCATTAGCAATAATTTGGAATATAATATTGATATGGTTTAGTGTTAGTGTGACTAGACACATGTGAACCAACAGCAAAATGAATGTACAATCTGTCCATCAATGTTGTCAGAATTATGGACAGTAATTTAGAGTATATTATTGAGGTGGATGAACAATTAATGCTATTGTGACTAGATACATGTAAACCTAGACTTTAAGCCATTAGTTCTTCTTTTCCAACTATATAAGGATGGGAAAAAGAACTTAATAGGGTTGACTACGAATTTCCAGAATTGTTGAATGTAATTTCTGTGTTTTCAAGTTTGAGAGGTTTTCTTCTTATTCTTGTTGCATGAAGAATTGGTTCTAACTTATCAAGTCTCACTTGTGGCGTTTTAATCAATTCATTTCTTCATCCCAATCACCCAAGTTCTCAATTACAGGTTAGTTGTGGGTTTGGTAGGGAGGATTTGTTTTTGAGTTCTAAGATTCTATGCTAGATGTGTATGTGGGGTTCTAGATGTAATATTTGATCCATGGGTTCCGCATCATTTGGTATCAGAGCTTTGGCTTGAAGATAAATCTCTAGGTATCTTTTATGTTTTAATTATCCAAAGAAAAAAAAAAGAAAAAAAAACGAATCAGATTCAGTTTCTATATTTCTTCATTTTCTGTTCTTGTTGCACCTTGTTCTTATTCTTCAAATCTGTGAACTTTTGTTTAATTTTTCAATTTCTATCCTTGTTTACTGAAAGTTCAAAAGAAAAAAAAGAGGAAAAGATCAAAAGAAAAAAAGGAAAAGAGAATCAGATTCAACTTCCTCAACATAAAAGAAAAAAAAAATCGTACCTGTTTCTGTCCAGAATTTTTCTTCACAAGTGTTTGAGATTTTTTTGCATATTTATACCATTAACAGCTTGCTACCTTATTATATTTGATCAAATTACATCAGCTCCTCATTATGCATCCATTTAGCATTTAAAATCTGATATTTAGAGCCCTTCTTGCATTGGGAATAGATTTAGGTTGCATATTCAGATTACTCATTGGAGTGATTTGAATTCTGTTTTTTTTTTAGGATCCAGAATTGTTTTCTTTGTATTCTTAGTTTCATTCTTTCATATACCTCTTGTTTCTTGTATGCATTAAGTAGCTAATTCTCAATCATAGTTACTTTGGTTTGATTAACACAAATACTTTTGCTTCTTGTGATAACTTTCAGTTCTTGTTGTCTAAAATTAAATTGCTTCTAGAATTGCAGAATTCATTTTGTTCATTAGGTTCCTTGTAGAGTCTTTAAAACAAAACTTGTTCTACTTGATTTAAGTGGATTCAATTCTGAAATTCAACTTGATAAAAGAAGAATTGAGAGGTAAAAGGGACCAAGGTTTGAGTGAAATACAAGAGGAGTGTCAATCTGATCTTGAGTGAAACACGTAAGGGAGTGAGGTGAGAAAATTTTCTTTACTAACATTTTCTTGTAGGTTCTTCTTACACCATGTCAAATTCTGGAAGTGAAAAACGTGATATGACCATAAATGACATAGCCTTCATGTTAGAGGCAATGCAAAGGAGATTTGAAAGGTTTGATTTGACCATAAACAACATGAGAGGTGATGTAGACAGCATAATGCAAAGGCAGCGGAATGATACTAATCGAAGGGGGCAGAATAGAGGGAGAGGAAACATGATGAATGATGATGAGATAGGGAGGGAAGATGATGAAGAAAGTGAGCAATCAATTGCTCAAAGAAGACCTCAACAAAGGGACAGTAACATATCTTCCATAAAAATGAAGATACCATCATTCAAGGGGAGAAATGATGCTGAAGCTTACCTTGAATGGGAAAGAAAAGTTGAGTTGGTGTTTGATTGTCATAATTATAGTGAAATGAAGAAAGTTAAAATTGCAGCAGTTGAATTCACAGATTATGCACTAATTTGGTGGGACCAATTGATGATTTCCAAGAGGAGAAATGGAGAAAGAACCATCACTACTTGGGCTGAAATGAAAACTGTGATGAGAAAGAGATTTGTACCATCTTACTACTATAGGGAGCTTCACCAAAAATTACAGCGGTTAACTCAAGGATCCATGTCAGTGGAGGATTATCATAAAGAGATGGAGATGATCATGAGTAGAACTAATATAGAGGAGGATACAGAAATCACTATGGCTCAATTTTTGAGTGGGCTGAATAGAGAGATAGCTAACATAATTGAATTACATCATTATGTGGAGCTTGAAGATATGGTACACATGGCCATGAAAGTGGAGAAGCAACTGAAACTCAAGGGAGCAGCAAAGGGATTTTCTAATTCCAGCTCTAGTTTCACTTCAAAATGGCCAAAGAAAGATGATAATCCTAAAGGGAAGGAGGCTGCCTAGAAAGGAAAGGAAAAACAAGTTCTAGATGACCCTAAAGGCAACTCTAAAACATCTAACTCTAATCAAAAGCATAGTACCATTAAATGCTTTAGGTGTTTAGGAGTAGGGCATATAGCTTCTCAATGTCCAAATAAGAAAATCATGTTGATACAAGATAATGGTGAAATTGATAGTGCTAGTGAACATGAAAGTGATGATGATAATGATAGCATGCCACCATTAGAAGAAATTGAACATATTATTGAATATCCTGCCCATGGTGAATCTTTGGTTATTAGAAGAGCTTTAAACATGCAAATTAAAGATGAAGAAAGTAATCAAAGAGAGAACATTTTCCATACTCGTTGCATTGTGAATGGAAAAGTGTGCAGCATGATCATTGATGGGGGTAGTTGTGCAAATGTTGCTAGTACTGATTTTGTGGATAAATTAGGGTTAGCATGCACAAAACATCCTAGTCCTTACAAGCTGCAATGGTTGAATGATAGTGGAGAGGTGAGGGTAACAAAGCAGGTTCTGTTTTCTTTTGCAATTGGGAGATACAAGGATGAAGTTTGCTGTGATGTTGTGCCTATGCATGCTAGCCATATCCTTCTTGGTCGTCCATGGCAGTTTGATAGAAAAGCTTTGCATGATGGCTTTAAGAATCATTATTCTTTCAGCCTAAATGGTTTAAATTTCACTCTTGCTCCATTGTCACCTAAACAAGTGTATGAAGATCAAGTAAATATTTTGAGATCATTTGAAAAGAATTCTGGTGGTGAGGGTAAAACAAATAAAAAGGGAGTACAAGAGGCCAAGTGTGAGAAAAAGAATGATAAAAATGGCCCATTGGTGAGAGAAAAAGAGAAAGGGAGAGAAAATAAAAGAGAGTGTTTCTATGCAAAAGAAAAGGAGTTAAGGAGTGCTTTTTGTGAGAAAAGAAGTCTGATTGTACTTAGGTACAAAGAGACCTTGATTTCTACATCTAACCTTGATAACCCTTTGCCTAGTTGTGTTAGTTCTCTTTTACAGGAATTTGGAGATGTTTTTCCAGAAGATGTACCCAAAGGATTACCACCTTTAAGAGGGATTGAGCATCAAATTGACTTCATTCCGGGCTCAAAAATTCCTAATCGACCAGCTTATAGAAGTAATCCGGAGGAAACCAAGGAACTTCAAAGGCAAGTGGAGGAGTTGCTAGCAAAGGGACATGTACGTGAAAGTCTTAGCCCATGTGCTGTTCCGGTGTTATTAGTCCCAAAGAAAGATGGATCATGGAGAATGTGTGTGGACTGCCGAGCAATCAATAAAATCACGGTGAAGTATAGACATCCAATTCCTAGACTTGATGATATGCTTGATGAGTTGAGTGGTTCTTGCATTTTTACTAAGATTGATTTGAAAAGTGGTTACCATCAAATTAGGATGAAAGAAGGAGATGAGTGGAAAACTGCATTCAAAACAAAATATGGTCTTTATGAGTGGTTAGTTATGCCATTTGGTTTATCTAATGCACCTAGTACATTCATGAGATTAATGAACCATGTTCTGCGTGCATATCTTGGTAAATTTGTTGTTGTATATTTTGATGACATACTCATTTATAGCAAATCAGTAGATGAGCATGTAGAACATATTAGGGTTATTCTTGATGTTTTGAGAAAGGAAGAATTATATGCCAACTTGAAAAAGTGCATGTTTTGTAGTGATAAAATCATATTCTTAGGTTTTATGGTTAGTGCACAAGGAATTGAGGTTGATGATGAAAAGGTAAAGGCAATAAGAGATTGGCCAGCACCTAAAACCGTGAGTGAGGTAAGAAGTTTTCATGGTTTGGCTAGTTTCTATAGAAGGTTTGTTAAAGATTTTAGTTCCATTGCTGCACCATTAAATGAATTGGTAAAAAAGGATGTAAAGTTTAATTGGACTAAAATTCATGAAATGGCATTCAATTTGTTGAAAGAAAGGTTAACTACTGCTCCAATTCTTGCTTTACCAGATTTTGATAAGACCTTCGAATTAGAGTGTGATGCTTCAGGTGTGGGCATAGGTGCTGTTTTGATGCAAGAAGGGAAACCAATTGCATATTTTAGTGAGAAGCTTCATGGTGCACAATTAAATTATTCCACTTATGACAAGGAGCTGTATGCTTTGGTAAGAGCTTTACAAGTGTGGCAACATTACTTATTGCCTAAAGAGTTTGTTATTCATACAGATCATGAATCATTAAAGCATCTAAAGGGGCAAACCAAGCTGAACCGAAGGCATGGAAAGTGGATAGAGTTCATTGAGCCATTTCCATATGTGATAAAGTATAAGCGTGGCAAAGACAATGTAGTAGCAGATGCACTTTCAAGAAGGTATTCCTTAATCTCAACTCTTAGTTCTAAGTTATTAGGCTTTGAGCAAATTAAGGATATGTATGCCAATGATGTTGACTTTGCAAATGTTTATAAAGCATGTGAGCATTCTGCATTTCAGAAGTTTTATAGGCATGATGGGTACTTATTTAAGGATGGAAGATTATGCATGCCTAGTTGCTCATTAAGGGAATTGCTTGTGTGTGAGGCACATAGTGGAGGACTCATGGGACATTTTGGGATATTTAAGACTTTAGACATTCTGCATGAACATTTCTATTGGCCAAACATGAGAAAGGATGTTGAAAGAATTTGTGCCAAGTGTATTGCATGTAAACAAGCAAAATCTAAGTCTTTACCTCATGGGCTGTATACTCCTTTACCTATTCCTAATGCACCTTGGATGGACATATCTATGGACTTTGTTTTGGGGCTGCCTAGGACTAGAAAAGGAAAAGATAGCATATTTGTTGTTGTTGATAGATTCAGCAAAATGGCTCATTTCATTGCATGTCACAAAACTGATGATGCAACAAATATTGCAAATTTGTTCTTTGGGGAAGTAGTTCGGTTGCATGGCATTCCTAAAACAATTGTAAGTGATAGAGATGTGAAGTTCTTAAGTCATTTTTGGCGTGTTTTATGGAATAAGTTAGGTACTAAATTGTTGTTCTCTACAACTTGTCATCCACAAACTGATGGACAAACAGAAGTGGTAAATAGGACTTTAGGATCTTTGTTACGTGCTGTTGTGGGTAAGAATTTGAAAACTTGGGAAGATTGTTTGCCATTAGTGGAGTTTGCATATAATAGAAGCATACATTCTTCTACTGGTTATTCACCATTTGAAATTGTTTATGGTTTTAATCCACTTACACCACTTGATTTGTTTCCTTTGCCATTAAATGAAATAACTAACTTAGATGGTGAAAAGAAAGCTGAGTTGGTTAAGCAGATACATGAAAAGGCACGAGCTCATCTTGAGAAGAAATATGAATCAGTTGCCCATAATGCAAATAGAAGAAGGAAACATGTGATTTTCCAACCTGGTGATTGGGTATGGGTTCATATGAGGAAGGAAAGATTTCCTAAACAAAGGAAATCCAAGTTGGATGCAAGGGGAGATGGCCCATTCCAAGTTTTAGAACGGATCAATGACAATGCCTACAAAATTGATCTACCAGGTGAGTATAATGTTTCTGCAACTTTCAATGTTAGTGATCTTTCTCCTTTTGATGTAGGCTCAGATTTGAGGACAAATCTTTTTGAGCAAGGAGGGAATGATGAGGAAACTATAAGCAAGCTTGATGAATGTAATGGCAGCAAATATGTTGATGATATCATTATGCCAAGTGGACCAATCACAAGATCACAATCAAAGAAATTCCAGCATGTGTTCCAGCACTTCATACAAAGGTGGATTAATAAAGAGGGAGACCAACTTGTAGTGAATATGATGGACCATGAAGAGGAAGTCAGAAACTCACCAACAAGCATGAAGAATCTGCCCATAAGTATGGTGATGGGCATTAGCACGAATTTGGAATATAATATTGATATGGTTTAGTGTTAGTGTGACTAGACACATGTGAACCAACAGCAAAATGAATGTACAATCTGCCCATCAATGTTGTCAGAATTATGGACAGTAATTTAGAGTATATTATTGAGGTGGATGAACAATTAATGCTATTGTGACTAGATACATGTAAACCTAGACTTTAAGCCATTAGTTCTTCTTTTCCAACTATATAAGGATGGGAAAAAGAACTTAATAGGGTTGACTACGAATTTCCAGAATTGTTGAATGTAATTTCTGTGTTTTCAAGTTTGAGAGGTTTTCTTCTTATTCTTGTTGCATGAAGAATTGGTTCTAACTTATCAAGTCTCACTTGTGGCGTTTTAATCAATTCATTTCTTCATCCCAATCACCCAAGTTCTCAATTACAGGTTAGTTGTGGGTTTGGTAGGGAGGATTTGTTTTTGAGTTCTAAGATTCTATGCTAGATGTGTATGTGGGGTTCTAGATGTAATATTTGATCCATGGGTTCCGCATCACTACCCTTAGAATTACCCTGGGGTGTTGAAGAAACATCATTGGCCGAATTTGAACCCCCTTGGTTCATGTTGGCCGAAACTTCTTTCTCCCTCTCTAGCATCCTCTTCTGATCTTCATACACCTCTTGAGGTGATAATGGTGCTAGAACAACCTTCTTTCCTTCATAAGTAAAGGTATACTTATTAGAAAAGCCATCATGTTGTGCCCTTCTATCATGCTGCCATGGTTTTCCTAATAGCAAATGTCTAGCTTGCATTGGCACTACATCACACAAAACCTCATCTTTATACCACCCAATGGAGAATGGTACCTTGACTTGCTTCAACACTTTTACTTCCCCAGCGTCATTGAACCATTGCAACTTGTAAGGATTGGGATGTTTAAATCAAGTTAACCCCAATTTATCAACCATTGTAGTACTAGCAGCATTGGTACAACTTCCACCATCAATGATAAGTGTACAAACCTTACCATTCACCAAACACCTAGAGTGGAAAAGATTCTCCCTTTGATCCAAGCCTTCTTCCTTGACTTGAATATTCAATGCTCTTCTAGTAACAAGCATCTCTCCGTGTTCAGCATTCAATACTTGATTCTCCCAAGCCTCTTCATCATATTCGGCCCTATCACCACATTCGGCCTCCTCTTCTTCTTCATGATCAGATTCTGATTCAATTTCCCCTTCATGGGTAGCAATCATCACCCTCTTATTCGGACATTGAGAAGCAATGTGTCTGATGTGATCCCACATCGGCCGTGTAAGGAGATCCTGGCTACTATATAAGCATGGGCTAAACCTCCACTCTTGAGCTAGCTTTTGTGGTGGAGTTAGGGTCCTTGTTCGTATCAGTTGGTATCAGAGCCAACCTTGCACGCACCGGTGTGGTCCTTGTCCCTTCGTTCCTTGGCTCGGGTGCGGGTTAACGAGTGAGTTGGCACAAGCGACTCGTGTGTGGACTGCGGGTAAACGATTGAGTTGGCACGAGCACGAGGACGTGCAGTCTAAAGAAGGGGAGGATGATGTGATCCCACATCGGCCGTGTAAGGAGATCATTTGGTATCAGAGCTTAGGCTCTCCAAATCAGGTTTTTAGCATCATTCCTTCTTGTTTATGTCAAAAATATATATATTGTCTTCCTTGGAGTCATTTTTTTTTGCCATTAGTTTAATTTCTACAAGCTGTATGCCTTCTTGTTTCTTTGAGTCCTTCTACCTTAATGTTGTTGCTGGATTAAATTAAAAAAAAAAGAAAGAAAGAAAGAAAGAACGAAAAAAAAAAAAGTAAATTCGTGGCCCTTGGATTAGAAATTAAAGATTTTTAAGCAATGGGTGGATTCTCACAGGCTTCCAGTTTTTTTCACAGGGGGGTGTGAAAATTTCTGGCTTCCAGTTTTTTTCACAGGGGGTTGTGAAAATTTTTGCCTTCTCACAGGGGGTTGTGACAATTTCTGCCTTCCAAAAGTGAATGTGTATGTAAACATGTCCAAATCCTTTCAAATTTTACAGGCATGTTTTAGATATTCAACTAAGCATACATATTAAATTTCATGTCAAAATTCGTTCGTTTGCTTGGTTGTCCATATATTACCGCTAGTTAGCCATTTTTGGGTCCATAATATAAACGTTTCATAAGAGACCTAAAAATTCATTTTTCTTCTTCCATTTTGTCTCAATATATTGTCCTAAATCCAGTTTTGTCAAATTCTTCCCTTTGGTAATGTTTGTCTAAAATTTTAGTGTCTTTCGTCCTTAGGTTTCAAATATCATATATTCTGTTTTTTTTCAGCTTGTGTTACTCTTGTTCCATTCTTGAATGTGTTTTAAACCTTGCAATTTAGTTATTTAGTTGAGGAAATATTAAGTTCTTGCTAGAACTTGGAAGGGGCTGAAGTGAGTGGAAAAAGGCATAGAGTGGTGAGATTGTTAGAGGGTAAACGATTGAGTTGGCACGAGCACACGTGCAGTCTAAAGAAGGGGAGGATGATGTGATCCCACATCGGCCGTGTAAGGAGATCCTGGCTACTATATAAGCATGGGCTAAACCTCCACTCTTGAGCTAGCTTTTGTGGTGGAGTTAGGGTCCTTGTTCGTATCAGTGTCCACTTCCCAAACACTTGTAGCATTTAATTTTCCTACTTGGAGTAGGTCTAGAAGGTGTTTACTTGGCTGTTTTTGCATCCCCATCATTCGGCTTCTTGAAATTAGGATTGTAGGAAGAATTCTTTTGGAAAGAACCCTTGTAATCCCCTTTGTAGGAACCTCCACTCGAATTTGAACCCTTGAAGTTTGAAAAAATTCCACTAGCTTTAGAGTAGCCAATTTTTGAAATAGCTTTATTCTTCAATCTTCTCTCTATCTTCATGGCCTTTTGAACTAACTCTTCCATTGTGTTGAATTCATACATCTCCAATTCATTGGCTATGTTAAAATTCAATCCCCCAAGAAATCGTGACATCTTCTTGTCTTCATCTTCATCAATATTTGCCCTAGCCATGATCATCTCCATCTCTTTGTGGTACTCTTCCACACTTCTTCCACCTTGAACTAGTCTTGCTAGTCGATTGTACAAATCCTGAATGTAGTGAGATGGTACATATCGGGTTCTCATTAGTTCTTTCAAGGTTGACCATTCAGGAATAGACCTCATACCTTTCCCTCTTCTATTAGCTTTCAATTGATCCCACCAAAAGGTAGCATACCCTTTGAACTCTACAGCTGCCAAAATTGATTTCTTCTCTTAGGTGTAGTTATGGCATTCGAAAATCTGCTCAACTTTCCTCTCCCATTCTATGAACCCTTCTGCATTGTTCTTCCCTTCAAATGAAGGAATCTTCATCTTGATGGAAGTAAGGTCACCATCAGTGGTAGGTTGATTTCCACCTTCATCTTCATCTTCTACCCTTTCGGCTACTTCTAGGGCTTCAAGATTTCCTTGCCCTTCTCTTCTAAGCACTCTTCTAGCTCGCATTATGGGATTTGGATGTGCAGCTGGCTGCCCTTGTTGCACTTGCTAAATTTGTTGCACTTGTTTCATTTATCGTGCTTGCCGTGCTGCATTCTCTTGCAATTTAGTATCCATCATCTCCATTCGACCAAGCATTGCTGCCAAAGTCTCATTAAGCCTAGCCAAGCTTTCGGCCATAGCTCCTTCTTTGCTAGTCTCTTCTCCTTTTTCATCCATGTTAACAAACAAACAAACTCAAAGAAATAAGATTAGTAATAATCGAAATTCACTCAAGTGTTTAGAATTACCTCACTTTTCTTGTCTTCCTTGATTGCACTTCAGAACCAAGCTCACTAACCAACAATTGTCAAGTCGTTCAAGAAACTAGAACCTAAATCCTAGAACTAGATAGAAAACAAGACAAGTATCCGGAGGCAATGCAAGGTAATTTGCACTACACGATATAAAACCAAGTATCGACACAAGCAAATGATACTTAGCAATGTAATGGAATTAAAAGGCTAGATAAAGAAATCAGAAACAATGAAGCCAATAAACAAGACAAATTTGGATATAATGAATTAAAAACAACCCACACTTGGCAAGCTGCTTTATGGACCTAATCAATTCTACCCAAAACAATAGCTTCTAGACTCTAATTCCCACCTAAACCACTCAAATAATATGAATATTAAGGTCTGATTTTCAAATTCCAAAAGTCCTCAAAAGGTGAATTTTTTTGCCCAAAAAAAATTTTATTACTTCTAACCCACCTAGATCTGATCCTTAGCACCCAAATAGCAAGAATATCAAACAATTTTTGTTGAGGTGGTTTTGTACTCTTTTTTTTTTTTGCTTCCTCTCACTATCCCCTTGATTCGGGACTTAATTTACTCCCAAGGACTTTTCAAAATCTGGACTTAATTCGCAACCCCAGATTCACTCAAGACCAAATCGAAATCAAACTTGAATACAAACTCTAGCTTTAGCTTTCTTTCAAGAACCCTAATTCTTGGTTTCAAAATTCTCCAAGAATCCTTTCCTAGGTTTCATTTTCACCCTAAGAATACCCTCCTTCAATTTAGCCTTGATCAGAATTGATACATGACTCTTTTTCGAAAATTAAAGACTAGACTCTCTAAGAACCCTAAAATGCAGAAATTTAAAAGACCTAAATTAACAACCCCTAGAAAGACAAAGTAAATAAAAATTACCTTGTAGCAACGCTCTGATACCAAATGACGCGGACCCTTAGCAACGATGACAGCAAACCCAACGTATAACAATGGTAGAGAACTCCTTGAAACTTGATAATCACCTCCTAAGGAACCCAACGCCTATAAAGAGATGCGAACTCATTATGATTGAAGGATTTAGTTGGTAAGAAGAAGGAAAACGCCACAACTCTTGTTAATAAGTAAACCTAATTCTTGATGCAAAGAAAGAATTAAAGAATCCACTCTAATCTCTCACACGAAAATTCACAAGAAGAACTTGTAGAAGAATTCAAAAATTTTTATTAATTGTTGTTGTCTCAAATTCGGCTTAATAGTGCCCTTAAATAAGGGTTACAAAATTCCTAATTGCATATGGAAAATTAAGACTAAAACATTCCTAATTGCATAAGGAAAACATTCCTAATTACATAAGGAAAACATTCCTAAATGCATAAGGAAAACATTAAGTATGGAAACAAAATCCTAATCCACTAAGGAAAATATAAAGTATGGAAACAAAATTCTAATCCACTAAGGAAAATATAAAGTATGGAAACAACCAAACTAATTCCTTCAACATAAGAAACGCCCCACACTATTTGGGCTGTCCATGGGCCTTAAATTACTTCCCAAGGCTTTATATGAACCCCCATGGACCTTTCTTGCACGTTGGACCTTTCTTTAGCTAGCCTTTAACTTCCACACTAAGCATCATAATCAGCTTTGGTGTGCCTTCTTCAAGCTCTATCTCCATCTTCTTGAATGATAATTCTTGAAGCTCTTTGGAAATCTCTTCTTGAATATGCAAAGCCATACTAGCTTGATATCTCTTTGCCTTGCTCCTAGTGATTGGTCCACTTGCTAGCTTCAAGGGATCCTTTCTTGCATCAGTATGAGTGGCCTATTATGCCATTTGGTCTTACTAATGCACCTAGCACATTCATGAGATTGATGAACCATGTGTTGCATGAGTACTTGGGTAAATTTGTCGTTGTTTATTTTGATGACATTCTTATTTACTCTAAGTGCTTGGATGATCATGTTATGCATGTACGTCTTGTATTAGGCATTCTTAGGCGTGAAAAGTTGTATGCTAACCTTAAGAAATGTAGTTTTTGCATGGATAAGGTTAAGTTTCTTGGTTTTATGGTGTCTAGTCAAGGTATCAAAATCCTTTTACTAACACACTTTGCTATTTATTGTTTTGGTTTTGTTAGAGGTATTTTTTGTGGTGGGAGATTGATATTCGGTCCTGACGTGGCATCGATGTTTCTATCTACACTTATTATTGCTTGTCCTGCAATTTCTTTCTGTATAAAAACCTATGTGTGAAAATATGAGATGTCCTGAGCATTGGTATCCTATGTTAATTGTGGGCTCCTTCCTCACTATATTAGTAAGTGTTTCATTTAAGTTTGGCTTGAGCATTGATAACAATTGGCAATATTATGTCTTCATAAAGGAAAAAGGGTTCACAACCATTGGTTGAAATGTTCCCTGGGAGTCCATTCGTAAATAATCTCTATATTTTGTCTTTTTGACCATTTATGCTATAGTTTTAACATGAAATAACCTTAAAGCCATGAAAAAGTATTTCATTTCATTGCATACCACTTTTTATGGATGAAATAATGGACCTCTATTCAAAAGATTTTGGGTATGATTAAGGTGGTAATTCAGAAGTGAAAAATAAATGATATGCCCTATTTTCTTTTAAAATGTCCCATGTGATGAGTTCATTCTGTAGCATTGAACGTGTTTCCATTCATTTGCAATATCAATGTTCGGTTCTTGAAAATTTGAGTGTTGTTAGGGGGTGTGCACTATTCAGCTTTAACTGAAAAAATCAAAATGAACCAATGAAATTCATTTATTTCGGTAATAGATACTTTGGTTTTAGGTTTGATTCAATTTTTAATTTGGAAAATTATTGGTTTGCGGTTTGGTTACCTTTAAATTGGTAACTAAACTAATCGAAATAATTAAATTTTTATTTATTTGTTAGTATATTAAACATAATTTATAGCAATAATATATTATTTATAATGAGTTTTTTATTAATAATATTTAATCTTTAATATTTTTAATCTTAATTGTTTTCATTCTTGTATTGATAATATATAAATTAATGATATTTAAATTATAAATTACTATTATTCGGTTATATTTGATAACTAAATAGAAAATATTTAGTTTGGTTTCATGTTTTATTACTGTATTATTTTTAGTTCAGTTTGATTACTTTTTAGAAGTTTCAAAAATTTAAGTTCGGTTCAATTAACCTAGTACTCACCCCTAATCATTGTGCTTCTTGAACCTATTCATATATAAAAATCAACCCAATTCAACTGATGATTGATCCCAATTAATTTTTATTAGGTACATGATCCGTTTCTGTTTAGTTATATAACTTTTGCTCCCATTTATAGTAAGCCTCAACAATGCTAAATTCTTCTTTATCACTTTTCCTGATGTCACCTTTTTTATATCTCCCTATCTTCTTCACTATTTTGACTTGTATATGCTTAATATTCTGTATTGTGCATTTGCAAACACCATCTCATCCATTCCTCTCTAACATATATTTAAATGGTGTCATTTCCACCTTTTCTATTAATGAACTTAGTAATTATTTGGTGTTGTGGAACAATGAGCACACCACAAGGACGAGCAAGGCCTAGGACGTGAGGACCAAGTTAAGGAGATCATCAATCCAATTATTCTGCCACAAGGTCCTATAACTAGATCACGAGCCAAAAAGATTCAGCAAGCACTAATTTGCCATTTGCAAGATTTGGTGAATTTGGCTAACTATGGTTTGCAAGGAATTACAAGCTTGGAGACAAGACCAAAGGAAGTCAATTACAACTTGCTACAAGTTGTAATTCACGAATGAGGCTTGTAATTAATATGTATTAAGGCCCACTAGTTATGCTCATTTAAAAAGTAAGGGCCCTGTTTGTTTGGTATTAAATTAGGACTTTGATTACTTTATTATTTCTTAAAATTTGATTAGAAAGCCAAACGCTACTTAATAACCCTAATTAGGGTTTAGCTATTTATATCTCATTTAGGGCTGTAAGACATCAGTTTTGAAGTTTTGGACGAATTTATTAACCTAAAGCCGAATTGCTTTTATCTTTGTGTTCTTGCTTGAATACATGCTTCAGAAACATTCAAGTAGTTTGATCAACTTTCTTGTGGAGTGTTTCGAATATGGGATTTAGGAACTGACTTGTTTTGAAATCTTGGATATTTGATCAATTCAAGGTAATCTGAAATCTAACCTAATCCTTGGGGGTTGTACCGAATTCGACTAGGGGTTTTCAAGTTAATGCTATGGGGGTTCGAAATCAAGGTGTTCTCAGGCTTATTCTTGGAGGTTCCGTATCATTTGGTATCAGAGCCTACGCTCTAGATCAGGTTTTATCCCTATCAATTCGTTTTCGTTCCTTCTTTTGTTATTTGCGTTTTCGTTACTTTGATCCAATTGTTGAATTCGTTCTCTTGTTTTCCTTGTTCCTCTGAATTGTTTTCTTTGTGGGTTATTTTCGTTTTTGTTTTCTTCACTTGTTATTTGAATTTTCGTTTTTGTTTGTGGGTTATTTTCGTTTTCATTTTCATAAAACCTAAATTCGAAATTCAGTGAAAGTGTTCTAAATCCGAATCTTGTTCTTGTTAATCATTCTGATTTGAATTCGAAATTCAACAAAGTGTGCTAAATTCGAATCTTGTCTTGATTATTCATTCTGATTCAGTTTCGAAAATCAAAGAAAGTGCTTCAAATTCGATCTTGTTCTTGTTACCTGATTGGAAAAAAGTTTCGTGGTGTGAACTAGGGCTGCCCTTCAAAAGAGATAGTGAGAGGGAGCAAAAAAAAAAAGAGTATAGAATCACTTCAAGAAAAATTTTTCGTTTTCCTTGTTATTTAGATGCTAAGGGTCGAATCTAGGTGAGTTAGAAGTAACTGAATTTTTTTCTCACGAAATTTCAGATTTTGGGATACTACACACGGAAGGCTATTTGAGTTGTTTCATAAAGTGTGATTCACCTAAGAACGTAAAAGATATCAGATTGAGAGGTGTGAGCTGAACCGTGAGTGATTTCATATATTGAGTGAAACACGAGAGACCAACCTTCATCTATTGAGTGTAAACACGTGAGGGAGTGTTGTGAGGCCTTTTATTTGTTGTGTGCTAACCTTTTTATTGCAGGAAAAATGTCTGGGAGAGATGAAAGTGATAGCAGGGGTGTTCCGATTGATCCAGCTCGATTGCGTGAGGCGCAGCAAGCTGAATTTACATGTTTATACCGCACTATGGAGAACATGACAGAAACATTGGAGTGCATGGATTTGAGGTTGCAGAGTGTTGAAAGAGCCACACCGGAGCGCATTGAGAGGCAAAGAGGTGGCAGAAATCGAATGCAACAGCCTGAACATTTGGAAGATGAAAATGAGCTTGAGGAGGATAATGCAAGTCTGGTTGGAGGATCTCTACATAGAGGTGGAGGTATAGGAGGACGTGGTGCTGGTAGAGGTAGAGGAAGGATGAATAATAATCCTTTCTATGGTAGAAATCATGGTGATGATGAAGTCGTTGATAGGAGCTTGGGAAGCATCAAGCTGAAAATTCCTAATTTTCGTGGTAAATCAGATCCAGAAGCTTATTTGCAATGGGAGAAGCAGGTTGACCTCATATTTGATTGCCATCGATGTACTGAGGAAAAGAAGGTTAAGCTTATTGTTACTCAATTTACAGATTATGCTATAGCTTGGTGGGATCAGTTAGTGACTAGTAGAAGAAGGAATTTGGAGTATCCTATTGAGACTTGGGCTGATCTTAATCAGTCATGAGGAAGAGGTTTGTGCCTAGACATTTCCATAGGGAAATCATGCAGAGACTTCAGGTTCTCAAGCAAGGAAGTAAAAGTGTTGATGACTACTACAAAGAGATGGAGATGTTGATGACTAGAGCTAACCTAGATGAGGATGTAGAGGCTACTATGGCACATTTCTTGGCTGGTTTGAATTCGGATATTGCTGACCAGGTTGATTTGCAGCCATATGTGGAGTTAGAAGAGATGGTGCATATTGCCATCAAGGTGGAAAAACAACTCCAAGGAAGACGACCATCAAGGTATTATTCAAAACCTATTTCTAATTCTTTTTCTCCTTGGAATAGGGAAGGAAGGCGTGATTACAAGGAAAGAAACAAGGCTGGTCAAGATAGTGGGAAAGTGAAGGCCGAATCAAGTCCTAAAGACAAGTCCAAAGTTGAAGAGCCTAAGCTGCGAAATCGAGATATTAAGTGTTGGAAGTGCCAAGGTGTGGGACATATCAGCAAAAAATGTCCAAACAAGAGAGTTATGACCATGAGAAATGGTGAGATAGTGACTGATGAAGAGGAAGACGACAATGAGAGTGATGATGGTGAGATGCCAGCATTGGAAAGTTGTAGTGATGGGAGCATTGAAGAACCAATTAAGGGTGACTTGCTGGTTACTAGGCGTGCTCTTAATATGCAATTGAAGGAGGAAAACCATGAAGAACAATGAGACAACTTGTTCCATACAAGGTGTCACGTTCAAGGCAAGGCTTGTAGTATGATTGTGGATGGTGGAAGCTGTACCAATGTGGTAAGTACATTTTTGGTTGATCGATTGGGGCTGCCTATGAAACTTCACCCACATCCTTACAAACTTCAGTGGCTGAATGATTGTGGAGAGGTTAAGGTAAATCGACAATCTATCATTTCTTTTTCCATTGGTAAGTATCATGATGAGGTGTTGTGTGATGTGGTGCCAATGCATGCTAGAGAGATTCTACTTGGACGTCCATGGCAGTATGATAGGCGAGCTAAGCATGATGGATATCTCAATCGGTATTCATTCACTAAGGATGGACGAAAGACAATTCTGACACCACTCTCTCCAAAAGAAGTGTATGAAGACCAATGTAAAATGGAAAGAATGAGACTTGAATTTGAAAAGAAAGAAAGAGAGAGTGACAAAAAAATGAGTGAAAAAAATCAGATTGCAAATGAAAAGAAAGAGAGAAAAGAAAAATCAAAACAAATTCAGTTTGAGAAAAATAGAGAAGGAGAGAAGAATGTGAGTTTGTTAGCTAGTACAAGTGAGGTTAAACATGCTTTTTACACCAAACAGCCTATGTTTGTGCTTTTGTGCAAAGAGGCTCGTTTAGATACTACTGTTTCTAACCAATCTTTGCCTAGTGTGTTTGTTGATCTTTTGCAGGAATATGCAGATTTGTTTCTCGAAGAAATGCCTGATGAATTGCCGCCAATCAGAGGCATAGAGCATCAAATTGATTTCATTTATGGAGCTTCCATTCCCAATAGGCCAGCGTATCGAGCTAATCCTTTTGAGACAATGGAGATACAAAAGCAAGTGGAGGAATTGCTAGCTAAGGGATATGTGAGGGAAAGCTTGAGTCCTTGTTCAGTTCCTGTTATTCTTGTGCCAAAGAAGGATGGGACGTGGAGGATGTGCGTGGATTGCAGAGCCATCAATAAAATCACTGTAAAGTATCGTCATCCTATTCCTAGACTAGATGATATGCTTGATGAATTACATGGTTCTTGTTTGTTCACAAAAATTGATTTGAAATCTGGTTATTATCAAATTAGAATGAGTGTGGGTGATGAGTGGAAAACAGCATTTAAGACTAAATATGGGTTGTATGAGTGGTTGGTTATGCCGTTTGGTCTTACTAATGCACCTAGCACATTCATGCGTTTGATGAATCATGTGTTGCGTGAGCACTTGGGTAAATTTGTTATTGTTTACTTTGATGATATTCTTGTTTACTCTAAGTGTTTGGATGATCATGTCATGCATGTGCGTCTTGTGTTAGACATTCTTAGGCGTGAGAAGTTATATGCTAACCTTAAGAAGTGTAGTTTTTGCATGGATAAGGTTCATTTTCTTGGTTTTGTGGTGTCTAGTATTGAGGTTGATGAGGAAAAGGTAAAGGCTATTAGTGATGTGGAACCCATGGATCAAATATTACATCTAGAACCCCACATACACATCTAGCATAGAATCTTAGAACTCAAAAGCAAATCCTCCCTACCAAACCCACAACTAACCTGTAATTGAGAACTTGGGTGATTGGGATGAAGAAATGAATTGATTAAAATGCCACAAGTAAGACTTGATAAGTTAGAACCAATTCTTCATGCAACAAGAATAAGAAGAAAACCTCTCAAACTTGAAAACACAGAAATTACATTCAACAATTCTGGAAATTCGTAGTCAACCCTATTAAGTTCTTTTTCCCATCCTTATATAGTTGGAAAAGAAGAACTAATGGCTTAAAGTCTAGGTTTACATGTATCTAGTCACAATAGCATTAATTGTTCATCCACCTCAATAATATACTCTAAATTACTGCCCATAATTCTGACAACATTGATGGGCAGATTATACATTCATTTTGGTGTTGGTTCACATGTGTCTAGTCACACTAACACTAAACCATATCAATATTTTATTCCAAATTCTGACAACATTGATGGGCAGATTCTTCATGCTTGTTGGTGAGTTTCTGACTTCCTCTTCATGGTCCATCATATTCACTACAAGTTGGTCTCCCTCTTCATTAATCCACCTTTGTATGAAGTGCTGGAACACATGCTGGAATTTCTTTGATTGTGATCTTGTGATTGGTCCACTTGGCATAATGATATCATCAACATATTTGCTGCCATTACATTCATCAAGCTTGCTTATAGTTTCCTCATCAATTAGGGACTGGCCGAAACCTAAGAATGATAGTGAGGTGAGGAGTTTTCATGGACTTGCTGGTTTTTATAGGAGATTCATTAGAAATTTCAGTACTATAGCTGCACCTTTGAATGAGTTAGTTAAGAAAAATGTCGGATTTGTTTGGGGAGATGCACAAGAACATGCATTTAATGAACTTAAGGATAAATTGTGTAATGCACCCTTGCTTGCTTTGCCTAATTTTGATAAGACTTTTGAAATTGAATGTGATGCAAGTGGCATGGGAATTGGAGCTGTTTTGATACAGGATCAAAGGCCATTGATGTACTTTAGTGAAAAGCTAAGTGGAGTGGCTTTGAAGTATCCGACATATGATAAGGAGTTATATGCATTGTTTCGAGCTTTGCATACATGGCAGCATTATTTGTGGTCAAAAGAGTTTGTGATACATACTGACCATGAGAGTTTAAAGCATTTGAAGGGTCAAGATAAGCTGAATCGTAGGCATGCCAAATGGGTGGAGTTCATAGAAACATTCCCATATGTGATTAAATACAAGCGAGGTAAGGAGAATGTACTGGCTGATGCGTTGTCGCGAAGGTATGTTTTACTTAATTCTCTTAGTGCTAGATTGTTGGGTTTTGAGCATATTAAGGGATTATATGTTAGTGATGTGGATTTTGGTGACATATATAATTCGTGTGGTGATGTGGCTGTTTTGAAAGACTTTCATTTGTTTGATGGTTTTTTGTTCAAGAAAAGTAGATTGTGTATTCCTAAGTGTTCCATGAGAGAGTTGTTAGTTAAGGAAGCCCATGGAGGAGGCTTGATGGGTCATTTTGGGGTAAGTAAGACCTATGATGTGTTGATAGAACATTTTTATTGGCCTGGTATGAAACATGATGTGCATAAAGTTTGTGAGCATTGCATAACATGTAGAGAAGCTAAGTCTAGGTTGAAACCGCATGGTTTGTACACGCCATTACCTGTTTCTAATGGACCTTGGACTGATTTGTCTATGGATTTTGTGCTTGGTTTGCCTAAAACTAGGAGAGGTCGTGATAGTATATTTGTTGTGGTTGATAAATTTAGTAAAATGGCTCATTTTATACCATGTCATAAAACTGATGATGCAAAATTGATTGCTGATTTGTTCTTTAAAGAGGTTGTGCGTTTGCATGGCATATCCAAAAGCATTGTTAGTGATCGAGATGTTAAGTTTTTGAGTCATTTTTTGCCGTGTTTTGTGGGAAAAGTTGGGAACTAAGTTGCTGTTTTCTACTACTTGCCATCCTCAAACCGATGGTCAAACTGAGGTTGTGAATCGAACATTGATTACTTTGCTTAGGGCAGTAATAGAAAAGAATATTAGGATGTGGGAGGATTGTTTACCTTTTGTGGAGTTTGCTTACAATAGGGCTGTTCATAGCACTACAAATTGTTCTCCATTTGAAATTGTTTATGGTTTTAATCCGCTTACTCCTTTGGATGTTTTGCCATTACCATCTAATGATTTTGTGAGTGTTGATGCTAGTTCAAAGGCAGATTTCATGAGGAAGTTACATAAGCAGGTTAAGGAAAGGATTGAGAAGCAAAATGCCAAAGTAGCTTCTAGAGTGAATAAAGGAAGAAAGCCAATGCTTTTTCAGCCTGGTGATTGGGTTTGGGTATATTTTTGCAAAGAAAGGTTCCCACAGCAACGCAAGTCTAAGTTAAATCCACGAGGAGATGGTCCTTTTCAAATACTTGAAAGGATTAATGATAATGCGTATAAAGTGGATTTGCCAGGTGAGTATAATGTGAGTGCTTCGTTTAATGTTGCTGATTTAAGTCCTTTTGATGTAGGTGATGCTTATGATTCGAGGACGAATCCTTTTGAGGAGAGGGGAAATGTTGTGGAACAACGAGCACACCACAAGGACGAGCAAGGCCTAGGACGTGAGGACCAAGTTGAGGAGATCATCAATCCAATTATTCTGCCACAAGGTCCTATAACTAGATCGCGAGCCAAAAAGATTCAGCAAGCACTAATTTGCCATTTGCAAGATTTGGTGAATTTGGCTAACTATGGTTTGCAAGGAATTACAAGCTTGGAGACAAGACCAAAGGAAGTCAATTACAACTTGCTACAAGTTGTAATTCACGAATGAGGCTTGTAATTAATATGTATTAAGGCCCACTAGTTATGCTCATTTAAAAAGTAAGGGCCCTGTTTGTTTGGTATTAAATTAGGACTTTGATTACTTTATTATTTCTTAAATTTTGATTAGAAAGCCAAACGCTACTTAATAACCCTAATTAGGGTTTAGCTATTTATATCTCATTTAGGGTTGTAAGACATCAGTTTTGAAGTTTTGGATGAATTTATTAACCTAAAGCTGAATTGCTTTTATCTTTGTGTTCTTGCTTGAATACATGCTTCAGAAACATTCAAGTAGTTTGATCAACTTTCTTGTGGAGTGTTTCGAATATGGGATTTAGGAACTGACTTGTTTCGAAATCTTGGATCTTTGATCAATTCAAGGTAATCTGAAATCTAACCTAATCCTTGGGGGTTGTACCGAATTCGACTAGGGGTTTTCAAGTTAATGCTGTGGGGGTTCGAAATCAAGGTGTTCTCAGGCTTATTCTTGGAGGTTCCGTATCATTTGGTCTTGTTTGTCATTCCGTGCATCTAGGTATTTTCATGTCTACCATGCTCATTTTGTTCACATGTTCTTTTCATCTCCAACATTCATTGCCATGCATCCATGGATGGTTCTAAACAAGGGCCAAGGGTGGCCCCGCAATGCCCCCTTCTCCCAAGGTTAATATACTTATAGATTGAATCGATGAAAAAATATTGTATTTTTTGTTTCTCAAAATTCTCTCCCTAAAAACTAAAGAAATTTGCTCTATTAGCACCAAAACCAATATAATTAAATTATTTATAGGTATGATTTAACCTATTTCTACAGCTCCTAATTTTTCAATTAGTGTTGATGTTGTAATGTTTCAAATATCTATATGTTGTTAATGTTTCAAGTACCTATCTTGTTTTCTTTTTCTTTTTATTAAAATTTTATGTATCCTTAATTTTATAACTATAAACCCTTATATTTTATTTATATCCACTGTATAATTACATCTAAGTGTGTTTACATGTAATTTGTACTCATATTTTGCCCCCCTTATCAATACTATATCCTTCAGCTTACGCATCGTAGCTGGCTGTTATTATGAAAAGCAGAAATGAAAGTTTTCATGTTTGTATCATCTAAAAAAGTGCTTGTTCTGTAAATAATTTCTTCTATAGGTCTCAATTTTCTTAAGTTGTTAGTTACATAAGAATTTGTAGCTGTGAAGAATTTTCTTTTGTTTGTAGTGATAGCTTCCTCTTGTATATGTTAGTGTAAACTTTGATGCTAAATTAAATTTTTTCCACAGGATTTATTGTTTCTCTTATTGACCTCTAGTAGTGATCCTAGAATAGTCTGTAGAAATACACGACCTCCTGAATTAGTGTAAGCATTTGAAATTGCTACCCCTTCTATGGAATGGGTCAATGGCATAACTTCCCATTTAAAATTACCCCGAACAAAAGATGTGATGGTTAATGGCCGCACAGTTAAAGTTAAGTACTGCGATACTTGTTTGCTTTATCACCCTCCTTCAATATGTAACAATTGTGTTCAGAGATTTGATCATCACTGTCCATGGGTTGGTCAGTGCATTGGAATAGTAAGTTTATTTATTTTTTGCAATCTTTTCTTTCAAAGTAAAAAAATATTGAACTTGGCATTTTACTTTTAGTAGGTTAACTGCCAACTTTTGCTTCTCTAACTCTTTTCGTACTTGAAGTGCGTATTAACTTGATTATAGTGCTCCTGTTACAAGAAAACAAAAAGGAAAATCCTTGTGCCAGGGAGATGCTAGCACATCTGACCTTTATGTTCAAGTTGGAGCTAGCTGTGTAAATGAGTCAAATTACTCTTGAGCTACTCAAATTCTATTGGATTCTAATGGAGTCGAGCTAGAACTTGAGTAGTTTGAGTTATGAGTTAAGTCTGAATAATACAATACTTGAATGACTAAAAAGTCTATTTGAGTAATGAGGTTTCATATAATTTTAAATATATTTTAGATTATATATAATAATTTATTAATTCGAGCTCAATTGAGTTTCATTGAACATTATTTTGATATTAACAAATAAGCTAAATTGTTTTTCTAGTGATAATTGAGTTTAACCAAGTCGAGTTTGAGTATTTTGAATATTTATTGAAGCCAAACTCAAGCTTCAAAATAAAAATTCTATCTAAGAGGAGTTTTGAGCCTCAAGTTCTTTAATTGAATCAAGCTTGAGATTGTTTCCACTGAACTTGGCTCTGTTACTGATGTGAGCACAAGTGATGCAAATGCAGTCTATAATGGTCAAGGATGCAAAGGAAACAATTGGGGACTGATTCCAAATATTGAAAGTTTTGGTGGACCAATTCTAGATCTCGAGCTAAGAGACTCAAAGAGCAACTTCAAGTTTTCGTGTAAAAACATATTGATTATGGGTTATCTAAATATGGAAAGTCCATATATGGAAGTTTTTGTGCAAAAACATGTTGATTATGGGTTGTCTAAATATGGAAAGTCCATAGATAGAAGTTTTTATGAGCCCAAATATGTCAACAAAATTAGGCTAGAAGACCTGCATTAAGCTTGAGTGCATTTGGGCTTTGTTTTGGGTCCTTTTTGAGATGTGGGACATTTTGGACGAGTTTAATTTATATTTTAGTGTTTTACACCTTTTTGGTTTTAGTTATTTGGATTTAAATTGTTGGGTCTAAGTTTGTTAAGTTCAACCTAAGTTAGGCCCAATTGGGCTCCTTATTTACTTTGGCCCATACAAGTATTTTTAGGGTTTCTTCTTTTTGCTGTAAAATCCCTATAAAAGGAGCTATTGGCTGGGGTTTGGGGATTTTTTCATGGAGGCATCTTCAAGACTACTTGTTTAATTCTCTATTGTAACAAGAATTGAATTTCATCAAGGTCTTTACAACTTAGTGAATTTCTATTCTTGATCTTCTTAAATCAACCAATTATTTGCATTTTCAATTGCATTAGTCATTTGGAGATTCAATAGGTTGGGAATTTTGCTCTTCTTCATGTTCCATATCAATTGTGTATTGGCATTTTAGTCTCTTTATAGGCTGAGGTTCCGCATCATTTGGTATCAGAGCTTGAATTAAGATAAATTCTTATTTATTTTAGATTATAGCTTGCTGTTTTAATTAGATTAATTATTGATTGAATTTAATTTTCTGCCCTAATATCATTTAGAACCCGATTAGGGTTTACAAGTGCATATTGCGGCTTGTTTGAAGCTTTTGTGAATTAATTTAAATTTTTAGTGTTATTTTCTGTTTCTACTATATGAAAAAAAAAGTTGCGGCTAGAAGAAAGAAATGCACAAAAGAAGGTTAATTGAGGGTTGACAGCTAGGGTTGCAATTCTTTTGGGCAGAATCAAGGATATTTAATTACCTTAAATTGATTTGGGAACAAGTAAAAATTAGATATGGACAGAAATAGAAATTTGAAAATTAATTAATGAAGTCAAAGTTATTGGAGATACAATTATGGGATTTAAAGACTTTAAGGAAACTTTTGGTTTCTTACTTTATTCTAATTGTTATTAATTTTTTTTTTATCAAAGTTGACTTTTCCATTAGGGAAACATCAATTTCTGCAATTTTGTATTAGTTTTGTCATTTTTCATCAATTTCAAATTGCTATTTATTATTATTATTATTACTATTTTGTCCCTATTTCTTTTGCTTTCCTTTACACCATAAGCATATAATCGTGCTATACATTCTTCCACAGGTTTTTCACCATTTGAAATTGTGTATGGTTTTAATCCATTAACTGTGCTAGATTTAATGCCTTTACCTTTGAGTGAGTTTACTAGCTTAGATGGAAAGAAGAAGGCATAAATGGTTAAAGCAATACATGAGAAGGCACATGAGCACATTGAGAGGAAGAATCGTATGTATGCACAAAAGGCTAATAAGAGGTCAAGATATATTGTTTTTGAACCGGGAGAATGGATGCAAAAGGAGAGATGTCCACAACAAAGGAAGTCAAAGCTTGATCCAAGAGGAGATGGGTCATTCCAGGTGTTGCAACTCATCAATGACAATGCCTACAAGATAGAGTTGCCAGGTGAGTATAATGTAAGTGCTACATTCAATGTTTTAGATTTATCTCCTTTTAAATTTGATTCAGATTCAAGGACGAATCCTTCTGAGGAAGGAAGGAATGATGTGAGCACAAGTGATGCAAATGCAGTCCATAATGGTCAAGGAAGCAAAGGAAAATTGGGGGTTGATTCCAAATATTGAAACTTTTGGTGGACCAATTACTAGATCTCTAGCTAAGAGACTCAAAGAGAAACTTCAAGTTTTCATGCAAAAACATGTTGATTATGGGCTGTATAAATATGGAAAGTCCATATATGGAAGTTTTGAAGAGCCCAAATATGTCAACAAAATTGGGCTAGAAGACTTGCATTAAGCTTGAGTGCATTTGGGCTTGTTTTGGGTCCTTTTTGAGATGTGGGCCATTTTGGACTAGTTTAATTTATATTTTAGTGTTTTACACCTTTTTTTATTTTAATTATTTGGATTTAAATTGTTGGGTCTGAGTTTGTTAAGTTCAGTCTAAGTTAGGCCCAATTGGACTCCTTATTTACTTTGGCCCATACAAGTATTTTTAGAGTTTCTTCTTTTTGCTGTAAAATCCCTATAAAAGGGGCTATTGGCTGAGGTTTCAAGGATTTTTCATGGAGGCAGCTTCAAGACTACTTGTTTAATTCTCTATTGCAACAAGAATTGAATTTCATCAAGGTCTTTACAACTTAGCGAATTTATATTCTTGATATTCTTAAATCAACCAATTATTTGAGTTTTCAATTACATTAGTCATTTGGGGGTTCAATGGGTTGGGAATTTTGTTCTTCTTCTTGTTCCATATCAATTGTGTGTTGGTATTTTAGTCTCTTTATAGGTTGGGGTTCCGCAATAGTTGCAACCTTAGTAGGAGTAGCAAAACTGCCAATAAAAAGCTGGAGGAAGATCTAACTTAAAGTACAGCAGTGAAAATAAATTGTATTTATAACTTCTCATATTGTTCATTTGCTCTTTATGAAAGGTTGGGTCTCTTCTTCTTTTTCTGATTCTGTTGAATTTACTTCTACTTTATTTATCAATTTTTCAGCTGTATTAAAACCTCGGATAAGATTTTCATTTCAAAATTTGGATGGGTTCAACCTCCTATCTTATTTTGTTCTGTCTGCAACCTTGATAATTTTTGTGCGCTTAGAAGGATAGGTATATGTAGTCACTAAAATTCTGGCTGCCTTAGGATATTCTTGATTTGATGGCTTGAATTTTATAGTTTTCCTCCTCATGAAGTTTCAACCGGTCAAACGTTTGAACCATATGTTTTTTTGTTTGGCAATTGGGAGACATCCTTCTCTGTTTCTCTCTATAGTGAAAGGTCCTGTTTGATTTGATTTATATTTTATTTCAATTAATAATGCCTTTTTCTTTGAAAGTACAGAGATTTTGTTCATTGGTCTGGGACTAATTAAGTAAAATTTGTTTTCTCGTTCTAGACTAGTTTATTGCATTGTAATGTAATTGAATGACATGATTATTGCTGATATTCATATTTACGCAATTCACCAACATTGTAGCAAAAAATGAGTCCCATTGAAACCTTTATTTCTAATTTTTTGTATGCTGAATCTAACTGTTACTAGAATTCCTACCAAGTGATGCGTGGTAATCATATAAAGAGCATACTTGCAACTGCAAAAATAAATTTGAGGCAGCATGAAATTAAGAGACAATTGAAAGCCAACAATATTTATTAT
This sequence comes from Garcia nutans, assembly GCA_947685225.1. Classification (NCBI taxonomy): domain Eukaryota; kingdom Viridiplantae; phylum Streptophyta; class Magnoliopsida; order Malpighiales; family Euphorbiaceae; genus Garcia; species Garcia nutans. The sequence goes on from CANTUV010000024.1 coordinate 41,294,990, forward strand.
CTTGATATACTTATAAAATAAATCAAATGTTGTCGATTACTATAATGATGAAGGAAAACTTATATCAATTCTTGGTGATCATGCTGTGAACAAGTGAAATGACTGATTTTTTACAGATCTGAAACTAACATTATCCACATTGTTACTTTTGTTTGGAGCTAACAATGTTTTATTTCTTGATGTGGTGCAGCGCAGCTATCGATTCTTTTACATGTTTATATCAACAGCAACTATCTTGTGTATATATGTGTTCATATTTTCTTGGATTCTCATCCTTAGTAGAAAGATGCATGTTTTGAAAGCCATATCCCAAGATATCCTTGCTGATTTTCTCACAGTCTACTGCTTTGTAGCTGTCTGGTTTGTCGGTGGTCTTACAAATTTTCACTCTTACCTTATTTGCACAAACCAGGTGAGTTTCTGACGCGGACCCTTAGCAACGATGGCAGCAAACTCAATGTATAACAATGGTAGAGAACTCCTTGAAACTTGATAATCACCTCCTAAGGAACCCAACGCCTATAAAGAGACGCGAACTCACTATGATTGAAGGATTTAGTTGGTAAGAAGAAGGAAAATGCCACAACTCTTATTGATAAGTAAACCTAATTCTTGATGCAAAGAAAGAATTAAAGAATCCACTCTAATCTCTCTCACACGAAAATTCACAAGAAGAACTTGTAAAAGAATTCAAAAATTTTTATTAATTATTTTTGTCTGAAATTTGGCCTAATAGTGCCCTTAAATAAGGGTTACAAAATTCCTAATTGCATAAGAAAAACATTCCTAATTGCATAAGGAAAACATTCCTAATTGCATAAGGAAAACATAAAGTATGGAAACAAAATCCTAATCCACTAAGGAAAATATAAAGTATGGAAAAATCCTAATCCAATAAGGAAAATATAAAGTATGGAAATAACCAAACTAATCCCTTCAACATAAGAAACGCCCCGCACTATTTGGGCTGTCCATGGGCCTTAAATTACTTCCCAAGGCTTTATATGAACCCCCATGGACCTTTCTTGCACGTTGGACCTTTCTTTAGCTAGCCTTTAGCTTCCACACTAAGCATCATAATCAGCTTTGGTGTGCCTTCTTTAAGCTCTATCTCCATCTTCTTGAATGATAATTCTTGAAGCTCTTTGGAAATCTCTTCTTGAATATGCAAAGCCATACTAGCTTGATATCTCTTTGCCTTGCTCCTAGTGATTGGTCCACTTGCTAGCTTCAAGGGATCCTTTCTTGCATCATTCTCCCCCTGTTCAAAAAGATTTGTCCTCAAATTTGCATTATCAAAAGGAGAAAGATCACTTACATTGAAAGTAGCACTAACATTATACGTACCTGGTAAGTCGATCTTGTAAGCATTGTCATTAATCTTCTCCAGCACTTGGAATGGGCCATCTCCCCTTGCTTGCAACTTGTTCTTCCTTTGGTTAGGAAACCTCTCTTTTTGAAAATGCACCCAAACCCAATCTCCTACTTGAAACTTAATCTCACGTGTCCCTCTATTTGCAGAATCAGCATATCTCTTGTTCCTTTTCTCAATATTCGCCCTTGCTTTCTCATGCATCTCTTTCACCAATTTAGCTTTCTTCTCACCATCTAAACTAACAAGCTCATGAGAAGGTAAAGAAACAAGATCCAAAACTGTTAGTGGGTTAAAACCATAAACAAGCTCAAAAGGTGAATATCCTGTAGAAGAATAAATAGCACGATTATAATCAAACTCAATAAATGGCAAACAATCTTCCCAAGAACTCAAATTCTTACCTACTAAAGCTCTCAACATGGTACCTAAAGTTCTGTTTACTACTTTTATTTGTCCATCCGTTTGAGGATGGTAAGTGGTGGAAAATAACAACTTGGTACCTAACTTTCCCCAAAGCACACGCCAAAAATGAGACAAAAACTTGGTGTCTCTATCAGAAACTATGGATTTTGGTATCCTATGAATTTGAACCACCTCCCTAAAGAAGAGTTCGGCCACTAAACTAGCATCATCACTCTTATGACATGGGATAAAGTGTGCCATCTTACTAAACCTATCAACAACCACAAATATGCTATCTCTCCCCCTCTTAGTCCTTGGTAATCCTAAAACAAAGTCCATACTAATGTCCATCCAAGGAGAACTAGGAACGAGTAATGGCATATACAAACCATGAGGCATAGATTTAGACTTAGCTTTCCTACAAGCCAAACAAGCCTTACAAATCCGAATAACATCCCTTTTCATATTTGGCCAATAAAAGTATTCATTCAGCATGTCTAAAGTCTTATCAATTCCAAAATGCCCCATCAAAACCCCACAATGTGATTCTAATACTAGCAAATCTCTTAGAACATCTAGGCATGCATAATTTCGAACCCTTAAACAAAAACCCATCATGTCTATAGAAAGAATTAAAAGCACCATGCTCACAAGCATCATAAACATTGCCGAAATCAGAATCACCAACATATAAGTCCTTTATACATTCAAATCCAAGCAATTTAGTACTCAAAACATTAAGTAAAGCGTACCTCCTTGAAAGTGCATCTGCCACTACATCTATCTCTCTTGCTCTTGCATAAAAAAGTATGTTTTGATTTTTCTCCTTGCTTATTTTCTCTCACTAATGGGCCATTTATTTGTTTGCTTACTTTCTTTTGACTCTCGGCCTCTTTTCCCTTTCTGCACTCACTCACTTTATTATTTTCTCTCTCCTTACCCTTAGAATTACCCTTGGGTGTTGAAGAAACATCATTGGCCGAATTTGAACCCCCTTGGTTCATGTTGGCCGAAACTTCTTTCTCCCTCTCTAGCATCCTCTTTTGATCTTCATACACCTCTTGAGGTGATAATGGTGCTAGAACAACCTTCTTTCCTTCATAAGTAAAGGTATACTTATTAGAAAAGTCATCATGTTGTGCCCTTCTATCATGCTGCCATGGTCTTCCTAATAGAAAATGTCCAGCTTGCATTGGCACTACATCACACAAAACCTCATCTTTATACCACCCAATGGAGAATGGTACCTTGACTTGCTTCAACACTTTTACTTCCCCAGTGATGTGATCCCACATCGGCCGTGTAAGGAGATCCTGGCTACTATATAAGCATGGGCTAAACCTCCACTCTTGAGCTAGCTTTTGTGGTGGAGTTAGGGTCCTTGTTCGTATCAGTTGGTATCAGAGCCAACCTTGCACGCACCGGTGTGGTCCTTGTCCCTTCGTTCCTTGGCTCGGGTGCGGGTTAACGAGTGAGTTGGCACAAGCGACTCGTGTGTGGACTGCGGGTAAACGATTGAGTTGGCACGAGCACGAGGACGTGCAGTCTAAAGAAGGGGAGGATGATGTGATCCCACATCGGCCGTGTAAGGAGATCCTGGCTACTATATAAGCATGGGCTAAACCTCCACTCTTGAGCTAGCTTTTGTGGTGGAGTTAGGGTCCTTGTTCGTATCAGTTGGTATCAGAGCCAACCTTGCACGCACCGGTGTGGTCCTTGTCCCTTCGTTCCTTGGCTCGGGTGCGGATTAACGAGTGAGTTGGCACAAGCGACTCGTGTGTGGACTGCGGGTAAACGATTGAGTTGGCACGAGCACGAGGACGTGCAGTCTAAAGAAGGGGAGGATGATGTGATCCCACATCGGCCGTGTAAGGAGATCCTGGCTACTATATAAGCATGGGCTAAACCTCCACTCTTGAGCTAGCTTTTGTGGTGGAGTTAGGGTCCTTGTCCGTATCAGTTGGTATCAGAGCTTTGGCTTGAAGATAAATCTCTAGGTATCTTTTATGTTTTAATTATCCAAAGAAAAAAAAAGAAAAAAAGAAAAAAACGAATCAGATTCAGTTTCTATATTTCTTCATTTTCTGTTCTTGTTGCACCTTGTTCTTATTCTTCAAATCTGTGAACTTTTGTTTAATTTTTCAATTTCTATCCTTGTTTACTGAAAGTTCAAAAGAAAAAAAAAAGAGAGGAAAAGATCAAAAGAAAAACAAAAAAAAAAAAGGAAAAGAGAATCAGATTCAACTTCCTCAACATAAAAGAAACACAAAATCGTACCTGTTTCTGTCCAGAATTTTTCTTCACAAGTGTTTGAGATTTTTTGCATATTTATACCATTAACAGCTTGCTACCTTATTATATTTGATCAAATTACATCAGCTCCTCATTATGCATCCATTTAGCATTTAAAATCAAATATTTAGAGCCTTTCTTGCATTGGGAATAGATTTAGGTTGCATATTCAGATTACTCATTGGAGTGATTTGAATTCTGTTTTTTTTTAGGATCCAGAATTGTTTTCTTTGTATTCTTAGTTTCATTCTTTCATATACCTCTTGTTTCTTGTATGCATTAAGTAGCTAATTCTCAATCATAACTTTGCTTTGATTAACACAAATACTTTTGCTTCTTGTGTTAACTTTCAGTTCTTATTGTCTAAAATTAAATTACTTCTAGAATTGCAGAATTCATTTTGTTCATTAGGTTCCTTGTAGAGTGTTTAAAACAAAACTTGTTTTACTTGATTTAAGTGGGTTCAATTCTGAAATTCAACTTGATAAAAGAAGAATTGAGAGGTAAAAAGGAACAAGGTTTGAGTGAAATACAAGAGGAGTGACAATCTGATCTTGAGTGAAACACGTAATATTTTTGATGATGTGATCCCACATCGGCCGTGTAAGGAGATCCTGGCTACTATATAAGCATGGGCTAAACCTCCACTCTTGAGCTAGCTTTTGTGGTGGAGTTAGGGTTCTTGTTCGTATCAGTTGGTATCAGAGCCAACCTTGCACGCACCGGTGTGGTCCTTGTCCCTTCGTTCCTTGGCTCGGGTGCGGGTTAACGAGTGAGTTGGCACAAGCGACTCGTGTGTGGACTGCGGGTAAATGATTGAGTTGGCACGAGCACGAGGACGTGCAGTCTAAAGAAGGGGAGGATGATGTGATCCCACATCGGCCGTGTAAGGAGATCCTGGCTACTATATAAGCATGGGCTAAACCTCCACTCTTGAGCTAGCTTTTGTGGTGGAGTTAGGGTCCTTGTTCGTATCACCCAGCGTCATTGAACCATTGCAACTTGTAAGGATTGGGATGTTTAAAACAAGCTAACCCCAATTTATCTACCATTGTGGTACTAGCAGCATTGGTACAACTTCCACCATCAATGATAAGTGTACAAACCTTACCATTCACCAAACACCTAGAGTGGATAAGATTCTCCCTTTGATCCAAGCCTTCTTCCTTGACTTGAATATTCAAGGCTCTTCTAGTAACAAGCATCTCTCCATGTTCAGCATTCAAGACTTGATTTTCCCAAGCCTCTTCATCATATTTTGCCCTATCACCACATTCGGCCTCCTTTTCTTCTTCATGTTCAAATTCTGATTCAATTTCCCCTTCATGGGTAGCAATCATCACCCTCTTATTCGAACATTGAGAAGCAATGTGTCCACTTCCCAAACACTTGTAGCATTTAATTTCCCTACTTGGAGTAGGTCTAGAAGGTGTTTCCTTGGCTGTTTTTGCATCCCCATCATTCGACTTCTTGAAATTAGGATTGTAGGAAGAATTCTTTTGGAAAGAACCCTTGTAATCCCCTTTGTAGGAACCTCCACTCGAACTTGAACCCTTGAAGTTTGAAAATTTTCCACTAGCTTTAGAGTAGACAGTTTTCGAAATAGCTTTATTCTTCAATCTTCTCTCTATCTTCATGGCCTTTTGAACTAACTCTTCCATTGTGTTGAATTCATACATCTCCAATTCATTGGCTATGTTCAAATTCAATCCCCCAAGAAATCGTGACATCTTCTTATCTTCATCTTCATCAATATTTGCCCTAGCCATGATAATCTCCATCTCTTTGTGGTACACTTCCACACTCTTTCCACCTTGAACTAGTCTTGCTAGTCGATTGTGCAAATCCCGAATGTAGTGAGATGGTACAAATCTGCTCCTCATTAGTTCTTTCAAGGTTGACCATTCAGGAATAGGCCTCATACATTTCCCTCTTCTATTAGCTTTCAATTGATCCCACCAAAAGGTAGCATACCCCTTGAACTCTACGGCTGCCAAAACTGATTTCTTCTCTTCGGTGTAGTTATGGCATTCGAAAATCTACTCAACTTTCCTCTCCCATTCTATGAACTCTTCTGCATTGTTCTTCCCTTCAAAGGAAGGAATCTTCATCTTGATTTCCAGTAAGGTCACCATCAGTGGTAGGTTGATTTCCACCTTCATATTCATCTTCTACCCTTTCGGCTGCTTCTAGGGCTTCAAGATTTCCTTGCCCTTCTCTTTTAAGCACTCTTCTAGCTCGCATTGGGATTTGGATGTGCGGCTGGTTGCCCTTGTTGCACTTACTGAATTTGTTGTGCTTGTCGTGCTGCATTCTCTTGCAATCTAGTATCCATCATCTCCATTCGACCAAGCATTGCTGCCAAAGTCTCATTAAGCCTAGACAAGCTTTCGGCCATAGCTCCTTTTTTGCTAGTCTCTTCTCCTTTTCCAGCCATGCTAACAAACAAACAAACTCAAAGAAACAAGATTAGTAATAATCGAAATTCACTCAAGTGTTTAGAATTACCTCACTTTTCTTGTCTTCCTTGATTGCACTTCAAAACCAAGCTCACCAACCAACAATTGTCAAGTCGTTCAAGAAACTAGAACCTAAATCCTAGACCTAGATAGAAAACAAGACAAGTATCCGGAGGCAATGCAAGGTAATTTGTACTACACAATATAAAACCAAGTATCGACACAAGCAAATGATACTTAGCAATGTAATGGAATTAAAAGCTAGATAAAGAAATCAGAAACAATGAAGAAATAAACAAGACAAATTTGGATATAATGAATAAAAAAAACCCACACTTGGCAAGCTGCTTTATGGACCTAATCAATTCTACCCAAAACGCTAGCTTCTAGACTCTAATTCCCACCTATAACACTCAAATAATATGAATATTAAGGTATGATTTTCGAATTCTAAAAGCCCCTCAAAAGGTGAAATTTTTCGCTCAAAAATTTTATTACTTCTCACCCACCTAGATCTAATCCTTAGCACCCAAATAGCAAGAATATCAAACAATTTTTGTTGATGTGGTTTTGTACTCTTTTTTTTTGCTTCCTCTCACTATCCCCTTGATTCGGGACTTAATTTACTCCCAAGAACTTTTCAAAATCTGGACTTAATTCACAACCCCAGATTCACTCAAGACCAAATTGAAATCAAACTTGAACACAAACTCTATCTTTTGCTTTCTTTCAAGAACCCTAATTCTTGGTTTCGAAATTCTCCAAGAATCCTTTCCTAGGTTTCGTTTTCACCCTATGACGCGGACCCTTAGCAACGATGGCAGCAAACCCAACGTATAACAATGGTAGAGAACTCCTTGAAACTTGATAATCACCTCTTAAGGAACCCAACGCCTATAAAGAGACGCGAACTCACTATGATTGAAGGATTTAGTTGGTAAGAAGAAGGAAAACGCCACAACTCTTGTTGATAAGTAAACCTAATTCTTGATGCAAAGAAAGACTTAAAGAATCCACTCTAATCTCTCTCACACGAAAATTCACAAGAAGAACTTGTAGAAGAATTCGAAAATTTTTTATTAATTGTTGTATGTCAAATTTGGCCTAATAGTGCCCTTAAATAAGGGTTACAAAATTCCTAATTGCATATGGAAAATTAAGACTAAAACATTCCTAATTGCATAAGGAAAACATTCCTAATTGCATAAGGAAAAACATTCCTAATTGCATAAGGAAAACATAAAGTAATCCTAATCCAATAAGGAAAATATAAAGTATGGAAACACCCAAACTAATCCCTTCAATATAAGAAACGCCCCACACTATTTGGGCTGTCCATGGGCCTTAAATTACTTCCCAAGGCTTTATATGAACCCCCATGGACCTTTCTTTAGCTAGCCTTTAGCTTCCACACTAAGCATCATAATCAGCTTTGGTGCGCCTTCTTTAAGCTCTATCTCCATCTTCTTAAATGATAATTCTTGAAGCTCTTTGGAAATCTCTTCTTGAATATGCAAAGCCATACTAGATTGATATCTCTTTGCCTTGCTCCTAGTGATTGGTCCACTTGCTAGCTTCAAGGGATCCTTTCTTGCATCACCCTAAGAATACCCTCCTTCACTTCGACCTTGATCAGAATTGATATATGATTCTTTTTCGAAAATTAAAGACTAGACTCTCTAAGAACCCTAAAATGTAGAAATTTAAAATGCCTAAATTAACAAACCCTAGAAAGACAAAGTAGATAAAAATTACCTTGTAGCAAGGCTCTGATACCAAATGAGGCGGACCCTTAGCAACGATGGCAGCAAACCCAACGTATAACAATGGTAGAGAACTCCTTGAAACTTGATAATCACCTCCTAAGGAACCCAACGCCTATAAAGAGACGCGAACTCACTATGATTGAAGGATTTATTTGGTAAGAAGTAGGAAAACGCCACAACTCTTGTTGATAAGTAAACCTAATTCTTGATGCAAAGAAAGAATTAAAGAAGCCACTCTAATCTCTCTCACACGAAAATTCACAAGAAGAACTTATAAAAGAATTCGAAAATTTTTATTAATTTTTGTTGTCTGAAATTTGGCCTAATAGTGCCCTTAAATAAGGGTTACAAAATTCCTAATTGCATATGGAAAACTAAAACATTTCTAATTGCATAAGAAAAATATTCCTAATTGCATAAGGAAAACATTCCTAATTGCATAAGGAAAACATAAAGTATGGAAACAAAATCCTAATCCACTAAGGAAAATATAAAGTATGGAAAAATCCTAATCCAATAAGGAAAATATAAAGTATGGAAACAACCAAACTAATCCCTTCAGCATAAGAAATGCCTCACACTATTTGGGCTGTCCATGGGCCTTAAATTACTTTCCAAGGCTTTATATGAACCCCCATGGACCTTTCTTGCACGTTGGACCTTTCTTTAGCTAGCCTTTAGCTTCCACACTAAGCATCATAATCAGCTTTGGTGTGCCTTCTTCAAGCTCTATCTCCATCTTCTTGAATGATAATTCTTGAAGCTCTTTGGAAATCTCTTCTTGAATATACAAAGCCATACTAGCTTGATATCTCTTTGCCTTGCTCCTAGTGATTGGTCCACTTGCTAGCTTTAAGGGATCCTTTCTTGCATCAGTTTCTTAATCCCCTAAATGCAAAGAACCAATGAAAGTCTCTCTCTCTCTCTCTCCCCTTTTGGCTGATGATTTAACTGTGTATCGGTGACATGTCAATCCATCAACATATCTATCATTAGGTGTGCAATATACATTCATGTCTAAGCAGATTATAGAATCTTGATATGTTTCAAAATTTTAATTTGTATTCTGCAATCATGTTTAGTAAAACACAATAATATCATTGATAGGCATGTGCTGAAGTTATAAAGGTATTTTTGATATATATATATATGTTTATTCGTATGTGCATGTTTGTGGTATGGTTGAAAGAAAACATAAGGGGAAATGAAGAATGTGAATGAAGAAGGGGAGAGAGAGAATGTGTGATGAGGAAACTATAAGCAAGCTTAATGAATATACACAAGGCAGCAAATATGTTGATGATATCATTATGCCAAGTGGACCAATGACAAGATCACAATCAAAGAAACTCCAGCATGTGTTCCAACACTTTATTCAAAGGTGGATTAATGAAGAGGGAGACTAACCTATACTGAATATGAGGGATCATGAAAAGGAAGTCAGAAACTCACCAAGAAGCATGAAGAATCTGCCCATAAGTATGGTGATGGGCATTAGCATGAATTTGGAATATAATATTGATGTGGTTTAGTGCTAGTGTGACTAGATACATGTGAACCAACACCAATATGCATGTAGAATCTGCCCATCAAGTTGTCAGAATTATGGACAGTAATTTAGAATATATTATTGATGTGGATGAATAATTGATGCTATTGTGACTAGATACATGTAAACCTAGACTTTTAAGCCATCAGTTCTTCTTTTCCAACTATATAGGGAGGGAAAAAATAACTCGAGAGGGTTACTACGAATTTTCAGATTGTTATCATTGTAATCTAAGTGTTTTCAAGTTTGAAAGGTTTTCTTCTCATTTTTGTTGCATGAAGAATTGGTTCTAACTTATCAAGTCAGACTTGTGGCATTTAAATTAATTCATTTCTTCTTCCCAATCACCCAAGTTCTCATTTACAGGTTAGATGTGGGTTTGGTAGGGAGGATTTGTTTTTTGAGTTCTAAGATTCTATGCTAGATGTGTATGTGGAGTTCTAGATGTAATATTTGATCTATTGGTTCCGCATCATTAGGTATCAGGGTTTTGGCTTGAAGATAAATCTCTAGGTATCTTTTATGTTTTAATTATCCAAAAGAAAAAAAGAAAAAAAAGAACCAGATTCATTTTCTATGTCTCTTCATTTTCTGTTCTTGTTGCACCTTGTTCTTATTCTTCAAATCAGTGGATTTTTGTTTATCTTTTCAATTTCTATCCTTGTTTACTGAAAGTTCAAAAAAAATAAATCTCTAGGTATCTTTTATGTTTTAATTATCCAAAAGAAAAAGAAAAAAAAGAACCAGATACAGTTTCTCTGTCTCTTCATTTTCTGTTCTTGTTGCACCTTGTTCTTATTCTTCAAATCAGTGGATTTTTGTTTATCTTTTCAATTTCTATCCTTGTTTACTGAAAGTTCAAAAAAAAAAGAAGGAAAAGATCAAAAGAGAAAAAATAATCAGATTCAACTTCCTTAAGATAAAAAGAAATTTCGTACCTGTTTCTGTCCAATATTTTTCTACACAAGTTGATGCGGAACCCATGGATCAAATATTACATCTAGAACCCTACATACACATCTAGCATTGAATCTTAGAACTCAAAAACAAATCCTTCCTACCAAACCCACAACTAACCTGTAATTGAGAACTTGGGTGATTGGGATGAAGAAATGAATTGATTTAAATGCCACAAGTCAGACTTGATATGTTAGAACCAATTCTTCATGCAACAAGAATAAGAAGAAAACCTCTCAAACTTGAAAACACATCAATTACATTCAGTATCTGAAAATTCGTAGTCCTCCTCTTAAGTTCTTTTTTCCATCCCTATATAGTTGGAAAAGAAGAACTAATGGCTTAAAAGTCTAGGTTTACATGTATCTAGTCACAATAGCATTAATTGTTCATCCACATCAATAATATACACTAAATTACTGCCCATAATTCTGACAACATTGATGGGCAGATTCTACATGCATTTTGGTGTTGGTTCCAATGTGTCTAGTCACACTAGCACTAAACCACATCAATATTATATTCCAAATTCGTGCTAATGCCCATCACCATACTTATGGGCAGATTCTTTATGCTTCTTGGTGATTTTCTGACTTCCTCTTCATGATCCATCATATTCAGTACAAGTTGGTCTCTCTCTTCATTAATCCACCTTTGAATGAAGTGTTGGAACACATGCTGGAGTTTCTTTGATTGTGATCTTGTGATTGATCCACTTGGCATAATGATATCATCAACATATTTGCTGCCATGTGTAGATTCATCAAGCTTGCTTATAGTTTCCTCATCATTCCCTCCTTGCTAAAAAAGATTTATCCTCAAATCTGAACCTACATCAAAATGAGAAAGATCACTAGCATTGAAAGTTGCAGAAACATTATACTCACTTGGGAGATCGATTTTGTAGGCATTGTCATTGATTCGTTATAAAACTTGGAATGGACCATCCCCCTTGCATCCAACTTGGATTTCCTTTGTTTAGGAAATCTTTCCTTCCTCATATGAACCCATACCCAATCATCAGGTTGGAAAATCACATGTTTCCTTCTTCTATTAGCATTATGGGCAAATGATTCATATTTCTTCTCAAGATGAGCTCGTGCATTCTCATGTATCTTCTTAACCAACTCCGCTTTCTTTTCACCATCTAAGTTAGTTATTTCATTTAATGACAAAGGAAACAAATCAAGTGGTGTAAGCGAATTAAAACTATAAACAATCTCAAATGGTGAATAACCTGTAGAAGAATGTATGCTTCTATTATATGCAAACTCTACTAATGGCAAACAATCTTCCCAAGTTTTCAAATTTTTACCCACAACAGCACGTAACAAAGATCCTAAAGTCCTATTTACTAATTCTGTTTGTCCATCAGTTTGTGGATGACAAGTTATAGAGAACAATAATTTAGTACCTAACTTATTCCACAAGACACGCCAAAAATGACTTAAGAACTTCACATCTCTATCACTTACAATTGTTTTAGGAATGTCATGCAACCGAACTACTTCCCCAAAGAACAAATTAGCAATATTTGTTGCATCATCAGTTTTGTGACATACAATGAAATGAGCTATTTTGCTGAATCTATCAACAATAACAAATATGCTATCTTTCCCTTTTCTAGTCCTAGGCAGCCCCAAAACAAAGTCCATAGATATGTCAATCCAAGGTGCATTAGGAATAGGTAAAGGAGTATACAACTCATGAGGTAAAGACTTAGATTTTGCTTGTTTACATGCAATACACTTGGCACAAATTCTTTCAACATCCTTTCTCATGTTTGGCCAATAGAAATGTTCATGCAGAATGTCTATAAATACCCCAAAATGTCCCATGAGTCCTCCACTATGTGCCTCACGCACAAGCAATTCCCTTAATGAGCAACTAGGCATGCATTATCTTCCATCCTCAAACAAGTACCCATCATGCATATAAAACTTCTGAAATGCAGAATGCTCATATGACGTGGACCCTTAGCAATGATGGCAGCAAACCCAACGTATAACAATGATGTGAGCCTGCCTTGCTGGGATTTAATTCCTGAGGAAGCTCAAGCTACAGATCGTCTCCAAAACATAAGAACACCAACCAGCACCTTCAACCCAACACCAACTTGTGATGTAAAACTGAAGCTATATGGCTGGAAACCAAAGATTCAAGACCCAACCCCAACTTGTGAAGGAAAAACCTTGAATATAAGTTAAGACCTAGCAAACTTGGTTATTTTTGCAAGGAATTCGTGCAAGTTCTAACCAGAACTCAAAAGAAGGCTAAAAACCTCTCAAAGCTCTCAAAAATGGAGAGAAAACTCAAAATATTCATTTTGTTCAAAGTCTGCCATTACATCTGTTTTTAAAGACTTAAAGAAAGCATAAAACAAGTGAAATGATGGAAAAAATACAAATATAATGATGTGGTTACATAAAACAAATTGGGCAGCCATATAGCTTCTTTGCTCTTATTTTCTTCAAGTCTTAATGTTCCAATTGTATTGAGAACATATAGATGTTTGGAAACTAATCCTTGAAGTTTTCTTGCCATTGATCGAGTAACAGGTCCTTGGTGTTGTATGCTAGTAATCAGATCCTCATCACAAATTCAATAAATGGTATGCATTCCTCCCATGTCTTCAAATTTTGTTTAATCATGGTACGAAGAAGAGTGCCCACAGTCCTATTAACAACTTCCGTCTGCCCATCTGTTTGCGGATGGCATGTAATAGAGAAACAAAGCTTTGTACCTAACTTTCCCCATAGGACTTTCCAAAAATGACTCAAAATTTTAACATCTCGATCACATACTATGGTCCTAGGAATACCATGCAATCTCACTACTTCTCTAAAGAACAAATCAGATATATGGCATGCATCATCAGTTTTATGACATGGAATCAAATGTGCCATTTTAGAAAATCTATCAACCACAACAAATAAACTATCATGACCCTTTTTTGTCCTAGGTAGCCCCAAAATAAAGTCCATAGATAAGTCTACCCAAGGTTCACTAGGTACACTTAAAGGCATATACAAACCATGTGGTCTTACTTTGGACTTTGCTTTCATATATTTCATGCATTTAGCACAAAATTTCTCTACATCTTTCCTCATATGTGGCCAATAAAAATGTTCATTCAAAATTTCTAATGTTTTAGCCACCTCAAAATGTCCCATTAAACCTCCCCCCATGTGACTCTCTTACAAGCAACCCTCTTATAGAGCTATTTGGAACACAAAGTCGTTTCTCTCTAAATAAGAAACCATCATGCCTATAAAATTTTTCAAAGGCAGCATTTTCACAAGAGGCATATATTTGTGCAAATTCAGAGTCATGCTTATACAGTTCTTTCATATGCTCAAATCCTAGAAGTCTAGCATCAAGCATAGAGATTAGGGCGTACCTCCTAGATAAGGCATCAGCAACAACATTTTCTTTTCCTTGCTTATATTGAATCACATATGGAAACCCTTCAATAAATTCACTCCATTTGTCATGGCGTTTGTTCAGCTTGCTTTGTCCTTTCAAGTATTTTAGTGATTCATGATCACTATGAATAACAAACTCCTTTGGCCAAAGATAATGCTACCACGTCTCCAACGCCTTAACTAATGCATTCATCTCCTTGTCATAAGTAGAGTAATTCAAAGGAGCTCCACTTAGCTTCTCACTAAAGTATGCAATTGGTCTTCTTTCCTGCATCAAAACAGCACCTATACCCACTCCGGAAGCATCACATTCAACTTCAACAGTCTTAGAAAAATCAGGTAATGCAAGTAATGGTGCAGAACATAATTTTTCTTTCAGTAATCTAAATGCATGCTGCTATTCCTCATTCCATCTGAACCCTAAATTTTTCTTCACTATTTCATTCAATGGGGCTGCAATTGTGCTAAAATCTCTAACAAACCTCCTATAAAAACTAGCAAGACCATGAAAACTCCTAACATCAGTCACGGATTTTGGGGTAGGCCATTCTTTGATGGCTTTTACCTTATCCTCATCAACCTCAATTCCTTTCCCACTCACTACAAATCCTAAGAAAATGACTTTTTTATTGCAGAATGTACATTTCTTTAAATTTGATGAGGATCTGATTGCTAGCATACAACACCAAGGACCTGTTACTCGATCAATGGCAAGAAAACTTCAAGGATTAGTTTCCAAACATCTATATGTTCTCAATACAATTGGAACGTTAAGACTTGAAGAAAATAAGAGCAAAGAAGCTGTTTGGTTGCATGTGTCCAAATTGCAATCTACCCAAGAGGCCAATTGACCCAAAGGAGTTAGAATACATATTGGCATCCATCATTATACCTTTGGGAGCTAAATACTTACCATTCACGTTCCATTGGATGTCCATATATTAAGAGTGACTGAAATTCACATTGGGAGTCAAAGATGCCTTTTAAAAGCTAGTGGGAGACAAGCTATATGGCTGCCCATGCCTTTTAAAAGCTAGTGGGAGACAAGCTATATGGCTGCCCAATTTGTTTTATGTAACCACATTATTATATTTGTATTTTTCCATCATTTCACTTGTTTTATGCTTTCTTTAAGTCTTTAAAAACAAATGTAATGGCAGATTTTGAACTTAATGAATATTCTAAGTTTTCTCTCCATTTTTGAGAGCTTTGAGAGGTTTTTAGCCTTCTTTTGAGTTCTGGTTAGAACTTGCACGAATTCCTTGCAAAAATAACCAAGTTTGCTAGGTCTTAACTTATATTCAAGGTTTTTCCTTCACAAGTTGGGGTTGGGTCTTGAATCTTTGGTTTCCAGCCATATAGTTTCAGTTTTACATCACAAGTTGGTGTTGGGTTGAAGGTGCTGGTTGGTGTTCTTATGTTTTGGAGACGATCCGTAGCTTGAGCTTTCTTAGGAATTAAATCCCAGCAAGGCAGGCTCACATCATTTGGTATCAGAGCTTAGGCTCTCCAAATCAGGTTTTTAGCATCATTCCTTCTTGTTTATGTCAAAAAAAAAATATTGTCTTCCTTTGAGTCATTTTTTTGTCATTAGTTTAATTTCTACAAGCTGTATGCTTTCTTGTTTCTTTGAGTCCTTCTTCCTTAATGTTGTTTCTGGATTAATTTTAAAAAAAAAAGAAAGAAAGAACAAAAAAAAAGAGAAAAAAATCAAAGAAAAAAAAAACAGCAACTAATCTCTAAAATTTGCTATTGGGTTAGAAACTGAAGTTGGGTTTGCACATAACCAAATCTTCTCAAATTTTATATGCTTGTTTCAGATGCTAAAATTAGCTTGGAAATAAAATTTTAAGTCAAAATTCGTCCATTTGCCTCGTTATCCATATATTGCAGCCAATTTAGCTAGTTTTGTGTCCAAAAGTGAACGTGTATGTAAACATGTCCAAATCCTTTCAAATTTTACAGGCATGTTTTAGATATTCAGCTAAGCCTACATATTAAATTTCATGTCAAAATTCGTCCGTTTGCTTGGTTGTCCATATATTACAGCTAGTTAGCCATTTTGGGGTCCAGAATATAAACGTTTCATAAGAGACCTAAAAATTCGTTTTTTCTCTTCCATTTGGTCTCAATATATTATCCTAAATCCAGTTTTGTCAAATTCTTCCCTTTGGTAATGTTTGTCTAAAATTTCAGTGTCTTTCGTCCTTAGGTTTCAAATATCAAATATTCTGTTTTTTCCAGCTTGTGTTACTCTTGTTCCATTCTTGAATGTGTTTTAAACCTTGCAATTTAGTTATTTAGTTGAGGAAATATTAAGTTCTTGCTAGAACTTGGAAGGGGCTGAAGTGAGTGAAAAAAAGGCATAGAGTGGTGAGATTGTTAGAGGGTAAAAGCCATAGTTTGAGTGAAACACAGATTGAGTGTTACCAGATTAGAGTGAAACACGTGAGGGAGTGTGTGAGAGAATATTTCTAACATTTGTTTTGCAGCAATCAGTATGTCAACAAAACGAGATAGTGATCGAGAGAGCAACCAGCCCCAAGAGGAGCCAGAAGCTTCTTATGTTCTTAAGGCATTGCAATCTCAATTTCAAAGGATGAATGTGTTGTTTGTTGACATTAGAGAACAGATGGAAAAACACTCAAAGCAAATTGAAGAATTGCAGCAAGCAAGCTCTACAAATCAAAGGAATTTAGGAAGGGATGAACGAGATAATTTTCATAGGGAGCAAAACACAAATAGGGGGCAGAATAGAGGTAGGCGTGCTGGACTAAATGATTTGCCAGTTTTCAATGAATTGGAGGATGTAGATGAAGATAATCTTGATGATGACGATGGGCAGCAATCTGTTGCACTTGATGATGTTATTAGACCAAGATATATGAGAGGTAATATGCATGGTAGAGGTGGTGGCAGAAATATTAGGCAAGAAACTATGGAAAATGCAAGAGGGAGAGGGAGAGTAGACAGCAATGTTAATGGAATTAAAATGAAAATTCCATCATTCCAAGGCAAAGCAAATCCCGATGCATACTTGGAATGGGAGAGAAAGACCGAACTCATCTTTGATTGCCACAACTATAGTGAGCAAAAGAAGGTGACACTTGCTGTGGTAGAGTTTACTGATTATGCATTAGTTTGGTGGGATCAATTACTCACTAAACGAAGAAGAAATGGCATGAGAGGAGTGCAGACTTGGGATGAGCTGAAACAAGTCATGAGAGATAGATTTGTACCACAACACTACTATAGGGAGTTACATCAACGATTACAAGGGCTGGTACAAGGCAATAAAAGTGTGGAAGAATATTTTCAAGAGATGGAAATGGCTATGATACGAACTAATATAGAAGAAGAAAGGGAAGCAACTATGGCATGGTTTCTACATGGGCTGAAAGATGAAATTGCTGACATAGTGGAGCTGCATCATTATGTGGAGCTTGATGACATGTTAAATATGGCAATCAAGGTAGAAAAACAACTCAAGAAGAAGAAAACAACCAGATCGGGAATGGGAATGAATTCTGCCAATAATGTTCCTTGGAAGCCAAATTGGAAGAAAGGGGAATCTAGTGAGAATAAATTTGTTTCAAAGGAGAAGAAAGAGGGGAACAAGGCTGGAGAAAAACCCATTGTGATTGATAAGGGTAAGGCACCAATGAACTCCAATGGAAGAACAAGAGACATCCAATGTTTTCGATGTTTAGGGAAAGGGCATTATGCTAGAGAATGTCCAAATAAAAGGGTGATGGTGGTGAGGCCGAGTGGTGATATTGAATCTGAAGATGATGAAGTTGTAGATGAAGATTCAGATGTTAACATTCCACCTTTGGATGAAGATAGTGATGTAGAGCATGCTGTGCATGGAAATGCTCTTGTTGTTATGCGTGCTTTAAATATACAGGTGAAGGAAGATGAAGGTGATGAACTACAAAGAGAAAATATTTTTCATACTAGATGTTTAGTCAAAGAAAAAGTTTGTACTATGATCATAGATGGTGGGAGTTGTGTTAATGTGGCTAGCACTCTACTAGTAGAGAAACTTGCATTTCCTACTACAAAACATCCTAATCCATACAGATTGCAGTGGTTGAATGATAGTGGAGAAGTTAAGGTGACCAAGCAAGTATTATTGTCATTTACCATTGGGAGGTATAAGGATGAAGTGTTGTGTGATGTAGTTCCCATGCATGCTAGTCATATCCTACTTGGGAGGCCATGGCAATATGATAGAAAAGCAACACATGATGGGTTTAAGAATAGGTATTCATTTGATTTTGAAGGCCGAAAGGTGACTCTTGCACCTTTAACACCTATGGAGGCTTTTGAAGACCAAAAGCGAGTACAAGCTGCCATGCAAGAGAAAATGCAAAGAGAGGTTGAAAAGAGGGAGAGAGAAAAGAAAGATCAAGAGGAAAAACAAAGAATAAAAACTGAGAGAGAAAAAGAAAAAGAGAAAAAGAAGAAATTACATAATAAAAATGAGAGTGGAGAGAAGAAAGTAAGTTTAGTTGCTAGGGGGAAAGATGTGAGGCAAGCATACTTTTCTGATAGTATGATGCTCCTTCTGATATGTAAGGGAGTTTTTCTTAATGTAACTGACCTTGATCCATCTATTCCTAGTGTTGCTTTGACTTTGTTGCAGGAATTTGAAGATGTCTTTCCAAATGAGGTACCGAGTGGATTGCCACCCATTAGAGGAATAGAACATCAAATTGATTTCATTCCTGGAGCTGTAATTCCAAATCGTCCAGCATATAGGACAAATCCTCAAGAGGTCAAGGAGTTGCAAAAACAGGTGGATGAGCTGCTTGCGAAAGGTCATGTTAGGGAGAGCATGAGTCCATGTGCTGTGCCGGTACTTCTAGTACCTAAAAAGGATGGATCAATGCGAATGTGTGTGGATTGTCGTGCTATCAATAAAATCACTGTAAAGTATAGACATCCAATTCCTAGGCTTGATGATATGCTTGATGAATTGCATGGTGCATGTATATTTTCAAAAATTGATCTTAAAAGTGGTTATCATCAAATAAGAATGAGATTAGGAGATGAATGGAAAACAGCTTTTAAGACTCAATATGGTTTGTATGAATGGTTAGTCATGCCTTTTGGACTAAGTAATGCACCTAGTACTTTCATGAGATTAATGAATCATGTCTTGCATGCTTTTCTTGGAAAGTTTGTTGTTGTGTATTTTGATGATATCTTAGTGTATAGTCAAAGTTTAAATGATCATTTAATGCATTTAAGATGTGTGCTTGAAGTTCTTAGGAAAGAGAAATTGTATGCAAATTTAAAGAAATGTACATTCTGCATGGAAAAAGTCATTTTCTTAGGATTTGTAGTGAGTGGGAAAGGAATTGAGGTTGATGATGATAAGGTAAAAGCCATCAAAGAGTGGCCTACACCAAAATCCGTGACTGATGTTAGGAGTTTTCATGGTCTTGCTAGTTTTTATAGGAGATTTGTTAGAGACTTTAGTACAATTGCAGCCCCATTAAATGAAATTGTGAAGAAAAATGTCGGGTTCAAATGGAATGAGGAACAGGAGCATGCATTTAGATTACTAAAAGAAAAATTATGTTCTGCACCATTACTTGCATTACCTGATTTTTCTAAGACTTTTGAAGTTGAATGTGATGCTTCCGGAGTGGGTATAGGTGCTGTTTTGATGCAGGAAAGAAGACCAATTGCATACTTTAGTGAGAAGCTAAGTGGAGCTCCTTTGAATTACTCTACTTATGACAAGGAGATGTATGCATTAGTGAGGGCGTTGGAGATGTGGCAGCATTATCTTTGGCCAAAGGAGTTTGTTATTCATAGTGATCATGAATCACTAAAATACTTGAAAGGACAAAGCAAGCTGAACAAACGCCATGCCAAATGGAGTGAATTTATTGAAGTGTTTCCATATGTGATTCAATATAAGCAAGGAAAAGAAAATGTTGTTGCTGATGCCTTATCTAGGAGGTATGCCCTAATCTCTATGCTTGATGCTAGACTTCTAGGATTTGAGCATATGAAAGAATTGTATAAGCATGACTCTGAATTTGCACAAATATATGCCTCTTGTGAAAATGCTGCCTTTAAAAAATTTTATAGGCATGATGGTTTCTTATTTAGAGAGAAACGACTTTGTGTTCCAAATAGCTCTATAAGAGGATTGCTTGTAAGAGAGTCACATGGGGGAGGTTTAATGGGACATTTTGGGGTGGCTAAAACATTAGAAATTCTGAATGAACATTTTTATTGGCCACATATGAGGAAAGATGTAGAGAAATTTTGTGCTAAATGCGTGACATGTATGAAAGCAAAGTCCAAAGTAAGACCACATGGTTTGTATATGCCTTTAAGTGTACCTAGTGAACCTTGGGTAGACTTATCTATGGACTTTATTTTGGGACTACCTAGAACAAAAAAGGGTCATGATAGTTTATTTGTTGTGGTTGATAGATTTTCTAAAATGGCACATTTCATTCCATGTCATAAAACTGATGATGCATGCCATATATCTGATTTGTTCTTTAGAGAAGTAGTGAGATTGCATGGTATTCCTAGGACCATAGTAAGTGATCGAGATGTAAAATTTTTGAGTCATTTTTGGAAAGTCCTATGGGGAAAGTTAGGTACAAAGCTTTGTTTCTCTACTACATGCCATCCGCAAACAGATGGGCAGACGGAAGTTGTTAATAGGACTGTGGGCACTCTTCTTCGTACCATGATTAAACAAAATTTGAAGACATGGGAGGAATGCATACCATTTATTGAATTTGCATATAATAGATCAATGCATTCATCCACTGGATTTTCACCCTTTGAGCTTGTCTATGGTTTTAATCCACTTACTCCATTAGATTTGTTGCCTCTTCCTACTAATGAGCTTACTAGTTTTGATGGTAAAAAGAAAGCTGAATTGGTGAAGCAAATGCATCAAAGGGCCAAGCAACAAATGAAGAAGATTAATGAGAATAGAGCAACCAAAGTAAACAAAGGAAGGAAAAAGATGGTGTTCCAGCCTGGTGATCTGGTATGGGTTCATTTGCGAAAAGAAAGGTTTCCTACACAAAGGAAATCAAAATTGCAGCCGAGAAGTGATGGACCATTTGAAGTACTTGAAAGGATTAATGATAATGCCTACAAGATTAATCTACCAGGTGAGTATGGTGTAAGTGCAACTTTTAATGTTTCTGATCTTGCTCCTTGCTATGCAGATGATGAAGATTCGAGGACGAATTCTTTTGAAGAGGGAGAGGATGATGAGGATCTGATTGCTAGCATACAACACCAAGGACCTGTTACTCGATCAATGGCAAGAAAACTTCAAGGATTAGTTTCCAAACATCTATATGTTCTCAATACAATTGGAACGTTAAGACTTGAAGAAAATAAGAGCAAAGAAGTTGTTTGGTTGCATGTGTCCAAATTGCAATCTACCCAAGAGGCCAATTGACCCAAAGGAGTTAGAATACATATTGGCATCCATCATTATACCTTTGGGAGCTAAATACTTACCATTCACGTTCCATTGGATGTCCATATATTAAGAGTGGCTGAAATTCACATTGGGAGTCAAAGATGCCTTTTAAAAGCTAGTGGGAGACAAGCTATATGGCTGCCCATGCCTTTTAAAAGCTAGTGGGAGACAAGCTATATGGCTGCCCAATTTGTTTTATGTAACCACATTATTATATTTGTATTTTTCCATCATTTCACTTGTTTTATGCTTTCTTTAAGTCTTTAAAAACAAATGTAATGGCAGATTTTGAACTTAATGAATATTCTGAGTTTTCTCTCCATTTTTGAGAGCTTTGAGAGGTTTTTAGCCTTCTTTTGAGTTCTGGTTAGAACTTGCATAGGTCTTAACTTATATTCAAGGTTTTTCCTTCACAAGTTGGGGTTGGGTCTTGAATCTTTGGTTTCCAGCCATATAGTTTCAGTTTTACATCACAAGTTGGTGTTGGGTTGAAGGTGCTGGTTGGTGTTCTTATGTTTTGGAGACGATCCGTAGCTTGAGCTTTCTTAGGAATTAAATCCCAGCAAGGCAGGCTCACATCAAAATTTGCATACAATTTCTCTTTCCTAAGAACTTCAAGCACACATCATAAATGCATTAAATGATCATTTAAACTTTGACTATACACTAAAATATCATCAAAATACACAACAACAAACTTTCCAAGAAAAGAACGCAAGACATGATTCATTAATCTCATGAAAGCACTAGGTGCATTGCTTAGTCCAAAAGGCATGACTAACCATTCATACAAACCATATTGAGTCTTAAAAGCTGTTTTCCATTCATCTCCTAATCTCATTCTTATTTGATGATAACCACTTTTAAGATCAATTTTCGAAAATATACATGCACCATGCAATTCATCAAGCATATCATCAAGTCTAGGGATTAGATGTCTATACTTTACAGTGATTTTGTTGACGGCGCAACAATCCACACACATTCTCATTGATCCATCCTTTTTGGGTACCAAAAGTACCGGTACAGCGCATGGACTCATGCTCTCTCTGACATGACCCTTTGCAAGTAATTCTTCCACCTGATTTTGTAACTCTTTGGCCTCTTGAGGATTGGTTCTATATGCTGGCCGATTCGAAATTATAGCTCCAGGAACAAAATCAATTTGATGTTCTATTCCTCTGATAGGTGGTAGTCCGCTAGATACTTCATTGGGAAAGACATCTTCAAATTCCTGCAACAAAGTCAATGCAACACTAGGAATAGGAGGATCAAGGTCAGTTACATTAAGAAAAGCTCCCTTACATAGTAAGAGTAGCATCACATTATTTGAAGAATAGGCTTGCCTCACATCTTTTCCCCTAGCAACTAAACTTACTTTCTTCTCACAACTCTCATTTTTATTGTAGATTTTTTTCTTTTTCTCATTTTTTTTTCTTTCTCTTTTTTTATTCTTTGTTTTTCCTCTTGCTCTTTTCTTTCTCTCACTCTCTTTTCAGATTCTTTTTGCATTTTCTCTTCCATGGCAGCTTGTATTCATTTTTGGTCTTCAAAAGCCTCCATCGGCGTCAAAGATGCAAGCGTCAACTTTTGACCTTCAAAATCAAAAGAGTACCTATTTTTGAATCCATCATGTACAGCCCTTCTATCATATTGCCATGGCCTCCCAAGCAGAATATGACTAGCATGCATAGGAACAACATCACATAACACTTCATCCTTATACCTCCCAATGGAAAATGTTAGCAGCACTTGCTTAATTACCCTAACTTCACCACAATCATTAAACCACTGCAACCTATATGGCTTAGGATGTTTTGTAGTAGGGAAATCAAGTTTTTCCACTAGTAGAGTACTAGCCAGATTCACGCAACTTCCACTGTCTATTATCCTGCTACAATCTCTATCTTTAACTAGACACCTAGTATGAAAGATATTTTCTCTTTGTAGCTCATCACTATCATCTGCCTTTACTTGGGTATTTAAAGCACGCATAACAACTAGAACGTTGCCATGTACACCATGCTTTACATCACTATCATCACCCATAGGTTGAATGTCATCACTTGAATCATCATTAACAGCCTCATCATCTTCAGATTCTATCTCCCCACTTGGCCTCATCACCATTGCCCTTTTATTTGGACATTGTGCAGCATAATGTCCCTTGCCCAAGCATCTAAAACATTGGATGTCTCTAGTTCTTCCGCTGGAGTTCATTGGTGCCTTACCCTTATCAATCACAATGGGTTTTTATCCAGCCTTGTTTCCCTCTTTCTTCTCCTTTGAAACAAATTTACTCTCACTAGATTCCCCTTTCTTCCAATTTGGCTTCCATGGAACATTGTTGGTAGAATTCATTCCCATACCCGATCTGGTTGTTTTCTTCTTCTTGAGTTGTTTTTCTACCTTGATTGCCATATTTAACATATCATCAAGCTCCACATAATGATGCAGCTCCACTATGTCGGCAATTTCATCTTTCAGCCCATGTAGGAACCGTGCCATAGTTGCTTCCTTTTCTTCTTCTATATTAGCTCGTATCATAGCCATTTCCATTTATTGAAAATATTCTTCCACACTTTTATTGCCCTGCACCAGCCCTTGTAATCTTTGATGCAACTCTCTATAGTAGTGTTGTGGAACAAATCGATCTCTCATGACCTGTTTCAACTCATCCCAAGTCTGCACACCTCTCATGCCATTTCTTCTTCGATTAGTGAGTAATTCATCCCACCAAACTAATGCATAATCAGTAAACTCTACCACAGCAAGTGTCACCTTCTTTTGCTCACTATAGTTGTGGCAATCAAAGATGAGTTCGGTCTTTCTATCCCATTCCAAATATGCATCTGGATTTCCTTTGCCTTGGAATGATGGAATTTTCATTTTAATTCCATTAACGTTGCTGTCTACTCTCCCTCTCCCTCTTGCATTTTCCATAGTTTCTTGCCTAATATTTCTGCCACCACCTCTACCACCCATATTACCTCTCATATATCTTGGTCTAATAAAATCATCAAGTGCAACAGATTGCTGCCCATCATCATCATCATCAAGATTATCTTCATCTACATCCTCCAAGTCATTGAAAACTGGCAAATCATTTAGTCCAGCGCGCCTACCTCTATTCTGCCCCCTATTTGTGTTTTGCTCCCTATGAAAATTATCTCGTTCATCCCTTCCTAAATTCCTTTGATTTGTAGAGCTTGCTTGCTGCAATTCTTCAATTTGCTATGAGTGTTTTTCCATCTGTTCTCTAATATCAACAAATAACACATTCACCCTTTGAAATTGAGATTGCAATGCCTTAAGAACATAAGAAGCTTCTGGCTCCTCTTGGGGCTGGTTGCTCTCTCGATCACTATCTCGTTTTGTTGACATACTGATTGCTGCAAAACAAATGTTAGAAATATTCTCTCACACACTCCCTCACGTGTTTCACTCTAATCTGGTAACACTCAATCTGTGTTTCACTCAAACTTTGGCTTTTACCCTCTAACAATCTCACCACTCTATGCCTTTTTTAACTCACTTCAGCCCCTTCCAAGTTCTAGCAAGAACTTAATATTTCCTCAACTAAATAACTAAATTTCAAGGTTTAAAACACATTCAAGAATGGAACAAGAGTATAACAAGCTAGAAAAAAAAACAGAATATCTGATATTTGAAACCTAAGGACGAAAGACACTGAAATTTTAGACAAACATTACTAAAGGGAAGAATTTAACAAAACTGGATTTAGGTCAATATATTGAGACAAAATGGAAGAAGAAAAAATGAATTTTTAGGTCTCTTATGAAATGTTTATGTTCTGGACCCAAAAATGGCTAACTAGCGGTAATATGTGGACAACCAAGCAAACGAATGAATTTTGGCATGAAATTTAATATGTAGGCTTAGCTGAATATCTAAAATATGCTTGTAAAATTTGAAAAGATTTGGACATGTTTACATACACGTTCACTTTTGGACACAAAACTAGTTAAATTGGCAGCAATATATGGATAACTAGGCAAATGAAGGAATTTTGACTTAAAATTTGATTTCCAAGCTAATTTTAGCATCTGAAACAAGCATATAAAATTTGAGAAGATTTGGTTATGTGCAAACCCAACTTCAGTTTCTAACCCACTAGCAAATTTGAGAGATTAGTTGCTATTTCCTCTTTTTTTTTCTTTTCTTTTATGTTCTTTCTTTTTTTTTTTAAATTAATCCAGCAACAACATTAAGGAAGAAGGACTCAAAGAAATAAGAAAGCATACAGCTTGTAGAAATTAAACTAATGGCAGAAAATGACTCAAAGGAAGACAATATATTTTTTTTGACATAAACAAGAAGGAATGATGCTAAAAACCTGATTTTGAGAGCCTAAGCTCTGATACCAAATGATGTGAGCCTGCCTTGCTGGGATTTAATTCCTAAGGAAGCTTAAGCTACGGATCGTCTCCAAAACATAAGAACACCAACCAGCACCTTCAACCCAACACCAACTTGTGATGTAAAACTGAAGCTATATGGCTGGAAACCAAAGATTCAAGACCCAACCCCAACTTTTGAAGGAAAAACCTTGAATATAAGTTAAGACCTAGCAAACTTGGTTATTTTTGCAAGGAATTCGTGCAAGTTCTAACCAGAACTCAAAAGAAGGCGAAAAACCTCTCAAAGCTCTCAAAAATGGAGAGAAAACTCAGAATATTCATTAAGTTCAAAGTCTGCCATTACATCTATTTTTAAAGACTTAAAGAAGGCATAAAACAAGTGAAATGATGGAAAAATACAAATATAATGATGTGGTTACATAAAACAAATTGGGCAGCCATATAGCTTGTCTCCCACTAGCTTTTAAAAGGCATGGGCAACCATATAGCTTGTCTCCCACTAGCTTTTAAAAGGCATCTTTGACTCCCAATGTGAGTTTCAGCCACTCTTAATATATGGGCATCCAATGGTACGTGAATGGTATGTATTTAGCTCCCAAAGGTATAATGATGGATGCCAATATGTATTCTAACTCCTTTGGGTCAATTGGCCTCTTGTGTGTAGATTGCAATTTGGACACGTGCAACCAAACAGCTTCTTTGCTCTTATTTTCTTCAAGTCTTAACGTTCCAATTGTATTGAGAACATATAGATGTTTGGAAACTAATCCTTGAAGTTTTCTTGCCATTGATCGAGTAACAGGTCCTTGGTGTTGTATGCTAGCAATCAGATCCTCATCACAACTTGTAAGGATTGGGATGTTTAAAACAAGATAACCCCAATTTATCCACCATTGTAGTACTAGCAGCATTGGTACAACTTCCACCATCAATGATAAGTGTACAAACCTTACCATTCACCAAACACCTAGAGTGGAAAAGATTCTCCCTTTGATCTAAGCCTTCTTCCTTGACTTGAATATTCAAGGCTCTTCTAGTAACAAGCATCTCTCCGTGTTCAGCATTCAATACTTGATTCTCCCAAGCCTCTTCATCATATTCGGCCCTATCACCACATTCGGCCTCCTCTTCTTCTTCATGTTCAGATTCTGATTCAATTTCCCCTTCATGGGTAGCAATCATCACCCTCTTATTCGGACATTGAGATGCAATGTGTCCGCTTTCCAAACACTTGTAGCATTTAATTTCCCTACTTGGAGTAGGTCTAGAAGGTGTTTCCTTGGCTGTTTTTGCATCCCCATCATTCGGCTTCTTGAAATTAGGATTATAGGTTGGAAAGAACCCTTGTAATCCCCTTTGTAGGAACCTCCACTCGAACTTGAACCCTTGAAGTTTGAAAATTTTCCACTAGCTTTAGAGTAGCCAATTTTCAAAATAGCTTTATTCTTCAATCTTCTCTCTATCTTCATGGCCTTTTGAACTAACTCTTCCATTGTGTTGAATTCATACATTTCCAATTCATTTGCTATGTTCAAATTCAATCCCGCAAGAAATCATGACATCTTCTTGTCTTCATCTTCATCAATATTTGCCCTAGCCATGATCATCTCCATCTCTTTGTGATACTCTTCCACTCTTCTTCCACCTTGAACTAGTCTTGCTAGTCGATTCCCGAATGTAGTGAGATGGTACAAATTGGCTTCTCATTAGTTCTTTCAAGGTTGACCATTCAGGAATAGGCCTCATACCTTTCCCTCTTCTATTAGCTTTCAATTGATCCCACCAAAAGGTAGCATACCCTTTGAACTCTACGGCTGCCAAAACTGATTTCTTCTCTTCGGTGTAGTTATGGCATTCAAAAATCTGCTCAACCTTCCTCTCTCATTCTATGAACTCTTCTGCATTGTTCTTCCCTTCAAAGGAAGGAATCTTCATCTTGATGGAAGTAAGGTCACCATCAGTGGTAGGTTGATTTCCACCTTCATCTTCATCTTCTACCCTTTCGGCTACTTCTAGGGCTTCAAGATTTCCCTGCCCTTCTCTCCTAAGCACTCTTCTAGCTCGCATTATGGGATTTGGATGTGCGGCTGGCTGCCCTTGTTGCACTTGCTGAATTTGTTGTGCTTGTCGTGCTGCGTTCTCTTGCAATCTAGTATCCATCATCTCCATTCAACTAAGCATTGCTACCAAAGTCTCATTAAGCCTAGCCAAGCTTTCGGCCATAGCTCCTTCTTTGCTAGTCTCTTCTCCTTTTCCAGCCATGTTAACAAACAAACAAACTCAAAGAAACAAGATTAGTAATAATCAAAATTCACTCAAGTGTTTAGAATTACCTCACTTTTCTTGTCTTCCTTGATTGCACTTTAGAACCAAGCTCACCAACCAACAATTGTCAAGTCGTTCAAGAAACTAGAACCTAAATCCTAGAACTAGATAGAAAATAAGACAAGTATCCGGAGGCAATGCAAGGTAATTTGCACTACACTATATAGAATCAGGTATCGACACAAGCAAATGATACTTAGCAATGTAATGGAATTAAAAGCTAGATAAAGAAATCAAAAACAATGAAGCCAATAAACAAGACAAATTTGGATATAATGAATCAAAAACAACCCACACTTGGCAAGCTGCTTTATGGACCTAATCAATTCTACCCAAAATGCTAGCTTCTAGACTCTAATTCCCACCTAAAACACTCAAATAATATGAATATTAAGGTCTGATTTTCGAATTCCAAAAGCCCCTGATGAGGAAACTATAAGCAAGCTTGATGAATGTAATGGCAGCAAATATGTTGATGATATCATTATGCCAAGTGGACCAATCACAAGATCACAATCAAAGAAATTCCAGCATGTGTTCCAGCACTTCATACAAAGGTGGATTAATGAAGAGGGAGACCAACTTGTAGTGAATATGATGGACCATGAAGAGGAAGTCAGAAACTCACCAACAAGCATGAAGAATCTGCCCATAAGTATGGTGATGGGCATTAGCACGAATTTGGAATATAATATTGATATGGTTTAGTGTTAGTGTGACTAGACACATGTGAACCAACACCAAAATGAATGTACAATCTGCCCATCAATGTTGTCAGAATTATGGGCAGTAATTTAGAGTATATTATTGAGGTGGATGAACAATTAATGCTATTGTGACTAGATACATGTAAACCTAGACTTTAAGCCATTAGTTCTTCTTTTCCAACTATATAAGGATGGGAAAAAGAACTTAATAGGGTTGACTACGAATTTCCAGAATTGTTGAATGTAATTTCTGTGTTTTCAAGTTTGAGAGGTTTTCTTCTTATTCTTGTTGCATGAAGAATTGGTTCTAACTTATCAAGTCTCACTTGTGGCGTTTTAATCAATTCATTTCTTCATCCCAATCACCCAAGTTCTCAATTACAGGTTAGTTGTGGGTTTGGTAGGGAGGATTTGTTTTTGAGTTCTAAGATTCTATGCTAGATGTGTATGTGGAGTTCTAGATGTAATATTTGATCCATGGGTTCCGCATCATTTGGTATCAGAGCTTTGGCTTGAAGATAAATCTCTAGGTATCTTTTATGTTTTAATTATCCAAAGAAAAAAAAAAGAGAATCAGATTCAGTTTCTATATTTCTTCATTTTTCTGTTCTTGTTGCACCTTGTTCTTATTCTTCAAATCTGTGAACTTTTGTTTAATTTTTCAATTTCTATCCTTGTTTACTGAAAGTTCAAAGGAAAAAAGAGAGGAAAAGATCAAAAGAAAAACAAAAAAAAAAAGAGAAGAGAATCAGATTCAACTTCCTCAACATAAAAGAAAAAAAAAATCGTACCTGTTTCTGTCCAGAATTTTTCTTCACAAGTGTTTGAGATTTTTTTGCATATTTATACCATTAACAGCTTGCTACCTTATTATATTTGATCAAATTACATCAGCTCCTCATTATGCATCCATTTAGCATTTAAAATCTGATATTTAGAGCCTTTCTTGCATTGGGAATAGATTTAGGTTTCATATTCAGATTACTCATTGGAGTGATTTGAATTCAGTTTTTTTTTTAGGATCCAGAATTGTTTTTCTTTGTATTCTTAGTTTCATTCTTTCATATACCTCTTGTTTCTTGTATGCATTAAGTAGCTAATTCTCAATCATAGTTACTTTGGTTTGATTAACACAAATACTTTTGCTTCTTGTGTTAACTTTCAGTTCTTGTTGTTGAAAATTAAATTGCTTCTAGAATTGCTGAATTCATTTTGTTCATTAGGATCCTTGTAGAGTCTTTAAAACAAAACTTGTTTTACTTGATTTAAGTGGATTCAATTCTGAAATTCAACTTGATAAAAGAAGAATTGAGAGGTAAAAAGGAACAAGGTTTGAGTGAAATACAAGAGGAGTGACAATCTGATCTTGAGTGAAACACGTAAGGGAGTGAGGTGAGGAAATTTTCTTTACTAACATTTTCTTGTAGGTTCTTCTTACACCATGTCAAATTCTGGAAGTGAAAAACGTGATATGACCATAAATGACATAGCCTTCATGTTAGAGGCAATGCAAAGGAGATTTGAAAGGTTTGATTTGACCATAAACAACATGAGAGGTGATGTAGACAACATAATGCAAAGGCAGCAGAATGATACTAATCGAAGGGGGCAGAATAGAGGGAGAGGAAACATGATGAATGATGATGAGATAGAGAGGGAAGATGATGAAGAAAGTGAGGAATCAATTGCTCAAAGAAGACCTCAACAAAGGGACAGTAACATATCTTCCATAAAAATGAAGATACCATCATTCAAGGGGAGAAATGATGCTGAAGCTTACCTTGAATGGGAAAGAAAAGTTGAGTTGGTGTTTGATTGTCATAATTATAGTGAAATGAAGAAAGTTAAGATTGCAGCAGTTGAATTCACAGATTATGCACTAATTTGGTGGGATCAATTGATGATTTCCAAGAGGAGAAATGGAGAAAGAACTATCACTACTTGGGCTGAAATGAAAACTGTGATGAGAAAGAGATTTGTACCATCTTACTACTATAGGGAGCTTCACCAAAAATTACAGCGGTTAACTCAAGGATCCATGTCAGTGGAGGATTACCATAAAGAGATGGAGATGATCATGAGTAGAACTAATATAGAGGAGGATCCAGAAATCACTATGGCTCGATTTTTGAGTGGGCTGAATAGAGAGATAGCTAACATAATTGAATTACATCATTATGTGGAGCTTGAAGATATGGTACACATGGCCATGAAAGTGGAGAAGCAACTGAAACTCAAGGGAGCAGCAAAGGGATTTTCTAATTCCAGCTCTAGTTTCACTTCAAAATGGCCAAAGAAAGATGATAATCCTAAAGGGAAGGAGGCTGCCTGGAAAGGAAAGGAAAAACAAGTTCTAGATGACCCTAAAGGTAACTCTAAAACATCTAACTCTAATCAAAAGCATAGTACCATTAAATGCTTTAGGTGTTTAGGAGTAGGGCATATAGCATCTCAATGTCCAAATAAGAAAATCATGTTGATACGAGATAATGGTGAAATTGATAGTGCTAGTGAACATGAAAGTGATGATGATAATGATAGCATGCCACCATTAGAAGAAATTGAACATATTATTGAATATCCAGCCCATGGTGAATCTTTGGTTATTAGAAGAGCTTTAAACATGCAAATTAAAGATGAAGAAAGTAATCAAAGAGAGAACATTTTCCATACTCATTGCATTGTGAATGGAAAAGTGTGCAGCATGATCATTGATGGGGGTAGTTGTGCAAATGTTGCTAGTACTGATTTTGTGGATAAATTAGGGTTAGCATGCACAAAACATCCTAGTCCTTACAAGCTGCAATGGTTGAATGATAGTGGAGAGGTGAGGGTAACAAAGCAGGTTCTGTTTTCTTTTGCAATTGGGAGATACAAAGATGAAGTTTGCTGTGATGTTGTGCCTATGCATGCTAGCCATATCCTTCTTGGTCGTCCATGGCAGTTTGATAGAAGAGCTTTGCATGATGGCTTTAAGAATCATTATTCTTTCAGCCTAAATGGTTTAAATTTCACTCTTGCTCCATTGTCACCTAAACAAGTGTATGAAGATCAAGTAAATATTTTGAGATCATTTGAAAAGAATTCTGGTGGTGAGGGTAAAACAAATAAAAAGGGAGTACAAGAGGCCAAGTGTGAGAAAAAGAATGATAAAAATGGCCCATTGGTGAGAGAAAAAGAGAAAGGGAGAGAAAATAAAAGAGAGTGTTTCTATGCAAAAGAAAAGGAGTTAAGGAGTGCTTTTTGTGAGAAAAGAAGTCTGATTGTACTTAGGTACAAAGAGACCTTGATTTCTACATCTAACCTTGATAACCCTTTGCCTAGTTGTGTTATTTCTCTTTTACAGGAATTTGGAGATGTTTTTCCAGAAGATGTACCCAAAGGATTACCACCTTTAAGAGTGATTGAGCATCAAATTGACTTCATTCTGGGCTCAACAATTCCTAATCGACCAGCTTATAGAAGTAATCCGGAGGAAACCAAGGAACTTCAAAGGCAAGTGGAGGAGTTGCTAGCAAAGGGACATGTACGTGAAAGTCTTAGCCCATGTGCTGTTCCGGTGTTATTAGTCCCAAAGAAAGATGGATCATGGAGAATGTGTGTGGACTGCCGAGCAATCAATAAAATCACGGTGAAGTATAGACATCCAATTCCTAGACTTGATGATATGCTTGATGAGTTGAGTGGTTCTTGCATTTTTACTAAGATTGATTTGAAAAGTGGTTACCATCAAATTAGGATGAAAGAAGGAGATGAGTGGAAAACTGCATTCAAAACAAAATATGGTCTTTATGAGTGGTTAGTTATGCCATTTGGTTTATCTAATGCACCTAGTACATTCATGAGATTAATGAACCATGTTCTGCGTGCATATCTTGGTAAATTTGTTGTTGTATATTTTGATGACATACTCATTTATAGCAAATCAGTAGATGAGCATGTAGAACATATTAGGGTTATTCTTGATGTTTTGAGAAAGGAAGAATTATATGCCAACTTGAAAAAGTGCATGTTTTGTAGTGATAAAATCATATTCTTAGGTTTTATGGTTAGTGCACAAGGAAATTGAGGTTGATGATGAAAAGGTAAAGGCAATAAGAGATTGGCCAGCACCTAAAACCGTGAGTGAGGTAAGAAGTTTTCATGGTTTGGCTAGTTTCTATAGAAGGTTTGTTAAAGATTTTAGTTCCATTGCTGCACCATTAAATGAATTGGTAAAAAAGGATGTAAAGTTTAATTGGACTAAAATTCATGAAATGGCATTCAATTTGTTGAAAGAAAGGTTAACTACTGCTCCAATTCTTGCTTTACCAGATTTTGATAAGACCTTCGAATTAGAGTGTGATGCTTCAGGTGTGGGCATAGGTGCTGTTTTGATGCAAGAAGGGAAACCAATTGCATATTTTAGTGAGAAGCTTCATGGTGCACAATTAAATTATTCCACTTATGACAAGGAGCTGTATGCTTTGGTAAGAGCTTTACAAGTGTGGCAACATTACTTATTGCCTAAAGAGTTTGTTATTCATACAGATCATGAATCATTAAAGCATCTAAAGGGGCAAACCAAGCTGAATCGAAGGCATGGAAAGTGGATAGAGTTCATTGAGCCATTTCCATATGTGATAAAGTATAAGCGTGGCAAAGACAATGTAGTAGCAGATGCACTTTCAAGAAGGTATTCCTTAATCTCAACTCTTAGTTCTAAGTTATTAGGCTTTGAGCAAATTAAGGATATGTATGCCAATGATGTTGACTTTGCAAATGTTTATAAAGCATGTGAGCATTCTGCATTTCAGAAGTTTTATAGGCATGATGGGTACTTATTTAAGGATGGAAGATTATGCATGCCTAGTTGCTCATTAAGGGAATTGCTTGTGCGTGAGGCACATAGTGGAGGACTCATGGGACATTTTGGGATATTTAAGACTTTAGACATTCTGCATGAACATTTCTATTGGCCAAACATGAGAAAGGATGTTGAAAGAATTTGTGCCAAGTGTATTGCATGTAAACAAGCAAAATCTAAGTCTTTACCTCATGGGCTGTATACTCCTTTACCTATTCCTAATGCACCTTGGATGGACATATCTATGGACTTTGTTTTGGGGCTGCCTAGGACTAGAAAAGGAAAAGATAGCATATTTGTTGTTGTTGATAGATTCAGCAAAATGGCTCATTTCATTGCATGTCACAAAACTGATGATGCAACAAATATTGCAAATTTGTTCTTTGGGGAAGTAGTTCGGTTGCATGGCATTCCTAAAACAATTGTAAGTGATAGAGATGTGAAGTTCTTAAGTCATTTTTGGCGTGTTTTATGGAATAAGTTAGGTACTAAATTGTTGTTCTCTACAACTTGTCATCCACAAACTGATGGACAAACAGAAGTGGTAAATAGGACTTTAGGATCTTTGTTACGTGCTGTTGTGGGTAAGAATTTGAAAACTTGGGAAGATTGTTTGCCATTAGTGGAGTTTGCATATAATAGAAGCATACATTCTTCTACTGGTTATTCACCATTTGAAATTGTTTATGGTTTTAATCCACTTACACCACTTGATTTGTTTCCTTTGCCATTAAATGAAATAACTAACTTAGATGGTGAAAAGAAAGCTGAGTTGGTTAAGCAGATACATGAAAAGGCACGAGCTCATCTTGAGAAGAAATATGAATCAGTTGCCCATAATGCAAATAGAAGAAGGAAACATGTGATTTTCCAACCTGGTGATTGGGTATGGGTTCATATGAGGAAGGAAAGATTTCCTAAACAAAGGAAATCCAAGTTGGATGCAAGGGGAGATGGCCCATTCCAAGTTTTAGAACGGATCAATGACAATGCCTACAAAATTGATCTACCAGGTGAGTATAATGTTTCTGCAACTTTCAATGTTAGTGATCTTTCTCCTTTTGATGTAGGCTCAGATTTGAGGACAAATCTTTTTGAGCAAGGAGGGAATGATGAGGAAACTATAAGCAAGCTTGATGAATGTAATGGCAGCAAATATGTTGATGATATCATTATGCCAAGTGGACCAATCACAAGATCACAATCAAAGAAATTCCAGCATGTGTTCCAGCACTTCATACAAAGGTGGATTAATGAAGAGGGAGACCAACTTGTAGTGAATATGATGGACCATGAAGAGGAAGTCAGAAACTCACCAACAAGCATGAAGAATCTGCCCATAAGTATGGTGATGGGCATTAGCACGAATTTGGAATATAATATTGATATGGTTTAGTGTTAGTGTGACTAGACACATGTGAACCAACACCAAAATGAATGTACAATCTGCCCATCAATGTTGTCAGAATTATGGGCAGTAATTTGGAGTATATTATTGAGGTGGATGAACAATTAATGCTATTGTGACTAGATACATGTAAACCTAGACTTTAAGCCATTAGTTCTTCTTTTCCAACTATATAAGGATGGGAAAAAGAACTTAATAGGGTTGACTACGAATTTCCAGAATTGTTGAATGTAATTTCTGTGTTTTCAAGTTTGAGAGGTTTTCTTCTTATTCTTGTTGCATGAAGAATTGGTTCTAACTTATCAAGTCTCACTTGTGGCGTTTTAATCAATTCATTTCTTCATCCCAATCACCCAAGTTCTCAATTACAGGTTAGTTGTGGGTTTGGTAGGGAGGATTTGTTTTTGAGTTCTAAGATTCTATGCTAGATGTGTATGTGGAGTTCTAGATGTAATATTTGATCCATGGGTTCCGCATCAGCCCCTCAAAAGGTGAAATTTTTCACCCAAAAATTTTATTACTTCTCACCCACCTAGATATGATCCTTAGCACCCAAATAGCAAGAATATCAAACAATTTTTGTTGAGGTGGTTTTGTACTCTTTTTTTTTTTGCTTCCTCTTACTATCCCCTTGATTTGGGACTTAATTTACTCCCAAGGACTTTTCGAAATTTGGACTTAATTCACAACCCCAGATTCACTCAAGACCAAATCAAAATCAAACTTGAACACAAACTCTAGCTTTTGCTTTCTTTCAAGAACCCTAATTCTTGGTTTCGAAATTCTCCAAGAATCCTTTCCTAGGTTTCGTTTTCGCCCTAAGAATACCCTCCTTCAATTTGGCCTTGATCAAAATTGATATATGACTCTTTTTCGAAAATTAAAGACTAGACTCTCTAAGAACCCTAAAACGCAGAAATTTAAAAGACCCAAATTAACAAACCCTAGAAAGACAAAGTAGATAAAAATTACCTTGTAGCAAGGCTCTGATACCAAATGACGCGGACCCTTAGCAATGATGGCAGCAAATCCAACGTATAACAATGGTAGAGAACTCCTTGAAACTTGATAATCACCTCCTAAGGAACCCAACGCCTATAAAGAGACGCGAACTCACTATGATTGAAGGATTTAGTTGGTAAGAAGAAGGAAAACGCCACAACTCTTGTTGATAAGTAAACCTAATTCTTGATACAAATAAAAAATTAAAGAATCCACTCTAATCTCTCTCACAAGAAAATTCACAAGAAGAACTTGTAGAAAAATCAAAAATTTTTATTAATTGTTGTTGTCTGAAATTCGGCCTAATAGTGCCCTTAAATAAGGGTTACAAAATCCCTAATTGCATATGGAAAACTAAAACATTCCTAATTGCATAAGGAAAACATTCCTAATTGCATAAGGAAAACATAAAGTATGGAAACAAAATCCTAATCCACTAAGGAAAATATAAAGTATGGAAACAAAATCCTAATCCAATAAGGAAAATATAAAGTATGGAAACAACCAAACTAATCCCTTCAACATAAGAAACGCCCCCACACTATTTGGGCTGTCCATGGGCCTAACTTACTTCCCAAGGCTTTATATGAACCCCCATGGACCTTTCTTGCATGTTGGACCTTTCTTTGGCTAGCCTTTAGCTTCCACACTAAGCATCATAATCAGCTTTGGTGTGCCTTCTTCAAGCTCTATCTCCATCTTCTTGAATGATAATTCTTAAAGCTCTTTGGAAATCTCTTCTTGAATATGCAAAGCCATACTAGCTTCATATCTCTTTGCCTTGCTCCTAGTGATTGGTCAACTTGCTAGCTTCAAGGGATCCTTTCTTGCATCATCATATGCTTTATAAACATTTGCAAAGTCAACATCATTGGCATACATATCCTTAATTTGCTCAAAGCCTAATAACTTAGAACTAAGAGTTGAGATTAAGGAATACCTTCTTGAAAGTGCATCTGCTGCTACATTGTCTTTGCCATGCTTATACTTTATCACATATGGAAATGGCTCAATGAACTCTATCCACTTTCCATGTCTTCGGTTCAGCTTGGTTTGCCCCTTTAGATGCTTTAATGATTCATGATCTGTATGAATAACAAACTCTTTAGGCAATAAGTAATGTTGCCACACTTGTAAAGCTCTTACCAAAGCATACAACTCCTTTTCATAAGTGGAATAATTTAATTGTGCACCATGAAGCTTCTCACTAAAATATGCAATTGGTTTCCCTTCTTGCATCAAAACAGCACCTATGCCCACACCTGAAGCATCACACTCTAATTCGAAGGTCTTATCAAAATCTGGTAAAGCAAAAATTGGAGCAGTAGTTAATCTTTCTTTTAACAAATTGAATGCCCTTTCATGAATTTTAGTCCAATTAAACTTTACATCTTTTTTTACCAATTCATTTAATGGTGCAGCAATGGAACTAAAATCTTTAACAAACCTTCTATAGAAACTAGCCAAACCATGAAAACTTCTTACCTCACTCATGGTTTTAGGTGCTAGCCAATCTTTTATTGCCTTTACCTTTTCATCATCAACCTCAATTCCCTATGCACTAACCATAAAACCTAAGAATATGATTTTATCACTACAAAACATGCACTTTTTCAAGTTGGCATACAATTCTTCCTTTCTGATATGTCCGAGGGTTTGGAGGGTTATGGATCAGGTTCAATAAAGGTGGCACATATAGTCGAAAGAGACTGGTGAGCCCATGTTTGATCCAAATAAAGGAAATGGGTGCGCCTCTGTTGACAGCTTAAGCTTTTGGTAGAAATGGTTAGCGTTCTTCCTGTTAAGCGTGTTGTGCAGGGTCAGTACTAGGATGGGTGACCTTCTGGGAAGTGCCTGGCCCAGCCGTGTTGGTGCAGGGTCAGTACCAGGAGGGGTGACCTTCTGGGAAGTGCTTGGCCCAGCCGTGCTGGTGCAGGGTCAGAATGGGTGTCTACCTAGGAAGTGCTTGGCCCGGCCGCAACATTTGGTATTAGAGACAGGTTATCGGGTCTGGTCCCACTGCTCCAAGTTCGAGGATGAACTTTCTTAAAGAGGGAGGGAATGATATGTCCGAGGGTTTAGAGGGTTGTGGATCAGGTTCAATAAAGGTGGCACATATAGTCGAAAGAGACTGGTGAGCCCATGTTTGATCCAAATAAAGTAAAATGGGTGTGCCTCTGCTGACAGCTTAAGCTTTTGGTAGAAATGGTTAGCGTTCTTCCGGTTAAGCGTGTTGGTGCAGGGTCAGTACCAGGATGGGTGACCTTTCTGGGAAGTGCTTGGCCTAGCCGTGTTGGTGCAGGGTCAGTACCAGGAGGGGTGACCTTTTGGGAAGTGCTTGGCCCAGCCGTGCTAGTGTAGGGTCAGTACCAGAATGGGTATCCACCTGGGAAGTGCTTGGCCCGGCCGCATCACTTTCTCAAAACATCAAGAACAACCCTAATATGCTCTACATGCTCATCTAGTGATTTGCTATAAATGAGTATGTTATCAAAATATACAACAACAAATTTACCAAGATATGCACGCAGAACATGATTCATTAATCTCATGAATGTACTAGGTGCATTAGATAAACCAAATGGCATAACTAACTACTCATAAAGACCATATTTTGTTTTGAATGCAGTTTTCCACTCATCTCCTTCTTTCATCCTAATTTGATGGTAACCACTTTTCAAATCAATCTTAGCAAAAATGCAAGAACCACTCAACTCATCAAGCATATCATCAAGTCTAGGAATTGGATGTCTTTACTTCACCGTGATTTTATTGATTGCTCAGCAGTCCACACACATTCTCCATGATCCATCTTTCTTTGGGACTAATAACACCAGAACAGCACATGGACTAAGACTTTCACGCACATGTCCCCTTGCTAGCAACTCCTCCACTTGCCTTTGAAGTTCCTTGGTTACCTCCGGATTACTTCTATAAGCTAGTCAATTAGGAATTGTTGAGCCCAGAATGAAGTCAATTTGATGCTCAATCCCTCTTAAAGGTGGTAAACCTTTAGGTACATCTTTTGGAAAAACATCTCCAAATTCCTGTAAAAGAGAGCTAACACAACTAGGCAAAGGGTTATCAAGGTCAGATGTAGAATCAAGGTCTCTTTGTACCTAAGTACAATCAGACTTCTTTTCTCACAAAAAGCACTCCTTAACTCTTTTTCTTTTGCATAGAAACACTCTCTTTTATTTTCTCTCCATTTCTCTTTTTCTCTCACCAACGGGCCATTTTTATCATTCTTTTTCTCACACTTGGCCTCTTGTACTCCACTTTTATTTGTTTTACCCTCACCACCAGAATTCCTTTCAAATGATCTTAAAATCTTTACTTGATCTTCATACACTTGTTTAGGTGACAATGGAGTAAGAGTGAAATTTAAACCATTTAGGCTAAAAGAATAATGATTCTTAAAGCCATCATGCAAAGCTTTTCTATCAAACTGCCATGGACGACTGTTGTGGAACAACGAGCACACCACAAGGACGAGCAAGGCCTAGGACGTGAGGACCAAGTTGAGGAGATCATCAATCCAATTATTATGCCACAAGGTCCTATAACTAGATCGCGAGCCAAAAAGATTCAGCAAGCACTAATTTGCCATTTGCAAGATTTGGTGAATTTGGCTAACTATGGTTTGCAAGGAATTACAAGCTTGGAGACAAGACCAAAGGAAGTCAATTACAACTTGCTACAAGTTGTAATTCACGAATGAGGCTTGTAATTAATATGTATTAAGGCCCACTAGTTATGCTCATTTAAAAAGTAAGGGCCCTGTTTGTTTGGTATTAAATTAGGACTTTGATTACTTTATTATTTCTTAAATTTTGATTAGAAAGCCAAACGCTACTTAATAACCCTAATTAGGGTTTAGCTATTTATATCTCATTTAGGGTTGTAAGACATCAGTTTTGAAGTTTTGAACGAATTAATTAACCTAAAGCCGAATTGCTTTTATCTTTGTGTTCTTGCTTGAATACATGCTTCAGAAACATTCAAGTAGTTTGATCAACTTTCTTGTGGAGTGTTTCGAATCTGGGATTTAGGAATTGACTTGTTTCGAAATCTTGGATCTTTGATCAATTCAAGGTAATCTGAAATCTAACCTAATCCTTGGGGGTTGTACCGAATTCGACTAGGGGATTTCAAGTTAATGCTGTGGGGGTTCGAAATCAAGGGGTTCTCAGGCTTATTCTTGGAGGTTCCGTATCATTTGGTATCAGAGCCTACGCTCTAGATCAGGTTTTATCCCTTCCAATTCATTTTCATTTCTTCTTTTGTTATTTGCGTTTTTGTTGCTTTGTTTCAATTGTTCAATTCGTTCTCTTGTTTTCCTTGTTCCTCTGAATTATTTTCTTTGTGGGTTATTTTCGTTTTCGTTTTCTTCACCTGCTATTTGCGTTTTTGTTTCCTTTGTGGGTTACTTTCGTTTTCGTTTCTTCTCTTGTTAGTTTCGTTTTGTTTCTTTGTTATTGATCCTTGAATCATTTTCGTTTTTCTTTCAAAGTCGAAAATTCAAAAAAAAAATTCCGTTAGGGTTCTAATTTAGTTTTCGTTTTGTGTTTGGAGTCTTATTTCAATTTCGAATTCAGTTTGCCTTTTTAGTCCAAATCGTTTTTCTTATTCTGAAATTGGGTTGGTTGATTTGTTCCGAATTGGTTTGTTCTATCTATTCCGAATTGGATTTGTTCTATTGTGGATTTCCGAATTGGGAATTTAGGTTGCTTTGTTCAAATTCGAAATTGTGTTCTTGATTGTTGATTCGAAATTTGTTGATTCGAAAGTGTTCTAAATCCGAATCTTATTCTTGTTAATCATTCTGATTCTGTTTCGAATTTCCAAGAAAGTTTTTCAAACAAGTTTCAAAAGGAAAGCTGAATTGGTCTAAAGGAAGTCTTGATTATTTATTCTGTTCCAATTTCGAGTTTCAAAAGGAAGTCCTCTAAATTGATCTTGTTCTTGTTACCTGATTGGAAAAAAATTTCGTGTGGTG
This sequence comes from Garcia nutans, assembly GCA_947685225.1. NCBI lineage: Eukaryota > Viridiplantae > Streptophyta > Magnoliopsida > Malpighiales > Euphorbiaceae > Garcia > Garcia nutans. The sequence continues at coordinate 41,336,364 of CANTUV010000024.1, forward strand.
TGAACTAGGGCTGCCCTTCAAAAGAGATAGTGAGAGGGAGCAAAAAAAAAAGAGTATAGAATCACTTCAAGAAAAATTTTTCATTTTCCTTGTTATTTAGGTGCTAAGGGTCAAATCTAGGTGGGTTAGAAGTAACTGAATTTTTTTTCACGAAATTTCAGATTTTGGGATACTACACACGGAAGGCTATTTGAGTTGTTTCATAAAGTGTGATTCACCTAAGAACGTAAAAGATATCAGCTTGAGAGGTGTGAGCTGAACCGTGAGTGATTTCATATATTGAGTGAAACACGAGAGACCAACCTTCATCTATTGAGTGTAAACACGTGAGGGAGTGTTGTGAGGCCTTTTATTTGTTTTGTACTAACCTTTTATTGCAGGAAAAATGTCCGGGAGAGATGAAAGTGATAGCAGGGGTGTTCCGATTGATCCAGCTCGATTGCGTGAGGCGCAGCAAGCTGAATTTACACGTTTATACCGCAGTATGGAGAACATAATAGAAACATTGGAGTGCATGGATTTGAGGTTGCAGAGTGTTGAAAGAGCCACACCGGAGCGCATTGAGAGGCAAAGAGGTGGCAGAAATCGAATGCAACATCCTGAACTTTTGGAAGATGAAAATGAGCTTGAGGAGGATAATGCAAGTCTGGTTGGAGGAGCTCTACATAGAGGTGGAGGTAGAGGAGGACGTGGTGCTGGTAGAGGTAGAGGAAGGATGAATAATAATCCTTTCTATGGTAGAAATCATGGTGATGATGAAGTCGTTGATAGGAGCTTGGGAAGCATCAAGCTGAAAATTCCTAATTTTCGTGGTAAATCAGATCCAGAAGCTTATTTGCAATGGGATAAGCAGGTTGACCTCATATTTGATTGCCATCGATGTACTGAGGAAAAGAAGGTCAAACTTATTGTTACTCAATTTACAGATTATGCTATAGCTTGGTGGGATCAGTTAGTGACTAGTAGAAGAAGGAATTTGGAGTATCCTATTGAGACTTGGGCTGATCTTAAATCAGTCATGAGGAAGAGGTTTGTGCCTAGACATTTCCATAGGGAAATCATGCAGAGACTTCAGGTTCTCAAGCAAGGAAGTAAAAGTGTTGATGACTACTACAAAGAGATGGAGATGTTGATGACTAGAGCTAACCTAGATGAGGATGTAGAGGCTACTATGGCACGTTTCCTGGCTGGTTTGAATTTGGATATTGCTGACCAGGTTGATTTGCAGCCATATGTGGAGTTAGAAGAGATGGTGAATATTGCCATCAAGGTGGAAAAACAACTCTAAGGAAGACGACCATCAAGGTATTATTCAAAACCTGTTTCTAATTCTTTTTCTCCTTGGAATAGGGAAGGAAGGCGTGATTACAAGGAAAGAAACAAGGCTGGTCAAGATAGTGGGAAAGTGAAGGCCGAATCAAGTTCTAAAGACAAGTCCAAAGTTGAAGAGCCTAAGCTGCAAAATCGAGATATTAAGTGTTGGAAGTGCCAAGGTGTGGGACATATCAGCAAAGAATGTCCAAACAAGAGAGTTATGACCATGAGAAATGGTGAGATAGTGACTGATGAAGAGGAAGACGACAATGAGAGTGATGATGGTGAGATGCCAGCATTGGAAAGTTGTAGTGATGGGAGCATTGAAGAACCAATTAAGGGTGACTTGCTGGTTACTAGGCGTGCTCTTAATATGCAATTGAAGGAGGAAAACCATGAAGAACAACGAGACAACTTGTTCCATACAAGGTGTCACGTTCAAGGCAAGGCTTTTAGTATGATTGTGGATGGTGGAAGCTGTACCAATGTGGTAAGTACATTTTTGGTTGATCGATTGGGGCTGCCTATGAAACTTCATCCACATCCTTACAAACTTCAGTGGCTGAATGATTGTGGAGAGGTTAAGGTAAATCGACAATCTATCATTTCTTTTTCCATTGGTAAGTATCATGATGAGGTGTTGTGTGATGTGGTGCCAATGCATGCTGGAGAGATTCTACTTGGACGTCCATGGCAGTATGATAGGCGAGCTAAGCATGATGGATATCTCAATCGGTATTCATTCACTAAGGATGGACGAAAGACAATTCTGACACCACTCTCTCCAAAAGAAGTGTATGAAGACCAATGTAAAATGGAAAGAATGAGACTTGAATTTGAAAAGAAAGAAAGAGAGAGTGGCAAAAAAATGAGTGAAAAAAATCAGATTGCAAATGAAAAGAAAGAAAGAGAGAGTGACAAAAAAATGAGTGAAAAAAATCAGATTGCAAATGAAAAGAAAGAAAGAGAGAGTGACAAAAAAATGAGTGAAAAAAATCAGATTGCAAATGAAAAGAAAGAGAGAAGAAAAATCAAAACAAATTCAGTTTGAGAAAAATAGAGAAGGAGAGAAGAATGTGAGTTTGTTAGCTAGTACAAGTGAGGTTAAACATGCTTTTTACACCAAACAGCCTATGTTTGTGCTTTTGTGCAAAGAGGCTCGTTTAGATACTACTGTTTCTAACCAATCTTTGCCTAGTGTGTTTGTTGATCTTTTGCAGGAATATGCATATTTGTTTCCCGAAGAAATGTCTGATGAATTGCCGCCAATCAGAGGCATAAAGCATCAAATTGATTTCATTCCTGGAGCTTCCATTCCCAATAGGCCAGCGTATCGAGCTAATCCTTTTGAGACAAAGGAGATACAAAAGCAAGTGGAGGAATTGCTAGCTAAGGGATATGTGAGGGAAAGCTTGAGTCCTTGTTCAGTTCCTGTTATTCTTGTGCCAAAGAAGGATGGGACGTGGAGGATGTGCGTGGATTGCAGAGCCATCAATAAAATCACTGTAAAGTATCGTCATCCTATTCCTAGACTAGATGATATGCTTGATGAGTTACATGGTTCTTGTTTGTTCACCAAAATTGATTTGAAATCTGGTTATTATCAAATTAGAATGAGTGTGGGTGATGAGTAGAAAACAGCATTTAAGACTAAATATGGGCTGTATGAGTGGTTGGTTATGCCGTTTGGTCTTACTAATGCACCTAGCACATTCATGCGTTTGATGAATCATGTGTTGCGTGAGCACTTGGGTAAATTTGTTGTTGTTTACTTTGATGATATTCTTGTTTACTCTAAGTGTTTGGATGATCATGTCACGCATGTGCGTCTTGCGTTAGACATTCTTAGGCGTGAGAAGTTATATGCTAACCTTAAGAAGTGTAGTTTTTGCATGGATAAGGTTCATTTTCTTGGTTTTGTGGTGTCTAGTCAAGGTATTGAGGTTGATGAGGAAAAGGTAAAGGCTATTAGGGACTGGCCGAAACCTAAGAATGCTAGTGAGGTGAGGAGTTTTCATGGACTTGCTGGTTTTTATAGGAGATTCATTAGAAATTTCAGTACTATAGCTGCACCTTTGAATGAGTTAGTTAAGAAAAATGTTGGATTTGTTTGGGGAGATGCACAAGAACATGCATTTAATGAACTTAAGGATAAATTGTGTAATGCATCCTTGCTTGCTTTGCCTAATTTTGATAAGACTTTTGAGATTGAATGTGATGCAAGTGGCATGGGAATTGGAGCTGTTTTGATACAGGATCAAAGGCCATTGATGTACTTTAGTGAAAAGCTAAGTGGAGCGGCTTTGAAGTATCCGACATATGATAAGGAGTTATATGCATTTGTTTCGAGCTTTGCATACATGGCAGCATTATTTGTGGTCAAAAGAGTTTGTGATACATACTGACCATGAGAGTTTAAAGCATTTGAAGGGTCAAGATAAGCTGAATCGTAGGCATGCCAAATGGGTGGAGTTCATAGAAACATTCCCATATGTGATTAAATACAAGCGAGGTAAGGAGAATGTAGTGGCTGATGCGTTGTCTCGAAGGTATGTTTTACTTAATTCTCTTAGTGCTAGATTGTTGGGTTTTGAGCATATTAAGGGATTACATGTTAGTGATGTGGATTTTGGTGACATATATAATTCGTGTGGTGATGTGGCTGTTTTGAAAGACTTTCATTTGTTTGATGGTTTTTTGTTCAAGAAAAGTAGATTGTGTATTCCTAAGTGTTCCATGAGAGAGTTGTTAGTTAAGGAAGCCCATGGAGGAGGCTTGATGGGTCATTTTGGGGTAAGTAAGACCTATGATGTGTTGATAGAACATTTTTATTTGCCTGGTATGAAACATGATGTGCATAAAGTTTGTGAGCATTGCATAACATGTAGAGAAGCTAAGTCTAGGTTGAAACCGCATGGTTTGTACACGCCATTACCTGTTCCTAATGGACCTTGGACTGATTTATCTATGGATTTTGTGCTTGGTTTGCCTAAAACTAGGAGAGGTCGTGATAGTATATTTGTTGTGGTTGATAGATTTAGTAAAATGGCTCATTTTATACCATGTCATAAAATTGATGATGCTAAATTGATTGCTGATTTGTTCTTTAAAGAGGTTGTTCATTTGCATGGCATACCCAAAAGCATTGTTAGTGATAGAGATGTTAAGTTTTTGAGTCATTTCTGGCGTGTTTTATGGGGAAAATTGGGGATTAAGTTGTTGTTTTCTACTACTTGCCATCCTCAAACCGATGGTCAAACTGAGGTTGTAAATCGAACATTGATTACTTTGCTTAGGGCAGTAATAGAAAAGAATATTAGGATGTGGGAGGATTGTTTACCATTTGTGGAGTTTGCTTACAATAAGGCTGTTCATAGCACTACTAATTGTTCTCCATTTGAAATTGTTTATGGTTTTAATCCGCTTACTCCTTTGGATGTTTTGCCATTGCCATCTAATGATTTTGTGAGTGTTGATGCTAGTTCAAAGGCAGATTTCATGAGGAAGTTACATAAGCAGGTTAAGGAAAGGATTGAGAAGCAAAATGCCAAAGTAGCTTCTAGAGTGAATAAAGGAAGAAAGCCAATGCTTTTTCAGCCTGGTGATTGGGTTTGGGTACATTTTCGCAAAGAAAGGTTCCCACAGCAACGCAAGTCTAAGTTAAATCCACGAGGAGATGGTCCTTTTCAAATACTTGAAAGGATTAATGATAATGCATATAAAGTGGATTTGCCAGGTGAGTATAATGTGAGTGCTTCGTTTAATGTTGCTGATTTAAGTCCTTTTGATGTAGGTGATGCTTATGATTCGAGGACGAATCCTTTTAAGGAGAGGGGAAATGTTGTGGAACAACGAGCACACCACAAGGACGAGCAAGGCCTAGGACGTGAGGACCAAGTTGAGGAGATCATCAATCCAATTATTCTGCCACAAGGTCCTATAACTAGATCGCGAGCCAAAAAGATTCAGCAAGCACTAATTTGCCATTTGCAAGATTTGGTGAATTTGGCTAACTATGGTTTGAAAGGAATTACAAGCTTGGAGACAAGACCAAAGGAAGTCAGTTACAACTTGCTACAAGTTGTAATTCACGAATGAGGCTTGTAATTAATATGTATTAAGGCCCACTAGTTATGCTCATTTAAAAAGTAAGGGCCCTGTTTGTTTGGTATTAAATTAGGACTTTGATTACTTTATTATTTCTTAAAATTTGATTAGAAAGCCAAACGCTACTTAATAACCCTAATTAGGGTTTAGCTATTTATATCTCATTTAGGGTTGTAAGACATCAGTTTTGAAGTTTTGAACGAATTAATTAACCTAAAGCCGAATTGCTTTTATCTTTGTGTTCTTGCTTGAATACATGCTTCAGAAACATTCAAGTAGTTTGATCAACTTTCTTGTGGAGTGTTTCAAATCTGGGATTTAGGAACTGACTTGTTTCGAAATCTTGGATCTTTGATCAATTCAAGGTAATCTGAAATCTAACCTAATCCTTGGGGGTTGTACCAAATTCGACTAGGGGTTTTCAAGTTAATGCTGTGGGGGTTCGAAATCAAGGGGTTCTCAGGCTTATTCTTGGAGGTTCCGTATCAACGACCAAGAAGGATATGTGATGCGGAACCCATGGATCAAATATTACATCTAGAACTCCACATACACATCTAGCATAGAATCTTAGAACTCAAAAACAAATCCTCCCTACCAAACCCACAACTAACCTGTAATTGAGAACTTGGGTGATTGGGATGAAGAAATGAATTGATTAAAACGCCACAAGTGAGACTTGATAAGTTAGAACCAATTCTTCATGCAACAAGAATAAGAAGAAAACCTCTCAAACTTGAAAACACAGAAATTACATTCAACAATTCTGGAAATTCGTAGTCAACCCTATTAAGTTCTTTTTCCCATCCTTATATAGTTGGAAAAGAAGAACTAATGGCTTAAAAGTCTAGGTTTACATGTATCTAGTCACAATAGCATTAATTGTTCATCCACATCAATAATATACTCTAAATTACTGCCCATAATTATGACAACATTGATGGGCAGATTCCACATGCATTTTGGTGTTGGTTCACATGTGTCTAGTCACACTAGCACTAAACCATATCAATATTATATTCCAAATTCGTGCTAATGCCCATCACCATACTTATGGGCAGATTCTTCATGCTTGTTGGTGATTTTTCTGACTTCCTCTTCATGATCCATCATATTCACTACAAGTTGGTCTCCCTCTTCATTAATCCACCTTTGAATGAAGTGCTGGAACACATGCTGGAGTTTCTTTGATTGTGATCTTGTGATTGGTCCACTTGGCATAATGATATCATCAACATATTTCCTATAAGGAAAACTATTAACTAAATATTACAATAAAAACCTAATAAGCAAAATATGGAGGGGACCACTTAAAAGACTCAAAAAACACGCCCCAAACATGTGTTAAGCATGCCAAAGTCGTTCTTGCTGAAACTGGTATAGGGGGTTGTGAAACAGTAGATTTCACAGGGTGGTTGTGGTATTGGCTGGACAATTCGCACATTTCAGCACCATGTGTACAATCCAGCACCATGACTAGCTTGGGTTGGTCTTCTAGTTCCTTCTCGCACTTGTCCCATGCTAATTCAGTCACCTCTCTTGTAATAAAGTATTGAATATGCATTCCAAGAGTGATGCCATATTTCTTTGCTTTATTCCTCGTCAATGGCCCTTGTTGTAGCACCAATGGATCCTTGCTATGCTGGTTCACATCATTCTCCCCTTCTTTAAAAAGATTTGTCCTCAAATCTGCATCATCAAAAGGAGATAAATCAGTTACATTAAAAGTAGCACTAATACCATACTCACCAGGTAAGTCGATCTTGTAGGCATTGTCATTGATTTGCTCCAATACTTGGAAAGGACCATCTCCCCTTGCATCCAACTTGGATTTTCTTTGTTTAGGAAATCTTTTCTTTCTCACATGAACCCATACCCAATTACCAGGTTGGAAAATCACATGTTTCCTTCTTTTATTTGCTTTATGGGCAAATGATTCATCCTTCTTTAGGACTAGTAAAACCAGAATAGTACATGGACTAATACTTTCACACACATGTCCCTTTGCTAGCAACTCCTCCACTTGCCCTTGAAGTTCCTTGGTTTCCTCCAGATTACTTCTATAAGCTGGTCGGTTAGGAATTGTTGAGCCCGGAATGAAGTCAATTTGATGCTCAATCCCTCTTAAAGGTGGTAAACCTTTGGGTACATCTTCTGGAAAAACATCTCCAAATTCCTGTAAAAGAGAACTAACACAACTAGGCAAAGGGTTATCAAGGTTAGATGTAGAAATCAAGGTCTCTTTGCACCTAAGTACAATCAGACTTCTTTTCTCACAAAAAGCACTCCTTAACTCCTTTTCTTTTGCATAGAAACATTCTCTTTTATTTTCTCTCCCTTTCTCTTTTTCTCTCACCAAGGGGCCATTTTTATCATTCTTTTCCTCACACTTGGCCTCTTTTACTCCATTTTTATTTGTTTTACCCTCATTACCAGAATTCTTTTCAAATGATCTCAAAATATTTACTTGATCTTCATACACTTGTTTAGGTGACAATGGAGCAAGAGTGAAATTTAAACCATTTAGGCTGAAAGAATAATGATTCTTAAAGCCATCATGCAAAGCTTTTCTATCAAACTGCCATGGACGACCAAGAAGGATATGGCTAGCATGCATAGGCACAACATCACAGCAAACTTCATCCTTGTATCTCCCAATTGCAAAAGAAAACAGAACCTGCTTTGTTACCCTCACCTCTCCACTATCATTCAACCATTGCAGCTTGTAAGGACTAGGATGTTTTGTGCATGCTAACCCTAATTTATCCACAAAATCAATACTAGCAACATTTGCACAACTACCCCCATCAATGATCATGCTGCACACTTTTCCATTCACAATGCAACGAGTATGGAAAATGTTCTCTCTTTGATTACTTTCTTCATCTTTAATTTGCATGTTTAAAGCTCTTCTAATAACCAAAGATTCACCATGGGCAGGATATTCAATAATATGTTCTATTTCTTCTAATGGTGGCATGCTATCATTATCATCATCACTTTCATGTTCACTAGCACTATCAATTTCACCATTATCTCGTATCAACATGATTTTCTTATTTGGACATTGAGATGCTACATGCCCTACTCCTAAACACCTAAAGCATTTAATGGTACTATGCTTTTGATTAGAGTTAGATGTTTTAGAGTTACCTTTAGGGTCATCTAGAACTTGTTTTTCCTTTCCTTTCCAGGCAGCCTCCTTCCCTTTAGGATTATCATCTTTCTTTGGCCATTTTGATGTGAAACTAGAGCTGGAATTAGAAAATCCCTTGGCTGCTCCCTTGAGTTTCAGTTGCTTCTCCACTTTCATGGCCATGTGTACCATATCTTCAAGCTCCACATAATGATGTAATTCAATTATGTTAGCTATCTCTCTATTCAACCCACTCAAAAATCGAGCCATAGTGATTTCTGGATCCTCCTCTATATTAGTTCTACTCATGATCATCTCCATCTCTTTATGGTAATCCTCCACTGACATGGATCCTTGAGTTAACCGCTGTAATTTTTGGTGAAGCTCCCTATAGTAGTAAGATGGTACAAATCTCTTTCTCATCACAGTTTTCATTTCAGCCCAAGTAGTGATGGTTCTTTCTCCATTTCTCCTCTTGGAAATCATCAATTGATCCCACCAAATTAGTGCATAATCTGTGAATTCAACTGCTGCAATTTTAACTTTCTTCATTTCACTATAGTTGTGACAATCAAACACCAACTCAACTTTTCTTTCCCATTCAAGGTAAGCTTCAGCATCATTTCTCCCCTTGAAGGATGGTATCTTCATTTTTATGGAAGATATGTTACTGTCCCTTTGTTGAGGTCTTCTTTGAGCAATTGATTGCTCACTTTCTTCATCATCTTCCCTCTCTATCTCATCATCATTCATCATGTTTCCTCTCCCTCTATTCTGCCCCCTTCGATTAGTATCATTTCGCTGCCTTTGCATTATGCTGTCTACATCACCTCTCATGTTGTTTATGGTCAAATCAAACCTTTCAAATCTCCTTTGCATTGCCTCTAACATGAAGGCTATGTCATTTATGGTCATATCACGTTTTTCACTTCCAGAATTTGACATGGTGTAAGAAGAACCTACAAGAAAATGTTAGTAAAGAAAATTTTCTCACCTCACTCCCTTAAGTGTTTCACTCAAGATCAGATTGACACTCCTCTTGTATTTCACTCAAACCTTGGTCCCTTTTACCTCTCAATTCTTCTTTTATCAAGTTGAATTTCAGAATTGAATCCACTTAAATCAAGTAGAACAAGTTTTGTTTTAAAGACTCTACAAGGAACCTAATGAACAAAATGAATTCTGCAATTCTAGAAGCAATTTAATTTTAGACAACAAGAACTGAAAGTTATCACAAGAAGCAAAAGTATTTGTGTTAATCAAACCAAAGTAACTATGATTGAGAATTAGCTACTTAATGCATACAAGAAACAAGAGGTATATGAAAGAATGAAACTAAGAATACAAAGAAAAACAATTCTGGATCCTAAAAAAAAAAACAGAATTCAAATCACTCCAATGAGTAATCTGAATATGCAACCTAAATCTATTCCCAATGCAAGAAAGGCTCTAAATATCAGATTTTAAATGCTAAATGGATGCATAATGAGGAGCTGATGTAATTTGATCAAATATAATAAGGTAGCAAGCTGTTAATGGTATAAATATGCAAAAAATCTCAAACACTTGTGAAGAAAAATTCTGGACAGAAACAGGTACGATTTTTTTTTCTTTTATGTTGAGGAAGTTGAATCTGATTCTCTTTTCTTTTTTTTTTGTTTTTCTTTTGATCTTTTCCTCTTTTTTTCTTTTGAACTTTCAGTAAACAAGGATAGAAATTGAAAAATTAAACAAAACTTCACAGATTTGAAGAATAAGAACAAGGTGCAACAAGAACAGAAAATGAAGAAATATAGAAACTGAATCTGATTCGTTTTTTTTTTCTTTGGATAATTAAAACATAAAAGATACCTAGAGATTTATCTTCAAGCCAAAGCTCTGATACCAAATGATGCGGAACCCATGGATCAAATATTACATCTAGAACTCCACATACACATCTAGCATAGAATCTTAGAACTCAAAAACAAATCCTCCCTACCAAACCCACAACTAACCTGTAATTGAGAACTTGGGTGATTGGGATGAAGAAATGAATTGATTAAAACGCCACAAGTGAGACTTGATAAGTTAGAACCAATTCTTCATGCAACAAGAATAAGAAGAAAACCTCTCAAACTTGAAAACACAGAAATTACATTCAACAATTCTGGAAATTCGTAGTCAACCCTATTAAGTTCTTTTTCCCATCCTTATATAGTTGGAAAAGAAGAACTAATGGCTTAAAAGTCTAGGTTTACATGTATCTAGTCACAATAGCATTAATTGTTCATCCACATCAATAATATACTCTAAATTACTGCCCATAATTATGACAACATTGATGGGCAGATTCCACATGCATTTTGGTGTTGGTTCACATGTGTCTAGTCACACTAGCACTAAACCATATCAATATTATATTCCAAATTCGTGCTAATGCCCATCACCATACTTATGGGCAGATTCTTCATGATCCATCATATTCACTACAAGTTGGTCTCCCTCTTCATTAATCCACCTTTGAATGAAGTGCTGGAACACATGCTGGAGTTTCTTTGATTGTGATCTTGTGATTGGTCCACTTGGCATAATGATATCATCAACATATTTCCTATAAGGAAAACTATTAACTAAATATTACAATAAAAACCTAATAAGCAAAATATGGAGGGGACCACTTAAAAGACTCAAAAAACACGCCCCAAACATGTGTTAAGCATGCCAAAGTCGTTCTTGCTGAAACTGGTATAGGGGGTTGTGAAACAGTAGATTTCACAGGGTGGTTGTGGTATTGGCTGGACAATTCGCACATTTCAGCACCATGTGTACAATCCAGCACCATGACTAGCTTGGGTTGGTCTTCTAGTTCCTTCTCGCACTTGTCCCATGCTAATTCAGTTACCTCTCTTGTAATAAAGTATTGAATATGCATTCCAAGAGTGATGCCATATTTCTTTGCTTTATTCCTCGTCAATGGCCCTTGTTGTAGCACCAATGGATCCTTGCTATGCTGGTTCACATCAATATGGCTAGCATCCATAGGCACAACATCACAGCAAACTTCATCTTTATATCTCCCAATTGCAAAAGAAAACAGAACCTGCTTTGTTACCCTCACCTCCCCACAATAACTCAACCATTGCAGCTTGTAGGGGCTAGGATGTTTTATGCATGCTAACCCTAATTGATCTACAAAATCAGTACTAGCAACATTTGCACAACTACCCCCATCAATGATCATGCTGCACACTTTTCCATTCACAATGCAATGAGTATGGAAAATGTTCTCTCTTTGATTACTTTCTTCATCTTTAATTTGCATGTTTAAAGCTCTTCTAATAACCAAAGATTCACCATGGGCAGGATATTCAATAATATGTTCAATTTCCTCTAATGGTGGCATGCTATCATTATCATCATCACTTTCATGTTCACTAGCACTATCAATTTCACCATTATCTCGTATCAACATGATTTTCTTATTTGGACATTGAGATGCTATATGCCCTACTCCTAAACACCTAAAGCATTTAATGGTACTATGCTTTTGATTAGAGTTAGATGTTTTAAAGTTACCTTTAGGGTCAGCTAGAACTTGTTTTTCCTTTCCTTTCCAGGCAGCCTCCTTCCCTTTAGGATTGTCATCATTCTTTGGCCATTTCGAAGTGAAACTAGAGCTGGAATTAGTAAATCCCTTTGCTGCTCCCTTGAGTTTCAGTTGCTTCTCCACTTTCATGGCCATGTGTACCATATCTTCAAGCTCCACATAATGATATAATTCAATTATGTTAGCAATCTCTCTATTCAGCCCACTTAAAAATTGAGCCATAGTGATTTCTGGATCCTCCTCTATATTAGTTCTACTCTTGATCATCTCCATCTCTTTATGGTAATCCTCCACTGACATGGATCCTTGAGTTAACCGCTGTAATTTTTGGTGAAGCTCCCTATAGTAGTAAGATGGTACAAATCTCTTTCTCATCACAGTTTTCATTTCAGCCCAAGTAGTGATGGTTCTTTCTCCATTTCTCCTCTTGGAAATCATCAATTGATCCCACCAAATTAGTGCATAATCTGTGAATTTAACTGCTGCAATTTTAACCTGCTTCATTTCACTATAATTATGACAATCAAACACCAACTCAACTTTTCTTTCCTATTCAAGGTAAGCTTTAGCATCATTTCTTCCCTTGAATGATGGTATCTTCATTTTTATGGAAGATATGTTACTGTCCATTTGTTGAGGTCTTCTTTGAGCAATTGATTCCTCACTTTCTTCATCATCTTCTCTTTCTACCTCATCATCATTCATCATGTTTCCTCTCCCTCTATTCTGCCCCCTTCGATTAGTATCATTTCGTTGCCTTTGCATTATGTCGTCTACATCACCTCTCATGTTGTTTATGGCCAAATCAAACCTTTCAAATCTCCTTTGCATTGCCTCTAACATGAAGGCTATGTCATTTATGGTCATATCACGTTTTTCACTTCCAAAATTTGACATGGTGTAAGAAGAACCTACAAGAAAATGTTAGTAAAGAAAATTTCCTCACCTCACTCCCTTACGTGTTTTACTCAAGATCAGATTATCACTCCTCTTGTATTTCACTCAAAACTTGGTCCTTTTTACCTCTCAATTCTTTTTTTATCAAGTTTAATTTTAGAACTGAATCCACTTAAATCAAGCAAAACAAGTTTTGTTTTAAAGACTCTACAAGGAACCTAATGAACAAAATGAATTCAGCAATTCTAGAAGCAATTTAATTTTAAACAACAAGAACTGAAAGTTAACACAAGAAGCAAAAAGTATTTGTTTTAATCAAACCAAAGTAACTATGATTGAGAATTAGCTACTTAATGTATACAAGGTAACAAGAGGTATATGAAAGAATGAATCTAAGAATACAAAGAAAAACAATTCTGGATACTAAAAAAAAAAAACAGAATTCAAATCACTCCAATGAGTAATCTGAATATGCAACCTAATTCTATTCCCAAAGCAAGATATGCTCTAAATATCATATTTTAAATGCTAAATGGATGCATAAAGAGGAGCTGATGTAATTTGATCAAATATAATAAGGTAGCAAGCCGTTAATGGAATAAATATGCAAAAAATCTCAAAAACTTGTGTAGAAAAATACTGGACAGAAACAGGTACGATTTTTTTTTATCTTGAGGAAGTTGAATCTGATTTTTTTTTTCTTTTGATCTTTTCCTTCTTTTTTTTTTTGAACTTTCAGTAAACAAGGATAGAAATTGAAAAGATAAACAAAAATCCACAGATTTGAAGAACAAGAACAAGGTGCAACTAGAATAGAAAATGAAGTGACAAAAACTGATCTGGTTCTTTTTTTTCTTTTGGGTAATTAAAACAAAAAAGATACCTAGAGATTTATCTTCAAGCCAAAGAAAGCTCTGAAACCAAATGATGCGAAACCCATGGATCAAATATTACATCTAGAACCCCACATACACATCTAACATTGAATCTTAGAACTCAAAAACAAATCCTCCCTACCAAAACCACAACTAACCTGTAATTGAGAACTTGGGTGATTGGGATGAAGAAATGAATTGATTTAAAAGCCATAAGTCAGACTTGATAAGTTAGAACCAATTCTTCATGCAACAAGAGTAAGAAGACAACCTCTCAAACTTGAAAACACATCAATTACATTCAGTATCTGAAAATTCGTAGTCCTCCTCTTAAGTTCTTTTTCCCATCCCTATATAGTTGGAAAAGAAGAACTAATGGCTTAAAAGTCTAGGTTTACATGTATCTAGTCACAATAGCATTAATTGTTCATCTACATCAATAATATACTCTAAATTACTGCCCATAATTCTGACAACATTGATGGGCAGATTCTACATGCATTTTGGTGTTGGTTCCAATGTGTCTAGTCACACTAGCACTAAACCACATCAATATTATATTCTAAATTCATGCTAATGCCCATCACCATGCTTATGGGCAGATTCTTCATGCTTCTTGGTGATTTTCTGATTTCCTCTTCATGATCCATCATTTTCAGTACCACCTTTGAATGATGATGCAAGAAAGGATCCCTTGAAGCTAGCAAGTGGACCAATCACTAGGAGCAAGGCAAAGAGATATCAAGCTAGTATGGCTTTGCATATTCAAGAAGAGATTTCCAAAGAGCTTCAAGAATTATCATTCAAGAAGATGGAGATAGAGCTTGAAGAAGGCACACCAAAGCTGATTATGATGCTTAGTGTGGAAGCTAAAGGCTAGCTAAAAAAAGATCCAACGTGCAAGAAAGGTCCATGGGGGTTCATATAAAGCCTTGGGAAGTAATTTAAGGCCCATGGATAGCCCAAATAGTGTGGGGCGTTTCTTATGTTGATGGGATTAGTTTGGTTGTTTCCATACTTTATATTTTCCTTATTGGATTAGGATTTTGTTTCCATACTTTATATTTTCCTAAGTGGATTAGGAATGTTTTCCTTATGCAATTAGGAATGTTTTAGTTTTCCATATGCAATTAGGAATTTTGTAACCCTTATTTAAGAGCACTATTAGGCTGAATTTCAGACTACAATAATTAATAAAAATTTTTGAATTCTTCTACAAGTTCTTCTTGTGAATTTTCATGTGAGAGAGATTAGAGTGGATTCTTTAATTCTTTCTTTGCATCAAGAATTAGGTTTACTTATCAGCAAGAATTACTTTAGAGTGGTTTGCCGCCATTAAGAGGGATTGAACATCAAATTGATTTCATACCCGGTTCTACAATTCCAAACCGGCCAGCATATATGAGCAATCCTATGGAGACAAAAGAGATGCAAAGACAAGTTGAAGAGCTTTTGGAAAAAGGCTTGGTTCGCAAGAGCCTTAGTCCTTGTGCCGTTCCAGTCTTATTAGTACTCAAGAAAGATGGTTCTTGGAGGATGTGTGTTGATTGTAGGGTTGTGAACAAGATTACTGTGAAGTATAGACATCCCATTCCTAGACTTGATGACATGTTGGACGAATTGCATGGGGCGAAATATTTCACAAAGATTGATATTATGAGTGGTTATCATCAAATTCGCATGAAGCCGGGAGATGAATGGAAGACTGCCTTCAAAATGAAATATGGTTTGTATGAATGGTTAGTTATGCCTTTTGGTTTATCTAATGCACATAGTACTTTCATGAGATTAATGAACCATGTTTTGAGAGCTTATTTAGGTAAGTTTGTGGTAGTTTACTTTGATGATATTCTGATTTATACCAAACTGAGGAAGAACATGTTGAACATGTTAGGAAAGTGCTTGAAATCCTTAGGAAGAAAAACCTTTATGCTAAGCTTAAGAAGTGTTCTTTTTGTCTAGATAGGGTTGTTTTGGTTTTGTTACGTATGCAGGGAATTGAAGTTGATCAAGAGAAGGTGAAAGCTATGCAAGAGTGGCCGAATCCTTCAAGTGTGACGGAAGTGAGGAGTTTTCACGGATTGGCAAGCTTCTATAGGAGATTTGTCCCTAATTTCTCTACATTGGCAGCCCCCTTGACTAGCATAATCAAGAAACAAGTGGGATTTGTTTGGGGCAAGGAGCAACAAGAAGCATTTGATGCGTTAAAAGAGAAGCTTTCTACTACACCCGTTTTAGCTTTACCTAACTTTGATTATACTTTTGAAATTGAATGTGATGCTTCTGGTGTAGGTATTGGAGCTGTTTTGATGCAAGAGAAGAAGCCCATTGCATACTTTAGTGAAAAGCTTAATGGAGCAAAGCTGAATTATTCAACTTATGACAAGGAGCTATATGCTTTGGTGAGAGCATTGGAAGTATGGGAGCATTACTTCCTGCCCAAGGAATTCATTATCCATTCAGACCATGAATCATTGAAGCATTTGAGAGGGCAAGGCAAGTTGAATAAAAGACATGTAAAATGGGTTATGAAGATTGAGAAGTTTCCTTATGTGATCAAATACAAGCAAGGTAAAGACAATGTAGTGGCAGATGCACTTTCAAGGAGGTACGCTTTACTTAATGTTTTGAGTACTAAATTGCTTGGATTTGAATGTATGAAGGACTTATATGTTGGTGATTCTGATTTCGACAATGTTTATGATGCTTGTGAGCATGGTGCTTTTAATTCTTTCTATAGACATGATGGGTTTTTGTTTAAGGGTTCGAAATTATGCATGCCTAGATGTTCTATGAGAGATTTGCTAATATTAGAATCACATTGTGGGGGTTTGATGGGGCATTTTGGAATTGATAAGACTTTAGACATGCTGAATGAACACTTTTATTGGCCGAATATGAAAAGGGATGTAATTCGGATTTGTAAGGCATGTTTGGCTTGTAGGCAATCTAAGTCTAAGTTTATGCCTCATGATTTGTATATGCCATTACCTGTTCCTAGTTCTCCTTGGATGGACATTAGTATGGACTTTGTTTTAGGATTACCAAGGACTAAGTGGGGGAGAGATAGCATATTTGTGGTTGTTGATAGGTTTAGTAAGATGGCACACTTTATCCCATGTCATAAGAGTGATGATGCTAGTTTAGTGGCCGAACTCTTCTTTAGGGAGGTGGTTCGAATCATGGGATACCAAAATCCATAGTTTCTGATAGAGATACAAAGTTTTTGTCTCACTTTTGGGGTGTGCTTTAGGGAAAGTTAGGTACCAAGTTGTTATGTTCCACCACTTGTCATCCTCAAACGGATGGACAAACAGAAGTAGTAAACAGAACTTTAGGTACCATGTTGAGAGCTTTAGTGGGTAAGAATTTGAGTTCTTGGGAAGATATTTTGCCATTTATTGAGTTTGCTTATAATTGTGCTATTCATTCTTCTACAGGATATTAACCTTTTGAGCTTGTTTATGGTTTTAACCCACTAACAGTTTTGGATCTTGTTTCTTTACCTTCTCATGAGCTTGTTAGTTTAGATGGTGAGAAGAAAGCTAAATTGGTGAAAGAGATGCATGAGAAAGCAAGGGCGAATATTGAGAAAAGGAACAAGAGATATGCTAATTCTGCAAATAGAGGGAGACGTGAGATTAAGTTTCAAGTAGGAGATTGGGTTTGGGTGCATTTTCAAAAAGAGAGGTTTCCTAACCAAAGGAAGAACAAGTTGCAAGTAAGGGGAGATGGCCCATTCCAAGTGCTAGAGAAGATTAATGGCAATGCCTACAAGATCGACTTACCAGGTACGTATAATGTTAGTGTTACTTTCAATGTAAGTGATCTTTCTCCTTTTGATGATGCAGATTTGAGGAAAAATCTTTTTGAAGAGGGGGAGAATGATGCAAGAAAGGATCCCTTGAAGCTAGCAAGTGGACCAATCACTAGGAGCAAGGCAAAGAGATATCAAGCTAGTATGGCTTTGCATATTCAAGAAGAGATTTTCAAAGAGCTTCAAGAATTATCATTCAAGAAGATGGAGATAGAGCTTGAAGAAGGCACACCAAAGCTGATTATGATGCTTAGTGTGGAAGCTAAAGACTAACTAAAAAAAGGTCCAACGTGCAAGAAAGGTCCATGGGGGTTCATATAAAGCCTTGGGAAGTAATTTAAGGCCCATGGACAGCCCAAATAGTGTGGGGTGTTTCTTATGTTGAAGGGATTAGTTTGGTTGTTTCCATACTTTATATTTTCCTTATTGGATTAGGATTTTGTTTCCATACTTTATATTTTCCTTAGTGGATTAAGATTTTGTTTCCATACTTTATATTTTCCTTAGTGGATTAGGAATGTTTTCCTTATGCAATTAGTTAATTAGTGGATTAAGATTTTGTTTCCATACTTTATATTTTCCTTAGTGAATTAGGAATGTTTTCCTTATGCAATTAGAAATGTTTTAGTTTTCCATATGCAATTAGGAATTTTGTAACCCTTATTTAAGAGCACTATTAGGCCGAATTTTAGACTACAACAATTAATAAAAATTTTTGAATTCTTCTACAAGTTCTTCTTGTGAATTTTCGTGTGAGAGAGATTGATGCAAGAAAGGATCCCTTCAAGCTAGCAAGTGGACCAATCACTAGGAGCAAGGCAAAGAGATATCAAGCTAGTATGGCTTTGCATATTCATGAAGAGATTTCCAAAGAGCTTCAAGAATTATCGTTCAAGAAGATGGAGATACAGCTTGAAGAAGGCACACCAAAGCTGATTATGATGGTTAGTGTGGAAGCTAAAGGCTAGCTAAAGAAAGGTCCAACGTGCAAGAAAGGGCCATGGGGGTTCATATAAAGCCTTGGGAAGTAATTTAAGGCCCATGGACAGCCCAAATAGTGTGGGGCGTTTCTTATGTTGAAGGGATTAGTTTGGTTGTTTCCATACTTTATATTTTCCTTATTGGATTAGGATTTTATTTCCATACTTTATATTTTCCTTAGTGGATTAGGATTTTTTTTCCATACTTTATATTTTCCTTAGTGGATTAGGAATGTTTTCCTTATGCAATTAGGTAGGAATGTTTTCCTTATGCAATTAGGAATGTTTTAGTTTTCCATATGCAATTAGGAATTTTGTAACCCTTATTTAAGGGCACTATTAGGCCGAATTTCAGACTACAACAATTATTAAAAATTTTCGAATTCTTCTACAAGTTCGTCTTGTGAATTTTCGTGTGAGAGAGATTAGAGTGGATTCTTTAATTCTTTCTTTGCATCAAGAATTAGGTTTACTTATCAACAAGTGTTGTGGCATTTTCCTTCTTCTTGCCAACTAAATCCTTCAATCATAGTGAGTTCGCGTCTCTTTATAGGCGTTGGGTTCCTTAGGAGGTGATTATCAAGTTTCAAGGAGTTCTCTACCATTGTTATACGTTGGGTTTGCTGCCATCGTTGCTAAGGGTCCGCGTCATTTGGTATCAGAGCCTTGCTACAAGGTAATTTTTTTATCTACTTTGTCTTTCTAGGGTTTGTTAATTTAGTTCTTTTAAATTTCTACGTTTTAGGGTTCTTAGAGAGTCTAGTCTTTAATTTTCAAAAAAGGGTCATATATCAATTCTGATCAAGGCCGAATTGAAGGAGGGTATTCTTAGGGTGAAAACGAAACCTAGGAAAGGATTCTTGGAGAATTTTGAAACCAAAAATTATGGTTCTTGAAAGAAAGCAAAAGCTAGAGTTTGTGTTCAAGTTTGATTTCGATTTGGTATTGAGTGAATCTGGGGTTGCGAATTAAGTCCAGATTTTGAAAAGTCCTTGGGAGTAAATTAAGTCCCGAATCAAGGGGATAGTGAGAGGAAGCAAAAAAAAAAAAAAAGAGTACAAAACCACCTCAACAAAAATTGTTTGATATTCTTGCTATTTGGGTGCTAAGGATCAGATCTAGGTCGGTGAGAAGTAATAAAATTTTTGGGCGAAAAATTTCACCTTTTGAGGGACTTTTGGAATTCAAAAATCAGACCTTAATATTCATGTTATTTGAGTGTTATAGGTGGGAATTAGAGTCTAGAAGCTAGCATTTTTGGTAGAATTGATTAGGTCCATAAAGCAGCTTGCAAAGAGTGGGTTGTTTTTTATTCATTATATCCAAATTTGTCTTGTTTATTGTCTTCATTGTTTCTGATTTCTTTATCTAGCTTTTAATTCCATTACATTACTAAGTATCATTTGCTTGTGTCGATACTTGGTTTTATATCGTGTAGTGCAAATTACCTTGCATTGCCTCCGGATACTTGTCTTGTTTTCTATCTAGTTCTAGGATTTAGGTTCTAGTATCTTAAACGACTTGAAAATTGTTGTTTGGTGAGCTTGGTTCTGAAGTGCAATCAAGGAAGACAAGAAAAGTGAGGTAATTCTAAACACCTGAGTGAATTTCGATTATTACTAATCTTGTTTCTTTGAGTTTGTTTGTTTGTTAACATGGCTGGAAAAGGAGAAGAGACTAGCAAAGAAGGAGCTATGGCCGAAAGCTTGGCTAGGCTTAATGAAACTTTGGCAGCAATTCTTGGTCTAATGGAGATGATGGATACCAGATTGCAAGAGAATGCAACAAGACAAGCACAACAAATTCAGCAAGTGCAATAAGGGCAGCCAGCCGCACATCCAAATCCCATAATGCGAGCTAGAAGAGTGCTTAGGAGAGAAGGGCAAGGAAATCTTGAAGCCCTAGAAGCAGCCGAAAGGGTAGAAGATGAAGATGAAGGTGGAAATCAACCTACCACTGATGGTGACCTTACTTCCATCAAGATGAAGATTCCTTCCTTTGAAGGGAAGAACAATGCAGAAGAGTTCATAGAATGGGAGAGGAAAGTTGAGCAGATTTTCGAATGCCATAACTACACCGAAGAGAAGAAATCAGTTTTGGCAGCCGTAGAGTTCAAAGGGTATGCTAACTTTTGGTGGGATCAATTGAAAGCTAATAGAAGAGGGAAAGGTATGAGGCCTATTCCTGAATGGTCAACCTTGAAAGAACTAATGAGAAGCCGATTTGTACCATCTCACTACATTCAGAATTTGTACAATCGACTAGCAAGACTAGTTCAAGGTGGAAGAAGTGTGGAAGAGTACCACAAAGAGATGGAGATGATCATATGGCTAGGGCAAATATTGATGAAGATGAAGACAAGAAGATGTCACGATTTTCTTGGGGGATTGAATTTGAACATAGCCAATGAATTCAAGATGTATGAATTCAAAACAATGGAAGAGTTAGTTCAAAAGGCCATGAAGATAGAAAGAAGATTGAAGAATAAAGCTATTTCGAAAACTAGCTACTCTAAAGCTAGTGGAAAATTTTCAAACTTCAAGGGTTCAAGTTCGAGTGGAGGTTCCTACAAAGGGGATTACAAGGGTTCTTTCCAAAAGAATTCTTCCTACAATCCTAATTTCAAGAAGTCGAATGATGGGGATGCAAAAACAGCCAAGGAAACACCTTCTAGACCTACTCCAAGTAGGGAAATTAAATGCTACAAGTGTTTGGGAAGTGGACACATTGCTTCTCAATGTCCGAATAAGAGGGTGATGATTGCTACCCATGAAGGGGAAATTGAATCAGAATCTGAACATGAAGAAGAAGAGGAGGCCGAATGTGGTGATAGGGCCGAATATGATGAAGTGGCTTGGGAGAATCAAGTCTTGAATGCTGAACATGGAGAGATGCTTGTTACTAGAAGAGCCTTGAATATTCAAGTCAAGGAAGAAGGCTTGGATCAAAGGGAGAATCTTTTCTACTCTAGGTGTTTGGTGAATGGTAAGGTTTGTACACTTATCATTGATGGTGGAAGTTGTACCGATGCTGCTAGTACTACAATGGTGGATAAATTGGGGTTAACTTGTTTTAAACATCCCAATCCTTACAAGTTGCAATGGTTCAATGACGCTGGGGAAGTAAAAGTGTTGAAGCAAGTCAAGGTACCATTCTCCATTGGGTGGTATAAAGATGAGGTTTTGTGTGATGTAGTGCCAATGCAAGCTGGGCATTTGCTATTAGGAAGACCATGGTAGCATGATAGAAGGGCACAACATGATAGCTTTTCTAATAAGTATACCTTTACTTATGAAGGAAAGAAGGTTGTTCTAGCACCATTATCACCTCAAGAGGTGTATGAAGATCAGAAGAGGATCCTAGAGAGGGAGAAAGAAGTTTCGGCCAACATGAACCAAGGGGTTCAAATTCGGTCAATGATCTTTCTTCAACACCCAAGGGTAATTCTAAGGGTAGGGAGAGAGAAAATAATAAAGTGAGTAAGTGCAGAAAGGGAAAAAAGGCCGAGAGTCAAAAGAAAGTAAGCAAACAAATAAATGGCCCATTGGTGAGAGAAAATAAGCAAGGAGAAAAAGCAAAACATACTTTTTATGCAATAGCAAGAGAGATAGATGTAGGGCAGCCTATACTCATAATCAAGAAAGAAGTGGGATTCGTTTGGGCAAGGAGCAACAAGAAGCATTTGATGCTTTGAAAGAGAAGCTTTCTACTACACCCATTTTAGCTTTACCTAACTTTGATTCTACTTTTGAAATTGAATGTGATGCTTCTGGTGTAGGTATTGGAGCTGTTTTGATGCAAGAGAAGAAGCCCATTGCATACTTTAGTGAAAAGCTTAATGGAGCAAAGCTGAATTATTCAACTTATGACAAGGAGCTATATGCTTTGGTGAGAGCATTGGAAGTATGGGAGCATTATTTGCTGCCCAAGGAATTCATGATCCATTCAGACCATGAATCATTGAAGCATTTGAGAGGGCAAGGCAAGTTGAATAAAAGACATGCAAAATGGGTTATGAAGATTGAGAAGTTTCCTTATGTGATCAAATACAAGCAAGGTAAAGACAATGTAGTGGCAGATGCACTTTCAAGGAGGTATGCTTTACTTAATGTTTTGAGTACTAAATTGCTTGGATTTGAATGTATAAAGGACTTATATGTTGGTGATTCTGATTTCGGCAATGTTTATGATGCTTGTGAGCATGGTGCTTTTAATTCTTTCTATAGACATGATGGGTTTTTGTTTAAGGGTTCGAAATTATGCATGCCTAGATGTTCTATGAGAGATTTGCTAGTATTAGAATCACATTGTGGGGGTTTGATGGGGCATTTTGGAGTTGATAAGACTTTAGACATGCTGAATGAACACTTTTATTGGCCAAATATGAAAAGGGATATAATTCGGATTTGTAAGGCATGTTTGGCTTGTAGGCAAGCTAAGTCTAAATCTATGCCTCATGGTTTGTATATGCAATTACCCGTTCCTAGTTTTAGGATTACCAAAGACTAAGAGGGGGAGAGATAGCATATTTGGGGTTGTTGATAGGTTTAGTAAGATGGCACACTTTATCCCATGTCATAAGAGTGATGATGCTACTTTAGTGGCCGAACTCTTCTTTAGAGAGGTGGTTCGAATTCATGGGATACCAAAATCCATAGTTTCTGATAGAGACACCAAGTTTTTGTCTCACTTTTGGCGTGTGCTTTGGGGAAAGTTAGGTACCAAGTTGTTATTTTCCACCACTTGTGATGTGAGCCTGCCTTGCTGGGATTTAATTCCTAAGGAAGCTCAAGCTACGGATCGTCTCCAAAACATAAGAACACCAACCAGTACCTTCAACCCAACACCAACTTGTGATGTAAAACTGAAGCTATATGGCTGGAAACCAAAGATTCAAGACCCAACCCCAACTTGTGAAGGAAAAACCTTGAATATAAGTTAAGACCTAGCAAACTTGGTTATTTTTGCAAGGAATTCGTGCAAGTTCTAACAAGAACTCAAAAGAAGGCTAAAAACCTCTCAAAGCTCTCAAAAATGGAGAGAAAACTCAGAATATTCATTAAGTTCAAAATCTGCCATTACATATGTTTTTAAAGACTTAAAGAAAGCATAAAACAAGTGAAATGATGGAAAAATACAAATATAATAATGTGGTTACATAAAACAAATTGGGCAGCCATATAGCTTGTCTCCCACTAGCTTTTAAAAGGCATGGGCAGCCATATAGCTTGTCTCCCACTAGCTTTTAAAAGGCATCTTTGACTCCCAATGTGAATTTCAGCCACTCTTAATATATGGACATCCAATGGAACGTGAATGGTATGTATTTAGCTCCCAAAGGTATAATGATGGATGCCAATATGTATTCTAACTCCTTTGGGTCAATTGGCCTCTTGGGTAGATTGCAATTTGGACACATGCAACCAAACAGCTTCTTTGCTCTTATTTTCTTCAAGTCTTAACGTTCCAATTGTATTGAGAACATATAGATGTTTGGAAACTAATCCTTGAAGTTTTCTTGCCATTGATCGAGTAACAGGTCCTTGGTGTTGTATGCTAGCAATCAGATCCTCATCATCCTCTCCCTCTTCAAAAGAATTCGTCCTCGAATCTTCATCATCTGCATAGTAAGGAGCAAGATCAGAAACATTAAAAGTTGCACTTACACCATACTCACCTGGTAGATTAATCTTGTAGGCATTATCATTAATCCTTTCGAGTACTTCAAATGGTCCATCACTTCTCGGCTGCAATTTTGATTTCCTTTGTGTAGGAAACCTTTCTTTTCGCAAATGAACCCATACCAGATCACCAGGCTGGAACACCATCTTTTTCCTTCCTTTGTTTACTTTGGTTGCTCTATTCTCATTAATCTTCTCCATTTGTTGCTTGGCCCTTTGATGCATTTGCTTCACCAATTCAGCTTTCTTTTTACCATCAAAACTAGTAAGCTCATTAGTAGGAAGAGGCAACAAATCTAATGGAGTAAGTGGATTAAAACCATAGACAAGCTCAAAGGGTGAAAATCCAGTGGATGAATGCATTGATCTATTATATGCAAATTCAATAAATGGTATGCATTCCTCCCATGTCTTCAAATTTTGTTTAATCATGGTACGAAGAAGAGTGCCCACAGTCCTATTAACAACTTCCGTCTGCCCATCTGTTTGCGGATGGCATGTAGTAGAGAAACAAAGCTTTGTACCTAACTTTCCCCATAGGACTTTCCAAAAATGACTCAAAAATTTTACATCTCGATCACTTACTATGGTCCTAGGAATACCATGCAATCTCACTACTTCTCTAAAGAACAAATCAGATATATGGCATGCATCATCAGTTTTATGACATGGAATGAAATGTGCCATTTTAGAAAATCGATCAACCACAACAAATAAACTATCATGACCTTTTTTTGTCCTAGGTAGCCCCAAAATAAAATCCATAGATAAGTCTACCCAAGGTTCACTAGGTACACTTAAAGGCATATACAAACCATGTGGTCTTACTTTGGATTTTGCTTTCATACATGTCACGCATTTAGCACAAAATTTCTCTACATCTTTCCTCATATGTGGCCAATAAAAATGTTCATGCAGAATTTCTAATGTTTTAGCCACCCCAAAATGTCCCATTAAACCTCCCCCATGTGACTCTCTTACAAGCAATCCTCTTATAGAGCTATTTGGAACACAAAGTCGTTTCTCTCTAAATAAGAAACCATCATGCCTATAAAATTTTTCAAAGGCAGCATTTTCACAAGAGGCATATATTTGTGCAAATTCAGAGTCATGATTATACAATTCTTTCATATGCTCAAATCCTAGAAGTCTAGCATCAAGCATAGAGATTAGGGCATACCTCCTAGATAAGGCATCAGCAACAACATTTTCTTTTCCTTGCTTATATTGAATCACATATGGAAATGCTTCAATAAATTCACTCCATTTGGCATGGCGTTTGTTCAGCTTGCTTTGTCCTTTCAAGTATTTTAGTGATTCATGATCACTATGAATAACAAACTCCTTTGGCCAAAGATAATGCTGCCACGTCTCCAACGCCCTCACTAATGCATACATCTCCTTGTCATAAGTAGAGTAATTCAAAGGAGCTCCACTTAGCTTCTCACTAAAGTATGCAATTGGTCTTCTTTCCTGCATCAAAACAGCACCTATACCCACTCCGGAAGCATCACATTCAACTTCAAAAGTCTTAGAAAAATCAGGTAATGCAAGTAATGGTGCAGAACATAATTTTTCTTTTAGTAATCTAAATGCATGCTCCTGTTCCTTATTCCATTTGAACCCTACATTTTTCTTCACAATTTCATTTAATGGGGCTGCAATTGTACTAAAGTCTCTAACAAATCTCCTATAAAAACTAGCAAGACCATGAAAACTCCTAACATCAGTCACGGATTTTGGTGTAGGCCACTCTTTGATGGCTTTTACCTTATCATCATCAACCTCAATTCCTTTCCCACTCACTACAAATCCTAAGAAAATGACTTTTTCCATACAGAATGTACATTTCTTTAAATTTGCATACAATTTCTCTTTCCTAAGAACTTCAAGCACACATCTTAAATGCATTAAATGATCATTTAAACTTTGACTATACACTAAAATATCATCAAAATACACAACAACAAACTTTCCAAGAAAAGCACGCAAGACATGATTCATTAATCTCATGAAAGTACTAGGTGCATTGCTTAGTCCAAAAGGCATGACTAACCATTCATACAAACCATATTGAGTCTTAAAAGCTGTTTTCCATTCATCTCCTAATCTCATTCTTATTTGATGATAACCACTTTTAAGATCAATTTTTGAAAATATACATGCACCATGCAATTCATCAAGCATATCATCAAGTCTAGGAATTGGATGTCTATACTTTACAGTGATTTTATTGATAGCACGACAATCCACACACATTCGCATTGATCCATCCTTTTTAGGTACTAGAAGTACCGGCACAGCACATGGACTCATGCTCTCCCTAACATGACCTTTCGCAAGCAGCTCATCCACCTGTTTTTGCAACTCCTTGACCTCTTGAGGATTTGTCCTATATGCTGGACGATTTGGAATTACAGCTCCAGGAATGAAATCAATTTGATGTTCTATTCCTCTAATGGGTGGCAATCCACTCGGTACCTCATTTGGAAAGACATCTTCAAATTCCTGCAACAAAGTCAAAGCAACACTAGGAATAGATGGATCAAGGTCAGTTACATTAAGAAAAACTCCCTTACATATCAGAAGGAGCATCATACTATCAGAAGAGTATGCTTGCCTCACATCTTTCCCCCTAGCAACTAAACTTACTTTCTTCTCTCCACTCTCATTTTTATTATGTAATTTCTTCTTTTTCTCTTTTTCTTTTTCTCTCTCAGCTTTTATTCTTTGTTTTTCCTCTTGATCTTTCTTTTCTCTCTCCCTCTTTTCAACCTCTCTTTGCATTTTCTCTTGCATGGCAGCTTGTACTCTCTTCTGGTCTTCAAAAGCCTCCATAGGTGTTAAAGGTGCAAGAGTCACCTTTCGGCCTTCAAAATCAAATGAATACCTATTCTTAAACCCGTCATGTGTTGCTTTTCTATCATATTGCCATGGCCTCCCAAGTAGGATATGACTAGCATGCATGGGAACTACATCACACAACACTTCATCCTTATACCTCCCAATGGTAAATGACAATAATACTTGCTTGGTCACCTTAACTTCTCCACTATCATTCAACCACTGCAATCTGTATGGATTAGGATGTTTTGTAGTAGGAAATGCAAGTTTCTCTACTAGTAGAGTGCTAGCCAGATTAACACAACTCCCACCATCTATGATCACACTACAAACTTTTTCTTTGACTAAACATCTAGTATGAAAAATATTTTCTCTTTGCAGTTCATCACCTTCATCTTCCTTCACCTGTATATTTAAAGCACGCATAACAACAAGAGCACTTCCATGCACAGCATGCTCTACATCACTATCTTCATCCAAAGGTAGAATGTTAACATCTGAATCTTCATCTACAACTTCATCATCTTCAGATTCAATATCACCACTCGGCCTCACCACCATCACCCTTTTATTTGGACATTCTCTAGCATAATGCCCTTTCCCTAAACATCGGAAACATTGGATGTCTCTTGTTCTTCCATTGGAGTTCATTGGGGCCTTACCCTTATCAATCACAATGGGTTTTTCTCCAGCCTTGTTCCCCTCTTTCTTCTCCTTTGAAACAAATTTATTCTCACTAGATTCCCCTTTCTTCCAATTTGGCTTCCAAGGAACATTATTGGTAGAATTCATTCCCATTCCAGATCTGGTTGTTTTCTTCTTCTTGAGTTGTTTTTCTACCTTGATTGCCATATTTAACATGTCATCAAGCTCCACATAATGATGCAGCTCCACTATGTCGGCAATTTCATCTTTCAGCCCATGTAGAAACCGTGCCATAGTTGCTTCCCTTTCTTCTTCTATATTAGCTCGTATCATAGCCATTTCCATCTCTTGAAAATATTCTTCCACACTTTTATTGCCTTGTACCAGCCCTTGTAATCGTTGATGTAACTCCCTATAGTAGTGTTGTGGTACAAATCTATCTCTCATAACTTGTTTCAGCTCATCCCAAGTCTGCACTCCTCTCATGCCATTTCTTCTTCGTTTAGTGAGTAATTGATCCCACCAAACTAATGCATAATCAGTAAACTCTACCACAGCAAGTGTCACCTTCTTTTGCTCACTATAGTTGTGGCAATCAAAGATGAGTTCAGTCTTTCTCTCCCATTCCAAGTATGCATCTGGATTTGCTTTGCCTTGGAATGATGGAATTTTCATTTTAATTCCATTAACATTGCTGTCTACTCTCCCTCTCCCTCTTGCATTTTCCACAGTTTCTTGCCTAATATTTCTGCCACCACCTCTACCACCCATATTACCTCTCATATATCTTGGTCTAATAACATCATCAAGTGCAACAGATTGCTGCCCATCATCATCATCAAGATTATCTTCATCTACATCCTCCAATTCATTGAAAACTGGCAAATCATTTAGTCCAGCACGCCTACCTCTATTCTGCCCCCTATTTGTGTTTTGCTCCCTATGAAAATTATCTCGTTCATCCCTTCCTAAATTCCTTTGATTTGTAGAGCTTGCTTGCTGCAATTCTTCAATTTGTTTTGAGTGTTTTTCCATCTGTTCTCTAATATCAACAAACAACACATTCATCCTTTGAAATTGAGATTGCAATGCCTTAAGAACATTAGAAGCTTCTGGCTCTTCTTGGGGTCGGTTGCTCTCTCGATCACTATCTCGTTTTGTTGACATACTGATTGCTGCAAAACAAATGTTAGAAATATTCTCTCACACACTCCCTCACGTGTTTCACTCTAATATGGTAACACTCAATCTGTATTTCACTCAAACTTTGGCTTTTACCCTCTAACAATCTCGCCACTCTATGCCTTTTTCCACTCACTTCAGCCCCTTCCAAGTTCTAGCAAGAACTTAATATTTCCTCAACTAAATAACTAAATTGCAAGGTTTAAAACACATTCAAGAATGGAACAAGAGTAACACAAGCTGAAAAAAAAAACAGAATATATGATATTTGAAACCTAAGGACGAAAGACACTAAAATTTTAGACAAACATTACCAAAGGGAAGAATTTGACAAAACTGGATTTAGGACAATATATTGAGACAAAATGGAAGAAGAAAAATGAATTTTTAGGTCTCTTATGAAACGTTTATATTATGGACCCAAAAATGGCTAACTAGCGGTAATATATGGACAACCAAGCAAACGAACGAATTTTGACATGAAATTTAATATGTATGCTTAGCTGAATATCTAAAACATGCCTGTAAAATTTGAAAGGATTTGGACATGTTTACATACACATTCACTTTTGGAAGGCAGAAATTGTCACAACCCCCTGTGAGAAGGCAAAAATTTTCACAACCCCCTGTGAAAAAAACTGGAAGCCAGAAATTTCCTCACCCCCCTGTGAAAAAAACTGGAAGCCTGTGAGAATCCACCCATTGCTTAAAAATCTTTAATTTCTAATCCAAGGGCCACGAATTTACTTTTTTTTTTTTCGTTCTTTCTTTCTTTCTTTTTTTTTTTTAATTTAATCCAGCAACAACATTAAGGTAGAAGGACTCAAAGAAACAAGAAGGCATACAGCTTGTAGAAATTAAACTAATGGCAAAAAAAATGACTCCAAGGAAGACAATATATATTTTTGACATAAACAAGAAGGAATGATGCTAAAAACCTGATTTGGAGAGCCTAAGCTCTGATACCAAATGATGTGAGCCTGCCTTGCTGGGATTTAATTCCTAAGGAAGCTCAAGCTACGGATCGTCTCCAAAACATAAGAACACCAACCAGTACCTTCAACCCAACACCAACTTGTGATGTAAAACTGAAGCTATATGGCTGGAAACCAAAGATTCAAGACCCAACCCCAACTTGTGAAGGAAAAACCTTGAATATAAGTTAAGACCTAGCAAACTTGGTTATTTTTGCAAGGAATTCGTGCAAGTTCTAACAAGAACTCAAAAGAAGGCTAAAAACCTCTCAAAGCTCTCAAAAATGGAGAGAAAACTCAGAATATTCATTAAGTTCAAAATCTGCCATTACATATGTTTTTAAAGACTTAAAGAAAGCATAAAACAAGTGAAATGATGGAAAAATACAAATATAATAATGTGGTTACATAAAACAAATTGGGCAGCCATATAGCTTGTCTCCCACTAGCTTTTAAAAGGCATGGGCAGCCATATAGCTTGTCTCCCACTAGCTTTTAAAAGGCATCTTTGACTCCCAATGTGAATTTCAGCCACTCTTAATATATGGACATCCAATGGAACGTGAATGGTATGTATTTAGCTCCCAAAGGTATAATGATGGATGCCAATATGTATTCTAACTCCTTTGGGTCAATTGGCCTCTTGGGTAGATTGCAATTTGGACACATGCAACCAAACAGCTTCTTTGCTCTTATTTTCTTCAAGTCTTAACGTTCCAATTGTATTGAGAACATATAGATGTTTGGAAACTAATCCTTGAAGTTTTCTTGCCATTGATCGAGTAACAGGTCCTTGGTGTTGTATGCTAGCAATCAGATCCTCATCAACTTGTCATCCTCAAACAGATGGACAAACAGAAGTAGTAAACAGAACTTTAGGTACCATGTTGAGAGCTTTAGTGGGTAAGAATTTGAGTTCTTGGGAAGATTGTTTGCCATTTATTGAGTTTGCTTATAATCGTGCTATTCATTCTTCTACAGGATATTCACCTTTTGAGCTTGTTTATGGTTTTAACCCACTAACAATTTTGGATCTTGTTTCTTTACCTTCTCATGAGCTTGTTAGTTTAGATGGTGAGAAGAAAGCTAAATTGGTGAAAGAGATGCATGAGAAAGCAAGGGCGAATATTGAGAAAAGGAACAAGAGATATGCTGATTCTGCAAATAGAGGGAGACGTGAGATTAAGTTTCAAGTAGGAGATTGGGTTTGGGTGCATTTTCAAAAAGAGAGGTTTCCTAACCAAAGGAAGAACAAGTTGCAAGCAAGGGGAGATGGCCCATTCCAAGTGCTGGAGAAGATTAATGACAATGCCTACAAGATCGACTTACCAGGTACGTATAATGTTAGTGCTACTTTCAATGTAAGTGATCTTTCCCCTTTTGATGATGCAGATTTGAGGACAAATCTTTTTGAAAAGGGGGAGAATGATGCAAGAAAGGATCCCTTAAAGCTAGCAAGTGGACCAATCACTAGGAGCAAGGCAAAGAGATATCAAGCTAGTATGGCTTTGCATATTCATGAAGAGATTTCCAAAGAGCTTCAAGAATTATCATTCAAGAAGATGGTGATAGAGCTTGAAGAAGGCACACCAAAGCTGATTATGATTCTTAGTGTGGAAGCTAAAGGCTAGCTAAAGAAAGGTCTAATGTGCAAGAAAGGTCCATGGGGGTTCATATAAAGCCTTGGAAAGTAATTTAAGGCCCATGGACAGCCCAAATAGTGTGGGGCATTTCTTATGTTGAAGGGATTAGTTTGGTTGTTTCCATACTTTATATTTTCCTTATTGGATTAGGATTTTGTTTCCATACTTTATATTTTTAGTGGATTAGGATTTTGTTTCCATACTTTATATTTTCCTAAGTGGATTAGGAATGTTTTTCTTATGCAATTAGGAATGTTTTCCTTATGCAATTAGGAATGTTTTAGTTTTCCATATGCAATTAGGAATTTTGTAACCCTTATTTAAGGGCACTATTAGGCCGAATTTCAGACTACAGCAATTAATAAAAATTTTCGAATTCTTCTACAAGTTCTTCTTGTGAATTTTCGTGTGAGAGAGATTAGAGTGGATTCTTTAATTCTTTCTTTGCATCAAGAATTAGGTTTAATTATCAACAAGAGTTGTGGCGTTTTCCTTCTTCTTACCAACTAAATCCTTCAATCATAGTGAGTTCGCATCTCTTTATAGGTGTTGGGTTCCTTAGGAGGTGATTATCAAGTTTCAAGGAGTTCTCTACCATTGTTATACGTTGGGTATGCTGCCATCGTTGCTAAGGGTCCGCGTCAGAGATTAGAGTGGATTCTTTAATTCTTTCTTTGCATCAAGAATTAGGTTTACTTATCAACAAGAGTTGTGGTATTTTCCTTCTTCTTACCAACTAAATCCTTCAATCATAGTGAGTTCGCATCTCTTTATAGGCGTTGGGTTCCTTAGGAGGTGATTATCAAGTTTCAAGGAGTTCTCTACCATTGTTATACATTGGGTTTGCTGCAATCGTTGCTAAAGGTCCGCGTCAAATGAAGTGTTGGAATACATGCTGGAGTTTCTTTAATTGTGATCTTGTGATTGGTCCACTTGGCATAATGATATCATCAACATATTTGCTGCCATATGTAGATTCATCAAGCTTGCTTATAGTTTCCTCATCACAAGTGTTTGAGATTTTTTGCATATTTTTACCATTAACAGCTTGCTACCTTATTACATTTGATCAAATTACTTCAGCTCCTCATTATGCATCCATTTAGCATTTAAAATCTGATATTTAGAGCATAGCTTGCATTGGGAATAGATTTAGGTTGCATATTCAGATTACTCATTGGAGTGATTTTAATTCTATTTTTTAATATCCAGAATTACTTTTCGTTGTATTCTTAGTTTCATTCTTTCATATACCTCTTGTTTCTTGGATGCATTAAGTAGCTAATTCTTAATCATAGTTACTTTAGTTTGATTAACACAAATACTTTTGCTTCTTGTGTTAACTTTCAGTTCTTGTTGTTTAAAATTAAATTGCTTCTAGAATTGCTGAATTCATTTTGTTTATTAGGTTCCTTTTAGAATCTTTAAAACAAAACTTGTTTTACTTGATTTAAGTAGATTCAGTTCTAAAATTCAATTTGATAATAGAAGAATTGAGAGGTAACAAGGACCAAGTTTTGAGTGAAATACAAGAGGAGTGACAATCTGATCTTGAGTGAAACACGTAAGGGAGTGTGGTGAGAAAATTTTTCTCTACTAAAATTTTTTTGCATGTTCATATACCATGTCAAATTATGGAGTTGAAAAACGTGATATGACCATGAATGACATAGCCTTCATGTTAGAGGCAATGCAAAGGAAATTTAAAATTTTTGATTTGGTCATAAACAACATAAGAGTTGATGTAGACAACATAATACAAAGGGAGCAAAATAATACTAATCGAACGGGGCAGAATAGAGGGAGAGGAAACATGATGAATGATGATGAGGTAGAAAGGGAAGATGATGAAGAAAGTGAGGAATCAATTGCCCAAAGAAGACCTCAACAAAGGGACATCAACATATCTTCCATAAAAATGAAGATACCATCATTCAAAGTGATACGGAACCTCCAAGAATAAGCCTGAGAACCCCTTGATTTCGAACCCCCACAGCATTAACTTGAAAACCCCTAGTCAAATTCGGTACAACCCCTAAGGATTAGGTTAGATTTCAGATTACCTTGAATTGATCAAAGATCCAAGATTTCGAAACAAGTCAGTTTCTAAATCCCAGATTCGAAACACTCCACAAGAAAGTTGATCAAACTACTTGAATGTTTCTAAAGCATGTATTCAAGCAAGAACACAAAGATAAAAGCTAATTCGGCTTTTGGTTATAAAATCGTCCAAAACTTCAAAACTGATCTCTTACAACCCTAAATGAGATATAAATAGCTAAATCCTAATTAGGGTTATTAAGTAGCGTTTGGCTTTCTAATCAAAATATAAGAAATAATAAAGTAATCAAAGTCCTAATTTAAAACCAAACAAACAGGGCCCTTACTTTTTAAATGAGCATAACTAGTGGGCCTTAATACATAACTAGTGGGCCTTAATACAAGTCTCATTCGTGAATTACAACTTGTAGCAAGTTGTAATTGACTTCCTTTGGTCTTGTCTCCAAGCTTGTAATTCCTTGCAAACCATAGTTAGCCAAATTCACCAAATCTTGCAAATGGCAAATTAGTGCTTGCTGAATCTTTTTGGCTCGCGATCTAGTTATAGGACCTTGTGGCAGAATAATTGGATTGATGATCTCCTTAACTTGGTCCTCACGTCCTAGACCTTGCTCATCCTTGCGGTGTGCTGGTTGTTCCACAACATTTCCCCTCTCCTCAAAAGGATTCGTCCTCGAATCAAAAGCATCACCTACATCAAAAGGACTTAAATCAGCAACATTAAACGAAGCACTCACATTATACTCACCTGGCAAATCCACTTTATATGCATTATCATTAATCCTTTCAAGTATTTGAAAAGGGCCATCCCCTCGTGGATTTAACTTAGACTTCCGTTGCTGTGGGAACCTTTCTTTGCGAAAATGTACCCAAACCCAATCACCAGGCTGAAAAAGCATTGGCTTTCTTCCTTTATTCACTCTAGAAGCTACTTTGGCATTTTGCTTTTCAATCCTTTCCTTAACCTGCTTATGTAACTTCCTCACGAAATCTGCCTTTGAACTAGCATCAACACTCACAAAATCGTTAGATGGCAATGGCAAAATATCTAAAGGAGTAAGCGTGACGCGGACCCTTAGCAACGATGGCAGCAAACCCAACGTATAACAATGGTAGAGAACTCCTTGAAACTTGATAATCACCTCCTAAGGAACCCAACGCCTATAAAGAGACGCGAACTCACTATGATTGAAGGATTTAGTTGGTAAGAAGAAGGAAAACGCCACAACTCTTGTTGATAAGTAAACCTAATTCTTGATGCAAAGAAAGAATTAAAGAATCCACTCTAATCTCTCTCACACGAAAATTCACAAGAACTTGTAGAAGAATTCAAAAATTTTTTATTAATTGTTGTGTGTCAAATTTGGCCTAATAGTGCCCTTAAATAAGGGTTACAAAATTCCTAATTGCATATGGAAAATTAAGACTAAAACATTCCTAATTGCATAAGGAAAACATTCCTAATTGCATAAGGAAAAACATTCCTAATTGCATAAGGAAAACATTCCTAATTGCATAAGGA
The DNA here is from genome assembly GCA_947685225.1 of Garcia nutans. NCBI lineage: Eukaryota > Viridiplantae > Streptophyta > Magnoliopsida > Malpighiales > Euphorbiaceae > Garcia > Garcia nutans. The sequence continues at coordinate 41,371,631 of CANTUV010000024.1, forward strand.
AAAACATTCCTAATTGCATAAGGAAAACATAAAGTAATCCTAATCCAATAAGGAAAATATAAAGTAATCCTAATCCAATAAGGAAAATATAAAGTAATCCTAATCCACTAAGGAAAATATAAAGTATGGAAACAACCAAACTAATCCCTTCAATATAAGAAACACCCCACACTATTTGGGCTGTCCATGGGCCTTAAATTACTTCCCAAGGCTTTATATGAACCCCCATGGACCTTTCTTTAGCTAGCCTTTAGCTTCCACACTAAGCATCATAATCAGCTTTGGTGTGCCTTCTTTAAGCTCTATCTCCATCTTCTTAAATGATAATTCTTGAAGCTCTTTGGAAATCTCTTCTTGAATATGCAAAGCCATACTAGCTTGATATCTCTTTGCCTTGCTCCTAGTGATTGGTCCACTTGCTAGCTTCAAGGGATCCTTTCTTGCATCATTCTCCCCCTCTTCAAAAAGATTTGTCCTCAAATCTGCATCATCAAAAGGAGAAAGATCACTTACATTGAAAGTAGCACTAACATTATACGTACCTGGTAAGTCGATCTTGTAGGCATTGTCATTAATCTTCTCCAGCACTTGGAATGGGCCATCTCCCCTTGCTTGCAACTTGTTCTTCCTTTGGTTAGGAAACCTCTCTTTTCGAAAATGTACCCAAACCCAATCTCCTACTTGTAACTTCATCTCACGTCTCCCTCTATTTACAGAATCACCATATCTCTTGTTCCTTTTCTCAATATTTGCCCTTGCTTTCTCATGCATCTCTTTCACCAATTTAGCTTTCTTCTCACCATCTAAACTAACAAGCTCATGAGAAGGTAAAGAAACAAGATCCAAAACTGTTAGTGGGTTAAAACCATAAACAAGCTCAAAAGGTGAATATCCTGTAGAAGAATGAATAGCACGATTATAAGCAAACTCAATAAATGGCAAACAATCTTCCCAAGAACTCAAATTTTTACCCACTAAAGCTCTCAACATGGTACCTAAAGTTCTGTTTACTACTTCTGTTTGTCCATCCATTTGAGGATGACAAGTGGTGGAAAATAACAACTTGGTACCTAACTTTCCCCAAAGCACACGCCAAAAGTGAGATAAAAACTTGGTGTCTCTATCAGAAACTATGGATTTTGGTATCCCATGAATTCGAACCACCTCCCTAAAGAAGAGTTCGGCCACTAAACTAGCATCATCACTCTTATGACATGGGATAAAGTGTGCCATCTTACTAAACCTATCAACAACCACAAATATGCTATCTCTCCCCCTCTTAGTCCTTGGTAATCCTAAAACAAAGTCCATACTAATGTCCGTCCAAGGAGAACTAGGAACGGGTAATGGCATATACAAACCATGAGGCATAGACTTAGACTTAGCCTGCTTACAAGCCAAACAAGCCTTACAAATCCGAATTACATCCCTTTTCATATTCGGCCAATAAAAGTGTTCATTTAGCATGTCTAAAGTCTTATCAACTCCAAAATGCCCCATCAAACCCCCACAATGTGATTCTAATACTAGCAAATCTCTCATAGAACATCTAGGCATGCATAATTTCGAACCTTTAAACAAAAATCCATCATGTCTATAGAAAGAATTAAAAGCACCATGCTCACAAGCATCATAAACATTGTCAAAATCAGAATCACCAACATATAAGTCCTTTATACATTCAAATCCAAGCAATTTAGTACTCAAAACATTAAGTAAAGCGTACCTCCTTGAAAGTGCATCTGCCACTACATTGTTTTTACCTTGCTTGTATTTGATCACATAAGGAAACTTCTCAATCTTCATAACCCATTTTGCATGTCTTTTATTCAACTTGCCTTGCCCTCTCAAATGCTTTAATGATTCATGGTCTGAATGGATCACGAATTCCTTGGGCAGCAAATAATGCTCCCATACTTCCAATGCTCTCACCAAAGCATATAGCTCCTTGTCATAAGTTGAATAATTCAGCTTTGCTCCATTAAACTTTTCACTAAAGTATGCAATGGGCTTCTTCTCTTGCATCAAAACAGCTCCAATACCTACACCAGAAGCATCACATTCAATTTCAAAAGTAGAATCAAAGTTAGGTAAAGCTAAAACGGGTGTAGTAGAAAGCTTCTCTTTCAAAGCATCAAATGCTTCTTGTTGCTCCTTGCCCCAAACAAACCCCACTTCTTTCTTTATTATGCTAGTCAAGGGGGCTGCCAATGTAGAGAAATTAGGGACATCTCCTATAGAAGCTTGCCAATCCGTGAAAACTCCTCACTTCTGTCACACTTGAAGGATTCGGCCACTCTTGGATAGCTTTCGCCTTCTCTTGATCAACTTCAATTCCCTGCATACTTACAACAAAACCAAGAAAAACAACCCTATCTAGACAAAAAGAACACTTCTTAAGTTTAGCATAAAGGTTTTGCTCCCTAAGGATTTCAAGCACTTTCCTAACATGTTCAACATGTTCTTCCTCAGTTTTGCTATAAATCAGAATATCATCAAAGTAAACTACCACAAACTTACCTAAATAAGCTCTCAAAAACATGGTTCATTAATCTCATGAAAGTACTAGGTGCATTAGATAAACCAAAAGGCATAACTAACCATTCATACAAACCATATTTCGTTTTGAAGGCAGTCTTCCATTCATCTCCAGGCTTCATGCGAATTTGATGATAACCACTCATAAGATCAATCTTTGTGAAATATTTCGCCCCATGCAATTCGTCCAACATGTCATCAAGTCTAGGAATGGGATGTCTATACTTCACAGTAATCTTGTTCACAGCCCTACAATCAACACACATCCTCCAAGAACCATCTTTCTTGGGTACTAATAAGACTGGAACGGCACAAGGACTAAGGCTCTCGCGAACCAAGCCTTTCTCCAAAAGCTCTTCAACTTGTCGTTGCATCTCTTTTGTCTCCATAGGATTGCTCCTATATGCTGGCCGGTTTGGAATTGTAGAACCGGGTATGAAGTCAATTTGATGTTCAATCCCTCTTAATGGTGGCAAACCACTAGGAAGGTCTTCAGGAAACACATCCTCAAAATCCTGCAACAAAGACATAAAACTAGAAGGTAAAGAATCAAGAGATTCTTCATTGTCAGTAAGTAACAATTCTTTATACATAATAATGAGTACAGGCTGCCCTACATCTATCTCTCTTGCTCTTGCATAAAAAGTATGTTTTGCTTTTTCTCCTTGCTTATTTTCTCTCACCAATGGGCTATTTATTTGTTTGCTTACTTTCTTTTGACTCTCGGCCTCTTTTCCCTTTCTGCACTCACTCACTTTATTATTTTCTCTCTCCCTACCCTTAGAATTACCCTTGGGTGTTGAAGAAACATCACTGGCCGAATTTGAACCCCCTTGGTTCATGTTGGCCGAAACTTCTTTCTCCCTCTCTAGCATCCTCTTCTGATCTTCATACACCTCTTGAGGTGATAATGGTGCTAGAACAACCTTCTTTCTCTCATAAGTAAAGGTATACTTATTAGAAAAGCCATCATGTTGTGCCCTTCTATCATGCTGCCATGGTCTTCCTAATAGCAAATGTCCAGCTTGCATTGGCACTACATCACACAAAACCTCATCTTTATACCACCCAATGGAGAATGGTACCTTGACTTGCTTCAACACTTTTACTTCCCCAGCGTCATTGAACCATTGCAACTTGTAAGGATTGGGATGTTTAAAACAAGTTAACCCCAATTTATCCACCATTGTAGTACTAGCAGCATTGGTACAACTTCCACCATCAATGATAAGTGTACAAACCTTACCATTCACCAAACACCTAGAGTGGAAAAGATTCTCCCTTTGATCCAAGCCTTCTTCCTTGACTTGAATATTCAAGGCTCTTCTAGTAACAAGCATCTCTCCATGTTCAGCATTTAAGACTTAATTCTCCCAAGCCTCTTCATCATATTCGGCCCTATCACCACATTCGGCCTCCTCTTCTTCTTCATGTTCAGATTCTGAATCAATTTCCCCTTCATGGGTAGCAATCATCACCCTCTTATTCGGACATTGAGAGGCAATGTGTCCACTTCCCAAACACTTGTAGCATTTAATTTCCCTACTTGGAGTAGGTCTAGAAGGTGTTTCCTTGGCTGTTTTTGCATCCCCATCATTCGGATTCTTGAAATTAGGTTTGTAGGAAGAATTCTTTTGGAAAGAACCCTTGTAATCCCCTTTATAGGAACCTCCACTCGAACTTGAACCCTTGAAGTTTGAAAATTTTCCACTAGCTTTAGAGTAGCCAGTTTTCAAAATAGCTTTATTCTTCAATCTTCTCTCTATCTTCATGGCCTTTTGAACTAACTCTTCCATTGTGTTGAATTCATACATCTCCAATTCATTGGCTATGTTCAAATTCAATCCCCCAAGAAATCGTGACATCTTCTTGTCTTCATCTTCATCAATATTTTCCCTAGCCATGATCATCTCCATCTCTTTGTGGTACTCTTCCACACTTCTTCCACCTTGAACTAGTCTTGCTAGTCGATTGTACAAATCCCGAATGTAGTGAGATGGTACAAATCGGCTTCTGATTAGTTCTTTCAAGGTTGACCATTCAGGAATAGGCCTCATACCTTTTCCTCTTCTATTAGCTTTCAATTGATCCCACCAAAAGGTAGCATACCCTTTGAACTCTACGGCTGCCAAAACTGATTTCTTCTCTTCGGTGTAGTTATGGCATTCGAAAATCTGCTCAACTTTTCTCTCCCATTCTATGAACTCTTCTGCATTGTTCTTCCCTTCAAAGGAAGGAATCTTCATCTTGATGGAAGTAAGGTCACCATCAGTGGTAGGTTGATTTCCACCTTCATCTTCATCTTCTACCCTTTCGACTGCTTCTAGGGCTTCAAGATTTCCTTGCCCTTCTCTCCTAAGCACTCTTCTAGCTCGCATTATGGGATTTGGATGTGCGGCTGGCTGCCCTTGTTGCATTTGTTGTACTTGCCGTGCTGCATTCTCTTGCAATCTAGTGTCCATCATCTCCATTCGACCAAGCATTGCTGCCAAAGTCTCATTAAGCCTAGCCAAGCTTTCAGCCATAGCTCCTTCTTTGCTAGTCTCTTCTCCTTTTCCAGCCATGTTAACAAACAAACAAACTTAAAGAAACAAGATTAGTAATAATCGAAATTCACTCAAGTGTTTAGAATTACTTCACTTTTCTTGTCTTCCTTGATTGCACTTCAGAACCAAGCTCACCAACCAACAATTGTCAAGTCGTTCAAGAAACTAGAACCTAAATCCTAGAACTAGATAGAAAACAAGACAAGTATCCGGAGGCAATGCAAGGTAATTTGCACTACACGATATAAAACCAAGTATCGACACAAGCAAATGATACTTAGCAATGTAATGGAATTAAAAGCTAGATAAAGAAATCAGAAACAATGAAGACAATAAACAAGACAAATTTGGATATAATGAATCAAAAACAACCCACACTTGGCAAGTTGCTTTATGGACCTAATCAATTCTACCCAAAACGCTAGCTTCTAGACTCTAATTCCCACCTATAACACTCAAATAACATGAATATTAAGGTCTGATTTTCGAATTCCAAAAGCCCCTCAAAAGGTGAAATTTTTCACCCAAAAATTTTATGACTTCTCACCCACCTAGATCTGATCCTTAGCACCCAAATAGCAAGAATATCAAACAATTTTTTTGTTGAGGTGGTTTTGTACTCTCTTTTTTTTTTTGCTTCCTCTCACTATCCCCTTGATTCGGGACTTAATTTACTCCCAAGGACTTTTCGAAATCTGGATTTAATTCGCAACCCCAGATTCACTCAAGATCAAATCGAAATCAAACTTGAACAAAAACTCTAGCTTTTTCTTTCTTTCAAGAACCCTAATCTTTTCAGATGCAAGGCCTAGGTTTTGAAATTCAATCAGACTCCTTTTCGAATTACTCTTTGAACAATCTTTAGACTTTTTGAATTTTTTTTGAATTTTGATATATGACTCTCTTTTTTTTTTCAAAAATTAAAGACTAGACTCTCTAAGATCCCTAAAATGCAGAAACTTAAAAGACCTAAATTAACAAACCCAAGAAAGACAAAGTAGATAAAAATTACCTTGTAGCAAGGCTCTGATACCAAATGACGCGGACCCTTAGCAACGATGGCAGCAAACCCAACGTATAACAATGGTAGAGAACTCCTTGAAACTTGATAATCACCTCCTAAGGAACCCAACGCCTATAAAGAGACGCGAACTCACTATGATTGAAGGATTTAGTTGGTAAGAAGAAGGAAAATGCCACAACTCTTGTTGATAAGTAAACCTAATTCTTGATGCAAAGAAAGAATTAAAGAATCCACTCTAATCTCTCTCACACGAAAATTCACAAGAAGAACTTGTAGAAGAATTCGAATTTTTTTTTAATTGTTGTGTGTCAAATTTGGCCTAATAGTGCCCTTAAATAAGGGTTACAAAATTCCTAATTGCATATGGAAAATTAAGACTAAAACATTCCTAATTGCATAAGGAAAACATTCCTAATTGCATAAGGAAAACATTCCTAATTGCATAAGGAAAAACATTCCTAATTGCATAAGGAAAACATTCCTAATTGCATAAGGAAAAACATTCCTAATTGCATAAGGAAAACATAAAGTAATCCTAATCCAATAAGGAAAATATAAAGTAATCCTAATCCAATAAGGAAAATATAAAGTAATCCTAATCCACTAAGGAAAATATAAAGTATGGAAACAACCAAACTAATCCCTTCAATATAAGAAACGCCCCACACTATTTGGGCTGTCCATGGGCCTTAAATTACTTCCCAAGGCTTTATATGAACCCTCATGGACCTTTCTTTAGCTAGCCTTTAGCTTCCACACTAAGCATCATAATCAGCTTTGGTGTGCCTTCTTTAAGCTCTATCTCCATCTTCTTAAATGATAATTCTTGAAGCTCTTTGAAAATCTCTTCTTGAATATGCAAAGCCATACTAGCTTGATATCTCTTTGCCTTGCTCCTAGTGATTGGTCCACTTGCTAGCTTCAAGGGATCCTTTCTTACATCAAAGCGGATTAAAACCATAAACAATTTCAAATTGAGAACAGTTAGTAGTGCTATGAACAGCCCTATTGTAAGCAAACTCCACAAATGGTAAACAATCCTCCCACATCCTAATATTCTTTTCTATTACTGCCCTAAGCAAAGTAATCAATGTTCGATTCACAACCTTAGTTTGACCATCGGTTTGAGGATGGCAAGTAGTAGAAAACAGCAACTTAGTTCCCAACTTTTCCCACAAAACACGCCAAAAATGACTCAAAAACTTAACATCTCGATCACTAACAATGCTTTTGGATATGCCATGCAAACGCACAACCTCTTTAAAGAACAAATCAGCAATCAATTTTGCATCATCAGTTTTATGACATGGTATAAAATGAGCCATTTTACTAAATCTATCAACCACAACAAATATACTATCATGACCTCTCCTAGTTTTAGGCAAACCAAGCACAAAATCCATAGACAAATCAGTCCAAGGTCCATTAGGAACAGGTAATGGCGTGTACAAACCATGCGGTTTCAACCTAGACTTAGCTTCTCTACATGTTATGCAATGCTCACAAACTTTATGCACATCATGTTTCATACCAGGCCAATAAAAATGTTATATCAACACATCATAGGTCTTACTTACCCCAAAATGACCCATCAAGCCTCCTCCATGGGCTTCCTTAACTAACAACTCTCTTATAGAACACTTAGGAATACACAATCTACTTTTCTTGAACAAAAAACCATCAAACAAATGAAAGTCTTTCAAAACAGCCACATCCCCACACGAATTATATATGTCACCAAAATCCACATCACTAACATATAATCCATTAATATGCTCAAAACCCAACAATCTAGCACTAAGAGAATTAAGTAAAACATACCTTCGCGACAACGCATCAGCCACTACATTCTCCTTACCTCGCTTGTATTTAATCACATAGGGGAATGTTTCTATGAACTCCACCCATTTGGCATGCCTACGATTCAGCTTATCTTGACCCTTCAAATGCTTTAAACTCTCATGGTCAGTATGTATCACAAACTCTTTTGACCACAAATAATGCTGCCATGTATCCAAAGCTCGAAACAATGCATATAACTCCTTATCATATGTCGGATACTTCAAAGCCGCTCCACTTAGCTTTTCACTAAAGTACATCAATGGCCTTTGATCCTGTATCAAAACAGCTCCAATTCCTATGCCACTTGCATCACATTCAATCTCAAAAGTCTTATCAAAATTAGGCAAAGCAAGCAAGGGTGCATTACACAATTTATCCTTAAGTTCATTAAATGCATGTTCTTGTGCATCTCCCCAAACAAATCTGACATTTTTCTTAACTAACTCATTCAAAGGTGCAGCTATAGTACTAAAATTTCTAATGAATCTCCTATAAAAACCAGCAAGTCCATGAAAAACTCCTCACCTCACTAGCATTCTTAGGTTTCGGCCAGTCCCTAATAGCCTTTACCTTTTCCTCATCAACCTCAATACCTTGACTAGACACCACAAAACCAAGAAAATGAACCTTATCCATGCAAAAACTACACTTCTTAAGGTTAGCATATAACTTCTCACGCCTAAGAATGTCTAACACAAGACGCACATGCATGACATGATCATCCAAACACTTAGAGTAAACAAGAATATCATCGAAGTAAACAACAACAAATTTACCCAAGTGCTCACGCAACACATGATTCATCAAACGCATGAATGTGCTAGGTGCATTAGTAAGACCAAATGGCATAACCAACCACTCATACAGCCCATATTTAGCCTTAAATGTTGTTTTCCACTCATCACCCACACTCATTCTAATTTGATAATAACCAGATTTCAAATCAATTTTGGTGAACAAACAAGAACCATGTAACTCATCAAGCATATCATCTAGTCTAGGAATAGGATGACGATACTTTACAGTGATTTTATTGATGGCTCTGCAATCCACGCACATCCTCCATGTCCCATCCTTCTTTGGCACAAGAATAACAGGAACTGAACAAGGACTCAAGCTTTCCCTCACATATCCCTTAGCTAGCAATTCCTCCACTTGCTTTTGTATCTCCTTTGTCTCAAAAGGATTAGCTCGATACGCAGGCCTATTGGGAATGGAAGCTCCAGGAATGAAATCAATTTGATGCTCTATGCCTCTGATTGGCGGCAATTCATCAGGCATTTCTTCGGGAAACAAATCTGCATATTCCTGCAAAAGATCAACAAACACACTAGGCAAAGATTGGTTAGAAACAGTAGTATCTAAACGAGCCTCTTTGCACAAAAGCACAAACATAGGCTGTTTGGTGTAAAAAGCATGTTTAACCTCACTTGCACTAGCTAACAAACTCACATTCTTCTCTCCTTCTCTATTTTTCTCAAACTGAATTTGTTTTGATTTTTTTTTCTCTCTTTCTTTTCATTTGCAATCTGATTTTTTTTACTCATTTTTTTGTCACTCTCTCTTTCTTTCTTTTCAAATTCAAGTCTCATTCTTTCCATTTTACATTGGTCTTCATACACTTCTTTTGGAGAAAGTGGTGTCAGAATTGTCTTTCGTCCATCCTTAGTGAATGAATACCGATTGAGATATCCATCATGCTTAGCTCGCCTATCATACTGCCATGGACGCCCAAGTAGAATCTCTCCAGCATGCATTGGCACCACATCACACAACACCTCATCATGATACTTACCAATGGAAAAAGAAATGATAGATTGTCGATTTACCTTAACCTCTCCACAATCATTCAGCCACTGAAGTTTGTAAGGATGTGGGTGAAGTTTCATAGGCAGCCCCAATCGATCAACCAAAAATGTACTTACCACATTGGTACAGCTTCCACCATCCACAATCATACTACAAGCCTTGCCTTGAACGTGACACCTTGTATGGAACAAGTTGTCTCGTTGTTCTTCATGGTTTTCCTCCTTCAATTGCATATTAAGAACACGCCTAGTAACCAGCAAGTCACCCTTAATTGGTTCTTCAATGCTCCCATCACTACAACTTTCCAATGCTGGCATCTCACCATCATCACTCTCATTGTCGTCTTCCTCTTCATCAGTCACTATCTCACCATTTCTCATGGTCATAACTCTCTTGTTTGGACATTCTTTGCTGATATGTCCCACACCTTGGCACTTCCAAAACTTAATATCTCGATTTCGCAGCTTAGGCTCTTCAACTTTGGGCTTGTCTTTAGAACTTGATTCGGCCTTCACTTTCCCACTATCTTGACCAGCCTTGTTTCTTCCCTTGTAATCACGTCTTCCTTCCCTATTCCAAGGAGAAAAAGAATTAGAAACAGGTTTTGAATAATACCTTGATGGTCTTCTTCCTTGGAGTTGTTTTTCCACCTTCATGGCAATATGCACCATCTCTTCTAACTCCACATATGGCTGCAAATCAACCTGGTCAGCAATATTCGAATTCAAACCAGCCAAGAAACGTGCCATAGTAGCCTCTACATCCTCATCTAGGTTAGCTCTAGTCATCAACATCTCCATCTCTTTGTAGTAGTCATCAACACTTTTACTTCTGATGTGAACCAGCATAGCAAGGATCCATTGGTGCTACAACAAGGGCCATTGACGAGGAATAAAGCAAAGAAATATGGCATCACTCTTGGAATGCATATTCAATACTTTATTACAAGAGAGGTGACTGAATTAGCATGGGACAAGTGCGAGAAGGAACTAGAAGACCAACCCAAGCTAGTCATGGTGCTGGATTGTACACATGGTGCTGAAATGTGCGAATTGTCCAGCCAGTCCCACAACCCCCTGTGAAATCTACTGTTTCACAACCCCCTATACCAGTTTCAGCAAGAACGACTTTGGCATGACACATGTTTGGGGCGTGTTTTTTGAGTCTTTTAAGTGGTCCCCTCCATATTTTGCTTATTAGGTTTTTATTGTAATATTAGTTAATAGTTTTCCTTATAGGAAATATGTTGATGATATCATTATGCCAAGTGGACCAATCACAAGATCACAATCAAAGAAACTCCAGCATGTGTTCCAGCACTTCATTCAAAGGTGGATTAATGAAGAGGGAGACCAACTTGTAGTGAATATGATGGATCATGAAGAGGAAGTCAGAAAAATCACCAACAAGCATGAAGAATCTGCCCATAAGTATGGTGATGGGCATTAGCACGAATTTGGAATATAATATTGACATGGTTTAGTGCTAGTGTGACTAGACACATGTGAACCAACACCAAAATGCATGTGGAATCTGCCCATCAATGTTGTCATAATTATGGGCAGTAATTTAGAGTATATTATTGAGGTGGATGAACAATTAATGCTATTGTGACTAGATACATGTAAACCTAGACTTTAAGCCATTAGTTCTTCTTTTCCAACTATATAAGGATGGGAAAAATAACTTAATAGGGTTGACTACGAATTTCCAGAATTGTTGAATGTAATTTCTGTGTTTTCAAGTTTGAGAGGTTTTCTTCTTATTCTTGTTGCATGAAGAATTGGTTCTAACTTATCAAGTCTTACTTGTGGCGTTTTAATCAATTCATTTCTTCATCCCAATCACCCAAGTTCTCATTTACAGGTTAGTTGTGGGTTTGGTAGGGAGGATTTGCTTTTGAGTTCTAAGATTCTATGCTAGATGTGTATGTGGGGTTCTAGATGTAATATTTGATCCATGGGTTCCGCATCATTTGGTATCAGAGCTTTGGCTTGAAGATAAATCTCTAGGTATCTTTTATGTTTTAATTATCCAAAGAAAAAAAAACGAATCAGATTCAGTTTCTATATTTCTTCATTTTCTGTTCTTGTTGCACCTTGTTCTTATTCTTCAAATCTGTGAACTTTTGTTTAATTTTTCAATTTCTATCCTTGTTTACTGAAAGTTCAAAAGAAAAAAAAGAGGAAAAGATCAAAAGAAAAACAAAAAAAAAAAGAAAAGAGAATCAGATTCAACTTCCTCAACATAAAAGAAAAAAAAAATCGTACCTGTTTCTGTCCAGAATTTTTCTTCACAAGTGTTTGAGATTTTTTTGCATATTTATACCATTAACAGCTTGCTACCTTATTATATTTGATCAAATTACATCAGCTCCTCATTATGCATCCATTTAGCATTTAAAATCTGATATTTAGAGCCTTTCTTGCATTGGGAATAGATTTAGGTTGCATATTCAGATTACTCATTGGAGTGATTTGAATTCTGTTTTTTTTAGGATCCAGAATTGTTTTTCTTTGTATTCTTAGTTTCATTCTTTCATATACCTCTTGTTTCTTGTATGCATTAAGTAGCTAATTCTCAATCATAGTTACTTTGGTTTGATTAACACAAATACTTTTGCTTCTTGTGATAACTTTCAGTTCTTGTTGTCTAAAATTAAATTGCTTCTAGAATTGCAGAATTCATTTTGTTCATTAGGTTCCTTGTAGAGTCTTTAAAACAAAACTTGTTCTACTTGATTTAAGTGGATTCAATTCTGAAATTCAACTTGATAAAAGAAGAATTGAGAGGTAAAAGGGACCAAGGTTTGAGTGAAATACAAGAGGAGTGTCAATCTGATCTTGAGTGAAACACGTAAGGGAGTGAGGTGAGAAAATTTTCTTTACTAACATTTTCTTGTAGGTTCTTCTTACACCATGTCAAATTCTGGAAGTGAAAAACGTGATATGACCATAAATGACATAGCCTTCATGTTAGAGGCAATGCAAAGGAGATTTGAAAGGTTTGATTTGACCATAAACAACATGAGACGTGATGTAGACAGCATAATGCAAAGGCAGCGAAATGATACTAATCGAAGGGGGCAGAATAGAGGGAGAGGAAACATGATGAATGATGATGAGATAGAGAGGGAAGATGATGAAGAAAGTGAGCAATCAATTGCTCAAAGAAGACCTCAACAAAGGGACAGTAACATATCTTCCATAAAAATGAAGATACCATCCTTCAAGGGGAGAAATGATGCTGAAGCTTACCTTGAATGGGAAAGAAAAGTTGAGTTAGTGTTTGATTGTCACAACTATAGTGAAATGAAGAAAGTTAAAATTGCAGCAGTTGAATTCACAGATTATGCACTAATTTGGTGGGATCAATTGATGATTTCCAAGAGGAGAAATGGAGAAAGAACCATCACTACTTGGGCTGAAATGAAAACTGTGATGAGAAAGAGATTTGTACCATCTTACTACTATAGGGAGCTTCACCAAAAATTACAGCGGTTAACTCAAGGATCCATGTCAGTGGAGGATTACCATAAAGAGATGGAGATGATCATGAGTAGAACTAATATAGAGGAGGATCCAGAAATCACTATGGCTCGATTTTTGAGTGGGCTAAATAGAGAGATAGCTAAATTAATTGAATTACATCATTATGTGGAGCTTGAAGATATGGTACACATGGCCATGAAAGTGGAGAAGCAACTGAAACTCAAGGGAGCAGCCAAGGGATTTTCTAATTCCAGCTCTAGTTTCACTTCAAAATGGCCAAAGAAAGATGATAATCCTAAAGGGAAGGAGGCTGCCTGGAAAGGAAAGGAAAAACAAGTTCTAGATGACCCTAAAGGTAACTCTAAAACATCTAACTCTAATCAAAAGCATAGTACCATTAAATGCTTTAGGTGTTTAGGAGTAGGGCATATAGCTTCTCAATGTCCAAATAAGAAAATCATGTTGATACGAGATAATGGTGAAATTGATAGTGCTAGTGAACATGAAAGTGATGATGATAATGATAGCATGCCACCATTAGAAGAAATAGAACATATTATTGAATATCCTGCCCATGGTGAATCTTTGGTTATTAGAAGAGCTTTAAACATGCAAATTAAAGATGAAGAAAGTAATCAAAGAGAGAACATTTTCCATACTCGTTGCACTGTGAATGGAAAAGTGTGCAGCATGATCATTGATGGGGGTAGTTGTGCAAATGTTGCTAGTACTGATTTTGTGGATAAATTAGGGTTAGCATGCACAAAACATCCTAGTCCTTACAAGCTGCAATGGTTGAATGATAGTGGAGAGGTGAGGGTAACAAAGCAGGTTCTATTTTCTTTTGCAATTGGGAGATACAAGGATGAAGTTTGATGTGATGTTGTGCCTATGCATGCTAGCCATATCCTTCTTGGTCGTCCATGGCAGTTTGATAGAAAAGCTTTGCATGATGGCTTTAAGAATCATTATTCTTTCAGCCTAAATGGTTTAAATTTCACTCTTGCTCCATTGTCACCTAAACAAGTGTATGAAGATCAAGTAAATATTTTGAGATCATTTGAAAAGAATTCTGGTGGTGAGGGTAAAACAAATAAAAATGGAGTAAAAGAGGCCAAGTGTGAGGAAAAGAATGATAAAAATGGCCCATTGGAGAGAGAAAAAGAGAAAGGGAGAGAAAATAAAAGAGAGTGTTTCTATGCAAAAGAAAAGGAGTTAAGGAGTGCTTTTTGTGAGAAAAGAAGTCTGATTGTACTTAGGTGCAAAGAGACCTTGATTTCTACATCTAACCTTGATAACCCTTTGCCTAGTTGTGTTAGTTCTCTTTTACAGGAATTTGGAGATGTTTTTCCAGAAAATGTACCCAAAGGTTTACCACCTTTAAGAGGGATTGAGCATCAAATTGACTTCATTCCGGGCTCAACAATTCCTAACCGACCAGCTTATAGAAGTAATCCGGAGGAAACCAAGGAACTTCAAGGGCAAGTGGAGGAGTTGCTAGCAAAGGGACATGTGTGTGAAAGTATTAGTCCATGTACTATTCTGGTTTTACTAGTCCTAAAGAAGGATGAATCATTTGCCCATAAAGCAAATAAAAGAAGGAAACATGTGATTTTCCAACCTGGTAATTGGGTATGGGTTCATGTGAGAAAGAAAAGATTTCCTAAACAAAGAAAATCCAAGTTGGATGCAAGGGGAGATGGTCCTTTCCAAGTATTGGAGCAAATCAATGACAATGCCTAGTGAGTATGGTATTAGTGCTACTTTTAATGTAACTGATTTATCTCCTTTTGATGATGCAGATTTGAGGACAAATCTTTTTAAAGAAGGGGAGAATGATGTGAACCAGCATAGCAAGGATCCATTGGTGCTACAACAAGGGCCATTGACGAGGAATAAAGCAAAGAAATATGGCATCACTCTTGGAATGCATATTCAATACTTTATTACAAGAGAGGTGACTGAATTAGCATGGGACAAGTGCGAGAAGGAACTAGAAGACCAACCCAAGCTAGTCATGGTGCTGGATTGTACACATGGTGCTGAAATGTGCGAATTGTCCAGCCAATACCACAACAACCCTGTGAAATGTGCTGCTTGTCCAGAAAGTCCCACAACCCCCTGTGAAATCTACTGTTTCACAACCCCCTATACCAGTTTCAGCAAGAACGACTTTGGCATGCTTAACACATGTTTGGGGCGTGTTTTTTGAGTCTTTTAAGTGGTCCCCTCCATATTTTGCTTATTAGGCTTTTATTGTAATATTAGTTAATAGTTTTCCTTATAGGAAATATGTTGATGATATCATTATGCCAAGTGGACCAATCACAAGATCACAATCAAAGAAACTCCAGCATGTGTTCCAGCACTTCATTCAAAGGTGGATTAATGAAGAGGGAGACCAACTTGTAGTGAATATGATGGATCATGAAGAGGAAGTCAGAAAAATCACCAACAAGCATGAAGAATCTGCCCATAAGTATGGTGATGGGCATTAGCATGAATTTGGAATATAATATTGACATGGTTTAGTGCTAGTGGGACTAGACACATGTGAACCAACACCAAAATGCATGTGGAATCTGCCCATCAATGTTGTCATAATTATGGGCAGTAATTTAGAGTATATTATTGAGGTGGATGAACAATTAATGCTATTGTGACTAGATACATGTAAACCTAGACTTTAAGCCATTAGTTCTTCTTTTCCAACTATATAAGGATGGGAAAAAGAACTTAATAGGGTTGACTACGAATTTCCAGAATTGTTGAATGTAATTTCTGTGTTTTCAAGTTTGAGAGGTTTTCTTCTTATTCTTGTTGCATGAAGAATTGGTTCTAACTTATCAAGTCTTACTTGTGGCGTTTTAATCAATTCATTTCTTCATCCCAATCACCCAAGTTCTCAATTACAGGTTAGTTGTGGGTTTGGTAGGGAGGATTTGCTTTTGAGTTCTAAGATTCTATGCTAGATGTGTATGTGGGGTTCTAGATGTAATATTTGATCCATGGGTTCCGCATCAACTTCCTTGCTTGAGAACCTGAAGTCTCTGCATGATTTCCCTATGGAAATGTCTAGGTACAAACCTCTTCCTCATGACTGATTTAAGATCAGCCCAAGTCTCAATAGGATACTCCAAATTCCTTCTTCTACTAGTCACTAACTGATCCCACCAAGCTATAGCATAATCTGTAAATTGAGTAACAATAAGCTTGACCTTCTTTTCCTCAGTACATCGATGGCAATCAAATATGAGGTCAACCTGCTTCTCCCATTGCAAATAAGCTTCTGGATCTGATTTACCATGAAAATTAGGAATTTTCAGCTTGATGCTTCCCAAGCTCCTATCAACGACTTCATCATCATCATGATTTCTACCATAGAAAGGATTATTATTCATCCTTCCTCTACCTCTACCAGCACCACGTCCTCTTCTACCTCCACCTCTATGTAGAGCTCCTCCAACCAGACTTGCATTATCTTCCTCAAGCTCATTTTCATCTTCCAAATGTTCAGGCTGTTGCATTTGATTTCTGCCACCTCTTTGCCTCTCAAAGCGCTCCGGTGTGGCTCTTTCAACACTCTGCAATCTCAAATCCATGCGCTCCAATGTTTCTGTTATGTTCTCCATAGTGCGGTATAAACGTGTAAATTCAGCTTGCTGCGCCTCACGCAATCGAGCTGGATCAATCTGAACACCCCTATCACTGTCATCTTGGCCAGACATTTTCCCTGCAATAAAGGTTAGCACAAAACAAATAAAAGGCCTCACAACACTCCCTCACGTGTTTACACTCAATAGATGAAGGTTGGTCTCTCGTGTTTCACTCAATATATGAAATCACTCACGGTTCAGCTCACACCTCTCAAGCTGATATCTTTTACGTTCTTAAGTGAATCACACTTTATGAAACAACTCAAATAGCCTTCCGTGTGTTGTATCCAAAATCTGAAATTTCGTGAGAAAAAAATTCAGTTACTTCTAACCCACTTAGATTCGACCCTTAGCACCTAAATAACAAGGAAAACAAAAAATTTTTCTTGAAGTGATTTTATACTCTTTTTTTTTTGCTCCCTCTCACTATCTCTTTTGAAGGGCAGCCCTAGTTCACACCACATGAATTTTTTTTTTTAATCAAGTAACAAGAACAAGATCAATTTAGAGGACTTCCTTTTGAAACTCGAAATTGGAACAGAATAAATAATCAAGACTTCCTTTAGACCAATTCAGCTTTCCTTTTGAAACTTGTTTGAAACACTTTCTTGGAAATTCGAAACAGAATCAGAATGGTTAACAAGAATAAGATTCGGATTTAGAACACTTTCGAATCAACAAATTTCGAATCAACAATCAAGAACACAATTTCGAATTTGAACAAAGCAACCTAAATTCCCAATTTTAGAAAAAGAAAAACGATTTAGACTAAAAAAGGCAAACTGAATTCGAAATTGAAATAAGACTCTAAACACAAAACGAAAACTAAATTAGAACCCTAACGGATTTTTTTTTTGAATTTGCGACTTTGAAAGAAAAACGAAAACGATTCAAGGATCAATAACAAAGAAACAAAACGAAACTAACAAGAAAGGAGACGAAAACGAAAGTAACCCACAAAGGAAACAAAAACGCAAATAGCAGGTGAAGAAAACGAAAACGAAAATAACCCACAAAGAAAAACAATTCAGAGGAACAAGGAAAACAAGAGAATGAATTGAACAATTGAAACAAAGCAACAAAAACGCAAATAACAAAAGAAGAAACGAAATAAACAAAGAATTCGAAATTGATAGGGATAAAACCTGATCTAGAGTGCTAGCTCTGATACCAAATGATATGGAACCTCCAAGAATAAGCCTGAGAACCCCTTGATTTTGAACCCCCCACAGCATTAACTTGAAAACCCCTAGTCGAATTCGGTACAACCCCCAAGGATTAGGTTAGATTTCAGATTACCTTGAATTGATCAAAGATCCAAGATTTCGAAACAAGTCAGTTTCTAAATCCCAGATTCGAAACACTCCACAAGAAAGTTGATCAAACTACTTGAATGTTTCTAAAGCATGTATTCAAGCAAGAACACAAAGATAAAAGCTAATTCGGCTTTTGGTTATAAAATCGTCCAAAACTTCAAAACTGATCTCTTACAACCCTAAATGAGATATAAATAGCTAAACCCTAATTAGGGTTATTGATGTGAGCCTGCCTTGCTGGGATTTAATTCCTAAGGAAGCTCAAGCTACGGATCGTCTCCAAAACATAAGAACACCAACCAGCACCTTCAACCCAACACCAACTTGTGATGTAAAACTGAAACTATATGGCTGGAAACCAAAGATTCAAGACCCAACCCCAACTTGTGAAGGAAAAACCTTGAATATAAGTTAAGACCTAGCAAACTTGGTTATTTTTGCAAGGAATTCGTGCAAGTTCTAACCAGAACTCAAAAGAAGGCTAGAAACCTCTCAAAGCTCTCAAAAATGGAGAGAAAACTCAGAATATTCATTAAGTTCAAAATCTGCCATTACATCTGTTTTTAAAGACTTAAAGAAAGCATAAAACAAGTGAAATGATAGAAAAATACAAATATAATAATGTGGTTACATAAAACAAATTGGGCAGCCATATAGCTTGTCTCCCACTAGCTTTTAAAAGGCATGGGCAGCCATATAGCTTGTCTCCCACTAGCTTTTAAAAGGCATCTTTGACTCCCAATGTGAATTTCAGCCACTCTTAATATATGGACATCCAATGGAACGTGAATGGTATGTATTTAGCTCCCAAAGGTATAATGATGGATGCCAATATGTATTCTAACTCCTTTGGGTCAATTGGCCTCTTGGGTAGATTGCAATTTGGACACATGCAACCAAACAGCTTCTTTGCTCTTATTTTCTTCAAGTCTTAACGTTCCAATTGTATTGAGAACATATAGATGTTTGGAAACTAATCCTTGAAGTTTTCTTGCCATTGATCGAGTAACAGGTCCTTGGTGTTGTATGCTAGCAATCAGATCCTCATCATCCTCTCCCTCTTCAAAAGAATTCGTCCTCGAATCTTCATCATCTGCATAGTAAGGAGCAAGATTAGAAACATTAAAAGTTGCACTTACACCATACTCACCTGGTAGATTAATCTTGTAGGCATTATCATTAATCCTTTCGAGTACTTCAAATGGTCCATCACTTCTCGGCTGCAATTTTGATTTCCTTTGTTTAGGAAACCTTTCTTTTCGCAAATGAACCCATACCAGATCACCAGGCTGGAGCACCATCTTTTTCCTTCCTTTGTTCACTTTGGTTGCTCTATTCTCATTAATCTTCTCCATTTGTTGCTTGGCCCTTTGATGCATTTGCTTCACCAATTCAGCTTTCTTTTTACCATCAAAACTAGTAAGCTCATTAGTAGGAAGAGGCAACAAATCTAATGGAGTAAGAGGATTAAAACCATAGACAAGTTCAAATTGTGAAAATCCAGTGGATGAATGCATTGATCTATTATATGCAAATTCAATAAATGGTATGCATTCCTCCCATGTCTTCAAATTTTGTTTAATCATGGTACGAAGAAGAGTGCCCACAGTCCTATTAACAACTTCCGTCTGCCCATCTATTTGCGGATGGCATGTAGTAGAGAAACAAAGCTTTGTACCTAACTTTCCCCATAGGACTTTCCAAAAATGACTCAAAAATTTTACATCTCGATCACTTACTATGGTCCTAGGAATACCATGCAATCTCACTACTTCTCTAAAGAACAAATCAGATATATGGCATGCATCATCAGTTTTATGACATGGAATGAAATGTGCCATTTTAGAAAATCTATCAACCACAACAAATAAACTATCATGACCCTTTTTTGTCCTAGGTAGTCCCAAAATAAAGTCCATAGATAAGTCTACCCAAGGTTCACTAGGTACACTTAAGGGCATATACAAACCATGTGGTCTTACTTTGGACTTTGCTTTCATACATGTCACGCATTTAGCACAAAATTTCTCTACATCTTTCCTCATATGTGGCCAATAAAAATGTTCATTCAGAATTTCTAATGTTTTAGCCACCCCAAAATGTCCCATTAAACCTCCCCCATGTGACTCTCTTACAAGCAATCCTCTTATAGAGCTATTTAGAACACAAAGTCGTTTCTCTCTAAATAAGAAACCATCATGCCTGTAAAATTTTTTAAAGGCAGCATTTTCACAAGAGGCATATATTTGTGCAAATTCAGAGTCATGCTTATACAAATCTTTCATATGCTCAAATCCTAGAAGTCTAGCATCAAGCATAGAGATTAGGGCATACCTCCTAGATAAGGCATCAGCAACAACATTTTCTTTTCCTTGCTTATATTGAATCACATATGGAAATGCTTCAATAAATTCACTCCATTTGGCATGGCGTTTGTTCATCTTGCTTTGTCCTTTCAAGTATTTTAGTGATTCA
This sequence comes from Garcia nutans, assembly GCA_947685225.1. Lineage (NCBI taxonomy): Eukaryota > Viridiplantae > Streptophyta > Magnoliopsida > Malpighiales > Euphorbiaceae > Garcia > Garcia nutans. The sequence continues at coordinate 41,392,328 of CANTUV010000024.1, forward strand.
TGATCACTATGAATAACAAACTCCTTTGGCCAAAGATAATGCTGCCACGTCTCCAACGCCCTCACTAATGCATACATCTCCTTGTCATAAGTAGAGTAATTCAAAGGAGCTCCACTTAGCTTCTCACTAAAGTATGCAATTGGTCTTCTTTCCTGCATCAAAACAGCACCTATACCCACTCCGGAAGCATCACATTCAACTTCAAAAGTCTTAGAAAAATCAGGTAATGCAAGTAATGGTGCAGAACATAATTTTTCTTTTAGTAATCTAAATGCATGCTCATGTTCCTCATTCCATTTGAACCCTACATTTTTCTTCACAATTTCATTTAATGGGGCTGCAATTGTACTAAAGTCTCTAACAAATCTCCTATAAAAACTAGCAAGACCATGAAAACTCCTAACATCAGTCACAGATTTTGGTGTAGGCCACTCTTTGATGGCTTTTACCTTATCATCATCAACCTCAATTCCTTTCCCACTCACTACAAATCCTAAGAAAATGACTTTTTCCATGCAGAATGTACATTTCTTTAAATTTGCATACAATTTCTCTTTCCTAAGAACTTCAAGCACACATCTTAAATGCATTAAATGATCATTTAAACTTTGACTATACACTAAAATATCATCAAAATACACAACAACAAACTTTCCAAGAAAAGCACGCAAGACATGATTCATTAATCTCATGAAAGTACTAGGTGCATTGCTTAGTCCAAAAGGCATGACTAACCATTCATACAAACCATATTGAGTCTTAAAAGCTGTTTTCCATTCATCTCCTAATCTCATTCTTATTTGATGATAACCACTTTTAAGATCAATTTTTGAAAATATACATGCACCATGCAATTCATCAAGCATATCATCAAGTCTAGGAATTGGATGTCTATACTTTACAGTGATTTTATTGATAGCACGACAATCCACACACATTCGCATTGATCCATCCTTTTTAGGTACTAGAAGTACCGGCACAGCACATGGACTCATGCTCTCCCTAACATGACCTTTCGCAAGCAGCTCATCCACCTGTTTTTGCAACTCCTTGACCTCTTGAGGATTTGTCCTATATGCTGGACGATTTGGAATTACAGCTCCAGGAATGAAATCAATTTGATGTTCTATTCCTCTAATGGGTGGCAATCCACTCGGTACCTCATTTGGAAAGACATCTTCAAATTCCTGCAACAAAGTCAAAGCAACACTAGGAATAGATGGATCAAGGTCAGTTACATTAAGAAAAACTCCCTTACATATCAGAAGGAGCATCATACTATCAGAAAAGTATGCTTGCCTCACATCTTTCCCCCTAGCAACTAAACTTACTTTCTTCTCTCCACTCTCATTTTTATTATGTGATTTCTTCTTTTTCTCTTTTTCTTTTTCTCTCTCAGTTTTTATTCTTTGTTTTTCCTCTTGATCTTTCTTTTCTCTCTCCCTCTTTTCAACCTCTCTTTGAATTTTCTCTTGCATGGCAGCTTGTACTCGCTTTTGGTCTTCAAAAGCCTCCATAGGTGTTAAAGGTGCAAGAGTCACCTTTCGGCCTTCAAAATCAAATGAATACCTATTCTTAAACCCGTCATGTGTTGCTTTTCTATCATATTGCCATGGCCTCCCAAGTAGGGTATGACTAGCATGCATGGGAACTACATCACACAACACTTCATCCTTATACCTCCCAATGGTAAATGACAATAATACTTGCTTGGTCACCTTAACTTCTCCACTATCATTCAACCACTGCAATCTGTATGGATTAGGATGTTTTGTAGTAGGAAATGCAAGTTTCTTTACTAGTAGAGTGCTAGCCACATTAACACAACTCCCACCATCTATGATCATACTACAAACTTTTTCTTTGACTAAACATCTAGTATGAAAAATATTTTCTCTTTGTAGTTCATCACCTTCATCTTCCTTCACCTGTATATTTAATGCACGCATAACAACAAGAGCATTTCCATGCACAGCATGCTCTACATCACTATCTTCATCCAAAGGTGGAATGTTAACATCTGAATCTTCATCTACAACTTCATCATCTTCAGATTCAATATCACCACTCGGCCTCACCACCATCACCCTTTTATTTGGACATTCTCTAGCATAATGCCCTTTCCCTAAACATCAGAAACATTGGATGTCTCTTGTTCTTCCATTGGAGTTCATTGGTGCCTTACCCTTATCAATCACAATGGGTTTTTCTCCAGCCTTGTTCCCCTCTTTCTTCTCCTTTGAAACAAATTTATTCTCACTAGATTCCCCTTTCTTCCAATTTGGCTTCCAAGGAACATTATTGGCAGAATTCATTCCCATTCCCGATCTGGTTGTTTTCTTCTTCTTGAGTTGTTTTTCTACCTTGATTGCCATATTTAACATGTCATCAAGCTCCACATAATGATGCAGCTCCACTATGTCGGCAATTTCATCTTTCAGCCCATGTAGAAACCGTGCCATAGTTGCTTCCCTTTCTTCTTCTATATTAGCTCGTATCATAGCCATTTCCATCTCTTGAAAATATTCATCCACACTTTTATTGCCTTGTACCAGCCCTTGTAATCGTTGATGTAACTCCCTATAGTAGTGTTGTGGTACAAATCTATCTCTCATGACTTGTTTCAGCTCATCCCAAGTCTGCACTCCTCTCATGCCATTTCTTCTTCGTTTAGTGAGTAATTGATCCCACCAAACTAATGCATAATCAGTAAACTCTACCACAGCAAGTGTCACCTTCTTTTGCTCACTATAGTTGTGGCAATCAAAGATGAGTTCGGTCTTTCTCTCCCATTCCAAGTATGCATCTGGATTTGCTTTGCCTTGGAATGATGGAATTTTCATTTTAATTCCATTAACATTGCTGTCTACTCTCCCTCTCCCCCTTGCATTTTCCATAGTTTCTTGCCTAATATTTCTGCCACCACCTCTACCACCCATATTACCTCTCATATATCTTGGTCTAATAACATCATCAAGTGCAACAGATTGCTGCCCATCGTCATCATCAAGATTATCTTCATCTACATCCTCCAATTCATTGAAAACTGGCAAATCATTTAGTCCAGCACGCCTACCTCTATTCTGCCCCCTATTTGTGTTTTGCTCCCTATGAAAATTATCTCGTTCATCCCTTCCTAAATTCCTTTGATTTGTAGAGCTTGCTTGCTGCAATTCTTCAATTTGCTTTGAGTGTTTTTCCATCTGTTCTCTAATATCAACAAACAACACATTCATCCTTTGAAATTGAGATTGCAATGCCTTAAGAACATAAGAAGCTTCTGGCTCCTCTTGGGGCTGGTTGCTCTCTCGATCACTATCTCGTTTTGTTGACATACTGATTGCTGCGAAACAAATGTTAGAAATATTCTCTCACACACTCCCTCACGTGTTTCACTCTAATCTGGTAACACTCAATCTGTGTTTCACTCAAACTATGGCTTTTACCCTCTAACAATCTCACCACTCTATGCCTTTTTTTTTCACTCACTTCAGCCCCTTCCAAGTTCTAGCAAGAACTTAATATTTCCTCAACTAAATAACTAAATTGCAAGGTTTAAAACACATTCAAGAATGGAACAAGAGTAACACAAGCTGGAAAAAATAGAATATCTGATATTTGAAACCTAAGGATGAAAGACACTGAAATTTTAGACAAATATTACCAAAGGGAAGAATTTGACAAAACTGGATTTAGGATAATATATTGAGACAAAATGGAAGAAGAAAAAATGAATTTTTAGGTCTCTTATGAAACGTTTATATTCTGGACCCCAAAATGGCTAACTAGCTGTAATATATGGACAACTAAGCAAACGAACAAATTTTGACATGAAATTTAATATGTAGGCTTAGCTGAATATCTAAAACATGCCTGTAAAATTTGAAAGGATTTGGAAATGTTTACATACACGTTCACTTTTGGACACAAAACTAGCTAAATTGGCTGCAATATATGGATAACGAGGCAAATGGACGAATTTTGACTTAAAATTTTATTTCCAAGCTAATTTTAGCATCTGAAACAAGCATATAAAATTTGAGAAGATTTGGTTATGTGCAAACCCAACTTCAGTTTCTAACCCAATAGCAAATTTTAGAGATTAGTTGCTGTTTTTTTTTTCTTTGATTTTTCTTTCTCTTTTTTTTTTCTTTCTTTCTTTTTTAAATTAATCCAGCAACAACACTAAGGAAGAAGGACTCAAAGAAACAAGAAAGCATACAGCTTGTAGAAATTAAACTAATGGCAAAAAAAATGACTCAAAGGAAGACAATATTTTTTTTTGACATAAACAAGAAGGAATGATACTAAAAACCTGATTTGGAGAGGCTAAGCTCTGATACCAAATGATGTGAGCCTGCCTTGCTGGGATTTAATTCCTAAGGAAGCTCAAGCTACGGATCGTCTCCAAAACATAAGAACACCAACCAGCACCTTCAACCCAACACCAACTTGTGATGTAAAACTGAAACTATATGGCTGGAAACCAAAGATTCAAGACCCAACCCCAACTTGTGAAGGAAAAACCTTGAATATAAGTTAAGACCTAGCAAACTTGGTTATTTTTGCAAGGAATTCGTGCAAGTTCTAACCAGAACTCAAAAGAAGGCTAGAAACCTCTCAAAGCTCTCAAAAATGGAGAGAAAACTCAGAATATTCATTAAGTTCAAAATCTGCCATTACATCTGTTTTTAAAGACTTAAAGAAAGCATAAAACAAGTGAAATGATAGAAAAATACAAATATAATAATGTGGTTACATAAAACAAATTGGGCAGCCATATAGCTTGTCTCCCACTAGCTTTTAAAAGGCATGGGCAGCCATATAGCTTGTCTCTCACTAGCTTTTAAAAGGCATCTTTGACTCCCAATGTGAATTTCAGCCACTCTTAATATATGGACATCCAATGGAACGTGAATGGTATGTATTTAGCTCCCAAAGGTATAATGATGGATGCCAATATGTATTCTAACTCCTTTGGGTCAATTGGCCTCTTGGGTAGATTGCAATTTGGACACATGCAACCAAACAGCTTCTTTGCTCTTATTTTCTTCAAGTCTTAACGTTCCAATTGTATTGAGAACATATAGATGTTTGGAAACTAATCCTTGAAGTTTTCTTGCCATTGATCGAGTAACAGGTCCTTGGTGTTGTATGCTAGCAATCAGATCCTCATCAGTTATTAAGTAGCGTTTGGCTTTCTAATCAAAATATAAGAAATAATAAAGTAATCAAAGTCCTAATTTAAAACCAAACAAACAGGGCCCTTACTTTTTAAATGAGCATAACTAGTGGGCCTTAATACATAACTAGTGGGCCTTAATACAAGCCTCATTCGTGAATTACAACTTGTAGCAAGTTGTAATTGACTTCCTTTGGTCTTGTCTCCAAGCTTGTAATTCCTTGCAAACCATAGTTAGCCAAATTCACCAAATCTTGCAAATGGCAAATTAGTGCTTGCTGAATCTTTTTGGCTCGCGATCTAGTTATAAGACCTTGTGGCAGAATAATTGGATTGATGATCTCCTCAACTTGGTCCTCACGTCCTAGACCTTGCTCATCCTTGCGGTGTACTGGTTGTTCCACAACACAAAGGGAGAAATGATGCTGAAGCTTACCTTGAATGAGAAAGAAAAGTTGAGTTGGCGTTTGATTGTCAAAATTATAGTGAAATGAAGAAAGTTAAAATTGCAGCAGTTGAATTCACATATTATGCACTAATTTGGTGGGATAAATTGATGATTTCTAAGAGAAGAAATGGAGAAAGAACCATTACTACTTAGGCTGAAATGAAAACTTTGATGAGAAAGAGATTTGTACCATCTTACTACTATCGAGAGCTTCACCAAAGATTGCAGCGGTTAACTCAAGGATCCATGTCAGTGGATGATGCGGAACCCATGGATCAAATATTACATCTAGAACCCCACATACACATCTAGCATAGAATCTTAGAACTCAAAAACAAATCCTCCCTACCAAACCCACAACAAACTTGTAATTGAGAACTTGGGTAATTGGGATAAAGAAATGAACTGATTTGAATGCCACAAGTCAGATGATGCGGAATATGTGGATCAAATATTACATCTAGAACCCCCACATACACATCTAGCTTAGAATCTTAGAACTCAAAAACAAATCCTCCCTACCAAACCCACAACTAACCTGTAATTGAGAACTTGGGTGATTGGGAAGAAGAAATGAATTGATTTAAAAGCCACAAGTCAGACTTGATAAGTTAGAACCAATTCTTCATGCAACAAGAATAAGAAGAAAACCTCTCAAACTTGAAAACACATCAATTACATTCAACAATCTGAAAATTCATAGTAACCCTCGTAAGTTCTTTTTCCAATCCCTATATAGTTGGAAAAGAAGAACTAATGGCTTAAAAGTCTAGGTTTACATGTATCTAGTCACAATAGCATTAATTGTTCATCCACATCAATAATATACTCTAAATTACTATCCATAATTCTGACAACATTGATGGGCAGATTCTACATGCATTTTGGTATTGGTTCACATGTGTCTAGTCACACTAGCACTAAACCACATCAATATTATTTTCCAAATTCATGCTAATGCCCATCACCATACTTATGGGAGATTCTTCATGCTTCTTGGTGAGTTTCTGACTTCCTCTTTATGATCCATCATATTCAGTACAAGTTGGTCTCCCTCTTCATTAATCTACCTTTGAATGAAGTGTTGGAACACATGCTGGAGTTTCTTTGATTGTGATCTTGTGATTGGTCCACTTGGCATAATGATATCATCAACATCTTTGCTGCCATGTGTAGATTAATCAAGCTTGCTTGTAGTTTGAGTTTCTGACTTCATGCTTCTTAGTGAGTTTCTGACTTCCTCTTCATCATCCATTATATTCAGTACAAGTTGGTCTCCCTCTTTATTAATCCACCTTTGAATGAAGTGTTGGAACACATGCTGGAGTTTCTTTTATTGTGCTCTTGTGATTGGTCCACTTGGCATAATGATATCATCAACATATTTGCTGCCATGCGTAGATTCATCAAGCTTGCTTATAGTTTCCTCATCATTCCCTCCTTGCTCAAAAAGATTTGTCCTCAAATTTGAACTACATCAAAATGAGAAAGATCACTAACATTGAAAGTTGCAGAAACATTATACTCACCTGGGAGATCGATTTTGTAGGCATTGTCATTGATTCATTCTAAAACTTGGAATGGACCATCTCCCCTTGCATCCAACTTGGATTTCCTTTGTTTAGGAAATCTTTCCTTCCTCATATGAACCCATACCCAATCACCAGGTTGGAAAATCACATGTTTCCTTCTTCTATTTGCATTATGGGCAAATGATTCATATTTCTTCTAAAGATGAGCTCGTGCCTTCTCATTATCTTCTTAACCAACTCCGCTTTCTTTTCATCATCTAAGTTAGTTATTTCATTTAATGGCAAAGGAAACAGATCAAGTGGTGTAAGCAGATTAAAACCATAAACAATCTCAAATGGTGAATAACCTGTAGAAGAATGTATGCTTCTATTATATGCAAACTCCACTAATGGCAAACAATCTTCCCAAGTTTTCAAATTCTTACCCACAACAGCACGTAACAAAGATCCTAAAGTCCGATTTACCACTTTTGTTTGTCCATCAATTTGTAGATGACAAGTTGTAGAGAACAACAATTTAGTGCCTAACTTATTCCACAAAAATTGTTTGATATTCTTGCTATTTGGGTGCTAAGGATCAGATCTAGGTGGGTGAGAAGTAATAAAATTTTTGGGCGAAAAATTTCACCTTTTGAGGGACTTTTGGAATTTGAAAATCAGACCTTAATATTCATGTTATTTGAGTGTTATAGGTGGGAATTAGAGTCTACAAGCTAGTGTTTTTGGTAGAATTGATTAGGTCCATAAAGCAGCTTGCCAAGAATGGGTTGTTTTTTATTCATTATATCCAAATTTGTCTTGTTTATTGTCTTCATTGTTTCTGATTTCTTTATCTAGCTTTTAATTCCATTACATTGCTAAGTATCATTTGCTTGTGTCGATACTTTGTTTTATATCGTGTAGTGCAAATTACCTTGCATTGCCTCCGGATACTTGTCTTGTTTTCTATCTAGTTCTAGGATTTAGGTTCTAGTTTCTTGAACGACTTGACAATTGTTGGTTGGTGAGCTTGGTTCTGAAGTGCAATCAAGGAAGACAAGAAAAGTGAGGTAATTCTAAACACTTGAGTGAATTTTGATTATTACTAATCTTGTTTCTTTGAGTTTGTTTGTTTGTTAACATGGCTGGAAAAGGAGAAGAGACTAGCAAAGAAGGAGCTATGGCCGAAAGCTTGGCTAGGCTTAATGAAACTTTGGCAGCAATGGTTGGTCGAATGGAGATGATGGATACTAGATTGCAAGAGAATGCAACACGACAAGCACAACAAATTCAGCAAGTGCAACAAGGGCAGCCAGCCGCACATCCAAATACCATAATGCGAGCTAGAAGAGTGCTTAGGAGAGAAGGCCAAGGAAATCTTGAATCCCTAGAAGCAGCCGAAAGGGTAGAAGATGAAGATGAAGGTGGAAATCAACCTACCACTAATGATGACCTTACTTCCATCAAGATGAAGATTCCTTCCTTTGAAGGGAAGAACAATGCAGAAGAGTTCATAGAATGGGAGAGGAAAGTTGAGCAGATTTTCAAATGCCAAAACTACACCGAAGAGAAGAAATCAGTTTTGGCAGCCGTAGAGTTCAAAGGGTATGCTAACTTTTGGTGGGATCAATTGAAAGCTAATAGAAGAGGGAAAGGTATGAGGCCTATTCCTAAATGGTCAACCTTGAAAGAACTAATGAGAAGCCAATTTGTACCATCTCACTACATTCAGGATTTGTACAATCGACTAGCAAGACTAGTTCAAGGTGGAAGAAGTGTGGAAGAGTACCACAAAGAGATGGAGATGATCATGGCTAGGGCAAATATTGATGAAGATGAAGACAAGAAGATGTCACGATTTCTTGGGGGATTGAATTTGAACATAACCAATGAATTGGAGATGTATGAATTCAACACAATGGAAGAGTTAGTTCAAAAGGCCATGAAGATAGAAAGAAGATTGAAGAATAAAGCTATTTCGAAAACTGGCTACTCTAAAGCTAGTGGAAAATTTTCAAACTTCAAGGGTTCAAGTTCGAGTGGAGGTTCCTACAAAGGGGATTATAAACATTCTAGAAGGTGTTTCCTTGGCTGTTTTTGCATCCCCGTCATTCGGCTTCTTGAAATTAGGATTGTAGGAAGAATTCTTTTGGAAAGCTGAATGATGGGGATGCAAAAACAGCCAAGGAAACACCTTCTAGACCTACTCCAAGTAGGGAAATTAAATGCTACAAGTGTTTGGGAAGTGGACACATTGCTTCTCAATGTCCGAATAAGAGGGTGATGATTGCTACCCATGAAGGGGAAATTGAATCAGAATCTGAACATGAAGAAGAAGAGGAGGCCGAATGTGGTTATAGGGCTGAATATGATGAAGAGGCTTGGGAGAATCAAGTCTTGAATGCGGAACATGGAGAGATGCTTGTTACTAGAAGAGCCTTGAATATTCAAGTCAAGGAAGAAGGCTTGGATCAAAGGGAGAATCTTTTCCACTCTAGGTGTTTGGTGAATGGTAAGGTTTGTACACTTATCATTGATGGTGGAAGTTGTACCAATACTGCTAGTACTACAATGGTGGATAAATTGGGGTTAATTTGTTTTAAACATCCCAATCCTTACAAGTTGCAATGGTTCAATGACGCTAGGGAAGTAAAAGTGTTGAAGCAAGTCAAGGTACCATTCTCCATTGGGTGGTTCAATGACGCCATACTTCCTTGCTTTATTCCTTGTCAATGGTCCTTGTTGTAGCACCAAAGGATCCTTGCCATGCTGGTTTACATCATTCTCCCCTTCTTTAAAAAGATTTGTCCTCAAATCTGCATTATCATAAGGAGATAAATCAGTCACATTAAAAGTAGCACTAACACCATACTCACCAGGCAAGTCGATCTTGTATGCATTGTCATTGATTTTCTCCAATACTTGGAATGGACCATCACCACGTGCATCAAGCTTACTCTTCCTTTGATTTGGAAACCTCTCCTTTCAGAAGTGTACCCAAACCCAATAGCCAGGAGCAAATGCCATTTTCTTTCGTCCCTTATTTGCCCTATCAACATATGACTTGTTCTTTTTCTCTATATTTGCTCGAACCTTGTCATGCAAAGACTTTACCAAATCAGCCTTCTTCTCACCATCCAAACTAGCAAGCTCATGTAAAGGTAAAGGAACAAGATCAAGTACAGTTAGTGGATTAAAACCATAAACAATCTCAAATGGCGAATAATCTGTAGAAGAATGAATTGAACGATTATAAGCAAATTTGATACGGAACCTCCAAGAATAAGCCTAAGAACCCCTTGATTTCGAACCCCCACAGCATTAACTTGAAAACCCCTAGTCGAATTTTGTACAACCCCCAAGGATTAGGTTAGATTTCAGATTACCTTGAATTGATCAAAGATCTAAGATTTCGAAACAAGTCAGTTTCTAAATCCCAGATTCGAAACACTCCACAAGAAAGTTGATCAAACTACTTGAATGTTTCTGACGCGGACCCTTAGCAATGATGGCAGCAAACCCAACGTATAACAATGGTAGAGAACTCCTTGAAACTTGATAATCACCTCCTAAGGAACCCAACGCCTATAAAGAGACGCGAACTCACTATGATTGAAGGATTTAGTTGGTAAGAAGAAGGAAAACGCCACAACTCTTGTTGATAAGTAAACCTAATTCTTGATGCAAAGAAAGAATTAAAGAATCCACTCTAATCTCTCTCACACGAAAATTCACAAGAAGAACTTGTAGAAGAATTTGAAAAATTTTTATTAATTGTTGTATATCAAATTCTGCCTAATAGTTCCCTTAAATAAGGGTTACAAAATTCCTAATTGCATATGGAAAATTAAGACTAAAACATTTCTAATTGCATAAGGAAAACATTCCTAATTGCATAAGGAAAAACATTCCTAATTGCATAAGGAAAACATTCCTAATTGCATAAGAAAAATGGAAAACATTCCTAATTGCATAAGGAAAAATATAAAGTAATCCTAATCCACTAAGGAAAACATAAAGTAAATCTGAATCTAAATCAGATAAGTAATCTAAATCCTATCCAAATCTAATAAAACAAATCCAAAATAGATTTGGAAAGACTAAATAATATCAAATCCTAAAAGATATGGAAAATAAAATAATATCCTAACTAACTAAGGAATGAGGGGACCACATCCCATGTGACAAAAAGATGCCTTCCACTTGCTGAAATTCGTAACTTCCTTGGGCCCATATTAAACATGCCTTAATTAAGTCCAAAAAAAGGCCTAATGTATTGGAAAAACAAGCCCAACATGTGCAGCCATGTTCAGCCTTAAAAACTTGCTAAACATGCCAAAAAACTTGCTGAACAAGCCCAAGAAAGCATGCCCATGTGTTTGGACGTGATTTCCATACTTTGATCTTCACTTTAGGCTTCCCTTTGTGTAGCTTTGGCCTATAAGCTGTATCAAGCTCCACAAAGCCCATATTGCTTGAATTGCACCAAATCTGCTCCATATGAAGTGTAGCAAGCCCCAAGTGTATTTCAGCCTCATAAAAGAGCTTTTGAACTCCTTTTAAATCTATTTGGATGATGTAAGATTGCTTTTCTTCAATGGCACAAAGCTGCCATATCTGTTTTGTATCATTCTCCCTTTCTTTTGAAAAGATTCGTCCTCGAATCTTGCTCATGTTCAGATCTGGAATGGAAACTTTAGGCACCAATTGATCTTCAAAAACCTCCTCTTGAGTTGATGAAAATAGTTTGAATGTTTCTTCTAGAACATCAACCTGCACATTGTCAAAAAAACTAGGAAAAGCTCCGTTAGTTAAAGACAGCTCACATGGAACTGAACCATCCTCTTCTTGAACTTCTAAATCAGCTCCATATTCTTTGTCTACCTCTTCAACCATATTTTGAACAATTTCATCGCAATCATCATCATCACAACCATAATCATCATAAATAGGTGAATTCTCATCCACATCTCCAAGAAGATCTCCATTTTTCACAAACTCTTCTTTAAATTCAATTATGGGAATCTCAGTAACTTCACTCCTTACTTCATCAAGTAATGGCACTACATCCTCTACTTCACAAACATCCTCTTCATGCAACTCTTCCAATTCATCCTCTTTTTTTAGTTCAACATTGGAATCCTCCATGGTTGCACTCTCCTCTTTCACCTTAATGGTAGGAATTTTTGAAACCACACTTATTGCTTCACATAGTTTAGAAGTATGCTTACACATATCTTCCAATTGTTGTCTCAGTTTCTTATATTCTAGTTTCATCCTCTTAGATTTCCTTTCTTCTTGTCGTCTCTTACAATGAATAAGAAAGTTTTTCTCCTTTGCATAGAAAACTGAAAGTTCTTCCTCTAATGAAGCAATCTCCTTTTCACAATATGAATATTCCCTTGTGTACCTTCGTGCACCTCCTAACTTTTGATACCAGCTTTCAATAAGCTCTTCAAGAAATCGAATCTTACCATCGAGATATTGTAGATGGTATTTTTCTTTGGCTTCCTCTTCATCCATCTCAATCTCAATTGTTGTTGACAATTTTTTTTTATATGTAGAATTTGAAAATCACTAAACAAACACAAAAGAAACAGCCCAAGAATGGCCACATAAAACGATTTGAAGGAAAGAAACAATCAACCCCAAGAAAAGGCTTACACAAGATGAATTTGAAGGGAAAAACACAACCAAATTGAACAAGACCCAATAGACACAAAACAAACTAAATTCTGACTACTAGAACACCAACGACTTAACAAACGGAATACTTAAATGGATGGGAAAGTGAAAAAAATGAATTGAATAAACTATTCTGAATACTAAAACGAACTAAAACTGACTCTTGAATGCCAAAAACGAAAATTGAATAGAGAAGGAAAGGAAAAAACGAATTTGAATAAAATAACCCTAATGGAACAATTAAACAAGCCCTAGAAAGACAAAGTAGATAAAAATTACCTTGTAGCAAGGTTCTGATACCAAATGACGCGGACCCTTAGCAACGATGGCAGCAAACCCAACGTATAACAATGGTAGAGAACTCCTTGAAACTTGATAATCACCTCCTAAGGAACCCAACGCCTATAAAGAGACGCGAACTCACTATGATTGAAGGATTTAATTGGTAAGAAGAAGGAAAATGCCACAACTCTTGTTGATAAGTAAACCTAATTCTTGATGCAAAGAAAGAATTAAAGAATCCACTCTAATCTCTCTCACACGAAAATTCACAAGAAGAACTTGTAGAAGAATTCGAAAATTTTTTATTAATTGTTGTATATCAAATTCTGCCTAATAGTGCCCGTAAATAAGGGTTACAAAATTCCTAATTGCATATGGAAAATTAAGACTAAAACATTCCTAATTGCATAAGGAAAACATTCCTAATTGCATAAGGAAAAACATTCCTAATTGCATAAGGAAAACATTCCTAATTGCATAAGAAAAATGGAAAACATTCCTAATTGCATAAGGAAAAATATAAAGTAATCCTAATCCACTAAGGAAAACATAAAGTAAATCTGAATCTAAATCAGATAAGTAATCTAAATCCTATCCAAATCTAATAAAACAAATCCAAAATAGATTTGGAAAGACTAAATAATATCAAATCCTAAAAGATATGGAAAATAAAATAATATCCTAACTAACTAAGGAATGAGGGGACCACATCCCATGTGACAAAAAGATGCCTTCCACTTGCTGAAATTCGTAACTTCCTTGGGCCCATATTAAACATGCCTTAATTAAGTCCAAAAAAAGGCCTAATGTATTGGAAAAACAAGCCCAACATGTGCAGCCATGTTCAGCCTTAAAAACTTGCTAAACATGCCAAAAAACTTGCTGAACAAGCCCAAGAAAGCATGCCCATGTGTTTGGACGTGATTTCCATACTTTGATCTTCACTTTAGGCTTCCCTTTGTGTAGCTTTGGCCTATAAGCTGTATCAAGCTCCACAAAGCCCATATTGCTTGAATTGCACCAAATCTGCTCCATATGAAGTGTAGCAAGCCCCAAGTGTATTTCAGCCTCATAAAAGAGCTTTTGAACTCCTTTTAAATCTATTTGGATGATGTAAGATTGCTTTTCTTCAATGGCACAAAGCTGCCATATCTGTTTTGTATCATTCTCCCTTTCTTTTGAAAAGATTCGTCCTCGAATCTTGCTCATGTTCAGATCTGGAATGGAAACTTTAGGCACCAATTGATCTTCAAAAACCTCCTCTTGAGTTGATGAAAATAGTTTGAATGTTTCTTCTAGAACATCAACCTGCACATTGTCAAAAAAACTAGGAAAAGCTCCGTTAGTTAAAGACAGCTCACATGGAACTGAACCATCCTCTTCTTGAACTTCTAAATCAGCTCCATATTCTTTGTCTACCTCTTCAACCATATTTTGAACAATTTCATCGCAATCATCATCATCACAACCATAATCATCATAAATAGGTGAATTCTCATCCACATCTCCAAGAAGATCTCCATTTTTCACAAACTCTTCTTTAAATTCAATTATGGGAATCTCAGTAACTTCACTCCTTACTTCATCAAGTAATGGCACTACATCCTCTACTTCACAAACATCCTCTTCATGCAACTCTTCCAATTCATCCTCTTTTTTTAGTTCAACATTGGAATCCTCCATGGTTGCACTCTCCTCTTTCACCTTAATGGTAGGAATTTTTGAAACCACACTTATTGCTTCACATAGTTTAGAAGTATGCTTACACATATCTTCCAATTGTTGTCTCAGTTTCTTATATTCTAGTTTCATCCTCTTAGATTTCCTTTCTTCTTGTCGTCTCTTACAATGAATAAGAAAGTTTTTCTCCTTTGCATAGAAAACTGAAAGTTCTTCCTCTAATGAAGCAATCTCCTTTTCACAATATGAATATTCCCTTGTGTACCTTCGTGCACCTCCTAACTTTTGATACCAGCTTTCAATAAGCTCTTCAAGAAATCGAATCTTACCATCGAGATATTGTAGATGGTATTTTTCTTTGGCTTCCTCTTCATCCATCTCAATCTCAATTGTTGTTGACAATTTTTTTTTATATGTAGAATTTGAAAATCACTAAACAAACACAAAAGAAACAGCCCAAGAATGGCCACATAAAACGATTTGAAGGAAAGAAACAATCAACCCCAAGAAAAGGCTTACACAAGATGAATTTGAAGGGAAAAACACAACCAAATTGAACAAGACCCAATAGACACAAAACAAACTAAATTCTGACTACTAGAACACCAACGACTTAACAAACGGAATACTTAAATGGATGGGAAAGTGAAAAAAATGAATTGAATAAACTATTCTGAATACTAAAACGAACTAAAACTGACTCTTGAATGCCAAAAACGAAAATTGAATAGAGAAGGAAAGGAAAAAACGAATTTGAATAAAATAACCCTAATGGAACAATTAAACAAGCCCTAGAA
This sequence comes from Garcia nutans, assembly GCA_947685225.1. Lineage (NCBI taxonomy): Eukaryota > Viridiplantae > Streptophyta > Magnoliopsida > Malpighiales > Euphorbiaceae > Garcia > Garcia nutans. The sequence goes on from CANTUV010000024.1 coordinate 41,407,913, forward strand.
AGACAAAGTAGATAAAAATTACCTTGTAGCAAGGTTCTGATACCAAATGACGCGGACCCTTAGCAACGATGGCAGCAAACCCAACGTATAACAATGGTAGAGAACTCCTTGAAACTTGATAATCACCTCCTAAGGAACCCAACGCCTATAAAGAGACGCGAACTCACTATGATTGAAGGATTTAATTGGTAAGAAGAAGGAAAATGCCACAACTCTTGTTGATAAGTAAACCTAATTCTTGATGCAAAGAAAGAATTAAAGAATCCACTCTAATCTCTCTCACACGAAAATTCACAAGAAGAACTTGTAGAAGAATTCGAAAATTTTTTATTAATTGTTGTATATCAAATTCTGCCTAATAGTGCCCGTAAATAAGGGTTACAAAATTCCTAATTGCATATGGAAAATTAAGACTAAAACATTCCTAATTGCATAAGGAAAACATTCCTAATTGCATAAGGAAAAACATTCCTAATTGCATAAGGAAAACATTCCTAATTGCATAAGAAAAATGGAAAACATTCCTAATTGCATAAGGAAAAATATAAAGTAATCCTAATCCACTAAGGAAAACATAAAGTAAATCTGAATCTAAATCAGATAAGTAATCTAAATCCTATCCAAATCTAATAAAACAAATCCAAAATAGATTTGGAAAGACTAAATAATATCAAATCCTAAAAGATATGGAAAATAAAATAATATCCTAACTAACTAAGGAATGAGGGGACCACATCCCATGTGACAAAAAGATGCCTTCCACTTGCTGAAATTCGTAACTTCCTTGGGCCCATATTAAACATGCCTTAATTAAGTCCAAAAAAAGGCCTAATGTATTGGAAAAACAAGCCCAACATGTGCAGCCATGTTCAGCCTTAAAAACTTGCTAAACATGCCAAAAAACTTGCTGAACAAGCCCAAGAAAGCATGCCCATGTGTTTGGACGTGATTTCCATACTTTGATCTTCACTTTAGGCTTCCCTTTGTGTAGCTTTGGCCTATAAGCTGTATCAAGCTCCACAAAGCCCATATTGCTTGAATTGCACCAAATCTGCTCCATATGAAGTGTAGCAAGCCCCAAGTGTATTTCAGCCTCATAAAAGAGCTTTTGAACTCCTTTTAAATCTATTTGGATGATGTAAGATTGCTTTTCTTCAATGGCACAAAGCTGCCATATCTGTTTTGTATCATTCTCCCTTTCTTTTGAAAAGATTCGTCCTCGAATCTTGCTCATGTTCAGATCTGGAATGGAAACTTTAGGCACCAATTGATCTTCAAAAACCTCCTCTTGAGTTGATGAAAATAGTTTGAATGTTTCTTCTAGAACATCAACCTGCACATTGTCAAAAAAACTAGGAAAAGCTCCGTTAGTTAAAGACAGCTCACATGGAACTGAACCATCCTCTTCTTGAACTTCTAAATCAGCTCCATATTCTTTGTCTACCTCTTCAACCATATTTTGAACAATTTCATCGCAATCATCATCATCACAACCATAATCATCATAAATAGGTGAATTCTCATCCACATCTCCAAGAAGATCTCCATTTTTCACAAACTCTTCTTTAAATTCAATTATGGGAATCTCAGTAACTTCACTCCTTACTTCATCAAGTAATGGCACTACATCCTCTACTTCACAAACATCCTCTTCATGCAACTCTTCCAATTCATCCTCTTTTTTTAGTTCAACATTGGAATCCTCCATGGTTGCACTCTCCTCTTTCACCTTAATGGTAGGAATTTTTGAAACCACACTTATTGCTTCACATAGTTTAGAAGTATGCTTACACATATCTTCCAATTGTTGTCTCAGTTTCTTATATTCTAGTTTCATCCTCTTAGATTTCCTTTCTTCTTGTCGTCTCTTACAATGAATAAGAAAGTTTTTCTCCTTTGCATAGAAAACTGAAAGTTCTTCCTCTAATGAAGCAATCTCCTTTTCACAATATGAATATTCCCTTGTGTACCTTCGTGCACCTCCTAACTTTTGATACCAGCTTTCAATAAGCTCTTCAAGAAATCGAATCTTACCATCGAGATATTGTAGATGGTATTTTTCTTTGGCTTCCTCTTCATCCATCTCAATCTCAATTGTTGTTGACAATTTTTTTTTATATGTAGAATTTGAAAATCACTAAACAAACACAAAAGAAACAGCCCAAGAATGGCCACATAAAACGATTTGAAGGAAAGAAACAATCAACCCCAAGAAAAGGCTTACACAAGATGAATTTGAAGGGAAAAACACAACCAAATTGAACAAGACCCAATAGACACAAAACAAACTAAATTCTGACTACTAGAACACCAACGACTTAACAAACGGAATACTTAAATGGATGGGAAAGTGAAAAAAATGAATTGAATAAACTATTTTGAATACTAAAACGAACTAAAACTGACTCTTGAATGCCAAAAACGAAAATTGAATAGAGAAGGAAAGGAAAAAACGAATTTGAATAAAATAACCCTAATGGAACAATTAAACAAGCCCTAGAAAGACAAAGTAGATAAAAATTACCTTGTAGCAAGGTTCTGATACCAAATGACGCGGACCCTTAGCAACGATGGCAGCAAACCCAACGTATAACAATGGTAGAGAACTCCTTGAAACTTGATAATCACCTCCTAAGGAACCCAAGGCCTATAAAGAGACGCGAACTCACTATGATTGAAGGATTTAATTGGTAAGAAGAAGGAAAATGCCACAACTCTTGTTGATAAGTAAACCTAATTCTTGATGCAAAGAAAGAATTAAAGAATCCACTCTAATCTCTCTCACACGAAAATTCACAAGAAGAACTTGTAGAAGAATTCGAAAATTTTTTATTAATTGTTGTATATCAAATTCTGCCTAATAGTGCTCGTAAATAAGGGTTACAAAATTCCTAATTGCATATGGAAAATTAAGACTAAAACATTCCTAATTGCATAAGGAAAACATTCCTAATTGCATAAGGAAAAACATTCCTAATTGCATAAGGAAAACATTCCTAATTGCATAAGAAAAATGGAAAACATTCCTAATTGCATAAGGAAAAATATAAAGTAATCCTAATCCACTAAGGAAAACATAAAGTAAATCTGAATCTAAATCAGATAAGTAATCTAAATCCTATCCAAATCTAATAAAACAAATCCAAAATAGATTTGGAAAGACTAAATAATATCAAATCCTAAAAGATATGGAAAATAAAATAATATCCTAACTAACTAAGGAATGAGGGGACCACATCCCATGTGACAAAAAGATGCCTTCCACTTGCTGAAATTCGTAACTTCCTTGGGCCCATATTAAACATGCCTTAATTAAGTCCAAAAAAAGGCCTAATGTATTGGAAAAACAAGCCCAACATGTGCAGCCATGTTCAGCCTTAAAAACTTGCTAAACATGCCAAAAAACTTGCTGAACAAGCCCAAGAAAGCATGCCCATGTGTTTGGACGTGATTTCCATACTTTGATCTTCACTTTAGGCTTCCCTTTGTGTAGCTTTGGCCTATAAGCTGTATCAAGCTCCACAAAGCCCATATTGCTTGAATTGCACCAAATCTGCTCCATATGAAGTGTAGCAAGCCCCAAGTGTATTTCAGCCTCATAAAAGAGCTTTTGAACTCCTTTTAAATCTATTTGGATGATGTAATATTGCTTTTCTTCAATGGCACAAAGCTGCCATATCTGTTTTGTATCAGTTTCTGAAGCATGTATTCAAGCAAGAACACAAAGATAAAGCAATTCGGCTTTAGGTTAATAAATTCGTCCAAACTTCAAAACTAAGATGGCTTACAACCCTAAATGAGATATAAATAGCTAAACCCTAATTAGGGTTATTAAGTAGCGTTTGGCTTTCTAATTAAATTTTAAGAAATAATAAAGTAATCAAAGTCCTAATTTAATACCAAACAAACAGGGCCCTTACTTTTTAAATGAGCATAACTAGTGGGCCTTAATACATATTAAAATAACAAGTTCAGCTAATTATTTAACTATAAATAAGCCCAACTATTGACTTGAGCCAAATATGCTCCAATTTGCATCCTTGATCAGCCATATCGTGCACCTTCAGCTCCTCTTCAACAAAATGTTGCATGTAGCCTTGTGACGTCTCTATCAAAATTCAATGAAAGGTAAACAATCTTCCCAAGTGACCAAATTCTTCCCTTCTAAAGCTCTCAACAACGTACCAAGTGTACGATTCACTACTTCAGTTTGCCCATCTGTTTGTGGATGACAAGTAGTAGAAAACAAAAGCTTAGTTCCTAATCTACTCCATAACACACGCCAAAATGGGACAAAAACTTAGTATCTCTATCAGAAACAATTGTCCGAGGCACCCCATGTAAACGAACAACATCTCTAAAGAACAAATCAGCCACAACTTTGGCATCATCAGCTTTGTGACATGGAATAAAATGTGTCATCTTACTAAACCTATCAACAACCACAAAAATGCTATCTCTACTTTTCCTAGTCCTAGGCAAACCAAGCACAAAATCCATACTAATATCAACCCAAGGTGAACTAGGTACAGGTAATGGCATATAAAGACCATGAGGCATAGACTTAGATTTCGCCTGTCTACACGCAATACAAGCAGAACATAATCTCCCAACATCTTTACGCATAGACGGCCAATAAAAATGCTCAAACAGAATATCATAAGTCTTAGACACACCAAAATGCCCCATCAAACCACCACAATGAGATTTCAAAACAAGCAAATTACGCATGGAACATCTAGGCACACATAGTTTACTTCCCTTAAACAAATAACCATCCTGCCTAAAAAATGAATTAAAAGCTCCTTGTTCACATGCGACATAAACATTGCCAAAATCAATATCACCAATATATAAGTCCTTAATATACTCAAAACCAAGCAATTTAGAACTCAAAACAGACAGCAATGTATATCTCCTAGACAACGCATCAGCAACAACATTATCCTTACCTTGCTTATACTTAATGACATAAGGAAATTTCTCAATTTGTTCAATCCACTTACCATGTCTTTTGTTCAACTTACCTTGGCCCTTCAAATGCTTGAGGGATTCATGGTCAGTGCGAATAATGAACTCCTTTGGCAGCAAATAATGCTCCCACACATTCAATGCCCTTACCAAAGCATGCAACTCCTTGTCATAGGTAGAATAATTCAGTTGCGCACCATTGAGCTTCTCACTAAAATATGCTATTGGCTTCTTTTCTTGCATCAAAACAGCCCCAATACCTATACCTGAAGCATCACATTCAATCTCAAAAATAGAATCAAAGTTAGGTAAAGCTAAAACAGGCGCAGTAGTGAGTTTTTCTTTCAAACTTTCAAACGATCATTGTTGCTGTTCACCCCATTGAAATCCAACTTCCTTCTTGACAATACTTGTGAGTGGTGCGGCGATGGTAGAAAAATCCTTCACGAATCTCCTATAAAAACTCGCCAGCCCATGGAAGCTCCTCACTTCCGTCACACTCTTAGGAACAGGCCATTCCCTTATAGCTTTCACTTTCTCTTCATCAACTTCCAATCCCTGCGCACTAACAACAAAACCAAGAAAAACAAGCCTATCCATGCAAAATGTGCACTTCTTAAGCTTTGCATATAAGTTCTCTTTTCTCAAAGCTTCTAAAACCAACCTAACATGTTCTATATGCTCTTCCTCAGTCTTACTATAGATCAAAATATTATCAAAATAAACAACAACAAATCTGCCCAAATAAGCCCTCAAAACATGGTTCATCAACCTCATAAAAGTACTAGGTGCATTAGACAACCCAAAAGGCATTACCAACCACTCATACAACCCATATTTTGTTTTAAAAGATGTTTTCCATTCATCCCCAGGTTTCATACGAATTTGATGATATCCACTCATAAGATCAATTTTAGTAAAATACCTTGCACCATGTAATTCGTCCAACATGTCATCAAGACGCGGTATAGGATGCCGATACTTCATGGTGATCTTATTTACAGCTTTCCCTCATAGGTAAACGTGTACCTATTTGAATGCCCATCATGCTGTGCTTTCCTATAAAATTGCCAAGGTCTTCCCAATAACATATGGCCTGCTTGCATAGGAACTACATCACACAACACTTCATCTTTATACCAGCCTATAGAGAATGGTATTCTCACTTGTTTAGTAACCTTCACCTCTCCACTATCATTAAACCATTGTAGTCTATATGGATTGGGATGTTTTAAACAAGTCAATTTCAGCTTCTCCACCATGGTCTCACTTGCGGCATTAGTACAACTACCGCTGTCAATGATGAGCATACAAACCTTACCATCAACTAAACATCTAGAATAAAATATGTTATCTCACTGCTCAAGACCCTCTCCCTTCACCTGCATATTCAAAGCACGCCTAGCAACTAACATTTCACCATGTTCAACCATCAACACATTTTCAACTTGCTCACTACACTCATCATCATCATCATACATGTCATTCACATCATTATCAACATCACTATGATCAGAATCAGAAATTATACCCCCATCATTAGTAGCAATCATAACTCTCCTATTTGGACATTCAGAAGCAATATGCCTATTCCCTAAACATTTGAAACATTTAATATCTCTACTAGGAGTAGTATTAGAAATACCTGGTTGCTACCTATTTGGACCACCATTCGTCCCTTTTCCACTTGTAGGTGGAGGATTGTTCCTTTGGAAGGAATTCTTGAAATCTCCACTTCTTGAGGACGAATTGCTACTAGTGTTTTGAGGTCCTCTGTAGGTCGAACTACTTCCACCCATATTCTGAAATTTGCTAGAACTAGACTTGGTGTAATTCTTGCTCTTTAGTCTCCTTTCTATCTTCATGGCCTTTTCAACCAATTCTCCCATGGAATTGTAATCATACATTTCCAGCTCATTTGCTATGTTTGAATTTAGACCCCCAAGGAATCTAGACATCAACTTCTGCTCATCCTCTTCAATATCAGCTCTTGCCATGATCATCTCCATCTCCTTGTGGTATTCTTCAACACTCTTACCACCTTGGATCAGCCTTACCAACCTATTATACAAATCCCTATAGTAATGAGAAGGGACAAACCTTGTTCTCATTAAGTCTTTCAAAGTCTCCCAATCAGGTACGGGTCTCAATCCCTTTCCTCTCCTATTAGATTTGAGTTGATCCCACCAGAATGTAGCATATCCCTTAAATTCCACGGCTACAATGTGAGACTTCTTCTCTTCTGAATAATTATGGCATTCAAAAATCTGCTCCACCTTTCTCTCCCATTCAATGTACTCTTCAGCATTGTTTCTCCCTTCAAAGGAAGGTACCTTCATCTTTATGGAAGTAAGGTCATTGTCATTTGCTGGGTTATTTTCGCCAACCTCTTCATTACCTCTAGGTGCTCTACGATCTCCTTCACCGATTCTTAGTAGAACCCTTTGTGGTAACCTCACTTGAGCTGCTGGTTGCTGCTCTCTTTCTCTCATCATTAGATTCATACTCTCTTGTAGAGTAGCCATCATTCTTGCCATCTCATTCATCCTTTCATTACTTTGCTGCATATATGTCTCAAAATTGCTAGAACCTTCTTGGACATTTTCCACCTCATCTTGCAAGTTCTGGTTTCTCCCACTACTCATGATCACAAACACAAACTCACAAAGAAAAGATTAGTAATAAACAAAATTCACTCAAAGTGTTTCGCTCTTACCTCACCTTTGCTGATTCTTCGATTGCACTTCAGAATCGAGGCTCACAAATCAATCTGCGAAGCACGTTCAAGGAAGCTAGAAACCTAATTCCTAGACACCTAGAAAAGAAACTCGACGATTTGGAGGCGACACAAGGAAATTTGTGTCACACTATTATCATAAACCAGAGTGTTGGAACAAGCAAATAACACTCCAGCAACGTAACAAAATCCAAAAAACGGTAGCTCAATCAAGAATTAGAAACAAAGAGGTAAAAATATGACAATTCTGGCCAAGATGTATCAAAACCAACCCACCTTTAGCAAGCTGATTTATGGACCTATTGATTCTACCCAAGAAAGCTAGTGTCAAGTCTTCCTAAACTAAAGAGAATTTTGAATTCCCCTTTGCAATGGCAGCCCCCACAATTCGAACAAAAAAACAACCCCAAAAAAAAAAGGAAATTTTGTGGCCTAAAAATTTTGATTGCTTCTAACCCACTTCAAACCAACCACGGAACCTTTAATTACTAAGAAACAGAAAAATTTTTGTTGGAGTACTTTTGTACTCTTTTTTTTTTAAGGGATAGATCACTATCTCTAGATCACCCCCTGATGCGGAACCCATGGATCAAATATTACATCTAGAACTCCACATACACATCTAGCATAGAATCTTAGAACTCAAAAACAAATCCTCCCTACCAAACCCACAACTAACCTGTAATTGAGAACTTGGGTGATTGGGATGAAGAAATGAATTGATTAAAATGCCACAAGTGAGACTTGATAAGTTAGAACCAATTCTTCATGCAACAAGAATAAGAAGAAAACCTCTCAAACTTGAAAACACAGAAATTACATTCAACAATTCTGGAAATTCGTAGTCAACCCTATTAAGTTCTTTTTCCCATCCTTATATAGTTGGAAAAGAAGAACTAATGGCTTAAAGTCTAGGTTTACATGTATCTAGTCACAATAGCATTAATTGTTCATCCACCTCAATAATATACTCTAAATTACTGCCCATAATTCTGAAAACATTGATGGGCAGATTGTACATTCATTTTGGTGTTGGTTCACATGTGTCTAGTCACACTAACACTAAACCATATCAATATTATATTCCAAATTCGTGCTAATGCCCATCACCATACTTATGGGCAGATTCTTCATGCTTGTTGGTGAGTTTCTGACTTCCTCTTCATGGTCCATCATATTCACTACAAGTTGGTCTCCCTCTTCATTAATCCACCTTTGTATGAAGTGCTGGAACACATGCTGGAATTTCTTTGATTGTGATCTTGTGATTGGTCCACTTGGCATAATGATATCATCAACATATTTGCTGCCATTACATTCATCAAGCTTGCTTATAGTTTCCTCATCATTCCCTCCTTGCTCAAAAAGATTTGTCCTCAAATCTGAGCCTACATCAAAAGGAGAAAGATCACTAACATTGAAAGTTGCAGAAACATTATACTCACCTGGTAGATCAATTTTGTAGGCATTGTCATTGATCCGTTCTAAAACTTGGAATGGGCCATCTCCCCTTGCATCCAACTTGGATTTCCTTTGTTTAGGAAATCTTTCCTTCCTCATATGAACCCATACCCAATCACCAGGTTGGAAAATCACATGTTTCCTTCTTCTATTTGCATTATGGGCAACTGATTCATATTTCTTCTCAAGATGAGCTCGTGCCTTTTCATGTATCTGCTTAACCAACTCAGCTTTCTTTTCACCATCTAAGTTAGTTATTTCATTTAATGGCAAAGGAAACAAATCAAGTGGTGTAAGTGGATTAAAACCATAAACAATTTCAAATGGTGAATAACCAGTAGAAGAATGTATGCTTCTATTATATGCAAACTCCACTAATGGCAAACAATCTTCCCAAGTTTTCAAATTCTTACCCACAACAGCACGTAACAAAGATCCTAAAGTCCTATTTACCACTTCTGTTTGTCCATCAGTTTGTGGATGACAAGTTGTAGAGAACAACAATTTAGTACCTAACTTATTCCATAAAACACGCCAAAAATGACTTAAGAACTTCACATCTCTATCACTTACAATTGTTTTAGGAATGCCATGCAACCGAACTACTTCCCCAAAGAACAAATTTGCAATATTCGTTGCATCATCAGTTTTGTGACATGCAATGAAATGAGCCATTTTGCTGAATCTATCAACAACAACAAATATGCTATCTTTTCCTTTTCTAGTCCTAGGCAGCCCCAAAACAAAGTCCATAGATATGTCCATCCAAGGTGCATTAGGAATAGGTAAAGGAGTATACAGCCCATGAGGTAAAGACTTAGATTTTGCTTGTTTACATGCAATACACTTGGCACAAATTCTTTCAACATCCTTTCTCATGTTTGGCCAATAGAAATGTTCATGCAGAATGTCTAAAGTCTTAAATATCCCAAAATGTCCCATGAGTCCTCCACTATGTGCCTCACGCACAAGCAATTCCCTTAATGAGCAACTAGGCATGCATAATCTTCCATCCTTAAATAAGTACCCATCATGCCTATAAAACTTCTGAAATGCAGAATGCTCACATGCTTTATAAACATTTGCAAAGTCAACATCATTGGCATACATATCCTTAATTTGCTCAAAGCCTAATAACTTAGAACTAAGAGTTGAGATTAAAGAATACCTTCTTGAAAGTGCATCTGCTACTACATTGTCTTTGCCACGCTTATACTTTATCACATATGGAAATGGCTCAATGAACTCTATCCACTTTCCATGCCTTCGGTTCAGCTTGGTTTGCCCCTTTAGATGCTTTAATGATTCATGATCTGTATGAATAACAAACTCTTTAGGCAATAAGTAATGTTGCCACACTTGTAAAGCTCTTACCAAAGCATACAGCTCCTTGTCATAAGTGGAATAATTTAATTGTGCACCATGAAGCTTCTCACTAAAATATGCAATTGGTTTCCCTTCTTGCATCAAAACAGCACCTATGCCCACACCTGAAGCATCACACTCTAATTCGAAGGTCTTATCAAAATCTGGTAAAGCAAGAATTGGAGCAGTAGTTAACCTTTCTTTCAACAAATTGAATGCCATTTCATGAATTTTAGTCCAATTAAACTTTACATCCTTTTTTACCAATTCATTTAATGGTGCAGCAATGGAACTAAAATCTTTAACAAACCTTCTATAGAAACTAGCCAAACCATGAAAACTTCTTACCTCACTCACGGTTTTAGGTGCTGGCCAATCTCTTATTGCCTTTACCTTTTCATCATCAACCTCAATTCCTTGTGCACTAACCATAAAACCTAAGAATATGATTTTATCACTACAAAACATGCACTTTTTCAAGTTGGCATATAATTCTTCCTTTCTCAAAACATCAAGAATAACCCTAATATGTTCTACATGCTCATCTACTGATTTGCTATAAATGAGTATGTCATCAAAATATACAACAACAAATTTACCAAGATATGCACGCAGAACATGGTTCATTAATCTCATGAATGTACTAGGTGCATTAGATAAACCAAATGGCATAACTAACCACTCATAAAGACCATATTTTGTTTTGAATGCAGTTTTCCACTCATCTCCTTCTTTCATCCTAATTTGATGGTAACCACTTTTCAAATCAATCTTAGTAAAAATGCAAGAACCACTCAACTCATCAAGCATATCATCAAGTCTAGGAATTGGATGTCTATACTTCACCGTGATTTTATTGATTGCTCGGCAGTCCACACACATTCTCCATGATCCATCTTTCTTTGGGACTAATAACACCGGAACAGCACATGGGCTAAGACTTTCACGTACATGTCCCTTTGCTAGCAACTCCTCCACTTGCCTTTGAAGTTCCTTGGTTTCCTCCGGATTACTTCTATAAGCTGGTCGATTAGGAATTTTTGAGCCCGGAATGAAGTCAATTTGATGCTCAATCCCTCTTAAAGGTGGTAATCCTTTGGGTACATCTTCTGGAAAAACATCTCCAAATTCCTGTAAAAGAGAACTAACACAACTAGGCAAAGGGTTATCAAGGTTAGATGTAGAAATCAAGGTCTCTTTGTACCTAAGTACAATCAGACTTCTTTTCTCACAAAAAGCACTCCTTAACTCCTTTTCTTTTGCATAGAAACACTCTCTTTTATTTTCTCTCCCTTTCTCTTTTTCTCTCACCAATGGGCCATTTTTATCATTCTTTTTCTCACACTTGGCCTCTTGTACTCCCTTTTTATTTGTTTTATCCTCACCACCAGAATTCTTTTCAAATGATCTCAAAATATTTACTTGATCTTCATACACTTGTTTAGGTGACAATGGAGCAAGAGTGAAATTTAAACCATTTAGGCTGAAAGAATAATGATTCTTAAAGCCATCATGCAAAGCTCTTCTATCAAACTGCCATGGACGACCAAGAAGGATATGGCTAGCATGCATAGGCACAACATCACAACAAACTTCATCTTTGTATCTCCCAATTGCAAAAGAAAACAGAACCTGCTTTGTTACCCTCACCTCTCCACTATCATTCAACCATTGCAGCTTGTAAGGACTAGGATGTTTTGTGCATGCTAACCCTAATTTATCCACAAAATCAGTACTAGCAACATTTGCACAACTACCCCCATCAATGATCATGCTGCACACTTTTCCATTCACAATGCAACGAGTATGGAAAATGTTCTCTCTTTGATTACTTTCTTCATCTTTAATTTGCATGTTTAAAGCTCTTCTAATAACCAAAGATTCACCATGGGCTGGATATTCAATAATATGTTCAATTTCTTCTAATGGTGGCATGCTATCATTATCATCATCACTTTCATGTTCACTAGCACTATCAATTTCACCATTATCTCGTATCAACATGATTTTCTTATTTGGACATTGAGATGCTATATGCCCTACTCCTAAACACCTAAAGCATTTAATGGTACTATGCTTTTGATTAGAGTTAGATGTTTTAGAGTTACCTTTAGGGTCATCTAGAACTTGTTTTTCCTTTCCTTTCCAGGCAGCCTCCTTCCCTTTAGGATTATCATCTTTCTTTGGCCATTTTGAAGTGAAACTAGAGCTGGAATTAGAAAATCCCTTTGCTGCTCCCTTGAGTTTCAGTTGCTTCTCCACTTTCATGGCCATGTGTACCATATCTTCAAGCTCCACATAATGATGTAATTCAATTATGTTAGCTATCTCTCTATTCAGCCCACTCAAAAATCGAGCCATAGTGATTTCTGGATCCTCCTCTATATTAGTTCTACTCATGATCATCTCCATCTCTTTATGGTAATCCTCCACTGACATGGATCCTTGAGTTAACCGCTGTAATTTTTGGTGAAGCTCCCTATAGTAGTAAGATGGTACAAATCTCTTTCTCATCACAGTTTTCATTTCAGCCCAAGTAGTGATAGTTCTTTCTCCATTTCTCCTCTTGGAAATCATCAATTGATCCCACCAAATTAGTGCATAATCTGTGAATTCAACTGCTGCAATCTTAACTTTCTTCATTTCACTATAATTATGACAATCAAACACCAACTCAACTTTTCTTTCCCATTCAAGGTAAGCTTCAGCATCATTTCTCCCCCTGAATGATGGTATCTTCATTTTTATGGAAGATATGTTACTGTCCCTTTGTTGAGGTCTTCTTTGAGCAATTGATTCCTCACTTTCTTCATCATCTTCCCTCTCTATCTCATCATCATTCATCATGTTTCCTCTCCCTCTATTCTGCCCCCTTCGATTAGTATCATTCCGCTGCCTTTGCATTATGCTGTCTACATCACCTCTCATGTTGTTTATGGTCAAATCAAACCTTTCAAATCTCCTTTGCATTGCCTCTAACATGAAGGCTATGTCATTTATGGTCATATCACGTTTTTCACTTCCAGAATTTGACATGGTGTAAGAAGAACCTACAAGAAAATGTTAGTAAAGAAAATTTCCTCACCTCACTCCCTTACGTGTTTCACTCAAGATCAGATTGTCACTCCTCTTGTATTTCACTCAAACCTTGTTCCTTTTTACCTCTCAATTCTTCTTTTATCAAGTTGAATTTCAGAATTGAATCCACTTAAATCAAGTAAAACAAGTTTTGTTTTAAAGACTCTACAAGGATCCTAATGAACAAAATGAATTCAGCAATTCTAGAAGCAATTTAATTTTCAACAACAAGAACTGAAAGTTAACACAAGAAGCAAAAGTATTTGTGTTAATCAAACCAAAGTAACTATGATTGAGAATTAGCTACTTAATGCATACAAGAAACAAGAGGTATATGAAAGAATGAAACTAAGAATACAAAGAAAAACAATTCTGGATCCTAAAAAAAAAAACTGAATTCAAATCACTCCAATGAGTAATCTGAATATGCAACCTAAATCTATTCCCAATGCAAGAAAGGCTCTAAATATCAGATTTTAAATGCTAAATGGATGCATAATGAGGAGCTGATGTAATTTGATCAAATATAATAAGGTAGCAAGCTGTTAATGGTATAAATATGCAAAAAAAATCTCAAACACTTGTGAAGAAAAATTCTGGACAGAAACAGGTACGATTTTTTTTTCTTTTATGTTGAGGAAGTTGAATCTGATTCTCTTCTCTTTTTTTTTTTGTTTTTCTTTTGATCTTTTCCTCTTTTTTTTCCTTTGAACTTTCAGTAAACAAGGATAGAAATTGAAAAATTAAACAAAAGTTCACAGATTTGAAGTATAAGAACAAGGTGCAACAAGAACAGAAAAATGAAGAAATATAGAAACTGAATCTGATTCTCTTTTTTTTTTCTTTGGATAATTAAAACATAAAAGATACCTAGAGATTTATCTTCAAGCCAAAGCTCTGATACCAAATGATGCGGAACCCATGGATCAAATATTACATCTAGAACTCCACATACACATATAGCATAGAATCTTAGAACTCAAAAACAAATCCTCCCTACCAAACCCACAACTAACCTGTAATTGAGAACTTGGGTGATTGGGATGAAGAAATGAATTGATTAAAACGCCACAAGTGAGACTTGATAAGTTAGAACCAATTCTTCATGCAACAAGAATAAGAAGAAAACCTCTCAAACTTGAAAACACAGAAATTACATTCAACAATTCTGGAAATTCGTAGTCAACCCTATTAAGTTCTTTTTCCCATCCTTATATAGTTGGAAAAGAAGAACTAATGGCTTAAAGTCTAGGTTTACATGTATCTAGTCACAATAGCATTAATTGTTCATCCACCTCAATAATATACTCTAAATTACTGCCCATAATTCTGACAACATTGATGGGCAGATTGTACATTCATTTTGGTGTTGGTTCACATGTGTCTAGTCACACTAACACTAAACCATATCAATATTATATTCCAAATTCGTGCTAATGCCCATCACCATACTTATGGGCAGATTCTTCATGCTTGTTGGTGAGTTTCTGACTTCCTCTTCATGGTCCATCATATTCACTACAAGTTGGTCTCCCTCTTCATTAATCCACCTTTGTATGAAGTGCTGGAACACATGCTGGAATTTCTTTGATTGTGATCTTGTGATTGGTCCACTTGGCATAATGATATCATCAACATATTTGCTGCCATTACATTCATCAAGCTTGCTTATAGTTTCCTCATCACCCCCCCCCCCAAAATACTAAACGAAAATCAAGAAATAGTAGCTTAAACAGCACACGAATTATTGCAAACTCAAACGGAAAGATCCGTATACTTTAAAAATTGAGAACGAATTGACTATGGTGAAGTAGGTGAAAAATGATTTGGACTATGATGAAAAGGGGACACAAACGAATTGGGGTATGGGGAAAGAAGAAATTTCGAATAAAATAAAAGAACCCTAAAAAAAATGAATTGAACAAATGAAGACTCTAACGGAAATAAAAAGAAGCCCTAGAAAGACAGATAGATAAAGATTTACCTGTAATTGGCTCTGATACCAAATGACGCGGAACCCTATGGCAATGAAGGCCTCAAACCCCAACGCACGCTTCGATATAGGAATCCAAGAACAAGGATAAACCACCCTCTATAGCACCCAATGCTTAGCGAAACAAGAACACTAATGACGGAAGGATTTGGAAGGACGGATCAGAAGAACGCCACAATCGAAATTGATAAGTTAGTCTGATTTGTGATGCAATCAATGAAAGAAGCAAAATCTCTCACTCTCTCAAAGATGGCCGAAATTTGCATAAAAAGCAATCTGAATATAATTTTGTCAAAAGTTCCTCTTACAAGAAAATAAGGCCCTATTTATAGAAAAATAAATTAAAATTCGTAACTATCCTAACCCTAGTGAAAAAAAAGGAAAATTACAAAGTCAAAAATCCTTGTCAAATAAGGAAAATATCATCCTAACCAACTAAGGAAAGAAGGATCCTTGTCAAATAAGGAAAATATCATCCTAACCAACTAAGGAAAGAAGGGAACCACATCCCATGTGCATGGGTGTGAACACAGCCCATGTGCATGAAAGAATAGGCTGCCCATGTGACAAAAGTGGTCCCAAAAAACCTAATTTCGTCCAAGGCCCATGTGTTTGCATGTGGGCTGCCTTCCTTACTCCTTTCTTGCTCCTCTAGCCCATTTTTAAAGCCTTATCTTCCATATAAACATTCAGCATCACAATCAGCCTTTGTTGGTCTTCCAACTCCATACTGCACTTGTTTATTGCTAATTCAGTCACCTCCCTTGTAACAAAGTCTTGAACATGCAATCCAAGAGTGACGCCATACTTCCTTGCTTTATTCCTTGTCAATGGTCCTTGTTGTAGCACAAAAGGATCCTTGCCATGCTGGTTTACATCAGGGAGAGACAGCATATTTGTGGTTGTTGATAGGTTTAGTAAGATGGCACACTTTATCCCATGTCATAAGAGTGATGATGCTAGTTTAGTAGCCGAACTCTTCTTTAGGGAGGTGGTTCGAATTCATGGGATACCAAAATCCATAGTTTCTGATAGAGACACCAAGTTTTTGTCTCACTTTTGGCGTGTGCTTTGGGGAAAGTTAGGTACCAAGTTGTTATTTTCCACCACTTGTCATCCTCAAATGGATGGGCAAACAAAAGTAGTAAACAGAACTTTAGGTACCATGTTGAGAGCTTTAGTGGGTAAGAATTTGAGTTCTTGGGAAAATTGTTTGCCATTTATTGAGTTTGCTTATAATCGTGCTATTCATTCTTCTTCAGGATATTCACCTTTTGAGCTTGTTTATGGTTTTAACCCACTAACAGTTTTGGATCTTGTTTCTTTACCTTCTCATGAGCTTGTTAGTTTAGATGGTGAGAAGAAAGCTAAATTGGTGAAAGAGATGCATGAGAAAGCAAGGGCGAATATTGAGAAAAGGAACAAGAGATATGCTGATTCTGCAAATAGAGGGAGACGTGAGATTAAGTTTCAAGTAGGAGATTGGGTTTGGGTTCATTTTCGAAAAGAGAGGTTTCCTAACCAAAGGAAGAACAAGTTGCAAGCAAGGGGAGATGGCCCATTCCAAGTGCTGGAGAAGATTAATGACAATGCCTACAAGATCGACTTACCAGATACGTATAATGTTAGTGCTACTTTCAATGTAAGTGATCTTTCTCCTTTTGATGATGCAGATTTGAGGACAAATCTTTTTGAAGAGGGGGAGAATGATGCAAGAAAGGATCCCTTGAAGCTAGCAAGTGGAGCAATCACTAGGAGCAAGGCAAAGAGATATCAAGCTAGTATGGCTTTGCATATTCATGAAGAGATTTCCAAAGAACTTCAAGAATTATCATTCAAGAAGATGGAGATAGGGCTTGAAGAAGGCACACCAAAGCTGATTATGATGCTTAGTGTGGAAGCTAAAGGCTAGATAAAGAAAGGTCCAACGTGCAAGAAAGGAAGGTTCATGGGGGTTCATATAAAGCCTTGGGAAGTAATTTAAGGCCCATTGATGAGGAAACTATAAGCAAGCTTGATGAATGTAATGGCAGCAAATATGTTGATGATATCATTATGCCAAGTGGACCAATCACAAGATCACAATCAAAGAAATTCCAGCATGTGTTCCAGCACTTCATACAAAGGTGGATTAATGAAGAGGGAGACCAACTTGTAGTGAATATGATGGACCATGAAGAGGAAGTCAGAAACTCACCAACAAGCATGAAGAATCTGCCCATAAGTATGGTGATGGGCATTAGCACGAATTTGGAATAAAATATTGATATGGTTTAGTGTTAGTGTGACTAGACACATGTGAACCAACACCAAAATGAATGTACAATCTGCCCATCAATGTTGTCAGAATTATGGGCAGTAATTTAGAGTATATTATTGAGGTGGATGAACAATTAATGCTATTGTGACTAGATACATGTAAACCTAGACTTTAAGCCATTAGTTCTTCTTTTCCAACTATATAAGGATGGGAAAAAGAACTTAATAGGGTTGACTACGAATTTCCAGAATTGTTGAATGTAATTTCTGTGTTTTCAAGTTTGAGAGGTTTTCTTCTTATTCTTGTTGCATGAAGAATTGGTTCTAACTTATCAAGTCTTACTTGTGGCATTTTAATCAATTCATTTCTTCATCCCAATCACCCAAGTTCTCAATTACAGGTTAGTTGTGGGTTTGGTAGAGAGGATTTGCTTTTGAGTTCTAAGATTCTATGCTAGATGTGTATGTGGGGTTCTAGATGTAATATTTGATCCATGGGTTCCGCATCATTTGGTATCAGAGCTTTGGCTTGAAGATAAATCTCTAGGTATCTTTTATGTTTTAATTATCCAAAGGAAAAAAAAAACAAAAAAAAAATAGAACCAGATTTAGTTTCTTGTTTCTTCATTTTCTGTTCTTGTTGCACCTTGTTCTTGTTCTTCAAATCTGTGGACTTTTGTTTAACTTTTCAATTTCTATTCTTGTTTACTGTAAGTTCAAAAAAAAAAAAAGAAGGAAAAGATCAAAAGAAAAAAAAAGAATCAGATTCAACTTCCTCAACATAAAAGAAAAAAAAATTCGTACCTATTTCTGTCCAGTATTTTTCTACACAAGTTTTTTGAGATTTTTGCATATTTATACCATTACCAGCTTACTACCTTATTATATTTGATCAAATTACATCAGCTCCTCATTATGCATCCATTTAGCATTTAAAATCTGATATTTAGAGCATGTCTTGCATTGGGAGTAGATTTAGGTTGCATATTCAGATTACTCATTGAGTGATTTGAATTCTGTTTTTTTTTTAGTATCCAGAATTATTTTTCTTTGTATTCTTAGTTTCATTCTTTCATATACCTTTTGTTTCTTGTATGCATTAAGTAGCTAATTCTCAATCATAGTTACTTTGGTTTGATTAACACAAATGCTTTTTGCTTCTTGTGTTAACTTTCAGTTCTTGTTGTTTAAAATTAAATTGCTTCTAGAATTGCTGAATTCATTTTATTCATTAGGTTCCTTGTAGAGTCTTTAAAACAAAACTTGTTTTACTTGATTTAAGTGGATTCAATTCTGAAATTCAACTTGGTAAAAGAAGAATTGAGAGGTAAAAAGGACCAAGGTTTGAGTGAAATACAAGAGGAGTGACAATCTGATTTTGAGTGAAACACATTAAGGGAGTGAGGTGAGGAAATTTTCTTTACTAACATTTTCTTGTAGGTTCTTCTTACACCATGTCAAATTCTGGAAGTGAAAAACGTGATATGACCATAAATGACATAGCATTCATGTTAGAGGCAATGCAAAGGAGATTTGAAAGGTTTGATTTGACCATAAACAACATGAGAGGTGATGTAGACAGCATAATGCAAAGGCAGCGGAATGATACTAATCGAAGGGGGCAGAATAGAGGGAGAGGAAACATGATGAATGATGATGAGATAGAGAGGGAAGATGATGAAGAAAGTGAGCAATCAATTGCTCAAAGAAGACCTCAACAAAGGGACAGTAACATATCTTCCATAAAAATGAAGATACCATCATTCAAGGGGAGAAATGATGCTGAAGCTTACCTTGAATGGGAAAGAAAAGTTGAGTTGGTGTTTGATTGTCATAATTATAGTGAAATGAAGAAAGTTAAAATTGCAGCAGTTGAATTCACAGATTATGCACTAATTTGGTGGGATCAATTGATGATTTCCAAGAGGAGAAATGGAGAAAGAACCATCACTACTTGGGCTGAAATGAAAACTGTGATGAGGAAGAGATTTGTACCATCTTACTACTATAGGGAGCTTCACCAAAAATTACAGCGGTTAACTCAAGGATCCATGTCAGTGGAGGATTATCATAAGGAGATGGAGATGATCATGAGTAGAACTAATATAGAGGAGGATCCAGAAATCACTATGGCTCGATTTTTGAGTGGGCTGAATAGAGAGATAGCTAACATAATTGAATTACATCATTATGTGGAGCTTGAAGATATGGTACACATGGCCATTAAAGTGGAGAAGCAACTGAAACTCAAGGGAGCAGCAAAGGGATTTTCTAATTCTAGCTCTAGTTTCACTTCAAAATGGCCAAAGAAAGATGATAATCCTAAAGGGAAGGAGGCTGCCTGGAAAGGAAAGGAAAAACAAGTTCTAGATGACCCTAAAGGTAACTCTAAAACATCTAACTCTAATCAAAAGCATAGTACCATTAAATGCTTTAGGTGTTTAGGAGTAGGGCATATAGCTTCTCAATGTCCAAATAAGAAAATCATGTTGATACGAGATAATGGTGAAATTGATAGTGCTAGTGAACATGAAAGTGATGATGATAATGATAGCATGCCACCATTAGAAGAAATTGAACATATTATTGAATATCCTGCCCATGGTGAATCTTTGGTTATTAGAAGAGCTTTAAACATGCAAATAAAAGATGAAGAAAGTAATCAAAGAGAGAACATTTTCCATACTCGTTGCATTGTGAATGGAAAAGTGTGCAGCATGATCATTGATGGGGGTAGTTGTGCAAATGTTGCTAGTACTGATTTTGTGGATAAATTAGGGTTAGCATGCACAAAACATCCTAGTCCTTACAAGCTGCAATGGTTAAATGATAGTGGAGAGGTGAGGGTAACAAAGCAGGTTCTGTTTTCTTTGTAATTGGGAGATACAAGGATGAAGTTTGCTGTGATGTTGTGCCTATGCATGCGAGCCATATCCTTCTTGGTCGTCCATGGCAGTTTGATAGAAAAGCTTTGCATGATGGCTTTAAGAATCATTATTCTTTCAGCCTAAATGGTTTAAATTTCACTCTTGCTCCATTGTCACCTAAACAAGTGTATGAAGATCAAGTAAATATTTTGAGATCATTTGAAAAGAATTCTGGTGGTGAGGGTAAAACAAATAAAAATGGAGTACAAGAGGCCAAGTGTGAGAAAAAGAATGATAGAAATGGCCCATTGGTGAGAGAAAAAGAGAAAGGGAGAGAAAATAAAAGAGAGTGTTTCTATGCAAAAGAAAAGCAGTTAAGGAGTGCTTTTTGTGAGAAAAGAAGTCTGATTGTACTTAGGTACAAAGAGACCTTGATTTCTACATCTAACCTTGATAACCCTTTGCCTAGTTGTGTTAGTTCTCTTTTACAGGAATTTGGAGATGTTTTTCCAGAAGATGTACCCAAAGGTTTACCACCTTTAAGAGGGATTGAGCATCAAATTGACTTCATTCCGGGCTCAACAATTCCTAATCGACCAGCTTATAGAAGTAATCCGGAGGAAACCAAGGAACTTCAAAGGCAAGTGGAGGAGTTGCTAGCAAAGGGACATGTGCGTGAAAGTCTTAGCCCATGTGCTGTTCCTGTGTTATTAGTCCCAAAGAAAGATGGATCATGGAGAATGTGTGTGGACTGCCGAGCAATCAATAAAATCACGGTGAAGTATAGACATCCAATTCCTAGACTTGATGATATGCTTGATGAGTTGAGTGGTTCTTGCATTTTTACTAAGATTGATTTAAAAAGTGGTTACCATCAAATTAGGATGAAAGAAGGAGATGAGTGGAAAACTGCATTCAAAACAAAATATGGTCTTTATGAGTGGTTAGTTATGCCATTTGGTTTATCTAATGCACCTAGTACATTCATGAGATTAATGAACCATGTTCTGCGTGCATATCTTGGTAAATTTGTTGTTGTATATTTTGATGACATACTCATTTATAGCAAATCAGTAGATGAGCATGTAGAACATATTACGGTTATTCTTGATGTTTTGAGAAAGGAAGAATTATATGCCAACTTGAAAAAGTGCATGTTTTGTAGTGATAAAATCATATTCTTAGGTTTTATGGTTAGTGCACAAGGAATTGAGGTTGATGATGAAAAGGTAAAGGCAATAAGAGATTGGCCAGCACCTAAAACCGTGATTGAGGTAAGAAGTTTTCATGGTTTGGCTAGTTTCTATAGAAGGTTTGTTAAAGATTTTAGTTCCATTGCTGCACCATTAAATGAATTGGTAAAAAAGGATGTAAAGTTTAATTGGACTAAAATTCATGAAATGGCATTCAATTTGTTAAAAGAAAGGTTAACTACTGCTCCAATTCTTGCTTTACCAGATTTTGATAAGACCTTCGAATTAGAGTGTGATGCTTCAGGTGTGGGCATAGGTGCTGTTTTGATGCAAGAAGGGAAACCAATTGCATATTTTAGTGAGAAGCTTCATGGTGCACAATTAAATTATTCCACTTATGACAAGGAGCTGTATGCTTTGGTAAGAGCTTTACAAGTGTGGCAACATTACTTATTGCCTAAAGAGTTTGTTATTCATACAGATCATGAATCATTAAAGCATCTAAAGGGCAAACCAAGCTGAACCGAAGGCATGGAAAGTGGATAGAGTTCATTGAGCCATTTCCATATGTGATAAAGTATAAGCGTGGCAAAGACAATGTAGTAGCAGATGCACTTTCAAGAAGGTATTCCTTAATCTCAACTCTTAGTTCTAAGTTATTAGGCTTTGAGCAAATTAAGGATATGTATGCCAATGATGTTGACTTTGCAAATGTTTATAAAGCATGTGAGCATTCTGCATTTCAGAAGTTTTATAGGCATGATGGGTACTTGTTTAAGGATGGAAGATTATGCATGCCTAGTTGCTCATTAAGGGAATTG
Organism: Garcia nutans; assembly: GCA_947685225.1. NCBI lineage: Eukaryota > Viridiplantae > Streptophyta > Magnoliopsida > Malpighiales > Euphorbiaceae > Garcia > Garcia nutans. The sequence goes on from CANTUV010000024.1 coordinate 41,430,658, forward strand.
CTTGTGCGTGAGGCACATAGTGGAGGACTCATGGGACATTTTGGGATATTTAAGACTTTAGACATTCTGCATGAACATTTCTATTGGCCAAACATGAGAAAGGATGTTGAAAGAATTTGTGCCAAGTGTATTGCATGTAAACAAGCAAAATCTAAGTCTTTACCTCATGGGCTGTATACTCCTTTACCTATTCCTAATGCACCTTGGATGAACATATCTATGGACTTTGTTTTGGGGCTGCCTAGGACTAGAAAAGGAAAAGATAGCATATTTGTTATTGTTGATAGATTCAGCAAAATGGCTCATTTCATTGCATGTCACAAAACTGATGATGCAACAAATATTGCAAATTTGTTCTTTGGGGAAGTAGTTCGGTTGCATGGCATTCCTAAAACAATTGTAAGTGATAGAGATGTGAAGTTCTTAAGTCATTTTTGGCGTGTTTTATGGAATAAGTTAGGTACTAAATTGTTGTTCTCTACAACTTGTCATCCACAAACTGATGGACAAACAGAAGTGGTAAATAGGACTTTAGGATCTTTGTTACGTGCTGTTGTGGGTAAGAATTTGAAAACTTGGGAAGATTGTTTGCCATTAGTGGAGTTTGCATATAATAGAAGCATACATTCTTCTACTGGTTATTCACCATTTGAAATTGTTTATGGTTTTAATCCACTTACACCACTTGATTTGTTTCCTTTGCCATTAAATGAAATAACTAACTTAGATGGTGAAAAGAAAGCTGAGTTGGTTAAGCAGATACATGAAAAGGCACGAGCTCATCTTGAGAAGAAATATGAATCAGTTGCCCATAATGCAAATAGAAGAAGGAAACATGTGATTTTCCAACCTGGTGATTGGATATGGGTTCATATGAGGAAGGAAAGATTTCCTAAACAAAGGAAATCCAAGTTGGATGCAAGGAGAGATGGCCCATTCCAAGTTTTAGAACGGATCAATGACAATGCCTACAAAATTGATCTACCAGGTGAGTATAATGTTTCTGCAACTTTCAATGTTAGTGATCTTTCTCCTTTTGATGTAGGCTCAGATTTGAGGACAAATCTTTTTGAGCAAGGAGGGAATGATGAGGAAACTATAAGCAAGCTTGATGAATGTAATGGCAGCAAATATGTTGATGATATCATTATGCCAAGTGGACCAATCACAAGATCACAATCAAAGAAATTCCAGCATGTGTTCCAGCACTTCATACAAAGGTGGATTAATGAAGAGGGAGACCAACTTGTAGTGAATATGATGGACCATGAAGAGGAAGTCAGAAACTCACCAACAAGCATGAAGAATCTGCCCATAAGTATGGTGATGGGCATTAGCACGAATTTGGAATAAAATATTGATATGGTTTAGTGTTAGTGTGACTAGACACATGTGAACCAACACCAAAATGAATGTACAATCTGCCCATCAATGTTGTCAGAATTATGGGTAGTAATTTAGAGTATATTATTGAGGTGGATGAACAATTAATGCTATTGTGACTAGATACATGTAAACCTAGACTTTAAGCCATTAGTTCTTCTTTTCCAACTATATAAGGATGGGAAAAAGAACTTAATAGGGTTGACTACGAATTTCCAGAATTGTTGAATGTAATTTCTGTGTTTTCAAGTTTGAGAGGTTTTCTTCTTATTCTTGTTGCATGAAGAATTGGTTCTAACTTATCAAGTCTTACTTGTGGCGTTTTAATCAATTCATTTCTTCATCCCAATCACCCAAGTTCTCAATTACAGGTTAGTTGTGGGTTTGGTAGGGAGGATTTGCTTTTGAGTTCTAAGATTCTATGCTAGATGTGTATGTGGGGTTCTAGATGTAATATTTGATCAATGGGTTCCGCATCACCCATGGACTTATGTTGAAGGGATTAGTTTGGTTGTTTCCATACTTTATATTTTCCTTATTGGATTAGGATTTTGTTTCCATACTTTATATTTTCCTTAGTGGATTAGGATTTTGTTTCCATACTTTATATTTTCCTTAGTGGATTAGGAATGTTTTCCTTATGCAATTAGGTAGGAATTTTTTCCTTATGCAATTAGGAATGTTTTAGTTTTCCATATGCAATTAGGAATTTTGTAACCCTTATTTAAGGGCACTATTAGGCCGAATTTCAGACTACAACAATTAATAAAAATTTTCGAATTCTTCTACAAGTTCTTCTTGTGAATGTTCGTGTGAGAGAGATTAGAGTGGATTCTTTAATTCTTTCTTTGCATCAAGAATTAGGTTTACTTATCAACAAGAGTTGTGGCATTTTCCTTCTTCTTACCAACTAAATCCTTCAATCATAGTGAGTTCGCGTCTCTTTATAGGCGTTGGGTTCCTTAGGAGGTGATTATCAAGTTTCAAGAAGTTCTCTACCATTGTTATACGTTGGGTTTGCTGCCATCGTTGATAAGGGTCCGCGTCAGAGATTAGAGTGGATTCTTTAATTCTTTCTTTGCATCAAGAATTAGGTTTAATAATCAAAAAGAGTTGTGGCATTTTCCTTCTTCTTACCAACTAAATCCTTCAATCATAGTGAGTTCGCGTCTCTTTATAGGCGTTGGGTTCCTTAGGAGGTGATTATCAAATTTCAAGGAGTTCTCTACCATTGTTATACATTGGGTTTGCTGCCATCGTTGCTAAGGGTCCGCGTCAAATGAAGTGTTGGAATACATGCTGGAGTTTCTTTGATTGTGATCTTGTGATTGGTCCACTTGGCATAATGATATCATCAACATATTTGCTGCCATATATAGATTCATCAAGCTTGCTTATAGTTTCTTCATCACAAGTGTTTGAGATTTTTTGCATATTTTTACCATTAACAGCTTGCCACCTTATTATATTTGATCAAATTACTTCAGCTCCTCATTATGCATCCATTTAGCATTTAAAATCTGATATTTAGAGCATAGCTTGCATTGGGAATAGATTTATGTTGCATATTCAGATTACTCATTGGAGTGATTTGAATTCTATTTTTCAATATCCAGAATTACTTTTCTTTGTATTCTTAGTTTCATTCTTTCATATACCTCTTGTTTCTTGTATGCATTAAGTAGCTAATTCTTAATCATAGTTACTTAGTTTGATTAACACAAATACTTTTGCTTCTTGTGTTAACTTTCAGTTCTTGTTGTTTAAAATTAAATTGCTTCTAGAATTGCTGAATTCATTTTGTTTATTAGGTTCCTTTTAGAATATTTAAAACAAAACTTGTTTCACGTGATTTAAGTAGATTCAGTTCTAAAATTCAATTTGATAAGAGAAGAATTGAGAGGTAACAAGGACCAAGTTTTGAGTGAAAGGAGAGTGACAATCTGATCTTGAGTGAAACACGTAAGGGAGTGTGGTGAGAAAATTTTTCTCTACTAAAATTTTCTTGCAGGTTCATATACCATGTCAAATTATGGAGTTGAAAAACGTGATATGACCATGAATGACATAGCCTTCATGTTAGAGGCAATGCAAAGGAAATTTAAAAGTTTTGATTTGGTCATAAACAACATAAGAGGTGATGTAGACAACATAATACAAAGGGAGCAAAATAATACTAATCGAAGGGGGCAGAATAGAGGGAGAGGAAACATGATGAATGATGATGAGGTAGAAAGGGAAGATGATGAAGAAAGTGAGGAATCAATTGCCCAAAGAAGACCTCGACAAAGGGACAGCAACATATCTTCCATAAAAATGAAGATGCCATCATTCAAAGGGAGAAATGATGTTGAAGCTTACCTTGAATGAGAAAGAAAAGTTGAGTTGGTGTTTGATTGTCAAAATTATAGTGAAATGAAGAAAGTTAAAATTGCAGCAGTTGAATTCACAGATTATGCACTAATTTGGTGGGATAAATTGATGATTTCCAAGAGAAGAAATGGAGAAAGAACCATTACTACTTGGGCTGAAATGAAAACTTTGATGAGAAAGAGATTTGTACCATCTTACTACTATCGAGAGCTTCACCAAAGATTGCAGCGGTTAACTCAAGGATCCATGTCATTGGATGATGCGGAACCCATGGATCAAATATTACATCTAGAACCCCACATACACATCTAGCATAGAATCTTAGAACTCAAAAACAAATCCTCCCTACCAAATCCACAACAAACTTGTAATTGAGAACTTGGGTGATTGGGATAAAGAAATGAACTGATTTGAATGCCACAAGTCAGATGATGCGGAATCCGTGGATCAAATATTACATCTAGAACCCCACATACACATCTAGCTTAGAATCTTAGAACTCAAAAACAAATCCTCCCTACCAAACCCACAACTAACCTGTAATTGAGAACTTGGGTGAGTGGGAAGAAGAAATGAATTGATTTAAACGCCACAAGTCAGACTTGATAAGTTAGAACCAATTCTTCATGCAACAATAATAAGAAGAAAACCTCTCAAACTTGAAAACACATCAATTACATTCAACAATCTGAAAATTCATAGTAACCCTCTTAAGTTCTTTTTCCAATCCCTATATAGTTGGAAAAGAAGAACTAATGGCTTAACAGTCTAGGTTTACATGTATCTAGTCACAATAGCATTAATTGTTCATCCACATCAATAATATACTCTAAATTACTACCCATAATTCTGACAACATTGATGGGCAGATTCTACATGCATTTTGGTATTGGTTCACATGTGTCTAGTCACACTAGCACTAAACCACATCAATATTATTTTCCAAATTCATGCTAATGCCCATCACCATACTTATGGGCAGATTCTTCATGCTTCTTGGTGAGTTTCTGACTTCCTCTTTATGATCCATCATATTCAGTACAAGTTGGTCTCCCTCTTCATTAATCCACCTTTGAATGAAGTGTTGGAACACATGCTGGAGTTTCTTTAATTGTGATCTTGTGATTGGTCCACTTGGCATAATGATATCATCAACATCTTTGCTGCCATGTGTAGATTAATCAAGCTTGCTTATAGTTTGAGTTTCTGACTTCATGCTTCTTAGTGAGTTTCTAACTTCCTCTTCATCATCCATTATATTCAGTACAAGTTGGTCTCCCTCTTTATTAATCCACCTTTGAATGAAGTGTTGGAACACATGCTGGAGTTTCTTTGATTGTGATCTTGTGATTGGTCCACTTGGCATAATGATATCATCAACATATTTGCTGCCATGCGTAGATTCATCAAGCTTGCTTAGAGTTTCCTCATCATTCCCTCCTTGCTCAAAAAGATTTGTCCTCAAATCTGAACTTACATCAAAATGAGAAAGATCACTAACATTGAAAGTTGCAGAAATATTATACTCACCTAGGAGATCGATTTTGTAGGCATTGTCATTGATTCGTTCTAAAACTTGGAATGGACCATCTCCCCTTGCATCCAACTTGGATTTCCTTTGTTTAGGAAATCTTTCCTTCCTCATATGAACCCATACCCAATCACCAGGTTGGAAAATCACATGTTTCCTTCTTCTATTTGCATTATGGGCAAATGATTCATATTTCTTCTCAAGATGAGCTCGTTCCTTCTCATTATCTTCTTAACCAACTCCGCTTTCTTTTCATCATCTAAGTTAGTTATTTCATTTAATGGCAAAGGAAACAGATCAAGTGGTGTAAGCAGATTAAAACCATAAACAATCTCAAATGGTGAATAACCTGTAGAAGAATGTATGCTTCTATTATATGCAAACTCCACTAATGGCAAACAATCTTCCCAAGTTTTTAAATTCTTACCCACAACAGCACGTAACAAAGATCCTAAAGTCTGATTTACCACTTCTGTTTGTCCATCAATTTGTGGATGACAAGTTGTAGAGAACAACAATTTAGTACCTAACTTATTCCACAAAACACGCAAAAAATGACTTAAGAACTTCACATCTCTACCACTTGCAATTTTTTTAGGAATGCCATGCGACAGAACTACTTCCCCAAAGAACAAATTAGCAATATCTGTTGCATCATCAGTTTTGTGACATGTAATGAAATGAGCCATTTTGCTGAATCTATCAACAATAACAAATATGCTATCTTTTCCTTTTCTAGTCCTAGGCAGCCCCAAAACAAAGTCCATAGATATGTCAATCCAAGGTGCATTAGGAATAGGTAAAGGAGTATACAGCCCATAAGGTAAAGACTTAGATTTTCCTTGTTTACATGCAATACACTTGGCACAAATTCTTTGAACATCCTTTCTCATGTTTGGCCAATAAAAATGTTCATGCAAAATGTCTAAAGTCTTAAATACCCCAAAATGTCCCAGGAGTCCTTCACTATGTGCCTCACGAACAAGCAATTCCCTTAATGAGCAACTAGGCATGCCTAATCTTCCATCCTTAAACAAGTACCCATCATGCCTATAAAACTTTTGAAATACAGAATGCTGACATGCTTTATAAACATTTGCAAAGTCAACATCGTTGGCATACATATCTTAATTTGCTCAAAGCCTAATAACTTAGAACTAAGAGTTGAGATTAAGGAATACCTTCTTGAAAGTGCATCTACTACTACATTGTCTTTGCCACGCTTATACTTTATCACATATGGAAATGGCTCAATGAACTCTATCCACTTTCCATGCCTTCGGTTCAGCTTGGTTTGCCCCTTTAGATGCTTTAATGGTTCATGATCTGTATGAATAATAAATTCTTTAAGCAATAAGTAATGTTGCCACACTTATAACGCTCTTACCAAAGCATACAGCTCCTTGTCATAAGTGAAATAATTTAATTGTGCACCATGAAGCTTCTCATTAAAATATGCAATTGGTTTCCCTTCTTGCATCAAAACAGCACCTATGCTCACACCTGAAGCATCACACTCTAATTCAAAGGTGTTATCAAAATCTGGTAAAGCAAGAATTGGAGCAGTAGTTAACCTTTCTTTCAACAAATTGAATGCCTTTTCATGAATTTTAGTCCAATTAAACTTTACATTCTTTTTTTCCAATTCATTTAATGGTGCAGCAATGGATCTAAAATCTTTAACAAACCTTCTATTGAAACTAGCCAAACCATGAAAACTTCTTACCTCACTCACTGTTTTAGGTGCTAGCCAATCTCTTATTGCCTTTACCTTTTCATAATCAACCTCAATACCTTGTGCACTAACTATAAAACCTAAGAATATGATTTTATCACTACAAAACATGCACTTTTTCATGTTGGCATACAATTTTTTCTTTCTCAAAACATCAAGAACAGCCCTAATATGCTCTACATGCTCATCTACTGATTTGTTATAAATGAGTATGTCATCAAAATACATAACAAATTTACCAAGATATGCACGCAAAACATGGTTTATTAATCTCATGAGTGTACTAGGTGCAATAGATAAACCAAATGGCATAACTAACCACTCATAAAGACCATATTTTGTTTTGAATGCAGTTTTCTACTCATCTCCTTCCTTCATCCTAATTTGATGGTAACCACTTTTTAAATCAATCTTAGTAAAAATGCAAGAACCACTCAACTCATCAAGCGTATCATCAAGTCTAGGAATTGGATGTCTATACTTCATTGTTGATTTTATTGATTGCTCGGCAGTCCACACACATTCTCCATGATCCATCCTTCTTTGGGACTAGTAAAACCGGAACAGCACATGGACTAAGACTTTCATGCACATGTCCCTTTGCTAGCAACTCCTCCACTTGCCTTTGAAGTTCCTTGGTTTCCTCCGGATTACTTCTATAAGCTGGTCGGTTAGGAATTGTTGACCCCAGAATGAAGTCAATTTGATGTCAATCCCTCTTAAAGGTGGTAAATCTTTAGGTACATCTTCTGAAAAAATATCTCCAAATTCCTGTAAAATAGAACTAACACAACTAGACAAAGGGTTATCAAGGTCAGATGTAGAAATCAAGGTCTCTTTGTACCTAAGTATAATTAGACTTCTTTTCTCACAAAAAGCACTCCTTAACTCTTTTTCTTTTGCATAGAAACACTCTCTTTTATTTTCTCTCCCTTTCTCTTTTTCTCTCACCAATGGGCCATTTTCATCATTCTTTTTCTCACACTTGGCCTCTTGTACTCCATTTTTATTTGTTTTACTCTGACCACCAGAATTACTTTCAAATGATCTCAAAATCGTCACTTGATCTTCATACACTTGTTTAGGTGACAATGGAGCAAGAGTTAAATTTAAACCATTTAGGCTGAAAGAATAACGATTCTTAAAGCCATCATGCAAAGCTTTTCTATCAAACTGCCATGGACCACCAAGAAGGATATGGCTAGCATGCATAGGCACAACATCACAATAAACTTCATCTTTGTATCTCTCAATTGCAAAAGAAAACAGAACACGCTTTATTACCCTCACCCCTCCACAATCATTCAACCATTGCAGCTTGTAGGGACTAGGATGTTTTGTGCATGCTAACCCTAATTTATCCACAAAATCAGTACTAGCAACATTACCACAACTACCCCCATCAATGATCATGCTGCACACTTTTAAAACCATTCACAATGCAACGAGTATGGAAAATGTTCTCTCTTTTTATTACTTTCTTCATCTTTAATTTGCATGTTTAAAGCTCTTCTAATAACCAAAGATTCACCATGGGTAGGGTATTCAATGATATGTTCAATTTCCTCTAATGGTGGCATGCTATCATTATCATCATCATCACTTTCATGTTCACTAGCACTATCAATTTCACCATTATCTCTTATCAGCATGATTTTCTTATTTGGACATTGAGATGCTATATGTCCTACTCCTAAACACCTAAAGCATTTAATGGTACTATGCTTTTGATTAGAGCTAGATGTTTTAGAGTTACCTTTAGGGTCAGCTGGAACTTGCTTTTCCTTTCCTTTTCAGGCAGCCTCCTTCCCTTTAGGATTATCATCTTTCTTTGGCCACTTTAAAGTGAAACTAGGGCTGGAATTAGAAAACCCCTTTGCTGCTCCCTTGAGTTTCAGTTGCTTCTCCACTTTCATGGCCATGTGTGCCATATCTTCAAGCTCCACATAATGATGTAATTCAATTATGTTGGCAATCTCTCTATTCAGCCCACTCAAAAATCGAGCCATAGTGATTTCTGGATCCTCCTCTATATTAGTTCTACTCATGATCATCTCCATCTCTTTATTTTAATCCTCCACTAACATGGATCCTTAAGTTAAACGCTGCAATCTCTGGTGAAGCTCTCGATAATAGTAAGATGGTACAAATCTCTTTCTCATCAAAGTTTTCATTTTAGCCCAAGTAGCGATGGTTCTGTCTCCATTTCTTCTCTTCGAAATCATTAATTGATCCCACCAAATTAGTGCATAATCTGTGAATTCAACTGCTGCAATTTTAACTTTCTTCATTTCGCTATAATTTTGACAATCAAACACCAACTCAACTTTTCTTTCCCATTCAAGGTAAGCTTCAGCATCATTTCTCCCTTTGAATGATGGTATCTTCATTTTTATGGAAGATATGTTGCTGTCCCTTTGTTGAGGTCTTCTTTGGGCAATTGATTCATCACTTTCTTCATCATCTTCCCTTTCTACCTCATCATCATTCATCATGTTTCCTCTCCCTCTATTCTACCCCCTTCAATTAGTATTATTTTGCATCTCTCATGTTGTTTATGCCTTTGTATCAGCCCTCTTGAGTTCTTTTCCCCTCCCTATATAGTTGGAAAAGAAGAACTAATGGCTTAAAAGTCTATGTTTACATGTATCTAGTCACAATAGCATTAATTATTCATCCACGTCAATAATATATTATAAATTACCGCCCATAATTCTGACATCATTGATGGGCAGATTCTATATGCATTTTTGTGTTGCTTCACATGTGTCTAGTCACACTAGCACTAAACCACATCAATATTATATTCCAAATTCGTGCTAATGCCCATCACCATACTTATGGGCAGATTCTTCATGCTTCTTGGTGTATTTCTGACTTTCTTTTCATGATCCATCATATTCAGTACAAGTTGGTCTCCCTCTTCATTAATCCACCTTTGAATGAAGTGTTGGAATACACGTTGGAGTTTCTTTGATTGTGAACTTGTGATTGGTCCACTTGGCATAATGATATCATCAACATATTGCTGCCATGTGTAGATTCATCAAGCTTGCTTATAGTTTGCTCATCACTTTCTCTCCCCTTAACCTAGGTAATCCTAAAACAAAGTCCATGGAAATGTCTACCCAAGGTTCAATAGGTATGGAAAGTGGTGTATACAACCCATGAGGCATCAATTTTGATTTAGCTTGTTTACAAGTAATGCATCTCTCACAAATTCCTCTCAACATCTTTTTTCATTTGTGGCCAAAAGAAATGATCACTTAAAACATCTAAAATTTTTCTCACACCAAAATGCCCCCATCAAACCCCCACCATGTGCCTCCCTCACAAGCAACTCTCTCAAAGAAGATTGAGGCACATATAGCTTATTTTCTTTGAAAAGAAAACCATCCAGCCTATAAAACTTGCCAAAACCATCTTTCTCACATGCCTCATAAACATTAGCAAAATCAAGGTCTGAATTATATAAATCCTTAATTAACTCAAAACCCAATAATTTTGCATCAAGTGTAGAAATTAGAGCATACCTCCTTCATAAAGCTTCGACAACCACATTTTTCTTACCTTGCTTGTACTTGATGATGCAAGAAACGATTCAATGAACTCCACCCATTTAGCATGTCTTCGACTGAGCTTTCCTTGTCCTTTGAGATAATTCAAGGACTCATGATCGGTGTGGATTATGGATTCCTTATACCATAAGTAGTGCTGTCAATTTTCTAACACTCTCACCAATGCATAGAACTCCTTATCATATTGCGTAGTTTAGACTTGCTCCACTTAGCTTCTCACTAAAGAATGCTATTAGTCTTCCTTCTTGCATCAAGACTCTGCCAATACCTATTCCACTTGCATCACACTCAACCTCAAAAGTTTTAGAAAAGTTAGGCAAAGCAAGTAAAGGTTTTGAACTGAGTTTGTCTTTTAGCAAGTTAAAAGCATCATCTTGTTCTTTTCCCCACTTGAAACCCACATTCTTTTTAATGCATTCAGTTAAAGGTGTAGAAAATTGTAGAAAAATCCCTAATGAATCTCCTATAAAAGCTAGAAAGACAATGAAAACTCCTAACATCATGCAAACTAGTAGGTTTTGGCCAATCTCTAATTACTTTTACTTTTTCTTGATCAACATGAATTCCTTTGTCATTAACAATATATCCAAGAAAAGTGATTTCATTTGTGGAAAAAGTGCATTTTTTAAGATTAACACATAAATTTTCTTGCCTTAACACATTAAAAACAACCTTTAAATGTATTACATGCTCATCTAAAGATTTGCTATACACAAGAATATCATTAAAATAAACCACCACAAACTTTCCAATGAAAGCACGCAAAACATGATTCATTAATCGCATAAAAGTACTTGGTGCATTAGTTAAGACAAAGGGCATTACTAACCATTCATACAAACCATGTTTAGTTTTGAAAGTAGTTTTCCATTCATCACCTTCATGCATTCTAATTTGATGATATCCAGATTTTAAATCAATTTTAGAAAAAACACAAGAACCATGCAATTCATCCAACATATCATCTAGCCAAGGAATAGGATGTCTATACTTCACCATTATTTTGTTAATGGCTCGGTAATCAACACACATCCTCCATGAACCATACTTTTTAGGCACCAATAATACAGGAACCACACATGGACTCATGCTTTCACGTACATACCCCTTCTCCATAAGTTCACTCACTTGCCTTTGGATTTCCTTGGTCTCCTCAAGGTTGCATCTATAAGCTAGCCTATTTGGTATGCTTTCACTGGAATGAAATCAATTTAATGTTCAATTCCTCGAATTGGTGGCAAACTATTAGGCACATCTTCAGGAAAGAGATCTTCATGTTCCTGCAATAAATCAACAATAACACTAGGCAAACTCTTGTCAAGCTCGTTAGATATAATCAAAACATCCTTGTACATAAGTAAAAGTATAAGCTGCCTCATGGTTAGTGTTTTCCTCACATCACTCATTTTTGCATAAACACTCATTTTTCTTTCATTCATTCCTCCCTTATTTTCTCTCCCCTTGTGTTTCCCATTGCTCTCATTCTGACCACTCATCTCACCTTTTTCTTATTTCTCTCTTTCTTGCACCCTCCCTAAAGTTTCAGCCAATGAAAATTCAAGTTCTTCATATCGCTCTTTAAAAATGGTCTTTAGAGACAAAGGTCCATGTTGGTATTTCTGTCCATTCATGATCAAAGAATATCGGTTCTTAAACCTATCATGTATGACCCTTTGATCATATTGCCATGGTCTCCCTAACAACATGTGACCAGCATATATAGGAACCACACCACACAACACCTCATCTTTATATCTACCAATGGAGAAAGAAACCAATACTTGCTTATTCACCTTCACAACACCATTATCATTCAACCATTGTAACTTGTACGATTTTGGATGTTTAGTAGTAGGTAATTTTAGTTTTTCCACAAGCAAAGTACTAGCAATGTTTGTACAACTACCACTATCCACAATCTTATTACACAACATGTTAGCAATCAAACAATGAGTATGAAACAGATTTTCACATTGTTCACTATGTTCATCATATTTACTTTGCAAACTAAGTGTGCGTTGTACAACTAACACATCTCCCTTAGCAAACTCAACATCATTAGCATCTTCTAAAGATGGCATTTCATCATCTTCCTCTCTCTCACTTTCAGATTCAACAGCCCCATCCCTCATGATCATTATCCTTTTATTGGGACATTTACATGCCATATGACCATGTCCTAGGCACTTAAAACACTTAATTCCTCTAGTTTGATTAGTTTGATTCTCACCTCTACCCTTGCTGTTTATTTCATTTTTGTTTTTATTTTCATCAATCTTAGGCTTAACAATAGGTTTATCATCATTTTTACTCCAATTTGGTTTCCAATAAGAAGAAGAGGAAGTCAAATAAGGTTTAAAATCATACTTACTTGTACCCTTGCATTTCTGTTGTCTTTCAATTTTGAAGGCCACATTCACCATGTCTTCAATCTCTACATAGTGTTGCAACTCCACAAGATCAGCAATGTTCTTGTTCAAGCCATTCAAGAACCTTGCCATGGTGGCTTCATGATCCTCATCCACATTAGCCCTTATCATGGCTATCTCCATTTATTTGTAATATTCCTCCACACTCATGGAACCTTGTGTTAGGATTTGTAAATGCTGGTGCAAGTCCCTATAATAGTGGCTAGGGATAAATTGTTTTCTCATGATGCGTTTCATCTCAAACCATGTCTCAATGGACCTTTTACCATTTCGACACTTGTCTTTACACAATTGATCTCACCAAACAATAGCATAATCACAAAATTCAACAGTAGCTAATTTTACCTTTTTCTCTTTAGAATAGTTGTGACACTCAAAGATCATCTCCACCTTTCTTTGCCAATCCAAATAAGCATCCGGGTCATTCTTTCCTTGGAATGAAGGAATCTTCATTTTGATGCTGCCTATATTTTGATCAATGTCGTGAAACCTTGCTCTCCCATTTTTCCTTCTAGGATGAGCATCCCCTCCAATAATGGTTGCTTGATCATCATCTGTGTCAATTCCTCCATCATATTCATGATTGGCAAAGGCTGGTTGCCTTCTATGCCTTGGCTCACCTTGTAATGTGGTAATCGCATCATCATATTTTTCTAAATGATCTCTTACATCTCCAATCATTTAGAACATACGTTCAAATTGTTATTGCATTGCTTGAATTATTTTATCATTTGAGGAAGAACTCATGTCTTTATCTTTGTTAGACATGTTTAAAACCTGAAAGAAAAAAATTTAAAACAGCATCACAAGATACTCCCTCACATGTTTCACTCAAAGATTTGATTCACATCACTCGTGTTTCACACAAAATTTTGGTTTTTCTCGAAGATGGTCTTACCACTCTTGCCTTTTACCTCTCTTACTTTCGCTTTGGGTTCATAAATGAACTAATCACCTAAACATACCAAATTAGATTATGGCAATTCAATGGATTGAAAAGGGCTGGTCTAGATCAAAATTTTAGATAAGGCCAAATTTAAAGTAGCTAAACATAAGGAAATAAACCTAAGTGCTGAAATTTAGGTCCCTTTGCCTCAAATAATTATGAAACTTTAAGAACTAGAATTCCACACTTTTGCAATTCTGATTTTCTTTTAAAATTTTGTTTCTTTTTTTTTTTATGATATTAACAAAAGTGCAGAAATTTTATATTAACACAAGAAAGTAACAATAAGAGAAGGGACAACAAAACTTGTTGTGCCAACACAAAGAGGTATGAACTTAAATAAAAGAATACTTAATAGGACAGAATTAAAACAAGAAGATTCAGCACAAACAAAGAAAAATAAGATGAAGATGATAACCTTGAATAAAAAAATAAACACAAAGATAAACAAACCTTAACTTGAGCCTTGCTCTGATACCAAATGATAGGAAATCATCATCTTAGTAACCATATACCCCAATAACTATTAGGTTATGATACATATGAAATGCAAGAAAATACCCTCCAGTCAAGATGATTTCAAAACCCAAGGACCTCCTCAAGTGAAGTTAATGAAAAACTAGTTCCAATTGTTATTGTTTATCAATGAAACTAGTACTTGAGTTCAACCCACAACGCCACAAACCAAATATGATTTGATAAGTTAAAAAATTAAACACAAGATTTTTTTTTTGTTAGAGAATGCCAAAAACTGAATTAGTTTGATAAGTTCAAAGTTCATGAAAGAACTTAAGCAAAAACACTCACAAAGTGCAAATTCTGATTATCATTCATCAATGGTCTTTTTACAAATGAGTTTGGCTTTGATATTTATAGCCAAAGCATGGTAGAAGAAACATAAATGGCAATTATTATAGCTCTCCATGTTCTCCTCTTTAATCCCCATTAACTTTCATTGAAAAGAGCTATTATACATTAAATGCACTCATTTGTAACTCATAAATGACAAATAATCACAACCCAAACTAAATGCACTCATTAAAGCACATTAAAACTCACATTATGACGCGGACCCTTAGCAACGATGGTAGCAAACCCAACGTATAACAATGGTAGAGAACTCCTTGAAACTTGATAATCACCTCCTAAGGAACCCAACGCCTATAAAGAGACGCGAACTCACTATGATTAAAGGATTTAGTTGGTAGGAAGAAGGAAAATGCCACAACTCTTGTTGATAAGTAAACCTAATTCTTGATGCAAAGAAAGAATTAAAGAATCCACTCTAATCTCTCTCACACGAAAATTCACAAGAAGAACTTGTAGAAGAATTCAAAATTTTTTATTAATTGTTGTCGTTTGCAATGCGGCCTAATAGTGCTCTTAAATAAGGGTTACAAAATTCCTAATTGCATATGGAAAACTAAAACATTGCTAATTGCATAAGGAAAATATTCCTAATTGCATAAAGAAAACATAAAGTATGGAAACAAAATCCTAATCCACTAAGGAAAATATAAAGTATGGAAATAAAATCCTAATCCACTAAGGAAAATATAAAGTATGGAAACAAAATCCTAATCCAATAAGGAAAATATAAAGTATGGAAACAACCAAACTAATCCCTTCAACATAAGAAATGCCCCACAGTATTTGGGCTATCCATGGGCCTTAAATTACTTCCCAAGGCTTTATATGAACCCCCATGGACCTTTCTTGCACGTTGGACCTTTTTTTAGCTAGCCTTTAGCTTCCACACTAAGCATCATAATCAGCTTTGGTGTGCCTTCTTCAAGCTCTATCTCCATCTTTCTTGAATGATAATTCTTGAAGCTCTTTGGAAATCTCTTCTTGAATATGCAAAGCCATACTAGCTTGATATCTCTTTGCCTTGCTCCTAGTGATTGGTCCACTTGCTAGCTTCAAGGGATCCTTTCTTGCATCATTCTCCCCCTCTTCAAAAAGATTTGTCCTCAAATCTGCATCATCAAAAGGAGAAAGATCACTTACATTGAAAGTAGCACTAACATTATACGTACCTGGTAATTCAATTTTGTAGGCATTGTCATTAATCTTCTCCAGCACTTGGAATGGGCCATCTCCCCTTGCTTGCAACTTGTTCTTCCTTTGGTTAGGAAACCTCTCTTTTCAAAAATGCACCCAAACCCAATCTCCTACTTGAAACTTAATCTCACGTCTCCCTCTATTTGCAGAATCAGCATATCTCTTGTTCCTTTTCTCAATATTCGCCCTTGCTTTCTCATGCATCTCTTTCACCAATTTAGCTTTCTTCTCACCATCTAAACTAACAAGCTCATGAGAAGGTAAAGAAACAAGATCCAAAACTGTTAGTGGGTTAAAACCATAAACAAGCTCAAAAGGTGAATATCCTGTAGAAGAATGAATAGCACGATTATAAGCAAACTCAATAAATGGCAAACAATCTTCCCAAGAACTCAAATTCTTACCCACTAAAGCTCTCAACATGGTACCTAAAGTTCTGTTTACTACTTCTGTTTTTCCATCCGTTTGAGGATGACAAGTGGTGGAAAATAACAACTTGGTACCTAACTTTCCCCAAAGCACACGCCAAAAGTGAGACAAAAACTTGGTGTCTCTATCAGAAACTATGGATTTTGGTATCCCATGAATTCAAACCACCTCCCTAAAGAAGAGTTCGGCTACTAAACTAGTATCATCACTCTTATGACATGGGATAAAGTGTGCCATCTTACTAAACCTATCAACAACCACGAATATGCTATCTCTCCCCCTCTTATTCCATGGTAATCCTAAAACAAAGTCCATACTGATGTCCATCCAAGGAGAACTAGGAATGGGTAATGGCATATTGACGCGGACCCTTAGCAATGATGGCAGCAAACCCAACATATAACAATGGTAGAGAACTCCTTGAAACTTGATAATCACCTCCTAAGGAACCCAACGCCTATAAAGAGACGCGAACTCACTATGATTGAAGGATTTAGTTGGTAAGAAGAAGGAAAATGCCACAACTCTTGTTGATAAGTAAACCTAATTCTTGATGCAAAGAAAGAATTAAAGAATCCACTCTAATCTCTCTCACATGAAAATTCATAAGAAGAACTTGTAGAAGAATTTGAAAATTTTTATTAATTGTTGTATATGAAATTCGGCCTAATAGTGCCCTTAAATAAGGGTTACAAAATTCCTAATTGCATATGGAAAATTAAGACTAAAACATTCCTAATTGCATAAGGAAAATATAAAGTATGGAAACAAAATCCTAATCCACTAAGGAAAATATAAAGTATGGAAACAAAATCCTAATCCACTAAGGAAAATATAAAGTATGAAAACAAAATCCTAATCCAATAAGGAAAATATAAAGTATGGAAACAACCAAACTAATCCCTTCAACATAAGATATGCCGCACACTATTTAGGCTGTCCATGGGCCTTAAATTACTTCCCAAGGCTTTATATGAACCCCCATAGACCTTTTTTGCATATTGGACCTTTCTTTAGCTAGCCTTTAGCTTCCACACTAAGCATCATAATCAGCTTTGGTGTGCCTTCTTCAAGCTCTATCTCCATCTTCTTGAATGATAATTCTTGAAGCTCTTTGGAAATCTCTTCTTGAATTTGCAAAGTCATACTAGCTTGATATCTCTTTGCCTTGCTCCTAGTGATTGGTCCACTTGCTAGCTTCAAGGGATCCTTTCTTGCATCATTCTCCCCCTCTTCAAAAAGATTTGTCCTCAAATCTTGCTCGTATTTGATCACATAAGGAAACTTCTCAATCTTCACAACCCATTTTGCATGTCTTTTATTCAACTTGCCTTGCCCTCTCAAATGCTTCAATGATTCATGGTCTGAATGGATCATGAATTCCTTGGGCAGCAAATAATGCTCCCATACTTCCAATGCTCTCACCAAAGCATATAGCTCCTTGTCATAAGTTGAATAATTCAGCTTTGCTCCGTTAAGCTTTTCACTAAAGTATGCAATGGGCTTCTTCTCTTGCATCAAAACAGCTCCAATACCTACACCAGAAGCATCACATTCAATTTCAAAAGTAGAATCAAAGTTAGGTAAAGCTAAAACGGGTGTAGTAGAAAGCTTCTCTTTCAAAGCATCAAATGCTTCTTGTTGCTCCTTGCCCCAAACGAATCCCACTTCTTTCTTGATTATGCTAGTCAAGGGGGCTGTCAATGTAGAGAAATTAGGGACAAATCTCCTATAGAAGCTTGCCAACCCGTGAAAAGCTCCTCACTTTTGTCACACTTGAAGGATTCGGCCACTCTTGGATAGCTTTCAGCTTCTCTTAATCAACTTCAATTCCCTGCATACTTACAACAAAACCAAGAAAAACAACCCTATCTAGACAAAAAGAACACTTCTTAAGCTTAGCATAAAGGTTTTGCTCCCTAAGGATTTCAAGCACTTTCCTAACATGTTCAACATGTTCTTCCTCAGTTTTGCTATAAATCAGAATATCATCAAAGTAAACTACCACAAACTTACCTAAATAAGCTCTCAAAACATGGTTCATTAATCTCATGAAAGTACTAGGTGCATTAGATAAACCAAAAGGCATAACTAACCATTCATACAAACTATATTTTGTTTTGAAGGCAGTCTTCCATTCATCTCCAGGCTTCATGTGAATTTGATGATATCCACTCATAAGATCAATCTTTGTGAAATATTTTGCCCCATGCAATTCGTCTAACATGTCATCAAGTTTAGGAATGGGATGTCTATACTTCACAGTAATCTTGTTCACAGCCCTACAATCAACACACATCCTCCAAGAACCATCTTTCTTGGGTACTAATAAGACTGGAACGGCACAAGGACTAAGGCTCTCGCGAACCAAGCCTTTCTCCAAAAGCTCTTCAACTTGTCTTTGCATCTCTTTTGTCTCCATAGGATTGCTCCTATATGCTGGCCGGTTTGGAATTGTAGAACCGGGTATGAAATCAATTTGATGTTCAATCCCTTTTAATGGTGGCAAACCACTAGGAAGGTCTTCAGGAACCACATCCTTAAAATCCTGCAACAAAGACACAAAACTAGAAGGTAAAGAATCAAGAGATTCTTCACTGTCAGCAAGTAACAATTCTTTATACATAATAATGAGTACAGGCTGCCCTACATCTATCTCTCTTGCTCTTGCATAAAAAGTATGTTTTGCTTTTTCTCCTTGCTTATTTTCTCTCACCAATGGGCCATTTATTTGTTTGCTTACTTTCTTTTGACTCTCGGCCTCTTTTTTCTTTTTGCACTCACTCACTTTATTATTTTCTCTCTCCCTACCCTTAGAATTACCCTTGGGTGTCGAAGAAATATCATTGGCTGAATTTGAACCCCCTTGGTTCATGTTGGCCTTCTCCCTCTCTAGCATCCTCTTCTGATCTTCATACACCTCTTGAGGTGATAATGGTGCTAGAACAACCTTCTTTCCTTCATAAGTAAAGGTATACTTATTAGAAAAGCCATCATGTTGTTCCCTTCTATCATGCTGCCATGGTCTTCCTAATAGCAAATGTC
Organism: Garcia nutans; assembly: GCA_947685225.1. Lineage (NCBI taxonomy): Eukaryota > Viridiplantae > Streptophyta > Magnoliopsida > Malpighiales > Euphorbiaceae > Garcia > Garcia nutans. The sequence continues at coordinate 41,450,171 of CANTUV010000024.1, forward strand.
CAGCTTGCATTGGCACTACATCACACAAAACCTCATCTTTATACCACCCAATGGAGAATGGTACCTTGACTTGCTTCAACACTTTTACTTCCCCAGCGTCATTGAACCATTGCAACTTGTAAGGATTGGGATGTTTAAAACAAGTTAACCCCAATTTATCCACCATTGTAGTACTAGCAGCATTGGTACAACTTCCACCATCAATGATAAGTGTACAAACCTTACCATTCACCAAACACCTAGAGTGGAAAAGATTCTCCCTTTGATCCAAGCCTTCTTCCTTGACTTGAATATTCAAGGCTCTTCTAGTAACAAGCATCTCTCCATGTTCAGCATTAAAGACTTGATTCTCCCAAGCCTCTTCATCATATTCGGCCCTATCACCACATTCGGCCTCCTCTTTTTCTTCATGTTCAGATTCTGATTCAATTTCACCTTCATGGGTAGCAATCATCACCCTCTTATTCGGACATTGAGAAGCAATGTGTCCACTTCCCAAACACTTGTAGCATTTAATTTCCCTACTTGGAGTAGGTCTAGAAGGTGGTTCCTTGGCTGTTTTTGCATCCCCATCATTCGGCTTCTTGAAATTAGGATTGTAGGAAGAATTCTTTTGGAAAGAACCCTTGTAATCCCCTTTGTAGGAATCTCCACTCGAACTTGAACCCTTGAAGTTTGAAAATTTTCCACTAGCTTTAGAGTAGCTAGTTTTCGAAATAGCTTTATTCTTCAATCTTCTCTCTATCTTCATGGCCTTTTGAATTAACTCTTCCATTGTGTTGAATTCACACATCTCCAATTCATTGGCTATGTTCAAATTCAATCCCCCAAGAAATCGTGACATCTTCTTGTCTTCATCTTCATCAATATTTGCCCTAGCCATGATCATCTCCATCTCTTTGTGGTACTCTTCCACACTTCTTCCACCTTGAACTAGTCTTGCTAGTCGATTGTACAAATCCCGAATGTAGTGAGATGGTACAAATCGGCTCCTCATTAGTTCTTTCAAGGTTGACCATTCAGGAATAGGCCTCATACCTTTCCCTCTTCTATTAGCTTTCAATTGATTCCACCAAAAGTGATGAGGAAACTATAAGCAAGCTTGATGAACGTAATGGCAGCAAATATGTTGATGATATCATTATGCCAAGTGGACCAATCACAAGATTACAATCAAAGAAATTCCACCATGTGTTCCAGCACTTCATACAAAGGTGGATTAATGAAGAGGGAGACCAACTTGTAGTGAATATGATGGACCATGAAGAGGAAGTCAGAAACTCACCAACAAGCATGAAGAATCTGCCCATAAGTATGGTGATGGGCATTAGCACGAATTTGGAATAAAATATTGATATGGTTTAGTGTTAGTGTGACTAGACACATGTGAACCAACACCAAAATGAATGTACAATCTGCCCATCAATGTTGTCAGAATTATGGGCACTAATTTAGAGTATATTATTGAGGTGGATGAACAATTAATGCTATTGTGACTAGATACATGTAAACCTAGACTTTAAGCCATTAGTTCTTCTTTTCCAACTATATAAGGATGGGAAAAAGAACTTAATAGGGTTGACTACGAATTTCCAGAATTGTTGAATGTAATTTCTGTGTTTTCAAGTTTGAGAGGTTTTCTTCTTATTCTTGTTGCATGAAGAATTGGTTCTAACTTATCAAGTCTCACTTGTGGCGTTTTAATCAATTCATTTCTTCATCCCAATCACCCAAGTTCTCAATTACAGGTTAGTTGTGGGTTTGGTAGGGAGGATTTGTTTTTGAGTTCTAAGATTCTATGCTAGATGTGTATGTGGAGTTCTAGATGTAATATTTGATCCATGGGTTCCGCATCATTTGGTATCAGAGCTTTGGCTTGAAGATAAATCTCTAGGTATCTTTTATGTTTTAATTATCCAAAGGAAAAAAAAAATAGAACCAGATTTAGTTTCTTGTTTCTTCATTTTCTGTTCTTGTTGCACCTTGTTCTTGTTCTTCAAATCTGTGGACTTTTGTTTAACTTTTCAATTTCTATTCTTGTTTACTGTAAGTTCAAAAAAAGAAGAAGGAAAAGATCAAAAGAAAAACAAAACAAAAAAAAAAGAATCAGATTCAACTTCCTCAACATAAAAGAAAAAAAAATTCGTACATATTTCTGTCCAGTATTTTTCTACCCAAGTTTTTTGAGATTTTTGCATATTTATACCATTACCAGCTTACTACCTTATTATATTTGATCAAATTACATCAGCTCCTCATTATGCATCCATTTAGCATTTAAAATCTGATATTTAGAGCATGTCTTGATTACTCATTGAGTGATTTGAATTCTTTTTTTTTTTTAGTATCCAGAATTGTTTTTCTTTGTATTCTTAGTTTCATTCTTTCATATACCTCTTGTTTCTTGTATGCATTAAGTAGCTAATTCTCAATCATAGTTACTTTGGTTTGATTAACACAAATGCTTTTTGCTTCTTGTGTTAACTTTCAGTTCTTGTTGTTTAAAATTAAATTGCTTCTAGAATTGCTGAATTCATTTTATTCATTAGGTTCCTTGTAGAGTCTTTAAAACAAAACTTGTTTTACTTGATTTAAGTGGATTCAATTCTGAAATTCAACTTGATAAAAGAAGAATTGAGAGGTAAAAAGGACCATGGTTTGAGTGAAATACAAGAGGAGTGACAATCTGATTTTGAGTGAAACACATTAAGGGAGTGAGGTGAGGAAATTTTCTTTACTAACATTTTCTTGTAGGTTCTTCTTACACCATGTCAAATTCTGGAAGTGAAAAACGTGATATGACCATAAATGACATAGCATTCATGTTAGAGGCAATGCAAAGGAGATTTGAAAGGTTTGATTTGACCATAAACAACATGAGAGGTGATGTAGACAGCATAATGCAAAGGCAGCGGAATGATACTAATCGAAGGGGGCAGAATAGAGGGAGAGGAAACATGATGAATGATGATGAGATAGAGAGGGAAGATGATGAAGAAAGTGAGCAATCAATTGCTCAAAGAAGACCTCAACAAAGGGACAGTAACATATCTTCCATAAAAATGAAGATACCATCTTTCAAGGGGAGAAATGATGCTGAAGCTTACCTTGAATGGGAAAGAAAAGTTGAGTTGGTGTTTGATTGTCATAATTATAGTGAAATGAAGAAAGTTAAAATTGCAGCAGTTGAATTCACAGATTATGCACTAATTTGGTGGGATCAATTGATGATTTCCAAGAGGAGAAATGGAGAAAGAACCATCACTACTTGGGCTGAAATGAAAACTGTGATGAGGAAGAGATTTGTACCATCTTACTACTATGATCATTCACATCATTATCAACATCACTATGATCAGCATCAGAAATTATACCCCCATCATTAGTAGCAATCATAACTCTCCTATTTGGACATTCAGAAGCAATATGCCCATTCCCTAAACATTTGAAACATTTAATATCTCTACTAGGAGTAGTATTAGAAATACCTGATTGCTACCTATTTGGACCACCATTCGTCCCTTTTCCACTTGTAGGTGGAGGATTGTTCCTTTGGAAGGAATTCTTGAAATCTCCACTTCTTGAGGACGAATTGCTACTAGTGTTTTGAGGTCCTCTGTAGGTCGAACTACTTCCACCCATATTCTGAAATTTGCTAGAACCAGACTTGGTGTAATTCTTGCTCTTTAGTCTCCTTTCTATCTTCATGGCCTTTTCAACCAATTCTCCCATGGAATTGTAATCATACATTTCCAGCTCATTTGCTATGTTTGAATTTAGACCCCCAAGGAATCTAGACATCAACTTCTGCTCATCCTCTTCAATATTAGCTCTTGCCATGATCATCTCCATCTCCTTGTGGTATTCTTCAACACTCTTACCACCTTGGATCAGCCTTACCAACCTATTATACAAATCCCTATAGTAATGAGAAGGGACAAACCTTGTTCTCATTAAGTCTTTCAAAGTCTCCCAATCAGGTACGGGTCTCAATCCCTTTCCTCTCCTATTAGATTTGAGTTGATCCCACCAGAATGTAGCATATCCCTTAAATTCCACGGCTACAATGTGAGACTTCTTCTCTTCGAATAATTATGGCATTCAAAAATCTGCTCCACCTTTCTCTCCCATTCAATGTACTCTTCAGCATTGTTTCTCCCTTCAAAGGAAGGTACCTTCATCTTTATGGAAGTAAGGTCATTGTCATTTGCTGGGTTATTTTCGCCAACCTCTTCATTACCTCTAGGTGCTCTACGATCTCCTTCACCGATTCTTAGTAGAACCCTTTGTGGTAACCTCACTTGAGCTGCTGGTTGCTGCTCTCTTTCTCTCATCATTAGATTCATGCTCTCTTGTAGAGTAGCCATCATTCTTGCCATCTCATTCATCCTTTCATTACTTTGCTGCATATATGTCTCAAAATTGCTAGAACCTTCTTGGACATTTTCCTCCCCATCTTGCAAGTTCTGGTTTCTCCCACTACTCATGATCACAAACACAAACTCACAAAGAAAAGATTAGTAATAAACAAAATTCACTCAAAGTGTTTCGCTCTTACCTCACCTTTGCTGATTCTTCGATTGCACTTCAGAATCGAGGCTCACAAATCAATCTGCCAAGCACGTTCAAGGAAGCTAGAAACCTAATTCCTAGACACCTAGAAAAGAAACTCGACGATTTGGAGGAGACACAAGGAAATTTGTGTCACACTATTATCATAAACCAGAGTGTTGGAACAAGCAAATAACACTCCAGCAATGTAACGGAATCCAAAAAACGGTAGCTCAATCAAGAATTAGAAACAAAGAGGTAAAAATATGACAATTCTGGCCAAGATGTATCAAAACCAACCCACCTTTAGCAAGCTGATTTATGGACCTATTGATTCTACCCAAGAAATCTAGTGTCAAGTCTTCCTAAACTAAAGAGAATTTTGAATTCCCCTTTGCAGTGGCAGCCCCCACAATTCGAACAAAAAAACAAACCCAAAAAAAAAGAGGAAATTTTGTGGCCTAAAAATTTTGATTGCTTCTAACCCACTTCAAACCAACCACGGAACCTTTAATTACTAAGAAACAGAAAAATTTTTGTTGGAGTACTTTTGTACTCTTTTTTTTAAGGGATAGATCACTATCTCTAGATCACCCCCCCCCCCCCCAAAATACTAAATGAAAATCAAGAAATAGAAGCTTAAACAGCACACGAATTATTGCAAACTCAAACGGAAAGATCCGTATACTTTAAAAATTGAGAACGAATTGACTATGGTGAAGTAGGTGAAAAATGATTTGGACTATGATGAAAAGGGGACACAAATGAATTGGGGTATGGGGAAAGAAGAAATTTCGAATAAAATAAAAGAACCCTAAAAAAAATGAATTGAACAAATGAAGACTCTAACGGAAATAAAAAGAAGCCCTATAAAGACAGATAGATAAAGATTTACCTGTAATTGGCTCTGATACCAAATGACGCGGAACCCTATGGCAATGAAGGCCTCAAACCCCAACGCACGCTTCGATATAGGAATCCAAGAACAAGGATAAACCACCCTCTATAGCACCCAATGCTTAGCGAAACAAGAACACTAATGACGGAAGGATTTGGAAGGACGGATCAGAAGAACGCCACAATCGAAATTGATAAGTTAGTCTGATTTGTGATGCAATCAATGAAAGAAGCAAAATCTCTCACTCTCTCAAAGATGGCCGAAATTTGCATAAAAAGCAATCTGAATATAATTTTGTCAAAAGTTCCTCTTACAAGAAAATAAGGCCCTATTTATAGAAAAACAAATTAAAATTCGTAACTATCCTAACCCTAGTGAAAAAAAAGGAAAATTACAAAGTCAAAAATCCTTGTCAAATAAGGAAAATATCATCCTAACCAACTAAGGAAAGAAGGGAACCACATCCCATGTGCATGGGTGTGAACACAGCCCATGTGCATGAAAGAATAGGCTGCCCATGTGACAAAAGTGGTCCCAAAAAACCTAATTTCGTCCAAGGCCCATGTGCTTGCACGTGGGCTGCCTTCCTTACTCCTTTCTTGCTCCTCTAGCCCATTTTTAAAGCCTTATCTTCCATATAAACATTCAGCATCACAATCAGCCTTTGTTGGTCTTCCAACTCCATACTGCACTTGTTTATTGCTAATTCAGTCACCTCCCTTGTAACAAAGTCTTGAACATGCAATCCAAGAGTGACGCCATACTTCCTTGCTTTATTCCTTGTCAATGGTCCTTGTTGTAGCACAAAAGGATCCTTGCCATGCTGGTTTACATCAGGGAGAGACAACATATTTGTGGTTGTTGATAGGTTTAGTAAGATGGCACACTTTATCCCATGTCATAAGAGTGATGATGCTAGTTTAGTAGCCGAACTCTTCTTTAGGGAGGTGGTTCGAATTCATGGGATACCAAAATCCATAGTTTCTGATAGAGACACCAAGTTTTTGTCTCACTTTTGGCGTGTGCTTTGGGGAAAGTTAGGTACCAAGTTGTTATTTTCCACCACTTGTCATCCTCAAATGGATGGGCAAACAAAAGTAGTAAACGGAACTTTAGGTATCATGTTGAGAGCTTTAGTGGGTAAGAATTTGAGTTCTTGGGAAGATTGTTTGCCATTTATTGAGTTTGCTTATAATCGTGCTATTCATTCTTCTTCAGGATATTCACCTTTTGAGCTTGTTTATGGTTTTAACCCACTAACAGTTTTGGATCTTGTTTCTTTACCTTCTCATGAGCTTGTTAGTTTAGATGGTGAGAAGAAAGCTAAATTGGTGAAAGAGATGCATGAGAAAGCAAGGGCGAATATTGAGAAAAGGAACAAGAGATATGCTGATTCTGCAAATAGAGGGAGACGTGAGATTAAGTTTCAAGTAGGAGATTGGGTTTGGGTTCATTTTCGAAAAGAGAGGTTTCCTAACCAAAGGAAGAACAAGTTGCAAGCAAGGGGAGATGGCCCATTCCAAGTGCTGGAGAAGATTAATGACAATGCCTACAAGATCGACTTACCAGGTACGTATAATGTTAGTGCTACTTTCAATGTAAGTGATCTTTCTCCTTTTGATGATGCAGATTTGAGGACAAATCTTTTTGAAGAGGGGGAGAATGATTCAAGAAAGGATCCCTTGAAGCTAGCAAGTGGAGCAATCACTAGGAGCAAGGCAAAGAGATATCAAGCTAGTATGGCTTTGCATATTCATGAAGAGATTTCCAAAGAACTTCAAGAATTATCATTCAAGAAGATGGAGATAGGGCTTGAAGAAGGCACACCAAAGCTGATTATGATGCTTAGTGTGGAAGCTAAAGGCTAGATAAAGAAAGGTCCAACGTGCAAGAAAGGAAGGTTCATGGGGGTTCATATAAAGCCTTGGGAAGTAATTTAAGGCCCATTGATGAGGAAACTATAAGCAAGCTTGATGAATGTAATGGCAGCAAATATGTTGATGATATCATTATGCCAAGTGGACCAATCACAAGATCACAATCAAAGAAATTCCAGCATGTGTTCCAGCACTTCATACAAAGGTGGATTAATGAAGAGGGAGACCAACTTGTAGTGAATATGATGGACCATGAAGAGGAAGTCAGAAACTCACCAACAAGCATGAAGAATCTGCCCATAAGTATGGTGATGGGCATTAGCACGAATTTGGAATAAAATATTGATATGGTTTAGTGTTAGTGTGACTAGACACATGTGAACCAACACCAAAATGAATGTACAATCTGCCCATCAATGTTGTCAGAATTATGGGCAGTAATTTAGAGTATATTATTGAGGTGGATGAACAATTAATGCTATTGTGACTAGATACATGTAAACCTAGACTTTAAGCCATTATTTCTTCTTTTCCAACTATATAAGGATGGGAAAAAGAACTTAATAGGGTTGACTACGAATTTCCAGAATTGTTGAATGTAATTTCTGTGTTTTCAAGTTTGAGAGGTTTTCTTCTTATTCTTGTTGCATGAAGAATTGGTTCTAACTTATCAAGTCTTACTTGTGGCATTTTAATCAATTCATTTCTTCATCCCAATCACCCAAGTTCTCAATTACAGGTTAGTTGTGGGTTTGGTAGGGAGGATTTGCTTTTGAGTTCTAAGATTCTATGCTAGATGTGTATGTGGGGTTCTAGATGTAATATTTGATCCATGGGTTCCGCATCATTTGGTATCAGAGCTTTGGCTTGAAGATAAATCTCTAGGTATCTTTTATGTTTTAATTATCCAAAGGAAAAAAAAACAAAAAAAAAAATAGAACCAGATTTAGTTTCTTGTTTCTTCATTTTCTGTTCTTGTTGCACCTTGTTCTTGTTCTTCAAATCTGTGGACTTTTGTTTAACTTTTCAATTTCTATTCTTGTTTACTGTAAGTTCAAAAAAAAAAAGAAGGAAAAGATCAAAAGAAAAAAAAAAGAATCAGATTCAACTTCCTCAACATAAAAGAAAAAAAATTCGTACCTATTTCTGTCCAGTATTTTTCTACACAAGTTTTTTGAGATTCTTGCATATTTATACCATTACCAGCTTACTACCTTATTATATTTGATCAAATTACACCAGCTCCTCATTATGCATCCATTTAGCATTTAAAATCTGATATTTAGAGCATGTCTTGCATTGGGAGTAGATTTAGGTTGCATAATCAGATTACTCATTGAGTGATTTGAATTCTGTTTTTTTTTTTAGTATCCAGAATTGTTTTTCTTTGTATTCTTAGTTTCATTCTTTCATATACCTCTTGGTTCTTGTATGCATTAAGTAGCTAATTCTCAATCATAGTTACTTTGGTTTGATTAACACAAATGCTTTTTGCTTCTTGTGTTAACTTTCAGTTCTTGTTGTTTAAAATTAAATTGCTTCTAGAATTGCTGAATTCATTTTATTCATTAGGTTCCTTGTAGAGTCTTTAAAACAAAACTTGTTTTACTTGATTTAAGTGGATTCAATTCTGAAATTCAACTTGGTAAAAGAAGAATTGAGAGGTAAAAAGGACCAAGGTTTGAGTGAAATACAAGAGGAGTGACAATCTGATTTTGAGTGAAACACATTAAGGGAGTGAGGTGAGGAAATTTTCTTTACTAACATTTTCTTGTAGGTTCTTCTTACACCATGTCAAATTCTGGAAGTGAAAAACGTGATATGACCATAAATGACATAGCATTCATGTTAGAGGCAATGCAAAGGAGATTTGAAAGGTTTGATTTGACCATAAACAACATGAGAGGTGATGTAGACAGCATAATTCAAAGGCAGCGGAATGATACTAATCGAAGGGGGCAGAATAGAGGGAGAGGAAACATGATGAATGATGATGAGATAGAGAGGGAAGATGATGAAGAAAGTGAGCAATCAATTGCTCAAAGAAGACCTCATCAAAGGGACAGTAACATATCTTCCATAAAAATGAAGATACCATCCTTCAAGGGGAGAAATGATGCTGAAGCTTACCTTGAATGGGAAAGAAAAGTTGAGTTGGTGTTTGATTGTCATAATTATAGTGAAATGAAGAAAGTTAAAATTGCAGCAGTTGAATTCACAGATTATGCACTAATTTGGTGGGATCAATTGATGATTTCCAAGAGGAGAAATGGAGAAAGAACCATCACTACTTGGGCTGAAATGAAAACTGTGATGAGGAAGAGATTTGTACCATCTTACTACTATAGGGAGCTTCACCAAAAATTACAGCGGTTAACTCAAGGATCCATGTCAGTGGAGGATTATCATAAGGAGATGGAGATGATCATGAGTAGAACTAATATAGAGGAGGATCCAGAAATCACTATGGCTCGATTTTTGAGTGGGCTGAATAGAGAGATAGCTAACATAATTGAATTACATCATTATGTGGAGCTTGAAGGTATGGTACACATGGCCATGAAAGTGGAGAAGCAACTGAAACTCAAGGGAGCAGCAAAGGGATTTTCTAATTCTAGCTCTAGTTTCACTTCAAAATGGCCAAAGAAAGATGATAATCCTAAAGGGAAGGAGGCTGCCTGTAAAGGAAAGGAAAAACAAGTTCTAGATGACCCTAAAGGTAACTCTAAAACATCTAACTCTGATCAAAAGCATAGTACCATTAAATGCTTTAGGTGTTTAGGAGTAGGGCATATAGCTTCTCAATGTCCAAATAAGAAAATCATGTTGATACGAGATAATGGTGAAATTGATAGTGCTAGTGAACATGAAAGTGATGATGATAATGATAGCATGCCACCATTAGAAGAAATTGAACATATTATTGAATATCCTGCCCATGGTGAATCTTTGGTTATTAGAAGAGCTTTAAACATGCAAATAAAAGATGAAGAAAGTAATCAAAGAGAGAACATTTTCCATACTCGTTGCATTGTGAATGGAAAAGTGTGCAGCATGATCATTGATGGGGGTAGTTGTGCAAATGTTGCTAGTACTAATTTTGTGGATAAATTAGGGTTAGCATGCACAAAACATCCTAGTCCTTACAAGCTGCAATGGTTAAATGATAGTGGAGAGGTGAGGGTAACAAAGCAGGTTCTGTTTTCTTTTGTAATTGGGAGATACAAGGATGAAGTTTGCTGTGATGTTGTGCCTATGCATGCTAGCCATATCCTTCTTGGTCGTCCATGGCAGTTTGATAGAAAAGCTTTGCATGATGGCTTTAAGAATCATTATTCTTTCAGCCTAAATGGTTTAAATTTCACTCTTGCTCCATTGTCACCTAAACAAGTGTATGAAGATCAAGTAAATATTTTGAGATCATTTGAAAAGAATTCTGGTGGTGAGGGTAAAACAAATAAAAATGGAGTACAAGAGGCCAAGTGTGAGAAAAAGAATGATAGAAATGGCCCATTGGTGAGAGAAAAAGAGAAAGGGAGAGAAAATAAAAGAGAGTGTTTCTATGCAAAAGAAAAGGAGTTAAGGAGTGCTTTTTGTGAGAAAAGAAGTCTGATTGTACTTAGGTACAAAGAGACCTTGATTTCTACATCTAACCTTGATAACCCTTTGCCTAGTTGTGTTAGTTCTCTTTTACAGGAATTTGGAGATGTTTTTCCAGAAGATGTACCCAAAGGTTTACCACCTTTAAGAGGGATTGAGCATCAAATTGACTTCATTCCGGGCTCAACAATTCCTAATCGACCAGCTTATAGAAGTAATCCGGAGGAAACCAAGGAACTTCAAAGGCAAGTGGAGGAGTTGCTAGCAAAGGGACATGTGCGTGAAAGTCTTAGCCCATGTGCTGTTCCGGTGTTATTAGTCCCAAAGAAAGATGGATCATGGAGAATGTGTGTGGACTGCCGAGCAATCAATAAAATCACGGTGAAGTATAGACATCCAATTCCTAGACTTGATGATATGCTTGATGAGTTGAGTGGTTCTTGCATTTTTACTAAGATTGATTTAAAAAGTGGTTACCATCAAATTAGGATGAAAGAAGGAGATGAGTGGAAAACTGCATTCAAAACAAAATATGGTCTTTATGAGTGGTTAGTTATGCCATTTGGTTTATCTAATGCACCTAGTACATTCATGAGATTAATGAACCATGTTCTGCGTGCATATCTTGGTAAATTTGTTGTTGTATATTTTGATGACATACTCATTTATAGCAAATCAGTAGATGAGCATGTAGAACATATTAGGGTTATTCTTGATGTTTTGAGAAAGGAAGAATTATATGCCAACTTGAAAAAGTGCATGTTTTGTACTGATAAAATCATATTCTTAGGTTTTATGGTTAGTGCACAAGGAATTGAGGTTGATGATGAAAAGGTAAAGGCAATAAGAGATTGGCCAGCACCTAAAACCGTGAGTGAGGTAAGAAGTTTTCATGGTTTGGCTAGTTTCTATAGAAGGTTTGTTAAAGATTTTAGTTCCATTGCTGCACCATTAAATGAATTGGTAAAAAAGGATGTAAAGTTTAATTGGACTAAAATTCATGAAATGGCATTCAATTTGTTAAAAGAAAGTGATGTGAGCCTGCCTTGCTGGGATTTAATTCCTAAGGAAGCTCAAGCTACGGATCGTCTCCAAAACATAAGAACACCAACCAGTACCTTCAACCCAACACCAACTTGTGATGTAAAACTGAAGCTATATGGCTGGAAACCAAAGATTCAAGACCCAACCCCAACTTGTGAAGGAAAAACCTTGAATATAAGTTAAGACCTAGCAAACTTGGTTATTTTTGCAAGGAATTCGTGCAAGTTCTAACAAGAACTCAAAAGAAGGCTAAAAACCTCTCAAAGCTCTCAAAAATGGAGAGAAAACTCAGAATATTCATTAAGTTCAAAATCTGCCATTACATATGTTTTTAAAGACTTAAAGAAAGCATAAAACAAGTGAAATGATGGAAAAATACAAATATAATAATGTGGTTACATAAAACAAATTGGGCAGCCATATAGCTTGTCTCCCACTAGCTTTTAAAAGGCATGGGCAGCCATATAGCTTGTCTCCCACTAGCTTTTAAAAGGCATCTTTGACTCCCAATGTGAATTTCAGCCACTCTTAATATATGGACATCCAATGGAACGTGAATGGTATGTATTTAGCTCCCAAAGGTATAATGATGAATGCCAATATGTATTCTAACTCCTTTGGGTCAATTGGCCTCTTGGGTAGATTGCAATTTGGACACATGCAACCAAACAGCTTCTTTGCTCTTATTTTCTTCAAGTCTTAACGTTCCAATTGTATTGAGAACATATAGATGTTTGGAAACTAATCCTTGAAGTTTTCTTGCCATTGATCGAGTAACAGGTCCTTGGTGTTGTATGCTAGCAATCAGATCCTCATCATCCTCTCCCTCTTCAAAAGAATTCGTCCTCGAATCTTCATCATCTGCATAGTAAGGAGCAAGATCAGAAACATTAAAAGTTGCACTTACACCATACTCACCTGGTAGATTAATCTTGTAGGCATTATCATTAATCCTTTCGAGTACTTCAAATGGTCCATCACTTCTCGGCTGCAATTTTGATTTCCTTTGTGTAGGAAACCTTTCTTTTCGCAAATGAACCCATACCAGATCACCAGGCTGGAACACCATCTTTTTCCTTCCTTTGTTTACTTTGGTTGCTCTATTCTCATTAATCTTCTCCATTTGTTGCTTGGCCCTTTGATGCATTTGCTTCACCAATTCAGCTTTCTTTTTACCATCAAAACTAGTAAGCTCATTAGTAGGAAGAGGCAACAAATCTAATGGAGTAAGTGGATTAAAACCATAGACAAGCTCAAAGGGTGAAAATCCAGTGGATGAATGCATTGATCTATTATATGCAAATTCAATAAATGGTATGCATTCCTCCCATGTCTTCAAATTTTGTTTAATCATGGTACGAAGAAGAGTGCCCACAGTCCTATTAACAACTTCCGTCTGCCCATCTGTTTGCGGATGGCATGAAGTAGAGAAACAAAGCTTTGTACCTAACTTTCCCCATAGGACTTTCCAAAAATGACTCAAAAATTTTACATCTCGATCACTTACTATGGTCCTAGGAATACCATGCAATCTCACTACTTCTCTAAAGAACAAATCAGATATATGGCATGCATCATCAGTTTTATGACATGGAATGAAATGTGCCATTTTAGAAAATCGATCAACCACAACAAATAAACTATCATGACCTTTTTTTGTCCTAGGTAGCCCCAAAATAAAATCCATAGATAAGTCTACCCAAGGTTCACTAGGTACACTTAAAGGCATATACAAACCATGTGGTCTTACTTTGGATTTTGCTTTCATACATGTCACGCATTTAGCACAAAATTTCTCTACATCTTTCCTCATATGTGGCCAATAAAAATGTTCATGCAGAATTTCTAATGTTTTCGCCACCCCAAAATGTCCCATTAAACCTCCCCCATGTGACTCTCTTACAAGCAATCCTCTTATAGAGATATTTGGAACACAAAGTCGTTTCTCTCTAAATAAGAAACCATCATGCCTATAAAATTTTTCAAAGGCAGCATTTTCACAAGAGGCATATATTTGTGCAAATTCAGAGTCATGCTTATACAATTCTTTCATATGCTCAAATCCTAGAAGTCTAGCATCAAGCATAGAGATTAGGGCATACCTCCTAGATAAGGCATCAGCAACGACATTTTCTTTTCCTTGCTTATATTGAATCACATATGGAAATGCTTCAATAAATTCACTCCATTTGGCATGGCGTTTGTTCAGCTTGCTTTGTCCTTTCAAGTATTTTAGTGATTCATGATCACTATGAATAACAAACTCCTTTGGCCAAAGATAATGTTGCCACGTCTCCAACGCCCTCACTAATGCATACATCTCCTTGTCATAAGTAGAGTAATTCAAAGGAGCTCCACTTAGCTTCTCACTAAAGTATGCAATTGGTCTTCTTTCCTGCATCAAAACAGCACCTATACCCACTCCGGAAGCATCACATTCAACTTCAAAAGTCTTAGAAAAATCAGGTAATGCAAGTAATGGTGCAGAACATAATTTTTCTTTTAGTAATCTAAATGCATGCTCCTGTTCCTTATTCCATTTGAACCCTACATTTTTCTTCACAATTTCATTTAATGGGGCTGCAATTGTACTAAAGTCTCTAACAAATCTCCTATAAAAACTAGCAAGACCATGAAAACTCCTAACATCAGTCACGGATTTTGGTGTAGGCCACTCTTTGATGGCTTTTACCTTATCATCATCAACCTCAATTCCTTTCCCACTCACTACAAATCCTAAGAAAATGACTTTTTCCATACAGAATGTACATTTCTTTAAATTTGCATACAATTTCTCTTTCCTAAGAACTTCAAGCACACATCTTAAATGCATTAAATGATCATTTAAACTTTGACTATACACTAAAATATCATCAAAATACACAACAACAAACTTTCCAAGAAAAGCACGCAAGACATGATTCATTAATCTCATGAAAGTACTAGGTGCATTGCTTAGTCCAAAAGGCATGACTAACCATTCATACAAACCATATTGAGTCTTAAAAGCTGTTTTCCATTCATCTCCTAATCTCATTCTTATTTGATGATAACCACTTTTAAGATCAATTTTTGAAAATATACATGCACCATGCAATTCATCAAGCATATCATCAAGTCTAGGAATTGGATGTCTATACTTTACAGTGATTTTATTGATAGCACGACAATCCACACACATTCGCATTGATCCATCCTTTTTAGGTACTAGAAGTACCGGCACAGCACATGGACTCATGCTCTCCCTAACATGACCTTTCGCAAGCAGCTCATCCACCTGTTTTTGCAACTCCTTGACCTCTTGAGGATTTGTCCTATATGCTGGACGATTTGGAATTACAGCTCCAGGAATGAAATCAATTTGATGTTCTATTCCTCTAATGGGTGGCAATCCACTCGGTACCTCATTTGGAAAGACATCTTCAAATTCCTGCAACAAAGTCAAAGCAACACTAGGAATAGATGGATCAAGGTCAGTTACATTAAGAAAAACTCCCTTACATATCAGAAGGAGCATCATACTATCAGAAGAGTATGCTTGCCTCACATCTTTCCCCCTAGCAACTAAACTTACTTTCTTCTCTCCACTCTCATTTTTATTATGTAATTTCTTCTTTTTCTCTTTTTCTTTTTCTCTCTCAGCTTTTATTCTTTGTTTTTCCTCTTGATCTTTCTTTTCTCTCTCCCTCTTTTCAACCTCTCTTTGCATTTTCTCTTGCATGGCAGCTTGTACTCTCTTTTGGTCTTCAAAAGCCTCCATAGGTGTTAAAGGTGCAAGAGTCACCTTTCGGCCTTCAAAATCAAATGAATACCTATTCTTAAACCCGTCATGTGTTGCTTTTCTATCATATTGCCATGGCCTCCCAAGTAGGATATGACTAGCATGCATGGGAACTACATCACACAACACTTCATCCTTATACCTCCCAATGGTAAATGACAATAATACTTGCTTGGTCACCTTAACTTCTCCACTATCATTCAACCACTGCAATCTGTATGGATTAGGATGTTTTGTAGTAGGAAATGCAAGTTTCTCTACTAGTAGAGTGCTAGCCACATTAACACAACTCCCACCATCTATGATCATACTACAAACTTTTTCTTTGACTAAACATCTAGTATGAAAAATATTTTCTCTTTGCAGTTCATCACCTTCATCTTCCTTCACCTGTATATTTAAAGCACGCATAACAACAAGAGCACTTCCATGCACAGCATGCTCTACATCACTATCTTCATCCAAAGGTAGAATGTTAACATCTGAATCTTCATCTACAACTTCATCATCTTCAGATTCAATATCACCACTCGGCCTCACCACCATCACCCTTTTATTTGGACATTCTCTAGCATAATGCCCTTTCCCTAAACATCGGAAACATTGGATGTCTCTTGTTCTTCCATTGGAGTTCATTGGGGCCTTACCCTTATCAATCACAATGGGTTTTTCTCCAGCCTTGTTCCCCTCTTTCTTCTCCTTTGAAACAAATTTATTCTCACTAGATTCCCCTTTCTTCCAATTTGGCTTCCAAGGAACATTATTGGCAGAATTCATTCCCATTCCAGATCTGGTTGTTTTCTTCTTCTTGAGTTGTTTTTCTACCTTGATTGCCATATTTAACATGTCATCAAGCTCCACATAATGATGCAGCTCCACTATGTCGGCAATTTCATCTTTCAGCCCATGTAGAAACCGTGCCATAGTTGCTTCCCTTTCTTCTTCTATATTAGCTCGTATCATAGCCATTTCCATCTCTTGAAAATATTCTTCCACACTTTTATTGCCTTGTACCAGCCCTTGTAATCGTTGATGTAACTCCCTATAGTAGTGTTGTGGTACAAATCTATCTCTCATGACTTGTTTCAGCTCATCCCAAGTCTGCACTCCTCTCATGCCATTTCTTCTTCGTTTAGTGAGTAATTGATCCCACCAAACTAATGCATAATCAGTAAACTCTACCACAGCAAGTGTCACCTTCTTTTGCTCACTATAGTTGTGGCAATCAAAGATGAGTTCAGTCTTTCTCTCCCATTCCAAGTATGCATCTGGATTTGCTTTGCCTTGGAATGATGGAATTTTCATTTTAATTCCATTAACATTGCTGTCTACTCTCCCTCTCCCTCTTGCATTTTCCACAGTTTCTTGCCTAATATTTCTGCCACCACCTCTACCACCCATATTACCTCTCATATATCTTGGTCTAATAACATCATCAAGTGCAACAGATTGCTGCCCATCATCATCATCAAGATTATCTTCATCTACATCCTCCAATTCATTGAAAACTGGCAAATCATTTAGTCCAGCACGCCTACCTCTATTCTGCCCCCTATTTGTGTTTTGCTCCCTATGAAAATTATCTCGTTCATCCCTTCCTAAATTCCTTTGATTTGTAGAGCTTGCTTGCTGCAATTCTTCAATTTGTTTTGAGTGTTTTTCCATCTGTTCTCTAATATCAACAAACAACACATTCATCCTTTGAAATTGAGATTGCAATGCCTTAAGAACATTAGAAGCTTCTGGCTCTTCTTGGGGTCGGTTGCTCTCTCAATCACTATCTCATTTTGTTGACATACTGATTGCTGCAAAACAAATGTTAGAAATATTCTCTCACACACTCCCTCACGTGTTTCACTCTAATATGGTAACACTCAATCTGTATTTCACTCAAACTTTGGCTTTTACCCTCTAACAATCTCACCACTCTATGCCTTTTTCCACTCACTTCAGCCCCTTCCAAGTTCTAGCAAGAACTTAATATTTCCTCAACTAAATAACTAAATTGCAAGGTTTAAAACACATTCAAGAATGGAACAAGAGTAACACAAGCTGAAAAAAAACAGAATATATGATATTTGAAACCTAAGGACGAAAGACACTAAAATTTTAGACAAACATTACCAAAGGGAAGAATTTGACAAAACTGGATTTAGGACAATATATTGAAACAAAATGGAAGAAGAAAAACGAATTTTTAGGTCTCTTATGAAACGTTTATATTATGGACCCAAAAATGGCTAACTAGCGGTAATATATGGACAACCAAGCAAACGAACGAATTTTGACATGAAATTTAATATGTATGCTTAGCTGAATATCTAAAACATGCCTGTAAAATTTGAAAGGATTTGGACATGTTTACATACACATTCACTTTTGGAAGGCAGAAATTGTCACAACCCCCTATGAGAAGGCAAAAATTTTCACAACCCCCTGTGAAAAAAACTGGAAGCCTGTGAGAATCCACCCATTGCTTAAAAATCTTTAATTTCTAATCCAAGGGCCACGAATTTACTTTTTTTTTTCGTTCTTTCTTTCTTTCTTTTTTTTTTTAATTTAATCCAGCAACAACATTAAGGTAGAAGGACTCAAAGAAACAAGAAGGCATACAACTTGTAGAAATTAAACTAATGGCAAAAAAAATGACTCCAAGGAAGACAATATATATATTTTTGACATAAACAAGAAAGAATGATGCTAAAAACCTGATTTGGAGAGCCTAAGCTCTGATACCAAATGATGTGAGCCTGCCTTGCTGGGATTTAATTCCTAAGGAAGCTCAAGCTACGGATCGTCTCCAAAACATAAGAACACCAACCAGTACCTTCAACCCAACACCAACTTGTGATGTAAAACTGAAGCTATATGGCTGGAAACCAAAGATTCAAGACCCAACCCCAACTTGTGAAGGAAAAACCTTGAATATAAGTTAAGACCTAGCAAACTTGGTTATTTTTGCAAGGAATTCGTGCAAGTTCTAACAAGAACTCAAAAGAAGGCTAAAAACCTCTCAAAGCTCTCAAAAATGGAGAGAAAACTCAGAATATTCATTAAGTTCAAAATCTGCCATTACATATGTTTTTAAAGACTTAAAGAAAGCATAAAACAAGTGAAATGATGGAAAAATACAAATATAATAATGTGGTTACATAAAACAAATTGGGCAGCCATATAGCTTGTCTCCCACTAGCTTTTAAAAGGCATGGGCAGCCATATAGCTTGTCTCCCACTAGCTTTTAAAAGGCATCTTTGACTCCCAATGTGAATTTCAGCCACTCTTAATATATGGACATCCAATGGAACGTGAATGGTATGTATTTAGCTCCCAAAGGTATAATGATGAATGCCAATATGTATTCTAACTCCTTTGGGTCAATTGGCCTCTTGGGTAGATTGCAATTTGGACACATGCAACCAAACAGCTTCTTTGCTCTTATTTTCTTCAAGTCTTAACGTTCCAATTGTATTGAGAACATATAGATGTTTGGAAACTAATCCTTGAAGTTTTCTTGCCATTGATCGAGTAACAGGTCCTTGGTGTTGTATGCTAGCAATCAGATCCTCATCAGAAAGGTTAACTACTGCTCCAATTCTTGCTTTACCAGATTTTGATAAGACCTTCGAATTAGAGTGTGATGCTTCAGGTGTGGGCATAGGTGCTGTTTTGATGCAAGAAGGGAAACCAATTGCATATTTTAGTGAGAAGCTTCATGGTGCACAATTAAATTATTCCACTTATGACAAGGAGCTGTATGCTTTGGTAAGAGCTTTACAAGTGTGGCAACATTACTTATTGCCTAAAGAGTTTGTTATTCATACAGATCATGAATCATTAAAGCATCTAAAGGGGCAAACCAAGCTGAACCGAAGGCATGGAAAGTGGATAGAGTTCATTGAGCCATTTCCATATGTGATAAAGTATAAGCGTGGCAAAGACAATGTAGTAGCAGATGCACTTTCAAGAAGGTATTCCTTAATCTCAACTCTTAGTTCTAAGTTATTAGGGATTTGAGCAAATTAAGGATATGTATGCCAATGATGTTGACTTTGCAAATGTTTATAAAGCATGTGAGCATTCTGCATTTCAGAAGTTTTATAGGCATGATGGGTACTTGTTTAAGGATGGAAGATTATGCATGCCTAGTTGCTCATTAAGGGAATTGCTTGTGCGTGAGGCACATAGTGGAGGACTCATGGGACATTTTGGGATATTTAAGACTTTAGACATTCTGCATGAACATTTCTATTGGCGAAACATGAGAAAGGATGTTGAAAGAATTTGTGCCAAGTGTATTGTATGTAAACAAGCAAAATCTAAGTCTTTACCTCATGGGCTGTATACTCCTTTACCTATTCCTAATGCACCTTGGATGGACATATCTATGGACTTTGTTTTGGGGCTGCCTAGGACTAGAAAAGGAAAAGATAGCATATTTGTTATTGTTGATAGATTCAGCAAAATGGCTCATTTCATTGCATGTCACAAAACTGATGATGCAACAAATATTACAAATTTGTTCTTTGGGGAAGTAGTTCGGTTGCATGGCATTCCTAAAACAATTGTAAGTGATAGAGATGTGAAGTTCTTAAGTCATTTTTGGCGTGTTTTATGGAATAAGTTAGGTACTAAATTGTTGTTCTCTACAACTTGTCATCCACAAACTGATGGACAAACAGAAGTGGTAAATAGGACTTTAGGATCTTTGTTACGTGCTGTTGTGGGTAAGAATTTGAAAACTTGGGAAGATTGTTTGCCATTAGTGGAGTTTGCATATAATAGAAGCATACATTCTTCTACTGGTTATTCACCATTTGAAATTGTTTATGGTTTTAATCCACTTACACCACTTGATTTGTTTCCTTTGCCATTAAATGAAATAACTAACTTAGATGGTGAAAAGAAAGCTGAGTTGGTTAAGCAGATACATGAAAAGGCACGAGCTCATCTTGAGAAGAAATATGAATCAGTTGCCCATAATGCAAATAGAAGAAGGAAACATGTGATTTTCCAACTTGGTGATTGGGTATGGGTTCATATGAGGAAGGAAAGATTTCCTAAACAAAGGAAATCCAAGTTGGATGCAAGGGGAGATGGCCCATTCCAAGTTTTAGAACGGATCAATGACAATGCCTACAAAATTGATCTACCAGGTGAGTATAATGTTTCTGCAACTTTCAATGTTAGTGATCTTTCTCCTTTTGATGTAGGCTCAGATTTGAGGACAAATCTTTTTGAGCAAGGAGGGAATGATGAGGAAACTATAAGCAAGCTTGATGAATGTAATGGCAGCAAATATGTTGATGATATCATTATGCCAAGTGGACCAAACACAAGATTACAATCAAAGAAATTCCAGCATGTGTTCCAGCACTTCATACAAAGGTGGATTAATGAAGAGGGAGACCAACTTGTAGTGAATATGATGGACCATGAAGAGGAAGTCAGAAACTCACCAACAAGCATGAAGAATCTGCCCATAAGTATGGTGATGGGCATTAGAACGAATTTGGAATAAAATATTGATATGGTTTAGTGTTAGTGTGACTAGACACATGTGAACCAACACCAAAATGAATGTACAATCTGCCCATCAATGTTGTCAGAATTATGGGCAGTAATTTAGAGTATATTATTGAGGTGGATGAACAATTAATGCTATTGTGACTAGATACATGTAAACCTAGACTTTAAGCCATTAGTTCTTCTTTTCCAACTATATAAGGATGGGAAAAAGAACTTAATAGGGTTGACTACGAATTTCCAGAATTGTTGAATGTAATTTCTGTGTTTTCAAGTTTGAGAGGTTTTGATGAGGATCTGATTGCTAGCATACAACACCAAGGACCTGTTACTCGATCAATGGCAAGAAAACTTCAAGGATTAGTTTCCAAACATCTATATGTTCTCAATACAATTGGAACGTTAAGACTTGAAGAAAATAAGAGCAAAGAAGCTGTTTGGTTGCATGTGTCCAAATTGCAATCTACCCAAGAGGCCAATTGACCCAAAGGAGTTAGAATACATATTGGCATCCATCATTATACCTTTGGGAGCTAAATACATACCATTCACGTTCCATTGGATGTCCATATATTAAGAGTGGCTGAAATTCACATTGGGAGTCAAAGATGCCTTTTAAAAGCTAGTGGGAGACAAGCTATATGGCTGCCCATGCCTTTTAAAAGCTAGTGGGAGACAAGCTATATGGCTGCCCAATTTGTTTTATGTAACCACATTATTATATTTGTATTTTTCCATCATTTCACTTGTTTTATGCTTTCTTTAAGTCTTTAAAAACAAATGTAATGGCAGATTTTGAACTTAATGAATATTCTGAGTTTTCTCTCCATTTTTGAGAGCTTTGAGAGGTTTTTAGCCTTCTTTTGAGTCCTGGTTAGAACTTGCACGAATTCCTTGCAAAAATAACCAAGTTTGCTAGGTCTTAACTTATATTCAAGGTTTTTCCTTCACAAGTTGGGGTTGGGTCTTGAATCTTTGGTTTCCAGCCATATAGTTTCAGTTTTACATCACAAGTTGGTGTTGGGTTGAAGGTGCTGGTTGGTGTTCTTATGTTTTGGAGACGATCCGTAGCTTGAGCTTCCTTAGGAATTAAATCCCAGCAAGGCAGGCTCACATCAGGTTTTCTTCTTATTCTTGTTGCATGAAGAATTGGTTCTAACTTATCAAGTCTCACTTGTGGCGTTTTAATCAATTCATTTCTTCATCCCAATCACCCAAGTTCTCAATTACAGGTTAGTTGTGGGTTTGGTAGGGAGGATTTGTTTTTGAGTTCTAAGATTCTATGCTAGATGTGTATGTGGAGTTCTAGATGTAATATTTGATCCATGGGTTCCGCATCAAAAAGGTAGCATACCCCTTGAACTCTACGGCTGCCAAAACTGATTTCTTCTCTTCGGTGTAGTTATGGCATTCGAAAATCTGCTCAACTTTCCTCTCCCATTCTATGAACTCTTCTGCATTGTTCTTTCCTTCAAAGGAAGGAATCTTCATCTTGATGGAAGTAAGGTCACCATCAGTGGTAGGTTGATTTCCACCTTCATCTTCATCTTCTACCCTTTCGGCTGCTTCTAGGGCTTCGAGATTTCCTTGCCCTTCTCTCCTAAGCACTCTTCTAGCTCGCATTATGGGATTTGGATGTACGGCTGGCTGCCTTTGTTGCACTTGCTGAATTTGTTGTGCTTGTCGTGCTGCATTCTCTTGCAATCTAGTATCCATCATCTCCATTCGACCAAGCATTGCTGCCAAAGTTTCATTAAGCCTAGCCAAGCTTATTGCTAGTTTCTTCTCCTTTTCCAGCCATGTTAACAAACAAACAAACTCAAAGAAACAAGATTAGTAATAATCGAAATTCACTCAAGTGTTTAGAATTACCTCACTTTTCTTGTCTTCCTTAATTGCACTTTAGAACCAAGCTCATCAACCAACAATTGTCAAGTCGTTCAAGAAACTAGAACCTAAATCCTAGAACTAGATAGAAAACAAGACAAGTATCCAGAGGCAATGCAAGGTAATTTGCACTACACGATATAAAACCAAGTATCGACACAAGCAAATGATACTTAGCAATGTAATGGAATTAAAAGCTAGATAAAGAAATCAGAAACAATGAAGACAATAACAAGACAAATTTGGATATAATGAATCAAAAACAACCCACACTTGGCAAGCTGCTTTATGGACCTAATCAATTCTACCCAAAACGCTAGCTTCTAGACTCTAATTCCCACCTATAACACTCAAATAACATGAATATTAAGGTCTGATTTTCGAATTCCAAAAGCCCCTCAAAAGGTGAATTTTTTTGCCCAAAAATTTTATTACTTCTCACCCACCTAGATCTGATCCTTAGCACCCAAATAGCAATAATATCAAACAAATTTTGTTGAGGTGGTTTTGTACTCTTTTTTTTTTTTTGCTTCCTCTCACTATCCCCTTGATTCGGGACTTAATTTACTCCCAAGGACTTTTCAAAATCTGGACTTAATTCGCAACCCCATATTCACTCAAGACCAAATCGAAATCAAACTTGAACACAAACTCTAGCTTTTGCTTTCTTTCAAGAACCCTAATTCTTGGTTTCGAAATTCTCTAAGAATCCTTTCCTAGGTTTCGTTTCCACCCTAAGAATTCCCTCCTTCAATTCCGCCTTGATCATAATTGATATATGACTCTTTTTCAAAAATTAAAGACTAGACTCTCTAAGAATCCTAAAACGCAGAAATTTAAAAGACCTAAATTAACAAACCCTAGAAAGACAAAGTAGATAAAAATTACCTTGTAGTAAGGCTCTGATACCAAATGACGCGGACCCTTAGCAACGATGGCAGCAAACCCAACGTATAACATTGGTAGAGAACTCCTTGAAACTTGATAATCACCTCCTAAGGAACCCAACGCCTATAAAGAGATGCGAACTCACTATGATTGAAGGATTTAGTTGGTAAGAAGAAGGAAAACGCCACAACTCTTGTTGATAAGTAAACCTAATTCTTGATGCAAAGAAAGAATTAAAGAATCCACTCTAATCTCTCTCACATGAAAATTCACAAGAAGAACTTGTAGAAGAATTCAAAATTTTTTATTAATTGTTGTCGTCTGAAATGAGGCCTAATAGTGCCCTTAAATAAGGGTTACAAAATTCCTAATTGCATATGGAAAACTAAAACATTCCTAATTGCATAAGGAAAACATTCCTAATTGCATAAGGAAAACATAAAGTATGGAAACAAAATCCTAATCCACTAAGGAAAATATAAAGTATGGAAACAAAATCCTAATCCAATAAGGAAAATATAAAGTATGGAAACAAAATCCTAATCCAATAAGGAAAATATAAAGTATGGAAACAACCAAACTAATCCCTTCAACATAAGAAACGCCCCACACTATTTGGGCTGTCCATGGGCCTTAAATTACTTCCCAAGGCTTTATATGAACCCCCATGGACCTTTCTTGCACGTTGGATCTTTCTTTAGCTAGCCTTTAGCTTCCACACTAAGCATCATAATCAGCTTTGGTGTGCCTTCTTCAAGCTCTATCTCCATCTTCTTGAATGATAATTCTTGAAGCTCTTTGGAAATCTCTTCTTGAATATGCAAAGCCATACTAGTTTGATATCTCTTTGCCTTGCTCCTAGTGATTGGTCCACTTGCTAGCTTCAAGGGATCCTTTCTTGCATCACATTAAAATTCACACTTAACAAGAATAAAATCCTAACTCTGATATGCTGATTTCAAAGCAAATAAAATAAATTAATAACTAACATAAAATGACAACCCAAGATCCATGCTGACTTAATCAATGCTGAATGACCCTTTATTCTTCAATGGGCCTGATTGATTCAGACAATGTGGGTTAGACTATTGTCTTCATAATTGAACATGCTTGGATCAAGTTTACAATCTTTGACTCTTGATCCTCCCATAATAAGTTAGCCGCATCACATTGAGCTTGTTTCTTCCAAATATCTTCAATTAAGAAAGTTAATGTTTCCTTCATCTTTTTGGCTCTAGCTCTTGTTATTGGGCCTCCATGAATGGCTAAAGGGCCTTTATTTTGCATTTTCATCCTTAGCCGAATGGACTCGAGCTTGCTGGTCCTCATCAGCTTTCTTCAATTAACACAAGATTTGTTTGCAATAAGCAATGTTTAAGGAAAACATTAATTGACTTACCACGCTAACAGAGTAGATAATATTAGGATGAGTCATCGCAACGTTGTTCAACTTGCCCAGGATCTCTAAACAACTTACTATGATGAGGAAACTATAAGCAAGCTTGATGAATCTACACAAGGAAGCAAATATGTTGATGATATCATTATGCCAAGTAGACCAATCACAAGATCACAATTAAAGAAACTCCAGCATGTGTTCCAACACTTCATTCAAAGGTGGATTAATGAAGAGAGAGACCAACTTACACTGAATATGAGGGATCATGAAGAGGAAGTCAGAAACTCACCAAGAAGCATGAAGAATCTGCCCATAAGTATGGTGATGGGCATTAGTACAAATTTGGAATATAATATTAATGTGGTTTAGTGCTAGTGTGACTAGACACATGTGAACCAATACCAAAATGCATGTAGAATCTACCCATCAATATTGTCAGAATTATGGGCAGTAATTTAGAATATATTAATGATGTGGATGAATAATTAATGCTATTGTGACTAGATACATGTAAACCTAGACTTTTAAGCCATCAGTTCTTCTTTTCCAACTATATAGGGAGGGGAAAAAGAACTTAAGAGGGTTACTATGAATTTTCATATTGTTATCATTGTAATCTAAGTGTTTTCAAGTTTGAGAGGTTTTCTTCTTATTCTTGTTGCATGAAAAATTGGTTCGAACTTATCAAGTCTGACTTGTGGCATTTAAATCAATTCATTTCTTCATCCCAATCACCCAAGTTCTCAATTACAGGTTAGTTGTAGGTTTGGTAGGGAGGATTTATTTTTTTGAGTTCTAAGATTCTATGCTAGATGTGTATGTGGGGTTCTAGATGTAATATTTGATCCATGGGTTCCGCATCATTTGGTATTAGAGCTTTGGCTTGAAGATAAATCTCTAGGTATCTTTTATATTTTAATTATCCAAAAGAAAAAGGAAAAAAAAAAGAACCAGATTCAGTTTCTTTGTCTCTTCATTTTCTGTTCTTGTTTCACCTTGTTCTTGTTCTTCAAATCTGTGGATTTTTGTTTATCTTTTCAATTTCTATCATTGTTTACTGAAAGTTCAAAAAAAATAAGGAAAAGTTCAAAAGAAAAAAAAAGAATCAGATTCAACTTCCTCAATATAAAAAAAAAATTTCATACCTATTTCTGTACAATATTTTTCTACACAAGTGTTTGAGACTTTTTGCATATTTATACCATTAACATTTTGCTACCTTATTATATTTGATCAAATTACATCAGCTCCTCATTATGCATCCATTTAGCATTTAAAATCTGATATTTAGAGCATAGTTTGCATTGGGAATAGATTTAGGTTGCATATTCAGATTACTCATTGGAGTGATTTGAATTCTATTTTTTCAATATCCAGAATTGTTTTTCTTTGTATTCTTAGTTTCATTCTTTCATATACCTCTTGTTTCTTGCATGCATTAAGTAGCTAATTCTTAGTCATAGTTACTTTGGTTTGATTAACACAAATACTTTTTGCTTCTTGTGTTAACTTTCAGTTCTTATTGTTTAAATTAAATTGCTTCTAGAATTGCTGAATTCATTTTGTTCATTAGGTTCCTTGTAGAGTCTTTAAAACAAAACTTGTTTTACTTGATTTAAGTGGATTCAATTCTGAAATTCAACTTGATAAAAGAAGAATTGAGAGGTAACAAGGACCAAGTTTTGAGTGAAATACAAGAGGAGTGACAATCTGATCTTGAGTGAAACACGCAAGGGAGTGTGGTGAGAAAAATTTTCTTTACTAACATTTTCTTGCAGATTCTTATACCATGTCAAATTCTAGAGGAGAAAAACGTGATATGACTTTCAATGACATAGCCTTCATGTTAGAGGCAATGCAAATGAAATTTGAAAGGTTTGATTTGGTCATAAACAACATGAGAGGTGATGTAGACAGCATGTTGTGGAACAACCAGCACACCGCAAGGATGAGCAAGAGTTAGGACGTGAGGATCAAGTTGAGGAGATCATCAATCCAATTATTCTGCCACAAGG
The DNA here is from genome assembly GCA_947685225.1 of Garcia nutans. Lineage (NCBI taxonomy): Eukaryota > Viridiplantae > Streptophyta > Magnoliopsida > Malpighiales > Euphorbiaceae > Garcia > Garcia nutans. The sequence goes on from CANTUV010000024.1 coordinate 41,477,635, forward strand.
TCCTATAACTAGATCGCGAGCCAAAAAGATTCAGCAAGCACTAATTTGCCATTTGCAAGATTTGGTGAATTTGGCTAACTATGGTTTGCAAGGAATTACAAGATTGGAGACAAGACCAAAGGAAGTCAATTACAACTTGCTACAAGTTGTAATTCACGAATAAGGCTTGTAATTAAAATGTATCAAGGCCCACTAGTTATGCTTATTTAAAAAGTAAGGGCCCTGTTTGTTTTGTATTAAATTAGGACTTAGTTTACTTTATTATTTCTTAAAATTTGATTAGAAAGCCAAACGCTACTTAATAACCCTAATTAGGGTTTAGCTATTTATATCTCATTTAGGGTTATAAGACATCAGTTTTTTTGTTTTGACAAATTATTAACCTAAAAGCCGAATTTGCTTTTATCTTTGTGTTCTTGAGTAGAATGCATGCTTAGAAACATTCAAGTAGTTTGATCAACTTTCTTGTGGAGTGTTTCGATTCTGGGGTTTAGGAACTAGTTTGTTTCGAAATCTTAGGACTGTGATCAATTCAAGGTAATCTGAAATCTAACCTAATTCTTGGAGGTTGTGCCAAATTCGACTAGGGGTTTTCAAGTTAATGCTGTGGGGATTCGAAATCAAGGGGTTCTCAGGCTTATTCTTGGAGGTTCCGTATCATTTGGTATCAGAGCCAATGCTCTAGATCAAGTTTTATCCCTATCAATTTCGAATTCTTTGTTTATTTCATTTCTTCTCTTGTTATTTTCATTTTCGTTACTTTGATCTTGAATTGTTGAATTCTTTCTCTTGTTTCCTTGTTCCTTTGAATTGTTTTCTTTATGGGTTATTTTCGTTTTCGTTTCTTTCTTGTTATTTTCATTCTGTTTCTTTGTTCTTGATTCTTGAGTCGTTTTCTTTGTTTCTTGATCGTCTAAGTTGTTTGTTCCTTGAATCGTTTTCGTTTTCTTTCAAATTCAAAAATTTGAAAAAAAAATATATTATAAAACCTAAAATTCAAAATTCAAGAAAAGGTGTTTTAAATTCAAATTTGGGTCTTGTTCATCATTCTGATTTGCATTCGAAATTCAACAAAGTGTGCTAAATTCGAATCTTGTTCTTGATTATTCATTTTGATTCAATTTCGAGTTTCAAACAAAGTGCTCTAAATTCGATCTTGTTCTTGTTACCTAATTGGGTAAAAGTTTTGTGTGGTGTGAACTAAGGTTTCCCCACCAAGAGAGATAATGAGAGGGAGCAAAAAAAAAAAAGAGTATAAAACCACTTCAACAAAATTTTTTCATTCTCCTTGTTATTTAGGTGATAAGGGTCGAATCTAGATAGGTTAGAATCAATATAATTTCTGGTCACGAAATTTTCACCATTGAGGGGCTGTTTTGATTCGAATTGCATTAGTGATTCATTCGTAATTTCAGACTTGGGATACTACACATGGAAGGCTATTTGATTTGTTTCATAAAGTGTGATTCACCTAAGAACATAAAAGAAATTAGCTTGAGAGGTGTGAGCTAAGCCGTGAGTGAATACATTATATTGAGTGGAACACGAGTGACCAACCCCATCTATTGAGTGTAAACACGTGAGGGAGTGTTGTGAGGCCTTTTATTTGTTTTGTTCTAACCTTTTATTGCAGGAAAAATGTCTGGCCAAGATGACAGTGACAGGGGTGTTCAAATTGATCCAGCTCGATTGCTTGAGGCGCAGCAAGCTGAATTTACACGTTTATACCGTGTTATGGAGAACATAACAGAAACATTGGAGCGCATGGATTTTAGGTTACAAAATGTTGAAAGAGCCACACCGGAGCGCAATGAGAGGCAAAGAGGTGGCAGAAATCAAATACAACAGCCTGAACATTTGGAAGATGAAAATGAGCTTCAGGATGATAATGCAAGTCTGGTTGGAGGAGCTCTACATAGAGGTGGAGGTAGAGGAGGCCGTGGTACTGGTCGAGGTAGAGGACGGATGAATAATAATGCTTTCTATAGTAGAAATAATGGTGATGATGAAGTCGTTGATAGGAGCTTGGGAAGCATCAAGCTGAAAATTCCTAACTTTCGTGGTATATCAGATCCAGAAGCTTATTTGCAATGGGAAAAGCAGGTTGATCTCATATTTGATTGCCATCGATGTACTGAGGAAAAGAAGGTCAAGCTTATTGTTACTCAATTTACAGATTATGCTATAGCTTGGTGGGATCAGTTAGTGACTAGTAAAAGAAGGAATTTGGAGTATCCAATTGAGACTTGGGCTGATCTTAAATCGGTCATGAGGAAGAGGTTTGTGCCTAGACATTTCCATAGGGAAATTATACAAAGACTTCAGGTTCTTAAACAAGGTAGTAAAAGTGTTGATGACTACTACAAAGAAATGGAAATGTTAATGACTAGAGCTAATATAGATGAAGACATGGAGACTACTATGGCACGTTTCTTGGCTGGTTTGAATTCGGACATTGCTGATCAGGTTGATTTGCAGCCTTATGTGGAGTTAGAAGAGATGGTGCATATTGCCGTCAATGTGGAAAAACAACTCCAAGGAAGACGACTATCAAGGTATCATTCGAAACCTGTTTCTAATTCTATTTCTCCTTGGAATAGGGAAGGAAGACGTGATTACAAGGAAAGAAACAAGGCTGGTCAAGATAGTGGGAAAGCAAAGGCCGAAACAAGTTCTAAAGACAAATCCAAAGTTGAAGAGCCTAAGCTGCAAAATTGAGATATTAAGTGTTGGAAGTGCCAAGGTGTGGGACATATCAGCAAAGAATGTCCAAACAAGAGAGTTATGACCTTAAGAAATGGTGAGATAGTGACTGATGAAGAAGAAGGTGACGATGAGAGTGAAATGGAGAAAAGCAAGACTTGGAATGTTGTAGTGATGGGAGCATTGAAGAACCAATAAAGGGAGACTTGCTGGTTGCTAGGCGTGCTCTTAACATGCAATTGAAGGAGGAAAACCATGAAGAACAATGAGACAACTTGTTCCATACAAGGTGTCACGTTCAAGGCAAGGCTTGTATTGTGATTGTGGATGGTGGAAGCTGCACCAACGTGGTAAGTACACTCTTGGTTGATCGATTGGGGCTGCCTACAAAACCTCACCCCCGACCTTACAAACTTCAGTGGCTGAATGAATGCGGAGAGGTTAAGGTACATCGACAATCTAACATTTCTTTTTCCATTGGTAAATATCATGATGAGGTGTTGTGTGATGTGGTACCAATGCATGCTGGAGAGATTTTACTTGGACGTCCATGGCAGTATGATAGGCGAGCTATGCATGATGGATACCTCAATCGGTATTCATTCACTAAGGATGGACGAAAGACAATTCTAACCCCACTCTCTTGAAAAGAAGTGTATGAAGATCAATGTAAAATAGAAAGAATGAGACTTGAATTTGAAAAGAAAGAAAGAGAGAGTGACAAAAAAATGAGTGAAAAAAATCAGATTGCAAATGAAAAGAAAGAGAGAAAAGAAAAATCAAAACAAATTAAGTTTGAGAAAAATAGAGAAGGAGAGAAGAATGTGCGTTTGTTAGCTAGTACAAGTGAGGTTAAACATGCTTTTTACACCAATCAGCCTATGTTTGTGCTTTTGTGCAAAGAGGCTCGTTTAGATACTACTGTTTTTAACCAATCTTTGCCTAGTGTGTTTGTTGATCTTTTGCAGGAATATGCGGATTTGTTTCCCGAAGAAATGCCTGATGAATTGCCGCCAATTAGAGGCATAGAGCATCAAATTGATTTCATTATGGGAGCTTCCATTCCCAATAGGCCAGCGTATCGAGCTAATCCTTTCGAGACAAAGGAGATACAAAAGCAAGTGGAGGAATTGCTAGCTAAAGGATACGTGAGGGAAAGTTTGAGTCCTTGTTCGGTTCCTGTTATTCTTGTGCCAAAGAAGGATGGGACGTGGAGGATGTGCGTGGATTGCAGAGCCATCAATAAAATCACTGTAAAGTATCGTCATCCTATTCCTAGACTAGATGATATGCTTGATGAGTTACATGGTTCTTGTTTGTTCACGAAAATTGATTTGAAATCTGGTTATTATCAAATTCGAATGAGTGTGGGTGATGAGTGGAAAACAACATTTAAGACTAAATATGGGCTGTATGAGTGGTTGGTTATGCCGTTTGGTCTTACTAATGCACCTAGCACATTCATGCATTTGATGAATCATGTGTTGCGTGAGCACTTGGGTAAATTTGTTGTTGTTTACTTTGATGATATTCTTGTTTACTCTAAGTGTTTGGATGATCATGTCATACATGTGCTTCTTGTGTTAGACATTCTTAGGCGTGAGAAGTTGTATGCTAACCTTAAGAAGTGTAGTTTTTGCATGGATAAGGTTCATTTTCTTGGTTTTGTGGTGTCTTGTCAAGGCATTGAGGTTGATGAGGAAAAGATGAAGGCTATTAGGGACTGGCCAAAACCTAAGAATGCTAGTGAGGTGAGGAGTTTTCATGGACTTGCTGGTTTCTATAGGAGATTCATTAGAAATTTTAGTACTATAGCTGCACCTTTGAATGAGTTAGTTAAGCAAAATGCCGGTTTTGTTTGGAGAGATGCACAAGAACATGCATTTAATGAACTTAAGGATAAATTGTGTAATGCACCCTTGCTTGCTTTGCCTAATTTTGATAAGATCTTTGAGATTGGATGTGATGCAAGTGGGATAGGAATTGGAGCTGTTTTGATACAGAATCAAAGGCCATTGATGTATTTCAGCGAAAAACTAAGTGGAGCGGCTTTGAAGTATGCGACATATGATAAGGAGTTATATGCATTGTTTCAAGCTTTGCATACATGGCAGCATTATTTGTGGTCAAAAGAGTTTGTGATACATACTGATCATGAAAGTTTAAAGCATTTGAAAGGTCAAGATAAGCTGAATCGTAGACATGCCAAATGGGTGGAATTTATAGAAACATTTCCATATGTGATTAAATACAAGCGAGGTAAAGAGAATGTAGTGGCTGATGCGTTGTCGTGAAGGTATGTTTTACTTAATTCTATTACTGCTAGATTATTGGGTTTTGAGCATATTAAGGAATTATATGTTAGTGATGTGGATTTTAGTGACATATATAATTCGTGTGGAGATGTGGCTGTTTCAAAAGACTTTCATTTGTTTGATGGTTTCTTGTTTAAAAGAAATAGATTGTGTATTCCTAAGTGTTCCATGAGAGAGTTGTTAGTTAAGGAAGCACATGGAGGAGGCTTGATGGGTCATTTTGGGGTAAGTAAGACCTATGATGTGTTGATAGAACATTTTTATTGGCCTGGTATGAAACATGATGTGCATAAAGTTTGTGAGCATTGCATAACATGTAGAGAAGCTAAGTCTAGGATGAAACCGCATGGTTTGTACACGCCATTACTTGTTCCTAATGGACCTTAGACTGATTTGTCTATGGATTTTGTGCTTGGATTACCTAAAACTAGGAGAGGTCATGATAGTATATTTGTTGTGGTTGATAGATTTAGTAAAATGGCTCATTTTATACCATGTCATAAAACTGATGATGCTAAATTGATTGCTGATTTGTTCTTTAAAGAGGTTGTTCGTTTGCATGGCATACCCAAAAGCATTGTTAGTGATAGAGATGTTAAGTTTTTGAGTCATTTCTGGCGTGTTTTATGGGGAAAATTGGGGACTAAGTTGTTGTTTTCTACTACTTGCCATCCTCAAACCGATGGTCAAACTGAGGTTGTGAATCGAACATTGATTACTTTGCTTAGGGCAGTGATAGAAAAAGAATATCAGGATGTGGGATGATTGTTTACCATTTGTGGAGTTTGCTTATAATAGGGCTGTTCATAGCACTACTAATTGTTCTCCATTTGAAATTGTTTATGGTTTTAATCCGCTTACTACTTTGGATATTTTGCCATTGCCATCTAATGATTTTGTGAGTGTTGATGCTAGTTCAAAGGCAGATTTTGTGAAGCAGTTACATAAATAGGTTAAGGAAAGGATTGAAAGGGAAAATGCTAAAGTAGCTTCTCGAGTGAATAAAGGAAGGAAGCCAATGATTTTTCAGCCTGGTGATTGGGTTTGGGTTCATTTTTGCAAAGAACGGTTTCCACACCAAAGAAAGTCTAAGTTAAACCCACGAGGAGATGGTCCTTTTCAGATACTTTAAAGGATTAATGACAATGCATATAAAGTGGATTTGCCAGGTGATTATAATGTAAGTGCTTCATTTAATGTTGCTGATTTAAGTCCTTTTGATGTAGGTGATGCTTTTGATTCGAGGACGAATCTTTTTGAGGAGAGGGGAAATGTTGTGGAACAACCAGCACACCGCAAGGATGAGCAAGAGTTAGGACGTGAGGAACAAGTTGAGGAGATCATCAATCCAATTATTCTGCCACAAGGTCCTATAACTAGATCGCGAGCCAAAAAGATTCAGCAAGCACTAATTTGCCATTTGCAAGATTTGGTGAATTTGGCTAACTATGGTTTGCAAGGAATTACAAGCTTGGAGACAAGACCAAAGTCAATTACAACTTGCTACAAGTTGTAATTCACGAATGAGGCTTGTAATTAATATGTATCAAGGCCCACTAGTTATGCTTATTTAAAAAGTAAGGGCCCTGTTTGTTTTGTATTAAATTAGGACTTTGTTTACTTTATTATTTCTTAAAATTTGATTAGAAAGCCAAACGCTACTTAATAACCCTAATTAGGGTTTAGCTATTTATATCTCATTTAGGGTTGTAAGACATCAATTTTTTTTGTTTTGACAAATTATTAACCTAAAAGCCGAATTTGCTTTTATCTTTGTGTTCTTGAGTAGAATGCATGCTTAGAAACATTCAAGTAGTTTGATCAACTTTGTTGTGGAGTGTTTCGATTCTGGGGTTTAGGAACTAGTTTGTTTCGAAATCTTAGGACTGTGACAAATTCAAGGTAATCTGAAATATAACCTAATCCTTGGAGGTTGTGCCGAATTCGACTAGGGGTTTTCAAGTTAATGCTGTGGGTGTTTGAAATCAAGGGGTTTTCAAGCTTATTCTTGGAGGTTCCGTATCACAGCATAATGCAAAGGCAGCAAAATAATACTAATCAAAGAGGGCAGAATAGAGGGAGAGGAAACATGATGAATGATGATGAGGTAGACAGGGAAGATGATGAAGAAAGTGAGGAATCAATTGCTCAAAGAAGGCCTCAACAAAGGGACAGTAACATATCTTCCATAAAAATGAAGATACCATCATTCAAGGGGAGAAATGATGCTGAAGCTTACTTTGAATGGGAAAGAAAAGTTGAATTGGTGTTTGATTGTCATAATTATTGTGAAATGAAGAAAGTTAAAATTGCAGCAGTTGAATTCACAGATTATGCACTAATTTGGTGGGATCAATTGATGATTTCCAAGAGGAGAAATGGAGAAAGAACCATCACTACTTGGGCTGAAATGAAAACTTTGATGAGAAAGAGATTTGTACCATCTTACTACTATCGAGAGTTTCACCAAAGATTGCAGCGGTTAACTCAAGGATCCATGTTAGTGGAGGATTACCATAAAGAGATGGAGATGATTATGAGTAGAACTAATATAGAGGAGGATCCAGAAATCACTATGGCTCAATTTTTGAGTGGACTGAATAGGGAGATTGCTAACATAATTTAATTACATCATTATGTGGAGCTTGAAGATACGGTACACATGGCCATGAAAGTGGAGAAGCAACTGAAACTCAAGGGAGCAGCAAAGGGATTTTCTAATTCCAGCTCTAGTTTCACTTCAAAATGGCCAAAGAAAGATGATAATCCTAAAGGGAAGGAGGCTGCCTGGAAAGGAAAGGAAAAACAAGTTCCAGCTGACCCTAAAGGTAACTCTAAAACATCTAACTCTAATCAAAAGCATAGTACCATTAAATGCTTTAGGTGTTTAGGTAGTAGGACATATAGCATCTCAATGTCCAAATAAGAAAATCATGCTGATAAGAGATAATGGTGAAATTGATAGTGCTAGTGAACATGAAAATGATGATGATGATAATGATAGCATGCCACCATTAGAGGAAATTGAACATATCATTGAATACTCTGCCCATGGTGAATCTTTGGTTATTAGAAGAGCTTTAAATATGCAAATTAAAGATGAAGAAAGTAATCAAAGAGAGAACATTTTTCATACTCGTTGCATTGTAAATGGAAAAGTGTGCAGCATGATCATTGATGGGGGTAGTTGTGCAAATGTTGCTAGTACTAATTTTGTGGATAAATTAGGGTTAGCATGCACAAAACATCCTAGTCCCTACAAGCTGCAATGGTTGAATGATTGTGGAGAGGTGAGGGTAACAAAGAAGGTTCTGTTTTCTTTTGCAATTAGGAGATACAAAGATGAAGTTTGCTGTGATGTTGTGCCTATGCATGCTAGCCATATCCTTTTTGGTCGTCCATGGCAGTTTGATAGAAAAGCTTTGCATTATGGCTTTAAGAATCATTATTCTTTCAACTTAAATGGTTTAAATTTCACTCTATTGTCACCTAAACAAGTGTATGAAGATCAAGTGAAGATGTTGAGATCATTTGAAAGGAATTCTGGTGGTAAGGGTAAAACAAATAAAAATGGAGTACAAGAGACCAAGTGTGAGAAAAAGAATGATAAAAATGGCCCGTTGGTGAGAGAAAAAGAGAAAGGGAGAGAAAATAAAAGAGAGTGTTTCTATGCAAAAGAAAAAGAGTTAAGGAGTGCTTTTTGTGAGAAAAGAAGTCTGATTGTACTTAGGTACAAAGAGACCTTGATTTCTACATCTGACCTTGATAACCCTTTGCGTAGTTGTGTTAGTTCTCTTTTACAGAAATTTGGAGATATTTTTTCAGAAGATGTACCTAAAGGTTTACCACCTTTAAGAGGGATTGAGCATCAAATTGACTTCATTCCGGGCTCAACAATTCCTATTCGACCAGCTTATAGAAGTAATTCGAAGGAAACCAAGGAACTTCAAAGGCAAGTGGAGGAGTTACTAGCAAAGGGATATGTACGTGAAAGTCTTAGTTCATGTGTTGTTCCGGTGTTATTAGTCCAAAAGAATGATGGATCATGGAGAATGTGTGTGGACTGCCAAGCAATTAATAAAATCACAGTGAAGTATAGACATCCAATTCCTAGACTTGATGATATGCTTGATGAGTTGAGTGGTTCTTGCATTTTTACTAAGATTGATTTGAAAAGTGGTTACCATCAAATTAGGATGAAAGAAGGAGATTAGTGGAAAACTGCATTCAAAACAAAATATTGCCTTTATGAGTGGTTAGTTATGCCATTTGTTTTATCAAATACACCTAGTACATTCATGAGATTAATGAACCATGTTCTGAGTGCATGATGCGAAACCCATGGATCAAATATTACATCTAGAACCCCACATACACATCTAGCATAGAATCTTAGAACTCAAAAACAAATCCTCCCTACCAAACCCACAACTAACCTGTAATTGAGAATTTGGGTGATTGGGATGAAGAAATGAATTGATTAAAATGCCACAAGTGAGACTTGATAAGTTAGAACCAATTCTTCATGCAACAAGAATAAGAAGAAAACCTCTCAAACTTGAAAACACAGAAATTACATTCAACAATTCTGGAAATTCGTAGTCAACCCTATTAAGTTCTTTTCCCCATCCTTATATAGTTGGAAAAGAAGAACTAATGGCTTAAAGTCTAGGTTTACATGTATCTAGTCACAATAGCATTAATTGTTCATCCACCTCAATAATATACTCTAAATTACTGCCCATAATTCTGACAACATTGATGGGCAGATTGTACATTCATTTTGGTGTTGGTTCACATGTGTCTAGTCACACTAACACTAAACCATATCAATATTATATTCCAAATTCGTGCTAATGCCCATCACCATACTTATGGGCAGATTCTTCATGCTTGTTGGTGAGTTTCTGACTTCCTCTTCATGGTCCATCATATTCACTACAAGTTGGTCTCCCTCTTCATTAATCCACCTTTGTATGAAGTGGTGGAACACATGCTGGAATTTCTTTAATTGTGATCTTGTGATTGGTCCACTTGGCATAATGATATCATCAACATATTTGCTGCCATTACATTCATCAAGCTTGCTTATAGTTTCCTCATCATTCCCTCCTTGCTCAAAAAGATTTGTCCTCAAATCTGAGCCTACATCAAAAGGAGAAAGATCACTAATATTGAAAGTTGCAGAAACATTATACTCACCTGGTAGATCAATTTTGTAGGCATTGTCATTGATCCGTTCTAAAACTTGGAATGGGCCATCTCCCCTTGCATCCAACTTGGATTTCCTTTGTTTAGGAAATCTTTCCTTCCTCATATGAACCCATACCCAATCACCAGGTTGGAAAATCACATGTTTCCTTCTTCTATTTGCATTATGGGCAACTGATTCATATTTCTTCTCAAGATGAGCTCGTGCCTTTTCATGTATCTGCTTAACCAACTCAGCTTTCTTTTCACCATCTAAGTTAGTTATTTCATTTAATGGCAAAGGAAACAAATCAAGTGGTGTAAGTGGATTAAAACCATAAACAATTTCAAATGGTGAATAACCAGTAGAAGAATGTATGCTTCTATTATATACAAACTCCACTAATGGCAAACAATCTTCCCAAGTTTTCAAATTCTTACCCACAACAGCACGTAACAAAGATCCTAAAGTCCTATTTACCACTTCTGTTTGTCCATCAGTTTGTGGATGACAAGTTGTAGAGAACAACAATTTAGTACCTAACTTATTCCATAAAACACGCCAAAAATGACTTAAGAACTTCACATCTCTATCACTTACAATTGTTTTAGGAATGCCATGCAACCGAACTACTTCCCCAAAGAACAAATTTGCAATATTTGTTGCATCATCAGTTTTGTGACATGCAATGAAATGAGCCATTTTGCTGAATCTATCAACAACAACAAATATGCTATCTTTTCCTTTTCTAGTCCTAGGCAGCCCCAAAACAAAGTCCATAGATATGTCCATCCAAGGTGCATTAGGAATAGGTAAAGGAGTATACAGCCCATGAGGTAAAGACTTAGATTTTGCTTGTTTACATGCAATACACTTGGCACAAATTCTTTCAACATCCTTTCTCATGTTTGGCCAATAGAAATGTTCATGCAGAATGTCTAAAGTCTTAAATATCCCAAAATGTCCCATGAGTCCTCCACTATGTGCCTCACGCACAAGCAATTCCCTTAATGAGCAACTAGGCATGCATAATCTTCCATCCTTAAATAAGTACCCATCATGCCTATAAAATTTCTGAAATGCAGAACGCTCACATGCTTTATAAACATTTGCAAAGTCAACATCATTGGCATACATATCCTTAATTTGCTCAAAGCCTAATAACTTAGAACTAAGAGTTGAGATTAAGGAATACCTTCTTGAAAGTGCATCTGCTACTACATTGTCTTTGCTACGCTTATACTTTATCACATATGGAAATGGCTCAATGAACTCTATCCACTTTCCATGCCTTCGGTTCAGCTTGGTTTGCCCCTTTAGATGCTTTAATGATTCATGATCTGTATGAATAACAAACTCTTTAGGCAATAAGTAATGTTGCCACACTTGTAAAGCTCTTACCAAAGCATACAGCTCCTTGTCATAAGTGGAATAATTTAATTGTGCACCATGAAGCTTCTCACTAAAATATGCAATTGGTTTCCCTTCTTGCATCAAAACAGCACCTATGCCCACACCTGAAGCATCACACTCTAATTCGAAGGTCTTATCAAAATCTGGTAAAGCAAGAATTGGAGCAGTAGTTAACCTTTCTTTCAACAAATTGAATGCCATTTCATGAATTTTAGTCCAATTAAACTTTACATCCTTTTTTACCAATTCATTTAATGGTGCAGCAATGGAACTAAAATCTTTAACAAACCTTCTATAGAAACTAGCCAAACCATGAAAACTTCTTACCTCACTCACGGTTTTAGGTGCTGGCCAATCTCTTATTGCCTTTACCTTTTCATCATCAACCTCAATTCCTTGTGCACTAACCATAAAACCTAAGAATATGATTTTATCACTACAAAACATGCACTTTTTCAAGTTGGCATATAATTCTTCCTTTCTCAAAACATAAAGAATAACCCTAATATGTTCTACATGCTCATCTACTGATTTGCTATAAATGAGTATGTCATCAAAATATACAACAACAAATTTACCAAGATATGCACGCAGAACATGGTTCATTAATCTCATGAATGTACTAGGTGCATTAGATAAACCAAATGGCATAACTAACCACTCATAAAGACCATATTTTGTTTTGAATGCAGTTTTCCACTCATCTCCTTCTTTCATCCTAATTTGATGGTAACCACTTTTCAAATCAATCTTAGTAAAAATGCAAGAACCACTCAACTCATCAAGCATATCATCAAGTCTAGGAATTGGATGTCTATACTTCACCGTGATTTTATTGATTGCTCGGCAGTCCACACACATTCTCCATGATCCATCTTTCTTTGGGACTAATAACACCGGAACAGCACATGGGCTAAGACTTTCACGCACATGTCCCTTTGCTAGCAACTCCTCCACTTGCCTTTGAAGTTCCTTGGTTTCCTCCGGATTACTTCTATAAGCTGGTCGATTAGGAATTGTTGAGCCCGGAATGAAGTCAATTTGATGCTCAATCCCTCTTAAAGGTGGTAATCCTTTGGGTACATCTTCTGGAAAAACATCTCCAAATTCCTGTAAAAGAGAACTAACACAACTAGGAAAAGGGTTATCAAGGTTAGATGTAGAAATCAAGGTCTCTTTGTACCTAAGTACAATCAGACTTCTTTTCTCACAAAAAGCACTCCTTAACTCCTTTTCTTTTGCATAGAAACACTCTCTTTTATTTTCTGTCCCTTTCTCTTTTTCTCTCACCAATGGGCCATTTTTATCATTCTTTTTCTCACACTTGGCCTCTTGTACTCCCTTTTTATTTGTTTTACCCTCACCACTAGAATTCTTTTCAAATGATCTCAAAATATTTACTTGATCTTCATACACTTGTTTAGGTGACAATGGAGCAAGAGTGAAATTTAAACCATTTAGGCTGAAAGAATAATGATTCTTAAAGCCATCATGCAAAGCTCTTCTATCAAACTGCCATGGACGACCAAGAAGGATATGGCTAGCATGCATAGGCACAACATCACAGCAAACTTCATCTTTGTATCTCCCAATTGCAAAAGAAAACAGAACCTGCTTTGTTACCCTCACCTCTCCACTATCATTCAACCATTGCAGCTTGTAAGGACTAGGATGTTTTGTGCATGCTAACCCTAATTTATCCACAAAATCAGTACTAGCAACATTTGCACAACTACCCCCATCAATGATCATGCTGCACACTTTTCCATTCACAATGCAACGAGTATGGAAAATGTTCTCTCTTTGATTACTTTCTTCATCTTTAATTTGCATGTTTAAAGCTCTTCTAATAACCAAAGATTCACCATGGGCTGGATATTCAATAATATGTTCAATTTCTTCTAATGGTGGCATGCTATCATTATCATCATCACTTTCATGTTCACTAGCACTATCAATTTCACCATTATCTCGTATCAACATGATTTTCTTATTTGGACATTGAGATGCTATATGCCCTACTCCTAAACACCTAAAGCATTTAATGGTACTATGCTTTTGATTAGAGTTAGATGTTTTAGAGTTACCTTTAGGGTCTTCTAGAACTTGTTTTTCCTTTCCTTTCCAGGCAGCCTCCTTCCCTTTAGGATTATCATCTTTCTTTGGCCATTTTGAAGTGAAACTAGAGCTGGAATTAGAAAATCCCTTTGCTGCTCCCTTGAGTTTCAGTTGCTTCTCCACTTTCATGGCCATGTGTACCATATCTTCAAGCTCCACATAATGAGTTTCAGTTTCTTATTTGGACATTGAGATGCTATATGCCCTACTCCTAAACACCTAAAGCATTTAATGGTACTATGCTTTTGATTAGAGTTAGATGTTTTAGAGTTACCTTTAGGGTCTTCTAGAACTTGTTTTTCCTTTCCTTTCCAGGCAGCCTCCTTCCCTTTAGGATTATCATCTTTCTTTGGCCATTTTGAAGTGAAACTAGAGCTGGAATTAGAAAATCCCTTTGCTGCTCCCTTGAGTTTCAGTTGCTTCTCCACTTTCATGGCCATGTGTACCATATCTTCAAGCTCCACATAATGATGTAATTCAATTATGTTAGCTATCTCTCTATTCAGCCCAATCAAAAATCGAGCCATAGTGATTTCTGGATCCTCCTCTATATTAGTTCTACTCATGATCATCTCCATCTCTTTATGGTAATCCTCCACTGACATGGATCCTTGAGTTAACCGCTGTAATTTTTGGTGAAGCTCCCTATAGTAGTAAGATGGTACAAATCTCTTTCTCATCACAGTTTTCATTTCAGCCCAAGTAGTGATAGTTCTTTCTCCATTTCTCCTCTTGGAAATCATCAATTGATCCCACCAAATTAGTGCATAATCTGTGAATTCAACTGCTGCAATCTTAACTTTCTTCATTTCACTATAATTATGACAATCAAACACCAACTCAACTTTTCTTTCCCATTCAAGGTAAGCTTCAGCATCATTTCTCCCCTTGAATGATGGTATCTTCATTTTTATGGAAGATATGTTACTGTCCCTTTGTTGAGGTCTTCTTTGAGCAATTGATTCCTCACTTTCTTCATCATCTTCCCTCTCTATCTCATCATCATTCATCATGTTTCCTCTCCCTCTATTCTGCCCCCTTCGATTAGTATCATTCCGCTGCCTTTGCATTATGCTGTCTACATCACCTCTCATGTTGTTTATGGTCAAATCAAACCTTTCAAATCTCCTTTGCATTGCCTCTAACATGAAGCCTATGTCATTTATGGTCATATCACGTTTTTCACTTCCAGAATTTGACATGGTGTAAGAAGAACCTACAAGAAAATGTTAGTAAAGAAAATTTCCTCACCTCACTCCCTTACGTGTTTCACTCAAGATCAGATTGTCACTCCTCTTGTATTTCACTCAAACCTTGTTCCTTTTTACCTCTCAATTCTTCTTTTATCAAGTTGAATTTCAAAATTGAATCCACTTAAATCAAGTAAAACAAGTTTTGTTTTAAAGACTCTACAAGGAACCTAATGAACAAAATGAATTCTGCAATTCTAGAAGCAATTTAATTTTAGACAACAAGAACTGAAAGTTAACACAAGAAGCAAAAGTATTTGTGTTAATCAAACCAAAGTAACTATGATTGAGAATTAGCTACTTAATGCATACAAGAAACAAGAGGTATATGAAAGAATGAAACTAAGAATACAAAGAAAAACAATTCTGGATCCTAAAAAAAAACAGAATTCAAATCACTCCAATGAGTAATCTGAATATGCAACCTAAATCTATTCCCAATGCAAGAAAGGCTCTAAATATCAGATTTTAAATGCTAAATGGATGCATAATGAGGAGCTGATGTAATTTGATCAAATATAATAAGGTAGCAAGCTGTTAATGGTATAAATATGCAAAAAATCTCAAACACTTGTGAAGAAAAATTCTGGGCAGAAACAGATACGTTTTTTTTTTTCTTTTATGTTGAGGAAGTTGAATCTGATTCTCTTTTCTTTTTTTTTTCTTTTGATCTTTTCCTCTTTTTTTTTCTTTTGAACTTTCAGTAAACAAGGATAGAAATTGAAAAATTAAACAAAAGTTCACAGATTTGAAGAATAAGAACAAGGTGCAACAAGAACAGAAAATGAAGAAATATAGAAACTGAATCTGATTCGTTTTTTTTTTCTTTGGATAATTAAAACATAAAAGATACCTAGAGATTTATCTTCAAGCCAAAGCTCTGATACCAAATGATGCGGAACCCATGGATCAAATATTACATCTAGAACCCCACATACACATCTAGCATAGAATCTTAGAACTCAAAAACAAATCCTCCCTACCAAACCCACAACTAACCTGTAATTGAGAATTTGGATGATTGGGATGAAGAAATGAATTGATTAAAACGCCACAAGTAAGACTTGATAAGTTAGAACCAATTCTTCATGCAACAAGAATAAGAAGAAAACCTCTCAAACTTGAAGACACAGAAATTACATTCAACAATTCTGGAAATTCGTAGTCAACCCTATTAAGTTCTTTTCCCCATCCTTATATAGTTGGAAAAGAAGAACTAATGGCTTAAAGTCTAGGTTTACATGTATCTAGTCACAATAGCATTAATTGTTCATCCACCTCAATAATATACTCTAAATTACTGCCCATAATTCTGACAACATTGATGGGCAGATTGTACATTCATTTTGGTGTTGGTTCACATGTGTCTAGTCACACTAACACTAAACCATATCAATATTATATTCCAAATTCGTGCTAATGCCCATCACCATACTTATGGGCAGATTCTTCATGCTTGTTGGTGAGTTTCTGACTTCCTCTTCATGGTCCATCATATTCACTACAAGTTGGTCTCCCTCTTCATTAATCCACCTTTGTATGAAGTGCTGGAACACATGCTGGAATTTCTTTAATTGTGATCTTGTGATTGGTCCACTTGGCATAATGATATCATCAACATATTTACTGCCATTACATTCATCAAGCTTGCTTATAGTTTCCTCATCAGTGCATATCTTGGTAAATTTGTTGTTGTATATTTTGATGACATACTCATTTATTGCAAATCAGTAGATGAGCATGTAGAACATATTAGAGCTGTTCTTGATGTTTTGAGAAAGGAAGAATTGTATGCCAACTTGAAAAAGTACATGTTTTGTAGTGATCTTAGGTTTTATGGTTACTGCACAAGGAATTGAGGTTGATGATGAAAAGGTAAAGGCAATAAGAGATTGGCCAGCACCTAAAACCATGAGTAAGGTAAGAAGTTTTCATGGTTTGGCTAGTTTCTATAGAATGCTTGTTAAAGATTTTAGTTCCAGTACTGCACCATTAAATGAATTGGTAAGAAAAGATATAAAGTTTAATTGGACTAAAATTCTTGAAAAGGCATTTAATTTGTTGAAAGAAAGGTTAACTACTACTCCAATTCTTGCTTTACCAGATTTTGATAAGACCTTCGAATTAGAGTGTGATGCTTCGGGTGTGGGCATAGGCACTGTTTTGATGCAAGAAGGGAAACCAATTGCATATTTTAGTGAGAAGCTTCATGGTGCACAATTAAATTATTCCACTTATGACAAGGAGCTGTATGCTTTGGTAAGAGCTTTACAAGTGTGACAACATTACTTATTTCCTAAAGAGTTTGTTATTCATACAGATCATGAATCATTAAAGCATCTAAAGGGGCAAACCAAGCTGAACCAAAGACATGGCAAGTGGATAGAGTTCATTGAGCCATTTTCATATGTGATAAAGTATAAGCGTGACAAAGACAATGTAGTAGCAGATGCACTTTCAAGAAGGTTCAAATTTGAGGACAAATCTTTTTGAGCAAGGAGGGAATGATAAGAAAACTATAAGCAAGCTTGATGAATCTACACAAGGAAGCAAATATGTTGATGATATTATTATGCCAAGTGGACCAATCACAAGATCACAATCAAAGAAACTCCAACATATGTTCCAACACTTCATTCAAAGGTGGATTAATGAAGATGGAGACTAACTTGCACTGAATATGAGGGATCATGAAGAGGAAGTCAGAAACTCACCAAGAAGCATGAAGAATCTGCCCATAAGTATGGTGATGGGCATTAGCATGAATTTGGAATATAATATTGATGTGGTTTAGTGCTAGTGTGACTAGACACATGTGAACCAACACCAAAATGCATGTAGAATCTGCCCATCAATGTTGTCAGAATTATGGGCAGTAATTTAGAATATGTTATTGATGTGGATGAATAATTAATGCTATTGTGACTAGATACATGTAAACCTAGACTTTTAAGCCATTAGTTCTTCTTTTCCAACTATATAGGGAGGGGCAAAGGACTTAAGAGGGTTACTACTAATTTTTAGATTGTTATCATTGATTAAGTGTTTTCAAGTTTGAGAAATTTTCTTCTTATTCTTGTTGCATGAAGAATTGGTTCTAACTTATCAAGTCTGACTTGTGGCATTTAAATCAATTCATTTCTTCATCCCAATCACCCAAGTTCTCAAATATAAGGTTAGTTGTGGGTTTGGTAGGGAGGATTTATTTTTTTGAGTTCTAAGATTCTATGCTAGATGTGTATGTGAGGTTCTAGATGTAATATTTGATCCATGGGTTCCGTATCATACTATTTCCTACTATAAGGTGTAAATTTGGAGTTATTGGTGTACAACAAGACTCAATTTTCCTGTTTCTATCAATAAATCAAGAACATACTTCTTCTGAGACAAAAACATACCCTTCTTACTTTTTATAACTTCAATGCCTAATAAATATTTTAACAAACCCAAATCTTTAATCTAAAGGAAATCATTGAGTCATTTCTTCTCTGCAACATATCACATAAAGAAAGAAGAAGAAGAATGTGGACTGATGATGGTTTGAAGATTGGCTGATGATTGGTGATGATTGGCCATAGATAAGACAAAAGAATAACAAAATTTAAGTGGCAATAGAATTAGTGAATCATTCTCTGATGTCATGCTTTTGTCTTTTTTTCTAATTTAGTTAGTACACTTTGATCATTGGAATTTATTAATGAAATATAAGAAATTCATCTTCTTCTTTCCCTTCTCATTCTCTCTTCTGTTCTCCTTTTTCTGCACTCTTCTAATTTCTATTATATTCCTTTGTTAATCCTAAACATTCTAAGTAAATTAGTTATACTATTGCAATTGGTATCAGAGCAACAATGTATCTGGGTAAAACATGTGCAAAACAGCTAGAAAAACCAGGAACCCTACCACAAGGAATTGGAAACTAAAGAAATATAAAAACTTACAATGCTACAAACAGATGTTAATTTAAGATTTGAGGCCCTTCAAAAGGAATAGCAAGCAGCTAGAGGAGAACAACAATGCACATACTAGCAGCTATGAACTGAACAACTTATACTTAGGGCTCAATTCAATTAGATGATGCAACTCTTGCAAAATCTGAGTAAGGGAAAGGAGCCACTAGCATAAGAGGCTCTAATAGTTGGTTGGGGAATTTTAGCCACCCTTAACACAAGAGCTCAAGACATTGAGGATATTTTTGTGGGGACTATGGATGGAACAAATAGGGGTTACTTGAAAAAACTCCCACTAAAATGGATTTACCCATGTTCTAAGGGAAAGAGCCTCAGTCTCTAGTTTAGAAATGCAACAAGTATTTCTAAATTTATGAGTTACCAGAGGAACGAAAAATGGAGTTGGGTAGCATTTATCTATCTTGAGTGGCTGAAAGATGGTTCTGGGGATGGATAAAGTCACACGTAGTGGGTGGGAAGAATTTTTGAATGCCATGAATGCCACAGTCGAAAGATTAAAAGACTCCCCAATCGAAGATGTCGTGGCTGAGTTCAATAAGCTCAAACAAATGGAGCGTCAAAGATTTCTAGGAAGAATTTGAAGAAAAGAGGGTTAAGATGGAGATGTTGAACCTTTATTTAACTGAAGCCTACTGTATCCCGAGTTTTCTTGGGGGATTGAAAGAGGATATCAACGATGGTCAAAATAATTAGACCAGAATCACTGAACAAGGTGTTTGAACATGCCCCAAATGGAAAATACGTACACTAAAAAATACCAGCATCTGTTTCCCAATTAAATTCAAACTGTTTTTTATTTTTATTTTTATTTTTTATTCTTCGATTCTTCCTATTTTGAAATAATTTCATTTTTTTAGATTCATCTATTTTATTTGTTCATATTTTTCTTTGAAATTTGAAAATGTTTTTAGGTTGCTTTTATAACAATTTAAATTTTTTATTTTACTTAAAAATATTATTGAATTATTATTTTATTTTTAAATTGAAAAAAAAATATAAATATATATATTATGAAATTGTTTATTTAATTATATTTTTGTATAAAAATATTTAAAAAGAAAGTAATTTAAATATTATACAGAAAATGAAAAATAGCAATTGGAAAAAGATGATTAACTAAACATATTTTCCATATTTTCAATTTTTCATTTAAAAAATAATTAAAAAATGAATAGATGGAAAAATCAGGAAACAAAAGAGAAAATTAGAAGATAAAAGTGAAAAATATTTTTTATAACTAAACAACCCCTAAATATCTCTGAATATATCTTCTAGGGCATAATTGCAATTGAGTCTTCAAATTATAGTAAAATGGTCTAAAAGTTGAAAATGGGTGCAATCACAAAATTATGGAAAGTTTGATGCAGATTAATGTATTTGGCCTTCTCTAATTGCAATGTTATGCTTTTGCTAAGCTGCTTGGCAGACATACTTTGTCAAGTTGAGGAGACTTTATTATTTATTTTGTTTACACAAATACATGTTTGTTTTTCTTGTTTGCATATATGACCTGCATACACATTCTTTACTTGATTTTCCTCTGGCAGCATTGAATCAATTGTCATATTCCTATGTAACTAACTTCTGATTCCTTTCCTGATGCAGACAACTTATGAGAATTTTCGATATCAATATGATAAGAAGGAGAATCCGTATAATAGGGGAATGATGAGAAACTTTATAGAAATATTTTTCTCCAAGATTCCGGCTTCAATGAATAAATTTCGTTCATTTGTGGAAGATGAACATATGATGACTGGATCATCAAAGCCAAATCTTGGGATGGTTTTGTTGGGTCAAAAGAGAAAATTGACATTTAAATGGGAGATGAGCTTGCGGAAGATGGTAACTATTCCCTTCCAGAAATTTTGCGAAATCTGGATTATGATTGATGCGGAACCCATGGATCAAATATTACATCTAGAACCCCACATACACATCTAGCATAGAATCTTAGAACTCAAAAACAAATCCTCCCTACCAAACCCACAACTAACCTGTAATTTAGAACTTGGGTGATTGGGATGAAGAAATGAATTGATTAAAACGCCACAAGTCAGACTTGATAAGTTAGAACCAACTCTTCATGCAACAAGAATAAGAAGAAAACCTCTCAAACTTGAAAACACAGAAATTACATTCAACAATTCTGGAAATTCGTAGTCAACCCTATTAAGTTCTTTTTCCCATCCTTATATAGTTGGAAAAGAAGAACTAATGGCTTAAAAGTCTAGGTTTACATGTATCTAGTCACAATAGCATTAATTGTTCATCAACATCAATAATATACTCTAAATTACTGCCCATAATTATGACAACATTGATGGGCAGATTCCACATGCATTTTGGTGTTGGTTCACATGTGTCTAGTCACACTAGCACTAAACCATGTCAATATTATATTCCAAATTCGTGCTAATGCCCATCACCATACTTATGGGCAGATTCTTCATGCTTGTTGGTGATTTTCTGACTTCCTCTTCATGATCCATCATATTCACTACAAGTTGGTCTCCCTCTTCATTAATCCACCTTTGAATGAAGTGCTGGAACACATGTTGGAGTTTCTTTGATTGTGATCTTGTGATTGGT
Organism: Garcia nutans; assembly: GCA_947685225.1. NCBI lineage: Eukaryota > Viridiplantae > Streptophyta > Magnoliopsida > Malpighiales > Euphorbiaceae > Garcia > Garcia nutans. Next base: position 41,499,188 of record CANTUV010000024.1, read on the forward strand.
CCACTTGGCATAATGATATCATCAACATATTTCCTATAAGGAAAACTATTAACTAAATATTACAATAAAAACCTAATAAGCAAAATATGGCGGGGACCACTTAAAAGACTCAAAAAACACGCCCCAAACATGTGTTAAGCATGCCAAAGTCGTTCTTGCTGAAACTGGTACAGGGGGTTGTGAAACAGTAGATTTCACAGGGGGTTGTGGGACTTTCTGGACAAGCAGCACATTTCACAGGGTGGTTGTGGTATTGGCTGGACAATTCGCACATTTCAGCACCATGTGCACAATCCAGCACCATGACTAGCTTGGGTTGGTCTTCTAGTTCCTTCTCGCACTTGTCCCATGCTAATTCAGTCACCTCTCTTGTAATAAAGTATTGAATATGCATTCCAAGAGTGATGCCATATTTCCTTGCTTTATTCCTCGTCAATGGCCCTTGTTGTAGCACCAATGGATCCTTGCTATGCTGGTTCACATCAATGGTGATGATTCAGAAGATAATTCTAAAACAAGGGAGGAAGAAGAAGGGCCTTCTTTTGACCATTTCATTCCTGGCGAGCAAGATGAAAAAGTGATGCAGAACCCGTGGATCAAATATTACATCTAGAACTCCACATACACATCTAGCATAGAATCTTAGAACTCAAAACAAATCCTCCCTACCAAACCCACAACTAACCTGTAATTGAGAACTTGGGTGATTGAGATGAAGAAATGAATTGATTTAAACGCCACAAGTCAGACTTGATAAGTTAGAACTAATTTTTCATGCAACAAGAATAAGAAGAAAACCTCTCAAACTTGAAAATACATCAATTACATTTAGCATAAACTGAAAATTCGTTGTCACCCCTTTAGTTCTTTTTCCCCTCCCTATATAGTTGGAAAAGAAGAACTAATGGCTTAAAAGTCTAGGTTTACATGTATCTAGTTACAATAACATTAATTATTCATCCACATCAATAATATATTATAAATTACTGCCCATAATTCTGACAACATTGATGGGCAGATTCTACTTGCATTTTAGTGTTGGTTCACATGTGTTTAGTCACACTGGCACTAAACCACATCAATATTATATTTCAAATTCGTGCTAATGCCCATCACCATACTTATAGGCAGATTCTTCATGCTTCTTGGTGAGTTTCTGACTTCCTCTTCATGATCTATCATATTCAGTACAAGCTGGTCTCCCTCTTCATTAATCTACCTTTGAATGAAGTGTTGGAACACATGCTGATATTTTTTTTATTGCGATCTTGTGATTGGTCCACTTGGCATAATGATATCATTAACATATTTGCTGCCTTGTGTAGATTCATCAAGCTTGCTTATAGTTTCCTCATCAAAAAGAGCCATTGCAAAATCTCCAAATCTTTGTTGTTGGTGATGAATTGGGGGAAACTGTACAAGGTTTCAAATGTTGGAGTGAAAGAATCTGCATCATGCTCAACAGAATCTGTGAACAGTTCTGCTGGCGATGAAGTGAGAAATTCTCATGGAAGATGTAATGCTGAATTTGAAGTAAGAGAATCTGCAAATAGTTCCACTCCTGAAGCTGAAGTAAGAGATTCTGCACAAATTTCCAGCGTTGAAGATGGGCTGGGTGATTCTATCAATAATTCTACTCTTGGAAATGAGACTAACACAGTCAAAGGAGCCAAATTATAATTGTATTTCACCTCAAATGACAGAAAAAGTTCTTCAAGTGCAAAGGTATTGATCTTGCTTTCTTTCCATTGCAAATATCTTTTGCCTCGTCTGTTTTAAACTAAGGAGGTTATTCATGTGGAATATTAGTTAGTGTATATAGTACTAGCAAGAGCATACAAATTGGTAAATCATATAGCATGACTATTTCTGCTGTTAAATTTGGCAATATCATATTGGAAAATCTGACCTTTAATTCGAAATGGATTGCTTTTTGTAATGGAGCATAATTTGATACTCTGGAAACTGTAAGTACTTGTTTCTTCACAATATCTTGTATGCTAATATGTTTAGAAACTATTTATATATTCACCTGTTTGTCTTCTGTTGATGTGTTATGTCAATCAATGAATCATGGACAAAACATTTTACATTTGAATTATTTGAAGATTAATGATATGAACAAATGAATGGAACCTTAGACAAATCCATCCTTGCACTGCTAAAAAATGTCAACTGATAATCAATACATTTTAATTTTGAGATAATATGATGTCATTCAATCATTTATAGATTTCATCTGCAAGCTTCTGTATAAGCTTTGCTTTATCGAGGAGTTAATCTAAGCTTTGTGGTTGTGCGCTAAGGAGAGTCAGATTTATATATCACCTTCTAAGGCCTCACAGATAATGTCCTTTTTATATTGAAACACTTAATAATTTATTGATTATCATTTTATCTGTTTAAACTGTTCTCTCTCCCTAATATAATTAATATATATCCTATGACAGGTTTTGCTACAAAAAGCCTCTTTCTATGAAGTATAAGTTTGTCTTCATTAACCGCACGGGTTGATTGCTTCAAAGGGCTGGAAATGCATGCTGTTTTTGTAAAGGCTGAATGTTAGCAGGATGATCATGCTTTCTGCTGGAAGGAGACAGATTATTGGTGTTGTACAAGATGTGAAAATGCGAAGCTTTGCAATAATGTGGAAGCCTATAGGGAAGTCGACAGTGTCTGTAAGTGTAAAGTGGTTGAGACCAAGGTGATAGGATTTTGCCTTGTTCATTTACTTTGATTATTTGAATACTGATGTTGAGTTCCTACTGACATAGTTTGAGAGTTGTAGGATCATTTGAAGATATCTTTCATGTACTTATTTTTTGGTGAAATTCTGAGAGTTGGAGATTGACCAAATGCCAATCGTCAATGCTCTTTGCATTTGGTCACCTGATTTTTTGTTGAATTGAGAGTTTATATCAGCAAATGAATAAATTCTCGACTCAACTTATATTAGAAGACAACTTAGCTGAATAATGTTAGTTGCTTGGAGATTTCTTCTTTAAAAAATTGTTCTTTCATTGACAAGGAAAAAATTAATTTGGATATTCGAATGTTAAAGTTTTAATTTTTTTTTTTGAAAAGAATGTTAAAAGTTTTATCACTTTAAAAGTAGAATTTTTAATTGTTCAGGGGCTAATATTTAACATTCATTAAAATCTGAACTACCATTGTTCTAAAAAAAAAAAGGTATTTTTTTTAATTAATGAAATTAAATTTAAAAATATTAATATTTTTGTTTTTACTTAATGACGTTAATTTTTTCTCCTTTTTTACTTATTTAACTTATTTTGTCGTTATCTATTTAATTTTTATTTATATTTTTTATTTAAAAATAGTTTTTTAATATCATATCTTCAATATATATACATAATATATATATATATATAATATGCACAATATATATAAAATATATACACAACAAATGATATCTATCAAATATCTATCAAATATACACAAAATATTTATAAAAAATCTATAGAATTTATTTTATATTTTTTTAACTTTATTTTTTTAATTTTATATTCACACAACATTCATACTATTTACATAATATATACGCAACAAATACATAGTATGCACACAATATTTATTACATCTACATAATATACATCAAATATACATAGAATATCTACACAATATCTATTTAACAAAATTAATATTTTTTTAACTTTATTTTTGTCTATAGTATGTAAATTTTTTTAAAAAAATAAATTTAATAATTTTTATTAATATATTTTATATATTTTGTTTTTTTATTATTTTGTGAGTGTCATTTGTTATATGTAATTAAAATTAAAAATAAAAATTTTACTTTATAAAAATTAATATATTTTATATGTTGAAAATATTATTTAAAAATAATTTTTTACTTTTATTATTCCACATGAAAGAAGAACTTCTGTAGAAGTTTTGCTGATGATGAACTTTTGTGGGGTTGTTTCACGTGATGATGGATTGTTTGTTCAGCTGACCAATGAGGAGGATTCTTTTTCAAGAGCTTGGAAAGTTGACTGATTGGTTGAGTAATGTCAGAAAAGAAATTTATGATATAATTGATTATACTAAGAAACTATTGAACTTGCTTATGGTGAAATTAGATTTTGAAAGCTTAAGTAGTTCTTGAGCTATGTGTGGACTTCGAGTATATGGGTCATTTTCAAAATGCAAGTCTAGAAAATCTAGAGTGGTCTAGCCCAAAAGGCTTTTCTTTTTTGAAAGCATAATCCCATTTTTTGGACTATAGAATAAAATTGATAGAGCAATTGTTGATGGGCTTATATTGTTGGAGAAAATAATAAAATATCATCAATGCAGATTAAGACCAAATGTAATATGGGCTAAAAATGCGAATCATAGCCTTTTAGAAAAGAGATGGTACCACTTTGAGACCAAATGACATTATATAGTCCACTGATACTGGGCATTTTTTAATACAAAATGCATTTTTGGGCCTATCCTTGGGCTCAATTCCAAGTTCCTAGAATCCTGCCTTGAGATCAAATTTTGAAAAAAAAATTTGCTTTTTTTGAATGAACCATGAGAGGAGAAATCTAGGGCAAAGAAATTTGTCATCCTACAAAAATAAGTTTAAGAATAGTTTTATAATTAATTACATGCTTCTTTCTTACTCTGACTTTCTCAACACATTTTTCCGCAAAAATTGCTTGACATGCCCAATTTGATTTAGTTAGATCAATGAGTCCTTGCTGGAGAAGGATGTCACATTCTTGTCTAGCTTAAAGCAAGGTCTGAAGGAGACATTTCTGGATGAGATGCTTTAGTGGGATTGATATCTTTATTCTTCTTAAAAGGAAGAGAAATAAATAAATCAGAATTCTTCCATAATGGATAAGGATGCCTGAAATCAGAATGAGAGTCTATGCAATAAGAAAGTGAAAGAGCCTTAACATCTTCAAATGCTAAAGGAACTTCTGCAAGTGAGAATAATTTCAAAACATCAGTGTAAGTCTTAAAAATCTTCTTATTTCTGATTCATGTACGAAGAATCTAAAGATTCTCAACATTATGATAGATATCAAAACCAATAAGCAAATCTTTATCAAGAGAAGGAGAACCAAGAACAATTGTCCAAATGACACAATTAGGGAAAAATTGAATCCCAATCTTTTGTCTGGTTATCATATGAGTAGACAAGATCTATCCATCTATAGTTATGAAATGTTCCATAGCGGTTTCTAAAATGAGTCAGGCAAAATTGCTAAATTCATTACCGATCTATGAGTACCAATATCCATAAAAGCAATTAGAGAAATTAGCTTGTCATATTTGGATGGAAGAACAAAAATTTTTACTTAAGGAGTTGGTAAAGGAGCATTAATAGAGAAAACAAATGGCAGAGATGACTGTTGAAGCTAATAAATAATAACCTATTTATCATCCTTTGAGGATTCAGAGTCAGAATTAGTATCAACAATGTCAAGAGCAAACAGTGTCTCCTGAGGAGCTTCATCTTATTCTAACAAAACATATTCAATATGGACATCATTTGAAAGAGTGATAATAGAAGATTGTTGGATCTGATGAATAAGCTTTGCTACTTTGGTGGGTTTTTTAGGGCAAGATTTAGCAAAATGCCATTTTTTACCACAAAAGTAACATCAATCATTAGCTTTCTTATTGGAAAAAGGAGATCATTTCTTGAAAATTTTGTATCTTCATTTTCTGAACCTTTTGGGCTTAAATGATTTGAATGAAGAATACTTATGAACATAAGACTTTTTCCTATAACAGGAATAATTTTTCTTATGACATTTGATCTTCAAGTTAGGGTTTCTATAGGCTCCATTAAGCTGAGGGGCATTACTTACCATTTTATGAAAAAAAATTTGTTGTTCAAAAAGCTTCTTTAAGGTTGCTAGTGTAATTTGATGAATTTCACCTAGCCAAATTTGTTGAATTCCTCTGTTTATCATTTGGATTGATCTTTGCAGCTCAGGGTGAAGTTCTTCTGGTAGGGAAGCAATATAGGTATGCTTGAGATTAGCATCATTGGTACCTCTCAACATATAGAACTTTTTTGACATTCTTTGATAGTGATTTTCAAGATCCTTAGGTTTTTAAGGAACAACACTTCATAGAAAAGAATTCTTATCTAGCCTATCTAACAATAAAGGTGAAATCGCTAATAAACATTGTATAGATTTGATGTAAGGCTTCAGGGACTAAAGAGCAACCAAAAAATTGAAGTTTTAAGTATTATGCCATATTGATAAATCATTCTTTGAAGAAAACAGTTATTCAAGCAACAAATTCTCTTAACACAAAAGGTAAGCTTGTGGCTTTGCTAATTGAACATCAAGCTAAGCATTGAACTCTAATGTTTTGTTTCTCTATGCATATGGAGCAATATCATCAAATATGAACCAGAGACCACTAATAGGAGTAGATTGGTGAACAGTCTAGGTTGTTTGATGAAGATCATCAGGATGATCAACAACCGGATCTTCTTCATCAACAGGATTTGCCATCAAAATTTGAGTGATGTCAGCCTTAACTTGATAAGAAATATCATCAGAATCAACCTCAAATTCATGTGAGGAATCAGGAGTAGCATTTAGAGCCATTTGCAGAAACGAAAGAGTAGATATTGTAGTGTGGACTACTGAAGAGGATTCAGTAGAAGTCTTCCTAACAAAAGAAGTTGTTGGAGGAATTGATAAAGATGGAACAAAGGAATAATGAGGCCTTTTAGGAGGAAATGGAAATGATTCATGAATTATTCCAAATATGTTAATTGATGTCACTGAGGGTGGTTGGAAGTATGAGGTGAGGGAGAGAAAAGGTAAAACAAATATGGTGTGGTTTTTTTGGTCAAAATATCTTTATCAATTTGTTGGATTTGATCTTTGAAGTTCCTTATCTTCATTTCTTTATCAAAGAAAATAGGACCATAATTTTTTTGTTGTATCATAAGCCTAAGATCAGCATCTAACTAAAAGATCCGAGCAGTAAGATTATGATACAACTGCTGAATTTCAGAAGACATGGTCTTCTGGGCTAATGATGTTTTATTAGATTGGGTGGAGAGATGGTCAATTTTTGAATCAATCATTTGGAGATACTTATTTTGAACCTGAGCATTCTAAAAGTGCCAGTCTAAGACTTCTTCAACTTGAGAAGGTTCCTGAAAAATGCCTGAAAGTAAAATAGTGGTTGATTAGATGTAGGGACCAGAACTTATTTTTGTCTGTGGGTGGATTAGTTTCTATAGTAGTGAAAATATCCTAAGTATGTGGGGAAAACATTATGCATAGAGGTGATTCTCGTAGTACAGGTTGAGGGATGAAAGGAGCACATCTTTATGGTAAAGGTTGTGGTGGTGGTTTAGGAACAGTCAACAATCCTTCCCTTTTAAGGACTTTGAGAGCCTTATTATACATCTCTAGAGGGAGAGGGACATCTTTCTTTTGTATCTTAGGGCGAATTCCAATCCATGGACTATCATCTGCATATGGAGGAGGATGCTTATGGACTGAGTGTTGAAACATGCAAGAAAAGAAACTTTTATTTTTTGAAGATTTATAAGTAGGAACATAATCAACTCCATGTAAGTCTTCATGGCAAGCACATTCTGGGTCATACATCCCTGATCCTAGGATATCCCAAATGAAATGTCTATTCTCCTTCGCAATATAAACATGAGAGCTAGAAGAAGAAAAACTATGGATTGGAATATTGTTCCCTTTAGGAAGAGAGACTAGTGAAATCATACAAATGTGAAAGGTGGCTAGTGTCTGTCTAGAGCTCTGAGGAGCAAGAAAAATAGTTTTGATTGTTCCATTGGCTTGCTTCTGAAATTGAGGATCCATTGCATAAATAGACTACTTGTCTTGATACAAATTTTCATAATTCGTAAGCCATTAGAGGGGAATTTCCTTAACCAATTCTTCCTAAGGGAGTTGTCTTGGAGTCTGAACAATGGTAGGAGTTATATATATATTTGAATAAATGTATATAACATCTGTAGAAACTCCTAGAACAGATAGGTTCACTGCATGATCTTGCAGTCCATAAATTAACTATCTGATGATGAAGTGATTATTCTACTTTAGAGTTTTCTAGTATATGAGTTATTTTTACAAGATTATCTATCTTATTATAGATGGACTATTTACAAGAAGGGATAATACGAGGAGAATTATGGGAAAGAAAGTCTTTGTAAGTGTTTTCCATGGATGGATTGGCTTGCTTTCTTCTCAAAAACCATATATATCCCCAAGGCTTTGATACCACTTGGGTCACCCATTCATAATCCATCTTACATGCAATGTCAGACTCTTGACTGCAAGCACATGTGCAAGATCAGACTCTCAACTGCAAGCACATATACATGATTAGTTTCTATAACACCTTTATACTCTATATATGTATAAAACATGCACCCTTATATAATATATATATATATAATACAAGGAATGCTACAATAATTATTTGTAGAAGTTTCCATTTAGTAATAAAAATATAGTTTTATTTAAATAGAAAATAATTGGAAAAAATTCGCTAGAGTTTCTTTTATAATTTTGCTAAATTCCAAAATCAACAAAATCACAACCTGTAAGGAAATGACAATCCTAAAATTCTCCTTTCAATTCAAACCCACCTCTTCATTAATTTACAACCAAAAATTTCAAAATTCAAAACATTATTCATTAAGTACATGTATACATGTTGTGGAACAACGAGCACACCACAAGGACGAGCAAGGCCTAGGACGTGAGGACCAAGTTGAGGAGATCATCAATCCAATTATTCTGCCACAAGGTCCTATAACTAGATCGCGAGCCAAAAAGATTCAGCAAGCACTAATTTGCCATTTGCAAGATTTGGTGAATTTGGCTAATTATGGTTTGCAAGGAATTACAAGCTTGGAGACAAGACCAAAGGAAGTCAATTACAACTTGCTACAAGTTGTAATTCACGAATGAGGCTTGTAATTAATATGTATTAAGGCCCACTAGTTATGCTCATTTAAAAAGTAAGGGCCATGTTTGTTTAGTATTAAATTAGGACTTTGATTACTTTATTATTTCTTAAAATTTGATTAGAAAGTCAAACGCTACTTAAAACCCTAATTAGGGTTTAGCTATTTATATCTCATTTAGGGTTGTAAGACATCAGTTTTGAAGTTTTGAACGAATTAATTAACCTAAAGTCGAATTGCTTTTATCTTTGTGTTCTTGCTTGAATACATGCTTCAGAAACATTTAAGTAGTTTGATCAACTTTCTTGTGGAGTGTTTCGAATCTGGGATTTAGGAACTGACTTGTTTCGAAATCTTGGATCTTTGATCAATTCAAGGTAATCTGAAATCTAACCTAATCCTTGGGGGTTGTACCGAATTCGACTAGGGGTTTTCAAGTTAATGCTGTGGGGGTCCGAAATCAAGGGGTTCTCAAGCTTATTCTTGGAGGTTCCGTATCATTTGGTATCAGAGCCTACGCTCTAGATAAGGTTTTATCCCTTCCAATTCATTTTCGTTTCTTCTTTTGTTATTTGCGTTTTTGTTGCTTTGTTTCAATTGTTCAATTCGTTCTCTTGTTTTCCTAGTTCCTCTGAATTGTTTTCTTTGCGGGTTATTTTCGTTTTCGTTTTCTTCACCTGCTATTTGCGTTTTTGTTTCCTTTGTGGGTTACTTTCGTTTTCATTTCTTCTCTTGTTAGTTTTGTTTTGTTTCTTTGTTATTGATCCTTGAATCGTTTTCGTTTTTCTTTCAAAGTCAAAAATTCAAAAAAAAAATTTCGTTAGGGTTCTAATTTAGTTTTCGTTTTGTGTTTGGAGTCTTATTTCAATTTCGAATTCAGTTTGCCTTTTTAGTCCAAATCGTTTATCTTATTCTGAAATTGGGTTGGTTGATTTGTTTCGAATTGGTTTTTTCTATCTATTCAGAATTGGATTTGTTCTATTGTGGATTTCCGAATTGGGAATTTAGGTTGCTTTGTTCAAATTCGAAATTGTGTTCTTGATTGTTGATTCGAAATTTGTTGATTTGAAAGTGTTCTAAATCCGAATCTTATTCTTGTTAATCATTCTGATTCTGTTTTGAATTTCCAAGAAAGTGTTTCAAACAAGTTTCAAAAGGAAAGCTGAATTGGTCTAAAGGAAGTCTTGATTATTTATTCTGTTCCAATTTCGAGTTTCAAAAGGAAGTCCTCTAAATTGATCTTGTTCTTGTTACCTGATTGGAAAAAAATTTTGTGTGGTGTGAACTAGGGCTGCCCTTCAAAAGAGATAGTGAGAGGGAGCAAAAAAAAAAGAGTATAGAATCACTTCAAGAAAAATTTTTCGTTTTCCTTGTTATTTAGGTGCTAAGGGTCGAATCTAGGTGAGTTAGAAGTAACTGAATTTTTTTTCACGAAATTTCAGATTTTGGGATACTACACACGGAAGGCTATTTGAGTTGTTTCATAAAGTGTGATTCATCTAAGAACGTAAAAGATATCAGCTTGAGAGGTGTGAGCTGAATCGTGAGTGATTTCATATATTGAGTGAAACACGAGAGACCAACCTTCATCTATTGAGTGTAAACATGTGAGGGAGTGTTGTGAGGCCTTTTATTTGTTTTGTACTAACCTTTTATTGCAGGAAAAATGTCTGAGAGAGATGAAAGTGATAGCAGGGGTGTTCCGATTGATCCAGCTCGATTGCGTGAGGCGCAGCAAGCTGAATTTACACGTTTATACCGCACTATGGAGAACATAACAGAAACATTGGAGCGCATGGATTTGAGGTTGCAGAGTGTTGAAAGAGCCACACTGGAGCACATTGAGAGGCAAAGAGGTGGCAGAAATCGAATGCAACATCCTGAACTTTTGGAAGATGAAAATGAGCTTGAGGAGGATAATGCAAGTCTGGTTGGAGGAGCTCTACATAGAGGTGGAGGTAGAGGAGGACGTGGTGCTGGTAGAGGTAGAGGAAGGATGAATAATAATCCTTTCTATGGTAGAAATCATGGTGATGATGAAGTCGTTGATAGGAGCTTGGGAAGCATCAAGCTGAAAATTCCTAATTTTCATGGTAAATCAGATCCAGAAGCTTATTTGCAATGGGAGAAGCAGGTTGACCTCATATTTGATTGCCATCGATGTACTAAGGAAAAGAAGGTCAAGCTTATTGTTACTCAATTTACAGATTATGCTATAGCTTGGTGGGATCAGTTAGTGACTAGTAGAAGAAGGAATTTGGAGTATCCTATTGAGACTTGGGCTGATCTTAAATCAGTCGTGAGGAAGAGGTTTGTGCCTAGACATTTCCATAGGGAAATCATGCAGAGACTTCAGGTTCTCAAGCAAGGAAGTAAAAGTGTTGATGACTACTACAAAGAGATGGAGATGTTGATGACTAGAGCTAACCTAGATGAGGATGTAGAGGCTACTATGGCACGTTTCTTGGTTGGTTTGAATTCGAATATTACTACCAGGTTGATTTGCAGCCATATGTGGAGTTAGAAGAGATGGTGCATATTGCCATCAAGGTGGAAAAACAACTCCAAGGAAGACGACCATCAAGGTATTATTCAAAACCTATTTCTAATTCTTTTTCTCCTTGGAATAGGGAAGGAAGGCGTGATTACAAGGAAAGAAACAAGGCTGGTCAAGATAGTGGGAAAGTGAAGGCCAAATCAAGTTCTAAAGACAAGTCCAAAGTTGAAGAGCCTAAGCTGCGAAATCGAGATATTAAGTGTTAGAAGTGCCAAGGTGTGGGACATATCAGCAAAGAATGTCCAAACAAGAGAGTTATGACCATGAGAAATGGTGAGATAGTGACTGATGAAGAGGAAGACGACAATGAGAGTGATGATGGTGAGATGCCAGCATTGGAAAGTTGTAGTGATGGGAGCATTGAAGAACCAATTAAGGGTGACTTGCTGGTTACTAGGCGTGCTCTTAATATGCAATTGAAGGAGGAAAACCATGAAGAACAACGAGACAACTTGTTCCATACAAGGTGTCACGTTCAAGGCAAGGCTTGTAGTATGATTGTGGATGGTGAAAGCTGTACCAATGTGGTAAGTACATTTTTGGTTGATCGATTGGGGCTGCCTATGAAACTTCATCCACATCCTTACAAACTTCAGTGGCTTAATGATTGTGGAGAGGTTACGGTAAATCGACAATCTATCATTTCTTTTTCCATTGGTAAGTATCATGATGAGGTGTTGTGTGATGTGGTGCCAATGCATGCTGGAGAGATTCTACTTGGACGTCCATGGCAATATGATAGGCGAGCTAAGCATGATGGATATCTCAATCGGTATTCATTCACTAAGGATGGACGAAAGACAATTCTGACACCACTCTCTCCAAAAGAAGTGTATGAAGACCAATGTAAAATGGAAAGAATGAGACTTGAATTTGAAAAGAAAGAAAGAGAGAGTGACAAAAAAATGAGTGAAAAAAATCAGATTGCAAATGAAAAGAAAGAAAGAGAGAGTGACAAAAAAATGAGTGAAAAAATTCAGATTGCAAATGAAAAGAAAGAAAGAGAGAGTGACAAAAAAAATGAGTGAAAAAAATCAGATTGCAAATGAAAAGAAAGAGAGAAAAGAAAAATCAAAACAAATTCAGTTTGAGAAAAATAGAGAAGGAGAGAAGAATGTGAGTTTGTTAGCTAGTACAAGTGAGGTTAAACATGCTTTTTACACCAAACAGCCTATGTTTGTGCTTTTGTGCAAAGAGGCTCGTTTAGATATTACTGTTTCTAACCAATCTTTGCCTAGTGTGTTTGTTGATCTTTTGCAGGAATATGCATATTTGTTTCCCGAAGAAATGCCTGATGAATTGCCACCAATCAGAGGCATGGAGCATCAAATTGATTTCATTCCTGGAGCTTCCATTCCCAATAGGCCAGCGTATCGAGCTAATCCTTTTGAGACAAAGGAGATACAAAAGCAAGTGGAGGAATTGCTAGCTAAGGGATATGTGAGGGAAAGCTTGAGTCCTTGTTCAGTTCCTGTTATTCTTGTGCCAAAGAAGGATGGGACGTGGAGGATGTGCGTGGATTGCAGAGCCATCAATAAAATCACTGTAAAGTATCGTCATCCTATTCCTAGACTAGATGATATGCTTGATGAGTTACATGGTTCTTGTTTGTTCACCAAAATTGATTTGAAATCTGGTTATTATCAAATTAGAATGAGTGTGGGTGATGAGTGGAAAACAGCATTTAAGACTAAATATGGGCTGTATGAGTGGTTGGTTATGCCGTTTGGTCTTACTAATGCACCTAGCACATTCATGCGTTTGATGAATCATGTGTTGCGTGAGCACTTGGGTAAATTTGTTGTTATTTACTTTGATGATATTCTTGTTTACTCTAAGTGTTTGGATGATCATGTCATGCATGTGCGTCTTGTGTTAGACATTCTTAGGCGTGAGAAGTTATATGCTAACCTTAAGAAGTGTAGTTTTTGCATGGATAAGGTTCATTTTCTTGGTTTTGTCGTGTCTAGTCAAGGTATTGAGGTTGATGAGGAAAAGGTAAAGGCTATTAGGGACTGGCCGAAACCTAAGAATGCTAGTGAGGTGAGGAGTTTTCATGGACTTGCTGGTTTTTATAGGAGATTCATTAGAAATTTTAGTACTATAGCTGCACCTTTGAATGAGTTAGTTAAGAAAAATGTCAGATTTGTTTGGGGAGATGCACAAGAACATGCATTTAATGAACTTAAGGATAAATTGTGTAATGCACCCTTGCTTGCTTTGCCTAATTTTGATAAGACTTTTGAGATTGAATGTGATGCAAGTGGCATGGGAATTGGAGCTGTTTTGATACAGGATCAAAGGCCATTGATGTACTTTAGTGAAAAGCTAAGTGGAGCGGCTTTGAAGTATCCGACATATGATAAGGAGTTATATGCATTGTTTCGAGCTTTGCATACAAGGCAGCATTATTTGTGGTCAAAAGAGTTTGTGATACATACTGACCATGAGAGTTTAAAGCATTTGAAGGGTCAAGATAAGCTAAATCGTAGGCATGCCAAATGGGTGGAGTTCATAGAAACATTCCCATATGTGATTAAATACAAGCGAGATAAGGAGAATGTAGTGGCTGATGCGTTGTCGCGAAGGTATGTTTTACTTAATTCTCTTAGTGCTAGATTGTTGGGTTTTGAGCATATTAAGGGATTATATGTTAGTGATGTGGATTTTGGTGACATATATAATTCGTGTGGTGATGTGGCTGTTTTGAAAGACTTTCATTTGTTTGATGGTTTTTTGTTCAAGAAAAGTAGATTTTGTATTCCTAAGTGTTCCATGAGAGAGTTGTTAGTTAAGGAAGCCCATGGAGGAGGCTTGATGGGTCATTTTGGGGTAAGTAAGACCTATGATGTGTTGATAGAACATTTTTATTGGCCTGGTATGAAACATGATGTGCATAAAGTTTGTGAGCATTGCATAACATATAGAGAAGCTAAGTCTAGGTTGAAACCGCATGGTTTGTACACGCCATTACCTGTTCCTAATGGACCTTGGACTGATTTGTCTATGGATTTTGTGCTTGGTTTGCCTAAAACTAGGAGAGGTCATGATAGTATATTTTTTGTGGTTGATAGATTTAGTAAAATGGCTCATTTTATACCATGTCATAAAACTGATGATGCTAAATTGATTGCTGATTTGTTCTTTAAAGAGGTTGTTCGTTTGCATGGCATACCCAAAAGCATTGTTAGTGATAGAGATGTTAAGTTTTTGAGTCATTTTTGGCGTGTTTTATGGGGAAAATTGGGGACTAAGTTGTTGTTTTCTACTACTTGCCATCCTCAAACCGATGGTCAAACTGAGGTTGTGAATCGAACATTGATTACTTTGCTTGCGGCAGTAATAGAAAAGAATATTAGGATGTGGGAGGATTGTTTACCATTTGTGGAGTTTGCTTACAATAGTGATGTTCATAGCACTACTAATTGTTCTCCATTTGAAATTGTTTATAGTTTTAATCCGCTTACTCCTTTGGATGTTTTGCCATTGCCATCTAATGATTTTGTGAGTGTTGATGCTAGTTCAAAGGCAGATTTCATGAGGAAGTTACATAAGCAGGTTAAGGAAAGGATTGAGAAGCAAAATGCCAAAGTAGCTTCTAGAGTGAATAAAGGAAGAAAGCCAATGCTTTTTCAGCCTGGTGATTGGGTTTGGGTACATTTTCGCAAAGAAAGGTTCCCACAGCAACGCAAGTCTAAGTTAAATCCACGAGGAGATGGTCCTTTTTAAATACTTGAAAGGATTAATGATAATGCATATAAAGTGGATTTGCCAGGTGAGTATAATGTGAGTGCTTCATTTAATGTTGCTGATTTAAGTCCTTTTGATGTAGGTGATGCTTATGATTCGAGGACGAATCCTTTTGAGGAGAGGGGAAATGTTGTGGAACAACGAGCACACCACAAGGACGAGCAAGGCCTAGGACGTGAGGACCAAGTTGAGGAGATCATCAATCCAATTATTTTGCCACAAGGTCCTATAACTAGATCGTGAGCCAAAAAGATTCAGCAAGCACTAATTTGTCATTTGCAAGATTTGGTGAATTTGGCTAACTATGGTTTGCAAGGAATTACAAGCTTGGAAACAAGACCAAAGGAAGTCAATTACAACTTGCTACAAGTTGTAATTCACGAATGAGGCTTGTAATTAATATGTATTAAGGCCCACTAGTTATGCTCATTTAAAAAGTAAGGGCTCTGTTTGTTTGGTATTAAATTAGGACTTTGATTACTTTATTATTTCTTAAAATTTGATTAGAAAGCCAAACGCTACTTAATAATCCTAATTACGGTTTAGCTATTTATATCTCATTTAGGGTTGTAAGACATCAGTTTTGAAGTTTTGAATGAATTAATTAACCTAAAGCCGAATTGCTTTTAACTTTGTGTTCTTGCTTGAATACATGCTTCAGAAACATTCAAGTAGTTTGATCAACTTTCTTGTGGAGTGTTTCGAATCTGGGATTTAGGAACTGACTTGTTTCGAAATCTTGGATCTTTGATCAATTCAAGGTAATCTGAAATCTAACCTAATCCTTGGGGGTTGTACCAAATTCGACTAGGGGTTTTCAAGTTAATGCTGTGGGGGTTTGAAATCAAGGGGTTCTCAGGCTTATTCTTGGAGGTTCCGTATCAATACAAAACCTCAATTTTGTTTAATATACATAAGGTTTAATTATAGAATACAAACCAATATATATATATATAGTAAAAATTTTTACATATATGCAACACAAAAATGGATTTGATCTCGTGGCTTAAGCTTTGCCTCCAACTCCAATCTTAAGTCCTATGTTCTCTCTCAGGCATACCAGGGGCTTCATGTCTTTACTTTGTTACTTGCACGATATATTGTAATCACACTAAGCTATAATTTTAGTAATACATACTTTGATAATATAAAGTATTTATTTAAAGCAATGTAACTCTTTACTAGCATAAAATGTATTTGTTACAATAAAGAATGCAATGCTCATTTTACATCCATGAACTCAAAAATTTTATAAACATAATACAATCACACACATTGGACCCAACAAATCCCTACCTAATATTCGAGTCCCAAAAAGATTGATTTGGCCTATTGCGATCTAATGGTTCGACACCGGAGGTTAAGTGTGATTGATGAACTCATTTAACACCCATGAACTCATAAATTTTACAAACATAACACAATAACACATATTGGGCCCAATAAATCTCTACAAAATATTTAGGACATAGAAAGATTGATTTAGCTTATTGTGACCGAATAGTCCGATACTATAGGTCAAGTGTCATGTGATACCAATGTACCACTCTCACTTGAAGGCCACCACCTCGACACCAAAGTGTCTAATATCAGTGTGTCTCGCCCGAAGGCATAATAATAAATATAATACCAGTGTATCTTGTTTAAAGGTGTATAAAACGTCATGACATATAGTTGGCACGCCAACTCAATAGTACCAAATTCAATTCTCTAAAACAAGTAATTGTGCAAGGCAACAAACATCACTCATTATACTACATTTTTCTCATATTCATTTCATTGTTCGTTATTTCATAATTTCCACATTATTCCATAACCATTTCATATTTTATAATTGCATTGCATATAATTCTTTAATTATATAGTCTCAACGTGTCTCACTTTCACAATGCCAATGTACAACCTTATTTCCAACAATATTACATGGGTTATGTGAATAACTACATTTCAAAGTGACATAGCACATTTCCTAATGACAAATGCCCGTACCTTAAAACAATGGATTTTGGTTTTAAACCAATGCACAAATCACAAATTTGATAAGAATGCACAAAATACTACACAATGTCACTTTAAAGAATAGTAATATTCTCTAAAGTATATCAATGTGGATGGAGCCAATTATGAATATTTAAACTAAATGTTAACAAAGTATGTACTAACCTTGAAAAATATCCAAAATTAAGCAAAAATCACCTCCCAAGCCTAACTTCCCTTAAACCCTAAACTTTTTCACTTTAAGGGAATTTGGCTAAATCACTCTTAAACAAAATAATAAGTAAATTTCTTCCATTAGAATCATAGTTATAAACATTTTATAAAAAATAATATCTAATTACCTGTAAAATCCCAAATGATACCCTAAAATTTTGGAAATTCTTATTGTTGTAATGAATTAAATGCAAAATGTATATATGATTAAGAGGAAAAGAGGAGTGTGTATATGTTGTATATATGAAGGTATATACAACATATACAAGTCAAATTTATTGATGGTCAAATGACATTATTAATTATTTAAAATAGAATTAATGTAAGTGGAAGATTATATTTATAATATTATAATATATTAAATACTTGGTGGGGATTTAATGAAGATTTAAGTGGTTAAGATGTGAGGTTGGTTTGACTTTCTTATTCATCATCTTCTCCTTCTTCTTCTTTCTTCTCTTTGGCCGGTCACCATTATCAACCAAAGGAAAGAGAGATTTTGTTGATTCCTAACTCAAGATTGAAGGGTGTTTCAAGATATCAAGTTGAAGTTTTAAGGATTTTCTTCACTTTTGGTAAGTTTCCAATTTGTTTCTTTGTGTTCTTTTGGAGTTTGTATATTTGAGTTTGGTGGATGCTTGGTGTAGTTGTGTGTATGGATGATTTTGGGTGTGTTTGAAGTTATTTTGTTTAATTGACTTTGAATTTGGGGTTGGATTGAAGAAAATGTTAAGTTTGGTGAAGAAAACAAGAGTTGTGGAGTGTGTATGTATTGAGTTGTAAAGTATGGTTTGAATGTATGTTAATGTATATAATTGAGTTTTTTTGATACTATGTAAGTTTATTTTGGTATAATGATGGTTTTGGTTAAGTTTGTTTGGAGGGAAAAAGGGTAAAAGAAAGAGGTTTGTTGGATGTGGCATTGTTGGTATCGATTTCAGGTTTTTGGCCTGACACACCCATGAACACTGTCATGTCCTTGGGCGTGTTGTTGGTTCTATTTTCAGTATGGATGACACGAGCAGTGACACACCCATGTCACTGAGCATGTCACAGCTCCTGTGTTGGAGTAGTATTGACACGTCCAGTGACACGCCCATGTCACTGAGCGTGTCATAGCTACTGTGTTGTTGGTAGATTGACACATCCAGTGACACGCCCATGTCACTGAGCGTGTCATAGCTTCTATGTTGTGGGTTTTGGACACGATCAGGGACACGCCCGTGTTGTTGAGCGTGTCATGTGTAGAGTTTACCCTAGTTACTTCTTATCCTTATTTTCTTATGTGTATCACTAAGTGAGTGTGTAATCACTTTTGGATTAGGTTTTGAAGAGATTTGAGTTGCCCTAATCCAAGTGTTGAAGGATTCTTGGAAGAGGAAGTTGTTAGATTGGTGTTAGTTGCTCTTAGAGGTAAGTACAAATCTTACATGATTGCATACATTTACATGACTTTGGGACTTTACACATTTGGTTGAAAAATGTGTAAGGTTATCTATTATATTGTTGATATATGAGAATGGTGCAATGATTTGTATTATGTGAACTATATGAATAAAATGTTGAGGATTCAAAATATGTGAACGGTGCAATTTGTGATATGCACACTAATGATGAACTGTGAAGCCATTGTTGATGGCTATAATGAAATAAATGGGATAATTGAAGCATTGTGCTTATGATAATTATGAGAAAATGAGAATGGATTGGATAATGAAATAATGAAAGAATTGTGTGCCTAATATATTATTCAATTTTCAGAGTTTGTTGTTAGTGGCATGCCTAAAAGTAACAATCCCTTGAAGCTGGGTTGGGCTTGGTCCTTGAATCCAGATTGGGTTGATGCTATACTCCCCTTGAAGCTTGGTTGGGCCTAGTCCTTGAAGCCTAGTTGGGATGTTACATATGAGATGTTTCTCATTGTGATAATGATTCGCCTACGGGCTTGATAAATGTGATTATTGGACCAAAATAGTAACTCTGGAATTTGAATGGCATATTAGTTCCTTTTGGGTCCATGCTTGTCTTTGCTTTAATGTGAATTATGAATAATGGAGCAATTGAACAATGTAATGAGATTTAATGTTATGAAATATGATATCTTTGTATATTGCTTCTAATTCTTGAAAGTTTGACATTGGCATTACATTGAATCATATTGTTATCATGGTTAGTACCACTAAGCCTTTGGCTTAGCGCGATTATGATTTATCGCGCAGGTGACAGGGTAGATCCGGTTGAGCCGGAGAGTTCATCTAGATCGAGTCGAGTCTAGACTTGTGATCCCTTGTGAAGAGTTGATTATTGGACTTCAAGATCAGAGACGAACTGCTAAGCATGTATAAACTCTATATTTTTGTAAATACCGAATTTGATGTGTACATATGTATATTCCGTTATATTTTCCAATGCTTAATAAACAAATATTTTATCTATTATATTTTATAATATAAGTTAAATGTTTTAAGTTTTTCTCATAAGGAATGATTGTTTAAAATAGCCTGTGACATTCTTGTATCTAGTATACATATATTACATATGTGGGTGTATGTGGTATACGTATATTGGGTATCGGGGTGTTATAATTATTTTGGTATCATAGACTAGGTTTGAGGTTCTCAACCTAGGTGAATTGTAAGAAAAAGAAAATTTTGATTTTTAAAATATGGTTTTTAAATAAGATACATGCATTGGCACTGGCAGTTTTTGGTCTTTGATGAGGTATTCTACTGTGTTTGCAGATATAGGTAGTGATGTCGTCTCAATCACGTCAGTCTGTAGAAGGTAGTGCTGAGAGTGTAGCTCCTATTGAGAGTAGAGATGGAGCTAGGGTTGAGATAACTGGAGAGGCACCTGCTCCTGTGCTAGAGAGACCAGGTGCTGATGAGATTTTGCCAGATTGGTTGTGGCATATGGTAGATTTGTTGAGGCAGGCTCCAGTGCAACAGGCGCCATCACAACCGCAGCCGCAAGTACCGGTGAAGCAGTATGATAAATTGAGAAAGTTTGGAGCTGAGGATTTCTTAGGCACTACATATCCTACAGTAGCTGAGCAGTGGTTAAATAGAGTTCAGAGGGCATTCATCCAGCTGCAGGCTACTCCTGAAGAGAAGTTTGATTATGCTAGATCCCTTCTACAGAGAGATGCTTATGATTGGTGGAAGACAGTTCCACATACCATGGATGATCCACCGACCTTATCTTATGGTGATTTTCTGCGGGAGTTTGAGCAGAAGTATACTCCGAGGGAGTATAAGGATGCTAAAAAGATGGAGTTTCTGAATCTAAGGCAGGATAACTGGATGGTGACAGAGCATGAGATAGAGTTTATCCAGTTGAGTCTTTATGTTGATGGGATTATTTCAGATGAGATAGACCGGTGCAGGAGATTTGAGGAGGGGTTGGGGCTCTTTATTATGTGTATTATTGCTGATTCTCGGTATCAGGATCTTTCTCAGCTTGTTGCAGCAGCTCGAAGTGTTGAGAGAGTACAGGGTATTGCAGCAACTGCTATTGAGGAGGAGACCAGAGTTAGGAGACCCCAGTTTGAGGCAAGGTCTTCATCTGCAAAGAGAGGCCGAGGAGTTCATTTTCAGAGGTTCAGTAGGGGCTAGAGGCAGCCTGTTAGGTCAGTACCACATCAGAGGCAAAGATCGAGACCTACAGTTTCTATGGCTAGTGCACCGACCTCAGTGGCTCAAAGATCTGCTCCACCTATTTGTGTTCATTGTGGTAGAGCACACGGAGATGTTGCAGGTGGAGAGATACTTCAGGAGTATGTTTTAGATGTGGGTCACCTAACCATTTTATCAGAGATTGTCCTGACCTACAGGAGGATAGGTAGGCAGATTCTGCAGTTTTTTGACCTAGTGTGAAAGGAGGTCATAGTAGCAGAGGTTTTAGTAGAGGTGGTAGGCCTAGATTTGGTCAGAGAGGAGGCTCTACATTCGAAGGCAGTAGGCTAGATGAGGCTGGGCTATCTCAGCGGGTGTATGTGATGCAGACGCAGCCGGATGCTTCAGCCGTCATTGCGAGTACATTCTCTTTATTTGACATTTCAGTTCTTGCTTTGATAGATCCTGGATCTACACATTTATATATAAGTGTATCCATCTTGTCTGTGTCTGAATTGCATTCTAAGTCCCTAGGATTTGATGTCTTGGTGACAAATCCTTTAGGGCATAGTGTTGTGGTGAGTAAGGTGCACCGAGATAGTCCAGTTATTGTTAGGATGAGGAATTTCTCGGTGACCTGATTGAGATGCCTTTTAAGGAGTATGATATGATCTTATGCATGGAATGATTGTCTAAGCATGGATCTATTGTAGATTGTCAGAAGAAGTGTGTTACCCTAAGAACTAGTGATGGTAGGAGTGTGATGGTATCCAGTGAGCGAAGACAACTTGCATCCATGTTTGTTTCAGCTATTGTAGCTAGGAGGTTGATTCGGAAAGGGTGTGATGCTTATCTTGCTCATGTTGTAGATACTAGAGTAGTGGGTTCTCAACTTGATAGTATACCCACAGTTGCTGAATTCTCAGATGTTTTTTCTAAGGAGTTGTCAGGGATACCCCCTGAGAGAGAGGTTGAGTTTGGTATCGATTTGTTGCCTGGTACCACTCCCATCTCTATTACTCCTTATTGAATGGCAACTGCTGAGTTGAGAGAGTTGAAAGTGCAGTTGCAGGAGTTATTGGATAAAAGGTTTGTTTGCCCTAGTGTTTCTCCGTGGGGAGCTCCTGTTTTGTTTGTGAAGAAGAAAGATGGTACTTATAGATTGTGCATTGATTATCGGCAATTGAATAAGGTGACCATCAAGAATAAGTATCATTTGCCTAGGATTGATGATCTCTTTGATCAGTTAAAAAGAGCAGCAGTTTTCTCCAAGATTGATCTGAGATCAGGGTACCATCAGTTGAGAATCAGAGAGGAAGATGTTCCCAAGACAGCTTTTCGCACAAGGTATGGGCATTATGAGTTTTTGGTGATGCCTTTTGGATTGACGAATGCACCAGCAGCTTTTATGGATTTGATGAATAGGGTGTTTAGACCCTATTTAGATCAGTTTGTGGTGGTCTTTATTGATGATATTTTGGTGTATTTGCATAATGAGGAGGATCATGATAAGCACTTGCGGATTGTATTGCAGACCTTGAGAGAGAAGTAGTTGTATACTAAGCTAGCTAAGTGTGAGTTTTGGCTTGATCAAGTGACTTTTCTGGGTCATGTAGTTTCAGCAGATGGTATAAGAGTTGATTTAGCAAATGGTATAAGAGTTGATCCGAGTAAAGTTAAAGCTATTTTGAATTGGAGTCCACCAAAGTCAATGACAGAAGTTAGAAGTTTTATGGGTTTGGTAGGCTATTATCGACAGTTTGTGAAAGGTTTTTCTTTGATAGCTACTCCACTAACCAGATTACTCCGGAAGGGAGTTAAATCATGTAGACAGATCAATGTCAAGCAAGCTTTGAGCAGTTGAAGGAGATGTTGACTCAAGCTCCTGTTCTTACCTTGCCTGTGGAAGATAAATCATATGTAATTTACAGTGATGCTTCACATAGTGGTTTAGGTTGTATTTTGATGTAAAAGGGTAGAGTCATAGCTTATGCTTCTTGGCAATTGAAGCCGCATGAGTTGAATTACCCGATGCATGATTTGGAATTGGCAGCCATAGTTTTGCTTTGAAGATTTGGCGACATTACCTTTATGGGGAGAAGTGTTTCATTTATACGGATCATAAGAGTTTGAAATACTTGGGTGTTCAGAGAGAGCTAAATCTTCAGCAGAGACGGTGGCTGGAGTTGATTAAAGACTATGACTGTTTGATTGATTATCATCCGGGTAAGGCAAATGTAATTGCTGATGCCTTGAGTAGGAAGTCTTTGGCAGGTTTGACTACTTATTCGCTCTCGTTGCTTGTTGAGTTGAGAGCATTGCATGCTAGCTTCAAGCCTTGTAGTGATGGTGCTTTGTTGGCTCAGTTGCAGTTGAGGCCAGTCTTGTTAGATCATATTAGAGAAGCTCAGTTAGCAGATGAGAAAATTCAAAAAGTTATTTCGGATTGCCAAAAAGGAGAGTATAGAGATTTTCATGTGACAAGTGATGGTAGCCTTTGGTATAAAGATAGATTGTGTGTTCCTGATGATGCAAGATTGAAAAAGATAATTTTGGAGGAAGCACATCGGTCGGTGTTTGCTATGCACCCTAGGAGTACTAAGATGTATCATAATTTGAAGCAACATTATCGGTGGTCAGGTTTGAAGAGGGACATAACGGAGTTTGTATCCAAATGTCTCACTTGTCAGAGAGTGAATGTTGTGGAACAACCAGCACACCGCAAGGATGAGCAAGGCCTAGGACGTGAGGACCAAGTTGAGGAGATCATCAATCCAATTATTCTGCCACAAGGTCCTATAACTAGATCGCGAGCCAAAAAGATTCAGCAAGCACTAATTTGCCATTTGCAAGATTTGGTGAATTTGGCTAACTATGGTTTGCAAGGAATTACAAGCTTGGAGACAAGACCAAAGGAAGTCAATTACAACTTGCTACAAGTTGTAATTCACGAATGAGGCTTGTATTAAGGCCCACTAGTTATGTATTAAGGCCCACTAGTTATGCTCATTTAAAAAGTAAGGGCCCTGTTTGTTTGGTTTTAAATTAGGACTTTGATTACTTTATTATTTCTTATATTTTGATTAGAAAGCCAAACGCTACTTAATAACCCTAATTAGGGTTTAGCTATTTATATCTTATTTAGGGTTGTAAGAGATGAGTTTTTGAAGTTTTGGATGAATTAATTAACCTAAAGCCGAATTGCTTTTATCTTTGTGTTCTTGCTTGAATACATGCTTCAGAAACATTCAAGTAGTTTGATCAACTTTCTTGTGGAGTGTTTCGAATCTGGGATTTAGGAACTGACTTATTTCGAAATCTTGGATCTTTGATCAATTCAAGGTAATCTGAAATCTAACCTAATCCTTGGGGGTTGTACCGAATTCAACTAGGGGTTTTCAAGTTAATGCTGTGTGGGTCCGAAATCAAGGGGTTCTCAGGCTTATTCTTGGAGGTTCCGTATCATTTGGTATCAAAGCCTACGCTTTAGATCAGGTTTTATCCCTTCCAATTCATTTTCGTTTCTTCTTTTGTTATTTGCATTTTTGTTGCTTTGTTTCAATTGTTCAATTCGTTCTCTTGTTTTCCTTGTTCCTCTGAATTGTTTTCTTTGTGGGTTATTTTCGTTTTCGTTTTCTTCACCTGCTATTTGCGTTTTTGTTTCCTTGGTGGGTTACTTTCGTTTTCATTTCTTCTCTTGTTAGTTTCATTTTGTTTCTTTGTTATTGATCCTTGAATCGTTTTCGTTTTTCTTTCAAAGTCAAAAATTCAAATAAAAATCCATTAGGGTTCTAATTTAGTTTTCGTTTTGTGTTTAGAGTCTTATTTCAATTTCGAATTTAGTTTGCCTTTTTAGTCCAAATCATTTTTTTTCTTATTCTGAAATTGGGTTGGTTGATTTGTTCCGAATTGGTTTGTTCTATCTATTCCGAATTGGATTTGTTCTATTGTGGATTTCCGAATTGGGAATTTAGGTTGCTTTGCTCAAATTCGAAATTGTGTTCTTGATTGTTGATTCGAAATGTGTTGATTCGAAAGTGTTCTAAATCCGAATCTTATTTTTGTTAACCATTCTGATTCTGTTTCGAATTTCCAAGAAAGTATTTCAAACAAATTTCAAAAGGAAAGCTGAATTGGTCTAAAGGAAGTCTTGATTATTTATTCTGTTCCAATTTCGAATTTCAAAAGGAAGTCCTCTAAATTGATCTTGTTCTTGTTACCTGATTGGAAAAAAAAATTTCGTGTGGTGTGAACTAGGGCTGCCCTTCAAAAGAGAAAGTGAGAGGGAGCAAAAAAAAAAAGAGTATAAAATCACTTCAGAAAATTTTTTCATTTTCCTTGTTATTTAGGTGCTAAGGGTCGAATCTAGGTGGGTTAGACGTAACTGAATTTTTTTTTTCTCACGAAATTTCAGATTTTGGGATACTACACACGGAAGGCTATTTGAGTTGTTTCATAAAGTGTGATTCACTTAAGAACGTAAAAGATATCAGCTTGAGAGGTGTGAGCTGAACCGTGAGTGATTTCATATTTTGAGTAAAACACGAGAGACCAACCTTCATCTATTGAGTGTAAACACGTGAGGGAGTGTTGTGAGGCCTTTTATTTGTTTTGTGCTAACCTTTTATTGCAGGGAAAATGTCTGGCCAAGTTGACAGTGACAGGGGTGTTCAGATTGATCCAGCTCGATTGCGTGAGGCGCAGCAAGCTGAATTTACACGTTTATACCGCACTATGGAGAACATAACAGAAACATTGGAGCGTATGGATTTGAGGTTGCAGAGTGTTGAAAGAGCCACACCGGAGCGCTTTGAGAGGCAAAGAGGTGGCAGAAATCGAATGCAACAGCCTGAACATTTGGAAGATGAAAATGAGCTTGAGGAGGATAATGCAAGTCTGGTTGGAGGAGAGATAAAGGTGGAGGTAGAGGAGGACGTGGTGCTGGTAGAGGTAGAGGAAGGATGAATAATAATCCTTTCTATGGTAGAAATCATGGTGATGATGAAGTCGTTGATAGGAGCTTGGGAAGCATCAAGCTGAAAATTCCTAATTTTCATGGTAAATCAGATCCAGAAGCTTATTTGCAATGGGAGAAGCAGGTTGACCTCATATTTGATTGCCATCGATGTACTGAGGAAAAGAAGGTCAAGCTTATTGTTACTCAATTTATAGATTATGCTATAGCTTGGTGGGATCAGTTAGTGACTAGTAGAAGAAGGAATTTGGAGTATCCTATTGAGACTTGGGCTGATCTTAAATCAGTCATGAGGAAGAGGTTTGTACCTAGACATTTCCATAGGGAAATCATGCAGAGACTTCAGGTTCTCAAGCAAGGAAGTAAAAGTGTTGATGACTACTACAAAGAGATGGAGATGTTGATGACTAGAGCTAACCTAGATGAGGATGTAGAGGCTACTATGGCACGTTTCTTGGCTGGTTTGAATTCGGATATTGCTAACCAGGTTGATTTGCAGCCATATGTGGAGTTAGAAGAGATGGTGCATATTGCCATGAAGGTGGAAAAACAACTCCAAGGAAGAAGACCATCAAGGTATTATTCAAAACCTGTTTCTAATTCTTTTTCTCCTTGGAATAGGGAAGGAAGGCGTGATTACAAGGGAAGAAACAAGGCTGGTCAAGATAGTGGGAAAGTGAAGGCCGAATCAAGTTCTAAAGACAAGCCCAAAGTTGAAGAGCCTAAGCTGCGAAATCGAGATATTAAGTGTTGGAAGTGCCAAGGTGTGGGACATATCAGCAAAGAATGTCCAAACAAGAGAGTTATGACCATGAGAAATGGTGAGATAGTGACTGATGAAGAGGAAGACGACAATGAGAGTGATGATGGTGAGATGCCAGCATTGGAAAGTTGTAGTGATGGGAGCATTGAAGAACCAATTAAGGGTGACTTGCTGGTTACTAGGCGTGTTCTTAATATGCAATTGAAGGAGGAGAACCATGAAGAACAATGAGACAACTTGTTCCATACAAGGTGTCACGTTCAAGGCAAGGCTTGTAGTATGATTGTGGATGGTGGAAGCTGTACCAATGTGGTAAGTACATTTTTGGTTGATCGATTGGGGCTGCCTATGAAACTTCACCCACATCCTTACAAACTTCAGTGGCTGAATGATTGTGGAGAGGTTAAGGTAAATCGACAATCTATCATTTCTTTTTCCATTGGTAAGTATCATGATGAGGTGTTGTGTGATGTGGTGCCAATGCATGCTGGAGAGATTCTACTTGGGCGTCCATGGCAGTATGATAGGCGAGCTAAGCATGATGGATATCTCAATCGGTATTCATTCACTAAGGATGGACGAAAGACAATTCTGACACCACTTTCTCCAAAAGAAGTGTATGAAGACTAATGTAAAATGGAAAGAATGAGACTTGATGATACAAACCAGATATGGCAGCTTTGTGCCATTGAAGAAAAGCAATCTTACATCATCCAAATAGATTTAAAAGGAGTTCAAAAGCTCTTTTATGAGGCTGAAATACACTTGGGGCGTGCTACACTTCATATGGAGCAGATTTGGTGCAATTCAAGCAATATGGGCTTTGTGGAGCTTGATACAGCTTATAGGCCAAAGCTACACAAAGGGAAGCCTAAAGTGAAGATCAAAGTATGGAAATCACGTCCAAACACATGGGCATGCTTTCTTGGGCTTGTTCAGCAAGTTTTTTGGCATGTTTAGCAAGTTTTTAAGGCTGAACATGGCTGCACATGTTGGGCTTGTTTTTCCAATACATTAGGCCTTTTTTTGGACTTAATTAAGGCATGTTTAATATGGGCCCAAGGAAGTTACGAATTTCAGCAAGTGGAAGGCATCTTTTTGTCACATGGGATGTGGTCCCCTCATTCCTTAGTTAGTTAGGATATTATTTTATTTTCCATATCTTTTAGGATTTGATATTATTTAGTCTTTCCAAATCTATTTTGGATTTGTTTTATTAGATTTGGATAGGATTTAGATTACTTATCTGATTTAGATTCAGATTTACTTTATGTTTTCCTTAGTGGATTAGGATTACTTTATATTTTCCTTAGTGGATTAGGATTACTTTATATTTTTCCTTATGCAATTAGGAATGTTTTCCATTTTCCTTATGCAATTAGGAATGTTTTCCTTATGCAATTAGGAATGTTTTCCTTATGCAATTAGGAATTTTGTAACCCTTATTTAAGGGCACTATTAGGCTGAATTTGGGATACAACAATTAATAAAAATTTTTCGAATTCTTCTACAAGTTCTTCTTGTGAATTTTCGTGTGAGAGAGATTAGAGTGGATTCTTTAATTCTTTCTTTGCATCAAGAATTAGGTTTACTTAGCAACAAGAGTTGTGGCGTTTTCCTTCTTCTTACCAACTAAATCCTTCAATCATAGTGAGTTCGCGTCTCTTTATAGGCGTTGGGTTCCTTAGGAGGTGATTATCAAGTTTCAAGGAGTTCTCTACCATTGTTATACGTTGGGTTTGCTGCCATCGTTGCTAAGGGTCCGCGTCATTTGGTATCAGAGCCTTGCTACAAGGTAATTTTTATCTACTTTGTCTTTCTAGGGCTTGTTTAATTGTTCCATTAGGGTTATTTTATTCAAATTCGTTTTTTCCTTTCCTTCTCTATTCAATTTTCGTTTTTGGCATTCAAGAGTCAGTTTTAGTTCGTTTTAGTATTCAGAATAGTTTATTCAATTCATTTTTTTCACTTTCCCATCCATTTAAGTATTCCGTTTGTTAAGTCGTTGGTGTTCTAGTAGTCAGAATTTAGTTTGTTTTGTGTCTATTGGGTCTTGTTCAATTTGGTTGTGTTTTTCCCTTCAAATTCATCTTGTGTAAGCCTTTTCTTGGGGTTGATTGTTTCTTTCCTTCAAATCGTTTTATGTGGCCATTCTTGGGCTATTTCTTTTGTGTTTGTTTAGTGATTTTCAAATTCTACATATAAAAAAAAATGTCAACAACAATTGAGATTGAGATGGATGAAGAGGAGGCCAAAGAAAAATACCATCTACAATATCTCGATGGTAAGATTCGATTTCTTGAAGAGCTTATTGAAAGGTGGTATCAAAAGTTAGGAGGTGCACGAAGGTACACAAGGGAATATTCATATTGTGAAAAGGAGATTGCTTCATTAGAGGAAGAACTTTCAGTTTTCTATGCAAAGGAGAAAAACTTTCTTATTCATTGTAAGAGACGACAAGAAGAAAGGAAATCTAAGAGGATGAAACTAGAATATAAGAAACTGAGACAACAATTGGAAGATATGTGTAAGCATACTTCTAAACTATGTGAAGCAATAAGTGTGGTTTCAAAAATTCCTACCATTAAGGTGAAAGAGGAGAGTGCAACCATGGAGGATTCCAATGTTGAACTAAAAAAAGAGGATGAATTTGAAGAGTTGCATGAAGAGGATGTTTGTGAAGTAGAGGATGTAGTGCCATTACTTGATGAAGTAAGGAGTGAAGTTACTGAGATTCCCATAATTGAATTTAAAGAAGAGTTTGTGAAAAATGGAGATCTTCTTGGAGATGTGGATGAGAATTCACCTATTTATGATGATTATGGTTGTGATGATGATGATTGCGATGAAATTGTTCAAAATATGGTTGAAGAGGTAGACAAAGAATATGGAGCTGATTTAGAAGTTCAAGAAGAGGATGGTTCAGTTCCATGTGAGCTGTCTTTAACTAACGGAGCTTTTCCTAGTTTTTTTGACAATGTGCAGGTTGATGCTCTAGAAGAAACATTCAAGCTATTTTCATCAACTCAAGAGGAGGTTTTTGAAGATCAATTGGTGCCTAAAGTTTCCATTCCAGATCTGAACATGAGCAAGATTCGAGGACGAATCTTTTCAAAAGAAAGGGAGAATGATACAAACCAGATATGGCAGCTTTGTGCCATTGAAGAAAAGCAATCTTACATCATCCAAATAGATTTAAAAGGAGTTCAAAAGCTCTTTTATGAGGCTGAAATACACTTGGGGCGTGCTACACTTCATATGGAGCAGATTTGGTGCAATTCAAGCAATATGGGCTTTGTGGAGCTTGATACAGCTTATAGGCCAAAGCTACACAAAGGGAAGCCTAAAGTGAAGATCAAAGTATGGAAATCACGTCCAAACACATGGGCATGCTTTCTTGGGCTTGTTCAGCAAGTTTTTTGGCATGTTTAGCAAGTTTTTAAGGCTGAACATGGCTGCACATGTTGGGCTTGTTTTTCCAATACATTAGGCCTTTTTTTGGACTTAATTAAGGCATGTTTAATATGGGCCCAAGGAAGTTATGAATTTCAGCAAGTGGAAGGCATCTTTTTGTCACATGGGATGTGGTCCCCTCATTCCTTAGTTAGTTAGGATATTATTTTATTTTCCATATCTTTTAGGATTTGATATTATTTAGTCTTTCCAAATCTATTTTGGATTTGTTTTATTAGATTTGGATAGGATTTAGATTACTTATCTGATTTAGATTCAGATTTACTTTATGTTTTCCTTAGTGGATTAGGATTACTTTATATTTTCCTTAGTGGATTAGGATTACTTTATATTTTTCCTTATGCAATTAGGAATGTTTTCCATTTTCCTTATGCAATTAGGAATGTTTTCCTTATGCAATTAGGAATGTTTTCCTTATGCAATTAGGAATTTTGTAACCCTTATTTAAGGGCACTATTAGGCTGAATTTGGGATACAACAATTAATAAAAATTTTTTGAATTCTTCTACAAGTTCTTCTTGTGAATTTTCGTGTGAGAGAGATTAGAGTGGATTCTTTAATTCTTTCTTTGCATCAAGAATTAGGTTTACTTATCAACAAGAGTTGTGGCGTTTTCCTTCTTCTTACCAACTAAATCCTTCAATCATAGTGAGTTCGCGTCTCTTTATAGGCGTTGGGTTCCTTAGGAGGTGATTATCAAGTTTCAAGGAGTTCTCTACCATTGTTATACGTTGGGTTTGCTGCCATCGTTGCTAAGGGTCCGCGTCACTTGAATTTGAAAAGAAAGAAAGAGAGAGTGACAAAAAAATGAGTGAAAAAAATCAGATTGCAAATGAAAAGAAAGAGAGAAAAGAAAAATCAAAACAAATTCAGTTTGAGAAAAATAGAGAAGGAGAGAAGAATGTGAGTTTGTTAGCTAGTACAAGTGAGGTTAAACATGCTTTTTACACCAAACAGCCTATGTTTGTGCTTTTGTGCAAAGAGGCTCGTTTAGATACTACTGTTTCTAACCAATCTTTGCCTAGTGTGTTTGTTGATCTTTTGCAGGAATATGCAGATTTGTTTCCCGAAGAAATGCCTGATGAATTGCCGCCAATCAGAGGCATAGAGCATCAAATTGATTTCATTTCTGGAGCTTCCATTCCCAATAGGCCAGCGTATCGAGCTAATCCTTTTGAGACAAAGGAGATACAAAAGCAAGTGGAGGAATTGCTAGCTAAGGGATATGTGAGGGAAAGCTTGAGTCCTTGTTCAGTTCCTGTTATTCTTGTGCCAAAGAAGGATGGAACATGGAGGATGTGCGTGGATTGCAGAGCCATTAATAAAATCACTGTAAAGTATCGTCATCCTATTCCTAGACTTGATGATATGCTTGATGAGTTACATGGTTCTTGTTTGTTCACCAAAATTGATTTGAAATCTGGTTATTATCAAATTAGAATGAGTGTGGGTGATGAGTGGAAAACAGCATTTAAGACTAAATATGG
The DNA here is from genome assembly GCA_947685225.1 of Garcia nutans. Lineage (NCBI taxonomy): Eukaryota > Viridiplantae > Streptophyta > Magnoliopsida > Malpighiales > Euphorbiaceae > Garcia > Garcia nutans. Next base: position 41,530,963 of record CANTUV010000024.1, read on the forward strand.
GTTGTATGAGTGGTTGGTTATGCCGTTTGGTCTTACTAATGCACCTAGCACATTCATGCGTTTGATGAATCATGTGTTGCGTGAGCACTTGGGTAAATTTATTGTTGTTTACTTTGATGATATTCTTGTTTACTCTAAGTGTTTGGATGATCATGTCATGCATGTGCGTCTTGTGTTAGACATTCTTAGGCGTGAGAAGTTATATGCTAACCTTAAGAAGTGTAGTTTTTGCATGGATAAGGTTCATTTTCTTGGTTTTGTGGTGTCTAGTCAAGGTATTGAGGTTGATGAGGAAAAGGTAAAGGCTATTAGGGACTGGCCCACACCTAAGAATGCTAGTGAGGTGAGGAGTTTTCATGGACTTGCTGGTTTTTATAGGAGATTCATTAGAAATTTCAGTACTATAGCTGCACCTTTGAATGAGTTAGTTAAGAAAAATGTCGGATTTGTTTAGGGAGATGCACAAGAACATGCATTTAATGAACTTATAAATTGTGTAATGCACCCTTGCTTGCTTTGCCTAATTTTGATAAGACTTTTGAGATTGAATGTGATGCAAGTGGCATAGGAATTGGAGCTGTTTTGATACAGGATCAAAGGCCATTGATGTACTTTAGTGAAAAGCTAAGTGGAGCGGCTTTGAAGTATCCGACATATGATAAGGAGTTATATGCATTGTTTCGAGCTTTGGATACATGGCAGCATTATTTGTGGTCAAAAGAGTTTGTAATACATACTGACCATGAGAGTTTAAAGCATTTGAAGGGTCAAGATAAGCTGAATCGTAGGCATGCCAAATGGGTGGAGTTCATAGAAACATTCCCATATGTGATTAAATACAAGCGAGGTAAGGAGAATGTAGTGGCTGATGCGTTGTCGCGAAGGTATGTTTTACTTAATTCTCTTAGTGCTAGATTGTTGGGTTTTGAGCATATTAAGGGATTATATGTTAGTGATGTGGATTTTGGTGACATATATAATTCGTGTGGTGATGTGGCTGTTTTGAAAGACTTTCATTTGTTTGATGGTTTTTTGTTCAAGAAAAGTAGATTGTGTATTCCTAAGTGTTCCATGAGAGAGTTGTTAGTTAAGGAAGCCCATGGAGGAGGCTTGATGGGTCATTTTGGGGTAAGTAAGACCTATGATGTGTTGATAGAACATTTTTATTGGCCTGGTATGAAACATGATGTGCATAAAGTTTGTGAGCATTACATAACATGTAGAGAAGCTAAGTCTAGGTTGAAACCGCATGGTTTGTACACGCCATTACCTGTTCCTAATGGACCTTGGACTGATTTGTCTATGGATTTTGTGCTTGGTTTGCCTAAAACTAGGAGAGGTCATGATAGTATATTTGTTGTGGTTGATAGATTTAGTAAAATGGCTCATTTTATACCATGTCATAAAACTTATGATGCAAAATTGATTGCTGATTTGTTCTTTAAAGAAGTTGTGCGTTTGCATGGCATACCCAAAAGCATTGTTAGTGATCGAGATGTTAAGTTTTTGAGTCATTTTTGGCGTGTTTTGTGGGGAAAGTTGGGAACTAAGTTGCTGTTTTCTACTACTTGCCATCCTCAAACCGATGGTCAAACTGAGGTTGTGAATCGAACATTGATTACTTTGCTTAGGGCAGTAATAGAAAAGAATATTAGGATGTGGGAGGATTGTTTACCATTTGTGGAGTTTTCTTACAATAGGGCTGTTCATAGCACTACTAATTGTTCTCCATTTGAAATTGTTTATAGTTTTAATCCGCTTACTCCTTTAGATATTTTGCCATTGCCATCTAACGATTTTGTGAGTGTTGATGCTAGTTCAAAGGCAGATTTCGTGAGGAAGTTACATGAGCAGGTTAAGGAAATGATTGAAAAGCAAAATGCCAAAGTAGCTTCTAGAGTGAATAAAGGAAGAAAGCCAATGCTTTTTCAGCCTGGTGATTGGGTTTGGGTACATTTTCGCAAAGAAAGGTTCCCACAGCAACGCAAGTCTAAGTTAAATCCACGAGGAGATGGTCCTTTTCAAATACTTGAACGGATTAATGATAATGCGTATAAAGTGGATTTGCCAGGTGAGTATAATGTGAGTGCTTCGTTTAATGTTGCTGATTTAAGTCCTTTTGATGTAGGTGATGCTTTTGATTCGAGGACGAATCCTTTTGAGGAGAGGGGAAATGTTGTGGAACAACCAGCACACCGCAAGGATGAGCAAGGCCTAGGACGTGAGGACCAAGTTGAGGAGATCATCAATCCAATTATTCTGCCACAAGGTCCTATAACTAGATCGCGAGCCAAAAAGATTCAACAAGCACTAATTTGCCATTTGCAAGATTTGGTGAATTTGGCTAACTATGGTTTGCAAGGAATTACAAGCTTGGAGACAAGACCAAAGGAAGTCAATTACAACTTGCTACAAGTTGTAATTCACGAATGAGGCTTGTATTAAGGCCCACTAGTTATGCTCATTTAAAAAGTAAGGGTCCTGTTTGTTTGGTTTTAAATTAGGACTTTGATTATTTTATTATTTCTTATATTTTGATTAGAAAGTCAAACGCTACTTAATAACCCTAATTAGGGTTTAGCTATTTATATCTTATTTAGGGTTGTAAGAGATGAGTTTTTGAAGTTTTGGACGAATTAATTAACCTAAAGCCGAATTGCTTATATCTTTGTGTTCTTGCTTGAATACATGCTTCAGAAACATTCAAGTAGTTTGATCAACTTTCTTGTGGAGTGTTTCGAATCTGGGATTTAGGAACTGACTTGTTTCGAAATCTTGGATCTTTGATCAATTCAAGGTAATCTGAAATCTAACCTAATCCTTGGGGGTTGTACCGAATTCGACTAGGGTTTTTCAAGTTAATGCTGTGGGGGTTCGAAATCAAGGGGTTCTCAGGCTTATTCTTGGAGGTTCCATATCAGTGAAGGCCAAGCACCAAGTTTCTTCGGGGTTGCTCCAACCTTTATTAGTGCCTGAATGGAAATGGGAGCGAGTAACGATGAATTTTGTGACTGGTTTGCCTTTGACTCAGAAGAAGCATGATGCAATCTGGGTGATTTGTTGATCGATTGATGAAGATAGCTCATTTTCTTCCAGTTAGAATGGATTATTCTCTTGAGAAATTAGCTGAACTATATATCAGTGTGATAGTGAGATTGCATTGAGTCCCAATTTCTTTGGTGTCTGATTGAGATCCTCGGTTTACTTCAAGGTTTTGGAAGAGTTTGCATAATGCTTTGGGATCCCGGTTATATTTTAGTACTACTTTCCATCCTCAGATAGATGGGCAGTCAAAGAGAGTGATACAGATTTTAGAGGAAATGTTGAGGAGCTATGTCATTGATTTCTCTAGGAGTTGGGACAGATTCTTGCCATTGATGGAATTTGCTTATAACAACAGTCATCAGTCCAACATTAGAATGGCACCTTATGAGGCATTGTATGGTAGAAGATGCAGGACGCCTCTATGTTGGGATGAAGTTGGAGAAGGTAAGTTGGTTGGTCCCGATTTGATAAAAGAAACAGAAGAGAAAGTGAAGATAATTCGGGATCGGTTGAAAGCAGCTTCAAACCGACAGAAATCTTATTCAGATTTGAAGAGAAGAGACATAGAGTTTAATGTAGGAGATAAAGTATTTTTGAAAGTGTCTTCTTGGAAGAGAATTTTGAGATTTGGCTGTAAAGGGAAGTTGAGTCCTCGTTTCATTGGACCTTATAAGGTACTGGAGAGAGTTGGACCAGTTGCTTATCGACTTGCTTTGTCGCCTGAATTGGATAGAATTCACAATGTCTTCCATGTCTCTATGCTATGGAGGTACAGATCAGACCCATCTCACTTTCTGTCAGTGGAATCTATTGAGGTGAGTCTGGATCTAACTTTTGAAGAAGAACCAGTGGCTATTTTGGCACATGAAGTGAAAGAGTTGAGAAATAAGAAAGTGCCACTTGTGAAGGTTCTTTGGAAGAATCATGCTAAGGAAGAGGCAACTTGGGAGAGTGAGCAAGTGATGCGAGACCAGTATCCCCAGTTGTTTCAGACTTGAGAACAGGTAATTTCGAGGATGAAATTTATTTGTAAAGGGGGAGAATTGTAATATCCCAAATGATACCCTAAAATTTTGGAAATACTTATTGTTGTAATGGAATTAAATGCAAAATGTATATATGATTAAGAGGAAAAGAGGAGTGTGTATATATTGTATATATGAAGGTATATACAACATATACAAGTCAACTTTATTGATGGTCAAATGAGATTATTAATTATTTAAAATAGAATTAATGTAAGTGGAAGATGATATTTATAATATTATAATATATTAAATACTTGGTGGGGATTTAATGAAGATTTAAGTGGTTAAGAAGTGAGGTTGGTTTGACTTTCTTATTCATCATCTTCTCCTTCTTCTTCTTTCTTCTCTTTGGCCAGTCACCATTGTCAACCAAAGGAAAGAGAGATTTTGTTTATTCCTAACTCAAGATTGAAGGGTGTTTCAAGAGATCAAGTTGGAGTTTTAAGGAGTTTTTTCACTTTTGGTAAGTTTTCAATTTGTTTCTTTGTGTTCTTTTGAAGTTTGTATATTTGAGTTTGGTGGATGCTTGGTGTAGTTGTGTGTATGGATGATTTTGGGTGTGTTTGAAGTTGTTTTGTTTAATTGACTTTGAATTTGTAGTTGGATTGAAGAAAATATTAAGTTTGGTGAAGAAAACAAGAGTTGTGGAGTGTGTATGTGTTGAGTTGTAAAGTATGGTTGTGAATGTACGTTGATGTATATAATTGAGTTGTTTTGATATTATGTAAGTTTATTTTGGTATATTGATGGTTTTGGTTAAGTTTGTTTGGAGTGAAAAAGGGTAAAAGAAAGAGGTTTGTTGGATATGGCATTGTTGGTATCGATTTCAAGTTTTTGGCCTGACACGCCCATGAACACGGCCATGTCCTTGTGCGTGTCATTGGTTCTATTTTTAGTGTGGGTGACACGAGCAGTGACACGCCCATGTCACTGAGCGTGTCACAGCTTCTGTGTTGGAGTAGTATTAACACACCCAGTGACACATCCATGTCACTGAGCATGTCATAGCTACTATGTTGTTGGTAGATTGAAACGTCCGGTGAGACGCCCATGTCACTGAGCGTGTCATAGCTTCTGTGTTGGAGGAAAATTGACACGTGCAGTGACACACCCATGTCACTGAGCGTGTTAAAGCTTTTGTGTTGTGGGTTTAGGGCATGATCAGGGACACGCCCGTATTGAGCGTGTCATGTGCAGAGTTTGCCCTAGTTACTTCTTATCCTTATTTTCTTATGTGTATTACTAAGTGAGTTTGTAAACACTTTTGGATTAGGTTTTGAAGAGATTTGAGTTGCCTTAATCTAAGTGTTGAAGGATTCTTGGAAGAGGAAGTTGTTAGATTGGTGTTAGTTGCTCTTAGAGGTAAGTACAAACCTTACATGATTGCATACATTTACATGGCAAAGACAATGTAGTAGAAGATGCACTTTCAAGAAGGTATTCCTTAATCTCAACTCTTAGTTCTATGTTATTAGGCTTTGAGCAAATTAAGGATATGCATGCCAATGATGTTGACTTTGCAAATGTTTATAAAGCATGTGAGCATTCTGCATTTCAGAAGTTTTATAGGAATGATGGGTACTTGTTTAAGGATGGAAGATTATGCATGCCTAATTGCTCATTAAGGGAATTGCTTGTGCGTGAGGCACATAGTGGAGGACTCATGGGACATTTTGGGGTATTTAAGACTTTAGACATTCTGCATGAACATTTCTATTGGCTAAACATGAGAAAGGATGTTGAAAGAATTTGTGCCAAGTGTATTGCATGTAAACAAGCAAAATCTAGGTCTTTACCTCATGGGCTATATACTACTTTACCTATTCCTAATGCACCTTGGATTGACATATGATAGAGACGTCACAAGGCTACATGCAATATTTTGTTGAAGAGGAGCTGAAGGTGCACGATATGGCTGATCAAGGATGCAAATTGGAGCATATTTGGCTCAAGTCACTAGTTGGGCTTATTTATAGTTAAATAATTAGCTGAACTTGTTATTTTAATATGTATTAAGGCCCACTAGTTATGCTCATTTAAAAAGTAAGGGCCCTGTTTGTTTGGTATTAAATTAGGACTTTGATTACTTTATTATTTCTTAAAATTTGATTAGAAAGCCAAACGCTACTTAATAACCCTAATTAGGGTTTAGCTATTTATATCTCATTTAGGGTTGTAAGACATCAGTTTTTTTGAAGTTTTGGACGAATTTATTAACCTAAAGCCGAATTGCTTTATCTTTGTGTTCTTGCTTGAATACATGCTTCAGAAACATTCAAGTAGTTTGATCAACTTTCTTGTGGAGTGTTTCGAATCTGGGATTTAGAAACTGACTTGTTTCGAAATCTTGGATCTTTGATCAATTCAAGGTAATCTGAAATCTAACCTAATCCTTGGGGGTTGTACCGAATTCGACTAGGGGTTTTCAAGTTAATGCTGTGGGGTTCAAAATCAAGGGGTTCTCAGGCTTATTCTTGGAGGTTCCGTATCAACATATCTATGGACTTTGTTTTGGGGCTGCCTAGGACTAGAAAAGGAAAAGATAGCATATTTGTTATTGTTGATAGATTCAGCAAAATGGCTCATTTCATTGCATGTCACAAAACTGATGATGCAACAAATATTGCAAATTTGTTCTTTGGGGAAGTAGTTCGGTTGCATGGAATTCCTAAAACAATTGTAAGTGATAGAGATGTGAAGTTCTTAAGTCATTTTTGGCGTGTTTTATGGAATAAGTTAGGTACTAAATTATTGTTCTCTACAACTTGTCATCCACAAACTGATGGACAAACAGAAGTGGTAAAAAGGACTTTAGGATCTTTGTTACGTGCTGTTGTGGGTAAGAATTTGAAAACTTGGGAAGATTGTTTGCCATTAGTGGAGTTTGCATATAATAGAAGCACACATTCTTCTACTGGTTATTCACCATTTGAAATTATTTATGGTTTTAATCCGCTTACACCACTTGATCTGTTTCCTTTGCCATTAAATGAAATAACTAACTTAGATGGTGAAAAGAAAGCGGAGTTGGTTAAGCAGATACATGAGAAGGCACGTGATGCGGACCCTTAGCAACGATGGCAGCAAACCCAACGTATAACAATGGTAGAGAACTCCTTGAAACTTGATAATCACCTCCTAAGGAACTCAACGCCTATAAAGAGATGCGAACTCACTATGATTGAAGGATTTAGTTAGTAAGAAGAAGGAAAACACCACAACTCTCGTTGATAAGTAAACCTAATTCTTGATGCAAAGAAAAAAATTAAAAAATCCACTCTAATCTCTCTCACACGAAAATTCACAAGAAGAACTTGTAGAAGAATTCAAAAATTTCTTTAATAATAATGGTGTCCCCAATTCGGCCTAATAGTGCCCTTAAATAAGGGTTACAAAATTCCTAATTGCATATGGAAAATTAAGACTAAAACATTCTAGAAGGATCCTAGGCTAGTATGGGAAAACACTTCCAAAAACCCAACAAGAATAGGATTTGACAAAGTCAAAACAACTTAACTAATTAAAATAAAAGGATAGGGACCACAAAATAACAAAAATATCCCCTCTAACTAACTATGAAGATTCGGCCAAGGGGTGCAACAAACTCCCTTGGAATTCGGCCAACTTGCATCCATGAATGTGCATGAATGTGCATGGAAATAAGATTGACCAAGCTTTGACTCTTCCTTGGTAGTTTCGGCCTAGGCTTAAAAATAGCCTTCAAAGGCTCCTTCTTGGCTTCCATTGCATGCTTCTAGAACCATGATATATTTAGGCCTTCCTTGCAGCTCCATCTCCATCTTCTTGAATGATAATTCTTGAAGCTCTTTGGAAATCTCTTCTTGAATATGCAAAGCCATGATAGCTTGATATCTCTTTGCCTTGCTCCTAGTGATTGGTCCACTTGCTAGCTTCAAGGGGTCCTTTCTTGCATCATTCTCCCCCTCTTCAAAAAGATTTGTCCTCAAATCTGCATCATCAAAAGGAGAAAGATCACTTACATTGAAAGTAGCACTAACATTATACATACCTGGTAAGTCGATCTTGTAGGCATTGTCATTAATCTTCTCTAGCACTTGGAATGGGCCATCTCCTCTAGCTTGCAACTTGTTTTTCCTTTGGTTAGGAAACCTCTCTTTTTGAAAATGCACCCAAACCCAATCTCCTACTTGAAACTTCATCTCATGTCTCCCACTATTTGCAGAACCAGCATATCTCTTATTCCTTTTCTCAATATTCGCCCTTGCTTTCTCATGCATCTCTTTCACCAATTTAGCTTTCTTCTCACCATCTAAACTAATAAGCTCATGAGAAGGTAAAGAAACAAGATCCAAAACTGTTAGTGGGTTAAAACCATAAACAAGCTCAAAAGGTGAATATCCTGTAGAAGAATGAATAGCACGATTATAAGCAAACTCAATAAATGGCAAACAATCTTCCCAAGAACTCAAATTCTTACCCACTAAAGCTCTCAACATGGTACCTAAAGTTTTGTTTACTACTTCTGTTTGTCCATCCGTTTGAGGATGACAAGTGGTGGAAAATAACAACTTGGTACCTAACTTTCCCCAAAGCACACGCCAAAAGTGAGACAAAAACTTGGCGTCTCTATCAGAAACTATGGATTTTGGTATCCCATGAATTCAAACCACCTCCCTAAAGAAGAGTTCGGCCACTAAACTAGCATCATCACTCTTATGACATGGGATAAAGTGTGCCATCTTACTAAACCTATCAACAACCACAAATATGCTATCTCTCCCCCCTCTTAGTCCTTGGTAATCTTAACACAAAGTCCATACTAATGTCCATCCAAGGAGAACTAGGAACGGATAATAGCATATACAAACCATGAGGCATAGACTTAGACTTAGCTTGCCTACAAGCCAAACAAGCCTTACAAATCTGAATTACATCCCTTTTCATATTCGGCCAATAAAAGTGTTCGTCAGCATGTCTAAAGTCTTATCAACTCCAAAATTCCCCATCAAACCCCCACAATGTGATTCTTATACTAGCAAATCTCTCATAGAACATCTAGGCATGCATAATTTCGAACCCTTAAACAAAAACCCATCATGTCTATAGAAAGAATTAAAAGCACCATGCTCACAAGCATCATAAACATTGCCAAAATCAGAATCACCAACATATAAGTCCTTTATACATTCAAATCCAAGCAATTTAGTACTCAAAATATTAAGTAAAGCGTACCTCCTTGAAAGTGCATCTGCCACTACATTGTCTTTACCTTGCTTGTATTTGATCACATAAGGAAACTTCTCAATCTTCACAACCCATTTTGCATGTCTTTTATTCAACTTGCCTTGCCCTCTCAAATGCTTCAATGATTTATGGTCTGAATGGATCACAAATTCCTTGGGCAGCAAATAATGCTCCCATACTTCCAATGCTCTCACCAAAGCATATAGCTCCTTTTCATAAGTTGAATAATTCAGCTTTGCTCCATTAAGCTTTTCACTAAAGTATGCAATGGGCTTCTTCTCTTGCATCAAAACAGCTCCAATACCTACACCAGAAGCATCACATTCAATTTCAAAAGTAGAATCAAAGTTAGGTAAAGCTAAAACGGGTGTAGTAGAAAGCTTCTCTTTCAAAGCATCAAATGCTTCTTGTTGCTCCTTGCCCCAAACGAATCCCACTTCTTTCTTGATTATGCTAGTCAAGGGGGCTGCCAATGTAGAGAAATTAGGGACAAATCTCCTATAGAAGCTTGCCAATCCGTGAAAACTCCTCACTTCTATCACACTTGAAGGATTTGGCCACTCTTGGATAGCTTTCACTTTCTCTTGATCAACTTCAATTCCCTGCATACTTACAACAAAACCAAGAAAAACAACCCTATCTAGACAAAAAGAACACTTCTTAATCTTAGCATAAAGGTTTTGCTCCCTAAGGATTTCAAGCACTTTCCTAACATGTTCAACATGTTCTTCCTCAGTTTTGCTATAAATCAGAATATCATCAAAGTAAACTACCACAAACTTACCTAAATAAGCTCTCAAAACATGGTTCATTAATCTCATGAAAGTTCTAGGTGCATTAGATAAACCAAAAGGCATAACTAACCATTCATACAAACCATATTTCATTTTCAAGGCAGTCTTCCATTCATCTCTCGGCTTCATGCGAATTTGATGATAACCACTCATAAGATCCATGTTTGTGAAATATCTCGCCCCATGCTTCGTCCAACATGTCATCAAGTCTAGGAATGGGATGTCTATACTTCACAGCAATCTTGTTCACAGCCCTACAATCAACACACATCCTCCAAGAACCATCTTTCTTGGGTACTAATAAGACTGGAACGGCACAAGGACTAAGGCTCTCGCGAACCAAGCCTTTCTCCAAAAGCTCTTCAACTTGTCTTTGCATCTCTTTTGTCTCCATAGGATTGCTCCTATATGCTGGCCGGTTTGGAATTGCATAAACGGGTATGAAGTCAATTTGATGTTCAATCCCTCTTAATGGCGGCAAACCACTAGGAAGGTCTTCAGGAAATACATCCTTAAAATCCTGCAACAAAGACATAAAACCAGAAGGTAAAGAATCAAGAGATTCTTCACTGTCAGCAAGTAACGATTCTTTATACATAATAATGAGTACAGGCTGCCCTACATCTATCTCTCTTGCTCTTGCATAAAAAGTATGTTTTGCTTTTTTCTCATTCCATATTTTCTCTCACCAATGGGCCATTTATTTGTTTGCTTACTTTCTTTTGACTCTCAGCCTCTTTTTCCTTTTTGCACTCACTCACTTTATTATTTTCTCTCTCCCTACCCTTAGAATTACACTTGGGTGTTGAAGAAACATCATTGGCCAAATTAGAACCCTCTTGGTTCATGTTGGCCGAAACTTCTTTCTCCCTCTCTAGCATCCTCTTTTGATCTTAATACACCTCTTAAGGTGATAATGGTGCTAGAACAACCTTCTTTCCTTCATAAGTAAAGGTATTCTTATTAGAAAAGCCATCATGTTGTGCCCTTCTATCATGCTGCCATGGTCTTCCTAATAGCAAATGTCTAGCTTGCATTGGCACTACATCACACAAAACCTCATCTTTATACCACCCAATGGAGAATGGTATCTTGACTTGCTTCAACACTTTTACTTCCTCAGCGTCATTGAACCATTGCAACTTGTAACGATTGGAATGTTTAAAACAAGCTAACCCCAATTTATCCACCATTGTAGTACTAGCAGCATTGGTACAACTTCCACCATCAATGATAAGTGTACAAACCTTACCATTCACCAAACACCTAGAGTGAAAAAAGATTCTCCCTTTGATCCAAGCCTTCTTCCTTGACTTGAATATTCAAGGCTCTTCTAGTAACAAGCATCTCTCCAAGTTCAGCATTCAAGACTTGATTCTCCCAAGCCTCTTCATCATATTCGGCCCTATCACCACATTCGGCCTCCTCTTCTTCTTCATGTTCAGATTCTGATTCAATTTCCCCTTCATGGGTAGCAATCATCACCCTCTTATTCGGACATTGAGAAGCAATGTGTCCACTTCCCAAACACTTATAGCATTTAATTTTCCTACTTGGGGTAGGTCTAGAAGGTGTTTCCTTGGCTGTTTTTGCATTCCCATCATTCGGCTTCTTGAAATTAGGATTGTAGGAAGAATTCTTTTGGAAAGAACCCTTGTAATCCCCTTTGTAGGAACCTCCACTCGAACTTGAACCCTTGAAGTTTGAAAAATTTCCACTAGCTTTAGAATAGCCAGTTTTCGAAATAGCTTTATTCTTCAATCTTCTCTCTGTCTTCATGGCATTTTGAACTAACTCTTCCATTGTGTTGAATTCATACATCTCCAATTCATTGGCTATGTTCAAATTCAATCCCCCAAGAAATCGTGACATCTTCTTGTCTTCATCTTCATCAATATTTGCCCTAGCCATGATCATCTCCATCTCTTTGTGGTACTCTTCCACACTTCTTCCACCTTGAACTAGTCTTGCTAGTCGATTGTACAAATCCCGAATGTAGTGAGATGGTACAAATCGGCTTCTCATTAGTTCTTTCAAGGTTGACCATTCAGGAATAGGCCTCATACCATTCCCTCTTCTATTAGCTTTTAATTGATCCCAACAAAAGGTAGCATACCCTTTGAACTCTACGGCTACCAAAATTGATTTCTTCTCTTCGGTGTAGTTATGGCATTCGAAAATCGGATCAACTTTCCTCTCCCATTCTATGAACTCTTCTGCATTGTTCTTCCCTTCAAAGGAAGGAATCTTCATCTTGATGGAAGTTCCACCTTCATCTTCATCTTCTACCCTTTCGGCTGCTTCTAAGGCTTCAAGATTTCCTTGCCCTTCTCTCCTAAGCACTCTTCTAGCTCGCATTATGGGATTTGGATGTGCGGCCGGCTGCCCTTGTTGCACTTGCTGAATTTGTTGCACTTGTTGCATTTGTTGTGCTTGCCGTGCTGCATTCTCTTGCAATCTAGTATCCATCATCTCCATTTGACCAAGCATTGCTGCCAAAGTCTCATTAAGCCTAGCCAAGCTTTAGGCCATAGCTCCTTCTTTGCCAGTCTCTTCTCCTTTTCCAGCCATGTTAACAAACAAACAAACTCAAAGAAACAAGATTAGTAATAATCGAAATTAACTCAAGTGTTTAGAATTACCTCACTTTTCTTGTCTTCCTTGATTGCACTTCAGAACCAAGCTAACCAACCAACAATTGTCAAGTCATTCAAGAAACTAGAACCTAAATCCTAGAACTATATAGAAAACAAGACAAGTATCCGGAGGCAATGCAAGGTAATTTGCACTACACGATATAAAACCAAGTAGCGACACAAGCAAATGATACTTAGCAATGTAATGGAATTAAAAGCTAGATAAAGAAATTAGAAACAATGAAGCCAATAAACAAGACCAATTTGGATATAATAAATAAAAAACAACCCACACTTGGCAAGCTGCTTTATGGACCTAATCAATTCTACCCAAAACGCTAGCTTCTAGACTCTAATTCCCACCTATAACACTCAAATAATATGAATATTAAGGTCTGATTTTCGAATTCCAAAAGCCCCTCAAAAGGTGAAATTTTTCGCCCCAAAAATTTTATTACTTCTAACCCACCTAAATCTGATCTTTAGCACCCAAATAGCAAGAATATCAAACAATTTTTGTTGAAGTGGTTTTGTACTCTCTTTTTTTTGCTTTCTATCACTATCCCCTTGATTCAGAACTTAATTTGCTCACAAGAACTTTTCGAAATCTGGACTTAATTCGCAACACAGAATTCACCCACAAAACAAATCAAGGGAATACCCAACAACACAAAACAATTTTCAAATTTCAATCAGATTAACTCCTTAGGTTTCGAATCCAATTCAGATGCAAGACCTAGGTTTCGAAATTCGATCAGACTCCTTTTCCTAGGTTTCAAATTACACTTTGAACAATCTTTAGGCTTTTCGAATTTTGATATATGACTCTTTTTCGAAAATTAAAGACTAGAATCTCTAAGAACCCTAAAATGCAGAAATTTAAAAGACCTAAATTAACAAACCCTAAAAAGACAAAGTAGATAAAAATTACCTTGTAGCAAGGCTCTGATACCAAATGACGCAGACCCTTAGCAACGATGGCAGCAAACCCAACATATAACAATGGTAGAGAACTCCTTGAAACTTGATAATCACCTCCTAAGGAACCCAACGCCTATAAAGAGACGCGAACTCACTATGATTGAAGGATTTAGTTGGTAAGAAGAAGGAAAACACCACAACTCTCGTTGATAAGTAAACCTAACTCTTGATACAAAGAAAAAATTAAAGAATCCACTCTAATCTCTCTTACACGAAAATTCACAAGAAGAACTTGTAGAAGAATTCGAAAATTTCTTTAATAATAATGGTGTCCCCAATTCGGCCTAATAGTGCCCTTAAATAAGGGTTACAAAATTCCTAATTACATATGAAAAATTAAGACTAAAACATTCTAGAAGGATCCTAGGCTAGTATGGGAAAACACTTCCAAAAACCCAACAAGAATAGGATTTGACAAAGTCAAAACAACTTAACTAATTAAAATAAAAGGATGGGGACCACAAAATAACAAAAATATCCCCTCTAACTAACTATGAAGATTCGGCCAAGGGGTGCAACAAACTCCCTTAGAATTCGGCCAACTTGCATCCATGAATGTGCATGCATGTGCATGGAAATAAGATTGACCAAGCTTTGACTCTTCCTTGGTAGTTTCGGCCTAGGCTTAAAAATAGCCTTCAAAGGCTCCTTCTTGGCTTCCATTGCATGCTTCTAGAACCATGATATATTTAGTTCTTCCTTGCAGCTCCATCTCCATCTTCTTGAATGATAATTCTTGAAGCTCTTTGAAAATCTCTTCTTGAATATGCAAAGCCATGCTAGCTTGATATCTCTTTGCCTTGCTCCTAGTGATTGGTCCACTTGCTAGCTTCAAGGGGTCCTTTCTTGTATCAGCACGAGCTCATCTTGAGAAGAAATATGAATCATTTGCCCATAATGCAAATAGAAGAAGGAAACATGTGATTTTCTAACCTGATGATTGGGTATGGGTTCATATGAGGAAGGAAAGATTTCCTAAACAAAGGAAATCCAAGTTGGATGCAAGGGGAGATGGCCCATTCCAAGTTTTAGAACGGATCAATGACAATGCCTACAAATTCGATCTACCAGGTGAGTATAATGTTTCTGCAACTTTCAATGTTAGTGATCTTTCTCCTTTTGATGTAGGCTCAGATTTGAGGACAAATCTTTTTGAGCAAGGAGGGAAATGATGAGGAAACTATAAGCAAGCTTGATGAATCTACACATGGCAATAAATATGTTGATGATATCATTATGCCAAGTGGACCAATCACAAGATCACAATCAAAGAAACTCCAGCATGTGTTCCAGCACTTCATTCAAAGGTGGATTAATGAAGAGGGAGACCAACTTGTAGTGAATATGATGGATCATGAAGAGGAAGTCAGAAACTCACCAACAAGCATGAAGAATCTGCCCATAAGTATGGTGATGGGCATTAGCAAGATTTTGGAATATAATATTGATATGGTTTAGTGCTAGTGTGACTAGACACATGTGAACCAACACCAAAATGCATGTAGAATCTGCCCATCAATGTTGTCAGAATTATGGGCAGTAATTTAGAGTATATTATTGATATGGATGAACAATTAATGCTATTGTGACTAGATACATGTACACCTAGATTTTTAAGCCATTAGTTCTTCTTTTCCAACTATATAGGGATGGGAAAAAGAACTTAAGAGGGTCACCACGAATTTCCAGATTGTTGAATGTAATTGCTGTGTTTTCAAGTTTGAGTGGTTTTCTTCTTATTCTTGTTGCATGAAGAATTAGTTCTAACTTATCAATCTGACTTGTGGCATTTAAATCAATTCATTTCTTCATCCCAATCACCCAAGTTCTCAATTACAGGTTAGTTGTGGGTTTGGTAGGGAGGATTTATCTTTGAGTTCTAAGATTCTATGCTAGATGTGTATGTGGAGCTCTAGATGTAATATTTGATCCATCTGTTCCGCATCATATGCATGCATGTAAATAAGAAAGAAAAAAAAAAGAAGTTTAGCGACTAACGATTTTTTGATTGATAATATGTTTTCGCATAATTATATGTTTAAAATGTAATTTTAAATATAATTTGTTATTTAAGATATTATTTTATATTATTTTATTTCAATATTTTTATTTAATAATGAAGTTTGAAAAAAAGATAAAAATTAAAGTAAAACATTATTTGTAGTGAGAAAAAAGATATTTTTAAAAAATAAATTATTTTAATGCGGAGTAAGTCATTTTTAAAAAATTACTTTAACTTTTTTGAAAAGTGTAAATATGTTTTATTTTTGTAATCTTCTTGAAAAAAGTTTTTTTTTTTATTTGGGTAGTTTTATAAGACTCCCTTAATTAAAATTTGAACTACCATTATTCTCCATAAAAAGTATTTTTTTAATTAATGAAATTAAATTTAAAAATATTTAATTTTTTAAAAATGTAATCTATTCATTATGTAACTTTTTTATAAATTAATATTTAATATGATATGAGACTATGCATTTTTTTTGTCAAGTAATATTTAATATGTATTTTTTTAAAAAAAAATTCATTCATTAAGTAATTTATTAGTAGATGTAGGGCAAGCATGGTATGAAGATTTGGAAATCTCTAAAATCAAATCAAAGTTTGAAGATTTTAAAATCATTAAAACTAGAATCGAACCATACATATAAAATATCCATATTATATTATTCTAAAAAATTAGAACAATATGATTCGAATATTTAGTTCCAAAGGAGTTGTTCCGGTTCAAAACAAATATGAAGATTTGAATTTTTTTTTTCAAATTTAAGTAATAGAATAATATTTAATTGTTTTAAAATAAAAACATTTAATTCATTCATAATTCATTTGTTATTACTTATATTCATAAAAAATTATATTAATATTTATTATATTCACTATCATTACTCATTAATATTAATTATTATTATTAAAAACTATTAATATTATTATATTGAGTTACTATATTAAGTATAAATTATTATAATTAGTATGAATTACTATCATTAGTATTAATAGTAGTAATTATTCATATTAACATGTTAATAAATTATATTTCGTTAGAAATGAAAAATTAATAATTATATATTTTAATTACTTTAATTATATATAATTTAACCATTAATTGTATTTTTTGTTTATATTTATTTTTTATTTTGAAATTAAATAAGAAAAATAATTATTTAATCATATTTTTATTTATTTATATTTAAATTAATACTCATAAAATTTATATTATGAATGAGAATAAAATAGTTTTAATAGTTTAAAAATGAGTATTATAAAAATATTCTAATAACATTTATATATTCAATTAACAACACATAGAATAGAGGAAATCAATATATATATATATATATATATATTAGGCATAATATAAAAAATTAGAAATTTCAAAATAGATATGTAACAAGTTATAATAAAAATAACATAATTATAATATATTTTAAAATATTAAATATTAAATAATAAATTAATAAAAAAAATTTTAAATTAATAATAATAAATCAGTTATTATTTTAATTTTTTAATTAAATATGATATGATTTAGTTTGATATAGTTTTCGGTTGGGATAAAATTTAATGTCTAAAATTATTTTATATTATAATAAATTGATATGATTCGATTATCAAAAAATTAAAAAATCAACATATTTTTCGATTATGCGATTCAGATGTGCCATATTAGTTTGAATATATTCAAGATTCCTATTCAGCACTAGCAATGTGTGCATGCGTATGGTTGAGTATGAAAATCGTACAGGAAGATAAATTTTGGATTAACAAAAAAGAAAAATCCAATTGTCAGTGCAAGCAAGACCGCGAAGCCATTGTCGAAATGGCATTATCAGTTATCACAAAACCAAGCAAAACAATCACCAGAAAGCCACGTGTCAAATTCTCATTTAGAATCATAGATTTCATTGGATGAGATTAAATAAGCTGCCATCCAATTATAAATCCAACGTCCGTTCCTTCACTTTCTGTAGTCCCTCTGCTCCTCATCCCAGTTCTCACTCAGTTGGAAAGCTCCAAAGCAAAGGAAAAAAAAATGGCCGCAGAGATGGCTCTTGTGAAGCCCATCTCTACCCCTAAATTTGGAAACCAAAGAAAATTATTCTCTTATACCAATTTCACCACCATTAAAATGTCAGCCGCTGCACAGCCAACTATCCCAAGCCCAAAGCCATCCAAGAAGAAATCTAATAAAACTGCCATCAAAGAGACCCTCTTAACACCAAGATTCTATACCACTGATTTTGATGAGATGGAGACTCTTTTCAACACTGAAATCAACAAGAACCTCAATCAATCTGAATTTGAAGCACTTCTGCAAGAATTCAAGACTGATTACAACCAGACCCATTTTGTGAGAAACAAGGAATTCAAGGAAGCTGCTGATAAGATACAAGGCCCTTTGAGGAACATCTTTGTTGAGTTCTTGGAGAGGTCTTGCACCGCTGAGTTTTCTGGTTTCCTTCTTTACAAAGAGCTTGGAAGGAGGCTTAAGGTATAATTTATTTAATTATTTCATGATTTAAGATTCTTGCTTTGTTTTGTTGTATAGCTGCTAATTTGTTTAACAATTGATTCCGTAGAAAACCAATCCTGTTGTGGCGGAGATTTTCTCTTTAATGTCTAGGGATGAAGCCAGGCATGCTGGGTATGCCAAAAATGTCCCTGTTTCTCATAATTTTTCAAGAAATTTTTGAATTGCAGCTAGCAATTGAATGATTTTATATATTGCTGTGTTGCTTGGCTTGCAGATTCTTGAACAAGGGTTTGTCTGATTTCAATCTGGCATTGGACTTGGGGTTTTTGACAAAGGCTAGGAAATACACATTTTTCAAACCAAAGTTCATTTTCTATGCCACTTATCTATCTGAGAAAATCGGATACTGGAGATACATAACCATTTACAGACATCTCAAGGAAAATCCAGAGTACCAGTGTTATCCCATTTTCAGGTACTTTGAGAATTGGTGCCAAGATGAGAACAGGCATGGTGATTTCTTCTCTGCATTGTTGAAGGCACAACCCCAATTCCTCAATGATTGGAAAGCTAAGTTGTGGGCTCGATTCTTCTGCTTATCGGTAAATCCTAATCCTGTGTACATATACCTTTTAACTTCACCATACCATGCCACTTAGCCTTTGTTCTTTCTACCCTTAATTTAATGTTTATTTTTTTTTCTTAGGGATGTAACTTGTTAATGTTAATTATGCCTGATAACAAGAGATCGCTCAAGTCTAAATGCATTTCTATGTACATTTTTCTACCTGATTTTGTTTTCCATCTAGAACATTTAAGGTAATGATATATAAAATATCACCATTGCATCATTGCATTGCAACATTGCTAGAATTAACACAAGATTGATATGGTAAGGTTTTGATTTTGCAGGTCTATGTGACAATGTATCTCAATGATTGCCAGCGAACAGCTTTCTATGAAGGCATCGGATTGAACACCAAAGAATTTGACATGCATGTTATTATTGAGGTGAGGATATTATTGTGATGATTATGAATCTAGTATTTTACATCATTTACTTGCCCTTTCTATCTATGCAAGCTCTAAATGTGTTTTGTATCAAAAACCAATAAATTATTTCCTATTTCTCTTATATACAATGTCAGGTTTGAATTGGTCTGATGTTAGTTCTCCTTTGGTTGCTTAGATGACCTTTAGAATTGAACTCTGCAATGTCCCATTTTTCCAAATTATCCAACTCATATTTGGTCGAAACATGTTTTCTCTCTCTACAATGTTTCTTAAGATTGTAATAAGCTCCTTCTCCTAATTGTTGAAACTCTAACCCGCATAATGTATGTATACTGATATGGTTGGTAGAAATAGAATTGTTTAGCCTGGACAACACAATTAAAGGATCAAATTCATTGGTTTCCTTAAGTGGTTTGTGATTGTTAAATGGAATTTTTGTTATGCAGACAAACCGTACAACAGCTAGAATTTTCCCAGCTGTGCCAGATGTTGAAAATCCAGAGTTCAAGAGGAAGTTGGACAGAATGGTAGAAATTAATGAGAAGCTGCTTGCTGTTGGGGAGAGCCAAGACATTGCATTGGTGAAGAACTTGAAGAGGATTCCACTTGTTGCTGCATTGGTTTCTGAACTCCTGGCTGCATATCTGATGCCACCAATTGAATCTGGATCTGTTGATTTTGCAGAGTTTGAACCACAGCTAGTTTACTGATAGTTTTGTACAAGTTCCATTATTCACATTGATCCTCAATTTTAGTAGGGCTTGCTCATGTAATTTATCACATGAAACTGAGGAAACATTCACATCAAGAGCGTGTGCTTGATTATTGCTATATATATGTAGATTAAATGTTTATCATGTCTATTTTTCACTCCATATTACTCGACAGAATATGGTTTAAATTTAAAATCCTCATCTCTTCTAGAAACAATGTGGTAGACAATTGGCTATTATCTGAATGGATCATGTCTTCAACAATCGTAATGTTAAACGCTTTGAAGAAAATTAGTTTCCTCATCCCGAGGGTCTATTGCACTGAATTTCAATTCTTTCGTAAACTCAACAATCATCCTGACATAACATTGTTTTTACAGGCTATCATTTTTTCCCTTTAATTTCTTACTTACTCTCAAATGAAACCATTCTCATATCCTTGGAGAATAGTTTATTCTTCTGTACTTCTGCTGACATCCACAAAATGAAGCAATGATTAAGATTTTTTTTTTCTGAAAACTAAAATCCAAAACTTAATAATTAATTAAATAATATATTAAGGGATTATTTAGAATTTTAATGATGAGGACTAGCAAGCTTGAGTCCATTCGGATAAGGATGAAAATGCAAAGAAAGACCCTTTAGTCATTCATGGAGGCCCAATAACAAGAGCTAGAGCCAAAAAGATGAATGAAATATTAACTTGCTTAATTGAAGACATTTGGAAGAAACAAGCTTAATGTGATACAACTAACTTATTATGGGAGGAATAAGAGTCAAAGATTGTAAACTTGATCCAAGTAAGTTCAAATATGAAGACAATAGTCTAACCTACATTGTCTGAATCAATCCAGCCTATTGAAGAATAAATGGTCATTCAGCCTTGATTAAGTGAGCATGGATCTTGGGCTATCATTTTATGTTATTTATTAATTTGGGTTTATTTTATTTCCTTTGTGAAATCAACATATCAAAGTTAGGGTTTTATTCTTATTAAGTGTGAGTTTTAATGTGTTTTAATGAGTGCATTTAGTTTGGGGTGTGATTAATTATCATTTAGGAGTTACAAATGAGTGCATTTAATGTATAACAACTCTTTTCAATGAAAGTTAGTGGGGATTAAAGGGGAGAATGTGAAGAGTTATAATAACAGCCATTTAGGTTTCTTCTACCATGCTTTGGCTATAAATATCAAAGCCAAACTCATTTGTAAAAAGACCATTGATGAATGATAATCTGAATTTGCACTTTGTGAGTGTTTTTGTTTAAGTTCTTTCATGGACTTTGAACTTATCAAACTAATTCAGTTTGTGGCGTTCTCTAACAAAAAAATAAATCTTATGTTTAATTCTTAATTTATCAAATTATATTTGATTTGTGGCGTTGTGGGTTGAATTCAAGTACTAGTTTCATTGGTAAACAATAACAATTGGAACTAGTTTTTCACTAACTTCACTTGAGGAGGTCTTTGGGTTTTGAAATCATCTTGATTAGAGGGTGTTTTCTTGCATTTCATATGTATCATAACTTAATAGTTATTGGGGTATATGGTTGCTAAGATGATAATTTCCTATCATTTGGTATCAGAGCAAGGCTCAAGTTGAGGTCTGCTTATCTTTGTATTTATTTTTTTTGTTCAAGTTTATCATATCTCTTTATGTTGACACAACAAGTTTTGTTGTCCCTTCTCTTATCGTTACTTTCTTATGTTAATCTTAAAATTTCTGTACTTTTATTAATATCATAAAAAAAGAAAAGAAACAAAAATTAAAAAAAAATTAGAATTTCAAAAGTGTGGAATTCTAGTTCTTAAAGTTTCAAAATTGTTTGAGGCTAAAAGGCCTAAATTTCAACACTTAGGTTTGATTCCTTGTGTTTAGCTACTTTAAATTTAGCCTTACCTAAAATCTTGATCTAGACCAAGCCTTTTTAATCCATTGAATTGCCATAATCTAATTTGGTTTGTTTAGGTGGTTAGTTCATTTATGAATCCAAAGCAAAAGCAAGAGAGGTAAAAGGAAAGAGTGGTAAGACCAGCATCGAGAAACGCCAATATTTGTGTGAAACATGAGTGGTGTAAATCAAATCTTTGAGTGAAACACGTGAGGGAGTATCTTGTGAGGTTGTTTTAAATTTTCTTCTTCAGGTTTTAAATATGTCTAACAAATATAAAGACGTGAGTTCTTCCTCAAATGATCAAATGATTCAAGAAATGCAACAGCAATTTGAACGTATGTTCAAAATGATTGGAGATGTAAGAGATCATTTAGAAAAACATGATGATGCGATTACCACATTGCAAGGTGAGCCAAGGCATAGAAGGCAACCAACCTTTGCCAATAATGAATATGATGGAGGAATTGACACAAATGATGATCAAGCAACCATTATTGGAGGGGATGCTCATCCTAGAAGGCAAAATAGGAGAGCAAGGTTTGACAGCATTGATTGAAATATAGGCAACATTAAAATAAAGATTCCTTCCTTCCAAGGAAAGAATGACCCGGAAGCTTATTTAGAGTGGGAAAGAAAGGTGGAGATGATCTTCGAGTGTCAGAACTACTCTGAAGAGAAAAAGGTAAAATTAGCTATTGTGACCCGTTGTTGAATTTTGTGATTATGCTATTGTTTGGTGGGATCAATTGTGTAAAGATAAGTGTCGAAATGGTGAAAGGTCCGTTGAGACATGGTTTGAGATGAAACGCATAATGAGAAAGTGATTTATCCCTAGCCACTATTATAGGGACTTGCACCAGCATTTACAAACCCTAACACAAGGTTCCATGAGTGTGGAGGAATATCACAAAGAAATGGAGATAGCCATGATAAGGGCTAATGTGGATAAGGATCATGAAGCCACCATGGCAAGGTTCTTGAATGGCTTGAACAAGAACATTACTGATCTTGTGGAGTTGTAACACTATGTGGAGATTAAAGATATGGTGAATGTGGCCATGAAAATTGAAAGACAACTAAAATGCAAGGGTACAAGTAAGTATAATCACAATCTCCACCATGGCAAGGTTCTTGAATGGCTTGAACAAGAACATTGCTGATCTTGTGGAGTTGTAGCACTATGTGGAGATTGAAGACATGGTGAATGTGGCCATGAAAATTGAAAGACAATTGAAATGCAAGGGTACAAGTATGATTCTAAACCTTATTTGACTTCCTCTTCTTCTTCTTGGAAATCAAATTGGAGTAAAAAGGATAATAAACCTATTGTTAAGCCTAAGATTGATGAAAATAAAAACAAAAATGAAATAGGCAGCAAGGGTAGAGGTGAGAATCAAACTAATCAAACTAAAGGAATTAAATATTTTAAGTGCCTAGGACATGGTCATATGGCACGTGAATGTCCCAATAAAAGGGTAATGATCATGAGGGATGGGGCTGTTGAGTCTGAAAGTGAGAGAGAGGAAGATGATGAAATGTCATCTTTAAAAGATGCTAATGATGTTGAGTTTACTAAGGAAGATGTGTTAGTTGTACAACACACACTTCGTTTGCAAAGTAAACATGATGAACATGGTGAACAACATGAAAATATATTTCATACTCATTGTTTGATTGCAAACAAGTTGTGTAATATGATTGTGGATAATGGTAGTTGTACAAATGTGGCTAGTACTTTGCTTGTGAAAAAACTGAAATTACCTACTACTAAACATCCAAAATCATACAAGTTACGATGGTTGAATGATAGTGGTATTGTGAAGGTGAATAAGCAAGTATTAGTTTCTTTCTCCATTGGTAGATATATAAAGATGAGGTGTTGTGTGATGTGGTTCCTATGTACGCTGGTCACATGTTGCTGGGGAGACCATGACAATATGATCGAAGGGTCATACATGATGGGTTTAAGAACCGATATTCTTTGATCATGAATGAACAGAAATACCAACTTGGACCTTTGTCTACAAAGACCATTTTTAAAGACCAAATGAGAATAAAAGAGCAATATGAAGAACTTGAATTTTCATTGGCTGAAACTTTGGGGAGAGAGCAAGAAAGAGAGAAAAAAGAAAAAGGTGAGATGAGTGGTAAGAATGAGAGCAATGGGAAACACAAGGGGAGAGAAAACAAGGGAGGAATGAATGAAAGAAAAATGAGTGTTTATGAAAAAACAAGTGATGTGAGGAAATTACTAAACATGAGGCAGCTTATACTTGTACTTATGTACAAGGATGTTTTGATTATATCTAATGAGCTTGACAAGAGTTTGCCCATTGTTATTGTTGATTTATTCCAGGAACATGAAGATCTCTTTCCTAAATATGTGTGATGAGAAAACTATAAGCAAGCTTGATATTCCACAAGGCAGCAAATATGTTGATGATATCATTATGCCAAGTGGACCAATCACAAGATCACAATCAAAGAAACTCCAGCATGTGTTCCAACACTTCATTAAAAGGTGGATTAATGAAAAGGGAGACCAACTTGTATTGAATATGATGGATATGAAGAGAAAGTCAAAGACTCACCAAGAAGCATGAAGAATCTGCCCATAAGTATGGTGATGGGCATTAGCACTAATTTGGAATATAATATTGATGTGGTTTAGTGCTAGTGTGACTAGACACATGTGAACCAACACCAAAATGCATGTAGAATCTGCCTATCAATGTCAAAATTATGGGCAGTAATTTAGGTTATATTATTGATGTGGATGAATAATTAATGCTATTATGACTAGATACATGTAAACCTAGACTTTTAAGCCATTAGTTCTTCTTTTCCAACTATATAGGGAGGGGAAAAAGAACTCAAGAGGGTGACTACGAATTTTCAGATTGTTGAATGTAATTGATGTGTTTTCAAGTTTGAGAGGTTTTCTTCTTATTCTTGTTGCATGAATAATTGGTTCTAACTTATCAAGTCTGACTTGTGGCATTTAAATCAATTCATTTCTTCATCCCAATCACCCAAGTTCTCAATTACAGGTTAGTTGTGGGTTTGGTAGGGAGGATTTATTTTTGAGTTCTAAGATTCTATGCTAGATGTGTATGTGGGGTTCTAGATGTAATATTTGATCCATGGGTTCCGCATCGTTTGGTATCAGAGCTTTGGCTTGAAGATAAATCTCTAGGTATCTTTTATGTTTTAATTATCCAAAAGAAAAAGAAAAGAAAAAAAAAAGAGAACCAGATTCAGTTTCTTGTTTCTTCATTTTCTGTTCTTGTTGCACCTTGTTCTTGTTCTTCAAATCTGTGGACTTTTGTTTAACTTTTCAATTTCTATCCTTGTTTACTGAAAGTTCAAAAAAAAAAAGAGAAGGAAAAGATCAAAAGAAAAACAAAACAAAAAAAAAGAATCAGATTCAACTTCCTCAACATAAAAGAAAAAAAAATCGTACTTGTTTCTGTCCAATATTTTTCTACACAAGAGTTTGAGATTTTTTGCATATTTATACCATTAACAGCTGGCTACCTTATTATATTTGATCAAATTACATCAGCTCCTCATTATGCATCCATTTAGCATTTAAAATATGATATTTAGAGCATAGCTTGCATTGGGAATAGATTTAGGTTGCATATTCAGATTACTAATTGGAGTGATTTGAATTCTATTTTTCAATATCCAGAATTGTTTTTCTTTGTATTCTTAGTTTCATTCTTTCATATACCTCTTGTTTCTTGTATGCATTAAGTAGCTAATTCTCAATCATAGTTACTTTGGTTTGATTAACATATATACTTTTTGCTTCTTGTGTTAGCTTTCAGTTCTTGTTGTTTAAATTAAATTGCTTCTAGAATTGCTGAAGTCATTTTGTTCATTAGGTTCCTTGTAGAGTCCTTAAAACAAAACTTGTTTTACTTGATTTAAGTGGATTCAGTTCTGAAATTCAACTTGATAAAAGGAGAATTGAGAGGTAACAAGGACCAAGTTTTGAGTGTAATACAAGAGGAGTGACAATCTGATCTTGAGTGAAACACGTAAGGGAGTGTGGTGAGAAAATTTTTTCTTTACTAACATTTTCTTGCAGGTTTTTATAACATGTCAAATTTTGGAGGTGAAAAACGTGACATGACCATGAATGGCATAGCCTTCATGTTAGAGGCAATGCAAAAGAAATTTGAAAGGTTTGATTTGGCCATAAACAACATGAGAGGTGATGTAGACAGCATAATACAAAGACAACAGAATAATACTAATTGAAGGGGGCAGAATAGAGGGAGAGGAAACATGATTAATGATGATGAGGTAGAAAGGGAAGATGATGAAGAAAGTGAGGAATCAATTGCTTAAAGAAGACCTCAACAAAAGGACAGTAACATTTCTTCCATAAAAATGAAGATACCATCATTCAAGGGGAGAAATGATGCTGAAGCTTACCTTGAATGGGAAAGAAAAGTTGAGTTGGTGTTTGATTGTCATAATTATAGTGAAATGAAGAAAGTTAAAATTGCAGCAGTTGAATTTACAGATTATGCACTAATTTGGTGGATCAATTATGATTTCCAAGAGGAGAAATGGAGAAAGAACCATCACTACTTGGGTTGAAATGAAAACTGTGATGAGAAAGAGATTTGTACCATCTTACTACTATAGGGAGCTTCACCAAAAATTACAGTGGTTAACTCAAGGATCCATGTCAGTGGAGAATTACCATAAAGAGATGGAGATAATCATGAGTAGAACTAATATAGAGGAGGATCCATAAATCACTATGGCTCGATTTTTGAGTGGGCTAAATAGAGGGATTGCTAACATTATTGAATTACACCATTATGTGGAGCTTGAAGATTGATACGAACCAGCCACGAGGTAAAGATCCATTGGTGCTTCCAAATGGGCCATTGAGTAGGAGTAGAGCTAAGAAGTTTGGAGCAGCTATGGGATTGCATATTCAAGATCAAATTTCAAAGGAAGTGACTGAAATGGCAATGGAAAAGTGCACAATAGAGCTTGAAGAAGGCACACCAAAGCTGATTATGATGCTTAGTGTGGAAGCTAAAGGCTAGCTGACGCGGACCCTTAGCAATGATGGCAGCAAACCCAACATATAACAATGGTAGAGAACTCCTTAAAACTTGATAATCACCTCCTAAGGAACCCAACGCCTATAAAGAGACATGAACTCACTATGATTGAAGGATTTAGTTGGTAAGAAGAAGGAAAATACCACAACTCTTGTTGATAAGTAAACCTAATTCTTGATGCAAAGAAAGAATTAAAGAATCCACTCTAATCTCTCTCACATGAAAATTCACAAGAAGAACTTGTAGAAGAATTCAAAAAATTTTATTAATTGTTGTTGTCTGAAATTCGGTCTAATAGTGCCCTTAAATAAGGGTTACAAAATTCCTAATTGCATATGGAAAACTAAAACATTCCTAATTGCATAAGGAAAACATAAAGTATGGAAACAAAATCCTAATCCACTAAGGAAAATATAAAGTATGGAAACAAAATCCTAATCCACTAAGGAAAATATAAAGTATGGAAACAACCAAACTAATTCCTTCAACATAAGAAACGCCCCACACTATTTGGGCTGTCCATGGGCCTTAAATTACTTCCCAAGACTTTATATGAACCCCCATGGACCTTTCTTGCACGTTGGACCTTTCTTTAGCTAGCCTTTAGCTTCCACACTAAGCATCATAATCAGCTTTGGTGTGCCTTCTTCAAGCTCTATCTCCATCTTCTTGAATGATAATTCTTGAAGCTCTTTGGAAATCTCTTCTTGAATATGCAAAGCCATACTAGCTTGATATCTCTTTGCCTTGCTTCTAGTGATTGGTCCACTTGCTAGCTTCAAGGGATCCTTTCTTGCATCATTCTCCCCCTCTTTAAAAAGATTTGTCCTCAAATCTGCATCATCAAAAGGAGAAAGATCACTTACATTGAAAGTAGCACTAACATTATACGTACCTGGTAAGTCGATCTTGTAGGCATTGTCATTAATCTTCTCCAGCACTTGGAATGGGCCATCTCCCCTGGCTTGCAGCTTGTTCTTCCTTTGGTTAGGAAACCTCTCTTTTCGAAAATGTACCCAAACCCAATCTCTTACTTGAAACTTAATCTCACGTCTCCCTCTATTTGCAGAATCAGCATATCTCTTGTTCCTTTTCTCAATATTCGCCCTTGCTTTCTCATGCATCTCTTTCACCAATTTAGCTTTCTTCTCACCATCTAAACTAACAAGCTCATGAGAAGGTAAAGAAACAAGATCCAAAACTGTTAGTGGGTTAAAACCATAAACAAGCTCAAAAGGTGAATATCCTGTAGAAGAATGAATAGCACGATTATAAGCAAACTCAATAAATGGCAAACAATCTTCCCAAGAACTCAAATTCTTACCCACTAAAGCTCTCAACATGGTACCTAAAGTTCTATTTACTACTTCTGTTTGTCCATTCGTTTGAGGATGACAAGTGGTGGAAAATAACAACTTGGTACCTAACTTTCCCCAAAGCACATGCCAAAAGTGAGACAAAAACTTTGTGTCTCTATCATAAACTATGGATTTTGGTATCCCATGAATTCGAACCACCTCCCTAAAGAAGAGTTCGGCCACTAAACTAGCATCATCACTCTTATGACATGGGATAAAGTGTGCCATCTTACTAAACCTATCAACAACCACAAATATGCTATCTCTCCCCCTCTTAGTCCTTGGTAAACCTAAAACAAAGTCCATACTAATCTCCATCCAAGGAGAACTAGGAACGGGTAATGGCATATACAAACCATGAGGCATAGATTTAGACTTAGCTTGCCTACAAGCCAAACAAGCCTTACAAATCCGAATTACATTCCTTTTCTTATTTGGCCAATAAAAGTGTTCATTCAGCATGTCTAAAGTCTTATCAACTCCAAAATGCCCCATCAAACCCCCACAATGTGATTCTAATACTAGCAAATCTCTCATAAAACATCTAGGCATGCATAATTTCGAACCCTTAAACAAAAACCCATCATGTCTATAGAAAGAATTAAAAGCACCATGCTCACAAGCATCATAAACATTGCCGAAATCAGAATCACCAACATATTAGTCCTTTATACATTCAAATCCAAGCAATTTAGTACTCAAAACATTAAGTAAAGCATACCTCCTTGAAAGTGCATCTGCCACTACATTGTCTTTACCTTGCTTGTATTTGATCACATAAGGAAACTTCTCAATCTTCATAAACCATTTTGCATGTCTTTTATTCAACTTGCCTTGCCCTCTCAAATGCTTCAATGATTCATGGTCTAAATGGATCACAAATTCCTTGGGCAGCAAATAATGCTCCCATACTTCCAATGCTCTCACCAAAGCTGATGCGGAACCCATGGATCAAATATTACATCTAGAACCCCACATACACATCTAGCATAGAATCTTAGAACTCAAAAACAAATCCTCCCTACCAAACCCACAACTAACCTGTAATTGAGAACTTGGGTGATTGGGATGAAGAAATGAATTGATTAAAACGCCACAAGTGAGACTTGATAAGTTAGAACCAATTCTTCATGCAACAAGAATAAGAAGAAAACCTCTCAAACTTGAAAACACAGAAATTACATTCAACAATTCTGGAAATTCGTAGTCAACCCTATTAAGTTCTTTTTCCCATCCTTATATAGTTGGAAAAGAAGAACTAATGGCTTAAAGTCTAGGTTTACATGTATCTAGTCACAATAGCATTAATTGTTCATCCACCTCAATAATATACTCTAAATTACTGCCCATAATTCTGACAACATTGATGGGCAGATTGTACATCATTTTGGAGTTGGTTCACATGTGTCTAGTCACACTAACACTAAACCATATCAATATTATATTCCAAATTCGTGCTAATGCCCATCACCATACTTATGGGCAGATTCTTCATGCTTGTTGGTGAGTTTCTGACTTCCTCTTCATGGTCCATCATATTCACTACAAGTTGGTCTCCCTCTTCATTAATCCACCTTTGTATGAAGTGCTGGAACACATGCTGGAATTTCTTTGATTGTGATCTTGTGATTGGTCCACTTGGCATAATGATATCATCAACATATTTGCTGCCATTACATTCATCAAGCTTGCTTATAGTTTCCTCATCATTCCCTCCTTGCTCAAAAAGATTTGTCCTCAAATCTGAGCCTACATCAAAAGGAGAAAGATCACTAACATTGAAAGTTGCAGAAACATTATACTCACCTGGTAGATCAATTTTGTAGGCATTGTCATTGATCCGTTCTAAAACTTGGAATGGGCCATCTCCCCTTGCATCCAACTTGGATTTCCTTTGTTTAGGAAATCTTTCCTTCCTCATATGAACCCATACCCAATCACCAGGTTGGAAAATCATGTTTCCTTCTTCTATTTGCATTATGGGCAACTGATTCATATTTCTTCTCAAGATGAGCTCGTGCCTTTTCATGTATCTGCTTAACCAACTCAGCTTTCTTTTCACCATCTAAGTTAGTTATTTCATTTAATGGCAAAGGAAACAAATCAAGTGGTGTAAGTGGATTAAAACCATAAACAATTTCAAATGGTGAATAACCAGTAGAAGAATGTATGCTTCTATTATATGCAAACTCCACTAATGGCAAACAATCTTCCCAAGTTTTCAAATTCTTACCCACAACAGCACGTAACAAAGATCCTAAAGTCCTATTTACCACTTCTGTTTGTCCATCAGTTTGTGGATGACAAGTTGTAGAGAACAACAATTTAGTACCTAACTTATTCCATAAAACACGCCAAAAATGACTTAAGAACTTCACATCTCTATCACTTACAATTGTTTTAGGAATGCCATGCAACCGAACTACTTCCCCAAAGAACAAATTTACAATATTTGTTGCATCATCAGTTTTGTGACATGCAATGAAATGAGCCATTTTGCTGAATCTATCAACAACAACAAATATGCTATCTGATGTGATCCCACATCGGCCGTGTAAGGAGTTCCTGGCTACTATATAAGCATGGGCTAAACCTCCACTCTTGAGCTAGCTTTTGTGGTGGAGTTAGGGTCCTTGCTCGTATCAGTTGGTATCAGAGCCAACCTTGCACGCACCGGTGTGGTCCTTGTCCCTTCGTTCCTTGGCTCGGGTGCGGGTTAACGAGTGAGTTGGCACAAGCGACTCGTGTGTGGACTGCGGGTAAACGATTGAGTTGGCACGAGCACGAGGACGTGCAGTCTAAAGAATGGGAGGATGATGTGATCCCACATCGGCCGTGTAAGGAGTTCCTGGCTACTATATAAGCATGGGCTAAACCTCCACTCTTGAGCTAGCTTTTGTGGTGGAGTTAGGGTCCTTGCTCGTATCACTATCTTTTCCTTTTCTAGTCCTAGGCAGCCCCAAAACAAAGTCCATAGATATGTCCATCCAAGGTGCATTAGGAATAGGTAAAGGAGTATACAGCCCATGAGGTAAAGACTTAGATTTTGCTTGTTTACATGCAATACACTTGGCACAAATTCTTTCAACATCCTTTCTCATGTTTGGCCAATAGAAATGTTCATGCAGAATGTCTAAAGTCTTAAATATCCCAAAATGTCCCATGAGTCCTCCACTATGTGCCTCACGCACAAGCAATTCCCTTAATGAGCAACTAGGCATGCATAATCTTCCATCCTTAAATAAGTACCCATCATGCCTATAAAACTTCTGAAATGCAGAATGCTCACATGCTTTATAAACATTTGCAAAGTCAACATCATTGGCATACATATCCTTAATTTGCTCAAAGCCTAATAACTTAGAACTAAGAGTTGAGATTAAGGAATACCTTCTTGAAAGTGCATCTGCTACTACATTGTCTTTGCCACGCTTATACTTTATCACATATGGAAATGGCTCAATGAACTCTATCCACTTTCCATGCCTTCGGTTCAGCTTGGTTTGCCCCTTTAGATGCTTTAATGATTCATGATCTGTATGAATAACAAACTCTTTAGGAAATAAGTAATGTTGCCACACTTGTAAAGCTCTTACCAAAGCATACAGCTCCTTGTCATAAGTGGAATAATTTAATTGTGCACCATGAAGCTTCTCACTAAAATATGCAATTGGTTTCCCTTCTTGCATCAAAACAGCACCTATGCCCACACCTGAAGCATCACACTCTAATTCGAAGGTCTTATCAAAATCTGGTAAAGCAAGAATTGGAGCAGTAGTTAACCTTTCTTTCAACAAATTGAATGCCATTTCATGAATTTTAGTCCAATTAAACTTTACATCCTTTTTTACCAATTCATTTAATGGTGCAGCAATGGAACTAAAATCTTTAACAAACCTTCTATAGAAACTAGCCAAACCATGAAAACTTCTTACCTCACTCACGGTTTTAGGTGCTGGCCAATCTCTTATTGCCTTTACCTTTTCATCATCAACCTCAATTCCTTGTGCACTAACCATAAAACCTAAGAATATGATTTTATCACTACAAAACATGCACTTTTTCAAGTTGGCATATAATTCTTCCTTTCTCAAAACATCAAGAATAACCCTAATATGTTCTACATGCTCATCTACTGATTTGCTATAAATGAGTATGTCATCAAAATATACAACAACAAATTTACCAAGATATGCACGCAGAACATGGTTCATTAATCTCATGAATGTACTAGGTGCATTAGATAAACCAAATGGCATAACTAACCACTCATAAAGACCATATTTTGTTTTGAATGCAGTTTTCCACTCATCTCCTTCTTTCATCCTAATTTGATGGTAACCACTTTTCAAATCAATCTTAGTAAAAATGCAAGAACCACTCAACTCATCAAGCATATCATCAAGTCTAGGAATTGGATGTCTATACTTCACCGTGATTTTATTGATTGCTCGGCAGTCCGCACACATTCTCCATGATCCATCTTTCTTTGGGACTAATAACACTGGAACAGCACATGGGCTAAGACTTTCACGCACATGTCCCTTTGCTAGCAACTCCTCCACTTGCCTTTGAAGTTCCTTGGTTTCCTCTGGATTACTTCTATAAGCTGGTTGATTAGGAATTGTTGAGCCCGGAATGAAGTCAATTTGATGCTCAATCCCTCTTAAAGGTGGTAATCCTTTGGGTACATCTTCTGGAAAAACATCTCCAAATTCCTGTAAAAGAGAACTAACACAACTAGGCAAAGGGTTATCAAGGTTAGATGTAGAAATCAAGGTCTCTTTGTACCTAAGTACAATCAGACTTCTTTTCTCACAAAAAGCACTCCTTAACTCCTTTTCTTTTGCATAGAAACACTCTCTTTTATTTTCTCTCCCTTTCTCTTTTTCTCTCACCAATGGGCCATTTTTATCATTCTTTTTCTCACACTTGGCCTCTTGTACTCCCTTTTTATTTGTTTTACCCTCACCACCAGAATTCTTTTCAAATGATCTCAAAATATTTACTTGATCTTCATACACTTGTTTAGGTGACAATGGAGCAAGAGTGAAATTTAAACCATTTAGGCTGAAAGAATAATGATTCTTAAAGCCATCATGCAAAGCTCTTCTATCAAACTGCCATGGACGACCAAGAAGGATATGGCTAGCATGCATAGGCACAACATCACAGCAAACTTCATCTTTGTATCTCCCAATTGCAAAAGAAAACAGAACCTGCTTTGTTACCCTCACCTCTCCACTATCATTCAACCATTGCAGCTTGTAAGGACTAGGATGTTTTGTGCATGCTAACCCTAATTTATCCACAAAATCAGTACTAGCAACATTTGCACAACTACCCTCATCAATGATCATGCTGCACACTTTTCCATTCACAATGCAACGAGTATGGAAAATGTTCTCTCTTTGATTACTTTCTTCATCTTTAATTTGCATGTTTAAAGCTCTTCTAATAACCAAAGATTCACCATGGGCTGGATATTCAATAATAATATATTCAATTTCTTCTAATGGTGGCATGCTATCATTATCATCATCACTTTCATGTTCACTAGCACTATCAATTTCACCATTATCTCGTATCAACATGATTTTCTTATTTGGACATTGAGATGCTATATGCCCTACTCCTAAACACCTAAAGCATTTAATGGTACTATGCTTTTGATTAGAGTTAGATGTTTTAGAGTTACCTTTAGGGTCATCTAGAACTTGTTTTTCCTTTCCTTTCCAGGCAGCCTCCTTCCCTTTAGGATTATCATCTTTCTTTGGCCATTTTGAAGTGAAACTAGAGCTGGAATTAGAAAATCCCTTTGCTGCTCCCTTGAGTTTCAGTTGCTTCTCCACTTTCATGGCCATGTGTACCATATCTTCAAGCTCCACATAATGATGTAATTCAATTATGTTAGCTATCTCTCTATTCAGCCCACTCAAAAATCGAGCCATAGTGATTTCTGGATCCTCCTGATGCGGAACCCATGGATCAAATATTACATCTAGAACTCCACATACACATCTAGCATAGAATCTTAGAACTCAAAAACAAATCCTCCCTACCAAACCCACAACTAACCTGTAATTGAGAACTTGGGTGATTGGGATGAAGAAATGAATTGATTAAAACGCCACAAGTGAGACTTGATAAGTTAGAACCAATTCTTCATGCAACAAGAATAAGAAGAAAACCTCTCAAACTTGAAAACACAGAAATTACATTCAACAATTCTGGAAATTCGTAGTCAACCCTATTAAGTTCTTTTTCCCATCCTTATATAGTTGGAAAAGAAGAACTAATGGCTTAAAGTCTAGGTTTACATGTATCTAGTCACAATAGCATTAATTGTTCATCCACCTCAATAATATACTCTAAATTACTGCCCATAATTCTGACAACATTGATGGGCAGATTGTACATTCATTTTGGTGTTGGTTCACATGTGTCTAGTCACACTAACACTAAACCATATCAATATTATATTCCAAATTCGTGCTAATGCCCATCACCATACTTATGGGCAGATTCTTCATGCTTGTTGGTGAGTTTCCTCATCATTCCCTCCTTGCTCAAAAAGATTTGTCCTCAAATCTGAGCCTACATCAAAAGGAGAAAGATCACTAACATTGAAAGTTGCAGAAACATTATACTCACCTGGTAGATCAATTTTGTAGGCATTGTCATTGATCCGTTCTAAAACTTGGAATGGGCCATCTCCCCTTGCATCCAACTTGGATTTCCTTTGTTTAGGAAATCTTTCCTTCCTCATATGAACCCATACCCAATCACCAGGTTGGAAAATCACATGTTTCCTTCTTCTATTTGCATTATGGGCAACTGATTCATATTTCTTCTCAAGATGAGCTCGTTCCTTTTCATGTATCTGCTTAACCAACTCAGCTTTCTTTTCACCATCTAAGTTAGTTATTTCATTTAATGGCAAAGGAAACAAATCAAGTGGTGTAAGTGGATTAAAACCATAAATAATTTCAAATGGTGAATAACCAGTAGAAGAATGTATGCTTCTATTATATGCAAACTCCACTAATGGCAAACAATCTTCCCAAGTTTTCAAATTCTTACCCACAACAGCACGTAACAAAGATCCTAAAGTCCTATTTACCACTTCTGTTTGTCCATCAGTTTGTGGATGACAAGTTGTAGAGAACAACAATTTAGTACCTAACTTATTCCATAAAACACGCCAAAAATGACTTAAGAACTTCACATCTCTATCACTTACAATTGTTTTAGGAATGCCATGCAACCGAACTACTTCCCCAAAGAACAAATTTGCAATATTTGTTGCATCATCAGTTTTGTGACATGCAATGAAATGAGCCATTTTGCTGAATCTATCAACAACAACAAATATGCTATCTTTTCCTTTCTAGTCCTAGGCAGCCCCAAAACAAAGTCCATAGATATGTCCATCCAAGGTGCATTAGGAATAGGTAAAGGAGTATACAGCCCATGAGGTAAAGACTTAGATTTTGCTTGTTTACATGCAATACACTTGGCACAAATTCTTTCAACATCCTTTCTCATGTTTGGCCAATAGAAATGTTCATGCAGAATGTCTAAAGTCTTAAATATCCCAAAATGTCCCATGAGTCCTCCACTATGTGCCTCACGCACAAGCAATTCCCTTAATGAGCAACTAGGCATGCATAATCTTCCATCCTTAAATAAGTACCCATCATGCCTATAAAACTTCTGAAATGCAGAATGCTCACATGCTTTATAAACATTTGCAAAGTCAACATCATTGGCATACATATCCTTAATTTGCTCAAAGCCTAATAACTTAGAACTAAGAGTTGAGATTAAGGAATACCTTCTTGAAAGTGCATCTGCTACTACATTGTCTTTGCCACGCTTATACTTTATCACATATGGAAATGGCTCAATGAACTCTATCCACTTTCCATGCCTTCGGTTCAGCTTGGTTTGCCCCTTTAGATGCTTTAATGATTCATGATCTGTATGAATAACAAACTCTTTAGGCAATAAGTAATGTTGCCACACTTGTAAAGCTCTTACCAAAGCATATAGCTCCTTATCATAAGTGGAATAATTTAATTGTGCACCATGAAGCTTCTCACTAAAATATGCAATTGGTTTCCCTTCTTGCATCAAAACAGCACCTATGCCCACACCTGAAGCATCACACTCTAATTCGAAGGTCTTATCAAAATCTGGTAAAGCAAGAATTGGAGCAGTAGTTAACCTTTCTTTCAACAAATTGAATGCCATTTCATGAATTTTAGTCCAATTAAACTTTACATCCTTTTTTACCAATTCATTTAATGGTGCAGCAATGGAACTAAAATCTTTAACAAACCTTCTATAGAAACTAGCCAAACCATGAAAACTTCTTACCTCACTCACGGTTTTAGGTGCTGGCCAATCTCTTATTGCCTTTACCTTTTCATCATCAACCTCAATTCCTTGTGCACTAACCATAAAACCTAAGAATATGATTTTATCACTACAAAACATGCACTTTTTCAAGTTGGCATATAATTCTTCCTTTCTCAAAACATCAAGAATAACCCTAATATGTTCTACATGCTCATCTACTGATTTGCTATAAATGAGTATGTCATCAAAATATACAACAACAAATTTACCAAGATATGCACGCAGAACATGGTTCATTAATCTCATGAATGTACTAGGTGCATTAGATAAACCAAATGGCATAACTAACCACTCATAAAGACCATATTTTGTTTTGAATGCAGTTTTCCACTCATCTCCTTCTTTCATCCTAATTTGATGGTAACCACTTTTCAAATAAATCTTAGTAAAAATGCAAGAACCACTCAACTCATCAAGCATATCATCAAGTCTAGGAATTGGATGTCTATACTTCACCGTGATTTTATTGATTGCTCGGCAGTCCACACACATTCTCCATGATCCATCTTTCTTTGGGACTAATAACACCGGAACAGCACATGGGCTAAGACTTTCACGCACATGTCCCTTTGCTAGCAACTCCTCCACTTGCCTTTGAAGTTCCTTGGTTTCCTCCGGATTACTTCTATAAGCTGGTCGATTAGGAATTGTTGAGCCCGGAATGAAGTCAATTTGATGCTCAATCCCTCTTAAAGGTGGTAATCCTTTGGGTACATCTTCTGGAAAAACATCTCCAAATTCCTGTAAAAGAGAACTAACACAACTAGGCAAAGGGTTATCAAGGTTAGATGTAGAAATCAAGGTCTCTTTGTACCTAAATACAATCAGACTTCTTTTCTCACAAAAAGCACTCCTTAACTCCTTTTCTTTTGCATAGAAACACTCTCTTTTATTTTCTCTCCCTTTCTCTTTTTCTCTCACCAATGGGCCATTTTTATCATTCTTTTTCTCACACTTGGCCTCTTGTACTCCCTTTTTATTTGTTTTACCCTCACCACCAGAATTCTTTTCAAATGATCTCAAAATATTTACTTGATCTTCATACACTTGTTTAGGTGACAATGGAGCAAGAGTGAAATTTAAACCATTTAGGCTGAAAGAATAATGATTCTTAAAGCCATCATGCAAAGCTCTTCTATCAAACTGCCATGGACGACCAAGAAGGATATGGCTAGCATGCATAGGCACAACATCACAACAAACTTCATCTTTGTATCTCCCAATTGCAAAAGAAAACAGAACCTGCTTTGTTACCCTCACCTCTCCACTATCATTCAACCATTGCAGCTTGTAAGGACTAGGATGTTTTGTGCATGCTAACCCTAATTTATCCACAAAATCAGTACTAGCAACATTTGCACAACTACCCCCATCAATGATCATGCTGCACACTTTTCCATTCACAATGCAACGAGTATGGAAAATGTTCTCTCTTTGATTACTTTCTTCATCTTTAATTTGCATGTTTAAAGCTCTTCTAATAACCAAAGATTCACCATGGGCTGGATATTCAATAATATGTTCAATTTCTTCTAATGGTGGCATGCTATCATTATCATCATCACTTTCATGTTCACTAGCACTATCAATTTCACCATTATCTCGTATCAACATGATTTTCTTATTTCGACATTGAGATGCTATATGCCCTACTCCTAAACACCTAAAGCATTTAATGGTACTATGCTTTTGATTAGAGTTAGATGTTTTAGAGTTACCTTTAGGGTCATCTAGAACTTGTTTTTCCTTTCCTTTCCAGGCAGCCTCCTTCCCCTTAGGATTATCATCTTTCTTTGGCCATTTTGAAGTGAAACTAGAGCTGGAATTAGAAAATCCCTTTGCTGCTCCCTTGAGTTTCAGTTGCTTCTCCACTTTCATGGCCATGTGTACCATATCTTCAAGCTCCACATAATGATGTAATTCAATTATGTTAGCTATCTCTCTATTCAGCCCACTCAAAAATCGAGCCAGTGATTTCTGGATCCTCCTCTATATTAGTTCTACTCATGATCATCTCCATCTCCTCCACTGACATGGATCCTTGAGTTAACCGCTGTAATTTTTGGTGAAGCTCCCTATAGTAGTAAGATGGTACAAATCTCTTTCTCATCACAGTTTTCATTTCAGCCCAAGTAGTGATAGTTCTTTCTCCATTTCTCCTCTTGGAAATCATCAATTGATCCCACCAAATTAGTGCATAATCTGTGAATTCAACTGCTGCAATCTTAACTTTCTTCATTTCACTATAATTATGACAATCAAACACCAACTCAACTTTTCTTTCCCATTCAAGGTAAGCTTCAGCATCATTTCTCCCCTTGAATGATGGTATCTTCATTTTTATGGAAGATATGTTACTGTCCCTTTGTTGAGGTCTTCTTTGAGCAATTGATTCCTCACTTTCTTCATCATCTTCCCTCTCTATCTCATCATCATTCATCATGTTTCCTCTCCCTCTATTCTGCCCCCTTCGATTAGTATCATTCCGCTGCCTTTGCATTATGCTGTCTACATCACCTCTCATGTTGTTTATGGTCAAATCAAACCTTTCAAATCTCCTTTGCATTGCCTCTAAAATGAAGGCTATGTCATTTATGGTCATATCACGTTTTTCACTTCCAGAATTTGACATGGTGTAAGAAGAACCTACAAGAAAATGTTAGTAAAGAAAATTTCCTCACCTCACTCCCTTACGTGTTTCACTCAAGATCAGATTGTCACTCCTCTTGTATTTCACTCAAACCTTGTTCCTTTTTACCTCTCAATTCTTTTTTTATCAAGTTGAATTTCAGAATTGAATCCACTTAAATCAAGTAAAACAAGTTTTGTTTTAAAGACTCTACAAGGATCCTAATGAACAAAATGAATTCAGCAATTCTAGAAGCAATTTAATTTTCAACAACAAGAACTGAAAGTTAACACAAGAAGCAAAAGTATTTGTGTTAATCAAACCAAAGTAACTATGATTGAGAATTAGCTACTTAATGCATACAAGAAACAAGAGGTATATGAAAGAATGAAACTAAGAATACAAAAAAAAACAATTCTGGATCCTAAAAAAAAAACTGAATTCAAATCACTCCAATGAGTAATCTGAATATGCAACCTAAATCTATTCCCAATGCAAGAAAGGCTCTAAATATCAGATTTTAAATGCTAAATGGATGCATAATGAGGAGCTGATGTAATTTGATCAAATATAATAAGGTAGCAAGCTGTTAATGGTATAAATATGCAAAAAAAATCTCAAACACTTGTGAAGAAAAATTCTGGACAGAAACAGGTACGATATTTTTTCTTTTATGTTGAGGAAATTGAATCTGATTCTCTTCTCTTTTTTTTTTGTTTTTCTTTTGATCTTTTCCTCTTTTTTTTCCTTTGAACTTTCAGTAAACAAGGATAGAAATTGAAAAATTAAACAAAAGTTCACAGATTTGAAGAATAAGAACAAGGTGCAACAAGAACAGAAAAATGAAGAAATATAGAAACTGAATCTGATTCTCTTTTTTTTTTTCTTTGGATAATTAAAACATAAAAGATACCTAGAGATTTATCTTCAAGCCAAAGCTCTGATACCAAATGATACGGAACCCATGGATCAAATATTACATCTAGAACTCCACATACACATCTAGCATAGAATCTTAGAACTCAAAAACAAATCCTCCCTACCAAACCCACAACTAACCTGTAATTGAGAACTTGGGTGATTGGGATGAAGAAATGAATTGATTAAAACGCCACAAGTGAGACTTGATAAGTTAGAACCAATTCTTCATGCAACAAGAATAAGAAGAAAACCTCTCAAACTTGAAAACACAGAAATTACATTCAACAATTCTGGAAATTCGTAGTCAACCCTATTAAGTTCTTTTTCCCATCCTTATATAGTTGGAAAAGAAGAACTAATGGCTTAAAGTCTAGGTTTACATGTATCTAGTCACAATAGCATTAATTGTTCATCCACCTCAATAATATACTCTAAATTACTGCCCATAATTCTGACAACATTGATGGGCAGATTGTACATTCATTTTGGTGTTGGTTCACATGTGTCTAGTCACACTAACACTAAACCATATCAATATTATATTCCAAATTCGTGCTAATGCCCATCACCATACTTATGGGCAGATTCTTCATGCTTGTTGGTGAGTTTCCTCATCACCTCCTCTATATTAGTTCTACTCATGATCATCTCCATCTCTTTATGGTAATCCTCCACTGACATGGATCCTTGAGTTAACCGCTGTAATTTTTGGTGAAGCTCCCTATAGTAGTAAGATGGTACAAATCTCTTTCTCATCACAGTTTTCATTTCAGCCCAAGTAGTGATAGTTCTTTCTCCATTTCTCCTCTTGGATATCATCAATTGATCCCACCAAATTTGATGTGAGCCTGCCTTGCTGGGATTTAATTCCTAAGGAAGCTCAAGCTATGGATCGTCTCCAAAACATAAGAACACCAACCAGTACCTTCAACCCAACACCAACTTGTGATGTAAAACTGAAGCTATATGGCTGGAAACCAAAGATTCAAGACCCAACCCCAACTTGTGAAGGAAAAACCTTGAATATAAGTTAAGACCTAGCAAACTTGGTTATTTTTGCAAGGAATTCGTGCAAGTTCTAGCAAGAACTCAAAAGAAGGCTAAAAAGCTCTCAAAAATGGAGAGAAAACTCAGAATATTCATTAAGTTCAAAATCTGCCATTACATATGTTTTTAAAGACTTAAAGAAAGCATAAAACAAGTGAAATGATGGAAAAATACAAATATAATAATGTGGTTACATAAAACAAATTGGGCAGCCATATAGCTTGTCTCCCACTAGCTTTTAAAAGGCATGGGCAGCCATATAGCTTGTCTCCCACTAGCTTTTAAAAGGCATCTTTGACTCCCAATGTGAATTTCAGCCACTCTTAATATATGGACATCCAATGGAACGTGAATGGTATGTATTTAGCTCCCAAAGGTATAATGATGGATGCCAATATGTATTCTAACTCCTTTGGGTCAATTGGCCTCTTGGGTAGATTGCAATTTGGACACATGCAACCAAACAGCTTCTTTGCTCTTATTTTCTTCAAGTCTTAATGTTCCAATTGTATTGAGAACATATAGATGTTTGGAAACTAATCCTTGAAGTTTTCTTGCCATTGATCGAGTAACAGGTCCTTGGTGTTGTATGCTAGCAATCAGATCCTCATCATCCTCTCCCTCTTCAAAAGAATTCGTCCTCGAATCTTCATCATCTGCATAGTAAGGAGCAAGATCAGAAACATTAAAAGTTGCACTTACACCATACTCACCTGGTAGATTAATCTTGTAGGCATTATCATTAATCCTTTCGAGTACTTCAAATGGTCCATCACTTCTCGGCTGCAATTTTGATTTCCTTTGTGTAGGAAACCTTTCTTTTCGCAAATGAACCCATACCAGATCACCAGGCTGGAACACCATCTTTTTCCTTCCTTTGTTTACTTTGGTTGCTCTATTCTCATTAATCTTCTCCATTTGTTGCTTGGCCCTTTGATGCATTTGCTTCACCAATTCAGCTTTCTTTTTACCATCAAAACTAGTAAGCTCATTAGTAGGAAGAGGCAACAAATCTAATGGAGTAAGTGGATTAAAACCATAGACAAGCTCAAAGGGTGAAAATCCAGTGGATGAATGCATTGATCTATTATATGCAAATTCAATAAATGGTATGCATTCCTCCCATGTCTTCAAATTTTGTTTAATCATGGTACGAAGAAGAGTGCCCACAGTCCTATTAACAACTTCCGTCTGCCCATCTGTTTGCGGATGGCATGTAGTAGAGAAACAAAGCTTTGTACCTAACTTTCCCCATAGGACTTTCCAAAAATGACTCAAAAATTTTACATCTCGATCACTTACTATGGTCCTAGGAATACCATGCAATCTCACTACTTCTCTAAAGAACAAATCAGATATATGGCATGCATCATCAGTTTTATGACATGGAATGAAATGTGCCATTTTAGAAAATCGATCAACCACAACAAATAAACTATCATGACCTTTTTTTGTCCTAGGTAGCCCCAAAATAAAATCCATAGATAAGTCTACCCAAGGTTCACTAGGTACACTTAAAGGCATATACAAACCATGTGGTCTTACTTTGGATTTTGCTTTCATACATGTCACGCATTTAGCACAAAATTTCTCTACATCTTTCCTCATATGTGGCCAATAAAAATGTTCATGCAGAATTTCTAATGTTTTAGCCACCCCAAAATGTCCCATTAAACCTCCCCCATGTGACTCTCTTACAAGCAATCCTCTTATAGAGCTATTTGGAACACAAAGTCGTTTCTCTCTAAATAAGAAACCATCATGCCTATAAAATTTTTCAAAGGCAGCATTTTCACAAGAGGCATATATTTGTGCAAATTTAGAGTCATGCTTATACAATTCTTTCATATGCTCAAATCCTAGAAGTCTAGCATCAAGCATAGAGATTAGGGCATACCTCCTAGATAAGGCATCAGCAACAACATTTTCTTTTCCTTGCTTATATTGAATCACATATGGAAATGCTTCAATAAATTCACTCCATTTGGCATGGCGTTTGTTCAGCTTGCTTTGTCCTTTCAAGTATTTTAGTGATTCATGATCACTATGAATAACAAACTCCTTTGGCCAAAGATAATGCTGCCACGTCTCCAACGCCCTCACTAATGCATACATCTCCTTGTCATAAGTAGAGTAATTCAAAGGAGCTCCACTTAGCTTCTCACTAAAGTATGCAATTGGTCTTCTTTCCTGCATCAAAACAGCACCTATACCCACTCCGGAAGCATCACATTCAACTTCAAAAGTCTTAGAAAAATCAGGTAATGCAAGTAATGGTGCAGAACATAATTTTTCTTTTAGTAATCTAAATGCATGCTCCTGTTCCTTATTCCATTTGAACCCTACATTTTTCTTCACAATTTCATTTAATGGGGCTGCAATTGTACTAAAGTCTCTAACAAATCTCCTATAAAAACTAGCAAGACCATGAAAACTCCTAACATCAGTCACGAATTTTGGTGTAGGCCACTCTTTGATGGCTTTTACCTTATCATCATCAACCTCAATTCCTTTCCCACTCACTACAAATCCTAAGAAAATGACTTTTTCCATACAGAATGTACATTTCTTTAAATTTGCATACAATTTCTCTTTCCTAAGAACTTCAAGAACACATCTTAAATGCATTAAATGATCATTTAAACTTTGACTATACACTAAAATATCATCAAAATACACAACAACAAACTTTCCAAGAAAAGCACGCAAGACATGATTCATTAATCTCATGAAAGTACTAGGTGCATTGCTTAGTCCAAAAGGCATGACTAACCATTCATACAAACCATATTGAGTCTTAAAAGCTGTTTTCCATTCATCTCCTAATCTCATTCTTATTTGATGATAACCACTTTTAAGATCAATTTTTGAAAATATACATGCACCATGCAATTCATCAAGCATATCATCGAGTCTAGGAATTGGATGTCTATACTTTACAGTGATTTTATTGATAGCACGACAATCCACACACATTCGCATTGATCCATCCTTTTTAGGTACTAGAAGTACCGGCACAGCACATGGACTCATGCTCTCCCTAACATGACCTTTCGCAAGCAGCTCATCCACCTGTTTTTGCAACTCCTTGACCTCTTGAGGATTTGTCCTATATGCTGGACGATTTGGAATTACAGCTCCAGGAATGAAATCAATTTGATGTTCTATTCCTCTAATGGGTGGCAATCCACTCGGTACCTCATTTGGAAAGACATCTTCAAATTCCTGCAACAAAGTCAAAGCAACACTAGGAATAGATGGATCAAGGTCAGTTACATTAAGAAAAACTCCCTTACATATCAGAAGGAGCATCATACTATCAGAAGAGTATGCTTGCCTCACATCTTTCCCCCTAGCAACTAAACTTACTTTCTTCTCTCCACTCTCATTTTTATTATGTAATTTCTTCTTTTTCTCTTTTTCTTTTTCTCTCTCAGC
Organism: Garcia nutans; assembly: GCA_947685225.1. Taxonomy (NCBI): domain Eukaryota; kingdom Viridiplantae; phylum Streptophyta; class Magnoliopsida; order Malpighiales; family Euphorbiaceae; genus Garcia; species Garcia nutans. Next base: position 41,575,680 of record CANTUV010000024.1, read on the forward strand.
TTTTATTCTTTGTTTTTCCTCTTGATCTTTCTTTTCTCTCTCCCTCTTTTCAACCTCTCTTTGCATTTTCTCTTGCATGGCAGCTTGTACTCTCTTTTGGTCTTCAAAAGCCTCCATAGGTGTTAAAGGTGCAAGAGTCACCTTTCGGCCTTCAAAATCAAATGAATACCTATTCTTAAACCCGTCATGTGTTGCTTTTCTATCATATTGCCATGGCCTCCCAAGTAGGATATGACTAGCATGCATGGGAACTACATCACACAACACTTCATCCTTATACCTCCCAATGGTAAATGACAATAATACTTGCTTGGTCACCTTAACTTCTCCACTATCATTCAACCACTGCAATCTGTATGGATTAGGATGTTTTGTAGTAGGAAATGCAAGTTTCTCTACTAGTAGAGTGCTAGCCACATTAACACAACTCCCACCATCTATGATCATACTACAAACTTTTTCTTTGACTAAACATCTAGTATGAAAAATATTTTCTCTTTGCAGTTCATCACCTTCATCTTCCTTCACCTATATATTTAAAGCACGCATAACAACAAGAGCACTTCCATGCACAGCATGCTCTACATCACTATCTTCATCCAAAGGTAGAATGTTAACATCTGAATCTTCATCTACAACTTCATCATCTTCAGATTCAATATCACCACTCGGCCTCACCACCATCACCCTTTTATTTGGACATCTCTAGCATAATGCCCTTTTCCTAAACATCGGAAACATTGGATGTCTCTTGTTCTTCCATTGGAGTTCATTGGGGCCTTACCCTTATCAATCACAATGGGTTTTTCTCCAGCCTTGTTCCCCTCTTTCTTCTCCTTTGAAACAAATTTATTCTCACTAGATTCCCCTTTCTTCCAATTTGGCTTCCAAGGAACATTATTGGCAGAATTCATTCCCATTCCAGATCTGGTTGTTTTCTTCTTCTTGAGTTGTTTTTCTACCTTGATTGCCATATTTAACATGTCATCAAGCTCCACATAATGATGCAGCTCCACTATGTCGGCAATTTCATCTTTCAGCCCATGTAGAAACCGTGCCATAGTTGCTTCCCTTTCTTCTTCTATATTAGCTCGTATCATAGCCATTTCCATCTCTTGAAAATATTCTTCCACACTTTTATTGCCTTGTACCAGCCCTTGTAATCATTGATGTAACTCCCTATAGTAGTGTTGTGGTACAAATCTATCTCTCATGACTTGTTTCAGCTCATCCCAAGTCTGCACTCCTCTCATGCCATTTCTTCTTCGTTTAGTGAGTAATTGATCCCACCAAACTAATGCATAATCAGTAAACTCTACCACAGCAAGTGTCACCTTCTTTTGCTCACTATAGTTGTGGCAATCAAAGATGAGTTCAGTCTTTCTCTCCCATTCCAAGTATGCATCTGGATTTGCTTTGCCTTGGAATGATGGAATTTTCATTTTAATTCCATTAACATTGCTGTCTACTCTCCCTCTCCCTCTTGCATTTTCCACAGTTTCTTGCCTAATATTTCTGCCACCACCTCTACCACCCATATTACCTCTCATATATCTTGGTCTAATAACATCATCAAGTGCAACAAATTGCTGCCCATCATCATCATCAAGATTATCTTCATCTACATCCTCCAATTCATTGAAAACTGGCAAATCATTTAGTCCAGCACGCCTACCTCTATTCTGCCCCCTATTTGTGTTTTGCTCCCTATGAAAATTATCTCGTTCATCCCTTCCTAAATTCCTTTGATTTGTAGAGCTTGCTTGCTGCAATTCTTCAATTTGTTTTGAGTGTTTTTCCATCTGTTCTCTAATATCAACAAACAACACATTCATCCTTTGAAATTGAGATTGCAATGCCTTAAGAACATTAGAAGCTTCTGGCTCTTCTTGGGGTCGGTTGCTCTCTCGATCACTATCTCGTTTTGTTGACATACTGATTGCTGCAAAACAAATGTTAGAAATATTCTCTCACACACTCCCTCACGTGTTTCACTCTAATATGGTAACACTCAATCTGTATTTCACTCAAACTTTGGCTTTTACCCTCTAACAATCTCACCACTCTATGCCTTTTTCCACTCACTTCAGCCCCTTCCAAGTTCTAGCAAGAACTTAATATTTCCTCAACTAAATAACTAAATTGCAAGGTTTAAAACACATTCAAGAATGGAACAAGAGTAACACAAGCTGAAAAAAAAATAGAATATATGATATTTGAAACCTAAGGACGAAAGACACTAAAATTTTAGACAAACATTACCAAAGGGAAGAATTTGACAAAACTGGATTTAGGACAATATATTGAGACAAAATGGAAGAAGAAAAACGAATTTTTAGGTCTCTTATGAAACGTTTATATTATGGACCCAAAAATGGCTAACTAGCGGTAATATATGGACAACCAAGCAAACGAACGAATTTTGACATGAAATTTAATATGTATGCTTAGCTGAATATCTAAAACATGCCTGTAAAATTTGAAAGGATTTGGACATGTTTACATACACATTCACTTTTGGAAGGCAGAAATTGTCACAACCCCCTGTGAGAAGGCAAAAATTTTCACAACCCCCTGTGAAAAAAACTGGAAGCCAGAAATTTTCACACCCCCCTGTGAAAAAAACTGGAAGCCTGTGAGAATCCACCCATTGCTTAAAAATCTTTAATTTCTAATCCAAGGGCCACGAATTTACTTTTTTTTTTTTTCGTTCTTTCTTTCTTTCTTTTTTTTTTTAATTTAATCCAGCAACAACATTAAGGTAGAAGGACTCAAAGAAACAAGAAGGCATACAGCTTGTAGAAATTAAACTAATGGCAAAAAAAATGACTCCAAGGAAGACAATATATATATTTTTGACATAAACAAGAAGGAATGATGCTAAAAACCTGATTTGGAGAGCCTAAGCTCTGATACCAAATGATGTGAGCCTGCCTTGCTGGGATTTAATTCCTAAGGAAGCTCAAGCTATGGATCGTCTCCAAAACATAAGAACACCAACCAGTACCTTCAACCCAACACCAACTTGTGATGTAAAACTGAAGCTATATGGCTGGAAACCAAAGATTCAAGACCCAACCCCAACTTGTGAAGGAAAAACCTTGAATATAAGTTAAGACCTAGCAAACTTGGTTATTTTTGCAAGGAATTCGTGCAAGTTCTAACAAGAACTCAAAAGAAGGCTAAAAAGCTCTCAAAAATGGAGAGAAAACTCAGAATATTCATTAAGTTCAAAATCTGCCATTACATATGTTTTTAAAGACTTAAAGAAAGCATAAAACAAGTGAAATGATGGAAAAATACAAATATAATAATGTGGTTACATAAAACAAATTGGGCATCCATATAGCTTGTCTCCCACTAGCTTTTAAAAGGCATGGGCAGCCATATAGCTTGTCTCCCACTAGCTTTTAAAAGGCATCTTTGACTCCGAATGTGAATTTCAGCCACTCTTAATATATGGACATCCAATGGAACGTGAATGGTATGTATTTAGCTCCCAAAGGTATAATGATGGATGCCAATATGTATTCTAACTCCTTTGGGTCAATTGGCCTCTTGGGTAGATTGCAATTTGGACACATGCAACCAAACAGCTTCTTTGCTCTTATTTTCTTCAAGTCTTAACGTTCCAATTGTATTGAGAACATATAGATGTTTGGAAACTAATCCTTGAAGTTTTCTTGCCATTGATCGAGTAACAGGTCCTTGGTGTTGTATGCTAGCAATCAGATCCTCATCAAAATTAGTGCATAATCTGTGAATTCAACTGCTGCAATCTTAACTTTCTTCATTTCACTATAATTATGACAATCAAACACCAACTCAACTTTTCTTTCCCATTCAAGGTAAGCTTCAGCATCATTTCTCACCTTGAATGATGATATCTTCATTTTTATGGAAGATATGTTACTGTCCCTTTGTTGAGGTCTTCTTTGAGCAATTGATTCCTCACTTTCTTCATCATCTTCCCTCTCTATCTCATCATCATTCATCATGTTTCCTCTCCCTCTATTCTGCCCCCTTCGATTAGTATCATTCCGCTGCCTTTGCATTATGCTGTCTACATCACCTCTCATGTTGTTTATGGTCAAATCAAACCTTTCAAATCTCCTTTGCATTGCCTCTAACATGAAGGCTATGTCATTTATGGTCATATCACATTTTTCACTTCCAGAATTTGACATGGTGTAAGAAGAACCTACAAGAAAATGTTAGTAAAGAAAATTTCCTCACCTCACTCCCTTACGTGTTTCACTCAAGATCAGATTGTCACTCCTCTTGTATTTCACTCAAACCTTGTTCCTTTTTGCCTCTCAATTCTTCTTTTATCAAGTTGAATTTCAAAATTGAATCCACTTAAATCAAGTAAAACAAGTTTTGTTTTAAAGACTCTACAAGGAACCTAATGAACAAAATGAATTCTGCAATTCTAGAAGCAATTTAATTTTAGACAACAAGAACTGAAACTTAACACAAGAAGCAAAAGTATTTGTGTTAATCAAACCAAAGTAACTATGATTGAGAATTAGCTACTTAATGCATACAAGAAACAAGAGGTATATGAAAGAATGAAACTAAGAATACAAAGAAAAACAATTCTGGATCCTAAAAAAAAAAAAACAGAATTCAAATCACTCCAATGAGTAATCTGAATATGCAACCTAAATCTATTCCCAATGCAAGAAAGGCTCTAAATATCAGATTTTAAATGCTAAATGGATGCATAATGAGGAGCTGATGTAATTTGATCAAATATAATAAGGTAGCAAGCTGTTAATGGTATAAATATGCAAAAAATCTCAAACACTTGTGAAGAAAAATTCTGGGCGGAAACAGATACGTTTTGTTTTCTTTTATGTTGAGGAAGTTGAATCTGATTCTCTTTTCTTTTTTTTTTTGTTTTTCTTTTGATCTTTTCCTCTTTTTTTCTTTTGAACTTTCAGTAAACAAGGATAGAAATTGAAAAATTAAACAAAAGTTCACAGATTTGAAGAATAAGAACAAGGTGCAACAAGAACAGAAAATGAAGAAATATAGAAACTGAATCTGATTCGTTTTTTTTTCTTTTTTTTTCCTTTGGATAATTAAAACATAAAAGATACCTAGAGATTTATCTTCAAGCCAAAGCTCTGATACCAAATGATGCGGAACCCATGGATCAAATATTACATCTAGAACCCCACATACACATCTAGCATAGAATCTTAGAACTCAAAAATAAATCCTCCCTACCAAACCCACAACTAACTTGTAATTGAGAACTTGGGTGATTGGGATAAAGAAATGAATTGATTAAAACGCCACAAGTGAGACTTGATAAGTTAGAACCAATTCTTCATGCAACAAGAATAAGAAGAAAACCTCTCAAACTTGAAAACACAGAAATTACATTCAACAATTCTGGAAATTCGTAGTCAACCCTATTAAGTTCTTTTTCCCATCCTTATATAGTTGGAAAAGAAGAACTAATGGCTTAAAGTCTAGGTTTACATGTATCTAGTCACAATAGCATTAATTGTTCATCCACCTCAATAATATACTCTAAATTACTGCCCATAATTCTGACAACATTGATGGGCAGATTGTACATCATTTTGGAGTTGGTTCACATGTGTCTAGTCACACTAACACTAAACCATATCAATATTATATTCCAAATTCGTGCTAATGCCCATCACCATACTTATGGGCAGATTCTTCATGCTTGTTGGTGAGTTTCTGACTTCCTCTTCATGGTCCATCATATTCACTACAAGTTGGTCTCCCTCTTCATTAATCCACCTTTGTATGAAGTGCTGGAACACATGCTGGAATTTCTTTGATTGTGATCTTGTGATTGGTCCACTTGGCATAATGATATCATCAACATATTTGCTGCCATTACATTCATCAAGCTTGCTTATAGTTTCCTCATCAAAAGCATATAGCTCCTTGTCATAAGTTGAATAATTCAGCTTTGCTCCATTAAGCTTTTCACTAAAGTATGCAATGGGCTTCTTCTCTTGCATCAAAACAGCTCCAATACCTACACCATAAGCATCACATTCAATTTCAAAAGTAGAATCAAAGTTAGGTAAAACTAAAATGGGTGTAGTAGAAAGCTTCTCTTTCAAAGCATCAAATGCTTCTTGTTGCTCCTTGCCCCAAACGAATCCCACTTCTTTCTTGATTATGCTAGTCAAGGGGGCTGCCAATGTAGAGAAATTAGGGACAAATCTCCTATAGAAGCTTGCCAATCCGTGAAAACTCCTCACTTCTGTCACACTTGAAGGATTCGGCCACTCTTGGATAGCTTTCACCTTCTCTTGATCAACTTCAATTCCCTGCATACTTACAACAAAACCAAGAAAAACAACCCTATCTAGACAAAAAGAACACTTCTTAAGCTTAGCATTAAGGTTTTGCTCCCTAAGGATTTCAAGCACTTTCCTAACATGTTCAACATGTTCTTCCTCAGTTTTGCTATAAATCAGAATATCATCAAAGTAAACTACCACAAACTTACCTAAATAAGCTCTCAAAACATGGTTCATTAATCTCATGAAAGTACTAGGTGCATTAGATAAACCAAAAGGCATAACTAACCATTCATACAAACCATATTTCGTTTTGAAGGCAGTCTTCCATTCATCTCCCGGCTTCATGCGAATTTGATGATAACCACTCATAAGATCAATCTTTGTGAAATATTTCACCCCATGCAATTCTTCCAACATGTCATCAAGTTTAGGAATGGGATGTCTATACTTCACCGTAATCTTGTTCACAGCCCTACAATCAACACACATCCTCCAAGAACCATCTTTCTTGGGTACTAATAAGACTGGAACGACACAAGGACTAAGGCTCTCGCGAACCAAGCCTTTCTCCAAAAGCTCTTCAACTTGTCTTTGCATCTCTTTTGTCTCCATAGGATTGCTCCTATATGCTGGCCGGTTTTGAATTGTAGAACCGGGTATGAAATCAATTTGATGTTTAATCTCTCTTAATGGCAGCAAACCACTAGGAAGGTGATAGAGACGTCACAAGGCTACATGCAACATTTTGTTGAAGAGGAGCTGAAGGTGCACGATATGGCTGATCAATGATGCAAATTGGAGCATATTTGGCTCAAGTCACTAGTTGGGCTTATTTATAGTTAAATAATTAGCTGAACTTGTTATTTTAATATGTATTAAGGCCCACTAGTTATGCTCATTTAAAAAGTAAAGGCCCTGTTTGTTTGGTATTAAATTAGGCCTTTGATTACTTTATTATTTCTTAAAATTTGATTAGAAAGCCAAATGCTACTTAATAACCCTAATTAGGGTTTAGCTATTCATATCTCATTTAGGATTGTAAGACATCTTAGTTTTGGAAGTTTGGACGAATTTATTAACCTAAAGCCGAATTGCTTTATCTTTGTGTTCTTGCTTGAATACATGATTCAGAAACATTCAAGTAGTTTGATCAACTTTTTTGTGGAGTGTTTCGAATCTAGGATTTAGAATCTGACTTGTTTCGAAATCTTGGATCTTTGATCAATTCAAGGTAATCTGAAATCTAACCTAATCCTTGGGGGTTGTACCGAATTCGACTAGGGGTTTTCAAGTTAATGCTGTGGGGGTTCAAAATCAAGGGGTTCTTAGGCTTATTCTTGGAGGTTCCGTATCAGAAGGTCTTCAGGAAACACATCCTTAAAATCCTGCAACAAAAATACAAAACTAGAAGGTAAAGAATCAAGAGATTCTTCACTGTCAGCAAGTAATGATTCTTTATACATAATAATGAGTACAGGCTGCCCTACATCTATCTCTCTTGCTCTTGCATAAAAAGTATGTTTTGCTTTTTCTCCTTGCTTATTTTCTCTCACCAATGGGCCATTTATTTGTTTGCTTACTTTCTTTTGACTCTCGGCCTCTTTTCCCTTTCTGCACTTACTCACTTTATTATTTTCTCTCTCCCTACCCTTAGAATTACCCTTGGGTGTTAAGGAAACATCATTGGCCGAATTTGAACCCCCTTGGTTCATGTTGGCCAAAACTTCTTTCTCCCTCTCTAGCATCCTCTTCTGATCTTCATACACCTCTTGAGGTGATAATGGTGCTAGAACAACCTTCTTTCCTTCATAAGTAAAGGTATTCTTTGATGTGAACCAGCATAGCAAGGATCCATTGGTGCTACAACAAGGGCCATTGACGAGGAATAAAGCAAGGAAATATGGCATCACTCTTGGAATGCATATTCAATACTTTATTACAAGAGAGGTGACTGAATTAGCATGGGACAAGTGCGAGAAGGAACTAGAAGACCAACCCAAGCTAGTCATGGTGCTGAATTGTACACATGGTGCTGAAATGTGCGAATTGTCCAGCCAATACCACAACCACCCTGTGAAATGTGCTGCTTGTCCAGAAAGTCCCACAACCCCCTGTGAAATCTACTGTTTCACAACCCCCTATACCAGTTTCAGCAAGAACGACTTTGGCATGCTTAACACATGTTTGGGGGCGTGTTTTTGAGTCTTTTAAGTGGTCCCCTCCATATTTTACTTATTAGGTTTTTATTGTAATATTTAGTTAATAGTTTTCCTTATAGGAAATATGTTGATGATATCATTATGCCAAGTGGACCAATCACAAGATCACAATCAAAGAAACTCCAGCATGTGTTCCAGCACTTCATTCAAAGGTGGATTAATGAAGAGGGAGACCAACTTGTAGTGAATATGATGGATCATGAAGAGGAAGTCAGAAAATCACCAACAAGCATGAAGAATCTGCCCATAAGTATGGTGATGGGCATTAGCACGAATTTGGAATATAATATTGACATGGTTTAGTGCTAGTGTGACTAGACACATGTGAACCAACACCAAAATGCATGTGGAATCTGCCCATCAATGTTGTCATAATTATGGGCAGTAATTTAGAGTATATTATTGATGTGGATGAACAATTAATGCTATTGTGACTAGATACATGTAAACCTAGACTTTTAAGCCATTAGTTCTTCTTTTCCAACTATATAAGGATGGGAAAAAGAACTTAATGGGGTTGACTACGAATTTCCAGAATTGTTGAATGTAATTTCTGTGTTTTCAAGTTTGAGAGGTTTTCTTCTTATTCTTGTTGCATGAAGAATTGGTTCTAACTTATCAAGTCTCACTTGTGGCGTTTTAATCAATTCATTTCTTCATCCCAATCACCCAAGTTCTCAATTACAGGTTAGTTGTGGGTTTGGTAGGGAGGATTTGTTTTTGAGTTCTAAGATTCTATGCTAGATGTGTATGTGGAGTTCTAGATGTAATATTTGATCCATGGGTTCCGCATCATTCTTATTAGAAAAGCCATCATGTTGTGCCCTTCTATCATGCTGCCATGGTCTTCCTAATAGCAAATGTCTAGCTTGCATTGGCACTACATCACACAAAACCTCATCTTTATACCACCCAATGGAGAATGGTACCTTGACTTGCTTCAACACTTTTACTTCCCCAGCGTCATTGAACCATTGCAACTTGTAAGGATTGGGATGTTTAAAACAAGTTAACCCCAATTTATCCACCATTGTAGTACTAGCAGCATTGGTACAACTTCCACCATCAATGATAAGTGTACAAACCTTACCATTCACCAAACACCTAGAGTGGAAAAGATTCTCCCTTTGATCCAAGCCTTCTTCCTTGACTTGAATATTCAAGGCTCTTCTAGTAACAAGCATCTCTCCATGTTCAGCGTTTAAGACTTGATTCTCCCAAGCCTCTTCATCATATTCGGCCCTATCACCACATTCGGCCTCCTCTTCTTCTTCATGTTCAGATTCTGATTCAATTTCCCCTTCATGGGTAGCAATCATCACCCTCTTATTCGGACATTGAGAAGCAATGTGTCCACTTCCCAAACACTTGTAGCATTTAATTTCCCTACTTGGAGTAGGTCTAGAAGGTGTTTCCTTGGCTGTTTTTGCATCCCCATCATTCGGCTTCTTGAAATTAGGATTGTAGGAAGAATTCTTTTGGAAAGAACCCTTGTAATCCCCTTTGTAGGAACCTCCACTCGAACTTGAACCCTTGAAGTTTGAAAAATTTCCACTAGCTTTAGAGTAGCTAGTTTTTGAAATAGCTTTATTCTTCAATCTTCTCTCTATCTTCATGGCCTTTTGAACTAACTCTTCCATTGTGTTGAATTCATACATCTCCAATTCATTGGCTATGTTCAAATTCAATCCCCCAAGAAATTGTGACATCTTCTTGTCTTCATCTTCATCAATATTTGCCCTAGCCATGATCATCTCCATCTCTTTGTGGTACTCTTCCACACTTCTTCCACCTTGAACTAGTCTTGCTAGTCGATTGTACAAATCCCGAATGTAGTGAGATGGTACAAATCAGCTCCTCATTAGTTCTTTCAAGGTTGACCATTAGGCCTCATACTTTCCCTCTTCTATTAGCCTTCAATTGATCCCACCAAAAGGTAGCATACCCCTTGAACTCTACAGCTGCCAAAACTGATTTCTTCTTTTCGGTGTAGTTATGGCATTCAAAAATCTGCTCAACTTTCCTCTCCCATTCTATGAACTCTTCTGCATTGTTCTTCCCTTCAAAGGAAGTGTTGTGGAACAACCAGCACACCGCAAGGATGAGCAAGAGTTAGGACGTGAGGAACAAGTTGAGGAGATCATCAATCCAATTATTCTGCCACAAGGTTCTATAACTAGGTCGAGAGCCAAAAAGATTCAGCAAGCACTAATTTGCCATTTGCAAGATTTGGTGAATTTGGCTAACTATGGTTTGCAAGGAATTACAAGCTTGGAGACAAGACCAAAGGAATTCAATTACAACTTGCTACAAGTTGTAATTTATGAATGAGGCTTGTAATTAATATGTATTAAGGCCCACTAGTTATGCTTATTTAAAAAGTAAGGGCCCTATTTGTTTTGTATTAAATTAGGACTTTGTATACTTTATTATTTCTTAAATTTTGATTAGAAAGCCAAATGCTACTTAATAACCCTAATTAGGGTTTAGCTATTTATATCTCATTTAGGGTTGTAAGACATCAGTTTTTTAGTTTGACAAATTATTAACCTAAAAGCCGAATTTGCTTTTATCTTTGTGTTCTTGAGTAGAATGCATACTTAGAAACATTCAAGTAGTTTGATCAAATTTCTTGTGGAGTGTTTCAATTTTGGGGTTTAGGAACTAGTTTGTTTCGAAATCTTAGGACTGTGATCAATTCAAGGTAATCTGAAATCTAACCTAATCCTTGGAGGTTGTGCCGAATTCGACTAGGGGTTTTAAAGTTAATGCTGTGGGGGTTCAAAATCAAGGGGTTCTCAGGCTTATTCTTGGAGGTTCCGTATCATTTGGTATCAAAGCCAACGCTCTAGATCAGGTTTTATCCCTATCAATTTCAAATTCTTTGTTTATTTCGTTTCTTCTCTTGTTATTTTCATTTTCGTTACTTTGATCTTGAATTGTTGAATTCGTTCTCTTGTTTCCTTGTTCCTCTGAATTGTTTTCTTTGTGGGTTATTTTTGTTTTTTCTTTCTTGTTATTTTCGTTCTGTTTCTTTATTCTTGATTCTTGAGTCATTTTCTTTGTTTCTTGATCGTCTAAGTTGTTTGTTCCTTGAATCATTTTCTTTTTCTTTCAAATTCGAAAATTCAAAAAAAAAATTATAAAACCTAAAATTCGAAATTCAAGAAAAGGTGTTTTAAATTTGAATTTTGGTCTTGTTCATCATTTTGATTTGCATTCGAAATTCAACAAAGTGTGCTAAATTCGAATCTTGTTCTTGATTATTCATTCTGATTCAATTTTGAGTTTTAAACAAAGTGCTCTAAATTCGATCTTGTTCTTGTTACCTAATTGGGTAAAAGTTTTGTGTGGTGTGAACTAAGGTTCCCCCATCAAGAGAGATAGTGAAAGGGAGCAAAAAAAAAAAAGTATAAAACCACTTCAACAAAAATTTTTCATTCTCCTTGTTATTTAGGTGATAAGGGTCGAATCTGGATAGGTTAGAATCAATATAATTTCTGGTCATGAAATTTTCACCATTGAGGGGCTGTTTTGAGGGACTGTTTTGATTCGAATTGCATTAGTGATTCATTCGTAATTTCAGACTTGGGATACTACACACGGAAGGCTATTTGATTTGTTTCATAAAGTGTGATTCACCTAAGAACATAAAAGAAATTAGCTTGAGAGGTGTGAGCTAAGCCGTGAGTGAATACATTATATTGAGTAGAACACGAGTGACCAACCCCATCTATTGAGTGTAAACACGTAAGGGAGTGTTGTGAGGCCTTTTATTTGTTTTGTTCTAACCTTTTATTGCAAGAAAAATGTCTGGCCAAGATGACAGTGACAGGGGTGTTCAAATTGATCCAGCTCGATTGCGTGAGGCGCAGCAAGTTGAATTTACACGTTTATACCGTGTTATGGAGAACATAACAGAAACATTGGAGTGCATGGATTTGAGGTTGCAAAATGTTGAAAGAGCCACATCGGAGCGCAATGAGAGGCAAAGAGGTGGCAGAAATCAAATACAACAGCCTGAACATTTGGAAGATGAAAATGAGCTTGAGGATGATAATGCAAGTCTGGTTGGAGGAGCTCTACATAGAGGTGGAGGTAGAGGAGGCCGTGGTACTGGTCGAGGTAGAGGACGGATGAATAATAATGCTTTCTATGGTAGAAATAATGGTGATGATGAAGTCGTTGATAGGAGCTTGGGAAGCATCAAACTGAAAATTCCTAACTTTCGTGGTAAATCAAATCCAGAAGCTTATTTGCAATGGGAAAAGCAGGTTGATCTCATATTTGATTGCCATTGATGTACTGAGGAAAAGAAGGTCAAGCTTATTGTTACTTAATTTACAGATTATGTTATAGCTTGGTGGGATCAGTTAGTGACTAGTAGAAGAAAGAATTTGGAGTATCCAATTGAGACTTGGGCTGATCTTAAATCGGTCATGAGGAAGAGGTTTGTGCCTAGACATTTCCATAGGGAAATTATACAAAGACTTCAGGTTCTTAAACAAGGTAGTAAAAGTGTTGATGACTACTACAAAGAAATGGAAATGTTAATGACTAGAGCTAATATAGATGAAGACATGGAGACTACTATGGCACGTTTCTTGGCTGGTTTGAATTCAGACATTGCTGATTAGGTTGATTTGCAGCCTTATGTGGAGTTAGAAGAGATGGTGCATATTACCGTCAAGGTGGAAAAACAACTCCAAGGAAGACGACCATCAAGGTATCATTCGAAACCTGTTTCTAATTCTATTTCTCCTTGGAATAGGGAAGGAAGGCGTGATTATAAGGAAAGAAACAGGGCTGGTCAAGATATTGGGAAAGCAAAGGCCGAAACAAGTTCTAAAGACAAATTCAAAGTTGAAGAGCCTAAGCTGCGAAATCGAGATATTAAGTGTTGGAAGTGCCAAGGTGTGGGACATATCAGCAAAGAATGTCCAAACAAGAGAGTTATGACCGTAAGAAATGGTGAGATAGTGACTGATGAAGAAGAAGGTGACGATGAGAGTGAAGATGGAGAAAAGCAAGACTTGGAATGTTGTAGTGATGGGAGCATTGAAGAACCAATAAAGGGAGACTTGCTGGTTGCTAGGCGTGCTCTTAACATGCAATTGAAGGAGGAAAACCGTGAAGAACAATGAGACAACTTATTCCATTCAAGGTGTCACGTTCAAGGCAAGGCTTGTATTGTGATTGTGGATGGTGGAAGCTGTACCAATGTGGTAAGTACACTCTTGGTTGATAAATTGGGGCTGCCTACAAAACCTCACCCCGACCTTACAAACTTCAGTGGTTGAATGAATGTGGAGAGGTTAAGGTACATCGACAATCTAACATTTCTTTTTCCATTGGTAAATATCATGATGAGGTGTTGTGTGATGTGGTGCCAATGCATTCTGGAGAGATTTTACTTGGACGTCCATGGCAGTATGATAGGCGAGCTATGCATGATGGATACCTCAATCGGTATTCATTCACTAAGGATGGACGAAAGACAATTCTGACCCCACTCTCTTCAAAAGAAGTGTTTGAAGATCAATGTAAAATGGAAAGAATGAGACTTGAATTTGAATAGAAAGAAAGAGAGAGTGACAAAAAAATGAGTGAAAAAAATCAGATTGCAAATGAAAAGAAAGAGAGAAAAGAAAAATCAAAACAAATTCAGTTTGAGAAAAATAGAGAAGGAGAGAAGAATGTGAGTTTGTTAGCTAGTACAAGTGAGGTTAAACATGTTTTTTACACCAATCAGCCTATGTTTGTGCTTTTGTGCAAAGAGGATCGTTTAGATGCTACTGTTTTTAACCAATCTTTGCCTAGTGTGTTTGTTGATCTTTTGCAGGAATATGCAGATTTGTTTCCCGAAGAAATGCCTGATGAATTGCCGCCAATCAGAGGCATAGTGATAGAGAAGTCACAAGGCTACATGCAACATTTTGTTGAAGAGGAGCTGAAGGTGCACGATATGGCTGATCAAGGATGCAAATTGGAGCATATTTGGCTCAAGTCACTAGTTGGGCTTATTTATAGTTAAATAATTAGCTGAACTTGTTATTTTAATATGTATTAAGGCCCACTAGTTATGCTCATTTAAAAAATAAGGGACCTGTTTGTTTGGTATTAAATTAGGACTTTGATTACTTTATTATTTCTTAAAATTTGATTAGAAAGCCAAACGCTACTTAATAACCCTAATTAGGGTTTAGCTATTTATATCTCATTTAGGGTTGTAAGTTTGGGGGAGAGTTTTGAAGTTTGGACGAATTTATTAACCTAAAGCCGAATTGCTTTTATCTTTGTGTTCTTGCTTGAATACATGCTTCAGAAACATTCAAGTAGTTTGATCAACTTTCTTGTGGAGTGTTTCGAATCTGGGATTTAGGAACTGACTTGTTTCGAAATCCTGGATCTTTGATCAATTCAAGGTAATCTGAAATCTAACCTAATCCTTGGGGGTTGTACCGAATTCGACTAGGGGTTTTCAAGTTAATGCTGTGGGGGTTCGAAATCAAGGGGTTCTCAGGCTTATTCTTGGAGGTTCCGTATCATTTGGTATCAGAGCCAACGCTCTAGATCAGGTTTTATCCCTTCCAATTCGTTTTAGTTTCTTCTTTTGTTATTTGCGTTTTTGTTGCTTTGTTTCAATTGTTCAATTCGTTCTCTTGTTTTCCTTGTTCCTCTGAATTGTTTTCTTTGTGGGTTATTTTCGTTTTCATTTTCTTCACCTGCTATTTGCGTTTTTGTTTCCTTTGTGGGTTACTTTCATTTTCGTTTCTTCTCTTGTTAGTTTCGTTTTGTTTCTTTGTTATTGATCCTTGAATCATTTTCGTTTTTTCTTTCAAAGTCGAAAATTCGAAAAAAAAAATTACGTTAGGGTTCTAATTTAGTTGTCGTTTTGTGTTTAGAGTCTTATTTCAATTTCGAATTCAGTTTTCCTTTTTAGTCCAAATCGTTTTTCTTATTCTGAAATTGGGTTGGTTGATTTGTTCCGAATTGGTTTGTTCTATCTATTCCGAATTGGATTTGTTCTATTGTGGATTTCCGAATTGGGAATTTAGGTTGCTTTGTTCAAATTCGAAATTGTGTTCTTGATTTTTGATTCGAAAATTGTTGATTCGAAAGTGTTCTAAATCCGAATCTTATTTTTGTTGTGAGGCCTTTTTTTTATTTGTTTTGTGCTAACCTTTTATTGCAGGAAACATGTCTGGAAGAGATGCAGGTGTTCAGATTGATCCAGCTCGATTGCGTGAGGTGCAACAAGCTGAATTTACACGTTTACACCGTGCTATGGATACCATAACAGAAAGATTGGAGCGCATGGATTTGAGGTTGCAGAGTGTTGAAAGAGCCACATTGGAGCGCAATGAGAGGCGAAGAGGTGGCAGAAATCAAATGCAGCAACCTGAACATTTCTATAGGAGTATCATGCAGAGACTTCAGGCTATCAAGGAAGGAAGTAAAAGTGTTGATGATTACTACAAAGAAAGGGAGAATTTGAAGGTTGAAGATAGCAATGGAGAAGAACTAATTTATGCAGAAGAGATTGTTGATGGTAGTGATTTGTTAATGTCATCCGAGGCTGTTTATGGTGATACTTCTTTTCAGGGTGATATTGAAGATCCTACTTTAGAGATTATTGGTGAAGATTCATCACTAGAATCAAAAGAAGCTGCTACTTTTGATGTGAGCCTGCCTTGCTGGGATTTAATTCCTAAGGAAGCTTAAGCTATGGATCGTCTCCAAGACATAAGAACACCAACCAGCACCTTCAACCCAACACCAACTTGTGATGTAAAACTGAAACTATATGGCTGGAAACCAAAGATTCAAGACCCAACCCCAACTTGTGAAGGAAAAACCTTGAATATAAGTTAAGACCTAGCAAACTTGGTTATTTTTGCAAGGAATTCGTGCAAGTTCTAACCAGAACTCAAAAGAAGGCTAGAAACCTCTCAAAGCTCTCAAAAATGGAGAGAAAACTCAGAATATTCATTAAGTTCAAAATCTGCCATTACATCTGTTTTTAAAGACTTAAAGAAAGCATAAAACAAGTGAAATGATGGAAAAATACAAATATAATAATGTGGTTACATAAAACAAATTGGGCAGCCATATAGCTTGTCTCCCACTAGCTTTTAAAAGGCATGAGCAGCCATATAGCTTGTCTCCCACTAGCTTTTAAAAGGCATGGGCAGCCATATAGCTTGTCTCCCACTAGCTTTTAAAAGGCATCTTTGACTCCCAATGTGAATTTCAGCCACTCTTAATATATGGACATCCAATGGAACGTGAATGGTATGTATTTAGCTCCCAAAGGTATAATGATGGATGCCAATATGTATTCTAACTCCTTTGGGTCAATTGGCCTCTTGGGTAGATTGCAATTTGGACACATGCAACCAAACAGCTTCTTTGCTCTTATTTTCTTCAAGTCTTAACGTTCCAATTGTATTGAGAACATATAGATGTTTGGAAACTAATCCTTGAAGTTTTCTTGCCATTGATCGAGTAACAGGTCCTTGGTGTTGTATGCTAGCAATCAGATCCTCATCATCCTCTCCCTCTTCAAAAGAATTCGTCCTCGAATCTTCATCATCTGCATAGTAAGGAGCAAGATCAGAAACATTATAAGTTGCACTTACACCATACTCACCTGGTAGATTAATCTTGTAGGCATTATCATTAATCCTTTCGAGTACTTCAAATGGTCCATCACTTCTCGGCTGCAATTTTGATTTCCTTTGTTTAGGAAACCTTTCTTTTCGCAAATGAACCCATACCAGATCACCAGGCTGGAACACCATCTTTTTCCTTCCTTTGTTCACTTTGGTTGCTCTATTCTCATTAATCTTCTCCATTTGTTGCTTGGCCCTTTGATGCATTTGCTTCACCAATTCAGCTTTCTTTTTACCATCAAAACTAGTAAGCTCATTAGTAGGAAGAGGCAACAAATCTAATGGAGTAAGTGGATTAAAACCATAGACAAGCTCAAATGGTGAAAATCCAGTGGATGAATGCATTGATCTATTATATGCAAATTCAATAAATGGTATGCATTCCTCCCATGTCTTCAAATTTTGTTTAATCATGGTACGAAGAAGAGTGCCCACAGTCCTATTAACAACTTCCGTCTGCCCATCTGTTTGCGGATGACATGTAGTAGAGAAACAAAGCTTTGTACCTAACTTTCCCCATAGGACTTTCCAAAAATGACTCAAAAATTTTACATCTCGATCACTTACTATGGTCCTAGGAATACCATGCAATCTCACTACTTCTCTAAAGAACAAATCAGATATATGGCATGCATAATCAGTTTATGACATGGAATGAAATGTGCCATTTTAGAAATCTATCAACCACAACAAATAAACTATCATGACCCTTTTTTGTCCTAGGTAGTCCCAAAATAAAGTCCATAGATAAGTCTACCCAAGGTTCACTAGGTACACTTAAAGGCATATACAAACCATGTGGTCTTACTTTGGACTTTGCTTTCATACATGTCACGCATTTAGCACAAAATTTCTCTACATCTTTCCTCATATGTGGCCAATAAAAATGTTTATTCAGAATTTCTAATGTTTTAGCCACCCCAAAATGTCCCATTAAACCTCCCCCATGTAACTCTCTTACAAGCAATCCTCTTATAGAGCTATTTGGAACACAAAGTCGTTTCTCTCTAAATAAGAAACCATCATGCCTATAAAATTTTTTAAAGGCAGCATTTTCACAAGAGGCATATATTTGTGCAAATTCAGAGTCATGCTTATACAATTCTTTCATATGCTCAAATCCTAGAAGTCTAGCATCAAGCATAGAGATTAGGGCATACCTCCTAGATAAGGCATCAGTAACAACATTTTCTTTTCCTTGCTTATATTGAATCACATATGGAAATGCTTCAATAAATTCACTCCATTTGGCATGGCGTTTGTTCAGCTTGCTTTGTCCTTTCAAGTATTTTAGTGATTCATGATCACTATGAATAACAAACTCCTTTGGCCAAAGATAATGCTGCCACGTCTCCAACGCCCTCACTAATGCATACATCTCCTTGTCATAAGTAGAGTAATTCAAAGGAGCTCCACTTAGCTTCTCACTAAAGTATGCAATTGGTCTTCTTTCCTGCATCAAAACAGCACCTATACCCACTCCGGAAGCATCACATTCAACTTCAAAAGTCTTAGAAAAATCAGGTAATGCAAGTAATGGTGCAGAACATAATTTTTCTTTTAGTAATCTAAATGCATGCTCCTGTTCCTCATTTCATTTGAACCCTACATTTTTCTTCACAATTTCATTTAATGGGGCTGCAATTGTACTAAAGTCTCTAACAAATCTCCTATAAAAACTAGCAAGACCATGAAAACTCCTAACATCAGTCACGGATTTTGGTGTAGGCCACTCTTTGATGGCTTTTACCTTATCATCATCAACCTCAATTCCTTTCCCACTCACTACAAATCCTAAGAAAATGACTTTTTCCATTCAGAATGTACATTTCTTTAAATTTGCATACAATTTCTCTTTCCTAAGAACTTCAAGCACACATCTTAAATGCATTAAATGATCATTTAAACTTTGACTATACACTAAAATATCATCAAAATACACAACAACAAACTTTCCAAGAAAAGCACGCAAGACATGATTCATTAATCTCATGAAAGTACTAGGTGCATTGCTTAGTCCAAAAGGCATCACTAACCATTCATACAAACCATATTGAGTCTTAAAAGCTGTTTTCCATTCATCTCCTAATCTCATTCTTATTTGATGATAACCACTTTTAAGATCAATTTTTGAAAATATACATGCACCATGCAATTCATCAAGCATATCATCAAGTCTAGGAATTGGATGTCTATACTTTACAGTGATTTTATTGATAGCACGACAATCCACACACATTCGCATTGATCCATCCTTTTTAGGTACTAGAAGTACCGGCACAGCACATGGACTCATGCTCTCCCTAACATGACCTTTCGCAAGCAGCTCATCCACCTGTTTTTGCAACTCCTTGACCTCTTGAGGATTTGTCCTATATGCTGGACGATTTGGGATTACAGCTCCAGGAATGAAATCAATTTGATGTTCTATTCCTCTAATGGGTGGCAATTCACTCGGTACCTCATTTGGAAAGACATCTTCAAATTCCTGCAACAAAGTCAAAGCAACACTAGGAATAGATGGATCAAGGTCAGTTACATTAAGAAAAACTCCCTTACATATCAGAAGGAGCATCATACTATCAGAAAAGTATGCTTGCCTCACATCTTTCCCCCTGGCAACTAAACTTACTTTCTTCTCTCCACTCTCATTTTTATTATGTAATTTCTTCTTTTTCTCTTTTTCTTTTTCTCTCTCAGTTTTTATTCTTTGTTTTTCCTCTTGATCTTTCTTTTCTCTCTCCCTCTTTTCAACCTCTCTTTGCATTTTCTCTTGCATGGCAGCTTGTACTCGCTTTTGGTCTTCAAAAGCCTCCATAGGTGTTAAAGGTGCAAGAGTCACCTTTCAGCCTTCAAAATCAAATGAATACCTATTCTTAAACCCGTCATGTGTTGCTTTTCTATCATATTGCCATGGCCTCCCAAGTAGGATATGACTAGCATGCATGGGAACTACATCACACAACACTTCATCCTTATACCTCCCAATGGTAAATGACAATAATACTTGCTTGGTCACCTTAACTTCTCCACTATCATTCAACCACTGCAATTTGTATGGATTAGGATGTTTTGTAGTAGGAAATGCAAGTTTCTCTACTAGTAGAGTGCTAGCCACATTAACACAACTCCCACCATCTATGATCATACTACAAACTTTTTCTTTGACTAAACATCTAGTATGAAAAATATTTTCTCTTTGTAGTTCATCACCTTCATCTTCCTTCACCTGTATATTTAAAGCACGCATAACAACAAGAGCATTTCCATGCACAACATGCTCTACATCACTATCTTCATCCAAAGGTGGAATGTTAACATCTGAATCTTCATCTACAACTTCATCATCTTCAGATTCAATATCACCACTCGGCCTCACCACCATCACTCTTTTATTTGGACATTCTCTTGCATAATGCCCTTTCATTGGTGCCTTACCCTTATCAATGACAATGGGTTTTTCTCTAGCCTTGTTCCCCTCTTTCTTCTCTTTTGAAACAAATTTATTCTCACTAGATTCCCCTTTCTTCCAATTTGGCTTCCAAGGAACATTATTGGCAGAATTCATTCCCATTCCCGATCTGGTTGTTTTCTTCTTCTTGAGTTGTTTTTCTACCTTGATTGCCATATTTAACATGTCATCAAGCTCCACATAATGATGCAGCTCCACTATGTCGGCAATTTCATCTTTCAGCCCATGTAGAAACCGTGCCATAGTTGCTTCCCTTTCTTCTTCTATATTAGCTCATATCATAGCCATTTCCATCTCTTGAAAATATTCTTCCACACTTTTATTACCTTGTACCAGCCCTTGTAATCGTTGATGTAACCCCCTATAGTAGTGTTGTGGTACAAATCTATCTCTCATGACTTGTTTCAGCTCATCCCAAGTCTGCACTCCTCTCATGCCATTTCTTCTTCGTTTAGTGAGTAATTGATCCCACCAAACTAATGCATAATTAGTAAACTCTACCACAGCAAGTGTCACCTTCTTTTGCTCACTATAGTTGTGGCAATCAAAGATGAGTTCGGTCTTTCTCTCCCATTCCAAGTATGCATCTGGATTTGCTTTGCCTTGGAATGATGGAATTTTCATTTTAATTCCATTAACATTGTTGTCTACTCTCCCTCTCCCTCTTGCATTTTCCATAGTTTCTTGCCTAATATTTCTGCCACCACCTCTACCACCCATATTACCTCTCATATATCTTGGTCTAATAACATCATCAAGTGCAACAGATTGCTGCCCATCATCATCATCAAGATTATCTTCATCTACATCCTCCAATTCATTGAAAACTGGCAAATCATTTAGTCCAGCACGCCTACCTCTATTCTGCCCCCTATTTGTGTTTTGCTCCCTATGAAAATTATCTCGTTCATCCCTTCCTAAATTCCTTTGATTTGTAGAGCTTGCTTGCTGCAATTCTTCAATTTGCTTTGAGTGTTTTTCCATCTGTTCTCTAATATCAACAAACAACACATTCATCCTTTGAAATTGAGATTGCAATGCCTTAAGAACATAAGAAGCTTCTGGCTCCTCTTGGGGCTGGTTGCTCTCTCGATCACTATCTCGTTTTGTTGACATACTGATTGCTGCAAAACAAATGTTAGAAATATTCTCTCACACACTCCCTCACGTGTTTCACTCTAATCTGGTAACACTCAATCTGTGTTTTACTTAAACTATGGCTTTTACCCTCTAACAATCTCACCACTCTATGCCTTTTTTTCACTCACTTCAGCCCCTTCCAAGTTCTAGCAAGAACTTAATATTTTCTCAACTAAATAACTAAATTGCAAGGTTTAAAACACATTCAAGAATGGAACAAGAGTAACACAAGCTGGAAAAAAACAGAATATCTGATATTTGAAACCTAAGGACGAAAGACACTGAAATTTTAGACAAATATTACCAAAGGGAAGAATTTGACAAAACTGGATTTAGGATAATATATTGAGACAAAATGGAAGAAGAAAAAATGAATTTTTAGGTCTCTTATGAAACGTTTATATTCTGGACCCCAAAATGGCTAACTAGCTGTAATATATGGACAACTAAGCAAACGAACGAATTTTGACATGAAATTTAATATGTAGGCTTAGCTGAATATCTAAAACATGCCTGTAAAATTTGAAATGATTTGGAAATGTTTACGTATATGTTCACTTTTGGACACAAAACTAGCTAAATTGGCTGCAATATATGGATAACGAGGCAAATGGACGAATTTTAACTTAAAATTTTATTTCCAAGCTAATTTTAGCATCTGAAACAAGCATATAAAATTTGAGAAGATTTGGTTATGTGCAAACCCAACTTCAGTTTCTAACCCAATAGCAAATTTTAGAGATTAGTTGCTGTTTTTTTTCTCTTTTTTTTTTTGTTCTTTCTTTCTTTCTTTTTTTAAATTAATCCAGCAACAACACTAAGGAAGGACTCAAAGAAACAAGAAAGCATACAGCTTGTAGAAATTAAACTAATGGCAAAAAAATGACTCAAAGGAAGACAATATTTTTTTTTTGACATAAACAAGAAGGAATGATGCTAAAAACCTGATTTGGAGAGCCTAAGCTCTGATACCAAAGATGTGAGCCTGCCTTGCTGGGATTTAATTCCTAAGGAAGCTCAAGCTATGGATCATCTCTAAGACATAAGAACACCAACCAGCACCTTCAACCCAACACCAACTTGTGATGTAAAACTGAAACTATATGGCTGGAAACCAAAGATTCAAGACCCAACCCCAACTTGTGAAGGAAAAACCTTGAATATAAGTTAAGACCTAGCAAACTTGGTTATTTTTGCAAGGAATTCGTGCAAGTTCTAACCAGAACTCAAAAGAAGGCTAGAAACCTCTCAAAGCTCTCAAAAATGGAGAGAAAACTCAGAATATTCATTAAGTTCAAAATCTGCCATTACATCTGTTTTTAAAGACTTAAAGAAAGCATAAAACAAGTGAAATGATGGAAAAATACAAATATAATAATGTGGTTACATAAAACAAATTGGGCAGCCATATAGCTTGTCTCCCACTAGCTTTTAAAAGGCATGGGCAGCCATATAGCTTGTCTCCCACTAGCTTTTAAAAGGCATCTTTGACTCCCAATGTGAATTTCAGCCACTCTTAATATATGGACATCCAATGGAACGTGAATGGTATGTATTTAGCTCCCAAAGGTATAATGATGGATGCCAATATGTATTCTAACTCCTTTGGGTCAATTGGCCTCTTGGGTAGATTGCAATTTGGACACATGCAACCAAACAGCTTCTTTGCTCTTATTTTCTTCAAGTCTTAACGTTCCAATTGTATTGAGAACATATAGATGTTTGGAAACTAATCTTTGAAGTTTTCTTGCCATTGATCGAGTAACAGGTCCTTGGTGTTGTATGCTAGCAATTAGATCCTCATCAACTTTTCAACAAGACATTCCAAAGTTGGAAACTTTTGAAGAAATATTGAAGGAAGAAATTGATATGCTAGGGTTAGAAGTACAACTAAAAGAAGAAGCAAGAAAAATAAAACTTTCTACTCCCACCATTCATGATTGCCTGTCTGTTGCAAACATGAAATTTATTTTGCCTAACAATGATTTTGATGTTTATGAAATAAAATTTCAGGTTCTTCAAATTGATGACATGCCACAAGTAATTGGAGTGAAATTACAAAGTTGCTTTTCTTTACTACTTCAGCATTTTAAAACTCGAGGACGAGTTTTCTCCAACAAAGGGGGAATGATAGAGACGTCACAAGGCTACATGTAACATTTTGTTGAAGAGGAGCTGAAGGTACACGATATGGCTGATCAAGGATGCAAATTGGAGCATATTTGGCTCAAGTCACTAGATGGGCTTATTTATAGTTAAATAATTAGCTGAACTTGTTATTTTAATATGTATTAAGGCCCACTAGTTATGCTCATTTAAAAAGTAAGGGACCTGTTTGTTTGGTATTAAATTAGGACTTTGATTACTTTATTATTTCTTAAAATTTGATTAGAAAGCCAAACGCTACTTAATAACCCTAATTAGGGTTTAGCTATTTATATCTCATTTAGGGTTGTAAGTTTGGGGGAGAGTTTTGAAGTTTGGACGAATTTATTAACCTAAAGCCGAATTGCTTTTATCTTTGTGTTCTTGCTTGAATACATGCTTCAGAAACATTCAAGTAGTTTGATCAACTTTCTTGTGGAGTGTTTCGAATCTGGGATTTAGGAACTGACTTATTTCGAAATCTTGGATCTTTGATCAATTCAAGGTAATCTGAAATCTATCCTAATCCTTGGGGGTTGTACCGAATTCGACTAGGGGTTTTCAAGTTAATGCTGTGGGGGTTCGAAATCAAGGGGTTCTCAGGCTTATTCTTGGAGGTTCCGTATCACATAGAGCATCAAATTGATTTCATTCCGGGAGCTTCCATTCCCAATAGACCAGCGTATCGATCTAATCCTTTTGAGACAAAGGAGATACAAAAGCAAGTGGAGGAATTGCTAGCTAAAGGATACGTGAGGGAAAGTTTGAGTCCTTGTTCGGTTCCTGTCATTCTTGTGCCAAAGAAGGATGGGACATGGAGGATGTGCGTGGATTGCAGAGCCATCAATAAAATCACTGTAAAGTATCATCATCCTATTCCTAGACTAGATGATATGCTTGATGAGTTACATGGTTCTTGTTTGTTCACGAAAATTGATTTGAAATCTGGTTATTATCAAATTCGAATGAGTGTGGGTGATGAGTGGAAAACAACATTTAAGACTAAATATGGGCTGTATGAGTGGTTGGTTATGTCATTTGGTCTTACTAATGCACCTAGCACATTCATGCGTTTGATGAATCATGTGTTGCGTGAGCACTTGGGTAAATTTGTTGTTGTTTACTTTGATGATGTTCTTGTTTACTCTAAGTGTTTGGATGATCATGTCATACATGTGCATCTTGTGTTAGACATTCTTAGGCGAGAGACGTTGTATGCTAACCTTAAGAAGTGTAGTTTTTGCATGGATAAGGTTCATTTTCTTGGTTTTGTGGTGTCTAGTCAAGGCATTGAGGTTGATGAGGAAAAGGTAAAGGCTATTAGGGACTGGCCAAAAACTAAGAATGATAGTGAGGTGAGGAGTTTTCATGGACTTGCTGGTTTCTATAGGAGATTCATTAGAAATTTCAGTACTATAGCTGCACCTTTGAATGAGTTAGTTAAGAAAAATGTCAGTTTTGTTTGGAGAGATGCACAAGAACATGCATTTAATGAACTTAAGGATAAATTGTGTAATGCACCCTTGCTTGCTTTGCCTAATTTTGATAAGATCTTTGAGATTGAATGTGATGCAAGTGGCATAGGAATTGGAGCTGTTTTGATACAGGATCAAAGGCCATTGATGTACTTTAGTGAAAAACTAAGTGGAGCGGCTTTGAAGTATCCGACATATGATAAGGAGTTATATGCATTGTTTCGAGCTTTGCATACATGGCAGCATTATTTGTAGTCAAAAGAGTTTGTGATACATATTGATCATGAAAGTTTAAAGCATTTGAAAGGTCAAGATAAGCTGAATCGTAGACATGCCAAATGGGTGGAATTTATAGAAACATTTCCATATGTGATTAAATACAAGTGAGGTAAAGAGAATGTAGTGGCTGATGCGTTTTCGCGAAGGTATGTTTTACTTAATTCTCTTACTGCTAGATTATTGGGTTTTGAGCATATTAAGGAATTATATGTTAGTGATGTGGATTTTGGTGATATATATAATTCGTGTGGAGATGTAGCTGTTTCAAAAGACTTTCATTTGTTTGATGGTTTCTTGTTTAAGAGAAATAGATTGTGTATTCCTAAGTGTTCCATGAGAGAGTTGTTAGTTAAGGAAGCACATGGAGGAGGTTTGATGGGTCATTTTGGGGTAAGTAAGACTTATGATGTGTTGATAGAACATTTTTATTGGCCTGGTATGAAACATGATGTGCATAAAGTTTGTGAGCATTGCATAACATGTAGAGAAGCTAAGTCTAGGATGAAACCGCATGGTTTGTACACGCCATTACCTGTTCTTAATGGACCTTGGACTGATTTGTCTATGGATTTTGTGCTTGGATTACCTAAAACTAGGAGATGTTATGATAGTATATTTGTTGTGGTTGATAGATTTAGTAAAATGGCTCATTTTATACCATGTCATAAAACTGATGATGCTAAATTGATTGCTGATTTGTTCTTTAAAGAGGTTGTTCGTTTGCATGGCATACCCAAAAGCATTGTTAGTGATAGAGATGTTAAGTTTTTGAGTCATTTCTGGCGTGTTTTATGGGGAAAATTGGGGACTAAGTTGTTGTTTTCTACTACTTGCCATCCTCAAACCGATGGTCAAACTGAGGTTGTGAATCGAACATTGATTACTTTACTTAGGGCAGTGATAGAAAAGAATATCAAGATGTGGGAGGATTGTTTACCATTTGTGGAGTTTGCTTATAATAGGGTTGTTCATAGCACTACTAATTATTCTCCATTTGAAATTGTGTTGTTGAACAACCAGCACACCGCAAGGATGAGCAAGGTCTAGGACGTGAGGACCAAGTTGAGGAGATCATCAATCCAATTATTCTGCCACAAGGTCCTATAACTAGATCGCGAGCCAAAAAGATTCAGCAAGCACTAATTTGCCATTTGTAAGATTTGGTGAATTTGGCTAACTATGGTTTGCAAGGAATTACAAGCTTGGAGACAAGACCAAAGGAAGTCAATTACAACTTGCTACAAGTTGTAATTCACGAATGAGGCTTGTATTAAGGCCCACTAGTTATGTATAGGCCCACTAATTATGCTCATTTAAAAAGTAAGGGCCCTGTTTGTTTGGTTTTAAATTAGGACTTTGATTACTTTATTATTTCTTATATTTTGATTAGAAAGCCAAACGCTACTTAATAATCCTAATTAGGGTTTAGCTATTTATATCTCATTTAGGGTTGTAAGAGATCAGTTTTGAAGTTTTGAAGTTTTGGACGATTTTATAACCAAAAGCCGAATTAGCTTTTATCTTTGTGTTCTTGCTTGAATACATGCTTTAGAAACATTCAAGTAGTTTGATCAACTTTCTTGTGGAGTGTTTCGAATCTGGGATTTAGGAACTAAACTGTTTCGAAATCTTGGATCTTTGATCAATTCAAGGTAATCTGAAATCTAACCTAATCCTTGGGGGTTGTACCGAATTCGACTAGGGGTTTTCAAGTTAATGCTGTGGGGGTTCGAAATCAAGGGGTTCTCAGGCTTATTCTTGGAGGTTCCGTATCAAATTGTTCATGGTTTTAATCCGCTTACTCCTTTGGATATTTTGCCATTGCCATCTAATGATTTTGTGAGTGTTGATGCTAGCTCAAAGGCAGATTTTGTGAAGCAATTACATAAACAGGTTAAGGAAAGGATTGAAAGGCAAAATGCTAAAGTAGCTTCTCGAGTGAATAGAGGAAGGAAGCCAATGATTTTTCAGCCTGGTGATTGGGTTTGGGTTCATTTTCGCAAAGAACGGTTTCCACACCAAAGAAAGTCCAAGCTAAACCCACGAGGAGATGATCCTTTTCAGATACTTGAAAGGATTAATGACAATGCATATAAAGTGGATTTGCCAGGTGAGTATAATGTTTGCTGATTTAAGTCCTTTTGATGTAGGTGATGCTTTTGATTCGAGGACGAATCCTTTTGAGGAGAGGGGAAATGTTGTGGAACAACCAGCACACCGCAAGGATGAGCAAGAGTTAGGATGTGAGGAACAAGTTGAGGAGATCATCAATCCAATTATTTTGCCACAAGGTCCTATAACTAGATTGCGAGCCAAAAAGATTCAGCAAGCACTAATTTGCCATTTGCAAGATTTGGTGAATTTGGCTAACTATGGTTTGCAAGGAATTACAAGCTTGGAGACAAGACCAAAGGAAGTCAATTACAACTTGCTACAAGTTGTAATTCATGAATGAGGCTTGTAATTAATATGTATTAAGGCCCACTAGTTATGCTTATTTAAAAAGTAAGGACCCTGTTTGTTTTGTATTAAATTAGGACTTTGTTTACTTTATTATTTCTTAAAATTTGATTAGAAAGCCAAACGCTACTTAATAACCCTAATTAGGGTTTAGCTATTTATATCTCATTTAGGGTTGTAAGACATCAGTTTTTTAGTTTGACAAATTATTAACCTAAAAGCCGAATTTGCTTTTATCTTTGTGTTCTTGAGTAGAATGCATGCTTAGAAACATTCAAGTAGTTTGATCAACTTTCTTGTGGAGTGTTTAGATTCTGGGGTTTAGGAACTAGTTTGTTTCGAAATCTTAGGACTGTGATCAATTCAAGGTAATCTGAAATCTAACCTAATCCTTGGAGGTTATGCCGAATTCGACTAGGGGTTTTCAAGTTAATGCTGTGGGGGTTCAAAATCAAGGGGTTCTCAGGCTTATTCTTGGAGGTTCCGTATCAGGAAGGAATCTTCATCTTGATGGAAGCAAGGTCACCATCAGTGGTAGGTTGATTTCCACCTTCATCTTCATCTTCTACCCTTTCGGCTGCTTCTAGGGCTTCAAGATTTCCTTCCCTTCTCTCCTAAGCACTCTTCTAACTCGCATTATGGGATTTGGATGTGCGGCTAGCTGCCCTTGTTGCACTTGCTGAATTTGATGTGCTTGTCGTGCTGCATTCTCTTGCAATCTAGTATCCATCATCTCCATTCGACCAAGCATTGCTGCCAAAGCTTTCGGCCATAGCTCCTTCTTTGCTAGTCTCTTCTCCTTTTCCAGCCATGTTAACAAACAAACAAACTCAAAGAAACAAGATTAGTAATAATCGAAATTCACTCAAGTGTTTAGAATTACCTCACTTTTCTTGTCTTCCTTGATTGCACTTCAGAACCAAGCTCACCAACCAACAATTGTCAAGTCGTTCAAGAAACTAGAACCTCAATCCTAGAACTAGATAGAAAACAAGACAAGGATCCGGAGGCAATGCAAGGTAATTTGCACTACACGATATAAAACCAAGTATCGACACAAGCAAATGATACTTAGCAATGTAATGGAATTAAAAGCTAGATAAAGAAATTAGAAACAATGAAGACAATAAACAAGACAAATTTGGATATAATGAATCAAAAACAACCCACACTTGGCAAGCTGCTTTATGAACCTAATCAATTCTACCCAAAACGCTAGCTTCTAGACTCTAATTCCCACCGATAACACTCAAATAACATAAATATTAAGGTCTGATTTTCGAATTCCAAAAGCCCCTCAAAAGGTGAAATTTTTCGCACAAAAATTTTATTACTTCTCACCCACCTAGATCTGATCCTTAGCACCGAAATAGCAAGAATATCAAACAATTTTTGTTGAGGTGGTTTTGTACTCTTTTTTTTTTGTGCTTCCTCTCACTATCCCCTTGATTCGGGACTTAATTTACTTCCAAGGACTTTTCGAAATCTAGACTTAATTTGCAACCCCAGATTCACTCAAGACCAAATCGAAATCAGACTTCAACACAAACTCTAGCTTTTACTTTCTTTCAAGAACCCTAATTCTTGGTGTTGTGGAACAACGAGCACACCACAAGGACGAGCAAGGCATAGGACGTGAGGACCAAGTTGAGGAGATCATCAATCCAATTATTCTGCCACAAGGTCCTATAACTAGATCGCGAGCCAAAAAGATTCAGCAAGCACTAATTTGCCATTTGCAAGATTTGGTGAATTTGGCTAACTATGGTTTGCAAGGAATTACAAGCTTGGAGAAAAGACCAAAGGAAGTCAATTACAACTTGCTACAAGTTGTAATTCACGAATGAGGCTTGTAATTAATATGTATTAAGGCCCACTAGTTATGCTCATTTAAAAAGTAAGGGCCCTGTTTGTTTGGTATTAAATTAGGATTTTGATTACTTTATTATTTCTTAAAATTTGATTAGAAAGCCAAATGCTACTTAATAACCCTAATTAGGGTTTAGCTATTTATATCTCATTTAGGGTTGTAAGACATCAGTTTTGAAGTTTTGGACGAATTTATTAATCTAAAGCCGAATTGCTTTTATCTTTGTGTTCTTGCTTGAATACATGCTTCAGAAACATTCAAGTAGTTTGATCAACTTTCTTATGGAGTGTTTCGAATATGGGATTTAGGAACTGACTTGTTTCGAAATCTTGGATCTTTGATCAATTCAAGGTAATCTGAAATCTAACCTAATCCTTGGGGGTTGTACCGAATTCGACTAGGGGTTTTCAAGTTAATGCTGTGGGGGTTCGAAGTCAAGGGGTTCTCAGGCTTATTCTTGGAGGTTCCGTATCATTTGGTATCAGAGCCTACACTCTAGATCAGGTTTTATCCCTTCCAATTCATTTTTGTTTCTTCTTTTGTTATTTGCATTTTTGTTGCTTTGTTTTAATTGTTCAATTCATTCTCTTGTTTTCCTTGTTCCTCTGAATTGTTTTCTTTGTGGGTTATTTTTGTTTTCGTTTTCTTCACCTGCTATTTGCGTTTTTGTTTCCTTTGTGGGTTACTTTCGTTTTTGTTTCTTCTCTTGTTAGTTTCGTTTTGTTTCTTTGTTATTGATCCTTGAATTATTTTCGTTTTTCTTTCAAAGTCGAAAATTCAAAAAAAAAATTCCGTTAGGGTTCTAATTTAGTTTTCGATTTGTGTTTGGAGTCTTATTTCAATTTCGAATTCAGTTTGCCTTTTTAGTCCAAATCATTTTTTTTCTTATTCTGAAATTGGGTTGGTTGATTTGTTCTGAATTGGTTTATTTTATCTATTCCGAATTGGATTTGTTCTATTGTGGATTTCCGAATTGGGCATTTAGGTTGCTTTGTTCAAATTCGAAATTGTGTTCTTGATTGTTGATTCGAAATTTGTTGATTCAAAAGTGTTCTAAATCCGGATCTTATTCTTGTTAATCATTCTGATTCTGTTTCGAATTTCCAAGAAAGTGTTTCAAACAAGTTTCAAAAGGAAAGCTGAATTGGTCTAAAGGATGTCTTGATTATTTATTCTGTTCCAATTTCGAGTTTCAAAAGGAAGTTCTCTAAATTGATCTTGTTCTTGTTACCTGATTGGAAAAAAAATTTCGTGTGGTGTGAACTAGGGCTGCCCTTCCAAAGAGATAGTGAGAGGGAGCAAAAAAAAATAAAAAAAAAATAAAATCACTTCAAGAAAAATTTTTCGTTTTCCTTGTTATTTAGGTGCTAAGTGTCGAATCTAGGTGGGTTAGACGTAACTGAATTTTTTTCTCACGAAATTTCAGATTTTGGGATACTACACACGGAAGGCTATTTGAGTTGTTTCATAAAGTGTGATTCACCTAAGAACGTAAAAGATATCAGCTTGAGAGGTGTGAGCTGAACCGTGAGTGATTTCATATATTGAGTGAAACACGAGAGACCAACCTTCATCTATTGAGTGTAAACACGTGAGGGAGTGTTGTGAGGCCTTTTATTTGTTTTGTGCTAACCTTTTATTGCAGAGAAAATGTCTGGCCAAGATGACAGTGACAGGGGTGTTCCGATTGATCCAGCTCGATTGCGTGAGGCGCAGCAAGCTGAATTTACACGTTTATACCGCACTATGGAGAACATAACAGAAACATTGGAGCGCATGGATTTGAGGTTGCAGAGTGTTGAAAGAGCCACACCGGAGCACATTGAGAGGCAAAGAGGTGGCAGAAATCGAATGCAACATCCTGAACTTTTGGAAGATGAAAATGAGCTTGAGGAGGATAATGCAAGTCTGGTTGGAGGAGCTCTACATAGAGGTGGAGGTAGAGGAGGACGTGGTGCTGGTAGAGGTAGAGGAAGGATGAATAATAATCTTTTCTATGGTAGAAATCATGGTGATGATGAAGTCGTTGATAGGAGCTTGGGAAGCATCAAGCTGAAAATTCCTAATTTTCGTGGTAAATCAGATCCAGAAGCTTATTTGCAATGGGAGAAGCAGGTTGACCTCATATTTGATTGCCATCGATGTACTGAGGAAAAGAAGGTCAAGCTTATTGTTACTCAATTTACAGATTATGCTATAGCTTGGTGGGATCAGTTAGTGACTAGTAGAAGAAGGAATTTGGAGTATCCTATTGAGACTTGGGCTGATCTTAAATCAGTCATGAGGAAGAGGTTTGTGCCTAGACATTTCCATAGGGAAATCATGCAGAGACTTCAGGTTCTCAAGCAAGGAAGTAAAAGTGTTGATGACTACTACAAAGAGATGGAGATGTTGATGACTAGAGCTAACCTAGATGAGGATGTAGAGGCTACTATGGCACGTTTCTTGGCTGGTTTGAATTCGGATATTGCTGACCAGGTTGATTTGCAGCCATATGTGGAGTTAGAAGAGATGGTGCATATTGCCATCAAGGTGGAAAAACAACTCCAAGGAAGACGACCATCAAGGTATTATTCAAAACCTATTTCTAATTCTTTTTCTCCTTGGCATAGGGAAGGAAGATGTGATTACAAGGAAAGAAACAAGGTTGGTCAAGATAGTGGGAAAGTGAAGGCCGAATCAAGTTCTAAAGACAAGTCCAAAGTTGAAGAGCCTAAGCTGCGAAATCGAGATATTAAGTGTTGGAAGTGCCAAGGTGTGGGACATATCAGCAAAGAATGTCCAAACAAGAGAGTTATGACCATGAGAAATGGTGAGATAGTGACTGATGAAGAGGAAGACGACAATGAGAGTGATGATGGTGAGATGCCAGCATTGGAAAGTTGTAGTGATGAGAGCATTGAAGAACCAATTAAGGGTGACTTGCTGGTTACTAGGCATGCTCTTAATATGCAATTGAAGGAGGAAAACCATGAAGAACAACGAGACAACTTGTTCCATACAAGGTGTCACGTTCAAGGCAAGGCTTGTAGTATGATTGTGGATGGTGGAAGCTGTACCAATGTGGTAAGTACATTTTTGGTTGATCGATTGGGGCTGCCTATGAAACTTCACCCACATCCTTACAAACTTCAGTGGCTGAATGATTGTGGAGAGGTTAAGGTAAATCGACAATCTATCATTTCTTTTTCTATTGGTAAGTATCATGATGAGGTGTTATGTGATGTGGTGCCAATGCATGTTGGAGAGATTTTACTTGGACGTCCATGGCAGTATGATAGGCGAGCTAAGCATGATGGATATCTAAATCGGTATTCATTCACTAAGGATGGATGAAAGACAATTCTGACACCTCTCTCTCCAAAAGAAGTGTATGAAGACCAATGTAAAATGGAAAGAATGAGACTTGAATTTGAAAATAAAGAAAGAGAGAGTGACAAAAAAATGAGTGAAAAAAATCAGATTGCAAATGAAAAGAAAGAAAGAGAGAGTGACAAAAAAATGAGTGAAAAAAATCAGATTGCAAATGAAAAGAAAGAGAGAAAAGAAAAATAAAAACAAATTCAGTTTAAGAAAAATAGAGAAGGAGAGAAGAATGTGAGTTTGTTAGCTAGTACAAGTGAGGTTAAACATGCTTTTTACACCAAACAGCCTATGTTTGTGCTTTTGTGCAAAGAGGCTTGTTTAGATACTACTGTTTCTAACCAATCTTTGCCTAGTGTGTTTGTTGATCTTTTGCAGGAATATGCAGATTTGTTTCCCGAAGAAATGCCTGATGAATTGCCGCCAATCAGAGGCATAGAGCATCAAATTGATTTCATTCCTGGAGCTTCCATTCCCAATAGGCCAGCGTATCGAGCTAATCCTTTTGAGACAAAGGAGATACAAAAAGCAAGTGGAGGAATTGCTAGCTAAGGGATATGTGAGGGAAAGCTTGAGTCCTTGTTTAGTTCCTGTTATTCTTGTGCCAAAGAAGGATGGGACGTGGATGATGTGCGTGGATTGCAGAGCCATCAATAAAATCACTGTAAAGTATCGTCATCCTATTCCTAGACTAGATGATATGCTTGATGAGTTACATGGTTCTTGTTTGTTCACCAAAATTGATTTGAAATCTGGTTATTATCAAATTAGAATGAGTGTGGGTGATGAGTGGAAAATAGCATTTAAGACTAAATATGGGCTGTATGAGTGGTTGGTTATGCCGTTTGGTCTTACTAATGCACCTAGCACATTCATGCGTTTGATGAATCATGTGTTGCGTGAGCACTTGGGTAAATTTGTTGTTGTTTACTTTGATGATATTCTTGTTTACTCTAAGTGTTTGGATGATCATGTCATGCATGTGTGTCTTGTGTTAGACATTCTTAGGCGTGAGAAGTTATATGCTAACCTTAAGAAGTGTAGTTTTTGCATGGATAAGTTTCATTTTCTTGGTTTTGTGGTGTCTAGTCAAGGTATTGAGGTTCATGAGGAAAAGGTAAAGGCTATTAGGGACTGGCCGAAACCTAAGAATGCTAGTGAGGTGAGGAGTTTTCATGGACTTGCTGATTTTTATAGGAGATTCATTAGAAATTTCAGTACTACAGCTGCACCTTTGAATGAGTTAGTTAAGAAAAATGTCGAATTTGTTTGGGGAGATGCACAAGAACATGCATTTAATGAACTTAAGGATAAATTGTGTAATGAACCCTTGCTTGCTTTGCCTAATTTTGATAAGACTTTTGAGATTGAATGTGATGCAAGTGGCATAGGAATTGGAGCTGTTTTGATACAGGATCAAAGGCCATTGATGTACTTTAGTGAAAGGCTAAGTGGAGCGGCTTTGAAGTATCCGACATATAATAAGGAGTTATATGCATTGTTTCGAGCTTTGCATACATGGCAGCATTATTTGTGGTCAAAAGAGTTTGTGATACATACTGACCATGAGAGTTTAAAGCATTTGAAGGGTCAAGATAAGCTGAATCGTAGGCATGCCAAATGGGTGGAGTTCATAGAAACATTCCCATATGTGATTAAATACAAGCGAGGTAAGGAGAATGTAGTGGCTGATGCGTTGTCACGAAGGTATATTTTACTTAATTCTCTTAGTGCTAGATTGTTGGGTTTTGAGCATATTAAGGGATTATATGTTAGTGATGTGGATTTTGGTGACATATATAATTCGTGTGGTGATGTGGCTGTTTTGAAAGACTTTCATTTGTTTGATGGTTTTTTGTTCAAGAAAAGTAGATTGTGTATTCCTAAGTGTTCCATGAGAGAGTTGTTAGTTAAGGAACCCCATGGAGGAGGCTTGATGGGTCATTTTGGGGTAAGTAAGACCTATGATGTGTTGATAGAACATTTTTATTGGCCTGGTATGAAACATGATGTGCATAAAGTTTGTGAGCATTGCATAACATGTAGAGAAGCTAAGTCTAGGTTGAAACCGCATGGTTTGTACACGCCATTACCTGTTCCTAATGGACCTTGGACTGATTTGTCTATGGATTTTGTGCTTGGTTTGCCTAAAACTAGGAGAGGTCGTGATAGTATATTAGTTGTGGTTGATCGATTTAGTAAAATGGCTCATTTTATACCATGTCATAAAACTGATGATGCAAAATTGATTGCTGATTTGTTCTTTAAAGAGGTTGTGCGTTTGCATGGCATACCCAAAAGCATTGTTAGTGATCGAGATGTTAAGTTTTTGAGTCATTTTTGGCATGTTTTGTGGGGAAAGTTGGGAACTAAGTTGTTGTTTTCTACTACTTGCCATCCTCAAACCGATGGTCAAACTGAGGTTGTGAATCGAACATTGATTACTTTGCTTAGGGCAGTAATAGAAAAGAATATTAGGATGTGGGAGGATTGTTTACCATTTGTGGAGTTTGCTTACAATAGGGCTGTTCATAGCACTACTAACTGTTCCCCATTTGAAATTGTTTATGGTTTTAATCCGCTTACTCCTTTAGATATTTTGCCATTGCCATCTAACGATTTTGTGTGTGTTGATGCTAGTTCAAAGGCAGATTTCGTGAGGAAGTTACATAAGCAGGTTAAGGAAAGGATTGAAAAGAAAAATGCCAAAGTAGCTTCTAGAGTGAATAAAGGAAGAAAGCCAATGCTTTTTCAGCCGGGTGATTGGGTTTGGGTACATTTTCGCAAAGAAAGGTTCCCACAGCAACGCAAGTCTAAGTTAAATCCATGAGGAGATGGTCCTTTTCAAATACTTGAAAGGATTAATGATAATGCGTATAAAGTGGATTTGCCAGGTGAGTATAATGTGAGTGCTTCGTTTAATGTTGCTGATTTAAGTCCTTTTGATGTAGGTGATGCTTTTGATTCGAGGACGAATCCTTTTGAGGAGAGGGGAAATGTTGTGGAACAACGAGCACACCACAAGGACGAACCAGGCCTAGGACGTGAGGACCAAGTTGAGGAGATCATCAATCCAATTATTCTGCCACAAGGTCCTATAACTAGATCGCGAGCCAAAAAGATTCAGCAAGCACTAATTTGCCATTTGCAAGATTTGGTGAATTTGGCTAACTATGGTTTGCAAGGAATTACAAGCTTGGAGAAAAGACCAAAGGAAGTCAATTACAACTTGCTACAAGTTGTAATTCACGAATGAGGCTTGTAATTAATATGTATTAAGGCCCACTAGTTATGCTCATTTAAAAAGTAAGGGCCCTGTTTGTTTGGTATTAAATTAGGACTTTGATTACTTTATTATTTCTTAAAATTTGATTAGAAAGCCAAACGCTACTTAATAACCCTAATTAGGGTTTAGCTATTTATATCTCATTTAGGGTTGTAAGACATCAGTTTTGACGTTTTGGACGAATTTATTAATCTAAAGCCGAATTGCTTTTATCTTTGTGTTCTTGCTTGAATACATGCTTCAGAAACATTCAAGTAGTTTGATCAACTTTCTTGTGGAGTGTTTCGAATATGGGATTTAGGAACTGACTTGTTTCGAAATCTTGGATCTTTGATCAATTCAAGGTAATATGAAATCTAACCTAATCCTTGGGGGTTGTACAGAATTCGACTAGGGGTTTTCAAGTTAATGCTGTGGGGGTTCAAAGTCAAGGGGTTCTCAGGCTTATTCTTGGAGGTTCCGTATCACTTGGTTTTGAAATCCTCCAAGAATCCTTTCCTAGGTTTCGTTTTCCCCCTGAGAATACCCTCCTTCAATTCGGCCTTGATCAGAATTGATATATGACTCTTTTTTAAAAATTAAAGACTAGGAAATTTAAAAGACCTAAATTAACAAACCCTAGAAAGACAAAGTAGATAAAAATTACCTTGTAGCAAGGCTCTGATACCAAATGACGCGGACCCTTAGCAACGATGGCAGCAAACTCAACGTATAACAATGGTAGAGAACTCCTTGAAACTTAATAATCACCTCCTAAGGAACCCAACGCCTTTAAAGAGACGCGAACTCACTATGATTGAAGGATTTAGTTGGTAAGAAGAAGGAAAACGCCACAACTCTTGTTGATAAGTAAACCTAATTCTTGACGCAAAGAAAGAATTAAAGAATCCACTCTAATCTCTCTCACACAAAAATTCACAAGAAGAACTTGTAGAAGAATTCGAAAATTTTTATTAATTATTGTCGTCTGAAATTCAGCCTAATAGTGCCCTTAAATAAGGGTTACAAAATTCCTAATTGCATATGGAAAACTAAAACATTCCTAATTGCATAAGGAAAACATTCCTAATTGCATAAGGAAAACATAAAGTATGGAAACAAAATCCTAATCCACTAAGGAAAATATAAAGTATGGAAACAAAATCCTAATCCACTAAGGAAAATATAAAGTATGGAAACAAAATCCTAGTCCAATAAGGAAAATATAAAGTATGGAAACAACCAAACTAATCCCTTCAACATAAGAAATGCCCCACACTATTTGGGCTGTTCATGGGCCTTAAATTACTTCCCAAGGCTTTATATGAACCCCCATGGACCTTTCTTGCACGTTGGACCTTTCTTTAGCTAGCCTTTAGCTTCCACACTAAGCATCATAATCAGCTTTGGTGTGCCTTCTTCAAGCTCTATCTCCATCTTCTTGAATGATAATTCTTGAAGCTCTTTGGAAATCTCTTCTTGAATATGCAAAGCCATACTAGCTTGATATCTCTTTGCCTTGCTCCTAGTGATTGGTCCACTTGCTAGCTTCAAGGGATCCTTTCTTGCATCATTTAGTTATGCCTTTTGATTTATCTAATGCACCTAGTACTTTCATGAGATTAATGAACCATGTTTTGAGAGCTTATTTAGGTAAGTTTGTGGTAGTTTACTTTGATGATATTCTGATTTATAGCAAAACTGAGGAAGAACATGTTGAACATGTTAGGAAAGTGCTTGAAATCCTTAGGGAGCAAAACCTTTGCTCTAAGCTTAAGAAGTGTTCTTTTTGTCTAGATAGGGTTGTTTTTCTTGGTTTTGTTGTAAGTATGTAGGGAATTGAAGTTGATCAAGAGAAGGTGAAAGCTATCCAAGAGTGGCTGAATCCTTCAAGTGTGACAGAAGTGAGGAGTTTTCACAGATTGGCAAGCTTCTATAGGAGATTTGTCCCTAATTTCTCTACATTTGCAGCCCTCTTGACTAGCATAATCAAGAAAGAAGTGGGATTCGTTTGGGCAAGGAGCAACAAGAAGCATTTGATGCTTTGAAAGAGAAGCTTTCTACTACACCCGTTTTAGCTTTACCTAACTTTGATTCTACTTTTGAAATTGAATGTGATGCTTCTGGTGTAGGTATTGGAGCTGTTTTGATGCAAGAGAAGAAGCCCATTGCATACTTTAGTGAAAAGCTTAATGGAGCAAAGCTGAATTATTCAACTTATGACAAGGAGCTATATACTTTGGTGAGAGCATTGGAAGTATGGGAGCATTATTTGCTGCCCAAGGAATTCGTGATCCATTCAGACCATGAATCATTGAAGCATTTGAGAGGGCAAGGCAAGTTGAATAAAAGACATGCAAAATGGGTTGTGAAGATTGAGAAGTTTCCTTATGTGATAAAATACAAGCAAGGTAAAGACAATGTAGTGGCAAATAAACTTTCAAGGAGGTACGCTTTACTTAATGTTTTGAGTACTAAATTGCTTGGATTTGAATGTATAAAGGACTTATATGTTGGTGATTCTGATTTCGGCAATGTTTATGATGCTTGTGAGCATGGTGCTTTTAATTCTTTCTATAGACATGATGGGTTTTTGTTTAAGGGTTCAAAATTATGCATGCCTAGATGTTCTATGAGAGATTTGTTAGTATTAGAATCACATTGTGGGGGTTTGATGGGGGCATTTTGGAGTTGATAAGACTTTAGACATGCTGAATGAACACTTTTATTGGCCGAATATGAAAAGGGATATAATTCGGATTTGTAAGGCTTGTTTGGCTTGTAGGCAAGCTAAGTCTAAGTCTATGCCTCATGGTTTGTATATGCCATTACCCGTTCCTAGTTCTTCTTGGATGGACATTAGTATGGACTTTGTTTTAGGATTACCAAGGACTAAGAGGGGGAGAGATAGCATATTTGTGGTTGTTGATAGGTTTAGTAAGATGGCACACTTTATCCCATGTCATAAGAGTGATGATGCTAGTTTAGTGGCCGAACTCTTCTTTAGGGAGGTGGTTCGAATTCATGGGATACCAAAATCCATAGTTTCTGATAGAGACACCAAGTTTTTGTCTCACTTTTGGCGTGTGCTTTGGGGAAAGTTAGGTACCAAGTTGTTATTTTCCACCACTTGTCATCCTCAAACGGATGGACAAACAGAAGTAGTAAACAGAACTTTAGGTACCATGTTGAGAGCTTTAGTGGGTAAGAATTTGAGTTCTTGGGAAGATTGTTTGCCATTTATTGAGTTTGCTTATAATCGTGCTATTCATTCTTCTACAGGATATTCACCTTTTGAGCTTGTTTATGGTTTTAACCCACTAACAGTTTTGGATCTTGTTTCTTTACCTTCTCATGAGCTTGTTAGTTTAGATGGTGAGAAGAAAGCTAAATCGGTGAAAGAGATGCATGAGAAAGCAAGGGCGAATATTGAGAAAATGAACAAGAGATATGTTGATTCTTCAAATAGAGGGAGACGTGAGATGAAGTTTCAAGTAGGAGATTGGGTTTGGGTACACTTTCGAAAGGAGAGGTTTCCAAATCAAAGGAAGAATAAGCTTGATGCACGTGGTGACGGTCCATTTCAAGTGTTGGCAAAGATCAATGATAATGCATACAAGATAGACTTGCCTGGTGAGTATAGTGTTAGTACTACTTTTAATGTGTCTGATTTATCTCCTTATGATGATGCAGATTTGAGGACAAATCTTTTTGAAGAGGGGGAGAATGATACGAACCAGCCACGAGGTAAGAATCCATTGGTGCTTCCAAATGGGCCATTGACTAGGAGCAGAGCTAAGAAGTTTGGAGCAGCTATGGGATTGCATATTCAAGATCAAATTTCAAAGGAAGTGACTGAAATGGCAATGGAAAAGTGCACAATAGAGCTTGAAGAAGGCACACCAAAGCTGATTATGATGCTTAGTGTGGAAGCTAAAGGCTAGCAAGAAAGGTCCAACGTGCAAGAAAGGTCCATGGGGGTTCATATAAAGCCTTGGGAAGTAATTTAAGGCCCATGGACAGCCCAAATAGTGTGGGGAGTGTTCTTATGTTGAAGGGATTTAGTTTGGTTGTTTCCATACTTTATATTTTCCTTAGTTGATTAGGATTTTGTTTCCATACTTTATATTTTCCTTAGTGGATTAGGATTTTGTTTCCATACTTTATATTTTCCTTAGTGGATTAGGATTTTGTTTTCATACTTTATATTTTCCTTAGTGGATTAGGATTTTGTTTCCATACTTTATATTTTCCTTAATGGGTTAGGATTTTGACTTTGTAGCTTTCCTTTTCCCATTAGAATTAGGGTTTCGGATTTATGTGTGCCTTTTAGTATAAATAGGGCCTTATTTTTCTTGTAAGGGGACTTTTGACATATTATTATTAAAGATTTTCGAATTCTTTTACAAGTTCTTCTTGTGAATTTTCGTGTGAGAGAGATTAGAGTGGATTCTTTGATTCTTTCTTTGCATCAAGAATTAGGTTTACTTATCAACGAGAGTTGTGGCATTTTTCTTCTTCTTACCAACTAAATCCTTCAATCACAGTGAGTTCGCATCTCTTTATAGGCGTTGGGTTTCTTAGGAGGTGATTATCAAGTTTCAAGGAGTTCTCTACCATTGTTATACGTTGGGTTTGCTGCCATCGTTGCTAAGGGTCCGCGTCAAAGATATGGTACACATGGCCATGAAAGTGGAGAAGCAACTGAAACTCAAGGGAGCAGCAAAGGGATTTTCTAATTCCAGATCTAGGTTCACTTCAAAATGGCCAAAGAAAGATGATAATCCTAAAGGGAAGGAGGCTGCTTGGAAAGGAAAGGAAAAACAAATTCCAGCTGACACTAAAGGTAACTCTAAAACATCTAACTCTAATCAAAAGCATAGTACCATTGAATGCTTTAGGTGTTTAGGAGTAGGGCATATAGCATCTCAATGTCCAAATAAGAAAATCACGTTGATACGAGATAATAGTGAAATTGATAGTGCTAGTGAACATGAAAGTGATGATGATAATGATAGAATGCCACCACTAGAGGAAATTGAAC
Organism: Garcia nutans; assembly: GCA_947685225.1. Classification (NCBI taxonomy): domain Eukaryota; kingdom Viridiplantae; phylum Streptophyta; class Magnoliopsida; order Malpighiales; family Euphorbiaceae; genus Garcia; species Garcia nutans. Next base: position 41,617,389 of record CANTUV010000024.1, read on the forward strand.
ATATCATTGAATATCCTGCCCATGGTGAATCTTTGGTTATTAGAAGAGCTTTAAACATGCAAATTAAAGATGAAAAAAGTAATCAAAGAGAGAACATTTTCCATACTCGTTACATTGTGAATGGAAAAGTATGCAGCATGATCATTGATGGGGGTAGTTGTGCAAATGTTGCTAGTACTAATTTTGTAGATAAATTAGGGTTAGCATGCACAAAACATCCTAGCCTCTACAAGCTGCAATGGTTGAATGATTGTGGGGAGGTGAGGGTAACAAAGCAGGTTCTATTTTCTTTTGCAATTAGGAGATACAAAGATGAAGTTTACTGTGATGTTGTGCCTATGCATGCTAGCCATATCCTCCTTGGTCGTCCATGGCAGTTTGATAGAAAAGCTTTGCATGATGGCTTTAAGAATCATTATTCTTTCAGCCTAAATGGTTTAAATTTCACTCTTGCTCCATTGTCACCTAAACAAGTGTATGAATATCAAGTGAAGATTTTAAGATCATTTGAAAGGAATTCTGGTGGTGAGGGTAAAACAAAAAAAAAATAGAGTACAAGAGCCCAAATGTGAGAAAAGGAATGATAAAAATGGCCCATTGGTGAGAGAAAAAGAGAAAGAGAGAGAAAATAAAAGAGAGTGTTTCTATACAAAAGGAAAAGAGTTAAGGAGTGCTTTTTGTGAGAAAAGAAGTCTGGTTATACTTAGGTACAAAGATACCTTGATTTCTACATCTGACCTTGATAACCCTTATCCTAGTTGTGTTAGTTCTCTTTTACAAGAATTTGGAGATGTTTTTCCAGAAGATGTACCAAAAGGTTTACCACCTTTAAGAGGGATTGAGCATCAAATTGACTTCATTCCGGGCTCAACAATTCCTAACCGACCAGCTTATAGAAGTACTGTTCCAGAGGAAACCAAGGAACTTCAAAGGCAAGTGGAGGAGTTGCTAGCAAAGGGACATGTGCGTGAAAGTCTTAGTCCATGTACTGTTCTGGTTTTACTAGTCCTAAAGAAGGATGAATCATTTGCCCATAAAGCAAATAAAAGAAGGAAACATGTGATTTTCCAACCTGGTGATTGGCTATGGGTTCATGTGAGAAAGAAAAGATTTCCTAAACAATGAAAATTTTAGTTGGATGCAAGGGGAGATGGCCCATTCCAAGTTTTAGAAAAAATCAATGACAATGCCTACAAAATCGATCTACCAGGTGAGTATAATATTTCTGCAACTTTCAATGTTAGTGATCTTTCTTCTTTTGATGTAGGTTCAGATTTGAGGACAAATCTTTTTGAGCAAGGTGGGAATGATGAGGAAACTATAAGCAAGCTTGATGAATCTACACAAGGCAGCAAATATGTTAATGATATCATTATGCCAAGTGGACCAATCACAAGATCACAATCAAAGAAACTCCAGTATGTGTTCCAACCTTCATTCAAAGGTGGATTAATGAAAAGGGAGACCAACTTGTACTGAATATGATGGATCATGAAGAGAAAGTCAAAAACTCACCAAGAAGCATGAAGAATCTGCCCATAAGTATGGTGATGGGCATTAGCACGAATTTGGAATATAATATTGATGTGGTTTAGTGCTAGTGTGAATAGACACATGTGAACCAACACCAAAATGCATGTAGAATCTGCCTATCAATGTTGTCAGAATTATGGGCAGTAATTTAGGTTATATTATTGATGTGGATGAATAATTAATGCTATTATGACTAGATACATGTAAACCTAGACTTTTAAGTCATTAGTTCTTCTTTTCCAACTATATAGGGAGGGGAAAAAGAACTCAAGAGGGTGACTACGAATTTTCAGATTGTTGAATGTAATTGATGTGTTTTCAAGTTTGAGAGATTTTCTTCTTATTCTTGTTGCTTGAAGAATTGATTCTAACTTATCAAGTCTAACTTGTGGCGTTTAAATCAATTCATTTCTTCATCCCAATCACCCAAGTTCTCAATTACAGGGTAGTTGTGGGTTTGGTAGGGAGGATTTGTTTTTGAGTTCTAATATTCTATGCTAGATGTGTATGTAGGGTTCTAGATGTAATATTTGATCCATGGGTTCTGCATCAATGCGCCTAAGGGTTTGCCACCAATTCAAGGAATTGAACATCAAATTGATTTCATTCCTGGTGCAAGCATACCAAATAGGCCAGGTGATGAGGATCTGATTGCTAGCATACAGCACCAAGGACCTGTTACTTGATCAATGGCAAGAAAACTTCAAGGATTAGTTTCCAAACATCTATATGTTCTTAATACAATTGGAACGTTAAGACTTGAAGAAAATAAGAGCAAAGAACCTGTTTGGTTGCACGTGTCCAAATTGCAATCTACCCAAGAGGCCAATTGACCCAAAGGAGTTAGAATACATATTGGCATCCATCATTATACCTTTGGGAGCTAAATACATACCAAAGTCGTACCATTGGATGCCCATATATTAAGAGTGACTGAAACTCACATTGGGAGTCAAAGATGCCTTTTAAAAGCTAGTGGGAGACAAGCTATATGGCTGCCCATGCCTTTTAAAAGCTAGTGGGAGACAAGCTATATGGCTGCCCAATTTGCTTTATGTAACCACATCATTATATTTGTATTTTTCCATCATTTCACTTGTTTTATGCTTTCTTTAAGTCTTTAAAAACAGATGTAATGGCAGACTTTGAACTTAATGAATATTCTGAGTTTTCTCTCCATTTTTGAGAGCTTTGAGAGGTTTTTAGCCTTCTTTTGAGTTCTGGTTAGAACTTGCACAAATTCCTTGCAAAAATAACCAAGTTTGCTAGGTCTTAACTTATATTCAAGGTTTTTCCATCACAAGTTGGGGTTGGGTCTTGAATCTTTGGTTTCCAGCCATATAGCTTCAGTTTTACATCACAAGTTGGTGTTGGGTTGAAGGTGCTTGTTGGTATTCTTATGTTTTGGAGACGATCCGTAGCTTGAGCTTTCTTAGGAATTAAATCCCAGCAAGGCAGGCTCACATCATTTGGTATCAGAGCTTAGGCTCTCCAAATAAGGTTTTTAGCATCATTCCTTCTTGTTTATGTCAAAAAAAATATTGTCTTCCTTTGAGTCATTTTCTGCCATTAGTTTAATTTCTACAAGCTGTATGCTTTCTTGTTTCTTTGAGTCCTTCTTCCTTAATGTTGTTGCTGGATTAATTTAAAAAAAAGAAAGAAAGAAAGAACAGAAAAGAAAAAAAAAAAAAGAGGAAACAGTAACTAATCTCTCAAATTTGCTAGTGGGTTAGAAATTGAAGTTGGGTTTGCACATAACCAAATCTTCTCAAATTTTATATGCTTGTTTCAGATGCTAAACTTAGATTGGAAATCAAAATTTAAGTCAAAATTCCTCCATTTGCCTAGTTATGCATATATTGCAGCCAATTTAGCTAGTTTTGTGTCCAAAAGTGAACGAGTATGTAAACATGTCCAAATCCTTTCAAATTTTACAGGCATGTTTTAGATATTCAGCTAAGCCTACATATTAAATTTCATGTCAAAATTCGTTCGTTTTCTTGGTTTTCCATATATTACCGCTAGTTAGCCATTTTTGGGTCTAGAACATAAACATTTCATAAGAGACCTAAAAATTCATTTTTCTTCTTCCATTTTGTCTCAATATATTGTCCTAAATCCAGTTTTGTCAAATTCTTCCCTTTAGTAATGTTTGTCTAAAATTTCAGTGTCTTTCGTCCTTAGGTTTCAAATATCAGATATTCTGTTTTTTTTTTCAGCTTGTTTTACTCTTGTTCCATTCTTGAATGTGTTTTAAACCTTGTAATTTAGTTATTTAGTTGAGAAAATATTAAGTTCTTGCTAGAACTTGGAAGGGGCTGAAGTGAGTGAAAAAAGGCATAGAGTGGTGAGATTGTTAGAGGGCAAAAGCCAAAGTTTGAGTGAAACACAGATTGAGTGTTACCAAATTAGAGTGAAACACGTGAGGGAGTGTGTGAGAGAATATTTCTAACATTTGTTTTGCAGCAATCAGTATGTCAACAAAACGAGATAGTGATCGAGAGAGCAACCAGCCCCAAGAGGAGCCAGAAGCTTCTTATGTTCTTAAGGCATTGCAATCTCAATTTCAAAGGATGAATGTGTTGTTTGTTGATATTAGAGAACAGATGGAAAAACACTCAAAGCAAATTGAAGAATTGCAGCAAGCAAGCTCTACAAATCAAAGGAATTTAGGAAGGGATGAACGAGATAATTTTCATAGGGAGCAAAACACAAATAGGGGACAGAATAGAGGTAGGCGCATTGGACTAAATGATTTGCCAGTTTTCAATGACTTGGAGGATGTAGATGAAGATAATCTTGATGACGATGATGGGCAGCAATCTGTTGCACTTGATGATGTTATTAGACCAAGATATATGAGAGGTAATATGGGTGGTAGAGGTGGTGGCAGAAATATTAGGCAAAAAACTATGGAAAATGCAAGAGGGAGAGGGAGAGTAGACAGCAACGTTAATGGAATTAAAATGAAAATTCCATCATTCCAAGGCAAAGCAAATCCAGATGCATATTTGGAATGGGAGAGAAACTCATCTTTGATTGCCACAACTATAGTGAGCAAAAGAAAGTGACACTTGCTGTGGTAGAGTTTACTGATTATGCATTAGTTTGGTGGGATCAATTACTCACTAAATGAAGAAGAAATGGCATGAGAGGAGTGCAGACTTGGGATGAGTTGAAACAGGTCATGAGAGATCGATTTGTTCCACAACACTACTATAGAGAGTTGCATCAAAGATTACAAGGGTTGGTGCAGGGCAATAAAAGTGTGGAAGAATATTTTCAAGAAATGGAAATGGCTATGATACGAGCTAATATAGAAGAAGAAAGGGAAGCAACTATGGCACAGTTCCTACATGGGCTGAAAGATGAAATTGCCGACATAGTGGAGCTGCATCATTATGTGGAGCTTGATGATATGTTAAATATGGCAATCAAGGTAGAAAAACAACTCAAGAAGAAGAAAACAACCAGATCGGGTATGGGAATGAATTCTACCAACAATGTTCCATGGAAGCCAAATTGGAAGGGGAATTTAGTGAGAGTAAATTTGTTTCAAAGGAGAAGAAAGAGGGAAACAAGTCTGGAGAAAAACCCATTGTGATTGATAAGGGTAAGGCACCAATGAACTCCAGCGGAAGAACTAGAGACATCCAATGTTTTAGATGCTTAGGCAAGGGACATTATGCTGCACAATGTCCAAATAAAAGGGCAATGGTGATGAGGCCAAGTGGAGAGATAGAATCTGAAGATGATGAGGCTGTTAATGATGATTCAAGTGATGACATTCAACCTATGGGTGATGATAGTGATGTAGAGCATGCTGTACATGGCAACGTTCTAGTTGTTAGGCATGCTTTAAATACCCAAGTAAAGGCAAATGATGGTGATGAGCTACAAAGAGAAAATATCTTTCATACTAGGTGTCTAGTTAAAGATAGAGTTTGTAGCATGATAATAGACAGTGGAAGTTGCGTGAATGTGGCTAGTACTCTACTAGTGGAAAAACTTGATTTCCCTACTACAAAACATCCTAAGCCATATAGGTTGCAATGGTTTAATGATTATGGTGAAGTTAGGGTGACTAAGCAAGTGCTGCTAACATTTTCCATTGGGAGGTATAAGGATGAAGTGTTATGTGATGTTGTTCCTATGCATGCTAGTCATATTCTGCTTGGGAGGCCATGGCAATATGATAGAAGGGCTGTACATGATGGATTCAAAAATAGGTACTCTTTTGATTTTGAAGGTCGAAAGTTGACACTTGCACCTTTGACACCGATGGAGGCTTTTGAAGACCAAAAACGAATACAAGCTGCCATGGAAGAGAAAATGCAAAAAGAATCTGAAAAGAGAGTGAGAGAAAGAAAAGAGCAAGAGGAAAAACAAAGAATAAAAAAAGAAAAAGAAAAAGAAAATGAGAAAAAGAAAAAAATCTACAATAAAAATGAGAGTTGTGAGAAGAAAGTAAGTTTAGTTGCTAGGGGAAAAGATGTGAGGCAAGCCTATTCTTCAAATAATGTGATGCTACTCTTACTATGTAAGGGAGCTTTTCTTAATGTAACTGACCTTGATCCTCCTATTCCTAGTGTTGCATTGACTTTCTTGCAGGAATTTGAAGATGTCTTTCCCGATGAAGTATCTAGCGGACTACCACCTATCAGAGGAATAGAACATCAAATTGATTTTGTTCCTGGTGTTGTAATTCTGAATCGGCCAGCATATAGAACCAATCCTCAAGAGGCCAAAGAGTTACAAAAACAGGTAGAAGAATTACTTGCAAAGGGTCATGTTAGAGAGAGCATGAGTCCATGCGCTGTACCGGTACTTTTGGTACCCAAAAAGGATGGATCAATGCGAATGTGTGTGGATTGTCGCGCCGTCAACAAAATCACTGTAAAGTATAGACATCCAATCCCTAGACTTGATGATATGCTTGATGAATTGCATGGTGCATGTATATTTTAGAAAATTGATCTTAAAAGTGGTTATCATCAAATAAGAATGAGATTAAGAGATGAATGGAAAATAGCTTTTAAGACTCAATATGGTTTGTATGAATGGTTAGTCATGCCTTTTGGACTAAGCAATGCACCTAGTACTTTCATGAGATTAATGAATCATGTCTTGCGTGCTTTTCTTGGAAAGTTTATTGTTGTGTATTTTGATGATATTTTAGTGTATAGTCAAAGTTTAAATGATCATTTAATGCATTTAAGATGTGTTCTTGAAGTTCTTAGGAAAGAGAAATTGTATGCAAATTTAAAGAATTGTACATTATGCATGAAAAAAGTCATTTTCTTAGGATTTGTAGTGAGTGGGAAAGGAATTGAGGTTGATGAGGATAAGGTAAAAGCCATCAAAGAATGGCCTACCCCAAAATCCGTGACTGATGTTAGGAGTTTTCACGATCTTGCTAGTTTTTATAGGAGGTTTGTTAGAGATTTTAGCACAATTGCAGCCCCATTGAATGAAATAGTGAAGAAAAATGTAGGGTTCAGATGGAAAGAGGAACAGGAGCATGCATTTAGATTACTGAAAGAAAAATTATGTTCTGCACCATTACTTGCATTACCTGATTTTTCTAAGACTTTTGAAGTTGAATGTGATGCTTCCGGAGTGGGTATAGGTGCTGTTTTGACGCAGGAAAGAAGACCAATTGCATACTTAAGTGAGAAGCTAAGTGGAGTTCCTTTGAATTACTCTACTTATGACAAGGAGATGTATGCATTAGTTAGGGCGTTGGAGACGTGGCAGCATTATCTTTGGCCAAAGGAGTTTGTTATTCATAGTGATCATGAATCACTAAAATACTTGAAAGGACAAAGCAAGCTGAACAAATGCCATGCCAAATGGAGTGAATTTATTGAAGCGTTTCCATATGTTATTCAATATAAGCAAGGAAAAGAAAATGTTGTTGCTGATGTCTTATCTAGGAGGTATGCCCTAATCTCTATGCTTGATGCTAGACTTCTAGGATTTGAGCATATGAAAGAATTGTATAAGCATGACTCTGAATTTGCACAAATATATGCCTCTTGTGAAAATGCTGCCCTTGAAAAATTTTATAGGCATGATGGTTTCTTATTTAGAGAGAAACGACTTTGTGTTCCAAATAGCTCTATAAGAGGATTGCTTGTAAGAAAGTCACATGGGGGAGGTTTAATGGGACATTTTGGGGTGGCTAAAACATTAGAAATTTTGAATGAACATTTTTATTGGCCACATATGAGGAAAGATGTAGAGAAATTTTGTGCTAAATGCGTGACATGTATGAAAGCAAAGTCCAAAGTAAGACCACATGGTTTGTATATGCCTTTAAGTGTACCTAGTGAACCTTGGGTAGACTTATCTATGGACTTTATTTTGGGGCTACCTAGGACAAAAAAGGGTCATGATAGTTTATTTGTTGTGGTTGATAGATTTTCTAAAATGGCACATTTCATTCCATGTCATAAAACTGATGATGCATGCCATATATCTGATTTGTTCTTTAGAGAAGTAGTGAGATTGCATGGTATTCCTAGGACCATAGTAAGTGATCGAGATGATTTTTGAGTCATTTTTGGAAAGTCCTATGGGGAAAGTTAGGTACAAAGCTTTGTTTCTCTACTACATGCCATCCGCAAACAGATGGGCAGACGGAAGTTGTTAATAAGATTGTGGGCACTCTTCTTTGTACCATGATTAAAAATTTTTTGAAGACATGGGAGGAATGCATACCATTTATTGAATTTGCATATAATAGATCAATGCATTCATCCACTGGATTTTCACCCTTTGAGCTTGTCTATGGTTTTAATCCACTTACTCCATTAGATTTGTTGCCTCTTCCTACTAATGAGCTTACTAGTTTTGATGGTAAAATGAAAGCTGAATTGGTGAAGCAAATGCATCAAAGGGCCAAGCAACAAATGGAGAAGATTAATGAGAATAGAGCAACCAAAGTAAACAAAGGAAGGAAAAAAGATGGTGTTCTAGCCTGGTGATCTGGTATGGGTTCATTTGCGAAAAGAAAGGTTTCCTACACAAAGGAAATCAAAATTGCAGCCGAGAAGTGATGGACCATTTGAAGTACTCGAAAGGATTAATGATAATGCCTACAAGATTAATCTACCAGGTGAGTATGGAGTAAGTGCAACTTTTAATGTTTCTGATCTTGCTCCTTACTATGCAGATGATGAAGACTCGAGGACGAATTCTTTTGAAGAGGGAGAGGATGATGAGGATCTAATTGCTAGCATACAGCACCAAGGACCTGTTACTCGATCAATGGCAAGAAAACTTCAAGGATTAGTTTCCAAACATCTATATGTTCTCAATACAATTGGAACGTTAAGACTTGAAGAAAATAAGAGCAAAGAAGTTGTTTGGTTGCACGTGTCCAAATTGCAACCTACCCAAGAGGCCAATTGACCCAAAGGAGTTAGAATACATATTGGCATCCATCATTATACCTTTGGGAGCTAAATACATACCAAAGTCGTACCATTGGATGCCCATATATTAAGAGTGACTGAAACTCACATTGGGAGTCAAAGATGCCTTTTAAAAGCTAGTGGGAGACAAGCTATATGGCTGCCCATGCCTTTTAAAAGCTAGTAAAAGACAAGCTATATGGCTGCCCAATTTGCTTTATGTAACCACATCATTATATTTGTATTTTTCCATCATTTCACTTGTTTTATGCTTTCTTTAAGTCTTTAAAAATAGATGTAATGGCAGATTTTGAACTTAATGAATATTCTGAGTTTTCTCTCCATTTTTTAGAGCTTTGAGAGGTTTTTAGCCTTCTTTTGAGTTCTGGTTAGAACTTGCACGAATTCCTTGCAAAAATAACCAAGTTTGCTAGGTCTTAACTTATATTCAAGGTTTTTCCATCACAAGTTGGGGTTGGGTCTTGAATCTTTGGTTTCCAGCCATATAGCTTCAGTTTTACATCACAAGTTGGTGTTGGGTTGAAGGTGCTGGTTGGTGTTCTTATGTTTTGGAGACAATCCGTAGCTTGAGCTTCCTTAGGAATTAAATCCCAGCAAGGCAGGCTCACATCACCAGGTTATAGATGCAACCCTAAGGAGACCATGGAAATCCAAAGGCAAGTGAGTGAACTTATGGAGAAGGGGTATGTGCACGAAAGCATGAGTCCATGTGCGGTTTCTGCATTATTGGTGCCTAAAAAGGATGGTTCATGGAGGATGTGTGTTGATAGCCGAGACATCAACAAAATAATGGTGAAGTATAGACATCCTATTCCTAGGCTAGATGATGTGTTGGATGAATTTCATGGTTCTTGTATTTTTTTCTAAAATTGATTTAAAATCTAGGTATCATCAAATTAGAATGCATGAAGGTGATGAATGAAAAACTGCTTTTAAAACTAAACATGGTTTGTATGAATGGTTAGTAATGCCCTTTGGCTTAACTAATGCACCAAGTACTTTTATGCGATTAATGAATCATGTTTTGCATGCTTCCATTGGAAAGTTTGTGGTGGTTTATTTTGATAATATTCTTGTGTATAGCAATTCTTTAGATGAGCATGTAACACATTTAAAGGTTGTTTTTGATGTGTTAAGGCAAGAAAAGTTATATGCTAATCTTAAGAAATACACTTTTTTCACTAATGAAATTACTTTTCTTGGATATATTGTTAATGACAAAGGAGTCCATGTTGATCAAGAAAAAGTAAAAGTAATTAGAGATTGGCCGAAACCTACTAGTGTGCATGATGTTAGGAGTTTTCATGGTCTTGCTAGCTTTTATAGGAGATTCATTAGGGATTTTTCTACAATTGCTGCACCTTTAACTGAATGCATTAAAAAGAATGTGGGTTTCAATTGAGAAAAAGAACAAGATAATGATTTTAACTTGATAAAAGACAAACTAAGTTCAACACCTTTACTCGCTTTGCCTAAATTTTCTAAAACTTTTGAGGTTGAGTGTGATGCAAGTGGAATAGGTATTGGTGGAGTCTTGATGCAAGAAGGAAGACTAATAGCATTCTTTAGTGAGAATCTAAGTGGAGCAAGTCCAAACTACCCAACGTATGATAAGGATTTCTATGCATTGGTGAGAGTGTTAGAAAATTGGCAGCACTACTTATGGTATAAGGAATTCATAATCCACACCGATCATGAGTCCTTGAAATATCTCAAAGGACATGGAAAGCTCAGTCAAAGATATGCTAAATGGGTGGAGTTCATTGAATCATTTCTTTACATCATCAAGTACAAGCAAGGTAAGGATAATGTGGTTGCCGAAGCTTTATCAAGGAGGTATGCTCTAATTTCTACACTTGATGCAAAATTATTGGGTTTTGAGTTAATTAAGGATTTATATAATTCAGACCTTGTGATACGGAACCTCCAAGAATAAGCCTGAGAACCCCTTGATTTCGAACCCCCACAGTATTAACTTGAAAACCCCTAGTCGAATTCGGTACAACCCCCAAGGATTATGTTAGATTTCAGATTACCTTGAATTGATCAAAGATCCAAGATTTCGAAACAAGTCAGTTTCTAAATCCCAGATTCGAAACACTCCACAAGAAAGTTGATCAAACTACTTGAATGTTTCTAAAGCATGTATTCAAGCAAGAACACAAAGATAAAAGCTAATTCGGCTTTTGGTTATAAAATCGTCCAAAACTTCAAAACTGATCTCTTACAACCCTAAATGAGATATAAATAGCTAAACTCTAATTAGGGTTATTAAGTAGCGTTTGGCTTTCTAATCAAAATATAAGAAATAATAAAGTAATCAAAGTCCTAATTTAAAACCAAACAAACAGGGCCCTTACTTTTTAAATGAGCATAACTAGTGGGCCTTAATACATAACTAGTGGGCCTTAATACAAGCCTCATTCGTGAATTACAACTTGTAGCAAGTTGTAATTGACTTCCTTTGGTCTTGTCTCCAAGCTTGTAATTCCTTGCAAACCATAGTTAGCCAAATTCACCAAATCTTGCAAATGGCAAATTAGTGCTTGCTGAATCTTTTTGGCTCACGATCTAGTTATAGGACCTTGTGGCAGAATAATTGGATTGATGATCTCCTCAACTTGGTCCTCACGTCCTAGACCTTGCTCATCCTTGCGGTGTGCTGGTTGTTCCACAACATTTCCCCTCTCCTCAAAAGGATTCGTCCTCGAATCAAAAGCATCACCTACATCAAAAGGACTTAAATCAGCAACTTTAAACGAAGCACTCACATTATACTCACCTGACAAATCCACTTTATACGCATTATCATTAATCCTTTCAAGTATTTGAAAAGGACCATCCCCTCGTGGATTTAACTTAGACTTCCGTTGCTGTGGGAACCATTCTTTGCGAAAATGTACCCAAACCCAATCACCAGGCTGAAAAAGCATTGGCTTTCTTCCTTTATTCACTCTAGAAGCTACTTTGGCATTTTGCTTTTCAATCCTTTCCTTAACCTGCTTATGTAACTTCCTCACGAAATCTGCCTTTGAACTAGCATCAACAATCACAAAATCGTTAGATGGCAATGGCAAAATATCTAAAGGAGTAAGCGGATTAAAACCATAAACAATTTCAAATGGAGAACAGTTAGTAGTGCTATGAACAGCCCTATTGTAAGCAAACTCCACAAATAGTAAACAATCCTCCCACATCCTAATATTCTTTTCTATTACTGCCCTAAGCAAAGTAATCAATGTTCGATTCACAACCCCAGTTTGACCATCAGTTTGAGGATGGCAAGTAGTAGAAAACAGCAACTTAGTTCCCAACTTTCCCCACAAAACACGCCAAAAATGACTCAAAAACTTAACATCTCGATCACTAACAATGCTTTTGGATATGCCATGCAAACGCACAACCTCTTTAAAGAACAAATCAGCAATCAATTTTGCATCATCAGTTTTATGACATGGTATAAAATGAGCCATTTTACTAAATCTATCAACCACAACAAATATACTATCATGACCTCTCCTAGTTTTAGGCAAACCAAGCACAAAATCCATAGACAAATCAGTCCAAGGTCCATTAGGAACAGGTAATGGCGTGTACAAACCATGCGGTTTCAACCTAGACTTAGCTTCTTGATACAAACCAAATATGGCAGCTTTGTACCATTGAAGAAAAGCAATCTTACATCATCCAAATAGATTTAAAAGGAGTTCAAAAGCTCTTTTATGAGGCTGAAATACACTTGGGGCGTGCTACACTTCATATGGAGCAGATTTGGTGCAATTCAAGCAATATGGGCTTTGTGGAGCTTGATACAGCTTATAGGCCAAAGCTACACAAAGGGAAGCCTAAAGTAAAGATCAAAGTATGGAAATCACGTCCAAACACATGGGCATGCTTTCTTGGGCTTGTTCAGCAAGTGTTTTAGCATGTTTAGCAAGTTTTTAAGGCTGAACATGGCTGCACATGTTGGGCTTGTTTTTCCAATACATTAGGCCTTTTTTTGGACTTAATTAAGGCATGTTTAATATGGGCCCAAGGAAGTTACGAATTTCAGCAAGTGGAAGGCATCTTTTTGTCACATGGGATGTGGTCCCCTCATTCCTTAGTTAGTTAGGATATTATTTTATTTTCCATATCTTTTAGGATTTGATATTATTTAGTCTTTCCAAATCTATTTTGGATTTGTTTTATTAGATTTGGATAGGATTTAGATTACTTATCTGATTTAGATTCAGATTTACTTTATGTTTTCCTTAGTGGATTAGGATTACTTTATATTTTCCTTAGTGGATTAGGATTACTTTATATTTTTCCTTATGCAATTAGGAATGTTTTCCATTTTCCTTATGCAATTAGGAATGTTTTCCTTATGCAATTAGGAATGTTTTCCTTATGCAATTAGGAATTTTGTAACCCTTATTTAAGGGCACTATTAGGCAGAATTTGAGATACAACAATTAATAAAAATTTTTGAATTCTTCTACAAGTTATTCTTGTGAATTTTCGTGTGAGAGAGATTAGAGTGGATTCTTTAATTCTTTCTTTGCATCAAGAATTAGGTTTACTTATCAACAAGAGCTGTGGCGTTTTCCTTCTTCTTACCAACTAAATCCTTCAATCATAGTGAGTTCGCGTCTCTTTATAGGCGTTGGGTTCCTTAGGAGGTGATTATCAAGTTTCAAGGAGTTCTCTACCATTGTTATACGTTGGGTTTACTGCCATCGTTGGTCCGCGTCACTTCTCTACATGTTATGCAATGCTCACAAACTTTATGCACATCATGTTTCATACCAGGCCAATAAAAATGTTCTATCAACACATCATAGGTTTTACTTACCCCAAAATGACTCATCAAGCCTCCTCCATGGGCTTCCTTAACTAACAACTCTCTCATGGAACACTTAGGAATACACAATCTACTTTTCTTGAACAAAAAACCATCAAACAAATGAAAGTGATAAGGAAACTATAAGCAAGCTTGATGAATGTAATGGCAGCAAATATGTTGATGATATCATTATGCCAAGTGGACCAATCACAAGATCACAATCAAAGAAATTCCAGCATGTGTTCCAGCACTTCATACAAAGGTGGATTAATGAAGAGGGAGACCAACTTGTAGTGAATATGATGGACCATGAAGAGGAAGTCAGAAACTCACCAACAAGCATGAAGAATCTGCCCATAAGTATGGTGATGGGCATTAGCACGAATTTGGAATATAATATTGATATGGTTTAGTGTTAGTGTGACTAGACACATGTGAACCAACACCAAAATGAATGTACAATCTGCCCATCAATGTTGTCAAAATTATGGGCAGTAATTTAGAGTATATTATTGAGGTGGATGAACAATTAATGCTATTGTGACTAGATACATGTAAACCTAGACTTTAAGCCATTAGTTCTTCTTTTCCAACTATATAAGGATGGAAAAAAGAACTTAATAGGGTTGACTACGAATTTCCAGAATTGTTGAATGTAATTTCTGTGTTTTCAAGTTTGAGAGGTTTTCTTCTTATTCTTGTTGCATGAAGAGTTGGTTCTAACTTATCAAGTCTGACTTGTGGCGTTTTAATCAATTCATTTCTTCATCCCAATCACCCAAGTTCTCAATTACAGGTTAGTTGTGGGTTTGGTAGGGAGGATTTGTTTTTGAGTTCTAAGATTCTATGCTAGATGTGTATGTGGGGTTCTAGATGTAATATTTGATCCATGGGTTCCGCATCATTTGGTATCAGAGCTTTGGCTTGAAGATAAATCTCTAGGTATCATTTATGTTTTAATTATCCAAAGAAAAAAAAACGAATCAGATTCAGTTTCTATATTTCTTCATTTTCTGTTCTTGTTGCACCTTGTCCTTATTCTTCAAATCTGTGAACTTTTTTTTAATTTTTCAATTTCTATCCTTGTTTACTGAAAGTTCAAAAGAAAAAAAAGAGGAAAAGATCAAAAGAAAAAAAAAAGAAAAGAGAATCAGATTTAACTTCCTCAACATAAAAGGAAAAAAAAAACGTATCTGTTTCTGCCCAGAATTTTTCTTCACAAGTGTTTGAGATTTTTTTTGCATATTTATACCATTAACAGCTTGCTACCTTATTATATTTGATCAAATTATATCAGCTCCTCATTATGCATCCATTTAGCATTTAGAATCTGATATTTAGAGCCTTTCTTGCATTGGGAATAGATTTAGGTTGCATATTCAGATTACTCATTGGAGTGATTTGAATTCTGTTTTTTTTTTTAGGATCCATAATTGTTTTTCTTTGTATTCTTAGTTTCATTCTTTCATATACCTCTTGTTTCTTGTATGCATTAAGTAGCTAATTCTCAATCATAGTTACTTTGGTTTGATTAACACAAATACTTTTGCTTCTTGTGTTAACTTTCAGTTCTTATTGTCTAAAATTAAATTGCTTCTAGAATTGCAGAATTCATTTTGTTCATTAGGTTCCTTGTAGAGTCTTTAAAACAAAACTTGTTTTACTTGATTTAAGTGGATTCAATTCTGAAATTCAACTTGATAAAAGAAGAATTGAGAGGTAAAAAGGAACAAGGTTTGAGTGAAATACAAGAGGAGTGACAATCTGATCTTGAGTGAAACACGTAAGGGAGTGAGGTGAGGAAATTTTCTTTACTAACATTTTCTTGTAGGTTCTTCTTACACCATGTCAAATTCTGGAAGTGAAAAACGTGATATGACCATAAATGACATAGCCTTCATGTTAGAGGCAATGCAAAGGAGATTTGAAAGGTTTGATTTGACCATAAACAACATGAGAGGTGATGTAGACAACATAATGCAAAGGCAGCGGAATGATACTAATCGAAGGGGGCAGAATAGAGGGAGAGGAAACATGATGAATGATGATGAGATAGAGAGGGAAGATGATGAAGAAAGTGAGGAATCAATTGCTCAAAGAAGACCTCAACAAAGGGACAGTAACATATCTTCCATAAAAATGAAGATACCATCATTCAAGGGGAGAAATGATGCTGAAGCTTACCTTGAATGGGAAAGAAAAGTTGAGTTGGTGTTTGATTGTCATAATTATAGTGAAATGAAGAAAGTTAAGATTGCAGCAGTTGAATTCACAGATTATGCACTAATTTGGTGGGATCAATTGATGATTTCCAAGAGGAGAAATGGAGAAAGAACTATCACTACTTGGGCTGAAATGAAAACTGTGATGAGAAAGAGATTTGTACCATCTTACTACTATAGGGAGCTTCACCAAAAATTACAGCGGTTAACTCAAGGATCCATGTCAGTGGAGGATTACCATAAAGAGATGGAGATGATCATGAGTAGAACTAATATAGAGGAGGATCCAGAAATCACTATGGCTCGATTTTTGAGTGGGCTGAATAGAGAGATAGCTAACATAATTGAATTACATCATTATGTGGAGCTTGAAGATATGGTACACATGGCCATGAAAGTGGAGAAGCAACTGAAACTCAAGGGAGCAGCAAAGGGATTTTCTAATTCCAGCTCTAGTTTCACTTCAAAATGGCCAAAGAAAGATGATAATCCTAAAGGGAAGGAGGCTGCCTGGAAAGGAAAGGAAAAACAAGTTCTAGATGACCCTAAAGGTAACTCTAAAACATCTAACTCTAATCAAAAGCATAGTACCATTAAATGCTTTAGGTGTTTAGGAGTAGGGCATATAGCATCTCAATGTCCAAATAAGAAAATCATGTTGATACGAGATAATGGTGAAATTGATAGTGCTAGTGAACATGAAAGTGATGATGATAATGATAGCATGCCACCATTAGAAGAAATTGAACATATTATTGAATATCCAGCCCATGGTGAATCTTTGGTTATTAGAAGAGCTTTAAACATGCAAATTAAAGATGAAGAAAGTAATCAAAGAGAGAACATTTTCCATACTCATTGCATTGTGAATGGAAAAGTGTGCAGCATGATCATTGATGGGGGTAGTTGTGCAAATGTTGCTAGTACTGATTTTGTGGATAAATTAGGGTTAGCATGCACAAAACATCCTAGTCCTTACAAGCTGCAATGGTTGAATGATAGTGGAGAGGTGAGGGTAACAAAGCAAGTTCTGTTTTCTTTTGCAATTGGGAGATACAAAGATGAAGTTTGCTGTGATGTTGTGCCTATGCATGCTAGCCATATCCTTCTTGGTCGTCCATGGCAGTTTGATAGAAGAGCTTTGCATGATGGCTTTAAGAATCATTATTCTTTCATCCTAAATGGTTTAAATTTCACTCTTGCTCCATTGTCACCTAAACAAGTGTATGAAGATCAAGTAAATATTTTGAGATCATTTGAAAAGAATTATGGTGGTGAGGGTAAAACAAATAAAAAGGGAGTACAAGAGGCCAAGTGTGAGAAAAAGAATGATAAAAATGGCCCATTGGTGAGAGAAAAAGAGAAAGGGAGAGAAAATAAAAGAGAGTGTTTCTATGCAAAAGAAAAGGAGTTAAGGAGTGCTTTTTGTGAGAAAAGAAGTCTGATTGTACTTAGGTACAATGAGACCTTGATTTCTACATCTAACCTTGATAACCCTTTGCCTAGTTGTGTTAGTTCTCTTTTACAGGAATTTGGAGATGTTTTTCCAGAAGATGTACCCAAAGGATTACCACCTTTAAGAGGGATTGAGCATCAAATTGACTTCATTCCGGGCTCAACAATTCCTAATCGACCAGCTTATAGAAGTAATCCGGAGGAAACCAAGGAACTTCAAAGACAAGTGGAGGAGTTGCTAGCAAAGGGACATGTGCGTGAAAGTCTTAGCCCATGTGCTGTTCCGGTGTTATTAGTCCCAAAGAAAGATGGATCATGGAGAATGTGTGTGGACTGCCGAGCAATCAATAAAATCACAGTGAAGTATAGACATCCAATTCCTAGACTTGATGATATGCTTGATGAGTTGAGTGGTTCTTGCATTTTTACTAAGATTGATTTGAAAAGTGGTTACCATCAAATTAGGATGAAAGAAGGAGATGAGTGGAAAACTGCATTCAAAACAAAATATGGTCTTTATGAGTGGTTAGTTATGCCATTTGGTTTATCTAATGCACCTAGTACATTCATGAGATTAATGAACCATGTTCTGCGTGCATATCTTGGTAAATTTGTTGTTGTATATTTTGATGACATACTCATTTATAGCAAATCAGTAGATGAGCATGTAGAACATATTAGGGTTATTCTTGATGTTTTGAGAAAGGAAGAATTATATGCCAACTTGAAAAAGTGCATGTTTTGTAGTGATAAAATCATATTCTTAGGTTTTATGGTTAGTGCACAAGGAATTGAGGTTGATGATGAAAAGGTAAAGGCAATAAGAGATTGGCCAGCACCTAAAACCGTGAGTGAGGTAAGAAGTTTTCATGGTTTGGCTAGTTTCTATAGAAGGTTTGTTAAAGATTTTAGTTCCATTGCTGCACCATTAAATGAATTGGTAAAAAAGGATGTAAAGTTTAATTGGACTAAAATTCATGAAATGGCATTCAATTTGTTGAAAGAAAGGTTAACTACTGCTCCAATTCTTGCTTTACCAGATTTTGATAAGACCTTCGAATTAGAGTGTGATGCTTCAGGTGTGGGCATAGGTGCTGTTTTGATGCAAGAAGGGAAACCAATTGCATATTTTAGTGAGAAGCTTCATGGTGCACAATTAAATTATTCCACTTATGACAAGGAGCTGTATGCTTTGGTAAGAGCTTTACAAGTGTGGCAACATTACTTATTGCCTAAAGAGTTTGTTATTCATACAAATCATGAATCATTAAAGCATCTAAAGGGGCAAACCAAGCTGAACCGAAGGCATGGAAAGTGGATAGAGTTCATTGAGCCATTTTCATATGTGATAAAGTATAAGCGTGGCAAAGACAATGTAGTAGCAGATGCACTTTCAAGAAGGTATTCCTTAATCTCAACTCTTAGTTCTAAGTTATTAGGCTTTGAGCAAATTAAGGATATGTATGCCAATGATGTTGACTTTGCAAATGTTTATAAAGCATGTGAGCATTCTGCATTTCAGAAGTTTTATAGGCATGATGGGTACTTATTTAAGGATGGAAGATTATGCATGCCTAGTTGCTCATTAAGGGAATTGCTTGTGCGTGAGGCACATAGTGGAGGACTCATGGGACATTTTGGGATATTTAAGACTTTAGACATTCTGCATGAACATTTCTATTGGCCAAACATGAGAAAGGATGTTGAAAGAATTTGTGCCAAGTGTATTGCATGTAAACAAGCAAAATCTAAGTCTTTACCTCATGGGCTGTATACTCCTTTACCTATTCCTAATGCACCTTGGATGGACATATCTATGGACTTTGTTTTGGGGCTGCCTAGGACTAGAAAAGGAAAAGATAGCATATTTGTTGTTGTTGATAGATTCAGCAAAATGGCTCATTTCATTGCATGTCACAAAACTGATGATGCAACAAATATTGCAAATTTGTTCTTTGGGGAAGTAGTTCGGTTGCATGGCATTCCTAAAACAATTGTAAGTGATAGAGATGTGAAGTTCTTAAGTCATTTTTGGCGTGTTTTATGGAATAAGTTAGGTACTAAATTGTTGTTCTCTACAACTTGTCATCCACAAACTGATGGACAAACAGAAGTGGTAAATAGGACTTTAGGATCTTTGTTACGTGCTGTTGTGGGTAAGAATTTGAAAACTTGGGAAGATTGTTTGCCATTAGTGGAGTTTGCATATAATAGAAGCATACATTCTTCTACTGGTTATTCACCATTTGAAATTGTTTATGGTTTTAATCCACTTACACCACTTGATTTGTTTCCTTTGCCATTAAATGAAATAACTAACTTAGATGGTGAAAAGAAAGCTGAGTTGGTTAAGCAGATACATGAAAAGGCACGAGCTCATCTTGAGAAGAAATATGAATCAGTTGCCCATAATGCAAATAGAAGAAGGAAACATGTGATTTTCCAACCTGGTGATTGGGTATGGGTTCATATGAGGAAGGAAAGATTTCCTAAACAAAGGAAATCCAAGTTGGATGCAAGGGGAGATGGCCCATTCCAAGTTTTAGAACGGATCAATGACAATGCCTACAAAATTGATCTACCAGGTGAGTATAATGTTTCTGCAACTTTCAATGTTAGTGATCTTTCTCCTTTTGATGTAGGCTCAGATTTGAGGACAAATCTTTTTGAGCAAGGAGGGAATGATGAGGAAACTATAAGTAAGCTTGATGAATGTAATGGCAACAAATATGTTGATGATATCATTATGCCAAGTGGACCAATCACAAGATCACAATCAAAGAAATTCCAGCATGTGTTCCAGCACTTCATACAAAGGTGGATTAATGAAGAGGGAGACCAACTTGTAGTGAATATGATGGACCATGAAGAGGAAGTCAGAAACTCACCAACAAGCATGAAGAATCTGCCCATAAGTATGGTGATGGGCATTAGCACGAATTTGGAATATAATATTGATATGGTTTAGTGTTAGTGTGACTAGACACATGTGAACCAACACCAAAATGAATGTACAATCTGCCCATCAATGTTGTCAGAATTATGGGCAGTAATTTAGAGTATATTATTGAGGTGGATGAACAATTAATGCTATTGTGACTAGATACATGTAAACCTAGACTTTAAGCCATTAGTTCTTCTTTTCCAACTATATAAGGATGGGAAAAAGAACTTAATAGGGTTGACTACGAATTTCCAGAATTGTTGAATGTAATTTCTATGTTTTCAAGTTTGAGAGGTTTTCTTCTTATTCTTGTTGCATGAAGAGTTGGTTCTAACTTATCAAGTCTGACTTGTGGCGTTTTAATCAATTCATTTCTTCATCCCAATCACCCAAGTTCTCAATTACAGGTTAGTTGTGGGTTTGGTAGGGAGGATTTGTTTTTGAGTTCTAAGATTCTATGCTAGATGTGTATGTGGGGTTCTAGATGTAATATTTGATCCATGGGTTCCGCATCAGAAAGTCTTTCAAAACAGCCACATCCCCACACGAATTATATATGTCACCAAAATCCACATCACTAACATATAATCTTTTAATATGCTCAAAACCCAACAATCTAGCACTAAGAGAATTAAGTAAAACATACCTTCGCGACAACGCATCAGCCACTACATTCTCCTTACCTCGCTTGTATTTAATCACATAGGGGAATGTTTCTATGAACTCCACCCATTTGGCATGCCTACGATTCAGCTTATCTTGACCCTTCAAATGCTTTAAACTCTCATGGTCAGTATGTATCACAAACTCTTTTGACCACAAATAATGCTGCCATGTATCCAAAGCTCGAAACAATGCATATAACTCCTTATCATATGTCAGATACTTCAAAGCCGCTCCACTTAGCTTTTCACTAAAGTACATCAATGGCCTTTGATCCTGTATCAAAACAGCTCCAATTCCTATGCCACTTGCATCACATTCAATCTCAAAAGTCTTATCAAAATTAGGCAAAGCAATCAAGGGTGCATTACACAATTTATCCTTAAGTTCATTAAATGCATGTTCTTGTGCATCTCCCCAAACAAATTTGACATTTTTCTTAACTAACTCATTCAAAGGTGCAGCTATAGTACTGAAATTTCTAATGAATCTCCTATAAAA
Organism: Garcia nutans; assembly: GCA_947685225.1. Lineage (NCBI taxonomy): Eukaryota > Viridiplantae > Streptophyta > Magnoliopsida > Malpighiales > Euphorbiaceae > Garcia > Garcia nutans. The sequence goes on from CANTUV010000024.1 coordinate 41,638,974, forward strand.
ACCAGCAAGTCCATGAAAACTCCTCACCTCACTAGCATTCTTAGGTTTCGGCCAGTCCCTAATAGCCTTTACCTTTTCCTCATCAACCTCAATACCTTGACTAGACACCACAAAACCAAGAAAATGAACCTTATCCATGCAAAAACTACACTTCTTAAGGTTAGCATATAACTTCTCACGCCTAAGAATGTCTAACACAAGACGCACATGCATGACATGATCATCCAAACACTTAGAGTAAACAAGAATATCATCGAAGTAAACAACAACAAATTTACCCAAGTGCTCACGCAACACATGATTCATCAAACGCATGAATGTGCTAGGTGCATTAGTAAGACCAAATGGCATAACCAACCACTCATACAGCCCATATTTAGTCTTAAATGCTGTTTTCCACTCATCACCCACACTCATTCTAATTTGATAATAACCAGATTTCAAATCAATTTTGGTGAACAAACAAGAACCATGTAACTCATCAAGCATATCATCTAGTCTAGGAATAGGATGACGATACTTTACAGTGATTTTATTGATGGCTCTGCAATCCACGCACATCCTCCATGTCCCATCCTTCTTTGGCACAAGAATAACAGGAACTGAATAAGGACTCAAGCTTTCCCTCACATATCCCTTAGCTAGCAATTCCTCCACTTGCTTTTGTATCTCCTTTGTCTCAAAAGGATTAGCTTGATACGCTGGCCTATTGGGAATGGAAGCTCCAGGAATGAAATCAATTTGATGCTCTATGCCTCTGATTGGCTGTTTGGTGTAAAAAGCATGTTTAACCTCACTTGCACTAGCTAACAAACTCACATTCTTCTCTCCTTCTCTATTTTTCTCAAACTCAATTTGTTTTGATTTTTCTTTTCTCTCTTTCTTTTCATTTGCAATCTGATTTTTTTTACTCATTTTTTTGTCACTCATTTTTTTGTCACTCTCTCTTTCTTTCTTTTCAAATTCAAGTCTCATTCTTTCCATTTTACATTGGTCTTCATACACTTCTTTTGGAGAAAGTGGTGTCAGAATTGTCTTTCGTCCATCCTTAGTGAATGAATACCGATTGAGATATCCATCATGCTTAGCTCGCCTATCATACTGCCATGGACGCCCAAGTAGAATCTCTCCAGCATGCATTGGCACCACATCACACAACACCTCATCATGATACTTACCAATGGAAAAAGAAATGATAGATTGTCGATTTACCTTAACCTCTCCACAATCATTCAGCCACTGAAGTTTGTAAGGATGTGGGTGAAGTTTCATAGGCAGCCCCAATCGATCAACCAAAAATGTACTTACCACATTGGTACAGCTTCCAACATCCACAATCATACTACAAGCCTTGCCTTGAACGTGACACCTTGTATGGAACAAGTTGTCTCGTTGTTCTTCATGGTTTTCCTCCTTCAATTGCATATTAAGAACACGCCTAGTAACCAGCAAGTCACCCTTAATTGGTTCTTCAATGCTCCTATCACTACAACTTTCCAATGCTGGCATCTCACCATCATCACTCTCATTGTCGTCTTCCTCTTCATCAGTCACTATCTCACCATTTCTCATGGTCATAACTCTCTGGTTTGGACATTCTTTGCTGATATGTCCCACACCTTGGCACTTCCAACACTTAATATCTCGATTTCGCAGCTTAGGCTCTTCAACTTTGGGCTTGTCTTTAGAACTTGATTCGGCCTTCACTTTCCCACTATCTTGACCAGCCTTGTTTCTTCCCTTGTAATCACGTCTTCCTTCCCTATTCCAAGGAGAAAAAAGAATTAGAAATAGGTTTTGAATAATACCTTGATGGTCTTCTTCCTTGGAGTTGTTTTTCCACCTTCATGGCAATATGCACCATCTCTTCTAACTCCACATATGGCTGCAAATCAACCTGGTCAGCAATATCCGAATTCAAACCAGCCAAGAAATGTGCCATAGTAGCCTCTACATCCTCATCTAGGTTAGCTCTAGTCATCAACATCTCCATCTCTTTGTAGTAGTCATCAACACTTTTACTTCCTTGCTTGAGAACCTGAAGTCTCTGCATGATTTCCTTATGGAAATGTCTAGGTACAAACCTCTTCCTCATGACTGATTTAAGATCAGCCCAAGTCTCAATAGGATACTCCAAATTCCTTCTTCTACTAGTCACTAACTGATCCCACCAAGCTATAGCATAATCTGTAAATTGAGTAACAATAAGCTTGACCTTCTTTTCCTCAGTACATCGATGGCAATCAAATATGAGGTCAACCTGCTTCTCCCATTGCAAATAAGCTTCTGGATCTGATTTACCATGAAAATTAGGAATTTTCAGCTTGATGCTTCCCAAGCTCCTATCAACGACTTCATCATCATCATGATTTCTACCATAGAAAGGATTATTATTCATCCTTCCTCTACCTCTACCAGCACCACGTCCTCTTCTACCTCCACCTCTATGTAGAGCTCCTCCAACCAGACTTGCATTATCTTCCTCAAGCTCATTTTCATCTTCCAAATGTTTAGGCTGTTGCATTCGATTTCTGCCACCTCTTTGCCTCTCAAAGTGCTCCGGTGTGGCTCTTTCAACACTCTGCAATCTCAAATCCATGCGCTCCAATGTTTCTATTATGTTCTCCATAGTGCGGTATAAACGTGTAAATTCAGCTTGCTGTGCCTCACGCAATCGAGCTGGATCAATCTGAACACCTGCATCTCTTCCAGACATGTTTCCTGCAATAAAAGGTTAGCACAAAACAAATAAAAAAGGCCTCACAACACTCCCTCACGTGTTTACACTTAATAGATGAAGGTTGGTCTCTCGTGTTTCACTCAATATATGAAATCACTCACGGTTCAGCTCACACCTCTCAAGCTGATTTCTTTTATGTTCTTAGGTGAATCACACTTTATGAAACAACTCAAATAGCCTCCGTGTGTAGTATCCCAAAATCTGAAATTTGAATCAAAACAGCCTGATATGTCCGAGGTTTGGAGGGTTGTGGATCAGGTTCGATAAAGGTGGCACATATAGTCGAAAGAGACTGGTGAGCCCATGTTTGATCCAAATAAAGGAAATGGGTGTGCCTCTGCTGACAGCTTAAGCTTTTGGTAGAAATGGTTAGCGTTCTTCCGGTTAAGCGTGCTGGTGCAGGGTCAGTACTAGGATGGGTGACCTTCTGGGAAGTGCTTGGCCTAGCCGTGTTGGTGCAGGGTCAGTACCAGGAGGGGTGACCTTCTGGGAAGTGCTTGGCCCAGCCGTGCTTGTGCAGGGTCAGTACCAGAATGGGTGTCCACCTGGGAAGTGCTTGGCCCGGCCGCATCATTTGGTATCAGAGCTTTGGCTTGAAGATAAATCTCTAGGTATCTTTTATGTTTTAATTATCCAAAGAAAAAAAAACGAATCAGATTCGGTTTCTATATTTCTTCATTTTCTGTTCTTGTTGCACCTTGTTCTTATTCTTCAAATCTGTGAACTTTTGTTTAATTTTTCAATTTCTATCCTTGTTTACTGAAAGTTCAAAAGAAAAAAAGAGGAAAAGATCAAAAGAAAAACAAAAAAAAAAGAAAAGAGAATCAGATTCAACTTCCTCAACATAAAAGAAAAAAAAATCGTACCTGTTTCTGTCCAGAATTTTTCTTCACAAGTGTTTGAGATTTTTTGCATATTTATACCATTAACAGCTTGCTACCTTATTATATTTGATCAAATTACATCAGCTCCTCATTATGCATCCATTTAGCATTTAAAATCTGATATTTAGAGCCTTTCTTGCATTGGGAATAGATTTAGGTTGCATATTCAGATTACTCATTGGAGTGATTTGAATTCTGTTTTTTTTTTTAGGATCCAGAATTATTTTTCTTTGTATTCTTAGTTTCATTCTTTCATATACCTCTTGTTTCTTGTATGCATTAAGTAGCTAATTCTCAATCATAGTTACTTTGGTTTGATTAACACAAATACTTTTGCTTCTTGTGATAACTTTCAGTTCTTGTTGTCTAAAATTAAATTGCTTCTAGAATTGCAGAATTCATTTTGTTCATTAGGTTCCTTGTAGAGTCTTTAAAACAAAACTTGTTCTACTTGATTTAAGTGGATTCAATTATGAAATTCAACTTGATAAAAGAAGAATTGAGAGGTAAAAGGGACCAAGGTTTGAGTGAAATACAAGAGGAGTGTCAATCTGATCTTGAGTGAAACACGTAAGGGAGTGAGGTGAGAAAATTTTCTTTACTAACATTTTCTTGTAGGTTCTTCTTACACCATGTCAAATTCTGGAAGTGAAAAACGTGATATGACCATAAATGACATAGCCTTCATGTTAGAGGCAATGCAAAGGAGATTTGAAAGGTTTGATTTGACCATAAACAACATGAGAGGTGATGTAGACAGCATAATGCAAAGGCAGTGAAATGATACTAATCGAAGGGAGCAGAATAGAGGGAGAGGAAACATGATGAATGATGATGAGATAGAGAGGGAAGATGATGAAGAAAGTGAGCAATCAATTGCTCAAAGAAGACCTCAACAAAGGGACAGTAACATATCTTCCATAAAAATGAAGATACCATCCTTCAAGGGGAGAAATGATGCTGAAGCTTACCTTGAATGGGAAAGAAAAGTTGAGTTGGTGTTTGATTGTCACAACTATAGTGAAATGAAGAAAGTTAAAATTGCAGCAGTTGAATTCACAGATTATGCACTAATTTGGTGGGATCAATTGATGATTTCCAAGAGGAGAAATGGAGAAAGAACCATCAATACTTGGGCTGAAATGAAAACTGTGATGAGAAAGAGATTTGTACCATCTTACTACTATAGGGAGCTTCACCAAAAATTACAGCGGTTAACTCAAGGATCCATGTCAGTGGAGGATTACCATAAAGAGATGGAGATGATCATGAGTAGAACTAATATAGAGGAGGATCCAGAAATCACTATGGCTCGATTTTTGAGTGGGCTGAATAGAGAGATAGCTAACATAATTGAATTACATCATTATGTGGAGCTTGAAGATATGGTACACATGGCCATGAAAGTGGAGAAGCAACTGAAACTCAAGGGAGCAGCAAAGGGATTTTCTAATTCCAGCTCTAGTTTCACCTCAAAATGGCCAAAGAAAGATGATAATCCTAAAGGGAAGGAGGCTGCCTGGAAAGGAAAGGAAAAACAAGTTCTAGATGACCCTAAAGGTAACTCTAAAACATCTAACTCTAATCAAAAGCATAGTACCATTAAATGCTTTAGGTGTTTAGGAGTAGGGCATATAGCATCTCAATGTCCAAATAAGAAAATCATGTTGATACGAGATAATGGTGAAATTGATAGTGCTAGTGAACCTGAAAGTGATGATGATAATGATAGCATGCCACCATTAGAAGAAATAGAACATATTATTGAATATCCTGCCCATGGTGAATCTTTGGTTATTAGAAGAGCTTTAAACATGCAAATTAAAGATGAAGAAAGTAATCAAAGAGAGAACATTTTCAATACTCGTTGCATTGTGAATGGAAAAGTGTGCAGCATGATCATTGATGGGGGTAGTTGTGCAAATGTTGCTAGTACTGATTTTGTGGATAAATTAGGGTTAGCATGCACAAAACATCCTAGTCCTTACAAGCTGCAATGGTTGAATGATAGTGGAGAGGTGAGGGTAACAAAACAGGTTCTGTTTTCTTTTGCAATTGGGAGATACAAGGATGAAGTTTGCTGTGATGTTGTGCCTATGCATGCTAGCCATATCCTTCTTGGTCGTCCATGGCAGTTTGATAGAAAAGCTTTGCATGATGGCTTTAAGAATCATTATTCTTTCAGCCTAAATGGTTTAAATTTCACTCTTGCCCCATTGTCACCTAAACAAGTGTATGAAGATCAAGTAAATATTTTGAGATTATTTGAAAAGAATTCTGGTGGTGAGGGTAAAACAAATAAAAATGGAGTAAAAGAGGCCAAGTGTGAGGAAAAGAATGATAAAAATGGCCCATTGGTGAGAGAAAAAGAGAAAGGGAGAGAAAATAAAAGAGAGTGTTTCTATGCAAAAGAAAAGGAGTTAAGGAGTGCTTTTTGTGAGAAAAGAAGTCTGATTGTACTTAGGTACAAAGAGACCTTGATTTCTACATCTAACCTTGATAACCCTTTGCCTAGTTGTGTTAGTTCTCTTTTACAGGAATTTGGAGATGTTTTTCCAGAAGATGTACCCAAAGGTTTACCACCTTTAAGAGGGATTGAGCATCAAATTGACTTCATTCCGGGCTCAACAATTCCTAACCGACCAGCTTATAGAAGTAATCCGGAGGAAACCAAGGAACTTCAAGGGCAAGTGGAGGAGTTGCTAGCAAAGGGACATGTGTGTGAAAGTATTAGTCCATGTACTATTCTGGTTTTACTAGTCCTAAAGAAGGATGAATCATTTGCCCATAAAGCAAATAAAAGAAGGAAACATGTGATTTTCCAACCTGGTAATTGGGCATGGGTTCATGTGAGAAAGAAAAGATTTCCTAAACAAAGAAAATCCAAGTTGGATGCAAGGGGAGATGGCCCATTCCAAGTTTTAGAACAAATCAATGACAATGCCTATAAAATCGATCTACCATGATGCGGAACCCATGGATCAAATATTACATCTAGAACCCCACATACACATCTAGCATAGAATCTTAGAACTCAAAAACAAATCCTCCCTACCAAACCCACAACTAACCTGTAATTGAGAACTTGGGTGATTGGGATGAAGAAATGAATTGATTAAAACGCCACAAGTGAGACTTGATAATTAGAACCAATTCTTCATGCAACAAGAATAAGAAGAAAACCTCTCAAACTTGAAAACACAGAAATTACATTCAACAATTCTGGAAATTCGTAGTAACCCTATTAAGTTCTTTTTCCCATCCTTATATAGTTGGAAAAGAAGAACTAATGGCTTAAAGTCTAGGTTTACATGTATCTAGTCACAATAGCATTAATTGTTCATCCACCTCAATAATATACTCTAAATTACTGCCCATAGTTATGACAACATTGATGGGCAGATTCCACATGCATTTTGGTGTTGGTTCACATGTGTCTAGTCACACTAGCACTAAACCATGTCAATATTATATTCCAAATTCGTGCTAATGCCCATCACCATACTTATGGGCAGATTCTTCATGCTTGTTGGTGATTTTCTGACTTCCTCTTCATGATCCATCATATTCACTACAAGTTGGTCTCCCTCTTCATTAATCCATCTTTGAATGAAGTGCTGGAACACATGCTGGAGTTTCTTTGATTGTGATCTTGTGATTGGTCCACTTGGCATAATGATATCATCAACATATTTCCTATAAGGAAAACTATTAACTAAATATTACAATAAAAACCTAATAAGCAAAATATGGAGGGGACCACTTAAAAGACTCAAAAACACGCCCCAAACATGTGTTAAGCATGCCAAAGTCGTTCTTGCTGAAACTGGTACAGGGGGTTGTGAAACAGTAGATTTCACAGGGGGTTGTGAGACTTTCTGGACAAGCAGCACATTTCACAGGGTGATTGTGGTATTGGCTGGACAATTCGCACATTTCAGCACCATGTGTACAATCCAGCACCATGACTAGCTTGGGTTGGTCTTCTAGTTCCTTTTCGCACTTGTCCCATGCTAATTCAGTCACCTCTCTTGTAATAAAGTATTGAATATGCATTCCAAGAGGGATGCCATATTTCCTTGCTTTATTCCTCGTCAATGGCCCTTGTTGTGGCACCAATGGATCCTTGCTATGCTGGTTCACATCATTCTCCCCTTCTTTAAAAAGATTTGTCCTCAAATCTGCATCATCAAAAGGAGATAAATCAGTTACATTAAAAGTAGCACTAATACCATACTCACCAGGTAAGTCGATCTTGTAGGCATTGTCATTGATTTGCTCCAATACTTGGAAAGGACCATCTCCCCTTGCATCCAACTTGTATTTTCTTTGTTTAGGAAATCTTTTCTTTCTCACATGAACCCATACCCAATTACCAGGTTGGAAAATCACATGTTTCCTTCTTTTATTTGCTTTATGGGCAAATGATTCATCCTTCTTTAGGACTAGTAAAACCATAATAGTACATGGACTAATACTTTCACACACATGTCCCTTTGCTAGCAACTCCTCCACTTGCCCTTGAAGTTCCTTGGTATCCTCCGGATTACTTCTATAAGCTGGTTGGTTAGGAATTTTTGAGCCCGGAATGAAGTCAATTTGATGCTCAATCCCTCTTAAAGGTGGTAAACCTTTGGGTACATCTTCTGAAAAAACATCTCCAAATTCCTGTAAAAGAGAACTAACACAACTAGGCAAAGGGTTATCAAGGTTAGATGTAGAAATCAAGGTCTCTTTGCACTTAAGTACAATCAGACTTCTTTTCTCACAAAAAGCACTCCTTAACTCCTTTTCTTTTGCATAGAAACACTCTCTTTTATTTTCTCTCCCTTTCTCTTTTTCTCTCACCAAGGGGCCATTTTTATCATTCTTTTCCTCACACTTGGCCTCTTTTACTCCATTTTTATTTGTTTTACCCTCACCACCAGAATTCTTTTCAAATGATCTCAAAATATTTACTTGATCTTCATACACTTGTTTAGGTGACAATGGAGCAAGAGTGAAATTTAAACCATTTAGGCTGAAAGAATAATGATTCTTAAAGCCATCATGCAAAGCTTTTCTATCAAACTGCCATGGACGACCAAGAAGGATATGGCTAGCATGCATAGGCACAACATCACAGCAAACTTCATCCTTGTATCTCCCAATTGCAAAAGAAAACAGAACCTGCTTTGTTACCCTCACCTCTCCACTATCATTCAACCATTGCAGCTTGTAAGGACTAGGATGTTTTGTGCATGCTAACCCTAATTTATCCACAAAATCAGTACTAGCAACATTTGCACAACTACCCCCATCAATGATCATGCTGCACACTTTTCCATTCACAATGCAACGAGTATGAAAAATGTTCTCTCTTTGATTACTTTCTTCATCTTTAATTTGCATGTTTAAAGCTCTTCTAATAACCAAAGATTCACCATGGGCAGGATATTCAATAATATGTTCTATTTCTTCTAATGGTGGCATGCTATCATTATCATCATCACTTTCATGTTCACTAGCACTATCAATTTCACCATTATCTCGTATCAACATGATTTTCTTATTTGGACATTGAGATGCTAGATGCCCTACTCCTAAACACCTAAAGCATTTAATGGTACTATGCTTTTGATTAGAGTTAGATGTTTTAGAGTTACCTTTAGGGTCATCTAGAACTTGTTTTTCCTTTCCTTTCCAGGCAGCCTCCTTCCCTTTAGGATTATCATCATTCTTTGGCCATTTTGAGGTGAAACTAGAGCTGGAATTAGAAAATCCCTTGGCTGCTCCCTTGAGTTTCAGTTGCTTCTCCACTTTCATGGCCATGTGTACCATATCTTCAAGCTCCACATAATGATGTAATTCAATTATGTTAGCTATCTCTCTATTCAGCCCACTCAAAAATCGAGCCATAGTGATTTCTGGATCCTCCTCTATATTAGTTCTACTCATGATCATCTCCATCTCTTTATGGTAATCCTCCACTGACATGGATCCTTGAGTTAACCGCTGTAATTTTTGGTGAAGCTCCCTATAGTAGTAAGATGGTACAAATCTCTTTCTCATCACAGTTTTCATTTCAGCCCAAGTAGTGATGGTTCTTTCTCCATTTCTCCTCTTGGAAATCATCAATTGATCCCACCAAATTAGTGCATAATCTGTGAATTCAACTGCCGCAATTTTAACTTTCTTCATTTCACTATAGTTGTGACAATCAAACACCAACTCAACTTTTCTTTCCCATTCAAGGTAAGCTTCAGCATCATTTCTCCCCTTGAAGGATGGTATCTTCATTTTTATGGAAGATATGTTACTGTCCCTTTGTTGAGGTCTTCTTTGAGCAATTGATTGCTCACTTTCTTCATCATCTTCCCTCTCTATCTCATCATCATTCATCATGTTTCCTCTCCCTCTATTCTGCCCCCTTCGATTAGTATCATTTCGCTGCCTTTGCATTATGCTGTCTACATCACCTCTCATGTTGTTTATGGTCAAATCAAACCTTTCAAATCTCCTTTGCATTGCCTCTAACATGAAGGCTATGTCATTTATGGTCATATCACGTTTTTCACTTCCAGAATTTGACATGGTGTAAGAAGAACCTACAAGAAAATGTTAGTAAAGAAAATTTTCTCACCTCACTCCCTTAAGTGTTTCACTCAAGATCAGATTGACACTCCTCTTGTATTTCACTCAAACCTTGGTCCCTTTTACCTCTCAATTCTTCTTTTATCAAGTTGAATTTCAGAATTGAATCCACTTAAATCAAGTAGAACAAGTTTTGTTTTAAAGACTCTACAAGGAACCTAATGAACAAAATGAATTCTGCAATTCTAGAAGCAATTTAATTTTAGACAACAAGAACTGAAAGTTATCACAAGAAGCAAAAGTATTTGTGTTAATCAAACCAAAGTAACTATGATTGAGAATTAGCTACTTAATGCATACAAGAAACAAGAGGTATATGAAAGAATGAAACTAAGAATACAAAGAAAAACAATTCTGGATCCTAAAAAAAAAAACAGAATTCAAATCACTCCAATGAGTAATCTGAATATGCAACCTAAATCTATTCCCAATGCAAGAAAGGCTCTAAATATCAGATTTTAAATGCTAAATGGATGCATAATGAGGAGCTGATGTAATTTGATCAAATATAATAAGGTAGCAAGCTGTTAATGGTATAAATATGCAAAAAATCTCAAACACTTGTGAAGAAAAATTCTGGACAGAAACAGGTACGATTTTTTTTTCTTTTATGTTGAGGAAGTTGAATCTGATTCTCTTTTCTTTTTTTTTTGTTTTTCTTTTGATCTTTTCCTCTTTTTTTCTTTTGAACTTTCAGTAAACAAGGATAGAAATTGAAAAATTAAACAAAAGTTCACAGATTTGAAGAATAAGAACAAGGTGCAACAAGAACAGAAAATGAAGAAATATAGAAACTGAATCTGATTCGTTTTTTTTTTCTTTGGATAATTAAAACATAAAAGATACCTAGAGATTTATCTTCAAGCCAAAGCTCTGATACCAAATGATGCGGAACCCATGGATCAAATATTACATCTAGAACTCCACATACACATCTAGCATAGAATCTTAGAACTCAAAAACAAATCCTCCCTACCAAACCCACAACTAACCTGTAATTGAGAACTTGGGTGATTGGGATGAAGAAATGAATTGATTAAAACGCCACAAGTGAGACTTGATAAGTTAGAACCAATTCTTCATGCAACAAGAATAAGAAGAAAACCTCTCAAACTTGAAAACACAGAAATTACATTCAACAATTCTGGAAATTCGTAGTCAACCCTATTAAGTTCTTTTTCCCATCCTTATATAGTTGGAAAAGAAGAACTAATGGCTTAAAAGTCTAGGTTTACATGTATCTAGTCACAATAGCATTAATTGTTCATCCACATCAATAATATACTCTAAATTACTGCCCATAATTATGACAACATTGATGGGCAGATTCCACATGCATTTTGGTGTTGGTTCACATGTGTCTAGTCACACTAGCACTAAACCATATCAATATTATATTCCAAATTCGTGCTAATGCCCATCACCATACTTATGGGCAGATTCTTCATGATCCATCATATTCACTACAAGTTGGTCTCCCTCTTCATTAATCCACCTTTGAATGAAGTGCTGGAACACATGCTGGAGTTTCTTTGATTGTGATCTTGTGATTGGTCCACTTGGCATAATGATATCATCAACATATTTCCTATAAGGAAAACTATTAACTAAATATTACAATAAAAACCTAATAAGCAAAATATGGAGGGGACCACTTAAAAGACTCAAAAAACACGCCCCAAACATGTGTTAAGCATGCCAAAGTCGTTCTTGCTGAAACTGGTATAGGGGGTTGTGAAACAGTAGATTTCACAGGGTGGTTGTGGTATTGGCTGGACAATTCGCACATTTCAGCACCATGTGTACAATCCAGCACCATGACTAGCTTGGGTTGGTCTTCTAGTTCCTTCTCGCACTTGTCCCATGCTAATTCAGTTACCTCTCTTGTAATAAAGTATTGAATATGCATTCCAAGAGTGATGCCATATTTCTTTGCTTTATTCCTCGTCAATGGCCCTTGTTGTAGCACCAATGGATCCTTGCTATGCTGGTTCACATCAATATGGCTAGCATCCATAGGCACAACATCACAGCAAACTTCATCTTTATATCTCCCAATTGCAAAAGAAAACAGAACCTGCTTTGTTACCCTCACCTCCCCATAATAACTCAACCATTGCAGCTTGTAGGGGCTAGGATGTTTTATGCATGCTAACCCTAATTGATCTACAAAATCAGTACTAGCAACATTTGCACAACTACCCCCATCAATGATCATGCTGCACACTTTTCCATTCACAATGCAATGAGTATGGAAAATGTTCTCTCTTTGATTACTTTCTTCATCTTTAATTTGCATGTTTAAAGCTCTTCTAATAACCAAAGATTCACCATGGGCAGGATATTCAATAATATGTTCAATTTCCTCTAATGGTGGCATGCTATCATTATCATCATCACTTTCATGTTCACTAGCACTATCAATTTCACCATTATCTCGTATCAACATGATTTTCTTATTTGGACATTGAGATGCTATATGCCCTACTCCTAAACACCTAAAGCATTTAATGGTACTATGCTTTTGATTAGAGTTAGATGTTTTAAAGTTACCTTTAGGGTCAGCTAGAACTTGTTTTTCCTTTCCTTTCCAGGCAGCCTCCTTCCCTTTAGGATTGTCATCATTCTTTGGCCATTTCGAAGTGAAACTAGAGCTGGAATTAGTAAATCCCTTTGCTGCTCCCTTGAGTTTCAGTTGCTTCTCCACTTTCATGGCCATGTGTACCATATCTTCAAGCTCCACATAATGATATAATTCAATTATGTTAGCAATCTCTCTATTCAGCCCACTTAAAAATTGAGCCATAGTGATTTCTGGATCCTCCTCTATATTAGTTCTACTCTTGATCATCTCCATCTCTTTATGGTAATCCTCCACTGACATGGATCCTTGAGTTAACCGCTGTAATTTTTGGTGAAGCTCCCTATAGTAGTAAGATGGTACAAATCTCTTTCTCATCACAGTTTTCATTTCAGCCCAAGTAGTGATGGTTCTTTCTCCATTTCTCCTCTTGGAAATCATCAATTGATCCCACCAAATTAGTGCATAATCTGTGAATTTAACTGCTGCAATTTTAACCTGCTTCATTTCACTATAATTATGACAATCAAACACCAACTCAACTTTTCTTTCCTATTCAAGGTAAGCTTTAGCATCATTTCTTCCCTTGAATGATGGTATCTTCATTTTTATGGAAGATATGTTACTGTCCATTTGTTGAGGTCTTCTTTGAGCAATTGATTCCTCACTTTCTTCATCATCTTCTCTTTCTACCTCATCATCATTCATCATGTTTCCTCTCCCTCTATTCTGCCCCCTTCGATTAGTATCATTTCGTTGCCTTTGCATTATGTCGTCTACATCACCTCTCATGTTGTTTATGGCCAAATCAAACCTTTCAAATCTCCTTTGCATTGCCTCTAACATGAAGGCTATGTCATTTATGGTCATATCACGTTTTTCACTTCCAAAATTTGACATGGTGTAAGAAGAACCTACAAGAAAATGTTAGTAAAGAAAATTTCCTCACCTCACTCCCTTACGTGTTTTACTCAAGATCAGATTATCACTCCTCTTGTATTTCACTCAAAACTTGGTCCTTTTTACCTCTCAATTCTTTTTTTATCAAGTTTAATTTTAGAACTGAATCCACTTAAATCAAGCAAAACAAGTTTTGTTTTAAAGACTCTACAAGGAACCTAATGAACAAAATGAATTCAGCAATTCTAGAAGCAATTTAATTTTAAACAACAAGAACTGAAAGTTAACACAAGAAGCAAAAAGTATTTGTTTTAATCAAACCAAAGTAACTATGATTGAGAATTAGCTACTTAATGTATACAAGGTAACAAGAGGTATATGAAAGAATGAATCTAAGAATACAAAGAAAAACAATTCTGGATACTAAAAAAAAAAAACAGAATTCAAATCACTCCAATGAGTAATCTGAATATGCAACCTAATTCTATTCCCAAAGCAAGATATGCTCTAAATATCATATTTTAAATGCTAAATGGATGCATAAAGAGGAGCTGATGTAATTTGATCAAATATAATAAGGTAGCAAGCCGTTAATGGAATAAATATGCAAAAAATCTCAAAAACTTGTGTAGAAAAATACTGGACAGAAACAGGTACGATTTTTTTTTTATCTTGAGGAAGTTGAATCTGATTTTTTTTTCTTTTGATCTTTTCCTTCTTTTTTTTTTTGTGATTTTTTTTTCTTTTGATCTTTTCCTTCTTTTTTTTTTTGAACTTTCAGTAAACAAGGATAGAAATTGAAAAGATAAACAAAAATCCACAGATTTGAAGAACAAGAACAAGGTGCAACTAGAATAGAAAATGAAGTGACAAAAACTGATCTGGTTCTTTTTTTTCTTTTGGGTAATTAAAACAAAAAAGATACCTAGAGATTTATCTTCAAGCCAAAGAAAGCTCTGAAACCAAATGATGTGAAACCCATGGATCAAATATTACATCTAGAACCCCACATACACATCTAACATTGAATCTTAGAACTCAAAAACAAATCCTCCCTACCAAAACCACAACTAACCTGTAATTGAGAACTTGGGTGATTGGGATGAAGAAATGAATTGATTTAAAAGCCATAAGTCAGACTTGATAAGTTAGAACCAATTCTTCATGCAACAAGAGTAAGAAGACAACCTCTCAAACTTGAAAACACATCAATTACATTCAGTATCTGAAAATTCGTAGTCCTCCTCTTAAGTTCTTTTTCCCATCCCTATATAGTTGGAAAAGAAGAACTAATGGCTTAAAAGTCTAGGTTTACATGTATCTAGTCACAATAGCATTAATTGTTCATCTACATCAATAATATACTCTAAATTACTGCCCATAATTCTGACAACATTGATGGGCAGATTCTACATGCATTTTGGTGTTGGTTCCAATGTGTCTAGTCACACTAGCACTAAACCACATCAATATTATATTCTAAATTCATGCTAATGCCCATCACCATGCTTATGGGCAGATTCTTCATGCTTCTTGGTGATTTTCTGATTTCCTCTTCATGATCCATCATTTTCAGTACCACCTTTGAATGATGATGCAAGAAAGGATCCCTTGAAGCTAGCAAGTGGACCAATCACTAGGAGCAAGGCAAAGAGATATCAAGCTAGTATGGCTTTGCATATTCAAGAAGAGATTTCCAAAGAGCTTCAAGAATTATCATTCAAGAAGATGGAGATAGAGCTTGAAGAAGGCACACCAAAGCTGATTATGATGCTTAGTGTGGAAGCTAAAGGCTAGCTAAAAAAAGATCCAACGTGCAAGAAAGGTCCATGGGGGTTCATATAAAGCCTTGGGAAGTAATTTAAGGCCCATGGATAGCCCAAATAGTGTGGGGCGTTTCTTATGTTGATGGGATTAGTTTGGTTGTTTCCATACTTTATATTTTCCTTATTGGATTAGGATTTTGTTTCCATACTTTATATTTTCCTAAGTGGATTAGGAATGTTTTCCTTATGCAATTAGGAATGTTTTAGTTTTCCATATGCAATTAGGAATTTTGTAACCCTTATTTAAGAGCACTATTAGGCTGAATTTCAGACTACAATAATTAATAAAAATTTTTGAATTCTTCTACAAGTTCTTCTTGTGAATTTTCATGTGAGAGAGATTAGAGTGGATTCTTTAATTCTTTCTTTGCATCAAGAATTAGGTTTACTTATCAGCAAGAATTACTTTAGAGTGGTTTGCCGCCATTAAGAGGGATTGAACATCAAATTGATTTCATACCCGGTTCTACAATTCCAAACCGGCCAGCATATAGGAGCAATCCTATGGAGACAAAAGAGATGCAAAGACAAGTTGAAGAGCTTTTGGAAAAAGGCTTGGTTCGCAAGAGCCTTAGTCCTTGTGCCGTTCCAGTCTTATTAGTACTCAAGAAAGATGGTTCTTGGAGGATGTGTGTTGATTGTAGGGTTGTGAACAAGATTACTGTGAAGTATAGACATCCCATTCCTAGACTTGATGACATGTTGGACGAATTGCATGGGGCGAAATATTTCACAAAGATTGATATTATGAGTGGTTATCATCAAATTCGCATGAAGCCGGGAGATGAATGGAAGACTGCCTTCAAAATGAAATATGGTTTGTATGAATGGTTAGTTATGCCTTTTGGTTTATCTAATGCACATAGTACTTTCATGAGATTAATGAACCATGTTTTGAGAGCTTATTTAGGTAAGTTTGTGGTAGTTTACTTTGATGATATTCTGATTTATACCAAACTGAGGAAGAACATGTTGAACATGTTAGGAAAGTGCTTGAAATCCTTAGGAAGAAAAACCTTTATGCTAAGCTTAAGAAGTGTTCTTTTTGTCTAGATAGGGTTGTTTTGGTTTTGTTACGTATGCAGGGAATTGAAGTTGATCAAGAGAAGGTGAAAGCTATGCAAGAGTGGCCGAATCCTTCAAGTGTGACAGAAGTGAGGAGTTTTCACGGATTGGCAAGCTTCTATAGGAGATTTGTCCCTAATTTCTCTACATTGGCAGCCCCCTTGACTAGCATAATCAAGAAACAAGTGGGATTTGTTTGGGGCAAGGAGCAACAAGAAGCATTTGATGCGTTAAAAGAGAAGCTTTCTACTACACCCGTTTTAGCTTTACCTAACTTTGATTATACTTTTGAAATTGAATGTGATGCTTCTGGTGTAGGTATTGGAGCTGTTTTGATGCAAGAGAAGAAGCCCATTGCATACTTTAGTGAAAAGCTTAATGGAGCAAAGCTGAATTATTCAACTTATGACAAGGAGCTATATGCTTTGGTGAGAGCATTGGAAGTATGGGAGCATTACTTCCTGCCCAAGGAATTCATTATCCATTCAGACCATGAATCATTGAAGCATTTGAGAGGGCAAGGCAAGTTGAATAAAAGACATGTAAAATGGGTTATGAAGATTGAGAAGTTTCCTTATGTGATCAAATACAAGCAAGGTAAAGACAATGTAGTGGCAGATGCACTTTCAAGGAGGTACGCTTTACTTAATGTTTTGAGTACTAAATTGCTTGGATTTGAATGTATGAAGGACTTATATGTTGGTGATTCTGATTTCGACAATGTTTATGATGCTTGTGAGCATGGTGCTTTTAATTCTTTCTATAGACATGATGGGTTTTTGTTTAAGGGTTCGAAATTATGCATGCCTAGATGTTCTATGAGAGATTTGCTAATATTAGAATCACATTGTGGGGGTTTGATGGGGCATTTTGGAATTGATAAGACTTTAGACATGCTGAATGAACACTTTTATTGGCCGAATATGAAAAGGGATGTAATTCGGATTTGTAAGGCATGTTTGGCTTGTAGGCAATCTAAGTCTAAGTTTATGCCTCATGATTTGTATATGCCATTACCTGTTCCTAGTTCTCCTTGGATGGACATTAGTATGGACTTTGTTTTAGGATTACCAAGGACTAAGTGGGGGAGAGATAGCATATTTGTGGTTGTTGATAGGTTTAGTAAGATGGCACACTTTATCCCATGTCATAAGAGTGATGATGCTAGTTTAGTGGCCGAACTCTTCTTTAGGGAGGTGGTTCGAATCATGGGATACCAAAATCCATAGTTTCTGATAGAGATACAAAGTTTTTGTCTCACTTTTGGGGTGTGCTTTAGGGAAAGTTAGGTACCAAGTTGTTATGTTCCACCACTTGTCATCCTCAAACGGATGGACAAACAGAAGTAGTAAACAGAACTTTAGGTACCATGTTGAGAGCTTTAGTGGGTAAGAATTTGAGTTCTTGGGAAGATATTTTGCCATTTATTGAGTTTGCTTATAATTGTGCTATTCATTCTTCTACAGGATATTAACCTTTTGAGCTTGTTTATGGTTTTAACCCACTAACAGTTTTGGATCTTGTTTCTTTACCTTCTCATGAGCTTGTTAGTTTAGATGGTGAGAAGAAAGCTAAATTGGTGAAAGAGATGCATGAGAAAGCAAGGGCGAATATTGAGAAAAGGAACAAGAGATATGCTAATTCTGCAAATAGAGGGAGACGTGAGATTAAGTTTCAAGTAGGAGATTGGGTTTGGGTGCATTTTCAAAAAGAGAGGTTTCCTAACCAAAGGAAGAACAAGTTGCAAGTAAGGGGAGATGGCCCATTCCAAGTGCTAGAGAAGATTAATGGCAATGCCTACAAGATCGACTTACCAGGTACGTATAATGTTAGTGTTACTTTCAATGTAAGTGATCTTTCTCCTTTTGATGATGCAGATTTGAGGAAAAATCTTTTTGAAGAGGGGGAGAATGATGCAAGAAAGGATCCCTTGAAGCTAGCAAGTGGACCAATCACTAGGAGCAAGGCAAAGAGATATCAAGCTAGTATGGCTTTGCATATTCAAGAAGAGATTTTCAAAGAGCTTCAAGAATTATCATTCAAGAAGATGGAGATAGAGCTTGAAGAAGGCACACCAAAGCTGATTATGATGCTTAGTGTGGAAGCTAAAGACTAACTAAAAAAAGGTCCAACGTGCAAGAAAGGTCCATGGGGGTTCATATAAAGCCTTGGGAAGTAATTTAAGGCCCATGGACAGCCCAAATAGTGTGGGGTGTTTCTTATGTTGAAGGGATTAGTTTGGTTGTTTCCATACTTTATATTTTCCTTATTGGATTAGGATTTTGTTTCCATACTTTATATTTTCCTTAGTGGATTAAGATTTTGTTTCCATACTTTATATTTTCCTTAGTGGATTAGGAATGTTTTCCTTATGCAATTAGTTAATTAGTGGATTAAGATTTTGTTTCCATACTTTATATTTTCCTTAGTGAATTAGGAATGTTTTCCTTATGCAATTAGAAATGTTTTAGTTTTCCATATGCAATTAGGAATTTTGTAACCCTTATTTAAGAGCACTATTAAGCCGAATTTTAGACTACAACAATTAATAAAAATTTTTGAATTCTTCTACAAGTTCTTCTTGTGAATTTTCGTGTGAGAGAGATTGATGCAAGAAAGGATCCCTTCAAGCTAGCAAGTGGACCAATCACTAGGAGCAAGGCAAAGAGATATCAAGCTAGTATGGCTTTGCATATTCATGAAGAGATTTCCAAAGAGCTTCAAGAATTATCGTTCAAGAAGATGGAGATACAGCTTGAAGAAGGCACACCAAAGCTGATTATGATGGTTAGTGTGGAAGCTAAAGGCTAGCTAAAGAAAGGTCCAACGTGCAAGAAAGGGCCATGGGGGTTCATATAAAGCCTTGGGAAGTAATTTAAGGCCCATGGACAGCCCAAATAGTGTGGGGCGTTTCTTATGTTGAAGGGATTAGTTTGGTTGTTTCCATACTTTATATTTTCCTTATTGGATTAGGATTTTATTTCCATACTTTATATTTTCCTTAGTGGATTAGGATTTTTTTTCCATACTTTATATTTTCCTTAGTGGATTAGGAATGTTTTCCTTATGCAATTAGGTAGGAATGTTTTCCTTATACAATTAGGAATGTTTTAGTTTTCCATATGCAATTAGGAATTTTGTAACCCTTATTTAAGGGCACTATTAGGCCGAATTTCAGACTACAACAATTATTAAAAATTTTCGAATTCTTCTACAAGTTCGTCTTGTGAATTTTCGTGTGAGAGAGATTAGAGTGGATTCTTTAATTCTTTCTTTGCATCAAGAATTAGGTTTACTTATCAACAAGTGTTGTGGCATTTTCCTTCTTCTTGCCAACTAAATCCTTCAATCATAGTGAGTTCGCGTCTCTTTATAGGCGTTGGGTTCCTTAGGAGGTGATTATCAAGTTTCAAGGAGTTCTCTACCATTGTTATACGTTGGGTTTGCTGCCATCGTTGCTAAGGGTCCGCGTCATTTGGTATCAGAGCCTTGCTACAAGGTAATTTTTTTATCTACTTTGTCTTTCTAGGGTTTGTTAATTTAGTTCTTTTAAATTTCTACGTTTTAGGGTTCTTAGAGAGTCTAGTCTTTAATTTTCAAAAAAGGGTCATATATCAATTCTGATCAAGGCCGAATTGAAGGAGGGTATTCTTAGGGTGAAAACGAAACCTAGGAAAGGATTCTTGGAGAATTTTGAAACCAAAAATTATGGTTCTTGAAAGAAAGCAAAAGCTAGAGTTTGTGTTCAAGTTTGATTTCGATTTGGTATTGAGTGAATCTGGGGTTGCGAATTAAGTCCAGATTTTGAAAAGTCCTTGGGAGTAAATTAAGTCCCGAATCAAGGGGATAGTGAGAGGAAGCAAAAAAAAAAAAAAGAGTACAAAACCACCTCAACAAAAATTGTTTGATATTCTTGCTATTTGGGTGCTAAGGATCAGATCTAGGTCGGTGAGAAGTAATAAAATTTTTGGGCGAAAAATTTCACCTTTTGAGGGACTTTTGGAATTCAAAAATCAGACCTTAATATTCATGTTATTTGAGTGTTATAGGTGGGAATTAGAGTCTAGAAGCTAGCATTTTTGGTAGAATTGATTAGGTCCATAAAGCAGCTTGCAAAGAGTGGGTTGTTTTTTATTCATTATATCCAAATTTGTCTTGTTTATTGTCTTCATTGTTTCTGATTTCTTTATCTAGCTTTTAATTCCATTACATTACTAAGTATCATTTGCTTGTGTCGATACTTGGTTTTATATCGTGTAGTGCAAATTACCTTGCATTGCCTCCGGATACTTGTCTTGTTTTCTATCTAGTTCTAGGATTTAGGTTCTAGTATCTTAAACGACTTGAAAATTGTTGTTTGGTGAGCTTGGTTCTGAAGTGCAATCAAGGAAGACAAGAAAAGTGAGGTAATTCTAAACACCTGAGTGAATTTCGATTATTACTAATCTTGTTTCTTTGAGTTTGTTTGTTTGTTAACATGGCTGGAAAAGGAGAAGAGACTAGCAAAGAAGGAGCTATGGCCGAAAGCTTGGCTAGGCTTAATGAAACTTTGGCAGCAATTCTTGGTCTAATGGAGATGATGGATACCAGATTGCAAGAGAATGCAACAAGACAAGCACAACAAATTCAGCAAGTGCAATAAGGGCAGCCAGCCGCACATCCAAATCCCATAATGCGAGCTAGAAGAGTGCTTAGGAGAGAAGGGCAAGGAAATCTTGAAGCCCTAGAAGCAGCCGAAAGGGTAGAAGATGAAGATGAAGGTGGAAATCAACCTACCACTGATGGTGACCTTACTTCCATCAAGATGAAGATTCCTTCCTTTGAAGGGAAGAACAATGCAGAAGAGTTCATAGAATGGGAGAGGAAAGTTGAGCAGATTTTCGAATGCCATAACTACACCGAAGAGAAGAAATCAGTTTTGGCAGCCGTAGAGTTCAAAGGGTATGCTAACTTTTGGTGGGATCAATTGAAAGCTAATAGAAGAGGGAAAGGTATGAGGCCTATTCCTGAATGGTCAACCTTGAAAGAACTAATGAGAAGCCGATTTGTACCATCTCACTACATTCAGAATTTGTACAATCGACTAGCAAGACTAGTTCAAGGTGGAAGAAGTGTGGAAGAGTACCACAAAGAGATGGAGATGATCATATGGCTAGGGCAAATATTGATGAAGATGAAGACAAGAAGATGTCACGATTTTCTTGGGGGATTGAATTTGAACATAGCCAATGAATTCAAGATGTATGAATTCAAAACAATGGAAGAGTTAGTTCAAAAGGCCATGAAGATAGAAAGAAGATTGAAGAATAAAGCTATTTCGAAAACTAGCTACTCTAAAGCTAGTGGAAAATTTTCAAACTTCAAGGGTTCAAGTTCGAGTGGAGGTTCCTACAAAGGGGATTACAAGGGTTCTTTCCAAAAGAATTCTTCCTACAATCCTAATTTCAAGAAGTCGAATGATGGGGATGCAAAAACAGCCAAGGAAACACCTTCTAGACCTACTCCAAGTAGGGAAATTAAATGCTACAAGTGTTTGGGAAGTGGACACATTGCTTCTCAATGTCCGAATAAGAGGGTGATGATTGCTACCCATGAAGGGGAAATTGAATCAGAATCTGAACATGAAGAAGAAGAGGAGGCCGAATGTGGTGATAGGGCCGAATATGATGAAGAGGCTTGGGAGAATCAAGTCTTGAATGCTGAACATGGAGAGATGCTTGTTACTAGAAGAGCCTTGAATATTCAAGTCAAGGAAGAAGGCTTGGATCAAAGGGAGAATCTTTTCTACTCTAGGTGTTTGGTGAATGGTAAGGTTTGTACACTTATCATTGATGGTGGAAGTTTTACCGATGCTGCTAGTACTACAATGGTGGATAAATTGGGGTTAACTTGTTTTAAACATCCCAATCCTTACAAGTTGCAATGGTTCAATGACGCTGGGGAAGTAAAAGTGTTGAAGCAAGTCAAGGTACCATTCTCCATTGGGTGGTATAAAGATGAGGTTTTGTGTGATGTAGTGCCAATGCAAGCTGGGCATTTGCTATTAGGAAGACCATGGTAGCATGATAGAAGGGCACAACATGATAGCTTTTCTAATAAGTATACCTTTACTTATGAAGGAAAGAAGGTTGTTCTAGCACCATTATCACCTCAAGAGGTGTATGAAGATCAGAAGAGGATGCTAGAGAGGGAGAAAGAAGTTTCGGCCAACATGAACCAAGGGGTTCAAATTCGGTCAATGATGTTTCTTCAACACCCAAGGGTAATTCTAAGGGTAGGGAGAGAGAAAATAATAAAGTGAGTAAGTGCAGAAAGGGAAAAAAGGCCGAGAGTCAAAAGAAAGTAAGCAAACAAATAAATGGCCCATTGGTGAGAGAAAATAAGCAAGGAGAAAAAGCAAAACATACTTTTTATGCAATAGCAAGAGAGATAGATGTAGGGCAGCCTATACTCATAATCAAGAAAGAAGTGGGATTCGTTTGGGCAAGGAGCAACAAGAAGCATTTGATGCTTTGAAAGAGAAGCTTTCTACTACACCCATTTTAGCTTTACCTAACTTTGATTCTACTTTTGAAATTGAATGTGATGCTTCTGGTGTAGGTATTGGAGCTGTTTTGATGCAAGAGAAGAAGCCCATTGCATACTTTAGTGAAAAGCTTAATGGAGCAAAGCTGAATTATTCAACTTATGACAAGGAGCTATATGCTTTGGTGAGAGCATTGGAAGTATGGGAGCATTATTTGCTGCCCAAGGAATTCATGATCCATTCAGACCATGAATCATTGAAGCATTTGAGAGGGCAAGGCAAGTTGAATAAAAGACATGCAAAATGGGTTATGAAGATTGAGAAGTTTCCTTATGTGATCAAATACAAGCAAGGTAAAGACAATGTAGTGGCAGATGCACTTTCAAGGAGGTATGCTTTACTTAATGTTTTGAGTACTAAATTGCTTGGATTTGAATGTATAAAGGACTTATATGTTGGTGATTCTGATTTCGGCAATGTTTATGATGCTTGTGAGCATGGTGCTTTTAATTCTTTCTATAGACATGATGGGTTTTTGTTTAAGGGTTCGAAATTATGCATGCCTAGATGTTCTATGAGAGATTTGCTAGTATTAGAATCACATTGTGGGGGTTTGATGGGGCATTTTGGAGTTGATAAGACTTTAGACATGCTGAATGAACACTTTTATTGGCCAAATATGAAAAGGGATATAATTCGGATTTGTAAGGCATGTTTGGCTTGTAGGCAAGCTAAGTCTAAATCTATGCCTCATGGTTTGTATATGCAATTACCCGTTCCTAGTTTTAGGATTACCAAAGACTAAGAGGGGGAGAGATAGCATATTTGTGGTTGTTGATAGGTTTAGTAAGATGGCACACTTTATCCCATGTCATAAGAGTGATGATGCTACTTTAGTGGCCGAACTCTTCTTTAGAGAGGTGGTTCGAATTCATGGGATACCAAAATCCATAGTTTCTGATAGAGACACCAAGTTTTTGTCTCACTTTTGGCGTGTGCTTTGGGGAAAGTTAGGTACCAAGTTGTTATTTTCCACCACTTGTGATGTGAGCCTGCCTTGCTGGGATTTAATTCCTAAGGAAGCTCAAGCTACGGATCGTCTCCAAAACATAAGAACACCAACCAGTACCTTCAACCCAACACCAACTTGTGATGTAAAACTGAAGCTATATGGCTGGAAACCAAAGATTCAAGACCCAACCCCAACTTGTGAAGGAAAAACCTTGAATATAAGTTAAGACCTAGCAAACTTGGTTATTTTTGCAAGGAATTCGTGCAAGTTCTAACAAGAACTCAAAAGAAGGCTAAAAACCTCTCAAAGCTCTCAAAAATGGAGAGAAAACTCAGAATATTCATTAAGTTCAAAATCTGCCATTACATATGTTTTTAAAGACTTAAAGAAAGCATAAAACAAGTGAAATGATGGAAAAATACAAATATAATAATGTGGTTACATAAAACAAATTGGGCAGCCATATAGCTTGTCTCCCACTAGCTTTTAAAAGGCATGGGCAGCCATATAGCTTGTCTCCCACTAGCTTTTAAAAGGCATCTTTGACTCCCAATGTGAATTTCAGCCACTCTTAATATATGGACATCCAATGGAACGTGAATGGTATGTATTTAGCTCCCAAAGGTATAATGATGGATGCCAATATGTATTCTAACTCCTTTGGGTCAATTGGCCTCTTGGGTAGATTGCAATTTGGACACATGCAACCAAACAGCTTCTTTGCTCTTATTTTCTTCAAGTCTTAACGTTCCAATTGTATTGAGAACATATAGATGTTTGGAAACTAATCCTTGAAGTTTTCTTGCCATTGATCGAGTAACAGGTCCTTGGTGTTGTATGCTAGCAATCAGATCCTCATCATCCTCTCCCTCTTCAAAAGAATTCGTCCTCGAATCTTCATCATCTGCATAGTAAGGAGCAAGATCAGAAACATTAAAAGTTGCACTTACACCATACTCACCTGGTAGATTAATCTTGTAGGCATTATCATTAATCCTTTCGAGTACTTCAAATGGTCCATCACTTCTCGGCTGCAATTTTGATTTCCTTTGTGTAGGAAACCTTTCTTTTCGCAAATGAACCCATACCAGATCACCAGGCTGGAACACCATCTTTTTCCTTCCTTTGTTTACTTTGGTTGCTCTATTCTCATTAATCTTCTCCATTTGTTGCTTGGCCCTTTGATGCATTTGCTTCACCAATTCAGCTTTCTTTTTACCATCAAAACTAGTAAGCTCATTAGTAGGAAGAGGCAACAAATCTAATGGAGTAAGTGGATTAAAACCATAGACAAGCTCAAAGGGTGAAAATCCAGTGGATGAATGCATTGATCTATTATATGCAAATTCAATAAATGGTATGCATTCCTCCCATGTCTTCAAATTTTGTTTAATCATGGTACGAAGAAGAGTGCCCACAGTCCTATTAACAACTTCCGTCTGCCCATCTGTTTGCGGATGGCATGTAGTAGAGAAACAAAGCTTTGTACCTAACTTTCCCCATAGGACTTTCCAAAAATGACTCAAAAATTTTACATCTCGATCACTTACTATGGTCCTAGGAATACCATGCAATCTCACTACTTCTCTAAAGAACAAATCAGATATATGGCATGCATCATCAGTTTTATGACATGGAATGAAATGTGCCATTTTAGAAAATCGATCAACCACAACAAATAAACTATCATGACCTTTTTTTGTCCTAGGTAGCCCCAAAATAAAATCCATAGATAAGTCTACCCAAGGTTCACTAGGTACACTTAAAGGCATATACAAACCATGTGGTCTTACTTTGGATTTTGCTTTCATACATGTCACGCATTTAGCACAAAATTTCTCTACATCTTTCCTCATATGTGGCCAATAAAAATGTTCATGCAGAATTTCTAATGTTTTAGCCACCCCAAAATGTCCCATTAAACCTCCCCCATGTGACTCTCTTACAAGCAATCCTCTTATAGAGCTATTTGGAACACAAAGTTGTTTCTCTCTAAATAAGAAACCATCATGCCTATAAAATTTTTCAAAGGCAGCATTTTCACAAGAGGCATATATTTGTGCAAATTCAGAGTTATGCTTATACAATTCTTTCATATGCTCAAATCCTAGAAGTCTAGCATCAAGCATAGAGATTAGGGCATACCTCCTAGATAAGGCATCAGCAACAACATTTTCTTTTCCTTGCTTATATTGAATCACATATGGAAATGCTTCAATAAATTCACTCCATTTGGCATGGCGTTTGTTCAGCTTGCTTTGTCCTTTCAAGTATTTTAGTGATTCATGATCACTATGAATAACAAACTCCTTTGGCCAAAGATAATGCTGCCACGTCTCCAACGCCCTCACTAATGCATACATCTCCTTGTCATAAGTAGAGTAATTCAAAGGAGCTCCACTTAGCTTCTCACTAAAGTATGCAATTGGTCTTCTTTCCTGCATCAAAACAGCACCTATACCCACTCCGGAAGCATCACATTCAACTTCAAAAGTCTTAGAAAAATCAGGTAATGCAAGTAATGGTGCAGAACATAATTTTTCTTTTAGTAATCTAAATGCATGCTCCTGTTCCTTATTCCATTTGAACCCTACATTTTTCTTCACAATTTCATTTAATGGGGCTGCAATTGTACTAAAGTCTCTAACAAATCTCCTATAAAAACTAGCAAGACCATGAAAACTCCTAACATCAGTCACGGATTTTGGTGTAGGCCACTCTTTGATGGCTTTTACCTTATCATCATCAACCTCAATTCCTTTCCCACTCACTACAAATCCTAAGAAAATGACTTTTTCCATACAGAATGTACATTTCTTTAAATTTGCATACAATTTCTCTTTCCTAAGAACTTCAAGCACACATCTTAAATGCATTAAATGATCATTT
Organism: Garcia nutans; assembly: GCA_947685225.1. Classification (NCBI taxonomy): domain Eukaryota; kingdom Viridiplantae; phylum Streptophyta; class Magnoliopsida; order Malpighiales; family Euphorbiaceae; genus Garcia; species Garcia nutans. The sequence goes on from CANTUV010000024.1 coordinate 41,666,030, forward strand.
AAACTTTGACTATACACTAAAATATCATCAAAATACACAACAACAAACTTTCCAAGAAAAGCACGCAAGACATGATTCATTAATCTCATGAAAGTACTAGGTGCATTGCTTAGTCCAAAAGGCATGACTAACCATTCATACAAACCATATTGAGTCTTAAAAGCTGTTTTCCATTCATCTCCTAATCTCATTCTTATTTGATGATAACCACTTTTAAGATCAATTTTTGAAAATATACATGCACCATGCAATTCATCAAGCATATCATCAAGTCTAGGAATTGGATGTCTATACTTTACAGTGATTTTATTGATAGCACGACAATCCACACACATTCGCATTGATCCATCCTTTTTAGGTACTAGAAGTACCGGCACAGCACATGGACTCATGCTCTCCCTAACATGACCTTTCGCAAGCAGCTCATCCACCTGTTTTTGCAACTCCTTGACCTCTTGAGGATTTGTCCTATATGCTGGACGATTTGGAATTACAGCTCCAGGAATGAAATCAATTTGATGTTCTATTCCTCTAATGGGTGGCAATCCACTCGGTACCTCATTTGGAAAGACATCTTCAAATTCCTGCAACAAAGTCAAAGCAACACTAGGAATAGATGGATCAAGGTCAGTTACATTAAGAAAAACTCCCTTACATATCAGAAGGAGCATCATACTATCAGAAGAGTATGCTTGCCTCACATCTTTCCCCCTAGCAACTAAACTTACTTTCTTCTCTCCACTCTCATTTTTATTATGTAATTTCTTCTTTTTCTCTTTTTCTTTTTCTCTCTCAGCTTTTATTCTTTGTTTTTCCTCTTGATCTTTCTTTTCTCTCTCCCTCTTTTCAAACTCTCTTTGCATTTTCTCTTGCATGGCAGCTTGTACTCTCTTTTGGTCTTCAAAAGCCTCCATAGGTGTTAAAGGTGCAAGAGTCACCTTTCGGCCTTCAAAATCAAATGAATACCTATTCTTAAACCCGTCATGTGTTGCTTTTCTATCATATTGCCATGGCCTCCCAAGTAGGATATGACTAGCATGCATGGGAACTACATCACACAACACTTCATCCTTATACCTCCCAATGGTAAATGACAATAATACTTGCTTGGTCACCTTAACTTCTCCACTATCATTCAACCACTGCAATCTGTATGGATTAGGATGTTTTGTAGTAGGAAATGCAAGTTTCTCTACTAGTAGAGTGCTAGCCACATTAACACAACTCCCACCATCTATGATCATACTACAAACTTTTTCTTTGACTAAACATCTAGTATGAAAAATATTTTCTCTTTGCAGTTCATCACCTTCATCTTCCTTCACCTGTATATTTAAAGCACGCATAACAACAAGAGCACTTCCATGCACAGCATGCTCTACATCACTATCTTCATCCAAAGGTAGAATGTTAACATCTGAATCTTTATCTACAACTTCATCATCTTCAGATTCAATATCACCACTCGGCCTCACCACCATCACCCTTTTATTTGGACATTCTCTAGCATAATGCCCTTTCCCTAAACATCGGAAACATTGGATGTCTCTTGTTCTTCCATTGGAGTTCATTGGGGCCTTACCCTTATCAATCACAATGGGTTTTTCTCCAGCCTTGTTCCCCTCTTTCTTCTCCTTTGAAACAAATTTATTCTCACTAGATTCCCCTTTCTTCCAATTTGGCTTCCAAGGAACATTATTGGCAGAATTCATTCCCATTCCAGATCTGGTTGTTTTCTTCTTCTTGAGTTGTTTTTCTACCTTGATTGCCATATTTAACATGTCATCAAGCTCCACATAATGATGCAGCTCCACTATGTCGGCAATTTCATCTTTCAGCCCATGTAGAAACCGTGCCATAGTTGCTTCCCTTTCTTCTTCTATATTAGCTCGTATCATAGCCATTTCCATCTCTTGAAAATATTCTTCCACACTTTTATTGCCTTGTACCAGCCCTTGTAATCGTTGATGTAACTCCCTATAGTAGTGTTGTGGTACAAATCTATCTCTCATGACTTGTTTCAGCTCATCCCAAGTCTGCACTCCTCTCATGCCATTTCTTCTTCGTTTAGTGAGTAATTGATCCCACCAAACTAATGCATAATCAGTAAACTCTACCACAGCAAGTGTCACCTTCTTTTGCTCACTATAGTTGTGGCAATCAAAGATGAGTTCAGTCTTTCTCTCCCATTCCAAGTATGCATCTGGATTTGCTTTGCCTTGGAATGATGGAATTTTCATTTTAATTCCATTAACATTGCTGTCTACTCTCCCTCTCCCTCTTGCATTTTCCACAGTTTCTTGCCTAATATTTCTGCCACCACCTCTACCACCCATATTACCTCTCATATATCTTGGTCTAATAACATCATCAAGTGCAACAGATTGCTGCCCATCATCATCATCAAGATTATCTTCATCTACATCCTCCAATTCATTGAAAACTGGCAAATCATTTAGTCCAGCACGCCTACCTCTATTCTGCCCCTTATTTGTGTTTTGCTCCCTATGAAAATTATCTCGTTCATCCCTTCCTAAATTCCTTTGATTTGTAGAGCTTGCTTGCTGCAATTCTTCAATTTGTTTTGAGTGTTTTTCCATCTGTTCTCTAATATCAACAAACAACACATTCATCCTTTGAAATTGAGATTGCAATGCCTTAAGAACATTAGAAGCTTCTGGCTCTTCTTGGGGTCGGTTGCTCTCTCGATCACTATCTCGTTTTGTTGACATACTGATTGCTGCAAAACAAATGTTAGAAATATTCTCTCACACACTCCCTCACGTGTTTCACTCTAATATGGTAACACTCAATCTGTATTTCACTCAAACTTTGGCTTTTACCCTCTAACAATCTCACCACTCTATGCCTTTTTCCACTCACTTCAGCCCCTTCCAAGTTCTAGCAAGAACTTAATATTTCCTCAACTAAATAACTAAATTGCAAGGTTTAAAACACATTCAAGAATGGAACAAGAGTAACACAAGCTGAAAAAAAACAGAATATATGATATTTGAAACCTAAGGACGAAAGACACTAAAATTTTAGACAAACATTACCAAAGGGAAGAATTTGACAAAACTGGATTTAGGACAATATATTGAGACAAAATGGAAGAAGAAAAACGAATTTTTAGGTCTCTTATGAAACGTTTATATTATGGACCCAAAAATGGCTAACTAGCGGTAATATATGGACAACCAAGCAAACGAACGAATTTTGACATGAAATTTAATATGTATGCTTAGCTGAATATCTAAAACATGCCTGTAAAATTTGAAAGGATTTGGACATGTTTACATACACATTCACTTTTGGAAGGCAGAAATTGTCACAACCCCCTTTGAGAAGGCAAAAATTTTCACAACCCCCTGTGAAAAAAACTGGAAGCCAGAAATTTTCACACCCCCCTGTGAAAAAAACTGGAAGCCTGTGAGAATCCACCCATTGCTTAAAAATCTTTAATTTCTAATCCAAGGGCCACGAATTTACTTTTTTTTTTTCGTTCTTTCTTTCTTTCTTTTTGTTTTTTAATTTAATCCAGCAACAACATTAAGGTAGAAGGACTCAAAGAAACAAGAAGGCATACAGCTTGTAGAAATTAAACTAATGGCAAAAAAAATGACTCCAAGGAAGACAATATATATATTTTTGACATAAACAAGAAGGAATGATGCTAAAAACCTGATTTGGAGAGCCTAAGCTCTGATACCAAATGATGTGAGCCTGCCTTGCTGGGATTTAATTCCTAAGGAAGCTCAAGCTACGGATCGTCTCCAAAACATAAGAACACCAACCAGTACCTTCAACCCAACACCAACTTGTGATGTAAAACTGAAGCTATATGGCTGGAAACCAAAGATTCAAGACCCAACCCCAACTTGTGAAGGAAAAACCTTGAATATAAGTTAAGACCTAGCAAACTTGGTTATTTTTGCAAGGAATTCGTGCAAGTTCTAACAAGAACTCAAAAGAAGGCTAAAAACCTCTCAAAGCTCTCAAAAATGGAGAGAAAACTCAGAATATTCATTAAGTTCAAAATCTGCCATTACATATGTTTTTAAAGACTTAAAGAAAGCATAAAACAAGTGAAATGATGGAAAAATACAAATATAATAATGTGGTTACATAAAACAAATTGGGCAGCCATATAGCTTGTCTCCCACTAGCTTTTAAAAGGCATGGGCAGCCATATAGCTTGTCTCCCACTAGCTTTTAAAAGGCATCTTTGACTCCCAATGTGAATTTCAGCCACTCTTAATATATGGACATCCAATGGAACGTGAATGGTATGTATTTAGCTCCCAAAGGTATAATGATGGATGCCAATATGTATTCTAACTCCTTTGGGTCAATTGGCCTCTTGGGTAGATTGCAATTTGGACACATGCAACCAAACAGCTTCTTTGCTCTTATTTTCTTCAAGTCTTAACGTTCCAATTGTATTGAGAACATATAGATGTTTGGAAACTAATCCTTGAAGTTTTCTTGCCATTGATCGAGTAACAGGTCCTTGGAGTTGTATGCTAGCAATCAGATCCTCATCACAGCTGCACATCCAAATCCCATAATGCGAGCTAGAAGAGTGCTTAGGAGAGAAGGGCAAGGAAATCTTGAAGCCCTAGAAGCAGCCGAAAGGGTAGAAGATGAAGATGAAGACAAGAAGATATCACGATTTCTTGGGGGATTGAATTTGGACATAGCCAATGAATTGGAGATGTATGAATTCAACACAATGGAAGAGTTAGTTCAAAAGGCCATGAAGATAGAGAGAAGATTGAAGAATAAAGATATTTCGAAAACTGGCTACTCTAAAGCTAGTGGAAAATTTTCAAACTTCAAGGGTTCAAGTTCGAGTGGAGGTTCCTATAAAGGGGATTACAAGGGTTCTTTCCAAAAGAATTCTTCCTACAAACCTAATTTCAAGAAGCCGAATGATGGGGATGCAAAAACAGCCAAGGAAACACCTTCTAGACCTACTCCAAGTAGGGAAATTAAATGCTACAAGTGTTTGGGAAGTGGACACATTGCCTCTCAATGTCCGAATAAGAGGGTGAAGATTGCTACCCATGAAGGGAAAATTGAATCAGACTCTGAACATGAAGAAGAAGAGGAGGCCGAATGTGGTGATAGGGCCGAATATGATGAAGAGGCTTGGGAGAATCAAGTCTTGAATGCTGAACATGAAGAGATGCTTGTTACTAGAAGAGCCTTGAATATTCAAGTCAAGGAAGAAGGCTTGGATCAAAGGGAGAATCTTTTCCACTCTAGGTGTTTGGTGAATGGTAAGGTTTGTACACTTATCATTGATGGTGGAAGTTGTACCAATACTGCTAGTACTACAATGGTGGATAAATTGGGGTTAACTTGTTTTAAACATCCCAATCCTTACAAGTTGCAATGGTTCAATGACGCTGGGGAAGTAAAAGTGTTGAAGCAAGTCAAGGTACCATTCTCCATTGGGTGGTATAAAGATGAGGTTTTGTGTGATGTAGTGCCAATGCAAGCTGGACATTTGCTATTAGGAAGACCATGGCAGCATGATAGAAGGGCACAACATGATGGCTTTTCTAATAAGTATACCTTTACTTATGAAGGAAAGAAGGTTGTTCTAGCACCATTATCACCTCAAGAGGTGTATGAAGATCAAAAGAGGATGCTAGGGTAATTCTAAGGGTAGGGAAAGAGAAAATAATAAAGTGAATGAGTGCAGAAAGGGAAAAGAGGCCGAGAGTCAAAAGAAAGTAAACAAACAAATAAATGGCCCATTGGTGAGAGAAAATAAGCAAGGAGAAAAAGCAAAACATACTTTTTATGCAAGAGCAAGAGAGATAGATATAGGGCAGCCTGTACTCATTATTATGTATAAAGAATCGTTACTTGCTGACAGTAAAGAATATCTTGATTCTTTACCTTCTAGTTTTGTGTCTTTGTTGCAGGATTTTGAGGATGTGTTTCCTGAAGACCTTCCTAGTGGTTTGCCGCCATTAAGAGGGATTGAACATCAAATTGACTTCATACCCGGTTCTACAATTCCAAACCGGCCAGCATATAGGAGCAATCCTATGGAGACAAAAGAGATGCAAAGACAAGTTGAAGAGCTTTTGGAGAAAGGCTTGGTTCGCGAAAGCCTTAGTCCTTGTGCCGTTCCAGTCTTATTAGTACCCAAGAAAGATGGTTCTTGGAGGATGTGTGTTGATTGTAGGGCTGTGAACAAGATTACTGTGAAGTATAGACATCCCATTCCTAGACTTGATGACATGTTGGACGAATTGCATGGGGCAAAATATTTCACAAAGATTGATCTTATGAGTGGTTATCATCAAATTCGTATGAAGCTTGGAGATGAATGGAAGACTGCCTTCAAAATGAAATATGGTTTGTATGAATGGTTAGTTATGCCTTTTGGTTTATCTAATGCACCTAGTACTTTCATGAGATTAATGAACCATGTTTTGAGAGCTTATTTAGGTAAGTTTGTGGTAGTTTACTTTGATGATATTCTGATTTATAGCAAAACTGAGGAAGAACATGTTGAACATGTTAGGAAAATGCTTGAAATCCTTAGGGAGCAAAACCTTTATGCTAAGCTTAAGAAGTGTTCTTTTTGTCTAGATAGGGTTGTTTTTCTTGGTTTTGTTGTAAGTATGCAGGGAATTGAAGTTGATCAAGAGAAGGTGAAAGCTATCCAAGAGTGGCCGAATCCTTCAAGTGTGACAGAAGTGAGGAGTTTTCACTGATTGGCAAGCTTTTATAGGAGATTTGTCCCTAATTTCTCTACATTGGCATCCCCCTTGACTAGCATAATCAAGAAAGAAGTGGGATTCGTTTGGGGCAAGGAGCAACAAGAAGCATTTGATGCTTTAAAAGAGAAGCTTTCTACTACACCCGTTTTAGCTTTACCTAACTTTGATTCTACTTTTGAAATTGAATGTGATGCTTCTGGTGTAGGTATTGGAGCTGTTTTGATGCAAGAGAAGAAGCCCATTGCATACTTTAGTGAAAAGCTTAATGGAGCAAAGCTGAATTATTCAACTTATGACAAGGAGCTATATGCTTTGGTGAGAGCATTGGAAGTATGGGAGCATTATTTGCTGCCCAAGGAATTCGTGATCCATTTAGACCATGAATCATTGAAGCATTTGAGAGGGCAAGGCAAGTTGAATAAAAGACATGCAAAATGGGTTATGAAGATTGAGAAGTTTCCTTATGTGATCAAATACAAGCAAGGTAAAGACAATGTAGTGGCAGATGCACTTTCAAGGAGGTACACTTTACTTAATGTTTTGAGTACTAAATTGCTTGGATTTGAATGTATAAAGGACTTATATGTTGGTGATTCTGATTTTGGCAATGTTTATGATGCTTGTGAGCATGGTGCTTTTAATTCTTTCTATAGACATGATGGATTTTTGTTTAAAGGTTCGAAATTATGCATGCCTAGATGTTCTATGAGATATTTGCTAGTATTAGAATCACATTGTGGGGGTTTGATGGGGCATTTTGGAGTTGATAAGACTTTAGACATGCTAAATGAACACTTTTATTGGGCGAATATGAAAAGGGATGTAATTCGGATTTGTTAGGCTTGTTTGGCTTGTAAGCAGGCTAAGTCTAAGTCTATGCCTCATGGTTTGTATATGCCATTACCCGTTCCTAGTTCTCCTTGGATGGACATTAGTATGGACTTTGTTTTAGGATTACCAAGGACTAAGAGGGGGAGAGATAGCATATTTGTGGTTGTTGATAGGTTTAGTAAGATGGCACACTTTATCCCATGTCATAAGAGTGATGATGCTAGTTTAGTGGCCGAACTCTTCTTTAGGGAGGTGGTTCAAATTCATGGGATACCAAAATCCATAGTTTCTGATAGAGACACCAAGTTTTTATCTCACTTTTGGCGTGTGCTTTGGGGAAAGTTAGGTACCAAGTTGTTATTTTCCACCACTTGTCATTCTCAAACGGATGGACAAACAGAAGTAGTAAACAGAACTTTAGGTACCATGTTGAGAGCTTTAGTGGGTAAAAATTTGAGTTCTTGGGAAGATTGTTTGCCATTTATTGAGTTTGCTTATAATCGTGCTATTCATTCTTCTACAGGATATTCACCTTTTGAGCTTGTTTATGGTTTTAACCTACTAACAGTTTTGGATCTTGTTTCTTTACCTTCTCATGAGCTTGTTAGTTTAGATGGTGAGAAGAAAGCTAAATTGGTGAAAGAGATGCATGAGAAAGCAAGGGCGAATATTGAGAAAAGGAACAAGAGATATGCTGATTCTGTAAATAGAGGGAGACGTGAGATGAAGTTTCAAGTAGGAGATTGGGTTTGGGTGCATTTTCGAAAAGAGAGGTTTCCTAACCAAAGGAAGAACAAGTTGCACGCTAGAGGAGATGACCCATTCCAAGTGCTGGAGAAGATTAATGACAATGCCTACAAGATCGACTTACCAGGTACGTATAATATTAGTGCTACTTTCAATGTAAGTGATCTTTCTCCTTTTGATGATGCAGATTTGAGGACAAATCTTTTTGAAGATGGGGAGAATGATGCAAGAAAGGATCCCTTGAAGCTAGCAAGTGGACCAATCACTAGGAGCAAGGCAAAGAGATGACGCGGACCCTTAGCAATGATGGCAGCAAACCCAACGTATAACAATGGTAGAGAACTCCTTGAAACTTGATAATCACCTCCTAAGGAACCCAACGCCTATAAAGAGACGCGAACTCACTATGATTGAAGGATTTAGTTGGTAAGAAGAAGGAAAACGCCACAACTCTTGTTGATAAGTAAACCTAATTCTTGATTCAAAGAAAGAATTAAAGAATCCACTCTAATCTCTCTCACACGAAAATTCACAAGAATAACTTGTAGAAGAATTCAAAAATTTTTATTAATTGTTGTATCTCAAATTCTGCCTAATAGTGCCCTTAAATAAGGGTTACAAAATTCCTAATTGTATAAGGAAAACATTCCTAATTGCATAAGGAAAATGGAAAACATTCCTAATTGCATAAGGAAAAATATAAAGTAATCCTAATCCACTAAGGAAAATATAAAGTAATCATAATCCACTAAGGAAAACATAAAGTAAATCTGAATCTAAATCAGATAAGTAATCTAAATCCTATCCAAATCTAATAAAACAAATCCAAAATAGATTTGGAAAGACTAAATAATATCAAATCCTAAAAGATATGGAAAATAAAATAATATCCTAACTAACTAAGGAATGAGGGGACCACATCCCATGTGACAAAAAGATGCCTTCCACTTGCTGAAATTCGTAACTTCCTTGGGCCCATATTAAACATGCCTTAATTAAGTCCAAAAAAAGGCCTAATGTATTGGAAAAACAAGCCCAACATGTGCAGCCATGTTCAGTCTTAAAAACTTGCTAAACATGCCAAAAAACTTGCTGAACAAGCCCAAGAAAGCATGCCCATGTGTTTGGACGTGATTTCCATACTTTGATCTTCACTTTAGGCTTCCCTTTGTGTAGCTTTGGCCTATAAGCTGTATCAAGCTCCACAAAGCCCATATTGCTTGAATTGCACCAAATCTGCTCCATATGAAGTGTAGCACGCCCCAAGTGTATTTCAGCCTCATAAAAGAGCTTTTGAACTCCTTTTAAATCTATTTGGATGATGTAAGATTGCTTTTCTTCAATGGCACAAAGCTGCCATATCTGGTTTGTATCAGTAGTGCTGCCACTCGTCCAATGCTCTCACCAAGGCATACAACTCCTTATCATAAGTGGAATAGTTCAATTGTGCACCATTGAGTTTCTCACTAAAATAGGCTATGGGCTTTTTCTCTTGCATCAATACAGCTCCAATACCTACACCAGAAGCATCACACTCAATCTCAAATGTACTCTCAAAATTAGGTAATGATAAAATAGGAACGGATGTCAACTTCCCTTTTAGGCAGTCGAAGGCTTTTTGTTGCTCCTCTCCCCATTGGAACCCAACTTCCTTTTTGATTATGATAGTTAACGGTGCTGCAATAGTAGAAAAGTTCTTCACGAACCTCCTATAGAAACTAGCCAATCCATGAAAGCTGCTCACGTCCGTCACACTCTTTGGAGTAGGCCACTCCTTTATAGCTTTCACTTTCTCTTCATCTACTTCAACGCCCTGCGCAATCACAACAAAACCAAGAAACACAAGCCTATCTATGCAAAATGTGCATTTCTTAAGCTTGGCATATAAGTTTTCATTTCTCAATACTTCCAAAACTAGCCTAGCATGCTCAACATGGTCATCCAAAGTTTTACTATAAATCAGAATATCATCAAAATAGACTACAACAAATTTGCCCAAATAAGCTCTCAAAACATGGTTCATTAGTCTCATAAAAGTACTAGGTGCATTAGACAACCCAAAAGGCATTACTAACCACTCATATAGACCATATTTAGTTTTAAATGTTGTTTTCCATTCATCACCAGGTTTCATACGAATTTGATGATATCCACTCATAAGATCAATTTTAGAAAAATACCTGGCACCATGCAGCTCATCCAACATGTCATCTAGTCATGGTATAGGATGCTGATACTTCACTGTGATCTTATTTACAGCCTTACAATCAACACACATTCTCCACATGCTATCCTTCTTTGGAACCAACAACACAGGAACAACATACGGACTCAAACTCTCTCTAATCAGCCCTTTCTCCAGTAACTCATCTACTTGCTTTTGCATCTCTTTCATTTCCACGGGATTACTCCGGTAAGCTGGTCTATTTGGGATAGTAGAACCAGGCACGAAGTCTATTTGATGCTCAATTCCTCTTAGCGGTGGCAATCCACTAGGTAATTCATCTGGAAACACATCCTGAAAATCCTGCAACAAAGACACAAAACTAGAAGGCAAACTATCAAGCGAAACATTAGTGTCAGCAAACAAAGTTTCTTTGTATCTAATGAGCAATAATGGCTGCCAATAGACATTGCAAAATTAACCTCTCTCGCTCTTGCATAAAAAGTTTTTTTTGCTCTGCCCTTCTTTCTTATTTTCTCTCACCAATGGGCCATTTATTTGTTTTGTTTCTTTTCTGGCCTCTTTTCCCATTTTCTTTTCACTCTCACTCACCTTATCATGTTCTCTCAAACTCCCTTTAATTTTTGAATTGGTAGCCCCAACTTGCCTCTCTGCCTCAATCATCTTTCTTTGATCTTTATACACTTCTAGGGGTGATAATGGAACAAGAGTGACCTATTTTCCTTCATAGTTAAATGTGTACCTATTAGAAAACCCATCATGTTGCGCTCTCCGATCATATTGCCACGATCTGCCTAACAACATATGTCCAGCTTGCATAGGAACTACATCACAATCAACTTCATCTTTGTACCAGCCTATTGAAAATGGTACCCTCACTTGCTTAGTTACTTTCACCTCACCACTATCATTAAACCACTGCAACTTATAAGGATTGGGATGCTTCATACATTCTAACCCCAATTTTTCAACTATAGTAGTACTTGCAGCATTAGTACAGCTCCCACTATCAATAATAAGTGTACAAACCTTATTATTCACTAAGCATCTAGTATGAAAAATATTATCACGCTGTACTAGACTTTCCTCTTTCACCTGCATATTCAATGCACGCCTAGCAACTAACAATTCACCACGCTCAGCTAACAAAGTACAATCAACATGCTCATCACTACCAACATCATCATATATAGGAGAATCAAAGTTCCCAACATCATCATTATCATTATCACTAGGTTCAGAATCAGACACAACATCACCATCAGCTGTAGCAATCATAACTCTTCTATTTGGACATTGGGATGCAATATGACCATTCCCTAAACACTTAAAATATTTAATCTTCCTACTAGGAGTGGTAGTGTTAGGCGTACCTGTTTGCTTGTTTGGACCACTAGATGGCCCTTTTCCACTGGAGGTTGCAGTATTGCTTTTCTGATATGAATTCTTGAACTCTCCTTTCTCTCCACCCCTATTGGCTGAATTTGCCCCACCACTATATTGGGGTCCTCTATAGGCCGAATTACTCCCAAACACATTTTGTGGTCTCCCATAGCCAAGTTTGGTGGAACTCTTGCTCTTTAACCTCCTCTCTATCTTCATAGCTTTATCAACCATCTCCTCCATGGTATTGTAACATACATGTCCAACTCACTTGCAATATTCTGATTAAGTCCTCCAAGAAATCTAGACATCATCCGTTGTTCATCTTCTTTAATATTGGCTCTAGCCATGATCATCTCCATCTCCTTGTGGTATTCTTCTACACTCTTGCCACCTTGCATCAGTCATGCTAAGCGATTATAAAGATCCCTATAATAATGAGAAGGGATAAAATGCTGCCTCATCAGGTCTCTCAACTCCTCCCATGCGGGTACGGCTCTCAACCCCTTGCCTCTTCTAGTGGATTTTAGTTGATCCCACCAGAATGTTGCATAACCCTTGAACTCCACAGCTGCAATGTGTGACTTCTTTTCTTCAGAATAATTATGGCACTAAAAAATTTGCTCTACTTTGCGCTCCCATTCAATGTATTCTTCAGCATTGTTGTTCCCTCTAAATTCAGGAACCTTCATTTTGATGGAAGTCAAATCATTATCATTGATAGGTGCTTGATAAATTCCAGTTTCTCCTTCTTCAAATCCATAATCAGCCATACAGCCTCTCTCATATGCACCTCTTGGTGCCCTCCTCCTAATTGGCTCTTCTCTCTCTTCAGCTCTTGCTGGTTGTAGAATTCTCTGGGTAGCCTTATTGGAGCAGGTTGTTGTGCTTGCATTAAGTGTTCCATGGACTGCTACAAGCTAGCCAACTTATTTGCTATTCTTTCCATATTGTCCTCATTTGCTTGCTTGTACGTCTCAAGATCATCTGCAATATCCCGGATAGTCATCTCTTCTTTCTCAACAGCTATGCCTTTATCTCTACTAGAATTGCTACTCATTATCTCACAAAAAAAAGAACTCACCTTCGCTAATTCTTCGATTGCACTTCAGAACAAAGGCTCACAAATCAATCACCAAGCACATTCAAGGGAACTAGAACCTAAATCCTAGAATGACACCTAGAAAGAAACTTGACAAATTTGGAGGCAACACAAGAAAATTTTGTGTCACACAATTATATCAACCAGAGTATAGAATCAAACAAATAATACTCTAGCAATGTTACGGAATCAAAGCGGTAGCTCAAACAAGAAATAGAAACAAAGAGGTCAAAAATTATGATGAATATGGTCAAAATGTATCAAAACCAACTCACCTTAGCAAGTTAGTTTATGGACCTAATAATTCTACCCAAGAAAGCTAGTATCAAGACTCCCCAAGAATTCAATTTCGAAAAGGAAACTTCCAAATCAACAAGAAAAATGTAATAAAACAGCCCCTCAATTGACCGAAATTGGTGGCCAAAATTTTGATTACTTTCAACCTTATTCAAAACGATTCTAATACCTTAAATTACTAGAAAAGCAAAGAATTTTTGTTGAAGTGATTTTGTACTATTTTTTTTTTAGGATCTGGTCACTATCCTTAGATCACCAACGAAACACAAAGCCTTCAGTCCAATTTATACCCAATTCGGAATAAGAAAAATGTATTTTGAATCAAAAGGCAAGAACACAATTTTGAAATTGAATAAAGAATTATATAACCCTAATTCGAAAATCCAATTAGAACCCTAACAGAACAACTAAAACAACCCTAGAAAGACAGATAGATAAAGATTTACCTGTAATTGGCTCTGATACCAAATGACGCGGAACCCTATGGCAATGAAGGCCTCAAACCCCAACGCACGATTGATAGAAGAAAACCAAGAACAAAGGAAAAACCACCTTCTAAAGCACCCAATTGCTTAGCAAAGCACGAATACTTATAACGGAAGGATTTAGGAAGCTCAAATTAGAAGAACGCCACAATCAAAATTGATAAGTAAATCTAATTCTTGATGCAATCAGAAGAAAAAGAGAATCCACTCATGTTCTATGATAGCCAAAATTTCAATAAGAAAATTGAGAATATAATTTTTCAAAAAGTGTCCTTACAAGAAAAATAAGGCCCTATTTATTCTAAAAGGCACACATAAATCCGAAATCCTAATTCTAATGGGAAAAGGAAAGCTACAAAGTCAAAATTCTAACCCATTAAGAAAAATATAAAGTATGGAAATAAATTAATATTCTGAAATAACTAAATAGGAAACCACACATCCTAACCCACTAAGAAAAATATAAAGTATATAAAAAAGGGTCAAACTAAAACCCTTTAAAATAAGAACACGCCCCACACTATTTGGGCTATCCATGGCCATTAAATTACTTCCCAAGGCTGTATATGAACCCCCATGGACCTTTCTTGCATGTTGGACCTCTTTAGCTAGCCTTTAGCTTCCATATTAACACTAAGCATCATAATCAGCTTTTGTGTGCCTTCTTCAAGCTCTATTGTGCACTTTTCCATTGCTATTTCAGTCACTTCCTTTGAAATTTGATCTTGAACATGCAATCCCATAGCTGCTCCAAACTTCTTAGCTCTGCTCCTAGTCAATGGCCCATTTGGAAGCACCAATGGATCCTTACCTCATGGCTAGTTCGTATCACCATTATCAAAGCAATAAAACTAATAGGCTTTTTAAATTAATATATTTTAAACAGCCCATTACTACAAAAATATAAACATATTTAATTTTACTCAATTAAAAATACTAAGATCTAAAAACAACTTAAGTAAGCCCATTTTGAAGTTGGACTTGAATTAAGTTGTAATTAACTTTATTTGATCTTGTTCCAAAGCCTTGGATCCCTTGTAGGCCATTACAAGCCAAATTCACCAAATCTTGTAGATGACAAATTAACGCTTGCTGATTCTTCTTGACTTGTGATCTAGTTATAGGTCCTCCAGGTAGAATAATTGGATTAAAAATCTCCTCAATTTGATCCTTGCTTCCCTGGTCATGCTCATCCTCTTAGTGTGTAGGCTATTCCATAACATAAAGTGGATTTGCCAATAGGCTGATCATTTAATGTGGCTGATTTGAGTCCTTTTGATGTAGATGATGCTTTAAATTCGAGGACAAATCCTTTTGAGGAGAGGGGAAATGTTATGGAATAACCTACAAACCAAGAGGATGAGCATGACCAAAGAAGCAAGGATGAAATTGAGGAGATTTTCAATCCAATTATTCTGCCTCGAGGACCTATAACTAGATCACGAGCGAAGATTCAGCAAGTGTTAATTTGTCATCTACAAGATTTGGTGATTTTGGCTTGTAATGGGCTACAAGATCAAATAAAGTTAATTACAACTTAATTCAAGTCCAACTTCAAAATGGGCTTACTTAAAATTCAAGTCAAACTTCAAAATGGGCTTACTTAAGTTGTTTTTAGATCTTAGCCTTTTTAATTGAGTAAAATTAAATATGTTTGTATTTTTGTCTTAATGGGCTGTTTAAAACATGTTAATTTAAAAAGCCTATTAGTTTTATTGTTTTGATAATGGGTTGTCCAAACTTATTGATGTTAAGGCCTATAAGTTGAGTTTGTCTATTTTAGTTTATGAGTTTTTAGCTCTTGTAAAGGCTATATAAAGGCCTAAAACGAATTTTAATTTAGATTTTTCCAAATGATGTGGCTGGGCCAAGCCCTTCCTAGGAGGTCACCCTCTTGGTACTTACTCTGCACCAGCACGCTTAACCGAAAAGAATGCTAACCATTTCTACCAAAAGCTTAAGCTTTCAGCAGAGGCGTACCCATTTCCTTTATTTGGATCAAACATGGGCTCACCGGTCTCTTTCGACTTTATGTGCCACCTTGTCGAACTTGATCCATAACCCTCCAAACCCTCAGATATATCATTCCCTCCCTCTTTAAGGAGGTTTGTCCTCGAACTTGGAGCAGTGGGACCAGACCCTATAAATAGGCTCTGATACTAAATGATGCGGCTGGGCCAAGCCCTTCCTAGAAGGTCACCCATCCTGGTACTTACCCTGCACTAACACGCTTAACCGGAAAGAACGCTAACCATTTTTACTAAAAGCTTAAGCTGTCAGCAGAGGCGCACCCATTTCCTTTATTTCGATCAAACATGGGCTCACCAGTCTCTTTTGACTTTATGTGCCACCTTGTCAAACCTGATCCACAACTCTCTAAACCCTCGGACATATCAACTTCCCATACCTATTGAATCTTGGGTAGACATTTCCATGGATTTTGTTTTAGGATTACCTAGGTCAAGGGGAGGGAAAGATTCTATTTTTGTTGTTGTTGACAGGTTTAGCAAAATGGCACATTACATTTCATGCCATAAGACGGATGATGCAACTCATGTTACGGGGTTGTTCTTCAAAGAAATTGTGAGATTGCATGGAGTTCCAAGGACAATTGTTAGTGATAGAGATGTCAAGTCCCTTAGCCAATTTTGGAAGACACTTTGGAGCAAGTTGGGAACAAAGCTTCTATTCTCAACAACTTGTCATCCATAAATGGATGGACAAACAGAGGTGGTCAATAGAACTCTTTCACAACTATTGAGGGCAATAATTTAAAGAAATCTGAAGAATTGGGAAGAATGTTTACCACATGTTGAGTTTGCCTACAATAGGAGTATTCATGCTATAACAAATTGTTCACCTTTTGAGGTTGTATATGGATTCAATCCATTAACACCTATGGATTTACTACCATTACCCATTGAAAAAGCTAATTTGGAAGGAAAGCAAAAGGCTGAATTTGTTAAATGCTTACATGAGAGGGTGCGTGCTCAAATAGAGAAAAAAACTCAACAATATGAAAAGCAACACAACAAGGGAAGAAAGAAAGTCATATTTGAACAAGGTGATTGGGTTTGGGTACACATGAGGAAGGAAAGATTTCCAAGTCAAAGGAAGTCTAAGCTGATGCCGAGAGGAGATGGACCATTTGAAGTCCTACAAAGAATCAATGACAATGCATACAAGCTACAATTGCCTAGTGAGAATGGCAATGTAAGTGCTACCTTTAATGTTTTTTATTTGTCTTTGTTTGATGTAGGTGATGAAGGAGCAGATTCGAGGATGAATCCTTCTGAGGAGAGGGGAAATGATAAAGAATAGCAAGCTCGAGTCCATTTGACTAAGGATGAAAATGCAAAGAAAAACCCTTTAGCCATTCATGGAAGCCCAATAACAAGAGCTAGAGCCAAAAAGATGAAGAAAATATTAACTTGCTTAATTGAAGGCATTTGGAAGAAACAAGCTCAATGTGATGCAGCTAACTTATTATGGGAGGAACACGAGTCAAAGATTGTAAACTTGATCCAAGCATGTTCAAATATGAAGACAATAGTCTAACCCACATTGTTTGAATCAATCCAGCTCATTGAAGAATAAAGGGCCATTCAGCTTTGATTAAGTGAGCATAGATCTTGGGCTGTCATTTTATGTTATTTATTAATTTGGGTTTGTTTTATTTGCTTTGTGAAACCAACATATCAGAGTTAGTGATTCGAACAAAGATGACAGTATGACCAAGGCTAGCGGAGCAAGCATAGGAGGCCAACATGGCATGGAGCTTGTTTTACCAAGTGGGCCAATTACAAGATTGTAGGCCAAGAAGCTCAAATATACCTTCCAAGGCTTTGTAAGGAGATTCATGGAAGAAAGGTTTGGTGGATAGGCCTTTGACACTAAGGATATAGAGGAGAAGCAGCCTATAAATTTAATCCAAGTATATGGGTCTATTATTTAATATGTATTAAGGCCTACTAGTTATGCTTATTTAAAAAGTAAGGGACATGTTTATTTTGTGTTAAATTAGAACTTTTTTTACTTTATTAGTTCTTAAAATTTGATTAGAAGCAGCCTATAAATTTAATCCTAATACTAGCAAATCTCTCATAGAACATCTAGGCATGCATAATTTCGAACCCTTAAACAAAAACCCATCATGTCTATAGAAAGAATTAAAAGCACCATGCTCACAAGCATCATAAACATTGCCGAAATTAGAATCATCAACATATAAGTCCTTTATACATTCAAATCCAAGCAATTTAGTACTCAAAACATTAAGTAAAGCGTACCTCCTTGAAAGTGAATCTGCAGCTACATTGTCTTTATGATGCAAGAAAGGATCCCTTGAAGCTAGCAAGTGGACCAATCACTAGGAGCAAGGCAAAGAGATATCAAGCTAGTATGGCTTTGCATATTCAAGAAGAGATTTCCAAAGAGCTTCAAGAATTATCATTCAAGAAGATGGAGATAGAGCTTAAAGAAGGCACACCAAAGCTGATTATGATGCTTAGTGTAGAAGCTAAAGGCTAGCTAAAGAAAGGTCCAACGTGCAAGAAAGGTCCATGGGGGTTCATATAAAGCCTTGGAAAGTAATTTAAGGCCCATGATAGCCCAAATAGTGTGGGGCATTTCTTATGTTGAAGGGATTAGTTTGGTTGTTTCCATACTTTATATTTTCCTTAGTGGGTTAGGATTTTGTTTCCATACTTAATGTTTTCCTTATGTAATTAGGAATGTTTTTGATGCAAGAAAGGATCCCTTGAAGCTAGCAAGTGGACCAATCACTAGGAGCAAGGCAAAGAGATATCAAGCTAGTATGGCTTTGCATATTCAAGAAGAGATTTCCAATGAGCTTCAAGAATTATCATTTAAGAAGATGGAGATAGAGCTTAAAGAAGGCACACCAAAGCTGATTATGATGCTTAGTGTGGAAGCTAAAGGCTAGCTAAAGAAAGGTCCATGGGGGTTCATATAAAGCCTTGGGAAGTAATTTAAGGCCCATGGACAGCCCAAATAGTGTGGGGCTTTTCTTATATTGAAGGGATTAGTTTGGTTGTTTCCATACTTTATATTTTCCTTAGTGGATTAGGATTACTTTATATTTTCCTTATTGGATTAGGATTACTTTATATTTTCCTTATTGGATTAGGATTACTTTATGTTTTCCTTATGCAATTAGGAATGTTTTTCCTTATGCAATTAGGAATGTTTTCCTTATGCAATTAGGAATGTTTTCCTTATGCAATTAGGAATGTTTTTCCTTATGCAATTAGGAATGTTTTCCTTATGCAATTAGGAATGTTTTAGTCTTAATTTTCCATATGCAATTAGGAATTTTGTAACCCTTATTTAAGGGCACTATTAGGCCAAATTTGACATACAACAATTAATAAAAATTTTTCGAATTCTTCTACAAGTTCTTCTTGTGAATTTTCGTGTGAGAGAGATTAGAGTGGATTCTTTAATTCTTTCTTTGCATCAAGAATTAGGTTTACTTATCAACAAGAGTTGTGGCGTTTTCCTTCTTCTTACCAACTAAATCCTTCAATCATAGTGAGTTCGCATCTCTTTATAGGCGTTGGGTTCCTTAGGAGGTGATTATCAAGTTTCAAGGAGTTCTCTACCATTGTTATACGTTGGGTTTGCTGCCATCGTTGCTAAGGGTCCGCGTCAGTTTTAGTCTTAATTTTCCATATGCAATTAGGAATTTTGTAACCCTTATTTAAGGGCACTATTAGGCCGAATTTCAGATACAACAATTAATAAAGATTTTCGAATTCTTCTACAAGTTCTTCTTTTGAATTTTCGTGTGAGAGAGATTAGAGTGGATTCTTTAATTCTTTCTTTGCATCAAGAATTAGGTTTACTTATCAACAAGAGTTGTGGCGTTTTCCTTCTTCTTACCAACTAAATCCTTCAATCATTGTGAGTTCGCGTCTCTTTATAGGTGTTGGGTTCCTTAGAAGGTGATTATCAATTTTCAAGGAGTTCTCTACCATTGTTATACGTTGGGTTTGCTGCCATCATTGCTAAGGGTCCGCGTCATTTGGTATCAGAGCCTTGCTACAAGGTAATTTTTATCTACTTTGTCTTTCTAGGGTTTGTTAATTTAGGTCTTTTAAATTTCTGCGTTTTAGGGTTCTTAGAGAGTCTAGTCTTTAATTTTCGAAAAAGAGTCATATATCAATTCTGATCAAGGCTGAATTGAAGGAGGGTATTCTTAGGGTGAAAACAAAACCTAGGAAATGATTCTTGGAGAATTTCAAAACCAAGAATTAGGGTTCTTGAAAGAAAGCAAAAGCTAGAGTTTGTGTTCAAGTTTGATTTCGATTTGGTCTTGAGTGAATCTGGGGTTGCGAATTAAGTTCAGATTTTGAAAAGTCATTGGGAGTAAATTAAGTCCCGAATCAAGGGGATAGTGAGAGGAAGCAAAAAAAAAAGAGTACAAAACCACCTCAACAAAAAAAATATTTGATATTCTTGCGGGTGCTAAGAATCAGATCTAGGTGGGTGAGAAGTAATAAAATTTTTGGGCGAAAAATTTCACCTTCTGAGGGGTTTTGGAATTCGAAAATCAGACCTTAATAGTCATATTATTTGAGTGTTTTAGGTGGGAATTAGAGTCTAGAAGCTAGCATTTTGGGTAGAATTGATTAGGTCCATAAAGTAGCTTGCCAAGTGTGGGTTGTTTTTTATTCATTATATCCAAATTTATCTTGTTTATTGGCTTCATTGTTTCTGATTTCTTTTTCTAGCTTTTAATTCCATTACATTGCTAAGTATCATTTGCTTGTGTCGATACTTGGTTCTATATCGTGTAGTGCAAATTACCTTGCATTGCCTCCGGATACTTGTCTTGTTTTCTATCTAGTTCTAGGATTTAGGTTCTAGTTTCTTGAACGACTTGACAATTGTTGGTTGGTGAGCTTGGTTCTGAAGTGCAATCAAGGAAGACAAGAAAAGTGAGGTAATTCTAAACACTTGAGTGAATTTCGATTATTACTAATCTTGTTTCTTTGAGTTTGTTTGTTTGTTAACATGGCTGGAAAAGGAGAAGAGACCTGCAAAGAAGGAGCTATGGCCGAAAGCTTGGCTAGGCTTAATGAGACTTTGGCAGCAATGCTTGGTCGAATGGAGATGATAGATACTAGATTGCAAGAGACTGCAGCACGGCAAGCACAACAAATGCAACAAGTACAACAAATACAGCAAGTGCAACAAGGGCTGCCAGCCGCACATCCAAATCCCATAATGCGAGCTAGAAGAGTGCTTAGGAGAGAAGGGCAAGGAAATCTTGAAGCCCTAGAAGCAGCCGAAAGGGTAGAAGATGAAGATGAAGGTGGAAATCAACCTACCACTGATGGTGACCTTACTTCCATCAAGATGAAGATTCCTTCCTTTGAAGGGAAGAACAATGCAGAAGAGTTCATAGAATGGGAGAGGAAAGTTGAGCAGATTTTCGAATGCCATAACTACACCGAAGAGAAGAAATCAGTTTTGGTAGCCGTAGAGTTCAAAGGGTATGCTACCTTTTGGTGGGATCAATTGAAAGCTAATAGAAGAGGGAAAGGTATGAGGCCTATTCCTGAATGGTCAACCTTGAAAGAACTAATGAGAAGCCGATTTGTACCATCTCACTACATTCGAGATTTGTACAATCGACTAGCAAGACTAGTTCAAGGTGGGAGAAGTGTGGAAGAGTACCACAAAGAGATGGAGATGATCATGGCTAGGGCAAATATTGATGAAGATGAAGACAAGAAGATGTCACTATTTCTTGGGGGATTGAATTTGAACATAGCCAATGAATTGGAGATGTATGAATTCAACACAATGGAAGAGTTAGTTCAAAAGGCCATGAAGATAGAGAGAAGATTGAAGAATAAAGCTATTTCGAAAACTAGCTACTCTAAAGCTAGTGGAAAATTTTCAAACTTCAAGGGTTCAAGTTCGAGTGGAGGTTCCTACAAAGGGGATTACAAGGGTTCTTTCCAAAAGAATTCTTCCTACAATCCTAATTTCAAGAAGCCGAATGATGGGGATGCAAAAAAGCCAAGGAAACACCTTCTAGACCTACTCCAAGTAGGGAAATTAAATGCTATAAGTGTTTGGGAAGTGGACACATTGCTTCTCAATGTCCGAATAAGAGGGTGATTATTGCAACCCATGAAGGGGAAATTAATCAGAATCTGAACATGAAGAAGAAGAGAAGGCCGAATGTGGTGATAGGGCCGAATATGATGAAGAGGCTTGGGAGAATCAAGTCTTGAATGCTGAACATGGAGAGATGCTTGTTACTAGAAGAGCCTTGAATATTCAAGTCAAGGAAGAAGGCTTGGATCAAAGGGAGAATCTTTTCCACTCTAGGTGTTTGGTGAATGGTAAGGTTTGTACACTTATCATTGATGGTGGAAGTTGTACCAATGCTGCTAGTACTACAATGGTGGATAAATTGGGGTTAGCTTGCTTTAAACATCCCAATCCTTACAAGTTGCAATGGTTCAATGACGCTGGGGAAGTAAAAGTGTTGAAGCAAGTCAAGGTACTATTCTCCATTGGGTGGTATAAAGATGAGGTTTTGTGTGATGTAGTGCCAATGCAAGCTGGACATTTGCTATTAGAAAGACCATGGCAGCATGATAGAAGGGCACAACATGATGGCTTTTCTAATAAGTATACCTTTACTTATGAAGGAAAGAAGGTTGTTCTAGCACCATTATCACCTCAAGAGGTGTATGAAGATCAAAAGAGGATGCTAGAGAGGGAGAAAGAAGTTTCGGCTAACATGAACCAAGGGGGTTCAAATTCGGCCAATGATATTTCTTCAACACCCAAGGGTAATTCTAAGGGTAGGGAACGAGAAAATAATAAAGTGAGTGAGTGCAGAAAGGTAAAAAAGGCCGAGAGTCAAAAGAAAGTAAGCAAACAAATAAATGGCCCATTGGTGAGAGAAAATAAGCAAGGAGAAAAGGCAAAACATACTTTTTATGCAAGAGAAAGAGAGATATATATAGGGCAGCCTGTACTCATTATTATGTATAAAGAATTGTTACTTGCTGACAGTGAAGAATCTCTTGATTCTTTACCTTCTAGTTTTGTGTCTTTGTTACAGGATTTTAAGGATGTGTTTCTTGAAGACCTTCCTAGTGGTTTGCCGCCATTAAGAGGGATTGAACATCAAATTGACTTCATACCCGGTTCTACAATTCCAAACCGGCCAGCATATAGGAGCAATCCTATGGAGACAAAAGAGATGCAAAGACAAGTTGAAGAGCTTTTGGAGAAAGGCTTGGTTCGCGAGAGCCTTAGTCCTTGTGCCGTTCCAGTCTTATTAGTGCCCAAGAACGATGGTTCTTGGAGGATGTGTGTTGATTGTAGGGCTGTGAACAAGATTACTGTGAAGTATAGACATCCCATTCCTAGACTTGATGACATGTTGGACGAATTGCATGGGGCAAAATATTTCACAAAGATTGATCTTATGAGTGGTTATCATCAAATTCGCATGAAGCCTGGAGATGAATGGAAGACTGCCTTCAAAACGAAATATGGTTTGTATGAATGGTTAGTTATGCCTTTTGGTTTATCTAATGCACCTAGTACTTTCATGAGATTAATGAACCATATTTTGAGAGCTTATTTAGGTAAGTTTGTAGTAGTTTACTTTGATGATATTTTGATTTATAGCAAAACTGAGGAAGAACATGTTAAACATGTTAGGGAAGTGCTTGAAATCCTTAGGGAGCAAAACCTTTATGCTAAGCTTAAGAAGTGTTCTTTTTGTCTAGATAGGGTTATTTTTCTTTGTTTTGTTGTAAGTATGCAGGGAATTGAAGTTGATCAAGAGAAGGTGAAAGCTATCCAAGAGTGGCCGAATCCTTCAAGTGTGACAGAAGTGAGGAGTTTTCACGGATTGGCAAGCTTCTATAGGAGATTTGTCCCTAATTTCTCTACATTGGCAGCATCCTTGACTAGCATAATCAAGAAAGAAGTGAGGTTCGTTTGGGGCAAGGAGCAACAAGAAGCATTTGATGCTTTGAAAGTGAAGCTTTCTGCTACACTCATTTTAGCTTTACCTAACTTTGATTCTACTTTTGAAATTGAATGTGATGCTTTTGGTGTAGGTATTGGAGCTGTTTTGATGCAAGAGAAGAAGCCCATTGCATATTTTAGTGAAAAGCTTAATGGAGCAAAGCTGAATTATTCAACTTATGACAAGGAGCTATATGCTTTGGTGAGAGCATTGGAAGTATGGGAGCATTATTTGCTGCCCAAGGAATTCGTGATCCATTTAGACCATGAATAATTGAAGCATTTGAGAGGGCAAGGCAAGTTGAATAAAAGCCATGCAAAATAGGTTGTGAAGATTGAGAAGTTTCCTTATGTGATCAAATATAAGCAAGGTAAAGACAATGTAGTGGCAGATGCACTTTCAAGGAGATTTGAGGACAAATCTTTTTGAAGAGGGGGAGAATGATGCAAGAAAGGATCCCTTGAAGCTAGCAAGTGAACCAATCACTAGGAGCAAGGCAAAGAGATATCAAGCTAGTATGGCTTTGCATATTCAAGAAGAGATTTCCAAAGAGCTTCAAGAATTATCATTCAAGAAGATGGAGATAGAGCTTGAAGAAGGCACACCAAAGCTGATTATGATGCTTAGTGTGGAAGCTAAAGGCTAGCTAAAGAAAGGTCCAACGTGCAAGAAAGGTCCATGGGGGTTCATATAAAGCCTTGGGAAGTAATTTAAGGCCCATGGACAGCCCAAATAGTATGGGGCGTTTCTTATGTTGAAGGGATTAGTTTGGTTGTTTCCATACTTTATATTTTTCTTAGTGGATTAGGATTTTGTTTCCATACTTAATGTTTTCCTTATGCAATTAGGAATGTTTTAGTCTTAATTTTCCATATGCAATTAGGAATTTTGTAACCCTTATTTAAGGGCACTATTAGGCCAAATTTCAGATACAACAATTAATAAATATTTTCAAATTCTTCTACAAGTTCTTCTTGTGAATTTTCGTGTGAGAGAGATTAGAGTGAATTCTTTAATTCTTTCTTTGCATCAAGAATTAGGTTTACTTATCAACAAGAGTTGTGGCATTTTCCTTCTTACCAACTAAATCCTTCAATCATAGTGAGTTCGCGTCTCTTTATAGGCGTTGGGTTCCTTAGGTAGTGATTATCAAGTTTCAAGGAGTTCTCTACCATTGTTATATGTTGGGTTTGCTGCCATCATTTCTAAGGGTCCGCGTCACTTTACCTTGCTTGTATTTGATCACATAAGGAAACTTCTCAATCTTCACAACCCATTTTGCATGTCTTTTATTCAACTTACCTTGTCCTCTCAAATGCTTCAATGATTCATGGTCTGAATGGATCACAAATTCCTTAGGCAGCAAATAATGCCCCCATACTTCCAATGCTCTCACCAAAGCATATAGCTCCTTGTCATAAGTTGAATAATTCAGCTTTGCTCCATTAAGCTTTTCACTAAAGTATGCAATGGGCTTCTTCTCTTGCATCAAAACAGCTCCAATACCTACACCAGAAGCATCACATTCAATTTCAAAAGTAGAATCAAAGTTAGGTAAAGCTAAAACGGGTGTAGTAGAAAGCTTCTCTTTCAAAGCATCAAATGCTTCTTGTTGCTCCTTGCCCCAAACGAATCCCACTTCTTTCTTGATTATGCTAGTCAAGAGGGATACCAATGTAGAGAAATTAGGGACAAATCTCCTATAGAAGCTTGCCAATCAGTGAAAACTCCTCACTTCTGTCACACTTGAAGGATTCGGCCACTCTTGGATAGCTTTCACCTTCTCTTGATCAACTTCAATTCCCTGCATACTTACAACAAAACCAAGAAAAACAACCCTATCTAGACAAAAAGAACACTTCTTAAGCTTAGCATAAAGGTTTTGCTCCCTAAGGATTTCAAGCACTTTCCTAACATGTTCAACATGTTCTTCCTCAGTTTTGCTATAAATCAGGATATCATCAAAGTAAATTACCACAAACTTACCTAAATAAGCTCTCAAAACATGGTTCATTAATCTCATGAAAGTACTAGGTGCATTAGATAAACCAAAAGGCATAACTAACCATTCACACAAACCATATTTCGTTTTGAAGGCAGTCTTCCATTCATCTCCCGGCTTCATGCGAATTTGATGATAACCACTCATAAGATCAATCATTGTAAAATATTTCGCCCCATGCAATTCGTCCAACATGTCATCAAGTCTAGGAATGGGAAGTCTATACTTCACAGTAATCTTGTTCATAGCCCTACAATCAACACACATCCTCTAAGAACCATCTTTCTTAGGTACTGATAAGACTGGAACGGCACAAGGACTAAGGCTCTCGCGAACCAAGCCTTTCTCCAAAAGCACTTCAACTTGTCTTTGCATCTCTTTTGTCTCCATAGGATTGCTCCTATATGCTGGCCGGTTTGGAATTGTAGAATCGGGTATGAAATCAATTTGATGTTCAATCCCTCTTAATAGCGGCAAACCACTAGGAAGGTCTTCAGGAAACACATCCTTAAAATCCTGCAACAAAGACACAAAACTAGAAGGTAAAGAATCAAGAGATTTTTCACTGTCAGCAAGTAACAATTCTTTATACATAATAATGAGTACAGGCTGCCCTACATCTATCTCTCTTACTCTTGCATAAAAAGTATGTTTTGCTTTTTCTCCTTGCTTATTTTCTCTCACCAATGGGCCATTTATTTGTTTGCTTACTTTCTTTTGACTCTCGGCCTCTTTTCCCTTTCTGCACTCACTCACTTTATTATTTTCTCTCTCCCTACCCTTAGAATTACCCTTGGGTGTTGAAGTAACATCATTGGCCGAATTTGAACCCCCTTGGTTCATGTTGGCCGAAACTTCTTTCTCCCTCTCTAGCATCCTCTTCTGATCTTCATACACCTCTTGAGGTGATAATGGTGCTAGAACAACCTTCTTTCCTTCATAAGTAAAGGTATACTTATTAGAAAAGCCATCATGTTGTGCCCTTCTATCATGCTGCCATGGTCTTCCTAATAGCAAATGTCCAGCTTATATTGGCACTACATCACACAAAAGCTCATCTTTATACCACCCAATGGAGAATGGTACCTTGACTTGCTTCAACACTTTTACTTCCCCAGCGTCATTGAACCATTGTGATGCGGAACCCATGGATCAAATATTACATCTAGAACTCCACATACACATCTAGCATAGAATCTTAGAACTCAAAAACAAATCCTCCCTACCAAACCCACAACTAACCTGTAATTGAGAACTTGGGTGATTGGGATGAAGAAATGAATTGATTAAAACGCCACAAGTGAGACTTGATAAGTTAGAACCAATTCTTCATGCAACAAGAATAAGAAGAAAACCTCTCAAACTTGAAAACACAGAAATTACATTCAACAATTTTGGAAATTCGTAGTCAACCCTATTAAGTTCTTTTTCCCATCCTTATATAGTTGGAAAAGAAGAACTAATGGCTTAAAGTCTAGCTTTACATGTATCTAGTCACAATAGCATTAATTGTTCATCCACCTCAATAATATACTCTAAATTACTGCCCATAATTCTGACAACATAGATGGGCAGATTGTACATTCATTTTGGTGTTGGTTCACATGTGTCTAGTCACACTAACACTAAACCATATCAATATTATATTCCAAATTCGTGCTAATGCCCATCACCATACTTATGGGCAGATTCTTCATGCTTGTTGGTGAGTTTCTGACTTCCTCTTCATGATCCATCATATTCACTACAAGTTGGTCTCCCTCTTCATTAATCCACCTTTGTATGAAGTGTTGGAACACATGCTGGAATTTCTTTGATTGTGATCTTGTGATTGGTCCACTTGGCATGATGATATCATCAACATATTTGCTGCCATTACATTCATCAAGCTTGCTTATAGTTTCCTCATTATTCCCTCCTTGCTCAAAAAGATTTGTCCTCAAATCTGAGCCTACATCAAAAGGAGAAAGATCACTAACATTGAAAGTTGCAGAAACATTATACTCACCTGGTAGATCAATTTTGTAGGCATTGTCATTGATCCGTTCTAAAACTTGGAATGGGCCATCTCCCCTTGCATCCAACTTGGATTTCCTTTGTTTAGGAAATCTTTCCTTCCTCATATGAACCCATACCCAATCACCAGGTTGGAAAATCACATGTTTCCTTCTTCTATTTGCATTATGGGCAACTGATTCATATTTCTTCTCAAGATGAGCTCGTGCCTTTTCATGTATCTGCTTAACCAACTCAGCTTTCTTTTCACCATCTAAGTTAGTTATTTCATTTAATGGCAAAGGAAACAAATCAAGTGGTGTAAGTGGATTAAAACCATAAACAATTTCAAATGGTGAATAACCAGTAGAAGAATGTATGCTTCTATTATATGCAAACTCCACTAATGGCAAACAATCTTCCTAAGTTTTCAAATTCTTACCCACAACAGCACGTAACAAAGATCCTAAAGTCCTATTTACCACTTCTGTTTGTCCATCAGTTTGTGGATGACAAGTTGTAGAGAACAACAATTTAGTACCTAACTTATTCCATAAAACAAGCCAAAAATGACTTAAGAACTTCACATCTCTATCACTTACAATTGTTTTAGGAATGCCATGCAACCGAACTACTTCCCCAAAGAACAAATTTGCAATATTTGTTGCATCATCAGTTTTGTGACATGCAATGAAATGAGCCATTTTGCTGAATCTATCAACAACAACAAATATGCTATCTTTTCCTTTTCTAGTCCTAGGCAGCCCCAAAACAAAGTCCATAGATATGTCCATCCAAGGTGCATTAGGAATAGGTAAAGGAGTATACAGCCCATGAGGTAAAGACTTAGATTTTGCTTGTTTACATGCAATACACTTGGCACAAATTCTTTCAACATCCTTTCTCATGTTTGGCCAATAGAAATGTTCATGCAGAATGTCTAAAGTCTTAAATATCCCAAAATGTCCCATGAGTCCTCTACTATGTGCCTCACGCACAAGCAATTCCCTTAATGAGCAACTAGGCATGCATAATCTTCCATCCTTAAATAAGTACCCATCATGCCTATAAAACTTCTGAAATGCAGAATGCTCACATGCTTTATAAACATTTGCAAAGTCAACATCATTGGCATACATATCCTTAATTTGCTCAAAGCCTAATAACTTAGAACTAAGAGTTGAGATTAAGGAATACCTTCTTGAAAGTGCATCTGCTACTACATTGTCTTTGCCACGCTTATACTTTATCACATATGGAAATGGCTCAATGAACTCTATCCACTTTCCATGCCTTCGGTTCAGCTTGGTTTGCCCCTTTAGATGCTTTAATGATTCATGATCTGTATGAATAACAAACTCTTTAGGCAATAAGTAATGTTGCCACACTTGTAAAGCTCTTACCAAAGCATACAGCTCCTTGTCATAAGTGGAATAATTTAATTGTGCACCATGAAGCTTCTCACTAAAATATGCAATTGGTTTCCCTTCTTGCATCAAAACAGCACCTATGCCCACACCTGAAGCATCACACTCTAATTCGAAGGTCTTATCAAAATCTGGTAAAGCAAGAATTGGAGCAGTAGTTAACCTTTCTTTCAACAAATTGAATGTCATTTCATGAATTTTAGTCCAATTAAACTTTACATCCTTTTTTACCAATTCATTTAATGGTGCAGCAATGGAACTAAAATCTTTAACAAACCTTCTATAGAAACTAGCCAAACCATGAAAACTTCTTACCTCACTCACGGTTTTAGGTGCTGGCCAATCTCTTATTGCCTTTACCTTTTCATCATCAACCTCAATTCCTTGTGCACTAACCATAAAACCTAAGAATATGATTTTATCACTACAAAAACATGCACTTTTTCAAGTTGGCATATAATTCTTCCTTTCTCAAAACATCAAGAATAACCTTAATATGTTCTACATGCTCATCTACTGATTTGCTATAAATGAGTATGTCATCAAAATATACAACAACAAATTTACCAAGATATGCACGCAGAACATGGTTCATTAATCTCATGAATGTACTAGGTGCATTAGATAAACCAAATGGCATAACTAACCACTCATAAAGACCATATTTTGTTTTGAATGCAATTTTCCACTCATCTCCTTCTTTCATCCTAATTTGATGGTAACCACTTTTCAAATCAATCTTAGTAAAAATGCAAGAACCACTCAACTCATCAAGCATATCATCAAGTCTAGGAATTGGATGTCTATACTTCACCGTGATTTTATTGATTGCTCGGCAGTCCACACACATTCTCCATGATCCATCTTTCTTTGGGACTAATAACACCGGAACAGCACATGGGCTAAGACTTTCACGCACATGTCCCTTTGCTAGTAACTCCTCCACTTGCCTTTGAAGTTCCTTGGTTTCCTCCGGATTACTTCTATAAGCTGGTCGATTAGGAATTGTTGAGCCCGGAATGAAGTCAATTTGATGCTCAATCCCTCTTAAAGGTGGTAATCCTTTGGGTACATCTTCTGGAAAAACATCTCCAAATTCCTGTAAAAGAGAACTAACACAACTAGGCAAAGGGTTATCAAGGTTAGATGTAGAAATCAAGGTCTCTTTGTACCTAAGTACAATCAGACTTCTTTTCTCACAAAAAGCACTCCTTAACTCCTTTTCTTTTGCATAGAAACACTCTCTTTTATTTTCTCTCCCTTTCTCTTTTTCCCTCACCAATGGGCCATTTTTATCATTCTTTTTCTCACACTTGGCCTCTTGTACTCCCTTTTTATTTGTTTTACCCTCACCACCAGAATTCTTTTCAAATGATCTCAAAATATTTACTTGATCTTCATACACTTGTTTAGGTGACAATGGAGCAAGAGTGAAATTTAAACCATTTAGGCTGAAAGAATAATGATTCTTAAAGCCATCATGCAAAGCTCTTCTATCAAACTGCCATGGACGACCAAGAAGGATATGGCTAGCATGCATAGGCACAACATCACAGCAAACTTCATCTTTGTATCTCCCAATTGCAAAAGAAAACAGAACCTGCTTTGTTACCCTCACCTCTCCACTATCATTCAACCATTGCAGCTTGTAAGGACTAGGATGTTTTGTGCATGCTAACCCTAATTTATCCACAAAATCAGTACTAGCAACATTTGCACAACTACCCCCATCAATGATCATGCTGCACACTTTTCCATTCACAATGCAACGAGTATGGAAAATGTTCTCTCTTTGATTACTTTCTTCATCTTTAATTTGTATGTTTAAAGCTCTTCTAATAACCAAAGATTCACCATGGGCTGGATATTCAATAATATGTTCAATTTCTTCTAATGGTGGCATGCTATCATTATCATCATCACTTTCATGTTCACCAGCACTATCAATTTCACCATTATCTCGTATCAACTTGATTTTCTTATTTGGACATTGAGATGCTATATGCCCTACTCCAGAACACCTAAAGCATTTATAGCCAAAGTGAGGTAGAAGAAACCTAAATGGCTGTTATTATAACTCTTCCACGTTCTTCCTTTTAATCCCCACTAACTCTCATTGAAAAGAGCTGTTATACATTAAAAGCATTCATTTTGTAACTCCCAAATGACAACTGGATCACACCCCAAACTAAATGCACTCATTTGTAACTCCCAAATGACAACTGATCAAAAACTCAAACTTTAACAAGAATAAAACCCTAACTCTGATATGTTGATTTCACAAAGCAAATAAAATAAACCCAAATTAATAAATAACATAAAATGACAGCCCAAGATCCATGCTCACTTAATCAAGGCTGAATGGCCCTTTATTCTTCAACGGGCTGGATTGATTCAGACAATGTGGGTTAGACTATTGTCTTCATATTTGAACATGCTTGGATCATATTTACAATCTTTGACTTTTGTTTCTCCCATAATAAGTTAGCTGCATCACATTGAGCTTGTTTCTTCCAAATGTCTTTGATGCGGAACCCATGGATCAAATATTATATCTAGAACCTCACATACACATCTAGCATAGAATCTTAGAACTCAAAACAAATCCTCCCTACCAAACCCACAACTAACCTGTAATTGAGAACTTGGGTGATTGGGATGAAGAAATGAATTGATTTAAACACCACAAGTCAGACTTGATAAGTTAGAACCAATTCTTCATGCAACAAGAATAAGAAGAAAACCTCTCAAACTTGAAAACACTTAGATTACAATGATAACAATCTGCCAATTCGTAGTCCCCGTCTTAGGTTCTTTTTCCCATCCCTATATAGTTGGAAAAGAAGAACTAATGGCTTAAAAGTCTAGGTTTACATGTATCTAGTCACAATAGCATTAATTGTTCATCCACATCAATAATATACTCTCAATTACTGTCCATAATTCTGACAACATTGATGGGCAGATTCTACATGCATTTTAGTGTCGGATCACATGTGTCTAGTCACACTAGCACTAAACCACATCAATATTATATTCCAAATTCGTGCTAATGCCCATCACCATACTTATGGGAAGATTCTTCATGCTTCTTGGTGAGTTTTTGACTTTCTCTTCATGATCCATCATATTCAGTACAAGTTGGTCTCCCTTTTCATTAATCCACCTTTGAATGAAGTGTTGGAACACATGCCAGAGTTTCTTTGATTGTGATCTTGTGATTGGTCCACTTGGCATAATGATATCATCAACATATTTGCTGCCTTGTGTAGATTCATCAAGCTTGCTTATAATTTCCTTATCATTCCCTCCTTGCTCAAAAAGATTTGTCCTCAAATCTGAACCTACATCAAAAGAAGAAAGATCACTAACATTGAAAGTTGCAGAAACATTATACTTACCTGGTAGATCAATTTTGTAGGCGTTGTCATTGATTTGTTCTAAAACGTGAAATGGGCCATCTCCCCTTGCATCCAACTTGGATTTTCTTTGTTTAGGAAATCTTTTCTTTCTCACATGAACCCATACCCAATCACCAGGTTGGAAAATCACATGTTTCCTTCTTTTATTTGCTTTATGGGCAAATGATTCATCCTTCTTTAGGACTAGTAAAACCGAAACAGTACATGGACTAAGACTTTCATGCACATGTCCCTTTGCTAGCAGCTCCTCCACTTGCCTTTGAAGTTCCTTGGTTTCCTCCGGATTACTTCTATAAGCTGGTCGGTTAGGAATTGTTGAGCCTGGAATGAAGTCAATTTGATGCTCAATCCCTCTTAAAGGTGGTAAACCTTTTGGTACATCTTCTGGAAAAACATCTCCAAATTCCTGTAAAAGAGAACTAACACAACTAGGAAAATGGTTATCAAGGTCAGATGTAGAAATCAAGGTCTCTTTGTACCTAAGTATAATCAAACTTCTTTTCTCACAAAAAGCACTCCTTAACTCTTTTTCTTTGGCATAGAAACACTATCTTTTTATTTTCTCTCCCTTTCTCTTTTTGTCTCACCAATGGGCCATTTTTATCATTCTTTTTCTCACACTTGGCCTCTTGTACTCCATTTTTATTTGTTTTACCCTCACCACCAGAATTCCTTTCAAATGATCTCAAAATCTTTACTTGATCTTCATACACTTGTTTAGGTGAAAATGGAGCAAGAGTGAAATTTAAACCATTTAGGCTGAAAGAATAAAGATTCTTAAAGCCATCATGCAAAGTTTTTCTATCAAACTGCCATGGACGACCAAGAAAGATATGGCTAGCATGCATAGGCACAACATCACAGCAAACTTCATCTTTGTATCTCCCAATTGCAAAAGAAAACAGAACCTGCTTTGTTACCCTCACCTCCCCACAATCATTCAACCATTGCAGCTTGTAGGGGCTAGGATGTTTTGTGCATGCTAACCCTAATTTATCTACAAAATCAGTACTAGTAACATTTGCACAACTACCCCCATCAATGATCATGTTGCACACTTTTCCATTCACAATGCAACGAGTATGGAAAATGTTCTCTCTTTGACTACTTTCTTCATCTTTAATTTGCATGTTTAAAGCTCTTCTAATAACCAAAGATTCACCATGGGCAGGATATTCAATGATATGTTCAATTTCCTCTAATGGTGGCATGCTATCATTATCATCACCACTTTCATGTTCACCAGCACTATCAATTTCACCATTATCTCGTATCAACTTGATTTTCTTATTTGGACATTGAGATGCTATATGCCCTACTCCAAAACACCTAAAGCATTTAATGGTCCTATGCTTTTGATTAGAGTTTGATGTTTTAGAGTTGCCTTTAGGGTCAGCTGGAACTTATTTTTCCTTTCCTTTCCAGGTAGCCTCCTTCCCTTTAGGATTATCATCTTTCTTTGGCCATTTTGAAGTGAAACTAGAGCTGGAATTAGAAAACCCCTTTGTTGCTCCCTTGAGTTTCAGTTGCTTCTCAACTTTCATGGCCATGTGTACCATATCTTCAAGCTCCACATAATGGTGTAATTCAATTATGTTAGCAATCTCTCAATTCAGCCCACTCAAAAATTGAGCCATAGTGTTTTCTGGATCCTCCTCTATATTAGTTCTACTCATGATCATCTCCATCTCTTTATGGTAATCCTCCACTGACATGGATCCTTGAGTTAACAGCTGCAATCTTTGGTGAAGCTCTTGATAGTAGTAAGATGGTACAAATCTTTTTCTCATCAAAATTTTCATTTCAGCCCAAGTGGCGATGGTTCTTTCTCCATTTCTTCTCTTGGAAATCATCAATTGATCCACCAAATTAGTGCATAATCTGTGAATTCAACTGTTGCAATTTTAACTTTCTTTATTTCACTATAATTATGACAATCAAACACCAACTCAACTTTTCTTTCCCATTCAAGGTAAGCTTCAGCATCATTTCTCCCCTTGAATGATGGTATATTCATTTTTATGGAAGATATGTTACTGTCCCTTTGTTGAGGTCTTCTTTGAGCAATTGATTCCTTACTTTCTTCATCATCTTCCCTTTCTACATCATCATCATTAATCATGTTTCCTCTCCCTCTATTCTGCCCCCTTCAATTAGTATTATTCTGTTGCCTTTGTATTATGCTGTCTACATCACCTCTCATGTTGTTTATGGCCAAATCAAACCTTTCGAATTTCCTTTGCATTGCCTCTAACATGAAGGCTATGTCATTCATGGTCATGTCACGTTTTTCACCTCCAGAATTTGACATGGTATAAGAACCTGCAAGAAAATGTTAGTAAAGAAAAAATTTAAACAACAAGAACTAAAAGTTAACATAAGAAGTAAAAAGTATGTGTTAATCAAACCAAAGTAACTATGATTGAGAATTAGCTACTTAATGCATACAAGAAACAAGAGGTATATGAAAGAATGAAACTAAGAATACAAAGAAAAACAATTCTGGATATTGAAAAATAGAATTCAAATCACTCCAATGAGTAATCTGAATATTCAACCTAAATCTATTCCCAACACAAAATATGCTCTAAATATCAGATTTTAAATGCTAAATTGACGCGGAACCCTATGGCAATGAAGGCCTCAAACCCCAATGCTTAGCGAAGCAAGAACACTAATGACGGAAGGATTTGGAAGGACGGATCAGAAGAACGCCACAATCGAAATTGATAAGTTAGTCTGATTCGTGATGCAATCAATGAAAGAAGCAAAATCTCTCACTCTCTCAAAGATGGCCAAATTTTGCATAAAGAGCAATCTGAATATAATTTGTCAAAAAGATCCTCTTACAAGAAAATAATGCTCTATTTATAGAAAAACAAATTAAAATTCGTAACTATCCTAACCCTAGTGAAAAAAGGAAAATTACAAAGTCAAAATCCTTGTCAAATAAGGAAAATATCATCCTAACCAACTAAGGAAAGAAGGGAACCACATCCCATGTGCATGGGTGTGAACACAGCCCATGTGCATGAAAGAATAGGCTGCCCATGTGACAAAAGTGGTCCCAAAAAACCTAATTTCGTCCAAGGCCCATGTGCTTGCATGTGGGCTGCCTTCCTTACTCCTTTCTTGCTCCTCTAGCCCATTTTTAAAGCCTTATCTTCCATATAAACATTCAGCATCACAATCAGCCTTTGTTGGTCTTCCAGCTCCATACTGCACTTGTTTATTGCTAATTCAGTCACCTCCCTTGTAACAAAGTCTTGAACATGCAATCCAAGAGTGACGCCATACTTCCTTGCTTTATTCCTTGTCAATGGTCCTTGTTGTAGCACCAAAGGATCCTTGCCATGCTGGTTTACATCATTCTCCCATTCTTTAAAAAGATTTGTCCTCAAATCTGCATCATCATAAGGAGATAAATCAGTCACATTAAAAGTAGCACTAACACCATACTCACCAGGCAAGTTGATCTTGTATGCATTGTCATTGATTTTCTCCAATACTTGGAATGGACCATCACCATGTGCATCAAGCTTACTCTTCCTTTGATTTGGAAACCTCTCCTTTCAGAAGTGTACCCAAACCCAATCGCCAGGAGCAAATGCCATTTTCTTTCGTCCCTTATTTGCCTTATCAGCATATGACTTGTTCTTTTTCTCTATATTTGCTTGAACCTTTTCATGCAAAGACTTTACCAAATCAGCCTTCTTCTCACCATCTAAACTAGCAAGCTCATGTAAAGGCAAAGGAACAAGATCAAGTACAGTTAGTGGATTAAAACCATAAACAATCTCAAATGGCGAATAACCTGTAGAAGAATGAATTGAACGATTATAAGCAAATTCAATGAAAGGTAAGCAATCTTCCCAAGTGACCAAGTTCTTCAAGTTCTTCCCCACTAAAGCTCTCAACAACATACCAAGTGTACGATTCACTACTTCAGTTTGCCCATCTGTTTGTGGATGACAAGTAGTAGAAAACAAAAGCTTAGTTCCTAATCTACTCCATAAAACACACCAAAAATGGGACAAAAACTTAGTATCTCTATCAGAAACAATTGTCCTAGGCACCCCATGTAAACGAACAACATCTTTAAAGAACAAATCAGCCACAACTTTTGCATCATCAGCTTTGTGACATGGAATAAAATGTGCCATCTTACTAAACCTATCAACAACCACAAAAATGCTATCTCTACCTTTCCTAGTCTTAGGCAAACCAAGCACAAAATCCATACTAATATCAACCCAAGGTGAACTAATTACATGTAATGGCATATAAAGACCATGAGGCATAGACTTAGATTTCGCCTGTCTACATGCAATACAAGCCGAACATAATCTCCCAACATCTTTACGCATAGACGGCCAATAAAAATGCTCAAACAGAATATCATAAGTCTTAGACACAC
The DNA here is from genome assembly GCA_947685225.1 of Garcia nutans. Lineage (NCBI taxonomy): Eukaryota > Viridiplantae > Streptophyta > Magnoliopsida > Malpighiales > Euphorbiaceae > Garcia > Garcia nutans. Next base: position 41,703,102 of record CANTUV010000024.1, read on the forward strand.
CAAAATGCCCCATCAAACCACCACAATGAGATTCCAAAACAAGCAAATTATGCATGGAACATCTAGGCACACATAGTTTGCTTCCCTTAAACAAATAACCATCCTGCCTAAAAAATGAATTAAAAGCTCCTTGTTCACATGCGACATAAACATTGCCAAAATCAATATCACCAATATAGAAGTCCTTAATATACTCAAAACCAAGCAATTTAGAACTCAAAACAGATAGCAATGTATATCTCCTAGACAACGCATCAGCAACAACATTATCCTTACCTTGCTTATACTTAATGACATAATGAAATTTCTCAATTTGTTCAATCCACTTACCATGTCTTTTGTTCAAATTACCTTGGCCCTTCAAATGCTTGAGGGATTCATGGTCAGTGTGAATAATGAACTCCTTTGGCAGCAAATAATGCTCCCACACATTCAATGCCCTTACCAAAGCATGCAACTCCTTGTCATAGGTAGAATAATTCAGTTGCGCACCATTGAGCTTCTCACTAAAATATGCTATTGGCTTCTTTTATTGCATCAAAACAGCCCCAATACCTATACCTGAAGCATCACATTCAATCTCAAAAATATAATCAAAGTTAGGTAAAGCTAAAACATGCCCAGTAGTGAGTTTTTCTTTCAAACTTTCAAACGATCGTTGTTGCTGTTCACCCCATTGAAATCCAACTTCCTTCTTGACAATACTTGTGAGTGGTGCGGCGATGGTAGAAAAATCCTTCACGAATCTCCTATAAAAACTCGCCAGCCCATGGAAGCTCCTCACTTCCGTCACACTCTTAGGAATAGGCCATTCCCTTATAGCTTTCACTTTCTCTTCATCAACTTCCAATCCCTGCGCACTAACAACAAAACCAAGAAAAACAAGCCTATCCATGCAAAATGTGCACTTCTTAAGCTTTGCATATAAGTTCTTTTTTCTCAAAGCTTCTAAAACCAACCTAACATGTTCTATATGCTCTTCCTCAGTCTTACTATAGATCAAAATATCATCAAAATAAACAACTACAAATCTGCCCAAATAAGCCCTCAAAACATGGTTCATCAACCTCATAAAAGTACTAGGTGCATTAGACAACCCAAAAGGCATTACCAACCACTCATACAACCCATATTTTGTTTTAAAAGCTGTTTTCCATTCATCCCCAGGCTTCATACGAATTTGATGATATCCACTCATAAGATCAATTTTAGTAAAATACCTTGCACCATGTAATTCATCCAACATGTCATCAAGACGCGGTATAGGATGCTGATACTTCACGGTGATCTTATTTACAGCCCTACAATCAACACACATTCTCCACGTGCCATCTTTCTTTGGAACCAACAAAACAGGAACGGCACACGGACTTAAACTCTCTCGAATCAACCCTTTCTCCAACAACTCTTCCACTTGTCTCTGCATCTCCTTGGTCTCCATTAGATTACTTTGATATGCTGGTCTATTTGGAATGGTAGAACCAGGTATGAAGTCAATTTGATGTTCAATTCCTCTTAATGGTGGCAAACCACTAGGCAACTCCTCCGGAAACACATCTTGAAAATCCTGCAATAAAGACACAAAACTAGAAGGCAAATGTTCAAGTGAAACATCAATGTTAGCAAACAAAGTTTCCTTGATACAAACCAGATATGGCAGCTTTGTGCCATTGAAGAAAAGCAATCTTACATCATCCAAATAGATTTAAAAGGAGTTCAAAAGCTCTTTTATGAGGCTGAAATACACTTGGGGCGTGCTACACTTCATATGGAGCAGATTTGGTGCAATTCAAGCAATATGGGCTTTGTGGAGCTTGATACAGCTTATAGGCCAAAGCTACACAAAGGGAAGCCTAAAGTGAAGATCAAAGTATGGAAATCACGTCCAAACACATGGGCATGCTTTCTTGGGCTTGTTCAGCAAGTTTTTTGGCATGTTTAGCAAGTTTTTAAGGCTGAACATGGCTGCACATGTTGGGCTTGTTTTTCCAATACATTAGGCCTTTTTTTGGACTTAATTAAGGCATGTTTAATATGGGCCCAAGGAAGTTACGAATTTCAGCAAGTGGAAGGCATCTTTTTGTCACATGGGATGTGGTCCCCTCATTCCTTAGTTAGTTAGGATATTATTTTATTTTCCATATATTTAGGATTTGATATTATTTAGTCTTTCCAAATCTATTTTGGATTTTTTTTATTAGATTTGGATAGGATTTAGATTACTTATCTGATTTAGATTCAGATTTACTTTATGTTTTCCTTAGTGGATTAGGATTACTTTATATTTTCCTTAGTGGATTAGGATTACTTTATATTTTCCTTATTGGATTAGGATTACTTTATATTTTCCTTATTGGATTAGGATTACTTTATGTTTTCCTTATGCAATTAGGAATGTTTTTCCTTATGCAATTAGGAATGTTTTCCTTATGCAATTAGGAATGTTTTTCCTTATGCAATTAGGAATGTTTTCCTTATGCAATTAGGAATGTTTTAGTCTTAATTTTCCATATGCAATTAGGAATTTTGTAACCCTTATTTAAGGGCACTATTAGGCCAAATTTGACATACAACAATTAATAAAAATTTTTGAATTCTTCTACAAGTTATTCTTGTGAATTTTCGTGTGAGAGAGATTAGAGTGGATTCTTTAATTCTTTCTTTGCATCAAGAATTAGGTTTACTTATCAACAAGAGTTGTGGCGTTTTCCTTCTTCTTACCAACTAAATCCTTCAATCATAGTGAGTTCGCGTCTCTTTATAGGCGTTGGGTTCCTTAGGAGGTGATTATCAAGTTTCAAGGAGTTCTCTACCATTGTTATACGTTGGGTTTGCTGCCATCGTTGCTAAGGGTCCGCGTCATTTGGTATCAAAGCCTTGCTACAAGGTAATTTTTATCTACTTTGTCTTTCTAGGGCTTGTTTAATTGTTCCATTAGGGTTATTTTATTCAAATTCGTTTTTTCCTTTCCTTCTCTATTCAATTTTCGTTTTTGGCATTCAAGAGTCAGTTTTAGTTCGTTTTAGTATTCAGAATAGTTTATTCAATTCATTTTTTTCACTTTCCCATCCATTTAAGTATTCAGTTTGTTAAGTCGTTGGTGTTCTAGTAGTCAGAATTTAGTTTGTTTTGTGTCTATTGGGTCTTGTTCAATTTGGTTGTGTTTTTCCCTTCAAATTCATCTTGTGTAAGCCTTTTCTTGGGGTTGATTGTTTCTTTCCTTCAAATCGTTTTATGTGGCCATTCTTGGGCTGTTTCTTTTGTGTTTGTTTAGTGATTTTCAAATTCTACATATAAAAAAAAATGTCAACAACAATTGAGATTGAGATGGATGAAGAGGAAGCCAAAGAAAAATACCATCTACAATATCTCGATGGTAAGATTCGATTTCTTGAAGAGCTTATTGAAAGGTGGTATCAAAAGTTAGGAGGTGCACGAAGGTACAAAAGGGAATATTCATATTGTGAAAAGGAGATTGCTTCATTAGAGGAAGAACTTTCAGTTTTCTATGCAAAGGAGAAAAACTTTCTTATTCATTGTAAGAGACGACAAGAAGAAAGGAAATCTAAGAGGATGAAACTAGAATATAAGAAACTGAGACAACAATTGGAAGATATGTGTAAGCATACTTCTAAACTATGTGAAGCAATAAGTGTGGTTTCAAAAATTCCTACCATTAAGGTGAAAGAGGAGAGTGCAACCATGGAGGATTCCAATGTTGAACTAAAAAAAGAGGATGAATTGGAAGAGTTGCATGAAGAGGATGTTTGTGAAGTAGAGGATGTAGTGCCATTACTTGATGAAGTAAGGAGTGAAGTTACTGAGATTCCCATAATTGAATTTAAAGAAGAGTTTGTGAAAAATGGAGATCTTCTTGGAGATGTGGATGAGAATTCACCTATTTATGATGATTATGGTTGTGATGATGATGATTGCGATGAAATTGTTCAAAATATGGTTGAAGAGGTAGACAAAGAATATGGAGCTGATTTAGAAGTTCAAGAAGAGGATGGTTCAGTTCCATGTGAGCTGTCTTTAACTAACGAAGCTTTTCCTAGTTTTTTTTGACAATGTGCAGGTTGATGTTCTAGAAGAAACATTCAAACTATTTTCATCAACTCAAGAGGAGGTTTTTGAAGATCAATTGGTGCCTAAAGTTTCCATTCCAGATCTGAACATGAGCAAGATTCGAGGACGAATCTTTTCAAAAGAAAGGGAGAATGATACAAACCAGATATGGCAGCTTTGTGCCATTGAAGAAAAGCAATCTTACATCATCCAAATAGATTTAAAAGGAGTTCAAAAGCTCTTTTATGAGGTTGAAATACACTTGGGGCGTGCTACACTTCATATGGAGTAGATTTGGTGCAATTCAAGCAATATGGGCTTTGTGGAGCTTGATACAGCTTATAGGCCAAAGCTACACAAAGGGAAGCCTACAAAGGGAAGCCTAAAGTGAAGATCAAAGTATGGAAATCACGTCCAAACACATGGGCATGCTTTCTTGGGCTTGTTCAGCAAGTTTTTTGGCATGTTTAGCAAGTTTTTAAGGCTGAACATGGCTGCACATATTGGGCTTGTTTTTCCAATACATTAGGCCTTTTTTCGGACTTAATTAAGGCATGTTTAATATGGGCCCAAGGAAGTTACGAATTTCAGCAAGTGGAAGGCATCTTTTTGTCACATGGGATGTGGTCCCCTCATTCCTTAGTTAGTTAGGATATTATTTTATTTTCCATATATTTAGGATTTGATATTATTTAGTCTTTCCAAATCTATTTTGGATTTGTTTTATTAGATTTGGATAGGATTTAGATTACTTATCTGATTTAGATTCAGATTTACTTTATGTTTTCCTTAGTGGATTAGGATTACTTTATATTTTCCTTAGTGGATTAGGATTACTTTATATTTTCCTTATTGGATTAGGATTACTTTATATTTTCCTTATTGGATTAGGATTACTTTATGTTTTCCTTATGCAATTAGGAATGTTTTTCCTTATGCAATTAGGAATGTTTTCCTTATGCAATTAGGAATGTTTTTCCTTATGCAATTAGGAATGTTTTCCTTATGCAATTAGGAATGTTTTAGTCTTAATTTTCCATATGCAATTAGGAATTTTGTAACCCTTATATAAGGGCACTATTAGGCCAAATTTGACATACAACAATTAATAAAAATTTTTGAATTATTCTACAAGTTATTCTTGTGAATTTTCGTGTGAGAGAGATTAGAGTGGATTCTTTAATTCTTTCTTTGCATCAAGAATTAGGTTTACTTATCAACAAGAGTTGTGGCGTTTTCCTTCTTCTTACCAACTAAATCCTTCAATCATAGTGAGTTCGCGTCTCTTTATAGGCGTTGGGTTCCTTAGGAGGTGATTATCAAGTTTCAAGGAGTTCTCTACCATTGTTATACGTTGGGTTTGCTGCCATCGTTGCTAAGGGTCCGCGTCATTCCTTGTATCTAATGAGTAACACAAGCTGCCCAACATTTAATTCTCTCACTCTTGCATAAAAAGTTTGTTTTGCCTTCCCTTCTTTCTTGTTTTCTCTCACCAATGGGCCATTAATTTTATTAGTTTCTTTTCTGGCCTCTTTTCCCATTTTCTTCTCACTTTCACTCACCTTATCATGTTCTCTCGCACTCCCCTTATTTTTGGAAGAAACAGCCCCAACCACTACTTTGGCCGAATCTTGCTTTGCTTTCTCAAGCATCTTTCGATGATCTTCATAAACCTCCAATGGTGATAATGGAACAAGAGTAACCAGCTTTCCCTCATAGGTAAACGTGTACCTATTTGAATGCCCATCATGCTGTGCTTTCCTATCAAATTGCCAAGGTCTTCCCAATAACCTATGGCCTGCTTGCATAGGAACTACATCACACAACACTTCATCTTTATACCAGCCTATAGAGAATGGTATTCTCACTTGTTTAGTAACCTTCACCTCTCCACTATCATTAAACCATTGTAGTCTATATGGATTGGGATGTTTTAAACAAGTCAATTTCAGCTTCTCCACCATGATCTCACTTGCGGCATTAGTACAACTACCGCTGTCAATGATGAGCATACAAACCTTACCATCAACTAAACATCTAGAATAAAATATGTTAACTCGCTGCTCAAGACCCTCTCCCTTCACCTGCATATTCAAAGCACGCCTAGCAACTAACATTTCACCATGTTCAGCCATCAACACATTTTCAACTTGCTCACTACACTCATCATCATCATCATACATGTCATTCACATCATTATCAACATCACTATGATCAGAATCAGAAATTATACCCCCATCATTAGTAGCAATCATAACTCTCCTATTTGGACATTCAGAAGCAATATGCCCATTCCCTAAACATTTGAAACATTTAATATCTCTACTAGGAGTAGTATTAGAAATACCTGATTGCTGCCTATTTGGACCACCATTCGTCCCTTTTCCACTTGTAGGTGGAGGATTGTTCCTTTGGAAGGAATTCTTGAAATCTCCACTTCTTGAGGACGAATTGCTACTAGTGTTTTGAGGTCCTCTGTAGGTCGAACTACTTCAACCCATATTCTGAAATTTGCTAGAACCAGACTTGGTGTAATTCTTGCTCTTTAGTCTCCTTTCTATCTTCATGGCCTTTTCAACCAATTCTCCCATGGAATTATAATCATACATTTCCAGCTCACTTGCTATGTTTGAATTTAGACCCCCAAGGAATCTAGACATCAACCTCTGCTCATCCTCTTCAATAGCAGCTCTTGCCATGATCATCTCCATCTCCTTGTGGTATTCTTCAACACTCTTACCACCTTGGATCAGCCTTGCCAACCAATTATACAAATCCCTATAGTAATGAGAAGGGACAAACCTTGTTCTCATTAAGTCTTTCAAAGTCTCCCAATCAGGTACGGGTCTCAATCCCTTTCCTCTTCTATTAGATTTGAGTTGATCCCACCAGAATGTAGCATATCCCTTAAATTCCACGGCTGCAATGTGGGACTTCTTCTCTTCTGAATAATTATGGCATTCAAAAATCTGCTCCACCTTTCTCTCCCATTCAATGTACTCTTCAGCATTGTTTCTCCCTTCAAAGGAAGGTACCTTCATCTTTATGGAAGTAAGGTCATTGTCATTTGCTGGGTTATTTTCACCAACCTCTTCATTACCTCTAGGTGCTCTACGATCTCCTTCACCGATTCTTAGTAGAACCCTTTGTGGTAACCTCACTTGAGCTGCTGGTTGCTGCTCTCTTTCTCTCATCATTAGATTCATGCTCTCTTGTAGAGTAGCCATGATTCTTGCCATCTCTCATTCATCCTTTCATTACTTTGCTGCATATATGTCTCAAAATTACTAGAACCTTCTTGGACATTTTCCTCCCCATCTTGCAAGTTCTGGTTTCTCCCACTACCCATGATCACAAACACAAACTCACAAAGAAAAGATTAGTAATAAACAAAATTCACTCAAAGTGTTTCGCTCTTACCTCACCTTTGCTGATTCTTTGATTGCACTTCAGAATCGAGGCTCACAAATCAATCTGCCAAGCACGTTCAAGGAAGCTAGAAACCTAATTCCTAGACACCTAGAAAAGAAACTCGACGATTTGGAGGCGACACAAGGAAATTTGTGTCACACTATTATCATAAACCAGAGTGTTGGAACAAGCAAATAACACTCCAGCAACGTAACGAAATCCAAAAAACGGTAGCTCAATCAAGAATTAGAAACAAAGAGGTAAAAATATGACAATTCTGGCCAAGATGTATCAAAACCAACCCACCTTTAGCAAGCTGATTTATGGACCTATTGATTCTACCCAAGAAAGCTAGTGTCAAGTCTTCCTAAACTAAAGAGAATTTCGAATTCCCCTTTGCAATGACAGCCCCCACAATTCGAACAAAAAAAACAGCCCCAAAAAAAAATGGAAATTTTGTGGCCTAAAAATTTTGATTGCTTCTAATCCACTTCAAACCAACCACGGAACCTTTAATTACTAAGAAACAGAAAAATTTTTGTTGGAGTACTTTTGCACTCTTTTTTTTTTTTAGGGATAGATCATGACGCTGAACCCTATGGCAATTAAGGCCTCAAACCCCGACGCACTCTTCGATAGAGAATTCAAGAACGAAGGATAAACCACCCTCTATAGCACCCTAAGCTTAGCGAAGCTAGAACACAATAATGGAAGGATTTGGAAGGTCGAATTCAGAATAACGCCACAATCGAAATTGATAAGTAATCCTGATTCGTGATGCAATCAATGAAAGAAGCAATTCACTCACTCTCAAAGAAGGCGAAATTTGCTTAAGAAGCAATCTGAAATTCAATTGATCTCCAAAAATTCCCTTACAAATATGATAATAAGCCTTTTATAGTGAAAGGCAGAATCCTAATCTGAAAAGGAAAGTAAAAAGGTTAAAAATCCTTTTCCTATAAAGAAAACTATTAACTAAAAACCTAATCTGAAAAGGAAAGTATAAAAATCCTTTTCCTATAAAGAAAACTATTAACTAAATATTACAATAAAAACCTAATCTGAAAAGGAAAGTAAAAAGGTCAAAATCCTTTTCCTATAAGGAAAACTATTAACTAAATATTACAATAAGGTCCTAATAAGCAAAATATGGAGGGGACCACTTAAAAGAATCAAAAACACGCCCCAAACATGTGTTAAGAATGCCAAAGTCGTTCTTGATGAAATCCCTCTCACTACACGATCTCACAGGTACGTGTGAGACTTTCTGGACAAGCAGCACATTTCACAGGTGGTTGTGAAACTGGCTGGACAATTCGTACATTTCAGCACCATGTGTATATTTCAGCACCATGACTAGCTTGGGTTGGTCTTCTAGTTCCTTCTCGCACTTGTCCCATGCTAATTCAGTCACCTCTCTTGTAATAAAGTCTTGAATATGCATTCCAAGAGTGATGCCATACTTCCTTGCTTTATTAGTCGTCAATGGCCCTTGTTGTAGCACCAATGGATCCTTGCTATGCTGGTTCACATCATTCTCCCCTTCTTTAAAAAGATTTGTCCTCAAATCTTGTCCCTTCAAGTGCTTGAGCGATTCATGGTCAGTGATGAGGATCTGATTGCTAGCATACAACACCAAGGACCTGTTACTTGATCGATGGCAAGAAAACTTCAAGGATTAGTTTCCAAACATCTATATGTTCTCAATACAATTGGAACGTTAAGACTTGAAGAAAATAAGAGCAAAGAAGCTGTTTGGTTGCATGTGTCCAAATTGCAATCTACCCAAGAGGCCAATTGACCCAAAGGAGTTAGAATACATATTGGCATCCATCATTATACCTTTGGGAGCTAAATACATACCATTCACGTTCCATTGGATGTCCATATTTTAAGAGTGGCTGAAATTCACATTGGGAGTCAAAGATGCCTTTTAAAAGCTAGTGGGAGACAAGCTATATGGCTGCCCAATTTGTTTTATGTAACCACATTATTATATTTGTATTTTTCCATCATTTTACTTGTTTTATGCTTTCTTTAAGTCTTTAAAAACAGATGTAATGGCAGATTTTGAACTTAATGAATATTGATGCGGAACCCATGGATCAAATATTACATCTAGAACTCCACATACACATCTAGCATAGAATCTTAGAACTCAAAAACAAATCCTCCCTACCAAACCCACAACTAACCTGTAATTGAGAACTTGGGTGATTGGGATGAAGAAATGAATTGATTAAAACGCCACAAGTGAGACTTGATAAGTTAGAACCAATTCTTCATGCAACAAGAATAAGAAGAAAACCTCTCAAACTTGAAAACACAGAAATTACATTCAACAATTCTGGAAATTCGTAGTCAACCCTATTAAGTTCTTTTTCCCATCCTTATCTAGTTGGAAAAGAAGAACTAATGGCTTAAAGTCTAGGTTTACATGTATCTAGTCACAATAGCATTAATTGTTCATCCACCTCAATAATATACTCTAAATTACTGCCCATAATTCTAACAACATTGATGGGCAGATTGTACATTCATTTTGGTGTTGGTTCACATGTGTCTAGTCACACTAACACTAAACCATATCAATATTATATTCCAAATTCGTGCTAATGCCCATCACCATACTTATGGGCAGATTCTTCATGCTTGTTGGTGAGTTTCTGACTTCCTCTTCATGGTCCATCATATTCACTACAAGTTGGTCTCCCTCTTCATTAATCCACCTTTGTATGAAGTGCTGGAACACATGCTGGAATTTCTTTGATTGTGATCTTATGATTGGTCCACTTGGCATAATGATATCATCAACATATTTGCTGCCATTACATTCATCAAGCTTGCTTATAGTTTCCTCATCATTCCCTCCTAGCTCAAAAAGATTTGCCCTCAAATCTGAGCCTACATCAAAAGGAGAAAGATCACTAACATTGAAAGTTGCAGAAACATTATACTCACCTGGTAGATCAATTTTGTAGGCATTGTCATTGATCCGTTCTAAAACTTGGAATGGGCCATCTCCCCTTGCATCCAACTTGGATTTCCTTTGTTTAGGAAATCTTTCCTTCCTCATATGAACCCATACCCAATCACCAGGTTGGAAAATCACATGTTTCCTTCTTCTATTTGCATTATGGGCAACTGATTCATATTTCTTCTCAAGATGAGCTCGTGCCTTTTCATGTATCTGCTTAACCAACTCAGCTTTCTTTTCACCATCTAAGTTAGTTATTTCATTTAATGGCAAAGGAAACAAATCAAGTGGTGTAAGTGGATTAAAACCATAAACAATTTCAAATGGTGAATAACCAGTAGAAGAATGTATGCTTCTATTATATGCAAACTCCACTAATGGCAAACAATCTTCCCAAGTTTTCAAATTCTTACCCACAACAGCACGTAACAAAGATCCTAAAGCCTATTTACCACTTCTGTTTGTCCATCAGTTTGTGGATGACAAGTTGTAGAGAACAACAATTTAGTACCTAACTTATTCCATAAAACACGCCAAAAATGACTTAAGAACTTCACATCTCTATCACTTACAATTGTTTTAGGAATGCCATGCAACCGAACTACTTCCCCAAAGAACAAATTTGCAATATTTGTTGCATCATCAGTTTTGTGACATGCAATGAAATGAGCCATTTTGCTGAATCTATCAACAACAACAAATATGCTATATTTTCCTTTTCTAGTCCTAGGCAGCCCCAAAACAAAGTCCATAGATATGTCCATCCAAGGTGCATTAGGAATAGGTAAAGGAGTATACAGCCCATGAGGTAAAGAATTAGATTTTGCTTGTTTACATGCAATACACTTGGCACAAATTCTTTCAACATCCTTTCTCATGTTTGGCCAATAGAAATGTTCATGCAGAATGTCTAAAGTCTTAAATATCCCAAAATGTCCCATGAGTCCTCCACTATGTGCCTCACGCACAAGCAATTCCCTTAATGAGCAACTAGGCATGCATAATCTTCCATCCTTAAATAAGTACCCATCATGCCTATAAAACTTCTGAAATGCAGAATGCTCACATGCTTTATAAACATTTGCAAAGTCAACATCATTGGCATACATATCCTTAATTTGCTCAAAGCCTAATAACTTAGAACTAAGAGTTGAGATTAAGGAATACCTTCTTGAAAGTGCATCTGCTACTACATTGTCTTTGCCACGCTTATACTTTATCACATATGGAAATGGCTCAATGAACTCTATCCACTTTCCATGCCTTCGGTTCAGCTTGGTTTGCCCCTTTAGATGCTTTAATGATTCATGATTTGTATGAATAACAAACTCTTTAGGCAATAAGTAATGTTGCCACACTTGTAAAGCTCTTACCAAAGCATACAGCTCCTTGTCATAAGTGGAATAATTTAATTGTGCACCATGAAGCTTCTCACTAAAATATGCAATTGGTTTCCCTTCTTGCATCAAAACAGCACCTATGCCCACACCCGAAGCATCACACTCTAATTCGAAGGTCTTATCAAAATCTGGTAAAGCAAGAATTGGAGCAGTAGTTAACCTTTCTTTCAACAAATTGAATGCCATTTCATGAATTTTAGTCCAATTAAACTTTACATCCTTTTTTACCAATTCATTTAATGGTGCAGCAATGGAACTAAAATCTTTAACAAACCTTCTATAGAAACTAGCCAAACCATGAAAACTTCTTACCTCACTCACGGTTTTAGGTGCTGGCCAATCTCTTATTGCCTTTACCTTTTCATCATCAACCTCAATTCCTTGTGCACTAACCATAAAACCTAAGAATATGATTTTATCACTACAAAACATGCACTTTTTCAAGTTGGCATATAATTCTTCCTTTCTCAAAACATCAAGAATAACCCTAATATGTTCTACATGCTCATCTACTGATTTGCTATAAATGAGTATGTCATCAAAATATACAACAACAAATTTACCAAGATATGCACGCAGAACATGGTTCATTAATCTCATGAATGTACTAGGTGCATTAGATAAACCAAATGACATAACTAACCACTCATAAAGACCATATTTTGTTTTGAATGCAGTTTTCCACTCATCTCCTTCTTTCATCCTAATTTGATGGTAACCACTTTTCAAATCAATCTTAGTAAAAATGCAAGAACCACTCAACTCATCAAGCATATCATCAAGTCTAGGAATTGGATGTCTATACTTCACCGTGATTTTATTGATTGCTCGGCAGTCCACACACATTCTCCATGATCCATCTTTCTTTGGGACTAATAACACCGGAACAGAACATGGGCTAAGACTTTCACGTACATGTCCCTTTGCTAGCAACTCCTCCACTTGCCTTTGAAGTTCCTTGGTTTCCTCCGGATTACTTCTATAAGCTGGTCGATTAGGAATTGTTGAGCCCGGAATGAAGTCAATTTGATGCTCAATCCCTCTTAAAGGTGGTAATCCTTTGGGTACATCTTCTGGAAAAACATCTCCAAATTCCTGTAAAAGAGAAATAACACAACTAGGCAAAGGGTTATCAAGGTTAGATGTAGAAATCAAGGTCTCTTTGTACCTAAGTACAATCAGACTTCTTTTCTCACAAAAAGCACTCCTTAACTCCTTTTCTTTTGCATAGAAACACTCTCTTTTATTTTCTCTCCCTTTCTCTTTTTCTCTCACCAATGGGCCATTTTTATCATTCTTTTTCTCACACTTGGCCTCTTGTACTCCCTTTTTATTTGTTTTAACCTCACCACCAGAATTCTTTTCAAATGATCTCAAAATATTTACTTGATCTTCATACACTTATTTAGGTGACAATGGAGCAAGAGTGAAATTTAAACCATTTAGGCTGAAAGAATAATGATTCTTAAAGCCATCATGCAAAGCTCTTCTATCAAACTGCCATGGACGACCAAGAAGGATATGGCTAGCATGCATAGGCACAACATCACAGCAAACTTCATCTTTGTATCTCCCAATTGCAAAAGAAAACAGAACCTGCTTTGTTACCCTCACCTCTCCACTATCATTCAACCATTGCAGCTTGTAAGGACTAGGATGTTTTGTGCATGCTAACCCTAATTTATCCACAAAATCAGTACTAGCAACATTTGCACAACTACCCCCATCAATGATCATGCTGCACACTTTTCCATTCACAATGCAACGAGTATGGAAAATGTTCTCTCTTTGATTACTTTCTTCATCTTTAATTTGCATGTTTAAAGCTCTTCTAATAACCAAAGATTCACCATGGGCTGGATATTCAATAATATGTTCAATTTCTTCTAATGGTGGCATGCTATCATTATCATCATCACTTTCATGTTCACTAGCACTATCAATTTCACCATTATCTCGTATCAACATGATTTTCTTATTTGGACATTGAGATGCTATATGCCCTACTCCTAAACACCTAAAGCATTTAATGGTACTATGCTTTTGATTAGAGTTAGATGTTTTAGAGTTACCTTTAGGGTCATCTAGAACTTGTTTTTCCTTTCCTTTCCAGGCAGCCTCCTTCCCTTTAGGATTATCATCTTTCTTTGGCCATTTTGAAGTGAAACTAGAGCTGGAATTAGAAAATCCCTTTGCTGCTCCCTTGAGTTTCAGTTGCTTCTCGACTTTCATGGCCATGTGTACCATATCTTCAAGCTCCACATAATGATGTAATTCAATTATGTTAGCTATCTCTCTATTCAGCCCACTCAAAAATCGAGCCATAGTGATTTCTAGATCCTCCTCTATATTAGTTCTACTCATGATCATCTCCATCTCTTTATGGTAATCCTCCACTGACATGGATCCTTGAGTTAACCGCTGTAATTTTTGGTGAAGCTCCCTATAGTAGTAAGATGGTACAAATCTCTTTCTCATCACAGTTTTCATTTCAGCCCAAGTAGTGATAGTTCTTTCTCCATTTCTCCTCTTGGAAATCATCAATTGATCCCACCAAATTAGTGCATAAACTGTGAATTCAACTCCTGCAATCTTAACTTTCTTCATTTCACTATAATTATGACAATCAAACACCAACTCAACTTTTCTTTCCCATTCAAGGTAAGCTTCAGCATCATTTCTCCCCTTGAATGATGGTATCTTCATTTTTATGGAAGATATGTTACTGTCCCTTTGTTGAGGTCTTCTTTGAGCAATTGATTCCTCACTTTCTTCATCATCTTCCCTCTCTATCTCATCATCATTCATCATGTTTCCTCTCCCTCTATTCTGCCCCCTTCGATTAGTATCATTCCGCTGCCTTTGCATTATGCTGTCTACATCACCTCTCATTTTGTTTATGGTCAAATCAAACCTTTCAAATCTCCTTTGCATTGCCTCTAACATGAAGGCTATGTCATTTATGGTCATATCACGTTTTTCACTTCCAGAATTTGACATGGTGTAAGAAGAACCTACAAGAAAATGTTAGTAAAGAAAATTTCCTCACCTCACTCCCTTACGTGTTTCACTCAAGATCAGATTGTCACTCCTCTTGTATTTCACTCAAACCTTGTTCCTTTTTACCTCTCAATTCTTCTTTTATCAAGTTGAATTTCAGAATTGAATCCACTTAAATCAAGTAAAACAAGTTTTGTTTTAAAGACTCTACAAGGAACCTAATGAACAAAATGAATTCTGCAATTCTAGAAGCAATTTAATTTTAGACAACAAGAACTGAAAGTTAACACAAGAAGCAAAAGTATTTGTGTTAATCAAACCAAAGTAACTATGATTGAGAATTAGCTACTTAATGCATACAAGAAACAAGAGGTATATGAAAGAATGAAACTAAGAATACAAAGAAAAACAATTCTGGATCCTAAAAAAAAAAAAAAAAAAACAGAATTCAAATCACTCCAATGAGTAATCTGAATATGCAACCTAAATCTATTCCCAATGCAAGAAAGGCTCTAAATATCAGATTTTAAATGCTAAATGGATGCATAATGAGGAGCTGATGTAATTTGATCAAATATAATAAGGTAGCAAGCTGTTAATGGTATAAATATGCAAAAAATCTCAAACACTTGTGAAGAAAAATTCTGGGCAGAAACAGATAAGTTTTTTTTTTCTTTTATGTTGAGGAAGTTGAATTTGATTCTCTTTTCTTTTTTTTTTGTTTTTTTTTTTGATCTTTTCCTCTTTTTTTTCCTTTGAACTTTCAGTAAAAAAGGATAGAAATTGAAAAATTAAACAAAAGTTCACAGATTTGAAGAATAAGAACAAGGTGCAACAAGAACAGAAAAATGAAGAAATATAGAAACTGAATCTGATTCTCTTTTTTTTTTCTTTGGATAATTAAAACATAAAAGATACCTAGAGATTTATCTTCAAGCCAAAGCTCTGATACCAAATGATGCGGAACCCATGGATCAAATATTACATCTAGAACTCCACATACACATCTAGCATAGAATCTTAGAACTCAAAAACAAATCCTCCCTACCAAACCCACAACTAACCTGTAATTGAGAACTTGGGTGATTGGGATGAAGAAATGAATTGATTAAAACGCCACAAGTGAGACTTGATAAGTTAGAACCAATTCTTCATGCAACAAGAATAAGAAGAAAACCTCTCAAACTTGAAAACACAGAAATTACATTCAACAATTCTGGAAATTCGTAGTCAACCCTATTAAGTTCTTTTTCCCATCCTTATATAGTTGGAAAAGAAGAACTAATGGCTTAAAGTCTAGGTTTACATGTATCTAGTCACAATAGCATTAATTGTTCATCCACCTCAATAATATACTCTAAATTACTGCCCATAATTCTGACAACATTGATGGGCAGATTGTACATTCATTTTGGTGTTGATTCACATGTGTCTAGTCACACTAACACTAAACCATATCAATATTATATTCCAAATTCGTGCTAATGCCCATCACCATACTTATGGGCAGATTCTTCATGCTTGTTGGTGAGTTTCTGACTTCCTCTTCATGGTCCATCATATTCACTACAAGTTGGTCTCCCTCTTCATTAATCCACCTTTGTATGAAGTGCTGGAACACATGCTGGAATTTCTTTGATTGTGATCTTGTGATTGGTCCACTTGGCATAATGATATCATCAACATATTTGCTGCCATTACATTCATCAAGCTTGCTTATAGTTTCCTCATCAAATATTCTGAGTTTTCTCTCCATTTTTGAGAGGTTTTTAGCCTTCTTTTGAGTTCTGGTTAGAACTTGCACGAATTCCTTGCAAAAATAACCAAGTTTGCTAGGTCTTAACTTATATTCAAGGTTTTTCCTTCACAAGTTGGGGTTGGGTCTTGAATCTTTGGTTTCCAGCCATATAGTTTCAGTTTTACATCACAAGTTGGTGTTGGGTTGAAGGTGCTGGTTGGTATTCTTATGTTTTGGAGACGATCCGTAGCTTGAGCTTCCTTAGGAATTCAATCCCAGCAAGGCAGGCTCACATCATTTGGTATCAGAGCTTAGGCTCTCCAAATCAGGTTTTTAGCATCATTCCTTCTTGTTTATGTCAAAAAAAAGGTATATATATTGTCTTCCTTGGAGTCATTTTCTGCCATTAGTTTAATTTCTACAAGCTGTATGCCTTCTTGTTTCTTTGAGTCCTTCTACCTTAATGTTGTTGCTGGATTAAATTAAAAAAAAAGAAGTAAATTCGTGGCCCTTGGATTAGAAATTAAAGATTTTTAAGCAATGGGTCCAGATGGATTCTCACAGGCTTCCAGTTTTTTTCACAGGGGGGGTGTGAAAATTTCTGCCTTCCAAAGTGAACGTGTATGTAAACATGTCCAAATCCTTTCAAATTTTACAGGCATATTTTAGATATTCAGCTAAGCCTACATATTAAACTTCATGTCAAAATTTGTTCGTTTGCTTGGTTGTCCATATATTACCGCTAGTTAGCCATTTTCGGGTCCATAATATAAACGTTTCATAAGAGGCCTAAAAATTCGTTTTTCTTCTTCCATTTTGTCTCAATATATTGTCCTAAATCCAGTTTTGTCAAAATTCTTCCCTTTGGTAATGTTTGTCTAAAATTTTAGTGTCTTTCGTCCTTAGGTTTCAAATATCAGATATTCTGTTTTTTTCCAGCTTGTGTTACTCTTGTTCCATTCTTGAATGTGTTTTAAACCTTGCAATTTAGTTATTTAGTTGAGGAAATATTAAGTTCTTGCTAGAACTTGGAAGGGGCTGAAGTGAGGGGAAAAAGGCATAGAGTGGTGAGACTGTTAGAGGGTAAAAAGCCAAAGTTTGAGTGAAACACAGATTGAGTGTTACCATATTAGAGTGAAACACGTGAGGGAGTGTGTGAGGAAATATTTCTAACATTTGTTTTGCAGCAATCAGTATGTCAACAAAACGAGATAGTGATAGAGAGAGCAACCAACCCCAAGAGGAGCCAGAAGCTTCTTATGTTCTTAAGGCATTGCAATCTCAATTTCAAAGGATGAATGTGTTGTTTGTTGATATTAGAGAACAGATGGAAAAACACTCAAAGCAAATTGAAGAATTGCAGCAAGCAAGCTCTACAAATCAAAGGAATTTAGGAAGGGATGAACGAGATAATTTTCATAGGGAGCAAAACACAAATAGGAGGCAGAATAGAGGTAGGCGTGCTGGACTAAATGATTTGCCAGTTTTCAATGAATTGGAGGATGTAGATGAAGATAATCTTGATGATGACGATGGGCAGCAATCTGTTGCACTTGATGATGTTATTAGACCAAGATATATGAGAGGTAATATGGGTGGTAGAGGTGGTGGCAGAAATATTAGGCAAGAAACTATGGAAAATGCAAGAGGGAGAGGGAGAGTAGACAGCAATGTTAATGGAATTAAAATGAAAATTCCATCATTCCAAGGCAAAGCAAATCCAGATGCATACTTGGAATGGGAGAGAAAGACCGAACTCATCTTTGATTGCCACAACTATAGTGAGCAAAAGAAGGTGACACTTGCTGTGGTAGAGTTTACTGATTATGCATTAGTTTGGTGGGATCAATTACTCACTAAACGAAGAAGAAATGGCATGAGAGGAGTGCAGACTTGGGATGAGCTGAAACAAGTCATGAGAGATAGATTTGTACCACAACACTACTATAGGGAGTTACATCAATGATTACAAGGGCTGGTACAAGGCAATAAAAGTGTGGAAGAATATTTTCAAGAGATGGAAATGGCTATGATACGAGCTAATATAGAAGAAGAAAGGGAAGCAACTATGGCACGGTTTCTACATGGGCTGAAAGATGAAATTGCCGACATAGTGGAGCTGCATCATTATGTGGAGCTTGATGACATGTTAAATATGGCAATCAAGGTAGAAAAACAACTCAAGAAAAAGAAAACAACCAGATCGGGAATGGGAATGAATTCTACCAATAATGTTCCTTGGAAGCCAAATTGGAAGAAAGGGGAATCTAGTGAGAATAAATTTGTTTCAAAGGAGAAGAAAGAGGGGAACAAGGCTGGAGAAAAACCCATTGTGATTGATAAGGGTAAGGCACCAATGAACTCCAATGGAAGAACAAGAGACATCCAATGTTTCCGATGTTTAAGGAAAGGGCATTATGCTAGAGAATGTCCAAATAAAAGGGTGATGGTGGTGAGGCCGAGTGGTGATATTGAATCTGAAGATGATGAAGTTGTAGATGAAGATTCAGATGTTAACATTCCACCTTTGGATGAACATAGTGATGTAGAGCATGCTGTGCATGGAAATGCTCTTGTTGTTATGCATGCTTTAAATATACAGGTGAAGGAAGATGAAGGTGATGAACTACAAAGAGAAAATATTTTTCATACTAGATGTTTAGTCAAAGAAAAAGTTTGTAGTATGATCATAGATGGTGGGAGTTATGTTAATGTGGCTAGCACTCTACTAGTAGAGAAACTTGCATTTCCTACTACAAAACATCCTAATCCATACAGATTGCAGTGGTTGAATGATAGTGGAGAAGTTAAGGTGACCAAGCAAGTATTATTGTCATTTACCATTGGGAGGTATAAGGATGAAGTGTTGTGTGATGTAGTTCCCATGCATGCTAGTCATATCCTACTTGGGAGGCCATGGCAATATGATAGAAAAGCAACACATGACGGGTTTAAGAATAGGTATTCATTTGATTTTGAAGGCCGAAAGGTGACTCTTGCACCTTTAACACCTATGGAGGCTTTTGAAGACCAAAAGCGAGTACAAGCTGCCATGCAAGAGAAAATGCAAAGAGAGGTTGAAAAGAGGGAGAGATAAAAGAAAGATCAAGAGGAAAAACAAAGAATAAAAACTGAGAGAGAAAAAGAAAAAGAAAAAAAGAAGAAATTACATAATAAAAATGAGAGTGGAGAGAAGAAAGTAAGTTTAGTTGCTAGGGGGAAAGATGTGAGGCAAGCATACTTTTCTGATAGTATGATGCTCCTTTTGATATGTAAGGGAGTTTTTCTTAATGTAACTGACCTTGATCCATCTATTCCTAGTGTTGCTTTGACTTTGTTGCAGGAATTTGAAGATGTCTTTCCAAATGAGGTACCGAGTGGATTGCCACCCATTAGAGGAATAGAACATCAAATTGATTTCATTCCTGGAGCTGTAATTCCAAATCGTCCAGCATATAGGATAAATCCTCAAGAGGTCAAGGAGTTGCAAAAACAGGTGGATGAGCTGCTTGCGAAAGGTCATGTTAGGGAGAGCATGAGTCCATGTGCTGTGCCGGTACTTCTAGTACCTAAAAAGGATGGATCAATGCGAATGTGTGTGGATTGTCGTGCTATCAATAAAATCACTGTAAAGTATAGACATCCAATTCCTAGACTTGATGATATGCTTGATGAATTGCATGGTGCATGTATATTTTCAAAAATTGATCTTAAAAGTGGTTATCATCAAATAAGAATGAGATTAGGAGATGAATGGAAAACAGCTTTTAAGACTCAATATGGTTTGTATGAATGGTTAGTCATGCCTTTTGGACTAAGCAATGCACCTAGTACTTTCATGAGATTAATGAATCATGTCTTGCGTGCTTTTCTTGGAAAGTTTGTTGTTGTGTATTTTGATGATATTTTAGTGTATAGTCAAAGTTTAAATGATCATTTAATGCATTTAAGATGTGTGCTTGAAGTTCTTAGGAAAGAGAAATTGTATGCAAATTTAAAGAAATGTACATTCTGCATGGAAAAAGTCATTTTCTTAGGATTTGTAGTGAGTGGGAAAGGAATTGAGGTTGATGATGATAAGGTAAAAGCCATCAAAGAGTGGCCTACACCAAAATCCGTGACTGATGTTAGGAGTTTTCATGGACTTGCTAGTTTTTATAGGAGATTTGTTAGAGACTTTAGTACAATTGCAGCCCCATTAAATGAAATTGTGAAGAAAAATGTAGGGTTCAAATGGAATGAGGAATAGGAGCATGCATTTAGATTACTAAAAGAAAAATTATGTTCTGCACCATTACTTGCATTACCTGATTTTTCTAAGACTTTTGAAGTTGAATGTGATGCTTCCGGAGTGGGTATAGGTGCTGTTTTGATGCAGGAAAGAAGACCAATTGCATACTTTAGTGAGAAGCTAAGTGGAGCTCCTTTGAATTACTCTACTTATGACAAGGAGATGTATGCATTAGTGAGGGCATTGGAGACGTGGCAGCATTATCTTTGGCCAAAGGAGTTTGTTATTCATAGTGATCATGAATCACTAAAATACTTGAAAGGACAAAGCAAGCTGAACAAACGCCATGCCAAATGGAGTGAATTTATTGAAGCGTTTCCATATGTGATTCAATATAAGCAAGGAAAAGAAAATGTTGTTGCTGATGCCTTATCTAGGAGGTATGCCCTAATCTCTATGCTTGATGCTAGACTTCTAGGATTTGAGCATATGAAAGAATTGTATAAGCATGACTCTGAATTTGCACAAATATATGCCTCTTGTGAAAATGCTGCCTTTAAAAAATTTTATAGGCATGATGGTTTCTTATTTAGAGAGAAACGACTTTGTGTTCCAAATAGCTCTATAAGAGGATTGCTTGTAAGAGAGTCACATGGGGGAGGTTTAATGGGACATTTTGGGGTGGCTAAAACATTAGAAATTATGAATGAACATTTTTATTGGCCACATATGAGGAAAGACGTAGAGAAATTTTGTGCTAAATGCGTGACATGTATGAAAGCAAAGTCCAAAGTAAGACCACATGGTTTGTATATGCCTTTAAGTGTACCTAGTGAACCTTGGGTAGACTTATCTATGGACTTTATTTTGGGACTACCTAGGACAAAAAAGGGTCATGATAGTTTATTTGTTGTGGTTGATAGATTTTCTAAAATGGCACATTTCATTCCATGTCATAAAACTGATGATGCATGCCATATATCTGATTTGTTCTTTAGAGAAGTAGTGAGATTGCATGGTATTCCTAGGACCATAGTAAGTGATCGAGATGTAAAATTTTTGAGTCATTTTTGGAAAGTCCTATGGGGAAAGTTAGGTACAAAGCTTTGTTTCTCTACTACATGCCATCCGCAAACAGATGGGCAGACGGAAGTTGTTAATAGGACTGTGGGCACTCTTCTTCGTACCATGATTAAACAAAATTTGAAGACATGGGAGGAATGCATACCATTTATTGAATTTGCATATAATAGATCAATGCATTCATCCACTGGATTTTCACCCTTTGAGCTTGTCTATGGTTTTAATCCACTTACTCCATTAGATTTGTTGCCTCTTCCTACTAATGAGCTTACTAGTTTTGATGGTAAAAAGAAAGCTGAATTGGTGAAGCAAATGCATCAAAGGGCCAAGCAACAAATGGAGAAGATTAATGAGAATAGAGCAACCAAAGTAAACAAAGGAAGGAAAAAGATGGTGTTCCAGCCTGGTGATCTGGTATGGGTTCATTTGCGAAAAGAAAGGTTTCCTACACAAAGGAAATCAAAATTGCAGCCGAGAAGTGATGGACCATTTGAAGTACTCGAAAGGATTAATGATAATGCCTACAAGATTAATCTACCAGGTGAGTATGGTGTAAGTGCAACTTTTAATGTTTCTGATCTTGCTCCTTACTATGCAGATGATGAAGATTCGAGGATGAATTCTTTTGAAGAGGGAGATGATGATGAGGATCTGATTGCTAGCATACAACACCAAGGACCTGTTACTTGATCGATGGCAAGAAAACTTCAAGGATTAGTTTCCAAACATCTATATGTTCTCAATACAATTGGAACGTTAAGACTTGAAGAAAATAAGAGCAAAGAAGTTGTTTGGTTGCATGTGTCCAAATTGCAATCTACCCAAGAGGCCAATTGACCCAAAGGAGTTAGAATACATATTGGCATCCATCATTATACCTTTGGGAGCTAAATACATACCATTCACGTTCCATTGGATGTCCATATTTTAAGAGTGGCTGAAATTCACATTGGGAGTCAAAGATGCCTTTTAAAAGCTAGTGGGAGACAAGCTATATGGCTGCCCATGCCTTTTAAAAGCTAGTGGGAGACAAGCTATATGGCTGCCCAATTTGTTTTATGTAACCACATTATTATATTTGTATTTTTCCATCATTTTACTTGTTTTATGCTTTCTTTAAGTCTTTAAAAACAGATGTAATGGCAGATTTTGAACTTAATGAATATTCTGAGTTTTCTCTCCATTTTTGAGAGGTTTTTAGCCTTCTTTTGAGTTCTGGTTAGAACTTGCACGAATTCCTTGCAAAAATAACCAAGTTTGCTAGGTCTTAACTTATATTCAAGGTTTTTCCTTCACAAGTTGGGGTTGGGTCTTGAATCTTTGGTTTCCAGCCATATAGTTTCAGTTTTACATCACAAGTTGGTGTTGGGTTGAAGGTGCCGGTTGGTATTCTTATGTTTTGGAGACGATCTGTAGCTTGAGCTTCCTTAGGAATTCAATCCCAGCAAGGCAGGCTCACATCAGTCAGTGTGAATAACGAACTCCTTTGGCAGCAAATAATGCTCCCACACCTTCAAAGCCCTCACCAAGGCATGCAGCTCCTTGTCATAGGTAGAATAATTCAGTTGTGCACCATTGAGCTTCTCACTAAAATATGCTATTGGCTTCTTCTCTTGCATCAAAACAGCCCCAATACCTACACCTGAAGCATCACATTCAATCTCAAAAGTACAATCAAAATTAGGTAAGGCTAAAACAGGTGCAGTGGTTAGTTTTTCTTTCAAACTTTCAAAAGATCGCTGTTGCTCTTCACCCCATTGAAATCCAACTTCCTTCTTCACAATGCTAATAAGTGGCGCAGCAATGGTAGAAAAATTCTTAACGAATCTCCTATAGAAACTCGCTAATCCATGGAAACTCCTCACATCAGTTATGCTTTTAGGAACAGGCCATTCCTTTATAGCTCACTTTTTCTTCATCAACTTCCAATCCCTGTGCACTAACAACAAAGCCAAGAAAAACAAGCCTATCCATGCAAAATGTGCACTTCTTAAGCTTAGCATATAAGTTTGCTTTTCTCAAAGTTTCTAAAACCATCCTAACATGTTCTATATGCTCACTCTCAGTCTTGCTATAAATCAAAATATCATCAAAATAAACAACTACAAATTTACCCAAATAATCCCTCAAAACATGGTTCATCAATCTCATAAAGGTACTAGGAGCATTAGACAACCAAAAAGGCATTACTAACCACTCATATAAACCATATTTTGTTTTAAAAGCTGTTTTCCACTCATCCCCAGGTTTCATTCGAATCTGATGATACCCACTCATAAGGTCAATTTTAGTAAAATACCTGGCACCATGTAATTGGTCCAACATGTCATCAAGACGCGGTATAGGATGTCGATACTTGACTGTGATCTTGTTCACAGCCCTACAATCAACACACATCCTCCACGTACCATCTTTCTTTGGAACCAATAGAACAGGAATGGCACACGGACTCAAACTCTCTCGAATCAAACCTTTCTCCAACAACTCCTCCACTTGTCTTTGCATCTCCTTTGTTTCCATCGGGTTATTTCGATATACTGGTCTATTTGGGATGGTAGAACCAGGCATGAAATCGATTTGATGCTCAACCCCTCGTAATGGTGGCAAACCACTAGGCAACTCCTCCGGAAACACATCTTGGAAATCCTGCAATAAAGACACAAAACTAGAAGGCAAATGGTCAAGTGGAACATCAGCATTAGTAAACAAACTTTCTTTGTATCTAATGAACAATAAAGGTTGCCTAGTAGATATTGCAAATTTCTTGGTCTTGCATAAAAAGTTTGTTTTGCCTTCCCTTCCTTCTTGTTTTCTCTCACCAATGGGCCATTAATTTGATTAGTTTCTTTTCTGGCCTCTTTTCCCATTTTCTTCTCACTTTCACTCACCTTATCATGTTCTCTCGCACTCCCCTTATTTTTGGAAGAAACAGCCCCAACCACTACTTTGGCCGAATCTTGCTTTGCTTTCTCATGCATCTTTCGATGATCTTCATAAACCTCCAAGGGTGATAATGGAACAAGAGTAACCAGCTTTCCCTAATAGGTAAACGTGTACCTATTTGAATGCCCATCATGCTGCGCTTTCCTATCAAATTGCCAAGGTCTTCCCAATAACATATGGCCTGCTTGCATAGGAACTACATCACACAACACTTCATCTTTATACCAGCCTATAGAGAATGGTATTCTCACTTGTTTAGTAACCTTCACCTCTCCACTATCATTAAACCATTGTAGTCTATATGGATTGGGATGTTTTAAACAAGTCAATTTCAGCTTCTCCACCATGGTCTCACTTGCGGCATTAGTACAACTACCGCTGTCAATGATGAGCATACAAACCTTACCATCAACTAAACATCTAGAATAAAATATGTTATCTCGCTGCTCAAGTCCCTCTCCCTTCACCTGCATATTCAAAGCACGCCTAGCAACTAACATTTCACCATGTTCAGCCATCAACACATTTTCAACTTGCTCACTACACTCATCATCATCATCATACATGTCATTCACATTATTATCAACATCACTATGATCAGAATCAGAAATTACACCCCCATCATCAGTAGCAATCATAACTCTCCTATTTGGACATTCAGAAGCAATATGCCCATTCCCTAAACATTTGAAACATTTAATATCTCTACTAGGAGTAGTATTAGAAATACCTGATTGCTGCCTATTTGGATCACCATTCGTCCCTTTTCCACTTGTAGGTGGAGGATTGTTCCTTTGGAAGGAATTCTTGAAATCTCCACTTCTTGAGGACGAATTGCTACTAGTGTTTTGAGGTCCTCTGTAGGTCAAACTACTTCCACCCATATTATGAAATTTGCTAGAACCAGACTTGGTGTAATTCTTGCTCTTTAGTCTCCTTTCTATCTTCATGGCCTTTTCAACCAACTCTCCCATGGAATTGTAATCATACATTTCCAGCTCACTTGCTATGTTTGAATTTAGACCCCCAAGGAATCTAGACATCAACCTTTGTTCATCCTCTTCAATATCAGCCCTTGCCATGATCATCTCCATCTCCTTGTGGTATTCTTCCACACTCTTACCACCTTGGATCAGCCTTGCCAACCTATTATACAAATCCCTATAGTAATGAGAAGGGACAAACCTTGTTCTCATTAAGTCTTTCAAAGTCTCCCAATCAGGTACGGGTCTCAATCCCTTTCCTCTCCTATTAGATTTGAGTTGATCCCACCAGAATGTAGCATATCCCTTAAATTCCACGGCTGCAATGTGGGACTTATTCTCTTCTGAATAATTATGGCATTCAAAAATCTGCTCCACATTTCTCTCCCATTCAATGTACTCTTCAGCATTGTTTCTCCCTTCATAGGGAGGTACCTTCATCTTTATGGAAGTAAGGTCATTGTCATTTGCTGGGTTATTTTTACCAACCTCTTCATTATCTCTAGGTGCTCTACGATCTCCTTCACCGATTCTTAGTAGAACCCTTTGTGGTAACCTCACTTGAGCTGCTGGTTGCTGCTCTCTTTCTCTCATCATTAGATTCATGCTCTCTTGTAGAGTAGCCATCATTCTTGCCATCTCATTCATCCTCTCATTACTTTGCTGCATATATGTCTCAAAATTGCTAGAAGTTTTTGGAACATCTTTGTTATTTCCACTAGTCATGATCACAAAACAGAAACTCACAAGAAACGATTAGTATTAAGCAAATTAACTCACAAGTGTTTCGTTCTTACCTCACTATTGCTGATTCTTCGATTGCACTTCAGAACCAAAGTTCACAAATCAACCTGCCAAGCACGTTCAAGAAACTAGAAACCTAATTCCTAAACACCTAGAAAGCAACTTGACGAGTATTCGAAGGCAGCACAAGAACATTTGCACTACACGATTATAAAACCAAGTATCGAAACAAACAAGTGATACTCAGCAATGTAATGGAATTTCCAACGCTAGCTCAAGGAAAAATTAGAAACAAAGAGGTCAATAAAATAGATGATTCTGGTCAGAATGTATCAAAACCAACTCACACTTGGTAAGCTAATTTATGGACCTATTATCTTCTACCCAAGAAAGCTAGTGTCAAGTCTTCCTAAACTAAAGAGAATTTCGAATTCCCCTTTGCAATGGCAGCCCCCACAATTGAATGAGTGAAATTGAATGAATGAGCAGTAGATTTCACACCCATGTGTGAAAAATCTTAGAATTTCTGAGTTGAGCAGTAGTTTTCACACCCATGTGTGAATGGAAATTTTGTGGTCTAAAAATTTTGATTGCTTCTAACCCACTTCAAACCAACCACGGAACCTTTAATTACTAAGAAACAGAAATAATTTTGTTGAAGCACTTTTGTACTCTCTTTTTTTTTTTTTGCTCTATCACTATCCCCTTGATTCGGGACACAATTCACACCACACAATTTTTTTTTAACTGGACTTAATTTGTATCACAAATTTCACCCACAGATTCAATTAAAGGGAAATAATGAATAAAAAAAAAGACCGAATTGCTCGCTTGACACAGAAACAAACAAGACAACGATTTGGATGGACAATCAAAGACCTAACAGATTGAAAATGAATTGAACATAATTAAAACGAATTGAAAACTGAAAACCCTAATGCAATTTCAAAAATTAAGACTCCAAAGACGAAATCAAAATAAGCCCTAGAAAGACAGATAGATAAAGATTTACCTGTTGTTGAGCTCTGATACCAAATGACGCGGAACCCTATGGCAATTAAGGCCTCAAACCCCAACACACTCTTCGATAGAGAATTCAAGAACGAAGGATAAACCACCCTCTATAGCACCCTACGCTTAGCGAAGCTAGAACACTAATAATGGAAGGATTTGGAAGGTCGAATTCAGAATAACGCCACAATCGAAATTGATAAGTAATCCTGATTCGTGATGCAATCAATGAAAGAAGCAATTCACTCACTCTCAAAGAAGGCGAAATTTGCTTATGAAGCAATCTGAAATTCAATTGATCTCCAAAAATTCCCTTACAAATATGATAATAAGCCTTTTATAGTGAAAGGCAGAATCCTAATCTGAAAAGGAAAGTAAAAAGGTTAAAAATCCTTTTCCTATAAAGAAAACTATTAACTAAAAACCTAATCTGAAAAGGAAAGTATAAAAATCCTTTTCCTATAAAGAAAACTATTAACTAAATATTACAATAAAAACCTAATCTGAAAAGGAAAGTAAAAAGGTCAAAATCCTTTTCCTATAAGGAAAACTATTAACTAAATATTACAATAAGGTCCTAATAAGCAAAATATGGAGGGGACCACTTAAAAGAATTAAAAACACGCCCCAAACATGTGTTAAGAATGCCAAAGTCGTTCTTGCTGAAATCCCTCTCACTACACGATCTCACAGGTACGTGTGAGACTTTCTGGACAAGCAGCACATTTCACAGGTGGTTGTGAAACTGGCTGGACAATTCGCACATTTCAGCACCATGTGTATATTTCAGCACCATGACTAGCTTGGGTTGGTCTTCTAGTTCCTTCTCGCACTTGTCCCATGCTAATTCAGTCACCTCTCTTGTAATAAAGTCTTGAATATGCATTCCAAGAGTGATGCCATACTTCCTTGCTTTATTCCTCATCAATGGCCCTTGTTGTAGCACCAATGGATCCTTGCTATGCTGGTTCACATCAGATCACTATCTCTAGATCAACCCCCCAAAATACTAAACGAAAATCAAGAAATAGAAGCTTAAACAGTACACGAATTATTGCAAACTCAAACGGAAAGATCCGTATACTTTAAAAATTGAAAACGAATTGACTATGGTGAAGTAGGTGAAAAACGATTTGGACTATGATGAAAAGGGGACACAAACGAATAAAATAAAAGGACCCTAAAAAAAATGAATTGAACAAATGAAGACTCTAACGGAAATAAAAACAAGCCCTAGAAAGACAGATAGATAAAGATTTACCTGTAATTGACTCTGATACCAAATGACGCGGAACGCTATGGCAATGAAGGCCTCAAACCCCAACGCACGCTTCGATATAGGAATCCAAGAACAAGGATAAACCCACCCTCTATAGCACCGAATGCTTAGCGAAGCAAGAACACTAATGACGGAAGGATTTGAAAGGACGGATCAAAAGAACGCCACAATCGAAATTGATAAGTTAGTCTGATTCGTGATGCAATCAATGAAAGAAGCAAAATCTCTCACTCTCTCAAAGATGGCCGAAATTTGCATAAAAAGCAATCTGAATATAATTTGTCAAAAAGATCCTCTTACAAGAAAATAATGCCCTATTTATAGAAAAACAAATTAAAATTCGTAACTATCCTAACCCTAGTGAAAAAAGGAAAATTACAAAGTCAAAATCCTTGTCAAATAAGGAAAATATCATCCTAACCAACTAAGGAAAGAAGGATCCTTGTCAAATAAGGAAAATATCATCCTAACCAACTAAGGAAAGAAGGGAACCACATCCCATGTGCATGGGTGTGAACACAGCCCATGTGCATGAAAGAATAGGCTGCCTATGTGACAAAAGTGGTCCCAAAAAACCTAATTTCGTCCAAGGCCCATGTGCTTGCATGTGGGCTGCCTTCCTTACTCCTTTCTTGCTCCTCTAGCCCATTTTTAAAGCTTTATCTTCCATATAAACATTCAGCATCACAATCAGCCTTTGTTGGTCTTCCAGCTCCATACTGCACTTGTTTATTGCTAATTCAGTCACCTCCCTTGTAACAAAGTCTTGAACATGCAATCCAAGAGTGACGCCATACTTCCTTGCTTTATTCCTTGTCAATGGTCCTTGTTGTAGCACCAAAGGATCCTTGCCATGCTGGTTTACATCATAAATGGATGCATAATGAGGAGCTGATGTAATTTGATCAAATATAATAAGGTTAGTAAGCTGTTAATGGTATAAATATGCAAAAAATCTCAAAAACTTGTGTAGAAAAATATTGGACAGAAACAGGTACGAATTGTTTTTTCTTTTATGTTGAGGAAGTTGAATCTGATTTTTTTTTTGTTTTGTTTTTCTTTTGATCTTTTCCTTCTTTTTTTTTTTTTGAACTTTCAATAAACAAGAATAGAAATTGAAAAGTTAAACAAAAGTCCACAGATTTGAAGAACAAGAACAAGATGCAACAAGAACAGAAAATGAAGAAACAAGAAACTAAATTTGGTTCTCTTTTTTTTTTCCTTTTTTTTCTTTGGATAATTAAAACATAAAAGATACCTAGAGATTTATCTTCAAGCCAAAGCTCTGATACCAAATGATGCGAAACCCATGGATCAAATATTACATCTAGAACTCCACATACACATCTAGCATAGAATCTTAGAACTCAAAACAAATCTTCCCTACCAAACCCACAACTAACCTGTAATTGAGAACTTGGGTGATTGGAATGAAGAAATGAATTGATTTAAACGTCACAAGTCAGACTTGACAAGTTAGAACTAATTCTTCATGCAACAAGAATAAGAAGAAAACCTCTCAAACTTGAAAACACTTAGATTACAATGATAACAATCTGCCAATTCGGAGTCCCCGTCTTAGGTTCTTTTTCCCATCCCTATATAGTTGGAAAAGAAGAACTAATGGCTTAAAAGTCTAGGTTTACATGTATCTAGTCACAATAGCATTAATTGTTCATCCACATCAATAATATACTCTAAATTACTACCCATAATTCTGACAACATTGATGGGCATATTCTACATGCATTTTGGTGTTGGATCACATGTGTCTAGTCACACTAGCACTAAACCACATCAATATTATATTCTGAATTCGTGCTAATGCCCATCACCATACTTATGGGCAGATTCTTCATGCTTCTTGGTGAGTTTTTGACTTTCTCTTCATGATCCATCATATTTAGTACAAGTTGGTCTCCCTTTTCATGAATCCACCTTTGAATGAAGTGTTGGTACACATGCTGGAGTTTCTTTGATTGTGATCTTGTGATTGGTCCACTTGGCATAATGATATCATCAACATATTTACTGCCTTGTGTAGATTCATCAAGCTTGCTTATAGTTTCCTCATCAGTCTTCAATTAAGCAAGTTAATGTTTTCATCATCTTTTTGGCTCTAGCTCTTGTTATTGGGCCTCCATGAATGTCTAAAGGGTCTTTCTTTGCATTTTCATCATTAGCCGAATGGACTCGAGCTTGTTGGTCCTCATCATTCCCCCTTTCCTTAAAAGGTCCTCCAATATGCTCCTTCATCACCTACATCAAACAAAGACAAATCAAAAACATTAAAGGTAGCACTTACATTGCCATACTCACTAGGCAATTGTAGCTTGTATGCATTATCATTGATTCTTTGTAGGACTTGAAATGGTCCATCTCCTCTCGGCATCATTTTAGACTTTCTTTGACTTGGAAATCTTTCCTTCTTCAAGTGTATCCAAACCCAATCACCTGGTTCAAATATGACTTTCTTTCTTCCCTTGTTGTGTTGCTTTTCATATTGTTGAATTTTTTTCTCTATTTGAGCGCGCACCCTCTCATGTAAGCATTTAACAAATTCATCCTTTTTCTTTCCTTCCAGTTAGCTTTATCAATGGGTAATGGCAGTAAATCCATAGGTGTTAATGGATTGAAACCATGTACAACCTCAAAAGGTGAACAATTTATTGCAGCATGAATACTCCTATTGTAGGCAAACTCAACATGTGGCAAACATTCTTCCTAATTCTTCAGATTTCTTTGAATTATTGCCCTCAATAGTTGTGAAAGAGTTCTATTGACCACCTCCGTTTGTCCATCTAAAGTTTTTCTCACACCAAAATGCCCCATCAAACCCCCACCATGTGCTTCCCTCACAAGCAACTCTCTCAAAGAAGATTGAGGCACACATAGCTTATTTTCTTTGAAAATAAAACATCCAGCCTATAAAACTTTCCAAAACCCCCCTTTCTCACATGCCTCATAAACATTAGCAAAATCAATGTCTGAATTATATAAATCCTTAATTAACTCAAAACCTAATAATTTTGCATCAAGTGTAGAAATTAGAGCATACCTCCTTGATAAAGCATCGGCAACCACATTTTCCTTACCTTGCTTGTACTTGTTGATGTAAGAAAACAATTCAATGAACTCCACCCATTTAGCATGTCTTCGACTGAGCTTTCCTTGTCCTTTGAGATATTTCAAGGACTCATGATCAGTGTGGATTATGAATCCCTTATACCACAAGTAGTGTTGCCAATTTTCTAACACTCTCACCAATGCGTAGAACTCCTTATCATAAGTTGGGTAGTTTAGACTTGCTCCACTTAGCTTCTCACTAAAGAATGCTATTGGTCTTCCTTCTTGCATCAAGACTACACTAATACCTATTCCACTTGCATCACACTCAACCTCAAAATTTTTAGAAAAGTTAGGCAAAGCAAGTAAAGGTGTTGAACTGAGTTTGTCTTTTAGCAAGTTAAAAGCATCATCTTGTACTTTTCCCCACTTGAGACCCACATTCTTTTTAATGCATTCAGTTAAAGGTGCAGCAATTGAACAAAAATCCCTAATGAATCTCCTATAAAAGCTAGCAAGACCATAAAAACTCCTAACATCATGCACACTAGTAGGTTTCAGCCAATCTCTAATTACTTTTACTTTTTTCTTGATCAACATGAATTCCTTTGTCATTAACAATATATCCAAGAAAAGTAATTTCATTAGTGGAAAAAGTGCATTTCTTAAGATTAGCATATACCTTTTATTGCCTTAACACATCAAAAACAGCCTTTAAATGTGTTACACGCTCATCTAAAGATTTACTATACACAAGAATATCATCAAAATATACCACCACAAACTTTCCAATGAAAGCAAGAAAAACATGATTCATTAATAGCATAAAAGTACTTGGTGCATTAGTTAAGCCAAAGGGCATTACTAACCATTCATACAAACCATGTTTAGTTTTGAAAGCAATTTTTCATTCATCACCTTCACGCATTCTAATTTGACGATATCCAGATTTTAAATCAATTTTAGAAAAAACACAAGAACCATGCAATTCATCCAACATATCGTCTAGCCTAGGAATAGGACGTCTATACTTCACCGTTATTTTATTAATGGCTCGGCAATCAACACACAGCCTCCATGAATCATCCTTTTTAGGCACCAATAATAAAGGAACCGCACATGGACTCATGCTTTCATGCACATACCCCTTCTCCATAAGTTCACTCACTTTACTTTGGATTTCCTTGGTCTCCTCAGGGTTGCATTTATAAGCTGGCCTATTTTGTATGCTTGCACCGGGAATGAAATCAATTTGATGTTCAATTCCTCGAATTGGTGGCAAACCCTTAGGCACATCTTCAGGAAAGAGATCTTCATGTTCCTGCAATAAATCAATAATAACACTAGGCAAACTCTTATCAAGCTCGTTAGATATAATCAAAACATCCTTGTACATAAGTACAAGTATAATCTGCCTCATGGCTAGTGTTTTCCTCACATCACTCTTTTTTGCATAAACACTCATTTTTCTTTCTTTCATTCCTCCCTTATTTTCTCTCCCCTTGTGTCTCCCATTACTCACATTCTTACCACTCATCTCACCTTTTTCTTTTTTCTCTCTTTCTTGCTCCCTCCCCAAAGTTTCAGCCAATGAAAATTCAAGTTCTTCATATTGCCCTTTTATTCTCAGTTGGTCTTCAAAAATGGTCTTTGGGGACAAAGGTCCAAGTTGGTATTTCTGTCCATTCATGATCAAAGAATATCGGTTCTTAAACCCATCATGTATGACCCTTCGATCATATTGCCATGGTCTCCCCAACAACATGTGACCAGCATACATAGGATCCACATCACACAACACCTCATCTTTATATCTACCAAAGGAGAAAGAAAACAATACTTGCTTATTCACCTTCACAACACCACTATCATTCAACCATTGTAACTTGTATGGTTTTAGATGTTTAGTATTAGGTAATTTCAGTTTTTCCACAAGCAAAGCACTAGCCACGTTTGTGCAACTACCACTATCCACAATCATATTAGACAACTTGTTAGCAATCAAACAATGAGTATGAAACAGATTTTCATGTTGTTCACCATGTTCATCATGTTTACTTTGCAAACTAAGTGTGCATTGTACAACTAACACATCTCCCTTAGCAAACTCAACATCACTAGCATCTTCTAAAGATGGCATTTCATCATGATGTGAACCAGCATAGCAAGGATCCATTGGTGCTACAACAAGGGCCATTGACGAGGAATAAAGCAAAGAAATATGGCATCACTCTTGGAATGCATATTCAATACTTTATTACAAGAGAGGTGACTGAATTAGCATGGGACAAGTGCGAGAAGGAACTAGAAGACCAACCCAAGCTAGTCATGGTGCTGGATTGTACACATGGTGCTGAAATGTGCGAATTGTCCAGCCAATACCACAACCACCCTGTGAAATGTGCTGCTTGTCCAGAAAGTCCCACAACCCCCTGTGAAATCTACTGTTTCACAACCCCCTATACCAGTTTCAGCAAGAACGACTTTGGCATGCTTAACACATGTTTGGGGCGTGTTTTTTGAGTCTTTTAAGTGGTCCCCTCCATATTTTGCTTATTAGGTTTTTATTGTAATATTAGTTAATAGTTTTCCTTATAGGAAATATGTTGATGATATCATTATGCCAAGTGGACCAATCACAAGATCACAATCAAAGAAACTCCAGCATGTGTTCCAGCACTTCATTCAAAGGTGGATTAATGAAGAGGGAGACCAACTTGTAGTGAATATGATGGATCATGAAGAGGAAGTCAGAAAAATCACCAACAAGCATGAAGAATCTGCCCATAAGTATGGTGATGGGCATTAGCACGAATTTGGAATATAATATTGACATGGTTTAGTGCTAGTGTGACTAGACACATGTGAACCAACACCAAAATGCATGTGGAATCTGCCCATCAATGTTGCCATAATTATGGGCAGTAATTTAGAGTATATTATTGAGGTGGATGAACAATTAATGCTATTGTGACTAGATACATGTAAACCTAGACTTTAAGCCATTAGTTCTTCTTTTCCAACTATAAAGGATGGGAAAAAGAACTTAATAGGGTTGACTACGAATTTCCAGAATTGTTGAATGTAATTTCTGTGTTTTCAAGTTTGAGAGGTTTTCTTCTTATTCTTGTTGCATGAAGAATTGGTTCTAACTTATCAAGTCTCACTTGTGGCGTTTTAATCAATTCATTTCTTCATCCCAATCACCCAAGTTCTCAATTACAGGTTAGTTGTGGGTTTGGTAGGGAGGATTTGTTTTTGAGTTCTAAGATTCTATGCTAGATGTGTATGTGGAGTTCTAGATGTAATATTTGATCCATGGGTTCCGCATCATTTGGTATCAGAGCTTTGGCTTGAAGATAAATCTCTAGGTATCTTTTATGTTTTAATTATCCAAAGAAAAAAAAAACGAATCAGATTCAGTTTCTATATTTCTTCATTTTCTGTTCTTGTTGCACCTTGTTCTTATTCTTCAAATCTGTGAACTTTTGTTTAATTTTTCAATTTCTATCCTTGTTTACTAAAAGTTCAAAAGAAAAAAAGAGGAAAAGATCAAAAGAAAAACAAAAAAAAAAAGAAAAGAGAATCAGATTCAACTTCCTCAACATAAAAGAAAAAAAAAATCGTACCTGTTTCTGTCCAGAATTTTTCTTCACAAGTGTTTGAGATTTTTTGCATATTTATACCATTAACAGCTTGCTACCTTATTATATTTGATCAAATTACATCAGCTCCTCATTATGCATCCATTTAGCATTTAAAATCTGATATTTAGAGCCTTTCTTGCATTGGGAATAGATTTAGGTTGCATATTCAGATTACTCATTGGAGTGATTTGAATTCTGTTTTTTTTTTAGGATCCAGAATTGTTTTTCTTTGTATTCTTAGTTTCATTCTTTCATATACCTCTTGTTTCTTGTATGCATTAAGTAGCTAATTCTCAATCATAGTTACTTTGGTTTGATTAACACAAATACTTTTGCTTCTTGTGATAACTTTCAGTTCTTGTTGTCTAAAATTAAATTGCTTCTAGAATTGCAGAATTCATTTTGTTCATTAGGTTCCTTGTAGAGTCTTTAAAACAAAACTTGTTCTACTTGATTTAAGTGGATTCAATTCTGAAATTCAACTTGATAAAAGAAGAATTGAGAGGTAAAAGGGACCAAGGTTTGAGTGAAATACAAGAGGAGTGTCAATCTGATCTTGAGTGAAACACGTAAGGGAGTGAGGTGAGAAAATTTTCTTTACTAACATTTTCTTGTAGGTTCTTCTTACACCATGTCAAATTCTGGAAGTGAAAAACGTGATATGACCATAAATGACATAGCCTTCATGTTAGAGGCAATGCAAAGGAGATTTGAAAGGTTTGATTT
Organism: Garcia nutans; assembly: GCA_947685225.1. Taxonomy (NCBI): domain Eukaryota; kingdom Viridiplantae; phylum Streptophyta; class Magnoliopsida; order Malpighiales; family Euphorbiaceae; genus Garcia; species Garcia nutans. The sequence goes on from CANTUV010000024.1 coordinate 41,739,409, forward strand.
GACCATAAACAACATGAGAGGTGATGTAGACAGCATAATGCAAAGGCAGCGGAATGATACTAATCGAAGGGGGCAGAATAGAGGGAGAGGAAACATGATGAATGATGATGAGATAGAGAGGGAAGATGATGAAGAAAGTGAGGAATCAATTGCTCAAAGAAGACCTCAACAAAGGGACAGTAACATATCTTCCATAAAAATGAAGATACCATCATTCAAGGGGAGAAATGATGCTGAAGCTTACCTTGAATGGGAAAGAAAAGTTGAGTTGGTGTTTGATTGTCATAATTATAGTGAAATGAAGAAAGTTAAGATTGCAGCAGTTGAATTCACAGATTATGCACTAATTTGGTGGGATCAATTGATGATTTCCAAGAGAAGAAATGGAGAAAGAACTATCACTACTTGGGCTGAAATGAAAACTGTGATGAGAAAGAGATTTGTACCATCTTACTACTATAGGGAGCTTCACCAAAAATTACAGCGGTTAACTCAAGGATCCATGTCAGTGGAGGATTACCATAAAGAGATGGAGATGATCATGAGTAGAACTAATATAGAGGAGGATCCAGAAATCACTATGGCTCGATTTTTGAGTGGGCTGAATAGAGAGATAGCTAACATAATTGAATTACATCATTATGTGGAGCTTGAAGATATGGTACACATGGCCATGAAAGTGGAGAAGCAACTGAAACTCAAGGGAGCAGCAAAGGGATTTTCTAATTCCAGCTCTAGTTTCACTTCAAAATGGCCAAAGAAAGATGATAATCCTAAAGGGAAGGAGGCTGCCTGGAAAGGAAAGGAAAAACAAGTTCTAGCAGACCCTAAAGGTAACTCTAAAACATCTAACTCTAATCAAAAGCATAGTACCATTAAATGCTTTAGGTGTTTAGGAGTAGGGCATATAGCATCTCAATGTCCAAATAAGAAAATCATGTTGATACGAGATAACGGTGAAATTGATAGTTGATGAGGAAACTATAAGCAAGCTTGATGAATGTAATGGCAGCAAATATGTTGATGATATCATCATGCCAAGTGGACCAATCACAAGATCACAATCAAAGAAATTCCAGCATGTGTTCCAACACTTCATACAAAGGTGGATTAATGAAGAGGGAGACCAACTTGTAGTGAATATGATGGATCATGAAGAGGAAGTCAGAAACTCACCAACAAGCATGAAGAATCTGCCCATAAGTATGGTGATGGGCATTAGCACGAATTTGGAATATAATATTGATATGGTTTAGTGTTAGTGTGACTAGACACATGTGAACCAACACCAAAATGAATGTACAATCTGCCCATCTATGTTGTCAGAATTATGGGCAGTAATTTAGAGTATATTATTGAGGTGGATGAACAATTAATGCTATTGTGACTAGATACATGTAAACCTAGACTTTAAGCTATTAGTTCTTCTTTTCCAACTATATAAGGATGGGAAAAAGAACTTAATAGGGTTGACTACGAATTTCCAGAATTGTTGAATGTAATTTCTGTGTTTTCAAGTTTGAGAGGTTTTCTTCTTATTCTTGTTGCATGAAGAATTGGTTCTAACTTATCAAGTCTCACTTGTGGCGTTTTAATCAATTCATTTCTTCATCCCAATCACCCAAGTTCTCAATTACAGGTTAGTTGTGGGTTTGGTAGGGAGGATTTGTTTTTGAGTTCTAAGATTCTATGCTAGATGTGTATGTGGGGTTCTAGATGTAATATTTGATCCATGGGTTCCGCATCATTTGGTATCAGAGCTTTGGCTTGAAGATAAATCTCTAGGTATCTTTTATGTTTTAATTATCCAAAGAAAAAAAAAACGAATCAGATTCAGTTTCTATATTTCTTCATTTTCTGTTCTTGTTGCACCTTGTCCTTATTCTTCAAATCTGTGAATTTTTTTTAATTTTTCAATTTCTATCCTTGTTTACTGAAAGTTCAAAAGAAAAAAAAGAGGAAAAGATCAAAAGAAAAACAAAAAAAAAAAAGAAAAGAGAATCAGATTCAACTTCCTCAACATAAAAGAAAAAAAAACGTATCTGTTTCTGCCCAGAATTTTTCTTCACAAGTGTTTGAGATTTTTGGAATATTTATACCATTAACAGCTTGCTACCTTATTATATTTGATCAAATTACATCAGCTCCTCATTATGCATCCATTTAGCATTTAAAATCTGATATTTAGAGCCTTTCTTGCATTGGGAATATATTTAGGTTGCATATTCAGATTACTCATTGGAGTGATTTGAATTCTGTTTTTTTTTTTTTAGGATCCAGAATTGTTTTTCTTTGTATTCTTAGTTTCATTCTTTCACATACCTCTTTGTTTCTTGTATGCATTAAGTAGCTAATTCTCAATCATAGTTACTTTGGTTTGATTAACACAAATACTTTTGCTTCTTGTGTTAACTTTCAGTTCTTGTTGTCTAAAATTAAATTGCTTCTAGAATTGCAGAATTCATTTTGTTCATTAGGTTCCTTGTAGAGTTTTTAAAACAAAACTTGTTTTACTTGATTTAAGTGGATTCAATTCTGAAATTCAACTTGATAAAAGAAGAATTGAGAGGTAAAAAGGAACAAGGTTTGAGTGAAATACAAGAGGAGTGACAATCTGATCTTGAGTGAAACACGTAAGGGAGTGAGGTGAGGAAATTTTCTTTACTAACATTTTCTTGTAGGTTCTTCTTACACCATGTCAAATTCTGGAAGTGAAAAACGTGATATGACCATAAATGACATAGCCTTCATGTTAGAGGCAATGCAAAGGAGATTTGAAAGGTTTGATTTGACCATAAACAACATGAGAGGTGATGTAGACAGCATAATGCAAAGGCAGCGGAATGATACTAATCGAAGGGGGCAGAATAGAGGGAGAGGAAACATGATGAATGATGATGAGATAGAGAGGGAAGATGATGAAGAAAGTGAGGAATCAATTGCTCAAAGAAGACCTCAACAAAGGGACAGTAACATATCTTCCATAAAAATGAAGATACCATCATTCAAGGGGAGAAATGATGCTGAAGCTTACCTTGAATGGGAAAGAAAAGTTGAGTTGGTGTTTGATTGTCATAATTATAGTGAAATGAAGAAAGTTAAGATTGCAGCAGTTGAATTCACAGATTATGCACTAATTTGGTGGGATCAATTGATGATTTCCAAGAGGAGAAATGGAGAAAGAACTATCACTACTTGGGCTGAAATGAAAACTGTGATGAGAAAGAGATTTGTACCATCTTACTACTATAGGGAGCTTCACCAAAAATTACAGCGGTTAACTCAAGGATCCATGTCAGTGGAGGATTACCATAAAGAGATGGAGATGATCATGAGTAGAACTAATATAGAGGAGGATCCAGAAATCACTATGGCTCGATTTTTGAGTGGGCTGAATAGAGAGATAGCTAACATAATTGAATTACATCATTATGTGGAGCTTGAAGATATGGTACACATGGCCATGAAAGTGGAGAAGCAACTGAAACTCAAGGGAGCAGCAAAGGGATTTTCTAATTCCAGCTCTAGTTTCACTTCAAAATGGCCAAAGAAAGATGATAATCCTAAAGGGAAGGAGGCTGCCTGGAAAGGAAAGGAAAAACAAGTTCTAGATGACCCTAAAGGTAACTCTAAAACATCTAACTCTAATCAAAAGCATAGTACCATTAAATGCTTTAGGTGTTTAGGAGTAGGGCATATAGCATCTCAATGTCCAAATAAGAAAATCATGTTGATACGAGATAATGGTGAAATTGATAGTGCTAGTGAACATGAAAGTGATGATGATAATGATAGCATGCCACCATTAGAAGAAATAGAACATATTATTGAATATCCTGCCCATGGTGAATCTTTGGTTATTAGAAGAGCTTTAAACATGCAAATTAAAGATGAAGAAAGTAATCAAAGAGAGAACATTTTCCATACTCGTTGCATTGTGAATGGAAAAGTGTGCAGCATGATCATTGATGGGGGTAGTTGTGCAAATGTTGCTAGTACTGATTTTGTGGATAAATTAGGGTTAGCATGCACAAAACATCCTAGTCCTTACAAGCTGCAATGGTTGAATGATAGTGGAGAGGTGAGGGTAACAAAGCAGGTTCTGTTTTCTTTTGCAATTGGGAGATACAAAGATGAAGTTTGCTGTGATGTTGTGCCTATGCATGCTAGCCATATCCTTCTTGGTCGTCCATGGCAGTTTGATAGAAGAGCTTTGCATGATGGCTTTAAGAATCATTATTCTTTCAGCCTAAATGGTTTAAATTTCACTCTTGCTCCATTGTCACCTAAACAAGTGTATGAAGATCAAGTAAATATTTTGAGATCATTTGAAAAGAATTCTGGTGGTGAGGGTAAAACAAATAAAAAGGGAGTACAAGAGGCCAAGTGTGAGAAAAAGAATGATAAAAATGGCCCATTGGTGAGAGAAAAAGAGAAAGGGAGAGAAAATAAAAGAGAGTGTTTCTATGCAAAAGAAAAGGAGTTAAGGAGTGCTTTTTGTGAGAAAAGAAGTCTGATTGTACTTAGGTACAAAGAGACCTTGATTTCTACATCTAACCTTGATAACCCTTTGCCTAGTTGTGTTAGTTCTCTTTTACAGGAATTTGGAGATGTTTTTCCAGAAGATGTACCCAAAGGATTACCACCTTTAAGAGGGATTGAGCATCAAATTGACTTCATTCCGGGCTCAACAATTCCTAATCGACCAGCTTATAGAAGTAATCCGGAGGAAACCAAGGAACTTCAAAGGCAAGTGGAGGAGTTGCTAGCAAAGGGACATGTGCGTGAAAGTCTTAGCCCATGTGCTGTTCCGGTGTTATTAGTCCCAAAGAAAGATGGATCATGGAGAATGTGTGTGGACTGCCGAGCAATCAATAAAATCACGGTGAAGTATAGACATCCAATTCCTAGACTTGATGATATGCTTGATGAGTTGAGTGGTTCTTGCATTTTTACTAAGATTGATTTGAAAAGTGGTTACCATCAAATTAGGATGAAAGAAGGAGATGAGTGGAAAACTGCATTCAAAACAAAATATGGTCTTTATGAATGGTTAGTTATGCCATTTGGTTTATCTAATGCACCTAGTACATTCATGAGATTAATGAACCATGTTCTGCGTGCATATCTTGGTAAATTTGTTGTTGTATATTTTGATGACATACTCATTTATAGCAAATCAGTAGATGAGCATGTAGAACATATTAGGGTTATTCTTGATGTTTTGAGAAAGGAAGAATTATATGCCAACTTGAAAAAGTGCATGTTTTGTAGTGATAAAATCATATTCTTAGGTTTTATGGTTAGTGCACAAGGAATTGAGGTTGATGATGAAAAGGTAAAGGCAATAAGAGATTGGCCAGCACCTAAAACAGTGAGTGAGGTAAGAAGTTTTCATGGTTTGGCTAGTTTCTATAGAAGGTTTGTTAAAGATTTTAGTTCCATTGCTGCACCATTAAATGAATTGGTAAAAAAGGATGTAAAGTTTAATTGGACTAAAATTCATGAAATGGCATTCAATTTGTTGAAAGAAAGGTTAACTACTGCTTCAATCCTTGCTTTACCAGATTTTGATAAGACCTTCGAATTAGAGTGTGATGCTTCAGGTGTGGGCATAGGTGCTGTTTTGATGCAAGAAGGGAAACCAATTGCATATTTTAGTGAGAAGCTTCATGGTGCACAATTAAATTATTCCACTTATGACAAGGAGCTGTATGCTTTGGTAAGAGCTTTACAAGTGTGGCAACATTACTTATTGCCTAAAGAGTTTGTTATTCATACAGATCATGAATCATTAAAGCATCTAAAGGGGCAAACCAAGCTGAACCGAAGGCATGGAAAGTGGATAGAGTTCATTGAGCCATTTCCATATGTGATAAAGTATAAGCGTGGCAAAGACAATGTAGTAGCAGATGCACTTTCAAGAAGGTATTCCTTAATCTCAACTCTTAGTTCTAAGTTATTAGGCTTTGAGCAAATTAAGGATATGTATGCCAATGATGTTGACTTTGCAAATGTTTATAAAGCATGTGAGCATTCTGCATTTCAGAAGTTTTATAGGCATGATGGGTACTTATTTAAGGATGGAAGATTATGCATGCCTAGTTGCTCATTAAGGGAATTGCTTGTGCGTGAGGCACATAGTGGAGGACTCATGGGACATTTTGGGATATTTAAGACTTTAGACATTCTGCATGAACATTTCTATTGGCCAAACATGAGAAAGGATGTTGAAAGAATTTGTGCCAAGTGTATTGCATGTAAACAAGCAAAATCTAAGTCTTTACCTCATGGGCTGTATACTCCTTTACCTATTCCTAATGCACCTTGGATGGACATATCTATGGACTTTGTTTTGGGGTTGCCTAGGACTAGAAAAGGAAAAGATAGCATATTTGTTGTTGTTGATAGATTCAGTAAAATGGCTCATTTCATTGCATGTCAAAAAACTGATGATGCAACAAATATTGCAAATTTGTTCTTTGGGGAAGTAGTTCGGTTGCATGGCATTCCTAAAACAATTGTAAGTGATAGAGATGTGAAGTTCTTAAGTCATTTTTGGCGTGTTTTATGGAATAAGTTAGGTACTAAATTGTTGTTCTCTACAACTTGTCATCCACAAACTGATGGACAAACAGAAGTGGTAAATAGGACTTTAGGATCTTTGTTACGTGCTGTTGTGGGTAAGAATTTGAAAACTTGGGAAGATTGTTTGCCATTAGTGGAGTTTGCATATAATAGAAGCATACATTCTTCTACTGGTTATTCACCATTTGAAATTGTTTATGGTTTTAATCCACTTACACCACTTGATTTGTTTCCTTTGCCATTAAATGAAATAACTAACTTAGATGGTGAAAAGAAAGCTGAGTTGGTTAAGCAGATACATGAAAAGGCACGAGCTCATCTTGAGAAGAAATATGAATCAGTTGCCCATAATGCAAATAGAAGAAGGAAACATGTGATTTTCCAACCTGGTGATTGGGTATGGGTTCATATGAGGAAGGAAAGATTTCCTAAACAAAGGAAATCCAAGTTGGATGCAAGGGGAGATGGCCCATTCCAAGTTTTAGAACGGATCAATGACAATGCCTACAAAATTGATCTACCAGGTGAGTATAATGTTTCTGCAACTTTCAATGTTAGTGATCTTTCTCCTTTTGATGTAGGCTCAGATTTGAGGACAAATCTTTTTGAGCAAGGAGGGAATGATGAGGAAACTATAAGCAAGCTTGATGAATGTAATGGCAGCAAATATGTTGATGATATCATCATGCCAAGTGGACCAATCACAAGATCACAATCAAAGAAATTCCAGCATGTGTTCCAACACTTCATACAAAGGTGGATTAATGAAGAGGGAGACCAACTTGTAGTGAATATGATGGATCATGAAGAGGAAGTCAGAAACTCACCAACAAGCATGAAGAATCTGCCCATAAGTATGGTGATGGGCATTAGCACGAATTTGGAATATAATATTGATATGGTTTAGTGTTAGTGTGACTAGACACATGTGAACCAACACCAAAATGAATGTACAATCTGCCCATCTATGTTGTCAGAATTATGGGCAGTAATTTAGAGTATATTATTGAGGTGGATGAACAATTAATGCTATTGTGACTAGATACATGTAAACCTAGACTTTAAGCTATTAGTTCTTCTTTTCCAACTATATAAGGATGGGAAAAAGAACTTAATAGGGTTGACTACGAATTTCCAGAATTGTTGAATGTAATTTATGTGTTTTCAAGTTTGAGAGGTTTTCTTCTTATTCTTGTTGCATGAAGAATTGGTTCTAACTTATCAAGTCTCACTTGTGGCGTTTTAATCAATTCATTTCTTCATCCCAATCACCCAAGTTCTCAATTACAGGTTAGTTGTGGGTTTGGTAGGGAGGATTTGTTTTTGAGTTCTAAGATTCTATGCTAGATGTGTATGTGGGGTTCTAGATGTAATATTTGATCCATGGGTTCCGCATCAATAGTGCTAGTGAACATGAAAGTGATGATGATAATGATAGCATGCCACCATTAGAAGAAATTGAACATATTATTGAATATCCAGCCCATGGTGAATCTTTGGTTATTAGAAGAGCTTTAAACATGCAAATTAAAGATGAAGAAAGTAATCAAAGAGAGAACATTTTCCATACTCGTTGCATTGTGAATGGAAAAGTGTGCAGCATGATCATTGATGGGGGTAGTTGTGCAAATGTTGCTAGTACTGATTTTGTGGATAAATTAGGGATAGCATGCACAAAACATCCTAGTCCTTACAAGCTGCAATGGTTGAATGATAGTGGAGAGGTGAGGGTAACAAAGCAGGTTCTGTTTTCTTTTGCAATTGGGAGATACAAAGATGAAGTTTGCTGTGATGTTGTGCCTATGCATGCTAGCCATATCCTTCTTGGTCGTCCATGGCAGTTTGATAGAAAAGCTTTGCATGATGGCTTTAAGAATCATTATTCTTTCAGCCTAAATGGTTTAAATTTCACTCTTGCTCCATTGTCACCTAAACAAGTGTATAAAGATCAAGTAAATATTTTGAGATCATTTGAAAAGAATTCTGGTGGTGAGGGTAAAACAAATAAAAATGGAGTAAAAGAGGCCAAGTGTGAGGAAAAGAATGATAAAAATGGCCCATTGGTGAGAGAAAAAGAGAAAGGGAGAGAAAATAAAAGAGAGTGTTTCTATGCAAAAGAAAAGGAGTTAAGGAGTGCTTTTTGTGAGAAAAGAAGTCTGATTGTACTTAGGTGCAAAGAGACCTTGATTTCTACATCTAACCTTGATAACCCTTTGCCTAGTTGTGTTAGTTCTCTTTTACAGGAATTTGGAGATGTTTTTCCAGAAAATGTACCCAAAGGTTTACCACCTTTAAGAGGGATTGAGCATCAAATTGACTTCATTCCGGGCTCAACAATTCCTAACCGACCAGCTTATAGAAGTAATCCGGAGGAAACCAAGGAACTTCAAGGGCAAGTGGAGGAGTTGCTAGCAAAGGGACATGTGTGTGAAAGTATTAGTCCATGTACTATTCTGGTTTTACTAGTCCTAAAGAAGGATGAATCATTTGCCCATAAAGCAAATAAAAGAAGGAAACATGTGATTTTCCAACCTGGTAATTGGGTATGGGTTCATGTGAGAAAGAAAAGATTTCCTAAACAAAGAAAATCCAAGTTGGATGCAAGGGGAGATGGTCCTTTCCAAGTATTGGAGCAAATCAATGACAATGCCTACAAGATCGACTTACCTGATTTGAGGACAAATCTTTTTAAAGAAGGGGAGAATGATGTGAACCAGCATAGCAAGGATCCATTGGTGCTACAACAAGGGCCATTGACGAGGAATAAAGCAAAGAAATATGGCATCACTCTTGGAATGCATATTCAATACTTCATTACAAGAGAGGTGACTGAATTAGCATGGGACAAGTGCGAGAAGGAACTAGAAGACCAACCCAAGCTAGTCATGGTGCTGGATTGTACACATGGTGCTGAAATGTGCGAATTGTCCAGCCAATACCACAACCACCCTGTGAAATGTGCTGCTTGTCCAGAAAGTCCCACAACCCCCTGTGAAATCTACTGTTTCACAACCCCCTATACCAGTTTCAGCAAGAACGACTTTGGCATGCTTAGCAAGAATGACTTTATTCCAAGACTTTGGCATTGATGCGGAACCCATGGATCAAATATTACATCTAGAACCCCACATACACATCTAGTCCCACAACTCAAAAAACACGCCCCAAAGTCTTGGAATAAAGTCGTTCTTGCTAAGCATGCCAAAGTCGTTCTTGCTGAAACTGGTATAGGGGGTTGTGAAACAGTAGATTTCACAGGGGGTTGTGGGACTTTCTGGACAAGCAGCACATTTCACAGGGTGGTTGTGGTATTGGCTGGACAATTCGCACATTTCAGCACCATGTGTACAATCCAGCACCATGACTAGCTTGGGTTGGTCTTCTAGTTCCTTCTCGCACTTGTCCCATGCTAATTCAGTCACCTCTCTTGTAATAAAGTATTGAATATGCATTCCAAGAGTGATGCCATATTTCTTTGCTTTATTCCTCGTCAATGGCCCTTGTTGTAGCACCAATGGATCCTTGCTATGCTGGTTCACATCACATCATCTTCCTCTCTCTCACTTTCAGACTCAACAGTCCCATCCCTCATGATCATTACCCTTTTATTGGGACATTCACGTGCCATATGACCATGTATTAGGCACTTAAAACATTTAATTCCTCTAGTTTGATTAGTTTGATTCTCACCTATACCCTTGCTGCCTATTTCATTTTTGTTTTTATTTTCATCAATCTTAGGCTTAACAATAGGTTTATCCTCCTTTTTACTCCAATTTGGTTTCTAAGAAGAAGAAGAAGAGGAAGTCAAATAAGGTTTAAAATCATACTTTCTTGTACCCTTGCTTTCAGTTGTCTTTCAATTTTCATGGCCACATTCACCATGTCTTCAATCTCCACATAGTGTTGCAACTCCACAAGATCAGCAATGTTCTTGTTCAAACCATTCAAGAACCTTGCCATGGTGACTTCACGATCCTCATCCACATTAGCCCTTATCATGGCTATCTCCATTTCTTTGTAATATTCCTCTACACTCATGGAACCTTGTGTTAGGGTTTGTAAACGCTAGTGCAAGTCCCTATAATAGTAGCTAGGGATAAATTGCTTTCTCATGATGTGTTTCATCTCAAACCATGTCTCAACAGATATTTCACCAGTTCGATGCCTGTCTTTACACAATTGATCCCACCAAACAAAATAGCATAATCACAAAATTCAACAGCGGCTTTTTTTACCTTTTTCTCTTCAGAGTAGTTGTGACGCTCAAAGATCATCTCCACCTTTCTTTCCCATTCCAAATAAGCATCTGGGTCATTCTTTCCTTGGAAGGAAGGAATCTTCATTTTTATGCTGCCTATATTTCGATCAATGCCGTCAAACCTTGCTCTCCTATTTTGCCTTCTAGGATGAGCATCCCTTCCAATAATGGTTGTTTGATCATCATCTGTGTCAATTCCTCCGTCATATTCATCATTGGCAAAGGCTGGTTGCCTTTTATGCCTTGGCTCATCTTGCAATGTGGTAATCGCATCATCATATTTTTCTAAATGATCTCTTACATCTCCAATCATTTTGAACATACGTTCAAATTTATGTTGCATTGCTTGAATTATTTGATCATTTAAGGAAGAACTCAAGTCTTTATCTTTGTTGGACATGTTTAAAACCTGAAAGAAGAAAATTTAAAACAGCCTCATAAGATACTCCCTCACGTGTTTCACTCAAAGATTTGATTCGCACCACTTGTGTTTCACATAAAAATTTGACTTTTCTGGATGCTGGTCTTACCACTCTTGCCTTTTACCTCTCTTGCTTTTGCTTTGGGTTCATAAATGAACTAATCACCTAAACAAACCAAATTAGATTATGGCAATTCAATGGATTGAAAAGGGCTGGTCTAGAATAAGATTTTAGGTAAGACCTAATTTAAAGTAGCTAAACACAAGGAAAGAAATCTAAGTACTAAAATTTAGGTCCCTTAGCTTCAAACAATTCTGAAACTTTAAGAACTAGAATTCCACACTTTTGCAATTCTGATTTTTTTAATTTTCATTTCTTTCTTTTTTTTATGATATTAACAAAAGTGCAAAAATTTCAAGATTAACACAAGAAAGTAACAATAAGAGAAGGAATAACAAAACTTGTGTCAACACAAAGAGGTATGAACTTAAATTAAAAAATACTTAATAGGTCAAAATTAAAACAAGAAGATTCAGCACAAATAAAGGAAAATAAGATGAAGATGTTAAACTTGAACAAAAAAAATAAATAAACATAAAGATAAGCAAACCTCAACTTAAGCCTTGCTCTAATACCAAATGATAGGAAATCATCATCTTAGCAACCATATACCCCAATAACTATTAAGTTATGATACATATGGAATGCAAGAAAATACCCACCAGTCAAGATGATTTCAAAACCCAAGGACCTCCTCAAGTGAAGTTGGAGAATAACTAGTTCCAATTGTTATTGTTTACCAATGAAACTAGTACGTGAATTCAACCCACAACGCCACAAACTAGATATAAGTTAAGAATTAAACACAAGATTTTTTTTGGTTAGAGAACTCCACAAACCAAATTAGTTTGATAAGTTCAAAGTTCATGAAAGAACTTAAGCAAAAACACTCACAAAGAGCAAATTCAGATTATCATTCATCGATGGTCTTCTTACAAATTAGTTTGGCTTTGATATTTATAGCCAAAATGACGTAGAAGAAACCTAAATGGCTGTTATTATAGCTTTTCCACTTTCTTCCCTTTAATCCCCCTAACTCTCATTGAAAAGAGTTGTTATACATTAAAAACATTCATTTTGTAACTTCCAAATGACAACTGATCACACCCCAAACTAAATACACTCATTTGTAACTCCCAAATGACAACTGATCAAAAACTCAAACTTTAACAAGAATAAAACCCTAACTCTGATATGTTGATTTCACAAAGCAAATAAAATAAACCCAAATTAATAAATAACATAAAATGACAGCCCAAGATCCTTGCTCACTTAATCAAGGCTGAATGGCCCTTTATTCTTCAATGGGCTGGATTGATTCAGACAATGTGGGTTAGACTATTGTCTTCATATTTGAACATGCTTAGATCATGTTTACAATCTTTGATTTTTGTTCCTCCCATAATAAGTTAGCTGCATCACATTGAGCTTGTTTCTTCCAAATGTCTTCAATTAAGCAAGTTAATGTTTCCACCATCTTTTTGGCTCTAGCTCTTATTATTGGGCCTCCATGAATGGCTAAAGGGTCTTTCTTTGCATTTTCATCATTAGCCGAATGGACTCAAGCTTGTTGGTCCTCATCAAATCTTCAAGGGTTAGACCTAGAAGAGATGAAGGCCAGGAGGAGATAGGAGGCCAGGAAGGAGAGATAGCAATATCAATTCCATAAAGATGAAGATTCCAACATTTATAGGAAGGAATGATGCTGAAATATACCTAGAGTGGGAAAGGAAGGTGGGGCTTATATTTGATTGTCATAACTACTCAGAGGGAAAGAAGGTGAAGTTAGCAGCAGTTGAGTTTATAGATTATGTATCGATATGGTGAGGGTAACTGAAACTTACAAGAAGAAGAAATGGAGAGAGGCCTATTAAGACATGGGCAGAAATGAAGGCTATCATGAGGAGGAGATTTGTGCCATCCTACTACTATCGTGAGCTACATCAAAAATAGTAGAGACTTGCTCAAGGGCCTATGTCAGTAGAAGATTATCACAAGGAGATGGAGATGGCAATGAGTCTAGCAAATATTGAAGAGGATAGAAAAGCTACCATGGCTCGATTCTTAGGAGATCTAAACAGAGATATTGCAAATATGGTAGAGCTACATCACTATATAGAGCTTGAGGAGATGGTGAACATGGCCATGAAGGTGGAGAGACAACTCAAGCAAAAGGGGTCAGCAAGGAGTTCCTCCAATTACAACCCAACATGGACCTTACGGTGGCCAAAGAAAGATGAGAAGACTAAAGATGAGTGGTCTAAGGATAAAGACTTAAGTTCCAAGGTGAAAGGGGCAAGCTTTGAAAAGAGCAGAGGAGCCTCTTCCTCAAATAAAGGTACTAATGATTTTCCTAATTCTTCTAATACGCAAAGAAATATTAAGTGTTTTAAATGTTTCGGTAATGGACATATTGCTTCACAATGTCCCAATAAAAAGACTATGCTTATGAGGAACAATGGAGAAATTGAATCTGAATTCGAATTTGACTGTGATTCTATGCATAGATTGGAGGATTGTAATGATGTTGCGGTTGAGTATGCTGTTTGTGGTGAATCTTTTGTATTTAGGCATGCACTTAATGTTTAGGTTAAGGAAGAGAGCATAGAACAAAGGAAAAATATTTTCCACACTAGTTGTTTAGTAGGAGGGAAAGTTTACAGCATGATTATAGATGGAGGTAGCTGTGCAAATGTGGATAGTACAACTTTAGTTGATAAGTTAGGGTTGAAGTGTGAAAAACACCCTAAACCATATAGGCTACAGTGGCTAAATGATAGTGGTGAAGTAAAGGTAACAAAATAAGTTGTGGTGCCATTTTCTATTGGGAAATATGTTGATGAAGTATTGTGTGATGTGGTACCCATGTAAGCTAGACATTTATTATTGGGTAGGCCTTGGCAGTTTGATAGGAAAGTCACACATGGTGGGTACAAGAATAGGTATTCTTTTAGTTTGAAGGGAAAGATTTTCACTTTAGCACCTTTATCTCCAAAGGAAGTGTATCAAGAACATATTAAGATGATGAATACTTCAAATAGGGATTCGGGTAGTGAGTTAACTAAAAGAATGGAGGGACATGAGGCTAAGAGAGAAAAGAAATAATTGTGTGGACCAATGCGGAGTGACTGCACAAGTGAGGTAAAGAAAGAGAGATGTGCAGGAGAGAACAGTAGGAGGAGAGAAAATAAGAGTGAAAAGAAGCAGTTTTTTTTTTTGAAAAAGCGAGAATCTTAAGAGTGCTTATATAGGCAGAAGATCACTCATAGCAATATTGCTGCTCCATTGAGTTTCAGTTACTTCTCCACTTTCATGGCCATGTGTACCATATCTTCAAGCTACACATAATGATGTAATTCAATTATGTTGGCAATCCCCCTATTCAGCCCACTCAAAAATTGAGTCATATTGATTTTTGGATCCTCCTCTATATTAATTCTACTCATGATCATCTCCATCTCTTTATGGTAATCCTTCACTGACATGGATCCTTGAGTTAATCACTATAATCTTTGGTGAAGCTCTCGATAGTAGTAAGATAGTACAAATCTCTTTCTCATCAAAGTTTTCATTTTAGCCCAAGTAGTGATGGTTCTTTCTCCATTTCTTCTCTTGGAAATCATCAATTGATCCCACCAAATTAGTGCATAATCTGTGAATTCAACTGCTGTAATTTTAACTTTCTTCATTTCACTATAATTATGACAATCAAATACCAACTCAACTTTTCTTTCCCATTCAAGGTAAGCTTCAGCATCATTTCTCCCCTTGAATGATTGTATCTTCATTTTTATTGAAGATATGTTGTTGTCCCTTCTTTCAGTTCTTCTTTGGGCTATTGATCCCTCACTTTCTTCATCATCTTCCCTTTCTACCTCATCATCATTAATCATGTTTCCTCTCCCTCTATTCTGCCCCCTTGGATTAGTATCATTTCATTGCCTTTGCATTATGCTGTCTACATCACCTCTCATGTTGTTTATGACCAAATCAAACCTTTCAAATATCCTTTACATTGACTCTAACATGAAGGCTATGTCATTTGTAGCCATATCACGTTTTTCACTTTCAGAATTTGACATGGTGTAAGAAGAACCTACAAGAAAATGTTAGTAAAGAAAATTTCCTCACCACACTCCCTTGCGTGTTTCACTCAAGATCATATTGTTACTCCTCTTATATTTCACTCAAAACTTGGTCCTTTTTACCTCTCAATTCTTCTTTTATCAAGTTGAATTTCAGAACTGAATCCACTTAAATCAAGTAAAACAAGTTTTGTTTTAAGGACTCTAAAAGGAACCTAATGAATAAAATGAATTCAACAATTCTAGAAGTAATTTCATTTAAACAACAAGAACTAAAAGTTAATACAAGAAGCAAAAAGTATTTGTGTTAATCAAACCAAAGTAACTATGATTGAGAATTAGCTACTTAATGTATACAAGAAAAAAGAGGTATATAAAAGAATAAAACTATGAATATAAATGATACGGAACCTCCAAGAATAAGCCTGAGAACCCCTTGATTTCGAACCCCCAAAGCATTAACTTGAAAACCCCTAGTCGAATTCGGTACAACCCCCAAGGATTAGGTTAGATTTCAGATTACCTTGAATTGATCAAAGACCCAAGATTTCGAAACAGTTTAGTTCCTAAATCCCAGATTCGAAACACTCCACAAGAAAGTTGATCAAACTACTTGAATGTTTCTGAACCATGTATTCAAGCAAGAACACAAAGATAAAAGCTAATTCGGCTTTTGGTTATAAAATCGTCCAAAACTTCAAAACTGATCTCTTACAACCCTAAATGAGATATAAATAGCTAAACCCTAGTTAGGGTTATTAAGTAGCATTTGGCTTTCTAATCAAAATATAAGAAATAATAAAGTAATCAAAGTCCTAATTTAAAACCAAACAAACAGGGCCCTTACTTTTTAAATGAGCATAACTAGTGGGCCTTAATACAAGCCTCATTCATGAATTACAACTTGTAGCAAGTTGTAATTGACTTCCTTTGGTCTTGTCTCCAAGCTTGTAATTCCTTGCAAACCATAGTTAGCCAAATTCACCAAATCTTGCAAATGGCAAATTAGTGCTTGCTGAATCTTTTTGGCTCGCGATCTAGTTATAGGACCTTGTGGCAAAATAATTGGATTGATGATCTCCTCAATTTGTTCCCCACGTCCTAACTCTTGCTCATCCTTGCGGTGTGCTGGTTGTTCCACAACATTTCCCCTCTCCTCAAAAGGATTCGTCCTCGAATCATAAGCATCACCTACATCAAAAGGACTTAAATCAGCAACATTAAATGAAGCACTCACATTATACCCACCTGGCAAATCCACTTTATACGCATTGTCATTAATCCTTTCAAGTATTTGAAAAGGACCATCTCCTCGTGGATTTAACTTAGACTTGCGTTGCTGTGGGAACCTTTCTTTGCGAAAATGTACCCAAACCCAATCACCAGGCTGAAAAAGCATTGGCTTTCTTCCTTTATTCACTCTAGAAGCTACTTTGGCATTTTGCTTTTCAATTCTTTCCTTAACCTGCTCATGTAACTTCCTCACGAAATCTGCCTTTGAACTAGCATCAACACTCACAAAATCGTTAGATGGCAATGGCAAAATATCTAAAGGAGTAAGCGGATTAAAACTATAAACAATTTCAAATGGAGAACATTTAGTAGTGCTATGAACAGCCCTATTGTAAGCAAACTCCACAAATGGTAAACAATCCTCCCACATCCTAATATTCTTTTCTATTACTGCCCTAAGCAAAGTAATCAATGTTCGATTCACAACCTCAGTTTGACCATCGGTTTGAGGATGGCAAGTAGTAGAAAACAGCAACTTAGTTCCCAACTTTCCCCACAAAACACGCCAAAAATGACTCAAAAACTTAACATCTCGATCACTAACAATGCTTTTGGGTATGCCATGCAAACGCACAACCTCTTTAAAGAACAAATCAGCAATCAATTTTACATCATCAGTTTTATGACATGGTATAAAATGAGCCATTTTACTAAATCTATCACCACAACAAATATACTATCATGACCTCTCCTAGT
Source organism: Garcia nutans (assembly GCA_947685225.1). Taxonomy (NCBI): domain Eukaryota; kingdom Viridiplantae; phylum Streptophyta; class Magnoliopsida; order Malpighiales; family Euphorbiaceae; genus Garcia; species Garcia nutans. The sequence continues at coordinate 41,756,814 of CANTUV010000024.1, forward strand.
TTTAGGCAAACCAAGCACAAAATCCATAGACAAATCAGTCCAAGGTCCATTAGGAACAGGTAATGGTGTGTACAAACCATGCGGTTTCAACCTAGACTTAGCTTCTCTACATGTTATGCAATGCTCACAAACTTTATGCACATCATGCTTCATACCAGGCCAATAAAAATGTTCTATCAACACATCATAGGTCTTACTTACCCCAAAATGACCCATCAAGCCTCCTCCATGGGCTTCCTTAACTAACAACTCTCTCATGGAACACTTAGGAATACACAATCTACTTTTCTTGAACAAAAAACCATCAAACAAATGAAAGTCTTTCAAAACAACCACATCCCCACACGAATTATATATGTCACCAAAATCCACATCACTAACATATAATCCCTTAATATGCTCAAAACCCAACAATCTAGCACTAAGAGAATTAAGTAAAACATACCTTCGCGACAACGCATCAGCCACTACATTCTCCTTACCTCGCTTGTATTTAATCACATAGGGGAATGTTTCTATGAACTCCACCCATTTGGCATGCCTACGATTCAGCTTATCTTGACCATTCAAATGCTTTAAACTCTCATGGTCAGTATGTATCACAAACTCTTTTGACCACAAATAATGCTGCCATGTATCCAAAGCTCGAAACAATGCATACAACTCCTTATCATATGTCGGATACTTCAAAGCCGCTCCACTTAGCTTTTCACTAAAGTACATCAATGGCCTTTGATCCTGTATCAAAACAGCTCCAATTCCTATGCCACTTGCATCACATTCAATCTCAAAAGTCTTATCAAAATTAGGCAAAGCAAGCAAGGGTGTGTTACACAATTTATCCTTAAGTTCATTAAATGAATGTTCTTGTGCATCTCCCCAAACAAATCCGACATTTTTCTTAACTAACTCATTCAAAGGTGCAGCTATAGTACTGAAATTTCTAATGAATCTCCTATAAAAACCAGCAAGTCCATGAAAACTCCTCACCTCACTAGCATTCTTAGGTTTCGGCCAGTCCCTAATAGCCTTTACCTTTTCCTCATCAACCTCAATACCTTGACTAGACACCACAAAACCAAGAAAATGAACCTTATCCATGCAAAAACTACACTTCTTAAGGTTAGCATATAACTTCTCACGCCTATGAATGTCTAACACAAGACGCACATGCATGACATGATCATCCAAACACTTAGAGTAAACAAGAATATCATCAAAGTAAACAACAACAAATTTACCCAAGTGCTCACGCAACACATGATTCATCAAACGCATGAATGTGCTAGGTGCATTAGTAAGACCAAACGGCATAACCAACCACTCATACAGCCCATATTTATTCTTAAATGCTATTTTCCACTCATCACCCACACTCATTCTAATTTGATAATAACCAGATTTCAAATCAATTTTGGTGAACAAACAAGAACCATGTAACTCATCAAGCATATCATCTAGTCTAGGAATAGGATGACGATACTTTACAGTGATTTTATTGATGGCTCTGCAATCCACGCACATCCTCCATGTTCCATCCTTCTTTGGCACAAGAATAACAGGAACTGAACAAGGACTCAAGCTTTCCCTCACATATCCCTTAGCTAGCAATTCCTCCACTTGCTTTTGTATCTCCTTTATCTCAAAAGGATTAGCTCAATACGCTGGCCTATTGGAAATGGAAGCTCCAGGAATGAAATCAATTTGATGCTCTATGCCTCTGATTGGCGGCAATTCATCAGGCATTTCTTCGGGAAACAAATCTGCATATTCCTGCAAAAGATCAACAAACACACTAGGCAAAGATTGGTTAGAAACAGTAGTATCTAAACGAGCCTCTTTGCACAAAAGCACAAACATAGGCTGTTTGGTGTAAAAAGCATGTTTAACCTCTCTTGTACTAGCTAACAAACTCACATTCTTCTCTCCTTCTCTATTTTTCTCAAACTGAATTTGTTTTGATTTTTCTTTTCTCTTTTTCTTTTCATTTGCAATCTGATTTTTTTCACTCATTTTTTTGTCACTCTCTCTTTCTTTCTTTTCAAATTCAAGTCTCATTCTTTCCATTTTACATTGGTCTTCATACACTTCTTTTGGAGAAAGTGGTGTCAGAATTGTCTTTCATCCATCCTTAGTGAATGAATACCGATTGAGATATCCATCATGCTTAGCTCGCCTATCATACTGCCATGGACGCCCAAGTAGAATCTCTCCAGCATGCATTGGCACCACATCACACAACACCTCATCATGATACTTACCAATGGAAAAAGAAATGATAGATTGTCGATTTACCTTAACCTCTCCACAATCATTCAGCCACTGAAGTTTGTAAGGATGTGGGTGAAGTTTCATAGGCAGCCCCAATCGATCAACCAAAAATGTACTTACCACATTGGTACAGCTTCCACCATCCACAATCATACTACAAGCCTTGCCTTGAACGTGTGACACCTTGTATGGAACAAGTTGTCTCGTTGTTCTTCATGGTTCTCCTCCTTCAATTGCATATTAAGAACACGCCTAGTAACCAGCAAGTCACCCTTAATTGGTTCTTCAATGCTCCCATCACTACAACTTTCCAATGCCGGCATCTCACCATCATCACTCTCATTATCGTCTTCCTCTTCATCAGTCACTATCTCACCATTTCTCATGGTCATAACTCTCTTGTTTGGACATTCTTTGCTGATATGTCCCACACCTTGGCACTTCCAACACTTAATATCTCGATTCGCAGCTTAGGCTCTTCAACTTTGGGCTTGTCTTTAGAACTTGATTCGGCCTTCACTTTCCCACTATCTTGACCAGCCTTGTTTCTTCCCTTGTAATCACGCCTTCCTTCCCTATTCCAAGGAGAAAAAGAATTAGAAACAGGTTTTGAATAATACCTTGATGGTCTTCTTCCTTGGAGTTGTTTTTCCACCTTCATGGCAATATGCACCATCTCTTCTAACTCCACATATGGCTGCAAATCAACCTGGTTAGCAATATCCGAATTCAAACCAGCCAAGAAACGTGCCATAGTAGCCTCTACATCCTCATCTAGGTTAGCTCTAGTCATCAACATCTCCATCTCTTTGTAGTAGTCATCAACACTTTTACTTCCTTGCTTGAGAACCTGAAGTCTCTGCATGATTTCCCTATGGAAATGTCTAGGTACAAACCTCTTCCTCATGACTGATTTAAGATCAGCCCAAGTCTCAATAGGATACTCCAAATTCCTTCTTCTACTAGTCACTAACTGATCCCACCAAGCTATAGCATAATCTGTAAATTGAGTAACAATAAGCTTGATCTTCTTTTCCTCAGTACATCGATGGCAATCAAATATGAGGTCAACCTGCTTCTCCCATTGCAAATAAGCTTCTGGATCTGATTTACCATGAAAATTAGGAATTTTCAGCTTGATGCTTCCCAAGCTCCTATCAACGACTTCATCATCACCATGATTTCTACCATAGAAAGGATTATTATTCATCCTTCCTCTACCTCTACCAGCACCACGTCCTCCTCTACCTCCACCTCTATGTAGAGCTCCTCCAACCAGACTTGCATTATCCTCCTCAAGCTCATTTTCATCTTCCAAATGTTCAGGCTGTTGCATTCGATTTCTGCCACCTCTTTGCCTCTCAAAGCGCTCCGGTGTGGCTCTTTCAACACTCTGCAACCTCAAATCCATGCGCTCCAATGTTTCTGTTATGTTCTCCATAGTGCGGTATAAACGTGTAAATTCAGGTTGCTGCTCCTCATGCAATCAAGCTGGATCAATCTGAACACCCCTGTCACTGTCATCTTGGCCAGACATTTTCCCTGCAATAAAAGGTTAGCACAAAACAAATAAAAGGCCTCACAACACTCCCTCACGTGTTTACACTCAATAGATGAAGGTTGGTCTCTCGTGTTTCACTCAATATATGAAATCACTCACGGTTCAGCTCACACCTCTCAAGCTGATATCTTTTACGTTCTTAAGTGAATCACACTTTATGAAACCACTCAAATAGCCTTCCGTGTGTAGTATCCCAAAATCTGAAATTTCGTGAGAAAAAAATTCAGTTACGTCTAACCCACCTAGATTCGACCCTTAGCACCTAAATAACAAGGAAAATGAAAAATTTTTCTTGAAGTGATTTTTTTTTTTGCTCCCTCTCACTATCTCTTTTGAAGGGCAGCCCTAGTTCACACCACACGAAATTTTTTTTCCAATCAGGTAATAAGAACAAGATCAATTTAGAGGACTTCCTTTTGAAACTCGAAATTGGAACAGAATAAATAATCAAGACTTCCTTTAGACCAATTCAGCTTTCCTTTTGAAACTTGTTTGAAACACTTTCTTGGAAATTCGAAACAGAATCAGAATGATTAACAAGAATAAGATTCGGATTTAGAACACTTTCGAATCAACAAATTTCGAATCAACAATCAAGAACACAATTTCGAATTTGAACAAAGCAACCTAAATTCCCAATTCGAAAATCCATAATAGAACAAATCCAATTCGGAATAGATAGAACAAACCAATTCGGAACAAATCAACCAACCCAATTTCAGAATAAGAAAAACGATTTGGACTAAAAAGGCAAACTGAATTCGAAATTGAAGTAAGACTCCAAACACAAAACGAAAACTAAATTAGAACCCTAACGGTATTTTTTTTTTTGAATTTTCGACTTTGAAAGAAAAACGAAAACGATTCAAGGATCAATAACAAAGACACAAAACGAAACTAACAAGAGACGAAACGAAAACGAAAGTAACCCACAAAGGAAACAAAAACTCAAATAGCAGGTGAAGAAAATGAAAACGAAAATAACCCACAAAGAAAACAATTCAGAGGAACAAGGAAAATAAGAAAACGAATTGAACAATTGAAACAAAGCAACAAAAACGCAAATAACAAAAGAAGAAACGAAAACGAATTGGAAGGGATAAAACCTGATCTAGAGCGTAGGCTCTGATACCAAATGATACGGAACCTCCAAGAATAAACCTGAGAACCCCTTGATTTCGAACCCCCAAAGCATTAACTTGAAAACCCCTAGTCGAATTCGGTACAACCCCCAAGGATTAGGTTAGATTTCAGATTACCTTGAATTGATCAAAGACCCAAGATTTCGAAACAGTTTAGTTCCTAAATCCCAGATTCGAAACACTCCACAAGAAAGTTGATCAAACTACTTGAATGTTTCTGAAGCATGTATTCAAGCAAGAACACAAAGATAAAAGCTAATTCGGCTTTTGGTTATAAAATCGTCCAAAACTTCAAAACTGATCTCTTACAACCCTAAATGAGATATAAATAGCTAAACCCTAATTAGGGTTATTAAGTAGCGTTTGGCTTTCTAATTAAAATATAAGAAATAATAAAGTAATCAAAGTCCTAATTTAAAACCAAACAAACAGGGCCCTTACTTTTTAAATGAGCATAACTAGTGGGCCTTAATACAAGCCTCATTCATGAATTACAACTTGTAGCAAGTTGTAATTGACTTCCTTTGGTCTTGTCTCCAAGCTTGTAATTCCTTGCAAACCATAGTTAGCCAAATTCACCAAATCTTGCAAATGGCAAATTAGTGCTTGCTGAATCTTTTTGGCTCGCGATCTAGTTATAGGACCTTGTGGCAAAATAATTGGATTGATGATCTCCTCAATTTGTTCCCCACGTCCTAACTCTTGCTCATCCTTGCGGTGTGCTGGTTGTTCCACAACAATAAAGAAAAAAAAATAATTTTGGATATCGAAAAATAGAATTCAAATCACTCCAATAAGTAATCTAAATATGCAATCTAAATCTATTTCTAATGTAAGCTATGCTCTAAATTTCAAATTTTAAATGCTAAATCAATGCAAAATGACGAACTGATGCAATTTGATTAAATGTAATAAGATAGAGAGCTGTTAATGGCATAAATTAGCAAAAACTCTTACACACTTGTGTAGAAAAATACTAGATAGAAATAGGTATGAATTTTTTTTTCATATATTGAGGATGTTGAATCTGATTCCTTTTTTTTCTTTTGATCTTTTCCTTCTTTTTTTTTTTTGAACTTTCAATAAACAAGAATAGAAAATGAAAAGATAAAAAAAACATAGATTTGAAGAATAAGAACAAGGTATTCAATACAAGTTAGTCACATTGATGGGCAGATTCTACTTGCACTTTGGTGTTGGTTCACATGTGTCTAGTCACACTAGCACTAAACCACATCAACATTATATTCCACATTCATGCTAATGCCCATCACCATATTTATGGGCAGATTCTTCATGCTTCTTGGTGAGTTTCTAACTTCCTCTTCATGTTGAAGATATTCAATACAAGTTAGTCTCCCTCTTCATTAATCCACCTTTGAATGAAGTGTTGGAACACATGCTGGAGTTTCTTTGATTGTGATCTTGTGATTGGTCCACTTGGCATAATGATATCATCAACATATTTGTTGCATTGTGTAGATTCACTAAGATTGCTCATAGTTTTCTCATCACTAACTCTAATTAAAAGCATAGTACCATTAAATGCTTTAGGTGTTTAGGAGTAGGGCATATAGCATCTCAATGTCCAAATAAGAAAATCATGCTAATAAGAGATAATGGTGAAATTGATAGTACTAGTGAACACGAAAGTGATGACAATGATAATGATAGCATGCAACCATTAGAGGAAATTGAACATATCATTGAGTATCTTGCACATGGTGAATCTTTGGTTATTAGAAGAGCCTTAAACATGCAAATTAAAGATGAAGAAAGTAATCAAAGAGAAAACATTTTCCATACTCATTGCATTGTGAATGGAAAAATGTGCAGCATGATCATTGATGGGGGTAGTTGTGCAAATGTTGCTAGTACTGATTTTGTGGATAAATTAGGATTAACATGCACAAAACATACTAGTCCATACAAGCTGCAATGGTTGAATGATTGTGGAGAGGTGAAGGTAACAAAGTAGATTATATTCTCTTTTGCAATTGGACGATGATATAAAGATGAAGTTTGTTGTGATGTTATGCCTATGCATGCTAGCCATATTCTTCTTAGTCGTTCATGGCAGTTTGATAGAAAGACTTTGCATGATGGCTTTACGAATAATTATTCTTTCAGCCTAAACGATTTAAATTTCACTCTTGCTCCATTGTCACCTATACAAGTGTATGAAGATTAGGTGAAGATGTTGAGATCACTTGAAAGGAATTCTGGTGGTGAGGGTAAAACAAATAAAAATGGGATAAAAGAGGCCAAGAGTGAGAAAGAGTGATAAAAATGGCCCATTGGTGAGAGAAAAAGAGAAAGGGAGAGAAAATAAAAGTGAGTGTTTCTATGCAAAAGAAAGAGAGTTAAAGAGTGCTTTTTGTGAGAAAAGAAGTCTGATTGTACTTAGGTACAAAGAGACCTTGATTTCTACGTCTGACCTTGACAATCCTTTGCCTAGTTGTGTTATTTCTCTTTTACAGGAATTTGGAGTTGTCTTTCCAGAAGATGTGCCTAAAGGTTTACCACCTTTAAGAGGGATCAAGCATCAGATTGACTTCATTCTAGGCTCAACAATTCCTATCCGACCAGCTTAAAGAAGCAATCTGGAGGAAACCAAAGAGAAAGGCAAGTGGAGGAGTTGCATTTAAAAGGACATGTGCGTGAAAGTCTTAGTCCATGTGTTGTTCCGGTTTTATTAGTTCCAAAGAAGGATGGATCATGGAGAATGTGTGTGGACTGCCGAGCAATCAATAAAATCACAGTGAAGTATAGACATCCTGATGCCGAACCCCAAGATTATAAAGAATTCGAAACCCCAACACACAAATTCAGTATACCAAGAACCCTAGATGGTTGATTGTCCTACTAAACCCCTGATTGACATGCAACTAGAAACGTAGATAATTTGATGCGGACCCTTAGCAACGATGGCAGCAAATCCAACGTATAACAATGGTAGAGAACTCCTTGAAACTTGATAATCACCTCCTAAGAATCCCAACGCCTATAAAGAGACGCGAACGCACTATGATTGAAGGATTTAGTTGGTAAGAAGAAGGAAAATGCCACAACTCTCATTGATAAGTAAACCTAATTCTTAATGCAAAGAAAGAATTAAAGAATCCACTCTAATCTCTCTCACACGAAAATTCACAAGAAGAGCTTGTAGAAGAATTTAAAAATTTTTATTATTGTTCTGGCTGAAATTCGGCCTAATGGTGCCCTTAAATAAGGGTTACAAAATTCCTAATTGCATATGGAAAATTAAAACTAAAACATTCTAGAAGGATCCTAGGCTTGTATGGGAAAACACTTCCAAAAACCCAACAAGAATAGGATTTGACAAAGTCAAAAACAACTTAAAAAACCCAACAAGAATAGGATTTGACAAAGTCAAAAACAACTTAACTAATTAAAATAGAAGGATGGGGACCACAAAATAACAAAAATATCCCCTCTAACTAACTATGAAGATTCGGCCAAGGGGTGCAACAAACTCCCTTGAATTCAGCCAACTTGCATTCATGCATGTGCATGGAAATAAGATTGACCAAGCTTTGACTCTTCCTTGGTAGTTTCGGCCTAGGCTTAAAAATAGCCTTCAAAGGCTCCTTCTTGGCTTCCATTGCATGCTTCTAGAACCATGATATATTTAGGCCTTCCTTGCAGCTCCATCTCCATCTTCTTGAATGATAATTCTTGAAGCTCTTTGGAAATCTCTTCTTGAATATGCAAAGCCATGCTAGCTTGATATCTCTTTGCCTTGCTCCTACTGATTGGTCCACTTGCTAGCTTCAAGGGATCCTTTCTTGCATCATTCTCCCCCTCTTCAAAAAGATTTGTCCTCAAATCTGCCTCATCAAAAGGAGAAAGATCACTTACATTGAAAGTAGCACTAACATTATACGTACCTGGTAAGTCGATCTTGTAGGCATTGTCATTAATCTTCTCCAGCACTTAGAATGGGCCATCTCCCCTTGCTTGCAACTTGTTCTTCCTTTGGTTAGGAAACCTCTCTTTTCGAAAATGCACCCAAACCCAATCTCCTACTTGAAACTTCATCTCACGTCTCCCTCTATTTGCAGAATCAGCATATCTCTTGTTCCTTTTCACAATATTCACCCTTGCTTTTTAATGCATCTCTTTCACCAATTTAGCTTTCTTCTCACCATCTAAACTAACAAGCTCATAAGAAGATAAAGAAACAAGATCCAAAACTGTTAGTGGGTTAAAACCATAAACAAGCTCAAAAGGTGAATATCCTGTAGAAGAATGAATAGCACGATTACAAGCAAACTCAATAAATGGGAAACAATCTTCCCAAGAACTCAAATTCTTACCCACTAAAGCTCTCAACATGGTACCTAAAGTTCTGTTTACTACTTCTGTTTGTCCATCCGTTTGAGGATGACAAGTGGTGGAAAATAACAACTTGGTACCTAACTTTCCCCAAAGCACACGCCAAAAGTGAAACAAAAACTTGGTGTCTCTATCAGAAACTATGGATTTTGGTATCCCATGAATTCGAACCACCTCCTTAAAGAAGAGTTCGGCCACTAAACTAGCATCATCACTCTTATGACATGGAATAAAGTGTGCCATCTTACTAAACCTATCAACAACCACAAATATGCTATCTCTCCCCCTCTTAGTCCTTGGTAATCCTAAAACAAATTCCATACTAATGTCCATCCAAGGAGAACTAGGAACGGGTAACGGCATATACAAACCATGAGGCATAGACTTAGACTTAGCTTGCCTACAAGCCAAACAAGCCTTACAAATCCGAATTACATCCCTTTTCATATTCGGCCAATAAAAGTGTTCATTCAGCATGTCTAAAGTCTTATCAACTCCAAAATGCCCCCATCAAACCCCCACAATGTGATTCTAATACTAGCAAATCTCTCATAGAACATCTAGGCATGCATAATTTCGAACCCTTAAACAAAAACCCATCATGTCTATAGAAAGAATTAAAAGCACCATGCTCACAAGCATCATAAACATTGCCGAAATCAGAATCACCAACATATAAGTCCTTTATACATTCAAATCCAAGCAATTTAGTACTCAAAATATTAAGTAAAGCGTACCTCCTTGAAAGTGCATCTGCCACTACATTGTCTTTACCTTGCTTGTATTTGATCACATAAGGAAACTTCTCAATCTTCACAACCCATTTTGCATGTCTTTTATTCAACTTGCCTTGCCCTCTTAAATTCTTCAATGATTCATGGTCCGAATGGATCACGAATTCCATGGGCAGCAAATAATGCTCCCATACTTTGACGCGGACCCTTAGCAACGATGGCAGCAAACCCAACGTATAACAATGGTAGAGAACTCCTTGAAACTTGATAATCACCTCCTAAGGAACCCAACGCCTATAAAGAGACGCGAACTCACTATGATTGAAGGATTTAGTTGGTAAGAAGAAGGAAAACGCCACAACTCTTGTTGATAAGTAAACCTAATTCTTGATGCAAAGAAAGAATTAAAGAATCCACTCTAATCTCTCTCACACGAAAATTCACAAGAAGAACTTGTAGAAGAATTCGAAAATTTTTTATTAATTGTTGTATATCAAATTCTGCCTAATAGTGCCCTTAAATAAGGGTTACAAAATTCCTAATTGCATAAGGAAAACATTCCTAATTGCATAAGGAAAATGGAAAACATTCCTAATTGCATAAGGAAAAATATAAAGTAATCCTAATCCACTAAGGAAAATATAAAGTAATCCTAATCCACTAAGGAAAACATAAAGTAAATCTGAATCTAAATCAGATAAGTAATCTAAATCCTATCCAAATCTAATAAAACAAATCCAAAATAGATTTGGAAAGACTAAATAATATCAAATCCTAAAAGATATGGAAAATAAAATAATATCCTAACTAACTAAGGAATGAGGGGACCACATCCCATGTGACAAAAAGATGTCTTCCACTTGCTGAAATTCGTAACTTCCTTGGGCCCATATTAAACATGCCTTAATTAAGTCCAAAAAAAGGCCTAATGTATTGGAAAAACAAGCCCAACATGTGCAGCCATGTTCAGCCTTAAAAACTTGCTAAACATGCCAAAAAAACTTGCTGAACAAGCCCAAGAAAGCATGCCCATGTGTTTGGACGTGATTTCCATACTTTGATCTTCACTTTAGGCTTCCCTTTGTGTAGCTTTGGCCTATAAGCTGTATCAAGCTCCACAAAGCCCATATTGCTTGAATTGCACCAAATCTGCTCCATATGAAGTGTAGCACGCCCCAAGTGTATTTCAGCCTCATAAAAGAGCTTTTGAACTCCTTTTAAATCTATTTGGATGATGTAAGATTGCTTTTCTTCAATGGCACAAAGCTGCCATATCTGGTTTGTATCAACCTTGGTATTAGAATTCACTCAAGCTGTTAACTCTATGTGAATTTATTTGATTCAACAAGAATCAAAGCAAGAGAAAACCTCTCTTTTAGAACAAAGTTTTGGAAATTTTATTCAAAATCAGCCAACTATTACAGGTCCATAAGATAAGTTTTATATGACCTAGTTGCTTGATGCCCTAGTTAAGCTTGTTTGGAAACAAGCTTGTAATTACCCTAAGCCACAAAATATCTAATTCTAAGCTACCTTTATTCCCAATAGTTTTCCCATACTACCCTTGGGCCTTTAGACAAAAAGTAGCCCAATTACAAGCATAGAAATAATGTCCAAATAAAAATATGAATTCCAGCACACTACACCAACCAATTAAATGTAATTGCAAGAAGGATTTTAGGGTGACCGAACCTCCACTTCAATTATCTTCACTTATTTGACTTTCACAGAGCATTCATGGTGACCAAACCTCCACTTCAATTGGGAGGATTGCCTCCATGCCGCATTGTGAGCTTGGATTTTCACCTCCACTCCCATGTGAAATGATTCTTGCGACGTCAACACTATTAGGGCTTAGGGCCTTAGAGAACACAAGCATAAACTCAGAGAAAATGGAGTCGTCACCCGGATATGCTAGGAAAAAGAAAGGGGTGGATGACTAGATTCATAAGGAATCCCCAACTCCATAATGGGTTCGAAAAGTTATGTATGCATGAAGAAGGTGAGAATGACCCAATACCCCCCACATCGCCCGGTTTATTGGAACCGGCTCCTTTTCAGGTCTAATTATTATTAAATTCTTAAATATTATAAAATTATCCATACTACATGCAGTTATTGAAATACATATTCATTATATTGAAATCAAAGAAAGTTCAAACAAATAAATAAAATGGACACCCATATAAGATGGAAACATGCTCTTACAATCATGTCCAATGTCCAAAACTGAATAAACTAGGACACCCACCATTTGGTGAAAAAATGCCCTTTACATTAATGCCTAAAACTTAAAGTAAATAAAATTACATTAAACTTAATAAATGAGGTATCCACAAAGTGAAAACATACCTCTTACATCTTTAAGACTTAAATATTTAATCAAACTAAAACATTCAATCTTCACCATGAGCAAAATAAAAACAAATCATTCATAAAGTGAAACATTAATAAATCATCAATTCAAAGCATAAAAGTTTCACATCTAAGTTTTAGACTTAAGAAAAAATAAATATACAAGTTTTAGGGTTTACATTTCAAATTAGGACTTTCAAACGTTTATGATTAAATTAGGATTTTTAGGATGAAAATTAAGACTTTAAGTTTTAGGGATGAAAAATGAGATTTTTAGGGTTTAGAAAAATAAGATTAGGGTTTTTAGAGTTTAGGAAAAAAAGAATAGGGTTTTTAGGGTTTTGGTTGAAAACTGATTTTAGGGTTTTAGAGAAATAAAATTAGGGTTTTGGTTATTAAAACAAGGATATTATTTTATTTTAAAAAACCAAACTATTTTAGCTATAATTATGAATTTTAGATCACCGGATATATCTAGTTCAAATTAATACTGCATGAAATCAATGCCTATTGCTACTGTGATATTGAATCAAGGTTAGTGTGATATTGAAAATAGGTTAAGTACACTATCTTGGATAAAGTTTGACTGGACGATCAAAGTTAGTTTTGTGGGCATGGATTCTTAAACAATTTACTGGATATCTCATAAAGTATAGTAACAAAATAAAATAATGAAATAAGAATATATGAGTTACTGTGAATTCAAAACAAACTGAGTAAGGGATTGCAAACCTCCGTTGTTTTTTCCACCAATATTTTGTGTCAATCCAAGCTCTATATTTGCACCAATAGTTAAATCTCAGTTGAACATAATGAAGACAATCGTCCACTACCTTCTTGGTTTGATGGTTTTAGCTTTTGTGCCTCTGTTCCCTCAATCCTTAATATTGCTAGGGTTTCTAATAATTTTTTTTAATGCTTACTTTAATTGTTTAGTTGTTGTGTGATACTTCAATGAAGTTGCCTTTCTTATTCTCTTCTTAAACATGTATTTATAGAAGAGTATTAGGTTAAAACAAACATGTATTTCTTTCCCTCAATTCTTAAACATGTATTGTTTAGTTGTTGTGTGATACTTCAATGAAGTTCCTTTCTTATTCTCTTCTTAAACATGAATTTATAGAAGAGTATTAGGTCAAAACAAACATGTATTTCTTTCCCTCAATTCTTAAACATGTATTGTTTAGTTGTTGTGTGATACGTCAATGAAGTTGCCTTTCTTATTCTCTTCTTAAACTTGTATTTCTTAAACATGCTTACTTTAACTTCCCATTTTAAAAATAGATTCATAAGGCATATCGAATTAGATTGATTTTAATTCGACCCAAATCGTGAGTATGTCGGACTCAAATTCTTCTAATAGTGGGAATGAAGAGGATGAAGAGGATGAGGAGGAAGATAGGACAGGGAATGCTGCCCATGATGATACTGTAGAACCTTATTTTTTAACCAAGTCCTATTCGATACTATTTAAAAGGCGATTAAGTCAAGTCTAAAGATGTAAAATAGTCCGGAATAATTTTACAAACTAAAATTTGGTATGGTAAAATATTAAAATCTCAACACATAACAATATAATATTTATTTTAATAATACAAAAAATGAAAAATGAAAAAAGAAAATATAAATGTTTACTTTATAAAAATGTAATTTTTAATAATAATAAAAATAAAAATAAAACAATAATAAATAATAAATAAAAATAATAAAAATAATGGATGAATTGGCGAGCGACACGCGGCAGGCCTACCTGCGTGAATTGGCAAGCCAATTCGCCGCAGGCAACACCTGCAGCAAATTGGCTTAGACCAATTCAACTCAGGCCAAACCTACAGCGATTTAGATTGTGCCAGCACCCCATGCACACAGCAGCTCGCGCTCACGGTCCTCATAGCCTATGCCCGTGTGCTATTCGCCTTGCCAATTTTGGCAAAACCTAATTTAATTTGGACCATTTTAAATAATTCCTTTACCAATAATGACTAGGTTTTTTTTTTTATTAATTGCCTACAAATAAAGACTTTTTGGAAGTTGGGGACTTAGAGGTTTTGGACTTGGAAAGGCAGCAATGATTAGCGAACTTCAGAAGGATTAGCAAACTTTAGCAAGGATTAGCAACCATTGGAAACACATAAGCATCAAACAGCAAAAGAACAACCTTACAAAGGCAATGACACACTGTCTTGGTCTTACTCAGCCAGAATTTTAAGTTAATGCAAGCAAAAGTTTGATCAACGCAAATGTGGCTGAGCCAACAAACGACAATACAATCTAAATCAATCCAATATAAGATGTTTTGATGGTTTTTAAATATTGAAAAAATTTCAGCCTTTGTCTAAATTAATTTCAGTATATTATATTCACCACTTTTTATTTTTATCAGTTTTATGTGAAGCATGTTTTGATGATGTTTGTTCTTCATACAAAATAAATCCAGTAACCTTTTAGTTATAGTAACTTGATCGTATTCAATTGATGTTTTTTTAAAAAAATTTAAGCTCATACAGTAGCTATATTCTATATAAGTATTAATCAAAAATTCAATTGTTAAAAATAGCTTAAAGTCTTTTACAGTAGCCATAATTTTTCCAAACCCTAAATACTTTTCCTAAATTCACCTAAACCCTAATTTTATTAAAAAAAAAACCCTAATTGAAGTGTAAACCCTACATTCATATATCTATTGCTTTAATTAAGTTTGGATGCATGCTTATTATATGTCTTGATGGATGATTTATTTTTATTTGATTTTATAATGAATGCTCGAATATTTGTTTATTGATTTGTTTAATTAATTACTCAAAGGAATTGTAAGAGGTATGCTTCCCCACTGTGGGTACCTCATTTGTTAATCTTTATGTAATTTAATTTATTTTAAGTTTTGGATCAATGTAAAGGATATGTTTCTACCAATTAGTGGGTATCCTATTTTATTTGTTTTCTTTTGGACATTGAACAATTTTAAAGGCATGTTTTATACATAGATGGGTGCCTATTCATTTATTTTATTTGAACTCGTTGTGATTTTAATAAAGTGATTATTTATTCTTATAATTTCATGTAGTATGGATAATATCATTATAATTAAGAATTCTATAATATTAAGACCTGAAAAAAGAGGCTGGTTCTAATGAATCGGGCGCCGTGGAGGTGCTGGGTCATTCTCACCTTCCTCCATGTGTACCTAACTTTTTGAACCCATTAAGGGATTGGGGATTCCTTAAGAATTGAGTTATCCACCCCTTTCTTTTTCCGGCCCATCCAGGTGGCGACTCCATTTTCTTCGAGTTTAGACTTGTATTCTCTAAGGCCCTGAGCCTAATAGTGCTGAAGTCGTAAGAACCATTCCATATGGGAGTGGGGGGTGAAAATCTTCGCTCACAGTGATGACTCCATTAGGGATAAGAGAACTTGATTCCGTTGGTCTTTATATTATTTTATTGTTTCTTATTATGATATTATCTGTTATATCATTTAGATTGCATTGTGTGTGTGAGTTAGGATGCCCGTGTTGCCCATGTTGTGTTATGTGAGGGATACCATACTTTCACTTAAGGTATGAAAATCGAGCATGGCATAATCACTCATAGCCTTGCTATGGGAACCTAAACTTTTCAACCTAAAGGCTAAAGCTCATGTAATTGGCCTAATATTTTTACTTAGGTTTTTACCAAAAATACTTATTGTTTGACTATGATTAATTTATCTTAGTTTAAGCCATGTCATATTTGGCTTGCTCTTTTTCTAATATGACCTACCTATATTGTAAGTTCAAAATAATTATTTCCTTTAAATCAAAAAGACCAAATTCCAATTTTTCAAAATCTTCAAGATAATCTTTCAAGATGGATCAAAAATCTTTTTCAACCCTATGATCCAAACTTAAAAGCCCAGGGGCTTTGAAACAAAATTATTATTCATTTGCAAAAGATCTTATAAATATTTAGGTCAATTATAAAATATCAAAAATCAATTGTGAGCCTAGCTTATGCTAAGAACTAATAATCATGGGCTTATTTTTGCATGAATCATTAGTTACTCTTTCAAGTGAGAAATCTATTTATAATAAACCTCTTAATTTAGTTTTAATTCAATATAGCATAAAAGTTGTTTTAATTAGATAGATTAAAGCCTAATTAACAATAATTATCATGAACTGATTTTCATGTTTAAAAATATAACAATTGGTTAAAATTGTCCAAGGTAATTGCTCGAAAACTGAATATCCCATGTTGATATTTTTGTTAACCATGTACCTAGGAAAAGAAACTCGCCATTCGAGTGTGAAAGTTATAAGATTGGAAGGAACGTTCTAATTATCTTTGTTTGTTTGTTTGTATATACATGCATACATGCATTGCATAACATGTCATTGATCCTTTATGGCTCCCTGACCTAGAGTACAGCAGTTCAAAAGCTTACAACAATCCAACCTATGCCAGTGATGTAAAATCCAGTAATAACTCAATTAGCTTCTCACCAAGAGCAATGGATCCTGAACAGATTCAAAGGATGGTGGATGACAAGATGGAAGAACTGAAGGAGGCCCTGGCTGAGACTATGAGGAGCCAACTGGCTGCACTTTTGGGAAACACTGTTGAGGCATCTGCTAGTATAAAGAAATTGAATGATAAAAGGGAAGGCTGAGGTTGGCGAAGCATCCTTTGATGATGATAATGATTGGGCTCAATATTTTTAAGATCCTCAAGATAAAAATAAGAAGCCAAAGGTTGTTGAAAGATCAGCCGTGAAAAAGACTAAAACTTCAGATGTCGAGAAGCTGATTGCTGATTTGGAAAAGAAGTTGAAAACTAAAGAAATGTCAGAGGTCGACAAGTTGTTTGAGCTAGATGAAGAGGTCCCGTACAAGTTCAAGATGCCCTCCTTTGCTAAGTTTGATGGAGATGGAAATCCTCATCTACATGTGAAGTAATACATCACTACAATGCAGTCTGCCCGAGCTACTAAGGGTTAAACTCTAAGATACTTTATGCTCTCATTGGACCCTGTTATCTAGAAATGGTTCAACACCTTAGAGGATGGTACTCAAAACAATTGGGATTTACTATAAAAAGCCTTCATCCAACAATATGGGTACAATGTTGAGTTGGAGGTTACTTTGATGGAGGTTGAGACCATTAGACAAAGACCAAAGGAGAACTTTGTTGACTATGTGAAGAGATGGAGGAATAAGGCTGCATTGCTCAAGAAGGGGCCCGATGAATAGGATCATATTAGGATGATTGTCAGAGGGGTATTGCCTAGTCTTCATGAAAAGATGTCTCATACACTCATCCAAAATTTTGAAGACCTTCTACAAGATGATTTGCAAATTGAAGAGTGAAAAAAGAAGAAGAACTGCTTCTCGAGGAGAAGGAATGAGAAAGGCAACTATAAGTCTGAAAATCAAAGCACGCAAAAGATAGTTGATGTTAATGCAACTGGTCAAGGAGGAAGGAGGCAGTTTTTAGAATTAGGGAAGCCACTATCTTTAGTTCTTAATAAGCTACAAAAGAAGGGATTATTACAACCTTTGACTCCTCACCCATTGCCTAATCCTCTTCCACCTAACTTTGATGGTAGGGCATTCTACCAATTCCATCAAATGCAAGGGTACGAGATGGATGAATGTTTGAGGTTGAGGCATGAGATCCATAATTTAATTGATAGTGAGAAGTTACTTGAACTTAATAAGCCCAACACAAAAGACAATCCTTTGCCAAGATTTAACAGGGTGCCACCACCAGCAACTTCATGGTAGGAGGAGGAATGGAGGAATATTCTGTCTTATCCTCCTTTCAAGATGGGAATATTGAAGATGCGAAGTAAGAAGAAATTTTATTCAGCACACCTCTATTAGCATGAAAATGATGCTCATTTTATTTTGTTTTCTTTGGTGTTTTATTAGAACAATTATGTTTTTTCAAATTAAAATTATTTGAATAAATTACTTTTATTAAATTTATAATTTTATTGGCTTTTGTCATTATAGTGTTCAACCAATGACGAGTCTACCTTGATATTCATAAATTAGGGTATCTATCTATACATCATGATTCAAATGACTTTACTAGGTGAGGAAATTATTCAGGTGAGGAAATTATTCTATATAATGGAACTATGAATGCTTACTTAGAGAGGGCTCTGCTTAATTAACCATGTCTAGATTCTAGTCAGTCTTAGAACATACTTTGACAAACTTTCAAGGCTAAATTGAACTCTATTTATTTAAAGGAGAAATGATCTAGGCATTGTTTGATAAGCCAACAACTGAAATCCATCTTATTAACATCAATCCACAATTTGTCCTATTGAGCCTTTATAAGATTTTAGCTTGCTTCTTATTGGCTTGTAAGCCTGATAACCTATCCTATGTTTATGTTAACACTTATGGCAAGTCTGATGATCACTGAGGTGAAGGGACAAGAAGATCAAGGAAAAGGATGCTTACTCAAGACCATAAGGATAGTCAAAATTTTATCCAAAGTAGACCTAATTTTTTAGATCTATCAGGGCAACAAAATAATCCATCCTAATTAAGACAAGTTCATGCTATCTCATATTCAGAGACATAGAATGGCATAAACAAGGTGGCTATCTTAGAGCTATAACCCAATAAAAAAAGAAGAAGGAGGAAAAGAAAAGAAGAAAAAGAGAAAAAGAGAAAGAAAGAAAAATAAAAAGGAAAAAAAGAGAAAAAAGAGAAGGAAAAAAGAAAAGAAGAAGAAGAAGAAGAAGAAGAAGAAGAAGAAGAAGAAGAAGAAGATGAAGAAGAAGAAAGAAAAGAAAAAGAAAATAAAACATAAAAGGTAGTTTAGAAAGCCAACTGAGTTTTTCTTTACCTAAAGCAGTAGAAGGCAAAGACAGTTTGACTTGAATCGGTAAAATCCAACCAGAAATTCAACCAAAATTAGAGAGATATAAGAAAGGCCATCTAGTTCTTAAAAGAACTACACTTGATAGCCCTACAGAAAAAGGACAAAATGATGAAATGCCAAAAGAAAAAGAGAGGAAAGAAAGAAAAAGGGTTGTCTAAAGAATAAGACTGTCCTAAGCAAGATCCAGATTCAGGTCAAGAAGAAAAAAGAATGTTCAAAGCTCTATTTTTTCATACTTACAACTGTCTAAAAAAGAAATTTGTAGTGTGGGGGTTTGTTTATAGTGTCACATCGGCTCCAACATACAAATGGCCTTCAATTAATCCATGTCCCTTACAGACCCCGTTTCAAGCCTATTAAAAACTAGTTAATCTCTCTTGTTAGGTAGAGTATATTAGTGGAGATAGTTTGAATAAGCATGTATATGAGATAGGCAATATTCAAATTCAATAAGACCTTGGCCAAGTAATGTGTATGTGCCTATCTGAAGTGCGACAGTTCTTGCTCAAATGTAAATAATTCCTGAGTTTAATAAGTTAACTAGGGTTATGATGTAATAGATGTGTTAATTTGGAAAAGTCGAGTCCTGAGGTAAATTGATATTGAATTGACAAAGCTAATATTTGATTTCAAAATCAAATTTTAAAATTCAAAAAATTAAATAATTTTTTTTGCATAAACCTTCAAGTTAAGAGAAGTATGTTGCATCGTCGAATCTCAAAGGACACATTGGGCAAAATAAATGATTATTTGCAAGATTATGAAGAAATTACCAACTGGCATACTAAATCATAGTTTGAAATGGATGTATCTCTGGCTATGCTTCTTGGGGCCCCCACCACTCATGTTTCAACATATTGGAAATAAAAGCCATAAATTTTTTTTGCCATTCCAATGCGAGATTTGAAATGAGCATCTAGAAGGAATCTGTGAGAGCACTTTAGCTGAGCACCTCAGTCTGTGAGTCAATAGAACCATTGTAAGTATCATCCATGCATATCATGCATACATAAGCATATCACACTACATTTTTGTCTTGTGTTCCTATCCTTTGTCAAAGTTAATAATAGATACTCTGTGAAGCAAACATGAAGCAGATATAGTATCAGGGGAGGCATGAAAGGCCCATTGCTTAAGAAAGATCCAATCACTCTATAAAAATGGAGATGTATGCTTATGCAAGAAACTAGACAATACACAAACATCAATTAGATCCTGCATGGGAAAAAGAAATCATTGGTTTGAGCCTACACAAGGGGCAAAACTTTCTCTTTTCAATTTTAGAGTTTATGTGTGTATAAAATATTTGTAGACTCACTTTCAATATTTTGCCATGCATAGGGCAAAGTGAGGATATGAGGACTAGCTAAAAAATAACTGAATTTTTTTTGCAAAAGATCATAAAAGGATGAAAAAAGAGGAAAATTAGAACTCTCAAACGAATGAAGGTGCAAAAGGCAAAAGATCAACCCCGCTAGAAGAGCTGAAGCCAATATAAGACCTAATCTTCAAAGGATAAAGATCCACTTTTGAAGGGTAAAGACCTGATCTCCAAAGGATAAAGATCCATTTTGAAGGATAAAGACCCGATCTCCAAAGGATAAAGATCCATTTTTGAAGGGTAAAGGTCCGATCTCCGAAGGATAAAGATCCATTTTTGGAGGGTAAAGACCCACAATCCATTAAAGAATGGAACATGTGGTTAGAAGAAAGCCATAATTCTCAACTGATAAAAGGTCAATCAAATTCAGTTTCAGGTTGAGAACCAAAAGTCCAGTTTTGGGTCGAGAATCCAAACTCAACTCGGGTCTAGAATCCAAATTATTTTTTAGTCTAGAACTCACCTCGAGTCCAAAATCTAAATCATTTTTTAGACCAAAACTCATCTCGGCTCCATAACCCAAATTATTTTTGAGTTCAAAACTCATTCCAAGTCCAGAATCCAAATCTTTTTCGAGTCTAGAACTCATTCTGGGTCCAAAACCCAACCATTCTGAGTCCAAAACCCAAATTTTTTTTTAGTCTAAAACTTATTTCGGGTTCAGAACCCAATCAACCTCAGGTCGAGAACCCATCCTCATCCAAAATCAGCTCAAAGTCATGTTATTTTTCACTCTCTTCTACTGAAGTTCCAGATCGCTCAAGTAGGGGACAAATTGTAGACCCTTATTTTTTAATCAAGTCCAGTTCGGCACTATTTAAAAGGTGATTAAGTCAAGCCTCAAGATGTAAAAAAGTCTAGAATAATTTTACAAACTAAAATGTGGTCTGGAAAAATATTAAAATCTCAACACATAATAATATAATATTTTATTTTAATAATATAAAAAAGGAAAAAGGAAAAATGAAAATATAAATGTTTACTTTATAAAAATATAATTTTTAATAAAAATAATAAAAAAAATAAAAAATAACAATAATGGATGAATTGACGAGCGACACGCGGCAGGCCTGCCTACACGAATTAGCAAGCCGATTTGACGCAGGCCGAATTGGCACACCAATTCACTGCAGGCCATGCCTACGTTGATTTGGCTTGTGCTAGCGTCCCACGCATGCAGCAACCTGCAATCGCAGCCTGCGTTCGCGTGCAATTGGCCTTGCAAATTTTGCAAAAACCTAATTTAATTTGGACCATTTTAAATATTTTCTTAACAAATAATGAATAGGTTTTTTTGTTTAATTGCCTACAAATAAAGACTTAAAGATGAAAGAAGGGACTTTTTGGAGGCTGGGGACTTAGAGACTTTTGGACTTGGAAAGACAACAACGATTAGCGAACTTCAGAAGGATTAGCGAAGTTCAGAAGTATTAGCAAACTTCAGCAAGGATTGGCAACCATTGGAAACAAAAAAGCATCAAACAACAAAAGAACAACCTTACAAAGGCAGTGACACACTGCCTTGGTCTTGCTCAGCCAAAATTTGAAGTTGTTATAAGCAGAAGTTTGATCAACGCAATTGTGGTGGAGCCAACAAATGACGGTACGTTCTAAATCAATCCAATATAAGATGTTTTGTTGTGGAACAACCAGCACACCGCAAGGATGAGCAAGAGTTAGGACGTGAGGAACAAGTTGAGGAGATCATCAATCCAATTATTCTGCCACAAGGTCCTATAACTAGATCGCGAGCCAAAAAGATTCAGCAAGCACTAATTTGCCATTTGCAAGATTTGGTGAATTTGGCTAACTATGGTTTGCAAGGAATTACAAGCTTGGAGACAAGACCAAAGGAAGTCAATTACAACTTGCTACAAGTTGTAATTCATGAATGAGGCTTGTAATTAATATGTATTAAGGCCCACTAGTTATGCTTATTTAAAAAGTAAGGGCCCTGTTTGTTTTGTATTAAATTAGGACTTTGTTTACTTTATTATTTCTTAAATTTTGATTAGAAAGCCAAACGATACTTAATAACCCTAATTAGGGTTTAGCTATTTATATCTCATTTAGGGTTGTAAGACATCAGTTTTTTAGTTTTGACAAATTATTAACCTAAAAGCTGAATTTGCTTTTATCTTTGTGATCTTGAGTAGAATGCATGCTTAGAAACATTCAAGTAGTTTGATCAACTTTCTTGTGGAGTGTTTTGATTCTGGGGTTTAGGAACTAGTTTGTTTCGAAATCTTAGGACTGTGATCAATTCAAGGTAATCTGAAATCTAACCTAATCCTTGGAGGTTGTGCCGAATTCGCTAGGGGTTTTCAAGTTAATGCTGTGGGGGTTCGAAATCAAGGGGTTCTCAGGCTTATTCTTGGAGGTTCCGTATCATTTGGTATCAGAGCCAACGCTCTAGATCAGGTTTTATCCCTATCAATTTTGAATTCTTTGTTTATTTCGTTTCTTCTCTTGTTATTTTCGTTTTCGTTACTTTGATCTTGAATTGTTGAATTCGTTCTCTTGTTTCCTTGTTCCTCTGAATTGTTTTCTTTGTGGGTTATTTTCGTTTTTGTTTCTTTCTTGTTATTTTCGTTCTGTTTCTTTGTTCTTGATTCTTGAGTCATTTTCTTTGTTTCTTGATCGTCTAAGTTGTTTGTTCCTTGAATTGTTTTCGTTTTCTTTCAAATTCAAAAATTCAAAAAAAATATTATAAAACCTAAAATTCGAAATTCAAGAAAAGGTGTTTTAAATTTGAATTTTGGTCTTGTTCATCATTCTGATTTGCATTCGAAATTCAACAAAGTGTGCTAAATTCGAATCTTGTTCTTGATTATTCATTCTGATTCAATTTTGAGTTTCAAACAAAGTGCTCTAAATTCGATCTTGTTCTTGTTACCTAATTGGGTAAAAGTTTTGTGTGGTGTGAACTAAGGTTCCCCCATCAAGAGAGATAGTGAGAGGGAGCAAAAAAAAAAGAGTATAAAACCACTTCAACAAAATTTTTTCATTCTCCTTGTTATTTAGGTGATAAGGGTCGAATCTGGATAGGTTAGAATCAATATAATTTCTGGTAATTTTCACCATCGAGGGGCTGTTTTGAGGGGCTGTTTTGATTCGAATTGCATTAGTGATTCATTCGTAATTTCAGACTTGGGATACTACACACGGAAGGCTATTTGATTTGTTTCATAAAGTGTGATTCACCTAAGAACATAAAAGAAATTAGCTTGAGAGGTGTGAGCTAAGCCGTGAGTGAATACATTATATTGAGTGGAACACGAGTGACCAACATGGAAAAACTATTGAGTGTAAACACGTGAGGGAGTGTTGTGAGGCCTTTTATTTGTTTTGTTCTAACCTTTTATTGCAGGAAAAATGTCTGGCCAAGATGACAGTGACAGGGGTGTTCAAATTGATCCAGCTCGATTGCGTGAGGCGCAGCAAGCTGAATTTACACGTTTATACCGTGTTATGGAGAACATAACAGAAACATTGGAGCGCATGGATTTGAGGTTGCAAAATGTTGAAAGAGCCACATCAGAGCGCAATGAGAGGCAAAGAGGTGGCAGAAATCAAACACAACAGCCTGAACATTTGGAAGATGAAAATGAGCTTAAGGATGATAATGCAAGTCTGGTTAGAGGAGCTCTACATAGAGGTCGAGGTAGAGGACGGATGAATAATAATGCTTTCTATGGTAGAAATAATGGTGATGATGAAGTCGTTGATAGGAGCTTGGGAAGCATCAAGCTGAAAATTCCTAACTTTCGTGGTAAATCAGATCCAGAAGCTTATTTGCAATGGGAAAAGCAGGTTGATCTCATATTTGATTGCCATCGATGTACTGAGGAAAAGAAGGTCAAGCTTATTGTTACTCAATTTATAGATTATGCTATAGCTTGGTGGGATCAGTTAGTGACTAGTAGAAGAAGGAATTTGGAGTATCCAATTGAGACTTGGGCTGATCTTAAATCGGTCATGAGGAAGAGGTTTGTGCCTAGACATTTCCATAGGGAAATTATACAAAGACTTCAGGTTCTTCAACAAGGTAGTAAAAGTGTTGATGACTACTACAAAGAAATGGAAATGTTAATGACTAGAGCTAATATAGTGATGAGGATCTGATTGCTAGCATACAACACCAAGGACCTGTTACTCGATCAATGGCAAGAAAACTTCAAGGATTAGTTTCCAAACATCTGTATGTTCTCAATACAATTGGAACGTTAAGACTTGAAGAAAATAAGAGCAAAGAAGCTGTTTGGTTGCATGTGTCCAAATTGCAATCTACCCAAGAGGCCAATTGACCCAAAGGAGTTAGAATACATATTGGCATCCATCATTATACCTTTGGGAGCTAAATACATACCATTCACGTTCCATTGGATGTCCATATATTAAGAGTGGCTGAAATTCACATTGGGAGTCAAAGATGCCTTTTAAAAGCTAGTGGGAGACAAGCTATATGGCTGCCCATGCCTTTTAAAAGCTAGTGGGAGACAAGCTATATGGCTGCCCAATTTGTTTTATGTAACCACATTATTATATTTGTATTTTTCCATCATTTCACTTGTTTTATGCTTTCTTTAAGTCTTTAAAAACATATGTAATGGCAGATTTTGAACTTAATGAATATTCTGAGTTTTCTCTCCATTTTTGAGAGCTTTGAGAGGTTTTTAGCCTTCTTTTGAGTTCTTGTTAGAACTTGCACGAATTCCTTGCAAAAATAACCAAGTTTGCTAGGTCTTAACTTATATTCAAGGTTTTTCCTTCACAAGTTGGGGTTGGGTCTTGAATCTTTGGTTTCCAGCCATATAGCTTCAGTTTTACATCACAAGTTGGTGTTGGGTTGAAGGTACTGGTTGGTGTTCTTATGTTTTGGAGACGATCCGTAGCTTGAGCTTCCTTAGGAATTAAATCCCAGCAAGGCAGGCTCACATCATTTGGTATCAGAGCTTAGGCTCTCCAAATCAGATTTTTAGCATCATTCCTTCTTGTTTATGTCAAAAATATATATATTGTCTTCCTTGGAGTCATTTTTTTTGCCATTAGTTTAATTTCTACAAGCTGTATGCCTTCTTGTTTCTTTGAGTCCTTCTACCTTAATGTTGTTGCTGGATTAAATTAAAAAAAAAAAGAAAGAAAGAAAGAACGAAAAAAAAAAGTAAATTCGTGGCCCTTGGATTAGAAATTAAAGATTTTTAAGCAATGGGTGGATTCTCACAGGCTTCCAGTTTTTTTCACAGGGGGGTGTGAAAATTTCTGGCTTCCAGTTTTTTTCACAGGGGGTTGTGAAAATTTTTGCCTTCTCAAAGGGGGTTGTGACAATTTCTGCCTTCCAAAAGTGAATGTGTATGTAAACATGTCCAAATCCTTTCAAATTTTACAGGCATGTTTTAGATATTCAGCTAAGCATACATATTAAATTTCATGTCAAAATTCGTTCGTTTGCTTGGTTGTCCATATATTACCGCTAGTTAGCCATTTTTGGGTCCATAATATAAACGTTTCATAAGAGACCTAAAAATTCGTTTTTCTTCTTCCATTTTGTCTCAATATATTGTCCTAAATCCAGTTTTGTCAAATTCTTCCCTTTGGTAATGTTTGTCTAAAATTTTAGTGTCTTTCGTCCTTAGGTTTCAAATATCATATATTCTGTTTTTTTTCAGCTTGTGTTACTCTTGTTCCATTCTTGAATGTGTTTTAAACCTTGCAATTTAGTTATTTAGTTGAGGAAATATTAAGTTCTTGCTAGAACTTGGAAGGGGCTGAAGTGAGTGGAAAAAGGCATAGAGTGGTGAGATTGTTAGAGGGTAAAAGCCAAAGTTTGAGTGAAATACAGATTGAGTGTTACCATATTAGAGTGAAACACGTGAGGGAGTGTGTGAGAGAATATTTCTAACATTTGTTTTGCAGCAATCAGTATGTCAACAAAACGAGATAGTGATCGAGAGAGCAACCGACCCCAAGAAGAGCCAGAAGCTTCTAATGTTCTTAAGGCATTGCAATCTCAATTTCAAAGGATGAATGTGTTGTTTGTTGATATTAGAGAACAGATGGAAAAACACTCAAAACAAATTGAAGAATTGCAGCAAGCAAGCTCTACAAATCAAAGGAATTTAGGAAGGGATGAACGAGATAATTTTCATAGGGAGCAAAACACAAATAAGGGGCAGAATAGAGGTAGGCGTGCTGGACTAAATGATTTGCCAGTTTTCAATGAATTGGAGGATGTAGATGAAGATAATCTTGATGATGATGATGGGCAGCAATCTGTTGCACTTGATGATGTTATTAGACCAAGATATATGAGAGGTAATATGGGTGGTAGAGGTGGTGGCAGAAATATTAGGCAAGAAACTGTGGAAAATGCAAGAGGGAGAGGGAGAGTAGACAGCAATGTTAATGGAATTAAAATGAAAATTCCATCATTCCAAGGCAAAGCAAATCCAGATGCATACTTGGAATGGGAGAGAAAGACTGAACTCATCTTTGATTGCCACAACTATAGTGAGCAAAAGAAGGTGACACTTGCTGTGGTAGAGTTTACTGATTATGCATTAGTTTGGTGGGATCAATTACTCACTAAACGAAGAAGAAATGGCATGAGAGGAGTGCAGACTTGGGATGAGCTGAAACAAGTCATGAGAGATAGATTTGTACCACAACACTACTATAGGGAGTTACATCAACGATTACAAGGGCTGGTACAAGGCAATAAAAGTGTGGAAGAATATTTTCAAGAGATGGAAATGGCTATGATACGAGCTAATATAGAAGAAGAAAGGGAAGCAACTATGGCACGGTTTCTACATGGGCTGAAAGATGAAATTGCCGACATAGTGGAGCTGCATCATTATGTGGAGCTTGATGACATGTTAAATATGGCAATCAAGGTAGAAAAACAACTCAAGAAGAAGAAAACAACCAGATCTGGAATGGGAATGAATTCTGCCAATAATGTTCCTTGGAAGCCAAATTGGAAGAAAGGGGAATCTAGTGAGAATAAATTTGTTTCAAAGGAGAAGAAAGAGGGGAACAAGGCTGGAGAAAAACCCATTGTGATTGATAAGGGTAAGGCCCCAATGAACTCCAATGGAAGAACAAGAGACATCCAATGTTTCCGATGTTTAGGGAAAGGGCATTATGCTAGAGAATGTCCAAATAAAAGGGTGATGGTGGTGAGGCCGAGTGGTGATATTGAATCTGAAGATGATGAAGTTGTAGATGAAGATTCAGATGTTAACATTCTACCTTTGGATGAAGATAGTGATGTAGAGCATGCTGTGCATGGAAGTGCTCTTGTTGTTATGCGTGCTTTAAATATACAGGTGAAGGAAGATGAAGGTGATGAACTGCAAAGAGAAAATATTTTTCATACTAGATGTTTAGTCAAAGAAAAAGTTTGTAGTATGATCATAGATGGTGGGAGTTGTGTTAATGTGGCTAGCACTCTACTAGTAGAGAAACTTGCATTTCCTACTACAAAACATCCTAATCCATACAGATTGCAGTGGTTGAATGATAGTGGAGAAGTTAAGGTGACCAAGCAAGTATTATTGTCATTTACCATTGGGAGGTATAAGGATGAAGTGTTGTGTGATGTAGTTCCCATGCATGCTAGTCATATCCTACTTGGGAGGCCATGGCAATATGATAGAAAAGCAACACATGACGGGTTTAAGAATAGGTATTCATTTGATTTTGAAGGCCGAAAGGTGACTCTTGCACCTTTAACACCTATGGAGGCTTTTGAAGACCAAAAGAGAGTACAAGCTGCCATGCAAGAGAAAATGCAAAGAGAGTTTGAAAAGAGGGAGAGAGAAAAGAAAGATCAAGAGGAAAAACAAAGAATAAAAGCTGAGAGAGAAAAAGAAAAAGAGAAAAAGAAGAAATTACATAATAAAAATGAGAGTGGAGAGAAGAAAGTAAGTTTAGTTGCTAGGGGGAAAGATGTGAGGCAAGCATACTCTTCTGATAGTATGATGCTCCTTCTGATATGTAAGGGAGTTTTTCTTAATGTAACTGACCTTGATCCATCTATTCCTAGTGTTGCTTTGACTTTGTTGCAGGAATTTGAAGATGTCTTTCCAAATGAGGTACCGAGTGGATTGCCACCCATTAGAGGAATAGAACATCAAATTGATTTCATTCCTGGAGCTGTAATTCCAAATCGTCCAGCATATAGGACAAATCCTCAAGAGGTCAAGGAGTTGCAAAAACAGGTGGATGAGCTGCTTGCGAAAGGTCATGTTAGGGAGAGCATGAGTCCATGTGCTGTGCCGGTACTTCTAGTACCTAAAAAGGATGGATCAATGCGAATGTGTGTGGATTGTCGTGCTATCAATAAAATCACTGTAAAGTATAGACATCCAATTCCTAGACTTGATGATATGCTTGATGAATTGCATGGTGCATGTATATTTTCAAAAATTGATCTTAAAAGTGGTTATCATCAAATAAGAATGAGATTAGGAGATGAATGGAAAACAGCTTTTAAGACTCAATATGGTTTGTATGAATGGTTAGTCATGCCTTTTGGACTAAGCAATGCACCTAGTACTTTCATGAGATTAATGAATCATGTCTTGCGTGCTTTTCTTGGAAAGTTTGTTGTTGTGTATTTTGATGATATTTTAGTGTATAGTCAAAGTTTAAATGATCATTTAATGCATTTAAGATGTGTGCTTGAAGTTCTTAGGAAAGAGAAATTGTATGCAAATTTAAAGAAATGTACATTCTGTATGGAAAAAGTCATTTTCTTAGGATTTGTAGTGAGTGGGAAAGGAATTGAGGTTGATGATGATAAGGTAAAAGCCATCAAAGAGTGGCCTACACCAAAATCCGTGACTGATGTTAGGAGTTTTCATGGTCTTGCTAGTTTTTATAGGAGATTTGTTAGAGACTTTAGTACAATTGCAGCCCCATTAAATGAAATTGTGAAGAAAAATGTAGGGTTCAAATGGAATAAGGAACAGGAGCATGCATTTAGATTACTAAAAGAAAAATTATGTTCTGCACCATTACTTGCATTACCTGATTTTTCTAAGACTTTTGAAGTTGAATGTGATACTTCCGGAGTGGGTATAGGTGCTGTTTTGATGCAGGAAAGAAGACCAATTGCATACTTTAGTGAGAAGCTAAGTGGAGCTCCTTTGAATTACTCTACTTATGACAAGGAGATGTATGCATTAGTGAGGGCGTTGGAGACGTGGCAGCATTATCTTTGGCCAAAGGAGTTTGTTATTCATAGTGATCATGAATCACTAAAATACTTGAAAGGACAAAGCAAGCTGAACAAACGCCATGCCAAATGGAGTGAATTTATTGAAGCATTTCCATATGTGATTCAATATAAGCAAGGAAAAGAAAATGTTGTTGCTGATGCCTTATCTAGGAGGTATGCCCTAATCTCTATGCTTGATGCTAGACTTCTAGGATTTGAGCATATGAAAGAATTATATAAGCATGACTCTGAATTTGCACAAATATATGCCTCTTGTGAAAATGCTGCCTTTGAAAAATTTTATAGGCATGATGGTTTCTTATTTAGAGAGAAACGACTTTGTGTTCCAAATAGCTCTATAAGAGGATTGCTTGTAAGAGAGTCACATGGGGGAGGTTTAATGGGACATTTTGGGGTGGCTAAAACATTAGAAATTCTGCATGAACATTTTTATTGGCCACATATGAGGAAAGATGTAGAGAAATTTTGTGCTAAATGCGTGACATGTATGAAAGCAAAATCCAAAGTAAGACCACATGGTTTGTATATGCCTTTAAGTGTACCTAGTGAACCTTGGGTAGACTTATCTATGGATTTTATTTTGGGGCTACCTAGGACAAAAAAAGGTCATGATAGTTTATTTGTTGTGGTTGATCGATTTTCTAAAATGGCACATTTCATTCCATGTCATAAAACTGATGATGCATGCCATATATCTGATTTGTTCTTTAGAGAAGTAGTGAGATTGCATGGTATTCCTAGGACCATAGTAAGTGATCGAGATGTAAAATTTTTGAGTCATTTTTGGAAAGTCCTATGGGGAAAGTTAGGTACAAAGCTTTGTTTCTCTACTACATGCCATCCGCAAACAGATGGGCAGACGGAAGTTGTTAATAGGACTGTGGGCACTCTTCTTCGTACCATGATTAAACAAAATTTGAAGACATGGGAGGAATGCATACCATTTATTGAATTTGCATATAATAGATCAATGCATTCATCCACTGGATTTTCACCCTTTGAGCTTGTCTATGGTTTTAATCCACTTACTCCATTAGATTTGTTGCCTCTTCCTACTAATGAGCTTACTAGTTTTGATGGTAAAAAGAAAGCTGAATTGGTGAAGCAAATGCATCAAAGGGCCAAGCAACAAATGGAGAAGATTAATGAGAATAGAGCAACCAAAGTAAACAAAGGAAGGAAAAAGATGGTGTTCCAGCCTGGTGATCTGGTATGGGTTCATTTGCGAAAAGAAAGGTTTCCTACACAAAGGAAATCAAAATTGCAGCCGAGAAGTGATGGACCATTTGAAGTACTCGAAAGGATTAATGATAATGCCTACAAGATTAATCTACCAGGTGAGTATGGTGTAAGTGCAACTTTTAATGTTTCTGATCTTGCTCCTTACTATGCAGATGATGAAGATTCGAGGACGAATTCTTTTGAAGAGGGAGAGGATGATGAGGATCTGATTGCTAGCATACAACACCAAGGACCTGTTACTCGATCAATGGCAAGAAAACTTCAAGGATTAGTTTCCAAACATCTATATGTTCTCAATACAATTGGAACGTTAAGACTTGAAGAAAATAAGAGCAAAGAAGCTGTTTGGTTGCATGTGTCCAAATTGCAATCTACCCAAGAGGCCAATTGACCCAAAGGAGTTAGAATACATATTGGCATCCATCATTATACCTTTGGGAGCTAAATACATACCATTCACGTTCCATTGGATGTCCATATATTAAGAGTGGCTGAAATTCACATTGGGAGTCAAAGATGCCTTTTAAAAGCTAGTGGGAGACAAGCTATATGGCTGCCCATGCCTTTTAAAAGCTAGTGGGAGACAAGCTATATGGCTGCCCAATTTGTTTTATGTAACCACATTATTATATTTGTATTTTTCCATCATTTCACTTGTTTTATGCTTTCTTTAAGTCTTTAAAAACATATGTAATGGCAGATTTTGAACTTAATGAATATTCTGAGTTTTCTCTCCATTTTTGAGAGCTTTGAGAGGTTTTTAGCCTTCTTTTGAGTTCTTGTTAGAACTTGCACGAATTCCTTGCAAAAATAACCAAGTTTGCTAGGTCTTAACTTATATTCAAGGTTTTTCCTTCACAAGTTGGGGTTGGGTCTTGAATCTTTGGTTTCCAGCCATATAGCTTCAGTTTTACATCACAAGTTGGTGTTGGGTTGAAGGTACTGGTTGGTGTTCTTATGTTTTGGAGACGATCCGTAGCTTGAGCTTCCTTAGGAATTAAATCCCAGCAAGGTAGGCTCACATCATATAGATGAAGACATGGAGACTACTATGGCACGTTTCTTGGCTGGTTTGAATTCGAACATTGCTGATCAGGTTGATTTGCAGCCTTATGTGGAGTTAGAAGAGATGGTGCATATTGCCGTCAAGGTGGAAAAACAACTCCAAGGAAGACGACCATCAAGGTATCATTCGAAACCTGTTTCTAATTCTATTTCTCCTTGGAATAGGGAAGGAAGGCGTGATTACAAGGAAAGAAATAGGGCTGGTCAAGATAGTGGGAAAGCAAAGGCCAAAACAAGTTCTAAAGACAAATCCAAAGTTGAAGAGCCTAAGCTGCGAAATCGAGATATTAAGTAAGTGCCAAGGTGTGGGACATATCAGCAAAGAATGTCCAAACAAGAGAGTTATGACCGTAAGAAATGGTGAGATAGTGACTGATGAAGAAGAAGGTG
Source organism: Garcia nutans (assembly GCA_947685225.1). Classification (NCBI taxonomy): domain Eukaryota; kingdom Viridiplantae; phylum Streptophyta; class Magnoliopsida; order Malpighiales; family Euphorbiaceae; genus Garcia; species Garcia nutans. Next base: position 41,789,439 of record CANTUV010000024.1, read on the forward strand.
ATGATGAGAGTGAAGATGGAGAAAAGCAAGACTTGGAATGTTGTAGTGATGGGAGCATTGAAGAACCAATAAAGGGAGACTTGCTGGTTGCTAGGCGTGCTCTTAACATGCAATTGAAGGAGGAAAACCATGAAGAACAACGAGACAACTTGTTCCATACAAGGTGTCACGTTCAAGGCAAGGCTTGTATTGTGATTGTGGATGGTGGAAGCTGTACCAATGTGGTAAGTACACTCTTGGTTGATTGATTGGGGCTGCCTACAAAATCTCACCCCCGACCTTACAAACTTCAGTGGCTGAATGAATGTGGAGAGGTTAAGGTACATCGACAATCTAACATTTCTTTTTCCATTGGTAAATATCATGATGAGGTGTTGTGTGATGTGGTGCCAATGCATGCTGGAGAGATTTTACTTGGACGTCCATGGCAGTATGATAGGTGAGCTATGCATGATGGATACCTCAATCGGTATTCATTCACTAAGGATCGACGAAAGACAATTCTGACCCCACTCTCTTCAAAAGAAGTGTATGAAGATCAATGTAAAATTGACGCGGAACCCTATGGCAATGAAGGCCTCAAACCCCAATGCACGCTTCGATATAGGAATCCAAGAACAAGGATAAACCACCCTCTATAGCACCCAATGCTTAACGAAGCAAGAACACTAATGACGGAAGGATTTGGAAGGACGGATCAGAAGAACGCCACAATCAAAATTGATAAGTTAGTCTGATTCGTGATGTAATCAATGAAAGAAGCAAAATCTCTCACTCTCTCAAAGATGGCCGAAATTTGCATAAAAAGCAATCTGAATATAATTTTGTCAAAAGTTCCTCTTACAAGAAAATAAGGCCCTATTTATCGAAAAACAAATTAAAATTCGTAACTATCCTAACCCTAGTGAAAAAAAGGAAAATTACAAAGTCAAAATCCTTGTCAAATAAGGAAAATATATCCTAACCAACTAAGGAAAGAAGGATCCTTGTCAAATAAGGAAAATATCATCCTAACCAACTAAGGAAAGAAGGATCCTTGTCAAATAAGGAAAATATCATCCTAACCAACTAAGGAAAGAAGGATCCTTGTCAAATAAGGAAAATATCATCCTAACTAGCTAAGGAAAGAAGGGAACCACATCCCATATGCATGGGTGTGAACACAGCCCATGTGCATGAAAGAATAGGCTGCCCATGTGACAAAAGCGGTCCCAAAAAACCTAATTTCGTCCAAGGCCCATGTGCTTGCATGTGGGCTGCCTTCCTTACTCCTTTCTTGCTCCTCTAGCCCATTTTTAAAGCCTTATCTTCCATATAAACATTCAACATCACAATCAGCCTTTGTTGGTCTTCCAGCTCCATACTGCACTTGTTTATTGCTAATTCAGTCACCTCCCTTGTAACAAAGTCTTGAACATGCAATCCAAGAGTGACGCCATACTTCCTTGCTTTATTCCTTGTCAATGGTCCTTGTTGTAGCACCAAAGGATCCTTGCCATGCTGGTTTACATCAAAAATGGAAAGAATGAGACTTGAATTTGAAAAGAAAGAAAGAGAGAGTTCCGTATCATGTTTTGATGGTTTTTAAATATTGAATGAATTTTATCCTTTCTCTAAATTAATTCCAGTATATTATATTCACCACTCTTTATTTATATCAGTTTTATGTGAAGCATGTTTTGATGATGTTGTTTGTTCTTCATACAAAATTAATCTAGTAACCTTTTAGTTACAGTAACTTGATCATATTCAATTGATGTTTTTTAATTTAAGCTCATATAGTAACTATATTCTATATAAGTATTAATCAAAAATTCAATTGTTAAAAGTGCACAATAGTGCTTGAAGAAGGCATACTAAAGCTGATTATGATGCTTAGTGTGGAAGCTAAAGGCTAGCTAAAGAGGTCCGATGTGCAAGAAAGATCCAACGTGCAAGAAAGGTCCATGGGGGTTCATATAAAGCCTTGGGAAGTAATTTAAGGCCCATGGACAGCCCAAATAGTGTGGGGCGTGTTCTTATGTTGAAGGGATTTAGTTTGGTTGTTTCCATACTTTATATTTTCCTTAGTGGATTAGGATTTTGTTTCCATAATTTATTTTTTCCTTAGTGGATTATGATTTTATTTCCATACTTTATATCTTCCCTAGTGGATTAGGATTTTGTTTCCATACTTTATATTTTCCTTAATGGGTTAGGATTTTGACTTTGTAGCTTTCCTTTTCCCATTAGAATTAGGGTTTCGGATTTATGTGTACCTTTTAGTATAAATAGGGCCTTATTTTTCTTGTAAGGGGACTTTTTGACATATTATTATTAAAAGATTTTCTACAAGTTCTTCTTGTGAATTTTCGTGTGAGAGAGATTAGAGTGGATTCTTTAATTCTTTCTTTGCATCAAGAATTAGTTTACTTATCAACGAGAGTTATGGCGTTTTCCTTCTTCTTACCAACTAAATCCTTCAATCATAGTGAGTTCGCATCTCTTTATAGGCATTGGGTTCCTTAGGAGGTGATTATCAAGTTTCAAGGAGTTCTCTACCATTGTTATACGTTGGGTTTGCTGCCATATTTGCTAAGGGTCCGCGTCATTTGGTATTAGAGCCTTGCTACAAGGTAATTTTTATCTACTTTATCTTTCTAGGGTTTGTTAATTTAGGTCTTTTAAGTTTCTGCATTTTAGGGTTCTTAGAGAGTCTAGTCTTTAATTTTCGAAAAAAAAAAGAGTCATATATCAAAATTCGAAAATTCTAAAGATTGTTCAAAGAGTAATTGGAAACCAAGATTAGGGTTGTTGAAAGAAAGCAAAAGCTAGAGTTTTTGTTCAAGTTTGATTTTGATTTGATTTTGAGTGAATCTGGGGTTACGAATTAAGTCTAGCGAAAAGTTCTTGGGAGTAAATTAAGTCCCGAATCAAGGGGATAGTGAGAGGAAGCAAAAAAAAAAAAAAAGAGTACAAAACCACCTCAACAAAAATTGTTTGATATTCTTGCTATTTGGGTGCTAAGGATCAGATCTAGGTGGGTCAGAAGTAATAAAAAATTTTTGGGCAAAAAATTTCACCTTTTGAGGGGCTTTTGGAATTCGAAAATCAGACCTTAATATTCATGTTATTTAAGTGTTATAAGTCCCATTAGAGTCTAGAAGCTAGCATTTTGGGTAGAATTGATTAGGTCCATAAAGCAGCTTACCAAGTGTGGGTTGTTTTTGATTCATTATATCCAAATTTGTCTTGTTTATTGGCTTCATTGTTTCTGATTTCTTTATCTAGCTTTTAATTCCATTACATTACTAAGTATCATTTGCTTGTGTCGATACTTGGTTTTATATCGTGTAGTGCAAATTACCTTGCATTGCCTCCGGATACTTGTCTTGTTTTCTATCTAGTTCTAGGATTTAGGTTCTAGTTTCTTGAACGACTTGACAATTGTTGGTTGGTGAGCTTGGTTCTGAAGTGCAATCAAGGAAGACAAGAAAAGTGAGGTAATTCTAAACACTTGAGTGAATTTCGATTATTACTAATCTTGTTTCTTTGAGTTTGTTTGTTTGTTAACATGGCTGGAAAAGGAGAAGAGACTAGCAAGGAAGGAGCTATGGCCGAAAGCTTGGTTAGGCTTAATGAGACTTTGGCAACAATGCTTGGTCGAATGGAGATGATGGATGCTAGATTGCAAGAGAATGCAGCACGACAAGTGCAACAAGGGAAGCCAGCCACACATCCAAATCCCATAATGCAAGCTAGAAGAGTGCTTAGGAAAGGAGGGCAAGGAAATCTTGAAGCCCTAGAAGCAGCCGAAAGGGTAGAAGATGAAGATGAAGGTGGAAATCAACCTACCACTGATGGTGACCTTACTTCCATCAAGATGAAGATTCCTTCCTTTGAAAGGAAGAACAATGAGGAAGAGTTCATAGAATGGGAAAGGAAAGTTGAGCAGATTTTCGAATGCCATAACTACACCGAAGAGAAGAAATAAGTTTTGGCAGCCATAGAGTTCAAAGGGTATGCTACCTTTTGGTGGGATCAATTGAAAGCTAATAGAAGAGGGAAAGGTATGAGGCCTATTCCTGAATGGTCAACCTTGAAAGAACTAATGAGAAGCCGATTTGTACCATCTCACTACATTCAGGATTTGTACAATTGACTAGCAAGACTAGTTCAAGGTGGAAGAAGTGTGGAAGAGTACCACAAAGAGATGGAGATGATCATGGCTAGGGCAAATATTGATGAAGATGAAGACAAGAAGATGTCATGATTTCTTGGGGGATTGAATTTGAACATAGCCAATGAATTGGAGATGTATGAATTCAACACAATGGAAGAGTTAGTTCAAAAGGCCATGAAGATAGAGAGAAGATTGAAGAATAAAGCTTTTTCAAAAACTAGCTACTCTAAAGCTAGTGGAAAATTTTCAAACTTCAAGGGTTCAAGTTTGAGTGAAGGTTCCTACAAAGGGGATTACAAGGGTTCTTTCCAAAAGAATTCTTCCTACAATCCTAATTTTAAGAAGCCGAATGATGGGGATGCAAAAAGAGCCAAGGAAACACCTTCTAGACCTACTCCAAGTAGGGAAATTAAATGTTGCAAGTGTTTGGGAAGTGGACACATTGCTTCTCAATGTCCGAATAAGAGGGTGATGATTGCAACCCTTGAAGGGAAAATTAAATCAGAATCTGAACATGAAGAAGAAGAGGAGGCCGAATGTGGTGATAGGGCAAAATATGATGAAGAGGCTTGGGAGAATCAAGTCTTGAATGCTGAACATGGATGGATGCTTGTTACTAGAAGAGCCTTAAATATTCAAGTCAAGGAAGAAGGCTTGGATCAAAGGGAGAATCTTTTCCACTCTAGGTGTTTGGTGAATGGTAAGGTTTGTACACTTATCATTAATGGTGGAAGTTGTACCAATGCTGCTAGTACCACAATGGTGGATAAATTGGGGTTAGCTTGTTTTAAACATCCCAATCCTTACAAGTTGCAATGGTTCAATGACGCTGGGGAAGTAAAAGTGTTGAAGCAAGTCAAGGTACCATTCTCCATTAGGTGGTATAAAGATGAGGTTTTATGCGATGTAGTGCCTATGCAAGCTAGACATTTGCTATTAGGAAGACCATGGCAACATGATAGAAGGGCACAACATGATGGCTTTTCTAATAAGTATACCTTTACTTATGAAGAAGGAAAGAAGGTTGCTCTAGCACCATTATCACCTCAAGAGGTGTATGAAGATCAAAAGAGGATGCTAGAGAGGGAGAAAGAAGTTTCGGCCAACATGAACCAAGGGGGTTCAAATTCGGCCAATGATGTTTCTTCAACACCCAAGGGTAATTCTAAAGGTAGGGAGAGAGAAAATAATAAAGTGAGCGAGTGCAGAAAGGGAAAAGAGGCCGAGAGTCAAAAGAAAGTAAGCAAACAAATAAATGGCCCATTGGTGAGAGAAAATAAGCAAGGAGAAAAAGCAAAACATACTTTTTATGCAAGAGCAAGAGAGATAGATGCAGGGTAGCCTGTACTCATTATTATGTATAAAGAATCGTTACTTGTTGACAGTAAAGAATCTCTTGATTCTTTACCTTCTAGTTTTGTGTCTTTGTTGCAGGATTTTAAGGATGTGTTTCCTGAAGACCTTCCTAGTGGTTTGCCGCCATTAAGAGGGATTGAACATCAAATTGGCTTCATACCCGGTTCTACAATTCCAAACCGGCCAGCATATAGGAGCAATCCTATGGAGACAAAAGAGATGCAAAGACAAGTTGAAGACCTTTTGGAGAAAGGCTTGGTTCGCGAGAGCCTTAGTACTTGTGCCGTTCCAATCTTATTAGTACCCAAGAAAGATGGATCTTGGAGGATGTGTGTTGATTGTAGGGCTATGAACAAGATTACTGTGAAGTATAGACATCCCATTCCTAGACTTGATGACATGTTGGACGAATTGCATGGGGCGAAATATTTCACAAAGATTGATCTTATGAGTGGTTATCATCAAATTCGCATGAAGCCTGGAGATGAATGGAAGACTGCCTTCAAAACGAAATATGGTTTGTATGAATGGTTAGTTATGCCTTTTGGTTTATCTAATGCACCTAGTACTTTCATGAGATTAATGAACCATGTTTTGAGAGCTTATTTAGGTAAGTTTGTGGTAGTTTACTTTGATGATATTCTGATTTATAGCAAAACCGAGGAAGAACATGTTAAGAAAGTGCTTGAAATCCTTAGGGAGCAAAACCTTTATGCTAAGCTTAAGAAGTGTTCTTTTTGTCTAGATAGGGTTGTTTTTCTTGGTTTTGTTGTAAGTATACAGGGAATTGAAGTTGATCAAGAGAAGGTGAAAGCTGTCCAAGAGTGGCCGAATCCTTCAAGTGTGACAGAAATGAGGAGTTTTCACGGATTGGCAAGCTTCTATAGGAGATTTGTCCCTAATTTCTCTACATTGGTAGCCCCCTTGACTAGCATAATCAAGAAAGAAGTGGGATTAGTTTGGGGCAAGGAGCAACAAGAAGCATTTGATGCTTTGAAAGAGAAGCTTTCTACTACACCCGTTTTAGCTTTACCTAACTTTGATTCTACTTTTGAAATTTAATGTGATGCTTCTGGTGTAGGTATTGGAGCTATTTTGATGCAAGAGAAGAAGCCCATTGCATACTTTAGTGAAAAGCTTAATGGAGCAAAGCTGAATTATTCAACTTATGACAAGGAGCTATATGCTTTGGTGAGAGCATTGGAAGTATGGGAGCATTATTTGCTGCCCAAGGAATTCGTGATCCATTCAGACCATGAATCATTGAAAAATTTGAGAGGGCAAGGCAAGTTGAATAAAAGACATGCAAAATGGGTTGTGAAGATTGAGAAGTTTCCATATGTGATCAAATACAAGCAAGGTAAAGACAATGTAGTGGCAGATGCACTTTCAAGGAGGTACGCTTTACTTAATGTTTTGAGTACTAAATTGCTTGGATTTGAATGTATAAAGGACTTATATGTTGGTGATTCTGATTTCTGCAATGTTTATGATGCTTGTGAGCATGGTGCTTTTAATTCTTTCTATAGTCATGATGGGTTTTTGTTTAAGGGTTCGAAATTATGCATGCCTAGATGTTCTATGAGAGATTTGCTAGTATTAGAATCACATTGTGGGGGTTTGATGGGGCATTTTGGAATTGATAAGACTTTATACATGCTGAATAAACACTTTTATTGGCCGAATATGAAAAGGGATGTAATTCGGATTTGTAAGGTTTGTTTGGCTTGTAGGCAAGCTAAGTCTAAGTATATGCCTCATGGTTTGTATATGCCATTACCCGTTCCTAGTTCTCCTTGGATGGACATTAGTATGGACTTTGTTTTAGGATTACCAAGGACTAAGAGGGGGAGAGATAGCATATTTGTGGTTGTTGATAGGTTTAGTAAGATGGCACACTTTATCCCATGTCACAAGAGTGATGATGCTAGTTTAGTGGCCAAACTCTTCTTTAAGGAGGTGGTTCGAATTCATGGGATACCAAAATCCATAGTTTCTGATAGAGACACCAAGTTTTTGTCTCACTTTTGCCGTGTGCTTTGGGGAAAGTTAGGTACCAAGTTGTTATTTTCCACCACTTGTCATCCTTAAATGGATGGACAAACAGAAGTAGTAAACATAACTTTAGGTACCATGTTGAGAGCTTTAGTGGGTAAGAATTTGAGTTCTTGGGAAGATTGTTTGCCATTTATTGAGTTTGCTTATAATCGTGCTATTCATTCTTCTACAGGATACTCACCTTTTGAGCTTGTTTATGGTTTTAACCCACTAACAGTTTTGGATCTTGTTTCTTTACCTTCTCATGAGCTTGTTAGTTTAGATGGTGAGAAGAAAGCTAAATTGGTGAAAGAGATGCATGAGAAAGCAAGGGCGAATATTGAGAAAAGGAACAAGAGATATGCTGATTCTGCAAATAGAGGGAAACGTGAGATGAAGTTTCAAGTAGGAGATTGGGTTTGGGTACACTTCCAAAAGGAGAGGTTTCCAAATCAAAGGAAGAATAAGCTTGATGCACGTGGTGATGGTCCATTTCAAGTGTTGGCAAAGATCAATGATAATGCATACAAGATAGACTTGCCTGGTGAGTGTAGTGTTAGTACTACTGAAGCGGAACCCTATGGCAATGAAGGCCTCAAACCCCAATGCACGCTTCGATATAGGAATCCAAGAACAAGGATAAACCACCCTCTATAGCACCCAATGCTTAGCGAAGCAAGAACACTAATGACAGAAGGATTTGGAAGGACGGATCAGAAGAACGCCACAATCAAAATTGATAAGTTAGTCTGATTCGTGATGCAATCAATGAAAGAAGCAAAATCTCTCACTCTCTCAAAGATGGCCGAAATTTGCATAAAGAGCAATCTGAATATAATTTGTCAAAAAGGTCCTCTTACAAGAAAATAAGGCCCTATTTATAGAAAAAAAAAATTAAAATTCGTAACTATCCTAACCCTAGTGGAAAAAGGAAAATTACAAAGTCAAAATCCTTGTCAAATAAGGAAAATATCATCCTAACCAACTAAGGAAAGAAGGGAACCACATCCCATGTGCATGGGTGTGAACACAGCCCATGTGCATGAAAGAATAGGCTGCCCATGTGACAAAAGTGGTCCCAAAAACCTAATTTCGTCCAAGGCCCATGTGCTTGCATGTGGCCTGCCTTCCTTACTCCTTTCTTGCTCCTCTAGCCCATTTTTAAATCCTTATCTTCCATATAGACATTTAGCATCACAATCAGCCTTTGTTGGTCTTCCAGCTCCATACTGCACTTGTTTATTGCTAATTTAGTCACCTCCCTTGTAACAAAGTCTTGAACATGCAATCCAAGAGTGGCGCCATACTTCCTTGCTTTATTCCTTGTCAATGGTCCTTGTTGTAGCACCAAAGGATCCTTGCCATGCTGGTTTACATCATTCTCCCCTTCTTTAAAAGGATTTGTCCTGAAATCTGCATCATCATAAGGAGATAAATCAGTCACATTAAAAGTAGCACTAACACCATACTCACCAGGCAAGTCGATCTTGTATGCATTGTCATTGATTTTCTCCAATACATGGAATGGACCATCACCACATGCATCAAGCTTACTCTTCCTTTGATTTGGAAACCTCTCCTTTCGAAAGTGTACCCAAACGCAATTGCCAGGAGCAAATGCCATTTTCTTTCGTCCCTTATTTGCCCTATCAGTATATGACTTGTTCTTTTTCTCTATATTTGCTCGAACCTTTTCATGCAAAGACTTTACCAAATCAGCCTTCTTCTCACCATCTAAACTAGCAAGCTCATGTAAAGGCAAAGGAACAAGATCAAGTACAGTTAGTGGATTAAAACCATAACCAATCTCAAATGGCGAATAACCTGTAGAAGAATGAATTGAACGATTATAAGCAAATTCAATGAAAGGTAAGCAATCTTCCCAAGTGACCAAGTTCTTCCCCACTAAAGCTCTCAACAACGTACCAAGTGTACGATTCACTACTTCAGTTTGCCCATCTGTTTGTGGATGACAAGTAGTAGAAAACAAAAGCTTAGTTCCTAATCTACTCCATAAAACACGCCAAAAATGGGACAAAAACTTAGTATCTCTATCAGAAACAATTGTCCTAGGCACCCCATGTAAACAAACAACATCTTTAAAGAACAAATCAGCCACAACTTTTGCATCATCAGCTTTGTGACATGAAATAAAATGTGCCATCTTACTAAACCTATCAACAACCACAAAAATGTTATCTCTACCTTTCCTAGTCCTAGGCAAACCAAGCACAAAATCCATACTAATATCAACCCAAGGTGAACTAGGTATAGGTAATGGCATATAAAGACCATGAGGCATAGACTTAGATTTCGCCTGTCAACATGCAATACAAGCAGAACATAATCTCCCAACATCTTTACGCATAGACGGCCAATAAAAATGCTCAAACAGAATATCATAAGTCTTAGACACACCAAAATGCCCCATCAAACCACCACAATGAGATTCCAAAACAAGCAAATTATGCATGGAACATCTAGGCACACATAGTTTACTTCCCTTAAACAAATAACCATCCTGCCTAAAAAATGAATTAAAAGCTCCTTGTTCACATGCGACATAAACATTGCCAAAATCAATATCACCAATATATAAGTCCTTAATATACTCAAAACCAAGCAATTTAGAACTCAAAACAGACAGCAATGTATATCTCCTAGACAACGCATCAGCAACAACATTATCCTTACCTTGCTTATACTTAATGACATAAGGAAATTTCTCAATTTGTTCAATCCACTTACCATGTCTTTTGTTCAACTTACCTTGGCCCTTCAAATGCTTGAGGGATTCATGGTCAGTGTGAATAATGAACTCCTTTGGCAGCAAATAATGCTCCCACACATTCAATGCCCTTACCAAAGCAAACGAACGAATTTTGACATGAAATTTAATATGTAGGCTTAGCTGAATATCTAAAACATGCCTGTAAAATTTGAAAGGATTTGGACATGTTTACATACACGTTCACTTTTGGACACAAAACTAGCTAAATTGGCTGCAATATATGGATAACGAGGCAAATGGACGAATTTTGACTTAAAATTTTATTTCCAAGCTAATTTTAGCATCTGAAACAAGCATATAAAATTTGAGAAGATTTGGTTATGTGCAAATCCAACTTCAGTTTCTAAACCAATAGCAAATTTTAGAGATTAGTTGCTGTTTTTTTTTCTTTGATTTTTTTTCTCTTTTTTTTTTGTTCTTTCTTTCTTTTTTTTTAAATTAATCCAGAAACAACATTAAGGAAGAAGGACTCAAAGAAACAAGAAAGCATACAGCTTGTAGAAATTAAACTAATGGCAAAAAAAATGACTCAAAGGAAGACAATATTTTTTTTTGACATAAACAAGAATGAATGATGCTAAAAACCTGATTTGGAGAGCCTAAGCTCTGATACCAAATGATGTGAGCCTGCCTTGCTGGGATTTAATTCCTAAGGAAGCTCAAGCTATGAATCGTCTCCAAAACATAAGAACACCAACCAGCACCTTCAACCCAACACCAACTTGTGATGTAAAACTGAAACTATATGGCTGGAAACCAAAGATTCAAGACCCAACCCCAACTTGTGAAGGAAAATCCTTGAATATAAGTTAAGACCTAGCAAACTTGGTTATTTTTGCAAGAAATTCGTGCAAGTTCTAACCAGAACTCAAAAGAAGGCTAAAAACCTCTCAAAGCTCTCAAAAATGGAGAGAAAACTCAGAATATTCATTAAGTTCAAAATCTGCCATTACATCTGTTTTTAAAGACTTAAAGAAAACATAAAACAAGTGAAATGATGGAAAAATACAAATATAATAATGTGGTTACATAAAACAAATTGGGCAGCCATATAGCTTGTCTCCCACTAGCTTTTAAAAGGCATGGGCAGCCATATAGCTTGTCTCCCACTAGCTTTTAAAAGGCATCTTTGACTCCCAATGTGAATTTCAGCCACTCTTAATATATGGACATCCAATGGAACGTGAATGGTATGTTAAATCCCAAAGGTATAATGATGGATGCCAATATGTATTCTAACTCCTTTGGGTCAATTGGCCTCTTGGGTAGATTGCAATTTGGACACATGCAACCAAACAGCTTCTTTGCTCTTATTTTCTTCAAGTCTTAACGTTCCAATTGTATTGAGAACATATAGATGTTTGGAAACTAATCCTTGAAGTTTTCTTGCCATTGATCGAGTAACAGGTCCTTGGTGTTGTATGCTAGCAATCAGATCCTTATCATCCTCTCCCTCTTCAAAAGAATTCGTCCTCGAATCTTCATCATCTGCATAGTAAGGAGCAAGATCAGAAACATTAAAAGTTGCACTTACACCATACTCACCTGGTAGATTAATCTTGTAGGCATTATCATTAATCCTTTCGAGTACTTCAAATGGTCCATCACTTCTCGGCTGCAATTTTGATTTCCTTTGTGTAGGAAACCTTTCTTTTCGCAAATGAACCCATACCAGATCACTAGGCTGGAACACCATCTTTTTCCTTCCTTTGTTTACTTTGGTTGCTCTATTCTCATTAATCTTCTCCATTTGTTGCTTGGCCCTTTGATGCATTTGCTTCACCAATTCAGCTTTCTTTTTACCATCAAAACTAGTAAGCTCATTAGTAGGAAGAGGCAACAAATCTAATGGAGTAAGTGGATTAAAACCATAGACAAGCTCAAAGGGTGAAAATCCAGTGGATGAATGCATTGATCTATTATATGCAAATTCAATAAATGGTATGCATTCCTCCCATGTCTTCAAATTTTGTTTAATCATGGTACGAAGAAGAGTGCCCACAGTCCTATTAACAACTTCCGTCTGCCCATCTGTTTGCGGATGGCATGTAGTAGAGAAACAAAGCTTTGTACCTAACTTTCCCCATAGGACTTTCCAAAAATGACTCAAAAATTTTACATCTCGATCACTTACTATGGTCCTAGGAATACCATGCAATCTCACTACTTCTCTAAAGAACAAATCAGATATATGGCATGCATCATCAGTTTTATGACATGGAATGAAATGTGCCATTTTAGAAAATCTATCAACCACAACAAATAAACTATCATGACCCTTTTTTGTCCTAGGTAGTCCCAAAATAAAGTCCATAGATAAGTCTACCCAATGTTCACTAGGTACACTTAAAGGCATATACAAACCATGTGGTCTTACTTTGGACTTTGCTTTCATACATGTCACGCATTTAGCACAAAATTTCTCTACATCTTTCCTCATATGTGGCCAATAAAAATGTTCATTCAGAATTTCTAATGTTTTAGCCACCCCAAAATGTCCCATTAAACCTCCCCCATGTGACTCGCTTACAAGCAATCCTCTTATAGAGCTATTTGGAACACAAAGTCGTTTCTCTCTAAATAAGAAACCATCATGCCTATAAAATTTTTTAAAGGCAGCATTTTCACAAGAGGCATATATTTGTGCAAATTCAGAGTCATGCTTATACAATTCTTTCATATGCTCAAATCCTAGAATTCTAGCATCAAGCATAGAGATTAGGGCATACCTCCTAGATAAGGCATCAGCAACAACATTTTCTTTTCCTTGCTTATATTGAATCACATATGGAAACGCTTCAATAAATTCACTCCATTTGGCATGGTGTTTGTTCAGCTTGCTTTGTCCTTTCAAGTATTTTAGTGATTCATGATCACTATGAATAACAAACTCCTTTGGCCAAAGATAATGCTGCCACGTCTCCAATGCCCTCACTAATGCATACATCTCCTTGTCATAAGTAGAGTAATTCAAAGGAGCTCCACTTAGCTTCTCACTAAAGTATGCAATTGGTCTTCTTTCCTGCATCAAAACAGCACCTATACCCACTCCGGAAGCATCACATTCAACTTCAAAAGTCTTAGAAAAATCAGGTAATGCAAGTAATGGTGCAGAACATAATTTTTCTTTTAGTAATCTAAATGCATGCTCCTGTTCCTCATTCCATTTGAACCCTACATTTTTCTTCACAATTTCATTTAATGGGGCTGCAATTGTACTAAAGTCTCTAACAAATCTCCTATAAAAACTAGCAAGACCATGAAAACTCCTAACATCAGTCACGGATTTTGGTGTAGGCCACTCTTTGATGGCTTTTACCGTATCATCATCAACCTCAATTCCTTTCCCACTCACTACAAATCCTAAGAAAATGACTTTTTCCATGCAGAATGTACATTTCTTTAAATTTGCATACAATTTCTCTTTCCTAAGAACTTCAAGCACACATCTTAAATGCATTAAATGATCATTTAAACTTTGACTATACACTAAGATATCATCAAAATACACAACAACAAACTTTCCAAGAAAAGCACGCAAGACATGATTCATTAATCTCATGAAAGTACTAGGTGCATTACTTAGTCCAAAAGGCATGACTAACCATTTATACAAACCATATTGAGTCTTAAAAGCTGTTTTCCATTCATCTCCTAATCTCATTCTTATTTGATGATAACCACTTTTAAGATCAATTTTTGAAAATATACATGCACCATGCAATTCATCAAGCATATCATCAAGCCTAGGAATTGGATGTCTATACTTTACAGTGATTTTATTGATAGCACGACAATCCACACACATTCGCATTGATCCATCCTTTTTAGGTACTAGAAGTACCGGCACAGCACATGGACTCATGCTCTCCCTAACATGACCTTTCGCAAGCAGCTCATCCACCTGTTTTTGCAACTCCTTGACCTCTTGAGGATTTGTCCTATATGCTGGACGATTTGGAATTACAGCTCCAGGAATGAAATCAATTTGATGTTCTATTCCTCTAATGGGTGGCAATCCACTCGGTACCTCATTTGGAAAGACATCTTCAAATTCCTGCAACAAAGTCAAAGCAACACTAGGAATAGATGGATCAAGGTCAGTTACATTAAGAAAAACTCCCTTACATATCAGAAGGAGCATCATAATATCAGAAAAGTATGCTTGCCTCACATCTTTCCCCCTAGCAACTAAACTTACTTTCTTCTCTCCACTCTCATTTTTATTATGTAATTTCTTCTTTTTCTCTTTTTCTTTTTCTCTCTCAGTTTTTATTCTTTGTTTTTCCTCTTGATCTTTCTTTTCTCTCTCCCTCTTTTCAACCTCTCTTTGATACCAAATGATGTGAGCCTGCCTTGCTGGGATTTAATTCCTAAGGAAGCTCAAGCTACGAATCATCTCCAAAACATAAGAACACCAACCAGCACCTTCAACCCAACACCAACTTGTGATGTAAAACTAAAACTATATGGCTAGAAACCAAAGATTCAAGACCCAACCCCAACTTGTGAAGGAAAAACCTTGAATATAAGTTAAGACCTAGCAAACTTGGTTATTTTTGCAAGGAATTCGTGCAAGTTCTAACCAGAACTCAAAAGAAGGCTAAAAACCTCTCTTTGCATTTTCTCTTGCATGGCAGCTTGTACTCGCTTTTGGTCTTCAAAAGCCTCCATAGGTGTTAGGTGCAAGAGTCACCTTTCGGCCTTCAAAATCAAATGAATACCTATTCTTAAACCCATCATGTGTTGCTTTTCTATCATATTGCCATGGCCTCCCAAGTAGGATATGACTAGCATGCATGGGAACTACATCACACAACACTTCATCCTTATACCTCCCAATGGTAAATGACAATAATACTTGCTTGGTCACCTTAACTTCTCCACTATCATTCAACCACTGCAATCTGTATGGATTAGGATGTTTTGTAGTAGGAAATGCAAGTTTCTCTACTAGTAGAGTGCTAGCCACATTAACACAACTCCCACCATCTATGATCATAGTACAAACTTTTTCTTTGACTAAACATCTAGTATGAAAAATATTTTCTCTTTGTAGTTCATCACCTTCATCTTCCTTCACCTGTATATTTAAAGCACGCATAACAACAAGAGCATTTCCATGCACAGCATGCTCTACATCACTATCTTCATCCAAAGGTTTAACATCTGAATCTTCATCTACAACTTCATCATCTTCAGATTCAATATCACCACTCGGCCTCACCACCATCACCCTTTTATTTGGACATTCTCTAGTATAATGCCCTTTCCCTAAACATCGGAAACATTGGATGTCTCTTGTTCTTCCATTGGAGTTCATTGGTGCCTTACCCTTATCAATCACAATGGGTTTTTCTCCAGCCTTGTTCCCCTCTTTCTTCTCCTTTGAAACAAATTTATTCTCACTAGATTCCCCTTTCTTCCAATTTGGCTTCCAAGGAACATTATTGGCAGAATTCATTCCCATTCCCGATCTGGTTGTTTTCTTCTTCTTGAGTTGTTTTTCTACCTTGATTGCCATATTTAACATGTCATCAAGCTCCACATAATGATGCAGCTCCACTATGTCGGCAATTTCATCTTTCAGCCCATGTAGAAACCGTGCCATAGTTGCTTCCCTTTCTTCTTCTATATTAGTTCGTATCATAGCCATTTCCATCTCTTGAAAATATTCTTCCACACTTTTATTGCCTTGTACCAGCCCTTGTAATCGTTGATGTAACTCCCTATAGTAGTGTTGTGGTACAAATCTATCTCTCATGACTTGTTTCAGCTCATCCCAAGTCTGCACTCCTCTCATGCCATTTCTTCTTCGTTTAGTGAGTAATTAATCCCACCAAACTAATGCATAATCAGTAAACTCTACCACAGCAAGTGTCACCTTCTTTTGCTCACTATAGTTGTGGCAATCAAAGATGAGTTCGGTCTTTCTCTCCCATTCCAAGTATGCATCTGGATTTGCTTTGCCTTGGAATGATGGAATTTTCATTTTAATTCCATTAACATTACTGTCTACTCTCCCTCTCCCTCTTGCATTTTCTATAGTTTCTTGCCTAATATTTCTGCCACCACCTCTACCATGCATATTACCTCTCATATATCTTGGTCTAATAACATCATCAAGTGCAACAGATTGCTGCCCATCGTCATCATCAAGATTATCTTCATCTACATCCTCCAATTCATTGAAAACTGGCAAATCATTTAGTCCAGCACGCCTACCTCTATTCTGCCCCCTATTTGTGTTTTGCTTCCTATGAAAATTATCTCGTTCATCCCTTCCTAAATTCCTTTGATTTGTAGAGCTTGCTTGCTGCAATTCTTCAATTTGCTTTGAGTGTTTTTCCATCTGTTCTCTAATATCAACAAACAACACATTCATCCTTTGAAATTGAGATTGCAATGCCTTAAGAACATAAGAAGCTTCTGGCTCCTCTTGGGGCTGGTTGCTCTCTCGATCACTATCTCGTTTTGTTGACATACTGATTGCTGCAAAACAAATGTTAGAAATATTCTCTCACACACTCCCTCACGTGTTTCACTCTAATCTGGTAACACTCAATCTGTGTTTCACTCAAACTATGGCTTTTACCCTCTAACAATCTCTCCACTCTATGCCTTTTTTTCACTCACTTCAGCCCCTTCCAAGTTCTAGCAAGAACTTAATATTTCCTCAACTAAATAACTAAATTGCAAGGTTTAAAACACATTCAAGAATGGAACAAGAGTAACACAAGGTGGAAAAAATAGAATATCTGATATTTGAAACCTAAGGATGAAAGACACTGAAATTTTAGACAAACATTACCAAAGGGAAGAATTTGACAAAACTGGATTTAGGATAATATATTGAGACCAAATGGAAGAGAAAAAACAAATTTTTAGGTCTCTTATGAAACGTTTATATTCTGGACCCCAAAATGGCTAACAAGCTGTAATATATGGACAACCAAGCAAACGAACGAATTTTGACATGAAATTTAATATGTAGGCTTAGCTGAATATCTAAAACATGCCTGTAAAATTTGAAAGGATTTGGACATGTTTACATACACGTTCACTTTTGGACACAAAACTAGCTAAATTGGCTGCAATATATGGATAACGAGGCAAATGGACGAATTTTGACTTAAAATTTTATTTCCAAGCTAATTTTAGCATCTGAAACAAGCATATAAAATTTGAGAAGATTTGGTTATGTGCAAATCCAACTTCAGTTTCTAAACCAATAGCAAATTTTAGAGATTAGTTGCTGTTTTTTTTTCTTTGATTTTTTTTCTCTTTTTTTTTTGTTCTTTCTTTCTTTTTTTTTAAATTAATCCAGAAACAACATTAAGGAAGAAGGACTCAAAGAAACAAGAAAGCATACAGCTTGTAGAAATTAAACTAATGGCAAAAAAAATGACTCAAAGGAAGACAATATTTTTTTTTGACATAAACAAGAATGAATGATGCTAAAAACCTGATTTGGAGAGCCTAAGCTCTGATACCAAATGATGTGAGCCTGCCTTGCTGGGATTTAATTCCTAAGGAAGCTCAAGCTACGAATCGTCTCCAAAACATAAGAACACCAACCAGCACCTTCAACCCAACACCAACTTGTGATGTAAAACTGAAACTATATGGCTGGAAACCAAAGATTCAAGACCCAACCCCAACTTGTGAAGGAAAATCCTTGAATATAAGTTAAGACCTAGCAAACTTGGTTATTTTTGCAAGGAATTCGTGCAAGTTCTAACCAGAACTCAAAAGAAGGCTAAAAACCTCTCAAAGCTCTCAAAAATGGAGAGAAAACTCAGAATATTCATTAAGTTCAAAATCTGCCATTACATCTGTTTTTAAAGACTTAAAGAAAACATAAAACAAGTGAAATGATGGAAAAATACAAATATAATAATGTGGTTACATAAAACAAATTGGGCAGCCATATAGCTTGTCTCTCACTAGCTTTTAAAAGGCATGGGCAGCCATATAGCTTGTCTCCCACTAGCTTTTAAAAGGCATCTTTGACTCCCAATGTGAATTTCAGCCACTCTTAATATATGGACATCCAATGGAACGTGAATGGTATGTTAAATCCCAAAGGTATAATGATGGATGCCAATATGTATTCTAACTCCTTTGGGTCAATTGGCCTCTTGGGTAGATTGCAATTTGGACACATGCAACCAAACAACTTCTTTGCTCTTATTTTCTTCAAGTCTTAACGTTCCAATTGTATTGAGAACATATAGATGTTTGGAAACTAATCCTTGAAGTTTTCTTGCCATTGATCGAGTAACAGGTCCTTGGTGTTGTATGCTAGCAATCAATCCTCATCAAAAATAAACAACTAAAAATCTGCCCAAATAAGCCCTCAAAACATGGTTCATCAACCTCATAAAAGTACTAGGTGCATTAGACAACCCAAAAGGCATTACCAACCACTCATACAACCCATATTTTGTTTTAAAAGCTGTTTTCCATTCATCCCCAGGTTTCATACGAATTTGATGATATCCATTCATAAGATCAATTTTAGTAAAATACCTTGCACCATGTAATTCGTCCAACATGTCATCAAGACGCGGTATAGGATGCCGATACTTCACGGTGATCTTATTTACAGCCCTACAATCAACACACATTCTCCACGTGCCATCTTTCTTTGGAACCAACAAAATAGGAACGGCACACGGACTTAAACTCTCTCGAATCAACCCTTTCTCCAACAACTCTTCCACTTGTCTCTGCATCTCCTTGGTCTCCATCGGATTACTTCGATATGCTGGTCTATTTGGAATGGTAGAACCAAGTATGAAGTCAATTTGATGTTCGATCCCTCTTAATGGTGGCAAACCACTAGGCAACTCCTCCGGAAACACATCTTGGAAATCCTGCAATAAAGACACAAAGCTAGAAGGCAAATGTTCAAGTGAAACATCAATGTTAGCAAACAAAGTTTCCTTGTATCTAATGAGTAACACAGGTTGCCCAACATTTAATTCTCTCGCTCTTGCATAAAAAGTTTGTTTTGCCTTTCCTTCTTTCTTGTTTTCTCTCACCAATGGGCCATTAATTTGATTAGTTTCTTTTCTAGCCTCTTTTCCCATTTTCTTCTCACTTTCACTCACCTTATCATGTTCTCTCGCACTCCCCTTGTTTTTGGAAGAAACAGCCCCAACCACTACTTTGGCCAAATCTTGCTTTGCTTTCTCAAGCATCTTTCGATGATCTTCATAAACCTCCAAGGGTGATAATGGAACAAGAGTAACCAGCTTTCCCTCATAGGTAAATGTGTACCTATTTGAATGCCCATCATGCTGTGCTTTCCTATCAAATTGCCAAGGTCTTCCCAATAACATATGGCCTGCTTGCATAGGAACTACATAACACAACACTTCATCTTTACACCAGCCTATAGAGAATGGAATTCTCACTTGTTTAGTAACCTTCACCTCTCCACTATCATTAAACCATTGTAGTCTATATGGATTGGGATGTTTTAAACAAGTCAATTTCAGCTTCTCCACCATGGTCTCACTTGCGGCATTAGTACAACTACCACTGTCAATGATGAGCATACAAACCTTACCATCAACTAAACATCTAGAATAAAATATGTTATCTCATTGCTCAAGGCCCTCTTCCTTCACCTACATATTCAAAGCACGCCTAGCAACTAACATTTCACCATGTTCAGCCATCAACACATTTTCAACTTGCTCACTACACTCATCATCATCATCATACATGTCATTCACATCATTATCAACATCACTATGATTAGAATCAGAAATTATACCCCCATCATCAATAGCAATCATAACTCTCCTATTTGGACATTTAGAAGCAATATACCCATTCCCTAAACATTTGAAACATTTAATATCTCTACTAGGAGTAGTATTAGAAGTACCTGATTGCTGCCTATTTGGACCACCATTCGTCCCTTTTCCACTTGTAGGTGGAGGATTGTTCCTTTGGAAGGAATTCTTGAAATCTCCACTTCTTGAGGACGAATTGCTACTAGTGTTTTGAGGTCCTCTGTAGGTCGAACTACTTCCACCCATATTCTGAAATTTGCTAGAACCAGACTTGGTGTAATTCTTGCTCTTTAGTCTCCTTTCTATCTTCATGGCCTTTTCAACCAACTCTTCCATGGAATTGTAATCATACATTTCCAGCTCACTTGCTATGTTTGAATTTAGACCCTAAAGGAATCTAGACATCAACCTCTGCTCATCCTCTTCAATATCAGCTCTTGCCATGATCATCTCCATCTCCTTGTGGTATTCTTCAACACTCTTACCACCTTGGATCAGCCTTGCCAACCTATTATACAAATCCCTATAGTAATGAGAAGGGACAAACCTTGTTCTCATTAAGTCTTTCAAAGTCTCCCAATCAGGTACGGGTCTCAATCCCTTTC
The DNA here is from genome assembly GCA_947685225.1 of Garcia nutans. NCBI lineage: Eukaryota > Viridiplantae > Streptophyta > Magnoliopsida > Malpighiales > Euphorbiaceae > Garcia > Garcia nutans. The sequence goes on from CANTUV010000024.1 coordinate 41,810,199, forward strand.
CTCTTCTATTAGATTTGAGTTGATCCCACCAGAATGTAGCATATCCCTTAAATTCCACGGCTGCAATGTGGGACTTCTTCTCTTCTGAATAATTATGGCATTCAAAAATCTGCTCCACCTTTCTCTCCCATTCAATGTACTCTTCAGCATTGTTTCTCCCTTCAAAGAAAGGTACCTTCATCTTTATGGAAGTAAGGTCATTGTCATTTGCTAGGTTATTTTCACCAACCTCTTCATTACCTCTAGGTGCTCTACGATCTCCTTCACCGATTCTTAGTGGAACCCTTTGTGGTAACCTCACTTGAGCTGCTGGTTGCTGCGCTCTTTCTCTCATCATTAGATTCATGCTCTCTTGTAGAGTAGCCATCATTCTTGCCATCTCATTCATCCTCTCATTACTTTGCTGCATATATGTCTCAAAATTGCTAGAACCTTCTTGGACATTTTCCTCCCCATCTTGCACGTTCTGGTTTCTCCCACTACTCATGATCACGAACACAAACTCACAAAGAAAAGATTAGTAATAAACAAAATTCACTCAAAGTGTTTCGCTCTTACCTCACCTTTGCTGATTCTTCGATTGCACTTCAAAGTCGAGGCTCACAAATCAATCTGCCAAGCACGTTCAAGGAAGCTAGAAACCTAATTCCTAGACACCTAGAAAAGAAACTCGACGATTTGGAGGCGACACAAGGAAATTTGTGTCACACAATTATCATAAACAAGAATGTTGGAACAAGCAAATAACACTCCAGCAACGTAACGGAATCCAAAAAAAAGGTAGCTCAATCAAGAATTAGAAACAAAGAGGTAAAAAATATGACAATTCTGGCCAAGATGTATCAAAACCAACCCACCTTTAGCAAGCTGATTTATGGACCTATTGATTCTACCCAAGAAAGCTAGTGTCAAGTCTTCCTAAACTAAAGAGAATTTCGAATTCCCCTTTGCAATGGCAGCCCCCACAATTGGAACAAAACAGCCCAAAAAAAAAATGGAAATTTTGTGGCCTAAAATTTTTTATTGCTTCTAACCCACTTCAAACCAACCACAGAACCTTTAATTACTAAGAAACAGAAAAATTTTTGTTGGAGCACTTTTGTACTCCTTTTTTTTTATGGATAGATCACTATCTCTAGATCACCCCCCAAAATACTAAACGAATATCAATAAATAGAAGCTTAAACAGCAAATGAATTATTGCAAGCTCAAACGGAAAGATCCGTATACCTTAAAAATTGAAAACGAATTGACTATGGTGAAGTAGGTGAAAATGATTTGGACTATGATGAAAAGGGGACACAAACGAATTGGGGTATGGGGAAAGAAGAAATTTTGAATAAAATAAAAGAACCCTAAAAAATGAACTGAACAAATGAAGACTCTAACGGAAATAAAAATAAGCCCTAGAAAGACAGATAGATAAAGATTTACCTGTAATTGGCTCTGATACCAAATGACGCGAAACCCTATGGTAATGAAGGCCTCAAACCCCAACGCACGCTTCGATATAGGAATCCAAGAACAAGGATAAATGATGCGGAACCCATGGATCAAATATTACATCTAGAACCCCACATACACATTTAGCATAGAATCTTAGAACTCAAAAGCAAATCCTCCCTACCAAACCCACAACTAACCTGTAATTGAGAACTTGGGTGATTGGGATGAAGAAATGAATTGATTAAAACGCCACAAGTAAGACTTGATAAGTTAGAACCAATTCTTCATGCAACAAGAATAAGAAGAAAACCTCTCAAACTTGAAAACACAGAAATTACATTCAACAATTCTGGAAATTCGTAGTCAACCCTATTAAGTTCTTTTTCCCATCCTTATATAGTTGGAAAAGAAGAACTAATGGCTTAAAGTCTAGGTTTACATGTATCTAGTCACAATAGCATTAATTGTTCATCCACCTCAATAATATACTCTAAATTACTGCCCATAATTCTGACAACATTGATGGGCAGATTGTACATTCATTTTGGTGTTGGTTCACATGTGTCTAGTCACACTAACACTAAACCATATCAATATTATATTCCAAATTCGTGCTAATGCCCATCACCATACTTATGGGCAGATTCTTCATGCTTGTTGGTGAGTTTCTGACTTCCTCTTCATGTTCCATCATATTCACTACAAGTTGGTCTCCCTCTTCATTAATCCACCTTTGTATGAAGTGCTGGAACACATGCTGGAATTTCTTTGATTGTGATCTTGTGATTGGTCCACTTGGCATAATGATATCATCAACATATTTGCTGTCATTACATTCATCAAGCTTGCTTATAGTTTCCTCATCACTTTGATTGTGATCTTGTGATTGGTCCACTTGGAATAATGATATCATCAACAATTTGCAGCCTTGTGTAGATTCATTAAGCTTGCTTATAATTTCCTCATCAATAAACCACCCTCTATAGCACCCAATGCTTAGCGAAGCAAGAACACTAATGACGAAAGGATTTGGAAGGACGGATCAGAAGAATGCCACAATCGAAATTGATAAGTTAGTCTGATTCGTGATGCAATCAATGAAAGAAGCAAAATCTCTCACTCTCTCAAAGATGGCCGAAATTTGCATAAAGAGAAATCTGAATATAATTGTCAAAAAAAGGTCCTCCTACAAGAAAATAAGGCCCTATTTATAGAAAAACAAATTAAAAATTTGTAACTATCCTAACCCTAGTGGGAAAAGGAAAATTACAAAGTCAAAATCCTTGTCAAATAAGGAAAATATCATCCTAACCAACTAAGGAAAGAAGGGAACCACATCCCATGTGCATGGGTGTGAACATAGCTCATGTGCATGAAAGAATAGGCTGCCCATGTGACAAAAGTGGTCCCAAAAACCTAATTTCGTCCAAGGCCCATGTGCTTGCATGTGGCCTGCCTTCCTTACTCCTTTCTTGCTACTCTAGCCCATTTTTAAAGCCTTATCTTCCATATAGACATTTAGCATCACAATCAGCCTTTGTTGGTCTTCCAGCTCCATACTGCACTTGTTTATTGCTAATTCAGTCACCTCCCTTGTAACAAAGTCTTGAACATGCAATCCAAGAGTGACGCTATACTTTCTTGCTTTATTCCTTATCAATGGTCCTTGTTGTAGCACCAAAGGATCCTTGCCATGCTGGTTTACATCAACTACTTTTAATGTGTCTGATTTATCTCCTTATGATGATGCAGATTTGAGGACAAATCTTTTTGAAGTGGGGGAGAATGATATGAACTAGCCACGAGGTAAGGATCCATTGGTGCTTCCAAATGGGCCATTGACTAGGAGCAGAGCTAAGAAGTTTGGAGCAGCTATGGGATTGCATATTCAAGATCAAATTTCAAAGGAAGTGACTGAAATGACAATGGAAAAGTGCACAATAGAGCTTGAAGAAGGCACACCAAAGCTGATTATGATGCTTAATGTGGAAGCTAAAGGCTAGCTAAAGAGGTCCAACGTGCAAGAAAGGTCCATGGGGGTTCATATAAAGCCTTGGGAAGTAATTTAAGGCCTATGGACAGTCCAAATAGTGTGGGGCGTGTTCTTATTTTGAAGGAATTTAGTTTGGTTGTTTCCATACTTTATATTTTCCTTAGTGGATTAGGATTTTGTTTCCATACTTTATATTTTCCTTAGTGGATTAGGATTTTGTTTCCATACTTTATATTTTCCTTAGTGGATTAGGATTTTGTTTCCATACTTTATATTTTCCTTAATGGGTTAGGATTTTGACTTTGTAGCTTTCCTTTTCCCATTAGAATTAGGGTTTCGAATTTATGTGTGCCTTTTAGTATAAATAGGGCCTTATTTTTCTTGTAAGGGGACTTTTTGACATATTATTATTAAAAGATTTTCGAATTCTTCTACAAGTTCTTCTTGTGAATTTTTGTGTGAGAGAGATTAGAGTGGATTCTTTAATTCTTTCTTTGCATCAAGAATTAGGTTTACTTATCAACGAGAGTTGTGGCATTTTCCTTCTTCTCACCAACTAAATCCTTCAATCATAGTGAGTTCGCGTCTCTTGATAGGCGTTGGGTTCCTTAGGAGGTGATTATCAAGTTTCAAGGAGTTATCTACCATTGTTATGCGTTGGGTTCCTTAGGAGGTGATTATGCGTTGAGTTTGCTGCCATCGTTGCTAAGGGTCCGCGTCAATGATTTATTTTTATTTGATTTTATAATGAATGCTCGAATATTTGTTTATTGATTTGTTTGATTAATTGCTCAAAGGAATTGTAAGAGATATGTTTCCACATTGTGGGTACCTTATTTGTTAAGCTTCATGTAATTTAATTTATTTTAAGTTTTGGATCAATGTAAAGGATATGTTTCCATCAAATTAGTGGGTATCCTATTTTATTTGTTTTCTTTTGGACATTGCATAATTGTAAATGCATGTTTCCATCACAGATGGGCTCCTATTCATTTATTTTGTTTAAACTTATTGTGATTTTAATAAAGTGATTATTTATTCTTATGATTGCATGTAGTATGGATAATATCATTATAATTAAGAATTCTATAATATTAAGACCTGAAAAGGAGGTCGGTTCTAATGAACCGGGCACCATGGGAATGTTGGATCATTCTCACCTTTCCCATGGGTACCCAACTTTCTAAACCCATCAGGGGGTTGGGGATTCTTTAGGAATTGAGCCATCCACCTTTTTTTTCCCAGCCTGTTCGGGTGGTGACTCCATTTTCTCCGGGGTTAGGCTCGTGTTCTCTAAGGACCTAAGCCTAATAGTGCCAAAGTTGCAATAACCATTCCACATGAGAGTGGGGCAAAAATCCCCACTCACAGATACCACAGTTGTCTCCTCTCAAGTTGATATAATATTTTGTGAATCCTGGAACTTGCCTTGTTATTGTGCACTTTTAACATTAATTTTATAGGCAATGGAGCAATCTGGTGGTCCCAATTATGATGTAGCTGGTCCATCTCATATAGAAGCACCGCAGATGAATATGTTGCCCATGATGCCCTATGCTGATCCATCTTATGGGTTTCAGGGCTTCGATCTGAGCTATCTGGTTTTTATTTACTGTTTCATTTTTGCAATTGCTGAATGTATGTATGAACATATATGAACTTAATTTTTCCTTTTTTGGCTCATAACCAATGCTTGAAGAGCAGAACCGAAAGTTGCGAGAGGAATTAGCCGCTAGTTGCTAGCGTGCGGATCATCTTGAATGGAACTTTCGGGACTTTAGATTTCAAGGCTATAGAGATCCTGGTGCTTCTTCATCAAGGAGCCCTGGACGAATGACCATGACGTGCCACCTCCCTTCTCAGGCTTTGATTATGATAGGATTAATTATAAGGATAATCGTGATCCAAACACTTCTTTCTCGAGAGGAAACTGGGCAGATGATGTGCCTCCACCTCCAACAGGTGATGACTTTCTTAGTGCTTTATTCAATTATAGGCCACCTCCTCCTTCACAGTGATGTGTCTTGTAATATACTGAGAAATCTATTGTAAAAATAATTTAATGTTATAAATAAAATATTTTGACTTTTCAAATGACTTCTCTCTCTCTTTTTTTTATATCAATTTGACTTTTTGCATTACATATATATATGTACAAAATTATACCATGTCAAAATTCATTTAAAATGATTTTGACATTGATTAATTAAATCAACAAAACCAATACCCACACGGATTAGGTTTAACAATTTCTCACTTTGTAGTGAACTAAACTTACTTCGACATGGATTAAAATTTTTAACCCAATTTGACATGGATTTTCCTTACCTTAGACAACTTGGACTTTGAACAGTGGCTATAAAAATCAATAAACCACTTTCTTTTTCTTCAACATTCGAAGCAGTAACACTCCAATAAATCCAAGTAATTGCATTCCATACAATCTAAAATTAAATTTTAGCTTCAATTTTTAACAATTTAAATCAATTGCAATTGTGATGCTCAAAATGATTGAGGAAAATTTGAAAAAGATAAAGAATTTATTCAGGACCATCAAGCCTATACATTGGGAACAAATAGCATGGTCTCAACTTAAAATTTTGAAGTGCTTTCAAAATGTCAAATATATCATTCCTTTTTACATGCCATGGCTTCCTTTTGGGATGTGAAAACTAGGACGTTCAAGATAAATAACTTTGAAATTTGTCCCATGATTGAGGAATTTGAAGCTATTCTTGTATATCCAAGAAATCAATCAATGGCATTGCTCATACTGACTTCCAAAACTCATCAAAAGATGCACATGTTTTTTTAACTTTCAAAGCCTGAAGTTCTGCAGTTGATGAGAGGTGAGAAAATTTTGCTTGGTCCCTTGATTGACTTTTGAACTTTCCATTTGGCTCCCACCAAAACATGGGGCCCATGTTCTGTCTTTACTTGCTTGGTCAATTCTTGCTTATTTCTCCTGACGGCGACATCGATCCACGAGTACTGGATATCATGGACCAAATGGAAGGAGGATTATCACCAGTGCCTGTGATCTTGGCTGAAACCCTAATTGGATTGGATCAATTCAAGATAGAATCTTCAAGGAGATTGGCCAAAAGACCTCTATTGCTTTAGGAAATTACCTAAATTGCCCTCTCAGATTTTTTAATTTAGGCCTTTTATTTTTATTGCTCTAATTTTTGCCTAGTCCGCCCTTGTGGGTTTTCAAAACTAGTGAGCTGTCCTAATTTTTGCCTAAGTCACCCTTGCATGTTTTCAACTTAGTGGACTCTTTTTTTTTATTGGCTCTAATTTTTGCCTAGACCACCCTTATGGGTTTTCAAAACTAGCGAACCGCCGTTGTGGGTTTTTGAAACTAGCAAAATATCCTAATTTTTGCTTAGGCCGCCCTTATGGTTTTTCAACCTAATGGGTTTTTATTTTATTATTTTATTTTTTAATTATTGCTTGTGTTTACAGATCTAGCTATAGGAGCGTCTCTGTTTACTCGACACTCCATCAATAGATTTTGCCAGATATTTGTCACGACATCATTCTGTTAGGAAACTACTCCATCCTAATTCTTCATATGCCGACTGGATTGACTGGGTCTGCTCATGAGTTGATATTAAAATCCGTTGGTTGGTACCTTAGTGGAAGATCACCAATGTCACCATTCAGACATTTCTGTTGTATGTTCCTCTTGCCATTCTTTGATGAGGTACTTGCTATGATCCTCATCGTATTGACTGCAAGTATGGAGTCGACCCTTAAGGTTTTGAGTTTAATCCTGATTTAGATATGCCTCGTCTGACTGAAGCTTTCCTGGATAGACTGAAGCAAAGTTGGCATGCATGCTACATTTATCGTTTGCCATAGATTTTACACTTGTTAATTCCTTAGAAAAAATGATGTTATGATGAACAATAATAATAATAATAATAATGAAATATGTTTTCTTTCCTTTTATAATTTGTCATCACCTTTTGCTATTGTGTTATTTATTTTATCCTAATGGTCAAATTATTTCAAAATAGTGCATATAGAAAAATTTTAATATTAGTTATGTTTATTAAATTGGAGAACAACCAAACATAAAGCCACCATACACAAGATTACTCTTGTCTCCAACCAACCCTTTTGGGTTTTCTAATTGATAATTTTCTCTCATTTAGCCCTAATTATTGCCTAGCCCACCCTTTCGGGTTTTCATAACTAGCGGGTTTTCAACCTAGTGAGCTTCCTTTATATATATATATATATATATATAACCTCTTCAACCTATTAATGTTCACTAGCTCACTAAACACATTCCAATCCATGTCTGATAGCTTGACTGCACCCTTGTTCATGACTTGCTTCACAACATGCGGCCCTTCCCAACTAGGTCTAAACTTTTCTCTCAGGTCTGGGACATTAGGCTTACACAACTTTAACACTAAGTCGCTGACTCTAAACATCATGTTCTTAACCCTTCTATTGTAGGCCCAAGCTATCTTTCTTTGATACAACTGATGATGATACAGTGCTTTTAACCTTCTCTCTTATAAGCTAACTGTGTGTATCTACTCACTACACATTTTGTCTCAGGCAATTTAGCTTCCAGGACCACCCTTAACGAGTTGATCTCAATCTCAATTGGCAACACTGCTTCCATCCCATAAACTAAGAAAAACGGTGTCATTCTAGTAGGGGTTCGCACATTTGTTCTGTATTCCCATAAAGCAAAAAGAAACATCTCCGACCAATCTCCGTATGTCTTGGTCATCTTGGACAGAATCTGCTTAATTGTCCTGTTTGTTGCTTCCACTACACCATTAGCCTTCGTTCTGTAAGGAGAGAATTGGCGATGATGGATTTGGTACTCCAAGAATAAGTCCTTAACTGCTCCTTGAAATTATACCTCATTGTTTGATATCACACTGTATGGGACTCCATGTCTGCAGATGTGATACGAAACCTCCAAGAATAAGCCTGAAAACCCCTTGATTTCGAACCCCCACAGCATTAACTTGAAAACCCCTAGTCGAATTCGGTACAACCCCCAAGGATTAGGTTAGATTTCAGATTACCTTGAATTGATCAAAGATCCAAGATTTCGAAACAAGTCAGTTCCTAAATCCCAGATTCGAAACACTTCACAAGAAAGTTGATCAAACTACTTGAATGTTTCTGAAGCATGTATTCAAGCAAGAACACAAAGATAAAAGCAATTCGGCTTTAGGTTAATAAATTCGTCCAAACTTCAAAACTCTCCCCCAAACTTGCAACCCTAAATGAGATATAAATAGCTAAACCCTAATTAGGGTTATTAAGTTACGTTTGGCTTTCTAATCAAATTTTAAGAAATAATAAAGTAATCAAAGTCCTAATTTAATACCAAACAAACAGGGCCCTTACTTTTTAAATGAGCATAACTAGTGGGCCTTAATACATATTAAAATAACAAGTTCAGCTAATTATTTAACTATAAATAAGCCCAACTAGTGACTTGAGCCAAATATGCTCCAATTTGCATCCTTGATCAGCCATATCGTGCAACTTCAGCTCCTCTTCAACAAAATGTTGCATGTAGCCTTGTGACGTCTCTATCAAGATGAGATTCTTTTCAATAAACCGAGCTGTTTGACTTGCCCCCAGCTATTTGAAAGATTCGACCTCAACCAATTTTGACAAATAATCCACTATTGCTATAATAAAATGGTGATTGTTAGAAGCCGTTGGATGTATCTTTCCTATAATGTCAATCCCCCAGGTTGCAAAAGGGCCAGGGTGAAGGCATAGAATACAATTCTTCGGGAGGTAAGTGATTTAGGTTTTCATACATCTGACACTGCTTGCATCTCTTCACAAACTCAATACAATCTCTCTCCATGGTCAACCAGTAGTAGCCTTGTCGAATTATTTTCTTAACCAGGGCTAATCCACTCATGTGTGGTCTACAACTTCCCGCATGTATTTTTCACATGATCTGCTCAACTTCAAACTTCCTTAAGCATCTAAAGTGCACCCCATTAGGCCATCTTCGATACAACTCTTCATAAAAGGCGATGTATTGTAAGGACCATCATTTTATGGCTCGTCTCTCTTCCCTTGTTACCCCCAACTGGTATTCCTTATTCTCCAAGAAGTGTTGTATGGTGTCATACCACACATCATAGTCTGTATCAGTTTCCATGATTGTTTCATATTCATAGCAAGGAGTTGATGAACTAGTCAAAACCATAGGCTTAAGAAATAAATTGATGGGATTTTCCTACATTGAAGCCAATGTGGCCAGGGCATCGGCCATCTGATTTTCTTCTCTTGGTAAGTGTATAAATCTGCACTTGTTAAAATTCTTCTTCATAATGGTCAAATAATCATGGTACAATTTTAACTTTTCTTCTTTTAACTCCCAATCTCCATTCACTTAGGATACCACTAACAATGAATCACCAAAGACTTTGATGTGGAACCCATGAATCAAATATTACATCTAGAACTCCACATACACATCTAGAATAGAATCTTAGAACTCAAAAACAAATCCTCCCTACCAAACCCACAACTAACCTGTAATTGAGAACTTGGGTGATTGGGATGAAGAAATGAATTGATTTAAATACCACAAGTCAGACTTGATATGTTAGAACCAATTCTTCATACAACAAGAATAAGAAGAAAACCTCTCAAACTTGAAAACACAGCAATTACATTCAACAATCTGAAAATTCGTAGTCATCCTCTTGAGTTCTTTTTCCCCTCCCTATATAGTTGGAAAAGAAGAACTAATGGCTTAAAAGTCTAGGTTTATATGTATCTAGTCATAATAGCATTAATTATTCATCCACATCAATAATATAACCTAAATTACTGCCCATAATTCTGACAACATTGATGGGCAAATTCTACATGCATTTTGGTGTTGGTTTACATGTGTCTAGTCACACTAGCACTAAACCACATCAATATTATATTCCAAATTCGTGCTAATGCCCATCACCATACTTATGGGCAGATTCTTCATGCTTCTTGGTGAGTTTTTGACTTTCTCTTCATGATCCATGATAGAGACGTCACAAGGCTACATGCAACATTTTGTTGAAGAGGAGCTGAAGGTGTACGATATGGCTGATCAAGGATGCAAATTGGAGCATATTTGGCTCAAGTCACTAGTTGGGCTTATTTATAGTTAAATAATTAGCTGAACTTGTTATTTTAATATGTATTAAGGCCCACTAGTTATGCTCATTTAAAAAGTAAGGGACCTGTTTGTTTGGTATTAAATTAGGACTTTGATTACTTTATTATTTCTTAAAATTTGATTAGAAAGCCAAACACTACTTAATAACCCTAATTAGGGTTTAGCTATTTATATCTCATTTAGGGTTGTAAGTTTGGGGGAGAGTTTTGAAGTTTGGAAGAATTTATTAACCTCAAGCCGAATTGCTTTTATCTTTGTGTTCTTGCTTGAATACATGCTTCATAAACATTCAAGTAGTTTGATCAACTTTCTTGTGGAGTGTTTCGAATCTGGGATTTAGGAACTGACTTGTTTCGAAATCTTGGATCTTTGATCAATTCAAGGTAATCTGAAATCTAACCTAATCCTTGGGGGTTGTACCGAATTCGACTAGGGGTTTTCAAGTTAATGCTGTGGGGGTTCGAAATCAAGGGGTTCTCAAGCTTATTCGAACTAGTTATGCTCATTTAAAAAGTAAGGGACCTGTTTATTTGGTATTAAATTAGGACTTTGATTACTTTATTATTTCTTAAAATTTGATTAGAAAGCCAAACTCTACTTAATAACCCTAATTAGGGTTTAGCTATTTATATCTCATTTAGGGTTGTAAGTTTGGGGGAGAGTTTTGAAGTTTGGACGAATTTATTAACCTAAAGCCGAATTGCTTTTATCTTTGTGTTCTTGCTTGAATACATGCTTCAGAAACATTCAAGTAGTTTGATCAACTTTCTTGTGGAGTATTTCGAATATGGGATTTAGGAACTGACTTGTTTCGAAATCTTGGATCTTTGATCAATTCAAGGTAATCTGAAATCTAACCTAATCCTTGGGGGTTGTACCGAATTCGACTAGGGGTTTTCAAGTTAATGCTGTGGGGGTTCGAAATCAAGGGGTTCTCAGGCTTATTCTTGGAGGTTCCGTATCATTTTGCCTTAAATTAGGTCAAAATTTGAAGGTTGAAGATAGCAATGAAGAAGAACTAATTTATGCAGAAGAGATTGTTGATGGTAATGATTTGTTAATGTCATCCGAGGCTGTTTATGGTGATACTTCTTTTCAGGGTGATATTGAAGATCATACTTTAGAGATTATTGGTGAAGATTCATCACTAGAATCAAAAGAAGCTGCTACTTTTCAACAAGACATTCCAAAGTTGGAAACTTTTGAAGAAATATTGAAGGAAGAAATTGATATGCTTGGGTTAGAAGTACAACTAAAAGAAGAAGCAAGAAAAATAAAACTTTCAACTCCCACCATTCATGATTGCCTGTCTGTTGCAAACATGGAATTTATTTTGCCTAACAATGATTGTGATGTTTATGAAATAAAATTTCAGGTTCTTCAAATTGATGACATGCCACAAGTAATTGGAGTGAAATTACAAAGTTGCTTTTCTTTACTACTTCATCATTTTAAAACTCGAGGACGAGTTTCTCCAACAAAGGGGGAATGATAGAGACGTCACAAGGCTACATGCAACATTTTGTTGAAGAGGAGCTGAAGGTGTACGATATGGCTGATCAAGGATGCAAATTGGAGCATATTTGGCTCAAGTCACTAGTTGGGCTTATTTATAGTTAAATAATTAGCTGAACTTGTTATTTTAATATGTATTAAGGCCCACTAGTTATGCTCATTTAAAAAGTAAGGGCCCTGTTTGTTTGGTATTAAATTAGGACTTTGATTACTTTATTATTTCTTAAAATTTGATTAGAAAGCCAAACGCTACTTAATAACCCTAATTAGGGTTTAGCTATTTATATCTCATTTAGGGTTGTAAGTTTGGGGGAGAGTTTTGAAGTTTGGATGAATTTATTAATCTAAAGCCGAATTGCTTTTATCTTTGTGTTCTTGCTTGAATACATGCTTCAGAAACATTCAAGTAGTTTGATCAACTTTCTTGTGGAGTGTTTCGAATCTGGGATTTAGGAACTGACTTGTTTCGAAATCTTGGATCTTTGATCAATTCAAGGTAATCTGAAATCTAACCTAATCCTTGGGGGTTGTACCGAATTCGACTAGGGGTTTTCAAGTTAATGCTGTGGGGGTTCAAAGTCAAGGGGTTCTCAGGCTTATTCTTGGAGGTTCCGTATCATTAAGTCTAAAATTTGAATCAAAACAGCCCCTCAAATTTGTCAAAATTTCGTGACAAAATTTTGGTTACTTCTAACCTATCCAGAAGAGTAAGCCTGAGAACCCCTTGATTTCGAGCCCCCACAGCATTAACTTGAAAACCCCTAGTCAAATTCGGTACAACCCCCAAGGATTAGGATAGATTTCAGATTACCTTGAATTGATCAAAGATCCAAGATTTCGAAACAAGTCAGTTCCTAAATCCCAAATTCAAAACACTCCACAAGAAAGTTGATCAAACTACTTGAATGTTTATGAAGCATGTATTCAAGCAAGAACACAAAGATAAAAGCAATTCGGCTTTAGGTTAATAAATTCGTCCAAACTTCAAAACTCTCCCCAAAACTTACAACCCTAAATGAGATATAAATAGCTAAACCCTAATTAGGGTTATTAAGTAGCGTTTGGCTTTCTAATCAAATTTTAAGAAATAATAAAGTAATCAAAGTCCTAATTTAATACCAAACAAACAGGTCCCTTACTTTTTAAATGAGCATAACTAGTGGGCCTTAATACATATTAAAATAACAAGTTCAGCTAATTATTTAACTATAAATAAGCCCAACTAGTGACTTGAGCCAAATATGCTCCAATTTGCATCCTTGATCAGCCATATCGTGCACCTTCAGCTCCTCTTCAACAAAATGTTGCATGTAGCCTTGTGACGTCTCTATCAATCCATCATATTCAGTACAAGTTGGTCTCTCTTTTCATGAATCCACCTTTGAATGAAGTGTTGGTACACATGCTGGAGTTTCTTTGATTGTGATCTTGTGATTGGTCCACTTGGCATAATGATATCATTAACATATTTGCTGCCATGTGTAGATTCATCAAGCTTGCTTGTAGTTTCCTCATCATTCCCACCTTGCTCAAAAAGATTTGTCCTCAAATCTGAACCTACATCAAAAGAAGAAAGATCACTAACATTGAAAGTTGCAGAAATATTATACTCACCTGGTAGATCAATTTTGTAGGCATTGTCATTGATTTGTTCTAAAACTTGGAATGGGCCATCTCCCCTTGCATCCAACTTGGATTTTCTTTGTTTAGGAAATCTTTTCTTTCTCACATGAACCCATACCCAATCACCAGATTGGAAAATCACATGTTTCCTTCTTTTATTTGCTTTATGGGCAAATGATTCATCCTTCTTTAGGACTAGTAAAACCGGAACAGTACATGGACTAAGACTTTCACGCACATGTCCCTTTGCTAGCAACTCCTCCACTTGCCTTTAAAGTTCCTTGGTTTCCTCCGGATTACTTTTATAAGCTGGTCGGTTAGGAATTGTTGAGCCCGGAATGAAGTCAATTTGATGCTCAATCTCTCTTAAAGGTGGTAAACCTTTAGGTACATCTTCTGGAAAAACATCTTCAAATTCCTGTAAAAGAGAACTAACACAACTAGGCAAAGGGTTATCAAGGTCAGACGTAGAAATCAAGGTATCTTTATACCTAAGTATAACCAGACTTCTTTTCTCACAAAAAGCACTCCTTAACTCTTTTCCTTTTGCATAGAAACACTCTCTTTTATTTTCTCTCCCTTTCTCTTTTTCTCTCACCAATGGGCCATTTTTATCATTCCTTTTCTCACATTTGGGCTCTTGTACTCCATTTTTATTTGTTTTACCCTCACCACCAGAATTCCTTTCAAATGATCTTAAAATCTTCACTTGATCTTCATACACTTGTTTAGGTGACAATGGAGCAAGAGTGAAATTTAAACCATTTCGGCTGAAAGAATAATGATTCTTAAAGCCATCATGCAAAGCTCTTCTATCAAACTGCCATGGACGACCAAGAAGGATATGGCTAGCATGCATTGGCACAACATCACAGCAAACTTCATCTTTGTATCTCCCAATTGCAAAAGAAAACAAAACCTGCTTTGTTACCCTCACCTCCCCATAATCATTCAACCATTGCAGCTTGTAGGGGCTAGGATGTTTTGTGCATGCTAACCCTAATTTATCTACAAAATCAGTACTAGCAACATTTGCACAACTACCCCCATCAATGATCATGTTGCACACTTTTCCATTCACAATGCAATGAGTATGGAAAATATTCTCTCTTTGATTACTTTTTTCATCTTTAATTTGCATGTTTAAAGCTCTTCTAATAACCAAAGATTCACCATGGGCAGGATATTCAATGATATGTTCAATTTCCTCTAATGGTGACATGCTATCATTATCATCATCACTTTCATGTTCACTAGCACTATCAATTTCACCATTATCTCATATCAACATGATTTTCTTATTTGGACATTGAGATGTTATATGCCCTACTCCTAAACACCTAAAGCATTTAATGGTACTATGCTTTTGATTAGAGTTAGATGTTTTAGAGTTACCTTTAGGGTCAGCTGGAACTTGTTTTTCCTTTCCTTTCCAGGCAGCCTCCTTCCCTTTAGGATTATCATCTTTCTTTGGCCATTTTGAAGTGAAACTAGAGCTGGAATTAAAAAATTCATTTGCTGCTCCCTTGAGTTTCAGTTGCTTCTCCACTTTCATGGCCATGTGTACCATATCTTCAAACTCCACATAATGGTGTAATTCAATTATGTTAGCAATCTCTCTATTCAGCCCACTCAAAAATTGAGCCATAGTGATTTCTGGATCCTCCTCTATATTAGTTCTACTCATGATCATCTCCATCTCTTTATGGTAATCCTCCACTGACATGGATCCTTGAGTTAACCGCTGCAATTTTTGGTGAAGCTCCCTATAGTAGTAAGATGGTACAAATCTCTTTCTCATCACAGTTTTCATTTCAGCCCAAGTAGTGATGGTTCTTTCTCCATTTCTCCTCTTGGAAATCATCAATTGATCCCACCAAATTAGTGCATAATCTGTGAATTCAACTGCTGCAATTTTAACTTTCTTCATTTCACTATAATTATGACAATCAAACACCAACTCAACTTTTCTTTCCCATTCAAGGTAAGCTTCAGCATCATTTCTCTCCTTGAATGATGGTAACTTCATTTTTATGGAAGATATATTACTGTCCCTTTGATGAGGTCTTCCTTGAGCAATTGATTCCTCACTTTCTTCATCATCTTCCCTTTCTACCTCATCATCATTCATCATGTTTCCTCTCCCTCTATTCTGCCCCCTTCGATTAGTATCATTCCGTTGCCTTTGCATTATGCTGTCTACATCACCTCTCATGTTGTTTATGGCCAAATCAAACCTTTCAAATCTCCTTTGCATTGCCTCTAACATCACCTCTCATGTTGTTTATGGCCAAATCAAACCTTTCAAATCTCCTTTGCATTGCCTCTAACATGAAGGTTATGTCATTTATGGTCATATCACGTTTTTCACTTCCAGAATTTGACATGGTGTAAGTAGAACCTACAAGAAAATGTTAGTAAAGAAAATTTCCTCACCTCACTCCCTTACGTGTTTCACTCAAGATCAGATTGTCACTCCTATTGTATTTCACTCAAAACTTGGTCCTTTTTACCTCTCAATTCTTCTTTTATCAAGTTGAATTTCAGAACTGAATCCATTTAAATCAAGTAAAATAAGTTTTGTTTTAAAGACTCTACAAGGAACCTAATGAACAAAATGAATTCAGCAATTCTAGAAACAATTTAATTTTAAACAACAAGAACTGAAAGTTAAGACAAGAAGCAAAAAGTATTTGTGTTAATCAAACTAAAGTAACTATGATTGAGAATTAGCTACTTAATGCATACAAAGAAACAAGAGATATATGAAGGAATGAAACTAAGAATACAAAGAAAAAAAATTATGGATATTGAAAAATAGAAATCAAATCACTCCAATGAATAATCTGAATATGCAACCTAAATCTATTCCCAATGCAAGCTATGCTCTAAATATCAGATTTTAAATGCTAAATGGATGCATAATGAGGAGCTGATGCAATTTGATCAAATATAATAAGGTAGCAAGCTGTTAATGGTATAAATATGCAAAAAATCTCAAACACTTGTGTAGAAAAATATTGGACAGAAACATGTACGAATTTTTTTTTCTTTTATGTTGAGGAAGTTGAATCTGATTCTTTTTTTTTTTTTTATCTTTTCCTTCTTTTTTTTTAAACTTTCAGTAAACAAGGATAGAAATTGAAAAGTTAAACAAAAGTCCACAAATTTGAAGAACAAGAACAAGGTGCAACAAGAACAGAAAATGAAGAAACAAGAAACTGAATATGGTTCTCTTTTTTTTTCTTTTTTTTTCTTTGGATAATTAAAACATAAAAGATACCTAGAGATTAATCTTCAAGCCAAAGCTTTGATACCAAATGATGCGGAACCCATGGATCAAATATTACATCTAGAACCCCACATACACATCTAGCATAGAATCTTAGAACTCAAAAATAAATCCTCCCTACCAAACCCACAACTAACCTGTAATTGAGAACTTGGGTGATTGGGATGAAGAAATGAATTGATTTAAATGCCACAAGTCAGACTTGATAAGTTAGAACCAATTCTTCATGCAACAAGAATAAGAAGAAAACCTCTCAAACTTGAAAACACAACAATTACATTCAATAATTTGGAAATTCGTAGTCACCCTCTTGAGTTCTTTTTCCCCTCCCTATATAGTTGGAAAGGAAGAACTAATGTCTTAAAAGTCTAGGTTTACATGTATCTAGTCATAATAGCATTAATTATTCATCCACATCAATAATATAACTCAAATTACTGCCCATAATTCTGACAACATTGATGGGCAGATTCTACATGCATTTTGGTGTTGGTTCACATGTGTCTAGTCACACTAGCACTAAAACACAACAATATTATATTCCAAATTCGTGCTAGTGCCCATCACCATATTTATGGGCAGATTCTTCATGCTTCTTGGTGAGTTTTTGACTTTCTCTTCATGATCCATCATATTCAGTACAAGTTGGTCTCTCTTTTCATGAATCCACCTTTGAATGAAGTGTTGGTACACATGTTGGAGTTTCTTTGATTGTGATCTTGTGATTGGTCCACTTGGCATAATGATATCATCAACATATTTGCTGCCTTGTGTAGATTCATCAAGCTTGCTTATAGTTTCCTCATCAATTGAAAGTTGCAGAAACATTATACTCACCTGGTAGATCGATTTTGTAGTCATTGTCATTGATTCATTCTAAAACTTGGAATGGGCCATCTTCCCTTGCATACAACTTGGATTTTCTTTTTTTAGGAAATCTTTTCTTTCTCATATGAACCCATACCCAATCACCAGGTTGGAAAATCATATGGTTCCTTCTTCTATTTGCTTTATGGGCAAATGATTCATCCTTCTTTGGGACTAGTAAAACCAAAACAGTACATGGACTAAGACTTTCACGCATGTGTCCCTTTGCTAGCAACTCCTCCACTTGCCTTTGAAGTTCCTTGGTTTCCTCTAGATTACTTCTATAAGCTGGTCGGTTAGGAATTGTTGAGCCCGGAATGAAGTCAATTTGATGTTTAATCCCTCTTAAAAGTGGTAAACCTTTAGGTACATCTTCTGGAAAAACATCTCCAAATTCCTGTAAAAGAGAACTAACACAATTAGGTTATCAAGGTCAAATGTAAAAATCAAGGTATCTTTGTATCTAAGTATAACCAGACTTCTTTTCTCACAAAAAGCACTCCTTAACTCTTTTCCTTTTGCATAGAAACACTCTCTTTTATTTTCTCTCCCTTTCTTTTTTTCTCTCACCAATGGGCCATTTTTATCATTCTTTTTCTCACACTTGGCCTCTTGTACTCCATTTTTATTTGTTTTACCCTCACCGCCAGAATTCCTTTCAAATGATCTCAAAATCTTTACTTGATCTTCATACACTTGTTTAGGTGACAATGGAGCAAGAGTGAAATTTAAACCATTTAGGCTAAAAGAATAATGATTCTTAAAGCCATAATGAAAAGATTTTCTATCAAACTTCCATGGACGACCAAGAAGGATATGGCTAGCATGCATAGGCACAACATCACAACAAACTTCATCTTTGTATCTCCCAATTGCAAAAGTAAACAAAACCTGCTTTGTTACCCTCACCTCTCCACAATCATTCAACCATTGCAGCTTGTAGGTGATGCGGAACCCATGGATCAAATATTACATCTAGAACCCCACATACACATCTGGCATAGAATCTTAGACCTCAAAAACAAATCCTCCCTACCAAACCCACAACTAACTTGTAATTGAGAACTTGGGTGATTGGGATGAAGAAATGAATTGATTTAAATGCCACAAGTCAGACTTGATAAGTTAGAACCAATTCTTCATGCAACAAGAATAAGAAGAAAATATCTCAAACTTGAAAACACTTAGATTACAATGATAACAATTTGAAAATTCGTAGTCACCCTCTTAAGTTCTTTTTCCCATCCCTATATAGTTGGAAAAGAATAACTAATGTCTTAAAAGTCTAGGTTTACATGTATCTAGTCACAATTGCATTAATTGTTCATCCACATCAATAATATACTCTAAATTACTGCCCATAATTCTGACAACATTGATTGGCAGATTCTAGATGCATTTTGGTGTTGGTTCACATGTGTATAATCACACTAGCACTAAACCATATCAATATTATATTCCAAATTCGTGCTAATTCCCATCACCATACTTATGGGCAGATTCTTCATGCTTGTTGGTGAGTTTCTGACTTCCTCTTCATGATCCATCATATTCACTATAAGTTGGTCTCCTTCTTCATTAATACACCTTTGAATGAAGTGCTGGAACACATGCTGGAGTTTCTTTGATTGTGATCTTGTGATTGGTCCACTTGGCATAGTGATATCATCAACATATTTACTGTCATGTGTAGATTCATCAAGCTTGCTTATAGTTTCCTCATCATTCCCTCCTTGCTCAAAAAGATTTGTCCTCAAATCTGAACCTACATCAAAAGGAGAAAGATCACTAACACTGAAAGTTGCAGAAACATTATACTCACCTGGTAGATCAATTTTGTAGGCATTGTCATTGATCCATTCTAAAACTTGGAATGGGCCATCTCCCCTTGCATCCAACTTGGATTTCCTTTGTTTAGGAAATCTTTCCTTTCTCATATGAACCCATACCCAGTCACCAGGTTGGAAAATCACATGTTTCCTTCTTCTATTTGCATTATGGGCAAATGATTCATATTTCTTCTTAGGATGAGATCGTGCCTTCTCATGTGTCTTCTTAACCAACTCCACTTTCTTTTCACCATCTAAGTTAGTTATTTCATTTAATGGCAAAGGAAACAGATCAAGTGGTGTAAGCGGATTAAAACCATAAATAATTTCAAATGGTGAATAACCAGTAGAAGAATGTATGGTCCTATTATATGCAAACTCCACTAATGGCAAACAATCTTGATGAGGGAACTATAAGCAAGCTTGATGAATGTAATGGCAGCAAATATGTTGATGATATCATTATGCCAAGTGGACCAATCACAAGATCACAATCAAAGAAATTCCAGCATGTATTCCAGCACTTCATACAAAGGTGGATTAATGAAAAGGGAGACCAACTTGTAGTGAATATGATGGACCATGAAGAGGAAGTCAGAAACTCACCAACAAGCATGAAGAATCTGCCCATAAGTATGGTGATGGGCATTAGCACGAATTTGGAATATAATATTGATATGGTTTAGTGTTAGTGTGACTAGACACATGTGAACCAACACCAAAATGAATGTACAATCTGCCCATCAATGTTGTCAGAATTATGGGCAGTAATTTAGAGTATATTATTGAGGTGGATGAACAATTAATGCTATTGTGACTAGATACATGTAAACCTAGACTTTAAGCCATTAGTTCTTCTTTTCCAACTATATAAGGATGGGAAAAAGAACTTAATAGGGTTGACTACGAATTTCCAGAATTGTTGAATGTAATTTCTGTGTTTTCAAGTTTGAGAGGTTTTCTTCTTATTCTTGTTGCATGAAGAATTGGTTCTAACTTATCAAGTCTCACTTGTGGCGTTTTAATCAATTCATTTCTTCATCCCAATCACCCAAGTTCTCAATTACAGGTTAGTTGTGGGTTTGGTAGGGAGGATTTGTTTTTGAGTTCTAAGATTCTATGCTAGATGTGTATGTGGAGTTCTAGATGTAATATTTGATCCATGGGTTCCGCATCATTTGGTATCAGAGCTTTGGCTTGAAGATAAATCTCTAGGTATCTTTTATGTTTTAATTATCCAAAAAAAAAAACGAATCAGATTCAGTTTCTATATTTCTTCATTTTCTGTTCTTGTTGCACCTTGTCCTTATTCTTCAAATCTGTGAACTTTTTTTAATTTTTCAATTTCTATCCTTGTTTACTGAAAGTTCAAAGGAAAAAAAGAGAGGAAAAGATCAAAAGAAAAACAAAAAAAAAAAGAAAAGAGAATCAGATTCAACTTCCTCAACAGAAAAGAAAAAAAAAACGTACCTGTTTCTGCCCAGAATTTTTCTTCACGAGTGTTTGAGATTTTTTGCATATTTATACCATTAACAGCTTGCTACCTTATTATATTTGATCAAATTACATCAGCTCCTCATTATGCATCCATTTAGCATTTAAAATCTGATATTTAGAGCCTTTCTTGGGAATAGATTTAGGTTGCATATTCAGATTACTCATTGGAGTGATTTGAATTCTGTTTTTTTTTTTTTTAGGATCCAGAATTGTTTTTCTTTGTATTCTTAGTTTCATTCTTTCATATACCTCTTGTTTCTTGTATGCATTAAGTAGCTAATTCTCAATCATAGTTACTTTGGTTTGATTAACACAAATACTTTTGCTTCTTGTGTTAACTTTCAGTTCTTGTTGTCTAAAATTAAATTGCTTCTAGAATTGCAGAATTCATTTTGTTCATTAGGTTCCTTGTAGAGTCTTTAAAACAAAACTTGTTTTACTTGATTTTAGTGGATTCAATTCTGAAATTCAACTTGATAAAAGAAGAATTGAGAGGTAAAAAGGAACAAGGTTTGAGTGAAATACAAGAGGAGTGACAATCTGATCTTGAGTGAAACACGTAAGGGAGTGAGGTGAGGAAATTTTCTTTACTAACATTTTCTTGTAGGTTCTTCTTACACCATGTCAAATTCTGGAAGTGAAAAACGTGATATGACCATAAATGACATAGCCTTCATGTTAGAGGCAATGCAAAGGAGATTTGAAAGGTTTGATTTGACCATAAACAACATGAGAGGTGATGTAGACAGCATAATGCAAAGGCAGCGGAATGATACTAATCGAAGGGGGCAGAATAGAGGGAGAGGAAACATGATGAATGATGATGAGATAGAGAGGGAAGATGATGAAGAAAGTGAGGAATCAATTGCTCAAAGAAGACCTCAACAAAGGGACAGTAACATATCTTCCATAAAAATGAAGATACCATCATTCAAGGGGAGAAATGATGCTGAAGCTTACCTTGAATGGGAAAGAAAAGTTGAGTTGGTGTTTGATTGTCATAATTATAGTGAAATGAAGAAAGTTAAGATTGCAGCAGTTGAATTCACAGATTATGCACTAATTTGGTGGGATCAATTGATGATTTCCAAGAGGAGAAATGGAGAAAGAACTATCACTACTTGGGCTGAAATGAAAATTGTGATGAGAAAGAGATTTGTACCATCTTACTACTATAGGGAGCTTCACCAAAAATTACAGCGGTTAACTCAAGGATCCATGTCAGTGGAGGATTACCATAAAGAGATGGAGATGATCATGAGTAGAACTAATATAGAGGAGGATCCAGAAATCACTATGGCTCTATTTTTGAGTGGGCTGAATAGAGAGATAGCTAACATAATTGAATTACATCATTATGTGGAGCTTGAAGATATGGTACACATGGCCATGAAAGTGGAGAAGCAACTGAAACTCAAGGGAGCAGCAAAGGGATTTTCTAATTCCAGCTCTAGTTTCACTTCAAAATGGCCAAAGGAAGATGATAATCCTAAAGGGAAGGAGGCTGCCTGGAAAGGAAAGGAAAAACAAGTTCTAGATGACCCTAAAGGTAACTCTAAAACATCTAACTCTAATCAAAAGCATAGTACCATTAAATGCTTTAGGTGTTTAGGAGTAGGGCATATAGCATCTCAATGTCCAAATAAGAAAATCATGATGATACGAGATAATGGTGAAATTGATAGTGCTAGTGAACATGAAAGTGATGATGATAATGATAGCATGCCACCATTAGAAGAAATTGAACATATTATTGAATATCCAGCCCATGGTGAATCTTTGGTTATTAGAAGAGCTTTAAACATGCAAATTAAAGATGAAGAAAGTAATCAAAGAGAGAACATTTTCCATACTCGTTGCATTGTGAATGGAAAAGTGTGCAGCATGATCATTGATGGGGGTAGTTGTGCAAATGTTGCTAGTACTGATTTTGTGGATAAATTAGGGTTAGCATGCACAAAACATCCTAGTCCTTACAAGCTGCAATGGTTGAATGATAGTGGAGAGGTGAGGGTAACAAAGCAGGTTCTGTTTTCTTTTGCAATTGGGAGATACAAAGATGAAGTTTGCTGTGATGTTGTGCCTATGCATGCTAGCCATATCCTTCTTGGTCGTCCATGGCAGTTTGATAGAAGAGCTTTGCATGATGGCTTTAAGAATCATTATTCTTTCAGCCTAAATGGTTTAAATTTCACTCTTGCTCCATTGTCACCTAAACAAGTGTATGAAGATCAAGTAAATATTTTGAGATCATTTGAAAAGAATTCTGGTGGTGAGGGTAAAACAAATAAAAAGGGAGTACAAGAGGCCAAGTGTGAGAAAAAGAATGATAAAAATGGCCCATTGGTGAGAGAAAAAGAGAAAGGGAGAGAAAATAAAAGAGAGTGTTTCTATGCAAAAGAAAAGGAGTTAAGGAGTGCTTTTTGTGAGAAAAGAAGTCTGATTGTACTTAGGTACAAAGAGACCTTGATTTCTACATCTAACCTTGATAACCCTTTGCCTAGTTGTGTTAGTTCTCTTTTACAGGAATTTGGAGATGTTTTTCCAGAAGATGTACCCAAAGGATTACCACCTTTAAGAGGGATTGAGCATCAAATTGACTTCATTCCGGGCTCAACAATTCCTAATCGACCAGCTTATAGAAGTAATCCAGAGGAAACCAAGGAACTTCAAAGGCAAGTGGAGGAGTTGCTAGCAAAGGGACATGTGCGTGAAAGTCTTAGCCCATGTGCTGTTCCGGTGTTATTAGTCCCAAAGAAAGATGGATCATGGAGAATGTGTGTGGACTGCCGAGCAATCAATAAAATCACGGTGAAGTATAGACATCCAATTCCTAGACTTGATGATATGCTTGATGAGTTGAGTGGTTCTTGCATTTTTACTAAGATTGATTTGAAAAGTGGTTACCATCAAATTAGGATGAAAGAAGGAGATGAGTGGAAAACTGCATTCAAAACAAAATATGGTCTTTATGAGTGGTTAGTTATGCCATTTGGTTTATCTAATGCACCTAGTACATTCATGAGATTAATGAACCATGTTCTGCGTGCATATCTTGGTAAATTTGTTGTTGTATATTTTGATGACATACTCATTTATAGCAAATCAGTAGATGAGCATGTAGAACATATTAGGGTTATTCTTGATGTTTTGAGAAAGGAGGAATTATATGCCAACTTGAAAAAGTGCATGTTTTGTAGTGATAAAATCATATTCTTAGGTTTTATGGTTAGTGCACAAGGAATTGAGGTTGATGATGAAAAGGTAAAGGCAATAAGAGATTGGCCAGCACCTAAAACTGTGAGTGAGGTAAGAAGTTTTCATGGTTTGGCTAGTTTCTATAGAAGGTTTGTTAAAGATTTTAGTTCCATTGCTGCACCATTAAATGAATTGGTAAAAAAAGATGTAAAGTTTAATTGGACTAAAATTCATGAAATGGCATTCAATTTGTTGAAAGAAAGGTTAACTACTGCTCCAATTCTTGTTTTACCAGATTTTGATAAGACCTTCAAATTAGAGTGTGATGCTTCAGGTGTGGGCATAGGTGCTGTTTTGATGCAAGAAGGGAAACCAATTGCATATTTTAGTGAGAAGCTTCATGGTGCACAATTAAATTATTCCACTTATGACAAGGAGCTGTATGCTTTGGTAAGAGCTTTACAAGTGTGGCAACATTACTTATTGCCTAAAGAGTTTGTTATTCATACAGATCATGAATCATTAAAGCATCTAAAGGGGCAAACCAAGCTGAACCGAAGGCATGGAAAGTGGATAGAGTTCATTGAGCCATTTCCATATGTGATAAAGTATAAGCGTGGCAAAGACAATGTAGTAGCAGATGCACTGTCAAGAAGGTATTCCTTAATCTCAACTCTTAGTTCTAAGTTATTAGGCTTTGAGCAAATTAAGGATATGTATGCCAATGATGTTGACTTTGCAAATGTTTATAAAGCATGTGAGCATTCTGCATTTCAGAAGTTTTATAGGCATGATGGGTACTTATTTAAGGATGGAAGATTATGCATGCCTAGTTGCTCATTAAGGGAATTGCTTGTGCGTGAGGCACATAGTGGAGGACTCATGGGACATTTTGGGATATTTAAGACTTTAGACATTCTGCATGAACATTTCTATTGGCCAAACATGAGAAAGGATGTTGAAAGAATTTGTGCCAAGTGTATTGCATGTAAACAAGCAAAATCTAAGTCTTTACCTCATGGGCTGTATACTCCTTTACCTATTCCTAATGCACCTTGGATGGACATATCTATGGACTTTGTTTTGGGGCTGCCTAGGACTAGAAAAGGAAAAGATAGCATATTTGTTGTTGTTGATAGATTCAGCAAAATGGCTCATTTCATTGCATGTCACAAAACTGATGATGCAACAAATATTGCAAATTTGTTCTTTGGGGAAGTAGTTCGGTTGCATGGCATTCCTAAAACAATTGTAAGTGATAGAGATGTGAAGTTCTTAAGTCATTTTTGGCGTGTTTTATGGAATAAATTAGGTACTAAATTGTTGTTCTCTATAACTTGTCATCCACAAACTGATGGACAAACAGAAGTGGTAAATAGGACTTTAGGATCTTTGTTACGTGCTGTTGTGGGTAAGAATTTGAAAACTTGGGAAGATTGTTTGCCATTAGTGGAGTTTGCATATAATAGAAGCATACATTCTTCTACTGGTTATTCACCATTTGAAATTGTTTATGGTTTTAATCCACTTACACCACTTGATTTGTTTCCTTTGCCATTAAATGAAATAACTAACTTAGATGGTGAAAAGAAAGCTGAGTTGGTTAAGCAGATACATGAAAAGGCACGAGCTCATCTTGAGAAGAAATATGAATCAGTTGCCCATAATGCAAATAGAAGAAGGAAACATGTGATTTTCCAACCTGGTGATTGGGTATGGGTTCATATGAGGAAGGAAAGATTTCCTAAACAAAGGAAATCCAAGTTGGATGCAAGGGGAGATTCCCCATTCCAAGTTTTAGAACGGATCAATGACAATGCCTACAAAATTGATCTACCAGGTGAGTATAATGTTTCTGCAACTTTCAATGTTAGTGATCTTTCTCCTTTTGATGTAGGCTCAGATTTGAGGACAAATCTTTTTGAGCAAGGAGGGAATGATGAGGGAACTATAAGCAAGCTTGATGAATGTAATGGCAGCAAATATGTTGATGATATCATTATGCCAAGTGGACCAATCACAAGATCACAATCAAAGAAATTCCAGCATGTGTTCCAGCACTTCATACAAAGGTGGATTAATGAAGAGGGAGACCAACTTGTAGTGAATATGATGGACCATGAAGAGGAAGTCAGAAACTCACCAACAAGCATGAAGAATCTGCCCATAAGTATGGTGATGGGCATTAGCACGAATTTGGAATATAATATTGATATGGTTTAGTGTTAGTGTGACTAGACACATGTGAACCAACACCAAAATGAATGTACAATCTACCCATCAATGTTGCCAGAATTATGGGCAGTAATTTAGAGTATATTATTGAGGTGGATGAACAATTAATGCTATTGTGACTAGATACATGTAAACCTAGACTTTAAGCCATTAGTTCTTCTTTTCCAACTATATAAGGATGGGAAAAAGAACTTAATAGGGTTGACTACGAATTTCCAGAATTGTTGAATGTAATTTCTGTGTTTTCAAGTTTGAGAGGTTTTCTTCTTATTCTTGTTGCATGAAGAATTGGTTCTAACTTATCAAGTCTCACTTGTGGCGTTTTAATCAATTCATTTCTTCATCCCAATCACCCAAGTTCTCAATTACAGGTTAGTTGTGGGTTTGGTAGGGAGGATTTGTTTTTGAGTTCTAAGATTCTATGCTAGATGTGTATGTGGAGTTCTAGATGTAATATTTGATCCATGGGTTCCGCATCAAATCTTCCCAAGTTTTCAAATTCTTACCCACAACAGCACGTAACAAAGATCCTAAAGTCCTATTTACCACTTCTGTTTGTCCATCAGTTTGTGGATGACAAGTTGTAGAGAACAACAATTTAGTACCTAACTTATTCCATAAAACACGCCAAAAATGACTTAAGAACTTCACATCTCTATCACTTACAATTGTTTTAGGAATGCCATGCAACCGAACTACTTCCCCAAAGAACAAATTTGCAATATTTGTTGCATCATCAGTTTTGTGACATGCAATGAAATGAGTCATTTTGCTGAATCTATCAACAATAACAAATATGCTATCTTTCCCTTTTCTAGTCCTAGGCAGCCCCAAAACAAAGTTGATGCAAGAAAGGATCCCTTGAAGCTAGCAAGTGGACCAATCACTAGGAGCAAGGCAAAGAGATATCAAGCTAGTATGGGTTTGCATATTCAAGAAGAGATTTCCAAAGAGCTTCAAGAATTATAATTCAAGAAGATGGAGATAGAGCTTGAAGAAGGCACACCAAAGCTGATTATGATGCTTAGTGTGGAAGCTAAAGGCTAGCTAAAAAAAGGTCCAACGTGCAAGAAAGGTCCATGGGGGTTCATATAAAGCCTTGGGAAGTAATTTAAGGCCCATGGACAGCCCAAATAGTGTGGGGCGTTTCTTATGTTGAAAGGGATTAGTTTGGTTATTTCCATACTTTATATTTTCCTTAGTGGATTAGGATTTTGTTTCCATACTTTATATTTTCCTTAGTGGATTAGGATTTTGTTTCCATACTTTATGTTTTCCTTATGCAATTAGGAATGTTTTCCTTATGCAATTAGGAATGTTTTAGTTTTCCATATGCAATTAGGAATTTTGTAACCCTTATTTAAGGGCACTATTAGGCCTAATTTCAGACTACAAAAATTAATAAAAATTTTCGAATTCTTCTACAAGTTCTTCTTGTGAATTTTCGTGTGAGAGAGATTAGAGTGGATTCTTTAATTCTTTCTTTGCATCAAGAATTAGGTTTACTTATCAACAAGAGTTGTGGCGTTTTCCTTCTTCTTACCAACTAAATCCTTCAATCATAGTGAGTTCGCGTCTCTTTATAGGCGTTGGGTTCCTTAGGAGGTGATTATCAAGTTTCAAGGAGTTCTCTACCATTGTTATATGTTGGGTTTGCTGCCATCGTTGCTAAGGGTCAGCGTCAAAAGTCCATAGATATGTCAATCTAAGGTGCATTAGGAATAGGTAAAGGAGTACACAGCCCATGAGGTAAAGACTTAGATTTTGCTTGTTTGCATTCAATACACTTGGCACAAATTCTTTCAACATCCTTTCTCATGTTTGGCCAATAGAAATGTTCATGCAGAATGTCTAAAGTCTTAAATACCCCAAAATGTCCCATGAGTCCTCCACTATGTGCCTCACGCACAAGCAATTCCCTTAATGAGCAACTAGGATTGTATAATCTTCCATCCTTAAACAAGTACCCATCATGCCTATAAAACTTCTGAAATGCAGAATGCTCACATGCTTTATAAACATTTGCAAAGTCAACATCATTGGCATACATATCCTTAATTTGCTCAAAGCCTAATAACTTAGAACTAAGAGTTGAGATTAAGGAATATCTTCTTGAAAGTGCATCTGCTACTACATTGTCTTTGCCACGCTTATACTTTATCACATATGGAAATGGCTCAATGAAATCTATCTACTTTCCATGTCTTCGGTTCAGCTTGGTCTTCCCCTTTAGATGCTTTAATGATTCATGATCTGTATGAATAACAAACTCTTTAGGCAATAAGTAATGTTGCCACACTTGTAAAGCTCTTACCAAAGCATACAGCTCCTTGTCATAAGTGAAATAATTTAATTGTGCACCATGAAGCTTCTCACTAAAATATGCAATTGGTTTCCCTTCTTGCATCAAAACAGCACCTATGCCCACACCTGAAGCATCACACTCTAATTCGAAGGTCTTATCAAAATCTAGTAAAGCAAGAATTGGAGCAGTATTTAGCCTTTCTTTCAACAAATTGAATGCCTTTTCATGAATTTTAGCCCAATTAAACTTTATATCTTTTTTTACTAATTCATTTAATGGTGCAGCAATGGAACTAAAATCTTTAACAAACCTTCTATAGAAACTAGCCAAACCATGAAAACTTCTTACCTCACTCACGGAATTAGGTGCTAGACAATCTCTTATTGCCTTTACCTTTTCATCATCAACCTCAATTCCTTATGCACTAACCATAAAACCTAAGAATATGATTTTATCACTACAAAACATGCACTTTTTGAAGTTGGCATACAATTCTTCCTTTCTCAAAAGATCAAGAACAGCCCTAATATGTTCTACATGCTCATCTACTGATTTCCTATAAATGACTATGTCATCAAAATATGCAACAACAAATTTACCAAGATATGCACGCAGAACATGGTTCATTAATCTTATGAATGTACTAGGTGCATTAGATAAACAAAATGTCATAACTAACCACTCATAAAGACCATATTTAGTTTTGAATGCAGTTTTCCACTCATCTCCTTCTTTCATCCTAATTTGATGGTAACCACTTTTCAAATCAATTTTAGTAAAAATGCAAGAACCACTCAACTCATCAAGCATATCATCAAGTCTAGGAATTGGATGTCTATACTTCATTGTGATTTTTTTGATTGCTCGGCAGTCCACACACATTCTCCATGATCCATCTTTCTTTGGGACTAATAACATCGGAACAGCACATGGACTAAGACTTTCACGCACATGTCCCTTTGCTAGCAACTCCTCCACTTGCCTTCGAAGTTCCTTGGTTTCCTTTGGATTACTTCTATAAGCTGGTCGATTTGGAATTATTGAGCCCGGAATGAAGTCAATTTGATGCTCAATCACTCTTAAAGGTGGTAAACCTTTAGGTACATCTTCTGGAAAAACATCTCCAAATTCCTATAAAAGAGAACTAACACAACTAGGCAAAGGGTTATCAAGGTCAGATGTAGAAATCAAGGTCTCTTTGTACCTAAGTACAATTAGACTTCCTTTCTCACAAAAAGCACTCCTTAACTCTTTTTCTTTTGCATAGAAATACTCTATTTTATTTTCGCTCCCTTTCTCTTTTTCTCTCACTAGTGGGCCATTTTTATCATTCTTTTTCTCACACTTGGCCTCTTGTACTCCATTTTTATTTGTTTTACTCTCACCACCAGAATTCCTTTCAAATGATTTCAAAATCTTTACTTGATCTTCATACACTTGTTTAGGTGACAATGGAACAAGAGTGAAATTTAAACCATTTAGGCTGAAAGAATAATGATTCTTAAAGCCATCATGAAAAGCTTTTCTATCAAACTGCCATGGACGACCAAGAAGGATATGGCTAGCATGCATAGGCACAACATCACAACAAACTTCATCTTTATATCTCCCAATTGTAAAAGAAAACAGAACCTGCTGTGTTACCCTCACCTCTCCACAATCATTCAACCATTGCAGCTTGTAAGGGCTAGGATGTTTTGTGCATGCTAACCCTAATTTATCTACAAAATCAGTACTAGCAACATTTGCACAACTACCCCCATCAATGATCATGCTGCACACTTTTTCATTCACAATGCAACGAGTATGGAAAATATTCTCTCTTTGATTACTTTCTTCATCTTTAATTTGCATGTTTAAAGCTCTTCTAATAACCAAAGATTCACCATGGGCAGGATATTCAATAATATGTTCAATTTCCTCTAATGGTGGCATGCTATCATTATCATCATCACTTTCATGTTCACTAGCACTATCAATTTCACCATTATCTCATATCAACATGATTTTCTTATTTGGACATTAAGATGCTATATGCCCTGCTCCTAAACACCTAAAGCATTTAATGGTACTATGCTTTTGATTAGAGTTAGATGTATTAGAGTTACCTCTAGGGTCAACTAGAACTTGTTTTTCCTTTCCTTTCCAGGCAGCCTCCTTCCCTTTAGGATTATCATCTTTCTTTGGCCATTTTGAAGTGAAACTAGAGCTGGAATTAGAAAATCCCTTTGCTGCTCCCTTGAGTTTCAGTTGCTTCTCCACTTTCATGGCCATGTGTACCATATCTTCAAGCTCCTCATAATGATGTAATTCAATTATGTTAGCAATCTCTCTATTCAGCCCACTCAAAAATCGAGCCATAGTGATTTTTTGATCCTCCTCTATATTAGTTCTACTCATGATCATCTCCATCTCTTTATGGTAATCCTCCACTGACATGGATCCTTGACTTAACCGCTGTAATTTTTGGTGAAGCTCCCTATAGTAGTAAGATGGTACAAATCTCTTTCTCATCACAGTTTTCATTTCAGCCCAAGTAGTGATGGTTCTTTCTCCATTTCTCCTCTTGGAAATCATCAATTGATCCCACCAAATTTGTGCATAATCTGTGAATTCATCTGTTGCAATTTTAACTTTCTTTATTTCACTATAATTATGACAATCAAACACCAACTCAATTTTTCTTTCCCATTCAAGGTAAGCTTCAGCATCATTTCTCCCCTTGAATGATGGTATCTTCATTTTTATGGAAGATATGTTACTGTCCCTTTGTTGAGGTCTTCTTTGAGCAATTGATTCCTCACTTTCTTCATCATCTTGCCTTTCTATCTCATCATCATTCATCATGTTTCCTCTCCCTCTATTCTGCCCCTTTCGATTAGTATCATTTCGTTGCCTTTGCATTATGCTGTCTACATCACCTCTCATGTTGTTTATGGCCAAATCAAACCTTTCAAATCTCCTTTGCATTGCCTCTAACATGAAGGCCATGTCATTTATGGTCATATTACGTTTTTCACTTCCAGAATTTGACATGGTGTAAGAAGAACCTACAAGAAAATGTTAGTAAAGAAAATTTCCTCACCTCACTCCCTTACGTGTTTCACTCAAGATTAGATTGTCACTGCTCTTGTATTTCTGTCAAAACTTGGTCCTTTTACCTCTCAATTCTTCTTTTATCAAGTTGAATTTCAGAACTGAATCCACTTAAATCAAGTAAAACAAGTTTTTTTTAAAAAAACTCTACAAGGAACTTAATGAAAAAAAATGAATTCAGCAATTCTAGAAGCAATTTAATTTTAAACAACAAGAACCGAAAGTTAACACAAGAAACAAAAAGTATTTGTGTTAATCAAACCAAAGTAACTATGATTGAGAATTAGCTACTTAATGCATACAAGAAAAAGAGGTATATGAAAGAATAAAACTAAGAATACAAAGAAAAACAATTCTGGATACTAAAAAAAACATAATTCAAATCA
Source organism: Garcia nutans (assembly GCA_947685225.1). Lineage (NCBI taxonomy): Eukaryota > Viridiplantae > Streptophyta > Magnoliopsida > Malpighiales > Euphorbiaceae > Garcia > Garcia nutans. The sequence continues at coordinate 41,842,655 of CANTUV010000024.1, forward strand.
CTCCAATGAGTAATCTAAATATGCAACCTAAATCTATTCCCAACGCAAGATATGCTCTAAATATCAGATTTTAAATGCTAAATGGATGCGTAATGAGGAGCTTATGTAATTTGATCAAATATAATAAGGTAGCAAGCTGTTAATGGTATAAATATGCAAAAATATCTCAAAAACTTGTGTAGAAAAATATTGGACAGAAACAAGTACGATTTTTTTTATCTTGAGGAAGTTGAATCTGAATCATTTTTTTTGTTTTTCTTTTGATCTTTTCCTTCTTCTTTTTTTTTTGAACTTTCAGTAAATAAGGATAGAAATTGAAAAGATAAACAAAAATCCGCAGATTTGAAGAACAAGAACAAGGTGCAACTAGAACAGAAAATGAAGAGACAGAAACTAAATCTGGTTCTTTTTTTTTCTTTTTTTTCTTTTGGGTAATTAAAACATAAAAGATACCTAGAGATTTATCTTCAAGCCAAAGCTCTGATACCAAATGATGCGGAACCCATGGATCAAATATTACATCTAGAAGCCACATACACATCTAGCATAGAATCTTAGAATTCAAAAACAAATCCTCCCTACAAAACCTACAACTAACCTGTAATTGAGAACTTGGATGATTGGGATGAAGAAATGAATTGATTTAATTTCCACAAGTCAGACTTGATAAGTTAGAACCAATTCTTCATGCAACTAGAAAAAGAAGAAAACCTCTCAAACTTGAAAACTCTTAGATTACAATGATAACAATCTGAAAATTCGTAGTCACCCTCTTAAGTTCTTTTTCCCATCCCTATATAGTTGGAAAAGAATAACTAATGTCTTAAAAGTCTAGGTTTACATGTATCTAGTCACAATAGCATTAATTGTTCATCCACATCAATAATATACTCTAAATTACTGCCCATAATTCTGACAACATTGATGGGCAGATTCTACATGCATTTTGGTGTTGGTTCACATGTGTCTAATCACACTAGCACTAAACCATATCAATATTATATTCCAAATTCATGCTAATTCCCATCACCATACTTATGGGGAGATTCTTCATGCTTGTTGGTGAGTTTCTGACTTCCTCTTCATGATCCATCATATTCACTATAAGTTGGTCTCCTTCTTCATTAATACACCTTTGAATGAAGTGCTGGAATACATGCTGGAGTTTCTTTGATTTTGATCTTGTGATTGGTCCACTTGGCATAATGATTTCATCAACATATTTGCTGCCATGTGTAGATTCATCAAGCTTGCTTATAGTTTCCTCATCAGTAGGGATTAGGATGTTTTGTGCATGCTAATCCTAATTTATCTACAAAATTAGTACTAGCAATATTTGCACAACTACCCCCATCAATGATCATGCTGCACACTTTTCCATTCACAATGCAATGAGTATGGAAAATGTTCTCTCTTTGATTACTTTCTTCATCTTTAATATTGCATGTTTAAAGCTCTTCTAATAACCAAAGATTCACCATGGGCAGGATATTCAATGCTATGTTCAATTTCCTCTAATGGTGGCATGCTATCATTATCATCATCACTTTCATGTTCACTAGCACTATCAATTTCACCATTATCTCATATCAACATGATTTTCTTATTTGGACATTGAGATGCTATATGCCCTACTCCTAAACACCTAAAGCATTTAATGGCACTATGCTTTTGATTAGAGTTAGATGTTTTAGAGTTACCTTTAAGTTCAACTGAAACTTGTTTTTCCTTTCTTTTCTAGGCAACCTCCTTCCCTTTAGGATTATCATCTTTCTTTGGCCATTTTGAAGTGAAACTAGAGGTGGAATTAGAAAATTCCTTTGCTGCTCCCTTGAGTTTCAGTTGCTTCTCCACTTTCATGGCCATGTGTACCATATCTTCAAGGTCCACATAATGATGTAATTCAATTATGTTAGCAATCTCTCTATTTAGCCCACTCAAAAATCGAGCCATAGTGATTTTTTGATCCTCCTCTATATTAGTTCTACTCATGATCGTCTCCATCTCTTTATGGTAATCCTCCACTGACATGGATCCTTGAGTTAACCGCTGTAATTTTTAGTGAAGCTCCCTATAGTAGTAAGATGGTACAAATCTCTTTCTCATCACAGTTTTCATTTCAGCTCAAGTAGTGATGGTTCTTTCTCCATTTCTCCTCTTGGAAATCATCAATTGATCCCACCAAATTAGTGCATAATCTATGAATTCAGCTGCTGCAATTTTAACTTTCTTCATTTCACTATAATTATGACAATCAAACACCAACTCCACTTTTTTTTCCCATTCAAGATAAGCTTCAACATCATTTCTCCCCTTGAATGATGGCATCTTCATTTTTATGGAAGATATGGTCATGTCCCTTTGTTGAGGTCTTCTTTGAGCAATTGATTCCTCACTTTCTTCATCATCTTCCCTTTCTACCTCATCATCATTCATCATATTTTCTCTCTCTCTATTCTGCCCCCTTCGATTAGTATTATTTTGCTGCCTTTGCATTATGCTGTCTACATCACCTCTCATGTTGTTTATGACCAAATCAAACCTTTCAAATTTCCTTTGCATTGCCTCTAACATGAAGGCTATGTCATTCATGGTCATATCACATTTTTCACCTCCAGAATTTGACATGGTATAAGAACCTGCAAGAAAATGTTAGTAAAGAAAATTTTCTCACTACACTCCCTTGCGTGTTTCACTCAAGATCAGATTGTCACTCCTTGTATTACACTCAAAACTTGGTCCTTGTTACCTCTCAATTCTCCTTTTATCAAGTTGAATTTCAGAACTGAATCCACTTAAATCAAGTAAAATAAGTTTTGTTTTAAAGACTCTACAAGGAACCTAATGAACAAAATGACTTCAGCAATTCTAGAAGCAATTTAATTTAAACAATAAGAACTGAAAGTTAACACAAGAAGCAAAAAGTATTTGTTTTAATCAAACCAAAGTAACTATGATTGAGAATTAGCTACTTAATGCATACAAGAAACAAGAGGTATATGAAAGAATGAAACTAAGAATACAAAGAAAAACAATTCTGGATATTAAAAAATAGAATTCAAGTCACTCCAATGAGTAATTTGAATATGCAACCTAAATCTATTCCCAGTGCAAGCTATGCTCTAAATATTAGATTTTAAATTCTAAATGGATGCATGATGAGGAGCTGATGTAATTTGATCAAATATAATAAGGTAGCAAGCTGTTAAAGGTATAAATATGCAAAAAATCTCAAACACTTGTGTAGAAAAAATATTGGACAGAAACAGGTACGAATTGAATCTGATTCTCTTTTTTTTTTCTTTTGATCTTTTCTTTCTTTTTTTTTTTTTGAACTTTCAGTAAATAAGGATAAAAATTGAAAAGTTAAACCAAAGTCCACAGATTTGAAGAACAAGAACAAGGTGCAACAAGAACAGAAAATGAAGAAACATAGAAACTGAATCTGGTTCTTTTTTTTTCTTTTTTCCTTTGGATAATTAAAACATAAAAGATACCTAGAGATTTATCTTTAAGCCAAAGCTCTGATACCAAATGATGCGGAACCCATGGATCAAATATTACATCTAGAACCCCACATACACATCTAGCATAGAATCTTAGAACTCAAAAATAAATCCTCCCTACCAATCCCACAACTAACCTGTAATTGAGAAATTTGGGTGATTGGGATGAAGAAATGAATTAATTTAAACGCCACAAGTCAGACTTGATAAGTTAGAACCAATTCTTCATGCAACAAGAATAAGAAGAAAACCTCTCAAACTTGAAAACTCATCAATTATATTCAGCATAAATTGAAAATTCGCAGTAGCCCTCTTTAGTTCTTTTTCCCCTTCCTATATAGTTGGAAAAGAAGAACTAATGGATTAAAAGTCTAAGTTTACATGTATCTAGTCACAATAGCATTAATTATTCTTCCACATCAATAATATAATCTAAATTACTGCCCATAATTCTGACAACATTATGGGCAGATTCTACATGTATTTTGGTGTTGGTTCACATGTGTCTAGTCACACTAGCACTAAACCACATGAATATTATATTCCAAATTCGTGCTAATGCCCATCACCATACTTATGGGCAGATTCTTCATACTTCTTGGTGAGTTTCTGACTTCTTCTTGATGATCCATCATATTCAGTATAAGTTGGTCTCCCTCTTCATTAATACACCTTTGAATGAAGTGTTGGAACACATGCTGGAGTTTCATTGATTGTAATCTTGTGATTGGTCCACTTGGCATAATGATATCATCAACATATTTGCTGCTTTGTGTACATTCATCAAGCTTGCTTATAGTTTCCTCATCAGACTTGCACCTTATCCACTTTCATAACCATCAGTGTTTTCAAACCGAAGATACATGCTTCATACTCTACCATGTTATTAGTTGCCCTAAATATCAACTTCTTTGCTAGAGGAATGAGCTCCCCTTCAGGTGATTCTAGTATTACTCCTAAACTTGCTCCCTTTCTATTTATTGCTCCATCAAAATAAATCTTTCATCCTTGTACTTCTATGGCCTCTAAATATTCATAAAAAATTACAAGACAACTTCCTCACTGTCCGGCAATGGTTGCTGGGCTAGGAATTTTGCTACTGATCTACTTTTGATTATTTTCCTAGTTACATATTCAATCTTAAATTCCTCTAAAATTATCAACCATCAAACATACTTCCCAATCAAAGAGGGTGTCTCCCTTAAATTATGCAATTAGGAATGTTTTAGTTTTCCATATGCAATTAGGAATTTTGTAACCCTTATTTAAGGGCACTATTAGGCCGAATTTCAGACAACAACAATTAATAAAAATTTTTGAATTCTTCTACAAGTTCTTCTTGTGAATTTTCGTGAGAGAGAGATTAGAGTGGATTCTTTAATTCTTTCTTTGCATCAAGAATTAGGTTTACTTATCAACGAGAGTTGTGGCATTTTCCTTCTTCTTACCAACTAAATCCTTCAATCATAGTGAGTTCGCGTCTCTTTATAGGCGTTGGGTTCCTTAGGAGGTGATTATCAAGTTTCAAGGAGTTCTCTACCATTGTTATACGTTGGGTTTGCTACCATCATTGCTAAGGGTCCGCATCATTTGGTATCAGAGCCTTGCTACAAGGTAATTTTTATCTACTTTGTCTTTCTAGGGTTTGTTAATTTATGTCTTTTAAGTTTCTGCATTTTAGGGTTCTTAGAGAGTCTAGTCTTTAATTTTTGAAAAAAGAGTCATATATCAAAATTCAAAAAGCCCAAAGATTGTTCAAAGAGTAATTCGAAACCTAGGAAAAGGAGTCTAATTGAATTTGGAAACGTAGGCCTTGCATCTGAATTGGATTCGAAACCAAGATTAGGGTTCTTGAAAGAAAGCAAAAGCTAGAGTTTTTGTTCAAGTTTGATTTCGATTTGATTTTGAGTGAATCTGGGGTTGAGAATTAAGTCCAGATTTTGAAAAGTTCTTGGGAGTAAATTAAGTCCCGAATCAAGGGGATAGTGAGAGGAAGCAAAAAAAAAAGAGTACAAAACCACCTCAACAAAAATTGTTTGATATTTTTGCTATTTGGGTGCTAAGGAGTCAGATCTAGGTGGGTCAGAAGTAATAAAATTTTTTCGAACGAAAAATTTCACCTTTTGAGGGGCTTTTGGAATTCGAAAATCAGACCTTAATATTCATGTTATTTGAGTGTTATAAGTGGGAATTAGAGTCTAGAAGCTAGCATTTTGGGTAGAATTGATTAGGTCCATAAAGCAGCTTGCCAAGTGTGGGTTGTTTTTGATTCATTATATCCAAATTTATCTTGTTTATTGGCTTCATTGTTTCTGATTTGACGCGGACCCTTAGCAACGATGGTAGCAAACCCAACATATAACAATGGTAGAGAACTCCTTGAAACTTGATAATCACCTCCTAAGGAACCCAACGCCTATAAAAAGAAGCAAACTCACTATGATTGAAGGATTTAGTTGGTAAGAAGAAGGAAAATGCCACAACTCTCGTTGATAAGTAAACCTAATTTTTGATGCAAAGAAAGAATTAAAGAATCCACTCTAATCTCTCTCACACGAAAATTCACAAGAAGAACTTGTAGAAGAATTCAAAAATCTTTAATAATAATATGTCAAAAGTCCCCTTATAAGAAAAATAAGGCCCTATTTATACTAAAAGGCACACATAAATCCGAAACCCTAATTCTAATGGGAAAAGGAAAGCTACAAAGTCAAAATCCTAACCCATTAAGGAAAATATAAAGTATGGAAACAAAATCCTAATCCACTAAGGAAAATATAAAGTATGGAAACAACCAAACTAAATTCCTTCAACATAAGAACACGCCCCACACTATTTGGGTTGTCCATGGGCCTTAAATTACTTCCCAAGGCTTTATATGAATCCCCATGGACCTTTCTTGCACGTTGGACCTTTCTTGCTAGCCTTTAGCTTCCACACTAAGCATCATAATCAGCTTTGGTGTGCCTTCTTCAAGCTCTATTGTGCACTTTTCCATTGCCATTTCAGTCACTTCCTTTTAAATTTGATCTTGAATATGCAATCCCATAGCTGCTCCAAACTTCTTAGCTCTGCTCCTAGTCAATGGCCCATTTGGAAGCACCAATGGATCCTTACCTCATGGCTGGTTCATATCATTCTCCCCCTCTTCAAAAAGATTTGTCCTCAAATCTGCATCATCATAAGGAGATAAATCAGACACATTAAAAGTAGTACTAACACTATACTCACCAGGCAAGTCTATCTTGTATGCATTATCATTGATCTTTGCCAACACTTGAAATGGACCATCACCACGTGCATCAAGCTTATTCTTCCTTTGATTTGGAAACCTCTCCTTTCGGAAGTGTACCCAAACCCAATCTCCTACTTGAAACTTCATCTCACGTCTCCCTCTATTTGCAGAATCAACATATCTCTTGTTCCTTTTCTCAATATTCGCCCTTGCTTTCTCATGCATCTCTTTCACCAATTTAGCTTTCTTCTCACCATCTAAACTAACAAGCTCATGAGAAGGTAAAGAAACAAGATCCAAAACTGTTAGTGGGTTAAAACCATAAACAAGCTCAAAAGGTGAATATCCTGTAGAAGAATGAATAGCACGATTATAAGCAAACTCAATAAATGGCAAACAATCTTCCCAAGAACTCAAATTCTTACCCACTAAAGCTCTCGACATGGTACCTAAAGTTCTGTTTACTACTTCTGTTTGTCCATCCGTTTGAGGATGACAAGTGGTGGAAAATAACAACTTGGTACTTAACTTTCCCCAAAGCACACGGCAAAAGTGAGACAAAAACTTGGTGTCTCTATCAGAAACTATGGATTTTGGTATCCCATGAATTCGAACCACCTCCTTAAAGAAGAGTTTGGCCACTAAACTAGCATCATCACTCTTATGACATGGGATAAAGTGTGCCATCTTACTAAACCTATCAACAACCACAAATATGCTATCTCTCCCCCTCTTAGTCCTTGGTAATCCTAAAACAAAGTCCATACTAATGTCCATCCAAGGAAAACTAGGAATGGGTAATGGCATATACAAACCATGAGGCATAGACTTAGACTTAGCTTGCCTACAAGCCAAACAAGCCTTACAAATCCAAATTACATCCCTTTTCATATTCGGCCAATAAAAGTGTTCATTCAGCATGTCTAAAGTCTTATCAATTCCAAAATGCCCCATCAAACCCCCCACAATGTGATTCTAATACTAACAAATCTCTCATAGAACATCTAGGCATGCATAATTTCGAACCCTTAAATAAAAACCCATCATGTCTATAGAAAGAATTAAAAGCAACATGCTCACAAGCATCATAAACATTGCCGAAATCAAAATCACCAACATATAAGTCCGTTATACATTCAAATCCAAGCAATTTAGTACTCAAAACATTAAGTAAAGCGTACCTCCTTGAAAGTGCATCTGCCACTACATTGTCTTTACCTTGCTTGTATTTGATCACATAAGGAAACTTCTCAATCTTCACAACCCATTTTGCATGTCTTTTATTCAACTTGCCTTGCCCTCTCAAATGCTTCAATGATTCATGGTCTGAATGGATCACGAATTCCTTGGGCAGCAAATAATGCTCCCACACTTCCAATGCTCTCACCAAAGCATATAGCTCCTTGTCATAAGTTGAATAATTCAGCTTTGCTCCATTAAGCTTTTCACTAAAGTATGCAATGGGCTTCTTCTCTTGCATCAAAACAGCTCCAATACCTACACCAGAAGCATCACATTCAATTTCAAAAGTAGAATCAAAGTTAGGTAAAGCTAAAACGGGTGTAGTAGAAAGCTTCTCTTTCAAAGCATCAAATGCTTCTTGTTGTTCTTGCCCCAAACGAATCCCACTTCTTTCTTGATTATGCTAGTCAAGGGGGCTGCCAATGTAGAGAAATTAGGGACAAATCTCCTATAGAAGCTTGCCAATCCGTGAAAACTCCTCACTTCTGTCACACTTGAAGGATTCGGCCACTCTTGGATAGCTTTTACCTTCTCTTGATCAACTTCAATTCCCTGCATACTTACAATAAACTAAGAAAAATAACCCTATCTAGACAAAAAGAACACTTCTTAAGCTTAGCATAAAGGTTTTGCTCCCTAAGGATTTCAAGCACTTTCCTAACATGTTCAACATGTTCTTCCTCAGTTTTGCTATAAATCAGAATATCATCAAAGTAAACTACCACAAACTTACCTAAATAAGCTCTCAAAACATGGTTCATTAATCTCATGAAAGTACTAGGTGCATTAGATAAACCAAAAGGCATAACTAACCATTCATACAAACCATATTTCGTTTTGAAGGCAGTCTTCCATTCATCTCCAGGCTTCATGCGAATTTGATGATAACCACTCATAAGATCAATCTTTGTGAAATATTTCGCCCCATGCAATTCGCCCAACATGTCATTAAGTCTAGGAATGGGATGTCTATACTTCACAGTAATCTTATTCACAGCCCTACAATCAACACACATCCTCCAAGAATCATTTTTCTTGGGTACTAATAAGATTGGAACGGCACAAGGACTAAGGCTCTCGCGAACCAAGCCTTTCTCCAAAAGCTCTTCAACTTGTCTTTGCATCTCTTTTGTCTCCATAGGATTGCTCCTATATGCTGGCCGGTTTGGAATTGTAGAATCGGGTATGAAGTCAATTTGATGTTCAATCCCACTAAATGGCGACAAACCACTAGGAAGGTCTTCAGGAAACACATCCTTAAAATCCTGCAACAAAGACACAAAACTAGAAGGTAAAGAATCAAAAGATTCTTCACTGTCAGCAAGTAATGATTCTTTATACATAATAATGAGTACAGGCTGCCCTACATCTATCTCTCTTGCTTTTGCATAAAAAGTATGTTTTGCTTTTTCTCCTTGCTTATTTTCTCTCACCAATGGGCCATTTATTTGTTTGCTTACTTTCTTTTGACTCTCGGCCTCTTTTTCCTTTCTGCACTCACTCACTTTATTATTTTCTCTCTCCCTACCCTTAGAATTACCCTTGGGTGTTGAAGAAACATCATTGGCCGAATTTGAACCCCCTTGGTTCATGTTGGCCGAAACTTCTTTCTCCCTCTCTAGCATCCTCTTTTGATCTTCATACACCTCTTGAGGTGATAATGGTGCTAGAACAACCTTCTTTCCTTCATAAGTAAAGGTATACTTATTAGAAAAGCCATCATGTTGTGCCCTTCTATCATGCTGCCATGGTCTTCCTAATAGCAAATGTCCAGCTTGCATTGGCACTACATCACACAAAACCTCATCTTTATACCACCCAATGGAGAATGGTACCTTGACTTGCTTCAACACTTTTACTTCCCCAGCGTCATTAAACCATTGCAACTTGTATGGATTGAGATGTAATGTTGTGGAACAACGAGCACACCACAAGGACGAGCAAGGCCTAGGACGTGAGGACCAAGTTGAGGAGATCATCAATCCAATTATTCTGCCACAAGGTCCTATAACTAGATCGCGAGCCAAAAAGATTCAGCAAACACTAATTTGCCATTTGCAAGATTTGGTGAATTTGGCTAACTATGGTTTACAAGGAATTACAAGCTTGGAGACAAGACCAAAGGAAGTCAATTACAACTTGCTACAAGTTGTAATTCACGAATGAGGCTTGTAATTAATATGTATTAAGGCCCACTAGTTATGCTCATTTAAAAAGTAAGGGCCCTGTTTGTTTGGTATTAAATTAGGACTCTGATTACTTTATTATTTCTTAAAATTTGATTAGAAAGCCAAATGCTACTTAATAACCCTAATTAGTGTTTAGCTATTTATATCTCATTTAGGGTTGTAAGTTTGGGGGAGAGTTTTGAAGTTTGGATGAATTTATTAACCTAAAGCCGAATTGCTTTTATCTTTGTGTTCTTGCTTGAATACATGCTTCAGAAACATTCAAGTAGTTTGATCAACTTTCTTGTGGAGTGTTTCGAATATGGGATTTAGGAACTGACTTGTTTCGAAATCTTGGATCTTTGATCAATTCAAGGTAATCTGAAATCTAACCTAATCCTTGGGGGTTGTACCGAATTCGACTAGGAGTTTTCAAGTTAATGCTGTGGGGGTTCGAAATCAAGGGGTTCTTAGGCTTATTCTTGGAGGTTCCGTATCATTTGGTATCAGAGCCAACGCTCTAGATCAAGAAAGAGAGAGTGACAAAAAAATGAGTGAAAAAAATCAGATTGCAAATGAAAAGAAAGAAAGAGAGAGTGACAAAAAAAATGAGTGAAAAAAATCAGATTGCAAATGAAAAGAAAGAGAGAAAAGAAAAATCAAAACAAATTCAGTTTGAGAAAAATAGAGAAGGAGAGAAGAATGTGAGTTTGTTAGCTAGTACAAGTGAGGTTAAACATGCTTTTTACACCAAACAGCCTATGTTTGTGCTTTTGTGCAAAGAGGCTCATTTAGATACTACTGTTTCTAACCAATCTTTGCCTAGTGTGTTTGTTGATCTTTTGCAGGAATATGCAGATTTGTTTCCCGAAGAAATGCCTGATGAATTGCCGCCAATCAGAGGCATAGAGCATCAAATTGATTTCATTCCTGGAGCTTCCATTCCCAATAGGCCAGCGTATCGAGCTAATCCTTTTGAGACAAAGGAGATACAAAAGCAAGTGGAGGAATTGCTAGCTAAGGGATATGTGAGGGAAAGCTTGAGTCCTTGTTCAGTTCCTGTTATTCTTGTGCCAAAGAAGGATGGGACGTGGAGGATGTGTGTGGATTGCAGAGCCATCAATAAAATCACTGTAAAGTATCGTCATCCTATTCCTATACTAGATGATATGCTTGATGAGTTACATGGTTCTTGTTTGTTCACCAAAATTGATTTGAAATCTGTTTATTATCAAATTAGAATGAGTGTGGGTGATGAGTGGAAAACAGCATTTAAGACTAAATATGGGCTGTATGAGTGGTTGGTTATGCCGTTTGGTCTTACTAATGCACCTAGCACATTCATGCGTTTGATGAATCATGTGTTGTGTGAGCACTTGGGTAAATTTGTTGTTGTTTACTTTGATGATATTCTTGTTTACTCTAAGTGTTTGGATGATCATGTCATGCATGTGCGTCTTGTGTTAGACATTCTTAGGCGTGAGAAGTTATATGCTAACCTTAAGAAGTGTAGTTTTTGCATGGATAAGGTTCATTTTCTTGGTTTTGTGGTGTCTAGTCAAGGTATTGAGGTTGATGAGGAAAAGGTAAAGGCTATTAGGGACTGGCCAAAACCTAAGAATGCTAGTGAGGTGAGGAGTTTTCATGGACTTGCTGGTTTTTATAGGAGATTCATTAGAAATTTCAGTACTATAGCTGCACCTTTGAATGAGTTAGTTAAGAAAAATGTCGGATTTGTTTGGGGAGATGCACAAGAACATGCATTTAATGAACTTAAGGATAAATTGTGTAATGCACCCTTGCTTGCTTTGCCTAATTTTGATAAGACTTTTAAGATTGAATGTGATGCAAGTGGCATGGGAATTGGAGCTGTTTTGATACAGGATCAAAGGCCATTGATGTACTTTAGTGAAAAGCTAAGTGGAGCGGCTTTGAAGTATCCGACATATGATAAGGAGTTATATGCATTGTTTCGAGCTTTGCATACATGGCAGCATTATTTGTGGTCAAAAGAGTTTGTGATACATACTGACCATGAGAGTTTAAAGCATTTGAAGGGTCAAGATAAGCTGAATCGTAGGCATGCCAAATGGGTGGAGTTCATAGAAACATTCCCATATGTGATTAAATACAAGCGAGGTAAGGAGAATGTAGTGGCTGATGCGTTGTCGCGAAGGTATGTTTTACTTAATTCTCTTAGTGCTAGATTGTTGGGTTTTGAGCATATTAAGGGATTATATGTTAGTGATGTGAATTTTGGTGACATATATAATTCGTGTGGTGATGTGGCTGTTTTGAAAGACTTTCATTTGTTTGATGGTTTTTTGTTCAAGAAAAGTAGATTGTGTATTCCTAAGTGTTCCATGAGAGAGTTGTTAGTTAAGGAAGCCTATGGAGGAGGCTTGATGGGTCATTTTGGGGTAAGTAAGACCTATGATGTGTTGATAGAACATTTTTATTGGCCTGGTATGAAACATGATGTGCATAAAGTTTGTGAGTATTGCATAACATGTAGAGAAGCTAAGTCTAGGTTGAAACCGCATGGTTTGTACACGCCATTACCTGTTCCTAATGGACCTTGGACTGATTTGTCTATGGATTTTGTGCTTGGTTTGCCTAAAACTAGGAGAGGTCGTGATAGTATATTTGTTGTGGTTGATAGATTTAGTAAAATGGCTCATTTTATACCATGTCATAAAACTGATGATGCAAAATTGATTGCTAATTTGTTCTTTAAAGAGGTTGTGCGCATACCCAAAAGCATTGTTAGTGATCGAGATGTTAAGTTTTTGAGTCATTTTTGCCGTGTTTTGTGGGTGCCATCCTCAAACTGATGGTCAAACTGAGGTTGTGAATCGAACATTGATTACTTTGCTTAGGGCAGTAATAGAAAAGAATATTAGGATGTGGGAGGATTGTTTACCATTTGTGGAGTTTGCTTACAATAGGGCTGTTCATAGCACTACTAATTGTTCTCCATTTGAAATTGTTTATGGTTTTAATCCGCTTACTCCTTTGGATGTTTTGCCATTGCCATCTAATGATTTTGTGAGTGTTGATGCTAGTTCAAAGGCAGATTTCATGAGGAAGTTACATAAGCAGGTTAAGGAAAGGATTGAGAAGCAAAATGCCAAAGTAGCTTCTAGAGTGAATAAAGGAAGAAAGCCAATGCTTTTTCAGCCTGGTGATTGGGTTTGGGTACATTTTCGCAAAGAAAGGTTCCCACAGCAACGCAAGTCTAAGTTAAATCCACGAGGAGATGGTCCTTTTCAAATACTTGAAAGGATTAATGATAATGCGTATAAAGTGGATTTGCCGGGTGAGTATAATGTGAGTGCTTTGTTTAATGTTGCTGATTTAAGTCCTTTTGATGTAGGTGATGCTTATGACTTGAGGACGAATCCTTTTGAGGAGAGGGGAAATGTTGTGGAACAACGAGCACACCACAAGGACGAGCAAGGCCTAGGACGTGAGGACCAAGTTGAGGAGATCATCAATCCAATTAGATCGCGAGCCAAAAAGATTCAACAAGCACTAATTTGCCATTTGCAAGATTTGGTGAATTTGGCTAACTATGGTTTGCAAGGAATTACAAGCTTGGAGACAAGACCAAAGGAAGTCAATTACAACTTGCTACAAGTTGTAATTCACGAATGAGGCTTGTAATTAATATGTATTAAGGCCCACTAGTTATGCTCATTTAAAAAGTAAGGGCCCTGTTTGTTTGGTATTAAATTAGGACTTTGATTACTTTATTATTTCTTAAAATTTGATTAGAAAGCCAAACGCTACTTAATAACCCTAATTAGGGTTTAGCTATTTATATCTCATTTAGGGTTGTAAGACATCAGTTTTGAAGTTTTGAACGAATTAATTAACCTAAAGCTGAATTGCTTTTATCTTTGTGTTCTTGCTTGAATACATGCTTCAGAAACATTCAAGTAGTTTGATCAACTTTCTTGTGGAGTGTTTCGAATATGGGATTTAGGAACTGACTTGTTTCGAAATCTTGGATCTTTGATCAATTCAAGGTAATCTGAAATCTAACCTAATCCTTGGGGGTTGTACCGAATTCGACTAGGGGTTTTCAAGTTAATGCTGTGGGGGTTCGAAATCAAGGGGTTCTCAGGCTTATTCTTGGAGGTTCCATATCATGTTTAAAACAAGCTAACCCCAATTTATCCACCATTGTAGTACTAGCAGCATTGGTACAACTTCCACCATCAATGATAAGTGTACAAACCTTACCATTCACCAAACACCTAGAGTGGAAAAGATTCTCCCTTTGATCCAAGCCTTCTTCCTTGACTTGAATATTCAAGGCTCTTCTAGTAACAAGCATCTCTCTGTGTTCAGCATTCAATACTTGATTCTCCCAAGCCTCTTCATCATATTCAGCCCTATCACCACATTCGGCCTCCTCTTCTTCTTCATGTTCAGATTCTGATTCAATTTCCCCTTCATGGGTAGCAATCATCAACCTCTTATTCGGACATTGAGAAGCAATGTGTCCACTTCCCAAACACTTGTAGCATTTAATTTCCCTACTTGGAGTAGGTCTAGAAGGTGTTTCCTTGGCTGTTTTTGCATCTCCATCATTCGGCTTCTTGAAATTAGGATTGTAGGAAGAATTCTTTTGGAAAGAACCCTTGTAATCCCCTTTGTAGGAACCTCCACTCGAACTTGAACCCTTGAAGTTTGAAAAATTTCCACTAGCTTTAGAGTAGCCAGTTTTCAAAATAGCTTTATTCTTCAATCTTCTCTCTATCTTCATGGCCTTTTAAACTAACTCTTCCATTGTGTTGAATTCATACATCTCCAATTCATTGGCTAGGTTCAAATTCAATCCCCCAAGAAATCATGACATCTTCTTGTCTTCATCTTCATCAATATTTACCCTAGGCATGATCATCTCCATCTCTTTGTGGTACTCTTCCACACTTCTTCCACCTTGAACTAGTCTTGTTAGTCGATTGTACAAATCCCGAATGTAGTGAGATGGTACAAATTGGCTTCTCATTAGTTCTTTCAAGGTTGACCATTCAGGAATAGGCCTCATACCTTTCCCCCTTCTATTAACTTTCAATTGATCCCACCAAAAGGTAACATACCCTTTGAACTCTACGGCTGCCAAAACTGATTTCTTCTCTTCGGTGTAGTTATGGCATTCGAAAATCTGCTCAACTTTCCTTTCCCATTCTATGAACTCTTCTGCATTGTTCTTCCCTTCAAAGGAAGGAATCTTCATCTTGATGGAAGTAAGGTCACCATCAGTGGTAGGTTGATTTCCACCTTCATCTTCATCTTCTACCCTTTCGGCTACTTCTAGGGCTTCAAGATTTCCTTGCCCTTCTCTCCTAAGCACTCTTCTAGCTCGCATTATGGGATTTGGATGTGTGGCTGGCTGCCCTTGTTGCACTTGCTGAATTTGTTGCACTTGTTGCATTTGTTGTGCTTGCCATACTGCATTCTCTTGCAATCTAGTATCTATCATCTCCATTCGACCAAGCATTGCTGCCAAAGTCTCATTAAGCCTAGCCAAGCTTTTGGCCATAGCTCTTTCTTTGCTAGTCTCTTCTCCTTTTCCAGCCATGTTAACAAACAAACAAACTCAAAGAAACAAGATTAGTAATAATCGAAATTCACTCAAGTGTTTAGAATTACCTCACTTTTCTTGTCTTCCTTGATTACACTTCAGAACCAAGCTCACCAACCAACAATTGTCAAGTCATTCAAGAAACTAAAACCTAAATCCTAGAACTAGATAGAAAACAAGACAAGTATCCGGAGGCAATGCACGGTAATTTGCACTACAGGATATAAAACCAAGTATTGACACAAGCAAATGATACTTAGAAATGTAATGGAATTAAAAGCTAGATAAAGAAATTATAACAATGAAGCTAATAAACAAGACAAATTTGGATATAATGAATCAAAAACAACCCACACTTGGCAAGCTGCTTTATGGACCTAATCAATTCTACCCAAAACGCTAGCTTCTAGACTCTAATTCCCACCTATAACACTCAAATAACATGAATATTAAGGTCTAATTTTCAAATTCCAAAAGCCCCTCAAAAGGTGAAATTTTTCGCCCAAAAAAATTTTATTACTTCTGACCCACCTAGATCTGATCCTTAGCACCCAAATAGCAAGAATATCAAACAATTTTTGTTGAGGTGGTTTTGTACTTTTTTTTTTGCTTCCTCTCACTATCCCCTTGATTCGGGACTTAATTTACTCCCAAGAACTCTTCGAAATCTAGACTTAATTCGCAACCCCAGATTCACTCAAAATCAAATCGAAATCAAACTTGAACAAAAACTCTAGCTTTTGCTTTCTTTCAAGAACCCTAATCTTGGTTTCAAATCCAATTCAGATGCAAGGCCTAGGTTTTGAAATTCAATCAGACTCCTTTTCCTAGGTTTCGAATTACTCTTTGAACAATCTTTAGGCTTTTCAAATTTTGATATATGACTCTTTTTTCGAAAATTAAAGACTAGACTCTCTAAGAACCCTAAAACGCAGAACTTAAAAGACCTAAATTAACAAACCCTAGAAAGACAAAGTAGATAAAAATTACCTTGTAGCAAGGCTCTGATACCAAATGACGCGGACCCTTAGCAACGATGGCAGCAAACCCAACGTATAACAATGGTAGAGAACTCCTTGAAACTTGATAATCACCTCCTAAGGAACCCAACGCCTATAAAGAGACGCGAACTCACTCTGATTGAAGGATTTAGTTGGTAAGAAGAAGGAAAATGCCACAACTCTCGTTGATAAGTAAACCTAATTTTTGATGCAAAGAAAGAATTAAAGAATTCACTCTAATCTCTCTCACACGAAAATTCACAAGAAGAACTTGTTGAAGAATTCGAAAATCTTTAATAATAATATGTCAAAAGTCCCCTTACAAGAAAAATAAGGCCCTATTTATACTAAAAGGCACACATAAATCCGAAACCCTAATTCTAATGGGAAAAGAAAAGCTACAAAGTCAAAATCCTAACCCATTAAGGAAAATATAAAGTATGGAAACAAAATCTTAATCCACTAAGGAAAATATAAAGTATGGAAACAACCAAACTAAATCCCTTCAACATAAGAACACGCCCCACACTATTTGGGCTGTCCATGGGCCTTAAATTACTTCCCAAGGCTTTATATGAACCCCCATGGAAATTTCTTGCACGTTAGACCTTTCTTGCTAGCCTTTAGCTTCCACACTAAGCATCATAATCAGCTTTGGTGTGCCTTCTTCAAGAAAAACATGAAGAAGAAGAGGAGGCCGAATGTGGTGATAGGGCCGAATATGATGAAGAGGCTTGGGAGAATCAAGTCTTGAATGCTGAAAATGGAGAGATGATTGTTACTAGAAGAGCCTTGAATATTCAAGTCAAGGAAGAAGGCTTGGATCAAAGGGAGAATCTTTTCCACTCTAGGTGTTTGGTGAATGGTAAGGTTTGTACACTTATCATTGATGGTGGAAGTTGAACCAATGCTGCTAGTACCACAATGGTGGATAAATTGGGGTTAGCTTATTTTAAACATCCCAATCCTTACAAGTTGCAATGGTTCAATGACGCTGGGGAAGTAAAAGTGTTGAAGCAAGTCAAGGTACCATTCTCCATTGGGTGGTATAAAGATGAGGTTTTGTGTGATGTAGTGCCAATGCAAGCTGGACATTTGCTATTAGGAAGACCATGGCAGCATGATAGAAGGGCACAATATAATGGCATTTCTAATAAGTATACCTTTACTTATGAAGGAAAGAAGGTTGTTCTAGCACCATTATCAGCTCAAGAGGTGTATGAAGATCAAAAGAGGATGCTAGAGAGGGAGAAAGAAGTTTCGGCCAACATGAACCAAGGAGCTTCAAATTCGGCCAATGATGTTTCTTCAACACCCAAGGGTAATTCTAAGGGTAGGAAGAGAGAAAATAATAAAGTGAGTGAGTGCAAAAAGGGAAAAGAGGCCGAGAGTCAAAAGAAAGTAAGCAAACAAATAGATGGCCAATTGGTGAGAGAAAATAAGCAAGGAGAAAAAGCAAAACATACTTTTTATGCAAGAGCAAGAGAGATAGATGTAGGGCAGCCTGTACTCATTATTATGTATAAAGAATCGTTACTTGTTGACAGTGAAGAATCTCTTGATTCTTTACTTTCTAGTTTTGTGTCTTTGTTGCAGGATTTTAAGGATGTGTTCCCTGAAGACCTTCCTAGTGGTTTGCCGCCATTAAGAGGGATTGAACATCAAATTGACTTCATACCCGGTTCTACAATTCCAAACCGGCCAGCATATAGGAGCAATCCTATGGAGACAAAAGAGATGCAAAGACAAGTTGAAGAGCTTTTGGAGAAAGGCTTGGTTAGCGAGAGCCTTAGTCCTTGTGCCGTTCCAGTCTTATTAGTACCTAAGAAAGATGGTTCTTGGAGGATGTGTGTTGATTGTAGAGCTGTGAACAAGATTACTGTAAAGTATAGACATCCCATTCCTAGACTTGAAGACATGTTGGATGAATTACATGGGGCGAAATATTTCACAAAGATTGATCTTATGAGTGGTTATCATCAAATTCGCATGAAGCCTGGAGATGAATGGAAGATTGCCTTCAAAATGAAATATGGTTTGTATGAATGGTTAGTTATGCCTTTTGGTTTATCTAATGCAACTAGTACTTTCATGAGATTAATGAACCATGTTTTGAGAGCTTATTTAGGTAAGTTTGTGGTAGTTTACTTTGATGATATTCTGATTTATAGCAAAACTGAGGAAGAACATGTTGAACATGTTAGGAAAGTGCTTGAAATCCTTAGGGAGCAAAACCTTTATGCTAAGCTTAAGAAGTGTTCTTTTTGTCTAGATAGGGTTGTTTTCTTGGTTTTGTTGTAAGTATGCAGGGAATTGAAGTTGATCAAGAGAAAGTGAAAGCTATCCACGAGTGGCCGAATCCTTCAAGTGTGTGAGGAGTTTTCACGGATTGGCAAGCTTCTATAGGAGATTTGTCCCTAATTTCTGACGCGGACCCTTAGCAACGATGGCAGCAAACCCAACGTATAACAATGGTAGAGAACTCCTTGAAACTTGATAATCACCTCCTAAGGAACCCAACGCCTATAAAGAGACGCGAACTCACTATGATTGAAGGATTTAGTTGGTAAGAAGAAGGAAAATGCCACAACTCTTGTTGATAAGTAAACCTAATTCTTGATGCAAAGAAAGAATTAAAGAATCCACTCTAATCTCTCTCACATGAAAATTCACAAGAAGAACTTGTAGAAGAATTCGAAAAATTTTTATTAATTGTTGTATGTCAAATTTGGCCTAATAGTGCCCTTAAATAAGGGTTACAAAATTCCTAATTGCATATGGAAAATTAAGACTAAAACATTCCTAATTGCATAAGGAAAACATTCCTAATTGCATAAGGAAAAACATTCCTAATTGCATAAGGAAAACATTCCTAATTGCATAAGGAAAAACATTCCTAATTGCATAAGGAAAACATAAAGTAATCCTAATCCAATAAGGAAAATATAAAGTAATCCTAATCCAATAAGGAAAATATAAAGTAATCCTAATCCACTAAGGAAAATATAAAGTATGGAAACAACCAAACTAATCCCTTCAATATAAGAAACGCCCCACACTATTTGGGCTGTCCATGGGCCTTAAATTACTTCCCAAGGCTTTATATGAACCCCCATGGACCTTTCTTTAGCTAGCCTTTAGCTTCCACACTAAGCATCATAATCAGCTTTGGTGTGCCTTCTTTAAGCTCTATCTCCATCTTCTTAAATGATAATTCTTGAAGCTCTTTGTAAATCTCTTCTTGAATATGCAAAGCCATACTAGCTTGATATCTCTTTGCCTTGCTCCTAGTGATTAGTCCACTTGCTAGCTTCAAGGGATCCTTTCTTGCATCATTCTCCCCCTCTTCAAAAAGATTTGTTCTCAAATCTGCATCATCAAAAGGAGAAAGATCACTTACATTGAAAGTAGCACTAACATTATACGTACCTGGTAAGTCGATCTTGTAGGCATTGTCATTAATCTTCTCCAGCACTTGGAATGGGCCATCTCCTCTAGCTTGCAACTTGTCTTGCCCTCTCAAATGCTTCAAAGATTCATGGTCTAAATGGATCACGAATTCCTTGGGCAGCAAATAATGCTCCCATACTTCCAATGCTCTCACCAAAGCATATAGCTCCTTGTCATAAGTTGAATAATTCAGCTTTGCTCCATTAAGCTTTTCACTAAAGTATGCAATGGGCTTCTTCTCTTGCATCAAAACAGCTCCAATACCTACACCAGAAGCATCACATTCAATTTCAAAAGTAGAATCAAAGTTAGGTAAAACTAAAACGGGTGTAGTAGAAAGCTTCTCTTTTAAAGCATCAAATGCTTCTTGTTGCTCCTTGCCCCAAACGAATCCCACTTCTTTCTTGATTATGCTAGTCAAGGGGGCTGCCAATGTAGAGAAATTAGGGACAAATCTCCTATAGAAGCTTGCCAATCCATGAAAACTCCTCACTTCTGTCACACTTGAAGGATTCGGCCACTCTTGGATAGCTTTCACCTTCTCTTGATCAACTTCAATTCCCTGCATACTTACAACAAAACCAAGAAAAACAACCCTATCTAGACAAAAAGAACACTTCTTAAGCTTAGCATAAAGGTTTTGCTCCCTAAGGATTTCAAGCATTTTCCTAACATGTTCAACATGTTCTTCCTCAGTTTTGCTATAAATCAGAATATCATCAAAGTAAACTACCACAAACTTACCTAAATAAGCTCTCAAAACATGGTTCATTAATCTCATGAAAGTACTAGGTGCATTAGATAAACCAAAAGGCATAACTAACCATTCATACAAACCATATTTCGTTTTGAAGGCAGTCTTCCATTCATCTCCAGGCTTCATACGAATTTGATGATAACCACTCATAAGATCAATCTTTGTGAAATATTTCGCCCCATGCAATTCGTCCAACATGTAATCAAGTCTAGGAATGGGATGTCTATACTTCACAGTAATCTTGTTCACAGCCCTACAATCAACACACATCCTCCAAGAACCATCTTTCTTGGGTACTAATAAGACTGGAACGGCACAAGGACTAAGGCTCTCGCGAACCAAGCCTTTCTCCAAAAGCTCTTCAACTTGTCGTTGCATCTCTTTTGTCTCCATAGGATTGCACCTATATGCTGGCTGGTTTGGAATTGTAGAACCGGGTATGAAGTCAATTTGATGTTTAATCCCTCTTAATGGTGGCAAACCACTAGGAAGGTCTTCAGGAAACACATCCTCAAAATCCTGCAACAAAGACACAAAACTAGAAGGTAAAGAATCAAGAGATTCTTTACTGTCAGCAAGTAACGATTCTTTATACATAATAATGAGTACAGGCTGCCCTATATCTATCTCTCTTGCTCTTGCATAAAAAGTATGTTTTGCTTTTTCTCCTTGCTTATTTTCTCTCACCAATGGGCCATTTATTTGTTTGCTTACTTTCTTTTGACTCTCGGCCTCTTTTCCCTTTCTGCACTCATTCACTTTATTATTTTCTCTTTCCCTACCCTTAGAATTACCCTTGGGTGTTGAAGAAACATCATTGGCCGAATTTGAACCCCCTTGGTTCTTGCTGGCTGAAACTTCTTTCTCCCTCTCTAGCATCCTCTTTTGATCTTCATACACCTCTTGAGGTGATAATGGTGCTAGAACAACCTTCTTTCCTTCATAAGTAAAGGTATACTTATTAGAAAAGCCATCATGTTGTGCCCTTCTATCATGCTGCCATGGTCTTCCTAATAGCAAATGTCCAGCTTGCATTGGCACTACATCACACAAAACCTCATCTTTATACCACCCAATGGAGAATGGTACCTTGACTTGCTTCAACACTTTTACTTCCCCAGCGTCATTGAACCATTGCAACTTGTAAGGATTGGGATGTTTAAAACAAGTTAACCCCAATTTATCCACTATTGTAGTACTAGCAGCATTGGTACAACTTCCACCATCAATGATAAGTGTACAAACCTTACCATTCACCAAACACCTAGAGTGGAAAAGATTCTCCCTTTGATCCAAGCCTTCTTCCTTGACTTGAATATTCAAGGCTCTTCTAGTAACAAGCATCTCTCCATGTTCAGCATTCAAGACTTGATTCTCCCAAGCCTCTTCATCATATTCGACCCTATCACCACATTCGGCCTCCTCTTCTTCTTCTTCTTCATGTTCAGATTCTGATTCAATTTCCCCTTCATGGGTAGCAATCATCACCCTCTTATTTGGACATTGAGAGGCAATGTGTCCACTTCCCAAACACTTGTAGCATTTAATTTCCCTACTTGGAGTAGGTCTAGAAGGTGTTTCCTTGGCTGTTTTTGCATCCCCATCATTCGGCTTCTTGAAATAAATTAGGTTTGTAGGAAGATTTCTTTTGGAAAGAACCCTTGTAATCCCCTTTATAGGAACCTCCACTTGAAATTGAACCCTTGAAGTTTGAAAAATTTCCACTAGCTTTAGAGTAGCCAGTTTTCGAAATAGCTTTATTCTTCAATCTTCTCTCTATCTTCATGGCCTTTTGAACTAACTCTTCCATTGTGTTGAATTCATACATCTCCAATTCATTGGCTATGTTCAAATTCAATCCCCCAAGAAATCGTGACATCTTTTTGTCTTCATCTTCATCAATATTTGCCCTAGCCATGATCATCTCCATCTCTTTGTGGTACTCTTCCACACTTCTTCCACCTTGAACTAGTCTTGCTAGTCGATTGTACAAATCCCGAATGTAGTGAGATGGTACAAATCTGCTTCTCATTAGTTCTTTCAAGGTTGACCATTCAGGAATAGGTCTCATACCTTTTCCTCTTCTATTAGCTTTCAATTGATCCCACCAAAAGGTAGCATACCCTTTGAACTCTACGGCTGCCAAAACTGATTTCTTCTCTTCGGTGTAGTTATGGCATTCGAAAATCTGCTCAACTTTTCTCTCCCATTCTATGAACTCTTCTGCATTGTTCTTCCCTTCAAAGGAAGGAATCTTCATCTTGATGGAAGTAAGGTCACCATCAGTGGTAGGTTGATTTCCACCTTCATGTTCATCTTCTACCCTTTCGGCTGCTTCTAGGGCTTCAAGATTTCCTTGCCCTTCTCTCCTAAGCACTCTTCTAGCTCGCATTATGGGATTTGGATGTGCGGCTGGCTGCCCTTGTTGCATTTGTTGTACTTGCCGTGCTGCATTCTCTTGCAATCTAGTATTCATCATCTCCATTCGACCAAGCATTACTGCCAAAGTCTCATTAAGCCTTGCCAAGCTTTTGGCCATAGCTCCTTCTTTGCTAGTCTCTTCTCCTTTTCCAGCCATGTTAACAAACAAAAAAACTCAAAGAAACAAGATTAGTAATAATCGAAATTCACTCAAGTGTTTAGAATTACTTCACTTTTCTTGTCTTCCTTGATTGCACTTCAGAACCAAGCTCACCGACCAACAATTGTCAAGTCGTTCAAGAAACTAGAACCTAAATCCTAGAACTAGATAGAAAACTAGACAAGTATCCGGAGGCAATGCAAGGTAATTTGCACTACACGATATAAAACCAAGTATCGACACAAGCAAATGATACTTAGCAATGTAATGGAATTAAAAGCTAGATAAAGAAATCAGAAACAATGAAGCCAATAAACAAGACAAATTTGGATATAATGAATCAAAAACAACCCACACTTGGCAAGCTGCTTTATGGACCTAATCAATTCTACCCAAAACGCTAGCTTCTAGACTCTAATTCCCACCTAAAACACTCAAATAATATGAATATTAAGGTCTGATTTTCGAATTCCAAAAGCCCCTCAAAAGGTGGAATTTTTCGCCCAAAAATTTTATTACTTCTCACATACCTAGATCTGATCCTCAGCCCCCAAATAGCAAGAATATCAAACAATTTTTGTTGAGGTGGTTTTGTACTCTTTTTTTTTTTTGCTTCCTCTCACTATCCCCTTGATTCGGGACTTAATTTACTCCCAAGAGCTTTTCGAAATCTGGACTTAATTCGCAACCCCAAATTCACTCAAAATCAAATCGAAATCAAACTTGAACAAAAAACTCTAGCTTTTGCTTTCTTTCAAGAACCCTAATCTTGGTTTCGAATCCAATTCAGATGCAAGGCTTAGGTTTCAAAATTCAATCAGACTCCTTTTCCTAGGTTTCGAATTACTCTTTGAACAATCTTTAGACTTTTTGAATTTTGATATATGACTCTTTTTCCAAAATTAAAGACTAGACTCTCTAAGAACCCTAAATCGCAGAAATTTAAAAGACT
The DNA here is from genome assembly GCA_947685225.1 of Garcia nutans. Lineage (NCBI taxonomy): Eukaryota > Viridiplantae > Streptophyta > Magnoliopsida > Malpighiales > Euphorbiaceae > Garcia > Garcia nutans. The sequence goes on from CANTUV010000024.1 coordinate 41,867,143, forward strand.
TAAATTAACAAACCCAAGAAAGACAAAGTAGATAAAAATTACCTTGTAGCAAGGCTCTGATACCAAATGACGCGGACCCTTAGCAACGATGGCAGCAAACCCAACGTATAACAATGGTAGAGAACTCCTTGAAACTTGATAATCACCTCCTAAGGAACCCAACGCCTATAAAGAGACGCGAACTCACTATGATTGAAGGATTTAGTTGGTAAGAAGAAGGAAAATGCCACAACTCTTGTTGATAAGTAAACCTAATTCTTGATGCAAAGAAAGAATTAAAGAATCCACTCTAATCTCTCTCACACGAAAATTCACAAGAAGAACTTGTAGAAGAATTCAAAAAATTTTTATTAATTGTTGTATGTCAAATTTGGCCTAATAGTGCCCTTAAATAAGGGTTACAAAATTCCTAATTGCATATGGAAAATTAAGACTAAAACATTCCTAATTGCATAAGGAAAACATTCCTAATTGCATAAGGAAAAACATTCCTAATTGCATAAGGAAAACATTCCTAATTGCATAAGGAAAACATAAAGTAATCCTAATCCAATAAGGAAAATATAAAGTAATCCTAATCCAATAAGGAAAATATAAAGTAATCCTAATCCACTAAGGAAAATATAAAGTATGGAAACAACCAAACTAATCCCTTCAATATAAGAAATGCCCCACACTATTTGGGCTGTCCATGGGCCTTAAATTACTTCCCAAGGCTTTATATGAACCCCCATGGACCTTTCTTTAGCTAGCCTTTAGCTTCCACACTAAGCATCATAATCAGCTTTGGCGTGCCTTCTTTAAGCTCTATCTCCATCTTCTTAAATGATAATTCTTGAAGCTCTTTGGAAATCTCTTCTTGAATATGCAAAGCCATACTAGCTTGATATCTCTTTGCCTTGCTCCTAGTGATTGGTCCACTTGCTAGCTTCAAGGGATCCTTTCTTGCATCAATTTCTTTACATTGGTAGCCCCCTTGACTAGCATAATCAAAAAAGAAGTGGGGTTCGTTTGGGGCAAGGAGCAACAAGAAGCATTTGATGCTTTGAAAGAGAAGCTTTCTACTACACGCATTTTAGCTTTACCTAACTTTGATTCTACTTTTGAAATTGAATGTGATGCTTCTGGTGTAGGTATTGGAGCTGTTTTGATGCAAGAGAAGAAGGCCATTGCATACTTTAGTGAAAAGCTTAATGGAGCAAAGCTGATGCAAGAAAGGATCCCTTGAAGCTAGCAAGTGGACCAATCACTAGGAGCAAGTCAAAGAAATATCAAGCTAGTATGGCTTTGCATATTCAAGAAGAGATTTCCAAAGAGCTTCAAGAATTATCATTCAAGAAGATGGAGATAGAGCTTGAAGAAGGCACACCAAAGCTGATTATGATGCTTAGTGTGGAAGCTAAAGGCTAGCTAAAGAAAGGTCCAACGTGCAAGAAAGGTCCATGGGGGTTCATATAAAGCCTTGGGAAGTAATTTAAGGCCCATGGACAGCCCAAATAGTGTGGGGCATTTCTTATGTTGAAGGGATTAGTTTGGTTGTTTCCATACTTTATATTTTCCTTAGTGGATTAGGATTTTGTTTCCATACTTTATATTTTCCTTAGTGGATTAGGATTTTATTTCCATACTTAATGTTTTCCTTATGCAATTAGGAAAGTTTTAGTCTTAATTTTTCATATGCAATTAGGAATTTTGTAACCCTTATTTAAGGGAACTATTAGGCCGAATTTCATATACAACAATTAATAAAAATTTTCAAATTCTTCTACAAGTTCTTCTTGTGAATTTTCGTGTGAGAGAGATTAGAGTGGATTCTTTAATTCTTTCTTTGCATCAAGAATTAGGTTTATTTATCAACAAGAGTTGTGGCGTTTTCCTTCTTCTTACCAACTAAATCCTTCAATCATAGTGAGTTCGCGTCTCTTTATAGGCGTTGGGTTCCTTAGGAGGTGATTATCAAGTTTCAAGGAGTTCTCTACCATTATTATACGTTGGGTTTGCTGCCATCGTTGCTAAGGGTCCGCGTCAAAAGCTGAATTATTCAACTTATGACAAGGAACTATATGCTTTGGTGAGAGCATTGGAAGTATGACGCGGACCTAAGACAAAGTAGATAAAAATTACCTTGTAGCAAGGCTCTGATACCAAATGATGCGGACCCTTAGCAACGATGGCAGCAAACCCAACGTATAACAATGGTAGAGAACTCCTTGAAACTTGATAATCACCTCCTAAGGAACCCAATGCCTATAAAGAGACGCGAACTCACTATGATTGAAGGATTTAGTTGGTAAAAAGAAGGAAAACGCCACAACTCTTGTTGATAAGTAAACCTAATTCTTGATGCAAAGAAAGAATTAAAGAATCCACTCTAATTTCTCTCACACGAAAATTCACAAGAATAACTTGTAGAAGAATTCAAAAATTTTTATTAATTGTTGTATCTCAAATTCTGCCTAATAGTGTCCTTAAATAAGGGTTACAAAATTCCTAATTGCATAAGGAAAACATTCCTAATTGCATAAGGAAAATGGAAAACATTCCTAATTGCATAAGGAAAAATATAAAGTAATCCTAATCCACTAAGGAAAATATAAAGTAATCCTAATCCACTAAGGAAAACATAAAGTAAATCTGAATCTAAATCAGATAAGTAATCTAAATCCTATCCAAATCTAATAAAACAAATCCAAAATAGATTTGGAAAGACTAAATAATATCAAATCCTAAAAGATATGGAAAATAAAATAATATCCTAACTAACTAAGGAATGAGGGGACCACATCCCATGTGACAAAAAGATGCCTTCCACTTGCTGAAATTCGTAACTTCCTTGGGCCCATATTAAACATGCCTTAATTAAGTCCAAAAAAAGGCCTAATGTATTGGAAAAACAAGCCCAACATGTGCAGCCATGTTCAGCCTTAAAAACTTGCTAAACATGCCAAAAAACTTGCTGAACAAGCCCAAGAAAGCATGCCCATGTGTTTGGACGTGATTTCCATACTTTGATCTTCACTTTAGGCTTCCCTTTGTGTAGCTTTGGCCTATAAGCTGTATCAAGCTCCACAAAGCCCATATTGCTTGAATTGCACCAAATCTGCTCCATATGAAGTGTACCACGCCCCAAGTGTATTTCAGCCTCATAAAAGAGCTTTTGAACTCCTTTTAAATCTATTTGGATGATGTAAGATTGCTTTTCTTCAATGGCACAAAGCTGCCATATCTGGTTTGTATCATTCTCCCTTTCTTTTGAAAAGATTCGTCCTCGAATCTTGCTCATGTTCAGATCTGGAATGGAAACTTTAGGCACCAATTGATCTTCAAAAACCTCCTCTTGAGTTGATGAAAATAGTTTGAATGTTTCTTCTAGAACATCAACCTGCACATTGTCAAAAAAACTAGGAAAAGCTCCGTTAGTTAAAGACAGCTCACATGGAACTGAACCATCCTCTTCTTGAACTTCTAAATCAGCTCCATATTCTTTGTCTACCTCTTCAACCATATTTTGAACAATTTCATCGCAATCATCATCATCACAACCATAATCATCATAAATAGGTGAATTCTCATCCACATCTCCAAGAAGATCTCCATTTTTCACAAACTCTTCTTTAAATTCAATTATGGGAATCTCAGTAACTTCACTCCTTACTTCATCAAGTAATGGCACTACATCCTCTACTTCACAAACATCCTCTTCATGCAACTCTTCCAATTCATCCTCTTTTTTTAGTTCAACATTGGAATCCTCCATGGTTGCACTCTCCTCTTTCACCTTAATGGTAGGAATTTTTGAAACCACACTTATTGCTTCACATAGTTTAGAAGTATGCTTACACATATCTTCCAATTGTTGTCTCAGTTTCTTATATTCTAGTTTCATCCTCTTAGATTTCCTTTCTTCTTGTCGTCTCTTACAATGAATAAGAAAGTTTTTCTCCTTTGCATAGAAAACTGAAAGTTCTTCCTCTAATGAAGCAATCTCCTTTTCACAATATGAATATTCCCTTGTGTACCTTCGTGCACCTCCTAACTTTTGATACCACCTTTCAATAAGCTCTTCAAGAAATCGAATCTTACCATCGAGATATTGTAGATGGTATTTTTCTTTGGCTTCCTCTTCATCCATCTCAATCTCAATTGTTGTTGACATTTTTTTTTATATGTAGAATTTGAAAATCACTAATCAAACACAAAAGAAACAGCCCAAGAATGGCCACATAAAACAATTTGAAGGAAAGAAACAATCAAGCCCAAGAAAAGGCTTACACAAGATGAATTTGAAGGGAAAAGCACAACCAAATTGAACAAGACCCAATAGACACAAAACAAACTAAATTCTGACTACTAGAACACCAACGACTTAACAAACTGAATACTTAAATGGATGGGAAAGTGAAAAAAATGAATTGAATAAACTATTCTGAATACTAAAACGAACTAAAACTGACTCTTGAATGCCAAAAACGAAAATTGAATAGAGAAGGAAAGGAAAAAACGAATTTGAATAAAATAACCCTAATGGAACAATTAAACAAGCCCTAGAAAGACAAAGTAGATAAAAATTACCTTGTAGCAAGGCTCTGATACCAAATGACGCGGACCCTTAGCAACGATGGCAGCAAACCCAACGTATAACAATGGTAGAGAACTCCTTGAAACTTGATAATCACCTCCTAAGGAACCCAACGCCTATAAAGAGACGCGAACTCACTATGATTGAAGGATTTAGTTGGTAAGAAGAAGGAAAATGCCACAACTCTTGTTGATAAGTAAGCCTAATTCTTGATGCAAAGAAAGAATTAAAGAATCTGATGTGAGCCTGCCTTGCTGGGATTTAATTCCTAAGGAAGCTCAAGCTACGGATCGTCTCCAAAACATAAGAACACCAACCAGTACCTTCAACCCAACACCAACTTGTGATGTAAAACTGAAGCTATATGGCTGGAAACCAAAGATTCAAGACCCAACCCCAACTTGTGAAGGAAAAACCTTGAATATAAGTTAAGACCTAGCAAACTTGGTTATTTTTGCAAGGAATTCGTGCAAGTTCTAACAAGAACTCAAAAGAAGGCTAAAAACCTCTCAAAGCTCTCAAAAATGGAGAGAAAACTCAGAATATTCATTAAGTTCAAAATCTGCCATTACATCTGTTTTTAAAGACTTAAAGAAAGCATAAAACAAGTGAAATGATGGAAAAATACAAATATAATAAAGTGGTTACATAAAACAAATTGGGCAGCCATATAGCTTGTCTCCCACTAGCTTTTAAAAGGCATGGGCAGCCATATAGCTTGTCTCCCACTAGCTTTTAAAAGGCATCTTTGACTCCCAATGTGAATTTCAGCCACTCTTAATATATGGACATCCAATGGAACGTGAATGGTATGTATTTAGCTCCCAAAGGTATAATGATGGATGCCAATATGTATTCTAACTCCTTTGGGTCAATTGGCCTCTTGGGTAGATTGCAATTTGGACACATGCAACCAAACAGCTTCTTTGCTCTTATTTTCTTCAAGTCTTAACGTTCCAATTGTATTGAGAACATATAGATGTTTGGAAACTAATCCTTGAAGTTTTCTTGCCATTGATCGAGTAACAGGTCCTTGGTGTTGTATGCTAGCAATCAGATCCTCATCATCCTCTCTCTCTTCAAAAGAATTCGTCCTCGAATCTTCATCATCTGCATAGTAAGGAGCAAGATCAGAAACATTAAAAGTTGCACTTACTCCATACTCACCTGGTAGATTAATCTTGTAGGCATTATCATTAATCCTTTCGAGTACTTCAAATGGTCCATCACTTCTCGGCTGCAATTTTGATTTCCTTTGTGTAGGAAACCTTTCTTTTCGCAAATGAACCCATACCAGATCACCAGGCTGGAACACCATCTTTTTCCTTCCTTTGTTTACTTTGGTTGCTCTCTCGATCACTATCTCATTTTGTTGACATACTGATTGCTGCAAAACAAAAGTTAGAAATATTCTCTCACACACTCCCTCACGTGTTTCACTCTAATATGGTAACACTCAATCTGTATTTCACTCAAACTTTGGCTTTTACCCTCTAACAATCTCACCACTCTATGCCTTTTTCCACTCACTTCAGCCCCTTCCAAGTTCTAGCAAGAACTTAATATTTCCCCAACTAAATAACTAAATTGCAAGGTTTAAAACACATTCAAGAATGGAACAAGAGTAACACAAGCTGAAAAAAAAAAACAGAATATATGATATTTGAAACCTAAGGACGAAAGACACTAAAATTTTAGACAAACATTACCAAAGGGAAGAATTTGACAAAACTGGATTTAGGACAATATATTGAGACAAAATGGAAGAAGAAAAACGAATTTTTAGGTCTCTTATGAAACGTTTATATTATGGACCCAAAAATGGCTAACTAGCGGTAATATATGGACAACCAAGCAAACGAACGAATTTTGACATGAAATTTAATATGTATGCTTATCTGAATATCTAAAACATGCCTGTAAAATTTGAAAGGATTTGGACATGTTTACATACACATTCACTTTTGGAAGGTAGAAATTGTCACACCCCCCTGTGAGAAGGCAGAAATTTTCACACCCCCCTGTGGAAAAAACTGGAAGCCAGAAATTTTCACACCCCCCTGTGAAAAAAACTGGAAGCCTGTGAGAATCCACCCATTGCTTAAAAATCTTTAATTTCTAATCCAAGGGCCACGAATTTAATTTTTTTTTTCGTTCTTTCTTTCTTTCTTTCTTTCTTTTTTAATTTAATCCAGCAACAACATTAAGGTAGAAGGACTCAAAGAAACAAGAAGGCATACAGCTTGTAGAAATTAAACTAATGGCAAAAAAAATGACTCCAAGGAAGACAATATATATATATATATTTTTGACATAAACAAGAAGGAATGATGCTAAAAACCTGATTTGGAGAGCCTAAGCTCTGATACCAAATGATGTGAGCCTGCCTTGCTGGGATTTAATTCCTAAGGAAGCTCAAGCTACGGATCGTCTCCAAAACATAAGAACACCAACCAGTACCTTCAACCCAACACCAACTTGTGATGTAAAACTGAAGCTATATGGCTGGAAACCAAAGATTCAAGACCCAACCCCAACTTGTGAAGGAAAAACCTTGAATATAAGTTAAGACCTAGCAAACTTGGTTATTTTTGCAAGGAATTCGTGCAAGTTCTAACAAGAACTCAAAAGAAGGCTAAAAACCTCTCAAAGCTCTCAAAAATGGAGAGAAAACTCAGAATATTCATTAAGTTCAAAATCTGCCATTACATCTGTTTTTAAAGACTTAAAGAAAGCATAAAACAAGTGAAATGATGGAAAAATACAAATATAATAATGTGGTTACATAAAACAAATTGGGCAGCCATATAGCTTGTCTCCCACTAGCTTTTAAAAGGCATGGGCAGCCATATAGCTTGTCTCCCACTAGCTTTTAAAAGGCATCTTTGACTCCCAATGTGAATTTCAGCCACTCTTAATATATGGACATCCAATGGAACGTGAATGGTATGTATTTAGCTCCCAAAGGTATAATGATGGATGCCAATATGTATTCTAACTCCTTTGGGTCAATTGGCCTCTTGGGTAGATTGCAATTTGGACACATGCAACCAAACAGCTTCTTTGCTCTTATTTTCTTCAAGTCTTAACGTTCCAATTGTATTGAGAACATATAGATGTTTGGAAACTAATCCTTGAAGTTTTCTTGCCATTGATCGAGTAACAGGTCCTTGGTGTTGTATGCTAGCAATCAGATCCTCATCAGAATCCACTCTAATCTCTCTCACACGAAAATTCACAAGAAGAACTTGTAGAAGAATTCAAAAATTTTTTATTAATTGTTGTATATCAAATTCTGCCTAATAGTGCCCTTAAATAAGGGTTACAAAATTCCTAATTGCATAAGGAAAACATTCCTAATTGCATAAGGAAAATGGAAAACATTCCTAATTGCATAAGGAAAAATATAAAGTAACCTAATCCACTAAGGAAAATATAAAGTAATCCTAATCCACTAAGGAAAACATAAAGTAAATCTGAATCTAAATCAGATAAGTAATCTAAATCCTATCCAAATCTAATAAAACAAATCCAAAATAGATTTGGAAAGACTAAATAATATCAAATCCTAAAAGATATGGAAAATAAAATAATATCCTAACTAACTAAGGAATGAGGGGACCACATCCCATGTGACAAAAAGATGCCTTCCACTTGCTGAAATTCGTAACTTCCTTGGGCCCATATTAAACATGCCTTAATTAAGTCCAAAAAAAGGCCTAATGTATTGGAAAAACAAGCCCAACATGTGCAGCCATGTTCAGCCTTAAAAACTTGCTAAACATGCCAAAAAACTTGCTGAACAAGCCCAAGAAAGCATGCCCATGTGTTTGGACGTGATTTCCATACTTTGATCTTCACTTTAGGCTTCCCTTTGTGTAGCTTTGGTCTATAAGCTGTATCAAGCTCCACAAAGCCCATATTGCTTGAATTGCACCAAATCTGCTCCATATGAAGTGTACCACGCCCCAAGTGTATTTCAGCCTCATAAAAGAGCTTTTGAACTCCTTTTAAATCTATTTGGATGATGTAAGATTGCTTTTCTTCAATGGCACAAAGCTGCCATATCTGGTTTGTATCAAAGGTTCTCTCTCACAAGTTGAGATTGGGTTGAGGTTTCTTGGCAAGGACCTGATTTTGCTTTACAAGGGGTTGATCTAAGCACAAAGTTGTTGGGTCTCAAGGCATTGTTCTTATGGGTTCACATCAGCTTGGTATAAGACCAAGGCTTTAAATCAGGTTCCACCTTATTATATATATATTTATCATCGCTATCTTATTTAATTCGTTCTTGTTTGTTCTTTAATCATCTTATTAAAAAAAATCCATTGTTGTCTTCAATTTATTGTTCTTATTTTTTGTTGTGTTTCCAATTTGAAACCTTGTTTCTTCAATTGTGTTTTGTGATTTGATTATTTTAATTCAATTAAAATAAAAAAAGATTATTGTTGAATCAAATTTCCTATTGAAAAGTTATTCTAGTTGAGTCTGCAGCCACCGAAGAAACTCATGAACCCTAAAAGCTGCAAAGTGTTGAGATACACTAGGAAACCCTATAAATTTTTATGACCTAATTTGTTTGTTTCTAGTGGTCACACATCCTTTTTCATGGTAACACACCACTTCTCGTGTCCAGCATCGCCATCACACACACACAACAATGAACCATTATGTGAAAATTGAAAATTTTTCTTTATAGTCTCGCATTCATAACCCGCTGCACAAGTCCCGTGTGAACCGTATTATCAGTACGGTCGCACCTTCCTTTGCGAATCTTACTATAAGAATTTGAGTTTTTGCCAACCTAGTCTAGCGGTTGCATAAAGTTTCTAGCAGTCGGTCACAGCCTCTGGTTGTCAAGACCTTAGCTGCAAACCTCATTGTGATGGGTTGATCCCTAAAACAAATATGGCTAGTTTGATTGTAATTCCTCCCCTTTTTTATTGGTATTTTTACCCAAAACTCTTATGGTTGACAAAGTGTGATTAGTTATATTGTAAACAACTAGTCTTGGTAAGAGACTGAGAGATAAAAGGCAGGAGTGAGAGATCATAAAGTGAAAAGCCAAAAATTTGAGCAAAAACACGAGTAACCTTAGTGAACATTATACTTGAGCGAAACATGTGAGGGAGTGAAGTGAGGATTTATATTTTTATTACACTAACTTGATTTTACAACTCAAAAATTTTAAAATTTCAGTTTGTGTGGTCACAAAAGGAACACCCAAGGTGACATTAACCAAGTGCGAGCTATAGCCGATTCCATCCAAGCTGCGGATAGAAGATTTGGTGAGATGCTTGACTAGATGGAGAGACTTGAAGCTTTAATGGCTAGGGGACAACCAAACAATGCCCATAATTCTAGAGCTAAAAGAGTTCCAAGAAGAGCCAATGATGAAGAGAGCTCAGATGGAGGTGAGTCTTTTGGAGATAATGGAGAGGAGGTAGAGGTGAGGCTTAGGGATAGACAGCAGAATAATCATGGAGGTGGCGGAGTGAAGTTAAAGATTCCTACATTCCAAGGTAGGATGGATCTTGAAGCCTGCCTAGATTGGGAAAAGAAAACTAAGTTGGTGTTTGATTGTCATTAGTATACAGAGTCCAAGAAAGTGAAGTTTGTCATTGCCACCTTTGAAGACTATGCTATCACATGGTGGATGACCAAAAACAAAGGAGAAGGAGAAATAGGGAATGATACATTGAGGAGTGGAATGATTTGAAGTCAATTATGAGAAGGAGGTTTGTATGAAACCATTACTAGCAGGAATTGTACAACCACCTACAAAATCTCACCCAAGGGTCAGAGAGTGTTAAGGAATATTATAAAGAGATGGAGGTTGCCATGATCCAGGCAAATTTAGAGGAAGTTAATGAAGCAACCATGGCAAGATTTCTCAATGGTCTTAACCAGGAAATCTCCAATGTAGTTGATTTGCAACCATATATGGAGTAGGAGGAATTGCTTCATCTTGCATTGGAGGTTGAGCAGGAATTGAAGAGGAAGAATGGATCTAGTAGATACTCATTTACATCCAATTTCCAGCCTATTTGGAAAAAGGATGATAATGCTACTACTTCAAAGCCCAAGGTTGAGTAAAAAAAAAATCACCCAAAGCATTAACATCTTACAAGGAGAAAGGTAAATATGAACCTTCTTCTAGTTCTAAATTATACTACTTTAAATGTGGTAGAGTTGGGCATTGTAGGAGGGATTGTCCTAACTAAAGGGCCATGCACATGTTTGATGGAGTTATCTACTCTACTAGAGAAGAGGAGTCTAGTAAAGGGAAAATAACCACCAAGGTGGAGAGTAGCAGGGATGATTCTTGGGAGAGTGTAGTAGGTATGGAGCAAGCTATAGTTGGAGAGCGTGTAAAGCTGGATTCCAACCACAATCAAATGGATTCCTATAGCCAAGATAATTCTCCACATATCCAAGAGGTTTCTAAGTACAAGAGGACCATTTGGGCTAATTGTCTTAGTGGCCCATTTGGATGTCTTTGTTATCATTTCTATTTTGATTTGTATTTGCATTTAATTGGTTGGTGTAGTGTGCTAGAATTTATATTTGTATTTGGACATTATTTCTATGCTTGTAATTGGGATACTTGTTGTCTAAAGGCACAAAGGTAGTATGGGATAAAATATTAAGAATAAAGGTAGCTTAGGATTAGCTATTTGTGGCTTAGGGTAATTACAAGCTTGTTTGCAAACAAGCTTAACTAGGGCACCCAGCAACTAGGTCATATAAAACCTATCTTATGGACTTGTAATAGTTGGTTTAATTTTGAATAAAAATTCCAAAACTTTATTCTAAGAGAGAGGTTTCTCTTGCTTTGATGCTTTTCGAATCAAACAAATACACATAGAGTTAGCAACTCAAGTGAATTCTAATACCCAGGTTCTCTCTCACAAGTTGAGATTGGGTTGAGGTTTCTTGGCAAGGAATTGTAATAGCTTTCCAAGGTGTTGATCCAAGTACAAAGTTGTTGGGTCTTAGGGCATTGTTTCTGTGGGTTCATATAAGGAGGAGCAACAATACTTTCATATTTAGACGGCATTGAGTTTTCAAGTCCATGCAATATAGACCAACTCAAAAGATATTTTATCTTATTGAATTAGCATTCTTGTAACGGAACTACATGAACCTAATTATTTAAAAAAAAGGGAGCTCGGTGAGCTAAAAACCCAACAAGACAGCTCGGGTAAAAATTAGAGCAAAAAATAATAAAGAGATACATAAGAAGCCCTTTTTGGGTTCGATCAAAATTATCATATAACAAGTATTCATCCAATGCAACATATAATAAAAATAAAACTTTTATTACATAGCTCTCATAAAAAGTTCTCATCATAATATGAAAATTCTCTGTGTCCAATGTCAAGGTAAACTAGAAATCATAAACCTTGCTAGCCAAGTTAAGTGTCTTCCTAAACAGTCTGCAAAAAATAGCCCTAAAATCAAGAAGTCTCGTCAGTAGTCTCCACCTCTAGCTCATTAATCAAAACCAATTACCTTGCCTTCTCTCTTGGCTAAATCATGGTGATAAACCAACCTCGGTACCCATCAATCGTGTCTGTCAGCCCAAATGGCCATACAACATGAAATCCATTGGTCTGACCATTCAGGATTGTCTAGGGTAGAAGCAAGAGCAATAACCATAGGAATATGTGTTGTACCATCAAGAGGAACACCTGAGAATGGCCCATCTGTCTAAGAATACATGTCCCTAAGAAAAATGTGGACATCGACAATCCAAGCAAGCAAACAACCATGTAGCTAAAGACAATAGTCATTGTAGACCACTAATTTTGGCTCTAAGCTAATCCAATCTCAACTAAAGAAGGTCAAGTTAAATTTGGTTCAAATTTAAAAGCTTAAACCTATTTTATAGCTTTGGAATAGATAAGTCCAGTTTTGAAAGGCTTAAATTAAGTTGGTTTAGTTTTCAAATCTAATTCAATTTTAAAAGCTTAAATTGAATCCGATCCAACCCTGAAAGTCTGACCAACCCTGGTTTACCCATAAAAGTCAAAAAGTCTTGGATCCATGAATTAGACTCCAATTCACCATGGACCTTTGTCCATGGAGAATTGGGACTCCAATTGATGAGGAAACTATAAGCAAGCTTGATGAATCTACACAAGGCAGCAAATATGTTGATGATATCACTATGCCAACTGGACCAATCACAAGATCACAATCAAAGAAACTCCAGCATGTATTCTAACACTTCATTTAAAGGTGGATTAATGAAGAGGGAGACCAACTTGTACTGAATATGAGGGATCATGAAGAGAAAGTCAGAAACTCACCAAGGAGCATGAAGAATCTGCCCATAAGTATGGTGATGGGCATTAGCACGAATTTAGAATATAATATTGATGTGGTTTAGTGTTAGTGTGACTAGACACATGTGAAACAACACCAAAATGCATGTAGAATCTACTCATCAATGTTGTCAGAATTATGGGTAGTAATTTAGAATATATTATTGATGTGGATGAATAATTGATGCTATTGTGACTAGTTACATGTAAACCTAGACTTTTAAGCCATTAGTTCTTCTTTTCCAACTATATAGGGAGGGGAAAAAGAGCTCAAGGGGTTACTACGAATTTCCAGTTTATGCTGAATGTAATTGATGTGTTTTCAAGTTTGAGAGGTTTTCTTCTTATTCTTGTTGCATGAAGAATTGGTTTTAACTTATCAAGTCTGACTTGTGGCGTTTAAATCAATTCATGTCTTCATCCCAATCACCCAAGTTCTCAATTACAGGTTAGTTGTGGGTTTGGTAGGGATGATTTATTTTTGAGTTCTAAGATTCTATGCTAGATGTGTATGTGGGGTTCTAGATGTAATATTTGATCCATGGGTTCCGCATCATTTGGTATCAGAGCTTTGGCTTGAAGATAAATCTTTAGGTATCTTTTATGTTTTAATTATCCAAAAGAAAAAGATAAAACATAACCAGATTCAATTTCTATGTCTCTTTATTTTCTGTTCTTGTTGCACCTTGTTCTTGTTCTTCAAATCTGTGGATTTTTGTTTATCTTTTCAATTTCTATCCTTGTTTACTGAAAGTTAAAAAAAAAGAAGGAAAAGATCAAAAGAAAAAAAAGAATCAGATTCAACTTCCTCAACATAAAAAAAATTCATACCTGTTTCTGTCCAATATTTTTCTACACAAGTGTTTGAGATTTTTTGCATATTTATACCATTAACAGCTTGCTACCTTATTATATTTGATCAAATTACATCAGCTCCTCATTATGCATCCATTTAGCATTTAAAATCTGATATTTAGAGCATAGGTTGCATTGGAAATAGATTTAGGTTGCATATTCATATTACTCATCGGAGTGATTTTAATTCTATTTTTCAATATCCAGAATTGTTTTTCTTTGTATTCTTAGTTTCATTCTTTCATATACCTCTTGTTTCTTGTATTCATTAAGTAGCTAATTCTCAACCATAGTTACTTTGGTTTGATTTGCACAAATACTTTTTGCTTCTTATGTTAACTTTCAGTTATTGTTGTTCAAATTAAATTGCTTCTAGAATTGCTGAATTCATTTTGTTCATTAGGTTTTGTGTAGAGTCATTAAAACAAAACTTGTTTTACGTGATTTAAGTGGATTTAGCTCTGAAATTCAACTTCATAAAAGAAGAATTGAGAGGTAACAAGGACCAAGTTTTGAGTGAAATACAAGAGGAATGACAATCTGATCCTTGAGTGAAACACGTAAGGGATTGTGGTGAGAAAATTTTTCTTTACTAACATTTTCTTGCATGTTCTTATACCATGTCCTAGAGGTGAAAAACGTGATATGACCATGAATGACATAGCCTTCATGTTAGAGGCAATGCAAAGGAAATTTGAAAGGTTTGATTTGGTCATAAACAACATGAGAGGTAATGTAGACAGCATAATACAACGGCAGCAAAATAATACTAATCAAAGGGGGCAAAATAGAGGGAGAGGAAACATGATGAATGATGATGAGGTAGAAAGGGAAAATGATGAAGAAAGTGAGGGATCAATAGCCCAAAGAAGACCTGAAAGAAGGGACAGCAACATATCTTCAATAAAAATGAAGATACCATCATTCAAGGGGAGAAATGATGCTGAAGCTTACCTTGAATGGGAAGGAAAAGTTGAGTTGGTGTTTGATTGTCATAATTATAGTGAAATGAAGAAAGTTAAAATTGCAGCAGTTGAATTCACAGATTATGCACTAATTTGGTGGGATCAATTGATGATTTCCAAGAGAAGAAATGGAGAAAGAACCATCACTACTTAGGCTGAAATGAAAACTTTAATGAGAAAGAGATTTGTACCATCTTACTGCTATCGAGAGCTTCACCAAAGATTACAGCGGTTAACTCAAGGATCCATGTCAGTGGAGGATTACCATAAAGAGATAGAGATGATCATGAGTAGAACTAATATATAACTATTACCTAATCCCAATTTGATACAAACCAAATATGGCAGCTTTGTACCATTGAAGAAAAGCAATCTTACATCATCCAAATAGATTTAAAAGGAGTTCAAAAGCTCTTTTATGAGGCTGAAATACACTTGGGGCGTGCTACACTTCATATGGAGCAGATTTGGTGCTGAATATGAGCTTTGTGGAGCTTGATACAGCTTATAGGCCAAAGCTACACAAAGGGAAGCCTAAAGTGAAGATCAAAGTATGGAAATCACGTCCAAACACATGGGCATGCTTTCTTGGGCTTGTTCAGCAAGTTTTTTAGCATGTTTAGCAAGTTTTTAAGGCTGAACATGGCTGCACATGTTGGGCTTGTTTTTCCAATACATTAGGCCTTTTTTTGGACTTAATTAAGGCATATTTAATATGGGCCCAAGGAAGTTACGAATTTCAGCAAGTGGAAGGCATCTTTTTGTCACATGGGATGTGGTCCCCTCATTCCTTAGTTAGTTAGGATATTATTTTATTTTCCATATCTTTTAGGATTTGATATTATTTAGTCTTTCCAAATCTATTTTGGATTTGTTTTATTAGATTTGGATAGGATTTAGATTACTTATCTGATTTAGATTCAGATTTACTTTATGTTTTCCTTAGTGGATTAGGATTACTTTATATTTTCCTTAGTGGATTAGGATTACTTTATATTTTTCCTTATGCAATTAGGAATGTTTTCCATTTTCCTTATGCAATTAGGAATTTTGTAACACTTATTTAAGGGCACTATTAGGCAGAATTTGATATACAACAATTAATAAAAATTTTTGAATTCTTCTACAAGTTATTCTTGTGAATTTTCGTGTGAGAGAGATTAGAGTGGATTCTTTAATTCTTTCTTTGCATCAAGAATTAGGTTTACTTATCAACAAGAGTTGTGGCGTTTTCCTTCTTCTTACCAACTAAATCCTTCAATCATAGTGAGTTCGCGTCTCTTTATAGGCGTTGGGTTCCTTAGGAGGTGATTATCAAGTTTCAAGGAGTTCTCTACCATTGTTATACGTTGGGTTTGCTGCCATCGTTGCTAAGGGTCCGCGTCACTTTATATGGCAGCAAACCCAACGTAAAACAATGGTAGAGAACTCCTTGAAACTTGATAATCACCTCCTAAGGAACCCAACGCCTATAAAGAGATGCGAACTCACTATGATTGAAGGATTTAGTTGGTAAGAAGAAGGAAAACGCCACAACTCTTGTTGATAAGTAAACCTAATTCTTGATGCAAAGAAAGAATTAAAGAATCCACTCTAATCTCTCTCACACGAAAATTCACAAGAATAACTTGTAGAAGAATTCAAAAATTTTTATTAATTGTTGATTCTGCCTAATAGTGCCCTTAAATAAGGGTTACAAAATTCCTAATTGCATAAGGAAAACATTCCTAATTGCATAAGGAAAATGGAAAACATTCCTAATTGCATAAGGAAAAATATAAAGTAATCCTAATCCACTAATGAAAATATAAAGTAATCCTAATCCACTAAGGAAAACATAAAGTAAATCTGAATCTAAATCAGATAAGTAATCTAAATCCTATCCAAATCTAATAAAACAAATCCAAAATAGATTTGGAAAGACTAAATAATATCAAATCCTAAAAGATATGGAAAATAAAATAATATCCTAACTAACTAAGGAATGAGGGGACCACATCCCATGTGACAAAAGGATGCCTTCCACTTGCTGAAATTCGTAACTTCCTTGGGCCCATATTAAACATGCCTTAATTAAGTCCAAAAAAAGGCCTAATGTATTGGAAAAACAAGCCCAACATGTGCAGCCATGTTCAGCCTTAAAAACTTGCTAAACATGCTAAAAAACTTGCTGAACAAGCCCAAGAAAGCATGCCCATGTGTTTGGACGTGATTTCCATACTTTGATCTTCACTTTAGGCTTCCCTTTGTGTAGCTTTGGCCTATAAGCTGTATCAAGCTCCACAAAGCTCATATTGCTTGAATTGCACCAAATCTGCTCCATATGAAGTGTAGCACGCCCCAAGTGTATTTCAGCCTCATAAAAGAGCTTTTGAACTCCTTTTAAATCTATTTGGATGATGTAAGATTGCTTTTCTTCAATGGTACAAAGCTGCCATATTTGGTTTGTATCACAATTTATAAAAACCATAATCCCAAAAACTTAACATCATAACCCTAAAACCCTAATTTTCTATTTATAAATATAAAACCCTAGCTTACATAGAAACTCTAATTCTCCAACAAAACAATATCCTAAAAATTGTTTACCTTTATTGGAAGTGAGAGATATGAAATGTAATTTTTATAAACCTCATCATGTAAGTGTGACCCTCGTCATCACGCCATATATTTCATTAATGGATTAATATTAAGATTTATTTGTAAATTGTAATTTTTATAATTAACTATAAATTTATTAGTTTAGTCCTAATTTACCATTTTTTTTATGCAATGATTGGTTATTTGTTTGAATACTTGCTTTTCCATGGATGATTGTTAAGTATTTATTGATTATACTTTTAATAGACTTGTAAAAGGTATATTTCCACTCGCGGGTGCTTATTTGTTTAATTTATTTATTTGTTTATATTTTAATTTATGTAAATACTTTTGGATTAATGTAAAGGACATGTTTCCACCTAATGGTGGGTATCCTATTTTATTTTTTTTAGACACTGGACATGGTTGTAAAGGTATGTTTTTATCCTCAGATGGGTGCCCTTTTGCTGTTTCATTTGAACTTGTTTTGATTTCAATACAATGTTTATTTATTTTAACTGCATGTATTATGGATGATATTTTAATAAGTTAAGAATTTAATAATATTAAGAACTAAAAAGGAAGCCGGTTCCAATGAACCGGGTGCTATGGGGGTGATGGGCCATTTCTCACCTTCCCCATGCGTACCCAACTTCCCAAACCCAATAGAGAGTTGGAGATTCTATAGGAATCTAGTCATCCACCCCTTTCTATTTTATTGGCCTGTTCGGGTGGTGACTCCATATTCTTCGGGTTTAGACTTGTGTTCTCTAAGGCCTTGATCTTAACAGTACAAAAGTAGCAAAAATCATTCCACATGGGAGTGAGGGCGAAAATTCTCTCTCACAGTCATAAAAAAAGGGAAATCTGATATAATGGATGTAACATCCATACTTTTGCTAAATTTAAATTAAATTAAATTAAATTAATAGTTTGGAGGATTAAATAAGATATTGTAAGTGAGAGATATGAAATGTATATGCGAAGTATATGTTATATATAAACATATAAAAGTCAAGTAGTAAAATTAAAGGTCAAAGGTGAAATAGTAAAAGTTAAGAAGTTAATAAAATAATAATAATAATAAGAGATAGTGGAAGATGATGGTAGAAAATTTAGTTAATTATTAATTATTAATTAAATAAATAATAAAATGATATATATATGTGTGGTTAAAAAGAGAAGAGAAATTAAAAGTCAACATTTATGCTTATCATCTTCCTTTCTTCTTCTTATGCATGTCATCTTCACCATAGCCAAAGAGGATGTATTTTCTGATCAAATCATTTAATATTGGAAGGTTTGCAAAGGATTAGAAGGGGTTTTTGTGGTTTTGCAACAATCAAGTAAGCGCTCATTCTTAATTTTGAAGTTTTGTTGGAAAATTGGATTATGTGAAATATGTGTTTTTGGTGGTGTGTTCTTTAATTGTTGAAATGGGTATGGATGGTGTTATTTTCATGAGGGAACAAAGATTTTATAGTTGAATGGCTGATTTTCTTGAGTTTAGTTGAAGTTTGGATGAATAAGTGTTGAATTTAGGGTTTTGGAGGGGTTTTGTTAATGAATGGATGTTCATTTGATTTCCTTGCTTAAATCATGGTATAAAATATTTTTAATGATGGAAATGAACCTAGAATGCCATTTCTAATTTCTTAGAATATTGTTTTAAAATAAAAGTGAGTTAGGGAAAAATTTTGGAAAACTAAAGGAATGTTGCATAATTCATGTTTAATGGTTAAAACACCTATAAATGTAATTCTAATGTATTATATACATTTACATTTTGAATTAGGTGTTGAGTAGATAGTAATTCCCATAACCTAGTAGTGAAGGGCAATAAGAGATTTTGAAGTGGAGCAGAGCTTTAGCTCACATTCTTGTATATAAGAGGTTGGTACATACTTTGGATCTTATTCTATTAAATTGCATTGTTTGAAACATAACACATTACATATGGATGAATGTGTTATGTTACTTGAATGCGTATTCATATGTACGTGAAGTATTGTTTGAAGTAAAAATGCATGAATTGAATTGGTTATGGCCTGTTAAGCCATTAAAGAATGGCTAATTGTGATGTTTTGTGAAAAATGTGAAAAGTGTACATTGTGCACTACGATGTGGAAATGAGCCATATTTACAATGTATGTTGAATATGAGTATAAATTGGAAAAATAATGAAATACGGAGGAAAAGGAAATATGAAAAATGTATTTGCATGACTGCCTTATATAGAGGTTAGTTCTAGGATATTGTTATTGGATATTATTAAGCCTTTGGGTGAGACACACTGGTGTCACAAACATTATTACTCCTTCGGTTGAGACACACTGGTATCATAAATATTATTATGCCTTCAAGTGAGACACACTGGTGTCACATATGATTAAGATAGCCCAAAATAATATTTCTAAAACTAGACCAATGTATAAGGGCTTTTGGGCCCAATGTGTGTGGATGATTGATATGTTAATCAGTTGTGTACTTGTGTGCTTGACATTATAGCATTACATATAAAATGTTATTTATTTTGTACCAAAATATGTACCGCTAGGCCATTATCTTAGCTTGATTGA
Organism: Garcia nutans; assembly: GCA_947685225.1. Lineage (NCBI taxonomy): Eukaryota > Viridiplantae > Streptophyta > Magnoliopsida > Malpighiales > Euphorbiaceae > Garcia > Garcia nutans. The sequence continues at coordinate 41,887,031 of CANTUV010000024.1, forward strand.
AATTTATTATGCAGGTGACAAGGTTGATCCGGAGGTTTCGGAGAGTTATGCTAAACCTAGTCACATCTAGATTGTGCTTGATTACTTTTAGAGTTTGGGTAGGCTACCACAGACCAAAGCCACCTGTACATGTGTAAATATTTTTAGTTTGTGAAAACATGTTATAAATATGTATATTATTTTTTAGACTTTAAAATGATGTAAATTTAAAGTATTTGGATTAAATGCATGATTTTAGTAAGTCTTGTACATATTGATATAAATATATATTGTAAATATATGTTTGAGAATGTGGAAAAATATTTTATGAGTAATGAAGAATTGGGAGAATACAAATATTTGGGAGTGTATTTCTTTTAGAGGTTGAGTGATTTGATTTTTGTGAAACGTCCGAAAAATAGACTAAACTCTAGCGAATACTTCCCAGAGATTTTTCTTTAAAACATGTGTTTTTAGTAACTAATTTGTTTATGTGCATTTTCTTTTATATATTAAAGCATACTTTAGGGACTTAAAATAATTTTTTATAATTAGGGAAATTTGTAATTGAGGGGAATTGTGACATTCTTGAATTATATATGTGTATTTTACATACACGAGATGTATGTGTTGTATGTATATAGGATATAAGGGTGTTACAAAGGAATACCACAAAACCTCATGCTTTCCAAACTTCCACAAAATTAAGATACTTCTCCTCCATCATAGCCCCAAACTTGAATACATGATCTTGTTAGCCAAAACTTCAGCCTAATTTACTCTATTTTTATCTTAGGCAATCAAATTAAATAGAACTAATTTTCTGACTGAACATTCACTTGAAACTTTGAGAAAAACATCTAGTAAGTTTTACGGCCAAAGGTACTCCCATATTTCGAGAATACCATCATAAGTACGACTGGACCATTGAGGTTCCTGACCGAACCATTGCAACGAATTTCAAATTTCACAGCCGTTATTCTTGCAATGAATTAGTGAATGCCACGTGTACTAGCCGTTGAAGATTTTTTGCAGAAATTTAAAGAGTGTGACCAGATTAGAAGTGGTATGACTGTACTTTTGAAAGTATGACTGATGGTCCGGCCATGAAGTTACTCTGAATAATAATTGAAGAGGAGACAAGTCAAAAAATATGTGCTCACCTACCAATCCACTTTTCAAATGGCTAGTTGAAGACTTGAAGCCTATAAATACATGACGAAACTTAATTTTGAAGCATAATTAAGTTTGAGAAAGCTAAGAAAAAAAATTCATCTTTTTGCATCAAAATTTATATTTGTATTCTTTGAGTGTTAGGTGTGAGCATTCAACACCATTGTATAAGTTTGAGTGTGAGCTTTGAAACACTTAGGTTTTATAGTGAACCTAGGAAAACTCTTGTTGGGTTATGAGGAAATTACTCAAGCCTTATGAAAGTTTGGTGTGAGTTTATGAAAATACCATATTAGGGACTCAGCTTGTAAAAATACAAAGCTAGTGAAATTCTTAACTTGAAGGTTGGAGAGTGGATGTAGGATTGATTTGATCCAAACCACTATAAATCTTTTGTGTTCATTCTTCTATACTCTACTTATTTCAAGAAGCTTAATTATGAAATTTGATCCATAATGGCAAGTACTCCCCCATCTGGCTCTACTACTTCAACTTATTCGTCTACCTTCACAGCTCAATCTCATGGAAATTTCAACTCTTATCTTAAACCTTTGGATATACAAGATATATTTGTTCTTAAATAGTGAGGGAATTGAGCTTTGAAAATGTGTGCAAAATGAGTGGAAACCTCCTACTCATAAAGTTGATGATGCTTAAGTGCCTCTTCCTAGAGAACAATGGATGGAAGCTCAAGAAAGGACTCTCTACAAGAATAATAAAGCAATCTCCATTTTAGTGAATTCCATGACTAGAAAAGAAAATTGGAAGAGTCCAACACCTTACTAATACATACAACAATTGGAAATTTTTTTATAATTATCATAAGGGTACCACCCAAGTGAGGTTCACCAAGACCCAAATTCTTATGCATAAGTATGAACTCTTTTAAATGAAGTCAAATGAGAATGTCACCGAAATGAAAAATCAATTACTTGCTATTGTCAACAACTTGCAGAAATATGGAAAAGTATATGATCTAGGTGATGTCAATAGCAAGATGTTGAGAGCACTTAGAGCTAAGAAGAACTTTGAGCCAAAGGTTTCTTCAATGGAAGAAGCTCATGACCTTAGCACTCTAAGGATTGATGAGATAGTTGGAAACTCCTTACCTTTGAATTGCATGCTAAAAAAGAAGATGATAAAGGCGAGAAGGACAAGAGGAAATCTATAGCTCTTAAAGGTACTAAAGAAGCTGAGAGATTAAGTGAAGAAGATAGTGATGATGAAGAAATGGACATGGTATCTAGAAGAGTAAGTGAATGGAAAAGAAAGGCAAGAATGCAAGCAAATAAAAGTAATCTTTCTAAATCATCTTTCAAGGAAAAGGAGAAGAAGAATGAAATAAAATGTTATGAATGTGGCAAGATGGGTCACATCAAAATGGATTATTTCAAGTTGAAAAACAAAAAAAAAAGAAATGAGATAAGGAAAAGAAGAAGTCTTTCAAAGCCACATGGTGATGCGAAACCCATGGATCAAATATTACATCTAGAACCCCACATACACATCTAACTTAGAATCTTAGAACTAAAAAATAAATCCTCACTACCAAACCCACAACTAACCTGTAATTGAGAACTTGGGTGATTGGGATGAAGAAATGAATTGATTTAAACGCCACAAGTCAGACTTGATAAGTTAGAACCAATTCTTCATGCAACAAGAATAAGAAGAAAACCTCTCAAACTTGAAAACACATCAATTACATTCAACAATCTGAAAATTCGTAGTCACCCTCTTAAGTTCTTTTTCCCATCCCTATATAGTTGGAAAAGAAGAACTAATGGCTTAAAAGTCTAGGTTTACATGTATCTAGTCAAAATAGCATTAATTGTTCATCCACATCAATAATATACTCTAAATTACTGCCCATAATTCTGACAACATTGATGGGCAGATTCTACATGCATTTTGGTGTTGGTTCACATGTGTCTAGTCACACTAGCACTAAACCACATCAATATTATATTCCAAATTCGTGCTAATGCCCATCACCATACTTATGGGCAGATTTTTCATGCTTCTTGGTGAGTTTCTGACTTCCTCTTCATGATCCATCATATTCAGTACAAGTTGGTCTACTCTTCATTAATCCACCTTTGAATGAAGTGTTGGAACACATGCTTTCTTTGATTGTGATCTTGTGATTGGTCCACTTGGCATAATGATATCATCAACATATTTGCTGCCATGTGTAGATTCATCAAGCTTGCTTATAGTTTCCTCATCACACAACATAACAGCAAACTTCATCTTTGTATCTCCCAATTGCAAAAGAAAACAGAACCTGCTTTGTTACCCTTACCTCCCCACAATCATTCAACCATTGCAGCTTGTAGGGGCTAGGATGTTTTGTGCATGCTAACCCTAATTTATCTACAAAATCAGCACTAGAAATATTTGCACAACTACCCCCATCAATGATCATGCTGCACACTTTTCCATTCACAATGCAACGAGTATGGAAAATGTTCTCTCTTTGATTACTTTCTTCATCTTTAATTTGCATGTTTAAAGCTCTTCTAATAACCAATGATTTACCATGGGTAGGATATTCAATGATATGTTCAATTTCCTCTAATGGTGGCATGCTATCATTATCATCATCACTTTCATGTTCACTAGCACTATCAATTTCACCATTATCTCGTATCAACATGATTTTCTTATTTGGACATTGAGATGCTATATGCCATACTCCTAAACACCTAAAGCATTTAATGGTACTATGCTTTTGATTAGAGTTAGATATTTTAGAGTTACCTTTAGGATCAGCTGGAACTTGTTTTTCCTTTCCTTTCCAGGCACCCTCCTTCCCTTTAGGATTATCATCTTTCTTTGGCCATTTTGAAGTAAAACTAGGGGTGGAATTAGAAAATCCCTTTGCTGCTCCCTTGAGTTTCAGTTGCTTCTCCACTTTCATGGCCATGTTTACCATATCTTCAAGCTCCACATAATGGTGTAATTCAATTATGTTAGCAATCTCTCTATTCAGCCCACTCAAAAATTGAGCCATAGTGATTTCTGGATCCTCCTCTATATTAGTTCTACTCATGCTCATCTCTATCTCTTTATGGTAATCCTCCACTGACATGGATCCTTGAGTTAACAGCTACAATTTTTGGTGAAGCTCCCTATAGTAGTAAGATGATACAAATCTCTTTCTCATCACAGTTTTCATTTCAGCCCAAGTAGTGATTGTTCTTTCTCCATTTCTCCTCTTGGAAATCATCAATTGATCCCACCAAATTAGTGCATAATCTGTGAATTTAACTGCTGCAATTTTAACTTTCTTCATTTCACTATAATTATGACAATAAAACACCAACTCAACTTTTCTTTCCCATTCAAGATAAGCTTCAGCATCATTTCTCCCCTTGAATGATGGTATCTTCATTTTTATGGAAGATATGTTACTGTCCCTTTGTTGAGGTCTTCTTTGAGCAATTGATTCCTCACTTTCTTCATCATCTTCCCTTTCTACCTCATCATCATTCATCATGTTTCCTCTCCCTCTATTCTGCCCCCTTCGATTAGTATCATTCCATTGCCTTTGTATTATGCTGTCTATATCACCTCTCATGTTGTTTATGGCCAAATCAAACCTTTCAAATCTCCTTTGCATTGCCTCTAACATAAAGGCTATGTCATTTATGGTCATATCACTTTTTTCACTTCCAGAAGTTGACATGTTGTAAGAAGAACCTACAGGAAAATGTTAGTAAAGAAAATTTTCTCACCACACTCCCTTACGTGCTTCACTCATGATTAGATTGTCACTCCTCTTGTATATCACTCAAAACTTGGTCGTTTTTACCTCTCAATTCTTTTTTTATCAAGTTAAATTTTAGAACTGAATCCACTTAAATCAAGTAAAACAAGTTTTTTTTTTAAAGCCTCTACAAGGAACCTAATGAATAAAATGAATTCAACAATTATAGAGGCAATTTAATTTTAAACAATAAGAACTAAAAGTTAACACAAGAAGCAAAAAATATTTGTGTTCATCAAACTAAAGTAAGTATGATTGAGAATTAGCTACTTAATGCATAAAAGAAATAAGAGGTATATGAAAGAATGAAACTAAGAATACAAAGAAAAACAATTTTGGATATTGAAAAATAGAATTCAAATCACTCCAATGAGTAATCTGAATATGCAACCTAAATCTATTCCCAATGCAAGCTATGCTCTAAATATCAGATTTTAAATGCTAAATGGATGTATAATGAGGAGCTGATGTAATTTGATCAAATATATTAAGGTAGCAAGCTGTTAATGGTATAAATATGCAAAAAATCTCAAATACTTGTGTAGAAAAATATTGGACAGAAATAGGTACTATTTTTTTTTCTTTTATGTTGAGGAAGTTGAATCTAATTCTTTTTTTTTGTTTTGTTTTTCTTTTGATCTTTTCCTTCTTTTTTTTTTTTTTGAACTTTCAGTAAATAAGGATAGAAATTGAAAAGTTAAACAAAAGTCCACAGATATGAAGAACAAGAACAAGGTGCAACAAGAACAGAAAATGAAGAAACAAGAAACTGAATCTGGTTCTCTTTTTTTTTCTTTTATTCCTTTGGATAATTAAAACATAAAAGATACCTAGAGATTTATCTTCAAGCCAAAGCTCTGATACCAAATGATGCGGAACCCATGGATCAAATATTACATCTAGAACCCCACATACACATCTAGCTTAGAATCTTAGAACTCAAAAACAAATCCTCCCTACCAAACCCATAACTAACCTATAATTGAGAACTTGGGTAATTGGGATGAAGAAATTAATTAATTTAAATGTCACAAGTCAGACTTGATAAGTTAGAACCAATTCTTCATGCAACAAGAATAAGAAGAAAACCTCTCAAACTTGAAAACACATCAATTACATTCAACAATCTGAAAATTCATAGTCACCCTCTTAAGTTCTTTTTACCATCCCTATATAGTTGGAAAAGAAGAACTAATGGCTTAAAAGTCTAGGTTTACATGTATCTAGTTACAATAGCATTAATTGTTCATCCACATCAATAATATACTCTAAATTACTGCCCATAATTCTAACAACATTTTTGGGCAGATTCTACAAGCATTTTGGTGTTGGTTCACATGTGTCTAGTCCCACTAGCACTAAACCACATCAATATTATATTCCAAATTCGTGCTAATGCCCATCACCATACTTATGGGCAGATTCTTCATGCTTCTTGGTGAGTTTCTGACTTCCTTTTCATGATCCATCATATTCAGTACAAGTTGGTCTCCCTCTTCATTAATCCACCTTTGAATGAAGTGTTGGAACACATACTGGAGTTTCTTTGATTGTGATCTTGTGATTGGTCCACTTCGCATAATGATATCATTAACATATTTGCTGCCATGTATAGATTCATCAAGCTTGCTTATAGTTTCCTCATCACATGGGATGATTATTCTTCAAGTGAAGAAGAGGCGGAAGAGCAAGGAATTGCAAATCTTTGTCTGATGGCTATCAAAGATGATGATGATCACTCCAATGAGGTGTGCCTAAAACCTATGACCCATGAAAGCATTTGGATTGTATATGGTGGATGCTGAAGGCATATGAATGATAATACAAAACTTTTTACAACCCTCATCTATAAGGAAGGAGGTAATGTAACATTTGGAAATAATGCTAAAGGAAAAATTGTAGTTATTGGTTCCATTGGTATGTTTGGTAAGAATATGATTGATGATGTATTGTTAGTTGATGGGTTGAAACACAGTTTGCTTAGTGTTAGTCAATTATGTGATAAATGATGCAAATTTCAACTCTAAAGGATGCAAAATTACCTCTTCTAATGATTAACTTGCATTAAAAGGAGGTAAAATTGACAACACCTATAAATTTGACCTTCACTATAACAATGTTTTTGAGTGTCTAGCTACCATTCACAATGATTGTAACATCACCTACACAGTCTATATACACTTAATTACATAGGTGATGTCATCTAAATACTCACACTTGCCATATATGTATTATAGAATTAAAACTAATGCAATTATTAAACTTTCAAAAGAACTATATAATCATGCCTATATTATAAACATTTATCTGTTAATTTACAAAGAACTCCTATTATTAACTTACATTGTTATAATTCTCAAACTACTCTCAAATTTATGCAACTATCATAAAAAATTATAAAGTATTGCCATGTTAACTATATATAATACAATATTTACAATATTGTTGATGAGGAAACTATAAGCAAGCTTGATGAATCTACACAAGGCAGCAAATATGTTAATGATATCATTATGCCAAGTGGACCAATCACAAGATCACAATCAAAGAAACTCCAGCATGTGTACCAACACTTCATTCAAAGGTGGATTAATGAAAAGGGAGACCAACTTGTACTGAATATGATGGATCATGAAGAGAAAGTCAAAAACTCACCAAGAAGCATGAAGAATCTGCCCATAAGTATGGTGATGGGCATTAGCACGAATTTGGAATATAATATTGATATGGTTTAGTGTTAGTGTGACTAGACATATGTGAACCAACACCAAAATGAATGTACAATCTGCCCATCCATGTTGTCAGAATTATGGGCAGTAATTTAGAGTATATTATTGAGGTGGATGAACAATTAATGCTATTGTGACTAGATACATGTAAACCTAGACTTTAAGCCATTAGTTCTTCTTTTCCAACTATATAAGGATGGGAAAAAGAACTTAATAGGGTGGACTACGAATTTCCAGAATTGTTGAATGTAATTTCTGTGTTTTCAAGTTTGAGAGGTTTTCTTCTTATTCTTGTTGCATGAAGAATTGGTTCTAACTTATCAAGTTTGACTTGTGGCGTTTTAATCAATTCATTTCTTCATCTCAATCACCCAAGTTCTCAATTACAGGTTAGTTGTGGGTTTGGTAGGGAGGATTTGTTTTTGAGTTCTAAGATTCTATGCTAGATGTGTATGTGGGGTTCTAGATGTAATATTTGATCCATGGGTTCCGCATCATTTGGTAACAGAGCTTTGGCTTGAAGATAAATCTCTAGGTATCTTTTATGTTTTAATTATCCAAAGAAAAAAAAAGAAAAAAAATGAATCAGATTCAGTTTCTATATTTCTTCATTTTCTGTTCTTGTTGCACCTTGTTCTTATTCTTCAAATCTGTGAACTTTTGTTTAATTTTTCAATTTCTATCCTTGTTTACTGAAAGTTCAAAAGAAAAAAAGAGGAAAAGATCAAAAGAAAAACAAAAAAAAAAGGAAAAGAGAATCAGATTCAACTTCCTCAACATAAAAGAAAAAAAAAATCGTACCTGTTTCTGTCCAGAATTTTTCTTCACAAATGTTTGAGATTTTTTGCATATTTATACCATTAACAGTTTGCTACCTTATTATATTTGATCAAATTACATCAGCTCCTCATTATGCATCCATTTAGCATTTAAAATCTGATATTTAGAGCCTTTCTTGCATTGGGAATAGATTTAGGTTGCATATTCAGATTACTCATTGGAGTGATTTGAATTCTTTTTTTTAGGGATCCAGAATTGTTTTTCTTTGTATTCTTAGTTTCATTCTTTCATATACCTCTTGTTTCTTGTATGCATTAAGTAGCTAATTCTCAATCATAGTTACTTTGGTTTGATTAACACAAATACTTTTGCTTCTTGTGATAACTTTCAGTTCTTGTTGTCTAAAATTAAATTGCTTCTAGAATTGCAGAATTCATTTTGTTCATTAGGTTCCTTGTAGAGTCTTTAAAACAAAACTTGTTCTACTTGATTTAAGTGGATTCAATTCTGAAATTCAACTTGATAAAAGAAGAATTGAGAGGTAAAAGGGACCAAGGTTTGTGTGAAATACAAGAGGAGTGTCAATCTGATCTTGAGTGAAACACGTAAGGGAGTGAGGTGAGGAAATTTTCTTTATTAACATTTTCTTGTAGGTTCTTCTTACACCATGTCAAATTCTGGAAGTGAAAAACGTGATATGACCATAAATGACATAGCCTTCATGTTAGAGGCAATGCAAAGGAGATTTGAAAGGTTTGATTTGACCATAAACAACATGAGAGGTGATGTAGACAGTATAATGCAAAGGCAGCGGAATGATACTAATCGAAGGGGGAAAAATAGAGGGAGAGGAAACATGATGAATGATGATGAGATAGAGAGGGAAGATGATGAAGAAAGTGAGCAATCAATTGCTCAAAGAAGACCTCAACAAAGGGACAGTAACATATCTTCCATAAAAATGAAGATACCATCCTTCAAGGGGAGAAATGATGCTGAAGCTTACCTTGAATGGGAAAGAAAAGTTGAGTTGGTGTTTGATTGTCACAACTATAGTGAAATGAAGAAAGTTAAAATTGCAGCAGTTGAATTCACAGATTATGCACTAATTTGGTGGGATCAATTGATGATTTCCAAGAGGAGAAATGGAGAAAGAACCATCACTACTTGGGCTGAAATGAAAACTGTGATGAGAAAGAGATTTGTACCATCTTACTACTATAGGGAGCTTCACCAAAAATTACAGCGGTTAACTCAAGGATCCATGTCAGTGGAGGATTACCATAAAGAGATGGAGATGATCATGAGTAGAACTAATATAGAGGAGGATCCAGAAATCACTATGGCTCGATTTTTGAGTGGGCTGAATAGAGAGATAGCTAACATAATTGAATTACATCATTATGTGGAGCTTGAAGATATGGTACACATGGCCATGAAAGTGGAGAAGCAACTGAAACTCAAGGGAGCAGCCAAGGGATTTTCTAATTCCAGCTCTAGTTTCACTTCAAAATGGCCAAAGAAAGATGATAATCCTAAAGGGAAGGAGGCTGCCTGGAAAGGAAAGGAAAAACAAGTTCTAGATGACCCTAAAGGTAACTCTAAAACATCTAACTCTAATCAAAAGCATAGTACCATTAAATGCTTTAGGTGTTTAGGAGTAGGGCATATAGCATCTCAATGTCCAAATAAGAAAATCATGTTGATACGAGATAATGGTGAAATTGATAGTGCTAGTGAACATGAAAGTGATGATGATAATGATAGCATGCCACCATTAGAAGAAATTGAACATATTATTGAATATCCTGCCCATGGTGAATCTTTGGTTATTAGAAGAGCTTTAAACATGCAAATTAAAGATGAAGAAAATAATCAAAGAGAGAACATTTTCCATACTCGTTGCATTGTGAATGGAAAAGTGTGCAGCATGATCATTGATGGGGGTAGTTGTGCAAATGTTGCTAGTACTGATTTTGTGGATAAATTAGGGTTAGCATGCACAAAACATCCTAGTCCTTACAAGCTGCAATGGTTGAATGATAGTGGAGAGGTGAGGGTAACAAAGCAGGTTCTGTTTCCTTTTGCAATTGGGAGATACAAAGATGAAGTTTGCTGTGATGTTGTGCCTATGCATGCTAGCCATATCCTTCTTGGTCGTCCATGGCAGTTTGATAGAAAAGCTTTGCATGATGGCTTTAAGAATCATTATTCTTTCAGCCTAAATGGTTTAAATTTCACTCTTGCTCCATTGTCACCTAAACAAGTGTATGAAGATCAAGTAAATATTTTGAGATCATTTGAAAGGAATTCTGGTGGTGACGGTAAAACAAATAAAAATGGAGTACAAGAGGCCAAGTGTGAGAAAAAGAATGATAAAAATGGCCCATTGGTGAGAGAAAAAGAGAAAGGGAGAGAAAATAAAAGAGAGTGTTTCTATGCAAAAGAAAAGGAGTTAAGGAGTGCTTTTTGTGAGAAAAGAAGTCTGATTGTACTTAGGTACAAAGAGACCTTGATTTCTACATCTAACCTTGATAACCCTTTGCCTAGTTGTGTTAGTTCTCTTTTACAGGAATTTGGAGATGTTTTTCCAGAAGATGTACCCAAAGGTTTACCACCTTTAAGAGGGATTGAGCATCCAATTGACTTCATTGCGGGCTCAACAATTCCTAATCGACCAGCTTATAGAAGTAATCCGGAGGAAACCAAGGAACTTCAAAGGCAAGTGGAGGAGTTGCTAGCAAAGGGACATGTGCGTGAAAGTCTTAGCCCATGTGCTGTTCCGGTGTTATTAGTCCCAAATAGAAGAAGGAAACATGTGATTTTCCAACCTGGTGATTGGGTATGGGTTCATGTGAGAAAGAAAAGATTTCCTAAACAAAGAAAATCCAAGTTGGATGCAAGGGGAGATGACCCATTCCATGTTTTAGAGCAAATCAATGACAATGCCTACAAAATTGATCTACCAGGAGAGTATAACGTTTCTATAACTTTCAATGTTAGTGATCTTTCTTCTTTTGATGTAGGTTCAGATTTGAGGACAAATCTTTTTGAGCAAGGTGGGAATGATGAGGAAACTATAAGCAAGCTTGATGAATCTACACAAGGCAGCAAATATGTTAATGATATCATTATGCCAAGTGGACCAATCACAAGATCACAATCAAAGAAACTCCAGCATGTGTACCAACACTTCATTCAAAGGTGGATTAATGAAAAGGGAGACCAACTTGTACTGAATATGATGGATCATGAAGAGAAAGTCAAAAACTCACCAAGAAGCATGAAGAATCTGCCCATAAGTATGGTGATGGGCATTAGCACGAATTTGGAATATAATATTGATATGGTTTAGTGTTAGTGTGACTAGACATATGTGAACCAACACCAAAATGAATGTACAATCTGCCCATCCATGTTGTCAGAATTATGGGCAGTAATTTAGAGTATATTATTGAGGTGGATGAACAATTAATGCTATTGTGACTAGATACATGTAAACCTAGACTTTAAGCCATTAGTTCTTCTTTTCCAACTATATAAGGATGGGAAAAAGAACTTAATAGGGTGGACTACGAATTTCCAGAATTGTTGAATGTAATTTCTGTGTTTTCAAGTTTGAGAGGTTTTCTTCTTATTCTTGTTGCATGAAGAATTGGTTCTAACTTATCAAGTTTGACTTGTGGCGTTTTAATCAATTCATTTCTTCATCCCAATCACCCAAGTTCTCAATTACAGGTTAGTTGTGGGTTTGGTAGGGAGGATTTGTTTTTGAGTTCTAAGATTCTATGCTAGATGTGTATGTGGGGTTCTAGATGTAATATTTGATCCATGGGTTCCGCATCAATTGTTCTTTAAACCTTTGTTATGCAGTTGACTAGAAACATATATCTCTCACTCTGCAGTCTCAACTCTTCTTGTATGATATGCGCGTTAGAAAATAATTCTAACACGCTAAGCAAAGTGATGCAGAACCCCAAGATTATAAAAATCTGAAATCCCAACACACAAATTTAGTATACCAAGAACCCTAGCTGTTTGTTTGTCCTACTAAACCCCTAATTGACATGGAACTAGAAATGTAGATAATTGGACAGAATTAAAGAAGAACTAGAAAGAATGCCACAAGTGTTATCTTGATAAGTTGATTCCAATTCTTGATGCAACAAGAAGAAGAGAACCCTTTCTTGATGAAATTCGGCCAAGCCAAAATAATTGAACAATATAATCACCAAAACTTGTGTCTTTCAACCCTAAATGAGATATAAATAACTAAACACTAATTAGGGTTATTAAGTAGCGTTTGGTTGGCTAATCAAAATTTAAGAACTAATAAAGTAAGTAAAGTTCTAATTTAATACAAAACAAATAGGTCCCTTACTTTTTAAATAAACATAACTAGTGGGCCTTAATACATATTAAATAATAGGCCCATATACTTGAATTAAATTTATGGGTTGCTTCTCCTCTATATCCTTAGCGCCAAAGGCCTGTCCACCAAACCTTTCTTCCATGAATTGCCTTACAAAGCCTTGGAAGGTAGATTTGAGCTTCTTGCCCTGCAATCTTGTAATTGGCCACTTGGTAAAACGAGCTCCATGCCATGTTGGCCTCCTATGCTTGCTTCGTTAGCCTTGCTCATACTGTCATCTTTGTTCGCATCAATCCCTCCGTCCTCAAAACAATTCATCCTTGAATCTGCATCCATATCAAAAGGAGAAAGATTAGAAACATTAAAGGTTGCAAAAACTTGATACTCACCAGACTAGTCAATTTTATAAGCATTGTCATTAATCTTTTCTAGCACTTGGAAAGGACCATTGCCTCTTGGATCTAACTTTGATTTTCTCATATTGGGAAACCTTTCCTTCCTTAAATGTACCCATACCCAATCACTAGGTTCAAAAGTAACTTTGATGCAAGAAAGGACCCCTTGAAGCTAGCAAGTGGACCAATCACTAGGAGCAAGGCAAAGAGATATCAAGCTAGCATGGCTTTGCATATTTAAGAAGAGATTTCCAAAGAGCTTCAAGAATTATCATTCAAGAAGATGGAGATGGAGCTGCAAGGAAGGCCTAAATATATCATGGTTCTAGAAGCATGCAATGGAAGCCAAGAAGGAGCCTTTGAAGGCTATTTTTAAGCCTGGGCCGAAACTACCAAGGAAGAGTCAAAGCTTGGTCAATCTTATTTCCATGCACATGCATGCACATTCATGGATGCTAGTTGGCCGAATTCCAAGGGAGTTTGTTGCACCCCTTGGCCGAATCTTCATAGTTAGTTAGAGGGGATTTTTTGTTATTTTGTGGTCCCTATCCTTTTATTTTAATTAGTTAAGTTGTTTTGACTTTGTCAAATCCTATTCTTGTTGGGTTTTTGGAAGTGTTTTCCCATACAAGCCTAGGATCCTTCTAGAATGTTTTAGTCTTAATTTTCCATATACAATTAGGAATTTTGTAACCTTTATTTAAGGGCACTATTAGGCCGAATTGGGGACACCATTATTATAAAAGAAATTTTCGAATTCTTCTACAAGTTCTTCTTGTGAATTTTCGTGTGAGAGAGATTAGAGTGGAGTCTTTAATTCTTTCTTTGCATCAAGAATTAGGTTTACTTATCAACGAGAGTTGTGGTGTTTTCCTTCTTCTTACCAACTAAATCCTTCAATCATAGTGAGTTCGTGTCTCTTTATAGGCGTTGGATTCCTTAGGAGGTGATTATCAAGTTTCAAGGAGTTCTCTACCATTGTTATACGTTGGGTTTGCTGCCATCGTTGCTAAGGGTCTGCGTCATTTGGTATCAGAGCCTTGCTAAAAGGTAATTTTTATCTACTTTGTCTTTCTAGGGTTTGTTAATTTAGGTCTTTTAAATTTTTGCATTTTAGGGTTCTTAGAGAGTCTAGTCTTTAATTTTCAAAAAAGAGTCATATATCAAAATTCGAAAAGCCTGAAAGATTGTTCAAAGAGTAATTCGAAACCTAGAAAAAGGAGTCTGATCGAATTTCGAAACCTAGGCCTTGCATCTGAATTGGATTCAAAACCTAGGGAGTTAATCTGATTGAAATTCGAAAATTGTTTAGTGTTGTTGGGTATTCCCTCGATTTGTTTTGTGGGTGAATTCTGTGTTGCGAATTAAGTCTAGATTTCGAAAAGTTCTTGTGAGTAAATTAAGTTCCGAATCAAGGGGATAGTGATAGGAAGCAAAAAAAAAAAAAGAGTACAAAACCACTTCAACAAAAATTATTTGATATTCTTGCTATTTGGGTGCTAAAAATCAGATCTAGGTGGGTTAGAAGTAAAAAAATTTTTGGGGCGAAAAATTTCACCTTTTGAGGGGCTTTTGGAATTCAAAAATTAGACCTTAATATTCATATTATTTGAGTGTTATAGGTGGGAATTAGAGTCTAGAAGCTAGCATTTTGGGTAGAATTGATTAGGTCCATAAAGCAGCTTGCCAAGTGTGGGTTGTTTTTGATTCATTATATCCAAATTGGTCTTGTTTATTGTCTTCATTGTTTCTTATTTCTTTATCTAGCTTTTAATTCCATTACATTGCTAAGTATCATTTGCTTGTGTCGATACTTGGTTTTATATCGTGTAGTGCAAATTACCTTGCATTGCCTTTGGATACTTGTCTTGTTTTCTATCTAGTTCTAGGATTTAGGTTCTAGTTTCTTGAACGACTTGACAATTGTTGGTTGGTGAGCTTGGTTCTGAAGTGCAATCAAGGAAGACAAGAAAAGTGAGGTAATTCTAAACACTTGAGTGAATTTCGATTATTACTAATCTTGTTTCTTTGAGTTTGTTTGTTTGTTAACATGGTTGGAAAAGGAGAAAAGACTAGCAAAGAAGGAGCTATGGCCGAAAGCTTGGCTAGGCTTAATGAGACTTTGGCAGCAATGCTTGGTCGAATGGAGATGATGGATGCTAGATTGCAAGAGAATGCAGCACGGCAAGCACAACAAATGCAACAAGTGCAACAAATTCAGCAAGTGCAACAAGGGCAGCCAGCTGCACATCCAAATCCCATAATGGGAGCTAGAAGAGTGCTTAGGAGAGAAGGGTAAGGAAATCTTGAAGCCCTAGAAGCAGCCGAAAGGGTAGAAGATGAAGATGAAGGTGGAAATCAACCTACCACTGATGGTGACCTTACTTCCATCAAGATGAAGATTCCTTCCTTTGAAGGGAAGAACAATACAGAAGAGTTCATAGAATGGGAGAGGAAAATTGAGCAGATTTTCGAATGCCATAACTACACCGAAGAGAAGAAATTAGTTTTGGCAGCCGTAGAGTTCAAAGGGTATGCTACCTTTTGGTGGGATCAATTGAAAGCTAATAGAAGAGGGAAAGGTATGAGGCCTATTCCTGAATGGTCAACCTTGAAAGAACTAATGAGAAGCCGATTTGTACCATCTCACTACATTCAGGATTTGTACAATCGACTAGCAAGACTAGTTCAAGGTGGAAGAAGTGTGGAAGAGTACCACAAAGAGATGGAGATGATCATGGCTAGGGCAAATATTGATGAAAATGAAGACAAGAAGATGTCACGATTTCTTGGGGGATTGAATTTGAACATAGCCAATGAATTGGAGACGTATGAATTCAACACAATGGAAGAGTTAGTTCAAAAGGCCATGAAGATAGAGAGAAGATTGAAGAATAAAGCTATTTCGAAAATTGGCTACTCTAAAGCTAGTGGAAAATTTTCAAACTTCAAGGGTTCAAGTTTGAGTGGAGGTTCCTACAAAGGGGATTACAAGGGTTCTTTCCAAAAGAATTCTTCCTACAATCCTAATTTCAAGAAGCCGAATGATGGGGATGCAAAAACAGCCAAGGAAACACCTTCTAGACCTACTCTAAGTAGGAAAATTAAATGCTACAAGTGTTTGGGAAGTGGACACATTGCTTCTCAATGTCCGAGTAAGAGGGTGATGATTGCTACCCATGAAGGGAAAATTGAATCAGAATCTGAACATGAAGAAGAAGAGGAGGCTGAATGTGGTGATAGGGCCGAATATGATGAAGAGGCTTGGGAGAATCAAGTCTTGAATTCTGAAACATGGAGAGATGCTTGTTACTAGAAGAGCCTTGAATATTCAAGTCAAGGAAGAAGGCTTGGATCAAAGGGAGAATCTTTTCCACTGTAGGTGTTTGGTGAATGGTAAGGTTTGTACATTTATCATTGATGGTGGAAGTTGTACCAATGCTGCTAGTACTACAATGGTGGATAAATTGGGGTTAGCTTATTTTAAACATCCCAATCCTTACAAGTTGCAATGGTTCAATGACGCTGGGGAAGTAAAAGTGTTGAAGCAAGTCAAGGTACCATTCTCCATTGGGTGGTATAAAGATGAGGTTTTGTGTGATGTAGTGCCAATGCAAGCTGGACATTTGCTATTAGGAAGACCATGGCAGCATGATAGAAGGGCACAACATGATGGCTTTTCTAATAAGTATACCTTTACTTATGAAGGAAAGAAGGTTGTTCTAGCACCATTATGACCTCAAGAGGTGTATGAAGATCAAAAGAGGATGCTAGAGAGGGAGAAAGAAGTTTCGGCCAACATGAACCAAGGGGGTTCTAATTTGGCCAATGATGTTTCTTCAACACCCAAGGGTAATTCTAAGGGTAGGGAGAGAGAAAATAATAAAGTGAGTGAGTGCAGAAAGGGAAAAGAGGCCGAGAGTCAAAAGAAAGTAAGCAAACAAATAAATGGCTCATTGGTGAGAGAAAATAAGCAAGGAGAAAAAGCAAAATATACTTTTTATGAAAGAGCAAGGGAGATAGATGTAGGGCAGCCTGTACTCATTATTATGTATAAAGAATCGTTACTTGCTGACAGTGAAAAATCTCTTGATTCTTTACCTTCTGGTTTTTTGTCTTTGTTGCAGGATTTTAAGGATGTGTTTCCTGAAGACCTTCCTAGTGGTTTGCTCCATTAAGAGGAATTGAACATCAAATTGACTTTATACCCGGTTCTGCAATTCCAAACCGGCCAGCATATAGGAGCAATCCTATGGAGACAAAAGAGATGCAAAGACAAGTTGAAGAGCTTTTGGAGAAAGGCTTGGTTCGCGAGAGCCTTAGTCCTTGTGCCGTTCCAGTCTTATTAGTACCCAAGAAAGATGGTTCCTGGAGGATGTGTGTTGATTGTAGGGCTGTGAACAAGATTACTGTGAAGTATAGACATCCCAT
The DNA here is from genome assembly GCA_947685225.1 of Garcia nutans. Classification (NCBI taxonomy): domain Eukaryota; kingdom Viridiplantae; phylum Streptophyta; class Magnoliopsida; order Malpighiales; family Euphorbiaceae; genus Garcia; species Garcia nutans. The sequence continues at coordinate 41,904,662 of CANTUV010000024.1, forward strand.
TCCTAGACTTGATGACATGTTGGACGAATTGCATGGGGCAAGATATTTCACAAAGATTGATCTTCTGAGTGGTTATCATCAAATTCTCATGAAGCCGGGAGATGAATGGAAGACTGCCTTCAAAACAAAATATGGTTTGTATGAATGGTTAGTTATGCTTTTTGGTTTATCTAATGCACCTAGTACTTTCATGAGATTAATGAACCATGTTTTGAGAGCTTATTTAGGTAAGTTTGTGGTAGTTTACTTTGATGATATTCTGATTTATAGCAAAACTGAGGAAGAACATGTTGAACATGTTAGAAAAGTGCTTGAAATCCTTAGGGAGCAAAACCTTTATGCTAAGCTTAAGAAGTGTTCTTTTTGTCTAGATAGGGTTATTTTTCTTAGTTTATTGTAAGTATGCAGGGAATTGAAGTTGATCAAGAGAAGGTAAAAGCTATCCAAGAGTGGCCGAATCCTTCAAGTGTGACAGAAGTGAGGAGTTTTCACGGATTGGCAAGCTTCTATAGGAGATTTGTCCCTAATTTCTCTACATTCCACTATTCACAATCACAATACAAGCCTTGCCTTGAACGTGACACCTTGTATGGAACAAGTTGTCTCGTTGTTCTTCATGGTTTTCCTCCTTCAATTGCATGTTAAGAGCACGCCTAGCAACCAGCAAGTCTCCCTTTATTGGTTCTTCAATGCTCCCATCACTACAACATTCCAAGTCTTTCTTTTCTCCATCTTCACTCTCATCGTCACCTTCTTCTTCATCAGTCACTATCTCACCATTTCTTACGGTCATAACTCTCTTGTTTGACATTCTTTGCTGATATGTCCCACACCTTGGCACTTCCAACACTTAATATCTCGATTTCGCAGCTTAGGCTCTTCAACTTTGGATTTGTCTTTAGAGCTTGTTTCAGCCTTTGCTTTCCCACTATCTTGACCAGCCCTGTTTCTTTCCTTGTAATCACGCCTTCCTTCCCTATTCCAAGGAGAAATAGAATTAGAAACAGGTTTCGAATGATACCTTGATGGTCGTCTTCCTTGGAGTTGTTTTTCCACCTTGACAGCAATATGCACCATCTCTTCTAACTCCACATAAGTCTGCAAATCAACCTGATCAGCAATGTCCGAATTCAAACCAGCCAAGAAACGTGCCATAGTAGTCTCCATGTCTTCATCTATATTAGCTCTAGTCATTAACATTTCCATTTCTTTGTAGTAGTCATCAACACTTTTACTACCTTGTTTAAGAACCTGAAGTCTTTGTATAATTTCCCTATAGAAATGTCTAGGCACAAACCTCTTCCTCATGACCTATTTAAGATCAGCCCAAGTCTCAATTGGATACTCCAAATTCCTTCTTCTACTAGTCACTAACTAATCCCACCAAGCTATAGCATAATCTGTAAATTGAGTAACAATAAGCTTGACCTTCTTTTCCTCAGTACATCGATGGCAATCAAATATGAGATCAACCTGCTTTTCCCATTGCAAATAAGCTTTTGGATCTGATTTACCACGAAAGTTAGGAATTTTCAGCTTGATGCTTCCCAAGCTCCTATCAACGACTTCATCATCACCATTATTTCTACCATAGAAAGCATTATTATTCATCCGTCCTATACCTCGACCAGTACCACGGCCTCCTCTACCTCCACCTCTATGTAGGGCTCCTCCAACCAGACTTGCATTATCATCCTCAAGCTCATTTTCATCTTCCAAATGTTCAGGCCATTGTATTTGATTTCTGCCACCTCTTTGCCTCTCATTGCGCTTCGGTATGGCTCTTTCAACATTTTGCAACCTCAAATCCATGCGCTCCAATGTTTCTGTTATGTTCTCCATAACACGGTATAAACGTGTAAATTCAGCTTGCTGCGCCTCACGCAATCGAGCTGGATCAATTTGAACACCCCTGTCACTGTCATCTTGGCCAGACATTTTTCCTGCAATAAAAGGTTAGAACAAAACAAATAAAAGGCCTCACAACACTCCCTCACTTGTTTACACTCAATAGATGGGGTTGGTCACTCGTGTTCCACTCAATATAATGCATACACTCACAGCTTAGCTCACACCTCTCAAGCTAATTTCTTTTATGTTCTTAGGTGAATCACACTTTATGAAACAAATCAAATAGCCTTCCGTGTGTAGTATCCCAAGTCTAAAGTTACGAATGAATCACTAAGCAATTCGAATCAGAACAGCCCCTCAAAACAGCCCCTCAATGGTGAAAATTTCGTGACCAGAAATTATATTGATTCTAACCTATCCAGATTCGACCCTTATCACCTAAATAACAAGGAGAATGAAAAATTTTTGTTGAAGTGGTTTTATACTCTTTTTTTTTTGCTCCCTCTCACTATCTCTCTTGATGGGGCGACCTTAATTCACACCACACAAAACTTTTACCCAATTAGGTAACAAGAACAAGATCGAATTTAGAGCACTTTGTTTGAAACTCAAAATTGAATCAGAATGAATAATCAAAAACAAGATTCGAATTTAGCACACTTTGTTGAATTTCGAATGCAAATCAGAATGATGAACTAGACCAAAATTTGAATTTAAAACACCTTTTCTTGAATTTCGAATTTTAGGTTTTATAATATTTTTTTTTGAATTTTTGAATTTGAAAGAAAACGAAAATGATTCAAGGAACAAACAACTTAGACGATCAAGAAACAAAGAAAACGACTCAAGAATCAAGAACAAAGAAACAGAACAAAAATAACAAGAAAGAAACGAAAATGAAAATAACCCACAAAGAAAACAATTCAGAGGAACAAGAAAACAAGAGAACGAATTCAACAATTCAAGATCAAAGTAACAAAAATGAAAATAACAAGAGAAGAAACGAAATAAACAAAGAATTCGAAATTGATAGGGATAAAACCTGATCTAGAGCGTTGGCTCTGATACCAAATGATACAGAACCTCCAAGAATAAGCCTGATAACCCCTTGATTTCGAACCCCCACAGCATTAACTTGAAAACCCCTAGTCGAATTTGGCACAACCTCCAAGGATTAGGTTAGATTTCAGATTACCTTGAATTAATCACAGTCCTAAGATTTCGAAACAAACTAGTTCCTAAACCCCAGAATCGAAACACTCCACAAGAAAGTTGATCAAACTACTTGAATGTTTCTAAGCATGCATTCTAGTCAAGAACACAAAGATAAAAGCAAATTCGGCTTTTAGGTTAATAATTTGTCAAAACTAAAACTGATGTCTAACAACCCTAAATGAGATATAAATAGCTAAACCCTAATTAGGGTTATTAAGTAGCATTTGGCTTTCTAATCAAATTTTAAGAAATAATAAAGTAAACAAAGTCCTAATTTAATACAAAACAAACAGGGCCCTTACTTTTTAAATAAGCATAACTAGTGGGCCTTAATACATATTAATTACAAGCCTCATTCGTGAATTACAACTTGTAGCAAGTTGTAATTAACTTCCTTTGGTCTTTTCTCCAAGCTTGTAATTCCTTGCAAACCATAGTTAGCCAAATTCACCAAATCATGCAAATGGCAAATTAGTGCTTGCTGAATCTTTTTGGCTCGCGATCTAGTTATAGGACCTTGTGGCAGAATAATTGGATTGATGATCTCCTCAACTTGTTCCTCACATCCTAACTCTTGCTCATCCTTGCGGTGTGCTGGTTGTTCCACAACACTTTGTCAAATCCTATTCTTGTTGGGTTTTTGGAAGTGTTTTCCCAAACAAGCTTAGGATCCTTCTAGAATGTTTTAGTCTTAATTTTCCATATGTAATTAGGAATTTTATAACTCTTATTTAAGGGCACTATTAGGCCGAATTGGGGACACCATTATTATAAAAGAAATTTTTGAATTCTTCTACATGTTCTTCTTGTGAATTTTTGTGTGAGAGAGATTAGAGTGGATTCTTTAATTCTTTCTTTGCATCAAGAATTAGGTTTACTTATCAATGAGAGTTGTGGCATTTTCCTTCTTCTTACCAACTAAATCCTTCAATCATAGTGAGTTCGCGTCTCTTTATAGGCGTTGGGTTCCTTAGGAGGTGATTATCAAGTTTCAAGGAGTTCTCTACCATTGTTATACGTTGGGTTTGTTGCCATCGTTGCTAAGGGTCCGCGTCAAACTTTGTGCCCTTGATTGGCCTGACGTGCATAAAGTTATTCTTCTTCTCAATGTGTTGTCTAGCCTGCTCATGTATAATCCTGACCAAGTCAGCCTTTCTCTGTCCATCTAGGTTAGTAATCTCATGTAATGGCAAAGGCATTATGATGCAGAACCAATGGATCAAATATTACATTTAAAACCCCACATACACATCTAGCTTAGAATCTTAGAACTCAAAAACAAATCCTCCCTACCAAACCCACAACTAACCTGTAATTGAGAACTTGGGTGATTGGGATGAAGAAATGAATTGATTTAAATGCCACAAGTCAGACTTGATAAGTTAGAACCAATTCTTCATGCAACAAGAATAAGAAGAAAACCTCTCAAACTTGAAAACACATCAATTACATTCAATAATATGAAAATTCGTAGTCCCCCTCTTAAGTTCTTTTTCCCATCCCTATATAGTTGGAAAAGAAGAACTAATGGCTTAAAAGTCTAGGTTTACATGTATCTAGTTACAATAGCATTAATTGTTCATCCACATCAATAATATACTCTAAATTACTGCCTATAATTCTGACAACATTGATGGGCAGATTCTACATGCATTTTGGTGTCGGTTCACATGTGTCTAGTCACACTAGCATTAAACCACATCAATATTATATTCCAAATTAGTGCTAATGCCCATCACCATACTTATGGGCAGATTCTTCATGCTTCTTGGTGAGTTTCTAACTTCCTCTTCAGGATCCATCATATTCAATACAAGTTGGTCTCCCTCTTCATTAATCCACCTTTGAATGAAGTGTTGGAACACATGCTGGAGTTTCTTTGATTGTGATCTTGAGATTAGTCCATTTGGCATAATGATATCATCAATATATTTGCTGCCATGTGTAGATTCATCAAGCTTGCTTATAGTTTCCTCATCATTCCCTCCTTGCTCAAAAAGATTTGTCCTCAAATCTGGACCTACATCAAAATGAAAAAGATCACTAACATTGAAAGTTGCAGAAACATTATACTCACCTGGTAGATCGATTTTGTAGGCATTGTCATTGATTCATTCTAAAACTTGGAATGGGTCATCTCCTCTTGCATCCAACTTGGATTTCCTTTGTTTAGGAAATCTTTCCTTCCTCATTACTTCCCAAGGCACACCAAAGCTAATTATGATGCTTAGTGTGGAAGCTAAAGTCTAGCTAAAGAAAGGTCCAACATGCAAGAAAGGTCTATGGGGGTTCATATAAAGCCTTGGAAAGTAATTTAAGGCCCATGGACAGCCCAAATAGTGTGGGGCGTTTCTTATGTTGAAGGGATTAGTTTGGTTGTTTCCATACTTTATATTTTCCTTAGTGGATTAGGATTTTGTTTCCATACTTTATATTTTCCTTAGTGGATTAGGATTTTGTTCCCATACTTAATGTTTTCCTTATGCAATTAGGAATGTTTTAGTCTTAATTTTCCATATGCAATTAGGAATTTTGTAAAGGGCACTATTAGGCCGAATTTCATATACAACAATTAATAAAAATTTTCGAATTCTTCTACAAGTTCTTCTTGTGAATTTTTGTGTGAGAGAGATTAGAGTAGATTCTTTAATTCTTTCTTTGCATCAAGAATTAGGTTTACTTATCAACAAGATTTGTGGCATTTTCCTTCTTCTTACCAACTAAATCCTTCAAACATAGTGAGTTCGCGTCTCTTTATAGGTGTTGGGTTCCTTAGGAGGTGATTATCAAGTTTCAAGGAGTTCTCTACCATTGTTATACGTTGGGTTTGCTGCCATCATTGCTAAGGGTCCGCGTCAGGATGACAAGTTGTAGAGAACAACAATTTAGTACCTAACTTATTCCACAAAATATGCCAAAAATGACTTAAAAACTTCACATCTCTATCACTTACAATTGTTTTAGGAATGCCATGAAACCGAACTACTTCCCCAAAGAACAAATTAGCAATATTAGTTGTATCATCAGTTTTGTGACATGCAATGAAATGAGCCATTTTGCTGAATCTATCAACAATAACAAATATGCTATCTTTCCCTTTTCTAGTCCTAAACAGCCCCAAAACAAAGTTTATAGATATGTCAATCCAAGGTGCATTAGGAATAGGTAAAGGAGTATACAGCCCATGAGGTAAAGACTTAGATTTTACTTGTTTACATGCAATACACTTGGCACAAATTCTTTCAACATCCTTTCTCATGTTTGGCCAATATAAATGTTCATGCAGAATATCTAAATTCTTAAATACCCCAAAATGTCTCATGAGTCCTCCACTATGTGCCTCAAGCACAAGCAATTCCCTTAATGAGTAACAAGGCATGTATAATCTTCCATCCTTAAACAAGTACCCATCATGCCTATAAAACTTCTGAAATGCAGAATGCTCACATGCTTTATAAACACTTGCAAAGTCAACATCATTGGCATACATATCCTTAATTTAGTCAAAGCCTAATAACTTAGAACTAAGAGTTGAGATTAAAAAATACCTTCTTGAAAGTGCATCTGCTACTACATTGTCTTTGCCATGCTTATACTTTATCACATATGGAAATGGCTCAATGAACTCTATCCACTTTCCATGTCTTCGGTTCAGCTTGGTTTGCCCCTTTAGATGCTTTAATCATTCGTGATTTGTATGAATAACAAACTCTTTAGGCAATAAATAATGTTGCCACACTTGTAAAGCTCTTACCAAAGCATACAACTCCTTGTTATAAGTGGAATAATTTAATTATGCACCATGAAGCTTCTCACTAAAATATGCAATTGGTTTCCTTCTTGCATCAAAACAGCACCTATGCCCACACCTGAAGCATCACACTCTAATTCGAAGGTCTTATCAAAATATGGTAATGCAAGAATTGGAGCAGTAGTTAACCTTTCTTTTAACAAATTGAATGCCCTTTCATGAATTTTATTCTAATTAAACTTTACATCTTTTTTTACCAATTCATTTAATGGTACAACAATGGAACTAAAATCTTTAACAAGCCTTCTATAGAAACTAGTCAAACCATGAAAACTTCTTACCTCACTCACAGTTTTAGGTGCTGGCCAATCTCTTATTGCCTTTACCTTTTCACTATCAACCTCAATTCCTTGTGCACTAACCATAAAACCTAAGAATATGATTTTATCACTACAAAACATGCACGTTTTCAAGTTGGCATACAATTCTTCCTTTCTCAAAACATCAAGAACAACCCTAATATGTTCTACATGCTCATCTACTAATTTACTATAAATGAGTATGTCATCAAAATATACAACAACAAATTTACCAAGATATGCAAGCAGAACATGGTTCATTAATTTCATGAATGTACTAGGTGCATTAGATAAACCAAATGGCATAAACCAGTCATAAAGATCATATTTTGTTTTGAATGCAGTTTTTCACTAATCTCCTTCTTTCATCCTAATTTGATGGAAACCACTTTTCAAATCAATCTTATTAAAAATGCAAGAACCACTCAACTCATCAAGAATATCATCAAGTATAGGAATTGGATGTCTATACTTCACTGTGATTTTAATGATTGCTCGGCAGTCCACACACATTCTCCATGATACATCTTTCTTTGGGACTAATAACACCGGAACAACACATGGGCTAAGACTTTCACGCACATGTCCCTTTGCTAGCAACTCCTCCACTTGCCTTTGAAGTTCCTCGGTTTCTTCCAAATTACTTCTATAAGCTGGTCGATTAGGAATTGTTGAGCCCAAAATGAAGCCAATTTGATGCTCAATCCCTCTTAAAGGTGGTAAACCTTTTGGTACATCTTCTGGAAAAACATCTCCAAATTCCTGTAAAAGAGAACTAACACAACTAGGCAAAGGGTTATCAAGGTCAGATGTAGAAATCAAGGTCTCTTTGTACCTAAGTACAATCAGACTTCTTTTCTCACAAAAAAACACTCCTTAACTCTTTTTCTTTTGCATAGAAACACTCTCTTTTATTTTCTCTCCCTTTCTCTTTTTCTCTCACCAATGGGCCATTTTTATCATTCTTTTTCTCACACTTGGCCTCTTGTACTCCACTTTTATTTGTTTTACCCTCACCACCAGAATTCCTTTCAAATGATCTCAAAATATTTACTTGATCTTCATACACTTGTTTAGGTGACAATGGAGCAAGAGTGAAATTTAAACCATTTAGGCTGAAAGAATAATGATTCTTAAAGCCATCATGCAAAGCTTTTCTATCAAACTGCCATGGACGACCAAGAAGGATATGGCTAGCATGCATAGGCACAATATCACAGCAAACTTCATCTTTGTATCTCCCAATTGCAAAAGAAAACAGAACCTACTTTGTCACTCTCACCTCCCCACAATCATTCAACCATTGCAGCTTGTAGGGGTTAGGATGTTTTTATGCATGCTAACCCTAATTTATCTACAAAATCACTAGTAGCAACATTTGCACAACTACCCCCATAAATGATCATGCTGCACACTTTTCCATTCACAATGCAATAAGTATGGAAAATGTTCTCTCTTTGATTACTTTCTTCATCTTTAATTTGCATGTTTAAAGCTCTTCTAATAACCAAAGATTCACCATGGGTAGGATATTCAATTATATGTTCAATTTCCTCTAATGGTGGCATGCTATCATTATCATCATCACTTTCATGTTCACTAGCACTATCAATTTCACCATTATCTCGTATCAACATGATTTTCTTATTTGGACATTGAGATGCTACATGCCCTACTCCTAAACACCTAAAGCATTTAATGGTACTATGCTTTTGATTAGAGTTAGATGTTTTAGAGTTACGTTTAGGGTCAGCTGGAACTTGTTTTTCCTTTCCTTTAGGATTATCATCTTTTTTTGGCCATTTTGAAGTGAAACTAGAGCTGAAATTAGAAAATCCCTTTGCTGCTCCCTTGAGTTTTAGTTGCTTCTCCACTTTCATGGCCATGTGTACCATATCTTCAAGCTCCACATAATGGTGTAATTCAATTATGTTAGCAATCTCTCTATTCAGCCCACTCAAAAATTGAGCCATAGTGATTTCTGGATCCTCCTCTATATTAGTTCTACTCATGCTCATCTCCATCTCTTTATGGTAATCCTCCACTGACATGGATCCTTGAGTTAACCGCTGCAAATTTTGGTGAAGCTCCCTATAGTAGTAAGATGGTACAAATCTCTTTCTCATCACAGTTTTCATTTTAGCCCAAGTAGTGATGGTTCTTTCTCCATTTCTCCTCTTGGAAATCATCAATTGATCCCACCAAATTAGTGCATAATCTGTGAATTCAACTGCTGAAATTTTAACTTTCTTCATTTCACTATAATTATGACAATCAAACACCAACTCAACTTTTCTTTCCCATTCAAGGTAAGCTTCAGCATCATTTCTCCCCTTGAATGATGGTATCTTCATTTTTATAGAAGATATGTTACTGTCCCTTTGTTGAGGTCTTCTTTGAGCAATTGATTCCTCACTTTCTTCATCATCTTCCCTTTCTACCTCATCATCATTCATCATGTTTCCTCTCTCTCTATTCTGCCCCCTTCGATTAGTATCATTCCGTTGCCTTTGTATTATGTTGTCTACATCACCTCTCATGTTGTTTATGGCCAAATCAAACCTTTCAAATCTCCTTTGCATTGCCTCTAACATAAAGGCTATGTCATTTATGGTCATATCACGTTTTTCACTTCCAGAATTTGACATGTTGTAAGAAGAACCTACAAGAAAATGTTAGTAAAGAAAATTTCCTCACCACGCTCCCTTACGTGTTTCACTCAAGATCAGATTGTCACTCTTGTATTTCACTCAAAACTTGGTCATTTTTACCTCTCAATTCTTCTTTTATCAAGTTGAATTTCAGAACTGAATCCACTTAAATCAAGTAAAACAAGTTTTTGTTTTAAAGACTCTACAAGGAACCTAATGAATAAAATGAATTCAACAATTATAGAGGCAATTTAATTTTAAACAACAAGAACTAAAAGTTAACACAAGAAACAAAAAGTATTTGTGTTAATCAAACCAAAGTAACTATGATTGAGAATTAGCTACTTAATGCATACAAGAAACAAGAGGTATATGAAAGAATGAAACTAAGAATGCAAAGAAAAATAATTCTGGATATTGAAAAATAGAATTCAAATCACTCCAATAAGTAATCTGAATATGCAACCTAAATCTATTCCCAATGCAAGCTATGCTCTAACTATTAGATTTTAAATGCTAAATGGATGCATAATGAGGAGCTGATGTAATTTGATCAAATATAATAAGGTAGCAAGTTGTTAATGGTATAAATATGCAAAAAATCTTAAACACTTGTGCAGAAAAATATTGGACAGAAATAGGTACGAATTTTTTTTTCTTTTATGTTGAGGAAGTTGAATCTGATTCTCTTTTTTTGTTTTTTTTATTTTTTCTTTTGATCTTTTCCTTCTTTTGTTTTTTTGAACTTTCAGTAAACAATGATAGAAATTGAAAAGTTAAACTAAAGTCCACAGATTTGAAGAATAAGAACAAGGTGCAACAAGAACATAAAATGAAGAAACATAGAAACTGAATTTGGTTCTGATAGAGACGTCACAAGGCTACATGCAACATTTTGTTGAAGAGGAGCTGAAGGTGCACGATATGGATGATCAAGGATGCAAATTGGAGCATATTTGGCTCAAGTCACTAGTTGGGCTTATTTATAGTTAAATAATTAGCTGAACTTGTTATTTTAATATGTATTAAGGCCCACTAGTTATGCTCATTTAAAAAGTAAGGGCCCTGTTTGTTTGGTATTAAATTAGGACTTTGATTACTTTATTATTTCTTAAAATTTGATTAGAAAGCCAAACGCTACTTAATAACCCTAATTAGGGTTTAGCTATTTATATCTCATTTAGGGTTGTAAGACATGAGGTTTTGAAGTTTGGACGAATTTATTAACCTAAAGCCGAATTGCTTTTATCTTTGTGTTCTTGCTTGAATACATGCTTCAGAAACATTCAAGCAGTTTGATCAACTTTCTTGTGGAGTGTTTCGAATCTGGGATTTAGGAACTGACTTGTTTCGAAATCTTGGATCTTTGATCAATTCAAGGTAATCTGAAATCTAACCTAATCCTTGGGGGTTGTACCGAATTCGACTAGGGGTTTTCAAGTTAATGCTGTGGGGGTTCGAAATCAAGGGGTTCTTAGGCTTATTCTTTGAGGTTCCGTATCATTTGGCATCAGAGCCTACGCTCTAGATCAGGTTTTATCCCTTCCAATTCGTTTTCGTTTCTTCTTTTATTATTTGCTTTTTTGTTGCTTTGTTTCAATTGTTCAATTCGTTCTCTTGTTTTCCTTGTTCCTCTGAATTGTTTTCTTTGTGGGTTATTTTCGTTTTCGTTTTCTTCACCTGCTATTTGCATTTTTGTTTCCTTTGTGGGTTACTTTCGTTTTCGTTTCTTCTCTTGTTAGTTTCGTTTTGTTTCTTTGTTATTGATCCTTGAATCATTTTTGTTTTTCTTTCAAAGTCGAAAATTCAAAAAAAAAAAGAGTACAAAAGTGCTTCAAGAAATTTTTTTCGTTTTCCTTGTTATTTAGGTGATAAGGGTCGAATCTGGATAGGTTAGAAGTAACCAAAATTTTGTCACGAAATTTTGACAAATTTGAGGGGCTGTTTTGATTCAAATTTCAGATTTTGGGATACTACACACGGAGGCTATTTGAGTTGTTTCATAAAGTGTGATTCACCTAAGAACATAAAAGAAATCAGCTTGAGAGGTGTGAGCTGAACCGTGAGTGATTTCATATATTGAGTGAAACACGAGAGACCAACCTTCATCTATTGAGTGTAAACACGTGAGGGAGTGTTGTGAGGCCTTTTTATTTGTTTTGTGCTAACCTTTTATTGCAGGAAACATGTCTGGAAGAGATGCAGGTGTTCAGTTTGATCCAGCTCGATTGCGTGAGGCGCAACAAGTTGAATTTACACGTTTACACCGTGCTATGGATACCATAACAGAAAGATTGGAGCGCATGGATTTGAGGTTGCAGAGTGTTGAAAGAGCCACATTGGAGCGCAATGAGAGGCGAAGAGGTGGCAGAAATCAAATGCAGCAATCTGAACATTTCTATAGGAGTATCATGCAGAGACTTCAGGCTATCAAGGAAGGAAGTAAAAGTGTTGATGATTACTACAAAGAAAGGGAGAATTTGAAGGTTGAAGATAGCAATGAAGAAGAACTAATTTATGCAGAAGAGATTGTTGATGGTAGTGATTTGTTAATGTCATCCGAGGCTGTTTATGGTGATACTTCTTTTCAGGGTGATATTGAAGATCCTACTTTAGAGATTATTGGTGAAGATTCATCACTAGAATAAAAAGAAGCTGCTACTTTTCAACAAGACATTCCAAAGTTGGAAACTTTTGAAGAAATATTGAAGGAAGAAATTGATATGCTTGGGTTAGAAGTACAACTAAAAGAAGAAGCAAGAAAAATAAAACTTTCTACTCCCACCATTCATGATTGCTTGTCTGTTGCAAACATGGAGTTTATTTTGCCTAACAATGATTGTGATGTTTATGAAATAAAATTTCAGGTTCTTCAAATTGATGACATGCCACAAGTAATTGGAGTGAAATTACAAAGTTTCTTTTCTTTACTACTTCATCATTTTTAAACTCAAGGACGAGTTTTCTCCAACAAAGGGGGAATGATAGAGACATCACAAGGCTACATGCAACATTTTGTTGAAGAGGAGCTGAAGGTGCATGATATGGCTGATCAAGGATGCAAATTGGAGCATATTTGGCTCAAGTCACTAGTTGGGCTTATTTATAGTTAAATAATTAGCTGAACTTGTTATTTTAATATGTATTAAGGCCCACTAGTTATGCTCATTTAAAAAGTAAGGGCCCTGTTTGTTTGGTATTAAATTAGGACTTTGATTACTTTATTATTTCTTAAAATTTGATTAGAAAGCCAAACGCTACTTAACCCTAATTAGGGTTTAGCTATTTATATCTCATTTAGGGTTGTAAGACATGAGGTTTTGAAGTTTGGACGAATTTATTAACCTAAAGCCGAATTGCTTTATCTTTGTGTTCTTGCTTGAATACATGCTTCAGAAACATTCAAGTAGTTTGATCAACTTTCTTGTGGAGTGTTTCGAATCTGGGATTTAGGAACTGACTTGTTTCGAAATCTTGGATCTTTGATCAATTTAAGGTAATCTGAAATCTAACCTAATCCTTGGGGGTTGTACCGAATTCGACTAGGGGTTTTCAAGTTAATGCTGTGGGGGTTCGAAATCAAGGGGTTCTTAGGCTTATTCTTGGAGGTTCCATATCAGGTTCTTTTTTTTCCTTTGGATAATTAAAACATAAAAGATACCTAGAGATTTATCTTCAAGCCAAAGCTATGATACCAATTGATGTGGAACCCATGGATCAAATATTACATCTAGAACCCCACATACACATCTAGCATAGAATCTTAGAACTCAAAAATAAATCCTCCCTACCAAACCCACAACTAACCTGTAATTAAGAACTTGGGTGATTGGGATGAAGAAATGAATTGATTTAAACACCACAAGTCAGACTTGATAAGTTAGAACCAATTCTTCATGAAAACCTCTCAAACTTGAAAACACTTAGATTACAATGATAACAATATGAAAATTCGTAGTCTCCCTCTTAAGTTCTTTTTCCCATCCCTTTATAGTTGGAAAAGAAGAACTAATGGATTAAAAGTCTATGTTTACATGTATCTAGTCATAATAGCATTAATTGTTCATCCACACCAATAATATACTCTAAATTAATGCCCATAATTCTGACAACATTGATGGGCAGATTCTACATGTATTTTGGTGTTGGGTCACATATGTCTAGTCACACTAGCACTAAACCACATCAATATTATATTCCAAATTCGTGCTAATGCCCATCACCATACTTATGGGCAGATTCTTCAAGATTCTTGGTGAGTTTATGACTTCCTCTTCATGATCCATCATATTCAGTACAAGTTGGTCTCCCTCTTCATTAATCCACCTTTGAATGAAGTGTTGGAACACATGCTGGAGTTTCTTTGATTGTTATCTTGCGATTGGTCCACTTGGCATAATGATATCATCAACATATTTGCTGCCACGTGTAGATTCATCAAGCTTGCTTATAGTTTCCTCATCACATTAAATCCATAGGAGTAAGAGGATTAAACCCATACACAATTTCAAAAGGTGAGAATCTATTGGAAGAATGCAAACTACGATAATAAGCAAATTCAACTAATGGAACATGTTCTCAAATTCTAACCTACCACAACTTGTAATAAAGTACCTAAATTCTTATTCACCACTTCAGTTTGTCCATCAGTTTGTGGATGATAAGTAGTAGAAAATAATAACTTAGTACCCAATTTTCCCCACAAAACTCTCCAAAAGTGGCTCAAGAATTTAACATCACAATCAGAGACTATTGTCCTAGGTATACCATGCAAACGCACATCTCTAAAGAATAAATTAACTATATTTGTTGCATCATCAGTTTTATGATAAGTTATGAAATGTGCCATTTTGCTAAATCTATCCACAATAATAAATATGTTATCTCTAAATTTCTTTGTCCTAGGTAAACCTATCACAAAATCCATAGAAATGTCAACCCAACAAGGCTCATTAGGAACAGGTAGAGGGGTAGAGGTGTATACAATCTACGAAGCATAGATTTGGACTTAGCTTGCCTACATGCAATACATTTAGAACAAATTTCTTCAACATCCCTATGCAGTGTGGCCAATAAAAATGCTCATAAAGTATATCCAAAGTCTTATGCACACCAAAATGACCCATCAATCCACCACTATGTGATTCACGCACAAGTAATTCCCTTAATGAACATGCAGGTACACATAATCGATTCCCACAAAATAAAAATCCATCATGCTTGTAAAATCTTTGAAAAGCAGCATGTTCACAAGCAACAGACATTAACAAAATAAGAATTTGTTGCATACATATCTTTAAGCTGGTCAAATCCTAACATCTTAGAACAAAGTGTAGTGATTAAAGCATACCTCCTTGATAATGCATCAGCAACAACATTATCTTTACCTTGCTGTAGTGGATCATATAAGGAAATGTCTCAATGAATTCAACCCATGTTGCTTGCCTCTTATTCAACTTCCCTTGCCCTTTCAAGTGCTTAAGTGACTCATGGTCTGTATGGATCACAAATTCTTTTGGAAGCAAGTAATGTTGCCACACATCTAATGCTCTCTCTAGGGCATATAACTCCTTGTCATAGGTAGAGTACTTCAATTGAGCTCCATTCAACTTCTCACTGAAATATGCTATGAGACATTTTTCTTGCATCAACACAGCACCTATACCAATCCCAGAAGCATCACATTCAAGTTCAAAAGTTTTCTCAAACTTAGGTAAACATAAAATAGGAGCAGAACACAACCTATCTTTTAAAATATTAAAAGCCCCATTTTGTTCATCCCTCCACTTAAAACCAACATCTTTTTTAATTATTTTAGTCAAAGGGAGCTGCAATGGATGAGAAATCTTTCACAAATCTTCTATAAAAACTAGCTAACCCATGAAAACTCCTTACCTCAGACATACTCTTAGGTGTAGGCCATTCTTGAATAGCTTTTACCATTTCAGCATCTACCTCAACCCCTTTAGCACTCACAACAAAACCCAAGAAAATAAGTCTATCAATACAAAAAGTACACTTCTTCAAATTAGCATACAACTTCTCTTTCCATAGAACCTCTAGAACTAACCTAACATGCATGATATGCTCATCTAGAGACTTGCTGTACATGAGAATGTCATCAAAATATACAACAAATTTTCCAAGGAAATTACTCAAAACATGATTCATTAGCCTCATAAATGTGCTAGGTGCATTAGTCAAACCAAAAGGCATAACCATCCATTCATATAAACCATATTTTGTTTTAAATGCAATTTTTCACTCATCACCTGGTTTCATCCTAATTCGATGATATCTACTTTTTAAATCTATTTTAGTGAAAATACATGCACCATATAACTCATCTAACATGTCATCTAATCTAAGAATGGGATGGTGATACTTTACAGTGATTTTGTTGATTGCACGACAATCCACACACATCCTCCATGTTTCATCTTTCTTGGGTACCAACAACACTAGCACAACTGACGCGGAACCCTATGGCAATGAAGGCCTCAAACCCCAATGCACGCTTCGATATAGGAATCCAAGAACAAGGATAAACCACCCTCTATAGCACCCAATGCTTAGCGAAGCAAGAACACTAATGATGGAAGGATTTGGAAGGATGGATCAGAAGAATGCCACAATCGAAATTGATAAGTTAGTCTGATTCGTGATGCAATCAATGAAAGAAGCAAAATCTCTCACTCTCTCAAAGATGGCCAAAATTTGCATAAAAAGCAATCTGAATATAATTTTGTCAAAAGTTCCTCTTACAAGAAAAATAAGGCCCTATTTATGGAAAAACAAATTAAAATTCGTAACTATCCTAACCCTAGTGAAAAAAGGAAAATTACAAAGTCAAAATCCTTGTCAAATAAGGAAAATATCATCCTAACCAACTACGAAAAGAAGGATCCTTGTCAAATAAGGAAAATATCATCCTAACCAACTAAGGAAAGAAGGATCCTTGTCAAATAAGGAAAATATCATCCTAACCAACTAAGGAAAGAAGGGAACCACATCCCATGTGCATGGGTGTGAACACAGCCCATGTGCATGAAAGAATAGGCTGCCCATGTGACAAAAGTGGTCCCAAAAACCTAATTTCGTCCAAGGCCCATGTGCTTGCATGTAGGCTGCCTTCCTTACTCCTTTCTTGCTCCTCTAGCCCATTTTTAAAGCCTTATCTTCCATATAAACATTCATGATAGAGACGTCACAAGGCTACATGCAACATTTTGTTGAAGAGGAGCTGAAGGTGCACGATATGGCTGATCAAGGATGCAAATTGGAGCATATTTGGCTCAAGTCACTAGTTGGGCTTATTTATAGTTAAATAATTAGCTAAACTTGTTATTTTAATATGTATTAAGGCCCACTAGTTATGCTCATTTAAAAAGTAACGGCCCTGTTTGTTTGGTATTAAATTAGGACTTTGATTACTTTATTATTTCTTAAAATTTGATTAGAAAGCCAAACGCTACTTAATAACCCTAATTAGGGTTTAGCTATTTATATCTCATTTAGGGATGTAAGCCACCTTAGTTTTGAAGTTTTGAAGTTTTGGACGAATTTATTAACCTAAAGCCGAATT
Source organism: Garcia nutans (assembly GCA_947685225.1). Taxonomy (NCBI): domain Eukaryota; kingdom Viridiplantae; phylum Streptophyta; class Magnoliopsida; order Malpighiales; family Euphorbiaceae; genus Garcia; species Garcia nutans. Next base: position 41,922,074 of record CANTUV010000024.1, read on the forward strand.
GCTTTTATCTTTGTGTTCTTGCTTGAATACATGCTTTAGAAACATTCAAGTAGTTTGATCAACTTTCTTGTGGAGTGTTTCGAATCTGGGATTTAGGAACAAACTTGTTTCGAAATCTTGGATCTTTGATCAATTCAAGGTAATCTGAAATCTAACTTAATCCTTGGGGGTTGTACCGAATTCGACTAGGGGTTTTCAAGTTAATGCTGTGGGGGTTCGAAATCAAGGGGTTCTCAGGCTTATTCTTGGAGGTTCCGTATCATTTGGTATCAGAGCCTACACTCTAGATCAGGTTTTATCCCTTCCAATTCGTTTTCATTTCTTCTTTTGTTATTTGCATTTTTGTTGCTTTGTTTCAATTGTTCAATTCGTTCTCTTGTTTTCCTTGTTCCTCTGAATTGTTTTCTTTGTGGGTTATTTTCGTTTTCGTTTTCTTCACCTGCTATTTGCATTTTTGTTTCCTTTGTGGGTTACTTTCGTTTTCGTTTCTTCTCTTGTTAGTTTCATTTTGTTTCTTTGTTATTGATCCTTGAATCATTTTCGTTTTTCTTTCAAAGTCAAAAATTCAAAAAAAAAAACAAAAATTCCGTTAGGGTTTTAATTTAGTTTTCATTTTTGTATTTAGAGTCTTATTTCAATTTCGAATTCAGTTTGCCTTTTTAGTCCAAATCGTTTTTCTTATTCTGAAATTGGGTTGGTTGATTTGTTCCGAATTGGTTTGTTCTATCTATTCCAAATTGGATTTGTTCTATTGTGGATTTCCGAATTGGGAATTTAGGTTGCTTTGTTCAAATTCGAAATTGTGTTCTTGATTGTTGATTCGAAATTTGTTGATTCGAAAGTGTTCTAAATCCGAATCTTATTCTTGTTAATCATTCTGATTCTGTTTCGAATTTCCAAGAAAGTGTTTCAAACAAGTTTCAAAAGGAAAGCTGAATTGGTCTAAAGGAAGTCTTGATTATTTATTCTATTCCAATTTCGAGTTTCAAAAGGAAGTCCTCTAAATTGATCTTGTTCTTGTTACCTGATTGGAAAAAAAAGTTTTGTGTGGTGTGTGAATTAGGGCTACCCATCTTGAGATAGTGAAAGGGAGCAAAAAAAAAAAAAGGAGTACAAAAGTGCTTCAAGAAATTTTTTTTCGTTTTCCTTGTTATTTAGGTGATAAGGGTCGAATCTGGATAGGTTAGAAGTAACCAAAATTTTGTCACGAAATTTTGACAAATTTGAGGGGCTGTTTTGATTCAAATTTCAGATTTTGGGATACTACACATGGAGGCTATTTGAGTTGTTTCATAAAGTGTGATTCACCTAAGAACATAAAAGAAATCAGCTTGAGAGGTGTGAGCTGAACCATGAGTGATTTCATATATTGAGTGAAACACGAGAGACCAACCTTCATCTATTGAGTGTAAACACGTGAGGGAGTGTTGTGAGGCCTTTTTATTTGTTTTGTGCTAACCTTTTATTGCAGGAAACATGTCTGGAAGAGATGCAGGTGTTCAGATTGATCCAGCTCGATTGCGTGAGGTGCAACAAGCTGAATTTACACGTTTACACCGTGCTATGGATACCATAACAGAAAGATTGGAGCGCATGGATTTGAGGTTGCAGAGTGTTGAAAGAGCCACATTGGAGCGCAATGAGAGGCGAAGAGGTGGCAGAAATCAAATGCAGCAACCTGAACATTTCTATAGGAGTATCATGCAGAGACTTCAGGCTATCAAGGAAGGAAGTAAAAGTGTTGATGATTACTACAAAGAAAGGGAGAATTTGAAGGTTGAAGATAGCAATGAAGAAGAACTAATTTATGCAGAAGAGATTGTTGATGGTAGTGATTTGTTAATGTCATCCGAGGCTGTTTATGGTGATACTTCTTTTCAGGGTGATATTGAAGATCATACTTTAGAGATTATTGGTGAAGATTCATCACTAGAATAAAAAGAAGCTGCTACTTTTCAACAAGACATTCCAAAGTTGGAAACTTTTGAAGAAATATTGAAGGAAGAAATTGATATGCTTGGGTTAGAAGTACAACTAAAAGAAGAAGCAAGAAAAATAAAACTTTCTACTCCCACCATTCATGATTGCCTGTCTGTTGCAAACATGGAATTTATTTTGCCTAACAATGATTTTGATGTTTATGAAATAAAATTTCAGGTTCTTCAAATTGATGACATGCCAAAGTAATTGGAGTGAAATTACAAAGTTGCTTTTCTTTACTACTTCAGCATTTTAAAACTCGAGGACGAGTTTTCTCCAACAAAGGGGGAATGATAGAGACGTCACAAGGCTACATGCAACATTTTGTTGAAGAGGAGCTGAAGGTGCACGATATGGATGATCAAGGATGCAAATTGGAGCATATTTGGCTCAAGTCACTAGTTGGGCTTATTTATAGTTAAATAATTAGCTGAACTTGTTATTTTAATATGTATTAAGGCCCACTAGTTATGCTCATTTAAAAAGTAACGGCCCTGTTTGTTTGGTATTAAATTAGAACTTTGATTACTTTATTATTTCTTAAAATTTGATTAGAAAGCCAAACGCTACTTAATAACCCTAATTAGGGTTTAGCTATTTATATCTCATTTAGGGATGTAAGCCATCTTAGTTTTGAAGTTTTGAAGTTTTGGACGAATTTATTAACCTAAAGCCGAATTGCTTTTATCTTTGTGTTCTTGCTTGAATACATGCTTCAGAAACATTCAAGTAGTTTGATCAACTTTCTTGTGGAGTGTTTCGAATCTGGGATTTAGGAACAAACTTGTTTCGAAATCTTGGATCTTTGATCAATTCAAGGTAATCTAAAATCTAACCTAATCCTTGGGGGTTGTACCGAATTCGACTAGGGGTTTTCAAGTTAATGCTGTGGGGGTTCGAAATCAAGGGGTTCTCAGGCTTATTCTTGGAGGTTCCGTATCAATTCAGCATCACAATCAGCCTTTGTTGGTCTTCCAGCTTCATACTACACTTGTTTATTACTAATTCAGTCACCTCCCTTGTAACAAAGTCTTGAACATGCAATCCAAGAGTAACGCCATACTTCCTTGCTTTATTCCTTGTCAATGGTCCTTGTTGTAGCACCAAAGGATCCTTGCCATGCTGGTTTACATCATTCTCCCCTTCTTTAAAAAGATTTGTCCTCAAATCTGCATCATCATAAGGAGATAAATCAGTCACATTAAAAGTAGCACTAACACCATACTCACCAGGCAAGTCGATCTTGTATGCATTGTCATTGATTTTCTCCAATACTTGGAATGGACCATCACCACGTGCATCAAGCTTACTCTTCCTTTGATTTGGAAACCTCTCCTTTCGGAAGTGTACCCAAACCCAATCGCCAAGAGCAAATGCCATTTGCTTTCGTCCCTTATTTGCCCTATCAGCATATGACTTGTTCTTTTTCTCTATATTTGCTCGAACCTTTTCATGCAAAGACTTTACCAAATTAGCCTTCTTCTCTCCATCCAAACTAGCAAGCTCATGTAAAGGCAAAGGAACAAGATCAAGCACAGTTAGTGGATTAAAACCATAAACAATCTCAAATGGCGAATAACCTGTAGAAGAATGAATTGAACGATTATAAGCAAATTCAATGAAAGATAAACAATCTTCCCAAGTGACCAAATTCTTCCCCACTAAAGCTCTCAACAACGTACCAAGTGTACGATTCACTACTTCAGTTTGCCCATATGTTTGTGGATGACAAGTAGTAGAAAACAAAAGCTTAGTTCCTAATCTACTCCATAACACATGCCAAAAATGGGAACAAAACTTAGTATCTCTATCAGAAACAATTATCCGAGGCACCCCATGTAAACGAACAACATCTCTAAAGAACAAATCAGCCACAACTTTGGCATCATCAGCTTTGTGACATGGAATAAAATGTGCCATCTTACTAAACCTATCAACAACCACAAAAATGCTATCTCTACCTTTCCTAGTCCTAGGCAAACCAAGCACAAAATCCATACTAATATCAACCCAAGGTGAACTAGGTACAGGTAATGGCATATAAAGACCATGAGGCATAGACTTAGATTTCGCCTGTCTACATGCAATACAAACAGAACATAATCTCCCAACATCTTTACGCATAGACGGCCAATAAAAATGCTCAAACAGAATATCATAAGTCTTAGACACACCAAAATGCCCCATCAAACCACCACAATGAGATTCCAAAACAAGCAAATTACGCATGGAACATCTAGGCACACATAGTTTACTTCCCTTAAACAAATAACCATCCTGCCTAAAAAATGAATTAAAAGCTCCTTGTTCACATGCGACATAAACATTGCCAAAATCAATATCACCAATATATAAGTCCTTAATATACTCAAAACCAAGCAATTTAGAACTTAAAACAGACAGTAATGTATATCTCCTAGACAACGCATCAGCAACAACATTATCCTTACCTTGCTTATACTTAATGACATAAGGAAATTTCTCAATTTGTTCAATCCACTTACCATGTCTTTTGTTCAACTTACCTTGGCCCTTCAAATGCTTGAGGGATTCATGGTCAGTGTGAATAATGAACTCCTTTGGCAGCAAATAATGCTCCCACACATTCAATGCCCTTACCAAAGCATGCAACTCCTTGTCATAGGTAGAATAATTCAGTTGCGCACCATTGAGCTTCTCACTAAAATATGCTATTGGCTTCTTTTATTGCATCAAAACAGCCCCAATACCTATACCTGAAGCATCACATTCAATCTCAAAAATAGAATCAAAGTTAGGTAAAGCTAAAACAGGCGCAGTAGTGAGTTTTTCTTTCAAACTTTCAAACGATCGTTGTTGCTGTTCACCCCATTGAAATCCAACTTCCTTCTTGACAATACTTGTGAGTGGTGCGGCAATGGTAGAAAAATCCTTCATGAATCTCCTATAAAAACTCGCTAGCCCATGGAAGCTCCTCACTTCCGTCACACTCTTAGGAACAGGCCATTCCCTTATAGCTTTCACTTTCTCTTCATCAACTTCCAATCCCTGCGCACTAACAACAAAACCAAGAAAAACAAGCCTATCCATGCAAAATGTGCACTCCTTAAGCTTTGCATATAAGTTCTCTTTTCTCAAAGCTTCTAAAACCAACCTAACATGTTCTATATGCTCTTCCTCAGTCTTACTATAGATCAAAATATCATCAAAATAAACAACTGCAAATCTGCCCAAATAAGCCCTCAAAACATGGTTCATCAACCTCATAAAAGTACTAGGTGCATTAGACAACCCAAAAGGCATTACCAACCACTCATACAACCCATATTTTGTTTTAAAAGTTGTTTTCCATTCATCCCCAGGTTTCATACAAATTTGATGATATCCACTCATAAGATCAATTTTAGTAAAATACCTTGCACCATGTAATTTGTCCAACATGTCATCAAGACGCGGTATAGGATGCCGATACTTCACGGTGATCTTATTTACAGCCCTACAATCAACACACATTCTCCACGTGCCATCTTTCTTTGGAACCAACAAAACAGGAACGGCACACAGACTTAAACTCTCTCGAATCAACCCTTTCTCCAACAACTCTTCCACTTGTCTCTGCATCTCCTTGGTCTCCATCGGATTACTTCGATATGCTGGTCTATTTGGAATGGTAGAACCAGGTATGAAGTCAATTTGATATTTGATTCCTCTTAATGGTGGCAAACCACTAGGCAACTCCTCCGGAAACACATCTTGGAAATCATGCGATAAAGACACAAAACTAGAAGGCAAATGTTCAAGTGAAACATCAATGTTAGCAAACAAAGTTTCCTTGTATCTAATGAGTAACACAGACTGCCCAACATTTAATTCTCTCGCTCTTGCATAAAAAGTTTGTTTTGCCTTCCCTTCTTTCTTGTTTTCTCTCACCAATGGGCCATTACTTTGATTAGTTTCTTTTCTAGCCTCTTTTCCCATTTTCTTCTCACTTTCACTCACCTTATCATGTTCTCTCGCACTCCCCTTGTTTTTGGAAGAAACAGCCCCAACCACTACTTTGGCCGAATCTTGCTTTGCTTTCTCAAGCATCTTTCGATAATCTTCATAAACCTCCAATGGTGATAATGGAACAAGAGTAACCAGCTTTCCCTCATAGGTAAACGTGTACCTATTTGAATGCCCATCATGCTGTGCTTTCCTATCAAATTGCCAAGGTCTTCCCAATAACATATGGCCTGCTTGCATAGGAACTACATCACACAACACTTCATCTTTATACCAGCCTATAGAGAATGGTATTCTCACTTGTTTAGTAACCTTCACCTCTCCACTATCATTAAACCATTGTAGTCTATATGGATTGGGATATTTTAAACAAGTCAATTTTAGCTTCTCCACCATGGTCTCACTTGCGGCATTAGTACAACTACCGCTGTTAATGATAAGCATACAAACCTTACCATCAACTAAACATCTAGAATTAAATATGTTATCTCGCTGTTCAAGACCCTCTCCCTTCACCTGCATATTCAAAGAACGCCTAGCAACTAACATTTCACCATGTTCAGCCATCAACACATTTTCAACTTGCTCACTACACTCATCATCATCATCATACATGTCATTCACATCATTATCAACATCACTATGATCAGAATCAGAAATTATACCCCCATCATTAGTAGCAATCATAACTCTCCTATTTGGACATTCAGAAGCAATATGCCCATTCCCTAAACATTTGAAACATTTAATATCTCTACTAGGAGTAGTATTAGAAATACCTAATTGCTGCCTATTTGGACCACCATTCGTCCCCTTTCCACTTGTAGGTGGAGGATTGTTCCTTTGGAAGGAATTCTTGAAATCTCCACTTCTTGAGGACGAATTGCTACTAGTGTTTTGAGGTCCTCTGTAGGTCGAACTACTTCCACCCATATTCTGAAATTTGCTAGAACCAGACTTGGTGTAATTCTTGCTCTTTAGTTTCCTTTCTATCTTCATGGCCTTTTCAACCAATTCTCCCATGGAATTGTAATCATACATTTCCAGCTCATTTGATATGTTTTAATTTAGACCCCCAAGGAATCTAGACATCAACCTCTGCTCATCCTCTTCAATATCAGCTCTTGCCATGATCATCTCCATCTCCTTGTGGTATTCTTCAACACTCTTACCACCTTGGATCAGCCTTGCCAACCTATTATACAAATCCCTATAGTAATGAGAAGGGACAAACCTTGTTCTCATTAAGTGATGTGAACCAGCATAGCAAGGATCCTTTGGTGCTACAACAAGGGCCATTGACGAGGAATAAAGCAAGGAAATATGGCATCACTCTTGGAATGCATATTCAATACTTTATTACAAGAGAGGTGACTGAATTAGCATGGGACAAGTGCGAGAAGGAACTAGAAGACCAACCCAAGCTAGTCATGGTGCTGAATTGTACACATGGTGCTGAAATGTGCGAATTGTCCAGCCAATACCACAACCACCCTGTGAAATGTGCTGCTTGTCCAGAAAGTCCCACAACCCCCTGTGAAATCTACTGTTTCACAACCCCCTATACCAGTTTCAGCAAGAATGACTTTGGCATGCTTAACACATGTTTGGGGGCGTGTTTTTGAGTCTTTTAAGTGGTCCCCTCCATATTTTACTTATTAGGTTTTTATTGTAATATTTAGTTAATAGTTTTCCTTATAGGAAATATGTTGATGATATCATTATGCCAAGTGGACCAATCACAAGATCACAATCAAAGAAACTCCAGCATGTGTTCCAGCACTTCATTCAAAGGTGGATTAATGAAGAGGGAGACCAACTTGTAGTGAATATGATGGATCATGAAGAGGAAGTCAGAAAATCACCAACAAGCATGAAGAATCTGCCCATAAGTATGGTGATGGGCATTAGCACGAATTTGGAATATAATATTGACATGGTTTAGTGCTAGTGTGACTAGACACATGTGAACCAACACCAAAATGCATGTGGAATCTGCCCATCAATGTTGTCATAATTATGGGCAGTAATTTAGAGTATATTATTGATGTGGATGAACAATTAATGCTATTGTGACTAGATACATGTAAACCTAGACTTTTAAGCCATTAGTTCTTCTTTTCCAACTATATAAGGATGGGAAAAAGAACTTAATAGGGTTACTACGAAATTGGCAGATTGTTATCATTGTAATCTAAGTGTTTTCAAGTTTGAGAGGTTTTCTTCTTATTATTGTTGCATGAAGAATTGGTTCTAACTTATCAAGTTTGACTTGTGGCGTTTTAATCAATTCATTTCTTCATCCCAATCACCCAAGTTCTCAATTACAGGTTAGTTGTGGGTTTGGTAGGGAGGATTTGCTTTTGAGTTCTAAGATTCTATGCTAGATTTGTATGTGGGGTTCTAGATGTAATATTTGATCCATGGGTTCCGCATCATTTGGTATCAGAGCTTTGGCTTGAAGATAAATCTCTAGGTATCTTTTACGTTTTAATTATCCAAAGAAAAAAAAATTAAAAAAAAACGAATCAGATTCAGTTTCTATATTTCTTCATTTTCTGTTCTTGTTGCACCTTGTTCTTATTCTTCAAATCTGTGAACTTTTGTTTAATTTTTCAATTTCTATCCTTGTTTACTGAAAGTTCAAAAGAAAAAAAGAGGAAAAGATCAAAAGAAAAACAAAAAAAAAGGAAAAGAGAATCAGATTCAACTTCCTCAACATAAAAGAAAAAAAAATCGTACCTGTTTCTGTCCAGAATTTTTCTTCACAAGTGTTTGAGATTTTTTGCATATTTATACCATTAACAGCTTGCTACCTTATTATATTTGATCAAATTACATCAGCTCCTCATTATGCATCCATTTAGCATTTAAAATCTGATATTTAGAGCCTTTCTTGCATTGGGAATAGATTTAGGTTGCATATTCAGATTACTCATTGGAGTGATTTGAATTCTTTTTTTTTAGGGATCCAGAATTGTTTTTCTTTGTATTCTTAGTTTCATTCTTTCATATACCTCTTGTTTCTTGCATGCATTAAGTAGCTAATTCTCAATCATAGTTACTTTGGTTTGATTAACACAAATACTTTTGCTTCTTGTGATAACTTTCAGTTCTTGTTGTCTAAAATTAAATTGCTTCTAGAATTGCAGAATTCATTTTGTTCATTAGGTTCCTTGTAGAGTCTTTAAAACAAAACTTGTTCTACTTGATTTAAGTGGATTCAATTCTGAAATTCAACTTGATAAAAGAAGAATTGAGAGGTAAAAGGGACCAAGGTTTGAGTGAAATACAAGAGGAGTGTCAATCTGATCTTGAGTGAAACACGTAAGGGAGTGAGGTGAGGAAATTTTCTTTATTAACATTTTCTTGTAGGTTCTTCTTACACCATGTCAAATTCTGGAAGTGAAAAACATGATATGACCATAAATGACATAGCCTTCATGTTAGAGGCAATGCAAAGGAGATTTGAAAGGTTTGATTTGACCATAAACAACATGAGAGGTGATGTAGACAGCATAATGCAAAGGCAGCGGAATGATACTAATCGAAGGGGGCAAAATAGAGGGAGAGGAAACATGATGAATGATGATGAGATAGAGAGGGAAGATGATGAAGAAAGTGAGCAATCAATTGCTCAAAGAAGACCTCAACAAAGGGACAGTAACATATCTTCCATAAAAATGAAGATACCATCCTTCAAGGGGAGAAATGATGCTGAAGCTTACCTTGAATGGGAAAGAAAAGTTGAGTTGGTGTTTGATTGTCACAACTATAGTGAAATGAAGAAAGTTAAAATTGCAGCAGTTGAATTCACAGATTATGCACTAATTTGGTGGGATCAATTGATGATTTCCAAGAGGAGAAATGGAGAAAGAACCATCACTACTTGGGCTGAAATGAAAACTGTGATGAGAAAGAGATTTGTACCATCTTACTACTATAGGGAGCTTCACCAAAAATTACAGCGGTTAACTCAAGGATCCATGTCAGTGGAGGATTACCATAAAGAGATGGAGATGATCATGAGTAGAACTAATATAGAGGAGGATCCAGAAATCACTATGGCTCGATTTTTGAGTGGGCTGAATAGAGAGATAGCTAACATAATTGAATTACATCATTATGTGGAGCTTGAAGATATGGTACACATGGCCATGAAAGTGGAGAAGCAACTGAAACTCAAGGGAGCAGCCAAGGGATTTTCTAATTCCAGCTCTAGTTTCACTTCAAAATGGCCAAAGAAAGATGATAATCCTAAAGGGAAGGAGGCTGCCTGGAAAGGAAAGGAAAAACAAGTTCTAGATGACCCTAAAGGTAACTCTAAAACATCTAACTCTAATCAAAAGCATAGTACCATTAAATGCTTTAGGTGTTTAGGAGTAGGGCATATAGCATCTCAATGTCCAAATAAGAAAATCATGTTGATACGAGATAATGGTGAAATTGATAGTGCTAGTGAACATGAAAGTGATGATGATAATGATAGCATGCCACCATTAGAAGAAATAGAACATATTATTGAATATCCTGCCCATGGTGAATCTTTGGTTATTAGAAGAGCTTTAAACATGCAAATTAAAGATGAAGAAAGTAATCAAAGAGAGAACATTTTCCATACTCGTTGCATTGTGAATGGAAAAGTGTGCAGCATGATCATTGATGGGGGTAGTTGTGCAAATGTTGCTAGTACTGATTTTGTGGATAAATTAGGGTTAGCATGCACAAAACATCCTAGTCCTTACAAGCTGCAATGGTTGAATGATAGTGGAGAGGTGAGGGTAACAAAGCAGGTTCTGTTTTCTTTTGCAATTGGGAGATACAAGGATGAAGTTTGCTGTGATGTTGTGCCTATTCATATTCAATACTTTATTACAAGAGAGGTGACTGAATTAGCATGGGACAAGTGCGAGAAGGAACTAGAAGACCAACCCAAGCTAGTCATGGTGCTGAATTGTACACATGGTGCTGAAAGAGACCTTGATTTCTACATCTAACCTTGATAACCCTTTGCCTAGTTGTGTTAGTTCTCTTTTACAGGAATTTGGAGATGTTTTTCCAGAAGATGTACCCAAATGTTTACCACCTTTAAGAGGGATTGAGCATCAAATTGACTTCATTCTGGGCTCAACAATTCCTAACCGACCAGCTTATAGAAGTAATTCGGAGGAAACCAAGGAACTTCAAGGGCAAGTGGAGGAGTTGCTAGCAAAGGGACATGTGTGTGAAAGTATTAGTCCATGTACTATTCTGGTTTTACTAGTCCTAAAGAAGGATGAATCATTTGCCCATAAAGCAAATAAAAGAAGGAAACATGTGATTTTCCAACCTGGTAATTGGGTATGGGTTCATGTGAGAAAGAAAAGATTTCCTAAACAAAGAAAATCCAAGTTGGATGCAAGGGGAGATGGTCCTTTCCAAGTATTAGAGCAAATCAATGACAATGCCTACAAGATCGACTTACCTGGTGAGTATGATGTTAGTGCTACTTTTAATGTAACTGATTTATCTCCTTTTGATGATGCAGATTTGAGGATAAATCTTTTTAAAGAAGGGGAGAATGATGTGAACCAGCATAGCAAGGATCCATTGGTGCTACAACAAGGGCCATTGACGAGGAATAAAGCAAGGAAATATGGCATCACTCTTGGAATGCATATTCAATACTTTATTACAAGAGAGGTGACTGAATTAGCATGGGACAAGTGCGAGAAGGAACTAGAAGACCAACCCAAGCTAGTCATGGTGCTGAATTGTACACATGGTGCTGAAATGTGCGAATTGTCCAGCCAATACCACAACCACCCTGTGAAATGTGCTGCTTGTCCAGAAAGTCCCACAACCCCCTGTGAAATCTACTGTTTCACAACCCCCTATACCAGTTTCAGCAAGAACGACTTTGGCATGCTTAACACATGTTTGGGGGCGTGTTTTTGAGTCTTTTAAGTGGTCCCCTCCATATTTTACTTATTAGGTTTTTATTGTAATATTTAGTTAATAGTTTTCCTTATAGGAAATATGTTGATGATATCATTATGCCAAGTGGACCAATCACAAGATCACAATCAAAGAAACTCCAGCATGTGTTCCAGCACTTCATTCAAAGGTGGATTAATGAAGAGGGAGACCAACTTGTAGTGAATATGATGGATCATGAAGAGGAAGTCAGAAAATCACCAACAAGCATGAAGAATCTGCCCATAAGTATGGTGATGGGCATTAGCACGAATTTGGAATATAATATTGACATGGTTTAGTGCTAGTGTGACTAGACACATGTGAACCAACACCAAAATGCATGTGGAATCTGCCCATCAATGTTGTCATAATTATGGGCAGTAATTTAGAGTATATTATTGATGTGGATGAAAAATTAATGCTATTGTGACTAGATACATGTAAACCTAGACTTTTAAGCCATTAGTTCTTCTTTTCCAACTATATAAGGATGGGAAAAAGAACTTAATAGGGTTACTACGAAATTGGCAGATTGTTATCATTGTAATCTAAGTGTTTTCAAGTTTGAGAGGTTTTCTTCTTATTATTGTTGCATGAAGAATTGGTTCTAACTTATCAAGTTTGACTTGTGGCGTTTTAATCAATTCATTTCTTCATCCCAATCACCCAAGTTCTCAATTACAGGTTAGTTGTGGGTTTGGTAGGGAGGATTTGCTTTTGAGTTCTAAGATTCTATGCTAGATGTGTATGTGGGGTTCTAGATGTAATATTTGATCCATGGGTTCCGCATCATTAAGTCTTTCAAAGTCTCCCAATCAGGTACGGGTCTCAATCCCTTTCCTCTCCTATTAGATTTGAGTTGATCCCACCAGAATGTAGCATATCCCTTAAATTCCACGACTGCAATGTGGGACTTCTTCTCTTCTGAATAATTATGGCATAAAAAATATGCTCCACCTTTTCTCTCCCATTCAATGTACTCTTCAGCATTGTTTCTCCCTTCAAAGGAAGGTACCTTCATCTTTATGGAAGTAAGGTCATTGTCATTTGCTGGGTTATTTTCACCAACCTCTTCATTACCTCTAGGTGCTCTACGATCTCCTTCACCGATTCTTAGTAGAACCCTTTGTGGTAACCTCACTTGAGCTGCTGGTTGCTGCTCTCTTTCTCTCATCATTAGATTCATGCTCTCTTGTAGAGTAGCCATCATTCTTGCCATCTCATTCATCCTTTCATTACTTTGCTGCATATATGTCTCAAAATTGCTAGAACCTTCTTGGACATTTTCCTCCCCATCTTGCAAGTTCTGGTTTCTCCCACTACTCATGATCACAAACACAAACTCACAAAGAAAAGATTAGTAATAAACAAAATTCACTCAAAGTGTTTCGCTCTTACCTAACCTTTGCTGATTCTTCGATTGCACTTCAGAATTGAGGCTCACAAATCAATCTGCCAAGCGCGTTCAAGGAAGCTAGAAACCTAATTCCTAGACACCTAGAAAAGAAACTCGACGATTTGGAGGCGACACAAGGAAATTTGTGTCACACTATTATCATAAACCAGAGTGTTGGAACAAGCAAATAACACTCCAGCAACGTAATGGAATCCAAGAAACGGTAGCTCAATCAAGAATTAGAAACAAAGAGGTAAAAATATGACAATTCTGGCCAAGATGTATCAAAACCAACCCACCTTTAGCAAGCTGATTTATGGACCTATTGATTCTACCCAAGAAAGCTAATGTCAAGTCTTCCTAAACTAAAGAGAATTTCGAATTCCCCTTTGTAATGGCAGCCCCCACAATTCGAACAAAAAAAACAGCCCAAAAAAAATGGAAATTTTGCGGCCTAAAAATTTTGATTGCTTCTAACCCACTTCAAACCAACCATGGAACCTTTAATTACTAAGAAACAGAAAAATTTTTATTGGAGCACTTTTGTACTCTTTTTTTTTTTAGGGATAGATCACTATCTCTAGATCACCCCCCCCAAAATACTAAACGAAAATCAAGAAATAGAAGCTTAAACAGCACACGAATTATTGCAAACTCAAACGGAAAGATCCGTATACTTTAAAAATTGAAAACGAATTGGCTATGGTGAAGTAGGTGAAAAACGATTTGGACTATGATGAAAAGGGGACACAAACGAATTGGGGTATGGGGAAAGAAGAAATTTGAATAAAAATAAAAGAACCCTAAAAAAAATGAATTGAACAAATGAAGACTCTAACGGAAATAAAAACAAGCCCTAGAAAGACAGATAGATAAAGATTTACCTGTAATTGGCTCTGATACCAAATGACGCGGAACCCTATGGCAATGAAGGCCTCAAACCCCAACGCACGCTTCAATATAGGAATCCAAGAACAAGGATAAACCACCCTCTATAGCACCCAATGCTTAGCGAAGCAAGAACACTAATGACGGAAGGATTTGGAAGGACGGATCAGAAGAACGCCACAATCAAAATTGATAAGTTAGTCTGATTCATGATGCAATCAATGAAAGAAGCAAAATCTCTCACTCTCTCAAAGATGGCCAAAATTTGCATAAAAAGTAATCTGAATATAATTTTGTCAAAAGTTCCTCTTACAAGAAAAATAAGGCCCTATTTATAGAAAAACAAATTAAAATTCGTAACTATCCTAACCCTAGTGAAAAAAGGAAAATTACAAAGTCAAAATCCTTGTCAAATAAGGAAAATATCATCCTAACCAACTAAGGAAAGAAGGATCCTTGTCAAATAAGAAAATATCATCCTAACCAACTAAGGAAAGAAGGATCCTTGTCAAATAAGGAAAATATCATCCTAACCAACTAAGGAAAGAAGGGAACCACATCCCATGTGCATGGGTGTGAACACAGCCCATGTGCATGAAAGAATAGGCTGCCCATGTGACAAAAGTGGTCCCAAAAACCTAATTTCGTCCAAGGCCCATGTGCTTGCATGTGGGCTGCCTTCCTTACTCCTTTCTTGCACCTCTAGCCCATTTTTAAAGCCTTATCTTCCATATAAACATTCATGATAGAGACGTCACAAGGCTACATGCAACATTTTGTTGAAGAGGAGCTGAAGGTGCACGATATGGCTGATCAAGGATGCAAATTGGAGCATATTTGGCTCAAGTCACTAGTTGGGCTTATTTATAGTTAAATAATTAGCTGAACTTGTTATTTTAATATGTATTAAGGCCCACTAGTTATGCTCATTTAAAAAGTAACGGCCCTGTTTGTTTGGTATTAAATTAGGACTTTGATTACTTTATTATTTCTTAAAATTTGATTAGAAAGCCAAACGCTACTTAATAACCCTAATTAGGGTTTAGCTATTTATATCTCATTTAGGGATGTAAGCCATCTTAGTTTTGAAGTTTTGAAGTTTTGCACGAATTTATTAACCTAAAGCCGAATTGCTTTTATCTTTGTGTTCTTGCTTGAATACATGCTTTAGAAACATTCAAGTAGTTTGATCAACTTTCTTGTGGAGTGTTTCGAATCTGGGATTTAGGAACAAACTTGTTTCGAAATCTTGGATCTTTGATCAATTCAAGGTAATCTGAAATCTAACCTAATCCTTGGGGGTTGTACCGAATTCGACTAGGGGTTTTCAAGTTAATGCTGTGGGGGTTCGAAATCAAGGGGTTCTCAGGCTTATTCTTGGAGTTTTTTGGCATGTTTAGCAAGTTTTTAAGGCTGAACATGGCTGCACATGTTGGGCTTGTTTTTCCAATACATTAGGCCTTTTTTTGGACTTAATTAAGGCATGTTTAATATGGGCCCAAGGAAGTTACGAATTTCAGCAAGTGGAAGGCATCTTTTTGTCACATGGGATGTGGTCCCCTCATTCCTTAGTTAGTTAGGATATTATTTTATTTTCCATATCTTTTAGGATTTGATATTATTTAGTCTTTACAAATCTATTTTGGATTTGTTTTATTAGATTTGGATAGGATTTAGATTACTTATCTGATTTAGATTCAGATTATCTTTATGTTTTCCTTAGTGGATTAGGATTACTTTATATTTTCCTTAGTGGATTAGGATTACTTTATATTTTTCCTTATGCAATTAGGAATGTTTTCCATTTTCCTTATGCAATTAGGAATGTTTTCCATTTTCCTTATGCAATTAGGAATGTTTTCCTTATGCAATTAGGAATTTTGTAACCCTTATTTAAGGGCACTATTAGGCAGAATTTGATATACAACAATTAATAAAAATTTTTGAATTCTTCTACAAGTTCTTCTTGTGAATTTTCGTGTGAGAGAGATTAGAGTGGATTCTTTAATTCTTTCTTTGCATCAAGAATTAGGTTTACTTATCAACAAGATTTGTGGCGTTTTCCTTCTTCTTACCAACTAAATCCTTCAATCATAGTGAGTTCGCGTCTCTTTATAGGCGTTGGGTTCCTTAGGAGGTGATTATCAAGTTTCAAGGAGTTCTCTACCATTGTTATACGTTGGGTTTGCTGCCATCATTGCTAAGGGTCCGCGTCATTTGGTATCAGAGCCTTGCTACAAGGTAATTTTTATCTACTTTGTCTTTCTAGGGCTTGTTTAATTGTTCCATTAGGGTTATTTTATTCAAATTCGTTTTTTCCTTTCCTTCTCTATTCAATTTTCGTTTTTGGCATTCAAGAGTCAGTTTTAGTTCGTTTTAGTATTCAGAATAGTTTATTCAATTCATTTTTTTTCACTTTCCCATCCATTTAAGTATTCCGTTTGTTAAGTCGTTGGTGTTCTAGTAGTCAGAATTTAGTTTGTTTTGTGTCTATTGGGTCTTGTTCAATTTGGTTGTGTTTTTCCCTTCAAATTCATCTTGTGTAAGCCTTTTCTTGGGGTTGATTGTTTCTTTCCTTCAAATCATTTTATGTGGCCATTCTTGGGCTGTTTCTTTTGTGTTTGTTTAGTGATTTTCAAATTCTACATATAAAAAAAAATGTCAACAACAATTGAGATTGAGATGGATGAAGAGGAAGCCAAAGAAAAATACCATCTACAATATCTCGATGGTAAGATTCGATTTCTTGAAGAGCTTATTGAAAGGTGGTATCAAAAGTTAGGAGGTGCACGAAGGTACACAAGGGAATATTCATATTGTGAAAAGGAGATTGCTTCATTAGAGGAAGAACTTTCAGTTTTCTATGCAAAGGAGAAAAACTTTCTTATTCATTGTAAGAGACGACAAGAAGAAAGGAAATCTAAGAGGATGAAACTAGAATATAAGAAACTGAGACAACAATTGGAAGATATGTGTAAGCATACTTCTAAACTATGTGAAGCAATAAGTGTGGTTTCAAAAATTCCTACCATTAAGGTGAAAGAGGAGAGTGCAACCATGGAGGATTCCAATGTTGAACTAAAAAAAGAGGATGAATTGGAAGAGTTGCATGAAGAGGATGTTTGTGAAGTAGAGGATGTAGTGCCATTACTTGATGAAGTAAGGAGTGAAGTTACTGAGATTCCCATAATTGAATTTAAAGAAGAGTTTGTGAAAAATGGAGATCTTCTTGGAGATGTGGATGAGAATTCACCTATTTATGATGATGATGATGATGGTTGCGATGAAATTGTTCAAAATATGGTTGAAGAGGTAGACAAAGAATATGGAGCTGATTTAGAAGTTCAAGAAGAGGATGGTTCAGTTCCATGTGAGCTGTCTTTAACTAACGGAACTTTTCCTAGTTTTTTTGACAATGTGCAGGTTGATGTTCTAGAAGAAACATTCAAACTATTTTCATCAACTCAAGAGGAGGTTTTTGAAGATCAATTGGTGCCTAAAGTTTCCATTCCAGATCTGAACATGAGCAAGATTCGAGGACGAATCTTTTCAAAAGAAAGGGAGAATGATACAAACCAGATATGGCAGCTTTGTGCCATTGAAGAAAAGCAATCTTACATCATCCAAATAGATTTAAAAGGAGTTCAAAAGCTCTTTTATGAGGCTGAAATACACTTGGGGCGTGCTACACTTCATATGGAGCAGATTTGGTGCAATTCAAGCAATATGGGCTTTGTGGAGCTTGATACAGCTTATAGGCCAAAGCTACACAAAGGGAAGCCTAAAGTGAAGATCAAAGTATGGAAATCACGTCCAAACACATGGGCATGCTTTCTTGGGCTTGTTCAGCAAGTTTTTTGGCATGTTTAGCAAGTTTTTAAGGCTGAACATGGCTGCACATGTTGGGCTTGTTTTTCCAATACATTAGGCCTTTTTTTGGACTTAATTAAGGCATGTTTAATATGGGCCCAAGGAAGTTACGAATTTCAGCAAGTGGAAGGCATCTTTTTGTCACATGGGATGTGGTCCCCTCATTCCTTAGTTAGTTAGGATATTATTTTATTTTCCATATCTTTTAGGATTTGATATTATTTAGTCTTTCCAAATCTATTTTGGATTTGTTTTATTAGATTTGGATAGGATTTAGATTACTTATCTGATTTAGATTCAGATTTACTTTATGTTTTCCTTAGTGGATTAGGATTACTTTATATTTTTCCTTATGCAATTAGGAATGTTTTCCATTTTCCTTATGCAATTAGGAATGTTTTCCTTATGCAATTAGGAATTTTGTAACCCTTATTTAAGGGCACTATTAGGCAGAATTTGATATACAACAATTAATAAAAAATTTTCGAATTCTTCTACAAGTTCTTCTTGTGAATTTTCGTGTGAGAGAGATTAGAGTGGATTCTTTAATTCTTTCTTTGCATCAAGAATTAGGTTTACTTATCAACAAGAGTTGTGGCGTTTTCCTTCTTCTTACCAACTAAATCCTTCAATCATAGTGAGTTCGCGTCTCTTTATAGGCGTTGGGTTCCTTAGGAGGTGCTTATCAAGTTTCAAGGAGTTCTCTACCATTGTTATACGTTGGGTTTGCTGTCATCGTTGCTAAGGGTCCGCGTCACTGGTTTACATCAACAACACATGGGCTAAGGCTCTCTCTCACATGCCCTTCTCCAACAATTCATCTACTTGCCTTTGAAGTTCCTTTGCCTCCTCTGTGTTACTTCTATAGATTGGTCTATTTGGGATTACTGCTCTAGGTATAAAATCAATCTGATGCTCAATACCCCTTAAGGAGGAAAGTCCCTTTGGCATCTCTTCAGGAAAGACTTCATCAAATTCATGTAACAAAGAAACAAAACCACTAGGCAAATTTGGGTTAAGGTCAGTCATAATCAATAAACTCTCCTTAAACCATATTGCTATGAGTGATCTTTTGCCTAATAAGCACTCTTAAGATCTCTCTCTTTTGCAAAGAAACTCTGCTTTTTTCACTCTTATTTTCTCTCCTCTTACTGTTCTTTCCTACACATCTCTCTTTCTTTACCTCACTTGTGCAGTCACTCCCCCATTGGGCCACATAATTGTTTCTTTTCTCTCTTAGCCTCATGTCCCTCCATTCTTTTAGTTAACTCACTATCCGTGATGAGAAAACTATAAGCAAGCTTGATGAATCTACACAAGGCAGCAAATATGTTGATGATATCATTATGCCAAGTGGACCAATCACAAGATCACAATCAAAGAAACTCTAACATGTGTTCCAACACTTCATTCAAAGGTGGATTAATGAAAAGGGAGGCCAACTTATACTGAATATGATGGATCATGAAGAGAAAGTCAAAAACTCACCAAGAAGCATGAAGAATCTGCCCATAAGTATGGTGATGGGCATTAGCATGAATTTGGAATATAATATTAATGTGGCTTAGTGCTAGTGTGACTAGACACATGTGAACCAATACCAAAATGCATGTAGAATCTGCCCATCAATGTTGTCAGAATTATGGGCAGTAATTTAGGTTATATTATTGATGTGGATGAATAATTAATGCTATTATGACTAGATACATGTAAACCTAGACTTTTAAGCCATTAGTTCTTCTTTTCCAACTATATAGGGAGGGGAAAAAGAACTCAAGAGGGTGACCACGAATTTCCAGATTGTTGAATGTAATTGATGTGTTTTCAAGTTTGAGAGGTTTTCTTCTTATTCTTGTTGCATGAAGAATTGGTTCTAACTTATTAAGTCTAACTTGTGGCATTTAAATCAATTCATTTCTTCATCCCAATCACCCAAGTTCTCAATTACAGGTTAGTTGTGGGTTTGGTAAGGAGGATTTGTTTTTGAGTTCTAAGATTCTATGCTAGATGTGTATGTGGGATTCTAGATGTAATATTTGATCCATGGGTTTCGCATCATTTGGTATCAGAGCTTTGGTTTGAAGATAAATCTCTAGGTATCTTTTATATTTTAATTATCCAAAAGAAAAAAAAAGGAAAAAAAAAAGAGAACCAGATTCAGTTTCTTGTTTCTTCATTTTCTGTTCTTGTCGCATCTTGTTCTTGTTCTTGTTCTTCAAATCTATGGACTTTTGTTTAACTTTTCAATTTCTATCCTTGTTTACTGAAAGTTCAAAAAAAAAGAGAAGGAAAAGATCAAAAGAAAAACAAAACAAAAAAAAAGAATCAGATTCAACTTCCTCAACATAAAAGAAAAAAAAATTCGTATCTGTTTCTGTCCAATATTTTTCTACACAAGTGTTTGAGATTTTTTACATATTTATACCATTAACAGCTTACTACCTTATTATATTTGATCAAATTATATCAGTTCCTCATTATGCATCCATTTAGCATTTAAAATCTGATTTTAAAGCATAGCTTGCATTGGGAATAGATTTAGGTTGTATATTTAGATTACTCATTGGAGTGATTTGAATTCTATTTTTCAATATCCAGAATTATTTTTCTTTGTATTCTTTTTTTCATTCTTTCATATACCTCTTGTTTCTTGTATGCATTAAGTAGCTAATTCTCAATCATAGTTATTTTGGTTTGATTAACACAAATACTTTTTACTTCTTGCGTTAACTTTCAGTTTTTGTTGTTTAAATTAAATTGCTTCTAGAATTGCTGAAATCATTTGTTCATTAGGTTCCTTGTAGAGTCCTTAAAACAAAACTTGTTTTACTTGATTTAAGTGGATTCAGTTCTGAAATTCAACTTGATAAAAGGAGAATTGAGAGGTAACAAGGACCAAGTTTTGAGTGTAATACAAGAGGAGTGACAATCTGATCTTGAGTGAAACACGTAAGGGAGTGTGGTGAGAAAATTTTTTCTTTACTAACATTTTCTTACAAGTTCTTATGCCATGTCAAATTCTGAAGGTGAAAAACGTGACATGACCATGAATGACATAGCCTTCATGTTAGAGGCAATGCAAAGGAAATTTGAAAGGTTTGATTTGGCCATAAACAACATGAGAGGTGATGTAGACAGCATAATACAAAGGCAACAGAATAATACTAATCGAAGGGGGCAGAATAGAGGGAGACGAAACATGGTTAATGATGATGAGGTAGAAAGGGAAGATGATGAAGAAAGTGAGGAATCAATTGCTCAATGAAGACCTCAACAAAGGGACAGTAACATATCTTCCATAAAAATAAAGATACCATCATTCAAGGGGAGAAATGATGTTGAAGCTTACCTTGAATGAGAAAGAAAAGTTGAGTTGGTGTTTGATTGTCATAATTATAGTGAAATGAAGAAAGTTAAAATTGCAGCAGTTGAATTCACAGATTATGCACTAATTTGGTTGGATTAATTGATGATTTCCAAGAGAAGAAATGGAGAAAGAACCATCACTACTTGGGCTAAAATGAAAACTTTGATGAGAAAGAGATTTGTACCATCTTACTACTATCGAGAGCTTCACCAAAGATTGCAGTGGTTAACTCAAGGATCCATGTCAGTGGAGGATTACCATAAAGAGATGGAGATGATCATGAGTAGAACTAATATAGAAGAGGATCCAGAAATCACTATGGCTCAATTTTTGAGTGGGCTGAATAGAAAGATTGCTAACATAATTGAATTACACCATTATGTGGAGCTTGAAGATATGGTACACATGGCCATGAAAGTGGAGAAGCAACTGAAACTCAAGGGAGCAGCAAAGGGATTTTCTAATTCCAGCTCTAGTTTCACTTCAAAATGGCCAAAGAAAGATGATAATCCTAAAGGGAAGGAGGCTGCCTGGAAAGGAAAGAAAAACAAGTTCCAGCTGACCCTAAAGGTAACTCTAAAACATCTAACTCTAATCAAAAGCATAGTACCATTAAATGCTTTAGGTGTTTAGGAGTAAGGCATATAGCATCTCAATGTCCAAATAAGAAAATCATGTTGATACGAGATAATGGTGAAATTGATAGTGCTGGTGAACATGAAAGTGGTGATGACAATGATAGCATGCCACCATTAGAGGAAATTGAACATATCATTGAATATCCTGCCCATGGCGAATCTTTGGTTATTAGAAGAGCTTTAAACATGCAAATTAAAGATGAAGAAAGTAATCAAAGAGAGAACATTTTCCATACTCGTTGCATTGTGAATGGAAAAGTGTGCAGCATGATCATTGATGGGGGTAGTTGTGCAAATGTTGCTAGTACTGATTTTGTAGATAAATTAGGTTTAGCATGCACAAAACATCCTAGCCCCTACAAGCTGCAATGGTTGAATGATTGTGGGGAGATGAGGGTAACAAAGCAGGTTCTGTTTTCTTTTGCATTTGGGAGATACAAAGATGAAGTTTGCTGTGATGTTGTGCCTATGCATGCTAGCCATATCCTTCTTGGTCGTCCATGGCAGTTTGATAGAAAAACTTTGCATGATGGCTTTAAGAATCTTTATTCTTTCAGCCTAAATGGTTTAAATTTCACCCTTGCTCCATTGTCACCTAAACAAGTGTATGAAGATCAAGTGAAGATTTTAAGATCATTTGAAAGGAATTCTGGTGGTGTGGGTAAAACAAATAAAAATGGAGTGCAAGAGCCCAAATGTGAGAAAAGGAATGATAAAAATGGCCCATTGGTGAGATAAAAAGAGAAAGGGAGAGAAAATAAAAGAGAGTGTTTCTATGCAAAAGGAAAAGAGTTAAGGAGTGCTTTTTGTGAGAAAAGAAGTCTGGTTATACTTAGGTACAAAGATACCTTGATTTCTACATCTGACCTTGATAACCCTTTGCCTAGTTGTATTAGTTCTCTTTTACAGGAATTCGGAGATGTTTTTTCTAGAAGATGTACCAAAAGCTTTACCACCTTTAAGAGGGATTGAGCATCAAATTGACTTCATTCCGGGCTCAACAATTCCTAACTGACCAGCTTATAGAAGTAAGTGGGAGGAAACTAAGGAACTTCAAAGGCAAGTGGAGGAGTTGCTAGAAAAGGGACATATGCGTGAAAGTCTTAGTCCATGTACTGTTCCGGTTTTTCTAGTCCTAAAGAAGGATGAATCATTTGCCCATAAAGAAAATAAAAGAAGGAAACATGTGATTTTCCAACCTGGTGATTAGGTATGGGTTCATATGAGAAAGAAAAGATTTCCTAAACCAAGAAAATCCAAGTTGGATGCAAGGGGAGATGGCCCATTCCAAGTTTTAGAACGAATCAATGACAATGCCTACAAAATTGATCTACCAGGTGAGTATAATGTTTCTGCAACTTTCAATGTTAGTGATCTTTCTTCTTTTAATGTAGGTTCAAATTTGAGGACAAATCTTTTTGAGCAAGGAGGGAATGATGAGGAAACTATAAGCAAGCTTGATGAATCTACACAAGGCAGCAAATATGTTGATGATATCATTATGCCAAGTGGACCAATCACAAGATCACAATCAAAGAAACTCCAACATGTGTTCCAACACTTCATTCAAATGTGGATTAATGAAAAGGTGATGCGGAACCCATGGATCAAATATTACATCTAGAACTCCACATACACATCTAGCATAGAATCTTAGAACTCAAAAACAAATCCTCCCTACCAAACCCACAACTAACCTGTAATTGAGAACTTGGGTGATTGGGATGAAGAAATGAATTGATTAAAACGCCACAAGTGAGACTTGATAAGTTAGAACCAATTCTTCATGCAACAAGAATAAGAAGAAAACCTCTCAAACTTGAAAACACAGAAATTACATTCAACAATTCTGGAAATTCGTAGTCAACCCTATTAAGTTCTTTTTCCCATCCTTATCTAGTTGGAAAAGAAGAACTAATGGCTTAAAGTCTAGGTTTACATGTATCTAGTCACAATAGCATTAATTGTTCATCCACCTCAATAATATACTCTAAATTACTGCCCATAATTCTGACAACATTGATGGGCAGATTGTACATTCATTTTGGTGTTGGTTCACATGTGTCTAGTCACACTAACACTAAACCATATCAATATTATATTCCAAATTCGTGCTAATGCCCATCACCATACTTATGGGCAGATTCTTCATGCTTGTTGGTGAGTTTCTGACTTCCTCTTCATGGTCCATCATATTCACTACAAGTTGGTCTCCCTCTTCATTAATCCACCTTTGTATGAAGTGCTGGAACACATGCTGGAATTTCTTTGATTGTGATCTTGTGATTGGTCCACTTGGCATAATGATATCATCAACATATTTGCTGCCATTACATTCATCAAGCTTGCTTATAGTTTCCTCATCATTCCCTCCTTGCTCAAAAAGATTTGTCCTCAAATCTGAGCCTACATCAAAAGGAGAAAGATCACTAACATTGAAAGTTGCAGAAACATTATACTCACCTGGTAGATCAATTTTGTAGGCATTGTCATTGATCCGTTCTAAAACTTGGAATGGGACATCTCCCCTTGCATCCAACTTGGATTTCCTTTGTTTAGGAAATCTTTCCTTCCTCATATGAACCCATACCCAATCACCAAGTTGGAAAATCACATGTTTCCTTCTTCTATTTGCATTATGGGCAACTGATTCATATTTCTTCTCAAGATGAGCTCGTGCCTTTTCATGTATCTGCTTAACCAACTCAGCTTTCTTTTCACCATCTAAGTTAGTTATTTCATTTAATGGCAAAGGAAACAAATCAAGTGGGTGTAAGTGGATTAAAACCATAAACAATTTCAAATGGTGAATAACCAGTAGAAGAATGTATGCTTCTATTATATGCAAACTCCACTAATGGCAAACAATCTTCCCAAGTTTTCAAATTCTTACCCACAACAGCACGTAACAAAGATCCTAAAGTCCTATTTACCACTTCTGTTTGTCCATCAGTTTGTGGATGACAAGTTGTAGAGAACAACAATTTAGTACCTAACTTATTCCATAAAACACGCCAAAAATGACTTAAGAACTTCACATCTCTATCACTTACAATTGTTTTAGGAATGCCATGCAACCGAACTACTTCCCCAAAGAACAAATTTGCAATATTTGTTGCATCATCAGTTTTGTGACATGCAATGAAATGAGCCATTTTGCTGAATCTATCAACAACAACAAATATGCTATCTTTTCATTTTCTAGTCCTAGGCAGCCCCAAAACAAAGTCCATAGATATGTCCATCCAAGGTGCATTAGGAATAGGTAAAGGAGTATACAGCCCATGAGGTAAAGACTTAGATTTTGCTTGTTTACATGCAATACACTTGGCACAAATTCTTTCAACATCCTTTCTCATGTTTGGCCAATAGAAATGTTCATACAGAATGTCTAAAGTCTTAAATATCCCAAAATGTCCCATGAGTCCTCCACTATGTGCCTCACGCACAAGCAATTCCCTTAATGAGCAACTAGGCATGCATAATCTTCCATCCTTAAATAAGTACCCATCATGCCTATAAAACTTCTGAAATGCAGAATGCTCACATGCTTTATAAACATTTGCAAAGTCAACATCATTGGCATACATATCCTTAATTTGCTCAAAGCCTAATAACTTAGAACTAAGAGTTGAGATTAAGGAATACCTTCTTGAAAGTGCATCTGCTACTACATTGTCTTTGCCACGCTTATACTTTATCACATATGGAAATGGCTCAATGAACTCTATCCACTTTCCATGCCTTCGGTTCAGCTTGGTTTGCCCCTTTAGATGCTTTAATGATTCATGATCTGTATGAATAACAAACTCTTTAGGCAATAAGTAATGTTGCCACACTTGTAAAGCTCTTACCAAAGCATACAGCTCCTTGTCATAAGTGGAATAATTTAATTGTGCACCATGAAGCTTCTCACTAAAATATGTAATTGGTTTCCCTTCTTGCATCAAAACAGCACCTACGCCCACACCTGAAGCATCACACTCTAATTCGAAGGTCTTATCAAAATCTGGTAAAGCAAGAATTGGAGCAGTAGTTAACCTTTCTTTCAACAAATTGAATGCCATTTCATGAATTTTAGTCCAATTAAACTTTACATCCTTTTTTACCAATTCATTTAATGGTGCAGCAATGGAACTAAAATCTTTAACAAACCTTCTATAGAAACTAGCCAAACCATGAAAACTTCTTACCTCACTCACGGTTTTAGGTGCTGGCCAATCTCTTATTGCCTTTACCTTTTCATCATCAACCTCAATTCCTTGTGCACTAACCATAAAACCTAAGAATATGATTTTATCACTACAAAACATGCACTTTTTCAAGTTGGCATATAATTCTTCCTTTCTCAAAACATCAAGAATAACCCTAATATGTTCTACATGCTCATCTACTGATTTGCTATAAATGAGTATGTCATCAAAATATACAACAACAAATTTACCAAGATATGCACGCAGAACATGGTTCATTAATCTCATGAATGTACTAGGTGCATTAGATAAACCAAATGGCATAACTAACCACTCATAAAGACCATATTTTGTTTTGAATGCAGTTTTCCACTCATCTCCTTCTTTCATCCTAATTTGATGGTAACCACTTTTCAAATCAATCTTAGTAAAAATGCAAGAACCACTCAACTCATCAAGCATATCATCAAGTCTAGGAATTGGATGTCTATACTTCATCGTGATTTTATTGATTGCCCGGCAGTCCACACACATTCTCCATGATCCATCTTTCTTTGGGACTAATAACACCGGAACAGCACATGGGCTAAGACTTTCACGTACATGTCCCTTTGCTAGCAACTCCTCCACTTGCCTTTGAAGTTCCTTGGTTTCCTCCGGATTACTTCTATAAGCTGGTCGATTAGGAATTGTTGAGCCCGGAATGAAGTCAATTTGATGCTCAATCCCTCTTAAAGGTGGTAATCCTTTGGGTACATCTTCTGGAAAAACATCTCCAAATTCCTGTAAAAGAGAAATAACACAACTAGGCAAAGGGTTATCAAGGTTAGATGTAGAAATCAAGGTCTCTTTGTACCTAAGTACAATCAGACTTTTTTTCTCACAAAAAGCACTCCTTAACTCCTTTTCTTTTGCATAGAAACACTCTCTTTTATTTTCTCTCCCTTTCTCTTTTTCTCTCACCAATGGGCCATTTTTATCATTCTTTTTCTCACACTTGGCCTCTTGTACTCCCTTTTTATTTGTTTTACCCTCACCACCAGAATTCTTTTCAAATGATCTCAAAATATTTACTTGATCTTCATACACTTGTTTAGGTGACAATGGAGCAAGAGTGAAATTTAAACCATTTAGGCTGAAAGAATAATGATTCTTAAAGCCATCATGCAAAGCTCTTCTATCAAACTGCCATGGACGACCAAGAAGGATATGGCTAGCATGCATAGGCACAACATCACAGCAAACTTCATCTTTGTATCTCCCAATTGCAAAAGAAAACAGAACCTGCTTTGTTACCCTCACCTCTCCACTATCATTCAACCATTGCAGCTTGTAAGGACTAGGATGTTTTGTGCATGCTAACCCTAATTTATCCACAAAATCAGTACTAGCAACATTTGCACAACTACCCCCATCAATGATCATGCTGCACACTTTTCCATTCACAATGCAACGAGTATGGAAAATGTTCTCTCTTTGATTACTTTCTTCATCTTTAATTTGCATGTTTAAAGCTCTTCTAATAACCAAAGATTCACCATGGGCTGGATATTCAATAATATGTTCAATTTCTTCTAATGGTGGCATGCTATCATTATCATCATCACTTTCATGTTCACTAGCACTATCAATTTCACCATTATCTCGTATCAACATGATTTTCTTATTTGGACATTGAGATGCTATATGCCCTACTCCTAAACACCTAAAGCATTTAATGGTACTATGCTTTTGATTAGAGTTAGATGTTTTAGAGTTACCTTTAGGGTCATCTAGAACTTGTTTTTCCTTTCCTTTCCAGGCAGCCTCCTTCCCTTTAGGATTATCATCTTTCTTTGGCCATTTTGAAGTGAAACTAGAGCTGGAATTAGAAAATCCCTTTGCTGCTCCCTTGAGTTTCAGTTGCTTCTCCACTTTCATGGCCATGTGTACCATATCTTCAAGCTCCACATAATGATGTAATTCAATTATGTTAGCTATCTCTCTATTCAGCCCACTCAAAAATCGAGCCATAGTGATTTCTGGATCCTCCTCTATATTAGTTCTACTTATGATCTTCTCCATCTCTTTATGGTAATCCTCCACTGACATGGATCCTTGAGTTAACCGCTGTAATTTTTGGTGAAGCTCCCTATAGTAGTAAGATGGTACAAATCTCTTTCTCATCACAGTTTTCATTTCAGCCCAAGTAGTGATAGTTCTTTCTCCATTTCTCCTCTTGGAAATCATCAATTGATCCCACCAAATTAGTGCATAATCTGTGAATTCAACTCCTGCAATCTTAACTTTCTTCATTTCACTATAATTATGACAATCAAACACCAACTCAACTTTTCTTTCCCATTCAAGGTAAGCTTCAGCATCATTTCTCCCCTTGAATGATGGTATCTTCATTTTTATGGAAGATATGTTACTGTCCCTTTATTGAGGTCTTCTTTGAGCAATTGATTCCTCACTTTCTTCATCATCTTCCCTCTCTATCTCATCATCATTCATCATGTTTCCTCTCCCTCTATTCTGCCCCCTTCGATTAGTATCATTCCGCTGCCTTTGCATTATGCTGTCTACATCACCTCTCATGTTGTTTATGGTCAAATCAAACCTTTCAAATCTCCTTTGCATTGCCTCTAACATGAAGGCTATGTCATTTATGGTCATATCACGTTTTTCACTTCCAAAATTTGACATGGTGTAAGAAGAACCTACAAGAAAATGTTAGTAAAGAAAATTTCCTCACCTCACTCCCTTACGTGTTTCACTCAAGATCAGATTGTCACTCCTCTTGTATTTCACTCAAACCTTGTTCCTTTTTACCTCTCAATTCTTCTTTTATCAAGTTGAATTTCAGAATTGAATCCACTTAAATCAAGTAAAACAAGTTTTGTTTTAAAGACTCTACAAGGAACCTAATGAACAAAATGAATTCTGCAATTCTAGAAGCAATTTAATTTTAGACAACAAGAACTGAAAGTTAACACAAGAAGCAAAAGTATTTGTGTTAATCAAACCAAAGTAACTATGATTGAGAATTAGCTACTTAATGCATACAAGAAACAAGAGGTATATGAAAGAATGAAACTAAGAATACAAAGAAAAACAATTCTGGATCCTAAAAAAAAAAAAAAAAAAACAGAATTCAAATCACTCCAATGAGTAATCTGAATATGCAACCTAAATCTATTCCCAATGCAAGAAAGGCTCTAAATATCAGATTTTAAATGCTAAATGGATGCATAATGAGGAGCTGATGTAATTTGATCAAATATAATAAGGTAGCAAGCTGTTAATGGTATAAATATGCAAAAAATCTCAAACACTTGTGAAGAAAAATTCTGGGCAGAAACAGATAAGTTTTTTTTTTTCTTTTATGTTGAGGAAGTTGAATTTGATTCTCTTTTCTTTTTTTTTTTTTTTGATCTTTTCCTCTTTTTTTTCCTTTGAACTTTCAGTAAACAAGGATAGAAATTGAAAAATTAAACAAAAGTTCACAGATTTGAAGAATAAGAACAAGGTGCAACAAGAACAGAAAAATGAAGAAATATAGAAACTGAATCTGATTCTCTTTTTTTTTCTTTGGATAATTAAAACATAAAAGATACCTAGAGATTTATCTTCAAGCCAAAGCTCTGATACCAAATGATGCGGAACCCATGGATCAAATATTACATCTAGAACTCCACATACACATCTAGCATAGAATCTTAGAACTCAAAAACAAATCCTCCCTACCAAACCCACAACTAACCTGTAATTGAGAACTTGGGTGATTGGGATAAAGAAATGAATTGATTAAAACGCCACAAGTGAGACTTGATAAGTTAGAACCAATTCTTCATGCAACAAGAATAAGAAGAAAACCTCTCAAACTTGAAAACACAGAAATTACATTCAACAATTCTGGAAATTCGTAGTCAACCCTATTAAGTTCTTTTTCCCATCCTTATCTAGTTGGAAAAGAAGAACTAATGGCTTAAAGTCTAGGTTTACATGTATCTAGTCACAATAGCATTAATTGTTCATCCACCTCAATAATATACTCTAAATTACTGCCCATAATTCTGACAACATTGATGGGCAGATTGTACATTCATTTTGGTGTTGGTTCACATGTGTCTAGTCACACTAACACTAAACCATATCAATATTATATTCCAAATTCGTGCTAATGCCCATCACCATACTTATGGGCATATTCTTCATGCTTGTTGGTGAGTTTCTGACTTCCTCTTCATGGTCCATCATATTCACTACAAGTTGGTCTCCCTCTTCATTAATCCACCTTTGTATGAAGTGCTGGAACACATGCTGGAATTTCTTTGATTGTGATCTTGTGATTGGTCCACTTGGCATAATGATATCATCAACATATTTGCTGCCATTACATTCATCAAGCTTGCTTATAGTTTCCTCATCAAAAGGGAGACCAACTTATACTGAATATGATGGATCATGAAGAGAAAGTCAAAAACTCACTAAGAAGCATGAAGAATCTGCCCATAAGTATGGTGATGGTCATTAGCACGAATTTGGAATATAATATTGATGTGGTTTAGTGCTAGTGTGACTAGACACATGTGAACCAATACCAAAATGCATGTAGAATCTGCCCATCAATGTTGTCAGAATTATGGGTAGTAATTTAGGTTATATTATTGATGTGGATGAATAATTAATGTTATTATGACTAGATACATGTAAACCTAGACTTTTGACGAGGACCCTTAGCAACGATGGCAGCAAACCCAACGTATAACAATGGTAGAAAACTCCTTGAAACTTGATAATCACCTCCTAAGGAACCCAACGCCTATAAAGAGACGCGAACTCACTATGATTGAAGGATTTAGTTGGTAAGAAGAAGGAAAACGCCATAACTCTTGTTGATAAGTAAACCTAATTCTTGATGCAAAGAAAGAATTAAAGAATCCACTCTAATCTCTCTCACACGAAAATTCACAAGAAGAACTTGTAGAAGAATTCAAAATTTTTTATTAATTGTTGTAGTTTGAAATTCGGCCTAATAGTGCCCTTAAATAAGGGTTACAAAATTCCTAATTGCATATGGAAAACTAAAACATTCCTAATCGCATAAGGAAAACATAAAGTATGGAAACAAAATCCTAATCCACTAAGGAAAATATAAAGTATGGAAACAAAATCCTAATCCACTAAGGAAAATATAAAGTATGGAAACAACTAAACTAATCCCTTCAACATAAGAAATGCCCCACACTATTTGGGCTGTCCATGGGCCTTAAATTACTTCCCAAGGCTTTATATGAACCCCCATGGACCTTTCTTGCACGTTGGACCTTTCTTTAGCTAGCCTTTAGCTTCCACACTAAGCATCATAATCAGCTTTGGTGTGCCTTCTTCAAGCTCTATCTTCATCTTCTTGAATGATAATTCTTGAAGCTCTTTGGAAATCTCTTCTTGAATATGCAAAGCCATACTAGCTTGATATCTCTTTGCCTTGCTCCTAGTGATTGGTCCACTTGCTAGCTTCAAGGGATCCTTTCTTGCATCATTCTCCCCCTCGTCAAAAAGATTTGTCCTCAAATCTGCATCATCAAAAGGAGAAAGATCACTCACATTGAAAGTAGCACTAACATTATACATACCTGGTAAGTTGATCTTGTAGGCATTGTCATTAATCTTCTCCAGCACTTGGAATGGGCCATCTCCCCTTACTTGCAACTTGTTCTTCCTTTGGTTAGGAAACCTCTCTTTTCAAAAATGCACCCAAACCCAATCTCCTACGTGAAACTTAATCACACATCTCCCTCTATTTGCAGAAACAGCATATCTCTTGTTCCTTTTCTCAATATTCGCCCTTGCTTTCTCATGCATCTCTTTCACCAATTTAGCTTTCTTCTCACCATCTAAACTAACAAAATCATGAGAAGGTAAAGAAACAAGATCCAAAACTGTTAGTGGGTTAAAACCATAAACAAGCTCAAAAGGTGAATATCCTGTAGAAGAATGAATAGCACGATTATAAGCAAACTCAATAAATGGCAAACAATCTTCCCAAGAACTCAAATTCTTACCCACTAAAGCTCTCAACATGGTACCTAAAGTTCTATTTACTACTTCTGTTTGTCCATCCATTTGAGGATGACAAGTGGTGGAAAATAACAACTTGGTACCTAACTTTCCCCAAAGCACACGCCAAAAGTGAGACAAAAACTTGGTGTCTCTATTAGAAACTATGGATTTTGGTATCCCATGAATTCGAACCACATCCCTAAAGAAGAGTTCGGCCACTAAACTAGCATCATCACTCTTATGACATGGGATAAAGTGTGCCATCTTACTAAACCTATCAACAACCACAAATATGCTATCTCTCCCCCTCTTAGTCCTTGGTAATCCTAAAACAAAGCGCATACTAATGTCCATCCAAGGAGAACTAGGAACGGGTAATGGCATATACAAACCATGAGGCATAGATTTAGACTTAGCTTGCCTACAAGCCAAACAAGCCTTACAAATCCGAATTACATCCCTTTTCATATTCGGCCAATAAAAGTGTTCATTCAGCATGTCTAAAGTCTTATCAACTCCAAAATGCCCCATCAAACCCCAACAATGTGATTCTAATACTAGCAAATCTCTCATAGAACATCTAGGCATGCATAATTTCGAACCCTTAAACAAAAACCCATCATGTCTATAGAAAGAATTAAAAGCACCATGCTTACAAGCATCATAAACATTGCCAAAATCAGAATCACCAACATATAAGTCCTTTATACATTCAAATCCAAGCAATTTAGTACTCAAAACATTAAGTAAAGCGTACCTCCTTGAAAGTGCATCTGCCACTACATTATCTTTACCTTGCTTGTATATGATCACATAAGGAAACTTCTCAATCTTCACAACCCATTTTGCATGTCTTTTATTCAACTTGCCTTGCCCTCTCAAATGCTTCAATGATTCATGGTCCGAATGGATCGCGAATTCCTTGGGCAACAAATAATGCTCCCATACTTCCAATGCTCTCACCAAAGCATATAGCTCCTTGTCATAAGTTGAATAATTCAGCTTTGCTCCATTAAGCTTTTCACTAAAGTATGCAATGGGCTTCTTCTCTTGCATCAAAACAGCTCCAATACCTACACCAGAAGCATCACATTCAATTTCAGAAGTAGAATCAAAGTTAGGTAAAGCTAAAACGGGTGTAGTAGAAAGCTTCTCTTTCAAAGCATCAAATGCTTCTTGTTGCTCCTTGCCCCAAATGAATCCCACTTCTTTCTTGATTATGCTAGTCAAGGGGGCTGCCAATGTAGAGAAATTAGGGACAAATCTCCTATAGAAGCTTGCCAATCCGTGAAAACTCCTCACTTCTATCACACTTGAAGGATTCGGCCACTCTTGGATAGCTTTCACCTTCTCTTGATCAACTTCAATTCCCTGCATGCTTACAACAAAACCAAGAAAAACAACCCTATCTAGACAAAAAGAACACTTCTTAAACTTAGCATAAAGGTTTTGCTCCCTGAGGATTTCAAGTACTTTCCTAACATGTTCAACATGTTCTTCCTCAGTTTTGCTATAAATCAGAATATCATCAAAGTAAACTACCACAAACTTACCTAAATAAGCTCTAAAAATATGGTTCATTAATCTCATGAAAGTATTAGGTGCATTAGATAAACCAAAAGGCATAACTAACCATTCATACAAACCATATTTCGTTTTGAAGGCAGTCTTCCATTCATCTCCCGGCTTCATGCGAATTTGATGATAACCACTCATAAGATCAATCTTTGTGAAATATTTCGACCCATGCAATTCATCCAACATGTCATCAAGTCTAGGAATGGGATGTCTATACTTCACAGTAATCTTGTTCACAGCCCTACAATCAACACACATCCTCCAAGAACCATCTTTCTTGGGTACTAATAAGACTGGAACGGCACAAGGACTAAGGCTCTCGTGAACCAAGCCTTTCTCCAAAAGCTCTTCAACATGTCTTTGCATCTCTTTTGTCTCCATAGGATTGCTCCTATATGCTGGCCGGTTTGGAATTGTAGAACCGGGTATGAAATCAATTTGATGTTCAATCCCTCTTAATGGCGGAACCACTAGGAAGGTCTTTAGGAAACAAATCCTTAAAATCCTGCAACAAAGACACAAAACTAGAAGGTAAAGAATCAAGAGATTCTTCACTGTCAGTAAGTAACAATTCTTTATACATAATAATGAGTACAGGCTGCCCTACATCTATCTCTCTTGCTCTTGCATAAAAAGTATGTTTTGCTTTTTCTCCTTGCTTATTTTCTCTCACCAATGGGCCATTTATTTGTTTGCTTACTTTCTTTTGACTCTCGGCCTCTTTTCCCTTTTTGCACTCACTCACTTTATTATTTTCTCTCTCCCTACCCTTAGAATTACCCTTGGGTGTTGAAGAAACATAATTGGCCGAATTTGAACCCCCTTGGTTCATGTTGGCCGAAACTTCTTTCTCCCTCTCTAGCATCCTCTTCTGATCTTCATACACCTCTTGAGGTGATAATGGTGCTACAATAACATTCTTTCCTTCATAAGTAAAGGTATACTTATTAGAAAAGCCATCATGGTGTGACCTTCTATCATGCTGCCATGGTCTTCCTAATAGCAAATGTCCAGCTTGCATTGGCACTGCATCATACAAAACCTCATCTTTATACCACCCAATGGAGAATGGTACCTTGACTTGCTTCAACACTTTTACTTCCCCAGCGTCATTGAACCATTGCAACTTGTAAGGATTGGGATGTTTAAAACAAGTTAACCCCAATTTATCCACCATTGTAGTACTAGCAGCATTGGTACAACTTCCACCATCAATGATAAGTGTACAAACCTTACCATTCACCAAACACCTAGAGTGGAAAAGATTCTCCCTTTGATCCAAGCCTTCTTCCTTGACTTGAATATTCAAGGCTCTTCTAGTAACAAGCATCTCTCCATGTTCAGCCTTCAAGACTTGATTCTCCCAAGCCTCTTCATCATATTCGGCCCTATCATCACATTCGGCCTCCTCTTCTTCTTCATGTTTAGATTCTGATTCAATTTCCCCTTCATGGGTAGCAATCATCACCCTCTTATTCGGACATTGAGAAGCAATGTGTCCACTTCCCAAACATTTGTAGCATTTAATTTCCCTACTTGGAGTAGCTCTAGAAGGTGTTTCCTTGGATGTTTTTACATCCCCATCATTTGGCTTCTTGAAATTAGGATTGTAGGAAGAATTCTTTTGGAAAGAACCCTTGTAATCCCCTTTGTAGTAACCTCCACTCGAACTTGAACCCTTGAAGTTTGAAAATTTTCCACTAGCTTTAGAGTAGCCAGTTTTCGAAATAGCTTTATTCTTCAATCTTCTCTCTATCTTCATGGCCTTTTGAACTAACTCTTCCATTGTGTTGAATTCATACATCTCTAATTCATTGGCTATGTTCAAATTCAATCCCCCAAGAAATCATGACATCTTCTTGTCTTCATCTTCATCAATATTTGCCCTAGCCATGATCATCTCCATCTCTTTGTGGTACTCTTCCACACTTCTTCCACCTTGAACTAGTCTTACTAGTCGATTGTACAAATCCCGAATGTAGTGAGATGGTACAAATCGGCTCCTCATTAGTTCTTTCAAGGTTGACCATTCAGGAATAGGCCTCATACCTTTCCCTTTTCTATTAGCTTTCAATTGATCCCACCAAAAGGTAGCATACCCCTTGAACTCTACGGCTGCCAAAACTGATTTCTTCTCTTCTGTGTAGTTATGGCTTTCGAAAATCTGCTCAACTCTCCTCTCCCATTCTATGAACTCTTCTGCATTGTTCTTCCATTCAAAGGAAGGAATCTTCATCTTGATGGAAGTAAGGTCACCATCAGTGGTAGGTTGATTTCCACCTTCATCTTCATCTTCTACCCTTTCGGCTACTTCTAGGGCTTCAAGATTTCCTTGCCCTTCTCTCCTAAGCACTCTTCTAGCTCGCATTATGGGATTTGGATGTGCGGCTGGCTGCCCTTGTTGCACTTGCTGAGTTTGTTGTGCTTGTCGTGCTGCATTCTCTTGCAATCTAATATCCATCATCTCCATTCGACCAAGCATTGCTGCCAAAGTCTCATTAAGCCTAGCCAAGCTTTCGGCCATAGCTCCTTCTTTGCTAGTCTCTTCTCCTTTTTCCAGCCATGTTAACAAACAAACAAACTCAAAAAACAAGATTAGTAATAATCGAAATTCACTCAAGTGTTTAGAATTACCTCACTTGTCTTGTCTTCCTTGATTGCACTTCAGAACCAAGCTCACCAACCAACAATTGTCAAGTCGTTCAAGAAACTAGAACCTAAATCCTAGAACTAGATAGAAAACAAGACAAGTATCCGGAGGCAATGCAAGGTAATTTGCACTATACGATATAGAACCAAGTATCGACACAAGCAAATGATACTTAGCAATGTAATGGAATTAAAAGCTAGATAAAGAAATCAGAAACAATGAAGCCAATAAACAAGACAAATTGGGATATAATGAATCAAAAACAACCCACACTTGGCAAGCTGCTTTATGGACCTAATCAATTCTACCCAAAACGCTAGCTTCTAGACTCTAATTCCCACCTATAACACTCAAATAACGTGAATATTAAGGTCTGATTTTCGAATTCCAAAAGCCCCTCAAAAGGTGAAATTTTTCGCCCAAAAATTTTATTACTTCTCACCCACCTAGATCTGATCTTTAGCACCCAAATAGGAAGAATATCAAACAATTTTTGTTGAGGTGGTTTTGTACTCTTTTTTTTTTGCTTCCTCTCGCTATCCCCTTGATTCGGGACTTAATTTACTCCCAAGGACTTTTCGAAATCTGGACTTAATTCGCAACCCTAGATTCACTCAAAACCAAATCGAAATCAAACTTTAACACAAACTCTAGCTTTTGCTTTCTTTCAAGAACCCTAATTCTTGTTTTCGAAATTCTCCAAGAATCCTTTCCTAGGTTTTGTTTTCACCCTAAGAATACCCTCCTTCAATTAGGCCTTGATCAGAATTGACATATGACTCTTTTTCAAAAATTAAAGACTAGACTCTCTAAGAACCCTAAAATGCAGAAATTTAAAAGACCTAAATTAACAAACCCTAGAAAGACAAAGTAGATAAAAATTACCTTGTGGCAAGGCTCTGATACCAAATGACGCAGACCCTTAGCAACGATGGCAGTAAACCCAACGTATAACAATGGTAGAGAACTCCTTGAAACTTGATAATCACCTCCTAAGGAACCCAACGCCTATAAAGAGACGCGAACTCACTATGATTGAAGGATTTAGTTGGTAAGAAGAAGGAAAATGCCACAACTCTTGTTGAAAAGTAAACCTAATTCTTGATGCAAAGAAAGAATTAAAGAATCCACTCTAATCTCTCTCACAAGAAAATTCACAAGAAGAACTTGTAGAAGAATTCAAAAATTTTTATTAATTGTTATAGTCTGAAATTTGGCCTAATAGTGCCCTTAAATAAGGGTTACAAAATTCCTAATTGCATATGGAAAACTAAAACATTCCTAATTGCATAAGGAAAACATTCCTAATTGCATAAGAAAAACATTCCTAATTGCATAAGGAAAACATAAAGTATGGAAACAAAATCCTAATCCACTAAGGAAAATATAAAGTATGGAAACAACCAAACTAATCCCTTCAAAATAAGAAATGCCCCACACTATTTGGGCTGTCCATGGGCCTTAAATTACTTCCCAAGGCTTTATATGAACCCCCATGGACCTTTCTTGCACGTTGGACCTTTCTTTAGCTAGCCTTTAGCTTCCACACTAAGCATCATAATCAGGTTTGGTGTGCCTTCTTCAAGCTCTATCTCCATCTTCTTGAATGATAATTCTTGAAGCTCTTTGGAAATCTCTTCTTGAATATGCAAAGCCATACTAGCTTGATATCTCTTTGCCTTGCTCCTAGTGATTGGTCCACTTGCTAGCTTCAAGGGATCCTTTCTTGCATCAACTTTTAAGCCATTAGTTCTTCTTTTCCAACTATATAGGGAGGGGAAAAAGAACTCAAGAGGGTGGACCACGAATTTCGAGATTGTTGAATGTAATTGCTGTGTTTTCAAGTTTGAGAGGTTCTCTTCTTATTCTTGTTACATGAAGAATTGGTTCTAACTTATCAAGTCTGACTTGTGGCATTTAAATCAATTCATTTCTTCATCCCAATCACCCAAGTTCTCAATTATAGGTTAGTTGTGGGTTTGGTAGGGAGGATTTGTTTTTGAGTTCTAAGATTCTATGCTAGATGTGTATGTGGGGTTTTAAATGTAATATTTGATCCATGGGTTTCGCATCAATCTGAATCCCTATTTGAAGTATTCATCATCTTAATCTGTTCTTGATACACTTCCTTTGGGGATAAAGGTACTAAAGTGAAAATCTTCCCCTTCAGACTAAAAGAATACCTATTCTTGTACCCATCATGTGTGACTTTCCTGTCAAACTGCCAATGCCTACCCAATAATAAATGTCCATCTTGCATGGGTACTACATCACACAACACTTCATCAACATATTTCCCAATAGAAAATGGCACCACAACTTGTTTTGTTACCTTTACTTCACCACTATCTTTTAGCCACCGTAGCCTATATGGTTTAGGGTATTTTTCACACTTCAACCCTAACTTATCAACTAAGGTTGTACTAGCCACATTTACATAGCTGCCTCCATCTATAATCATACTGTAAACTTTCCCTCCTACTAAACACCTATTGTGAAAAATGTTTTCCCTCTATTCTATGCTCTCTTCCTTAACCTAAACATTAAGTGCACACCTAACTACCAAAGATTCACCACAAACAACATACTCAACCTCAACATCACTATAATCCTCCAAACTAGGCATAGAATCACAGTCAAATTCGGATTCAAATTCAATTTCTCCTTTGTCCCTCATAAGCATAGTCTTTTTATTGGGACATTGTGAAGCAATATGTCCATTACCCAAACATTTAAAACACTTAATATTTCTTTGCCTATTAGAAGAATTAGGAAAATCAGTAGTACCTTTATTTGTGGAAGAGGCTCCTTTGCTTTTTTCAAAGCTTGCACCTTTCACCTTGGAACTTAAGCCTTTATCCTTAGACCTCTCATCTTTAGTCTTCTCATCTTTCTTTGGCCACCTTAAGGTCCATGTTGGGTTATAATTGAAGGAACTCCTTGCTGCCCCCTTTTGCTTGAGTTGTCTTTCCACTTTCATGGCCATGTTCACCATCTTTTCAGGCTCTATATAGTGATGTAGCTCTACCATATTTGCAATATCTCTGTTTAGACCTCCCAAGAATCGAGCCATGGTAGCTTATCTATCGTCTTCAATATTTGCTCAAATCATTGCCATCTCCATCTCTTTGTGATAATCTTCTACTGACATAGACCCTTGAGTGAGTCTCTGTAATTTTTTATGTAGCTCACGATAGTAGTAGGATGGCACAAATCTCCTCCTCATGGCAGCCTTTATTTTTTCCCAATGTCTCAATAGGCCTCTCTCCATTTCTTCTTTATGGAATTGATGTTGCTATCTCTCCTTCCTGGCCTCCTATCTCCTTCTGGCCTTTTATCTCTTCTAGGCCTAACCCTTGAAGATTGGTTGTCATCTTCATCTTCATCTTCATCAGGTTCATCATGGGACTCTATATCTTCTTCATCATAAGTTTGTTGCCTAATGTCCCTCCGCCTTGTTGATGCAGCTCCTGATTGTTGGGATTGCTTAACCACCTCAACTTCATCCCTCAAATTCATAACATCTAAAGTAAACTTCTCAAATTGGTTTTGCATAGCCTTCAACACGAAAACTACATCTTTCATGCTCATTTCACCACCCTTGCATGCCTCCTTAGACATGATGTAAAACTACAAGAAAATTTTTAGAGAAAGAAGAAGAAAAAATCCTTACACTCTCCTTCATGTGTTTACACTTAATAATATATCACTCCACTCGTGTTTCACTCAAATCAGGCTTTTACCCTCTTATTTACTTACACTCTCTTACTTTTTTCCTCTCATGTTCCCTTCTTAAAGTTGCACTTTAGAATTTAAAACAACTAATCAGGTTAGTCACAAGTAGTGATGCGGAACCCATGGATCAAATATTACATCTAGAACCCCACATACACATCTAGCATAAAATCTTAGAACTCAAAAAAAAAATCCTCCCTACCAAACCCACAACTAACCTGTAATTGAGAACTTGGGTGATTGGGATGAAGAAATGAATTGATTTAGACGCCACAAGTCAGACTTGATAAGTTAGAACCAATTCTTCATGCAACAAGAATAAGAAGAAAACCTGTCAAACTTGAAAACACATCAGTTACATTCAACAATCTGAAAATTCGTAATCCCCCTCTTGAGTTCTTTTTCCCCTCCCTATATAGTTGGAAAAGAAGAACTAATGGCTTAAAAGTCTAGGTTTACATGTATCTAGTCATAATAGCATTAATTATTCATCCACATCAATAATATAACCTAAATTACTGCCCATAATTATGACAACATTGATGGGCAGATTCTACATGCATTTTGGTATTGGTTCACATGTGTCTAGTCACACTAGCACTAAACCACATCAATATTATATTCTAAATTTGTGCTAATGCCCATCACCATACTTATGGGCAGATTCTTCATGCTTCTTGGTGAGTTTTTGACTTTCTCTTCATGATCCATCATATTCAGTATAAGTTGGTCTCTCTTTTCATTAATCCACCTTTGAATGAAGTGTTGGAACACATGTTGGAGTTTCTTTGATTATGATCTTGTGATTGGTCCACTTGGCATAATGATCTCATCAACATATTTGCTGCCTTATGTAGATTCATCAAGCTTGCTTATAGTTTCCTCATCATTCCCTCCTTGCTCAAAAAGATTTGTCCTCAAATCTGAACCTACATCAAAAGAAGAAAGATCACTAACATTGAAAGTTGCAGAAACATTATACTCACTTGGTAGATCAATTTTGTAGGCATTGTCATTGATCCATTCTAAAACTTGGAATGGGCCATCTCCCCTTGCATCCAACTTGGATTTTCTTGGTTTAGGAAATCTTTTCTTTTTAACTTGGCATAATGATATCATCAACATATTTGCTGCCTTGTGTAGATTCATCAAGCTTGCTTATAGTTTCTTCATCAAGTAGCAATCTATAAAAATTACAATTAAAAGCCTAAAAAAATAAGAAAAAACACTTAAGTTCTAGATGCAATTTGATAATCGTTGTAATAAAAATAAAGAGAAAAACACACAGATGAAGAATTTTATGTTTGTGAATGCAAGTCCTAAGAGTAGCCAGAGTGCAAAAGTCACCCTTATATGCGTGACAGAAGCAAAAGAAATTGAAAACAAGGAAAATAAATTATGAATGCAATAAAATTGACAAAACAGGAAACTAAATCAAAGAATTTGGATTTTCTCCAAGTGGGAGTCGAAAAAAATCATAGATCTAGTGATTCAACTAACTTTCACTAATTAGGAAGGTAAGATATGATGTAGATATGAAAGGAAATTAATTGAAACAAGGAAACCCTAAATAGTTTTGGAAACAGAATCAAAATCCCAAAAAAAGAGCAAGAATTTTCAGATGGCCCATTCGCCCTAAAATTAAATAATTTGGGGGCCATGATAGGCTGTTACATGTAAACCCGACAACAAATGTAGAGCTCGAAAATCAGTTTCTAAATTGGTATTGTCAGTTTCGTAACTCTTTCATAGCGAAAAGTTATTGTTGTGGAACAACCAGCACACCGCAAGGATGAGCAAGGTCTAGGACGTGAGGACCAAGTTGAGGAGATCATCAATCCAATTATTCTGCCACAAGGTCCTATAACTAGATCGCGAGCCAAAAAGATTCAGCAAGCACTAATTTGCCATTTGCAAGATTTGGTGAATTTGGCTAACTATGGTTTGCAAGGAATTACAAGCTTGGAGACAAGACCAAAGGAAGTCAATTACAGCTTGCTACAAGTTGTAATTCACGAATGAGGCTTGTATTAAGGCCCACTAGTTATGTATTAAGGCCCACTAGTTATGCTCATTTAAAAAGTAAGGGCCCTGTTTGTTTGGTTTTTAAATTAGGACTTTGATTACTTTATTATTTCTTATATTTTGATTAGAAAGCCAAAAGCTACTTAATAACCCTAATTAGGGTTTTGCTATTTATATCTCATTTAGGGTTGTAAGAGATCAGTTTTGAAGTTTTGAACGAATTAATTAACCTAAAGCCGAATTGCTTTTATCTTTGTGTTCTTGCTTGAATACATGCTTCAGAAACATTCAAGTAGTTTGATCAACTTTCTTGTGGAGTGTTTCGAATATGGGATTTAGGAACTGACTTGTTTCAAAATCTTGGATCTTTGATCAATTCAAGGTAATCTGAAATCTAACCTAATCCTTGGGGGTTGTACCGAATTCGACTAGGGATTTTCAAGTTAATGCTGTGGGGGTTCGAAATCAAGGGGTTCTCAGGCTTATTCTTGGAGGTTCCGTATCATTTGGTATCAGAGCTAGCGCTCTAGATCAGGTTTTATCCCTATCAATTTCGAATTCTTTGTTTATTTCGTTTCTTCTTTTGTTAATTGCGTTTTTGTTGCTTTGTTTCAATTGTTCAATTCATTCTCTTGTTTTCCTTGTTCCTCTGAATTGTTTTTCTTTGTGGGTTATTTTCGTTTTCGTTTTCTTCACCTGCTATTTGCGTTTTTGTTTCCTTTGTGGGTTACTTTCGTTTTCGTTTCCTTTCTTGTTAGTTTCGTTTTGTTTCTTTGTTATTGATCCTTGAATCATTTTCGTTTTTTCTTTCAAAGTCGCAAATTCAAAAAAAAAATCTGTTAGGGTTCTAATTTAGTTTTCGTTTTGTGTTTAGAGTCTTATTTCAATTTCGAATTCAGTTTGCCTTTTTTAGTCTAAATCGTTTTTCTTATTCTGAAATTGGGAATTTAGGTTGCTTTGTTCAAATTCGAAATTGTGTTCTTGATTGTTGATTCGAAATTTGTTGATTCGAAAGTGTTCTAAATCCGAATCTTATTCTTGTTAACCATTCTGATTCTGTTTCGAATTTCCAAGAAAGTGTTTCAAACAAGTTTCAAAAGGAAAGCTGAATTGGTCTAAAGGAAGTCTTGATTATTTATTCTGTTCCAATTTCGAGTTTCAAAAGGAAGTCCTCTAAATTGATCTTGTTCTTGTTACCTGATTGAAAAAAAAAATTCGTGTGGTGTGAACTAGGGCTGCCCTTCAAAAGAGATAGTGAGAGGGAGCAAAAAAAAAAAAAGAGTATAAAATCACTTCAAGAAAAATTTTTTGTTTTCCTTGTTATTTAGGTGCTAAGGGTCGAATCTAAGTGGGTTAGAAGTAACTGAATTTTTTTCTCATGAAATTTCAGATTTTGGGATACTACACACGAAAGGCTATTTGAGTTGTTTCATAAAGTGTGATTCACTTAAGAACGTAAAAGATATCAGCTTGAGAGGTGTGAGCTGAACCGTGAGTGATTTCATATATTGAGTGAAACACGAGAGACCAACCTTCATCTATTGAGTGTAAACATGTGAGGGAGTGTTGTGAGGCCTTTTT
Organism: Garcia nutans; assembly: GCA_947685225.1. Classification (NCBI taxonomy): domain Eukaryota; kingdom Viridiplantae; phylum Streptophyta; class Magnoliopsida; order Malpighiales; family Euphorbiaceae; genus Garcia; species Garcia nutans. The sequence continues at coordinate 41,965,965 of CANTUV010000024.1, forward strand.
ATTTGTTTTGTGCTAACCTTTTATTGCAGGGAAAATGTCTGGCCAAGATGACAGTGACATGGGTGTTCAGATTGATCCAGCTCGATTGCGTTAGGCGCAGCAAGCTGAATTTACACGTTTATATCGCACTATGGAGAACATAACAGAAACATTGCAGCGCATGGATTTGAGGTTGCAGAGTGTTGAAAGAGCCACACCGGAGCGCTTTGAGAGGCAAAGAGGTGGCAGAAATCGAATGCAACAGCCTGAACATTTGGAAGATGAAAATGAGCTTGAGGAAGATAATGCAAGTCTGGTTGGAGGAGCTCTACATAGAGGTGGAGGTAGAGGAGGACGTGGTGCTGGTAGAGGTAGAGGAAGGATGAATAATAATCCTTTCTATGGTAGAAATCATGGTGATGATGAAGTCGTTGATAGGAGCTTGGGAAGCATCAAGCTGAAAATTCCTAATTTTCATGGTAAATCAGATCCAGAAGCTTATTTGCAATGGGAGAAGCAGGTTGACCTCATATTTGATTGCCATCGATGTACTGAGGAAAAGAAGGTCAAGCTTATTGTTACTCAATTTACAGATTATGCTATAGCTTGGTGGGATCAGTTAGTGACTAGTAGAAGAAGGAATTTGGAGTATCCTATTGAGACTTGGGCTGATCTGAAATCAGTCATGAGGAAGAGGTTTGTACCTAGACATTTCCATAGGGAAATCATGCAGAGACTTCATGTTCTCAAGCAAGGAAGTAAAAGTGTTGATGACTACTACAAAGAGATGGAGATGTTGATGACTAGAGCTAACCTAGATGAGGATGTAGAGGCTACTATGGCACGTTTCTTGGCTGGTTTGAATTCGGATATTGCTGACCAGGTTGATTTGCAGCCATATGTGGAGTTAGAAGAGATGGTGCATATTGCCATGAAGGTGGAAAAACAACTCCAAGGAAGAAGACCATCAAGGTATTATTCAAAACCTGTTTCTAATTCTTTTTCTCCTTGGAATAGGGAAGGAAGACGTGATTACAAGGGAAGAAACAAGGCTGGTCAAGATAGTGGGAAAGTGAATGCCGAATCAAGTTCTAAAGACAAGCCCAAAGTTGAAGAGCCTAAGCTGCGAAATCGAGATATTAAGTGTTGGAAGTGCCAAGGTGTGGGACATATCAGCAAAGAATGTCCAAACAAGAGAGTTATGACCATGAGAAATGGTGAGATAGTGACTGATGAAGAGGAAGACGACAATGAGAGTGATGATGGTGAGATGCCAGCATTGGAAAGTTGTAGTGATGGGAGCATTGAAGAACCAATTAAGGGTGACTTGCTGGTTACTAGGCGTGTTCTTAATATGCAATTAAAGGAGGAAAACCATGAAGAACAACGAGACAACTTGTTCCATACAAGGTGTCACGTTCAAGGCAAGGCTTGTAGTATGATTGTGGATGGTGGAAGCTGTACCAATGTGGTAAGTACATTTTTGGTTGATCGATTGGGGCTGCCTATGAAACTTCACCCACATCCTTACAAACTTCAGTGGCTGAATGATTGTGGAGAGGTTAAGGTAAATCGACAATCTATCATTTCTTTTTCCATTGGTAAGTATCATGATGAGGTGTTGTGTGATGTGGTGCCAATGCATGCTGGAGAGATTCTACTTGGGCGTCCATGGCAGTATGATAGGCGAGCTAAGCATGATGGATATCTCAATCGGTATTCATTCACTAAGGATGGACGAAAGACAATTCTGACACCACTTTCTCCAAAAGAAGTGTATGAAGACCAATGTAAAATGGAAAGAATGAGACTTGAATTTGAAAAGAAAGAAAGAGAGAGTGACAAAAAAATGAGTGACAAAAAAATGAGTAAAAAAAATCAGATTGCAAATGAAAAGAAAGAGAGAAAAGAAAAATCAAAACAAATTCAGTTTGAGAAAAATAGAGAAGGAGAGAAGAATGTGAGTTTGTTAGCTAGTGCAAGTGAGGTTAAACATGCTTTTTACACCAAACAGCCTATGTTTGTGCTTTTGTGCAAAGAGGCTCGTTTAGATACTACTGTTTCTAACCAATCTTTGCCTAGTGTGTTTGTTGATCTTTTGCAGGAATATGCAGATTTGTTTCCCGAAGAAATGCCTGATGAATTGCCGCCAATCAGAGGCATAGAGCATCAAATTGATTTCATTCCTGGAGCTTCCATTCCCAATAGGCCAGCGTATCGAGCTAATCCTTTTGAGACAAAGGAGATACAAAAGCAAGTGGAGGAATTGCTAGCTAAGGGATATGTGAGGGAAAGCTTGAGTCCTTGTTCAGTTCCTGGATGTGCGTGGATTGCAGAGTCATCAATAAAATCACTGTAAAGTATCGTCATCCTATTCCTAGACTAGATGATATGCTTGATGAGTTACATGGTTCTTGTTTGTTCACCAAAATTGATTTGAAATCTGGTTATTATCAAATTAGAATGAGTGTGGGTGATGAGTGGAAAACAGCATTTAAGACTAAATATGGGCTGTATGAGTGGTTGGTTATGCCATTTGGTCTTACTAATGCACCTAACACATTCATGCGTTTGATGAATCATGTGTTGCGTGAGCACTTGGGTAAATTTGTTGTTGTTTACTTTGATGATATTCTTGTTTACTCTAAGTGTTTGGATGATCATGTCATGCATGTGCGTCTTGTGTTAGACATTCTTAGGCGTGAGAAGTTATATGCTAACCTTAAGAAGTGTAGTTTTTGCATGGATAAGGTTCATTTTCTTGGTTTTGTGGTGTCTAGTCAAGGTATTGAGGTTGATGAGGAAAAGGTAAAGGCTATTAGGGACTGGCCGAAACCTAAGAATGCTAGTGAGGTGAGGAGTTTTCATGGACTTGCTAATTTTTATAGGAGATTCATTAGAAATTTCAGTACTATAGCTGCACCTTTGAATGAGTTAGTTAAGAAAAATGCCAGATTTGTTTGGGGAGATGCACAAGAACATGCATTTAATGAACTTAAGGATAAATTGTGTAATGCACCCTTGCTTGCTTTGCCTAATTTTGATAAGACTTTTGAGATTGAATGTGATGCAAGTGGCATAGAAATTGGAGCTGTTTTGATACAAGATCAAAGGCCATTGATGTACTTTAGTGAAAAGCTAAGTGGAGTGGCTTTGAAGTATCCGACATATGATAAGGAGTTATATGCATTGTTTCGAGCTTTGGATACATGGCAGCATTATTTGTGGTCAAAAGAGTTTGTGATACATACTGACCATGAGAGTTTAAAGCATTTGAAGGGTCAAGATAAGCTGAATCGTAGGCATGCCAAATGGGTGGAGTTCATAGAAACATTCCCCTATGTGATTAAATACAAGCGAGGTAAGGAGAATGTAGTGGCTGATGCATTGTCGCGAAGGTATGTTTTACTTAATTCTCTTAGTGCTAGATTGTTGGGTTTTGAGCATATTAAGGGATTATATGTTAGTGATGTGGATTTTGGTGACATATATAATTCGTGTGGGGATGTGGCTGTTTTGAAAGACTTTCATTTGTTTGATGGTTTTTTGTTCAAGAAAAGTAGATTGTGTATTCCTAAGTGTTCCATGAGAGAGTTGTTAGTTAAGGAAGCCCATGGAGGAGGCTTGATGGGTCATTTTGGGGTAAGTAAGACCTATGATGTGTTGATAGAACATTTTTATTGGCCTGGTATGAAACATGATGTGCATAAAGTTTGTGAGCATTGCATAACATGTAGAGAAGCTAAGTCTAGGTTGAAACCGCATGGTTTGTACACGCCATTACCTGTTCCTAATGGACCTTGGACTGATTTGTCTATGGATTTTGTGCTTGGTTTGCCTAAAACTAGGAGAGGTCATGATAGTATATTTGTTGTGGTTGATAGATTTAGTAAAATGGCTCATTTTATACCATGTCATAAAACTGATGATGCAAAATTGATTGCTGATTTGTTCTTTAAAGAGGTTGTGCGTTTGCATGGCATACCCAAAAGCATTGTTAGTGATCGAGATGTTAAGTTTTTGAGTCATTTTTGGCGTGTTTTGTGGGGAAAGTTGGGAACTAAGTTGCTGTTTTCTACTACTTGCCATCCTCAAACCGATGGTCAAACTGAGGTTGTGAATCGAACATTGATTACTTTGCTTAGGGCAGTAATAGAAAAGAATATTAGGATATGGGAGGATTGTTTACCATTTGTGGAGTTTGCTTACAATAGGGCTGTTCATAGCACTACTAACTGTTCTCCATTTGAAATTGTTTATGGTTTTAATCCGCTTACTCCTTTAGATATTTTGCCATTGCCATCTAACGATTTTGTGAGTGTTGATGCTAGTTCAAAGGCAGATTTTGTGAGGAAGTTACATAAGCAGGTTAAGGAAAGGATTGAAAAGCAAAATGCCAAAGTAGCTTCTAGAGTGAATAAAGGAAGAAAGCCAATGCTTTTTCAGCCTGGTGATTGGGTTTGGGTACATTTTCGCAAAGAAAGGTTCCCACAGCAACAGAAGTCTAAGTTAAATCCACGAGGGGATGATCCTTTTCAAATACTTGAAAGGATTAATGATAATGCGTATAAAGTGGATTTGCCAGGTGAGTATAATGTGAGTGCTTCGTTTAATGTTGCTGATTTAAGTCCTTTTGATGTAGGTGATGCTTTTGATTCGAGGACGAATCCTTTTGAGGAGAGGGGAAATGTTGTGGAACAACCAGCACACCGCAAGGATGAGCAAGGTCTAGGACGTGAGGACCAAGTTGAGGAGATCATCAATCCAATTATTCTGCCACAAGGTCCTATAACTAGATCGCGAGCCAAAAAGATTCAGCAAGCACTAATTTGCCATTTGCAAGATTTGGTGAATTTGGCTAACTATGGTTTGCAAGGAATTACAAGCTTGGAGACAAGACCAAAGGAAGTCAATTACAACTTGCTACAAGTTGTAATTCACGAATGAGGCTTGTATTAAGGCCCACTAGTTATGTATTAAGGCCCACTAGTTATGCTCATTTAAAAAGTAAGGGCCCTGTTTGTTTGGTTTTTAAATTAGGACTTTGATTACTTTATTATTTCTTATATTTTGATTAGAAAGCCAAACGCTACTTAATAACCCTAATTAGGGTTTAGCTATTTATATCTCATTTAGGGTTGTAAGAGATCAGTTTTGAAGTTTTGAACGAATTAATTAACCTAAAGCCGAATTGCTTTTATCTTTGTGTTCTTGCTTGAATACATGCTTCAGAAACATTCAAGTAGTTTGATCAACTTTCTTGTGGAGTGTTTCGAATCTGGGATTTAGGAACTGACTTGTTTCGAAATCTTGGATCTTTGATCAATTCAAGGTAATCTGAAATCTAACCTAATCCTTGGGGGTTGTACCGAATTCGACTAGGGATTTTCAAGTTAATGCTGTGGGGGTTCGAAATCAAGGGGTTCTCAGGCTTATTCTTGGAGGTTCCGTATCAGTTATGGCCTTTCAAAGTTGACCCTTCCACCACTAAAATTGACCCTATATTTTTCAACCCTAATTTCAACCCAAAAAGATATCCTTTAACCCTAGCTTTGTTTTAGCAGCCGCCAAGCTATTTTTTTTCTTTATTTTTTTTTCATTTGTTTTTTTTTCATTTTTTCCTTTTTTTTGTTTCCTTCTTTCCTTTTTTTGTTTTTCTAAGCTAACGAACTAATAGGCCAAAATTAAAAATTCGAATGGATTGAAATAAAAAATACAAAATCATAGAATTAATTAAAGTTAAAGAAAAGAATACCATAGAAAGCATAAAAACATAGATAGAGCTAAAGCTCTGATACCAAATGATGCAGAACCCCAAGATTGTAAAGAATCCGAAATACCAACATACAAATTCAGTATACTAAAAACCCTAGTTGATTGTTTGTCCTACTAAACCCCTAATTGAAATGCAACTAGAAACATAGATAATTGGACAGAATTAAAGAAGAACTGGAAAGAATGCCACAAGTGTTACCTTGATAAGTTGATTTCAATTCTTGATGCAACAAGAAGAAGAGAACCCTCTCTTGATGAAATTCGGCCAAGCCAAAATAATTGAATAATATGATCACCAAAACTTGTGTCTTACAACTCTAAATGAGATATAAATAGCTAAACTCTAATTAGGGTTATTAAATAGCATTTGGTTGGCTAATCAAATTTTAAGAACTAATAAAGTAAGTAAAGTTCTAATTTAATACAAAACAAACAGGTCCCCTTACTTTTTAAATAAGCATAACTAGTGGGCCTTAATACATATTAAATAATAGGCCCATATACTTGGATTAAATTTATGGGTTGCTTCTCCTCTATATCCTTAGCGTCAAAGGCCTATCCACCAAACCTTTCTTCCATGAATCGCCTTACAAAGCCTTGGAAGGTAGATTTGAGCTTCTTGGCCTACAATCTTGTAATTGGCTCACTTGTTAAAATGAGCTCCATGCCATGTTGGCCTCCTATGCTTGCTCCGCTAGCCTTGCTCATACTGTCATCTTTGTTCGCATCAATTCCTCCCTCCTCAAAAAGATTCGTCCTCGAATCTGCATCCATATCAAAAGGAGAAAGATCAAAAACATTTAAGGTTGTAGAAACTTGATACTCACCAGGCAAGTTAATTTTATAAGCATTGTCATTAATCTTTTCAAGTCAATTTCTATGTATTAATGCAATTATTAAACTTTCAAAAGAACCATAAAATCATACCTATATTATAAACATATATCTGTTAATTTACAAAGAACTCCTATTATTAGTTTACATTGTTATAATTCTTAAACTACTCTCAAATTTATACAACTATCGTACAAAATTATAAAGTATTGTCATGTGAACTATATAGAATACAATATTTATAATATTGTTCTTTGAACCTTTGTGATGCAATTGACTAGGAACATATATCTCTCACTCTGCAGCCTCAACTATTCTTGTTTGAACTGCGGGTTAGAAAACAATTCTAACACGCTAAGCAAAGTTTAGTGGTACTTATGTATTTACAATATGCAAAAAAATTTAAAGGAAAGAGATCAAACATTAAATAATTTAGAAACAATGGAAAGTATCACTTTCAGAATGTTAAATAAAGAAATTAATAAATTCATTTAAACTTGAAACACTAAACATGATTAAATTCAGAATTGATTAATTTAACAATAACCATATAACACATTGTTTTCAATGTAGATAACTTCTTTGATTATGCTCATATACACTGAACTCAGATCCTAGATTTGGATAACGGGTCACTGCTAGCAATTTAATGCCCATTGTATAAGATTTGGCCAATGGCCCACTATGGCACGAATGCCCATTGAATATGATGACACGGAGTGTCCATTGATGGCACAGAGTGCCCACTATCACTTTGGATATTCTCCCTTTGGCTAGCCATTCAATCCCAAGTTAATTTAAAATCAGCATGATTTGGGCAATTCAATAGTTTTTAATTAATAATAAATTATGTATAACACTTTAATGGAACAATTCATTGATCAACACTTGGTACCAAACAATTCTTTGTTCAACACGGGCATGTCTTTAGTGCTGTAATTTATTTTTCATCACAGTAGCTTAACATGTCCAATGACACGGGCGTGTTACTGGTCATGTCATCAATATTGAAACACAATCTCATTGACATGGCTAGTGACATGGCCGCTTGATGAGGAAACTATAAGCAAGCTTGATGAATCTACACATGGCAGCAAATATGTTAATGATATCATTATGCCAAGTGGACCAATCATAAGATCACAATCAAAGAAACTCCAGCATGTATTCCAACACTTCATTCAAAGGTGGATTAATGAAGAGGGAGACCAACTTGTAGTGAATATGATGGATCATGAAGAGGAAGTCAGAAACTCACCAACAAGCATGAAGAATCTGCCCATAAGTATGGTGATGGGCATTAGCACGAATTTGGAATATAATATTGATATGGTTTAGTGCTAGTGTGACTAGACACATGTGAACCAACACCAAAATGCATGTAGAATCTGCCCATCAATGTTGTCAGAATTATGAGCAGTAATTTAGAGTATATTATTGATGTGGATGAACAATTAATTCTATTGTGACTAGATACATGTAAACCTAGACTTTTAAGCCATTAGTTCTTCTTTTCCAACTATATAGGGATGGGAAAAAGAACTTAAGAGGGTGACTACGAATTTTCATATTGTTATCATTGTAATCTAAGTGTTTTCAAGTTTGAGAGGTTTTCTTCTTATTCTTGTTGCATGAAGAATTGGTTCTAACTTATCAAGTCTAACTTGTGGCGTTTAAATCAATTCATTTCTTCATCCCAATCACCCAAGTTCTCAGTTACAGGTTAGTTGTGGGTTTGGTAGGAGGATTTGTTTTTGAGTTCTAAGATTCTATGCTAGATGTGTATGTGGTGTTCTAGATGTAACATTTGATCCATGGGTTCCGCATCACCGCTTCACTGGTTGTGTCAAGCAAAATTTTGTATTTTACACAGTCAACAACTTAAACATAATATATCCAAATATATGATAAAAATGAATCAAAAACTAGCTTCTTTGACATAAAAAGAGTTTATATCAAATATTTTTCATTAATAACTCATTAAATATATCTCAATCAACCGATTCAAATAATAAAATTCATGGAAATTTAAATAGTTGCAAATTAAAATGCACAAGTACATACCTCTTTCAAAATCCCTTTTTGTTCTTTAATCACTTGTTGATAATCTCAACTTTTTCAGCTTATTCTTCTAAAAACTTATAACTAGATGTGATTTCCTCTTAAATTTTGGCTAAATTTTTTAAAAGAAGGAAGAAAGGAGGAGTTTGGTGATGAAGGTGATGATATGCATGGAAAGAAGAAGATAGAAGAAAGAAGAAGAAGTTTCCACACATACACACACCTGTCCACACACACACATATATATATGGTTTAATCTAGTGTGGCCACTCTCATATTAGCTATGGTACACCCTCTTTCTTATCCTTTGATTCTAATTTGATTTTTAGTCTCGTAAAACCATAAAAATAATTAATTTCTTCAGTAAATTTTAAGATTTACTATATACATCACTTATCCATGCCACTTATATCACAATTCACTATCAATTATCAATATTGAATTAAAAGTCTAGTATTTAAATTTTTAAACATTACAATGATACTTGGCTTTGGCATAGAAGATTGGGACATGCAAATATGGACCAAGTCCAATGTCTAAGCAAAGAAGAGCTTGTTGATGAACTCCCTAAAATGAAATTTAACAAAGATAATATTTGAACCTTGTCAATTTGGAAAATAACAAAAGAGTTCTTTCAAAACCAAGAATATTGTAAGCACTTCTAGACCTCTAGAGTTAATACATTTAGATTTATTTGATCGTAATAGACTTGCTAGTCTAGGAGGCAAATTATATACATTTATCCTTGTTGATGATTACTCTAGATTTACTTGGGTTAATTTCTTAGTTCATAAAAATGAAGTTTTTAACCATTTCAAAATTTTGGCAAAAATAGTTCAAAATGAAAAAGTTTGTGTGATCACATCTATTAGTGAATATGGAAAAGAATTTGAAAATGAGAACTTTGAAAATTTTTGCACTGAACTTGGTATTTCACATATTTTTTCAGCACCTAGAACACCATAACAAAATGGTGTGGTTGAAAAAAAAAAGAACATTGGTAGAAATGGTTAGAACATTGCTCGGTGAATATAATTTACCTTCTTACACTTGGGCGGAAGCTGTTAGTACTGCATGTTATATTTCAAATCGATTTTTCAAAAGACCTTTAATGAATAAAACTTCTTATAAGCTTTGGAATGGAAGGATAAAACTTCTTATGAGCTATGGAATGGAAGACAACCTAAAATTTCATACCTTGGAGCATTTAGATGCAAATGCTTTATATTAAATACCAAGTACAACCATGGAAAATTCTCATCCAAATCGGATGAAGGAGTGTTCTTAGGATACTTATATTCTAATTAGGCATATAAAGTATTTAATAGGTGAACTTTAGTAGTTGAAGAATCAATACATGTTATCTTTGATGAATCCTCTAAGCTTGATCATGGGAAAGGTAGTGTTCTCAATGATTTTGTAGGTACATTTGAAGAGCTTTAATACAAATGATGTTCCAAAGGTGAAAAATGATGAGCTAGAACAAATAATTGAATAAGAAGAGCCTAAGATGGAAGAAACTCAAGAACAACCCAAAGATTGGCATTATCAAAAGGATCATCCTAAAGAACTCATCATTAGTAATACTTCAAAGGGAATAACTACTAGATCAAAACTTAAGTACTTAGATTCTAATGTAGCTTTTGTTTCTCAAAATGAGCTAAGGATTATTGAGGAGACTCTTAGTGATGAATGTTGGGTGATTCCATGCAAGATGAACTCAACAAATTTGAAAGAAACAAAGTGTGGGAACTTGTTCTTAAACCCAAGGATAATCCAATTATTGATTGTAAATGGATATATAGGAATAAACTTGATGAAAAAGAACTCATCACTAGAAACAAAGCCCGATTGCTAACCAAAGGCTATAACCAAGAGGAAGTGATGCAAGAAAGGATCCCTTGAAGCTAGCAAGTGGACCAGAGCAAGGCAAAGAGATATCAAGCTAGTATGGCTTTGCATATTCAAGAAGAGATTTCCAAAGAGCTTCAAGAATTATCATTCAAGAAGATGGAGATAGAGCTTGAAGAAGGCACACCAAAGCTGATTATGATGCTTAGTGTGGAAGCCAAAGGCTAGCTAAAGAAAGGTCCAACGTGCAAGAAAGGTCCATGGGGGGTTCATATAAAGCCTTGGGAAGTAATTTAAGGCCCATGGACAGCCCAAATAGTGTGGGGGCGTTTCTTATGTTGAAGGGATTAGTTTGGTTGTTTCCATACTTTATATTTTCCTTATTGGATTAGGATTTTTTTTCCATACTTTATATTTTCCTTAGTGGATTAGGATTTTGTTTCCATACTTTATGTTTTCCTTATGCAATTAGGAATGTTTTCCTTATGCAATTAGGAATGTTTTCCTTATGCAATTAGGAATGTTTTAGTTTTCCATATGCAATTAGGAATTTTGTAACCCTTATTTAAGGGCACTATTAGGCCGAATTTCAGACTACAACAATTAATAAAAATTTTCGAATTCTTCTACAAGTTCTTCTTGTGAATTTTCGTGTGAGAGAGATTAGAGTGGATTCTTTAATCCTTTCTTTGCATCAAGAATTAGGTTTACTTATCAACAAGAGTTGTGGCGTTTTTCTTCTTCTTACCAACTAAATCCTTCAATCATAGTGAGTTTGCGTCTCTTTATAGGCGTAGGGTTCCTTAGGAGGTGATTATCAAGTTTCAAGGAGTTCTCTACCATTGTTATACGTTGGGTTTGCTGCCATCGTTGCTAAGGGTCCGCTTCATTTGGTATCACCTCCTAAGGAACCCAACGCCTATAAAGAGACGCAAACTCACTATGATTGAAGGATTTAGTTGGTAAGAAGAAGGAAAACGCCACAACTCTTGTTGATAAGTAAACCTAATTCTTGATGCAAAGAAAGAATTAAAGAATCCACTCTAATCTCTCTCACACGAAAATTCACAAGAACTTGTAGAAGAATTCGAAAATTTTTATTAATTGTTGTAGTCTGAAATTCGGCCTAATAGTGCCCTTAAATAAGGGTTACAAAATTCCTAATTGCATATGGAAAACTAAAACATTCCTAATTGCATAAGGAAAACATTCCTAATTGCATAAGGAAAACATAAAGTATGGAAACAAAATCCTAATCCACTAAGGAAAATATAAAGTATGGAAACAAAATCCTAATCCAATAAGGAAATTATTAAGTATGGAAACAACCAAACTAATCCCTTCAACATAAGAAATGCCCCCACACTATTTGGGCTATCCATGGGCCTTAAATTACTTCCCAAGGCTTTATATGAACCCCCATGGACCTTTCTTGCACGTTGGACCTTTATTTAGCTAGCCTTTAGCTTCCACACTAAGCATCATAATCAGCTTTGGTGTGCCTTCTTCAAGCTCTATCTCCATCTTCTTGAATGATAATTCTTGAAGCTCTTTGGAAATCTCTTCTTGAATATGCAAAGCCATACTAGCTTGATATCTCTTTGCCTTGCTCCTAGTGATTGGTCCACTTGCTAGCTTCAAGGGATCCTTTCTTGCATCAGGAAGGCATTGATTATGTGAGTCATTTGTCCTCATAGTTAGATTAGAAGCAATTAGAATTTTACTTGCATTTGCATGTCGTCTGAATTTTTAAACTTTCTCAAATGGATGTCAAAAGTGCATTTTTAAAAGGCTTTATTAATGAATAAGTCTATGTTGAACAATCTCCTAGTTTTGAAGCTAATAGGCTTCTAAATCATGTTTTTAAATTAACCAAGGCACTATATGAATTGAAACAAGCTCCAAGTGCTTGGTATAATAGACTTAGTGCATACTTGTTGGAAAATGGTTTTTCAAAAGACAAAGTTTATACTACACTCCTTGTTAAAAAGAAATTGCATAATATCTTAATTGTAAAAATTTATGTTGATGACATTATATTAAGTGCTACTAATGAATCTTTGTACCAAGAATTTGCTTCTTATATGACTAGAGAATATGAAATGAGTATGACGGGTGAGTTTAAATTCTTTATTAGTCGATAAATTAAGTAATGCAAGTATGGTATCTTTATAAAAAAGTCCAAATACATAAAGGAACTTCTCAAAATATTTGGCATGGATGGTTGCAAGGCAAGTAAAATCCAATGAGTACATCCTTAAAGTTAGACAAGGATGAAATTGGTAAGCATAACTAGTGGGCCTTTATACATATTAATTACAAGCCTTATTCGTGAATTACAACTTGTAGCAAGTTGTAATTGACTTCCTTTGGTCTTGTCTCCAAGCTTGTAATTCCTTGCAAACCATAGTTAGCCAAATTCACCAAACTTGCAAATGGCAAATTAGTGCTTGCTGAATCTTTTTGGCTCGCGATCTAGTTATAGGACCTTGTGGCAGAATAATTGGATTGATGATCTCCTCAACTTGTTCCTCACGTCCTAACTCTTGCTCATCCTTGCGGTGTGCTGGTTGTTCCACAACACAAAACCTTACCCTAATTTGCTCTATTTTGATCTTAGGCAATCAAATTGAATAAAACAAATGTTTATAATAAGTTACATTTTCCATGAACTCATTTTTAGAGAAAATACAAAAAGTCTAATCGGGCCATGAAGAGGTCAGACCAAACCTTTGCTAACAAAGTTCGCTCGGACCAAGATGGATTCCGACCATACATTTGCTTGAAATTTTGAGAAAAACCTGTAGAAAGTTTCGTGATGAAAAGTACTCGTAATTTATCAGAGCAGCTCACAAGTCCGACCAGACATTTCTCAACTAGAATTTAACTTGAAACTTTAAGATAAAAATCAAATAAGTTTCATGGCCAAAGGCACTCCCATATTTTGAGCATACCACCATATGTATGACTGGACCATTGAGGTTCTCTATTGGACTGTTGTAATAGATTTTAAATTTCATAACCATTATTCTTCCGCTCAATTAGTGGATGCCATGTCTAATAGTTAATAAAGAATGTTTGCAGAGATTTGAAAAGTGCAACCAGATGAGAAGTGGTATAACCATGTTTCTGAAAGTATGACCAGGAAATTGGAAATTAGTCATTAATAAAACCAACAAAAATAAAAGGGAAGTGCATAAATTAAAATTATCCAAGTACTATATTAGGCATAAAATTAAATCCTACATAAATAGGAAAATCAGGTAGAAATTCTATCATCTACCATGGTGATGACATCATACATTCTCAAAGGACAAATGACCTAGGTAAGAGATAGATAAGAGTGACGAGCTATATTGAAAGTATGTTCAGCCCATTCATCAAGCCACTTCAAAATATATACTAGAAACTGGAAGAAAATTGAAATGTGAGGGTTAGTGGGAAAATTATAATAAGAAAAATTCACCTCTGGCTAATTCTCCGATAGTAGGGTAAAAGGAACTTCAGGCATATGAGCCATCCCTTGTCTAATGTTATCACTAGTAGCATAGGTGATAGTTTCACCTAACCAATAATATTGAAGAACATTCTTAGGATGCACTAGACAAGCCCAAACAGAGATTGAGTGGGAACCAACTTGAGAACCTCCTTGTATAAGAACAATATCAGTGAATTTGGTGTTAGAATCTACCATAGTTTTAGTTCTTCCTCGTCAAGCAGAACCTCGCCTATCACCAACTACACTAGTTTCATGACATGAAGCTCCAACAAAGTGGTAAGTATGTTGAGATTGGCTAGATTAATTACCAATAATACATGGCATCAATGAAAATCTATAAAAATATTTATAATCCATGCTAGGAAGAGTAAAATTGGTGGTAAGATGACCATTATAGAGGTGAGGATGTATAGCTCTTCCCATTCTCATGTCTATGGGTGGTACATATGGAACAAATCTCTCAAGGGATGCCTGCAAATACTCACCCAAGTAATATTGTTGAGCCTTAAGGGATTGAAAGATTTCCTGGCATTTGGAGTAGTAAGAAGTCTGGTTTAGATGATCAGAATTAGAAGAGATAAATCTCCCATTAAAAGGGCACCACCTTACCTAAAAAAAAAGGTGTCATCATAGAAATCAATCAAGTTATGTGTGATTAAATATACTCACATGATCTGCCAAAAGATTGTTACAAATGTCCTGCAAATTTTCAAAATTTGAGCTAGACAGCTGGGATCGGTTGCTTAGAGACCAGTGGCATCCCATAGGAAAGACATCTAACTGGGGACTCTGTAAGGTAAGTGCCAAAAGTGCTAAAGGTTATCAAGGTGCACACCTCCTGGAAGACGTAAGTCCCTCCAATAGAGTGGATTTGCCCTCATGATAATCGGCCTATTTCCTCATACACAGTGGCCAATGCAATGCCACCCTAATTGAATTCAATAATTCGAGATAAAATCTTCCAAGCCAATGAAAATGGCAAGAGAAATAGTATCAAGTCGGGTATGCTACAAAGTACACCCTAGTAGAAATAAGAGCACACCATGAGCAATTTGCAGGGAGCAATCTCCGAGGTCATTGTGTCTCCTCACTAAAGAGTTAATATGCCCTTTCAGCCAAGAATGGGTAAGCATAGCCTCGCCAGTTTTGGGAATAGGCAAAATGCCACCCAATAGATTTATAATCTACCCTTTAGATAAATTCCTCCAATTTGGAAATAGCTCTAAGGGGCACAGCCCAAAGGGGGTGCCAGACAATAAGTACATATCTTGTGGAGTCATAGTTAACTCACCACGTGGAAAATGGAAAGACTTGGTGGAGTCCCAATACCTTTAGGCTAATACCGCAGCAGGTCATGATTTTCTTACCTAGTACAATCCAAAGATAAAAAGGTCCAAGAAGCCGATAAAAGACAATAATTCATTCACCTCATTAGAAAGGTTAAGTTTCCCCTTATACCCTACATACGTATAATATATATACCTTATATGCATAAAATACATATATAGAATACAAGATTGCTATAGTAATTAAGTATAGAAACACTCTCATTTACTATAAAAATGCAACATTATAAACAAAATGTAAATATTATAGGTATATAATAGCATATAAATAATCTTTACATATATAGCCATTAAAATAATATAATTAAAATATAACTTAATTAATTTATATAAAAATATATGGGAAAATTTCACTAGAGTTTTGTTTATATTTTTGCCAGAGTTTTGCTTATATTTTCAATAAATCCTAAAATCACAAATAACTCAAACTGCATGAAGTAACACTCCTAAAATTCATAATTTCACAAATACACCATTTTTCAATCTCATTACCAAAAATTTAACACATACAAATAATGTACAACTATATGTATATTTACAAAATATTACAAACTCTGTAATTTAAATATATTTAGAAAATGTTAAAATATACACATAACCACAGTGCATTAAACAATATATATATGCTATGTAGTGTAGCACCATCAAAATTGGTCTCATGGCAAATGACTTAACTTCAAGTCATAATAGCATTAATTATTCATCCACATCAATAATATAACCTAAATTACTGCCTAAAATTTTGACAACATTGATGGGCAGATTCTACATGCATTTTGGTGTTGGTTCACATGTGTCTAGTCATACTAGCACTAAACCACATCAATATTATATTCCAAATTTGTGTTAATGCCCATCACCATACTTATGGGCAGATTCTTCATGCTTCTTGGTGAGTTTTTGACTTTCTCTTCATGATCCATCATATTCAGTACAAGTTGGTCTCCCTTTTCATTAATCCACCTTTGAATGAAGTGTTGGTACACATGCTGGAGTTTCTTTGATTGTGATCTTGTGATTGGTCCACTTGGCATAATGATATCATCAACATATGTCTTGTGTAGATTCATCAAGCTTGCTTATAGTTTCCTCATCAACAGTCCAAAATAATTTTTATGATATATATTATTTATTTTAATATATATTATTTATTTTGATAATATAATATTTATTTACTTATTATTTATTATTTATTTTAATATAATATTTATTTTACTTCTTATTCATTATTTATTTATTTTATTTTAATAATATTTATTATTTATCTTTAAAATATATATATATATATATATAAAATAAAAAAATCGGCGACGAAAACTGCGGCGACAAATTGGCTTGGGCCAATTCACCGTAGGCTTTTAAATGAGCCCCCAGCCCCTTGAATTCTCATATCTCGCTCGTCAGCCCACAGCACCCGCACACCAAGCAGCCTTGCCAGCCAGCGGCAATTATCGCAGGCTCAGCAGCACAGTCTCCGCGCGCTGTTAATTTTTGCCAAAACCTTATTTTACTCGGTTTGAATTTTATATCCTTAATAGTTTTTAATTTCCTTACCATGATAAGTTTTTTTTTTAATTTTCTATAAATACCACATTAAAAACACATAGAAAGGGGGATTGGAAGAAAGAATTATTCGGATTTTTTCTTAGCAATTGATTCAGGGACTAGATTTTAGAAATTTAAAAGCAACAATCAAGCAACAATAAGTAATCAAGGCAGCAAGCAATCTTCTGCCTTGATGTTAAGTTCGGCCAAGAATTTCATCAATAATTTTTGGTGGAGCCTTCAAACGTAGGTATGTCTCTTTAATTTTATTTGTCAAAATTAATTATCATCACAGTAGCTCACTCTTTTCAAACATCTAAGTTTTTAGCCTTATTTTCATAAGCTTTAATAATCTATTTAATTCAAACCCTAATCACTCTTTAAAACCTAAATCTCAAGTTTTACTTTCTTAAAACATAAATTCCTTTACCTTAAAACAAAAAAAACCCTAATTAGTTCTCTTTTTACTTGATTGTTATAGTAGCTTAGCTTTCATTAAATAGTAGTAGTAATTATGTTAGGGTTTATGAAGTTGCAAGAACCATTCCACGTAGGAGTGGGGACAAAAATCCTCGCTCGCAGAAGCATAAAAAAAGAAAGAAACAGAGAGTGCAACCCTAAACATATAGAACACAAGAGAGGCAAAAAATAAGAAATTCTTGAGAAATATTGCTCAGCCAAAACCCTAGTAGATCAAAGCCATCAAAACATTTTAAGACAATACCTATTATCAACTCTTATTAAGAGTGTTGATTTGGCCATGAGGTTTGGTTCAACGTTAATTGTTTTGGTGTAGCAAAAAACGTAGGTATGTTCTTCATTGAATAGGTATATTTAATTCAATTGAGTTTCACCATTGTTTAACTTTGTAAATATACTGTGTTTTGATTTATTATTTTGATTAAGTTTAAAAAGCAATCTAAGAACTAAACTTTTTCTCTAAAACCTAATTGTCTCTAAAACCTAATTGAATGTCCAATACCCTAGTTTTATGTTTGAAACCCTAGGTTTAAGATAAAATCCATAATTTTATAACTAAAACCTTAACTTTGCATGTAAAACCATAATTTTATAATTAAAATCCAAAATTATGATTTAAAAACTCTAATTTATACTTTGGAGGCAACAACTCATTCAATTAGTATGATAAATTATTTACCGTTTGGTGGTGCAGCCCCCTTGACGCCCACCCACTAACGGCCTGTGTGACCTCAACTAATCCTCCCTACCAAACCCACAACTAACCTGCAATTGAGAACTTGGGTGATTGGGATAAAGAAATGAATTGATTTAAACGCCACAAGTCATACTTGATAAGTTAGAACCAATTCTTCATGCAACAAGAATAATAAGAAAACCTCTCAAACTTGAAAACACATAAATTACATTCAATAATCTGAAAATTCATAGTCACCATCTTGAGTTCTTTTTCCCCTCCCTATATAGTTGGAAAAGAAAAGCTAATGGCTTAAAAGTCTAGGTTTACATGTATCTAGTCATAATAGCATTAATTATTCATCAACATCAATAATATAACCTAAATTACTGCCCATAATTCTGACAACATTGATGGGCAGATTCTACATGCATTTTGGTGTTGGTTCACATGTGTCCAGTCACACTAGCACTAAACCACATCAATATTTATAGTCCAAATTCGTGCTAATGCCCATCACCATACTTATGGGCAGATTCTTCATGCTTCTTGGTGAGTTTTTGAATTTCTCTTCATGATCCATCATATTCAGTACAAGTTGGTCTCCCTTTACATTAATCCACCTTTGAATGAAGTGTTGGAACACATGCTGGAGTTTCTTTGATTGTGATCTTGAGATTGGTCCACTTGGCATAATGATATCATCAACATATTTGCTGCCTTGTGTAGATTCATCAAGCTTGCTTATAGTTTCCTCATCATTTCCTCCTTACTAAAAAAGATTTGTCCTCAAATCTGAACCTACTTCAAAAGAAGAAAGATCAATAACATTGAAAGTTGCAGAAACATTATACTCACCTGGTAGATCGATTTTGTAGGCATTGTCATTGATTCATTCTAAAACATGGAATGGGCCATCTCCCCTTGCATCCAACTTGGATTTTCTTTGTTTAGGAAATCTTTTCTTTCTCATATGAACCCATACCCAATCACCAGGTTGGAAAATCACATGTTTCCTTCTTTTATTTGCTTTATGGGCAAATGATTCATCCTTCTTTAGGACTAGTAAAACCGGAATAGTACATGGACTACGACTTTCATGCACATGTCCCTTTGCTAGCAACTCCTCCACTTGCCTTTGAAGTTCCTTGGTTTCCTCCGAATTACTTCTATAAGCTGGTCGGTTAGGAATTGT
The DNA here is from genome assembly GCA_947685225.1 of Garcia nutans. Classification (NCBI taxonomy): domain Eukaryota; kingdom Viridiplantae; phylum Streptophyta; class Magnoliopsida; order Malpighiales; family Euphorbiaceae; genus Garcia; species Garcia nutans. The sequence goes on from CANTUV010000024.1 coordinate 41,985,206, forward strand.
TGAGCCCGGAATGAAGTCAATTTGATGCTCAATCCCTCTTAAAGGTGGTAAACCTTTTGGTACATCTTCTGGAAAAACATCTCCAAATTCCTGTAAAAGAGAACTAACACAACTAGGCAAAGGGTTATCAAGGTCAGATGTAAAAATCAAGGTATCTTTGTACCTAAGTATAACCATACTTCTTTTCTCACAAAAAGCACTCCTTAACTCTTTTCCTTTTGCATAGAAACACTCTCTTTTATTTTCTCCCCCTTTCTCTTTTTCTCTCACCAATGGGTCATTTTTATCATTCCTTTTCTCACATTTGGGCCCTTATACTCCATTTTTATTTGTTTTACCCTCACCACTAGAATTCCTTTTAAATGATTTTAAAATCTTCACTTGATCTTCATACACTTGTATAGGTGACAATGGAGCAAGAGTGAAATTTAAACCATTTAGGCTGAAAGAATAATGATTCTTAAAGCCATTATGCAAAGCATTTCTATCAAACTGCCATGGATGACCAAGAAGGATATGGCTAGCATGCATAGGCACAATATCACAGCAAACTTCATCTTTGTATCTCCCAATTGCAAAAGAAAACAGAACCTGCTTTGTTACCCTCACCTCCCCACAATCATTCAACCATTGCAGCTTGTAGGGGCTAGGATTTTTTATGCATGCTAACCCTAATTTATCTATAAAATCAGTACTAGCAACATTTGCACAACTACCCCCATCAATGATTATGCTGCACACTTTTCCATTCACAATGCAATGAGTATGGAAAATGTTCTCTCTTTGATTACTTTCTTCATCTTTAATTTGCATGTTTAAAGCTCTTCTAATAACTAAAGATTCACCTGGGCAGAATCTTCAATGATATACAATTTCCTCTAATGGCGGCATGCTATCATTATCGTCATCACTTTCATGTTCACTAGCACTATCAATTTCACCATTATCTCGTATCAATATGATTTTCTTATTTGGACATTGAGATGCTATATGCCCTACTCCTAAACACCTAAAGCATTTAATGGTACTTTGCTTTTGATTAGAGTTAGATGTTTTAGAGTTACCTTTAGGGTCAGCTGGAACTTGTTTTTCCTTTCCTTTCCAGGCAGCCTCCTTCCCTTTAGGATTATCATCTTTCTTTAGCCATTTTGAAGTGAAACTAGAGCTGAAATTAGAAAATCCCTTTGTTGCTCCCTTGAGTTTCAGTTGCTTCTCCACTTTCATGGCCATGTGTACCATATCTTCAAGCTCCACATAATGGTGTAATTCAATTATGTTAGCAATCTCTCTATTCAGCCCACTCAAAAATCGAGCCATAGTGATTTATGGATCCTTCTCTATATTAGTTCTACTCATGATCATCTCCATCTCTTTATGGTAATCCTCCACTGACATGGATCCTTGAGTTAATCTTTGGTGAAGCTCTCGATAGTAGTAAGATGGTACAAATCTCTTTCTCATCAAAGTTCTCATTTCAGCCCAAGTAGTGATGGTTATTTCTCCATTTCTTCTCTTGGAAATCATCAATTGATCCCACCAAATTAGTGCATAATCTGTGAATTCAACTGCTGGAATTTTTAACTTTCTTTATTTCACTATAATTATGACAATCAAACACCAACTCAACTTTTCTTTCCCATTCAAGGTAAGCTTCAGCATCATTTCTCCCCTTGAATGATGGTATCTTCATTTTTATGGAAGATATGTTAATGTCCCTTTGTTGAGGTCTTCTTTGAGCAATTGATTCCTCACTTTCTTCATCATCTTCCCTTTCTACCTCATCATCATTCATCATGTTTCCTCTCCCTCTATTCTGCCCCCCTTCGATTAGTATCATTCCGTTGCCTTTGCATTATGCTGTCTACATCACCTCTCATGTTGTTTATGGCCAAATCAAACCTTTCAAATCTCCTTTGCATTGCCTCTAACATGAAGCCTATGTCATTTATGGTCATATCACGTTTTTCACTTCCAGAATTTGACATGGTGTAAGAAGAACCTACAAGAAAATGTTAGTAAAGAAAATTTCCTCACCTCACTCCCTTACGTGTTTCACTCAAGATCAGATTGTCACTCCTCGTGTATTTCACTCAAAACTTGGTCCTTTTTACATCTTATGATATGTCCGAGGGTTTGGAGGGTTGTGGATCAGGTTCGATAAAGGGGGCACATATAATCGAAAGAGACTGGTGAGCCCATGTTTGATCCAAATAAAGGAAATGGGTACGCCTCTGCTGACAGCTTAAGCTTTTGGTAGAAATGGTTAGCGTTCTTTCCGATTAAGTGTGTTGTGCAGGGTCAGTACCAGGAGGGGTGACCTTCTGGGAAGTGCTTGGCCCAGCCGTGCTTGTGCAAGGTCAGTACTAGAATGGGTGTCCACCTGGGAAGTGCTTGGCCCGGCCTCATCATTTGGTATCAGAGCCTATTATTGGGTCTGGTCCCACTGCTCCAAGTTCGAGGATAAACTTCCTTAAAGAGGGAGGGAATGATATGTCCGAGGGTTTGGAGGGTTGTGGATAAGGTTCGATAAAGGTGGCACATATAGTCGAAAGAGACTGGTGAGCCCATGTTTGATCCAAATAAAGGAAATGGGTGCCCCTCTACTGACAGCTTAAGCTTTTTGTAGAAATGATTAGCGTTCTTTCCGGTTAAGCGTGCTGGTGCAGGGTCAGTACCAGGATGGGTGACCTTCTGGGAAGTGCTTGGCTTAGCCGTGTTGGTGCAAGGTCAGTACCAGGAGGGGTGACCTTCTGGGAAGTGCTTGGCCCAGCCGTGCTTGTGCAGGGTCAGTACCAGAATGGGTGTCCACCTGGGAAGTGCTTGGCCTGGCCGCATCATCTCAATTCTTCTTTTATCAAGTTGAATTTCAAAATAGAATCCACTTAAATCAAGTAAAACAAGTTTTGTTTTAAAGACTCTACAAGGAACCTAATGAACAAAATGAATTCAGCAATTCTAGAAGCAATTTAATTTTAAAGAACAATAACTGAAAGTTAACACAAGAAGCAAAAAGTATTTGTGTTAATCAAACCAAAGTAACTATGATTGAGAATTAGCTACTTAATGCATACAAGAAACAAGAGGTATATGAAAGAATGAAACTAAGAATACAAAGAAAAATAATTTTGGATACTAAAAAAAAAAAAACAGAATTCAAATCACTCCAATGAGTAATCTGAATATGCAACCTAAATCTATTCCCAATGCCAGATATGCCCTAAATATCAGATTTTAAATGCTAAATGGATGCATAATGAGGAGCTGATGTAATTTGATCAAATATAATAAGGTAGCAAGCTGTTAATGGTATAAATATGCAAAAAATCTCAAAAACTTCTTTAGAAAAATATTGGGCAGAAACATGTACGATTTTTTTTTTATCTTGAGGAAGTTGAATTTGATTCTTTTTTTTTCTTTTGATCTTTTCCTTCTTTTTTTTTTTGAACTTTCAGTAAACAGGGATAGAAATTGAAAAGATAAACAAAAATCTACAGATTTGAAGAACAAGAACAAGGTGCAACTAGAACAGAAAATGAAGAGACATAAACTAAATCTGGTTCTTTTTTTTCTTTTTTTTTCTTTTGGGTAATTAAAACATAAAAGATACCTAGAGATTTATCTTCAAGCCAAATCATTATTCTCTATCAAAGGAAGAAATAGAGACAATAATGTAGCTTAGTTCTCAAGCCTAAAGACACTGCTAGAAAGGAGATGACCTACCATAAGGAGCCAATACCCAAATTTTACTGAATATGAACCTCTTTTATCTTTCATCCACATTTATATGTTTGTGTGAGACCCTGCTGTAGCACTGTGTTTGGCCCACTGAGAAATGATGGGAGTCAAAATGCTCATTTGGGTTAAGTCCTACATAAAAGTACTAAGGTCACTCTTCCATTCATATGATACACTCGGTTCTAGCAAAATAATTTTTAGAGTCATCACTTAAATTTATTTATTTTTTAGAAAAGGGAAAATTTAAGAAAAACCCTTAAAATTGACTCCAATTGTATCCTAAGGATGAAAGTCACTAGCCTTGAACCAAAAGATGAATTTGGGTGCTAGGTTTTAGCTTAATTTAAGTAAAAATAGTTTGGCCAATAATTAAATAAAAACTTAAAAAATATTATTTCATGATAAATGACAATTATAAACGTGATATGATGATTATAATGTATGAGCAACAATTAATATATAACATTCATGAACAAGCAAAGAGTAAAGCTAAAGGATAAAGGAAAAACTAAGTGCAACTTGAAATTAAAATTGCAACTTAAAAGTCCAAAAGAAATTATAGGGGATCCAACTCTAGCCTTATGGATTCTAGGATGGACTCACAATCCCAATTGCAATTAAGTACATAGCAAAGTACATAAATAAAGAAAGAGATAAGAAAAGAATTAAAGAAGAGAATGATTTTATGATTAAGTGGCTTGATACTTGGTCTAAAATTCCAAGTAGGCCTGCATATCCCATTTGAATAGGAATCAAAGTCCTTGCAGTTCTAACTATTTTGCAATGGTGGGTTTGAACTTAAAATTTTGGTTTTCCTAGTATAACCTAGGCTAACCTAATCTCTATGTCCGATTTTAGGTTTAACCTTTTAAACATAAGTCTAGGGTTTAAGTTCTAGGTTTAACTTTGTAACCCTAGTTTGGAAAAGAATTTTAAGTTCATATTCCAACCTAATTTAAAAAAAAAGAGTGATTTTATGTTCTTATGCCAACCTAAATTTGAAAAGATTGATTTTTGGTTCTTATGACAACATAAATTTAAAAAAGATTAATTTATGGTTCTTATGCCAACATAAATTTGAAAAAACAATATTGATTTTAGGTCCTTATGTCAACCTAAATTTAAATTTGATTGATTTTGGGTTTTTATGCCAACCTAAATTTGAAAAAAAATTGATTTTAAAAAATTTTGAAAATTTAAAATTCTAATTTTACGTGAGTTAGGGTTTTAATTTAAGGTCAAACTTTAAATTTAATTTTAGAAAATCAAAATCCAAAGGATAGGCTTTGAATTCATTCAATTATCACTAAGATTCCAAAGTAAGTAATGAGAAATAACAAGATTAGGGTTTTATCTTTTTTGGCATCTTGGGTGGTGAAGGCTTAAGTTTATAGCCAGATCTTAATTCCACTTTTGCTTAGGGATTTTGATTACAAAAAAAGCATCTGGCTTGGGTTGATTTAAGGAAAACCATCTCCCAAGTATTGACCAAACACCCAAATTAGCAATTTTTTTATTTTAACTGGATTCATTGAAATTGCTGTTTCGAGGCAATTTTTTGGCTCTCGCTGCAGCCATTGTTGCCATCTCTAGTTCAATCTCCTGTAATGGGCTTGTTTTGCACATAAAACTTCTAGGAGTCTGTTTGGAACTGTCTGACATCCGATGAGTGATTTTTGATGCCACATGATCATAACAAACTGAATTTTAATATAGTGGTGAAAATTTAAGGATTCAGAGCCATAAAAAGGCATGGTTTAAGCAAAAACTTCAAATGGCCTATTTGGGATAGTCCGAAGTCTGATTGAGGTGATTCCAATTATATTGATTCATTATCACATGTGCTTTCACTTAGATGCAAAATTGAGGGTTTTCTTTTAGGTGAAAAATTAAAGGTTCACAGTTTGTGCCACCACATTTACTATTAGCTTACATCCCATCAAAGACTATTAGCTAGTACACAATAAAGAGTTCACATATGCATTTTTCCAAACTTGGGATTACATCAAATTCAAAAAATGGGTTCTCATCATAAGGCAACTAAGGACCCTTTTATATCCTCATATCCTTACCCGTCCCAATGGGTTGACGAACTCTATTACGAATTAGAGATTGGAATTCCATAACACTCCTCCACACATACCTCAAATTTGAGCCCATAGTGGCTTCTAAAAAGGTGCTTAATGGTTAGTATCATGCTTTTAAAAACCTTAACCACTAAAGAGTTTAGAACTATCAACAATCTCCATTATTGTTTACCTAAAAGAGTCAAATTAAACTCATGAAACTTACTAAACCCTAACCCTATACTATGTTTGTTTTTTTAGGTATAAAGATAACTCTAGCTCAACTAATGGATGCTTTTAAGGTTGCCTCTCTTAAACCCCTACCCCTCCCAACCACACCAACATAAGTTTATAATATGTACTAATTCTTCATATAACAATATGGGCATGAGGAAAACACTTGTAGCATAAGAAGGAAGAGTTTGAACCACTGTTTTTAATAAGATCTCTTTGTGCACTCTTGAAAATAATTTTCATTATCATCCTCACATCTTACTTCAAAATTTATCCTCAATAAATGAAAATATTTCCTACTTATGGTGACTAATCAATGAAGGAAGGCTTAAGTATTTGCTATGGTTATCTAAGCAAGAAACATTCAAATAGGAAAACACCTCTAGTCTTAACTAAGCATTAATGTTTGCAGTAAAAGTAATAGGGATTTTTGAAAGTTTATAGTTTACCTCAACACTTTCTCATAAAGATGAAAGCATTCCTTGACTTGAATACCTTATTGCATAGTAGCTCAAAAAAAAAAAAGAAATCATCATTTGCAAGAAATAAGTGAAATATAATAGGTATCATTCATGCCACTCTACATCTTGAATTAAACCTCTAGAGAAAGAATCCTTTAAAAATATCAGAAAGGAACTCTATAAAAATGATTAAAAAAAGTATGGATTCCTTAGAGAAGTTCTCTAGTTGGATGAATAGGTCCCACATCTATTCCATTCACATTAATAAAATATTCGACAGAGAAAACATGCATCAAAATGAGGTCTATCGGTCATCTATCAAAACCAAGTTTAAACAGTATATATGACAAAGGAAATCCCTTTCAAATAAATCATATGCCTCGGACACATTGATTTTCAAACTAATGTTCAATTTTTGTCGTAAGTTGTGCACTTTAAATAGTGTAAAACCTCAAATGCTACCATGACACTATCAATAATGAGTTTGCCAGGAACAAATCCACTTTACATGTCTATGATGATATCATGAAGGACTTTTTCAGTCTAGTTGTCAAACTTGAGCAATAACATTGTATATAATATTGCACAGAGAGATAGGTTGCAAGTCACTAATAGACTCAATGATATTTTTTTCATTAGAATAAACACCATCATGGTAGAATTTAAATCACCAGGAATTTGACAATTATTTAAGTAGTGTAGACAAAAGGGAGTAGTCTCCTTATCCATAATATCCTAATGATGTTGAAAAAATCTTGAATTAATGCCATTGAACATCGGGCTTTGTAGAGATGCATCAAGAAGATAGCATCTTTGATCTCGTACTGGTCAAAAGAACACATAAGCTTTATGTTTTTCAAATCCAATAACTTTCATTATACTATATCCATTATTGGATTGACATCACAACCAATAGATTGAATAGGTAAGTCCAATAATCTAAAATATGATCCTGCAAGCAATTGTCCATATTCCATCGCTATCTTTAAGTTGAATAAGCAAATTTTTTTCCCCTAGCAAAAGCCAATTGATGAAAATATATGGTGTTGGAGTCTCCTGCCTTAAGCCAAAATTGTTTTACTCTTTTTTTCTAATAAATCTCTTGTTGGTCTAACAAATCATCAAGATATTTTCTTATTTCAACCAATTGATTCACAAATCCTAGAATCTTTTAAAGGGCGAAGGAACCGATAACTTCTAATTATTAAAGAGTTGATCAATAACTCTATTTAATCTTAGGCAATAAAATTTAATAGTACTTGTGGTTTATTAAGTGAATATATAATAATTTTTTAGGTTGTAAATGTTATTAAATGGTTTAAAATCAAAAGCTAAAATGTAAAAATAAATTAAAAATAAACCATTTATATTTAGTTTATAGATATAAAAAGTTTAAATTTTGGACAATTAAAATTCCTAATCATTTAATACCTTTAATATTTTTCCAGAAAACTATATATAAAATGTATAAATACTGCTTCCCTCTTGTTTTGAAAATCATTCCAAAGCATTGGTTTATATTTGAGAGAAAAAGCTTAAAAGCTTTTGAGAAAGAGTTTTGGTTAAAAATTCTTTGGGTTTGGGTTGTGAGTTTAAGTGTTGTAAACAAATTTTGTACAATTTTCCTTTATTATTGGAATATCTGCAGCAACTCATGGACGTAGGCAATATTGTGTCAAACCGTGCTAAATTTTTGTGTTTATAATTTTCACTTTCATTATGTATTATCATTAATTTGATTTATTGAAAAATTACAAAATTGCATAATTTTTCATAACAAGAAAAGGGAGACAGATTCAATAATGTACCTTGAGTACTTGTGGCCCAAGTGATACGGAGAACACAACTGCAATGTGTATGAAGTCTAGAGAATAAAAGTGATATGTCCGAGGGTTTGGAGGGTTGTGGATCAGGTTTGATAAAGGTGGCACATAAAGTCGAAAGAGACTGGTGAGCCCATGTTTGATCCAAATAAAGGAAATGGGTGCGCCTCTGCTGATAGCTTAAGCTTTTGGTAGAAATGGTTAGCGTTCTTTCCGGTTAAGCGTGCTGGTGCAGGGTCAGTACCAGGATGGATGACCTTCTGGGAAGTACTTGGCCCAGCCGCATCAGCGTGCTGGTGCAGGGTCAGTACCAGAATGGGTGACCTCCTAGGAAGTGCTTGGCACGGCTGCATCATTTGGTATCAGAGCTTTGGCTTGAAGATAAATCTCTAGGTATCTTTTATGTTTTAATTATCCAAAAGAAGAAAAAAGGAAAAAAAAAAAAAGAGAACCAAATTCAGTTTCTTGTTTCTTCATTTTCTGTTCTTGTCGCACCTTGTTCTTGTTCTTCAAATATGTGGACTTTTGTTTAACTTTTCAATTTCTATCCTTGTTTACTGAAAGTTCAAAAAAAAAAGAGAAGGAAAAGATCAAAAGAAAAAAAAAGAATCAGATTCAACTTCCTCAACATAAAAGAAAAAAAATTCGTACTTGTTTCTGTCCAATATTTTTCTACACAAGTGTTTGAGATTTTTTGCATATTTACAACATTAACAGCTTGCTACCTTATTATATTTGATCAAATTACATCAGCTTCTCATTATACATCTATTTAGCATTTAAAATCTGATATTTAGAGCATAGCTTGCATTGGGAATAGATTTAGGTTGCATATTCAGATTACTCATTGGAGTGATTTGAATTCTATTTTTCAATATCCAGAATTGTTTTTCTTTGTATTCTTAGTTTCATTCTTTCATATACCTCTTGTTTCTTGTATGCATTAAGTAGCTAATTCTCAATCATAGTTACTTTGGTTTGATTAACACAAATACTTTTTATTTCTTGTGTTAACTTTCAGTTCTTGTTGTTTAAATTAAATTGCTTCTAGAATTGCTGAAGTCATTTGTTCATTAAGTTCCTTGTAGAGTCCTTAAAACAAAACTTGTTTTACTTGATTTAAGAGGATTCAGTTCTGAAATTCAACTTGATAAAAGGAGAATTGAGAGGTAACAAGGACCAAGTTTTGAGTGTAAAACAAGAGGAGTGACAATCTGATCTTGAGTGAAACACGTAAGGGAGTGTGGTGAGAAAATTTTTTCTTTACTAACATTTTCTTGCAGGTTCTTATACCATGTCAAATTCTGGAGGTGAAAAACGTGATATGACCATAAATGACATAGCCTTTATGTTAGAGGCAATGCAAAGGAGATTTGAAAGGTTTGATTTCGCCATAAACAACATGAGAGGTGATGTAAACAGCATAATACAAAGGCAACGAAATGATACTAATCGAAGGGGGGCAGAATAGAGGGAGAGGAAACATGATGAATGATGATGAGGTAGAAAGGGAAGATGATGAAGAAAGTGAGGAATTAATTACTCAAAGAAGACCTCAACAAAGGGACAGTAACATATCTTCCACAAAAATGAAGATAGCATCATTCAAGGGGAGAAATGATGCTGAAGCTTACCTTGAATGGGAAAGAAAAGTTGAGTTGGTATTTGATTGTCATAATTATAGTGAAATGAAGAAAGTTAAAATTGCAGCAGTTGAATTCACAGATTATGCACTAATTTGGTGGGATCAGTTGATGATTTCCAAGAGAAGAAATGGAGAAAAAACCATCGCTACTTGGGCTGAAACGAAAACTTTGATGAGAAAGAGATTTGTACCATCTTACTAATATCGAGAGCTTCACCAAAGATTGCAGCGGTCAACTCAAGGATCCATGTCAGTGGAGGATTACCATAAAGAGATGGAGATGATCATGAGTAGAACTATATAGAAGAGGATCTAGAAATCACTATGGCTCAATTTTTGAGTGGGCTGAATAGAGAGATTGCTAACATAATTGAATTACACCATTATGTGGAGCTTGAAGATATGGTACACATGGCCATGAAAGTGGAGAAGCAACTGAAACTCAAGGGAGCAGCAAAGGGATTTTCTAATTCCAGCTCTAGTTTCACTTTAAAATGGCCAAAGAAAGATGATAATCCTAAAGGGAAGGAGGCTGCCTGGAAAGGAAAGGAAAAACAAGTTCCAGCTGACCCTAAAGGTAACTCTAAAACATCTAACTCTAATCAAAAGCATAGTACCATTAAATGCTTTAGGTGTTTAGGAGTAGGGCATATAGCTTCTCAATGTCCAAATAAGAAAATCATGTTGATACAAGATAATGGTGAAATTGATAGTGCTGGTGAACATGAAAGTGGTGATGATAATGATAGCATGCCACCATTAGAGGAAATTGAACATATTGAATATCCTGCCCGTGGTGAATCTTTGGTTATTAGAAGAGCTTTAAACATGCAAATTAAAGATGAGGAAAGTAATCAAAGAGAGAACATTTTCCATACTCGTTGCATTGTGAATGGAAAAGTGTGCAGCATGATCATTGATGGGGGTAGTTGTGCAAATGTTGCTAGTACTGATTTTGTAGATAAATTAGGGTTAGCATGCACAAAACATCCTAGCCCCTACAAGCTGCAATGGTTGAATGATTGTGGGGAGGTGAGGGTAACAAAGCAGGTTCTGTTTTCTTTTGCAATTGGGAGATACAAAGATGAAGTTTGCTGTGATGTTGTGCCTATGCATGCTAGCCATATCCTTCTTGGTAGTCCATGGCAGTTTGATAGAAAAACTTTGCATGATGGCTTTAAAAATATTTATTCTTTCAGCCTAAATGGTTTAAATTTCACTCTTGCTCCATTGTCACCTAAACAAGTGTATGAAGATCAAGTGAAGATTTTAAGATCATTTGAAAGGAATTCTGGTGGTGTGGGTAAAACAAATAAAAATGGAGTACAAGAGCCCAAATGTGAGAAAAGGAATGATAAAAATGGCCCATTGGTGAGAGAAAACGAGAAAGGGAGAGAAAATAAAAGAGAGTGTTTCTATGCAAAAGGAAAAGAGTTAAGGAGAAAAGAAGTCTTTTTGTGAGAAAAGAAGTCTGGTTATACTTAGGTACAAAGATACCTTGATTTCTACATCTGACCTTGATAACGCTTTGCCTAGTTGTGTTAGTTAGTTCTCTTTTACAGGAATTTGGAGATGTTTTTTTCCAAAAGATGTACCAAAAGGTTTACCACCTTTAAGAGGGATTGAGCATCAAATTGACTTCATTCCGGGCTCAACAATTCCTAACCAACCAACTTATAGAAGTAAGCTGGAGGAAACTAAGGAACTTCAAAGGCAAGTGGAGGAGTTGCTAGCAAAGGGACATGTGCGTGAAAGTCTTAGTCCATGTATTGTTCCAATTTTACTAATCCTAAAGAAGGATGAATCATTTGCCCACAAAGCAAATAAAAGAAGGAAACATGTGATTTTCCAACCTGGTGATTGGGTATGGGTTCATATGAGAAAGAAAAGATTTCCTAAACCAAGAAAATCCAAGTTGGATGCAAGGGGAGATGGCCCATTCCAAGTTTTAGAACGAATCAATGACAATGCCTACAAAATTGATCTACCAGGTGAGTATAATGTTTCTGCAACTTTCAATGTTAGTGATCTTTCTTCTTTTGATGTAGGTTCAGATTTGAGGACAAATCTTTTTGAGCAGGGAGGGAATGATGAGGAAACTATAAGCAAGCTTGATGAATCTACACAAGGCAGCAAATATGTTGATGATATCATTATGCCAAGTGGACCAATCACAAGATCACAATCAAAGAAACTCCAACATGTGTTCCAACACTTCATTCAAAGGTGGATTAATGAAAAGGGAGACCAACTTATACTGAATATGATGGATCATGAAGAGAAAGTCAAAAACTTACCAAGAAGCATGAAGAATCTGCCCATAAGTATGGTGATGGGCATTAGCACGAATTTGGAATATAATATTGATGTGGTTTAGTGCTAATGTGACTAGACACATGAGAACCAATACCAAAATTCATGTAGAATCTGCCCATCAATGTTGTCTGAATTATAGGCAATAATTTAGGTTATATTATTGATGTGGATGAATAATTAATGCTATTATGACTAGATACATGTAAACCTAGACTTTTAAGCCATTAGTTCTTCTTTTCCAACTATATAGGGAAGGGAAAAAGAACTCAAGAGGGTGACCACGAATTTCCAGATTGTTGAATGTAATTGCTGTGTTTTCAAGTTTGAGAGGTTTTCTTCTTATTCTTGTTGCATGAAGAATTGGTTCTAACTTATCAAGTCTGATTTGTGGCGTTTAAATCAATTCATTTCTTCATCCCAATCACCTAAGTTCTCAATTACAGGTTAGTTGTGGGTTTGGTAGGGAGGATTTGTTTTTGAGTTCTAAGATTTTATGCTAGATGTGTATGTGGGGTTCTAGATGTAATATTTGATCCATGGGTTTTGCATCATTTGGTATGAGAGCCTATTATCGGGTCTGGTCTCACTGCTCCAAGTTCGAGGATGAACTTCCTTAAAGAGGGAGGGAATGATATGTCCGAGGGTTTGGAGGGTTGTGGATCAGGTTCGATAAATGTGGCACATAAAGTCGAAAGAGACTGGTGAGCCCATGTTTGATCCAAATAAAGGAAATAGGTGCGCCTCTGTTGACAGCTTAAGCTTTTGGTAGGAATGGTTAGCGTTCTTTCTGGTTAAGCGTGCTGGTGCAGGGTCAGTACCAGGATGGGTGACCTTCTGGGAAGTGCTTGGTTCACCCGCATCAGCGTACTGGTGCAGGGTCAGTACCAGAATGGGTGACCTCCTGGGAAGTGCTTGTCACGGCCGCATAAAAAAGGAATGGAAGCGATGGTGTTGAAGCTTGTAGACTGCTAATATAGAAGATGGCTAGCCATGACTGCTGCTAGAATCTAGCCTAGCTATCTGCAAGTGTACAAGTTAAAATTAAGTAATGTACAAGCGAGTGAATATCCTTCCCACGAGGAAGGGTATCTAAGTACTAAATAATTAAACAATTTATTATTTGGATGGTAAATTGGTGTGAAAATTAAAAACTAAATTAACTAAATCAAAGCTAAATTGAATTGAAATTAAATATAATATTTTTGGGCATTAGGGTTAAACCTATTCTTATTGATTAACTATGAATTTCCTAAGGTCTTGACTCAATTTCAATCTACTCTTGATTATTGATTGGGTTCTCCTAAATTAAGGCTTAGTCTCTCTTGAATACTAAACTTAATATTGAACTTAATGTTGTGTCTACTCTTGTGATTACAATCAAATTAAGCTAACTCATTAAGATTTGTGAGTAACTTTTGTATCAACCTCCAAAGTGTTTACCCTATCTCTAGGTGAAAACTTTAACTTAAGATTGTTACCTCCTTGAACTAATATTGTGTTTCCACACTCGTTCCATCACACAATATCTTAGATCAATCAATTATTATCTAGATAATCAATGCATTAAGATCAAAGATAACAAAATAATTAAGAGAAAACATTAATTGAATCAAATTAAAAATAACTACTCTATAGATTAATCGATTAAGAAATAGTTAATAGGATTTTTAGTTATTTGTAATTGAAAAGTAAAACGAGAAGAAAGAGAAGAAGATTCAAGACATAATTGATGCTGAACCCATGGATCAAATATTACATCTAGAACCCCACATACACATCTAGCATAGAATCTTAGAACTCAAAAATAAATCCTCCCTACCAAACCCACAACTAACCTGTAATTGAGAACTTGGGTGATTGGGATGAAGAAATGAATAGATTTAAATGCCACAAGTCAGACTTGATAAGTTAGAATCAATTCTTCATGCAACAAGAATAAGAAAAAAAACCTCTCAAACTTTAAAACACATCAATTACATTCAGCATAAACTGAAAATTTGTAGTAGCCCTCTTGAGTTCTTTTTTCCCCTCCCTATATAGTTGGAAAAGAAGAACTAATGGCTTAAAAGTCTAGGTTGACATGTATCTAGTCACAATAGCATTAATTATTCATCCACATCAATAATATATTCTAAATTACTGCCTATAATTTTGACAACATTGATGGGCAGATTCTACATATATTTTGGTGTTGGTTCACATGTATCTAGTCACACTAGCACTAAACCACATCAATATTATATTCCAAATTTGTGCTAATGCCCATCACCATACTTATGGGCAGATTCTTCATGCTTCTTGGTGAGTTTCTGACTTCCTCTTCATGATCCATCATATTCAGTATAAGTTGGTCTCCCTTGATATGTCCAAGGGTTTGAAGACCTTCAAACCCTCGGACATATCATCCCTCTTCATTAATCCACCTTTGAATGAAGTGTTGAAACATATGCTGGAGTTTCTTTGATTGTGATCTTGTGATTGGTCCACTTAGCATAATGATATCATCAACATATTTACTGCCTTGTGTAGATTCATCAAGCTTGCTTATAGTTTCCTCATCATTCCCTCCTTGCTCAAAAATATTTGTCCTCAAATCTGAACCTACACTAAAAGGAGAAAGATCACTAACATTGAAAGTTGCAGAACATTATACTTACCTGGTAGATCGATTTTTGTAGGCATTGTCATTGATTCATTCTAAAACTTGGAATGAGCCATCTCCCCTTGCATCCAACTTGGATTTCCTTTGTTTAGGAAATCTTTCCTTCCTCATATGAGCTCATACCCAATCACCAGGTTGGAAAATAACATGTTTCCTTCTTCCATTTGCATTATGGGCAAATGATTCATATTTCTTCTCAAGATGAGCTCATGCTTTCTCATGTATCTTCTTAACCAACTCCGCTTTCTTTTCACCATCTAAGTTAGTTATTTCATTTAATGGCAAAGGGAACAGATCAAGTGGTGTAAGCGGATTGAAACCATAAATAATTTCAAATGGTGAATATCCTATAGAAGAATGTATGCTTCTATTATATGCGAACTCCACTAATGGCAAACAATCTTCCCAAGTTTTCAAATTCCTGCCCACAATAGCACGTAACAAAGATCCTAAAGTCCTATTTACCACTTCTGTTTGTCCATCAGTTTGTGGATGACAAGTTGTAGAGAACAATAATTTAGCACCTAACTTATTCCACAAAACACGCCAAAAATGACTTAAGAACTTCACATCTCTATCACTTACAATTGTTTTAGGAATGCCATGCAAACAAACTACTTCCCCCAAAGAACAAATTAGCAATATTTGTTGCATCATCAGTTTTGTGACATGCAATGAAATGAGCCATTTTGCTGAATCTATCAACAATAACAAATATGCTATCTTTCCCTTTTCTAGTCCTACGCAACCCCAAATCAAAGTCCATAGATATGTCAATCCAAGGTGCATTAGGAATAGGTAAAGGAGTATTCAGCCCATGAGGTAAAGACTTAGATTTTGCTTGTTTACATGCAATAAACTTGGCACAAATTCTTTCAACATCCTTTCTCATGTTTGGCCAATAGAAATGTTCATGCAAAATGTCTAAAGTCTTAAATACCCCAAAATGTCCCATGAGTCCTCCACTATGTGCTTCACGCACAAGCAATTCCCTTAATGAGCAACTAGGCATGCATAATCTTCCATCCTTAAACAAGTACCCATCATGCCTATAAAACTTCCGAAATGCAAAATGCTCACATGCTTTATAAACATTTGCAAAGTCAACATCATTGGCTTACATATCCTTAATTTGCTCAAAGCCTAATAACTTAGAACTAAGAGTTGAGATTAAGGAATACCTTCTTGAAAGTGCATCTGCTACTACATTGTCTTTGCCACACTTATACTTTATCACATATGGAAATGGCTCATGAACTCTATCCACTTTCCATGTCTTCAGTTTAGCTTGGTTTGCCCCCTTTAGATGCTTTTAATGATTCATGATCTGTATGAATAACAAACTCTTTAGGCAATAAGTAATGTTGCCACACTTGTAAAGCTCTTACCAAAGCATACAACTCCTTGTCATAAGTGAAAAAATTTAATTGTGCACCATGAAGCTTCTCACTAAAATATGCAATTGGTTTCCCTTCTTGCATCGAAACAGCACCTATGCCCACACCTGAAGCATCACTGATGTAAACCAGCATGGCCAGGATCCTTTGGTGCTACAACAAGGACCATTGACAAGGAATAAAGCAAGGAAGTATGGCGTCACTCTTGGATTGCATGTTCAAGACTTTGTTACAAGGGAGGTGACTGAATTAGCAATAAACAAGTGCAGTATGAAGCTGGAAGACCAACAAAGGCTGATTGTGATGCTGAATGTTTATATGGAAGATAAGGCTTTAAAAATGGGCTAGAGGAGCAAGAAAGGAGTAAGGAAGGCAGCCCACATGCAAGCACATGGGCCTTGGATGAAATTAGGTTTTTTGGGACCACTTTTGTCACATGGGCAGCCTATTCTTTCATGCACATGGGCTGTGTTCACACCCATGCACATGGGATGTGGTTCCCTTCTTTCCTTAGTTGGTTAGGATGATATTTTCCTTATTTGACAAGGATCCTTCTTTCCTTAGTTGGTTAGGATGATATTTTCCTTATTTGACAAGGATTTTGACTTTGTAATTTTCCTTTTTTCACTAGGGTTAGGATAGTTACGAATTTTAATTTGTTTTTCTATAAATAGGGCCTTATTTTCTTGTAAGAAAAAAAACTTTTGACAAAATTATATTCAGATTGCTTTTTATGCAAATTTCAGCCATCTTTGAGAGAGTGAGAGATTTTGCTTCTTTCATTGATTGCATCACGAATCAGACTAACTTATCAATTTCGATTGTGGCGTTCTTCTGATCCGTCCTTCCAAATCCTTTCGTCATTAGTGTTCTTGATTCGCTAAGCATTGGGTGCTATAGAGGGTGGTTTATCCTTGTTCTTGGATTCCTATATCGAAGCATGCGTTGGGTTTTGAGGCCTTCATTGCCATAGGGTTCCGCGTCATTTGGTATCAGAGCCAATTACAGGTAAATCTTTATCTATCTATCTTTCTAGTGCTTGTTTTTATTTCCGTTAGAGTCTTCATTTGTTCAATTCATTTTTTTAGGGTTCTTTTATTTTATTCAAAATTTCTTCTTTCCCCATACCCCAATTCGTTTGTGTCCCTTTTTCATCATAGTCCAAATCGTTTTTCACCTACTTCACCATAGTCAATTCGTTTTCAATTTTTAAAGTATACGGATCTTTCCGTTTGAGTTTGCAATAATTCGTGTGCTGTTTAAGCTTATATTTCTTGATTTTTGTTTAGTATTTTGGGGGGGTGATCTAGAGATAGTGATCTATCCCTAAAAAAAAAAAAGAGTACAAAAGTGTTCCAACAAAAATTTTTCTGTTTCTTAGTAATTAAAGGTTCTGTGGTTGGTTTGAAGTGGGTTAGAAGCAATCAAAATTTTTAGGCCACAAAATTTCCATTTTTTTTGGGGCTATTTTTTTTGTTCGAATTGTGGGGGCTGCCATTGCAAAGGGGAATTCAAAATTCTCTTTAGTTTAGGAAGACTTGACACTAGCTTTCTTGGGTAGAATCAATAGGTCCATAAATCAGATTGCTAAAGGTGGGTTGGTTTTGATACATCTTGGCCAGAATTGTCATATTTTTACCTCTTTGTTTCTAATTCTTGATTGAGCTACCTTTTTTTGGATTCCGTTACGTTGCTGGAGTGTTATTTTCTTGTTCCAACACTCTGGTTTATGATAATCGTGTGACACAAATTTCCTTGTGTCATCTCCAAATCGTCGAGTTTCTTTTCTAGGTGTCTAGGAATTAGGTTTCTAGCTTCCTTGAATGTGCTTGGCAGATTGATTTGTGAGCCTCGATTCTGAAGTGCAATCGAAGAATCAGCAAAGGTGAGGTAAGAGTGAAACACTTTGAGTGAATTTTGTTTATTACTAATCTTTTCTGTGTGAGTTTGTGTTTGTGATCATGAGTAGTGGGAGAAACCAAAACTTGCAAGATGGGGAGGAAAATGTCCAAGAAGGTTCTAGCAATTTTGAGACATATATGCAGCAAAGTAATGAAAGGATGAATGAGATGGCAAGAATGATGGCTACTCTACAAGAGAGCATGAATCTAATGATGAGAGAAAGAGAGCAGCAACCAGCAGCTCAAGTGAGGTTACCACAAAGGGTTCTACTAAGAATCGGTGAAGGAGATCGTAGAGCACCTAGAGGTAATGAAGAGGTTGGTGAAAATAACCCAGCAAATGACAATGACCTTACTTCCATAAAGATGAAGGTACGTTCCTTTGAAGGGAGAAACAATGCTGAAGAGTACATTGAATGGGAGAGAAAGGTGGAGCAGATTTTTGAATGCCATAATTATTCAGAAGAGAAGAAGTCCCACATTGCAGCCGTGGAATTTAAAGGATATGCTACATTCTGGTGGGATCAACTCAAATCTAATAGGAGAGGAAAGGGATTGAGACCCGTACCTGATTGGGAGACTTTGAAAGACTTAATGAGAACCAGGTTTGTCCCTTCTCATTACTATAGGGATTTGTATAATAGGTTGGCAAGGCTGATCCAAGGTGGTAAGAGTGTTGAAGAATACCACAAGGAGATGGAGATGATCATGGCAAGAGCTGATATTGAAGAGGATGAGCAGAGGTTGATGTCTAGATTCCATGGGGGTCTAAATTCAAACATAGCAAATGAGCTGGAAATGTATGATTACAATTCCATGGGAGAATTGGTTGAAAAGGCCATGAAGATAGAAAGGAGACTAAAGAGCAAGAATTACACCAAGTATGGTTCTAGCAAATTTCAGAATATGGGTGGAAGTAGTTCGACCTACAGAGGACCTCAAAACACTAGTAGCAATTCGTCCTCAAGAAGTGGAGATTTCAAGAATTCCTTCCAAAGGAACAATCCTCCACCTACAAGTGGAAAAGGGATGAATGGTGGTCCAAATAGGCAGCAATCAGGTATTTCTAATACTACTCCTAGTAGAGATATTAAATGTTTCAAATGTTTAGGGAATGGGCATATTGCTTCTGAATGTCCAAATAGGAGAGTTATGATTGCTACTAATGATGGGGGTATAATTTTTGATTCTGATCATAGTGATGTTGATAATGATGTGAATGACATGTATGATGATGATGATGAGTGTAGTGAGCAAGTTGAAAATGTGTTGATGGCTGAACATGGTGAAATGTTAGTTGCTAGGCGTGCTTTGAATATGCAGGTGAAGGGAGAGGGTCTTGAGCAGCGAGATAACATATTTAATTCTAGATGTTTAGTTGATGGTAAGGTTTGTATGCTCATCATTGACAGCGGTAGTTGTACTAATGCCGCAAGTGAGACCATGGTGGAGAAGCTGAAATTGACTTGTTTAAAACATCCCAATCCATATAGACTACAATGGTTTAATGATAGTGGAGAGGTGAAGGTTACTAAACAAGTGAGAATACCATTCTCTATAGGCTGGTATAAAGATGAAGTGTTGTGTGATGTAGTTCCTATGCAAGCAGGCCATATGTTATTGGGAAGACCTTGGCAATTTGATAGGAAAGCAAAGCATGATGGGCATTCAAATAGGTACACGTTTACCTATGAGGGAAAGCTGGTTACTCTTGTTCCATTATCACCATTGGAGGTTTATGAAGATCATCAAAAGATGCTTGAGAAAGCAAAGCAAGATTCGGCTAAAGTAGTGGTTGGGGCTGTTTCTTCCAAAAACAAGGGGAGTGTGAGAGAACATGATAAGGTGAGTGAAAGTGAGAAGAAAATGGGAAAAGAGGCCAGAAAAGAAACTAATCAAATTAATGGCCCATTGGTGAGAGAAAACAAGAAAGAAGGGAAGGCAAAACAAACTTTTTATGCAAGAGCGAGAGAATTAAATGTTGGGCAGCCTGTGTTACTCATTAGATACAAGGAAACTTTGTTTGCTAACATTGATGTTTCACTTGAACATTTGCCTTCTAGTTTTGTGTCTTTATTGCAGGATTTCCAAGATGTGTTTCCGGAGGAGTTGCCTAGTGGTTTGCCACCATTAAGAGGAATCGAACATCAAATTGACTTCATACCTGGTTCTACCATTCCAAATAGACCAACATATCGAAGTAATCCGATGGAGACCAAGGAGATGCAGAGACAAGTGGAAGAGTTGTTGGAGAAAGGGTTGATTCGAAGAGTTTAAGTCCGTGTGCCGTTCCTGTTTTGTTGGTTCCAAAGAAAGATGGCACGTGGAGAATGTGTGTTGATTGTAGGGCTGTAAATAAGATCACCGTGAAGTATCGGCATCCTATACCGCGTCTTGATGACATGTTGGACGAATTACATGGTGCAAGGTATTTTACTAAAATTGATCTTATGAGTGGATATCATCAAATTCGTATGAAACCTGGGGATGAATGGAAAATAGCTTTTAAAACAAAATATGGGTTGTATGAGTGGTTGGTAATGCCTTTTGGGTTGTCTAATGCACCTAGTACTTTTATGAGGTTGATGAACCATGTTTTGAGGGCTTATTTGGGCAGATTTGTAGTTGTTTATTTTGATGATATTTTGATCTATAGTAAGACTGAGGAAGAGCATATAGAACATGTTAGGTTGGTTTTAGAAGCTTTGAGAAAAGAGAACTTATATGCAAAGCTTAAGAAGTGCACATTTTGCATGGATAGGCTTGTTTTTCTTAGTTTTGTTATTAGTGCGCAGGGATTGGAAGTTGATGAAGAGAAAGTGAAAGCTTTAAGGGAATGGCCTGTTCCTAAGAGTGTGACGGAAGTGAGGAGCTTCCATGGGCTGGCGAGTTTTTATAGGAGATTCGTGAAGGATTTTTCTACCATCGCTGCACCACTCACAAGTATTGTCAAGAAGGAAGCTGGATTTCAATAGGGTGAACAGTAACAACGATCGTTTGAAAGTTTGAAAGAAAAACTCACTACTGCGCCTGTTTTAGCTTTACCTAACTTTGATTCTATTTTTGAGATTGAATGTGATGCTTCAGGTATAGGTATTGGGGCTGTTTTGATGCAAGAAAAGAAGCCAATAGCATATTTTAGTGAGAAGCTCAATGGTGCGCAACTAAATTATTCTACCTATGACAAGGAGTTGCGTGCTTTGGTAAGGGCATTGAATGTGTGGGAGCATTATTTGCTGCCAAAGGAGTTCATTATTCACACTGACCATGAATCCCTCAAGCATTTGAAGGGCCAAGGTAAGTTGAACAAAAGACATGGTAAGTGGATTGAACAAATTGAGAAATTTCCTTATGTCATTAAGTATAAGCAAGGTAAGGATAATGTTGTTGCTGATGCGTTGTCTAGGAGATATACATTGCTGTCTGTTTTGAGTTCTAAATTGCTTGGTTTTGAGTATATTAAGGACTTATATATTGGTGATATTGATTTTGGCAATGTTTATGTCGCATGTGAACAAGGAGCTTTTAATTCATTTTTTAGGCAGGATGGTTATTTGTTTAAGGGAAGTAAACTATGTGTGCCTAGATGTTTCATGCGTAATTTGCTTGTTTTGGAATCTCATTGTGGTGGTTTGATGGGGCATTTTGGTGTGTCTAAGACTTATGATATTCTGTTTCAGCAATTTTATTGGCCGTCTATGCCTAAAGATTTTGGGAGATTATGTTCTGCTTGTATTGCATGTAGACAGGCGAAATCTAAGTCTATGCCTCATGGTCTTTATATGCCATTACCTGTACCTAGTTCACCTTGGGTTGATATTAGTATGGATTTTGTGCTTGGTTTGCCTAGGACTAGGAAAGGTAGAGATAGCATTTTTGTGGTTGTTGATAGGTTTAGTAAGATGGCACATTTTATTCCATGTCACAAAACTGATGATGCCAAAGTTGTGGCTGATTTGTTCTTTAGAGATGTTGTTCGTTTACATGGGGTGCCTCAGACAATTGTTTCTGATAGAGATACTAAGTTTTTGTCCCATTTTTGGCCTGTGTTATGGAGTAGATTAGGAACTAAGCTTTTGTTTTCTACTACTTGTCATCCACAAACAGATGGGCAAACTGAAGTAGTGAATCGTACACTTGGTACGTTGTTGAGAACTTTAGTGGGGAAGAATTTGGTCACTTGGGAAGATTGTTTACCTTTCATTGAATTTGCTTATAATCGTTCAATTCATTCTTCTACAGGTTATTCGCCATTTGAGATTGTTTATGGTTTTAATCCATTAACTGTACTTGATCTTGTTCCTTTGCCTTTACATGAGCTTGCTAGTTTGGATGGTGAGAAGAAGGCTGATTTGGTAAAGTCTTTGCATGAAAAGGTTCGAGCAAATATAGAGAAAAAGAACAAGTCATATGCTGATAGGGCAAATAAGGGACGAAAGAAAATGGCATTTTCTCCTGGCGATTGGGTTTGGGTACACTTCCGAAAGGAGAGGTTTCCAAATCAAAGGAAGAGTAAGCTTGATGCACGTGGTGATGGTCCATTCCAAGTATTGGAGAAAATCAATGACAATGCATACAAGATCGACTTGCCTGGTGAGTATGGTGTTAGTGCTACTTTTAATGTGACTGATTTATCTCCTTATGATGATGCAGATTTGAGGACAAATCTTTTTAAAGAAGGGGAGAATGATGTAAACCAGCATGGCAAGGATCCTTTGGTGCTACAACAAGGACCATTGACAAGGAATAAAGCAAGGAAGTATGGCGTCACTCTTGGATTGCATGTTCAAGACTTTGTTACAAGGGAGGTGACTGAATTAGCAATAAACAAGTGCAGTATGGAGCTGGAAGACCAACAAAGGCTGATTGTGATGCTGAATGTTTATATGGAAGATAAGGCTTTAAAAATGGGCTAGAGGAGCAAGAAAGGAGTAAGGAAGGCAGCCCACATGCAAGCACATGGGCCTTGGACGAAATTAGGTTTTTGGGACCACTTTTGTCACATGGGCAGCCTATTCTTTCATGCACATGGGCTGTGTTCACACCCACGCACATGGGATGTGGTTCCCTTCTTTCCTTAGTTGGTTAGGATGATATTTTCCTTATTTGACAAGGATCCTTCTTTCCTTAGTTGGTTAGGATGATATTTTCCTTATTTGACAAGGATTTTGACTTTGTAATTTTCCTTTTTTCACTAGGGTTAGGATAGTTACGAATTTTAATTTGTTTTTCTATAAATAGGGCCTTATTTTCTTGTAAGAAAAAAAACTTTTGACAAAATTATATTCAGATTGCTTTTTATGCAAATTTCAGCCATCTTTGAGAGAGTGAGAGATTTTGCTTCTTTCATTGATTGCATCACGAATCAGACTAACTTATCAATTTTGATTGTGGCATTCTTCTGATCCGTCCTTCCAAATCCTTCCGTCATTAGTGTTCTTGCTTCGCTAAGCATTGGGTGCTATAGAGGGTGGTTTATCCTTGTTCTTGGATTCCTATATCGAAGCGTGCGTTGGGGTTTGAGGTCTTCATTGCCATAGGGTTCCGCGTCAGAAGTGAAACGAAAATTCCAAAGCAAAGAGTTCAATCAAATTCTACAATGGAATTCCTTTAATGTTTTGAAAATAGATGTTGCTTATTATTGATGAAAAATATTTTAAAAATTTAATTGATTTTCCATAGACAATGCAAAGAAAAAAAAATAAAGAGATGATGGATTTTACAAACCAAAATAAGGAAGCCTCTAAAAGGCATCATCAGCTCAACATATCAAAAGAAAATATTTTCCATGATGTTATCCTATTCATGGGGAGCGCAAAATACTTTATAAATTGGAAAGATGACAATAATAGTGCACATCAATAGACCTCTATGACTCAAACTGACGTGAATCACCGGTATATGAAACTGGAGACCCAATTGCCTTTATGCTTGGAAGTGACTTCTTGAAAAGCCAAATTAAATCCTTGCTAAGTCCTTGACCTAGTTCTAACCTATGGAAGAGAACCTCAGAATTACCAACTTCAAAGTAATTAACCTTGTTGTAGAGAACCTTGATCTCACAAGAAACTAAGAGCAAGAGAATTATGCACTCTCAAGAAATCTTGAATTTTTATTAAAAAATGTCTAAGCTCCCTAATACAATATGAAATGAGAGGTATTTATAGCCAGTAATAATTAACCTTAAGCCTAGTTAGGAAAGGATAAAAGAAATCTTAACAAATTAATCAAATCCTAACTAATAAGGAAACATAATTAAATTAAAATTCATATAGAAACTTGGAAGCCAGTTATCTATCTGATAAAGTCAGAATCTAGGCTTTATCTCTTCACAAGAATTGTATCTCTGGAAGTTTATATGACTTTAGGCTTTTGAATCACTAAATTTGTGCTTCAGACACTTAATTTATGGCCTTCTGAAGTAAATTGGTCTGGATATAAAATAATAATCCGATATGATTCCCTGGTTTTGACTTTGTATAGATGTTTGGAGGCCCAAATGAACTTGGATCTATATAAATAAGCCCATTCTGGAAATCTTGGGATGTCTTCTAAAAACTTCATACATAATTATTTTTCATTATGGAACTCTAATATCTTCAAATTCTCAGGTAAAAATTCAAAGGTCAAATCTTCCCTAATATGGAAATTGCAAAATATGGCCTTTTAAGTTCTTTCTCCTCTAATGCTTCCACAATTAACATTCTAGCCCTTGAATTCAGCCTCTTATTTATTTTTGGTCTTAAAAGTTTCTTTTCATGGGTTTTGTGCCATGCTTGCATCATTCTCCCATTCTTTTAAAATAATTCATCCTTGAATCGTGCATCAAGGTAGTATAGGAGATTGGAGCTTCTCTTGGTAAGGTCATCATTCCCTTATTGGTGTGAACTCGTCCTCTAACCTTGACATTTTGAAGAAAGATTATCAATTTTTAACATAGTTGTTATCTTTTTTCTTTATAAATGCTAAGAATATGAAGGACATGGTGAACTTGAATTCTTGTTGGAACATTATCAACGAAATCATGAGGAAAAATAAAATTCGTTTGAGAAGTTGTTGGTGAAACAAGTTCAACATTGTGAAGTACATCGAAAGCAAATTCTTGAACATCTTCAAATTGATGCACTTGTAGTTGACTTAAATCTTTAGCTTCTTTCTCAACTTCTTGAAGCACATCTTCTTCTTCTTCAGGATTATCAACTTCTTCATCTCCCAAAGATAGCAAAGAGTCTTCATAAGAAAGTTCTAATGGGAGCAATTTTGTGTCTTGGTTTAGATCCTCAACACATACTAACTCTTCTTTAACCTCATCTAATTAGGGTTTTATAATTTTGAATGATTATTGGTTTTGATTAACAAGAAACTAAGCTACGGTAGTAATTATAACAACAAAATAGCTACTGCATAAAACTTTCTTTTTAATAAAAACTAACTAATGCCTATTGTGTTCTTTAAAAGAAATAAATAAATTTGTCCGTTGATGTTTATAGTTATTTATTACATGAGTTTTGAAAGTTATAATTCATCAATTTTAATTGATCAATGATTAATGAATGAAGATGGTTTTTGATAAATAAAATTAGATATAAATACCTATGTTTGAAGGCTCCACCAAAATTGTTGAATGAAAATTTGGGCTGCGCTAAAACCAAGGCAGTGACTACTTGCTTACTTCCTGCCTTAATTTTCTTGCTAAATTGCTATAGTTTTAGAGTTTCAAGCTTCTGCCAAAAAATCACCTTAAAAGCTTCCAAAAGTCTGTCCCCAAAAAAAAGAAGCGCAAAGTTCCAAAAAATTCAAAGTCCCCCAGTCCTAATTCTTTTAATGTCGTATTTATAAGAGAAAATAAAAAAACCTAATACTAATTGGTTAAGGAAATAAAATTGTTTAAGGAAAATAAATTGTTTAGGAAATAAAACATTAAAACCGAGTAAAGGAAGGTTTTGGCAAAATCGGCAGCGCTCGTGAATGGGCCTACGGGCTACGAGGCGCCTGGGCGAGAGGCGCTAGGCAAGTCCCAATTCACTGATAGCATGCCAATTCGCCAATGGCACACCAATTCGCCACAGGCAATGCCTGTAGTGAATCGGGCTGGCACACCAATTTGCCATAGGCAATGCTTGCGATGAATCGGGCTGGCACGCTAATTGCCTACGGTGAATTAGCATGCAGCAAGCCAATTGGCCGCAATCACGTGGCGCGCACCGATTCGACCGTCTGATTTTTATTTTCTATTCTTTATGTATATATTTTTATTTTATATTTTATATTTTTACTATTAAAAACATTGTTATTAAAATAATAAAATAAATAATAAATATTATTTTATTATAAAATAAATATTATTAAATTAAAATAAATATTATATAATTAAAATAAATATTAAATATTAAAATACTATAAAAATTATTTGGAACTATTTTAAGATTTTTGGACTGGACTTGGTCAAAAATTAAGGGTCTACAATTTTCCCCCTACTTGAACGATCTGAGACTTTCAGTAGAAGAGAGTAAAAAGCAACATGACTTTGAGCAGATTTTGGATGAGGATGGGTTCTCGACCTGAGGCTGAAGTTGGTTTGGGTTTTGGACCCGAAATGAGTTGGGTTCTCAACCCAAGACTAGATTTGATTGGGCTCTCGACCCTAGACTAAATTTTGGATGCTCGACCCAAGACTAGATTTAGACTAGAAACTGGATTTTGGGTTCTCAACCTGAGACTGATTTGGATTTGGGTTCTCAATCCAAAATTGAATTTTGTGTACTCGACGCGATACTAGATTTGGATTTGGGTTCTCAATTCGAAATTGGATTTTGTGTGTTTGACCAGAAACTAAATTTGGATTTGGGTTCTTGACTCAAAATTGAATTTTGGATTCTCGACCTGAGGCTGATTTGGATGCTCGATCCAAGACTGGATTATGGGTGCTCGACCCAAAAATGGATTTTGAGTATTCAATCTAAAACTGGATATTGATGCTTGATCCTAAATTAGATTTGGGTGCTAAACCCGACATTGAATTTGGATTTGGATTCTTGACCCAAAACTAGATTTTGGTTTGGGTACTTGGATCCGAGGCTGATTTGAATGCTCAATCCGAGACTGATTTGGATTTGGATTCTCGACCCAAAACTGGATTATTGATCCTAAACTGGATTTGGATTTGGGTTCTCGACCCAAAACTGGATTGTCGATCCCAAAATTGGATTTGGGTGCTCGACCCAAAACTGGATTTGATTTGGGTACTTGAACCCAAGACTGGATTTGGATACTCGACCCGAAACTTGATTTGATTTGGGTACTTGGACCCGAGATTGGATTTTGGGTGCTCGACCCAAAATTGGATTCTCGATTCTAGACTAGATTTGGGTGCTTGACCCAAAACTAAATTCTCGATCCTAAACTAGATTTGGGTGCTCGACTCAAAACTGGAGTCTGGTGCTTGACCCAAGACAGGAGTTAAGTGCTCGACCCGAAACTAGATTGGGTATTTGGACCCTAGACAGGAGTTGGGTGCTTGACCCAAAACTAGATTTGGGTGCTCGACCCGAAATTAGATTTTTAGGTGCTCGACCCGAAACTAGATTTTTGGGTTCTCGACCCGAGTCTAGATACTTGGACCCGAGATTCAAGGCCAAAACCTAAAGAAAATGGAGTCGCCACCCGAACTAGCCATAAAAAAGAAAGGGGTGGATGACTGAATTTCTAAGGAATCCCTAACCTCCTATTGGGTTAGGAAAGTTAGGTACATATGGGGAAGGTAAGAAATGACCCAACACTCCCATAATGTCTGGTTCATTGGATTCTGCCTCCTTTTAGGTCTATATGTTATTAAATTCTTAAATATTATAAAATCATCCATACTACATGAAATTATAAAAATAGATCATCATTGTATTAAAATCAAAGAAAGTCCAAATAAAATAAATGGGCACCCATACTAGATGAAAACATGCCCTTACAATGTCCAACATTCAAAATAAATTAAAATAGGACACTCACCACTTGGTGAAAACATGCCCTCTTACATTGATCCTAATCGATGAGGTACCCACGAAGTGGAAACATACCTCTTACATTCTTGAATATTAAAATAGTCAATTTAATATAACTCAATAATTCATAATAAACAACTAATTGAAATCACATGATTAATCATCAAAAAATAATCTAAATAAATCATTCATCCATCATAAAATAAGATAATTAAGATTAACATATAAAGATATACACCAAGGTTAAAATATATAAAGTTGAGGTGAAATTGCAACTAGATGCCAAATATATAAACTAGGGTTTAAACCTAAAGAATGGAAGTTTTGGATTTAGGGTTTAGGGAATTAGGGTTTAGAAGTTGAGTTAGAGATTTTAAATCAAGTTTTAGCTTACTGTGAAGTTGAAACAAATTAACATCAAGTGGACTACTAAATGATATAAAAATATTAGGTTTTAGTTTTATAAAATATATACTAGGTCTTGATGATTAAGCTTCTGGACAAAATAATTAAATAAGCAACTGTGATGATATATTAAAAGATGATTTGTAAATACTAAACAAATAAATTGAATTAGAAAGTTAAAACTACATTTGAAGATTCCACCAATTTGAATGTGTTGAATCAATCTCTAACCTATAACTGCCTAAATCAGCTTTGTTATTGGTTATGGGAAACCACTGCCTCTACATGAGATAATGGTTATATGTTTTCTACCTTTTAATTGCTTTTTGATAATTAGGGTTTGATAAAAACTGCTATTGTCTCTTCTCGATGCTGCTAGGGTTTTGTTTTTTAATTTTTGTGTTGTTGCTTCTGTGTTGTTTTTTTCATTTCTCTCCTTCTCTTTACTATTAGTTCGTTAATTCTAATAAAACTGCCATTGCCTCTTTTCTTTACTCCTAGTTCGTTCGTCAAAATTGATGTTTGATCCTCCTCCTCTCTATTTTGCTTCATGTATTTATAAGGAGTAGATTAGGTCAACTTCGTAAACCAGTCTTTGCTTCCTGATTAAGCACAGCTTTACAATAATTTGGATTTTCTTGATTAAGCATGGCTTTGGATTAAAGATACATTCTAAGTCTGACATGAAACCGAACCCATATCGAATTAAAATTAATTTAATTCAATATGGTATCCATTCTAGTTCAATATAAAGCCTCCATATCAAATTGGAGGGTGTCCATATCGAGATGGAGGCCTTCATATCAAATTGGAAGCCTTCCAATTTGAAATGGAGACCTCCATATCGAATTGGATGGCCTCCAATTAAATATGGAGCCATCCATATAGAATTGGGTGGCTAATTCGATATGGATGCTGCTTGGCCTGGCCCAAACCCAAATAAACCTAATCAAATTCCTAATCAGACCATTTCAAGGCTTTAAAAATTGAACCGGACTTATTTTGGGCCTAATAACCAATCTAATTAGAAGCTTTAAAATAGGTTTAAGCCATTAAGAATGGACCAAACTTGGCTAGGCCTTCCTTAATTAGGATCAGACTAGCTTAGGGCCAAAATCAAGGGTCTACAATTTGCCCCCTACTTGAACGATCTGAGACTTCAGTACAAGAGAGTGAAAAGCAATACGACTTTGAGCTGATTTTGGATGAGGATGGGTTCTCGACCCAAGGTTGATTGATTGAGTTTTGGACCCAAGATGTGATTTGATTTGGGTACTTGGACTCAGGACTAGGTACTTGGACCCAAGATGTGATTTGATTTGAGTACTTGGACTCAGGACTAGGTACTTGGACCCGAGACTAAATTTGATTTAGGTATTTAGACTCGAGACTGAATTGGATTTGGATACTTAGACCCGAGACTAGGTACTTGGACCACAGACTGAATTAGATTTGGGTACTTGGATCTGAGACTGGGTACTTGGACCCGAGATTGAATTGGATTTGTGTACTTGGACCCCAAGACTGGGTACTTGGACCCGAGACTAAATTTGATTTGGCTACTTGGATTCTAGACTAAATTTATTTTGATTTGGGTACTTAGACCCGAGACTGGGTACTCAGAATGGAGACTAGATTTGATTTGGGTACTTAGACTCGAGACTAAATTTGATTTGGATACTTGGACCCGAGATTGGATTTGATTTGGGTACTGGGCTCAAGGCTAGATTTGATTTGGGTGACATTCTGTCAGGTGAGACTTCTGGCTTTCTTCTTGCTAATTAATTTTAGCTCTTCCAGTTGATTGATCTTCTATCATGGCCTTCTTCTAGCCACTTGCTCCATTCTTCATTGGATCGACTCCAGCTCTTCTAGCTGGACTGACCTTCTATCATTTGGGAATTTTGGCTTTTTTCTAGCTGGTTATTTCATTCTTCAATGGATTGTGGGTCTTCACCCTCAAAATGGATCTTCATCCTTGGACATTGGGTTTTCACCCTTCAAAATGGATCTTCATCCTTTGGACTTTGGGTCTTCACCCTTCAAAATGGATCTTCATCCTTGGACATTGGGTCTTCACCCTTCAAAATAGATATTCATCCTTAGACATCAGATCTTCACCCTTCAAAATGTATCTTCATCCTCAGACATCAGGTCTTCACCCTTCAAAATGGATCTTCATCCTTTGGACTTCGGGTCTTCACCCTTCAAAATGAATCTTCATCCTTGGACATTGGGTCTTCACCCTTCAAAATAGATCTTCATCCTTGGACATCGGATCTTCACCCTTCAAAATGTATCTTCATCCTCGGACATCGGGTCTTCACTCTTCAAAATGGATCTTCATCCTTTGGACTTCGGGTCTTCACCCTTCAAAATGGATCTTCATCCTTGGACATCGGGTCTTCACCCTTCAAAATGGTTCTTCATCCTTTGGACTTTGGGTCTTCACCCTTCAAAATGGATCTTCATCCTTGGACACCGGATCTTCACCCTTCAAAATGGATCTTCATCCTTGGACATCGGGTCTTCACCCTTCAAAATGGATCTTCATCCACAGACACTGGGTCTTCACCCTTCAAAATGGATCTTCATCCTTGGAGATCAGGTCTTCACCCTTTAAAATGGATTTTCATCCTTTGGACATCGAGTCTTCACCCTTTAAAATGGATCTTTATCCTTTGGAGATTTGTCTTATATTGGCTTCAGCTCCTCTAAATGGACTGATCTTTTATCTTCATTCTTTTGAGAGTTCTAATTTTTTTGTTTTTCCATTCTTAAATGATCTTTTACAAAAAAAAAGTAGTTATTTTTTAGCTAGTCCTTATATTCTCTCTTTGTCCCCTGCGTGGTAAAATATTGAAAGTGAGTCATAAAATGTTTTGTACACTCATAAACTCAACAATTAAAAGGAGAAACTTTGCCCCATGTGCAGGTTCAAACCAATGATTTTTTTCATGCAGGCTCTAATTGATGTTTGTGTATTGTCTAGTTCCTTATATGAGCATGCATCTCTATTTTTGTAAAATGACTAGATCTTTCTCAAGCAATGGGCCTTTTATGCCCCCTGATTCCATATCTACTTCATATTTGCTTCATAGAGTATTGTTGTTTACCTTAATAAAGAATAGGAACACAAGACAAAAATGCAGTGTGATATGCTTACGTATGCATGATATGCATGGATGATACTTATAGTGGCTCCATCGACTCACAGACTGAGGTACTTAGCTGAAGTGTTCTCATTGGTTCTTTCCAAATGCTCATTCAGGTCTTGCATTAGAATGACAAAAGGCTTCACATTTATGGCCTTAATTCTAAAAAGTTGAAAACATGAGTAGTGGAGGCCCAAGCAGCAGAGATACATCCATTTCAAATTATGATTCAGCAAGACAGTTGGTAACTTCTCCATAACCTTGCAAATAATCATTTATTTTTCCCAATGTGCTCTTCAAGATTTAACAGTGCAACATACTTCCCTCAACTTGAAGGTTTATGCAACAAGAAAATAGTTATATATATATTTTAAATCAAATGTTGACTTTGTCAAATCAGTATCATTGTACCTCAGGACTCGATTTTCCAAATTAACATATTTATAACATGACAACCCTAGTTACCATACTAAACTTGGGAATCATTTCCATTTAAGCAAGAACTGTTACACTTCAGATAGGCACACACATATTGCTTGGCCAAAGGTCTCATTGAGTTTGAATATTGTTTATCTCATATGCATGCTTATTCAAACTATCTCCACTAATAGACTCTACCTACCAAGAGAGATCAACAGGTGTTTAATAGGCTTGAAATGAAGTCTATAAGGGACACGAGTTAAATGAAAGCTATATTTGAGCTAGGGCTTATGTGACACTACTAACAAATCTTCACACTATAATCTTCTATTGGAGCCATAGATAGCTGGGAGCAATCTTGCTGGACTTCAATTTCCTTATATCTATTTGGAAGAAATATAGAACTAATTAAGATGGTCTTCATCTTTTGCTTTTGCTTTTGCACAAACCCAGGACCCTTTTTTTTTTGCAGTTTTTTTTCCTTTTTTCTTTCTCTATTGCTTTTTCTCTCTTTTTCTTTTTTTCTTTTTCTTTTCTTTTCTATTTTTTACTTTTTTTCTTCTTTTTTTTTCTCTAACTCTAAGAAAATTGTTTTGTATGTACTACTCTATGCTTTTAACTATGGATGAGTGGAGTAGAGTGAGTTTACTTCAACAAGGATAAATCATTTGTTGCCTTATGTCATCTTAATAGATTGGAGATTTTAGGTCTAGTATCAGGTGAACTTCAACTACCCTTATAGTCTTGAGAACTTCAACTATCCTTATGGTCTTGATTATGCATTCCTTTCTTTGATCCTCTTATCTCTTCACTTAGTGATTATTAGATTTATCATAAGAATCACAACAGCTCAAGGTAGGTTATCAGGCTTACAAGTCAATAAAAAGCAAGCTAAAATCTCATAAAGTTCAAAGGGATAACTAGGGATTGATGTTAATAGGGCGGATAATAGTTCTTGTCTTATCAGACAATGCAAAGATCATCTCTCCCTTAAATAATTAGAGTTCAATTTTGCCTCAAAAGTTCATCAAATCATGTTTTAAGATTGACTAGGATATAGACAAAGGTCATTATGCAGGCGCCCTCTCTAAGTAAGCATACATAACTCAATGCTATAGAACAATTCCCTCACCTAGTAAAGTCATTCGAATTATAATCCATAGATACACTAATTTATGAACATCAAGCTAGATTCATCATTGGTTGGGAACCAAAATAAATAAAGACCAACAAAAATTTAATGAAAATAATTTATTCAAACAATCTTAATTTGAAAAACATAATTGTTCCAGAAAACACCAAAAAAATAAAATGAACAAAAACCAAACAAGCCAAGGGAAGTTTGTTGAGTTGGGGTCGAAGATGCTTCATTTATTTAGACATACCAAGGGCAAGGATTTTTCCATCATCAAGATCATTGATTCATCATCCACAGTCATTAATTCATCATCCACAGTTAGTCCAAGCTTACTTAATAGCACATCCTCTTTAGCAACTTCTCCATCCATATCATGACAAGATGACAAGATAAAACTCTCCTCTAATCCTCCCTCCATCATGAAGGTTGCAAGCAGTGGTGCCTTTCCAAATTTAGGTAGAGGATTATTCTTAATGTTGGGCTCATCAAGATCAGGCAACTTTCCGTTGTCAATCAAATCTTGGATTGCATGCCTTAATCAAACACACTTATATATCTCATGCCTTACACTTGATGGAATTGAAAAAAGACCTTGGCATCAAAATTTGATGGCAGAGGCTTGTGTAGAGGCCGAGGTGCCAATGGTTGTAGTAAATTCATCTTCATTAGATTTTCTAACATCTTTGACAAAGGTTCCCCCAAGTCTAAAAATTTACGCTTTTTAGTTGGTTCAATTGTTGCATTTTTCTCAACACCTCTTTTTTCCCTTTGACTTTGCCCACTGGGGTGGTAGCCACCCTTATTGCTCCACTTAGACAGCACATGGTTCGACTAGTCCTGTAGAATAGGGACATGTTCCTTGTTAATGTTGCCTTTCCCTTCTTCTTTATGTCAATGGGAGAAGCCTCATTAGCATTGTTGATAATCTCTAGAATTTCAATCAACTAGATCTTCATAATTTCAGCCAATTGATCCTGTAGCTCAACCATCCTAGCTTTGAAAATTTTATCGACTATATCCTTTAGATGGTTTGCATCCATCCTCCCAATGAAGCACTTGAATCAAAATCACTGTTATAGGTGGTGTTGTCGTATGCTTCTGAACTGCTGTACTCTAGGTCTGTAAGCCAGAAAGGATCAATGCCATGTAATGCAATGTGTGTATGCATGTATGCACAAACAACAAGCAAACAAAGATAATTAGGACATTCCTTCCAACCTTATAACTTTTACACACGAATGGCGAGTCTCTTTTCCTAGGTACATAGTCAACAAAATATCAACATAGGATATTCTATTTTTAAAAAAATTCCCTCGTACGATTTTAATCTATAGTTATATTTCAAATATGGAAGTCAGTCCGTGATAATTTCCATTAATTAGGCTTTAATCCATTGAATCTCAACTAAAATAACTTTTGTGCTATATTAGATTAAAACTAAATTAAGAGGTTTATCATAAATAAATTTTCCATTTGAAAAAAATAACTAATGATTCATGCCAAAAACAAGACCATGATTAATAATTCTTGGTATAAGCTAGGCTCCAATTGATTTTTGGTATTCCATAATTGACCTGAATGATTTGTAAGCTCTTTCGAAGAAAATAATTTGTAATTTTATTTCAAAGCCTTTGAGCTTTTAGGTTTGGGCCATGTGGTTGAAAAAGGACTTTTGACCTATCTTGAAAAGACTGTCTTAAAGATTTTGAAATTTTGGTATTTGGTCTTTCAGATTTAAAGGAAAAAATTATTTTGAAAATATGATTAGGTCATATTAAAAAAAGAACAAACCAAATAAGCAATGATTTAAACCAAGATAATTTAATCATAGTCAAACAACAAGCATTTGGGGAAAAACCTAAGAAAATAACTAGGCCATTACATGAGCTTTAGTCCTTGGGTTGAAAAGTTTAGATTCCCATAGCAAGTATATACCAAAAGGTACAAGGCTATGAGTGGTTATTCCATGCTCGATCTCCATATCTTGAGTGAAAGTATGGTATCCTTTACATAACACAACATGGGTTACATGAGCATCCTAACTCATACACACAATACAATCTATATGATGCAATGGACGATATTATAATAAGAAAGAATAAAATAATACAAAGACCAACGGAATCAACTTCTCTTATCGCCAGTGGAGTCGCCACTGTGAGAGGAAATTTTTGCCCCCAATCCCATGCAGAATGGTTCTTGTGGCTTTGGCACTGTTAGACTCAGGGCATTAGAGATCACGGGCCTAAACCCGAAGAAAATAGAGTCGTCACCTGGAAGGGCTAGAAAAAAGAAAGGGGTGGATGACTCGATTTCCAAGGAATCCCCAACCCTCTATTGGGTTTGAAAAGTTGGGTACGTATGGAAAAGGTGAGAAATGGCCCAGCACCCCCCATAATGACCGATTCATTAGAACCGGTCTCCTTTCAAGTTTATATATTATTAAATTCTTAAATATTATAAAATCATCCATACTACATGCAATTATCAAAATAGATGATCATTGTATTAAAATCAAAGAAAGTCCAAATAAAATAAATAAGTACCCATACTAGATGAAAACATGCCCTTACAATGTCCAACGTTCAAAATAAATTAAAATAGGACATCCACCACTTGGTGGAAACATGCCCTCTTACATTGATCCTAATTGATGAGGTACCCACGAAGTGGAAACATACCTCTTACATTCTTGTGTATTAAAATAGTCAATTCAATATCACTCAATAATTCATAATAAACAACTAATTAAAACCACATGATTAATCATCAACAAATAATCTAAATAAATCATTCATCCATCATAAAATAAGATAATTAAGATCAACATATAAAGATATACACCAAGGTTAAAATATATAAAGTTGAGCTGAAATTGCAACTAGATGCCAAATATATAAAGTAGGGTTTAAACCTAAAGAATGGAAGTTTTGGATTTAGGGTTTAGGGAATTAGGGTTTAGAAGTTGAGTGAAAGATTTTAAATAAAGTTTTAGCTTATTGCAAAGTTAAAACGAATTAACATGAAGTGGACTACTAAATGATATAAAAAGATTAGGTTTTAGTTTTATAAAATATATACTAGGTCTTGATGATTAAGCTTCTGGATGAAACCATTAAATAAACATACTGTGATGATATATTAAAAGATGATTTGCAAATACTAAACAAATAAATTGAATTAGAAAGTTAAACCTGCATTTGAAGGCTCCGCCAATTTGAATGTGTTGAATCAAGCTCTACATTATCATTGCCTAAATTAGTTTTGTTATTTGTTATGGGAAACCACTGCCTCTGCCTGAGATAATGGTTACATGTTTGCTGCCTTTTACTTGCTTTTTGATAATTAGGGTTTAATAAAAACAACTACTATCTCTTCTCGGTGCTGCTATGGTTTTGGTTTTCAATTTCTGTGCTGCTGCTTCTATATTATTTTTTTTTTCATTTCTCTCTTTCTCTTTACTGCCAATTTGTTAATTCTAGTTCGCTCAATTGCTTTTTGATAATTACAGTTTAATAAAACTACTGCTGCCTCTGTTCTTTACTCTCAGTTCATTTGTCAAAATTGTTGTTTGATCCTCCTCCTCCTCCTCTCTGTGTTGCTTCCTGTATTTATAAGGAGTAGATTAAGTCAACTTTCTAAACCAGTCTTTGCTTCCTGATTAAGCACGGCTTTACAATAATTTGAATTTTCCTGACTAAGCATGGCTTTGGATTAAAGATACGTTCTAAGTCTGACATGAAATCGAACCCATATCGAATTAAAATTAATTTAATTCGATATGGTATCCATTCCGGTTCAATATAAGGCCTCCATATCAAATTGGAGGGTGTCCAATTTGATATGGAGCCATCAATATCGGATAACCTGTAATTCGATATGGAGCCATTCATATCGAATTGGGTGGCTCCAATTCGATATGGATGCTGCCTAGCCTGGCCTAAACCCAAATAAATCTAATCAAATTCTGAATTAGACCATTTTAGGGCTTTAAAAATTGAACTGGACTTATTTTGGGCCTAATAAAATTGAACCAATCTAATTAGAAGCTTTAAAATAGGTTTAAGCCATTAAGAATGGACCGAAATTAACTAGGCCTTCCTTAATTAGGATCAGACTAGCTTATGGCCAAAATCAAGGATCTATAGTCATGTAACCCCAAAGGGCACAAGGTAGATGCTCATGCCAACTTTTGTGACTTTACATCATTTTTTGCAAGATATTCCTTATGGTCTTGTATTTTGCCATTAATTATATTACCTCCTTCTAAAAGTGTGACTCATTGTCTGATATGGCTTCAAAGGGAACTCCATACCGATAAAAGATGTTGGTATTGATAAAATGAGCTACCTCCTTAGCGTTGAGGAAAGAGTAAGAGGCTGCTTCTACCCGCTTAGTAAAATAGTCTATGGCCACTAGTATTAACTCGTTCCCATTAGATGACTTAGGGGTGAACTCGCTCGAGCATCGATTCTGCCCTCTTGGGAATTGGGAGCCAAAATGCTCATTTGGGTCTAGTCTCACTAGGTACTGCTATGTACGGTCTCTAGTCAGTTCGGTAAGTACATGTTTAAAATTACCTTTTATTTTGAAAAGACTTGTCTCTTTCATTTTTAAAAGAAACTCTCCCTTTATTTTGAAAAGGGATTATGACTCTTATTTTGAAAAGCAAAATTGAAGAGTCGCCATCATAGTTTATTTCATTTGGGAAAAAATTATAAAAAAAACCCATTTTAATTGACTCCATTGAATTAAATTGAGTTTTTACCAGAAAATGACACTAGCTTAAAACAAATCACAATGGTCACATGCTAAGTTTTCTAAATAAATTTTAATAAAAATGATTTTTCTCTGTTTGATTGATTTTAGCCTTCCAGATTGATAAAAATGTAATTTTTATGGACTATGCATGGGCATGATATTATTATGATGCATGAACATGTAATAATATGACATTCACAAAATGTGATAAAGAAAATAAATAGTACAATTCCATCAAAATAATAGTTTTAGGGAGCTTCAACTCTAGTTTTAAGGGTTCTAAGTTGAGCACAAATCTCCAATTAATTAATTTAAAGAAAAAAGGTAAATAAACAAAACCAATGACCATTGTAAAACTTACTAAATTTACAATGGTGCCCAAAAAAACAAGAAAATAAAAGAATAATAATAACAATAAATGAAGATAAAAAGAAAATCAAAATAAAAGGGCTGGTTGGTTGTTTAGGTGTGGGCTCGGAGTAATATTTTGAGTATACCTACTTATCCCATTTGAATGGGAATCAAAGCCGTAAGTAATTCGAGCCTTTGATTGCAAAGGACTTTTAATTAACTAATTTTTAGATAGTTAATTATCAAATTGAAATTGAGATAGGAAAGAGCATAATACCTTGGGTAGGTGCTTTTTCTTCACAAAAGGTTGGAGGGCCTTGCCACTTTAAAGGTCCACTTGCATGGGAATAAGTGAACTTAATTAATGGTGGTGCGAATAGTCAATAATAATCAAAGAAAATAGAATATTTTAATTAATTTTTTTCATGAGTGCAATTTGGCAGAGTTTTAGGTTCTAAAATTTTGGTCCCTCAATAATAGAGGACTCCTATGCATAGTAGTCAAAACTTTTGTTCGAGTAGCATGTGACACGGACAGTCCATGCTCAATGCAAACTACTGCACTTGGCGTGATCTGGCATGACAGGGGAGGCTTGGCAGCATCCTCGCCAAACTCAACAAGCATAGCCTGGCTTCTTATTGCCATGGCATCCAGGCTATAGGGCACAACCAATTTTTTTATTTTTGTGTAGAAAATGCAAATGCACTTTTCTTAATTTTCTGATTGTAATTTTTTTGAATTAGGTGCAAAATTTGGGGTTCATAGTGATATACTCTATGTTGAATTATTCTAATAATATTAACCATCTTCCAAATTTTCCTATCAATGAGGGAACTCCATACAGATACTTTATCGAATCCAATTTGGAGATTTCTTGGACCTTGTATCATTGAAAGTAGTGCCTAAGTTTATTTGATGCCCAAACAACTTCCATGCAAGCTTTTTCTATCATTGTATACTTTACCTTATAGGGTAATAATTTGCAACTTAAATAATAAATTACAAATGTCACCCCC
Organism: Garcia nutans; assembly: GCA_947685225.1. Taxonomy (NCBI): domain Eukaryota; kingdom Viridiplantae; phylum Streptophyta; class Magnoliopsida; order Malpighiales; family Euphorbiaceae; genus Garcia; species Garcia nutans. The sequence goes on from CANTUV010000024.1 coordinate 42,024,687, forward strand.
ATCTTCATCTGCCTGTACCAGCATAACACCAATGGATCTTTCTTCAATGGGCAAATACAATATCAATGCCCTATTAGGTTACAAAGGTCTTAATACTGGTGGATTGAGTAGATACTCTTTGACCTTATCAAAAGCCCTCTGACATGCCTCTGTCCAAATAACGGGTTGATTCTTCTTTAGTAACCATGATAATATCAACTCACACATGGTAGTTGATTGGGCATAAACTGGCTAACATATTGAAATCATTCTATAAAGCCCCTTACTTCTTTCTCAGTTATAAGAATTGGCATCTCTTGAATGGCCCTTACATTGTCCAGTTCAATTTCTATCTCTGTAAAGTGTAACACCATTATACCCTATATATGCATAATACATACACCCCATATGTAATATATATATATATATATAATATAAGGATGACATCATTCATAATGTCATAAATTTCTTCATAATTTAAATAAAATAGCTTATACTTTTAAAAGATAATTCATTAGTTAATATATATATTAGCAAATAATTGCTAAAAATACAAATTTTAAAGAAAATCTCTAGGAAAAATTTATCAGAGTTTTATCTATAATTCAGACGTTTCCTAGAAACAACACAATTTAACTTGCATGAAATTACATTTCTATTTGACTCAGTTTCATTCACAAATTGCAACATACCCCCAAAAACACATACATGTATATATATATAATAAAAAAATCAACTATTTACAATACCTTGATCAAACATATGTTTCATAACATTTTTATATAAACCATAATGTATATAAACATATTGAGACTAGTTAAAAACAAATATTTACATGCTATACAATGGGCTATGGTCTGGTGGCAAATTGATAAACTTCTTGTACAACTCACTACCCTAGAACTGATCTAGTGTAGCAGGGCTCTCTGTATCAACCTTGTTACTTGCATGATAAAATTCAATCTTGCTAAGCTACTAGCTTAGCGATACATACTTTGATAATATAAAATAATTTAAAATAATACAATGTGAACCCCTTTAAAACATAACATAATCAGTGCTCTTATGTGTATACACTTTTGCAAATTTCATCAGAATACTACAATCACATGCATTGGGCCAAAGTAACACTATATAATATTCAAGTTCTAGAGATATTATTTTAGTCTATTGTGACACCCAGTGTCTAGCCCCAAAGGCAAATAATATCATCAAAGTGATACCCAACATCTAGCCCCGAAGGCAAATAATATCATTAAAGTAATGCCTAACATCTAGCTCTGAAGGCAAATCATATCATAAGTGACACCCAACGTCTAGCCCGAAGGCAAATCATATATTAGGCATGCCATATTCATACAGCCAACACACAAAACTTTGAACGGGATATTATATAAGATAATCATGCATTCTTTCACATTATCATTTAAACATCATTAATTCTATCAATTTGACTTTTAACACTTTTCCCATCAATTTTCTCTATTTCTACATATTTCATTCACATTGGTATTCCTTTCTCATTTTTCACATTTCATTGTCATTGTATCTTTTCTCATATTCAACACATTTTCACAATTCCACACATTCACTGAACATATATAAATTTCCAACTTAGGGTTATATGACACAGCCGTAGGGTCTAAAGGGCACATCAGTGCAATTCATAACAACACTGCCAACACTTCTAGAAAACAAGCCCTCAGCCATGGCAACTTGGAACCACTCCCATGGATTTCAGAATGGCACTATCAATACTTCCAAATGCTTATGCCACGACCATGGCTATTTGGGGCCACACCCGTAGGACTCGAATCACTACTGCCCCTAGGCGATTCTTCATTTAGGTAGTGCTATTCTTAAAGGCACGATTGTGCCATTTCACAGCCATACCTGTGCCTTTCCAATATAACCACAAATCACACATTTCACACAAAATAATGCATACAACATATAAAAATCAATATCAAAGCATGTACTTATTAATTGTGCCCAAAACCAAGCTAAATTTTACCTCCAACCTTCACTTTCCATAAGCCCTTCAACTCCTTAATTAGGCAAGTATACTTCGTCCAATCCTAAATCAAATTATAAGTTTATAAATAGCATTAACGACCCATTCCAACACATTTTTAACTAATTAAACTCCATTTATAATATTTTTTACAATTTCCCCACCAAAACCTTAATTCACTCTCTTTCTCATCAACCTACACCAAACTCAACCATTTCCACGATCTAAGCTTAAAATCTTCACTTATACATCAAAATAACTTCATTACAATCCATACTAACAATTATCTAAATCTCCTTCAACAACTTAAATTACACATATTCAAACTCAATAAAACTTCTTAAATTCTAAGAAAGCTTATCTACAATTTATGGTTTCTTCAAAATCTCCTTAATTCCTTTGATTTCCTTGTAGAATTTGAGTGATTGAATAAGAAAAATCCCTCTTGTGCTATAATGGAGAAATCAGCCTAAGGAGAAGAAGAGGAAGAAGATGATGAAAAATGACATTTTACTTTTTTTTTATTCTTCTCTTATTTCTAACAGCATATATATATTATTTTAATTATTTTAATTAATAAATAAATAATTAAGATATTTTTAGTCTCCCAACCAAAAATTTTTTACTTTCTAATTTTTATTTTATTTATTTTAACTTTTGGACTATTTATAAATTTATACTTTATGTATATTTAATATATACCCAATATATACGTTAAGTATTTCCTCCTTCCAATCGATAAGTTAACCATTCCAAATTATTTATTTACTTATATTTTAATCAAGATGATGATGTTACAACTCCTCCCCCTTAAATAATTTCGTCCTCGAAATTACCTAATGTTTAGCTCTAAAAGAGTTGTGGATACTGGCTTGATATGATCTCCTCGCCCTCCCTTGTCAATGCCTCAAAAGAATGATTTCTCCATAGAACTTCAACCAATGGCACCCTTTTATTCCTTAATTTTTTCACTTTTCATGCTAAAATTACCACTGGTTCTTCATAAGTCAAATCTAAATTCACCCCTATGGATTCAACTGATAATACATGAGATGAATTCAATCTGTACCTCTGAAGCATAGAGACATGTAAGACATTATAAATCTTATCCAACTCAGGCAAAAGATCCAGTCTATATGCAACTGGTCCAACTCTCTCAGTACCTCATACACTCCAATGAATCAAAGACTCAGCTTTTCCTTCCAACCAAATCTCAATATCCTCTTTCAAGGAGACACCTTCAAGAACATTGTATCACCTACATTGAACTCTATATCTTTTATTTTCAAATCCTAGTAGGACTTCTATCGGTCTGAAGCTGCTTTCAATCAATTCTGAATTACCTTATCCTTTTCTTCTATTTCTTTGATCAAATGAGGACCTACCAATTTTCCTTCTCCAACTTCATCCTCACACAATGGTGTTTCTACACTTTCTACCATACAAGGCCTCATAAGGTGCAATCCCGATGTTGTACTGATAACTGTTGTTGTAGGCAAATTCAATCAGTGGTAAATGCTTATCCTAGCTCCTAGTAAACTTAATGATATAGCTTATCAACATATACTCTAGAACATGTATCACTCTCTCTGACTGCCTATATTTCTGAGGATGAAAAGCAATGCTAAAATGTATTTGAGTACCTAAGACATCCTGCAAACTCTTCCAAAATTTTGATGTGAATGTTGGATATCGGTCTGATACCACTGAAATTAGGACTCCATGCAGTCTGACAATCTTGTTCACATATATCTCAACCAAATTATCAAGAGAATAATTCATCCTGGCTGGAAGAAAGTGAGGTGACTTTGTTATCCTATGCATAACTACCTAGATTGCATCATATTTTTTTCTGGGTCAAAGGTAGTCCAGACACAAAATCCATAGTCGCCCGCTCCCATTTCCATTCGGGTAATGAAAATGGCTGCAACAACCCTAAAGAAACCTAGTGTTCAGCTTTCACTCTCTGACAAGTAAGACAACTGGATATAAATTCCACTATGTCCCTCTTCAAACTTGACCTTAGGTAGTCCCAGTGTGCATAGCATAAGGAGATTGATGTGCCTCCTCTATAACCTTCTTTCTCAATTTAGCATCATCAGGGATACATAATTGATCTCTATACCATAAGCTGTCATCATCTCTAATATGAAAAATCCTTACTCTCCCCCTTATGACTATCCTCAACATTCTTATGGAGTTTCACATCTGCCTTTTGTGCTTCTTTAAGTTGATCAATTAACAATGGGCTCACCTGCAACTAAGCAATAAGGGCCCCATCATTTGCCACCTCAAATTTACTATGCAAAGCTCTCAACTCATCTAACAATGAGAGAGAATAGGCAGTTAATCCTACCATGGACTTCCAACTTAAGGCATCCATAACCATATTTGCCTTACCGGGGTGGTAGTCAATCAAATAATCATAATCTTTTATCAGCTCCAACCACTATCTCTATCAAAGATTTAATTTCTTCTAGACACCCAAGTACTTTAAACTTTTATGATCAATATAAATAAAACATTTCTCTTCGTATAAATAATGCCGCTGTGAGTGGGGATTTTTTGCCCCGCTCCCATGTGGAATGGTTCTTACGACTTCGACACTGTTAGGCTCGAGGCCTTAGAGAACACAGGCCTAAGCTCGGAGAAAATGGAGTAGCCACCCGGACGGACAGGGAAAAAAAGGGGTGGATAACTCGATTCTTTAGGAATCTCCAACCCCCTAATGGGTTCGAAAAGTTGGATACATGTGGGGAAGGTGAGAACGACCTATCACCCCCACAACACCCGGTTCATTAGAACCAGCCTCCTTTTTAGGTTTTAATATTATAAAATTCTTAATTAACACAATATTATCCATACTATATGCGATCAATAGAATAAATAAATACTTTATTAAAAATCATGGCAAGGTCCAAACAAAATAAACAAATAGGCACCCATCCAAGGATGAAAACATGCCTTTATAATTGTCTAATGACTAAAAGAAAATAATTCTAATAAGATACCCACCAATTGGTGGAAACGTATCCTTTACATAGGTCCAAAGCTTAAAGATAAATCAAATTACATGATATTTAACAATTTGAGGTACCCAATTATGAAAAACATACCTCTTACAATTTCTTGAAACTAAAAATAAATCAAAGCATTCTAATAAAATCAAGTAAGAATAAATCATCCATTGAGACATACAATAAATAATCCATCAACATATATCATAAATATACATCTAAGTAATAAACATAGAAACTAGGGTTTTAGATTTCAACTAGGGTTTTGAGCTTTAAGAAAATAGAATTATTCTTCTTCTTAAAAAAAATAGGGCTACTGTGTTATTTAGAAAGAAATAGAATTTTAACTAAGGTCTTAAGTTTTAAGAAAATTGTAGGGTTTTAAACTTTAAGAAAACAGGATTTAAGATTTAGGTTTTAAAGAGTGATTAGGGTTTTGAATTAAATAGGTTAAAGCTTATGAAAAAAAGGGTAAAAACTTAGATGTTAGAAGAGAGTGAGCTACTATGATGATAATTAATTTTAACAAATAAAATTAAAGAGACATACCTACGTTTGAAGGCTCCACCAAAAATTATTGATGAAATCCTTGGCCGAGCTTAACACCGAGGCAAAAGATTGCTTATTCCTGCTTTTTTGTTGCTTGATTGTTGCTTTTAAATTTTCAAAGTCTAGTCCCTGGATAAATTGCTAAGAAAATGTCTGAATAATTCTTCCTTCCAACCCCTTTCTGTGTATTTTTAATGTAGTATTTATAGGCAATTATAAGAAAAAACCTAGTATATTAAGAAAATTAACAACTATTAAGGAAATAAAATTCAAATTGAGTAAAATAAGATTTTGGCAAAAATCGACAGCGCGTGTGGATTGCTGGCGAGATTGGCGTGTGGGCTGTGCTGTTAGGCCTACGAGAATTGCCGCTGGCTGGCAAGGCTGACGTGCTGGCTGCTTGGCATGCGAGCACTGCGGGCTGGCGAGCGAGATAGGTGGCTATGCAAGGATTCAACGGGCTCGGGCTCATTTCGCCACAGGCTTTGCCTGCGGCAAATTGGCCCAAGCCAATTCGTCACCGATTCTGCCGTCGCTAATTTCTTTTTTTATTTTTTATTTATATATATTTAAAATATAAATAATAAATATTATTAAAATAAAATAAATAAATAATAAATGATAAGTAAAATAAATATTACATTAAAATAAATAATTAATATAATTAATAATTAATAAATAAAATAAATATTATAAATAAATAATAAACAATAAAATAAATAATAAATAATAAGTAAAATAAATATTATATTATTAAAACAAATATTAAATATTAAATAAAATAAATGTTATAAATAAATAATAAATAATAAGAAAAATAAATATTATATTATTAAAATAAATATTAAATATTAAAATAAATAATATATACCACAAAAATTATTTCGGACTGTTTTAAAATTTTTAGACTGGACTGGGTAAAAAATTAAGGGTCTACAGTTTGCCCCATGCTTGAACGATCTGAGATTATAGCAAAAGAGAGTGAAAAGTAATGTGATTTTTTACTGGGTTCAGAGCTAGACTGGACTCTATACCTAAGATTGGTTTGAGTTCTAGACTCAAAAATAGTTTGGATTCTAGACCGAGTAAGTTCTAGACTCAAAAATAATTTGAGTTCTGGACCTGGGTTGAGTTCTGGACTAAAAAATAATTTGGATTATGGACCCCAGATGAGTTCTAGACTCAAAAATAATTTGGGTTCTGGACTCGGGGTGAGTTCTGGACTCAAAAATATTTTGAGTTCTGGACCCGAGGTGAGTTCTGGACTAAAAAATAATTTGGGTTTTGGACCCAATGTGAGTTTTAGACTAAAAAATAATTTGGATTTCGGATCTGAGGTGAGTTCTGGACTAAAAAATAATTTAAATTCTGGACCCGGGGTGAGTTCTGGGCTCAAAAATATTTTGGATTCTAGACCCGAGGTGAGTTTTAAACTCAAAATTAATTTAGATTCTAGAACCGGGGTGAGTTCTGAACTCAAAAATATTTTAAGTTCTGAACTCAAGGTGAGTTCCGAACTAAAAAATAATTTGGATTTTGGACCCGAGGTGAGTTCTGGACTTAAAAATAATTTGAATTATCTGTAAAAAATAATTATAGTCAATAGGATATTAATAAAAAATTTGTAAAAAATTTAACTATTTTTTACCATACCTACACTCTCTTGCCCCTGCGTGAAAAAATATTTTAAAAGTATAAAAATATTTTTAGACACGCAAATAGCTGAATAATTGAATTTCATGTTTAAATACTATTTAAACATTGTTAATAACTATTCATTTACTATTTATCAACAGTGATATTGACTTTTTTTTTTACAGATTTACTGTTTCTTTCTTTGTTTTTTTCCTTTGTCATTTTTCTATTAAAGGCTCTCGGTTTCATTTTTCATTCACTTCATCTTTCAATCTCATTCACAAATTAGTGATACTTACATATATTTTCATATTTTGAGTGAGGAGACAGTTGATAAAAAAAATGGAGAGAGTACATGCTTCGAGATCTGGAACTTGATTCAATGCTGAGCTGTTAGATTTTATTCGACGACATGAAAATGAAACTGTTAATCTACTAGCTGGAATGCAGCTTCTTCGCAGTTCAAGTAAAAAAACTAAGGTAACACTGCAACTTAATATTTTAACAACACAAATATGTATTCATTATTTTATTTTAGTTTAGTTTTTAGTTTTTAATTATTAATAGTACTAAAGATTAGGGTAATCTAAAAATAAATTAATTAATGGACTATTATTAAAAATATAATAAATAAATAAATTAAAATAGAACATAATGAGTAATTTTAGGGGCTATGAATAAGTAGTATTGATAGGATGATATACTTACCTTGTGTTGGCTTACTTGGCTTGGTGTTAGCGTGATCGCTGTGTTGTCCAGGGCGAAGGGTGTGTTTGCCCTGCAATGGTATGATGTAGCACCCTCTCGAGTAAAACGGATCATCTGAGAGTGTAATTTTGAAAGCTTTATCTTGCAATTACCATCTGAGGAGTGTTCGATAGACAGAAGTGTAGTTCAGGCATTGTCAGAGTGATGGATGGACACGGCCCATACTTTTCACCTACCTGTAGGAGAGATGACCATTGGCCCAGTTAATTTTACAGTCATAACTGGTATTCGATCCTATGGCCTTCCGATCCCTCTTACCAACTATATTCTGATTCACGAAGAAATTTAATAGTTAATCAGTATGAACCATCACTAAAATAGCCCTTCAAGATAAAAATTGAGTCAATTCAGAGTTATTGGATGAGCTATGATGGATGGGTTCGTAGAGAAACAGCCGAGCAATATGCTCGGGGATTTTTACTGTATTTGCTTGGGTCAATTATTTTATGCAGTACCGAGTCTGCTATCCATTTGTCGGTGTTGAGGGCAGTTACTGATATGGATATGGTACCACTTTTATGGCTAAGGTGAAGCTGGCTTTGCCTGTCTCTATCATGGACTAGACAAGATTTACAGGAATAAGAAGTCTTTCATTGGTTTCATGGTGATTGTCGAGGTACTCTCTTCCACCATTATCAATTCTTTTCTTAGACTTGTATGAATTTGATTTTCATTGTTGTTGCAGGTATGGGCATATGAGCATAATCTTGTAAGGGTGCCTGGCATTTCTCGAGAGAGATTTAGGTATCCGAGGTTGAATTTTTGGTTGTCAGATCATGCAGTAGTTCCTGGCTCTCACCATGTGCACACCCAGCGCTATCAATTAAGTTGCTTAACCTGGGGTCAGGTAAAATAATATTAGTATACTTTAAAATTTATGTAAAAAGTTTACTTACCTTTTGTCATCTTATAGGTCAATTTGGCTTGGTGGAAGGCTAAAGAGCGGATGAACTGGATTCCTTCTATGAATGCCGCACTACCTTTACAGCATACCCACCGAGTCATTGCTGGTCCTGTGTCTAGTAGCTAGTTTCTTAAGGAGAGGGTGTATGAGTGGTTCTTTGGTATGAGCAATGGAGGGTCCCAACGAATTGCCTAGCATAGACTTTAAATATCACATCAATGCCGGAGAGTGCATAGTGGTTAGCTCGGAATGGTTATGATGTTGAAACCTTTCTCTATCCACCGGGTGTGTCATATACCCAGTTTATTCGAGCAAGGCTCTTGAACTTTAAAGTATCTCTTGTTGGTGTTCAAAACATTCCTGAGGATAGTGACGAAGAGGAGTACAATGGAGAGGGAGGAGGGTCCATCCCTCATCTCGGGGATAGCACCTCTCAGATAAACTTTTACCATTTTGCCATTGAAATTACTCCTTTTTCAACTTGTTTTGACTATTTTAATGATTATTGCAGGCTATTGGCTCATTTGGTCATGAGGCTGGACCTTTCTTTGCCACTCCTCCATTTGCTCTTTCTTATCAACTAGAGATGTCATCTCATTCGCAAGGCATTAATATGAGTTACCTAGTAGATCATCATGTTCCTTGATGATTTATGCTATATGTATGCATGATTATGTATGTTCTTACCCTTTCTTTTCCTGACTCACAAAGAATGCTTGAAGAGCAAAAAAAAAAAAGAAACTGCAGGAAGAGTTAGCTGCTAGCAGCTAATAGATCTCCCATCTCGAAAGATTATATCATCAATCGGAGCAAAACTTCCGAGACTTTCGGGTCCAGGGAATGAGGGATCTTGGTGCTTCATGTTCTAGGGTGCCCCAAAATGATGACCATGAGATCCCTTTGTCTACTTTGGACGAGGATCATTACAGACCTGAATTTTAGGGTAATAAAGGTTCAGGTGCTCCTTCTTCGGGTGGACTCGGGACAGATGAATGCCTCCTCCTCCAACAGACGATGACTTTTTTATGGCTTTGTTTGATTATGGACCACCACCTTCTCAGTGATCCATAATTATTGTATTAATAGAGAAAATATTATATTATTATTAATAATGATAATAATAATTATAATAACAATGATGATAATAATTATAATTTGTACTTTTACTGCAACTTTTGACTTTTAATTTTTTTATCATTTTGTATTATTATTATCATCATTATTGTTATTATGGTATATACATAAGTCCTTCCTCTCACAATTTAGAATCCTAAAGTAGCAATGATTCACAAAACCAAAAGAAACGCGGCAACTCAAAAACCATTTCATTATTGATTTCCTACCTTTGCGCGTCTTGATCTCAAGCCATTCCTTGTCAACTTTGGTATAACCAATCTCCCTATATAAATTCTCATTCAATTTTATGACCCCATGCAGAAGCCAGAAAATTCTCTATGAATTTTAATTTCAGCATTAAAATTCCTTTCAACAATTTTAATTTTCCTTTAATCTTCAACAATGACAGAACTCAATTTGAAGAAAATAAAAGGTTTATTTAAAAATACGAAAGCCATTTATTGGGAACAAATATCTTAGTCTCAGATCAATACTTTGAAGTGCTTTCAAAATATTAAATTGGACCATTCTTTTTTACATGCCATGGTTTCCTTTTGGAATGTGAATTCTAGGACATTTAAGATAAATGACTTTGAGATATGTCCCATGATTGAAGAGTTTGAGGCCATCCTTGGATATCCAAGCAATCAACCAATGACATTTCCTATATTGACTTCCAAAACTCAACAAAAGATGCAAATGTTGTTTCAATTTTCAAAGCTCGAAGTTCTACAGTTGACGAGAGGTGAAAAAATTCTGCTTGGTCCCTTGATTGACTTTTGCATTTTTCACTTGGCTCCTACCAAAACTTGGGGACACATATTCTATCTCTGCTTGCTTGGCCAATTTTTGCTTGTTTCTTCTAATGGTGATATCGATCCACGAGTATTGGATATCATGGACTAAATGGAAGGAGGTTTGTCACCTATACCCATGATCTTAGCTGAGACTTTAGTTGGATTGGACCAATTTAAATCAAGATCATCAAGGAGATTGGTCGGGAGTCCATTGCTACTTTAGGTAACTACCTAAACTGCCCTTTTGGGTTTTCAATTTAGGCCCCTTTTTTTTATTGCTCTAATTTTTGTCTAGTCCGCCCTTGTGGGTTTTCAGAACTAACGAACCGCCCTAATTTTTGCTTAGGCCGTCCTTGCAGATTTTTGACCTAACGGGCTTTTTTTTTATGTTGGTTCTAATTTTTTTAGATCACCCTTATGGGTTTTTGGAACTAGAGAATAGCCCTAATTTTTGCTTAGGCCGTCCTTGCCCTTGCAGATTTTTGACCTAACAGGCTTATTTTATTTTATTTTTTTACAGATTTGGCTTTAGGAGCGACTTTGCTTACTCGACACTTCATACATGGATTTCACCAGATACCTACAGTAACATCATTTTGCTAGAAAACTACTCCATCCTGCTTCTTCATATGCCGACTGGGTTGACTGGATCCGCTCACGTCCTGCAGTCAACATCCATTAGTTAGTACCTTGGTGGAAGATTTCTCATATCACCATTCGAAAGAATTTGATGCATGTTCCTCTCGCTGCTCTTTGTCAAGGTACTTGCTATAATCCTCGTCGACTTAACTGTCAGTATGGAGCTAAGCCTCGAGGTTCTGAGTTTACTCTTGACTTGGACATGTCTTGTCTGACTGAAGCCTTCTTGGATCGGCTGAAGCAAAGCTGGCCTGCATACTACACTTATCGTATGCCATAGATTTTAAATGTGTCAATTTCTTTAGAGAGAATATTGTTAGTGATGCAAGAAAGGATCCCTTGAAGCTAGCAAGTGGACCAATCACTGGGAGCAAGGCAAAGAGATATCAAGCTAGTATGGCTTTGCATATTCAAGAAGAGATTTCCAAAGAGCTTCAAGAATTATCATTCAAGAAGATGGAGATAGAGCTTGAAGAAGGCACACCAAAGCTGATTATGATGCTTAGTGTGGAAGCTAAAGGCTAGCTAAAGAAAGGTCCAACGTGCAAGAAAGGTCCATGGGGGTTCATATAAAGCCTTGGGAAGTAATTTAAGGCCCATGGACAGCCCAAATAGTGTGGGGCGTTTCTTATGTTGAAGGGATTAGTTTGGTTGTTTCCATACTTTATATTTTCTTTAGTGGATTAGGATTTTGTTTCCATACTTTATATTTTCCTTAGTGGATTAGGATTTTGTTTCCATACTTAATGTTTTCCTTATGCAATTAGGAATGTTTTCCTTATGCAATTAGGAATGTTTTAGTCTTAATTTTCCATATGCAATTAGGAATTTTGTAACCCTTATTTAAGGGCACTATTAGGCTGAATTTCATATACAACAATTAATAAAAACTTTTGAATTCTTCTACAAGTTCTTGTGAATTTTCGTGTGAGAGAGATTAGAGTGGATTCTTTAATTCTTTCTTTGCATCAAGAATTAGGTTTACTTATCAACAAGAGTTGTGGCGTTTTCCTTCTTCTTACCAACTAAATCCTTCAATCATAGTGAGTTCGCGTCTCTTTATAGGCGTTGGGTTCCTTAGGAGGTGATTATCAAGTTTCAAGGAGTTCTCTACTATTGTTATACGTTGGGTTTGCTGCCATCATTGCTAAGGGTCCACGTCATTTGGTATCAGAGCCTTGCTACAAGGTAATTTTTATCTACTTTGTCTTTCTAGGATTTGTTAATTTAGGTCTTTTAAATTTCTGCGTTTTAGGGTTCTTAGAGAGTCTAGTCTTTAATTTTCAAAAAAAAGTCATATATCAATTCTGATCAAGGCCGAATTGAAGGAGGGTATTCTTAGGGTGAAAACGAAACCTAGGAAAGGATTCTTGGAGAATTTCAAAACCAAGAATTAGGGTTCTTAAAAGAAAGCAAAAGCTAGAGTTTGTGTTCAAGTTTGATTTCGATTTGGTCTTGAGTGAATATGGGGTTGCGAATTAAGTCCAGATTTCAAAAAGTCCTTGGAAGTAAATTAAGTCCCGAATCAAGGGGATAGTGAGAGGAAGCAAAAAAAAAAACCTCCTCAACAAAAATTGTTTGATATTCTTGCTATTTGGGTGCTAAGGATCAGATCTAGGTGGGTGAGAAGTAATAAAATTTTTGAGCGAAAAATTTCACCTTTTGAGGGGCTTTTGGAATTCGAAAATCAGACCTTAATATTCATATTATTTGAGTGTTTTAGGTGGGAATTAGAGTCTAGAAGCTAGCCTTTTGGGTAGAATTAATTAGGTCCATAAAGCAGCTTGCCAAGTGTGGGTTGTTTTTGATTCATTATATCCAAATTTGTCTTGTTTATTGGCTTCATTGTTTCTGATTTCTTTATCTAGCCTTTTAATTCCATTACATTGCTAAGTATCATTTGCTTGTGTCGATACTTGGTTCTATATCGTGTAGTGCAAATTACCTTGCATTGCCTCCGGATACTTGTCTTATTTTCTATCTAGTTCTAGGATTTAGGTTCTAGTTTCTTGAACGACTTGACAATTGTTGGTTGGTGAGCTTGGTTCTGAAGTGCAATCAAGGAAGACAAGAAAAGTGGGTAATTCTAAACACTTGAGTGAATTTTGATTATTACTAATCTTGTTTCTTTGAGTTTGTTTGTTTGTTAACATGGCTGGAAAAGGAGAAGAGACTAGCAAAGAAGGAGTTATGGCCGAAAGCTTGGCTAGGTTTAATGAGACTTTGGCAGCAATGCTTGGTCGAATGGAGATGATGGATACTATATTGCAAGAGAATGCAGCACGGCAAGCACAACAAATGCAACAAGTACAACAAATTCAGCAAGTGCAACAAGGGCAGCCAGCTGCACATCCAAATCCCATAATGCGAGCTAGAAGAGTGCTTAGGAGAGAAGGGCAAGGAAATCTTGAAGCCCTAGAAGCAGCCGAAAGGGTAGAAGATGAAGATGAAGGTGGAAATCAACCTACCACTGATGGTGACCTTACTTCCATCAAGATGAAGATTCCTTCCTTTGAAGGGAAGAACAATGCAGAAGAGTTCATAGAATGGTAGAGGAAAGTTGAGCAGATTTTTGAATGCCATAACTACACCGAAGAGAAGAAATCAGTTTTGGCAGCAGTAGAGTTCAAAGGGTATGCTACCTTTTGGTGGGATCAATTGAAAGCTAATAGAAGAGGGAAAGATATGAGGCCTATTCCTGAATGGTCAACCTTGAAAGAACTAATGAGAAGCCGATTTGTACCATCTCACTACATTCGGGATTTGTACAATCGACTAGCAAGACTAGTTCAAGGTGGAAGAAGTGTGGAAGAGTACCACAAAGAGATGGAGATGATCATGGCTAGGGTAAATATTGATGAAGATGAAGACAAGAAGATGTCACGATTTCTTGGGGGATTGAATTTGAACATAGCCAATGAATTGGAGATGTATGAATTCAACACAATGGAAGAGTTAGTTCAAAAGGCCATGAAGATAGAGAGAAGATTGAAGAATAAAGCTATTTTGAAAACTAGCTACTCTAAAGCTAGTGGAAAAATTTTCAAACTTCAAGGGTTCAAGTTCGAGTGGAGATTCCTACAAAGGGGATTACAAGGGTTCTTTCCAAAAGAATTCTTCCTACAATCCTAATTTCAAGAAGCCGAATGATGGGGATGCAAAAACAGCCAAGGAAACACCTTCTAGACCTACTCCAAGTAGGGAAATTAAATGCTACAAGTGTTTGGGAAGTGGACACATTGCTTCTCAATGTCCGAATAAGAGGGTGATGATTGCAACCCATGAAGGGGAAATTGAATCAGAATCTGAACATGAAGAAGAAGAGGAGGCCGAATGTGGTGATAGGGCCGAATATGATGAAGAGGCTTGGGAGAATCAAGTCTTGAATGCTGAACATGGAGAGATGCTTGTTGCTAGAAGAGCCTTGAATATTCAAGTCAAGGAAGAAGGCTTGGATCAAAGGGAGAATCTTTTCCACTCTAGGTGTTTGGTGAATGGTAAGGTTTGTACACTTATCATTGATGGTGAAAGTTGTACCAATGTTGCTAGTACTATAATGGTGGATAAATTGGGGTTAGCTTGTTTTAAACATCCCAATCCTTACAAGTTGCAATGGTTCAATGACGCTGGGGAAGTAAAAGTGTTGAAGCAAGTCAAGGTACCATTCTCCATTGGGTGGTATAAAGATGAGGTTTTGTGTGATGTAGTGCCAATGCAAGCTGGACATTTGCTATTAGGAAGAACATGGCAGCATGATAGAAGGGCACAACATGATGGCTTTTCTAATAAGTATACCTTTACTTATGAAGGAAAGAAGGTTGTTCTAGCACCATTATCACCTCAAGAGGTGTATGAAGATCAAAAGAGGATGCCAGAGAGGGAGAAAGAAGTTTCGGCCAGCAAGAACCAAGGGGGTTCAAATTCGGCCAATGATGTTTCTTCAACACCCAAGGGTAATTCTAAGGGTAGGGAAAGAGAAAATAATAAAGTGAGTGAGTGCAGAAAGGGAAAAGAGGCCGAGAGTCAAAAGAAAGTAAGCAAACAAATAAATGGCCCATTGGTGAGAGAAAATAAGCAAGAAGAAAAAGCAAAATATACTTTTTTATGCAAGAGCAAGAGACATAGATGTAGGGCAGCCTGTACTCATTACTATGTATAAAGAATCGTTACTTGCTGACAGTGAATAATCTCTTGATTCTTTACCTTCTAGTTTTGTGTCTTTGTTACAGGATTTTGAGGATGTGTTTCCTTAAGACCTTCCTAGTGGTTTGCCACCATTAAGAGGGATTGAACATCAAATTGACTTCAGACCCAGTTCTACAATTCCAAACCAGCCAGCATATAGTAGCAATCCTATGAAGACAAAAGAGATGCAAAGATAAGTTGAAGAGCTTTTAGAGAAATGCTTGGTTCGCGAGAGCCTTAGTCCTTGTGCCGTTCCATTCTTATTAGTACCCAAGAAAGATGGTTCTTGGAGGATGTGTGTTGATTGTAGGGCTGTGAACAAGATTACTGTGAAGTATAGACATCCCATTCCTAGACTTGATGACATGTTGGACGAATTGCATGGGGCGAAATATTTCACAAAGATTGATCTTATGAGTGGTTATCATCAAATTCGCATGAAGCCTGGAGATGAATGGAAGACTGCCTTCAAAACAAAATATGGTTTGTATGAATGGTTAGTTATGCCTTTTGGTTTATCTAATGCACCTAGTACTTTCATGAGATTAATGAACCATGTTTTGAGAGCTTATTTAGGTAAGTTTGTGGTAGTTTACTTTGATGATATTCTGATTTATAGCAAAAACTGAGGAAGAACATGTTAAGCATGTTAGGAAAGTGCTTGAAATCCTTAGTGATGTAAACCAGCATGGCAAGGATCCTTTGGTGCTACAACAAGGACCATTGACAAGGAATAAAGCAAGGAAGTATGGCGTCACTCTTGGATTGCATGTTCAAGACTTTGTTACAAGGGAGGTGACTGAATTAGCAATAAACAAGTGCAGTATGGAGCTGGAAGACCAACAAAGGCTGATTGTGATGCTGAATGTCTATATGGAAGATAAGGCTTTAAAAATGGGCTAGAGGAGCAAGAAAGGAGTAAGGAAGGCAGGCCACATGCAAGCATATGGGCCTTGACGAAATTAGGTTTTTGGGACCACTTTTGTCATATGGGCAGCCTATTCTTTCATGCACATGGGCTGTGTTCACACCCATGCACATAGGATGTGGTTCCCTTCTTTCCTTAGTTGGTTAGGATGATATTTTCCTTATTTGACAAGGATTTTGACTTTGTAATTTTCCTTTTTCCACTAGGGTTAGGATGTGGTTCCCTTCTTTCCTTAGTTGGTTAGGATGATATTTTCCTTATTTGACAAGGATTTTGACTTTGTAATTTTCCTTTTTCCACTAGGGTTAGGATAGTTACGAATTTTTAATTTGTTTTTCTATAAATAGGGCCTTATTTTCTTGTAAGAAGACCTTTTTTGACAAATTATATTCAGATTGCTCTTTATGCAAATTTCGGCCATCTTAGAGAGAGTGAGAGATTTTGCTTCTTTCATTGATTGCATCACGAATCAGACTAACTTATCAATTTCGATTGTGGCGTTCTTCTGATCTGTCCTTTCAAATCCTTCCGTCATTAGTGTTCTTGCTTCGCTAAGCATTGGGTGCTATAGAGGGTGGTTTATCCTTGTTCTTGGATTCCTATATCGAAGCGTGCGTTGGGGTTTGAGGCCTTCATTGCCATAGGGTTCCGCGTCATTTGGTATCAGAGCCAATTACAGGTAAATCTTTATCCATCTGTCTTTCTAGGGCTTGTTTTTATTTTCGTTAGAGTCTTCATTTGTTCAATTCATTTTTTAGGGTTCTTTTATTTTATTCAAAATTTCTTCTTTCCCCATACCCCAATTCGTTTGTGTCCCCTTTTCATCATAGTCCAAATCGTTTTCACCTACTTCACTATAGTCAATTCGTTTTCAATTTTTAAAGTATA
Source organism: Garcia nutans (assembly GCA_947685225.1). NCBI lineage: Eukaryota > Viridiplantae > Streptophyta > Magnoliopsida > Malpighiales > Euphorbiaceae > Garcia > Garcia nutans. The sequence goes on from CANTUV010000024.1 coordinate 42,042,106, forward strand.
CGGATCTTTCCGTTTGAGCTTTCAATAATTCGTTTGCTGTTTAAGCTTCTATTTTTTGATATTCATTTAGTATTTTGGGGGAGTGATCTAGAGATAGTGATCTATCCCTAAAAAAAAAAAGTACAAAAGTGCTCCAACAAAAATTTTTCTATTTCTTAGTAATTAAAGGTTCCGTGGTTGGTTTGAAGTGGGTTAGAAGCAATCAAAATTTTTAGGCCACAAAATTTCCATTTTTTTTGGGGCTGTTTTGTTCGAATTGTGGGGGCTACCATTGCAAAGGGGAATTCAAAATTCTCTTTAGTTTAGGAAGACTTGACACTAGCTTTCTTAGGTAGAATCAATAGGTCCATAAATCAGCTTGCTAAAGGTGGGTTGGTTTTGATACATCTTGGCCAGAATTGTCATATTTTTACCTTTTTGTTTCTAATTCTTGATTGAGCTACCGTTTTTTTGGATTCCGTTACGTTGCTGGAGTGTTATTTGCTTGTTCTAACACTCTAGTTTATGATAATCGTGTGACACAAATTTCCTTGTGTCGCCTCCAAATCGTCGAGTTTCTTTTCTAGGTGTCTAGGAATTAGGTTTCTAGCTTCCTTGAACGTGCTTGGCAGATTGATTTGTGAGCCTCGATTCTTAAGTGCAATCGAAGAATCAGCAAAGGTGAGGTAAGAGCGAAACACTTTGAGTGAATTTTGTTTATTACTAATCTTTTCTTTGTGAGTTTGTGTTTGTGATCATGAGTAGTGGGAGAAACCAGAACGTGCAAGATGGGGAGGAAAACGTCCAAGAAGGTTCTAGCAATTTTGAGACATATATGCAGCAAAGTAATGAGAGGATGAATGAGATGGCAAGAATGATGGCTACTCTACAAGAGAGCATGAATCTAATGATGAGAGAAAGAGCGCAGCAACCAGCAGCTCAAGTGAGGTTACCACAAAGGGTTCTACTAAGAATTGGTGAAGGAGATTGTAGAGCACCTAGAGGTAATGAAGAGGTTGGTGAAAATAACCCAGCAAATGACAATAACCTTACTTCCATAAAGATGAAGGTACCTTCCTTTGAAGGGAGAAACAATGCTGAAGAGTACATTGAATGGGAGAGAAAGGTGGAGCAGATTTTTGAATGCCATAATTATTCAGAAGAGAAGAAGTCCCACATTGTAGCCGTGGAATTTAAGGGATATGATACATTCTGGTGGGATCAACTCAAATCTAATAGAAGAGGAAAGGGATTGAGACCCGTACCTGATTGGGAGACTTTGAAAGACTTAATGAGAACAAGGTTTGTCCCTTCTCATTACTATAGGGATTTGTATAATAGGTTGGCAAGGCTAATCCAAGGTGGTAAGAGTATTGAAGAATACCACAAGGAGATGGAGATGATCATGGCAAGAGCTGATATTGAAGAGGATGAGCAGAGGTTGATGTCTAGATTCCTTGGGGGACTAAATTCAAACATAGCAAGTGAGCTGGAAATGTATGATTACAATTCCATGGGATAGTTGGTTGAAAAGGCCATGAAGATAGAAAGGAGACTAAAGAGTAAGAATTACACCAAGTCTGGTTCTAGCAAATTTCAGAATATGGGTGGAAGTAGTTCGACCTATAGAGGACCTCAAAACACTAGTAGCAATTCGTCCTCAAGAAGTGGAGATTTCAAGAATTCCTTCCAAAGGAGCAATCCTCCACCTACAAGTGGAAAAGGGACGAATGGTGGTCCAAATAGGCAGCAATCAGGTACTTCTAATACTACTCCTAGTAGAGATATTAAATGTTTCAAATGTTTAGGGGATGGGCATATTGCTTCTAAATGTCCAAATAGGAGAGTTATGATTGCTACTGATGATGGGGGTATAATTTCTGATTCTGATCATAGTAATGTTGATAATGATGTGAATGACATGTATCATGATGATGATGAGTGTAGTGAGCAAGTTGAAAATGTGTTGATGGCTGAACATGGTGAAATGTTAGTTGCTAGGCGTGCTTTGAATATGCAGGTGAAGGAAGAGGGCCTTGAGCAACGAGATAACATATTTTATTCTAGATGTTTAGTTGATGGTAAGGTTTGGATGCTCATCATTGACAGCGGTAGTTGTACTAATGCCGCAAGTGAGACCATGGTGGAGAAGCTAAAATTGACTTGTTTAAAACATCCCAATCCATATAGACTACAATGGTTTAATGATAGTGGAGAGGTGAAGGTTACTAAACAAGTGAGAATGCCATTCTCTATAGGCTGGTATAAAGATGAAGTGTTGTGTGATGTAGTTCCTATGCAAGCAGGCCATATGTTATTGGGAAGACCTTGGCAATTTGATAAGAAAGCACAGCATGATGGGCATTCAAATAGGTACATGTTTACCTATGAGGGAAAGCTAGTTACTCTTGTCCATTATCACCCTTGGAGGTTTATGAAGATCATCGAAAGATGCTTGAGAAAGCAAAGCAAGATTCAGCCAAAGTAGTGGTTGGGGCTTTTTCTTCCAAAAACAAGGGGAGTGCGAGAGAACATGATAAGGTGAGTGAAAGTGAGAAGAAAATGGGAAAAGAGGCCAGAAAAGAAACTAATCAAATTAATGGCCCATTGGTGAGAGAAAAGAAGAAAGAAGGGAAGGCAAAACAAACTTTTTATGCAAGAGCGAGAGAATTAAATGTTGGACAGCCTGTGTTACTCATTAGATACAAGGAAACTTTGTTTGCTAACATTGATGTTTCACTTGAACATTTGCCTTCTAGCTTTGTCTTTATTGCAGGATTTCCAAGATGTGTTTCTGGAGGAGTTGCCTAGTGGTTTGCCACCATTAAGAGGGATCGAACATCAAATTTACTTCATACCTGGTTCTACCATTCCAAATAGACCAGCATATCGAAGTAATCCGATGGAAACCAAGGAGATGCAGAGAGAAGTGGAAGAGTTGTTGGAGAAAGGGTTGATTCGAGAGAGTTTAAGTCCGTGTGCCGTTCCTGTTTTGTTGGTTCCTAAGAAAGATGGCACGTGGAGAATGTGTGTGTGTTGATTGTAGGGTTGTAAATAAGATCACCGTGAAGTATCGGCATCCTATACCGCGTCTTGATGACATGTTGGACGAATTACATGGTGCAAGGTATTTTACTAAAATTGATCTTATGAGTGGATATCATCAAATTCGTATGAAACCTGGGGATGAATGGAAAACAGCTTTTAAAACAAAATATGGGTTGTATGAGTGGTTGGTAATGCCTTTTGGGTTGTCTAATGCACCTAGTACTTTTATGAGGTTGATGAACCATGTTTTGAGGGCTTATTTGGGCAGATTTGTAGTTGTTTATTTTGATGATATTTTGATCTATAGTAAGACTGAGGAAGAGCATATAGAACATGTTAGGTTTGTTTTAGAAGCTTTGAGAAAAGAGAAGTTATATGCAAAGCTTAAGAAGTGCACATTTTGCATGGATAGGCTTGTTTTTCTTGGTTTTGTTGTTAGTGCGCAGGGATTGGAAGTTGATGAAGAGAAAGTGAAAGCTATAAGGGAATGGCTTGTTCCTAAGAGTGACGAAAGTGAGGAGCTTCCATGGGCTGGCGAGTTTTTATAGGAGATTCGTGAAGGATTTTTCTACCATCGTCGCACCACTCACAAGTATTGTCAAGAAGGAAGTTGGATTTCAATGAGGTGAACAGCAACAATGATCGTTTGAAAGTTTGAAAAAAAAACTCGCTACTACGCCTGTTTTAGCTTTACCTAACTTTGATTCTATTTTTGAGATTGAATGTGATGCTTCAGGTATAGGTATTGGGGCTGTTTTGATGCAAGAAAAGAAGCCAATAGCATATTTTAGTGAGAAGCTCAATGGTGCGCAACTGAATTATTCTACCTATGACAAGGAGTTGCATGCTTTGGTAAGGGCATTGAATGTGTGGGAGCATTATTTGCTGCCAAAGGAGTTCATTATTCACACTGACCATGAATCCCTCAAGCATTTGAAGGGCCAAGGTAAGTTGAACAAAAGACATGGTAAGTGGATTGAACAAATTGAGAAATTTCCTTATGTCATTAAGTATAAGCAAGGTAAAGATAATGTTGTTGCTGATGCGTTGTCTAGGAGATATACATTGCTGTCTATTTTGAGTTCTAAATTGCTTGGTTTTGAGTATATTAAGGACTTATATATTGGTGATATTGATTTTGGCAATGTTTATGTTGCATGTGAACAAGGAGCTTTTAATTCATTTTTTAGGCAGGATGGTTATTTGTTTAAGGGAAGTAAACTATGTGTGCCTAGATGTTCCATGCGTAATTTGCTTGTTTTGGAATCTCATTGTGGTGGTTTGATGGGGGCATTTTGGTGTGTCTAAGACTTATGATATTCTGTTTGAGCATTTTTATTGGCCGTCTATGCGTAAAGATGTTGGGAGATTATGTTCTGCTTGTATTGCATGTAGACAGGCGAAATCTAAGTCTATGCCTCATGGTCTTTATATGCCATTACCTGTACCTAGTTCACCTTGGGTTGATATTAGTATGGATTTTTTGCTTGGTTTGCCTAGGACTAGGAAAGGTAGAGATAGCATTTTTGTGGTTGTTGATAGGTTTAGTAAGATGGCACATTTTATTCCATGTCACAAAGCTGATGATGCAAAAGTTGTGGCTGATTTGTTCTTTAGAGATGTTGTTCGTTTACATGGGTGCCTAGGACAATTGTTTCTGATAGAGATACTAAGTTTTTGTTCCATTTTTGGCGTTTTTTATGGAGTAGATTAGGAACTAAGCTTTTGTTTTCTACTACTTGTCATCCACAAACAGATGGGCAAACTGAAGTAGTGAATCGTACACTTGGTACGTTGTTGAGAGCTTTAGTGGGGAAGAACTTGGTCACTTGGGAAGATTGTTTACCTTTCATTGAATTTGCTTATAATAGTTCAATTCATTCTTCTACAGGTTATTTGCCATTTGAGATTGTTTATGGTTTTAATCCACTAACTGTACTTGATCTTATTCCTTGACATGAGCTTGCTAGTTTAGATGGTGAGAAGAAGGCTGATTTGGTAAAGTCTTTGCATGAAAAGGTTCGAACAAATATAGAGAAAAAGAACAAGTCATATGCTGATAGGGAAAATAATGGACGAAAGAAAATGGCATTTGCTCCTGGCGATTGGGTTTGGGTACACTTCCAAAAGGAGAGGTTTCCAAATCAAAGGAAAAGTAAGCTTGATGCACGTGGTGATGGTCCATTCCAAGTATTGGAGAAAATCAATGACAATGCATACAAGATCGACTTGCCTGGTGAGTATAGTGTTAGTGCTACTTTTAATGTGACTGATTTATCTCCTTATGATGATGCAGATTTGAGGACAAATCTTTTTAAAGAAGGGGAGAATGATGTAAACCAGCATGGCAAGGATCCTTTGGTGCTACAACAAGGACCATTGACAAGGAATAAAGCAAGGAAGTATGGCGTCACTCTTGGATTGCATGTTCAAGACTTTGTTACAAGGGAGGTGACTGAATTAGCAATAAACAAGTGCAGTATGGAGCTGGAAGACCAACAAAGGCTGATTGTGATGCTGAATGTCTATATGGAAGATAAGGCTTTAAAAATGGGCTAGAGGAGCAAGAAAGGAGTAAGGAAGGCAGGCCACACGCAAGCATATGGGCCTTGGACGAAATTAGGTTTTTGGGACCACTTTTGTCACATGGGCAACCTATTCTTTCATGCACATGGGCTGTGTTCACACCCATGCACATGGGATGTGGTTCCCTTCTTTCCTTAGTTGGTTAGGATGATATTTTCCTTATTTGACAAGGATTTTGACTTTGTAATTTTCCTTTTTCCACTAGGGTTAGGATGTGGTTCCCTTCTTTCCTTAGTTGGTTAGGATGATATTTTCCTTATTTGACAAGGATTTTGACTTTGTAATTTTCCTTTTTCCACTAGGGTTAGGATAGTTATGAATTTTTAATTTGTTTTTCTATAAATAGGGCCTTATTTTCTTGTAAGAGGACCTTTTTTGACAAATTATATTCAGATTGCTCTTTATGCAAATTTCGGCCATCTTTGAGAGAGTGAGAGATTTTGCTTCTTTCATTGATTGCATCACGAATCAGACTAACTTATCAATTTCAATTGTGGCGTTCTTCTGATCCGTCCTTCCAAATCCTTCTGTCATTAGTGTTCTTGCTTCGCTAAGCATTGGGTGTTATAGAGGGTGGTTTATCCTTGTTCTTGGATTCCTATATCGAAGCGTGCGTTGGGGTTTGAGGCCTTCATTGCCATAGGGTTCCGTGTCACTTAGGGAGCAAAACCTTTATGCTAAGCTTAAGAAGTGTTCTTTTTGTCTAGATAGGGTTGTTTTTCTTAGTTTTGTTGTAAGTATGCGGGGAATTGAAGTTGATCAAGAGAAGGTGAAAGCTATCCAAGAGTGGCCGAATCCTTCAAGTGTGACAGAAGTGTTTAGTTTTCATGGATTGGCAAGCTTCTATAGGAGATTTGTCCCTAATTTCTCTACATTGGCAGCCCCCTTGACTAGCATAATCAAGAAAGAAGTGGGATTCGTTTGGGGCAAGGAGCAACAAGAAGCATTTGATGCTTTGAAAGAGAAGCTTTCTACTACACCCGTTTTAGCTTTACCTAACTTTGATTCTACTTTTGAAATTGAATGTGATGCTTCTGGTGTAGGTATTGAAGCTGTTTTGATGCAGGAGAAGAAGCCCATTGCATACTTTAGTGAAAAGCTTAATAGAGCAAAGCTGAATTATTCAACTTATGACAAGGAGCTATATGCTTTGGTGAGAGCATTGGAAGTATGGGAGCATTATTTGCTGCCCAAGGAATTCGTGATCCATTCAGACCATGAATCATTGAAGCATTTGAGAGGGCAAGGCAAGTTGAATAAAAGACATGCAAAATTTTTATGAAGATTGAGAAGTTTCCTTATGTGATCAAATACAAGCAAGGTAAAGACAATGTAGTGGCAGATGCACTTTCAAGGAGGTACGCTTTACTTAATGTTTTGAGTACTAAATTGCTTGGATTTGAATGTAAAAAGGACTTATATATTGGTGATTCTGATTTTGGCAATGTTTATGATGCTTGTGAGCATGGTGCTTTTAATTCTTTCTATAGACATGATGGGTTTTTATTTAAGGGTTTGAAATTATGCATGCCTAGATGTTCTATGAGAGATTTGCTAGTATTAGAATCACATTGTGGGGGTTTGATGGGGCATTTTGGAGTTGATAAGACTTTAGACATATTGAATGAACACTTTTATTGGCTGAATATGAAAAGGGATGTAATTCGGATTTGTAAGGCTTGTTTGGCTTGTAGGCAAGCTAAGTCTAAGTCTATGCCTCATGGTTTGTATATGCCATTACCCGTTCCTAGTTCTCCTTAGATGGACATTAGTATGGACTTTGTTTTAGGATTACCAAGGACTAAGAGGGGGAGAGATAGCATATTTATGGTTGTTGATAGGTTTAGTAAGATGGCACACTTTATCCCATGTCATAAGAGTGATGATGCTAGTTTAGTGGCCGAACTCTTCTTTAGGGAGGTGGTTTGAATTCATGGGATACAAAAATCCATAGTTTCTGATAGAGACACCAAAATTTTGTCTCACTTTTGGCGTGTGCTTTGGGGAAAGTTAGGTACCAAGTTGTTATTTTCTACCACTTGTCATCCTCAAACGGATGGTCAAACAGAAGTAGTAAACAGAACTTTAGGTACCATGTTGAGAGCTTTAGTGGGTAAAAATTTGAGTTCTTGGGAAGATTGTTTTCCATTTATTGAGTTTGCTTATAATCGTGCTATTCATTCTTCTACAGGATATTCACCTTTTGAGCTTGTTTATGGTTTTAACCCACTAACAATTTTGGATCTTGTTTCTTTTGAGCTTGTTAGTTTAGATGGTGAGAAGAAAGCTAAATTGGTGAAAGAGATGCATGAGAAAGCAAGGGCGAATATTGAGAAAAGGAACAAGAGATATGCTGATTCTGCAAATAGAGGGAGACGTGAGATGAAGTTTCAAGTAGGAGATTGGGTTTGGGTGCATTTTCGAAAAGAGAGGTTTCCTAACCAAAGGAAGAACAAGTTGCAAGCAAGGGGAGATGGCCCATTCCAAGTGCTGGAGATGATTAATGACAATGCCTACAAGATCGACTTACCAGGTACGTATAATGTTAGTGCTACTTTCAATGTAAGTGATCTTTCTCCTTTTGATGATGCAGATTTGAGGACAAATCTTTTTGAAGAGGGGGAGAATGATGCAAGAAAGGATCCCTTGAAGCTAGCAAGTGGACCAATCACTAGGAGCAAGGCAAAGAGATATCAAGCTAGTATGGCTTTGCATATTCAAGAAGAGATTTCCAAAGAGCTTCAAGAATTATGATTCAAGAAGATGGAGATAGAGCTTGAAGAAGGCACACCAAAGCTGATTATGATGCTTAGTGTGGAAGCTAAAGGCTAGCTAAAGAAAGGTCCAACGTGCAAGAAAGGTCCATGGGGGTTCATATAAAGCCTTGGGAAGTAATTTAAGGCCCATGGACAGCCCAAATAGTGTGGGGCGTTTCTTATGTTGAAGGGATTAGTTTGGTTGTTTCCATACTTTATATTTTCCTTATTGGATTAGGATTTTGTTTCCATACTTTATATTTTCCTTAGTGGATTAGGATTTTGTTTCCATACTTTATATTTTCCTTATGCAATTAGGAATGTTTTAGTTTTCCATATGCAATTAGGAATTTTGTAACCCTTATTTAAGGGCACTATTAGGCCGAATTTCAGACACAACAATTAATAAAAATTTTTGAATTCTTCTACAAGTTCTTCTTGTGAAAATTCGTGTGAGAGAGATTAGAGTGGATTCTTTAATTCTTTCTTTGCATCAAGAATTATGTTTACTTATCAACAAGAGTTGTGGCATTTTCCTTCTTCTTACCAACTAAATCCTTCAATCATAGTGAGTTCGTGTCTCTTTATAGGCGTTGGGTTCCTTAGGAGGTGATTATCAAGTTTCAAGGAGTTCTCTACCATTGTTATATGTTGGGTTTGCTGCCATCGTTGCTAAGGGTCCGCGTCAGTTAGGATAAAAAATAATGAAAATAATAATAAGAGATGTTTCTTTTCCTTTTATAATTTGTCATCACCTTTTGCTATTGTGTTATGTATTTTACCATATTTGGTTAAATACTTGAAATAGTGCATATAGAATAATTTTAATATTAACTCTGTTTCATTAAATTGGGGAACAACCAAACATAAAATCAGCATTCACAAAATCACTTTTGTTGCCAACTAGCCCCTTCGGGTTTTCTAATTGATAATTTTCTCTTGCTTAGCCCTAATTGTTGTCTAGCCCACCCTTTCAAGTTTTTAGAACTAGTGGACTGCTTTAACTTTTATCTAGGCTGCCCTTTTGGGTTTTCAACCTAGCGAGCTCTCTTCTTCTTTTTTTATACATAAAACCTCTTCAACTGTCCATGTTCATCAGCTCACTAAACTCATTTCCGTCCATGTCTGATAACTTTATTGTACCCTTGTTCATGACTTGCTTTATTAGATATGGTCCTTCCCAACTAGGCCTAAATTTTCCTCTTGGATCAGAGACGTTAGGCTTATATTCCTTCAATGCTAAGTTGCCGACTCTAAACTTTCTGATCTTAACCCTTCGATTGTAGGCCCGAGCTATCTTCCTTTAATCCAGCTGGTGATGATACAGTGCTTGTAAACTACTCTATTCTAATAAAGTTAACTGTGTATATCAGCTCACTACCCACTCCGTCTCAGGCAGTTCAGCTTCCAGGACCACTTTTAATGACTTGATCTCTATCTCAATTGGCAACACTACTTTCATCCCATAAACCAAGGAGAACGGTGTCATTCCAGTAGATGTTCTTACACTTGTTTTATATCCCCATAAAGCAAAAGAAAGCATCTCCGACCAATCCCTATACGTCTTTGTCATCTTGGACAGGATCTGCTCAATTGTCTTATTTGTTGCTTTTACTGCACCATTAGCCTTTGGTCTATAAGGGGAGGATCGGTGATGATGGATTTGGTATTTCGAGAATAAGTCCCTAACTGCTCCTTGGAACTGTACCCCATTGTTCGATATCACATAGTGTGGGACCCCATTATTCATGACTTGCTTTACAAGATATGGTCCTTCCTAACTAGGCCTAAATTTTCCTCTTGGATCAGAGACGTTAGGCTTATATTGCTTCAACACTAAGTTGTCGACTCTGAACTTTGTGATCTTAACCCTTCTATTATAGGCCCGAGATATCTTTCTTTGATACAGCTGGTGATGATATAGTGCTTTTAACCTCCTCTCTTCTAATAAAGCTAATTGTGTATATCTGCTCACTATCCACTCCATCTCAGGCAGTTCAGCTTCTAGGACAACTCTTAATGACTTGATCTTTATCTCAATTGGCAACACTGCTTCCATCCCATAAACTAAGGAGAAGAGTGTCATTCCAGTCGGTGTTCGCACTCTTGTTTTGTATTCCTATAAAGTAAAAGAAAGCATCTCCAACCAATCCCTATACGTCTTTATCATCTTGGACAGGATCTACTTAATTGTCTTATTTGTTGCTTCTACTGCACCATTATCCTTTGGTCTATAAGGGGAGGATCGGTGATGATGGATTTGATATTTCGAGAATAAGTCTCTAACTACTCCTTGAAACTGTACCCTATTGTCTGATATCACATAGTGTGGGACCCCGTACATGCATATGAGATTCTTTTTAATAAATCTAGCCATTTGCCTTGCCTCCAGCTTGTTGAAAGATTCAACCTTAACCCACTTTGAAAAATAATCCACTGCTACTACAATGAAACGGTGACCATTTGAAGTTGTCGGATGTATCTCTCTAATAATATCAATCCCCCAAGTTGCGAAGGGTTAGGGTGAAGACATAGAATACAATTCTTTAGGAGGCAAGTGATTTAGATTACCATACATCTAACATTGTTGGCACTTCTTCACAAACTCAATACAATCTCTCTCCTTGGTCAACCAGTAGTAACCTTATCAAATTATCTTCTTAACTAGGGCTAAACCACTCATGTGTGGACCATAACTTCCTGCGTGTATTTTCGACATGATATGCTCAACTTCAGGCTTCCTCAAGCATCTCAAGTGTACCCCCATTGGGCCATCTTCGATACAACTCTCCATGAAAGGTGATGTATTGTAAGGACAATCGCCTTATGGCTCTTCTTTCTTTCTTTGTTCCTGTAATATCCTCATTTATGCCCTAGAAGTTTTGTATGTTGTTGTTATTGTGGTTGTTTTAAATTGCAAGATAAAGAATTGAGAAAAGAAAAGTATTTGTGTTTTGGGAAGGATTTAGGGTTTAGAGAGAATGGTATATGTTGTGTATATGTTGATATATATAACATATAAATGGGTCAAAGAAGAGTCAAGGTGTTGGTTAGTGGAAGAAGATATTTTTGTGTTGAGTGTGTAAGTACATATATGGGCTTATATAAGACAAAAGGTTAGTTATATGTTTGAGGGCATTTTGGTAATTGTTTGGATGAAATGCATGGTGGAGATTAAAAGAAGGAAAGAGAGGTTGACTTGTGCATTTTCTTTTCTTTTCTTGAAGAGGTGGCCGGCTCTCCAACAACAAGGGGGAAAGAGAAGTGTTCTTGATGCTATACTCAATTGATGAAGGAATTGAGAGATTTGGTGAAAGATTTGTGGAATTTCTTCATATAAGGTAAGATCTTTTCTTTAATTTCTTCAATTCTTTTGAAGTGGTGTGAGAAAGGAATTAGGTTTTGTTGGTGTGATGATGAGATGAGTTTGTGTTATGTTTTTAAGTGTTAAAATTGATTGTAAGTTAAAAGATGGAATTAGTGTTGGGTTGATTGTGAAGATTGTATGTTTAAATGGATGTTGTTTTTGAAAGATGAAAAAGGATGGTGATTAATTAGGGTTTTGAGATGGTGTTTGTTTAATTGTGATATTAATGTGTTTTAAAGTGATTATTGTAATGAATATGTGTTTAGAACATTGATTATGTTCATTTGAAGCATGTGGTATGATGTATATTGAGTTTAAATGCAATTTGGAAAGTGTTGGCTTTGGTTAGGGTTTTGATTATGGGTGACACGGCCAAAAGCTATGGGAAACACGGCCAAGACATGAAATTTTGAAGGTGTTGGATTGATTTTTGGGAGACACGGCCGTGTCCCCAAGCCGTGTTTGCTACTGCCAAAGTTTGGTTGAGAGACACGGCCACAAGCTTGGCCGTGTCCCTTGCCCGTGTTGCTTACTGTCTAATTGGGTTGAGTGACACGGCCACAAGCTTGGCCGTGTCCCTCAAGTAGCTGCCCGTGTCCCTCAATTGTGTAGGTTAAGGTTTTACTTCCTTGTTCTTTTTGCATTGCTTTGGTTCTGAAAGGGTAGGTTGGTCCCTAAACCTAACCCTAAACATTTTAAATACACTTGAATCAATGAATGATATAATCAATTACATGTGTAAGGTTCTAAAGCTATGAATCATATCAATTGTTCTTTACCCTAATTGCATTGTTGAGATTGAATAATGTCATGTTATGCATTGTAAATGGTAATGTGTTTCATGAGTAATGAATATTGAAATGTATATCAAAGATGCAATGATAATTCAAATAAGACATGATATGAGACAATGCCATTGTGGTTGGCTATGATGTGATGCAATTGAAAGAAATAAGGCATGTTTGCCTAAATGTTGTTGAGAATTGAGAATGGAAATGATAATTGAATAATAAATGAATTGTGTGGCTAATGTGTTATTCCATTTTCAGAGTTGGTTGTTGGTGGCATGCCTAATAAGTGTAACAATCTCTTGAAGTTAGGTTGGATTGAATCCTTGAAGCCTAATTGAGATGTTACCACCCTTGAAGCTAGGTTGGGTTGATTCTTGAAGCCAAGTTGGGTTGAAGCTTAGCATGCTTTGCTCCCCTTGAAGCTTGGTTGAACCTAATCCTTAAAGCCTAGTTGGGTTTATGATATTGATAAATGTGATGATAGAACCAAAATATTAACTCTGAAAATTGAATAGCATATTAGTGTGTCTTGGGCCCATGCTTGTCTTTGCTTAATGTTGATTATGAATGATTAAATGAATACTAATGAGGTATATGATAAGATGTTGAAATATGATATGTCTATTTATGTTGAGTTATGAAATGTAAAGGCATGTTGTTAGCTTTGCATATATGATGTTACATGTTTAATATGGATTGAGAATTGGCATGGCATTGCATCAAAGCAAAACATTAGCATGTTTTATCTTACTAAGCCGTTGGCTTAGCGCGATAGTGTTTGATCGCGCAGGTAATAGAGTTGGTAGAGTTGAACCCGAGAGTTCATCAAGACCGAGTGAGAGTAGACAGTGAAGAGTTGATTTTTGAGGACTTAAAGATCAGAGCAGACTTGCCAATCATGTATACTTCTTTTATATTTTGTAAAGTAATGTTTATAATGTAAATATGTACCTAATTTATAACTTCCGCTGTGTAATATTTAAATGTATATATGTATATCTAACATGTTTATATTTTAAGTCAATGACTTAATTTCTATAATGTATAATGATTAGGGTATTGTATCAAGTTTAAAATGTTTTGAATGTTGAAGAAAACCGTAGCATCCCTATGTTTGGTGCACTTATGCTACATTGTTGTGATTGTAGTGTGTGTGCATTGGATGTGGGGGTGTTACAGTTCCCCTTAGAGGGTATTCCTTATCCTCCAAAAACCATCTTGCAGTGTCATACCACGCACCCTTGTCTTATTCGTTGCTTCTACTACACCATTGGCCTTTGGTCTATAAGGGGAGGATAGGTGATGATGGATTTGTATTTCGAGAATAAGTCCCTAACTGCTCTTTGAAACTATACCCCATTGTCCAATATCACATAGTGTGGGACCCCATTGTTCATGACTTGCTTTACAAGATATGGTCCTTCCCAACTAGGCCTAAATTTTCCTCTTGGATCAGAGACGTTAGGCTTATATTGCTTCAACACTAAGTTGCCGACTCTGAACTTTATGATCTTAACCCTTCTATTATAGGCCCGAGATATCTTTCTTTGATACAGTTGGTGATGATACAGTGCTTTTAACCTCCTCTCTTCTAATAAAGCTAACTGTGTGTATCTGCTCACTATCCACTCCATCTCAAGCAGCTCAGCTTCCAGGACAACTCTTAATGACTTGATCTTTATCTCAATTGGCAACACTGCTTCCATCCCATAAACCAAGGAGAATGATGTCATTCCAGTCAGTGTTCATACACTTATTTTGTATTCCTATAAAGTAAAAGAAAGTATCTCTGACCAATCCCTATACGTCTTTGTTATCTTGGACAGGATCTACTTAATTGTCTTATTTGTTGCTTCTACTGCACCATTATCCTTTAGTCTATAAGGGGAGGATCGATAATGATGGATTTGATATTTCGAGAATAAGTCCCTAACTGCTCCTTGAAACTGTACCCTATTGTTCGATATCACACAGTGTGGGACCCCATACCTGCATATGAGATTCTTTTTAATAAATCTAGCCATTTGCCTTACCCCCAGCTTGTTGAAATATTCAACCTTGACCCACTTTAAAAAATAATCCACTGCTACTACAATGAAACGGTGACCATTTGAAGCTGTCGGATGTATCTCTCCTATAATATCAATCCCCCGTGAAGTCATAGAATACAATTCTTTAGGAGGCAAGTGATTCAGATTACCATACATCTGACTTTGTTGGCAACTTCTTCACAAACTCAATACAATCTCTCTCCTTGGTCAACCGGTAGTAACCTTGTCAAATTATCTTCTTAACTAGGGCTAATCCACTCATGTGTGGACCATAACTTCCTACGTGTATTTTCGACATGATATGCTCAACTTCAGGCTTCCTCAAACATCTTAAGTGCACCCCATTGGGCCATCTTCGATACAATTCTCCATGAAAGGTGATGTATTGTAAGGACCATCGCCTTATGGCTCTTCTTTCTTTCTTTGTTGCCTTTAGAGGGTATTCCTTATCCTCTAAAAACCATCTTGTAGTGTCATATCATGCATCATGGTCTGTATCAGTTTCCATGATTGTCTCATATTCATAGCAAGGAGTTGATGAACTGGTCAAAACTAGAGGCTTAAGGAATAAGTTGATAGGATTTTCCCATACAGAAGCCAATATGGCTAGGGCATCAGCCATCTGGTTTTCTTCTCTTGGTAGGTGTGTAAACCTGCACTCCTTAAAATTCTTCTTCATCAAGTTCAAGTAATGGTGGTATGGTTTTAGCTTCTCTTCTTTTAACTCCCACTCTCCATTTACTTGGTATACTACTAGCAATGAATTGCCAAAGACTTGCACCTTATCCACCTTCATAATCATCAGAGTTTCCAAACCAAAATTACATGCTTCATACTCTATCATATTATTGGTTGTCCTGAACTTCAACTTCTTAGCTAAAGGGTTAAGCTCTCCTTCGGGTGATTCTAGTATGACTCCCAAACCTGCTCCTTTCCTATTACTGCTCCATCAAAGTACATCTTCCATCCTTGTACTTCTATGGCCTCTAAATGCTCATTAGGAAATTCCAAGACTGCCTCTTTGCTATCTAGCAATGGTTGCTAGGCCAAGAATTCTGCCACTACTCTACCTTTGATTTTTTTCTCGGTTACATACTCAATCTCAAATTATTCTAAAATTATTAACCATAGGTCAAATTTTCTGATTAAATAGGGTGTCTCCCTTAAGTACTTCACTGGATCCAACCTAGAAATTGCTAGAACACTATAAGATTGAAAGTAATATCACAACTTCTTAGAAGACCAAACCACAGCTATACAGGTCTTTTCAATGATACTATGCTTAATTTCATAAGGTAGAAGTTTTCTACTTAAATAGTAGACTGTGTGCTCAACCCCTGACTCATCTGCTTGGGCTAGCATAGCTCTTATAGACTCTTCCTCTATTGCTAAGTATAGTAACAAGGGTTTACAGGGTTCAGGCGGTTTCAAAATAGGTGGAACTAGTAGATACTCCTTTATGTGCTCAAAGGCCTTTTGACACTTTTCATTCCACTTGACTAGCTAATTCTTTTTAAGCAATTTGAAGATAGGTTCACAGATCATGGTGATCTTTGCTATAAACCTGCTAATGTACTATAACCTGCCAATAAACCCCCAAACTTCTCTCTTCGTCTTAGGGGTTGGCATATCCGTGATTGCCTTAACCTTATCAGGGTCAATCTCAATGCCATTTGGACCGATCACATGTCCCAACAATTTGCCCAAGATGACCCCAAACACACACTTCTTCAAGTTTAACCTTAGCTTATATTTCACTGCTCTCTCGAAGAATAATTCTAAGTTTTGGAAGTGTTGTTCCCTTGTATCCGACTTCACCATCATATCATCAACATACACTTCAACTTCTTTGTGCATCATATCATGAAACAAGGTGGTAGCCATCCTTTGGTAGGTTGCTCCAGCATTCTTTAACCCAAATGGCATCACCCTATAATAGAATATACCCCATCTAGTAATGAAGGCAATTTTAGCTTTATCCTCTTAGGCCATTAACGCTTGGTTGTATCCGGAAAATCCATCTACAAATGAGTGCAGCACACTAGAAGCTGCACTATCAATAAGAACATCTATATGGGGTAAAGAAAAATCATCTTTAGAGAAAAGCCTTGTTCAAGTCTCTATAGTCCACACAGACCCTAATTCTTCCATCTTTCTTTGGCATGGGTACTATGTTGGCTAGCCAATCTGGATAATCTATCACTTCAAGAAACTTTACTTGTATTTGTTTAGTGACCTCTTCTTTAATCAATTTAGCCCATTTTGGTCTTAATCGTCTAAGCTTTTATTTGACAGATTTCATGTGAGTGTAGGTAGGAATCAAATGCTCGGCTATGTCTCGATCTATTCCAGGCATATCCTCATAAGACCAAGCAAAAACCTCTTCATATTTTTTAAATATTTTTTCAAATCCCTCTCTTTCATTAGGAGTAAGGTCAGATGCTATGCTAATATTTTTAGGATTTTCGATTGTTCCCAAATTTAATGATTGTGTATCAACAGAGTTAATATTAAAGATGCTCATGTAACTACTATTTGTGTAACACCCCCATATCTAATATACGCACACTACATATACCCAAGATATGAAATATACGAATATAGGATACAAGAATGCCATAACCATTTTAATAAAACATGTCTTCACTTATAAAATATGTATAATCTTAAAACATTCAACCAATATCATATAAATAGTAAATGAAATATTATTTGCTAAAACACATATGTATACTTCATTACCAAAGGTTTATCCAAAATATTTTCTATAATTTATGGAATATACATGTATATACATCAAAATATATATAACATAATATACTTGAAATCAATATGTACAAAAATATAAAATATATACATGCTGGCAGTTCATTTTTGATCTTGATGTCCAAATCAACTCCGTTCACAAGATATTAAGGCTAGACTCGACTCGGTCTAAATGAATTCTTCGGTTCAACCAGATTTAATCTTTCACCTGCACGATGAATCACAATCATGCTAAGCCAAAAGCTTAGTGGTACAAACTTTGATAACAATATATATATAGTTCAAATGCAATGCTAATGCACAACACATAAGGATATTATATCTCATAGTATTATATAATCATATCTTAATATATTGCTCAATTGTTCCTCAATTCATAATTCACATAAAAGCAAACACAAGCATGGGCCCAAAAAGATCTAATATGCCATTCAAATTACAGAGTTACTGTTTTGGTCCAAGATAATAACATTTGTCTAGCCCATAGGCAAATCATAATCACAATGAGGATTACCTCATATGTAACATCCCAACTAGGCTTCAAGGACTAGGCCCAACCCAGCTTCAAGGGTCTGCTACATTTTGTAACACCCAACTAGGCTTCAATGATCAAGCCCAACCCAGCTTCAAGGGATTATTACGTCATAGGCATGCCGCCAAACGCAGAACTCTGAAAATTGAATAACATACTAGGCACACAATTCTTTTATAATTCCATTATCAAATTCTTTCTCATTTTCTCATGATCAAACTAGGCACAATGCCTCAAATATCTCATTATATCAATATAGCCATTACCAAAAGCTTTACATACCATCTTTAATGTACACATATCAATTTGCATTATCCATATGTTTTGAATCATTATCATATTTTGCACATAGCTCACATTATCAATAATGCATTTGTGGCATTATACAAATCATAGCATATTATTCATGCACCAACCATGTAGTAACTTAACACATTTTTCCAACCAAACGTGTTATGTCCCAATGTCATGTAAATAAAAATAATTATTCAAAGTTTGTACTTACCTCTAAAAGCAACAAACACCACTTCAACCTCCTCTTCCAAGATATCCCTCAACACTTGGATTGGGGTAACTCAAATCTTTTCAAAGCCTAAAACAAATGCGATTATAAATAATCACAAAGTGATACACAAAGGAAAATAAGGAAAAGAACTATCTAGGGCAAATTCTAAACATGACACGCTCAACAACACGGGCGTGTCAATGACCGTGCCCTAAACTCACAACACAGAAACTTTGACATGCTCAATAACATGGGCTTGTCACTGCATGTGTAAAAACTCCAACAATACAGTAGCTATGACACGCTCAGCAACATGGGCATGTCACTGCACGTGTCAAAACTCCTCCAACACAGTAGCTATTACACGCTCAGTGACATGGGCGTGTCACTACA
This sequence comes from Garcia nutans, assembly GCA_947685225.1. NCBI lineage: Eukaryota > Viridiplantae > Streptophyta > Magnoliopsida > Malpighiales > Euphorbiaceae > Garcia > Garcia nutans. The sequence continues at coordinate 42,060,880 of CANTUV010000024.1, forward strand.
CATGTCACCAATACTGAAAAATAGAACTATTGACACACCCAAAGGAATGGTCGTGCCACTGGGAGTGTCAAGCCAAAAACCTGATATCGACACAAAAATTGTCATATCCAAAATTATCTTTCATTAACCTTTTCAACTCCATACAAATTCAACCAAATCCTCATAATACTTGTATAAACATCAAAAAACTCAATTAAACACAAAAATGCACAACAACAGCCATGACTTTTCAACACAGTAGTTTAAAATTTAAGTAGAGTTTTAAGGTAAAAATTAGGGTTTTTGTATAAATTGTCAACGAGGTTCTTCTTATGCTGAAACTAACAACTTTAATGCTTCTAATGGCTTGGCTATTGAGTGATTTAACAAGTTATTGTGCAAAGATAATGTTGATTTAAAGGGTTCACATGATTATTATAAGCTAAACTAACAATGATTCTGTATGATGATACTCAAAAATAATTACCTACTGGATATTGTTTGAAGACAATGAACGTTGAAGACAAATGATCAAGAAAAACTCTGTTAAGCTTAAATAAATTAAATATGAAAACCGCACCTTCATTTGTTGGCTCCACCAAATTAAAAGATATGACCCAACTTACTGCCTGAATCAACTTAGTTTTTGGCTGGAGGTTCACTGCAATTGAGACAGTTTTGATTTCCTCCTCCTAGATTGTTGTGTATATGTTTTATTTCTTTCTTGGTTGATCGTTGTTGTTTGTTATTGTTGCTTTTTTTTTTCTTACTGCTAGGTTTTTGATAATTCTTATTAATTATCCTTGCCTCTTGATAACTCTTGCTCCGTTTATTTATAATGTGGTAATTAGGGTAGTCGGTCCTAAAGTTAAACACAATTAGGATCCTTAAATTGGCCAAATTCTTTTCAAATTAGGATTCATGTTGATTTGGAGTGTCCAAATCGACATGGATCAGGCTCATGTCGATTTGAAGTGTCCAAATCGACATGAGCCATTGCTCATGTCGACTTAAAGTGTCCAAGTCAATATGAGCAATGACACATGTCGATTTGGATGCCCCAAATCCACATGAGAATTGCTCGTCTATTTGGATGCCCCAAATTGACATGAGCATTGCTCATGTCTACTTGGCTCATGTATACTTGGCTCATGTCTACTTGGCTCATGTCTATTTTGCTCATGCTGAATCCAAACTATTTAATTTTTGGACAGAAGCTATTTCACAAATATAATTTGGGCTTTTATGAGTTGGAGCAGTTTAATTTCAAGCTTTAAAATTAGGTTTAGGTTCTTTAAAATTACTACTGACCAAGATAAGCTTCTTAAATTTAAACCGGCCTAAATTTAAGGGTCTACAAACTCCTAATCTAGCTCCCTTCTTATTCACAACTCCATCAAAGTACATTTTTTTATTCTCATACTTCTATAGCCCTCAAGTGTTCATCTGGGAATTCAAAAGTTATTTCCATACTTTAAGGCAATGGTTGTTGAGCTAAGAATTCTGATATTATTCTTTAATCATTTTCCTGGTTATATATTCAATTTCAAATTCTTCTAGGATTATCAACTACCAGCCATAATTCCCTATCAATTGGATCTGTAATACCCCTAATTTTTGAATATTAAATAAAATAAATTAAATTTAGATAAATTAAATAAATGATTTGAATGGAAAATGAAAGGATTTTAAGTGAAAAAAGTAAAATTTATATTTGAAATATATTTGATGTAAATATGACATATACATATATCTAAGATATACATTACATATATATAGTATAAAGAATTGAATAGTGGCTTATTATATAAGGATGGAAAGAGAAGATATTTTCTTCTTCTTCTTCTTTTGCTCCTTTTTTCCGTGAGTTAGAGGGAGAGTAAGGGAGAGTTTGTTCTTTTTGCATACACCAATTTTACAAGGGATTTCAAGGATTCAAGTAAAGATTTTGAGGATTCTTCATTACTTGGTAAGTTTCTTTATCAAATTTGCAAGTTTCTTTGGAATTCTATGAAAGAACATGATATTTGGATTTTAGGGATTGTGCATTAGCATGTTTTAATGATTTATTTGGATATGTATGAAGATATTGTGAGTAACTAATGATGATTTTTTTTAGGTTGGATTGAAAGAGAAGAGATTTCTTTTCTTTCTTCTTCTTTGAATGTGTTATGAGAGAAAGTGATTATTGATTGAATAAGATGATAGTTATGATATGTTGGAGTTATATAAGTGTTGAATTGGTGGGTGAATTATGGGTATAAACTAAGATGATGATTAGGGTGTTGTAGTGCTGAGTTTGGAATGATTGTGTTCAAATGGTTGAGAGTTTGAAATGCAAGATTTTGCCTGACATGGCTAGTGATACGGCCATGTCCTTAAGCATGTTAATGATGCTGACTTTAACATTAATGACACGACTATTAACACGGCCATGTCCCTGAGTATGTCGTAGCTTCTGTAAGGCAAAATAATTGACATGGCCATTAACAAGCCCATGCTGTTGGGCATGTCAAATGTTCTGCGAGGTAGAATGAATGACACGGGCAGTGACATGTCCATGTCATTGGATGTATCAAAGCTTCTGTGTGATTGGGTTAGTGACACGGTCAATAACACGCTCATGTTGTTGGGCGTGTCACTTGAGAATAACTCTTTTCTTTGTTTTTCATTTGTAATTCCTATTTAATTGATTTGATATTGAGAATGCCTTAGAATGTGATATTAAATGGTTGTTTATGATTACATTTGGTATGGGCATTGATAGAGAGTAGTTTCCCAACCCTCGTGTTGAAGGGAAACTTGGAAAAGAAGGTTAGAGGAAGTGTTAAAGCTTGTTTTGGAGTAGTTCCTAAGGTATGTACAAACTTTTGATAAATGGATGTGATTGCATTACATTTGGTCTATCACATTTTGGATGAAAAATGTGTTAAGCTACTTGATACATTATGTATTCATGAACATGATGCTAAGACATGTGAATTGTTATGTATGCATTATTATACATTGTGAAAAGTCATTGTTAATGGCAAGATTGAATAGAATGTGAATTAAGTGAAAATGTCCCAAAATGTTTGGGTAATGTAGTTTATTGTGTATACATTAAAGATATTATGTAAAGCCATTGGTAATGGATAGATTGTATAAAATGAGATACATTATGATTATATGATGATGTTGATATAAATGAGATAAATGAGGCAATGTGCCTAGCTTGATCATGAGAAAATGAGAAAGATATTGATAATGGAAAATGTGAAATAATTGTGTGCCTAATATGTTATTCAATTTTTAGAGTTCTGTGTTTGGCAGCATGCCTATATTTGCCTATGGGGCTAGACGCTTGGTGTCACTCTGAAAATATTTTTGAGGTGAAAAGACTAGGTCGTAAGCCTCAGAAACAAGTCTTTGAAGCTAGGCTGGGTGAAAAGACCGAGTCGTAAGCCCAGGCCTAGTTGGAAATTGATATTTTACCTTCGGGGCTAGACACATGGTGTCATTATGGACTAAAATGGTAACTCTAGGAATTGAATGATGTATTAGTTGTTTGGGCCCATGCTTGTGTATGCGTTGATGTGAATTATCAACTGATGAAAGCATATATCCAAAAGTGGTCTTCAATATCATGTGATGACATAGCATATGAACATTATACAATAGCATTGTTTTTGAATTTTATTATTATCAAAGTTCGTACTACTAGGTTTCAGCTTAGCGCGATTGTAACTCATCGCGTAGGTGACAGAGGTGATCCGGTAGAGCCGGAGAGTTCTACAAGACCATATAGAGTCTAGGATTTTGTTGGTTGAGCTTGAAGCATATTGCTACATCAAGAACGGAGCCACTTTGCCAGCATGTATAAATCTTATATTAAAGTATATTTTAATATTATGTTTTTAGAGTATGTATATATATATTATAAATTATAAAGAGTGTTTTAAATAATGGAGTAATGTGAGGTATCATGTATTCTGATACATATATATATATATATGTATAAATATAAATGTTTTGAGAATTGGGAAAAATGAAAGTTTTTGTTAAACCAAATTGTGACATTCTTATACTGTGTATGCATATTGTACAATACTGCATTTGATGTATTATATGTATACAGGGTATAAGTGTGTTACAGGATCCAACCTAGAAATTACTTGAACACTATAAGATTGAAAATAATTCTTTGATTACCAAACCATGTCAATACAAGTCTTTTCAATGATACTATAATTGATTTCATAAGGCAGAAGTTTCCTAGTTAAGTAGTAGGTTGCATGCTCGACTCCTGATTCGTCTGCCTAGGCTAGCATTACCCCTATTGATCCTTCTTCAACTGCTAAGTACAATATCAATGGTCTACCTAGTTTGGGCAGTTTTAATGCAGGTGAATTCAATAGGTACTCTTTTATGTGCTCGAAAGCCTTATGGCATGCATCATTCCATTTAATCAGTTGGTTCTTCTTAAGTAGTTTAAAGATGGATTCACAAAATGTTGTGAGTTTTGCAATGAACCTGCTTATATATTATAACCTTCTAATAAAACCCCTTACTTCCTTCTTTGTCCTAGGAGCTGACATATCCTTGATTGTCTTAACCATGTCATGGTGAACCTCAATATCACTCGGGCTGATTGTGTGTCCTAGCAGCTTACCTGAGGTAATTCCAAACACACACTTCTTTGGGTTTAACCTAAGGTTGTACTCAACCTCTCTTTCAAAGAAACTTTCCAGGTTCTAGAAATTTAGTTCTCTTATTTCTGACTTTACCATCATGTCATCAACATATACCTCAACCTCCTTGTGCATCGTATCATGGAACAAGGCTATGGTCATTCTTTGGTAGATTACTCCAACATTCTTCAACCCAAAAGGCATCACCCTATAGCAAAAGATTCCCCTTGTAGTTATGAAAGTGATTTTGAATTTATCCTTTTGGGCCATTAACACTTGATTGTAACCGAAAAGCCCATCAATAAATGACTGTAGCACACTAGAGGTTGAGCTATCAATTAGGACATCTATACGAGGTAAAGGAAAATCATCTTTGGGGGAGGCCTTATTCAAATCCCTGTAGTCCACATAAACCCTAATCCTTCCATCCTTCCTTGGTATGGGAACGATGTTGGCCAACCAGTCAGGATATTCAATCACTTCTAAGAACTTTACCTGTATCTGCTTGGTAACCTCTTCCTTGATCAGCTCTACCCCTCTGGCCTTAAGTGTCTCAACTTTTACTTGACAGGCTTCATGTGAGTGTAGGTTAGGATCATGTGCTCAGCTATATCCCAATCAATTCTCGACACATCTTTATAAGACCACACAAAAACTTCTTTATATTTTTTAAATATTATTTCTAATATGTCTCTCTCTTTAAGGTCAAATGCTATGCTAATATTTTAGGATTTTTAGGTGTTCCCAAATTTAATGATTGAGTGCCAATAGGGTTAATATTAAAAATGCTCACGTATCACCACATGAATGTATGCAACCATCAGGAAAAACATCACACAAATAAGCAAAATCAGACTTTATTGCATTTATTTTGAAAAAGAAAACACCATCATCCTCATAAAGAGCAAACAAATCAAAATCAAAATCAATGTTTTCATCATCACATATTACAAGATCTTCAAATTGATCTTCAATGAGAGCATCAATCTCTTCTGGAGTCTTTTAAATTCTGGGGCCAGTTTCCTTTTTTCCCTCTGGGTTGATTTTCTAGTCAGTTGATGAAATGATCTCCTTTAACTTTTCAGCAAGCTTAGTAGCATCAGCAAAGATCTCAAACCCTGGAATCATCTTTCCCATGAACATGATAGGCTCTAGCTTCCATTGGAAAGGTCCCAATTTTGGAGTTTTGACAAATATCTCCTCAAGTGGAGGAAATTCCATTTTCTTGTCTCCCTTTAGTAGAGTATATTCATTTGTTCCTTCATAACCTAGCCCTTTTCTTGATACTTGAGTTTGGAAATTTAGAAGCTCCATTACACCTGCTTTTTCTTTCCCAAGTCCGGTTCTCGGCAAGTAATTCATTTGCTTCATCATGGTCTGAACCTTAGAACCCATTATCATGTCCTCAGAGATACCAACCACTTGGAAGCCATTAAGAGGTCTTTCTATCATGAGAGCATTAATCACTTCACTATTTTTTTGCCTTAATTATTATCATCCCATTATGGCTTGGAAACTTGATCTTTTGATGGAATGTTGAAGGAACTCCATCAAGAGGGTGAAACCATGGGCGACCCAATAGTAATGTAAAGATAACTGGTATATCTAGAATCACAAATTCAACCATATATTCAATAAGGTCTGCCTTTACTAGAGTTTTGAAGGTTCCTTCAACATGCCTCTTAGTATTATCATAATCTTGTATTATTACATTGGACAGGCTTCAGGTCACGAGTGGACATGGAAAGCTTTGGCAGAATCTTGAGTGGGCAAACATTTATACCATATCCATCATCAACCATGACACAAGAGGTTCTCTTTCCCTTAACCTCCACTGTGAACAGGGATCACTCCCAGTGAAATGATTCTTATGACTTCGGCACTGTTAGGCTCAGGGCCTTAGAAAATAAGGGCCTAAACATGGAGAAAATGGAGTTACCACCCGGACGGGTCAAAAAATAGAAAGGGGTGGATGACTCAATTCCTAAGGAATCTCTAATGTCCTATTGGGTTCAAAAAGTTGGGTATGCATGGGAAAGTTGAGAAATGCCCCAGCACCCCTTTAATGCCCGATTCATTGGAATCGACCTCTTTTTCAGGTCTAAATATTTTTAAATTCTTAAGCATTATGATATCATCCATACTATTTGCAATTTAAAATAAAATGGATTCAATCATTAAAATAAGATAAAATAGTATATCACAAAATAACATGGGTATCCATTCTTAGATGGAAACATACCCTTACAATCTTTAAATGTTCACAAAGAAAATAAATAAAATAGGACACCCACCAAAAGTTAGAAACATGTCCCTTACAATTATCCCAAAGTCTTTAAGTAAATTAAAATACAAAAAATAAATGAATTAAACAAATAAGGTACCCACGAGTGGAAACATGCCTTTTACAAGTCTATTAAAAATACAATCAATAAATACTTAATAATCATCCATGATAAAGTAAGTAATCAAATAAATAACCAATCATTGCATAAACAATTGTAAATTAGGGCTAAATTATTGAAGTTAAAGTTAATTATAAAAATCACAATTTACAAATAGATCTTAATATTAACCCATTAATGAAATATAGGGCGTGACGATGAGGGTCGCTCCCACGGCGGTCCCACTAGCCAGTTAGCAGGTGGGGGTCAATGGGTAGCGCCCTGGAAGGGTAAATAATTTATAGGATAGGGTTTGTTGGGGAATTAGGGTTTCTATCTAAACTAGAGTTTAATATTTATATAAATTAGGGTTTTTGTATTTATAAAAATAAGGGCAGAATACATATATTAATGCTACTATCTACAAATATATATTGATGTAAACTATAATCAAATCTATGGTTAGATGTTAATTTAGTTTTGACTAATATGAAGATAATTAATTGAAGTTTAGACTAAATAATAGTATCATACCTGCATTTGTAGATTCCACAAAAATCAATTTGTTGAATCAACTTTAATCTTGGTGAGATAAAGCAATCTGAAGACATGATGGCTACTGCCTTCTTACTGGTTACTGTGTCTTTTTTTTTTTTTGTGTTGCTTGCTCTTTTTTTGATAATTATTTTTGCTGCTAGGTTTTCTTAATAATAATTATGGCTCTTGAATAATTGTAGTTGTCCCATCTCTCTACTTTTAATTGTCTATTTATAAGCCAATGACAGCTAATCTCAAACCCTAATCTGCTAATTTGAGGGTTATCTGAAGTCCAATATTAATTAGGTTAAAACTAGTGAATACTAAGCCAAGACCGAGCTCCATCTGGATTTCCAATTAAAACTATACTTGCTTGAAATCAAGGTCGAATGCCTAGCTAATTCGACATAAGCTTTGGCCATGTCGAATTGGCTCTCTTTGTGGTAAGTCAGCATCTGAAAAAGAAACAATTCCAACTTTTAACCTTGTTCCCTCTTGAATTTCTTCAACTTTTTTTGTCTCTTCAGCTTTCTTTGTTCCCATAAAACTAACTAGCTCCTCCGATGTTACAGAAGTGGAAATTTGCATGTTTTCCATAGTTTTGACCATAGTTTCCTGATGCTTCTTGGATGTATACAACAAATCCCATATACTGTTGGCTTAGGTCCTTTTCAATTGCTTAAGGATGACATCATCTTTATCTTCTTGTCTTTCTGTAATTCTTCTTTAAGTTTGGACCAATCCCACTCTTCTTCCTTGGCTTCTAATTCCTCATCACTATCAGTTAAATCCCAAAATTCATTCACAGCGTAAATGATCAATGCCTCTTTGTGAGAGGGGATTTTTGCCCCTATTCCCATATGGAATGATTCTTGAGACTTTGGCACTGTTAAGCTCAAATCCTTGGAGAACACGAGCTTAAACCTGAAGAAAATGGGGTCACCACTCAAACTGGCTGGGAAAAAAAAGGGATTGATGACTTGATTTCTAAGGAATTCCCAACCCTTTAATGGGTTTAAAAAGTTAGGTACGTATGGGGAAGGTGAAAAATGGTCCAGCACCCCCATAGTGCCGGTTCTTTAGAATCGACCTCCTTTTCAGGTTTAAATATTATTGACTTCTTAAGTATTATAATATTATCCATATTACACACAATTTAAAAGAAATGAACATTCATCATTTTATTAAGATAAACAAATAAAATAAGCACCCATCGAAGGATGGAAACATGCCCTTATAATGTCAAATGTCCAACATGCAAATAAAACCAAAATAGGGCACCCACTGATTGGTGGAAACATGCCCCTTATATTTAATCCTCAAAAATGACATAAAAGCAACAAATTAAATAAATCAAGCATCCACAAAGTGGAAACATGGCTTGTACAATTTTAGAATCAGAATAAATAAAAAATAACTAAATAAATTAAACTATTTAAGTATGATAATTAAAATTAAATCATCCATATTGAACAAAATAAAATAAACTATCCATCATAAGTCAAATAAAATAAATCATACATTCATAAGAGTATGTAATAAATTAAATAATCAAAACTAGGGTTTAAAATATTAAATATATATAACTAGGGGTTTACATCTTGGAAATTATGGTTTTAGGTTGAAAATTAGGGTTTTGAGGCTACTAGATAAATTGGTTTTGGGTTACTGGATTAAGGTTAGGAAACTTTAGGAAAATATGGTTACTGGATTAAAGGTTTTGAGGTTTTAATGGTTTACAAAATTAGAGTTTAGGCCAAGTTTTAGGAAATGTAGGAATTCTAGAGCTAGGGTTTCTGAAGGTAGGATTTAGGAAATTAGGGTTTGGATTCTGGATAAAGTTTTGGAGTTATTGTTTTAAGATCAAGTTTTTAAGGTTTGAAGTCTTGGTCTTATAGATTATGATTTGGAAATTAGGGTTTGATGCTTACAGTGATCAAATTCATGTGTGATTTAATGTTTAATATCCACCACAATGATTATAATCTTATGAAAACTTGAATATTTTTAGATGAAATGAATATAGAAAGCCAAACTAATGATTGAAAGATTAACATGACTCACTAAATAGAATTATATCAAAATAGCTACTGTATGTTAAAATTAATTAAACACAGGAACCAAGCCTCCATTTTATTGGTTCCTCCAATTTAAAATGTTGAATCCAATCTATGCTACTGCCTAGATCAATCTTCTCTTTGGTTGGAACAAAGCAAACTTGAGACAATAGTTATTGCCTCTTTAGTTACTATTGGTTTAAATTTTGTATGTTTACTGATTGTTCAAGGTAGCTCTCAGTTGCTGTGTCTTTGTTAATCGTTACTAATACCCCTCTGTTCTTTTTAATCCTCTATTTATATTCAAAACCTTCACTTGACCCCTAAACCTAATATGCTTATTCTGAGGTATAAATGAATTATAGCTTGATTAGAAAATTAAAATGGCCTGCTAAATTCTTTTACAATTCGGATATGAGACAAGGCTCATGTTGATTTGGGCATCCAAATTGACAAGAACTATGCTCATGTCTGCTTGGCATAGTGGTCATGTCTATTTGGCATTGTGGCTCATGTCTGCTTGGCATAGTGGCTCATTTCTATTTAGCATAGCACCTCCCTAAATTGGACCAGAGTCAGTTTGGGCTTTTAAAATTAGACCAAATTAGGTTTAAGCCTTTTAAAATTGGATTGGACTTAATTTGGGCCTCTTAATTAGAACTAAGCTCATTCAGGACAAAAATTAAGGGTCTACACTCCTCTCCCATGGTTGATTCAATCTTTACAAGCATAGTCTCCTTTTTCGTAATTTCTTCATCTATGTCTTGAAAAGATGAAAAGACAAACTTCTCATTCAATCGTCCTCTTATCATGAAAGTTGTTGGTAGAGGTACTCTATTAAACTTAGGCAAAGGTTTTCCCTTCGTGCTAGGTTTGTTGGGTTCATGGAACTTTCTACTGTCAATTAGATTTTGGATCTCATGCCTTAGCTGTATGCAATTATCTGTCTCATGCCCTTGCATCTGGAGGAATTAGCAGAAGGATTTGGCATTAAAGTTTAGTAGTAGTAGATTTGACAAAGGTCGAGGAGCTAATGGACGTAACAACTCTTTCTTTTATAGCTTATTAAAAATCCAAGATAGGGATCTTTCCAGATCTAAAAATTGTCTTCTATTCCCTTGGCTAGTAATTGCACTAACATCCACCACCTTTTGTGCACTCTGACCACCAGATTGGTAATTTCCCTTCTTGTTCCTTCTTTTAGAAAAATGGTTCTTCTCCCTTTCCCACACTTTTATCTATAACTAGCTTGGAGAAGATCTTTGAAATCTTTGATAAGATTATGAGATAGTCTCTCTTAAAGGTTGGACAGGACAACTCTTACTATCATTCTAATCTGGTCAGATTCGCTGGGCCTCTTTTTGAGAAAAGTAGCCATGTTCCTCCTCCTTTTCATATAATCAAAAAATTTTCATTCTGCTTTTGTCTGTTAATCTCTACCTCCATTAGGGATACTTTGAGCTCATTATTGTACCCATAATATTAAATGACGGACTTGTACAACAAATCCCAATCATTATGGGTATTTTCCTCTAAGGTATTGAGCCAGTTTTGCACACAAGATCCGCTGAAACTATGAAATACCTCAGGGTTTGAGCTTTAGTAGCTTTAGCAGACTGCATGGCAGTGATGTACTACTTGACATGCAAGTTGGAATTTTGCATTCCATCAAACTTAGAAAAATGAGAAATTTTGAATTTGTAAGGGATCCCCTCATTATCTTCAAATAGGTTGTCAACCTCTAAAACTTCTTAAGTGTTTAGCTTCTTTTCAAAGTTCTTTTCTAAATCAGTAATCATCTTTTCAATGCTGGCATATTCAGTCTTCTCTATAGCCTTTTTCTCTTTCTATTTTTCTTGGAGGCATGCATCCCAGTCTTCATCATCATCAGTCACTGCCTTTTCTTCATCAAAAGCTACCTTGCCACCTTAGCCTTTCCTTTGTCGTTTGGCTTCTTGATACTAGTAGATGCTTCAATAGTGTTATCTTCCAATAGTGCGGCTATCTAATTTCTCATAGCCTCAGTCAGGGTCCCCTTCAATTCTTCCATTTTTGAGATGAAGTCTCATTCAGTAGGTTCTGAATTTGTGCTCGGTCCATTTGTTTTGGTGCAAAGTTAATTAAACCTTCACTGAATTCTGAGTCACTCTCATAATTCGGGTTATCGTAAGCCCTTGATCTGCTAAACTCTAGGTCTGTGAGCCAAAAAGGATCAATTGACATAATGTAATGCATGTATGTATGTGTACCAAACAGATAAACAAATAAAGTTAGGATGCTCCTTCCAACCTTATATCTTCCACACATGAGTGGCGAGTCCCTTTCCCTAGGTGTTATGGTCAACAAAAATATCAACAGGGGATACTTTGTTTTCGAGAATCTATCAAATAAAATAACCAATAGTTATATTTTCAAATACAGAAGTTAGTCTATGATAATTTCCATTAATTAAGCCTCAATCCAAACTTTTTATTTGGAAAAGCAACTAATGATCTATGCCACTAATAAGCCTTGGCATAAATAAGGCCCACAATTGATTTTAATATTCCATAATTGACCTAATTAATTGAAAACCCATTGAATATTAGAAAAATAATTTTTTGGACCATAATTTGAAAAATGGATTTGGACCCACCTACATAAAAAAATGCCCATTAAAAAATAGTTTATTAATGTTGGGCTTCATATTTCAGCCATAAGGTAAAAAATAATTTTTTACCCATCTTTATTGCAAAAGGGTTTTATGCCCATTTAGAAAAAGCTTTGAAAATGATTTGGGATTTGGGCTTACACCATAATTAGGTCATATTAGAAAAAAGACAAACCCCATGGGCCTTGACTTGGGCCAAACATGTTAATCATAGTCAAATAAAAAGCAATTAGGGAAAACCTAAGGAAAGTTACTAGGCCAATTACATGCGCTTCAATCTTTGGGATTAAAAGGCTTAGGTTCCCATAGCAAGTATATGCCAAAAGGTACAAGTCTATGAGTGGTTATGTGACGCTCAATCTTCATACCTTGAGTGAAAGTATAGTATCACTTGCATACACATAACACGGGTTCCACAGAGCATCCTAACTCATGTACGCAATACAAGTCTAAATGATGCAATGAATAATATCATAATAATAAAGAATAAAATAATACAAAGACCAACAAAATCAACTTCTCTTATCCCCAGTGGAGTTGCCACTATGAGCATGGATTTTTGCCCCCACTCCAGTGGAATGGTTCTTGTGACTTCGGCACTATTAGGTTGTGGGCCTTGAAGAACACGGGGCTAAGCCTAGAGAATTAGAGTCACCATTCGGACGGGTCGAGAAGATAGAAAAGGGTGGATGATTCGATTCCTAAGGAATCCCCAACTCTTACTAGGATTCAAAAAGTTAGGTACATATGGAGAAGGTTAGAAGTGACCCAACACCCCACAATACCCAGTTCATTGAAACCGGCTTCCTTTTCAAGTCTAAATATTATTGAATTCTTACACTATTATAATACTATTCATATTACATGCAATTACGGAAATAATTATATTATAAATTTAGCAGATAAAAAAATAAATAAAATGGGCACCCATACAAAGATGAAAACATGCCATTACAATGTCCTAATATCCATACAAATAAATAAAATAGGACACCCACCAATTGGTGAAAATATGTCCTTTACAATGGTCCAAAATTCTTTTATATCCTTAAATTCCAAACAAAGATAAACAAACACAATCCAATCATCCTGTGAGCGAGGATTTTTGCCCCCTCTCCTGGTAGAATAATTCTTGTGACTTCAGTACAGTTAGGCTCTAGGCCTTAGAGAACATGTAATGTTTAAAATTTTAAATACTGAACTTTAAATTTAATATTGATAATTGATAGTAAATAGTAATAAAAATGGAATGGATAAGTGATGAAAATAGTGGATCTTAAAATTTAATGAAGCAATTATTTTTACAATTTTATGGGACTAAAAATCGAATTAAAATCAAAGAATAAGAAAGAGGGTGCACTATAGCTAAGATGGGAGTGGCCACACTAGATTAAACTATATATATAAGTGTACATATGTGTGTATGTGTAGAACCTTCTCCTTTCTTCTGTCATCATCATCCACACCTATTATCACCATCACCACCAAAACTCCTCCTTTCTCCTTCTTTTCAAAAATTCATCTAAAATTTAAAAGAAAATCATATATAGTTATAGGTTTTAAAGATATTAAGCTAGAAAAGGTGAGATTATCAACAAGTAATCAAAGAAGAAGAGGGATTTTGAAAGAGATATGTGCTTATGTATTTTAATTTGTAACTATTTGAATTTCTATGAATTTTATTGTTTGGATTGGTTAATTGAGTTATCTTTAATAAATTATTACTGAAAAGTATTTGATATAGACTCTTTATATGTCAAAGAAACTAGTTTTTGATTCATTTTTATCATAGATTTGGATATATATTGTGTTTAAGTAGTTGAGTGTGCGAAATACAGAATTTTGCCTGACACAGCTAGTGACACGGCCATGTCACTTGATGCCCTTGAAGCTAGCAAGTGGACCAATACTAGGAGCAAGGCAAAGAGATATCAAGCTAGTATGGCTTTGCATATTCAAGAAGAAATTTCCAAAGAGCTTCAAGAATTATCATTCAAGAAGATGGAGATAGAGCTTGAAGAAGGCACACCAAAGCTGATTATGATGCTTAGTATGGAAGCTAAAGGCTAGTTAAAGAAAGGTCCATTGTGCAAGAAAGGTCCATGGGGGTTCATATAAAGCCTTGGGAAGTAATTTAAGGCCCATGGACAGCCCAAATAGTGTGGGGCGTTTCTTATGTTGAAGGGATTATTTTGGTTGTTTCCATACTTTACATTTTCCTTATTGGATAAGGATTTTGTTTCCATACTTTATATTTTCCTTAGTGGATTAGGATTTTGTTTCCATACTTTATATTTTCCTTAGTGGATTAGGATTTTGTTTCCATACTTTATGTTTTCCTTATGCAATTAGGAATGTTTTCCTTATGCAATTAGGAATGTTTTAGTTTTCCATATGCAATTAGGAATTTTGTAACCCTTATTTAAGGGCACTATTAGGCCGAATTTCAGACGACAACAATTAATAAAAATTTTCGAATTCTTCTACAAGTTCTTCTTGCGAATTTTCGTGTGAGAGAGATTAGAGTGGATTCTTTAATTCTTTCTTTGCATCAAGAATTAGGTTTACGTATCAACAAGAGTTGTGGCGTTTTCCTTCTTCTTACCAACTAAATCCTTCAATCATAGTGAGTTCACGTCTCTTTATAGGCATTGGGTTCCTTAGGAGGTGATTATCAAGTTTCAAGGAGTTCTCTACCATTGTTATACGTTGGGTTTGCTGCCATCGTTGCTAAGGGTCCGCGTCATTTGGTATCAGAGCCTTGCTACAAGGTAATTTTTATCTACTTTGTCTTTCTAGGATTTATTAATTTAGGTCTTTTAAATTTCTGCATTTTAAATGAAAAAGTGAAACATATATGTGATATATATAAAATATACATAACATATACAAGTCAACACTTTTTAAAAGAAAAGTTAAAGTAAAAGGGTATTTTGGTAATTAAATTTTAGAAATTCAAAATTAATAAAATAATTCAAAAATAAATTATTTTTGAATGAAAGAGGGAATTTATGACTTTTAATTTATTAAATAAATAAATAATTAATTAATTATTAAATTATTTTAATATATATATGATTTAAAATAAAAGATGAAAAGGAAAAAGAAAATTAAAAGTCTTCATCTTCTTTCTTCTTCTTCTCCAAGCCGAATTCTCCATGGCCAAAGAGTGAGATTTTTAGCTTCTTCCATCATCAAATTCTTCAAGCTTTCAAGGGAATAAGAGTAGTTTTGGTAATTTTCCAACAAATAAGTAACCTTTATGTCCAAAATTATAAAGTTCTTTAAAGCTTATGAATATGTATGAATTGAGTTTTTGAAAGTGCATATTATAATTGTTGGAATGGGTATGGAAGATGTTCTTTTGATGAGTAAATAATGATTTTAAGGTTGGATTAAAGAAATGGTTGAGTTTGGATAAGATTGGTGAAGAGAGAGAATTTAGGGTTATAGAACATTTGAGTTTTTGAAATCATGATTTTTAATTGTGTAAATTGACTCCAAATGAGTTATTTTGATGCATAAACAAGTATTTTAAAATCAAATATTGGATTTGGTTATGTTTGGTTAGAGTTTGAAGAAGGTAGTATTGATTTAGGGTTTTGGAAAAGTGAATTTTCAAAGAATGATTAATTGTTTGATTTTAATGCTTAAATCATGTTATTTAAGGATATAAGTGGTGTAAATAAGATTGAAATGATATAATTGGATTGAGTTGGAATCGAGATCCTTCAATGGTGAAGGTTATGTCATTTTAGGGTTTTGGACATAAGCATGTGGTTAAGTAATGTAATTGGTTTAAACATGCTAAAATATGTTTCTAATGATATTAATAAACTTAAAACACTAATTTAAATGGCTTGATATGGTTTTTCAAAGTTAAAGTGAGATGAAGCTTAATTTTGGGATTTAGTTTAGAGTGATGTTTAATTATAGTTTGATGTTGAGAATACCTTAGAATGTGATATTAAATGATTATGTATGATCACATTTGGTATAGGCATTGAGGGAGATTAATTTGCTTCATCCAAGTGGTGAAGGGCAAGTTGGAAGGATAGGATTGGAGGTTGTGTTAAGATTGCTTTGGGTTGCTAGTGGAGGAATGTACAAACTTTGAATATATTGTTTATATTTGCAATGACATTTGGGCTTAACACATTTTGGTTGAAAAATGTGTTAAGTTAGTTGGTTCATTGATTGAGTATGAATAATGTGCTATGACATTTGTAATGTCATATATGTGTTAAATGCATTGTGAAAAGCCATTGATAATGGCTAAATTGTGTAGAATGTAAAATATGTATATTATGCAAAAATATTCAAAGTAATTGGGTAATGTGTTGTGAATGCAAAAATGAGATATGTGGAATAATAAAATGAATTGATATTGATAAAAATGAGAAAAGTGAGAAAAATGAGAAAGAAATGTGAAAATAAGGCAATGTGTCTAGATTGAATATGTGACAATGAGAAAGAGATTAATAATGAGAAAAATAAATAAATAAATAAAAAGTGAGAAAAAAATGATATAATAAAGCAATGTGCCTAGTTTGATCATGAGAAAATGAGAAAAGTTTTGATAAAAGAATTATGAAAGAATTTGATAATGAGAATTATGAATAAATTGTGTACCTAGTATGTTATTCAATTTGTAGAGTTCTGGGTTTGGCGGCATGCCTATGATTGCCTACGGGCTAAAAGCTGCAATGGTGAAAAGACTGGGTTGTAAGTCAGGTTGGCTGATAAATATGATATTTTTGGGGTGAAAAGACCAGATCGTAAGCCTCAAAAACTGTAGCAGTCTAGCCGGGTTGAGGACCAAGATACTGGGGCCTAAGGGTCTAGCCTGGTTGAGGTTCAAGAGACTGGGGTTGTTACATTATCCATGGATGTATTGCCTACGGGCTAGACACATGGTGTCATTATGGACCAAAGCAGTAACTCTAAAAGTTGAATAGCATATTAGATCTTTTTTGGGCCCATGCTTGTCTTTGCTTTAATGTAAGTTATGAATTGTGATACAATTGAGCAATATAATGCTATAGGTTGTGATTATGAAATATTTGAAAAATATAAGAAAGTAGAATGATGTCACATCTATATGCATTATGCATTATGCATTGACATTGCATTGAGTTTTATTATTATTGTTAAAGTTTGTACCACTAGGCTTTGGTTTAGTGCGATTGTAATTCATCGGGCAGGTGTCATGGATGATTTGGTAGAGCTGGAGAGTTCTACTAGACCTAGTCGAGTCTAGGTTTGTATTTATTGAGCTTGAAGAGTTATTTTTGGGTACATCAAGATCAGAGCCAGTTGCCAGCATGTAGATATTTGATATTACAATGTATTTTTGATATTATATATGTTATGATATATTTTTTTTGAAGTATATAATGTAAATTGTAAAGAATGTTTTGAATAATTTGTTTAAATGGGATTTTATATGTGTTGTTAATTTATATATCTATATATAAGTATTTTGAGAAAATATGGAGAAATTGAGAAGTATTAGTGAAATGGTGAATTGATTTTTATTGGGAGTGTTTGCTTTATGCAGGTTGTGTTTTGCTGAATTTTGGGAACGTCCAAATTACAAATAAAACTCTGGCAAATTTTTCTCAGAGAATTTCATATAAAATATTTATTTTGGTTTCCTATAACAAGCAAAGAATATTTATATACTATTTATTTTATATATTAGTATTTGAAATCTTTAAACAGAAATGTAAAATTTTTTATTAAATCGGTTTGTGACATTTTTATACCATATATGCGTATTTTACATATGCTGAAAATATGTATTGTATGTATATAGGGTATAAGGGTGTTACATATACAATAAAGCTAGGGTTCATCAATATCTAGATAGAGAATGAATTAGTTCATATTCAAAACCATAAAACCAGAACAAGAGAAATAAGTAAAAGAATCCAAATAATTCATGGCGAATGATTTGTGTTTCTTCACTTGAATCCTTGAATCTTGGTTTAGATCTTATGTAGAATGGGTCATCACCTTCAATCTCAGCTTAAAACTCTCTTTTTCTCTCTATAAGTTGGTTCTAGGTTGTAAAGAATAAAAATTGGATGCCTAATTCGCGCTTCAGCTTAGCTTTTATAGTGCAGATATGTTAGCCTGACACACCCATGTCACCGGGAGTGTCATTGCTACTGGGATTCTGGATAAAAGGCACGTCCAGTGACACGCCCATGTCACTGGGAGTGTCAATGCTTCTGTATGGCAATATCAAAGGCACGTCCATGTCCCTGGGCATGATACTTGAAGAATTTTTGCTCTTTTTCTCGACTTTCATCTGTAATTCCCTCCGAAATGACCATGAGCCTCAAAATACAAAGAATTCCTGAAATTAATCCTAAAAAGCACTTGAACAAACAAATTAAACTCAATTGGATAATAATCATATTAAGAAATAGGGGCAAAATATCATCAATTATGCTCTTATCAAATTCCCCCACACTTGAGTTTTTGCTTGTCCTCAAGCAAACTAAATTACTATAATAAGCAGAAATGATGGACCCCTCTATATCCAAAAAGAAAAGAAAAGAAAACAAGAATTTCAAAATTTAAACTACTTTCCTCACTTTACTATGGCGTACAACTGCTCATCGGGGAAATAATCATCAATGTCCCCAACTTCAAACCTCTCCAAGGTTGGATTCTCCAAGCGAGAAAGGTGACCTACTGCCAGATTTTCAGCTCCCTTCTTGTCTTGAATCGTTAAGTCAAATTCTTGCAATAACAAGACCCAACGAATTAGCTTAGGCTTTGCATCAATTTTCACAAATAAATACCTCAAAGTCGAGTGGTCTGTATAAACAATCACTTTTAACAAGTTCATATATGATCTAAACTTGTCAAAAGCAAAAACCACAGCTAGAAGTTCTTTCTCTGTAGTTGTGTAATTAGCTTGAGCTGTGTTCAAAGTCTTGTTTGCATAGTAGATAGGCTGGAAATACTTCTCTTTGCGTTGACCCAAGACTGCTCCCACCGTAAAATCACTCGCATCGCACATTAGTTCAAATGGTAAATTCCAATTGGGAGCTACCATGATTGGAGCATGGGTCAATTTCTCCTTTAGCTTTACCTAACTTTGATTCTACTTTTCAAATTGAATGTGATGCTTCTGGTGTAGGTATTGGAGCTGTTTTTATGCAAGAGAAGAAGCCCATTGCATACTTTAGTGAAAAGCTTAATGGAGCAAAGCTGAATTATTCAACTTATGACAAGGAGCTATATGCTTTGGTGAGAGCATTGGAAGTATGGGAGCATTATTTGCTGCCCAAGGAATTCGTGATCCATTCGGACCATGAATCATTGAAGCATTTGAGAGGGCAAGGCAAGTTGAATAAAAGACATGCAAAATGGGTTGTGAAGATTGAGAAGTTTCCTTATGTGATCAAATACAAGCAAGGTAAAGACAATGTAGTGGCAGATGCACTTTCAAGGAGGTACGCTTTACTTAATGTTTTGAGTAATAAATTGCTTGGATTTGAATGTATAAAGGACTTATATGTTGGTGATTCTGATTTCAGCAATGTTTATGATGCTTGTGAGCATGGTGCTTTTAATTCTTTCTATAGACGTGATGGGTTTTTGTTTAAGGGTTCGAAATTATGCATGCCTAAATGTTCTATGAGAGATTTGCTAGTATTAGAATCACATTGTGGGGGTTTGATGGGGCATTTTGGAGTTGATAAGACTTTAGACATGCTGAATGAATACTTTTATTGGCCAAATATGAAAAGGGATGTAATTCGGATTTGTAAGGCTTGTTTGGCTTGTAGGCAAGCTAAGTCTAAATCTATGCCTCATGGTTTGTATATGCCATTACCCGTTCCTAGTTCTCCTTGGATGGACATTAGTATGGACTTTGTTTTAGGATTACCAAGGACTAAGAGGGGGAGAGATAGCATATTTGTGGTTGTTGATAGGTTTAGTAAGATGGCAAACTTTATCCCATGTCATAAGAGTGATGATGCTAGTTTAGTGGCCGAACTCTTCTTTAGGGAGGTGGTTCGAATTCATAGGATACCAAAATCCATAGTTTCTGATAGAGACACCAAGTTTTTGTCTCACTTTTGGCGTGTGCTTTGGGGAAAGTTAGGTACCAAGTTGTTATTTTCCACCACTTGTCATCCTCAAATGGATGGACAAACAGAAGTAGTAAACAGAACTTTAGGTACCATGTTGAGAGCTTTAGTGGGTAAGAATTTTAGTTCTTGGGAAGATTGTTTGCCATTTATTGAGTTTGCTTATAATCGTGCTATTCATTCTTCTACAGGATATTCACCTTTTGAGCTTGTTTATGGTTTTAACCCACTAACAGTTTTGGATCTTGTTTCTTTACCTTCTCATGAGCTTGTTAGTTTAGATGGTGAGAAGAAAGCTAAATTGGTGAAAGAGATGCATGAGAAAGCAAGGGCGAATAATGAGAAAAGGAACAAGAGATATGCTAATTCTGCAAATAGAGGGAGACGTGAGATGAAGTTTCAAGTAGGAGATTGGGTTTGGGTGCATTTTCGAAAAGAGAGGTTTCCTAACCAAAGGAAGAACAAGTTGCAAGCAAGGGGAGATGGCCCATTCCAAGTGCTGGAGAAGATTAATGACAATGCCTACAAGATCGACTTACCAGGTACATATAATGTTAGTGCTACTTTTAATGTAAGTGATCTTTCTCCTTTTGATGATGCAGATTTGAGGACAAATCTTTTTGAAGAGGGGGAGAATGATGCAAGAAAGGATCCCTTGAAGCTAGCAAGTGGACCAATCACTAGGAGCAAGGCAAAGAGATATCAAGCTAGTATGGCTTTGCATATTCAAGAAGAGATTTTCAAAGAGCTTCAAGAATTATCATTCAAGAAGATGGAGATAGAGCTTGAAGAAGGCACACCAAAGCTGATTATGATGCTTATTGTGGAAGCTAAAGGCTAGCTAAAGAAAGGTCCAACGTGCAAGAAAGGTCCATGGGGGTTCATATAAAGCCTTGGGAAGTAATTTAAGGCCCATGGACAGCCCAAATAGTGTGGGGCGTTTCTTATGTTGAAGGGATTAGTTTGGTTGTTTCCATACTTTATATTTTCCTTATTGGATTAGGATTTTGTTTCCATACTTTATATTTTCCTTAATGGATTAGGATTTTGTTTCCATACTTTATATTTTCCTTAGTGGATTAGGATTTTGTTTCCATACTTAATGTTTTCCTTATGCAATTAGGAATGTTTTCCTTATGCAATTAGGAATGTTTTAGTTTTCCATATGCAATTAGGAATTTTGTAACCCTTATTTAAGGGCACTATTAGGCCGAATTTCAGACGTCAAAAATTAATAAAAATTTTTGAATTCTTCTACAAGTTCTTCTTGTGAATTTTCGTGTGAGAGAGATTAGAGTGGATTCTTTAATTCTTTCTTTGCATCAAGAATTAGGTTTACTTATCAACAAGAGTTGTGGTGTTTTCCTTCTTCTTACCAACTAAATCCTTCAATCATAGTGAGTTCGCATCTCTTTATAGGCGTTGGGTTCCTTAGGAGGTGATTATCATGTTTCAAGGAGTTCTCTACCATTGTTATACGTTGGGTTTGCTGCCATCGTTGCTAAGGGTCCGCGTCATCACTGGATGTGTCAACGATGATGTGTTTCATCATTGATGACACGTCCAGTAATATGCCCGTATCGTTGGGCATCATAGCTACTATGATGAAAGATAAATGACATGGCTAGTGGCACGGCCTTGTCTCTCAGCATTTCGTAGCTACTATAATGCAAGTTAAATGACACGGCCAGTGATACGCCCATGTTGTTAGGCATGTCAAAGCTTCTGTAAGAATGGGAAAATGACACGATCATTGACACACCTATGTCATTGGAGTGTCACTTGAAGAAATTGCCCAAAATAATTCTTTTCTTTGTCTTTCATCTGTAATTCCGGCCTAAAAGATTATAAGGCCTAAAAGTGTAAAGGATTTTTAAAATCAACCCTAATAAGTAGTGTAGCAAATTTATTTTTAATATATGATAAATATGTGTGATACCAAGAATTGATCAAAGAATTTTTACATTGAAGTGCTATACATAATTTAATATTAATTAAAAACTAATAAATTGCCTAAATCATACTTATTTTAGATCTAGATTGGGATTGAATGGCGAGCCAAACGGAGGATATCCAAAGTGATAGTGGGCACACTATTCCATCAATGGACATTTTGTGTCACCATATTCAGTGGGCATTCGTGCTATAGTGGGCCATTGGCTAAATTTTATACAGTTGGCATTAAATTGCCAACAGTGACCCATTATCCAAACCTAGGATCTAAGTTCAGTATGTATGGGCATAATTAAAGAAGTTATCTACATTGAAAATAATGTGTTATATGGTGATTGTTAAATTAACCGATTTTGAATTTAATCGTGTTTAGTATTTCAAGTTTTTAATGAATTTATTAATTTCTATTTTTAACATTCTAAAAGTGAAAATTTCCATTTTTTCTAAATCATATTATGTATTATTCTATTTCCTTGCATATTGTAAATACATAAGCACCACTAAGCTTTGCTTAGCATGTTAGAATTATTTTGTGAGGCGCGGATCAAATAAGAAGAGTTAAAACTGTAGAGTGAGAGATATATATTTTTTATTAACTGCATCAAAAAGGTTTAAAGAACAATATTATAAATATTGTATTTTATATAGTTCACATGAAAACACTTTATTATCATGTATGACAGTTGTATAAGTTTGAGAGTAGTTAGAGAATTATAATAATGTTTGTAATGTAAGTTAACAATAAGAGTTCTTGTAAATTAAACAGATATATGTTTATAATATAGGCATGATCACAGTATTTCTTTGAAAGTTTAATAACTACGTTAATGTATAGAAGCATTTTGGTTTTATTTACTATATTACATATATAGTCAGGTGTGAGTATTTAGGTGACATAACTTATGCAGTTAAGTGTATAAACTATATAAGGGATGTTACTTTTAGTGTTATCAGAGCAGGTTTAGGCGGTCCTAATTTTATGGGTTAAAAGAATAGAGAAGTACAATTGGCATTGCTATGTGAAATATATAATTGATTAAATGTTTGATGCAGTTGATTTTTAATGTTTAAAGGTATAAGATGGCCTTTGAATACCATCAAGGTGTGGAGGAACAAGCTGCATCCTCACACAGTCAAGCTAGTGTGGGGAATTTGCAACCATCGGAACCTTCTGCGGAATAAATTCACTTAGATTCCCAATTTGTGAGAAATATGGGGGAAGTTCTTAGGCAAATTGTAAGAGTTGCTCATCCTACACAACCTCCACACCGGTGGCCCAAAGATCTTCATTGGAGAGAATTAAAAAAATGGGATCATAAGATTTTAAAGCTCATGATACTGATGAGCCTTCAATAGTGGAGTATTGGATGGAGAGGATTGTGAGAGTTTTTGATATTCTGCATTGTACTAATAAGGAAAGATTGGAGTGTGTAGTTTCCTTATTGCAGGAACAAGCTTATGCCTGGTGGGATACAAAGCAGAAAGGTGTACCCTCATGTAGACTCACTTGTGCATTTTTCCAAGAAGAATTTAAAAAGAAATATGTTAGTGAGATTTATTTAGAGGAGAAACGTCGGGAGTTTTTGTATCTTAAGCAAAGGCAATCATCTATGTCTAAATATGAGAGGCAGTTTGTTTACCTGAGCAAATATTTTCTACAATTAGTTGCATCTGAGGAAGAGAAGTGCAAATGGTTTGAACAGGGTTTGAATAGTTAGATCCGGGTGTATTTAGTAGCGATGAGGATTAAAGAGTTTTTTACTCTTATTAATGAGGCAGTTACCATAGAAAATGAGATTAAACAAGAGCAGGGAAGAAGACAATAATTAAAGAATGGATTTTATAGTGAACAACAACAAGGTGGCAAAAAAAGACAAAGAAATATTCAAGCCCAAACTCAGGGGTCTGGTAGAGGAAGTGGAGCTAGTTTTCATAGGTCTAGAGGTTGTAAGTTTGGAGTTGCTACAAGCTCATCTTCAAGGGCAATTAGTACACCTTATTAATATTGTGGTAAGGGTCATGCAAGTGAAGATTGTTGGTATAAAAAAGGGCTTGTTTAAAATTAGAGATTGTCCAATGATAAAAGATCTAAAAGTTGTTGAAGGACAAAGTTTGTACAGAGGTCTCAGTTAGGCCGTAGGACAGGTAGAGGTGGTGGATCCAGTGTTAGTAGCAGAGAGAATATGAAATAGTAGATAGACCTCAGACTCGAGGAAGTGCTCCAGCTAGGGCTTATGCCATGAATGTTGTAGAGGACCAGGATGCTCCTGATGTTGTAGTTAGTAAATTTTTTTACTTGGTCTTAATGTGTATGCATTATTAGTTCTACACATTCTTATATTTCTATAACTATAGCTTCAGGGAAGAGAATGTGTGTTGATAAACTTGATTATGAGATAGAATTTACTAATCCCTTAGGCCATAGTGTGAAGGTAAACAAAGTATATCAAAATTGTCCATTGGAGTTCATGATGTGGAACTTCCTACTGATTTGATTAAACTTCCATTCCATGACTTTGATGTAATCTTGGGAATGGATTGGTTGTCCCGACATCAAGCAATTATGGACTGCTGTAGTAAAGTTGTGTCCTTTAAGATTCTTAGTTATGGTGAAATTGTAGTTCGAGGAGAAAATTAATTTTACCCTTCTAGTTTTATTTCTGCAGCTAAAGCTAGAAGGTTGATTAGGAAGAGGTATGAAGCTTACCTTGCTTATGTTAATGATACATGACATTCAAGTAAGGCTTTGGGAGACATACCTATAGTGATTGAGTTTCTGGCTATGTTTTCAGAGGAATTACTTGGAATACCACCAGAGAGGGAGGTAGAATTTGTTATTGATGTAGTTCCAAGTATGGCACCAATTTCTATTTCACCTTATAGAATGGCACCTGATGAGGATCAACTAGGGAATGATTCAGCTAAGGTTAGAAGTAACATCAAGAATGATCCTTTAACCATTCATAAAGGACCAATGACAAGTGCTAAAGCTAAAAGGATGAAAGAAGCATTAACTTGCTTACTTGAAGACATTTGGAAGAACCAACAAGCATTAACAAGATTATTTTTAGCTTTACTTCAAAATTCATCCAACATATCATCTAGCCTAGGAATAGGATGTCTATATTTCACCATTATTTTATTGATGGCTCAGCAATCAGCACACATCCTCCATGAACCATCCTTTTTAGGCACCAATAATACAGGAACTGCACATGAACTCCTGCTTTCATGCACATACCCCTTCTCCATAAGTTCACTCACTTGCCTTTGGATTTCCTTGGTCTCCTCAGGGTTGCATCTATAAGCTGGCCTATTTGGTATGCTTGCACCGGGAATGAAATCAATTTGATGTTCAATTCCTCGAATTGGTGGCAAACCCTTAGGCACATCTTCAGGAAAGAGATCTTCATGTTCCTGCAATAAATCAACAATAACACTAGGCAAACTCTTGTCAAGCTCATTAGATACAATCAAAACATCCTAGTACATAAGTACAAGTATAAGCTGCCTCATGGTTAGTGTTTTCCTCACATCACTCATTTTTGTATAAACACTCAATTTTCTTTCATTCATTCCTCCCTTATTTTCTCTCCCCTCGTTTTTCCCATTGCTCTCATTCTTACAATTCATCTCACCTTTTTTTCACTCTTTCTTGCTCCCTCCCCAAAGTTTCAGCTAATGAAAATTCAAGTTCTTCATATTGCTTTCTCATTTGGTCTTCAAAAATGGTCTTTGGAGACAAAGATCCAAGTTGATATTTCTGTCCATTCATGATCAAAGAATATCGGTTCTTAAATCCATCATGTATGACCCTTCAATCATATTGCCATGGTCTTCCCAACAACATGTGACTAGCATACATAGGAACCACATCACACAACACCTCATCTTTATATCTACCAATGGAGAAAGAAACCAATACTTGCTTATTCACCTTCACAACACCACTATCTTTCAACCATTGTAACTTGTATGGTTTTGGATGTTTAGTAGTAGGTAATTTCAGTTTTTCCACAAGCAAAGTACTAGCCACGTTTGTACAACTACCACTATTCACAATTATATTACACAACTTGTTAGCAATCAAATAATGAGTATAAAACAGATTTTCACGTTGTTCACCATGTCCATCATGTTTAGTTTGCAAACTAATTGTGCTTTGTACAACTAACACATCTCCCTTAGCAAACTCAACATCACTAGCATCGTCTAAAGATGGCATTTCATCATCTTTCTCTCTCTCACTTTCTTTTAGGTACTTCTTCTTGCAGAGAGGAAGTAATTACACCTTTGCCTTTCTCACTTCTTGATGTCTTCTTCTTGTGCTGTTCTTTAGGAGCCATTTGAGGATTTTGAGAGAGTGATTGGAAATATGATGATGGTGAGTAATTTGAAGAATTTAAGTGTTTAGATGTTTAAAGATTGATAAAGAGTTGTAAAATACGATATGAGGGGTATTTATAGTGTTTTGGGCTGAAACTAGCCATTTTATAGTTGTTGGAAGAGATAAATGCAAGTTTCAAGAGTTTCAATGGCTATAATTTTTGAAATGTAAACAAAGATTCAAGTTGGACCAATCCTGATCTAGTGGTGAATTTTGAAAAATTGAAAGATACAATCGAAACATTGAAAAACCAAATGTAATGTTGATTTTAGACATAACGGTTAGAAGAATTTGAATTTTACCTGTCAGACCAAAGAAGGTATGGTTGTAATTTATGAAATTTGCTAGTCTAATCCCAATTAGTATGGTCTTACCACCTTGGAGCCCAAATGGAATGTTCAAAAAATTACTAAAAATTAAAGTTTTAAAACAAAGAATGTGGATCTCATTTGTGTAATCAATGCATGATCAAAATACAGTCCCATCCCTCATGATCATTACCCTTTTATTGGGACATTCATGTGCATATGACCATGTCCTAGGCACTTAAAACACTTAATTCCTCTAGTTTGATTAGTTTGATTCTCACCTCTACCCTTGCTGCCTATGTCATTTTTGTTTTTATTTTCATCAATCTTAGGCTTAACAATAGGTTTATCATCCTTTTTACTCTAATTTGGTTTCCAAGAAGAAGAAGAGGAAGTCAAATAAGGTTTAGAATCATACTTACTTGTACCCTTGCATTTCAGTTGTCTTTCATTTTTCTTGGCCACATTCACCATGTCTTCAATCTCCACATAGTGTTGCAACTCCACAAGATCAACAATGTTCTTGTTCAAGCCATTCAAGAACCCTGCCATGGTGGCTTCACGATCCTCATCCACATTAGCCCTTATCATGGCTATCTCTATTTCTTTGTGATATTCTCCACACTCATGGAACCTTATGTTAGGGTTTGTAAATGCTGATGCAAGTCCCTATAATAGTGGCTAGGGATAAATTGCTTTCTCATGATGTGTTTCATCTCAAACCATGTCTCAACGGACCTTTCACCATTTCGACGCATGTCTTTACACAATTGATCTCACCAAACAATAGCATAATCACAAAATTCAACAGCGGCTAATTTTACCTTTTTCTCTTCAGAGTAGTTGTGACACTCAAAAATCATCTCCACCTTTCTTTCCCACTCCAAATAAGCGTCCGGGTCATTCTTTCCTTGGAAAGAAGGAATCTTCATTTTGATGCTGCCTATATTTCGATCAATGCCGGCAAACCTTGCTCTCCTATTTTGCCTTCTAGGATGAGTATCCCCTCCAATAATGGTTGCTTGATCATCATCTGTGTCAATTCCTCCATCATATTCATCATTGGCAAAGGCTGGTTGCCTTCTATGCCTTGGCTCATCTTGCAATGTGGTAATCGCATCATCATGTTTTTCTAAATGATCTCTTACATCTCTAATCATTTTGAATATATGTTCAAATTGTTGTTGCATTGCTTGAATCATTTGATCATTTGAGGAAGAACTCAAGTCTTTATCTTTGTTAGACATGTTTAAAACCTGAAGAAAAAAATTTAAAACAACCTCACAAGATACTCCCTCCCGTGTTTCACTCAAAGATTTGATTTACACCACTCGTGTTTCACATAAAAATTTGGCTTTTCTCAATGTTGGTGATAGAGACGTCACAAGGCAAAGTAATCAAAGTCCTAATTTAATACCAAACAAATAGGGCCCTTACTTTTTAAATGAGCATAACTAGTGGGCCTTAATACATATTAAAATAACAAGTTCAGCTAATTATTTAACTATAAATAAGCCCAACTAGTGACTTGAGCCAAATATGCTCCAATTTGCATCCTTGATCAGCCATATCGTGCACCTTCAGCTCCTCTTCAACAAAATGTTGCATGTAGCCTTGTGACGTCTCTATCAGTTGGTCTAACCACTCTTGCCTTTTACCTCTCTTGCTTTTGCTTTGGGTTCATAAATGAATTAATCACCTAAACAAACCAAATTAGATTATGGCAATTCAATGGATTGAAAAGGGCTGGTCTAGATCAAGATTTTAGGTAAGGCCAAATTTAAAGTAGGTAAACACAAGAAAACAAATCTAAGTGCTGAAATTTAGGTCCCTTATTCTCAAATAACTCTAAAACTTTAAGAACTAGAATTCCACACGTTTGCAATTCTGATTTTTTTTTAATTTTCATTTCTTTCTTTTTTTTATGATATTAACAAAAGTGCAGAAATTTTAAGATTAACACAAGAAAGTAACAATATGAGAAGGGACAACAAAACTTGTTATGTCAACACAAAGAGGTATGAACTTAAATCAAAGACTACTTAATAGGACAAAATTAAAACAAGAAGATTCAATACAAACAAAGAAAAATAAGATGAAGATGATGAACAAAAAAAAAATACAAAGATAAGCAAACCTCAACTTGGACTAGGCTCTGATACCAAATGATAGAAAATCATCATCTTAGCAACCATATACCCCAATAACTAATAAGTTATGATACATATGGAATGCAAGAAAACACCCTCCAGTCAAGATGATTCCAAAACCTAAGGACCTCCTCTAGTGAAGTTAGGGAAAAACTAGTTCCAATTGTTATTATTTACCAATGAAACTAGTACTTGAATTCAACTCACAACGCCACAAACCAGATATGATATGATAAGTTAAGAGTTAAACACAAATTTTTTTTTTGTTAGAGAACGCCACAAACCAAATTAGTTTGATAAGTTCAAAGTTCATAAAAGAACTTAAGCAAAAACACTCACAAAAAGCAAATTCAGATTATCATTCAAAAAAAATGATCCTTTTACAAATGAGTTTGTCTTTGATATTTATAGCCAAAGCATGGCAAAAGAAACCTAAATGGCTGTTATTATAGCTCTCCACATTCTCCCCTTTAATCCCCACTAACTTTTATTGAAAAGAGTTGTTATACATTAAATGCACTCATTTGTAACTCCTAAATGACAATTCATCACACCCCAAACTAAATGCACTCATTAAAACACATTAAAACTCACACTTAACAAGAATAAAATCCTAACTCTGATATGTTGATTTCACAAAGCAAATAAAATAAAATGACAGCCCAAGATCTATGCTCACTTAATCAAGGCTGAATGGCCTTTTATTCTTCAATGGGCTGGATTAATTCAAACAATATGGGCTGATCTATTGTCTTCATATTTGAAGATGCTTGAGACATGTTGACAATGTTAAGGTCTTCTTGCATACATAGACCCTTGACAGAATCTAGATGAGCTTGGTCATTCCAAATGTCTTCAAGTAAGCAAGTTAATGCTTCTTTCATCCTTTTAGCTTTATCTCTTATCATTGGTCCTCTATGAATGGTTAAAGGAATAATAATCATTAAAAAAATGGTCCTTTTACAAATGAGTTTGGCTTTTTATAGCCAAAGCATGGTAGAAGAAACTTAAATGGCTGTTATTATAACTCTCCACATTCTCCCCTTTAATCCCCACTAACTTTCATTGAAAAGAGTTGGTATACATTAAATGCACTCATTTGTAACTCCTAAATGACAATTAATCACACCCCAAACTAAATGCACTCATTAAAACACATTAAACCTCACATTAAAACTCACACTTAACAAGAATAAAACCCTAACTCTGATATGTTGATTTCACAAAGCAAATAAAATAAACCCAAATTAATAAATAATATAAAATGACAGCCCAAGATCCATGCTCACTTAATTAAGGTTGAATGGCCTTTTATTCTTCAATGGGCTGGATTGATTCAAACAATGTTGGCTGGACTATTGTCTTCATATTTGAAGATGCTTGAAACATGTTGACAATGTTAAGGTCTTCTTGTATACATAGACCCTTGACAGAATCTAGATGAGCTTGGTCCTTCCAAATGTCTTCAAATAAGCAAGTTAATGCTTCTTTCATCCTTTTAGCTTTAGCTCTTGTCATTAGTCCTCTATGAATGGTTAAAGGATCAATTATCATTAAAAAAAATGGTCCTTTTACAAATGAGTTTGGCTTTGATATTTATAGCCAAAGCATGGTAGAAGAAACCTAAATGGCTGTTATTATAGCTCTCACATTCTCCCCTTTAATCCCCACTAACTTTCATTGAAAAGAGTTAGTATAATTAAATGCACTCATTTGTAATTCCTAAATGACAATTAATCACACCCCAAACTAAATGAACTCATTAAAACACATTAAACCTTGCATTAAAACTCACACTTAACAAGAATAAAACCCTAACTCTGGTATGTTGATTTCACAAAGCAAATAAAATAAACCCAAATTAATAAATAACATAAAATGACAGCCCAACATCCATGCTCACTTAATCAAGGTTGAATGGCCTTTTATTCTTCAATGGGCTGAATTGATTCAAACAATGTGGGCTGGACTCTTGTCTTCATATTTGAAGATGCTTGAAACATGTTGACAATGTTAATGTCTTCTTGCATACATAGACCCTTGACAGAATCTAGATGAGCTTGGTCCTTCCAAATGTCTTCAAGTAAGCAAGTTAATGCTTCTTTCATCCTTTTAGCTTTAGCACTTGTCATTTTTTTGTTATTCTACCTATTATCTCTCCTTGTTTCAGCTTTCTGTCTCTCCTTTGTTTTTTTTAAGTTTACTATTTAATTAGTAATCGCGGCTACCTCCTTTACTGATTTTGTTTGTATTTATAAGCAATAATTAGAGCAACTTTGCCTCATTAATCCTCATACAATCCAAAACCTTTCTGCCTATCTGAACTATATTGGAATTTAAACACAATTAAAACTGAACCTAGCCCGAATCAAGGGCTCATGGAGAATTGGCATGGCTAATTCATCATGAATTGGCTTTTTAACCTTGGACCAACTCAGTTTGGTATTTAGAGTCTAACAAGACTTATTTTGCCCTTTTTCAAATTGTATCAGATTTAATTAGGACTTTTAATTGGACCAAACTAAATTCAAGCTCTTAAAATTTGATTAGACGAGATTTAAGCTTCTTAAAATTGGATTAGACCTAACTTAGCCCTTTTAATTTAAAATGAACTTATTCATGACCAAAATTAAGGGTCTACTTCGATTTGAATTATCTGGTTTGCAACCCTGTTTCATGTTTATTTATGTTATATGAATGCATGATAAGGCATGTTTTTACCTTTTCATTTTATGGCTCACAATGAATGCTTGAGGAACAAAATAGGAAGTTGCAGGAAGAGCTAGATCCCAGCCATCGAGAACTAAGTGCCAGCCATGAAAATACCATGCATTTTGAAGATCTATACCGCTGGTCAAAATAGAATTTCAGAGACTTCTGGTTCCAAGGCTAGAGGTCCTAGCGTTGCTTCTTCATCTAAGGGACACCAGATTGATGACAATGAGATTCCTCCTCCTCCTCCTCCAGGTGATGACTTTTTTAGGGCATTATTCGATTATGGACTGCCCCTCCCTTCTCAGTGATTTTGTAATTAGCTTGTATTTGAACATGTTTTGTATAAAATTACTTGTATAAATCAATAAATTAATTTAATTTAATCTTCTTCTCTCTCTCCCTCTCTCTCTCTCTCTTTTTACTTTTCATTTTTTTATGAATCTCCTTTTTGACTTTTCCTTTCCTATTTTATACATAATTATGCACAGGACCCATAATGAATTCATGAATTCATCATGGATTAGGTTTTTCTTTTCTTTGCTTTCAACAAAACCATGACAAATTCGGTGATTCAGAATGAATTCTACAAGAATTGCTTCTTCTTTCCATGTGCAGCTCGATTTTCAACCCATTTAAATTATCACTTCGTCTCTTCCTTCTCCCTAATCCAACTAAAATCATAGCTATTCAAGACAAATAATTTTTGGATCATCTTCTTACCAAGGCAAGCAGTTTAATTCTCACGAATCCAACCATGACCAAAGCCAATTTAAAGAAGATGAAGGATTTATTTAAGACCTTTGAAGCTATCCATTGGGAATTAATATCTTGATCTCAAATTAATACTCTGAAGTATTGTGAGCAGGGATTCTTTCCCCCACTCCTTATGGAATGGTTCTTACGACTTCTGCACTGTTAGGCTCTGGGCCTTAGAGAACATGGGCTAAACCCTAAGAATTTAAAGTCTCCACTTGAATTGGCCAGGAATATAGAAAGCAGTGGATGACTCAATTTATAAAAAATCCCCAACCCCTACTAAATTCGAAAAGTTGGATATATATGGGGAAGGTGAGAATGACCCAATGCCCTCAAAATGCCTGGTTCATTGCAACTGACCTTCTTTTTAGGTCTGAATATTATTGAATTCTTATATTAATATAATACTATTCATATTACATTCAATTATAAAAAAATAAATAATCATCATATTATAAATCAAGCAAACAAATAAACAAATAAAATAGTTACCATACAAAGATGGAAGCATGCCCTTACAATGTCCCAATGTCCATACAAATAAATAAAATAGGACATCCACCAATTAGTAGAAACATGTCCTTTACAATGATCCAAAGTCCTTAAATTTAAAATAAATAATTAAAATTAACAACCACGAAATGAAAATATGAATTTTACATTCATAAAATCCATATAAAAATGGTAATCAAACATATAAATCATCATACAAAAAATTATAAAATTAGGGCTAAACTGAAAGGAAATTAAGATTAATCACAAAAATTACAATCCATAATGCAAATCTTAATATCAACCCCTAACAAAATATAGTGCACAACACACATGGCGGTCCCTTGCAGGGGTTTGGGAGTTACCATACTCCTTGAATGAGTTACTGTCTCCAAAATATAAATTAGAGTTTTAAATAATATTTTAGGGTTTAAATCCTAAACTTAGGTTTAACATGCAAAATTAGGGTTTACTCATACAACTAGGGTTTAGGGTTAGAGTTTTTGAATGCACAATTTAATATTTAATCTTACGGCTAGGGTTTTAAGATCTAAGTGGTAGTTGTAATCATACAATCCATCAAACAAGATTAATGTCATAATAAATCACAATGAAGATGCAAAGTTAACAGGTAAAAAGTATAACAAAATTGAGCAGATATGATGTTAGAGTTTGTTACTGTCATTGTTGGCTATACCAAACAATTGCATTGATCCAAGCCTCAGCACTATCCTTTGTGTAAGAATTAATTTTGACTTGTGCAATACGTTTGGAACAGCTTAGACGTTGTGTCTTTTGGTTCTGTCTTTCTATATTTTAGTGTTCCTGCCTTTGTGTTAGTTTTTCTTAGTTGCTCTCTGTCTCTCTTTCTTTGTTAATTATTTCTCCTCTCAGTGCCTTTTTTTTTATTGTCATTTACTCACTAATTGTGGTTGCCTCTCTCTATTTGTTAATCCCATACTTATAGGCAGCATTAGGGCAACCCTTTGCTCCTTAATCTAAATGCTTTCAAACTCTACCTTGATTAAAATACTAATTTTGCACAAATACTGAATTAAGCAGAAAATATGGACTCATATTGAACTTTGCCAGCCAATTCAATATGAGCTTGGCTCATATCAAATTGGCCAAGGCCAACCAAATCAATGGTTCATTTATTAAAAAAAATTGGCCCAACTTTAATTTGGACTTAATTTAAGCTTTAAAAAGTTAGACTAGATTTAACTCAGACCTTTTTTTTATTGAAACCAAACTTAATCCAGCCTTTTAATTAGAACCAAATTTGAACTGGGCCAAAATTAAGGGTCTACAAGTACTTTCAAAATATCAAATTGAATTAATCCTTTTTGCATACTATAGCTTCTTTCTAGATGTAGAATCTAGAACCTTTAAGATTAATTATGAGTGGAGATTTTCTTCCCCACTCTCATGTGAATGGTTCTTGCGACTTCGGCACTGTTAGGCTTGGGGCCTTAGAGAACACAGGTTAAACTGAGAGAAAATGGAGTCGCCACCTGAACGGGCCAGAAAAATAGAAAGGGGTCGATGACTCGATTCCTAGGAAATCCCCAACCCCATATTGGGTTCAAAACACCCCTACAACACCCGATTCATTGGAACCAGCCTCTTTTTATGTCTAAATATTATTAAATTCTTAACTTATTATAGCATCATCCATACTACATGCGATCATAAAAATAAATAATCACTTTATTAAAATCTCAACAAGTTCAAACAAAATAAATGGGCACCCATGTTGAATGAAAACATGCCCTTACAATGTCCAATGTCCAAAACTAAATAGGACACCCACCATTTGGTGGGAAACATGCCCTTTACATTAATCCCAAAATCCAAAATAAATTAAATTACATTAAACCTAACTAATGAGGTACCCACAAAGTGAAAACATACCTCTTACATCTTGAAAATTAAAATAATTAAAATAATAAATCAAATAAATTAAGTCATTCATCATTCACCATGAGCAATAAAAATAAATCATTCATAAAATTAAAACATTATTGAATCATCCATTCAAGATATAAAGCAATCACACCTAAGTTTTAATTTTAAATAAAGTAATAAATATATCAATTTAGGGTTTATGCTTCAAAGTAGGGTTTATGCTTCAAATTATTGATTAATATGGGCAAGTTGTGAAAATTTAGGGTTATGGAAAAATGATGAATGATTTAGGGTTTTGGGTATGGATGGTTAAAATTATTGGAATGCATGAAATTAGTATTATTTATATATGCAAGGAATGATTCCATAGTTGGAAATTAAATATGAACAAGTTTGGATGAGGTTTGGATTTAGGATTTGATTATGTAAAAATTAGGATTTCTAATATAATGATGTTAATTATTGTAATGAGATGAATTAGTGTTTTTTTAATATAAATGTTGTGATTTTAAGGTTGGAACATAATATGGATAAGTTTGGCAAAGTTCATGTTGGTGGGTGCATTATATGTAATTTGGGTTTTTGAAGAAGGCTTCCATAATTGTGAAAGTGAATTGTTTTGATGTTATATTAATGTATAAGTAGTGTTTTTAAAGTTAAATGTTAAAAATGAAATTAGTAGAATGAAGTTTAAGTAAAGTAGTAAGTTGAAGAGTTTAGGGTTTTAGTGGAATTTTGATGAGGATTATTTGGTTATTGATAGTTGAATGTATATTGATAATGTGACTGATTGTAATAGGTAATGTTGCTTATTAATGGACCTTGTATGTGTAGGTTAAAGTGATTAAAGAGTGGAAATTAGAGTTTGGCTTGGGAAAGAGAAAAAAGAAGTCAGTACAAGTTAATAAATATCTTTAAAATTTGTATGTGCATTAAATGTGAGAGGCCATTATGTATATATAATGAAATTTCAAAATGTGGGTGTACACATAACCTATGCATCGTGGTATAGTTATTTAATGGTTTTCTTTTGGGTATTTTTAAATATAGATTGATATATATATGATATATGTGGTATGATGTCTGATAAGGACATAATTATGATTTGTGAGAAAAATGTGGCAAGTAAGTCACATTATGAATATGACATATGGATGTGTATGCGAATGATTTAATATGGAAAAATATTAAATGTGAAATAATATGAAAATGTGAGGTGGTGGTGATCATGATAAGATTGATCACTTGGAAATTGTGACAATGTGATGTAATGTGATAGTGATCAAGAATTGAGTTGATCATTTAAAAATGTGAAAAAGTGTTATTTGGTGTTGTTACCCTATACAATTACTTGTTCAATGATATTGAGAATGATATTGCATGCATTGATAAACCTAAGAGAGACTAGGTATTGACCTGAGCAGAGCTAGGCCATGTGATGAGATTGTGATTGAGAATGGACCCGAGCAGAGCTAGGCCATGAAATTGATATTGTAATAACTAGACTTGATAATTGTATATGTGTGTTTAGGCCCAAAGTGTATGTGTGTGGAAATTTTGAATGTATGTGGGTTATAATTTGAATGTAAAGATGTTGCATGAGTAATGTAAGTAATGTTATAAGAAAGTACCATCGTTTGTGATTTATATATATTGTAATTGAGATGGTGTACTACTAGGCTGTATAGCTTAGCGCGGTTGTTTGAATCTCACTGGTAAGAGAATTATTGATCAGAGAGATCCTTGTGGCATTTGATATCGGTGAGAAAAGGAATTAGAAGACCAACAATGTCGCCTATATACATGTATAGTTATAGTTTTATGCATTTTGGTTATGCATAAGACATTATAAAATTTGTGAATATTTTAAGGATTTGGGACAGTTCTGTTTACATATATAATAAAGTATGACCACTAATGTTTTGAGTTATGCTATTTGT
Organism: Garcia nutans; assembly: GCA_947685225.1. Lineage (NCBI taxonomy): Eukaryota > Viridiplantae > Streptophyta > Magnoliopsida > Malpighiales > Euphorbiaceae > Garcia > Garcia nutans. The sequence continues at coordinate 42,097,880 of CANTUV010000024.1, forward strand.
TTATATGTTAGTGAAGTGTTGAGTTGGAGTATGGTTGCAAAACTTTATTTTGGGAGTGTTTTAAAAGTTTATGCAATTTGTGTGATTGTTGAAATTGGGATTAATTAAAATTACAGATAAACTCTAGTGAAATTTTTTCTAGAGAATTACGTTTATAAATTGTTAATCTATTGTAAATATTAAAATGAGGGTTTTTATATGTAAATATTATAGTACCTTTATATCTTAAGTATGTATTTTATGTATACGCGGATATATGTATTATATATATTTAGGGTATAAGGGTATTACAGTTCCTCCTCTTATGGGAAGAAATCTGGATCTGATCTGACTTGAACAAACTTATTTTTTTCCTTTTCTTTTGCAAAAACTCAAGACCCCTTTTTCTTCTTCTTCTTCTTTTTTCTTCTTTTTTCTTCCTTTTTTTTTGTTTTTTTCTATTTGGGCTCTTTTTTTTTGGGACATGGCATTTCATCATTCCGCTCTTTTCTTTTTTCTGGAATATTAAATCTAGTGCTTTTAAGATTGCAGCTATGTTGGCTGAAAGATGGTCTTTCTCCTATTTCTCTTATTTAGCTGAGTCCCTGGTTGGGATGGACCAATTCAAGTTAAGTTCTACTCGTAGGCTAAGTGGAAGTCTTCTATTGTTTTAGGTAAAAATAACTCTGTTGATTTTCTGAACCGCCCTTCAGGTTTTCAAAACTATAGAGCAGCTCCAATTTTTGCCTAGGTCGCCCTTTTGAGTTTTCAACCTAGTGTAATATTTCTTTTCTTCTTTTTTTTTTATCTTGATTTTTTTTGGGCCCTTGCCCTAAGAAAGTTGTTTTGTTTATGTTGTCCTATGCTTTTGACTATGGAGGAGCACAAGTGTGCTTCAATGAGGATGGATTCTTTTGTTGCCCAGATGCCATCTCAATGATGAAATAGATATGACATATTAGGTCTAGTTTAGGTAAACTTAAACTATCCTTATGTTCTTGACTAAATATCCTTTTCATTGATCTTCTTACTTCTTGGGAGCTCAGTGATCATCAGACTTGTCACAAGTGTCATACCAACTCATGGTAGGTCATCGAGTTTATAAGCCAACAAAAAGCAAGTTAAAATCTCATGAAAGCTCAAAGGGAAAAAGTATGGATTGATTTTAATAGGTGGATACTAGTTGTTGGCTCACCAAATAATGCCTAGATCATCTAGTGTTCAATTTTGCCTTGAAAGTTTGTCAAAGCATGTTCTAAGATTGACTAGACACAAGTAATTTTGCAGGATCCCTCTCTAAGTAAGCATGCATAGCTTAATGCAATAGAATAATTACCTCACCTAGTAAAGTCATTCGGATCATGATGTATAGATACACTAATTTATGAATATCATGCTAGACTGTCATTGGTTGAGTACCAGAATGCCAAAAAAACAAAATTATAAATGAAATAAAAGTAATTTATTCAAATAATTTTAATTTGAAAAAACTTAATTGTTCTAATGAAATACCAAAGAAAGAAAATAAGATGAGCAACAATCAAGCCAAGGAAAGTTTATTGAGTTAGAGTTGCAAACACTTCATCTACTTGGACATGTCAGGGTCGAGGATCTTTCCATCATCAATGAAGTTGTTGTCCCAAGAAGGCAACCAAGAGGGGGGTGAATTGGTTGTTTGAAGAAATGATGGTAAATTAAAAAATAAAAAACAAAATAGAACAAGAGAAGAGTAGAGTGGGGAAAATGAGCACAACGAGTTTATAGTGGTTCAGATTACCCCAATCCTATGTCCAATTCCTTAACAATTTATTAAGGTTCCACTAATCTTGAGTTTTTACTAGCTTAACTCTAACTTGGTATTTTCACAAGCTCACATCAAACTTTTACAAGGCTTGAGAATTTTCCTTACAATCTTACCAAGAGTTTTCCTATGCCCACTCTAAAACCTAAGTGGTTTTAAGCTCACACTCAAACTTACAATGGTGTTTGATGCTCATACCCAAAACTCAAGGAAATACAATTTGAAATTATGATGCAATGAAATAAAAGTAGTTATGCTTGGCTATTACAATCACAATTAGCTTTAAATAAGAGGTTTCTTGAGGTATTTATAGCCATTAGCACTCTTACTAACCGTTTGAAGTGGTTCCCACATGTTTGATTCTTGTTTCCACTTAAATTGTGTCTGAGACACTTTGTGTGGTCACCATGCATATTGTGCTATTGCACAATTTAATTCTTCTCTAATGGCTATTTCCAACAGTAAAATTTGAGTGCCCGGCAGAATCTTATTTCCCTTCTGGCAATGTCTTGCGATCGCACAATACATTGTTACCGTTAAATTTGAAATTCTTCTTCCACGTGTCCAATTGTCATTGCTCATGTTGAATTGGTGTGCTACTTCGACATGAGCTTTAAATCATGTCGAATTGGCACACCAATTCGATATGAGGCTTGACCCATGTCGAATTAGCACACCAATGTGACATGAATTTAATTTCGGCACACTGTTTATCTTTTGGGTTAGACCCAAGTTAGTTTGGAACATTTAACTTGATTAAGCTTCTTAAATTTGGATTGGATTTGACTCAGGTTTTTAAAATTTGACCAAACTTATTTAGGTCCAAAATTATGGGTCTACAAGGGGCTGTTAATTGGAAATAGATTTAATTTGGCCCCTTTAATTGGGCTGAATTCAATTCAAGCCAAAATTAAGGGTCTACAAAGCGGCAACTTAATATTCTTTGATGCTTATGTCATAATATTTTTAGGATCAACAGACCTCATTACAAAGCCCTAAAACCCAATACGCCCCATTACAAGCTTGATAGACCTGGGGATCTTCTGGAAAGTTTGAGATGTACTAGTAGAGACAATCCCAACATGCTTGCCTATGGAAAGAGAATGTAACATGATAATACTCAGGCAACCTTAAGTAGAATTCTACTTATGTGCCTATTAAAGTGCAACCCCTTATAGTGAATATGATGAAAGAAAGAACTTACAACATGGAACTTTCCTTGGAAAAGGCTCGGCAATAACACAAACATTGCTCTTAAATCCAAAATATTAGCAGCTCCTGATAATCCCATTATTTGGAGTTACACACTCGCAAGATGCATCACTAAAATATATTGTCCAACTCATGCACACAAAAGCTATTTCAACACTAAATTTCAATATATTTTTATGCAAGGGACTAGAGAGTATATATCTAAGAGATGATATCATGAGAGCAAAAAATACTTGAATTTTTTGTAAAAAGTCAAAGAGAAGTAAAAACAAAGAAAATCAATAGGGGACAACATGTTCAAAAGAGGGCGAGCATGCCCTACCAAGTCAAATCAGTTGGAGGGAGAGTATGCCCTATCAAGTCAAATTAATTAGAGGATAAGCAGCCCCAAGGAGGGCGAGCATGCCCTATCAAGTCAAATCAATTGGAAGACGAGCATTGTAATGTCTAAAATTCTTAAGCAATGATTTTCTAAACTATATATATATTAGACTGTGTATAATGTTGAGAATGACCCAGGCTTTAGAATAGATGGAAAATTAGGATTGGTTAAGCCTTAAAAAGTTAAAAGTTAAATCTGAATATAGATAAAATCAGTATTTTTGAAAAAGAATCTTTAAGCGGTAAAATTTTACAAAAATGCTCATATGATCCTAAAATTGAATTTTATTGAAATTGGGATAAGAGATACGGGTAATAGATCTCTAATTAAATTAAAGTAAATATTTTTATAATTTTATGGAATTAAAAGTCAAATTTAGAAATAATTTAAGAAAGTAGGTATACCGAAGTTTTGGTGTGTTCCTCACATAGTATAAAACCCTAAATAATAGTTATACATATAAAAATAGAATTTTCTTTCTTCTTCTTCCTACCCAAACCGACTTTATCACCACCATCATAACCATATTTCTTTTCTCCATTCTTTTTCCATCAACATAAATCAAAGAATCTTTACATACAACAACTCAAAATTTTTAAGAGAATTCATTAGATTAAGTGAGAATTACTAAAATCATCATCAAACAATCAAAGGAAATTGAGAAAGAGAGAGGAAGAGGTACTTTGAAAAGAGGTTTATGCTTATATATTGATAATTTGTTATTTCTTTGTTTTCTTTTGATTTTTATTGATTATGGAAGTTACTTAACCTACTTTAATTAAAATTTTGTGATGGAATCAATTAATTGAATTTGTTAAGATGGAAATTTAAATATGGAACTAAGTGAAAGAAAAATTAATTAAAGGTTCATTTTTTATTAATTTTAAGTGTGTGTGCGCAAAATTTTTAGCTTAAATTATGTTTAAAACAATTTTTGATTCATAAAAGAATTAATTTAGGATTTTGGCAAATTTAGGATTTAGAAGTAAGAATGGAACTAGTTCATGAAACAATTGATTATGAGTTCATAAATTATTAAGGAAAAGTGTATTTATGTGGTCTTTAAACAAAAACTAAGCTTAAAGTAACTATTGAATTTACAAAGTATTGAATTTAGGGTTATGTAAAATTAGGGTTTATAGAAATTTAAAGTTTTGAAATTAAAGTGGTTGTTTATAATATGTTTGGTAAATATGTTCTAAATAAAATGAGTTTGATTTTAATTTAAGAAATATTTCTGTATCTGTATGGTTAAACTGAAGACAATTGAATAATAAAGAAGGGAATAGTTATTTTAAAGAAATATTTTTATTTAAAATTAATATTCTAATTATGTAATTGATTAAAAAGAAAATAAAGAAGTGTTTACTTAAAAGTAATGTTTTAGAAAATTTGACATAATAAAAAAATTATTGGAATGAAAAAAATAATTAAAGTGCCCAGATATACTGTTAAAAAATCTAGTTATCGGAATAAATGGTTAGCTAGAGGGTGGACATCCATAGTGTTAGTGGGCACTATATGCCATTAGTGGACACTTTGTGTCACATTGATAGTGGGTACTTTTTGCCACTAGTGGACACTCTATGTGATCAGTGATGATGGGCACCATCAGTGGACCATTGGTCATATTCTCTATAGTGGGTATTTACATGCCATTCATTATTCGAATTTAAAGTTTTAAAATCAGTATATGAAGGCATAAATAAATGAAATATAATTTAAATGAGTAATGTGCAATGTAAGTATTTACAAGAATTGTATGGAAAAGTGAATGTGAAATGGAATCTTTATCTTAGTTAATTATCTTTTAGTGATTAACTACAAAGTGATTATTTTCTTTTAAAATAAGTTAAATTTTGGGGCTTATAATCATTTAGATATTTACTTTGAATTGAATTGATTAAGTTGTTTATTTGTTTATTTTATGCTTAAAGTTATAACTTCATTTTTTATCCATTATTGCAATTATCTTCTTATATTATAATTTTGGTAAATTATGAATATACAAGTACCACTAAGCGATAGCTTAGCGTGTTAGATTTATTTCTTCTAGGCAGATCAGATAGGCAGGATAGATCCAGCATAGTGAGATTTTAGAGTTTCAAGATCAACTACATCTCCAAAGGTGTTGAAAGAGGGATTTTGTATTATGTATTTTGTTTTGTTCAAATAGCAACATTTTAAACTTTAAATGATATTTTTATAATTATGAGTAACTTAGAGATTTTATACACTTTGTAGTTGTGGTTTACACTTTGTAAATATGGTTTGGGTTATAACTTTATGGTAAATTATGATAATTATGGAGAATGTGATGCAAGAAAGGATCCCTTGAAGCTAGCAAGTGGACCAATCACTAGGAGCAAGGCAAAGAGATATCAAGCTAGTATGGCTTTGCATATTCAAGAAGAGATTTCCAAAGAGCTTCAAGAATTATCGTTCAAGAAGATGGAGATAGAGCTTGAAGAAGGCACACCAAAGCTGCTTATGATGCTTAGTGTGGAAGCTAAAAGCTAGCTAAAGAAAGGTCCAATGTGTAAGAAAGGTCCATGGGGGTTCATATAAAGCCTTCGGAAGAAATTTAAGGCCCATGGACAGCCCAAATAGTGTGGGGCATTTCTTATGTTGAAGGGATTAGTTTGGTTGTTTCCATACTTTATATTTTCCTTAGTGGATTAGGATTTTGTTTCCATACTTTATATTTTCTTTAGTAGATTAGGATTTTGTTTCCATACTTAATGTTTTCCTTATGCAATTAGGAATGTTTTCCTTATGCAATTAGGAATGTTTTCCTTAAGCAATTAGGAATGTTTTAGTCTTAATTTTCCATATGCAATTAGGAATTTTGTAACCCTTATTTAAGGGCACTATTAGGCCGAATTTCATATACAACAATTAATAAAAATTTTCGAATTCTTCTACAAGTTCTTCTTGTGAATTTTCGTGTGAGAGAGATTAGAGTGGATTCTTTAATTCTTTCATTGCATCAAGAATTAGGTTTACTTATCAACAAGAGTTGTGGCGTTTTTCTTCTTCTTACCAACTAAATCCTTCAATCATAGTGAGTTCACGTCTCTTTATAGGCGTTGGGTTCCTTAGGAGGTGATTATCAAGTTTCAAGGAGTTCTCTACCATTGTTATACGTTGGGTTTGCTGCCATCATTGCTAAGGGTCCGTGTCATTTGGTATCAGAGCCTTGCTACAAGGTAATTTTTATCTACTTTGTCTTTCTAGGGTTTGTTAATTTAGGCCTTTTAAATTTCTGTGTTTTAGGTTCTTAGAGAGTCTAGTCTTTAATTTTCGAAAAAGAGTCATATATCAATTCTGATCAAGGCCAAATTGAAGGAGGGTATTCTTAGGGTGAAAACAAAACCTAGGAAAGGATTCTTGGAGAATTTCGAAACCAAGAATTAGGGTTCTTGAAAGAAAGCAAAAGCTAGAGTTTGTGTTCAAGTTTGATTTCGATTTGGTCTTGAGTGAATCTGGGGTTGCGAATTAAGTCCAGATTTCGAAAAGTCCTTGGGAGTAAATTAAGTCCCGAATCAAGGGGATAGTGAGAGGAAGCAAAAAAAAAAGAGTACAAAATCACCTCAACAAAAATTGTTTGATATTCTTGCTATTTGGGTGTTAAGGATCAGATCTAGGTGGGTGAGAAGTAATAAAATTTTTGGGCGAAAAATTTCACCTTTTGAGGGGCTTTTGGAATTCAAAAATCAGACCTTAATATTCATGTTATTTGAGTGTTATAGGTGGGAATTAGAGTCTAGAAGCTAGCGTTTTGGGTAGAATTGATTAGGTCCATAAAGCAGCTTGCCAAGTGTGGGCTGTTTTTGATTCATTATATCCCAATTTGTCTTGTTTATTAGCTTCATAGTTTCTGATTTCTTTATCTAGCTTTTAATTCCATTACATTGCTAAGTATCATTTGCTTGTGTTGATACTTGGTTCTATATCGTGTAGTGCAAATTACCTTGCATTGCCTCCGGATACTTGTCTTGTTTTCTATCTAGTTCTAGGATTTAGGTTCTAGTTTCTTGAACGACTTGACAATTGTTGGTTGGTGAGCTTGGTTCTGAAGTGCAATCAAGGAAGACAAGAAAAGTGAGGTAATTCTAAACACTTGAGTGAATTTCGATTATTACTAATCTTGTTTCTTTGAGTTTGTTTGTTTGTTTGTTTGTTAACATGGCTGGAAAAAGAGAAGAGACTAGCAAAGAAGGAGCTATGGCCGAAAGCTTGGCTAGGCTTAATGAGACTTTGGCAGCAATGCTTGGTCGAATGGAGATGATGGATACTAGATTGCAAGAGAATGCAGCACGACAAGCACAACAAATTTAGCAAGTGCAACAAGGGCAGCCAGCCGCACATCCAAATCCCATAATGCGAGCTAGAAGAGTGCTTAGGAGAGAAGGGCAAGGAAATCTTGAAGCCTTAGAAGCAGCCGAAAGGGTAGAAGATGAAGATGAAGGTGGAAATCAACCTACCACTGATGGTGACCTTACTTCCATCAAGATGAAGATTCCTTCCTTTGAAGGGAAGAACAATGCAGAAGAGTTCATAGAATGGGAGAAGAAAGTTGAGCAGATTTTCGAATGCCATAACTACACCGAAGAGAAGAAATCAGTTTTGGCAGCCGTAGAGTTCAAGGGGTATGCTACCTTTTGGTGAGATCAATTGAAAGCTAATAGAAGAGGGAAAGGTATGAGGCCTATTCCTGAAAGGTCAACCTTGAAAGAACTAATGAGAAGCCGATTTGTACCATCTCACTACATTCGGGATTTGTACAATCGACTAGCAAGACTAGTTCAAGGTGGAAGAAGTGTGGAAGAGTACCACAAAGAGATGGAGATGATCATGGCTAGGGCAAATATTGATGAAGATGAAGACAAGAAGATGTCACGATTTCTTGGGGGATTGAATTTGAACATAGTCAATGAATTGGAGATGTATGAATTCAACACAATGGAAGAGTTAGTTCAAAAGGCCATGAAGATAGAGAAGATTGAAGAATAAAGCTATTTCAAAAACTGGCTACTCTAAAGCTAGTGGAAAATTTTCAAACTTCAAGGGTTCAACTTCGAGTGGAGGTTCCTACAAAGGGGATTACAAGGGTTCTTTCCAAAAGAATTCTTCCTATAATCCTAATTTCAAGAAGCCGAATGATTGGGATGCAAAAACAACCAAGGAAATACCTTCTAGACCTACTCCAAGTAGGGAAATTAAATGCTACAAGTGTTTGGGAAGTGGACACATTGCTTCTCAATGTCCGAATAAGAGGGTGATGATTGCAACCCATGAAGGGGAAATTGAATTAGAATCTAAACATGAAGAAGAAAAGGAGGCCGAATGTGGTGATAGGGCCGAATATGATGAAGAGGCTTGGGAGAATCAAGTCTTGAATGCTGAACATGGAGAGATGCTTGTTACTAGAAGAGCCTTGAATATTCAAGTCAAGGATGAAGGCTTGGATCAAAGGGAGAATCTTTTCCACTCTAGGTGTTTGGTGAATGGTAAGGTTTGTACACTTATCATTGATGGTGGAAGTTGTACCAATGCTGCTAGTACTACAATGGTGGATAAATTGGGGTTACCTTGTTTTAAACATCCCAATCCTTACAAGTTGCAATGGTTCAATGACGCTGGGGAAGTAAAAGTGTTGAAGCAAGTCAAGGTACCATTCTCCATTGGGTGGTATAAAGATGAGGTTTTGTGTGATGTAGTGCCAATGCAAGCTGGACATTTGCTATTAGGAAGACCATGGCAGCATGATAGAAGGGCACAACATGATGACTTTTCTAATAAGTATACCTTTACTTATGAAGGAAAGAAGGTTGTTCTAGCACCATTATCACCTTAAGAGGTGTATGAAGATCAAAAGAGGATGCTAGAGAGGGAGAAAGAAGTTTCGGCCAACATGAACCAAGGGGGTTCAAATTCGGCCAATGATGTTTCTTCAACACCTAAGGGTAATTCTAAGGGTAGGGAGAGAGAAAATAATAAAGTGAGTGAGTGCAGAAAGGGAAAAGAGGCCGAGAGTCAAAAGAAAGTAAGCAAACAAATAAATGGCCCATTGGTGAGAGAAAATAAGCAAGGAGAAAAAGCAAAACATACTTTTTATGCAAGAGCAAGAGAGATAGATGTAGGGCAGCCTGTACTCATTATTATGTATAAAGAATCGTTACTTGCTGACAGTGAAGAATCTCTTGATTCTTTACCTTCTAGTTTTGTGTCTTTGTTGCAGGATTTTAAGGATGTGTTTCCTGAAGACCTTCCTAGTGGTTTGCCACCATTAAGAGGGATTGAACATCAAATTGACTTCATACCGGTTCTACAATTCCAAACCGGCCAGCATATAGGAGCAATCCTATGGAGACAAAAGAGATGCAAAGACAAGTTGAAGAGCTTTTGGAGAAAGGCTTGGTTCGCGAGAGCCTTAGTCCTTGTGTCGTTCCAGTCTTATTAGTACCCAAGAAAGATGGTTCTTGGAGGATGTGTGTTGATTGTAGGGCTGTGAACAAGATTACTGTGAAGTATAGACATCCCATTCCTAGACTTGATGACATGTTGGACGAATTGCATGGGGCGAAATATTTCACAAAGATTGATCTTATGAGTGGTTATCATCAAATTCGCATGAAGCCTGGAGATGAATGGAAGACTGCCTTCAAAATGAAATATGGTTTGTATGAATGGTTAGTTATGCCTTTTGGTTTATCTAATGCACCTAGTACTTTCATGAGATTAATGAACCATGTTTTGAGAGCTTATTTAGGTAAGTTTGTGGTAGTTTACTTTGATGATATTCTGATTTATAGCAAAACTGAGGAAGAACATGTTAAACATGTTAGGAAAGTGCTTGAAATCCTTAGGGAGCAAAACCTTTATGCTAAGCTTAAGAAGTGTTCTTTTTGTCTAGATAGGGTTGTTTTTCTTGGTTTTGTTGTAAGTATGCAGGGAATTAAAGTTGATCAAGAGAAGGTGAAAGCTATCCAAGAGTGGCCGAATCCTTCAAGTGTGACAGAAGTGAGGAGTTTTCACAGATTGGCAAGCTTCTATAGGAGATTTATCCCTAATTTCTCTACATTGGCAGCCCCCTTGACTAGCATAATCAAGAAAGAAGTGGGATTCGTTTGGGGCAAGGAGCAACAAGAAGCATTTGATGCTTTGAAAGAGAAGCTTTCTACTACACCCGTTTTAGCTTTACCTAACTTTGATTCTACTTTTGAAATTGAATGTGATGCTTCTGGTGTAGGTATTGGAGCTGTTTTGATGCAGGAGAAGAAGCCCATTGCATACTTTAGTGAAAAGCTTAATGGAGCAAAGTTGAATTATTCAACTTATGACAAGGAGCTATATGCTTTGGTGAGAGCATTGGAAGTATGGGAGCATTATTTGCTACCCAAGGAATTCGTGATCCATTCAGACCATGAATCATTGAAGCATTTGAGAGGGCAAGGCAAGTTGAATAAAAGACATGCAAAATGGGTTGTGAAGATTGAGAAGTTTCCTTATGTGATCAAATACAACAAGGTAAAGACAATGTAGTGGCAGATGCACTTTCGAGGAGGTACGCTTTACTTAATGTTTTGAGTACTAAATTGCTTGGATTTGAATGTATAAAGGACTTATATGTTGGTGATTCTGATTTTAGCAATGTTTATGATGCTTATGAGCATGGTGCTTTTAATTCTTTCTATAGACATGATGGGTTTTTATTTAAGGGTTCGAAATTATGCATGCCTAGATGTTCTATGAGAGATTTGCTAGTATTAGAATCACATTGTGGGGGTTTGATGGGGCATTTTGGAGTTGATAAGACTTTAGACATGTTGAATGAACACTTTTATTGGTTGAATATGAAAAGGAATGTAATTCGGATTTGTTAGGCTTGTTTGGCTTGTAGGCAACCTAAGTCTAAGTCTATGCCTCATGGTTTGTATATGCCATTACCCATTCCTAGTTCTCCTTGGATGGACATTAGTATAGACTTTGTTTTAGGATTACCAAGGACTAAGAGGAGGAGAGATAGCATATTTGTGGTTGTTGATAGGTTTAGTAAGATGGCACACTTTATCCCATGTCATAAGAGTGATGATGCTAGTTTAGTGGCCGAACTCTTCTTTAGGGAGGTGGTTCGAATTTATGGGATACCAAAATCCATAGTTTCTGATAGAGACACCAAGTTTTTGTCTCACTTTTGGCGTGTGCTTTGGGGAAAGTTAGGTACCAAGTTGTTATTTTCCACCACTTGTCATCCTCAAACGGATGGACAAACAGAAGTAGTAAACAGAACTTTAGGTACCATGTTGAGAGCTTTAGTGGGTAAAAATTTGAGTTCTTGGGAAGATTGTTTGCCATTTATTGAGTTTGCTTATAATCGTGCTATTCATTCTTCTACAGGATATTCACCTTTTGATCTTGTTTATGGTTTTAACCCACTAACAGTTTTGGATCTTGTTTCTTTACCTTCTCATGAGCTTGTTAGTTTAGATGGTGAGAAGAAAACTAAATTGGTGAAAGAGATGCATGAGAAAGCAAGGGCGAATATTGAGAAAAAGGAACAAGAGATATGCTGATTCTGCAAATAGAGGGAGACGTGAGATGAAGTTTCAAGTAGGAGATTGGGTTTGGGTGCATTTTTGAAAAGAGTGGTTTCCTAACCAAAGGAAGAACAAGTTGCAAGCAAGGGGAGATGGCCCATTCCAAGTGCTAGAGACGATAAATGACAATGCCTACAAGATCGACTTACCAGGTACGTATAATGTTAGTGCTACTTTCAATGTAAGTGATCTTTCTCCTTTTGATGATGCAGATTTGAGGACAAATCTTTTTGAAGAGGGGGAGAATGATGCAAGAAAGGATCCCTTGAAGCTAGCAAGTGGACCAATCACTAGGAGCAAGGCAAAGAGATATCAAGCTAGTATGGCTTTGCATATTCAAGAAGAGATTTCCAAAGAGCTTCAAGAATTATCATTCAAGAAGATGGAGATAGAGCTTGAAGAAGGTACACCAAAGCTGATTATGATGCTTAGTGAGGAAGCTAAAGGCTAGCTAAAGAAAGGTCCAACGTGCAAGAAAGGTCCATGGGGGTTCATATAAAGCCTTGGGAAGTAATTTAAGGCCCATGGACAGCCCAAATAGTGTGGGGCGTTTCTTATGTTGAAGGGATTAGTTTGGTTGTTTCCATACTTTATATTTTCCTTAGTGGATTAGGATTTTGTTTCCATACTTTATATTTTCCTTAGTGGATTAGGATTTTGTTTCCATACTTAATGTTTTTCTTATGCAATTAGGAATGTTTTCCTTATGCAATTAGGAATGTTTTAGTCTTAATTTTCCATATGCAATTAGGAAGTTTGCAACCCTTATTTAAGGGCACTATTAGGCCAAATTTCATATAAACAATTAATAAAAATTTTTGAATTCTTCTACAAGTTCTTCTTGTGAATTTTCATGTGAGAGAGATTAGAGTGGATTATTTAATTCTTTCTTTGCATCAAGAATTAGGTTTACTTATCAACAAGAGTTGTGGCGTTTTCCTTCTTCTTACCAACTAAATCCTTCAATCATAGTGAGTTCGCGTCTCTTTATAGGCGTTGGGTTCCTTAGGAGGTGATTATCAAGTTTCAAGGAATTCTCTACCATTGTTATACGTTGGGTTTGCTGCCATCATTGCTAAGGGTCCGCGTCAGAATGTTTAATATGCAAATAGGTTAATAAAAGTATAGGTATTTGAACTAAATTATGGTTGATTATTGATGAATTGATGAGATTGGAGTTAAGACTGAATGAGAGGATATTAGAAGTGTATTCTTCTACAGGTTTGTATTTAATTAGAGAAGATATTTGCAGTGACAAATATAGGGGATACTCTAATGGAATTTTGTTTGATTTATTTTTAGTGTCTATTAACTATAAATTATAGATTGTATAGAGATTATGTAGCATCTTTTGACGGTTCTCTAATAGGATTGTTAGGAGGGTTAGAAGCATGCCCGAAGGAGGGTGAGCATGCCATATCAAGTCAAATTAGTTGGAGGAAGAGCATGTTTGAAGGAGGGAAAACATGCCCTGTCAAGTCAGACCAACCAGAGGTCGAGCATGCTCGAAGGAGGGTGAGCATACCCTATCAAGTCAAATCAGTTAAAGGATGGGCATGTCTGAAGGAGGGTAAGCATGCCTTATCAAGTCAAATCAGTAGGAGGACAAGCATGCCCTAAAGAGGGCGAGCATGCTCTATCAAGTCAAATTAGCCTGATGATGAGCATGTTTAAAAGCATGCCCTATTAACTCAACATCTCTATAACATTACTTATCAAAAAGTATCCAAAGTAGGACTAGCATGGAGTTTTATTGCTTTCTTATCTATAAACCTAAAGAGGTCTTGGATCACTCAAGCAAGAGGCAAACTGTAGACACTTAGATTTGGAACTTCCTAGAATTGTCAAACTCGACAATATTATCTTTGAGTTCAATAAGAGGTTGAAAGGAATATCAAGCAAGAGGTTGAAAGGAATAAATTTAATGAACCTACTATGAACAATTAATATCGAGCTCGATAATCCATTTTTATCAAGCTCGACAATTCTTAAATTTAGACAACCTCTGCCTATAAAAGTCAAGTTATTGCACTTCTTTTTGGACCTCTTTTGGGAACCAATAAAGGAGAGCTTTTGGCCAAATGACCAACTAATAGGTAGGCATATAACAACATTATCTGAACTTATCAACATATGCAAAGGTAAATTAATGCAGGTCAAATTTCTTTGGCAGTAAGCTTTCTCTCTCTATACATATACTTCCTAGCATTATTCATTTTATGTTTCTTCAATATCAAAATAGAATGTAATTAAATACCACAAAAATAATAAAAAATGCACATTTTAAACTAAAAAGATCACATTTAAAGCAATGAGAAATCTGAAAGATTAACGGAGAAAAAGATAACTTAAACGAATTGCTTAAATTGACTTCTTATGAGTTTTTATGAAAATTAGTTCAAGAAATATATTTCTCTTGCATTCATGGAAGATTGTCAAGCTTGTCATTCTTTAAATGTCAAACTTGACAATAGTTATGAAAATAAACGTGTTTTATGATCATGTTTTCTGACCTTGTCTTCCTATAGCTTTCTGTCAAACTCAATAATTTCAAAATCATTGAGCTCAATGGTATTTCTAAATATTCTTTAAATTATTCTCTTATTTTTACTATTTTTTTCCCTTTGTTGTGTCAATATTGTTAACGCTTCTGCATCAAGCATCATGACCAATCATAAACTCTTTAGATCCAATGCATATAATAATTTAATGTAATTTTCTATTTTTTAGAATGATTTATAAGATTTGTTTAAAAAGTTATGTAAATAATTTTCCTTTATTTTACCAAGATGATTGTAAAGAGCACATTTCCACTTCGGTGGGTACTAGCATGCTGTTTCTATAAACATATTCAACATGTGCATCATTTTATATCATGTTATGATATGTATTTTTTTATTATTTTATGTATATCCTCTTCATCTAATATTTTAAATAATATGACTAACATTTGGATTATAGAGGAGGCCAAACTCTTAGATTGGGCATATGACAACAATTAAAAAAGATTCCAACTTCTTATTATTTTTTCATACGTACCTAACTTCTCGGACCCATAATAGAGGGGTTAGGGATTTCTCGTTGAATCTAGAGTATGCTACTTTCTATTATTTTTTCTGGTTTCACCGGGTGGCGACTCCATTTGATGCGGAACCCATGGATCAAATATTACATCAAGAACCCCACATACACATCTAGCATAGAATCTTAGAACTCAAACATAAATCCTTCCTACCAAACCCACAACTAACCTGTAATTGAGAACTTGGGTGATTGGGATGAAGAAATGAATTGATTTAAATGCCACAAGTCAGACTTAATAAGTTAGAACCAATTCCTCATGCAACAAGAATAAGAAGAAAACCTCTCAAACTTGAAAACACATTAATTACATTCAACAATCTGAAAATTCGTAGTCACCCCCTTGAGTTCTTTTTCCCCTCCCTATATAGTTGGAAAAGAAGAACTAATGGCTTAAAAGTCTAGGTTTACATGTATCTAGTCACAATAGCATTAATTATTCATCCACAACAATAATATAATCTAAATTGCTGCCCATAATTCTGACAACATTGATCGGCAGATTCTACATATATTTTGGTGTTGGTTCATATGTGTCTAGTCACACTAGCACTAAACCACATCAATATTATATTCCAAATTCGTGCTAATGCCCATCACTATACTTATGGGCAGATTCTTCAAGCTTCTTGGTGAGTTTCTGACTTCCTCTTCATGATCCATCATATTTCAGTACAAGTTGGTCTCCCTCTTCATTAATCCACCTTTGAATGAAGTGTTGGAACACATGCTGGAGTTTCTTTGATTGTGATCTTGTGATTGGTTCACTTGGCATAATGATATCATCAACATATTTGCTGCCTTGTGTAGATTCATCAAGCTTGCTTATAGTTTCCTCATCATTCCCTCCTTGCTCAAAAAGATTTGTCCTCAAATCTGAACCTACATCAAAAGGAGAAAGATCACTAACATTGAAAGTTGTAGAAATATTATACTCACCTGGTAGTTCGATTTTGTAGGCGTTGTCATTGATTCGTTCTAAAACTTGGAATGGGCCATCTCCCCTTGCATCCAACTTGCATTTCCTTTGTTTGGGAAGTCTTTCCTTCCTCATATGAACCCATACCCAATCACCAAGTTGGAAAATCACATGTTCCTTTCCTAGCAACTCCTCCACTTGCCTTTGAAGTTCCTTGGTTTCCTCCGGATTACTTCTATAAGCTGGTCGGTTAGGAATTATTGAGCCCGGAATGAAGTCAATTTGATGCTCAATCCCTCTTAAAGGTGGTAAACCTTTAGGTACATCTTCTAGAAAAACATCTCCAAATTCCTATAAAAGAGAACTAATACAACTAGGCAAAGGGTTATCAAGGTCAGATGTAGAAATCAAAGTATCTTTGTACCTAAGTACAACCAGACTTCCACTACAAAACTTTTCGCCATTTGCGACGGATATCTGCGACGGACGTGTTTCCGTCGCAAAGTTGCTACGGTTCTGCGACGCATTTGTGACGGAAGGACAAGTTAGAGGAATTTTAAGAAACTGGTCGCAAATTGGTTGCAAATCCGTAGTAAATCTGCGACGGAAAAAAGTCCGTCGCAGATATCCGTCGCAAAATTTGGCGCGGATAATTGGCGCGAGTAAAATTTTTTTGCGAAAACTTTTCCGTCGCAGATTGGTTGTAGAAAGCACTAAAAAAAGCAATTTGCAACGGAGATCTGCTACCGTCTATTTCCGTCGCAAATTTCACTGCAAAAATATTCGGTATTTGCGACGGATATCTGCGACGGATTTTTGTCGTCGCAAATTTGCTACGGATCTGCGACGGATTTGCGACGGAATGACAAGTTATAGGAATTTTGAGAAATTGGTCGCAAATTGGTTGCAAATCCGTAGTAACTCTGCGACGGAAACAAGCCCGTCGCAGATATCCGTCGCAAAAATTGGCACTGATGATTGGCGCGAGAGAGACCCGCGTATATATTTTTTGCGAAAATTTTTCCGTCGCAGATGGGTTGTAGAAAATAACTAGTTGAAAGCAATTTGCAACGGAAATCTGCAACAGAAAATGTTCGTCTCAAATTTGCGACGTATCTGCAACAGTTTTGCGACGGATAAAGACAGTGAAGGAAATCTGCAACAGAAAAAGCCGTCGCAAATCGGTTGCAAATCCGTAGTAATGATCTCACTAGTTTATTTATGAAAATAATGAATGAGTATTAATAATAATTAGTAGTATTATGATGGTGGATAATCTATTATAAATAATTAGTAGTATTTTGATATTGATAAAATTTTTTATGGATTTAGATAGTAAAAATTAAATTGTGATAATGGATTTGAAAATAACATGAATATTACAAATAGCAATAGATATAACTAAAACATATAATAAATGATTAAATATAAATAAAATACAATTAAAATATATAATTATTAAGTTGTTTTTGGTCAAAATATTTTTATATAATTCATTTATAATTGTAAGAACTTCTATATTTTTGTTCATAAATATTAATTAAAAAATATAATTAAATTATTATAATCAAAATTTAATTATAAAATTAAGTATTAATAAGAATTAAAAATCGATTCTTAAGGGTTAAATTATATACAATGGACATACTCTTTAAATTAAAAGAATGCTTACTGTGCAGCTTTAGTATATCAATTTTGACATACTCTTTAAACCCTAACACTACTTGTCCTCAAACGTGCTCAGCTTTCTCTTCTCTTCTCTTCTTCCTTCCCTTCTCCTCAAACACGCTGGCGAAAAACTCACCTCGCCATATTTTGCCTCACACACACTCACTTAACCATCGCCTCGTCCAACCCTCTCACACGCGTACAGCAGCGCCTCACAACACTCTTGTCTCGCTAGCCATTTGATTTGGGTTTTTAGGTTTTAGAGTTGTGAGAACAAAAGCTTGAAGCTGCAGAATGAGGTTCGAATTTTCTCTCTAATAATCCATAATTAAAACAATAAAATCATTTTAGAGTTTATTAATTTATTTTTAGCTTATGATAATCGAGTCAAAGGCTGGAGGTAGATGAATTTATTATTGGGTTCCATAAATCTTGGTATGGAAAGGAGACTCGATTATGGAAATCTTGGTATGGAAATGTTGGTCAATGAAGCTGATGGATGGTTACTTTGTTTAAACTCTTGCAGGACGCCTCAACAGTGGTACTAATTATATTACCACATAATCTTTCTTTCTTTCTAGCTAGTTAGCTTTTGGTTTCTTGATTTTGATTTTGATTCTGATATAGAACACACATACACGCTCTTTCTGGTTAAGTTGGTTTTTTTCAATCTTTCTTTTTGTTTGTTGTAATTTATACACGTCTTTGGTTTCTTGATTTTGATATAGAACACAAACTCACTCTTTCTTGAAAAGTTGGAGAGTTTTTTTCAATCTTTCTTTTCTGTTTGTTGTCTATGTTTTTGGGTTTCTTGATTTTGATTATTTTGATATAGAACACACACTCATCTTACTCTTTCTTGTTAGGTTGGTGGGTTTTTTTCAATCTTTCTTTTTGTTGCTTGTTGGGTTATGTTTTTATGTTCATAAAGCAAGAATAAATGATGGGTTCTTCTTCAAAAGTTGGGAATAATAGTTATGATTATTCTTTCAAGATTTTATTGATTGGAGATTCTGGTGTTGGCAAGAGTAGTATTCTTTTGAGTTTCATCTCCAATTCTGTTCATGATCTTTCTCCCACAATTGGTACTTCTCTCTTCTCTTTTAACTCTTAATTTCTTTGGGAAAAAGAAAATTTGGTTTTCATTGGTTCTCTGTGTCTTATTGTTTGCATGATTGAATTTTTGAGGTTCATACGTCATATGTAAATATATTCTTTTCTTTTTTCTGGTTCAATTGGATTCTTTCATAATTTTGTGATAAAATTAGGAGAATCATCTGTGTTTATTTATTCAATTGAATCAGAAATACTTTGCATGCTTTAGTTCTCTATCCAATCGGAAATAAGATATAACTTTGTGCTTGTTATAACTTTGCTTTTGAATAGTAAAGAATTATAAACAGATGATAATTTCTTGCTTAATATTCTTAGTTGTTTAATTTTTCTTCTTATTATCTAATTGGCTAAAGAGATTGGAGGTTTTATGAGATCTAAAGACAGTTAAGTGCATATTTACTCTAATCAAAGCCACTTATTGGTTAAGACTAAAGTGTTATTGAATATTGTTGAAATTAAAATAACATATTTTTCATGATTACTTAAATATATCTTTTGTTTTAATGGACTTTCACCATTGGGCTTGGATGCTGTTTTGACAATGTGCAGGTGTTGATTTCAAGGTCAAGACGCTTAATGTTGTTGGGAAAAGATTGAAGCTCACAATTTGGGACACAGGTAACTCAAGGCTACTCACATGCATTGCTCTTCAATGTGTAATTTAGCAGCTGCATCTGTTTGTATCAGCATTATTAACTGACATTTTTAAACAATATTTATTTGTCGAAATTTGTTCATGCAGTTTTATTATTAAAAATGGAGTCATGTGCATGATATTAGATGCTGGGGCAGGCAAAGTTTTGAAATATGTTTTTGGGAAAAGATGTTTACTCTTAATTGACAAGGACTTGCTCTTATTTTTTCATATTTTACATTAAGTAATTAATGGGTTCCATAATTTTTTTCAATCATATAAAGTGCCAAGTAGAAGTGAAATTTATGCACATTCTCTCGCTATATATATATATATATTCTTTTATTAGAATTGCAACTAAATTTATAAATTAAGTAAATTTCTTGCAATTTTGAGATTTCAAATTTCATTTCTAATTTAAATTAAATTTAGCAAAATAAAAAATTAGAGTGCTATCACACACCAATATGCAGTTTAGCAATAATTGTAGTTATTATTGAGTAATAATTTCATAACTGATTTCCCCTCCTTCATACATATATTAAAAAAAATTAGAGCGATATAAAAAGTTAGTTAAGTAATGGTATCAAAATATTGTTACCATTCTCTGAATGCTGTTGAAACTGTATCTTCTCTTCTATGATCTCTATCTTTAACTAAGACTTATTATGAATTCATCCAAAACTGACATTGGCTGAGCCTTAGATGATTGATTCATGAATTTTTCTGAAACAATAAATATGCAAATTTTATAAATAATAATAATAAAAATGAAATAGAAGACAATATGCAGTTGGTAATTGTGGGGAGCAGATTGCAGAGCTCTGAAATGTCATAAGGCATTTCTTTCGAGTAAGAAAAATTAAATAAAATAAAATTGTGGGAATAAATTTTGATGATATACTCATAAATCAATTGCAGACAAAAACATGGGTAGTTGCAATTATATATTACATGTCTCACTCGCTATCTCACCTATAAGCAGCCTTTTTAAATTGTCCTGTTTCTCCCTTTCCCTTTCCTTTTTTTTTTCAAATTTAATTAATCACTATTCTTAAAATAAAATTATTTTTTTATACAAAACGATCAAGCTTAAAACAGAAAAAAAAGGAAAATAGCACATTTCTGTTAAATTATGAGAGAGTTAATATCATTATTAAGGCTGCAGTAATATTTGATGCAAATTATATATGTTATATGTGAAAGAAAAATTTTAAAATTATTAAATTATAAGAGAATTAATCATTAATATCATTAGAAAAAAGTATGTGTTTAGAAAATATATTAGTTGGCGTGCCACGATAAAATTATTATAATTTTATTGTATGATGTGTCTAATTATTATTTTTTATGTGATTATGATGTTATATGATTGAATATATATATATATCATGATATTATGATGTTAGACATCGCCAACACTTGGGTATCTGTGGTGGATAAATACATGAAATGTCTACAATATCTTATTTTGCTGGACGTTTACATGTGTAGATAGAACAAAGAATCAATAAACCTTATCTTATGCTGCAGTTTTATGCATCTTGTCCTTGTGTAGCTACCAAAATGCTAGTTGGTTTAGTTCTTCAACCAGCCATTGGAATATATTGCATTCATAATCTCAAGTTAAAGCTTAGGACCATCGTAGTTTCTTATCCACATTTGAATTATAGAACCTTTCTTCAGCTGTCTCAATTATATTAGCATCCCAAACCTGTATGAATTTTGCATTTAGTACATGTTATTATGTTAATGAATTACATGAAGAGTATTTGAAAAGTTTGTTATTGTCCATACTTTTTATTGGGCTTGATTATTGATTTTTTATTCTTTTAGTATATTTTTGATGATTCGGTCAAGACAATAAGTATGGACCGGGGATGGATGTATGAAACGTATGCTGGGGACGTTTGAATAGAGTATTTCAAGAAAAACTACAAGAGTTTTTAGACTACGCAATTTCTCATCCAGCAAGTATGGATGGAACCAGAATTAGGTGTCCTTGTTCGAAGCCGAAATGTAGAAACTGATTTTTCCAACCGGTGGAAGAAGTCCGCTTCCACGTTACAAAATTTGGTTTTATGCCAAATTACTATCAGTGGGTATCACATGGGGAACCATGGCCTGAGGATACAAGTACAGCTTTTAGGGATCTTGAAACTGGATTGGTCAATCAAATGCATAATGAAACAGGTGCACAATATCGTGAAATGGTCCTACAAGGGCTTGGAGTTCCTAATTCTCATTCTGATTACATGGAGGAGGAACCGAATCAAGAATCAAAAAAGCTATTTCAAATGCTGGAAGCGGCTAATGAGGAACTATGGCCCGGTTGTGTAAAGCATACGAAGTTATCTGCCATGGCTCGTATGTTCAACATGAAGGCCGAACACCATTTTTTGGAGAGATGTTTTGATCAGATAGCAGAATTCGTTAAAGAAGTTTTGCCAGAGGATAATGTATTCCCTGAAAATTTCTATAGAACGAAAAGATTGATTGAATGTTTGGGCCTCCCAGTGCAGAAGATTGACTGCTGTAGAAATAATTGTATGATATACTGGGGTGATGATGTAGATTTGCTTGTGTGCAAGTTTTGCCAACAAGCAAGATACAAACGAATTGGCAATGTTAAGAAGGCATACAAGGTCATGCATTACTTCCCTCTCATTCCAAGGTTGCAACGGCTCTATGCATCTAATGCCACCGCAAAAGACATGAGGTGGCATGCAGAACACGAGTCCGAGGAGGGAGTTATGCGTCATCCATCTGAATCACCTGCTTGGAAGCACTTCCACAATCAGTATCCCTCATTTGCTTATGAGACTCGAAATGTCATGCTCGGGTTAAGTTCTGACGGATTCCAGCCATTTGGGAAATACAGCGAACCGTACTCATCGTGGCCAATCATTGTCACTCCTTACAATCTTCCTCCATGGATGTGTGGTAAGTCGGAGTACATGTTCTTAACAGTCTTAGTGCCAGGGCCTAATAATCCGAAAATGAAAATAGATGTGTTCCTACAACCATTAATTGCCGACTTGAAACAATTGTGGGATGTAGGGGTTATGACATACGATGTGTCCATGAAGCAAAATTTTGTTATGCATGCTGCATTACTATGGACTATTAGTGACTTCCCTGCCTTGTCAATGCTTTCTGGATGGAGTACTGGTGGAAGGCTATCATGTCCTCATTGTATGGGAGAGACAGATGCCTTTACACTTCCGAATGGAACAAAACAAACATGGTTCGATAATCATAGGAAGTTTCTTCCAATTGACCATCCATGGAGAAAGAATAGAACTTGGTTCAGAAAAAATAAAATAATTAAGGACATGCCACCACCTGTGAAGACCGGGGAAGAAATATTAGCTGAGCTTAATTCTCTTGGTTTACTGAAAGTTACTGATCTAGACTCAGATGATGTTAATGCAGCAATTGGTAGACGGAGTGGGAGTGGATGTAAGAAACGGAGTATTTTCTGGGATTTGCCATATTGGAGTTCTTTGCTAATTAGGCATAACCTCGATGTGATGCATATTGAAAAAAACTTCTTTGATAATTTGTTCAACACCATTATGAACATCGATGGTAAATCGAAAGATAATGCCAAAGCAAGGGAGGAGATGATGGTGTTATGTGACAGGCCAGAGTTACAAAAAAATGTACAAACTGGTAAATATCCAAAAGCAATATACTCATTGGATAAGCATGGAAAGCAAGCAATTTGTGAGTGGTTAAAAGAACTAAGGTTTCCCGATGGCTATGTTTCTAACATGGCTAGATGTGTAAACATGAAAACATTAACAATGTATGGGATGAAAAGCCACGATTGTCACGTGTTTATGCAACGTTTACTCCCGATTGCCTTTCGTGAATTATTACCAGTAAGAGTTTGGGAGGCAATAACTGAAATTAGTATATTTTTTAGACAATTAACAAGTTCAGTCATACGGGTAGATGATATGATACGGCTTGAAGAGGAAATTCCGAAAATCATATGCAAATTAGAGAGGTTTTTTCCTCCAGGATTCTTTAATGTTATGGAACATCTTCCTATCCATCTACCATATGAAGCTCGGATTGCAGGGCCTGTACAATATCGTTGGATGTATCCATTTGAGCGGTAATTTACTTTTCTCCTTAAACCTTTTTATTGAGCTTACTTTAATAATAAATGCATTGTAAGCCTTATATAAACATCTTGCAGTTACAATGGTGATTTGAAAAAGGATGTAAAAAATAAGGCACAAGTTGAAGGGTCAATTGCTAATGCTTACTTGGTAAAAGAAGCAGCTGCATTTTGTGCCCATTTTTTTGAGCCACATGTATCAACTAGACATCAACGTGTGCCACGGAACGATGATGGTCAGGCTGAGGAGGAGATTGAAGGAATGTTATCAATATTCCAGTATTGTGGTCGACCAATGGGTCAACCAAAGAATCGAAAATTGACGGAACGTGAGAGGAACGCGGCTCAGTCGTATATTCTCATGAATTGTGCAGAAGTTGAGCCATTTGTCGAGTATGTTAAAATTGAATTTCAGTAATATTGTTTTGCACTCCCATTCTTGATATACTTAATGACGGTACTTTATATTATGAAGATTGTTTGTTGGCGAATTACGTACTCAAAATCCTAACATTAGCAAGGATGAGATTGATATGCATTTGGATAATAATTTTCCCCAGTGGTTCAAATCCTATGTAAGTTTATTACGTAGCATTTTGTAGTCAATATTATCTAAATCACATGTATTGAATATTTATGCTTTTCATATAGGTGCATGACCCGTTGAATGCTGTGAACAACCAATTTATAAAAAACTTGGCACAGGGACCTTACAATGATGCTAAGGCATATTCTGGGTATTTTGTGAATGGATTTAAGTTCCACACAGAGAGAAGAAGTGCAAATAGATCTACCAAGAATAGTGGTGTATGTATTAAAGGGACAAACTACAGTGAACAATCAAGCGATTACTTTGGCAGGTTACAGGAGGTCATTGAAATAGAGTACCCGGCACTACCAATTAAGCGGACAACTTTGTTCCTTTGTGATTGGTATGATCCAACGCTAGATGTGGGTATGAGGTGTCATAAAGGATACAATATTGTAGATGTTCACAAAAGGAAGAGATTTGGGAAGTATGAGCCCTTTATTTTGGCAAGCCAAGCACAACAGGTATACTATGCTCCTTATCCGTCTATAAGACGGGTTGATAGTGATTGGTTATCTGTTGTGAAGGTTAAAGCTAGACATGTAATTGAGCTGCCAGAAATTATAGCTCCTTCCAATGTTTCTCAAACAGCAATGGCATTCCAAGAAGATGATACAGCCAGGCAGACTTTTGATGTAAATGACAATGAAATGCCTAATACTTTAAATGATGCTGAAGGTGTTGTAATGCATATAAGTTAGAGTTTGGAGGAAGGGAGTGATGAAGAATTTCAATATTATTCTTCGGAGGATGAGATGATGAATAATGATGAAGACGAATGACTTGTATTTGGTTCTTTTTCCTTGTTTTGATGTTTACTTTGACTATACTATAGAGTTGGAAACTATTTATGGCCCATTTTGAAATGTTATAATAATTTTGCATTAATTTATTAATTTACTACATATGAGTAGAATTCCTACTGCATACATGGTAGTTACATATGTATATGGTATATGATGGAGGAACATGGTAGTTTGAAAATTTTTGCTTCCTGTGTTTTCTTTTGCTCTTTATTTGTGGCAGGAACTGAACTTCTTAACTAGTGTTGGATTGTTCTGGTTTTAAGAGCAAGTGAATTTCTTAATACGTATGAAAATTTAAGGTAACAACATTTTTACAATTTTTAACTGTATCATCTCTATAGGCTATACCAATATTGCTACTCTTTCTCTCTATATTTAATCTTATGTTTTATGGGTTCTTGCAGATATGGCTAGAGGAAAAAGTCGCAATATCATTCAACCACCAGTGGGAAGAGGACGATCCACATGTACAGTTCCAGCAGCCATGGTACCTACCCAACCCACACCAATAGCCATTGCACCTACCCAACCCACACCAACAGCCATGGTACCTACCCAACCCACACAAACAGCCATAGCACCTACCCAACCCACACTTGCAATTGCAGCGGCTGTAAGTCCAAATTCAGAAGCAAATGGGGGATCTGGGAGAAGAACCTCTGAATCTTCAAATCCTAACACAGATGGAACTCCAACATCTAGGAGAAGACAATCTGAATCTTCTAATCCTATAACACCACCTTCTTCTACTCCCTCACTAGATAACATGCATGGATTAGGAATAGAAAATCCCCAAATATCAGCTTCATCTCCTAATTCTAGTGAACATGAACCTCAACCTAATGTTAACAATGACGTTATAAGTAGAGGCTCTCGATCCCAAGAACTAGCCCGTGATGCTGATGGGCGAATAATAATTAGTTGGTCAAAGGCTGATGGGTAATTTACTAATTTTATCCTATTTAGTCACTATTTTGGCACTTTATTAATAATCTTAAATTGTTTCAGATTTAATCCTGATTTATGGGGCATATCACATGCATGCACAGAAGCTTTTCAACGGTATCCTGATAAAACAGGATCATCTTGGGCAAAACTGTCTCGACAATCAAAGGACTTATACTTCGGAGAGTTTAAGGTTAATGTTTATCTAATATTCATTGTTAGTTGTTTCTTCATATTCTTTAATAATGATAATGGCTAGCATATTTAGTAATTTTTACTTACTTTGCAGAAATTATTTACTTGGAGGTCATCTGAAGATGGCTTGATGAGAAAAGCTTGGGAAAGCAAAGCAGCAAGGACATACAGTACTTTCATTTACAATGTGAGACATAACAGATTAGTGAACTGTCCCGTGCCTTTGGAATATGTAGAAGAGTGGAGAAGAGATTGGGAAACGGAGAATGCTAAAAAATTATCAGAGCAACAGTCTAAGAACAGACTGTCTGAGCCTGCTGGACTAGGAACAGGGCCATCTACTCACACTTGTGGGTCAAAATCGATGAAAGAGCATGCGAAGGATTTGGTATGTAATCTACATCTTATTTTGTTAAACAAATTGACTATTTTTTTCATATTATGTTTGTGTTGCATATTGATTTAAACAGGCTGTAGCAAATGGGGGAAAGTTTCCTGGAAATTATGAATTGTTCAAGCATAGCCATACCAGTAAAAAAGATCGGGGGAAGTTCATAGATAAGAGATCGGAACTTGTTCATGTAAGTTAATATATTTTATTTACATTATTTTATGGAAGCTGTTATAATGTTTTTGTTGAAAATATGACTGATATGGTGTGTGGTTTACTTGGTATTGCATAATTGTTTCTTTATGTGCTTATTCATGCACATTTCCAAGTGTGGATTCTATCACCTGGTTTCTGTATATGGTTGAAGCATCTGAACTAGAATCTTATGATTTTATGCTTTTTTGTTATTAGTTGATTGGCTTTTCTTTCTAATATGTTGTTTTTAGGTTGTGTATTGTTACTAAATAATCTTTCTTAATGTTAATGTATCTTTTTTTATATAAAACAAAAAAAAAGAAATTTAGAAGCGAGATATGTCTATACTTTTGCATTTTGTTAACAAGAATATCTATAATGATTTAGAAACAACCACTATATGCACAAATTTATTCTCTGTCCCAATAACATGATCCGCAAAATTATCTTTCATAAGCCCTTTACTTTTGTTTGGAGAGAAAAAGAAGTAGAAAAAAAAATAGCATGATAAATTCAGCTCAAATGCAGCAAAATCATACTGAAAAATAAACACTGCACAAACACCAATAAAACTAAAAGGTGTGAGGGCAAAAATTCTAGTTCAGGATTGAAAATACCATCTTCTACATGTACAATTATATAATCTACCAGGCTATAGATAACCATTTAATAACAGACCAAGATTCATATCTGGTATGATTATGAAATACATAGATAACTCAACAATTAAGCCAGACCATGGAGAGAGAGAAAATGAACATATAATCTAGGTTGTATACACTAGCATAATCAATGAATTATTGTTACATCCAAGACAACAAACTTCCTAGAGGCGCTGATAGATACTAGTTTGCATAGTCCCGAAGTCAATTTTTATTTTATTTTACGTTGTATACACTAGCATAATCAATGAATTATGCTTTGCATAGTCCGCTGATAGATACAATTTTTACGTTTCATATTTCCGTAGATTAGTGTGATAGGAACTTGGAGTTCCTTATTGACTTCCTTATTTGAATGTGAAATTATTTTCCTTTTCATTTTTTTTATTAGATTTTGCTTAGTTTTGTGTTTTCTTCCTTATTGTAGTGTTTGTAAAAATTTGTAGTTGATAATTACTTTTTCATTCTTTTGAGAATATATGGCATCATATTTAAGGAACTAAAATCAGTATTGTAATTTTTTTAAATAAAAGAGAAATTTACTGATCCAAATTTAAATTGTCAATCTTCACGTCTGCGCTTGAGCCCTGTCACTATCCATTTGGGTTCTTTGTATCTTTTACGTCTATTTAATGATATATCTTTGATTCTTGCTCAAAAACCTTGACGTCGGAGTGTAGGATTCATTATTAAATAGACAAAAAGAAAACGTAGGAAAGGTTAATACCTAATAAAAAATTTACCCAGTACATGATGGCAGCTCATTTGGTAATATTTGTCTTCCACTTGTACATTTCATCCTCATCTTTAAGAACATGCGTACTTTCAGCATTGTCACTGTTTCAAAAAAATTTTATTAGAAAATCACAGGTGTGCAGTGGCGGGAAAACAAGCTGTCCCACTTTGTCAATGCCCAATAGTGAATATGTACTCTGACAATTTTATAGTATATTTCATGTCGTGATTTTTTTTTCAACTAAATGTTTCATGTCATGAATGCAAAAATGAAAGTGTCGATTTTGGAATGAAACAAAATTGATAAAGCAAAAATGAAGTTATTGTGGCAGAAGTGAAAGATGAATTGTCCAATTTGAGGACCGAAGTGAGAGAAGAATTACAAAATCTAATTGTAGAAAATAGGAAGCTACAACAGAAGGTCAATGGTCTCGAAGTGGGGATGGCCTATATGAAAATATTGGTTTTCTTTTTATCTATGTTCATAGCTTTAAATGTGGATTTTTTTTGTGTTTTTAATTGTTAAAGAGTAAATAGAGTAAATGGGATAGATGGTGGCAGATGAGAAAATTGGCATTTATGAGAAAATTGTTGTGTAATATATTTTGACTTGTTAAGCTTATAATATTTTATCTAATAATCTTAAGCTGTAAGTAGAGTTTTGATTGCTATTGATCATAATGCTTATAAAGAAGTCAATATTTTGCTTAGTATTTATGAGTATTTTGAGCTACAATAAAGAATAGATTAATTAATGGCTAAATAGATTAATCTTTGTTTCAATTATGCAGTCTGGTTGTTTAAAAAATGTATGTGAAAAATTGTACTTTCTTTTCTTTTTGCTAGTTGAGTATTAGTTTATTCTTATAGTCTTCAATGTAATCTATATAAATAGATTATTAGTACTAAAAAATTTCACATTATTTGTGTCTGTAGCTTCTTAATTTTTTGCTTTTAAATTTAGCTTAGCTATTTTAACTCAAGATAATACTTTTCACTTTGTGGCCTAATTAAACAAAATAAATCAAGAAGCATATCGTGAGCAAGCCTCTCATGAATAACTCAATCTTAGCCCTCTCATGAGTAACTCAATCTTAGCTCAGTAAGCATAGAGTGATTGCATTTGTTGAGTTAGTAAATTAGAAAGGGAAAATAACAAATTTAAATAAAAAAAGACACGGAGTAGTGGAATTAAAAGTTGGTACTTCATTTCATATATATCAAAAGTTAGAGTTGAATACAAGTTAATAAAAAAGTTAGAGACGCTAGTACAATTATTAAAAAGAACTAGTTCAATTATTCGATTTTTGTGTTTATGAGGTGATCATAATCATTGGAACTGAGACCCATAAATGGGTTATGTCATAATCTGGTTAATACTTTTTTTGTTAAATGTTATTAAATTGCCTATTTATGAATATTGCTTGTGAATTGTGTGTATTGGCTACTGGATTCTTTTGACTCTAACGTTGTTTTGATATTCATTTTTAGGAAAGCTTTCAGAAATTGAAAGCATCACAATCTACAGAAGAGGCAAATGGAGAGGAAGTTCAATCTTGTACTAAGGATGATGATGATTTATTTGTTGAAGCGGCAGGAGGAACAAAGAAGGCCAGATTATATGGGTTGGGGAATTTAGCGATTTCTCAAGTCTTTAAGGGCAGTGGAAGTACATCTCAACAAGTGAATGAGAATATGTTAACTGAGATACGTGATGAGATAAGCAATAAAGTCAATCATATAGAGAGCAAATTAGAGACCAAGATTGCAGATATGACTCGATTTTTGGTTGAGAACCAGACTTGGATTCAGAATATGTTACTAGGACGGCCAACTGAACCTCCTAGATGGCCTCCAACAGAACCAACCCCACCAGCAGAAGATCAAGTAACAGAAGAACATCCAGATGATAACTAGTGTATGCCTTCGGCTTAGTTTTTACTTTTGAAAGTGTTCATACTTTAATACTTTAAAATGTTTAAAACTTATATATTGTAATGACTTTTGAATTATGTTAGTTTAATTAACTATTGCATTTTATATCAATGAAAATTGGTGTAAATTTAGATTTATGTAATTAAATTGTAAATATTATTACTACAGGTGTTATTTTATATATAAAATCCATATAATGACACAAAAATTGTAAATCCATTGCATTTGTGACGGAATTTGCGACGGAAAGCATATATATACTCCAGAACATTTGCGACAAAATCTGCGATGGAAATCTGCGACGGCCTTTGTGACGGATTTGCGACAAGTTTTGCGACAGAATCTGCGACGGAAAATCTGCGAGGCCTTTGTGACGGATTTGCGACAAGTTTTGCGACAAAATCTGCGACGGAATACTATGACCTTGAAAATGGCGGGAAGATAAATTTGCTACCAATTAGCGACGGTTTCTGCGACGGATTTGCGACGGTTACTGTTTGCCCGCGAATATTTGAGTGGCAAATTTGCAACCGCCTAGTGGTAGCAAATCGGTCGCAATTTGCGACGGCCCGTCGCAAAATTGAAAATTGCGACGCCTTTTTTATTAACAGACAGAATTCGTCGCAGATCGGTCACAAATCCTGATTTGCGACGAATCTGCGACGGATTCTGTCCGTCGCAGATAGCGCTTTTTTTTGTAGTGTTCTTTTCTCACAAAAAGCACTCCTTAACTCTTTTTCTTTTGCATAGAAACACTCTCTTTTATTTTCTCTCCCTTTCTCTTTTTCTATCATCAATGGGCCATTTTATCATTCTTTTTCTCACACTTGGCCTCTTGTACTCCATTTTTATTTGTTTTACTCTCACCACTAGAATTCTTTTCAAATGATCTCAAAATCTTCACTTGATCTTCATACACTTGTTTTGGTGACAATAGAGCAAGAGTGAAATTTAAACCATTTAAGCTGAAAAAATAATGATTCTTAAAGCTATCATGCAAAACTTTTTTATCAAACTGCCATGGACGACCAAGAAGGATATGGCTAGCATGCATAGGCACAACATCACAACAAACTTCATCTTTGTATCTCCCAATTGCAAAAGAAAACAGAACCTGCTTTGTTACCCTTACCTCTCCACAATCATTTAACCATTGCAGCTTATAGGGACTAGGATGTTTTGTGCATGCTAACCCTAATTTATCCATAAAATCAGTACTAGCAACATTTGCACAACTACTCCCAACAATGATCATGCTGCACACTTTTCCATTCACAATGCAACGAGTATGGAAAATGTTCTCTCTTTGATTACTTTCTTCCTCTTTAATTTTCATGTTTAAAGCTCTTCTAATAACCAAAGATTCACCATGGGTAGGATATTCAATGATATGTTCAATTTCCTCTAATGGTGGCATGCTATCATTATCATCTTCACTTTCATGTTCACTAACACTATCAATTTTACCATTATCTCGTATCAACATGATTTTCTTATTTGGACATTGAGATGCTATATGCCCTACTCCTAAACA
Organism: Garcia nutans; assembly: GCA_947685225.1. Lineage (NCBI taxonomy): Eukaryota > Viridiplantae > Streptophyta > Magnoliopsida > Malpighiales > Euphorbiaceae > Garcia > Garcia nutans. The sequence goes on from CANTUV010000024.1 coordinate 42,129,394, forward strand.
CCTAAAGCATTTAATGGTACTATGCTTTTGATTAGAGTTAGATATTTTAGAGTTACCTTTAGGGTCAGCTGGAACTTGTTTTTCCTTTCCTTTCCAGGCAGCCTCCTTCCCTTTAGGATTATTATCTTTCTTTGGCCATTTCGAAGTGAAACTAGAGCTGGAATTAGAAAATCCCTTTGCTGCTCCCTTGAGTTTCAGTTGCTTCTCCACTTTCATGGCCATGTGTACCATATCTTCAAGCTCTACATAATGGTGTAATTCAATTATGTTAGCAATCTCTCTATTCAGCCCACTCAAAAATCGAGCCATAGTGATTTCTGGATCCTCCTCTATATTAGTTCTACTCATGATCATCTCCATCTCTTTATGGTAATCCTCCACTGACATGGATCCTTAAGTTAACAGCTGTAATTTTTGGTGAAGCTCCCTATACACTACAAAAAAACACGCTATTTGCGACGGACAGAATCCGTCGCAGATCCGTAGCAAATCAAGTCTTGCGACCGATCTGCGACCGATCTGCGATGGATACGATCCGTTAATAAAAAAGGCTTCGCAATTTTCAATTTGCGACAGGCCATCGCAGATTGCGACGGATTTGCAACCACTCGGCGGTTGCAAATCTCGCCGCGGTTAAAGGGCAGTCGTCGCAGATTCCGTCGCAAATTTCGTCGCAGATTTCCATCGCAGATTCCGTCACAAATTTCCGTCACAAATTCATCACAGATTCCGTCGCAGATTGCCGTCACAGATTCCGTCGCAGATTGTCGTCGCAGTATCTGTCACAGATTCCGTCATAGATTTTAAATATCCGTCGCAGATTCGTAGCAAATCCGTAGTAATTTAATATTGATTTTTATTGGAACTATTTATATTATTAATTAATTTTATGAGAACTTTATAAATACATTTGGAACATTTAAACACAATCTAAAAAAACACTAATTACATTGATAAAAATAATTCTTTTATTAATCTTCAATAGAATAAAATATTTTACAATTTAACTATACAAGTGTTAAGAACACTACTATAAATAATCTATCTTGAAAATAACAATATAGATCTTCAATAATCATTTTCCACTGAATCATGACTTACATCACCATTATTAACCTGCAAATAATATTAAAAAGAGTAAATGAAAAGAATAATATGATACACGTTAACAAAGTAATACTAACCGTGGTGTGTAGGCTTTTTCATTCAACTCGTGTAGCTACTCAGGAATTTTGTATATACACAAGCTATTTGTCGTCGGGTGCAGGTTTTTCAGCTCTCTTTGCATTGACTTTGATAATTCATTCACATCAACTATTGTCTAAACCGCTGGCGCCGTTGCCTGCAACCAGAAGAAATAGAAATTTTATTTTATTAGAACATATCAATAATTTTGTTTATGCTTCTCATCACATACGAACTAATTGCTACTCGAATAGCTCAATGCAACAACTAAAAGTCTTAAAAGATAATAATTAGTGATAATCAATAGGTATTCTAACAATATTTGATTATTTAAATGATGATTTTTTATAAAAAGAATAAGAAAGTTGAGCTAATTTACATAAATTAACTAAAATTACCTTGGTGCAGCTTTTGCCCCTCAATGACTTGTCTGCCTCTTTTACATGATTAGCTCAACTTCCATGCATTCCATACATGATTAGCTCAATTAAAAAAATTAAATTACTATTTCCACTTTTATTTTAACTGAGCATAAGCTCGAACAAAACAAAGGAAAAGAGCAACCACGAAACCACTAATACTGAATTGGCAGAAGCAAATTCAACAATACAAACAATAGGTTGTCATTTTCAACTGGTGGGCAGTACAAGGTGAATAGAAATGCAATTAATTGAACAACTTGCAACTTTAATTTGAACCGCAAGAAGCCATATTTTGTTAATTTATTGATCATTTTGTTAATGATACAAGTAATCAACACATAAAAACTATAATTAACATTTACGAAAAAAATAATTTGCTAATGTACAAATTATATTTATTAACAATTAAAAAAACTGAACTTCAATATTTAAATTCAATTAGATTTAGTTAATTGAACATTTACTCCTAATATGATACAACGGAGATTCCATAGGCTAACAGAGGTAATAAAACATACTATTCCAAGGCAGTAAAAAATCATATCAACTAATTGAGACTCTAAAATCAGGGCATGGAGAAAATATTGAAAAGTGGCAATATCAGTATTTCTTCAGTGAAACTGAAATAAACAGAAAAAAACTGTTGTAACTTTCAGAAAACTATTATTATCACTACTTCGGAATTTTTATTGGTTTTGGAATTTAGGGACAAGCAGTCATATTGTTGCTGTTATTGTAAGGTATTGATTAATTGCATTCAAGAAGAAAGAGCTATACTTTTAGAAACGTTATTGCAACAATAGTAATTTACAGTTTTAATATGTATTATTATGCTCATGCAGAAGCAATCACCTAGTTTTAGCACTCCTAACCTGCAAGAATATGTAGTTTTTTACATCTGCTTTAATAGCAATAAACTATGGTTTTATATTTCTTAATTTTAAAATATTTTTCATTTCCTAAGTGTGCATTTCTCTCATCGCGAGCTAGGCGTAACACATTTACATAAAGATGTCCTTTAAATAGTTCAAATTAACAAAGGTAATCAATATTTTACTTTCTCATGAAATATTGGACAATAATTATCAGTAACATATATATACATGGAATTCTCTCTGTAACACCCCGATACTCCATATAAGTACTACACATATACCTGATATACGTACAGTAAATATATAAAGTATAAAGATGTCACATTTCGTTACAATTTAAAAACCTTTAACATAGCTCAAACCACAATACATTAATTTAAAGAACATTTACAAAATCGATATACTTTTAATGATCTTATAAATATACAATAATCTTATCTTACTCGAAACATCGTTTATACAAATGATTACATTCTTGATAAAAGTACATCATAATTAAATTATACATGTATGCATCACCCTCTAGTTGGTCTCGACAAACTCTTACTCTTCTCGTGGCATGACGCAAGACTTTATATCTTTCATCTGGTCACCTGCGCGATCAAACAACCGTGCTAAGCCCGAGAGCTTAGTAGTACAAATATATAATATACACATACATTATAATAATATTAGCATATAATGATATATCAATTCCATGTAACTTTGGCTTATCATATCTTTTCTTTAAGATTGTACCTTTCATATATCTCAACTAAATCATATTTCAATACCCACATTCCACAACATACTTCATAACATTATTTTATTCACCATTTACCAATCATGAATAACATTTCCAACAAGGTAATCATTAACACCAACCACAATCCATCACCAATACTCACAATCAACATATCAATACATACACATTACATATCATACCTCATAACATTGTTTAAATCACAATTCACCAATCATAAGTCACATTGTCAATCATAGATCTCATTATTCATCTAATTCAACATTTGTATATCACATAGACATCAAAGACAGACTCGGGCCCAACAGACACTAATATGCAATTCAATTTTCAGAGTTAATGCTTTGGTTTGTTATCACATTTATCAATATCATATACCCAACTAGGCTTCAAGGATCATGTTCAACCAAGCTTCAAGGGGAGCAAAGCATGCTAAGCTTCTACCCAACTTGGCTTCAAGAACTAATCCAACCTAGCTTCAAGGGTGGTAACATCTCAATTAGGCTTCAAGGATCCAATCCAACCTAACTTCAAGAGATTGTTACACTTATTAGGCATGCCACCAACAACAAACTCTGAAAATGGAATAACACATTAGCCACACAATTCATTTAGATTTCATTCTCCATTCTCATTATCTTTTAGGCAAACATGCCTCATTTATCTCCATTGAATCACATTAGCCAATAACAATGGCTTCACATTTTATTTCACAATATAACACTTCATTATTCAAGTGTATATTTATCTCATCCATGATCACATTATATCTCATATAGCATCATTCATCATAGCCAAACACAATGGCATTGTCTCATATCATGTCTTATTTGAATTATCATTTCATCTTTTACATACATAATCATTTACTTCATCATAACCTTTACATGTCATATTCCATCATTGATATATATATATACAACATCAATTACATGAACTAGGTAAACATATCATTCACATCATTATAAATTGCATTGTACATACCTTTTTGGATGATCCTCATCTCTTTCACCCTCAAGAGTTACTCCCACCAAGCTATCCATAATCAATAACTTCATCCTCTTTTTCACATTTTACATATAGCCTCATTGATATATATATACAACATCAATTACATTAACTAGGCAAACATATCATTCAAAGTGCATAACATAACATTGCTAAATCTCAACAATGCAATTAGGGCAAAACACAATTGATATAATTCATAGCTTTATGATCTTCCACATTCCTTTGATTAGATCATTCTTGTTTTTAAAACATATTTATAATGTTCATGTTTAAGTTTAGAAACAATGGAACCTTTGAAGAATCAAAACAATGTAAAAAGAAACAAAGTATAAAGCCATATGTAATTCATTTGTAGGACACGCCCAACCCATTTGATGGACACGCCCAGCCACTTGATGGAACACGCCCGTGTCACTAACAACAAAAGAGGCAGTAGCCAATTCAAACAATTGACACGCCCAGCACCTTTGATGGACACGCCCGTGTCACTAACAACAAAAGAGGCAGTAGCCAATTCAAACAATTGACACGCCCAACTCAATTGATGAACACGCCCGTGTCTCTTCAATGCCTATGGCCGTGTCACCCATAACCAAAACCAATTCTCTTCTAATTGCACTCAAACACAATATTCATCATATAACATGCTTCAAATGAATATAATCAATGTTTTAAACACATATTCATCACAATAATTACTTCACAACACATTAATATAACAATTAAACACATCTCAACTCAAAACCCCAAAATCAACATCTCCACCATTTCCAACAACAACCACTAATTAAACTCATAACTTAAAATCAATTTAACACTTGAACACACAACACAACACATCTCAAATCCACCAAATCACAAAATCATCAAACCTTACTTCACTTCCAACACCACTTCCAATTAAGTAAAGAAAACAAGAGAATACTTACCATCTTTCCAACAAAACCAACACCAATCCAATCCTTTAGCTTGTAATCAATTTCAATACTTGTAAACACATATATAACACACTAAATCATGAACTCAATCCATCACAACCTATCTCAAACATTAACAAGGGAAAACAAGTAAGTACTTACCTCAATTGATGAATTCCACCAAATTTCCACTTAATCCTTTGATTCTTCCTTCAATTCTCTTAAAACCCTAAGGTTTTGGTGAAGATCAACTCATCTCTCTACCTCTCTCTCTCTCTCTCTCGTGCAAGAACCAAAAGGAGAAGAAGAAGAAGAAGAAGAGAATATCTTCATTTCTTTTTCCTCTTCCACGATAGCCACATATATGTATATAATAATAATAATAATAATAATAATAATAATATAATTACTAATTACCAAAAATCCTCCACCAAGCATTTCATTTCAAGCAATTACTCATATACCCCTTATCACTTAACTAAGCTTTTGTCTCTTATGAACCCAATTAAGTAATTCCACATGCCATATAAAAATATCTCCTCTTGCATTGACTCTTTCTCTTTGACCATTTTATATGTTATATATATCACCATATACACAACATATAAACTTGTCTCTAAACCCTAAATTTCCCCAAAACACATATACATATATGTTCTTTTCTCAATTTAAACCAACAACAATAACAACAACAACAACAACAACATACAAAACTTCTGGGGCATGCATCGGGATATTACACTCTCCATCAACCTAAATCCACATGGGGCCAAGCCAACATAACTATTAGATAATATTAACAATAAATCCACATGGAATTCTCTCCATCAACCAATCCATCCAGTAAACATTAGATAAATATAAATAAAGCTTTGCTTAATTATTCTCAATTTTGATTCTCAATAACATGCCAGCACCTCAAACCAGAAAATCACACATTTATACAACCAAAGGCCTAAAATAAAACCAGTAGACTAAAACAAAACAAAAAAAAATGAAGAAAACTCTCAACATCCCTTACCAATCAAAAATGCCCTTGAGCTCAAAGTAAGAAGATCAGTAGTGAACTGTAACACTAGCTCGTCAACAGTCCAACTAGCAACTGACTCAATAGTAACCCACAGCCAACAGCTATACAATTAACTCACTCCTAAATTTTATTAAACTTTATTTTCTTAAAAAATTTTCAATTGTTGATTTTACTTTTAACATTAGAGATTAGACTAATATAGCATCTCGTGTTGATATTATCTTATTATATATATAATATATATTTATATAGATATATATTAACGGTTTCATGTCTACATATCTCAATCTCCCTTTGAAAAAGCAAAATCCAAAGACCCAAAAACCCGTTGATAAATCCCCTGTTATATGCATACATACATATACATATATACATACATACATGCATATATATATATACATATATTCAATATTCGCTATCTATTGTATTCATCATTGTAGCATACCTCAGAGCAAAGTAACCAAGATTAAGCCAAAATGGGAATCTGATTTCTCAACAGCAACCACAACAATCGCAGCTGAAATTAGAACAACTCAGAGCAAAAGACAGCAATAATCAAAGCAGAACACACAGAAAGTGTCATCATACCTGAAGATCGTGATTTGAAGCAGACTTCTATAAGTAAAGGCAATTTAGAGATAGAAATGGAGGACTGGAGGTCTTGTCAACGAAATAACAGAGAGAAAAGAAACACAAATACAGAAGCAGTGAAACAAAAATTAAACCACTTAAATACAAGAGCAGTCTCATGTCAATTACAACCTTCCAAAATTAAGTTTCACCTTTTGTATAAAGATAACAACAAATACAGAAATGACCAAAATAAAAACATTAAAAATCAAGGGCCAGCAATAAGAGGGGCTGAGCACTGCACATGTTGACCTCTTCTATAGCTGGCCACACATTAATCATCAAGACACAGTAAAAAATTGCAGGGTAAATAGGCAACCAGAAAACAATCAAAAGGCAATTACAATCATATTTTCAAAGCTTGCTCCCTATGGTCAATTATAAGGCTGAAAATGTAGAAAGCAGAGTTATGATCAGGAATAGAAAAAGGGCCTAAACGGCAAAATCTAGAGAGGGGAGGCTCAGATCAGATACGCCTTGTATCAGACAAGAAAGGAACACCATTGCATAGCAAGGCTGCAACTAAAAGTTGCCAGTATGCTAGGGAAAACCCCTACCATTTCACTGGATATGAATAGTTGCCCCGCCAAGAAGTCAGGTATTTCCCAAGTCTAATTTTGGGTCACTGAGAATATCCTCGTTGCCTCGTTTTGATTATTGTAAAACCTTAGGAAAGAAATAGTACGTTAACCCTAAATCATCAGATTCATCACCATCACCCTAACGGGCTGTTGCTAACATAAGATGTGAAATCATCAGCTCCGCTATCTATCAGAGAGGGGAGAGTCAACCACCCTGAAACCAATCTTCCTCCTCTCTGAGAGCAAAGCCTCATTCTGACCTATTCATTTTTGTGGAACAGATAATGAGATTAAGGAGGGAAGGATAAATGGAGAGACTGAGAGAAGAGAAAAAGCATTCAGCTATTGGAACTTAAATATTTTGAAGGATACATTGAATTTACTTAAGGGGCACAGGCTCAGATTCACATTTATTCAGATAAGAAAAGGAACAAATTAACCATGGCTGCAATAAAGAAGCTCTCTACCTAGAGAAATTATATGATACAACGGAGATTCCATCCTCTGCCAGAAAGAACAAAGTCATTCCAAAAAGGAAAACCTCTAATTGCTCCACCAAATCAAAATCAAATCATTCCTTAAATCTGATTTTCAGTCTAGTAAATAAAAAATATAAATCATCACAGCCTCTTTATAAGGAATCATGAGGAGAAAGACTGTAGGCATCAAATCTCCGCACACAGATTCGAAATGGAGATTTGTACTGCTACAATCCAAATGATTCAAAATGTGTGTGTGTGGGGGGGTGTGTGGAGGACATACCAGCAGGCTGAGATGAAGATGGAGGTGGCGATGACGGCGGTGACCTCTCTGTGAAGGCGAGAGGAAGATGGCGATGCTGCGATGGTAGGCGGAGATGAAGATGGTTGGTTACTCCAGAGAGGAGAAGAGAGGGAGCGGCGCAAATAGGAGAGTGAGGATTCTGAGATTAGGTTAGGCAGTAAAACATAATTTGATACATGTACCCTTCCAAAATACCCCAAAAATTCAATTTTCTTTGTTAATTTTAAAAATATCATTTTTTCAAATATATATTTAATATATTAAAATATATTTTATTTTTATATAGACATAGATTATATATTTAGTATATCAAGTGCATATAAAAAAATAATATTTTTTTAAAAAAAATAAAAATCGTGTTATTAGTACTATTAGTACTGTTTATTGTTTAATAACTAATAAGTATTTATTATAACCACTAAATACGTAGATCACTTAAAAAATATCATTTTAATTTAATAAAATATTCGTAAATTTGAATTACGAATATGATTCTATCATACTCCACTTTAAGATAATGAATTGCACAAAAAAAATTAAATACTAATTTAAAATTTTATATTAGTGATAATAACTAAAATTTAATTTGTGATTATAAATTATTAAATTAATATCAGTGTAATATATAAAAAATTTAAATGAAGCTATACAAATAAATCGATTTGTTGAAATCAAAATATGCTTTTTTTAGTGTTTTCTACAACCAATCTGCGACGGAAAAAATTTTTGCGAAAAATTATACCGGGTCTCTCTCGCTCCAAGTTTCCGCGCCAACTTTTGCGACGATTATTTGCGACGGATTGATTTTTGTCGCAGATCAGCGACGGATTTGCGACCAATTTCTCAAAATTCCTCCGACTCGTCCTTCCGTCGCAAATCTGTCGCAGATCCATAGCAAATTTGCGACGGAAACATGTCCGTCGCAGATTTCCGTCGCAAAATTCCGAATATTTTTATAGTGAAATTTGCGACGGTAATAGACGGTAGCAGATCTCCGTTGCAAATTGGGTTTTTAGTGTTTTCTCTCTCACGCCAAGTTTCCGCGCCAACTTTTGCGACGATTATTTGCGACGGAATTATTTTCGTCGCAGATCTGCGACGGATTTACAACGGATTTGCGACCAATTTCTCAAAATTCCTCTGACTTGTCCTTCCGTCTCAAATCCGTCGCAGATCCGTAGCAAATTTGCGACAGAAACATGTCCGTCGCAAAATTTCAAATATTTTTATAGTGAAATTTGCGACGGCAATAGACGGTAGCAGATCTCCGTTGCAAATTGGTTTTTTAGTGTTTTCTCTCTCGCGCCAAGTTTCCGCGCCAACTTTTGCGACGATTATTTGCGACGAAATTATTTTCGTCGCAGATCTGCGACGGATTTGCAACGGATTTGCCACCAATTTCTCAAAATTCCTCTGACTTGTCCTTCCGTCGCAAATCCGTCGCAGATCCGTAGCAAATTTGCGACGAAAACATGTCCGTCGCAGATTTCCGTCGCAAATGCCGAATATTTTTGTAGTGATAGTAGTAAGATGGTACAAATCTCTTTCTCATCACAGTTTTCATTTCAGTCCAAGTAGTGATGGTTCTTTCTCCATTTCTCCTCTTGGAAATCATCAATTGATCCCATCAAATTAGTGCATAATATGTGAATTTAACTGCTGCAATTTTAACTTTCTTTATTTCACTATAATTATGACAATCAAACACCAACTCAACTTTTCTTTCCCATTCAAGGTAAGCTTCAGCATCATTTCTCCCCTTGAATGATGGTATCTTCATTTTTATGGAAGATATGTTACTGTCCCTTTGTTGAGGTCTTCTTTGAGCAATTGATTCCTCACTTTCTTCATCATCTTTCCTTTCTACCTCATCATCATTCATCATGTTTCCTCTCCCTCTATTATGCCCCCTTCGATTAGTATCATTCCGTTGCCTTTGCATTATGCTGTCTACATCACCTCTCATGTTGTTTATGGCCAAATCAAACCTTTCAAATCTCCTTTGCATTGCCTCTAACATGAAGGCTATGTCTGATACGAACCAACCACGAGGTAAGGATCCATTGGTGCTTCCAAATGGGCCATTGACTAGGAGCAAAGCTAAGAAGTTTGGAGCAGCTATGGGATTGCATATTCAAGATCAAATTTCAAAGGAAGTGACTGAAAAGGCAATGGAAAAGTGCACAATAGAGCTTGAAGAAGGCACACCAAAGATGATTATGATGCTTAGTGTGAATATGGAAGCTAAAGGCTAGCTAAAGAGGTCCAACGTGCAAGAAAGGTCCATGGGGGGTTCATATACAGCCTTTGGAAGTAATTTAAGGCCCATGGACAGCCCAAATAGTGTGAGGCATGTTCTTATTTTAAAGGGTTTTAGTTTGGCCCTTTTTTATATACTTTATATTTTCCTTAGTTGGTTAGGATGTGTGGTTTCCTATTTAGTTATTTCAGAATATTAATTTGTTTCCATACTTTATATTTTCCTTAATGGATTAGGATTTTGACTTTGTAGCTTTCCTTTTCCCATTAGAATTATGGTTTCAGATTTATGTGTGCCTTTTAGTGTAAATAGGGCCTTATTTTTCTTGTAATGACACTTTATGACAAATTATATTCTCAATTTTCTTATTGAAAATTTCGGCAATCATAGAACAGGAGTGGTTTCTCTTTTTCTTTTGATTGCATCAAGAATTAGATTTACTTATCAATTTCGATTGTGGCGTTCTTCTAATTCGAGCTTCCTAAATCCTTCCGTTATAAGTGTTCGTGCTTTGCTAAGCAATTGGGTGCTTTAGAAGGTGGTTTTTCCTTCGTTCTTAGTTTTCTTCTATCAATCATGCGTTGGGGTTTGAGGCCTTCATTGCCATAGGGTTCCGCGTTATTTGGTATCAGAGCCAATTACAGGTAAATCTTTATCTATCTGTCTTTCTAGGGTTGTTTTAGTTGTTCCGTTAGGGTTCTAATTGGATTTTTGAATTAGGGTTATAGAATTCTTTGTTCAATTTCGAAATTGTGTTCTTGCCTTTTGATTCGAAATACATTTTTCTTTTTCTAAATTGGGTATAAATTGGACTGAAGGCTTTGTGTTTCGTTGGTGATCCAAGGATAGTGACCAGATCCTAAAAAAAAAAAGAGTACAAAATCACTTCAACAAAAATTCTTTGCTTTTCTAGTAATTTAAGGTATTATAATCATTTTGAATCAGGTTGAAAGTAATCAAAATTTTGGCCACCAATTTCGGTCAATTGAGGGGCTGTTTTATTACATTTTTCTTGCTGATTTGGAAGTTTCCTTTTCGAAATTGAATTCTTGGGGAGTCTTGATACTAGCTTTCTTGGGTAGAATTATTAGGTCCATAAACTAACGTGCTAAGGTGAGTTGGTTTTGATACATTTTGACCAGATTCGTCATAATTTTTGACCTCTTTGTTTCTATTTCTTGTTTGAGCTACCGTTTTGATTCCGTGACATTGCTAGAGTATTATTTGTTTGATTCTATACTCTGGTTGATATAATCGTGTGACACAAAATTTTCTTGTGTTGCCTCCAAATTTGTCAAGTTTCTTTCTAGGTGTCATTCTAGGATTTAGGTTCTAGTTCCCTTGAACGTGCTTGGTGATTGATTTGTGAGCCTTTGTTCTGAAGTGCAATCGAAGAATTAGCAAAGGTGAGTTCTTTGTTTTGTGAGATAATGAGTAGCAATTCTAGTAGAGATAAAGGCATAGCTGTTGAGAAAGAAGAGATGAGTATCCGGGATATTGCAGATGATCTTGAGATGTACAAGCAAACAAATGAGGACAATATGGAAAGAATAGCAAATACATTGGGTAGCTTGCAGCAGTCCATGGAATGCTTAATGCAAGCACAACAACCTGCTCCAATAAGGCTACCACAGAGAATTCTACAACTAGCAAGAGCTGAAGAGAGAGAAGAGCCAATTAGGAGGAGGGCACCAAGAGGTGCATATGAGAGAGGCCATGTGGCTGATTATGGATTTGAAGAAGGAGAAGCTGGAATTTATCAAGCACCTATCAATGATAATGATTTGACTTCCATCAAAATGAAGGTTCCTGAATTTAGAGGGAACAACAATGCTGAAGAATACATTGAATGGGAGCACAAAGTAGAGCAAAATTTTGAGTGCCATAGTTATTCTGAAGAAAAAAAGTCACACATTGCAGCTGTGGAGTTCAAGGGTTATGCAACATTCTAGTGGGATCAACTAAAATCCACTAGAAGAGGCAAGGGGTTGAGAGCCGTACCCGCATGGGAGGAGTTGAGAGACCTGATGAGGCAGCATTTTATCCCTTCTCATTATTATAGGGATCTTTATAATCACTTAGCTCGACTGGTGCAGGGTGGCAAGAGTGTAGAAGAATACCACAAGGAGATGGAGATGATCATGGCTAGAGCCAATATTGAGGAAGATGAACAACGGATGATGTCTAGATTTCTTAGAGGACTTAATCAGAATATTGCAAGTGAGTTGGATATGTATGATTACAATACCATGGAGGGGATGGTTGATAAGCTATGAAGATAGAGAGGAGGTTAAAGAGCAAGAGTTCCACCAAACTTGGCTATGGGAGACCACAAAATGTGTTTGGGAGTAATTCGGCCTATAGAGGACCCCAATATAGTGGTGGGGCAAATTCAGCCAATAGGGGTGGAGAGAAAGGGGAGTTCAAGAATTCATTCCAGAAAAGCAATGCTGCAACCTCCAGTGGAAAAGGGCAATCTAGTGGTCCAAACAAGCATATAGGTATGCCTAACACTACCACTCCTAGTGGGAGATTAAATGTTTTAAGTGTTTAGGGAATGGTCATATTGCATCCCAATGTCCAAATAGAAGAGTTATGATTGCTACAGCTGATGGTGATGTTGTGTCTGATTCTGAACCTAGTGATAATGATAATGATGATGTTGGGAACTTTGATTCTCCTATATATGATGATGTTGGTAGTGATGAGCATGTTGATTGTACTTTGTTAGCTGAGCGTGGTGAATTGTTAGTTGCTAGGCGTGCATTGAATATGCAGGTGAAAGAGGAAAGTCTAGTACAACGTGATAATATTTTTCATACTAGATGCTTAGTGAATAATAAGGTTTGTACACTTATTATTGATAGTGGGAGCTGTACTAATGCTGCAAGTACTACTATGGTTGAAAAATTGGGGTTAGAATGTATGAAGCATCCCAATCCTTATAAGTTGCAGTGGTTTAATGATAGTGGTGAGGTGAAAGTAACTAAGCGAGTGAGGGTACCATTTTCAATAGGCTGGTACAAAGTTGAAGTTGATTGTGATGTAGTTCCTATGCAAACTGGACATATGTTGTTGGGCAGACCGTGGCAATATGATCGGAGAGTGCAACATGATGGGTTTTCTAATAGGTACACATTTACCTATGAAGGAAAACAGGTCACTCTTGTTCCATTATCACCCCTAGAAATGTATGAAGATCAAAGAAAGATGATTGAGGCAGAGAGGCAAGTTGGGGCTACCAATTCAAAAATTAAAGGGAGTTTGAGAGAACATGATAAGGTGAGTGAGAGTGAAAAGAAAATGGGAAAAGAGGCCAGAAAAGAAACAAAACAAATAAATGGCCCATTGGTGAGAGAAAATAAGAAAGAAGGGAGAGCAAAACAAACTTTTTATGCAAGAGCGAGATAGGTTAATTTTGCAATGTCTATTAGGCAGCCATTATTGCTCATTAGATACAAAGAAACTTTATTTGCTGACACTGATGTTTCGCTTGATAGTTTGCCTTCTAGTTTTGTGTCTTTGTTGCAGGATTTTCAGGATGTGTTTCCAGATGAATTACCTAGTGGATTGCCACCGCTAAGAGGAATTGAGCATCAAATAGACTTCGTGTCTGGTTCTACCATCCCAAATAGACCAGATTACCGGAGTAATCCCATGGAAATGAAAGAGATGCAAAAGCAAGTAGATGAGTCAATGGAGAAAGGGCTTATTAGAGAGAGTTTGAGTCCGTGTGCTATTCCTGTGTTGTTGGTTCCAAAGAAGGATGGCATGTGGAGAATGCGTGTTGATTGTAGGGCTGTAAATAAGATCATAGTGAAGTATCGGCATCCTATACCATGACTTGATGACATGTTGGATGAGCTGCATGGTGCCAGGTATTTTTCTAAAATTGATCTTATGAGTGGATATCATCAAATTCGTATGAAACCTGGTGATGAATGGAAAACAGCATTTAAAACTAAATATGGTCTATATGAGTGGTTAGTAATGCCTTTTGGGTTGTCTAATGCACCTAGTACTTTTATGAGACTAATGAACCATGTTTTGAGAGCTTATTTGGGCAAATTTGTTGTAGTCTATTTTGATGATATTCTGATTTATAGTAAGACTTTGGATGACCATGTTGAGCATGCTAGGCTAGTTTTGGAAGTATTGAGAAATGAAAACTTATATGCCAAGCTTAAGAAATGCACATTTTGCATAGATAGGCTTGTGTTTCTTGGTTTTGTTGCGAGTGCGCAGGGCGTTGAAGTAGATGAAGAGAAAGTGAAAGCTATAAAGGAGTGGCCTACTCCAAAGAGTGTGACGGACATGAGGAGCTTTCATGGATTGGCTAGTTTCTATAGGAGGTTCGTGAAGAACTTTTCTACTATTGCAGTACCGTTAACTAGCATAATCAAAAAGGAAGTTGGGTTCCAATGGGGAGAGGAGCAACAAAAAGCCTTCGACTGCCTGAAAGGGAAGTTGACATCTGCTCCTATTTTATCATTACCTAATTTTGAGAGTACATTTGAGATTGAGTGTGATGCTTCTGGTGTAGGTATGTATTGATGCAAGAGAAAAAGCCCATAGCCTATTTTAGTGAGAAACTCAATGGTGCACAATTAAACTATTCCACTTATGATAAGGAGTTGTATGCCTTGGTGAGACCATTGGACGTGTGGCAGCACTACCTCCTTCCAAAGGAGTTCGTGATACATACGGATCATGAGTCCCTCAAACACTTGAAGGGACACGGTAAGTTGAACAAGAGGCATGGTAAGTGGATAGAATTTATAGAACAATTCCCTTATGTTGTTAAATACAAGCAAGGAAAGGATAATATAGTGGTTGATGCATTGTCTAGAAGATATACATTACTATCTGTGTTGAGTTCTAAATTGCTTGGTTTTGAGTACGTTAAGGACTTATATGTAGGTGATGTTGATTTTGGCAATGTGCATGTTGCATGTGAACATGGAGCTTTTAATTCATTTTACAGGCATGATGGATACTTGTTTAAGGGAAATAAATTATGTGCGCCTAAATGTTCCATGCGTGATTTGCTTGTGTTAGAATCTCATTGTGGGGGATTGATGGGACATTTTGGGGTAGCTAAGAGTTATGATATCTTGTTTGAGCATTTTTATTGGCCGTCTATGAGTAAGGATGTTGAGAGATTGTGTTCTGCTTGTATTGCTTGTAGACAGGCGAAATCTAAGTCTATGCCTCATGGTCTATATATGCCTTTACCTGTACCTAGTTCACCTTGGATTGATATTAGCATGGATTTTGTGCTTGGATTGCCTAGAACTAGAAAAGGTAGGGATAGCATTTTTGTAGTTATTGACAGGTTTAGTAAGATGGCACATTTTATTCCTTGTCATAAAGCTGATGATGCTATTGTTGTAGCTGATTTGTTCTTTAGAGAAGTAGTTCGACTACATGGGGTGCCTAGGACTATTGTGTCTGATAGAGATGCTAAGTTTTTGTCCCATTTTTAGAGAGTTTTATGGGGTAGATTAGGAACTAAGCTTTTGTTTTCTACTACTTGTCATCCACAAACAGATGGGCAAACTGAGGTAGTTAATCGTACACTTGGTACATTGTTGAGAGCTATAGTGGGAAAGAATTTGGTTGCTTAGGAAGATTGTTTACCTTATATTGAGTTTGCTTATAATCGTTCTATTCATTCTTCTACAGGTTATTCGCCATTTGAGCTTGTTTATGGTTTTAACCCATTAACTGTACTTGATCTTATTCCTTTACCTTCACATGAGCTTGATAGTTTAGATGGAGACAGGAAAGCAGAATTGGTGAAGGCTATGCATGAGAAAGCTCGAGTTAATATGGAGAAAAAGAACAAGTCATATGTTGATCGAGCGAATAGAGGACACAAGAAGATAGTGTGGATTGGGTTTGGGTACACTTTCGAAAGGAGAGGTTTCCAAATCAAAGGAAGAATAAGCTTGATGCACGTGGTGATGGTCCATTTCAAGTGTTGGCAAAGATCAATGATAATGCATACAAGATAGACTTGCCTGGTGAGTATGGTGTTAGTACTACTTTTAATGTGTCTGATTTATCTCCTTATGATGATGCAGATTTGAGGACAAATCTTTTTGAAGAGGGGGAGAATGATACGAACCAGCCACGAGGTAAGGATCCATTGGTGCTTCCAAATGGGCCATTGACTAGGAGCAAAGCTAAGAAGTTTGGAGCAGCTATGGGATTGCATATTCAAGATCAAATTTCAAAGGAAGTGACAGAAATGGCAATGGAAAAGTGCACAATAGAGCTTGAAGAAGGCACACCAAAGCTGATTATGATGCTTAGTGTGAATATGGAAGCTAAAGGCTAGCTAAAGAGGTCCAACGTGCAACAAAGGTCCATGGGAGTTCATATACAGCCTTGGGAAGTAATTTAAGGCCCATGGACAGCCCAAATAGTGTGGGGCGTGTTCTTATTTTAAAGGGTTTTAGTTTGGCCATTTTTTTTATACTTTATATTTTCCTTAGTGGGTTAGGATGTGTGGTTTCCTATTTAGTTATTTCAGAATATTAATTTGTTTCCATACTTATTTTCCTTAATGGATTAGGATTTTGACTTTGTAGCTTTCCTTTTCCCATTAGAATTAGGGTTTCGGATTTATGTGTGCCTTTTAGTATAAATAGGGCCTTATTTTTCTTGTAAGGACACTTTATGACAAATTATATTCTCAATTTTCTTATTGAAAATTTCGGCCATCATAGAACAGGAGTGGTTTCTCTTTTTCTTTTGATTGCATCAAGAATTAGATTTACTTATCAATTTCGATTGTGGCATTCTTCTAATTCGAGCTTCCTAAATCCTTCCGTTATAAGTGTTCGCGCTTTGCTAAGCAATTGGGTGCTTTAGAAGGTGGTTTTTCCTTCGTTCTTGGTTTTTTTCTATCAATCGTGCGTTGGGGTTTGAGGCCTTCATTGCCATAGGGTTCCGCGTCAATGTCATTTATGGTCATATCACGTTTTTCACTTCCAGAATTTGACATGGTGTAAGAAGAACCTACAAGAAAATGTTAGTAAAGAAAATTTCCTCACCTCACTCCCTTACATGTTTCACTCAAGATCAGATTGTCACTCCTCTTGTATTTCACTCAAAACTTGGTCCTTTTTACCTCTCAATTCTTCTTTTATCAAGTTGAATTTCAGAACTGAATCCACTTAAATCAAGTAAAACAAGTTTTGTTTTAAAGACTCTACAAGAAACCTAATGAACAAAATGAATTCAGCAATTCTAGAAGTAATTTAATTTTAAACAACAAGAACTGAAAGTTAACACAAGAAGCAAAAGTATTTGTGTCTTCTTGTGTTAACTAAACCAAAGTAACTATGATTGAGAATTAGCTACTTAATGCATACAAGAAACAAGAGGTATATGAAAGAATGAAACTAAGAATACAAAGAAAAACAATTCTAGATACTAAAAAAAAAACAGAATTCAAATCACTGTAATGAGTAATCTGAATATGCAACTGATATCTATTCCCAATGCAAGATATGCTCTAAATATCAGATTTTAAATGCTACATGGATGCATAATAAGGAGCTGATGTAATTTGATCAAATATAATAAGGTAGCAAGCTGTTAATGGTATAAATATACAAAAAATCTCAAAAACTTGGGTAGAAAAATATTGGACAGAAACAAGCACAATTTTCTTTTATCTTGAGGAAGTTGAATCTGATTCTTTTTTTATTTTTCTTTTGATCTTTTCCTTCTTTTTTTTTTTGAACTTTCAGTACACAAGGATAGAAATTGAAAGGATAAACAAAAATCCACAAATTTGAAGGACAAGAACAAGGTGCAACTAGAACAGAAAATGAAGAGACAGAAACTGAATCTGGTTCTTTTTTTTTCTTTTTTTTTCTTTTGGGTAATTAAAACATAAAAGATACCTAGAGATTTATCTTCAAGCCAAAGCTCTGATACCAAATGATGTGGAACCCATTTATCAAATATTATATCTAGAATCCCATATACACATCTAGCATAGAATCTTAGAACTCAAAAATAAATCCACCCTACCAAACCCACAACTAACCTGTAATTGAGAACTTGGGTGATTGGGATGAAGAAATGAATTGATTTAAACGCCACAAGTCAGACTTGATAAGTTAGAACCAATTCCTCATGCAACAAGAATAAGAAGAAAACCTCTCAAACTTGAAAATACATCAATTACATTCAACAATATAAAAATTCGTAGTCACCCCCTTGAGTTCTTTTTCCCCTCCCTATATAGTTGGAAAAGAAGAACTAATGGCTTAAAAGTCTAGGTTTACATGTATCTAGTCACAATAGCATTAATTATTCATCCACAATAATAATATTATCTAAATTGCTGCCCAAAATTCTGACAACATTGATGGGCAGATTCTACATGTACTTTTGGTGTTGGTTCACATGTGTCTAGTCACACTAGCACTAAACCACATTAATATTATATTCCAAATTCGTGCTAATGCCCATCACTATACTTATGGGTAGATTCTTCAAGCTTCTTGGTGAGTTTCTAACTTCCTCTTCATGATCCATCATATTTCAGTACAAGTTGGTCTCTCTCTTCATTAATCCACCTTTGAATGAAGTGTTGGAACACATGCTGGAGTTTCTTTGATTGTGATCTTGTGATTGGTTCACTTGGCATAATTATATCATCAACATATTTGTTGCCTTGTGTAGATTCATCAAGCTTGCTTATAGTTTCCTCATCATTCCAATGATGCGGCCAGGCCAAGCACTTCCCAGGTGGACACCCATTCTGGTACTAACCCTGCACCAGCATGGCTGGGCCAAGCACTTCCCAGAAGGTCACCCCTCCTGGTACTAACCCTGCACCAACACGGCTAGGCCAAGCACTTCCCAAAAGGTCACCCATTTTGGTACTGACCCTGCACCAGCACACTTAACCGGAAAGAACGTTAACCATTTCTACCAAAAGCTTAAGCTGTCAGCAGAGGCGCACCCATTTCCTTTATGTGGATCAAACATGGGCTCACCGCCACCTTTTGTCAAACCTAATCCACAACCCTCCAGACCCTCGGACATATCATTCCCTCCCTCTTTAAGGAGGTTCATCCTCGAGCCTGGAGCAGTGGGACCAGACTCGATAAATAGGCTTTGATACCAAATGATGCAGCCGAGCCAAGCACTTCTCAGGTGGACACCCATTCTGGTACTGACCCTGCACAAGCACGGCTGGGCCAAGCACTTCCCAGAAGGTCACCCCTCCTGGTACTGACCCTGCACCAACACGGCTAGGCTAAGCACTTCCCAAAAGGTCACCCATCCTGGTACTGACCCTGCACCAGCACGCTTAGCCGGAAAGAACGTTAACCATTTCTATCAAAAGCTTAAGCTGTCAGCAGAGGCGCACCCATTTCCTTTATTTGGATCAAACATGGGCTCACCGCCACCTTTTGTCAAACCTAATCCACAACCCTCCAGACCCTCGGACATATCATTCCCTCCCTCTTTAAGGAGGTTCATCCTAGAACCTGGAGCAGTGGGACCAGACTCGATAAATAGGCTTTGATACCAAATGATGCAGCCGAGCCAAGCACTTCTCAGGTGGACACCCATTCTGGTACTGACCCTGCACAAGCACGGCTGGGACAAGCACTTCCCAGAAGGTCACCCCTCCTGGTACTGACCCTGCACCAACACGGCTAGGCTAAGCACTTCCCAAAAGGTCACCCATCCTGGTACTGACCCTGCACCAGCACGCTTAGCCGGAAAGAACGTTAACCATTTCTATCAAAAGCTTAAGCTGTCAGTAGAGGCACACTCATTTCCTTTATTTGGATCAAACATGGGCTCACCGCCACCTTTTGTCAAACCTAATCCACAACCCTCCAGACCCTCGGACATATCATTCCCTCCCTCTTTAAGGAGGTTCGTCCTAGAACCTGGAGCAGTGGGACCAGACTCAATAAATAGGCTCTGATACCAAATGATGCGGCCGAGCCAAGCACTTTCCAAGTGGACACCCATTCTGGTACTGACCCTGCACCAGCACGGCTGGACCAAGCACTTCCCAGAAGGTCACCCCTCCTGGTACTGACCCTACACCAACACGGCTAGGCCAAGCACTTCCCAGAAGGTCACCCATCCTGGTACTGACCCTGCACCAGCACACTTAACCGGAAAGAACACTAACCATTTCTACCAAAAGCTTAAGCTGTCAGCAGAGGCGCACCCATTTCCTTTATTTGGATCAAACATGGGCTCACCGCCACCTTTTGTCAAACCTAATCCACAACCCTACAGACCCTCGGACATATCATTCCCTCTCTCTTTAAGGAGGTTCGTCCTCGAACCTAGAGCAGTGGGACCAGACTCGATAAATAGGCTCTGATACCAAATGATGCGGCCGAGCCAAGCAATTCCCAAGTGGACAACCATTCTGGTACTGACCCTGCACCAGCACGGCTGGGCCAAGCACTTCCCAGAAGGTCACCCCTCCTAGTACTGACCCTGCACCAACACAGCTAGGCCAAGCACTTCCCAGAAGGTCACCCATCCTGGTACTAACCCTGCACCAGCACACTTAACCGGAAAGAACGCTAACTATTTCTACCAAAAGCTTAAGCTGTCAGCAGAGGCGCACCCATTTTCTTTATTTGGATCAAACATGGGCTCACCGCCACCTTTTGTCAAACCTGATCCACAACCCTCCAGACTCTCGGACATATCACCATTTCTCACAAGTCATTGCCTATCGGATCCCTAAGGTGTAGTAAATCATTCTTTTGGGTGTGGATGAACGAGGCACCCAATTGATCATACATTTGATGTAGTGATTCATTTATGTAATGAAATGCTCTTTTGTGTACTATAGTTGTTTTATAGCTTGATTATTTTTTTCTTTTGGCCAAGGGGAAGGAATATATGCATGGAAATTGAATTATAACCAGCAAGAGTAAAAGATAATGTTAAGAGGGAGAAAATTATTATGGGGAAGATAATAAGAAGAAATCAAGTTAAAGATAAAAAAAAATCAAGAGGAAGACATAATGACAAGAATAATGTAATTGAAACAAGTGGTATCAAGTTGATGCAAGCCTAAATGATTGTAAAGAAGGGTAAAGTGTTATGTTGATTACTTTTGATACTCTTTAATGAGTTTATTCATTTTATCTAATTCAATTTAATTGCCATAGTAAAAAAGGGCAAGAATATTGACTAAAGAATTAGGTCAATCTTTATTTTGATTTTGGCAATCAAATTAATGGTATTTATTGTTTTTCTTGAGTGACTATATGATAGAAAATAGGGATGGAATTGGACAACTTTCAAGAACTTAAACAAAATTCTAAATACATCAAGAGTGTCATTTGGTCACAACCAAAATTCCCACTCTTGACTATGATTGGTTTAACCTCAAAATAAGCCAACGGACATGGTAGACACTAAAGCCAACAAGATGATTATGAACTTCAGATGCAAAGTGAGCTCACAATCACTAATTTGAAATGCAACCAACATGCACTATTTTATTTCCAACTTTAAGTTAAAGAAATGTTTGCGATGAGACATTGAGAGTAAGAGTGAAATTTATGACTAGGATAGAACATAGCAATCGTGAATGAAGTAAATAAAAAAATCAATTCAAACACAGAGAACATCAAAATGAAGATCATTAATACCATGGTCAACCACAATAAAAGATCATAACCATCACTAACAATAATGATCACAGTCTTTAAAGAGCTGTTGTGAGATCCGTAATGGCTAGCCAACTAACTAATAGATTACTGACACATGGAACTAACCGTTGGAAGCACAATCAAACTTGAAGAGAAATCATGACCATGAGTAGGGAATCATAACCGCGGCTGCATGTTCATGACCGTGACAAGCTCTAGCAAGTGTGACTAAACTCAGAAAATGTATTTAATGCAAGTGTGAGCGGGAATTTTTGCCCCAACTCCTATGTGAAATAGTTCTTACGACTTTGGCACTGTTAGGTCAGGGCCTTAGAGAACACAGGCTTAAACCCAAAGAAAATAGAGCCACCACCCGGACGGCCAGAGAAAAAGAAAAGAGTGGATAACTCAATTCCTAAGGAATCTCCAACCCCCTAATGGGTTCGAAAAGTTAGGTATGCATGGGAAAGGTGAGAATGACCTAGCACTCCCACAGCGCCCGGTTCATTGGAACCGACCTCCTTTTTAGGTCTATACATTATTAAATTCTTTAATATTATAAAATCATCCATACTATATACAATTATTAATAAAATGGATTCATTCGGCACATCATAAAATAACATGGGTACCCATCCTTAGATGGTAACATACCCTTACAATCTTTAAATGTTCACAAAGAAAATAAATAAAATAGGACACCCACCCAAAAAGTGGAAACATATTCCTTACCATTGTCCCAAAGTCTTTAAATAAATTACAATTACATAAACTAAATAAACAAGGCACACACACTAACTATTTGCAAATTACTCATACATAAGCGCATACCTCCTTCAAGAAATCCTTTCTCTTTTCTCTTTACCCCTTTTTGATTTTTGGTGATAATCTTATTGATTCTTCTCATAAACTAGTGGATTCCTATGAAAATTTAGAGTTATAATTAAAGATCTTCATGTTTTGATGTATGATAATGGAAGAAGATAGAAGAAAAGAGAGAGATGGTGATGATAAAGAGGTGTTTGGCGTGAAGATGATAGTAGAAGAGAGGAGAAATTTCTAGGCTCCTCTTTATATAGTATCTAGGGTTTTAGTTGGATAAGGTATGCTTATTATGGCTTTTGTGCATTCACTTCTTTAAATTTAATTCTAATCCTATTTTGAGTTTCGCCAAACCATAAAAATAATTTCTTTAGTTAATTTAAAGTCCTACAATTTATATTTCATAGTCTAACTCATTAAAATTCACTTCTAGAGTTAAAGGCATTTTTATAAATTTCTATCAATTTAAGATTCTTTTTTAGAAAAACCAATTTCGTCCATACTTGGATCAAACTTTCTATTTTTTTTAAAGCATAATTCATCCTACTTTTCCACTTATTTCAATTACCCAAGTCACTTTCATCACTATACACAATCCATTATAAATGGTTAACAGAAAATCACTATTTAAAATTTCAAACATTACATTCTAGATTTGCTGAAGTATCTAGACCTCCAGCCTATGTTGGATTTGTTAAAGTATCCTAATAGAACAGTTTTGTGGATTTCGGATTTGTTGAAGTATCTAAACCTCCAGCCTATATTGGATTTGTTGAAGTATCTTAACGGCATAGTTTTTTGGATTTGTTGAATATCCAAACCTCTAGCCTATATTGAATTTGTTAAAGTATTCTGACAGTGTAGTTTTGTGGGTTTGGTAAAACATCCAAACTTCAGCCTATATTGAAGTATCCAGGTTTGTTCCTGGTGAGATATTAGAGTCGTTTACTATCCTATCAAGATATTAATGTTGCTTGATGGTTGCTTTTCACTAGTCGTTTTGCGGCACGTCACTCTTCTTCAATGATTATAGTCACATGTTTGTTGATTTACCAAGATATTAGAGTCACTTGATGGTTTTTATCAAGATATTAGAATTGTTTGATGGTTTTTATCGGGATATTAAAGTTGCTCAATGAATGTTTTGATTTACTCTGTGTTTTGTTTTGCAAACACATGGTGTAAAATCTAGAAGTTGTATCATTGCTTTTCACTCTCCTCTACCAAAGTTCCAGATCGTTTAAGCAAAGGGCAAAACTGTAGACCCTTAATTCTAGCCTTGAATAAGTTTAGTCCTAATTAAAAAGGCACAGTTAAAATTTGAATCTAATTAAACCCAGACCAATTTAAAAAAGGGTAATGGGCATGCCAATTAGATATGACCACTGTGCATGTATGCCAATTAGACATGAGCACTGTGCATGTATGCCAATTAGACATGATCATTGTGTACCGTGAGGGAAAATTAGCAAAGCAAAATAAAGAAATAAAGAGTAACTTAAAGGAAAGGCAGAAAACAATAAAACAAAGATTGCTTTACTCAGCCAAGACCTATTTGATCTAGCAAGCCATAGCACTAATTTACAAGCATCCCATGAAGTAGTTGCAGTGTTCGGGGGCAAGGTTTGACTCAACAAAATAGTTTTGGTGGAGCTAATAACTTAGGTATGATTTTTATTAAACAATTGTATGCAGTTCTATTGATTATCTTCATTGTTTAAGTTATTGTACTTTCAAATTATGGGTTTAATGTTGGCAATTCCATCCCATGAGCCATATATTTGAGATTGAGACCAATCAAAATGCTAACTACATGATTTAGTCCTAGCTTTATAAACTAAAACCCTAACTGCCCAATAATGCCCTAACTTGATAATCAAAATCCTAGTTTTAAATTTAAAACCTTAAATTGCATGTTAAACCCTAGTTTTTTAGGACAAACTCTAAATTGCATGTTAAATCCTAGTTTTTAGGCTTAAGCCATAAATTAGATACCAAACTCTAATTTTATTGAAGTTTAAATTTTATGATTATTTTGGTGATTATTTAGTGATTATTTGTATGTTTAAATTAATTGTCCTTTATAAATGGTTAAATTGTATTTTCTTATTATTGTGTGGATTTTAAGGACGATGTAAAAAGCATGTTTCCATTTGTGGGTGCCTTATTTATTAAGTTTATGTAATTAATTTATATTTTGGGCTTTTGGATTGTTGTAAAGGACATTTTTTCACCTTTTGGTGAATGTCTTATTTTATCTTTTTCATGAACTTTTGGACGGTTGTAAGAGCATTTTTTCATCTTGTATGGATGCCCATTTTGTTTTGTTGTTTTGATTTATAATACGATGGATGTCTATTTATTATAATTGATTGTAGCATGGATAGTATTATAATAATGTAAAATTTCAATAATATATAGACCTGAAAAGGAGGTCGGTTCCAATGAACTGGGTATTAAGGGGATTTTGGATCACTTCTCACCTTCTCCATACATAGCCAACTTTTCAAACCCAGTAGGGGTTGGGGATTCCTTCAGAATCAAGTCATCCACCCCTTTTTTTTCTGGCCTGTCTGGATGGCAACCCTTATTCTCCGTGTTTAGGCTCATGTTCTCTAAAGCTCAGAGCTTAATAGTGCCAAAGTCACAATAACTATTCTATCGGGAGTGGGGGCTAAAATCCATGCTCACATTGTAAGATATAAATATTAGGTTTAGTGTGAACGTTAAAACACTTGTAAAGATTTAGTGTGAGCCATAAATAATTGGGTTGAGAGTTAACCTAGGAGAAAAATTCTTGTAAAGGTTTGAGCGTGAGCCTTTGGGAAAACACTTGTAAAGGTTTAGAGTGAGCTTGTAAAACTCTAAGTTATAGTAGAAATAATCAACTAGTGTGCTGAGAAGTGGATGTAGGGATTATTATCGAACCACTATAAATTTTATGTGTTTTGATTCCCTTCTTCTATATTTCTTTATTAATCCATTTGCTTGAACAAAGATCGA
This sequence comes from Garcia nutans, assembly GCA_947685225.1. Taxonomy (NCBI): domain Eukaryota; kingdom Viridiplantae; phylum Streptophyta; class Magnoliopsida; order Malpighiales; family Euphorbiaceae; genus Garcia; species Garcia nutans. The sequence continues at coordinate 42,155,327 of CANTUV010000024.1, forward strand.
TCAGAAAGGGATAAATCATCTAAAAAAGTTTCCATCATTAACCACTACACCAATTTAATCCCCCCTTCTCAGTGCACTAAAGGGACAATATGTGACAAGGTTGTTGTGTTTGATGGATACTTTAGGCAAATATTACCTATAATTCTTAAGGGTAGTAGACATGATATCGTGTCAACCACTTTGAATTCTTCATATTTATGTAGTTTTTGTAAGGTTCTAAAATTAGCTACACAACTACAGGCAAATACTGCCAATTTTGATTTATGAGCTAACAAATTATCCAATTAAATATTAAAGATTCGAGATGGTATAACAAACAAACATAATGATGTCATTAAGATCCCTAATGAACTTCTTATCAAAGGTTCGAGTTATCTGGTTACAACCATTGTTAATAAATTTTATCCTTATTTGATTAAGAACTTGAATGGTGGTAAGTATTTTTAAGAAAGAACCATTCTTACATCTAAGTTCAATGTTGTGGACAAAGTCAATGACTATATGTTGTCTTTGGTACCAAATGACAAAAGAATCCACTTGAGCTCAAACATTGTATACAAAGTGGATGGAAAATTAGACAAATCTGATAATGTTCACACTCCAGAATTTTTAAATGCTATTAGATCTTTTAGTATCCCTAACCATGAGTTGATTTTGAAAATTAGCATTCTAATAATATCACTTAGAGATACATATCAAGCTCCGAGTTCGTGCAAGGGGACTAGGTCAATAGTTACTCGGTTGAAGAATCATGTGATTGAAGCAAGAGTACTTTCAAGTAACATAATGATCAAAAGAAATTCATTCCTCTTATGGCTATAATACTAGTGAATCTAACATTGCCTTTTGAATCTCAAAGAAGACAATATCTCATAGCTATAAGTTTTGTCATGACAATAAACAAAAGTCAAAGACGATCTATTTCACATGTTGGTTTGTATATACTAAGACCAATTTTTAATCGTGGTCAATTTTATGTTGTTGTTTCAAAAGTTAGAAGCAAAAATGGGTTAAGAATTCTCATTTCTAGTTAAGATTGGCAAACAACTAGTATTATTAAGAATGTGATATTTAAAGAAGTGTTTTAGAATCTGGAACATCAATGTGTAGAATATTGTTTTGTTTTATCTTATAAAATCTAGACCCTAAGTAATAATGATATTACTTCTATAGAGAATGTTATAATAAATCTATTTACCATTTATTTGGTTTGGTGAATTAAATTGCTAATTTCTTATGCAGAGAACTAGCATGTCAATGTGATGATGAATTTTTTTTTATTTTATATCATTGCAAGTAACAGGCTGATGTTCTTATTTGAGGTATGAAACTCTACTTACAACTTCTTTATGTCGTTTACTAATTTTTTACATGCTTTATTACTGTTAAAACATTATTACAAATATTAAAATACAAGTCTTATAATTGTCATGTTTTAATACCTATTTATACTTTTTTTACACCTTGAACCTAAGTAATATGGTCAAAATTAGAAATACAAATTCTAATTGTTGGTCAATATGGGCAAACAAATAATAGTACTGAGAATGTGGTCTTTAATGAAGTGATTTGGAAGTTGGAACAACAAGGTATATAAATATTGTTTTGTTCTATCATATAAAAAAAATATAGAACCTTAAAAATAATGATATATATTCTGCTAGAGAATGTTATCATAAATCTCCTAACATTTGTTTGGTTCTGTGAATTAAATTACTTAATTCTTATGCAGAGAATTAACATGTCAATGCGAGGCTAATTTTTTTTTATTCAATATCATTGGAAGTTATATATTGGTATTCTTATTGGAGGTTCATAGATATAGCTATAACTTCTTTATATCATTTTCTAATTTTTACATGTAATGATTAAAAATATTGAAATAAATATATTGGAACTGTCATTTTAATGTCTATTTATACTTTTTATACACTTTTAATAGGTTAAACCAAGTAATATGGTCAAAACTATTCATGTTATGACTTATTATTATTTTCATATTCAATTTTGTTGCAGGTTTAGTTTGAAATAGTTTTTTATGCTAAACTATATTTAAATTGGTATCTTACATGTATTGTCTTTGACAAATTTATCAATGATATTGTAAAACAAATAAAGAGTTCTCATAATGTGTTTAAATATTAAAAATACCAAATTATGGTAATGTTGAAATAAAAAATTAGTTTGATTATATAAATGGTTTTCATTGGAAATATACAGAACACTTTATTTAGTTATAGAGTTTGCATATATTAGCCTAAGTTCTAGAATTATTAAACAGTGCAATTTAATTTTGACTTAATTGTCCATTTTGGGGCTTGACTTTATAGGATTTTCCTTTTACTATTTCAACAAGTTTATATTATTTTGTTTTTTTTTTCTTATCTTGATTACTCTTTTATATTTGATTCTTATATTTTGAAAGGCTACGACTTTCGCATTATTTATTGTCAGTAATTTTCCTCCTATTAAAAAAGAAATAAAAATCTATTAAAAATTATAAAATCTAATATTGAAATCCAATTAATTTTTATCAAATTTTTGTAATCTTTAATAACACCCTTTTTTTCTTTTTCTATTTACATATTAAGATAAAAATATGTTATTACTATGTAGAAAAGTTACAATGCACAAGCAAGAATTTATGATTACCAACTAGGAAATCGGGTGGGATAAATAAAACAAAAGAACAAAAGAGGGAAAGAAAATGGAAGATAGGGACAAAAATTGGAAGAAATTTGAAACTGTGATTGAAATTGAAAAGGACAAAAATGACTTTCTCTTGAAGGTGGCAGAAGCCAAAGCCCATGTTGTTTCTAATAAGCACCGCCACATAATCAATTCTTTTGATGCCATTGATGAGGATAAGAAGGTTATTTGTAGGGGCTTATGTTGTTGCTCTTACGCTATGTTTGGGACGGGGTGAACCAGGGGTGGATAAGGTTAAAGAAGAGGAGAGAAGATAAATTGTGTTGTTTGGAAGAGGGATAAATTAAATTAGAGGGTTTTATAAAGTTAATAGAGAGTTAAGCCCTTCTTTTTTTTGGAGAAATTTAACACCTTGTTTTGGGCTGTTAGAAGGCATTATAGTTTTTATTTTTCTATTTTCTCCTTGCACTAAATCTTTTATTGCACAATACTAAATTGTTTCCTATTTTTTTATATGTAAAAGGATATATTATTCAATTAATATTTAATCTTATGTTCCTTTATCTTTCATCCAAATAATGCATGACTATAAAATCTTTACTTTACTTTATTTTACCTTACCTTAATTGCAAATACAAAAGAAATAAATGTTTTACCTTACTTTACTTTATTCTATCTTACTCTACCTTATTTTACTTTATTTAACCATCTTACATGATGCGGAACCCTGTGGCAATGAAGGCCTCAAACCCCAACGCACGCTTCGATATAGGAATCCAAGAACAAGGATAAACCACCCTCTATAGCACCCAATGCTTAGCGAAGCAAGAACACTAATGACGGAAGGATTTGGAAGGACGGGTCAGAAGAACGCCACAATCGAAATTGATAAGTTAGTCTGATTCGTGATGCAATCAATGAAAGAAGCAAAATCTCTCACTCTCTTAAAGATGGCCGAAATTTGCATAAAAAGCAATCTGAATATAATTTTGTCAAAAGTTTCTCTTACAAGAAAATAAGGCCCTATTTATAGAAAAACAAATTAAAATTCGTAACTATCCTAACCCTAGTGAAAAAAAAGAAAAATTACAAATTCAAAATCCTTGTCAAATAAGGAAAATATCATCCTAACCAACTAAGGAAAGAAGGATCCTTGTCAAATAAGGAAAATATCATCCTAACCAACTAAGGAAAGAAGGATCCTTGTCAAATAAGGAAAATATCATCCTAACCAACTAAGGAAAGAAGGATCCTTGTCAAATAAGGAAAATATGATCCTAACCAACTAAGGAAAGAAGGGAACCACATCCCATGTGCATGGGTGTGAACACAGCCCATGTGCATGAAAGAATAGGCTGCCCATGTGACAAAAGTGGTCCCAAAAAACCTAATTTCGTCCAAGGCCCATGTGCTTGCATGTGGGCTGCCTTCCTTACTCCTTTCTTGCTCCTCTAGCCCATTTTTAAAGCCTTATCTTCCATATAAACATTCAGCATCACAATCAGCCTTTGTTGGTCTTCCAGCTCCATACTGCACTTGTTTATTGCTAATTCAGTCGCCTCCCTTGTAACAAAGTCTTGAACATGCAATCCAAGAGTGACGCCATACTTCCTTGCTTTATTCCTTGTCAATGGTCCTTGTTGTAGCACCAAAGAATCCTTGCCATGCTGGTTTACATCATTCTCCCCTTCTTTAAAAAAATTTGTCCTCAAATATGCATCATCATAAGGAGATAAATCAGTCACATTAAAAGTAGCACTAACACCATACTCACCAGGCAAGTCGATCTTGTATGCATTGTCATTGATTTTCTCTAATACTTGGAATGGACCATCACCACGTGCATCAAGCTTACTCTTCCTTTGATTTGGAAACCTCTCCTTTCGGAAGTGTACCCAAACCCAATCGCCAGGAGCAAATGCCATTTTCTTTTGTCCCTTATTTGCCCTATCAGCATATGACTTGTTCTTTTTCTCTATATTTGCTCGAACCTTTTCATGCAAAGACTTTACCAAATCAGCCTTCTTCTCATCATCCAAACTAGCAAGCTCATGTAAAGGCAAAGGAACAAGATCAAGTACAGTTAGTGGATTAAAACCATAAACAATCTCAAATGGCGAATAACTTGTAGAAGAATGAATTGAACTATTATAAGCAAATTCAATGAAAGGTAAACAATCTTCCCAAGTGACCAAATTCTTCCCCACTAAAGCTCTCAATAATGTACCAAGTGTACGATTCACTACTTCAGTTTCCCCATCTGTTTATGGATGACAAGTAGTAGAAAACAAAAGCTTAGTTCCTAATCTACTCCATAACACACGCCAAAAATGGGACAAAAACTTAGTATCTCTATCAAAAACAATTGTCCGAGGCACCCCATGTAAATGAACAACATCTCTAAAGAACAAATCAGCTACAACTTTGGCATCATCAGCTTTGTGACATGGAATAAAATGTGCCATCTTACTAAACCTATCAACAACCACAAAAATGCTATCTCTACCTTTCCTAGTCCTAGGCAAACCAAGAACAAAATCCATACTAATATCAACCCAAGGTGAACTAGGTACAGGTAATGGCATATAAAGACCATGAGGCATAGACTTAGATTTCTCCTGTCTACATGCAATACAAGCAGAACATAATCTCCCAACATCTTTACGCATAGACGGCCAATAAAAATGCTCAAACAGAATATCATAAGTCTTAGACACACCAAAATGCCCCATCAAACCACCACAATAAGATTCCAAAACAAGCAAATTACGCATGAAACATCTAGGCACACATAGTTTACTTCCCTTAAACAAATAACCATCCTGCCTAAAAAATGAATTAAAAGTTCCTTGTTCACATTGGACATAAACATTGCCAAAATCAATATCACCAATATATAAGTCCTTAATATACTCAAAACCAAGCAATTTAGAACTCAAAACAGACAGCAATGTATATCTCCTAGACAACGCATCAGCAACAACATTATCCTTACCTTGCTTATACTTAATGACATAAGGAAATTTCTCAATTTGTTCAATCCACTTACCATGTCTTTTGTTCAACTTACCTTGGCCCTTCAAATGCTTGAGGGATTCATGGTCAGTGTGAATAATGAACTCCTTTGGCAGCAAATAATGCTCCCACACATTCAATGCCCTTACCAAAGCATGCAACTCCTTGTCATGGGTAGAATAATTCAGTTGCGCACCATTGAGCTTCTCACTAAAATATGCTATTGGCTTCTTTTCTTGCATCAAAACAGCCCCAATACCTATACCTGAAGCATCACATTCAATCTCAAAAATAGAATCAAAGTTAGGTAAAGCTAAAACAGGCGCAGTAGTGAGTTTTTCTTTCAAACTTTCAAACGATCGTTGTTGCTGTTCACCCCCATTGAAATCCAACTTCCTTCTTGACAATACTTGTGAGTGGTGCGGCGATGGTAGAAAAATCCTTCACGAATCTCCTATAAAAACTCGCCAGCCCATGGAAGCTCCTCACTTCCGTCACACTCTTAGGAACAGGCCATTCCCTTATAGCTTTCACTTTCTCTTCATCAACTTCCAATCCCTGTGCACTAACAACAAAACCAAGAAAAACAAGCCTATCCATGCAAAATGTGCACTTCTTAAGCTTTGCATATAAGTTCTCTTTTCTCAAAGCTTCTAAAACCATCCTAACATGTTCTATATGCTCTTCCTCAGTCTTACCATAGATCAAAATATCATCAAAATAAACAACTACAAATCTGCCCAAATAAGCCCTCAAAACATGGTTCATCAACCTCATAAAAGTACTAGGTGCATTAGACAACCCAAAAGGCATTACCAACCACTCATACAACCCATATTTTGTTTTAAAAGCTGTTTTCCATTCATCCCCAGGTTTCATATGAATTTGATGATATCCACTCATAAGATCAATTTTAGTAAAATACCTTGCACCATGTAATTCGTCCAACATGTCATCAAGACGCGGTATAGGATGTCGATACTTCACGGTGATCTTATTTACAGCTCTACAATCAACACACATTCTCCACGTGCCATCTTTCTTTGGAACCAACAAAACAGGAATGGCACACAGACTTAAACTCTCTCGAATCAACCCTTTCTCCAACAACTCTTCCACTTGTCTCTGCATCTCCTTGGTCTCCATCGGATTACTTTGATATGCTGGTCTATTTAGAATGGTAGAACCAGGTATGAAGTCAATTTGATGTTCGATTCCTCTTAATGGTGGCAAACCACTAGGCAACTCCTCCGGAAACACATCTTGGAAATCCTGCAATAAAGACACAAAACTAGAAGGCAAATGTTCAAGTGAAACATCAATGTTAGCAAACAAAGTTTCCTTGTATCTAATGAGTAACACAGGCTGCCCAACATTTAATTCTCTCGCTCTTGCATAAAAAGTTTGTTTTGCCTTCCCTTCTTTCTTGTTTTCTCTCACCAATGGGCCATTAATTTGATTAGTTTCTTTTCTGGCCTCTTTTTCCATTTTCTTCTCACTTTCACTCACCTTATCATGTTCTCTCGCACTCCCCTTGTTTTTGGAAGAAACAGCCCCAACCACTACTTTGGCCGAATCTTGCTTTGCTTTCTCAAGCATCTTTCGATGATCTTCATAAACCTCCAATGGTGATAATGGAACAAGAGTAACCAGCTTTCCCTCATAGGTAAACGTGTACCTATTTGAATGCCCATCATGCTGTGCTTTCCTATCAAATTGCCAAGGTCTTCCCAATAACATATGGTCTGCTTGCATAGGAACTACATCACACAACACTTCATCTTTATACCAGCCTATAGAGAATGGTATTCTCACTTGTTTAGTAACCTTCACCTCTCCACTATCATTAAACCATTGTAGTCTATATGGATTGAGATGTTTTAAACAAGTCAATTTCAACTTCTCCACCATGGTCTCACTTGCGGCATTAGTACAACTACCGCTGTCAATGATGAGCATAAAAACCTTACCATCAACTAAACATCTAGAATAAAATATGTTATCTCGCTGCTCAAGACCCTCTCCCTTCACCTGCATATTCAAAGCACGCCTAGCAACTAACATTTCACCATGTTCAGCCATCAACACATTTTCAACTTGCTCACTACACTCATCATCATCATCATACATGTCATTCACATCATTATCAACATCACTATGATCAGAATTAGAAATTATACCCCCATCATTAGTAGCAATCATAACTCTCCTATTTGGACATTCAGAAGAAATATGCCCATTCCCTAAACATTTGAAACATTTAATATCTCTACTAGGAGTAGTATTAGAAATACCTGATTGCTGCCTATTTGGACCAACATTCGTCCCTTTTCCACTTGTAGGTGGAGGATTGTTCCTTTGGAAGGAATTCTTGAAATCTCCACTTCTTGAGGACGAATTGCTACTAGTGTTTTGAGGTCCTCTGTAGGTCGAACTACTTCCACCCATATTCTGAAATTTGCTAGAACCAGACTTGGTGTAATTCTTGCTCTTTAGTCTCCTTTCTATCTTCATGGCCTTTTCAACCAATTCTCCCATGGAATTGTAATCATACATTTCCAGCTCATTTGCTATGTTTGAATTTAGACCCCCAAGGAATCTAGACATCAACCTCTGCTCATCCTCTTCAATATCAGCTCTTTCCATGATCATCTCCATCTCCTTGTGGTATTCTTCAACACTCTTACCACCTTGGATCAGCCTTGCCAACCTATTATACAAATCCCTATAGTAATGAGAAGGGACAAACCTTGTTCTCATTAAGTCTTTCAAAGTCTCCCAATCAGGTACGGGTCTCAATCCCTTTCCTCTCCTGTAATATCCCAAAATGTGCCCTAGAAGTTTTAATACAATTGTTGTTTTATTTGGATCAAGTGTATTTGTGTTTAATTGGAAAAGAGGAAATAAGTGAAGAGAGAGTTTATATGTTGTATATATGTAAATATATATAACATATATACAAGTCAATGGGAAAGTCAAAGGAAGAGATTAATTATTGATTAATTATGTTTAAAGGATTAATTAATTATTTGTATTTGGGTTAGAGTAAGTGGAAGAAGATATTTTAATAAATTAATATTATTTTGCTTGGAGGAGAGGGTTTTGAGGAGATGTTTTGACTTTTGTTTTCTATCTTTTCTTCTTTCTTTCTTCCCTTGCCGTGGACCATTTTCTTTCCTTCTCTTCTCTTTGCTTTTCTGTGTTGTCCGGCCATCAAGAAGAAAGAGAGCAAGATAGAGATTTGTTCTTCCAAGTTCAAGATTGAAGAGAGTTTTCAAGAGATCAAGTTGGAGGTTTGAGAGTTCTTCATCATTGATAAGTCTTTTCCACTTGATTCTTTGATTTATTTGGATTTATGAGTTGGAGTTGTGATGGATATATGTTTGGTTAGATTGGGTGGTGTTTAAGAGTATTTGGTTTAAGTAGTTTTGGATTTTGGGGTTGGATTGAAGAAAAGAGTAAGTTGGTTGGTATATATTGAGTTGTGGTTATGTTTAGAGTTTTTGATGATGTTTGTGATTTGTGTTTGATGTGTGCTTTGGCTTGTTTTGGTGTTGTTGCAAGTTTGAGATGGTTTTTGGGTATGTTTTGTTAAGTTTGTTTGAAGAGGATGTTGGTGAAAAGAAGTGTTTTGTTGGGTGTTTTGTGGTTTTGGCCGGAATCTGAGTTTTTGGCCTGACACGCTCGGGAGCACGTCCAGAGTTTTAGGCGTGTCAATTGTGTTGGAGGCAGTAGGTTTGACACGACCAGTAACATGCCCGTGTTATTGAGCGTGTCATAGCTACTGTGAGATTGGATAGTTTACACGACCATGAGCACGCTCACGTTGTTGGACGTGTTGATATTTTTAAGAGAGGCAGAATGTATTACACGCCCAGTGACACGCCCGTGGTTCTGAGCGTGTAAAAGCTTATGTGTTATGGAGTTAGGGCACGGTCAGGGACACGCCTGTGTGGTTGAGCGTGTCATGTTTAGGGTTTACCCAAGTTAACTCTTAATTTGATTATCTCATGTGTATCCTTAAGTAAGTGTATGTTATATTTGTTGGATTAGGTCTTGAAGAAGGTGATTTGTCATTGATTTAAGAAGTAAAGAATCTTGGGAAAGGGAGTGTTTAGAGTTGTGTGAATTGTTATTGAGGTAAGTACAAATATTGCATTATTGCATTGCTAATTCATATGAATATTATACTTTGTTATGTATTATCAATGATGTTACATAAATAATGTGAAAGATATGATGATGCAAATGATTATGTATTTGTAATGTGGATTGAGATGTGATGGAATGTAAAGCCATTGTGATTGGCTATAATGACTTTAATGAGGCATGTTTGCCTAATTGATGATGAGATAATAAATGAATTGTGTGTCTAATGTGTTATTCTATTTTCAGAGTTTTGTTGTTGGTGGCATGCCTACTATTAGTAACAATCTCTTGAAGTTAGGTTGGGCTTGATCCTTGAAGCCAAGTTGGTAGAAGTTTAACATGTTTTACTCCCCTTGAAGCTTGGTTGGGTCTAGTCCTTGAAGCCTAATTGAGATGTTACAACCCTTGAAGCTAGGTTGGGTTGGTTCTTGAAGCCAAGTTGGGTTGATACTTAGCATGCTTTGTTCCCCTTGAAGCTTGGTTGAACCTAATCCTTGAAGCCTAGTTGGGATAATGATATTGATAAATGTGATAACAAAACCAAAGCCTTAACTCTGAAAATTGAATGGCATATTAGTGTATTTTGGGCCCATGCTTGTCTTTGTTTAAATATGATTATCTTTCCATCTATGAAGTTGTATTGATTATTAAAATGTATGATATTGCATTGCATTAAAGCATAATGCTTGTAATATCCCAAAATGTGCCCTAGAAGTGTTGATGTAATTGTTGTTTGATTTGAATTAAATGTTTATGTGCTATTGGAAAGGAAAAATGTATTTTGAGATAATGTATATGTTGGGTATATGGTAATATATATAACATATAAGTTGGTCAAAAGGGATGGTCAATGGAAGAGGATATTTATTTGTGATATGTGAAACTACTTAAATGGGCATATAAGTGACAAGAGTTAAGTTAAATGGATGAGGGCAATTTGGTAATTGCTTTGTTAAGATTGCTTGGTGGAGATTTAAAGAAGAAGAGAAGTTTGACTTGTCTTCATTTTCTCTTCTTTGCTTGGTGTGGCCGGCTACCAAAGGGAAAGAGAGAGCAAGTGAGGTGTTTTGATTTCTAACATCAAATTGAAGGAAGAATCAAAGGATTAAGTTGGAGATTTGTGAAATTTCTTCAATTGAGGTAAGTACTCTCTTGTTTTCCCTTGTTATTTTTGAAGTTGTGTTTGAAGTGAGTTTTGATTTGTTGGGATTATGATTTGGTGTGGTTGAGATGTGTTTATAAGTGTTGAGTTTGATTGTAAGTTAAATTGGTGTTGGTTTAGGTTTGAGGATGGTAAGGTAAGTGGATGTTGATATTGAAAGAATAAGAATGATGTTGGTTTTAGGGTTTTGAAGTAATATGTGTTTAAATGTGTTGTTAATATTTTGTTAATGAGAATATTGTGATGAATATGTAAAATAAGTGTTAATGACATAGTTTAGATCCATTTGAATGAGGTTATGGTGTGCACAATGTGTTTAAATGCAATTAAAAGAGTTTTGGCCATATTTAGGGTTTTTATTCATGAGAGACACGGCCAAGACTTAAGATTTTGGAGAGACACGGCCAAGCTTAATGAAACTTGGCCGTGTTGGATGAATTTTGGAGAGACATGACCACTGGCTTGGCAGTGTCCCTTGACTGTGTTTGCCACTGCCTGATTTTTGTTGAGAGACACGGCCGTGTCCTTTGCCCGTGTCTGCCTCGGCTTGAATTGGTGTTGAGAGACACGGCCACAAGCTTGGCCGTGTCCCTTGAGGGTGTTAGCTACTGTGATTGATCCTTTGTTCTTCTTGCATTGTTGAGATTGAACATTCATTTGATGACAATGATGATGCATATGATACTATATGTTTTATGCATTGTGAATCTTGTGAATGGTAATGTGTTATATGAATAATGTACTTTGTAGTGTTACATCAATGATGCAATATGTAAAATGTGAAGGATATGATGAGGTAATTGATTATGTATAGCTTGATGGGAGTAGTTCTTGGGTGTAAAAGAGACGAGGATCATCCAAAAAGGTATGTACAATATATTTTAATAATGAATGATGTTAATGTGTCTTGAGAAATGGATTATGTATGCTTGAATGATGAAGTGTATAATGTCAATTGAGACATAAAGAGGTGTGAAACTAATGTTCTGAGTTATAATGATGTGAATGATATGATTGAAGCATGCCTAGATGGTATGATTGAATAATGATATGTGTGTTTAGTTAATGTAATTGATGTTGCATATATCAATGATGAAATATGAAAGGTAATTTGAGATATAATGTGATGTGAAGCCATTGTGATTGGCTATGATGATTCAATTGTGATAAATAAGGCATGTTTGCCTAGATAATGATTCAATTGAGAATGAAATGGATAATGAAATAATAAATGAATTGTGTGACTAATGTGTTATTCCATTTTCAGAGTTTGTTGTTGGTGGCATGCCTAATGATAGTAACAATCTCTTGAAGTTAGGTTGGGCTTGATCCTTGAAGCCAAGTTGGGTTGACGTTTAACATGTTTTACTCCCCTTGAAGCTTGGTTGGGTCTAGTCCTTGAAGCCTAATTGAGATGTTACAACCCTTGAAGCTAGGTTGGATTGGTTCTTGAAGCCAAGTTGGGTTGAGACTTAGCATGCTTTGTTCCCCTTGAAGCTTGGTTGAACCTAAATCCTTGAAGCCTAGTTGGGTCTATGATAATGATAAATGTGATAACAAAACCAAAGCATTAACTCTGAAAATTGAATAGCATATTAGTGTCTTTTGGGCCCGAGTCTGTCTTTGTTGTCAATGTGATATACAAGTGTTGAAAGAAATGAGTAATGAGATCTATGGTTGATTTCATTGGAAATGTAATTCATGATTGGTATGATATGTAATATGTGTAATGATATATTGATTATGAATACTAGTGATGGATTGTGGTCGGTGATAATGTTTATGTATATATATGTACATAAAATATGAAATTAGCCGAGATATATGAAAGGTGCAATTAAAAAGGAAAAACATGATAATAACTAATGGTACATTGAATTGTTATATCATTATATGTTAGAATTTCTATAATGTATGTTTATATTTCATAATTGTATTACTAAGCTCTCGGGCTTAGCGCGGTTGTGTAATCGCGCAGGTGGATATGCGGTTGATCTGGAAGTCCAGCTGTTATGCCATGAGAAGAGTAAGAGTTTATCGAGACCAACTAGAGGGTAATGCATACATGTATAACTTTTAATTATGATGTATTTATGACGAGAGAGTATTTATAAGTATAAATGAAGTTTTGATAAAGATAATGATTTTGTAAATGTTATTTGAATTAACGTATTATGGTTTGAACTCTGTTACAGGTTTTTAAAAGGTAACGAAAAGTGACATCCTTATACATTATATACTTACTGTATGTATACTAGGTATATGTATAGTACTTATATAGGGTATCGGGGTGTTACAATGCTAGCATACTTTGTACTACTAAGTCGTTGGCTTAGCGCGATAGTGTTAATCGCGCAGGTGACAGAGTTGAACTTGAGAGTTCCTCGAGACCGAGTGAGAGTAGACATTGAAGAATTTATTTTGGGACTTAAAGATCAGAGAAGAGCTGCCAATCATGTATAACTCCTTTATATTTTGTAAAGTATTGATTTTAATGTATATATATGTATAATTGTAATTATAGTTTTGGGAGTATTCATATATGTAAATATTTTATAAATTCCGCTGCGTATTAAGTAAATATATATATATATATCTATTTTGTTTTATATTATAAGTTAATTACTTATTTTCTATAATGTATAATGAGAAAGATTATGGTATCATTTTAAAATGATTTGAAGGTTAAGGAAAACCGTAGCATCCCTATGTTCAGTGCACGAATATTACATTGTGGTGTTTGTAGTGTGCGTGTACCGGATGTAGGGGTGTTACATCTCCTATTAGATTTGAGTTGATCCCACCAGAATGTAGCATATCCCTTAAATTCCATGGCTGCAATGTGGGACTTCTTCTCTTCTGAATAATTATGGCATTCAAAAATCTGCTCCACCTTTCTCTCCCATTCAATGTACTCTTCAGCATTGTTTCTAGCTTCAAAGGAAGGTACCTTCATCTTTATGGAAGTAAGGTCATTGTCATTTGCTGGGTTATTTTCACCAACCTCTTCATTACCTCTAGGTGCTCTACGATCTCCTTCACCGATTCTTAGTATAACCCTTTGTGGTAACCTCACTTGAGCTGCTGGTTGCTGCTCTCTTTCTCTCATCATTAGATTCATGCTCTCTTGTAGAGTAGCCATCATTCTTGCCATCTCATTCATCCTTTCATTACTTTGCTGCATATATGTCTCAAAATTGCTAGAACCTTCTTGGACATTTTCCTCCCCGTCTTGCAAGTTCTGGTTTCTCCCACTACTCATGATCACAAACACAAACTCACAAAGAAAAGATTAGTAATAAACAAAATTCACTCAAAGTGTTTCGCTCTTACCTCACCTTTGCTGATTCTTCGATTGCACTTCAGAATCGAGGCTCACAAATCAATCTGCCAAGCACGTTCAAGGAAGCTAGAAACCTAATTCCTAGACACCTAGAAAAGAAACTCGACGATTTGGAGGCGACACAAGGAAATTTGTGTCACACTATTATCATAAACCAGAGTGTTGGAACAAGCAAATAACACTCCAGCAACGTAACGAAATCCAAAAAACGGTAGCTCAATCAAGAATTAGAAACAAAGAGGTAAAAATATGACAATTCTGGCCAAGATGTATCAAAACCAACCCACCTTTAGCAAGCTGATTTATGGACCTATTAATTCTACCCAAGAAAGCCAGTGTCAAGTTTTCCTAAACTAAAGAGAATTTCGAATTCCTCTTTGCCATGGCAGCCCCCACAATTCGAACAAAAACAGCCCCAAAAAAAATGGAAATTTTGTGGCCTAAAAATTTTGATTGCTTCTAACCCACTTCAAACCAACCACGGAACCTTTAATTACTAAGAAACAGAAAAATTTTTGTTGGACCACTTTTGTACTCTTTTTTTTTTTTTAGGGATAGATCACTATCTCTAGATCACCCCCCAAAATACTAAACGAATATCAATAAATAGAAGCTTAAACAGCAAATGAATTATTGCAAGCTCAAATGGAAAGATCCGTATACTTTAAAAATTGAAAACGAATTGACTATGGTGAAGTAGGTGAAAAACGATTTGGACTATGATGAAAAGGGGACACAAACGAATTGGGGTATGGGGAAAGAAGAAATTTTGAATAAAATAAAAGAACCCTAAAAAAAACGAATTGAACAAATGAAGACTCTAACGGAAATAAAAACAAGTCCTAGAAAGACAGATAGATAAAGATTTACCTGTAATTGGCTCTGATACCAAATGACACGGAACCCTATGGCAATGAAGGCCTCAAACCCCAAATGCAAGCTTCGATATAGGAATCCAAGAACAAGGATAAGCCACCCTCTATAGCACCCAATGCTTAGCGAAGCAAGAACACTAATGACGAAAGGATTTGGAAGGACGGATCAGAAGAACGCCACAATCGAAATTGATAAGTTAGTCTGATTCGTGATGCAATCAATGAAAGAAGCAAAATCTCTCACTCTCTTAAAGATGGCCGAAATTTGCATAAAAAAGCAATCTGAATATAATTTTGTCAAAAGTTTCTCTTACAAGAAAATAAGGCCCTATTTATAGAAAAACAAATTAAAATTCGTAACTATCCTAACCCTAGTGAAAAAAAGGAAAATTACAAAGTCAAAATCCTTGTCAAATAAGGAAAATATCATCCTAACCAACTAAGGAAAGAAGGATCCTTGTCAAATAAGGAAAATATCATCCTAACCAACTAAGGAAAGAAGGATCCTTGTCAAATAAGGAAAATATCATCCTAACCAACTAAGGAAAGAAGGATCCTTGTCAAATAAGGAAAATATCATCCTAACCAACTAAGGAAAGAAGGGAACCACATCCCATGTGCATGGGTGTGAACACAGCCCATGTGCATGAAAAAATAGGTTGCCCATGTGACAAAAGTGGTCCCAAAAAACCTAATTTCGTCCAAGGCCCATGTGCTTGCATGTGGGCTGCCTTCCTTACTCCTTTCTTGCTCCTCTAGCCCATTTTTAAAGCCTTATCTTCCATATAAACATTCAGCATCACAATCAGCCTTTGTTGGTCTTCCAGCTCCATACTGCACTTGTTTATTGCTAATTCAGTCACCTCCCTTGTAACAAAGTCTTGAACATGCAATCCAAGAGTGACGCCATACTTCCTTGCTTTATTCCTTGTCAATGGTCCTTGTTGTAGCACCAAAGGATCCTTGCCATGCTAGTTTACATCATTACACTTCTTCCAAACATAGTGTTAGAAGAAGTAAGAGTCTTCTCCAGCGACAATAAACTCTTTTCTCAATGCTACTAGATTAAGAGTTAAGCCTCCTAATGATTATAACTAATCCAACATTGTTGGTGGTTTATTGTGGATTTTAGTAGATCATTTGAGCCATTGAACTTGAGAAGATGTGTACTTGTGGTTTGGGTGCTTGCGTTATTTCTATTGCTAATGCTCAGATGAACCATGGCCGTAACTTCTCTAAGTGCCTTGTTAGACAGGTTTATAAATATCAATGTGTTTAATTAAATTTTATTAATTTTAGTCCATGAAAAATAAAATTTTGTTTTGGAAAAGGAAAATGGTGGTTATGGCTTCTTCAAATGGTGTGATAATACTTCTAAAATGAAAAACAACCGCCCGTTTGGTGGGTCTCGAAATAATACCTCTAATAGTGTGTTTCCGAATATCAATTGTCCTTGTGGTGAGAGATATTTCTTAATTCACACTGCCAAAACAAAGAAGAATATTGGCAACAATTCTATGTCCAGCGGATCAAATACTCTTCATTATTAAGTTATGTATAATATTTCTATTTTGTGCTGTATTTTTTACTCTACTCTTGTATCCTTTATTTTTATTGTACAAAGTTTATTTTTGATAGTTGAGGGATTTTTTTTGCTATATATAGCTTTTTATTAATGGCTTTCTATTCTTTCTAGTTTAGGCATCTGATCACTCTATTTCTATTTTGTACAAATTGAAGATTAATAAAATTTAAGGGTGGGCATTCGACTTGCCGAACCAAACTAATCAGTTCGGTTAATTTTAAATTTAACCAAATTATTTTTTTTATGATAAAAAAATTATATTTACAATAAAAAATTAATGTAATTAAATAATTAAACAAGAATTAATAAAGAACTAAAAAATAATTTTATTTTGTAACAAAAAAATTGTGTTTGCAAGAAAGAATTAAGATAACTAAAGAACTAAATAAAAATTAATAAAGAACTAAATAAAATTATTTTTTTTTCGGTTAACTGTTAACCAACCAAACCAAACTAGTTAACTATTAACTAAACTGAAAATTAAATTAGTCCATTTTCTTTAACCGAACTGATTGTGGTTTAATATGGTCGGTTAACCAAACTGAATATTCCATTGATTAACCAAATATTCTATTAGTTACCCATTAAATGCTCACCCCTAATGAAATTACACAAAATTTCTCCAAACTCTATTTATCTCTCTCTCTCTCCCTCTGAACTCTTATAACCAAACCTTAGAAATCCAAATTCCAGAGCATTTCTGACTTGTGAATTCATCAAATCAAGCCTAATTTTCTTGATTTTAGCCCAAATCTTTAGATTGATGGAGTTTTTGTTTCTCGAACTCTCGAAAAAAAACTCTAAAATACATATCAATACAATTTTTATTCCTTATTTTCTTGAAAAAACTCGAAAATACTATATTCTTCATATTTTTAGTTCTTTCTGGTTCATAAGCCTAATCAAGAACAGATCTAAAATTAGATATGAAACTCAAACACAAACCCTATTTCTATTAGTACTCAAATTTATAATTCAAACCCTAATCTAAGCTGAGAAATCAGTCATTCCTAAAAACAAAATCACTTTTTCCTTCAAGTGAAAAATCAAATTGAAGGTTACAATTGAGTTGTGGCTCCAATGGTAGTTGGCAAATAAAGCAGAAGACTTAAACGCATTTGGAATCCAATCTAATGCATGCAAAGGTAACAATACTTAAAATATTGGTGATCCCTTACACTTGCAAAGCTCTTATCATCCTGATGTGATCTTGGTGAATTCCTTATTAACTGAGATGGCCAAGCTATGAAGATAGCTCTTACAACTAAAACTAAACTTGGTTTTATTGATGGGAAGTGTAAGAAACTAGAAAAGAATTCAAATGAGTTTGAAGTTTGGAGATGAGTTTACTACATGGTCATGTCGTGGATCTTAAATTATATTTTTAAGGATCTTGTTGACATTTATGTGTGCTAACATGGTTAAGTTGTTGTGGGATGAGCTAAAGGATCAATAAGGTGAAACTAATGATCCACTGTTGTATAAAATCCAAAGGGAGATTAATTTAGTCTCTTAGTAAGGGTGGTTTTTGTTACTAGTTGTTATACCAAATTGAAGAGACTATGGGATGAGCTAGCATGTCTAGTCCAGATAACATGTTCTTGTACTATTACAAAATATAATGTAGACTTGTGTAACATGAATAGGCTAATGTGATTCTTAATGAGGTTGAATGATCAACACGATCATGTTAGGAGTTGGCTATTGTTGATAGAACTATTACCTACTATCAACAAAGCCTATTCCATGGTCTTAAGGGTGGAGAAGCATAGGAACGTTCATAATGGGTATATAGATAGTGTTGAATATTAGTGCACTTCTAGCAAGGGGTCAGCCTTATTATAATACAAAGTGTAATAAGAGAAGTCGGCAATATGGAGATATTAAAAATAAGTCTGATAAATAGTGTATTCACTGCAATATGAAAAAACATGAGAAAGAGAGCTATTTTAGGATTATCAATTATCCAAATTGGTACCATGAATTAAAGAAGTAGAAGGGGAAAGGTCAAAATAAATTTGTACCTCTAGTATAACAGTCAAAAGAAGGGGGTAGTCTTGAATTGGATTAGTCCAGCATAGATAAAAGGAAACAACATAACTAGATTGCCGCCATTATTTCTAAGGTGGAGAAGGAGGTTCAGTGGTACCTCAAAGGCAAGGGAGTTGTTGAGAATGCTTTTGTAAACTGCATTGCTTATGCAAGTATAGCTCGATCACATAATAGTATTTTGATGTGATGTTAATAGGTTTTGGATAATAGATTTATGAACCACTAGTCATATGAGTTTTACTAGGAATCACGTAGCAGATATTTTAAAACTCAACCCACCTTCTACTATCAATTTATTTGATAAAACAATAAGTAAAGTATACTAGTGGTTCACAACAAGTAAAGTATACTAATAGGAACAATTATACTCGACCCTAGTTTAATTCTTTACAACTTATCTCTTGTACTTAGTTTTACACACAACCAATTATCAGTTAGCCAACTTGCAAAAGACCTAAACATCATAATTGTGTTTTATCAAACACATTGCCATTTTTAGGACCTTTTGAATAGAGATCTTACTTCTATTGGAAAATTTTAAGCTGGATTCCACATACTTGACCATACTAGTTTCCTTGTAAGTGCCATTCAGTTTTCTCATAATTAAAGTTGTGTAAGTGCCATACTAGTTTCCTTGTACTACATATTTCTATGAATAAAAAAGCTAATCCTTTTCCTTGTTTTTCTTATGATTTTATTCATAAAATTTTAGGTCATACATCACATAAAAAGATTTAACATTTTTACCTTTCCAAGTTCAATCTAATGTAAGTCATGCACCATTTTGTGAAAGTTGTCCTTTACTTAAATAATATAGGCTACTCTTTTCCCATAGCACAGCTCAAATACAACAAATATATGACTTAGAACACATTGATCTTTAGGGACCATATAGGCTAGCATCTCTATCAAAAGCACACTATGTACTTACATTAGTTGATGATTATAGTAAAGCAACCTAGACTTTCGCACTTAAACAAATAATAGAAACTTTTGCTTATCTCAAACAATTCATTTCCTTTACCAAAACTCAATTCTTAAAAACATATAAAAAATAGACCTGGCAATGAGGTTGAGTTCACCAATAACCAATGCCAACAATTATTATCAATGTATGGCATAATCCATTAGAAACCGACTCCCTACATAGCCTAATAGAATGGGATAGTGGAGAGAAAAGACAAACACCTTCTTAAAGTGGCAAGGGCCACTGATTTTTCAAGCAAACTTGCCTAAAAAATTTTGAGGTGATTCAATCCTTCCTGAAATTACATAATAAACAAACTACCCACTCTTAACCTAAACTAGAAAACACCATTTAAAGTACTACATCATAAACCATATGATTATAATTCTCTAAAAGTTTATGAGTCTTTACTATTTAACCAACACCAAATTATACCACAAAAAGGATAATTTAAGTCCAAACCACAGGTCTACCTCGACCAAGCACTCAAAGGAGTAGGAAAGCAATATATTTAGAGATTTAAAGATTGGGAGCCAACAATGGAGTTTGCATCTCTACACCCTAAACCCTTCACTATTTATTATATTTTTCTTGTGTTTTGTTAGTATTTTCTTATGTTCCCTTTTTTTTGTTTCTGCCATGTAGGTAAAAATGAGTTTCATAAATAATAAAATGGTTTTTATTTAGATTTATGCTTAAATCTAAAGTTTTGATGTTTTTGTTGCGTCTATATGCATATTTGTGTTGTGTTCATGTTAAAAATAAGTACAACAACTTAAAAATCATGCATGCTTTTATGCATTTTGTGATGTTTTTGGAAATCTCATATTTTCTGTAAATTTAGGTGGCCTACCATTCCTTATTGGTGAGCTCATCAACCTCATAAAAATAACATTTTCATGTACTTTTGCACTATTTCCCTCTTTCTGTGTTTTTGCCACCTTTTGGTTGGTGATTAGCGGGTTCATCATTTTTACTGACGAGCCCGTTAATCCCCATAAAAACCATGTTTTGATGAATATTGTGTTTCTTCTATGCTTCTGTGTTAGACGGTTGGTGAGTCCGTCGTTTCCATTAGCACGCCCACCACTCTTCTATAAGATGATGCTCCATAAATAGTGGGTCTGCCAATTACAAATAAAAAGCCCGCCACTTTTTTTTTGGCTCATCATTTGTAGGTGATAGGTTCGACATTTATAATTGACTGATGGGCTAGTCATTATCTAATTGACCAGCCCGCCTGTCCCCTATGTGTTTTATATATTTTTTCCTTGCCTTCCTTATTGTATATTATTCTTATTTCAATTATTTTTTGTATTTAATTTACAGATATTTGAGAACTTAAAGATTTATTTTATGGATATTTTTTATGGCATGAGTGTGGATTTTGCTTTTTCTTGTGATTTATGTCATTACTATTATTTTTTATATTAGATCTAATATATTTAGTCTCCATTATATATTTTCATCTTTTCATTTTCGTTATTAGTTATCAATAACATTTAATAATGTAAATACACTATGATAATAAAGTATGTTTCTTTAGTGCCTCTCTACATGCTCCTCTTTCTTGCTAATAGAATAATTTTTATAACTAATGAATTAATAATACAAAGACTTAAAAAGGAGACTGGTTCCAATGATCTGGGGACATACGGATGCTAGAATGATTCCTACTTATCCCTATGCATACCTAATTTTTCCAACTCAATAGCAATTGGAGATTTCTTAGGGATTGAGTCCTACATCTTTCTTTTTCGATCTCACTGAGCGGTGACTCCATCATTATCTAGGTCTAGACCTTTGCTCTTTAAAGTTATAAGTCTAACAGTACTGAAGTCACCATTATAATTGAGAGTTATTAGGGCCAAAATCACCCTAGATCTCACAGTTACAAATTATTTGATACACAGATCCATTCAGTCTTGGTCTCTAGAGAAATGGTGTTTGTTTTTATAAAAGCAATTTTCCATTTAAACATAATAAGTGCTTTAAACGTTCAGAACTTGTATTGCGCATCATTTCACCTATGCAATTTGATCCTTTACCTTTCTTGAACCCATTAATACCATTTTAAATATCCAAGTTCTGCCCCAGATCTTAGCCCCTTTCATCTCACTCAGGATAAAACTTGTCCTACTATGAATTCTAGACCAATGCAGCCAACCGATGTCCATTATGTTTCTCCTCTTTTGCTTTATGTTCCAGCTACAAATCTAGCTTCTAATAACAATAATCCTGCATCCATCCAAATCAAACATATTACTAGACCTATAAATGAACCTAAATGGCTTGAAAACATTATGTCCACAACTAAATATATGTCCATTAACCGTCCGACAATAACCTCTTCTAAATCCTATATGCCTTGCCCTATTTTAAAAATACCCCCTTCTATTATACCTTTTCTAGATGAACTCATAAGAACCTTGTAGTGAATACTTTTTGTTATTCCAGAACATAAGAATTATAATCAAGCTAAAATGATCCTACAATTGGGTTGAAGCAATGTAGCAAGAAATTATAGTCTTAAAACTAAATAACACCTAGGACATCACTGATTTACCACCTGGAAAAAAACTAATAAAGTGTAGATGAGTTTACAAAAAAATTAAAGTTTAAGCATAATAGTACTATGGATAGATATAAAGGCTAGGCTAATAGCTAAAAGCTCTAGGATGTGCCTTTTCTATTAAAGACTTAAGGCATGCCAAGTATTTCTACGGTCTTGAAATGGACATAACTTAAAAGGAATGTATCTTAACCAAATAAAATACATTCCGGACATTGTTAGTGATGTTGGATTAACTGGTTGCGAACCAGTAAGGTTTTAGTTGCCTTCTATTTTGAAATTGTGTGATGAATCCTCTGATTTCCTTTGCTAGTCCAGAAAAGTTTAGGAGGCTGATTGGTAAATTGATTTATAGGCTGATTGGTAAATTGACTTATCTCAACCTTACCAGAGAAGATTTTTCCTATTTTAAATAACAATTCAGTCAGTTTGTCTTCCCTGAGGTAATATCACAAGGAAGCAACCTCACGTTGTGAGATACTTGAAAAGTACTCCTTCCTCTAGTCTTTTTTTTTCCATTCAAAATCTTCCTCTGAACTACACGCAAACACTGACTAGGGGACCTGTCCACATACTATAAGGTCTTTAATTGGATATATTGTGTTCTTTTCTTCCCTGATATCTATCCTAAAAAAAAACCAAGAAGTAAGTTGCGATGGCACGATCGTCTACAAAAGTTGAATAGAAGAGTATGGCTTCTACCATCTATGAGCTTCAGTTTATCACGTATTTGTTGAAGGATTTCTAGCTGGTTCTTGTGCTTCCCATTACCTTGCTTTAGACAATTAGTCAACTCTTTATATAACAGTCGACCGTGTTTTTCATGAAAAACTAAGCATCTTAATATAAACTATCACATTATAAGGAATAAGCTTCAAGAAGGATTTATTGTCACTGCTCACATTTCATCAAGATAGCAGGTTTTAGATTTATTCATTAAGGTTTTGAGTGCAAAAGCACATGATTTCTTATTCATCAATCTCCATCTTAAGGGGAATGCTAAGTCATGTATATTGTTTGTAGTTTGCACTATATTTTTTCACTTTACTCTTGTATCATTTATCTTTACTGTAGATTTTATTTATGATATTAGGGTTGAGGGCATTTTTACTATATACAGCTTTGTTACTGAGGGCTTTATAATCTTTCTAGTTTAGGTATATAAGAACTCTGTTTCTACTTTGTACATATTTTCTCCACTCCGGTAACCAAACCCTATAAAATCCAAATTCTCACAATATACTGTATTATCTTTGGTAACATAGATATTGACTGCTCAAGACTCTCATCTCAATATTAATTGAGTTATTGGATTATAATGGGACTTTGAATTCTCATTTGTCAATGATCGGTAATGTTTATTAGTGGTTGATGTGATTATACATACCATTCTGTTCTGTTTGAGAAATGATATAAAGATTTATACATATTTATGCACTGACATATTAATTGGCTTGTGTGCATCTCGAAGAATTTGCTGTTGGTGGTAGCACACCAAAATTGAAAAATAAAAATAAAGAAAGTCAAAAATGCAAGGTGCCTAACAATGAAGAAATTGTCAAAAATGTGAGGTGAAAATGGGAGGTGCCTAATTTAGCCTAATTTTCACCTAATTTAGTTTGACAATTTATTTGCATTTGAAGCCTATAAATAGGCTCATTCTCTCCATTTGTAAACACACCAAGCAAACACAAAATATAGCTTAAGGAGAGCTATAGGTTAAATACCAAATAGTTTATATTAGGAATTAGAGAATCAATCTCTTGGAGTTCCTTGGAGTATAAATATTTGGGGGTTGTTTTGTGGGTGTCGGTTAGAAAAATATTTTGTAATTTGTGGTTGTAACAATTTGCCGCATAGTGAATATTTTTTCTTGGTTGTCGTTAGACAACGACCGTGGTTTTTCTCCATTCGGGAGTTTTCCACGTTAAATCATTGTGTTTTATTCTCTTTAATTTCTCAATTGTTATTTTATTTTCTCATTTATTCCTGCTTAAAGACGGTCCGAGGGGCGGGAAAATAGCGATTTTCCCAACAAGTGGTATCAGAGCTTAGGTGTTATAATTTTTTGTCAAAAATCTTAGTATGCTCTGTGGTTGCAGCTTGGTCTGATCTTCCACATCAGAAAAGATTTTTGTTAAAAATTATTTTTGTTTTTAAGCTGGTGGAGCTTTGGAAAAGGTGGAGCCGTTTTGCTTTGGTGTGCTTGAGTATTGGTGGTGAGATAAATAATTACATGTCGAGGTAAATTCTGTCAAACGACACGAATTTAGTCTAAGGCAAGTGGATTTTAAGTGAGACCTTTGTGACTCCTCCTCTTACCTAGGAATTTACCTGGTGTAAT
Organism: Garcia nutans; assembly: GCA_947685225.1. NCBI lineage: Eukaryota > Viridiplantae > Streptophyta > Magnoliopsida > Malpighiales > Euphorbiaceae > Garcia > Garcia nutans. Next base: position 42,180,040 of record CANTUV010000024.1, read on the forward strand.
ATTTATTTCTGGTCCTTTATTAAGCACAAAGTAAGCATGTCGGCAATGAGATGCGAGATTGAGAAATTTGATGGGAGAATGAATTTTGCACTGTGGCAAGTGCAAGTCAAAGACGTGTTGATACAGTCTGGACTACATAAGGTTTTGCAGGGTAAACCAGTCAGCGGAAGAAATTCAGAAAAAGGCGGTGGCAGTGGAGACTCAGAAAAATCCAAGATTAGTGACGAAGAATGGGAGGAGCTGGATATCAAGGCGGCAAGTCAAATTCGCATGTGTCTAGCAAAAAATGTTCTTGCTAATGTGCTTGGATTGTCCACGACAAAGGAGCTGTGGGAGAAACTGGAAGAATTGTATCAGGGAAAAAATATACCCAACAGGTTATATTTGAAAGAGCAATTTCATACGTTGAAAATGGCGGAAGGTACAAAGCTGTCCGATCACCTGAGTGTCCTCAATGGTATTATCTCTGAATTAGAAACTCTTGGAGTGAAAACCGAAGATGAAGATAAAGCTCTCCGGCTCATCCTGTCACTTCCTTCAACATATGAGCACATGAAGCCTGTTCTGAAATATGGTAGTAAGGAAGTGGTGTATGCGGATGTGGTTAGTAAGCTCATTACTGAGGAGAGAAGACTGAATGAAATGGAAAATAAATCTTATGAGAATTCAGCTTTATCTGTCGGTATCAGGAAAAAGAATAAAGGCTCCGGAAAGAGGAAGGTTGTCTGCTGGGGGTGTGGTCAAACTGGACACGTGAGGAAGGATTGCCCGAACGGTGGAGCTGATTCGGCTAGAAGCTCTAACGTTGTTGCTGCCAATGTGATCTCCTGTGGCGAAGGAGATGATGAGTTGTCTCTGTAGTTGAGAGAAGTGTGTCCTCATGGCATGATTGCTACCCGTTGAGATGCCATGGAAGAGGACTGATTATTGGTAGCTGGTCCACGGAAATGCGCGCTGCATTGGTTGACAGTTGATGCAAGGTGCGTGGTGGAAAAATTATGTCGATGGCTAATGAACTCTCGGAAAGTCAACAGGAGGGTTGCACCATAAACTATTAGCGGGATCTGACATGGCCGATGAAAAATTCTTGGAGTTGGCGAAATAATTCCAAGCGTCGATACTCTTTTATGGTGGAGTATGTTAATTCTTGACGTTAAGAATTATAATTGTCGGTAACAGACAATGTTGTGTTTTTATTTTTCAAGGTGGAGATTGTTGGTGGTAGCACACAAAAATTGAAAAATAAAAATAAAGAAAGTCAAAAATGCAAGGTGCCTAACAATGAAGAAATTGTCAAAAATGTGAGGTGAAAATGGGAGGTGCCTAATTTAGCCTAATTTTCACCTAATTTAGTTTGACAATTTATTTGCATTTGAAGCCTATAAATAGGCTCATTCTCTCCATTTGTAAACACACCAAGCAAACACAAAATATAGCTTAAGGAGAGCTATAGGTTAAATACCAAATAGTTTATATTAGGAATTAGAGAATCAATCTCTTGGAGTTCCTTGGAGTATAAATATTTGGGGGTTGTTTTGTGGGTGTCGGTTAGAAAAATATTTTGTAATTTGTGGTTGTAACAATTTGCCGCATAGTGAATATTTTTTCTTGGTTGTCGTTAGACAACGACCGTGGTTTTTCTCCATTCGGGAGTTTTCCACGTTAAATCATTGTGTTTTATTCTCTTTAATTTCTCAATTGTTATTTTATTTTCTCATTTATTCCTGCTTAAAGACGGTCCGAGGGGCGGGAAAATAGCGATTTTCCCAACATTTGCAACCAGTTTAGTTTATCCAAACATCGAAGCTGTTGCTTGTTTCTAGCCATGGGTTTTAAGTAAAAAACAGAATAAACAAATGCCCTATTTATTTTTTCAATTCTGAATGTTCAAATGGAAAATTTCCATAATCCAGAGCTAGCTAACACTTAGTGTATTATTCCCAAAATGTAACTGGATTGCAAATGTCTGACACTAGCTTGGTTGTGGAAATTCATTTGGCTAATAGAAATTTCTTCGTATGTTCCCCTTTTTGTTAGTAGACCTCTTTGAGGCATATGTGAAGAAAATTATGAATTGTAAGAATATAAACATTTTCTAATCTTAGGTCCAGTTGATGAACGATCAAGATTCATCGGTAAGCTTATTTATTTATAAAATCATTTGAAATAGCTGCTAATCCTAGGCACAATGTAGATAAATCTGAAAATATGAGGAAATTTATCTGTGTTTTTAATAATGTTCTAACACGCAAGAATGGGATTCATCGCCTGGTTAATTTGGCCTCCAGCAGTAAAATGGAAAGAAATAGTGTTTAATTGAATATGATAAAATAATCAAAAATCATACTGAAAGAGCTATTCACCATAAGGATTAAAGAAAAGCACATAATTTTTCCATTTATTTGTAATTTTTATGATATATTATACATAAAGATGAGCCTGCAAAAAGACTTCAAACCAGAGGACCTTCTTTCATTCGGGAACCTGCAAAAAAATATTATTTCATATATAATCCCCAATCCATACAAAATTTGCACTGCAGCAAGTGATCACAGCTAGAGAAATTTTATTAATTATTAATTTTTTTAAAATCTAGTTTAATAGAGAAGCAAACTGAGATTTCATGTTATCGACTGGATCTCACGATCTGAAAACTACTTCAACACTAATGATGAAAAAGATAAATCACAAGAACAGTTAGAGAATAGAGGAGATAATTGAGTTATGAGAATCACATCTAATCCCGCACTTAATCTCACAGCGTCGCATAAGCCTTGCTACAATTATTCAAAACATGCAGTAAAATCAAATCAAATTATAAAAAAATAATTATTATTATTATATATCATACACACATGAAACACATACCGTTTGGCTGGACGCAAGCTGTGATGCAACCATCCAGTGGCGAAGCCACATGGTTGAAAAGGGTCAACTGTCTCCCTCATTTTGAAAATATATATATATATATTAAAATTTTTAAAATATTTTATTTTTGCCCTTAAAATTTTAAATTATCTTTTTATCTAAGAAGAGAAAAAAAATATAAATTTTAAAATTTTCAATCAAATTAATTCAATCTCATCTAATTAATTAAAAAATTAAAAATAAATTGAAAAGATAATGAAAAAATAAAATTAAAAAAAATATAAAATTGTTGAAAAATAAAGGAAGAGGCAAGAGACAAGAGAGAAGAGGACAAGAAGAATATAGACTAAGAGATATGAGCGTAGTATTAAACTGATGGGGAACTCCTCTATTTATAGAGTAGAAACCTTAATATATGTATGGACTGTGGGACCCAATAGACATTCATTTATTTATAACACTCCCCCTTGAATGTCTTAAAAATATTCATAAAAATATTACTAACTACATGAATACGCGATAACATACTGCCTCATTAAAAACCTTTACAAGAAAAAACCCAATGGGATAAAAACTTTGAAAGGGAAAAAGAGTGCAGTGCGTATTCTACTTCCCCTCATGAAGACATTACTTGAGATCTTTGAGTCTGCGCATTCCGATTTTGTACACCAATTTCTCAAAACTTGTTGTAGGAAGCGACTTCGTGAATAAATCGGTAAGATTGTCACTTGAGCGAATTTGTTGAACATCAATATCACCATTCTTTTGAAGATCGTGAGTGAAGAAGAATTTTGGTGAAATATGCTTTGTTCTATCCCCTTTAATAAATCCTTCATTTAACTGGTGTATACATGTAGCATTATCTTCATATAAAACTGTTGAGAGTTCTTTTTGAGGATGTTGACCACATGTACCTCGAACATATTGAATTACTGATCTCAACCAAACACATTCTCGACTTGCTTCATGGATGGCCAAAATCTCTGCATGGTTAGAAGAAGTAGCAGCAATAGTCTGTTTTGTAGATCGTCATGATATAGCTGTACCTCCACATGTAAATAAGTAACCTATTTGAGATCTACCATTATGTTGATCTGATAAATATCCTGCATCTGCATAACCAATCAAAACTGACTTTGATGTGTTAGCATAAAATAAACCCAAGTCCATTGTACCACGAAGATATCGAAGAATATGTTTAACTCCATTCCAATGTCTTCGTGTTGGTGAAGAACTATATCTTGCTAATAAGTTTACTGCAAATGCTATATCAGGTCGAGTATTACTAGCAAGATATGTCAATGCTTCTATTGCACTAAGATATGGTACTTTTGGACTAAGAAGTTCTTCATCATCTTCTCGAGATCGAAAAGGACCTTTTTTCTCATCAAGCGACCTTACAACCATTGGAGAATTTAATGGATGTGCTTTGTCCATATAAAACCACTTTAACACCTTGGCTATATATGTGGATTGATGGACTAAAATACCATCTGCAATATGCTCAATTTGCAAGCCAAGATAAAACTTTGTCTTTCCGAGATCTTTCATTTCAAATTCTTTTTTTTCAATAAATCCATAGTTTTAGATATCTCTTCTGAAGTTCCAATGATATTTAGATCAACATAAACAGCAACAATGGTAAATCCGGATCCAAATCTTTTGTTAAAAACACATGGACATATAGCATCATTTTTATAGCCCTCTTTCATTAAATATTCACTAAAACGATTATACCACATTCGCCCAGATTGTTTTAATCCATAGAGAGCTTTATTCAACTTAATGGAATAAACTTCTCGAGAATTTAACTTTTGTGCTTCAGGCAACTTAAATCCTTCAGGAACTTTCATATAGATATCTTTGTCAAGTGAGCTATACAGATAGGCAGTCACAACATCCATTAAATGCATTTCAAGACTTTCATGAATTGCCAAACTTATTAAATATCTTAGTGTAATTACATCCACCACAGGAGAATATGTATCCTCATAGTCAATACCGTAGATTTATTTAAGTGGGCTTGGCTTCCATTCACTTCAGGGAATGGAGCAGATCCAGTTGGACGAGCTTCATGATTTCTCATTAATAATTCATTATTTTGCTCAGCCACAAGAAGACAAGCAATTAATTCAGAATACTTTTTAAAGCCCTTTTCACGATATTGTTGTTGTAAAACAACATTCGAAGCATGAAAAGTAGAGAATGTTTTCTCTAATAGGTCATGATCAGTAATATTCTCTCCACATAACTTTAGCTGAGAGCTAATTCTAAAAAGGGCAGAATTAAATTCGCTTACAGATTTAAAATCTTGCAATCGCAGATGCATCCACTCATAACGAGCTTTTGGAAGAATAACAGTTTTCTGGTGATCATACCTTTCTTTCAAATTGTTCCAAAGAACAAGAGGGTTTTTAATAGTCAAATATTCAGTTTTCAATCCCTCATGTATATGATGGCGGAGAAAAATCATCGTCTTTGCTCGATCTTGATTTGATGCTTGATTTCCTTCCTTAATAGTGTCACCAAGACCCTTAGCATCTAGATGGATTTCAGCATCCAAAATCCATGATAAATAATTATTGCCCAAAATATCAAGGGCTGCAAACTCGAGTTTCGTAATATTTGCCATGCTTAAAAAAATAAAATAAAATATACTCATATTAGATAACACTATAATATAAAAACATAATATATATAAAATAAAAAAAACATAAAATAAAGTAAAACATATGAATATTAATAGTTACGGAATATTTGTTCCAAGCTCATTAAAACAGATTACAAAAATCTAAATTCTTAGTTTGAACATCGCTGGTATGATATAAATAAGACAAAATATACGTGTTAAACTTTGACAATACTCAATAAAACAACAAATTGGATTTCTATCCAAGATAACGTGGAATTGATTACAAAGTAACAATAATAATAATAAAATATGATGTATATAATCATACTGATATAATAATATTTGGATAATGGGTAATCATTAAAATCTTTATTTTTACTTTTTGTGTTTAATTTTTTTAACTATTTATTTTATTATTTATACTTCTAATATTTTTTAATGATTTTTACATCAATTATATTTGTTAAAAAAAATATTTTTATACTTTGATTATTTTTTTTATTAACAAATGAAAATATCTTATTAATATATTAATAAATTTATTAAATAATTATTATACAGAAAGGATTTAAAAAAAAAATTGCCCCCTTCTAATATAATCCTAGCTTTGTCCTGCAAACCATCGTAACAATCTTCAGCAGAAGGTTCCACTCTTTCCAAATTCCCAACAATCATACTAACTATTATCAACATTCCTATTAATACTATTTTCTTCTCCATCTCTTTCTCTCTTCAATTATCTTATCCTATTATCCTATTGTCCTCTTTTACATGCAGCTTTCTCTTATAGAATTACTAAAATGCCACCACCCCTTTCATTCAAACAAGTGGGCAACTTTATCTCTGGACTGTCTTGACTCAGTGGCCTCCTTCTTTGAATATTTTCACATGCTTTCTCTTGCCGAGTTGCCAGACATTCTAATAAAAAGTGTATTTCTAATACCTCCTTAACATTTGTTCCGGTATTCACTTTTCTTATTGCACCCTTTAACGTTTATTATTATTTCAAAATTAATAGGGCCTGTCGTTTACCAATTACTAGGATGGCACCTTCGAAAATTAAGATTTTCTTTATATATAGTTTTTTTATAAATAATATGAAAATTAATTAATATTTTAAAAAATAAATTAAAATAAAATATTATCAATTAACTATAAATAAATAAAATATTGATATAATTATTATAAGATATTATTAATTGAGTATAAATAAGTAAATAGTATAATTATTTTGTATTATTATTATTATTATTCTTATATTTGTTTTCCCATTTAATTTTTTTAATGAACTCATTTTAAATGTTAGGGTAGATTCTATTAGCATACAAAGACTATCGTTTTATATATTATCATTATTATTATTATTATTTTATATATTTTTCTCTTTTATAGAATCATAAAATAATTTTAGTTATTTAATTACATATAAAAAATATTTAAAAATATTATAACAGTTAAAAATAAAATTAAAGAATAAATAAAATATATAAAAAGTGTGTGTCAATATCATATATAATTCTAGTATTATATAAAGGGCAATTGAATACATAATTGAATACATAATGAATAAATCTTTAGGAGTCTCAAGTTTCTGCCTACCTAGAGCTTTTACCGGCAACCCTTTTAAAATATTAATTGAACTCTAAAACTTATGAAATTTTATACTCACAATACACACATGTGTTTTATCTTACAGTCTAGGTGAGTTAATAAAATTCAAACAAAATTCAGGTTCTTTAAGACTTCACCATATCTATCATTATTAACATATGATCTTTGCATTTTCTTTAATCAACAAATTGCCTAAAATTAATTACTTGTACATCCATCAATTAAATCATTAGCTATCATTAACTTTAATCAAATTAAAGTTTAGAATACTCACCTAGCTTTAGCATAGAAATACTTGAACCTACATTTGATGACTTGAGACTTTATTAGATTTTGATGTCTCGTAACAGCTCTCTTTCTCTCTTCTCTCCTTTCTTTTCTTTTTCTTTTTGCTTGTTTCGATGGCAGAAGATGAAGAAGGAAGAGAATAGTTATTGATAGTGTAAAGAAAAAAAAATTGGAAAAGGAAGACAAGTATATAGGTAAGATGTTATCATTTTAGAAATAGTAAGCTAATTGATGTATTAGGTGTCTTTTTGTGATGTTGTCCCACTTAGTGGTGAGAGCCACAATAGGAAAATTTGAAAAAAAAAAAAAGGCAGCAAAAGTTGAAAAGAAAAAAAAATGTGGACACAGCTTGCAAATTTGCAAGTTTTTGCATTGTCAATTTTAAAAACAAATTTTAAAACTTGCAATTGGCAAGCGTTAAATGCGGCAGAGGGAGAGGGAAGACCTTCCCTCCACCAAATTTACATATAAAGGAAGAAGAAAAAAAATTATATAGAAAATTTTTAGAGAGAGAGTAGAAAATTTTAGTTGTGTGAGATTATTTTGTGAGTGACAAAATAGTGAGATTTTATTTTTAGACGTTTAAAAAATACTTACTATTATTTTAGATTTATCTCATGATTGTTGTGCTTCTAGAATATTTTTCTAGAAAAATCTTTCTTATAATCCTACTATTTATTAGTGGAAAAAATTATTTTGGAGATTGACCCATGGATGTAGCCCAAATAAAAAGATGAACCACGTTAAATATTAGTGTCTCACTATTGTTGATTATTTACATTTTACTCATTTTATTTATTTATTATCAATTTGTCTTGGGCCGATAATATGTTGTGCCATAAATGTATTTTTTTTTATTTAATTGTTTTCTCAACGACTATCATCAGAGCCTATTTGGAAACTCATAATGGAAGATCTTTTGATCTGCAAGGATCTTTATGATGCTATTGAAGGTAAAACGGGTAAACCAGCAAATAAATCCAACAAGGATCAGAAGAAAATGAATAGAAAGACTATGGGTACAATTAGACAATTAACTGATAATAGTGTCTATCATCATGTAGCTCAAGAGAATAATGTTGAGGTTTTGTGGAAGAAACTTGCCAATTTATATGAAAGAAAATCTCTATAAAATAAGATTTTTCTTGTTAAAAAACTTGTCCTTATGAGATTTAAAGATGGGAGCAGTATGGCTGAGCACATGAGTGATTTTAAAGACATTGTAAATTGCCTAACCAAACTAGAAGTCGTGTTGTCTGATGAATTATAGGCATGTTTGCTTCTTGGTACTTTACATGACAACTAGGAGACTTTAATGGTTGCCTTGAGTAATTCAGCTCCCGAAGATAAACTATTCATGGATGTAGTTTGTGAAAGTTTGTCAAATGAAGAAATTATGAAAAAAGATCAAGGCTTTTTACCCACTCAGAAGCACTAGTTACTGAAAGGTTTGGTAGTAGCAGAACTAGATAGTTTCAAATGTAGATAAGTAGTCAAACAACCGTGACAATCAAGGAGTAGAACCAAGTCAAGAAAAGATATCACTTACTATCACTGTGGTAAGCTAGGACATGTGAAAAGATTTTACAGACAATTGAAAAATGAGCAGGAAGAAAAGAAATAAGACAAAGATATAACTACAATTGCACTTGATGGTGACATTGTCATTTCCATTGGTGATAATTGTTTACATCTTGATGGCCATAAAATTTCTTGGGTTGTTGATTCTAGAGCTTCATATCATGCATTTACTAGACGTGAATTTTTCACATCATATACCAGTGGTGATTTTGGCTATGTCAGAATGGGGAATGAAGTTTCAGCTAAGGCTGTTGGTATGTGTAAGGTGTGCTTGAGTACCAATATCGGGTGTAAGTTGTGGCTTAATAATATTAGGCATGCTCTTGAGATACGACTTAATATTATTTTCTCTGGCACTCTTGCTGATGAGGGTTGTATAAGTTTCTTTGGTATAAAGAACTGCAAAATTACCAAAAGAAATCTTGTATTAGCTAAAAGAAGAAGATAAGACACTTTGTACTTCATATAGGCTAAGATATGCAAAGGAGAAGTGAATGCAATAACAGATACCTCGTCAGATTTATGGCATAAAAGTTTTAGTCACTTAAGTGAGAAAAGAATTAGTGTTCTCACTATGAAGAAATTTCTACACTTAACATGTATACATCTAGAATCTTATACTGATAGTTTGGTTGGAAAATAACATAAAGTTGCATTTCAGATATCTTATTCTTTTAGAAGATCAAATATTCTTAATCTAGTTCACACTGATGTTTATTTTATGAGTGATAAAACTTTTGATAGTGCTTTGTATTTTGTGACCTTTATTGATGATCACTCTAGAAAAATATAGTTTTTGCTTTGAAATCCAAAGATCAGATGTTGGATGTGTTCTGATGGTGCGAACTTATGCTATTGCAATACCGCAAGTGCACGGGTCGCTCAAGTAATAAAGTAGTGAGTGAGTTGTCGTTCCACTGGGAACAAGGCCAAGTACTAGTTCAAATTTTAACTGTTGTTTAACAAATTAATAGTTTTGTAAAGTTTTGTAATTAAAGACAATTAACTTAATAACTTAAAGTAAAGAGAAATTAAGTGTTGTACAAAAAGGATTGATGATGAAAATACTATCCAGATATTGATTCTCCCTAGCCATAAAAATATTTATGAAAATCAATTCAATTAAATCAAATAATAGAGTTGAATTAGTATTCCTCTATATTAGACTAAAACCTTTCTCAAGTGAATTAATCCCTAATCATTAAGTAGAATGTTGGAATATCTTCTCAAACATAATTAAATAGATCTTGCATTAAGAACAAGGAATCATAAATCAAAGAATCTTGTAAGTCTATCTCTAGTACTCCAATCAACCCTCAATCCTTATGAGTATTCTATTCATATCAAGCTTTCTCAAGTCAATAATATGAAAATTGCAACCAATTAATAAGTACGTTATTATCAATTGAAAATAAATTATTAAGCATCATAAGAATAAAACAACTCAATTAAATGATTTAATAAATAAAACTATTCAATTTATACTGTAACATCCGTGATTTTGGAGATATAAAATTGTATATACTCAATATATATATCTAGAGTATATATAACATATACATATAGTATATTAATTATATGTATTGGATTAATACATTACATACTTAATATTTAATACACATATAAGGTATATTTGATGTGTATATAAGATACACATTACTTATGCATATGTGTAATATCCCAAATTTTTGAAAAGTTCTAATTTTTGAAATTTTGATAAAATAAATTATAATTTAAATGGATAAATTAAATTAATGGTTTTAAATGAAAATTGAAGGGGTTTTAAATGAAAAAGTGAAACATATATGTGATATATATATAAAATATACATAACATATAAAAGTCAAAACTTTTTAAAAGAAAAGTCAAAGTAAAAGGGTATTTTGGTAATTAAATTTTAGAAATTTAAAATTAATAAAATAATTCAAAAATAAATTATTTTTGAATGAAAGAGGGAATTTATGACTTTTAATTTATTAAATAAATAATTAAATAATTATTTTCATATATATATATGGTTTAAAATAAAAGATGAAAAGGAAAAAGAAAATTAAAAGTCTTCATCTTGTTTCTTCTTCTTCTCCAAGCCGAATTCTCCATGGCCAAAGAGTGAGATTTTTAGCTTCTTCCATCATCAAATTCTTCAAGCTTTCAAGGGAATAAGAGTAGTTTTGGTACTTTTCCAACAAATAAGTAACCTTTATGTCCACAATTATAAAGTTCTTTAAAGCTTATGAATATGTATGAATTGAGTTTTTGAAAGTGCATATTATAATTGTTGGAATGGGTATGAAAGATGTTCTTTCGATGAATAAATAATGATTTTAAGGTTGGATTAAAGAAATGGTTGAGTTTGGATAAGATTGGTAAAGAGAGAGAATTTAGGGTTATAGAACATTTGAGTTTTTGAAATCATGATTTTTAATTGTGCAAATTGACTTCAAATGAGTTATTTTGATGCATAAACAAGTATTTTAAAGTCAAATATTGGATTTGGTTATGTTTGGTTAGAGTTTGAAGAAGGTAGTATTGATTTAGGGTTTTGGAAAAGTGAATTTTTAAAGAATGATTAATTGTTTGATTTTAATGCTTAAATCATGTTATTTAAGGATATAAGTGGTGTAAATAAGATTGAAATGATATAATTGGATTGAGTTGGAATTGAGATCCTTCAATGGTGAAGGTTATGTCATTTTAGGATTTTGGACATAAGCATGTGGTTAATTAATGTAATTGGTTTAAACATGCTAAAATATGTTTCTAATGATATTAATAAACTTAAAACACTAATTTAAATGGCTTGATATGGTTTTTCAAAGTTAAAGTGAGGTGAAGCTTAATTTTGGGATTTAGTTTAGAGTGATGTTTAATTATTGTTTGATGTTGATAATACCTTAGAATGTGATATTAAATGATTATGTATGATCACATTTGGTATAGGCATTGAGGGAGATTAATTTGCTTCATCCAAGTGGTGAAGGGCAAGTTGGAAGGATAGGATTGGAGGTTGTGTTAAGCTTGCTTTGGGTTGCTAGTGGAGGAATGTACAAACTTTGAATATATTGTTTATATTTGCAATGACATTTGAGCTTACCACATTTTGGTTGAAAAATGTGTTAAGTTAGTTGGTTCATTGATTGAGTATGAATAATGTGCTATGACATTTGAATGTCATATATGTGTTAAATGCATTATGAAAAGCCATTGATAATGGCTAAATTGTGTAGAATGTAAAATATGTATATTATGCAAAAATATTCAAAGTAATTGGGTAATGTGTTGTGAATGCAAAAATGAGATATGTGGAATAATGAAATGAATTGATATTGATAAAAATGAGAAAAGTGAGAAAAATGAGAAAGAAATGTGAAAATAAGGCAATGTGTCTAGATTGAATATGTGACAATGAGAAAGAGATTAATAATGAGAAAAATAAATAAATAAATAAAAAGTGAGAAAAAGATGATATAATAAAGCAATGTGCCTAGTTTTATCATGAGAAAATGAGAAAAGTTTTGATAAAAGAATTATGAAAGAATTTGATAATGAGAATTATGAATAAATTGTGTACCTAGTATGTTATTCAATTTGTAGAGTTCTGGGTTTGGCGGCATGCCTATAATTGCCTACGGGCTAAAAGCTGCAATGGTGAAAAGACTGGGTCGTAAGTCAGGCCAGCTGATAAATATGATATTTTTGGGGTGAAAAGACCAGATCGTAAGCCTCAAAAACTGTAGCAGTCTAGCCGGGTTGAGAACCAAGATACTGGGGCCTAAGGGTCTAGCCGGGTTGAGGTTCAAGAGACTGGGGCTGTTACATTATCCATGGATGTATTGCCTACGGGCTAGATACATGGTGTCATTATGGACCAAAGCAGTAACTCTGAAAGTTGAATAGCATATTAGATCTTTTTTGGGCCCATGCTTGTCTTTGCTTTAATGTGAGTTATGAATTGTGATACAATTGAGCAATATAATGTTATAGGTTGTTATTATGAAATATTTGAAAAATATAAGAAAGTACAATGATGTCACATCTATATGCATTATGCATTATGCATTGACATTGCATTGAGTTTTTTTATTATTGTCAAAGTTTGTACCACTAGGCTTCGGTTTAGTGCGATTGTAATTCGTCGGGCAGGTGTCATGGATGATTTGGTAGAGAGTTCTACTGGACCTGGTCGGGTCTAGGTTTGTATTTATTGAGCTTGAAGAGTTATTTTTGGGTACATCAAGATCAGAGCCAGTTGCCAGCATGTAGATATTTGATATTACAATGTATTTTGATATTATATATGTTATGATATATTTTTTTTGAAGTATATAATTTAAATTGTAAAGAATGTTTTGAATAATTTGTTTAAATGGGATTTTATATGTGTTGTTAATTTATATATCTATATATAAGTATTTTGAGAAAATATGGAGAAATTGAGAAGTATTAGTGAAATGGTGAATTGATTTTTATTGGGAGTGTTTGCTTTATGCAGGTTGTGTTTTGCTTTATTTTGGGAACGTCCAAATTACAAATAAAACTCTGGTGAATTTTTCTCAGAGATTTTCATATAAAATATTTATTTTGGTTTCCTATAACAAGCAAAGAATATTTATATACTATTTATTTTATATATTAGTATTTGAAATCTTTAAACAGAAATGTAAAATTTTTTATTAAATCGGTTTGTGACATTTTTATACCATATATGCGTATTTTACATATGCTGAAAATATATATTGTACGTATATAGGGTATAAGGGTGTTACATATACAATAAAGCTAGGGTTCATCAATATCTAGATAGAGAATGAATTAGTTCATATTCAAAACCATAAAACCAGAACAAGAGAAATAAGTAAAAGAATCCAAATAATTCATGGCGAATGATTTGTGTTTCTTCACTTGAATCCTTGAATCTTGGTTTAGATCTTGTGTAGAATGGGTCTTCACCTTCAATCTCAGCTTAAAACTCTCTTTTTCTCTCTAGAAGTTGGTTCTAGGTTGTAAAGAATAAAAATCGGATGCCTAATTCGCGCTTCAGCTTAGCTTTTATAGTGCAGATATGTTAGCCTGACACGCCCAATGACACGCCCATGTCACTGGGAGTGTCATTGTTACTGGGATTCTGGATAAAAGGCACGTCCAGTGACACGCCCATGTCACTGGGCGTGTCAATGCTTCTGTATGGCAGTATCAAAGACACGTCCATTGACACGCCCATGTCCCTGGGCATGACACTTGAAGAATTTTTGTTCTTTTCCTCGACTTTCATCTGTAATTCCCTCTGAAATGACCATGAGCCTCAAAATACAAAGAATTTCTGAAATTAACCCTAAAAAGCACTTGAACAAACAAATTAAACTCAATTGGATAATAATCATATTAACAAATAGGGGCAAAATATCATCAATTATGCACTTATCAAATTCCCCCACACTTGAGTTTTTGCTTGTCCTCAAGCAAACTAAATTACTATAATAAGCAGAAATGATGGACCCCTCTATATCCAAAAAGAAAAGAAAAGAAAACAAGAATTTCAAAATTTAAACTACTTTCCTCACTTTACTATGGCATACAACTGCTCATCGGGGAAATAATCATCAATGTCCCCAACTTCAAACCTCTCCAAGGTTGGATTCTCCAAGCGAGAAAGGTGATCTGCTGCCAGATTTTCAGCTCCCTTCTTATCTTGAATCGTCAAGTCAAATTCTTGCAATAACAAGACCCAACGAATTAGCTTAGGCTTTGCATCAATTTTCATAAATAAATACCTCAAAGTCGAGTGGTCTGTATAAACAATCACTTTTAACAAGATCAGATATGATCTAAACTTGTCAAAAGCAAAAACCACAGCTAGAAGTTCTTTCTTTGTAGTTGTGTAATTAGCTTGAGCTGTGTTCAAAGTCTTGCTTGCATAGTAGATAGGCTGGAAATACTTCTCTTTGCGTTGACCCAAGACCGCTCCCACTGTAAAATCACTCGCATCGCACATTAGTTCAAATGGTAAATTTCCAATCGGGAGCTACCATGATTGGAGCATGGGTCAATTTCTCCTTAAGAGTTGTGAAAGCTCTTAAACATTTCTCATCAAAAACAAAATCCACATCCTTCTCAAGGAGTCTTGTTAGTGGGCGGGCTATCTTAGAAAAATCTCGTATGAACCTCCGATAAAAGCTCGCATGTCCTAAAAAACTTCTGATGGCCTTTACATATGTGGGTGGTGATAGCTTCTCGATGATGTCTACCTTAGCCCAATCCACCTCAATACCCTTGGTTGAATTTTTGTCTCCCAACACGATTTCCTCTTAAACCATGAAATGACACTTTTTCCAATTAAGCACTAGGTTTGTTTCCTCACATCTAATCAAGACTCTTTCAAGGTTTTCCAAACATCTTTCAAATGAGCTTCCAAAAACTGAGAAATCATCCATAAACACCTCCATAATTTCCTCAATAAGCTCATCAAAGATTGCCACCATGCACCGTTAAAAAGTCGCAGGTGCATTGCATAACCCAAATGGCATTCTTCGATATACAAATGTCCCATATGGGCAGGTGAATGTAGTTTTCTCTTGGTCTTTTAGGGCAATAGGAATTTGGAAGTAGCCTGAAAGACCATCCAAAAAGCAGTAATACTCATGCCCGGATAACCTCTCCAACATTTGATCAATGAAGGGCAAAGGAAAATGGTCCTTCCTAGTTGCATTATTCAACTTTCGGCAATCGATGCAAACCCTCCAATCGGTAACTATTCTTGTTGGAATCAGCTCATCATTTTCATTAGGAACCACCGTCATCGATGCAAACCCTCCAAGCAAACTTTCGGCAATCGATGCAAACCCTCCAAGCATTATTTGAGAGTGAATCGTACACTTGGTACGTTGTTGAGAGCTTTAGTGGGGAAGAATTTGGTCACTTGGGAAGATTGTTTACCTTTCATTGAATTTGCTTATAATCATTCAATTCATTCTTGTACAGGTTATTTGCCATTTGAGATTGTTTATGGTTTTAATCCACTAACTGTACTTGATCTTGTTCCTTTGCCTTTACATGACTTGCTAGTTTGGATGGTGAGAAGAAGGCTGATTTGGTAAAGTCTTTGCATGAAAAGGTTCGAGCAAATATAGAGAAAAAGAACAAGTCATATGCTGATAGGGCAAATAAGGGACGAAAGAAAATGGCATTTGCTCCTGGCGATTGGGTTTGGGTACACTTCTGAAAGGAGAGGTTTCCAAATCAAAGGAAGAGTAAGCTTGATGCACGTGGTGATGGTCCATTCCAAGTATTGGAGAAAATCAATGACAATGCATACAAGATCGACTTGCCTGGTGAGTATGGTGTTAGTGCTACTTTTAATGTGACTGATTTATATCCTTATGATGATGCAGATTTGAGGACAAATCTTTTTAAAGAAGGGGAGAATGATGTAAACCAGCATGGCAAGGATCCTTTGGTGCTACAACAAGGACCATTGACAAGGAATAAAGCAAGGAAGTATGGTGTCACTCTTGGATTGCATGTTCAAGACTTTGTTACAAGGGAGGTGACTGAATTAGCAATAAACAAGTGCAGTATGGAGCTGGAAGACCAACAAAGGCTGATTGTGATGCTGAATGTTTATATGGAAGATAAGGCTTTAAAAATGGGCTAGAGGAGCAAGAAAGGAGTAAGGAAGGCAGCCCACATGCAAGCACATGGGCCTTGGACGAAATTAGGTTTTTTGGGACCACTTTTGTCACATGGGCAGCCTATTCTTTCATGCACATGGGCTGTGTTCACACCCATGCACATGGGATGTGGTTCCCTTCTTTCCTTAGTTGGTTAGGATGATATTTTCCTTATTTGACAAGGATCCTTCTTTCCTTAGTTGGTTAGGATGATATTTTCCTTATTTGACAAGGATCCTTCTTTCCTTAGTTGGTTAGGATGATATTTTCCTTATTTGACAAGGATTTTGACTTTATAATTTTCCTTTTTTCACTAGGGTTAGGATAGTTACGAATTTTAATTTGTTTTTCTATAAATAGGGCCTTATTTTCTTGTAAGAGGAACTTTTGACAAAATTATAATAAGATTGCTTTTTATGCAAATTTCGGCCATCTTTGAGAGAGTGAGAGATTTTGCTTCTTTCATTGATTGCATCACGAATCAGACTAACTTATCAATTTCGATTGTGGCATTCTTCTGATCCGTCCTTCCAAATCCTTCCGTCATTAGTGTTCTTGCTTCGCTAAGCATTGGGTGCTATAGAGGGTGGTTTATCCTTGTTCTTGGATTCCTATATCGAAGCGTGCGTTGGGGTTTGAGGCCTTCATTGCCATAGGGTTCCGCGTCACCAACACATCCTCTATAATGCCACGAGGGTGGACTACTGACTTATCAGCAAGTTCGATGGTCATGAGTGTTGGTTTAGGTTTTCCAATGCCTAACTCTTTAAACATCTTGTAGGACATAACACCTATGCTAGCCCCCAAATCAACCAATGCACTTTTAACCTCAAGGTTACTTATCAAATATGGAATGGTAAAACTACCAGGATCTTTTAACTTCTTAGGTAACCTCTTTTGCAAAATTGCCGAAATCTTTTCGGACAAATGCTCCAAAGATACTTCCTCAAGTTTCCTTCTGTTAGAAAGGATATCTTTCAAAAATTTAGCATATTAGGCATCTGTGACAAAGCTTCAACAAATGGAATATTAATGTGAAATTGTTTAAAAAGTTCAAGGAACTTACCGAACTGAGCATCAATCTTGTCCTTATTCAACCTTGCTGGAT
Organism: Garcia nutans; assembly: GCA_947685225.1. Lineage (NCBI taxonomy): Eukaryota > Viridiplantae > Streptophyta > Magnoliopsida > Malpighiales > Euphorbiaceae > Garcia > Garcia nutans. The sequence continues at coordinate 42,197,795 of CANTUV010000024.1, forward strand.
ATGGTACTCGAGGTTGGTATTCCTTCACTATTGGGCTGGGTTCTTGTGGCTGGTTCTCTTTCTCACTTTCTACTGCAAATTTCTCTCCCAAAGAGACAGTAGGATCATCTTCTTTTTCCTTTTCTTGTGCTTCAGCCCCTTTCTCTGCCACTTCTTCTCTTTTCTCAACTACATTGCCCTTGATTTCTTTTCCACTCCTAAGTGTAATTGCCTTAAGTTGCTCTTTAGGATTTGCCTCAGTGTTGCTAGGTAAACTCCCTTGTGGTCTCTCACTGAGTAGCTTGACAATTTACCCCCACCTGATTCTCCAAATTATGAATAGAGGTTTGCTGATTTCTAAGGGTGGTTTCAGTTGATTGAAACCTGGTTTCTAAAGCTGCTATAAACTTCTCCATCATTTCCTCCAAATTGTTCTTTCTTCGAGGGGCAGCTTGTTGATGTTGAGGTTGTTGGAATCCAGGAGGAGGTTGTTGATTATTCTGATTATTCCATGAGAAATTAGGATGATTTCTCCACCCCGAATTGTACGTGTTGCTATAGAGGTTATTCTGTTGTTGCCTTGGCATATTTCCAACATAATCTACTTGCTCTTGCCTAGCAAACATATTGCCACTTTGGCAATCTTGACTTTAATGTCCACCCCCACACCATTCACAAGACATCACCTGCATTACTTTTTCCGAAGAAGAAGCTAAAGAACCAATCTTTTTGTTCATTGCTTCCAACTGTGCTGTCAAAGCAACTACAGGATTGATACAAACCAGATATGGCAGCTTTGTGCCATTGAAGAAAAGCAATCTTACATCATCCAAATAGATTTAAAAGGAGTTCAAAAGCTCTTTTATGAGGCTGAAATACACTTGGGGCGTGCTACACTTCATATGGAGCAGATTTGGTGCAATTCAAGCAATATGGGCTTTGTGGAGCTTAATACAGCTTATAGGCCAAAGCTACACAAAGGGAAGCCTAAAGTGAAGATCAAAGTATGGAAATCACGTCCAAACACATGGGCATGCTTTCTTGGGCTTGTTCAGCAAGTTTTTTGGCATGTTTAGCAAGTTTTTAAGGCTGAACATGGCTGCACATGTTGGGCTTGTTTTTCCAATACATTAGGCCTTTTTTTGGACTTAATTAAGGCATGTTTAATATGGGCCCAAGGAAGTTACGAATTTCAGCAAGTGGAAGGCATCTTTTTGTCACATGGGATGTGGTCCCCTCATTCCTTAGTTAGTTAGGATATTATTTTATTTTCCATATCTTTTAGGATTTGATATTATTTAGTCTTTCCAAATCTATTTTGGATTTGTTTTATTAGATTTGGATAGGATTTAGATTACTTATCTGATTTAGATTCAAATTTACTTTATGTTTTCCTTAGTGGATTAGGATTACTTTATATTTTCCTTAGTGGATTAGGATTACTTTATATTTTTCCTTATGTAATTAGGAATGTTTTCCATTTTCCTTATGCAATTAGGAATGTTTTCCTTATGCAATTAGGAATGTTTTCCTTATGCAATTAGGAATTTTGTAACCCTTATTTAAGGGCACTATTAGGCAGAATTTGAGATACAACAATTAATAAAAAAAATTTCGAATTCTTCTACAAGTTCTTCTTGTGAATTTTCGTGTGAGAGAGATTAGAGTGGATTCTTTAATTCTTTCTTTGCATCAAGAATTAGGTTTACTTATCAACAAGAGTTGTGGCGTTTTCCTTCTTCTTACCAACTAAATCCTTCAATCATAGTGAGTTCGCGTCTCTTTATAGGCGTTGGGTTCCTTAGGAGGTGATTATCAAGTTTCAAGGAGTTCTCTACCATTGTTATACGTTGGGTTTGCTGCCATCGTTGCTAAGGGTCTGCGTCATTTGGTATCAGAGCCTTGCTACAAGGTAATTTTTATCTACTTTGTCATTCTTGGGCTGTTTCTTTTGTGTTTGTTTAGTGATTTTCAAATTCTACATATAAAAAAAATGTCAACAACAATTGAGATTGAGATGGATGAAGAGGAAGCCAAAGAAAAATACCATCTACAATATCTCGATGGTAAGATTCGATTTCTTGAAGAGCTTATTGAAAGGTGGTATCAAAAGTTAGGAGGTGCACGAAGGTACACAAGGGAATATTCATATTGTGAAAAGGAGATTGCTTCATTAGAGGAAGAACTTTCAGTTTTCTATGCAAAGGAGAAAAACTTTCTTATTCATTGTAAGAGACGACAAGAAGAAAGGAAATCTAAGAGGATGAAACTAGAATATAAGAACTGAGACAACAATTGGAAGAAATGTGTAAGCATACTTCTAAACTATGTGAAGCAATAAGTGTGGTTTCAAAAATTCCTACCATTAAGGTGAAAGAGGAGAGTGCAACCATGGAGGATTCCAATGTTGAACTAAAAAAAGAGGATGAATTGGAAGAGTTGCATGAAGAGGATGTTTGTTAGAGGATGTAGTGCCATTACTTGATGAAGTAAGGAGTGAAGTTACTGAGATTCCCATAATTGAATTTAAAGAAGAGTTTGTGAAAAATGGAGATCTTCTTGGAGATGAGAATTCACCTATTTATGATGATTATGGTTGTGATGATGATGATTGCGATGAAATTGTTCAAAATATGGTTGAAGAGGTAGACAAAGAATATGGAGCTGATTTAGAAGTTCAAGAAGAGGATGGTTCAGTTCCATGTGAGCTGTCTTTAACTAACGAAGCTTTTCCTAGTTTTTTTGACAATGTGCAGGTTGATGTTCTAGAAGAAACATTCAAACTATTTTCATCAACTCAAGAGGAGGTTTTTGAAGATCAATTGGTGCCTAAAGTTTCCATTCCAGATCTGAACATGAGCAAGATTCGAGGATGAATCTTTTCAAAAGAAAGGGAGAATGATACAAACCAGATATGGCAGCTTTGTGCCATTGAAGAAAAGCAATCTTACATCATCCAAATAGATTTAAAAGGAGTTCAAAAGCTCTTTTATGAGGCTGAAATACACTTGGGGCGTGCTACACTTCATATGGAGCAGATTTGGTGCAATTCAAGCAATATGGGCTTTGTGGAGCTTGATACAGCTTATAGGCCAAAGCTACACAAAGGGAAGCCTAAAGTGAAGATCAAAGTATGGAAATCACGTCCAAACACATGGGCATGCTTTCTTGGGCTTGTTCAGCAAGTTTTTTGGCATGTTTAGCAAGTTTTTAAGGCTGAACATGGCTGCACATGTTGGGCTTGTTTTTCCAATACATTAGGCCTTTTTTTGGACTTAATTAAGGCATGTTTAATATGGGCCCAAAGAAGTTACGAATTTTAGCAAGTGGAAGGCATCTTTTTGTCACATGGGATGTGGTCCCCTCATTCCTTAGTTAGTTAGGATATTATTTTATTTTCCATATCTTTTAGGATTTGATATTATTTAGTCTTTCCAAATCTATTTTGGATTTGTTTTATTAGATTTGGATAGGATTTAGATTACTTATCTGATTTAGATTCAGATTTACTTTATGTTTTCCTTAGTGGATTAGGATTACTTTATATTTTCCTTAGTGGATTAGGATTACTTTATATTTTCCTTAGTGGATTAGGATTACTTTATATTTTTCCTTATGCAATTAGGAATGTTTTCCATTTTCCTTATGCAATTAGGAATGTTTTCCTTATGCAATTAGGAATTTTGTAACCCTTATTTAAGGGCACTATTAGGCAGAATTTGAGATACAACAATTAATAAAAAAAATTTCGAATTCTTCTACAAGTTCTTCTTGTGAATTTTCGTGTGAGAGAGATTAGAGTGGATTCTTTAATTCTTTCTTTGCATCAAGAATTAGGTTTACTTATCAACAAGAGTTGTGGCGTTTTCCTTCTTCTTACCAACTAAATCCTTCAATCATAGTGAGTTCGCGTCTCTTTATAGGCGTTGGGTTCCTTAGGAGGTGATTATCAAGTTTCAAGGAGTTCTCTACCATTGTTATACGTTGGGTTTGCTGCAATCGTTGCTAAGGGTCCGCGTCAGGGATCCAATTGATGTGAACCAGCAACCCTTAATTTTCCTTGTTCCCTTGGGGTTTGCCACTGATAAATTGTAAGGACCGTGTCTTCAATCATTTACCTTGCTTGTTTAGGTATTTTATTATTTATGGTACCTCTTCCAGCTGCATTGATGGACTGCTTACTTGCATAATTCAATCCATTGTAGAAAGTTTAAATCTGAAGCCACAGCGGAAGCCTATGGTGAGAACATCTTCTCAATAAATCTTTGAATCTTTCCCAAGCATCATAAAGAGTTTCACCATATAGTTGGAGAAAAGATAAAATATCATTCCTCAACTTGGCAGTCTTGGACGGTGGTGAAAGTGTTTGGGGGAATTTTTCTGCTAATTAGCCCCATGTGTTGAAAGTGTTTGGGGGAAAGATTTCAGCCATTTTTTCGGTCGATCTCTAATCATGAATGGGAACAACCCCAGTCTAATTGCATCTTCGAAGACATTCTGTATCTTGAATGTGTCACATATTTCTAGAAAAGACTCAATATGTGCATTAGGATCTTCATCTGGGAACCCATCAAACTGACAAGTCTGTTGCACCATTTGAATTACATTATCTTAATCTCGAATTTATTTGCAGCAACTACCGATCTCTGTATGCTTGAATCAGCCCCATTAAAAGTAGGCCTAGTAAATTCTTGCATTGTCCTTGGCTAATTTCCTGCCATTATTTCCAGTTCTTCTTCTGAGCTGAGATCATCAAAGTTTGGTTCCATTTCTGCCAGAACTGCTTCCTCTTCTTCCTTTCACTTTCTCTTCAATGTTCTCTCTAACTCTTGATCTAATTCAAGGAGTTGGGAAGAGCTAGCTCTGGTCATAAACGGAAAAAAGCACCTAGAATGGCAATCAACAAACAAGAAATAATGTTAAAACAAATAAAATAAAAACTAAATCAACAGTCTTGATTATATTACTAATATTGAAAACCGTTGTCCCCGACAACAATGCCAAAAACTTGATGGTGCAAACTTATGCTATTGCAATACCGCAAGTGCAGGGGTCGCTCAAGTAATAAAATAGTGAGTGAGTTATCATTCCACTGGGGACAAGGCCAAGTACTAGTGCAAACTATTGTGACGCGGACCCTTAGCAATGATGGCAGCAAACCCAACGTATAACAATGGTAGAGAACTCCTTGAAACTTGATAATCATCTCCTAAGGAACCCAACGCCTATAAAGAGACGCGAACTCACTATGATTGAAGGATTTAGTTGGTAAGAAGAAGGAAAACGCTACAACTCTCATTGATAAGTAAACCTAATTCTTGATGCAAAGAAAGAATTAAAGAATCCACTCTAATCTCTCTCACACGAAAATTCACAAGAAGAACTTGTAGAACAATTCGAAAATTTTTAATAATAATATGTCAAAAGTCCCCTTACAAGAAAAATAAGGCCCTATTTATACTAAAAGGCACACATAAATCCGAAACCCTAATTCTAATGGGAAAAGGAAAGCTACAAAGTCAAAATCCTAACCCATTAAGGAAAATATAAAGTATGGAAACAAAATCCTAATCCGCTAAGGAAAATATAAAGTATGGAAACAAAATTCTAATCCACTAAGGAAAATATAAAGTATGGAAACAACCAAACTAAATCCCTTCAACATAAGAACATGCCCCATACTATTTGGGATGTCCATGGGCCTTAAATTACTTCCCAAGGCTTTATATGAACCCCCATGGACCTTTCTTGCACGTTGGACCGTTGGACCTCTTTAGCTAGCCTTTAGCTTCCACACTAAGCATCATAATCAGCTTTGGTGTGCCTTCTTTAAGCTCTATTGTGCACTTTTCCATTGCTATTTCAGTCACTTCCTTTGAAATTTGATCTTGAATATGCAATCCCATAGCTGCTCCAAACTTCTTAGCTCTGCTCCTAGTCAATGGCCCATTTGGAAGCACCAATGGATCCTTACCTCGTGGCTGGTTCGTATCATTCTCCCCCTCTTCAAAAAGATTTGTCCTCAAATCTGCATCATTATAAGGAGATAAATCAGACACATTAAAAGTAGTACTAACACTATACTCACCAGGCAAGTCTATCTTGTATGCATTATCATTGATCTTTGCCAACACTTGAAATGGACCATCACCACGTGCATCAAGCTTATTCTTCCTTTGATTTGGAAACCTCTCCTTTCGGAAGTGTACCCAAACCCAATCTCCTACTTGAAACTTCATCTCACGTCTCCTTCTATTTGCAGAATCAGCATATCTCTTGTTCCTTTTCTCAATATTCGCCCTTGCTTTCTCATGCATCTCTTTCACCAATTTAGCTTTCTTCTCACCATCTAAACTAACAAGCTCATGAGAAGGTAAAGAAACAAGATCCAAAACTGTTAGTGGGTTAAAACCATAAACAAGCTCAAAAGGTTAATATCCTGTAGAAGAATGAATAGCACGATTATAAGCAAACTCAATAAATGGCAAACAATCTTCCCAAGAACTCAAATTCTTACCCACTAAAGCTCTCAACATGGTACCTAAAGTTCTGTTTACTACTTATGTTTGTCCATCCGTTTGAGGATAACAAGTGGTGGAAAATAACAACTTGGTACCTAACTTTCCCCAAAGCACACGCCAAAAGTGAGACAAAAACTTGGTGTCTCTATCAGAAACTATGGATTTTGGTATCCCATGAATTCGAACCACCTCCCTAAAGAAGAGTTTGTGAAATATTTCGCCCCATGCAATTCATCCAACATGTCATCAAGTCTAGGAATGGGATGTCTATACTTCACAGTAATCTTGTTCATAGCCCTACAATCAACACACATTCTCCAAAACTTCTTTCTCCCTCTCTAGCATCCTCTTTTGATCTTCATACACCTCTTGAGGTGATAATGGTGCTAGAACAACCTTCTTTCCTTCATAAGTAAAGGTATACTTATTAGAAAAGCCATCATGTTGTGCCCTTCTATCATGCTGCCATGGTCTTCCTAATAGCAAATGTCCAGCTTGCATTGGCACTACATCACACAAAACCTCATCTTTATACCACCCAATGGAGAATGGTACCTTGACTTGCTTCAACACTTTTACTTCCCCAGCGTCATTGAACCATTGCAACTTGTAAGGATTGGGATGTTTAAAACAAGCTAACCTCAATTTATCCACCATTGTGGTACTAGCAGCATTGGTACAACTTCCACCATCAATGATAAGTGTACAAACCTTACTATTCACCAAACACCTAGAGTGGAAAAGATTCTCCCTTTGATCTAAGCCTTCTTCCTTGACTTGAATATTCAAGGCTCTTCTAGTAACAAGCATCTCTCCATGTTCAGCATTCAAGACTTGATTCTCCCAAGCCTCTTCATCATATTCGGCCCTATCACCACATTCGGCCTCCTCTTCTTCTTCATGTTCAGATTCTGATTCAATTTCCCCTTCATGGGTAGCAATCATCACCCTCTTATTCGGACATTGAGAAGCAATGTGTCCACTTCCCAAACAATAGTAGCATTTAATTTCCCTACTTGGAGTAGGTCTAGAAGGTGTTTCCTTTGCTGTTTTTGCATCCCCATCATTCGGCTTCTTGAAATTAGGATTGTAGGAAGAATTCTTTTGGAAAGAACCCTTGTAATCCCCTTTGTAGGAACCTCCACTCGAACTTGAACCATTGAAGTTTGAAAAATTTCCACTAGCTTTAGAGTAGCCAGTTTTCGAAATAGCTTTATTCTTCAATCTTCTCTCTATCTTCATGGCCTTTTGAACTAACTCTTCCATTGTGTTGAATTCATACATCTCCAATTCATTGGCTATGTTCAAATTCAATCCCCCAAGAAATCGTGACATCTTCTTGTCTTCATCTTCATCAATATTTGCCCTAGCCATGATCATCTCCATCTCTTTGTGGTACTCTTCCACACTTCTTCCACCTTGAACTAGTCTTGCTAGTCGATTGTACAAATCCCGAATGTAGTGAGATGGTACAAATCGGCTTCTCATTAGTTCTTTCAAGGTTGACCATTCAGGAATAGGCCTCATACCTTTCCCTCTTCTATTAGCTTTCAATTGATCCCACCAAAAGGTAGCATACCCTTTGAACTCTACGGTGCAAAAACTGATTTCTTCTCTTCGGTGTAGTTATGGCATTCGAAAATCTGCTCAACTTTCCTCTCCCATTCTATGAACTCTTCTGCATTGTTCTTCCTTTCAAAGGAAGGAATCTTCATCTTGATGGAAGTAAGGTCACCATCAGTGGTAGGTTGATTTCCACCTTCATCTTCATCTTGTACCCTTTCGGCTGCTTCTAGGGCTTCAAGATTTCCTTGCCTCCTCTCTTAAGCACTCTTCTAGCTTGCATTATGGGATTTGGATGTGCGGCTGGCTGCCCTTGTTGCACTTGTCGTGCTGCATTCTCTTACAATCTAGCATCCATCATCTCCATTCGACCAAGCATTGCTGCCAAAGTCTCATTAAGCCTAGCCAAGCTTTCGGCCATAGCTCCTTCCTTGCTAGTCTCTTCTCCTTTTCCAGCCATGTTAACAAACAAACAAACTCAAAGAAACAAGATTAGTAATAATCAAAATTCACTCAAGTGTTTAGAATTACCTCACTTTTCTAGTCTTCCTTGATTGCACTTCAGAACCAAGCTCACCAACCAACAATTGTCAAGTCGTTCAAGAAACTAGAACCTAAATCCTAGAACTAGATAGAAAATAAGACAAGTATCCGGAGCCAATGAGGTAATTTGCACTACACGATATAAAATCAAGTATCGACATAAGCAAATGATACTTAGCAATGTAATGGAATTAAAAGCTAGATAAAGAAGTCAGAAACAATGAAGCCAATAAACAAGACAAATTTGGATATAATGAATTAAAAACAACCCACACTTGGCAAGCTGCTTTATGGACCTAATCAATTCTGCCCAAAACGCTAGCTTCTAGACTCTAATTCCCACCTATAACACTCAAATAACATGAATATTAAGGTCTGATTTTCGAATTCCAAAAGCTCCTCAAAAGGTGAAATTTTTCGCCCAAAAAAATTTTATTACTTCTAACCCACCTAGATCTGATTCTTAGCACCCAAATAGCAAGAATATCAAACAATTTTTGTTGAGGTGATTTTTTACTCTTTTTTTTTTTTGCTTCCTCTCACTATCCCCTTGATTCGGGACTTAATTTACTCTTAAGAACTTTTCGAAATCTGGACTTAATTCGCAACCCTAGATTCACTCAAAATCAAATCAAAATCAAACTTGAATAAAAACTCTAGCTTTTGCTTTCTTTCAAGAACCCTAATCTTGGTTTCGAATCCAATTCATATGCAAGACCTAGGTTTCGAAATTCAATCAGACTCCTTTTCCTAGGTTTCGAATTACTCTTTGAACAATCTTTAGGCTTTTCGAATTTTGATATATGACTTTTTTTTCGAAAATTAAAGACTAGACTCTCTAAGAAACCTAAAACGCAGAAACTTAAAAGACCTAAATTAACAAACCCTAGAAAGACAAAGTAGATAAAAATTACCTTGTAGCAAGTCTCTGATACCAAATGACGTGGACCCTTAGCAATGATGGCAGCAAACCCAACGTATAACAATGGTAGAGAACTCCTTGAAACTTGATAATCACCTCCTAAGGAACCCAACGCCTATAAAGAGACACGAACTCACTATGATTGAAGAATTTAATTGGTAAGAAGAAGGAAAATGCCACAACTCTCGTTGATAAGTAAACTTAATTCTTGATGCAAAGAAAGAATTAAAGAATCCACTCTAATCTCTCTCACACGAAAATTTACAAGAAGAACTTGTAGAACAATTCGAAAATTTTTAATAATAATATGTCAAAAGTCCCCTTACAAGAAAAATAAGGCCCTATTTATACTAAAAGGCACACATAAATCTGAAACCCTAATTCTAATGCGAAAAGGAAAGCTACAAAGTCAAAATCCTAACCCATTAAGGAAAATATAAAGTATGGAAACAAAATCCTAATCCGCTAAGGAAAATATAAAGTATGGAAACAAAATCCTAATCCACTAAGGAAAATATAAAGTATGGAAACAACCAAACTAAATCCCTTCAACATAAGAACACGCCTCACACTATTTGGGCTGTCCATGGGCCTTAAATTACTTTCCAAGGCTTTATATGAACCCCCATGGACCTTTCTTGCACATTGTACCTCTTTAGCTAGCCTTTAGCTTCCACACTAAGCATCATAATCAGCTTTGGTGTGCCTTCTTCAAGCTCTATTGTGCACTTTTCCATTGCCATTTCAGTCACTTCCTTTGAAATTTGATCTTGAATATGCAATCCCATAGCTACTCCAAACTTCTTAGCTCTGCTCCTAGTCAATGGCTAATTTGGAAGCACCAATGGATCCTTACCTCGTGGCTGGTTCGTATCATGTTGTTTAGCAAATTAATAGTTTTGTAAAGTTTTGTAATTAAAGACAATTAACTTAATAACTTAAAGTAAAGAGAAATTAAGTGTTGTGCAAAAAGGATTGATGATGCAAAAAGAATTCATATCCCCCTAGCCATAAAAATATTTATGAAAATCAATTCAATTAAATCAAATAATAGAGCTGAATTGGCATTCCTCTAGATTAGACTAAAACCTTTCTCAAGTGAATTAATCCCTAATCACTAAATAGAATGCTCGAATCTCTTCTCAAATATAATTAAATAGATCTTGCATTAAGAACAAGAAATCATAAACCAAAGGATCTTGTAAGTCTATCTCTAGCACTCCAATCAACCCTCAATTGATGCAAGAAAGGATCCCTTGAAGCTAGCAAGTGGACCAATCACTCTGAGCAAGGCAAAGAGATATCAAACTAGTATGGCTTTGCATATTCAAGAAGAGATTTCCAAAGAGCTTCAAGAATTATCATTCAAGAAGATGGAGATAGAGCTTGAAGAAGGCACACCAAAGCTAATTATGATGCTTAGTGTGGAAGCTAAAGGCTAGCTAAAGAAAGGTCCAACGTGTAAGAAAGGTCCATGGGGGTTCATATAAAGCCTTGGGAAGTAATTTAAGGCCCATGGACAGCCCAAATAGTGTGGGGCATTTCTTATGTTGAAGGGATTAGTTTGGTTGTTTCCATACTTTATATTTTCCTTATTGGATTAGGATTTTGTTTTCATACTTTATATTTTCCTTAGTGGATTAGGACTTTGTTTCCATACTTTATATTTTCCTTATGCAATTAGGAATGTTTTCCTTATGCAATTAGGAATGTTTTAGTTTTCCATATGCAATTAGGAATTTTGTAACCCTTATTTAAGAGCACTATTAGGCCAAATTTCAGACACAACAATTAATAAAAAATTTTGAATTCTTCTACAAGTTCTTCTTATGAATTTTCATGTGAGAGAGATTAGAGTGGATTCTTTAATTCTTTCTTTGCATCAAGAATTAGGTTTACTTATCAACAAGAGTTGTGGCATTTTCCTTCTTCTTACCAACTAAATCCTTCAATCATAGTGAGTTCGCGTCTCTTTATAGGTGTTGGATTCCTTAGGAGGTGATTATCAAGTTTCAAGGAGTTCTCTACCATTGTTATACGTTGGGTTTGCTGCCATCGTTGCTAAGGGTCCGCGTCATTTGGTATCAGAGCCTTGCTACAAGGTAATTTTTATCTTCTTTGTCTTTTCTAGGGTTTGTTAATTTAGGTCTTTTAAATTTCTGTGCTTTAAGGTTCTTGGAGAGTCTAGTCTTTAATTTTTGAAAAAGAGTCATATATCAATTCTAATCAAGGCCGAATTGAAGGAGGGTATTCTTAGGGTGAAAACGAAACCTAGGAAAGGATTCTTGGAGAATTTTGAAACCAAGAATAAGGGTTCTTGAAAGAAAGCAAAAGCTAGAGTTTGTGTTCAAGTTTGATTTCGATTTGGTCTTGAGTGAATCTGGGGTTGCGAATTAAGTCCAAATTTTGAAAAGTCCATGGGAGTAAATTAAGTCCCGAATCAAGGGGATAGTGAGAGGAAGCAAAAAAAAAAGAGTACAAAACCACCTCAACAAAAATTGTTTGCTATTCTTGCTATTTGGGTGCTAAGGATCAGATCTAGGTGGGTGAGAAGTAATAAAAAAAATTTTGGGCGAAAAATTTCACCTTTTGAGGGGCTTTTGGAATTCGAAAATCAGACCTTAATATTCATGTTATTTGAGTGTTATAGGTGGGAATTAGAGTCTAGAAGCTAGCGTTTTGGGTAGAATTGATTAGGTCCATAAAGCAGCTTGCTAAGTGGGGGTTGTTTTTGATTCATTATATCCAAATTTGTCTTGTTTATTATCTTCATTGTTTCTGATTTCTTTATCTAGCTTTTAATTCCATTACATTGCTAAGTATCATTTGCTTGAGTCGATACTTGGTTTTATATCATGTAGTGCAAATTACCTTGCATTGCCTCCGGATACTTGTCTTGTTTTCTATCTAGTTCTAGGATTTAGGTTCTAGTTTCTTGAACGACTTGACAATTGTTGGTTGGTGAGCTTGGTTCTGAAGTGCAATCAAGGAAGACAAGAAAAGTGAGGTAATTCTAAACACTTGAGTGAATTTTGATTATTACTAATCTTGTTTCTTTGAGTTTGTTTGTTTGTTAACATGGCTGGAAAAGGAGAAGAGACTAGCAAAGAAGGAGCTATAGCCGAAAGCTTGGCTAGGCTTAATGAGACTTTGGCAGCAATGCTTGGTCAAATGGAGATGATGGATACTAGATTGCAAGAGAATGCAGCATGACAAGCACAACAAATTCAGCAAGTGCAACAAGGGCAGCCAGCCGCACATCCAAATCCCATAATACGAGCTAGAAGAGTGCTTAGGAGAGAAGGGCAAGGAAATCTTGAAGCCCTAGAAGCAGCCGAAAGGGTAGAAGATGAAGATGAAGGTGGAAATCAACCTACCACTGATGGTGACCTTACTTCCATCAAGATGAAGATTCCTTCCTTTGAAGGGAAGAACAATGCAGAAGAGTTCATAGAATGGGAGAGGAAAGTTGAGCAGATTTTCGAATGCCATAACTACACCGAAGAGAAGAAATCAGTTTTGGCAGCCGTAGAGTTCAAGGGGTATGCTACCTTTTGGTGGGATCAATTGAAAGCTAATAGAAGAGGGAAAGGTATGAGGCCTATTCCTGAATGGTCAACCTTGAAAGAACTAATGAGGAGCCGATTTGTACCATCTCACTACATTCGGGATTTGTACGATCAACTAGCAAGACTAGTTCAAGGTGGAAGAAGTGTGGAAGAGTACCACAAAGAGATGGAGATGATCATGGCTAGGGCAAATATTGATGAAGATGAAGACAAGAAGATGTCACGATTTCTTGGGGGATTGAATTTGAACATAGCCAATGAATTGGAGATGTATGAATTCAACACAATGGAATAGTTAGTTCAAAAGGCCACGAAGATAGAGAGAAGATTGAAGAATAAAGCTATTTTGAAAACTGGCTACTCTAAAGCTAGTGGAAATTTTTCAAACTTCAAGGGTTCAAGTTCGAGTGGAGGTTCCTACAAAGGGGATTACAAGGGTTCTTTCCAAAAGAATTCTTCCTATAATCCTAATTTCAAGAAGCCGAATGATGGTGATGCAAAAATAGCCAAGGAAACACCTTCTAGACCTACTCCAAGTAGGGAAATTAAATGCCACAAGTGTTTGGGAAGTGGACACATTGCTTCTCAATGTCCGAATAAGATGGTGATGATAGCTACCCATGAAGGGGAAATTGAATCAGAATCTGAACATAAAGAAGAAGAGGAGGCCGAATGTGGTGATAGGGCTGAATATGGTGAAGAGGCTTGGGAGAATCAAGTCTTGAATGCTGAACATGGAGAGATGCTTGTTACTAGAAGAGCCTTGAATATTCAAGTCAAGGAAGAAGGCTTGGATCAAAGGGAGAATCTTTTCCACTCTAGGTGTTTGGTGAATGGTAAGGTTTGCGCACTTATCATTGATGGTGGAAGTTGTACCAATGCTGCTAGTACTACAATGGTGGATAAATTGGGGTTAACTTATTTTAAACATCCCAATCCTTACAAGTTGTAATGGTTCAATGACGCTGGGAAAGTAAAAGTGTTGAAGCAAGTCAAGGTACCATTCTCCATTGTGCCAATGCAAGCTGGACATTTGCTATTAGGAAGACCATGGCAACATGATAGAAGGGCACAACATGATAGCTTTTCTAATAAGTATACCTTTACTTATGAAGGAAAGAAGGTTTTTCTAGCACCATTATCACCTCAAGAGGTGTATGAAGATCAGAAGAGGATGCTAGAGAGGGAGAAAGAAGTTTTGGCCAACATGAACCAAGGGGGTTCAAATTAGGCCAATGATGTTTCTTTAACACCCAAGGGTAATTCTAAGGGTAGGGAGAGAGAAAATAATAAAGTGAGTGAGTGCAGAAAGGGAAAAGAGGCCGAGAGTAAAAAGAAAGTAAGCAAACAAATAAATGGCCCATTGGTGAGAGAAAATAAGCAAGGAGAAAAAGCAAAACATACTTTTTATGCAAGAGCAAGAGAGATAGATGTAGGGCAGACTGTACTCATTATTATGTATAAAGAATCGTTACTTGCTGACAGTGAAGAATCTCTTGATTTTTTACCTTCTAGTTTTGTGTCTTTGTTGCAGGATTTTAAGGATGTGTTTCCTGAAGACCTTCCTAGTGGTTTGCTGCCATTAAGAGGGATTGAACATCATATTGATTTCATACCCGGTTCTACAATTCCAAATCGGCCAACATATAGGAGCAATCCTATGGAGACAAAAGAGATGCAAAGACAAGTTGAAGAGCTTTTGGAGAAAGGCTTGGTTCACGAGAGCCTTAGTCCTTGTGTCGTTCCAGTCTTATTAGTACCCAAGAAAGATGGTTCTTGGAGGATGTGTGTTGATTGTAGGGCTGTGAACAAGATTACTATGAAGTATAGACATCCCATTCCTAGACTTGATGACATGTTGGACAAATTGCATGGGGCGAAATATTTCACAAAGATTGATCTTATGAGTGGTTATCATCAAATTCGCATGAAGCCGGGAGATGAATGGAGACTTCCTTCAAAATGAAATATGGTTTGTATGAATGGTTAGTTATGCCTTTTGGTTTATTTAATTCACCTAGTACTTTCATGAGATTAATGAACCATGTTTTGAGCGCTTATTTAGGTAAGTTTGTGGTAGTTTACTTTGATGATATTCTAATTTATAGCAAAACTGAGGAAGAACATGTTGAACATGTTAGGAAAGTTCTTGAAATCCTTAGGGAGCAAAACCTTTATGCTAAGCTTAAGAAGTGTTCTTTTTGTCTAGATAGGGTTGTTTTTCTTGGTTTTGTTGTAAGTATGCAGGGAATTGAAGTTGATCAAGAGAAGGTGAAAGCTATCCAAGAGTGGCCGAATCCTTCAAGTGTGACAGAAGTGAGGAGTTTTCACGAATTGGCAAGCTTCTATAGGAGATTTGTCCCTAATTTCTCTACATTGGCAGCCCCCTTGACTAGCATAATCAAGAAATAAGTGGGATTCATTTGGGGCAAGGAGCAACAAGAAGCATTTGTTGCTTTGAAAGAGAAGCTTTCTACTACACCCATTTTAGCTTTACCTAACTTTGATTCTACTTTTGAAATTGAATGTGATGCTTCTGGTGTATGTATTGGAGCTGTTTTGATGCAAGAGAAGAAGCCCATTGCATACTTTAGTGAAAAGCTTAATGGAGCAAAGCTGAATTATTCAACTTATGACAAGGAGCTATATGCTTTGGTGAGAGCATTGGAAGTATGGGAGCATTATTTGCTGCCCAAGGAATTCGTGATCCATTCAGACCATTGAAGCATTTGAGAGGGCAAGGCAAGTTGAATAAAAGACATGCAAAATGGGTTGTGAAGATTGAGAAGTTTCCTTATGTGATCAAATACAAGCAAGGTAAAGACAATGTAGTGGTAGATGCACTTTCAAGGAGGTACGCTTTACTTAATGTTTAGAGTACTAAATTGCTTGGATTTGAATGTATAAAGGACTTATATGTTGGTGATTCTGATTTTGGCAATGTTTATGATGCTTGTGAGCATGGTGCTTTTAATTCTTTCTATAGACATGATGGGTTTTTGTTTAAGGGTTCGAAATTATGCATGCCTAGATGTTCTATGAGAGATTTGCTAGTATTAGAATCACATTATGGGGGTTTGATGGGGCATTTTGGAATTGATAAGTCTTTAGACATGCTGAATGAACACTTTTATTGGCCGAATATGAAAAGGGATGTAATTCGGATTTGTAAGGCTTGTTTGGCTTGTAGGCAAGCTAAGTCTAAGTCTATGCCTCATGGTTTGTATATGCCATTACCTGTTCCTAGTTCTCCTTGGATGGACATTAGTATGGACTTTGTTTTAGGATTACCAAGGACTAAGAGGGGGAGAGATAGCATATTTATGGTTGTTGATAGGTTTAGTAAGATGGCACACTTTATCCCATGTCATAAGAGTGATGATGCTAGTTTAGTGGCCGAACTCTTCTTTAGGGAGGTGGTTCGAATTCATGGGATACCAAAATCCATAGTTTCTGATAGAGACACAAAGTTTTTGTCTCACTTTTGGCGTGTGCTTTGGGGAAAGTTAGGTACCAAGTTGTTATTTTCCACCACTTGTCATCCTCAAACGGATGGACAAACAGAAGTAGTAAACAGAACTTTAGGTACCATGTTGAGAGATTTAGTGGGTAAGAATTTGAGTTCTTGGGAAGATTGTTTGCCATTTATTGAGTTTGCTTATAATCATGCTATTCATTCTTCTACAAGATATTCACCTTTTGAGCTTGTTTATGATTTTAACCCACTAACAGTTTTGAATCTTGTTTCTTTACCTTCTCATGAGCTTGTTAGTTTAGATGGTGAGAAGAAAGCTAAATTGGTGAAAGAGATGCATGAAAAAGCAAGGGCGAATATTGAGAAAAGGAACAAGAGATATGTTGATTCTGCAAATAGAGGGAGACGTGAGATTAAGTTTGAAGTAGGAGATTGGGTTTGGGTGCATTTTTGAAAAGAGAGGTTTCCTAACCAAAGGAAGAACAAGTTGCAAGCAAGGGGAGATGGCCCATTCCAAGTGCTGGAGAAGATTAATGACAATGACAAGATTGACTTACCAGGTACGTATAATGTTAGTGCTACTTTCAATGTAAGTGATCTTTCTCCTTTTGATGATGCAGATTTGAGGACAAATCTTTTTGAAGAGGGGGAGAATGATGCAAGAAAGGATCCCTTGAAGCTAGCAAGTGGACCAATCACTAGGAGCAAGGCAAAGAGATATCAAACTAGTATGGCTTTGCATATTCAAGAAGAGATTTCCAAAGAGCTTCAAGAATTATCATTCAAGAAGATGGAGATAGAGCTTGAAGAAGGCACACCAAAGCTGATTATGATGCTTAGTGTGGAAGCTAAAGGCTAGCTAAAGAAAGATCCAACGTGCAAGAAAGGTCCATGGGGGTTCATATAAAGCCTTGGGAAGTAATTTAAGGCCCATGGACAGCCCAAATAGTGTGGGACATTTCTTATGTTGAAAGGATTAGTTTGGTTGTTTCCAAACTTTATATTTTCCTTATTAGATTAGGATTTTGTTTCCATACTTTATATTTTCCTTAGTGGATTAGGATTTTGTTTCCATACTTTGTATTTTCTTTATGCAATTAGGAATGTTTTCCTTATGCAATTAGGAATATTTTCCTTATGCAATTAGGAATTTTGTAACCCTTATTTAAGGGCACTATTAGGCCGAATTTCAGACAACAATTAATAAAAATTTTCGAATTCTTCTACAAGTTCTTCTTGTGAATTTTCGTGTGAGAGAGATTAGAGTGGATTCTTTAATTCTTTCTTTGCATCAAGAATTAGGTTTACTTATCAACAAGAGTTGTGGCATTTTCCTTCTTCTTACCAACTAAATCCTTCAATCATAGTGAGTTCGCGTCTCTTTATAGGCGTTGGGTTCCTTAGGAGGTGATTATCAAGTTTCAAGGAGTTCTCTACGATTGTTATATGTTGGGTTTGCTGCCATCGTTGCTAAGGGTCCGCGTCATCAATCCTTATGAGTATTCTATTCATATCAAGCTTTCTCAAGTCAATAATATGAAAATTGCAACCAATCAATAAGCATGCTATTATCAATTGGAAATAAATCATTAAGCATCATAAGAATAAAACAACTCAATTAAATGATTTAATTAAATAAAGCTATTCAATTCATATAATAAAGCTAGGGTTCATCAATATCTAGATAGAGAATGAATTAGTTCATATTCAAAACCAGAAAACCAGAACAAGAGAAATAAGTAAAAGAATCCAAACAATCCATGGTGAATGATTTGTGTTTCTTCACTTGAATCCTTGAATCTTGGTTTAGATCTTGTGTAGAATGGGTCTTCACCTTCAATCTCATCTTAAAACTCTCTTTTTCTCTCTAGAAGTAGGTTCTAGGCTGTAAAGAATAAAAATCGGATGCCTAAGCTCAGCTTTTATAGTGCAGATATGTTAGCCTAACATGCCCAATGACACGACCATGTCACTGGACGTGTCATTGCTACTGGGATTTTGGATAAAAGGCACGTCCAGTGACACGCCCATGTCACTGAGCATGTCACAGCTTCTGTGAGGCATTGTAATAGGCACGCTTGGTGACACGCCCATGTCACTGGGTTGTCAATGCTTCTGTATGGCAGTATCAAAGGCACATCCATTGACACGCCCATATTTCGGAGGGAATTACAGATGAAAGTCGAGGAAAAGAGCAAAAATTCTTCATAAATTATGTAAATACAAAGAATTCCTGAAATTAATCCTAAAAAGCACTTGAATAAACAAATTAAACTCAATTGGATAATAATCATATTAAGAAATAGGGGCAAAATATCATCAATTATGCACTTATCATGTTCAAACATTTTCATGCCAGTGTTGAGAGAGAAATAGGAAGGCAACAGAAATATGTTCGTGCGGATAATGGTGGAAAATATACGAAGGTCCATTTGAGACATATTGCAAGGAGCATGACATTTTCTTGGAGAAGATAGTTCCAAAGACACCTTAACATAACAGAGTTGCTGAGAGAATGAATAGAATTATTATAGAGAGAATCTAGTGTATGCTCTCTCATGCTAAACTCCCTAAGTCCTTTTGGGGTGAAGCAATGAGAACTGAAATAGACCTGGTTAACCTTTGGCCTTCAGTTTCTCTTGATGAAGATATTCCAGAAAGAGTATGAAGGGAAAAAGATGTTTCATATGATCATTTGTGAGTTTTTAGATGCAGGGCATTTTTTCACATTCCAAAAAATGAGAGATCTAAGCTTGACTCCAAGGCTAAAGAATGCATTTCCTTTAGCTATGCTCACGAGGAGTTTGGTTATAGGCTTTGGGATCCTGTTAATAATAAAGTCATCAGAAGTAGAGATGTGGTGTGACGCGGACCCTTAGCAATGATGGCAGCAAACCCAACGTATAACAATGGTAGAGAACTACTTGAAACTTGATAATCACTTCCTAAGGAACCCAACGCCTATAAAGAGACGCGAACTCACTATGATTGAAGGATTTAGTTGGTAAGAAGAAGGAAAATGCCACAACTCTTGTTGATAAGTAAACCTAATTCTTGATGCAAAGAAAGAATTAAAGAATCCACTCTAATCTCTCTCACACGAAAATTCACAAGAAGAACTTGTAGAAGAATTCGAAAATTTTTATTAATTGTTGTTTATGAAATTCGGCCTAATAGTGCCCTTAAATTAGGGTTACAAAATTCCTAATTACATATGGAAAATTAAGACTAAAACATTCCTAATTGCATAAGGAAAAAATTCCTAATTGCATAAGGAAAACATTCCTAATTGCATAAAGAAAACATTATGGAAACAAAATCCTAATCCACTAAGGAAAATATAAAGAATGGAAACAACCAAACTAATCCCTTCAACATAAGAAATGCCCCAAACTATTTGGGCTGTCCATGAGCTATAAATTACTTCTAAAGGCTTTATATGAACCCCCATGGATCTTTCTTGCACGTTGGACCTTTCTTTAGCTAGCCTTTAGCTTCCACACTAAGCATCATAATCAGCTTTGGTGTGCCTTCTTCAAGCTCTATCTCCATCTTCTTGAATGATAATTCTTGAAGCTCTTTGGAAATCTCTTCTTGAATATGCAAAGCCATACTAGCTTGATATCTCTTTGCCTTGCTCCTAGTGATTGGTCCACTTGCTAGCTTCAGGGGATCCTTTCTTGCATCATTCTCCCCCTCTTCAAAAAGATTTGTCCTCAAATTTGCATCATCAAAAGGAGAAATATCACTTACATTGAAAGTAGCACTAACATTATACGTACCTGGTAGGTCGATCTTGTAGGCATTGTCATTAATCTTCTCCAGCACTTGGAATGGGCCATCTCCCCTTGCTTGCAACTTGTTCTTCCTTTGGTTAGGAAACCTCTCTTTTCGAAAATGCACCCAAACCCAATCTCCTACTTGAAACTGCATCTCACGTCTCCCTCTATTTGCAGAATCAGCATATCTCTTGTTCCTTTTCTCAATATTCGCCCTTGCTTTCTCATGCATCTCTTTCACCAATTTAGATTTCTTCTCACCATCTAAACTAACAAGCTTATGAGAAGGTAAAGAAACAAGATCCAAAACTGTTAGTGGGTTAAAACCATAAACAAGCTCAAAAGGTGAATATCCTATAGAAGAATGAATAGCACGATTATAAGCAAACTCAATAATTGGCAAACAATCTTCCCAAGAACTCAAATTTTTACCCACTAAAGCTCTCAACATGGTACCTAAAGTTCTGTTTACTACTTCTGTTTGTCCATCCGTTTGAGGATGACAAGTGGTGGAAAATAACAACTTGGTACCTAACTTTCCCCAAAGCACACGCAAAAAGTGAGACAAAAATTTGGTGTCTCTATCAGAAACTATGGATTTTGGTATCCCGTGAATTTGAACCACCTCCCTAAAGAAGAGTTTGGCCACTAAACTAGCATCATCACTCTTATGACATGGGATAAAGTGTGCCATCTTACTAAACCTATCAACAACCACAAATATGCTATCTCTCCCCCTCTTAGTCCTTGGTAATCCTAAAACAAAGTCCATACTAATGTCCATTAGGAACGGGTAATGGCATATACAAACAATGAGGCATAGACTTAGACTTAGCTTGCCTACAAGCCAAACAAGCCTTACAAATCCGAATTACATCCCTTTTCATATTCAGCCAATAAAAGTGTTCATTCAACATGTCTAAAGTCTTATCAACTCCAAAATGCCCCATCAAACCCCCACAATGTGATTCTAATACTAGCAAATCTCTCATAGAATATCTAGGCATGCATAATTTTGAACCCTTAAATAAAAACCCATCATGTCTATAGAAAGAATTAAAACCACCATGCTCACAAGCATCATAAACATTGCCAAAATCAGAATCACCAGCATATAAGTCCTTTATACATTCAAATCCAAGCAATTTAGTACTCAAAACATTAAGTAAAGCGTACCTCCTTGAAAGCGCATCTGCCACTACATTGTCTTTACCTTGCTTGTATTTGATCACATAAGGAAACTTCTCAATCTTCACAACCCATTTTGCATGTCTTTTATTCAACTTGCCTTGCCCTCTCAAATGCTTCAATGATTCATGGTCTGAATGGATCATGAATTCCTTGGGCAGCAAATAATGCTCCCATACTTCCAATGCTCTCACCAAAGCATATAGCTCCTTGTCATAAGTTGAATAATTCAGCTTTGCTCCATTAAGCTTTCCACTAAAGTATGCAATGGGCATCTTCTCCTGCATCAAAACAGCTCCAATACCTACACCAGAAGCATCACATTCAATTTCAAAAGTATAATCAAAGTTAGGTAAAGCTAAAACGGGTGTAGTAGAAAGCTTCTCTTTCAAAGCATCAAATGCTTCTTGTTGCTCCTTGCCCCAAACGAACCCCACTTCTTTCTTGATTATGCTAGTCAAGGGGGCTGCCAATGTAGAGAAATTAGGGACAAATCTCCTATAGAAGATTGCCAATCCGTGAAAACTCCTCACTTCTGTCACACTTGAAGGATTCGGCCACTCTTGGATAGCTTTCACCTTCTCTTGATCAACTTCAATTCCCTGCATACTCACAATAAAACCAAGAAAAACAACCCTATCTAGGCAAAAAGAACACTTCTTAAGCTTAGCATAAAGGTTTTGCTCCCTAAGGATTTCAAGCACTTTCCTAACATGCTTAACATATTCTTCCTCAGTTTTGCTATAAATCAGAATATCATCAAAGTAAACTACCACAAACTTACCTAAATAAGCTCTCAAAATATGGTTCATTAATCTCATAAAAGTACTAGGTGCATTAGATAAACCAAAAGGCATAACTAACCATTCATACAAACCATATTTTGTTTTGAAGGCAGTCTTCCATTCATCTCCAGGCTTCATGCGAATTTGATTGATATCCACTCATAAGATCAATCTTTGTGAAATATCTCGCCCCATGCAATTCGTCCAACATGTCATCAAGTCTAGGAATGGGATGTCTATACTTTACAGTAATCTTGTTCACAGCCCTACAATCAACACAATCCTCCAAGAACCATCTTTCTTGGGTACTAATAAGACTGGAACGGCAGAAGGACTAAGGCTCTCGCGAACCAAGCCTTTCTCCAAAAGCTCTTCAACTTGTCTTTGCATCTCTTTTGTCTCCATAGGATTGCTCCTATATGCTGGCCGGTTTGGAATTGTAGAACCGGGTATGAAGTCAATTTGATGTTCAATCCCTCTTAATGGTGGCAAACCACTAGGAAGGTCTTCAGGAAACACATCCTCAAAATCCTGCAACAAAGACACAAAACTAGAAGGTAAAGAATTAAGAGATTCTTCACTGTCAGTAAGTAACGATTCTTTATACATAATAATGAGTACAGGCTGCCCTACATCTATCTCTCTTGCTCTTGCATAAAAAGTATGTTTTGCTTTTTCTCCTTGCTTATTTTCTCTCACCAATGGGCCATTTATTTGTTTGCTTACTTTCTTTTTACTCTCGGCCTCTTTTCCCTTTCTGCACTCACTCACTTTATTATTTTCTCTTTCCCTACCCTTAGAATTACCCTTGGGTGTTGAAGAAACATCATTGGCCGAATTTGAACCCCCTTGGTTCATGTTGGCCGAAACTTCTTTCTCCCTCTCTAGCATCCTCTTCTGATCTTCATACACCTCTTGAGGTGATAATGGTGCTAGAACAACCTTCTTTTCTTCATAAGTAAAGGTATAGTTATTAGAAAAGCCATCATGTTGTACCCTTCTATCATGCTGCCATGGTCTTCCTAATAGCAAATGTCCAGCTTGCATTGGCACTACATCACACAAAACCTCATCTTTATACCACCCAATGGAGAATGGTACCTTGACTTGCTTCAACACTTTTACTTCCCCAGCGTCATTGAACCATTGCAACTTGTAAGGATTGGGATGTTTAAAACAAGCTAACCCCAATTTATCCACCATTATAGTACTAGCAGCATTGGTACAACTTCCACCATCAATGATAAGTGTACAAATCTTACCATTCACCAAACACCTAGAGAGGAAAAGATTCTCCCTTTGATCTAAGCCTTCTTCCTTGACTTGAATATTCAAGGCTCTTCTAGTCACAAGCATCTCTCCATGTTCAGCATTCAAGACTTGATTCTCCCAAGCCTCTTCATCATATTCGGCCCTCTCACCACATTCGGCCTCCTCTTCTTTTTCATGTTCAGATTCTGATTCAATTTTCCCTTCATGGGTTGCAATCATCACCCTCTTATTTGAACATTGAGAAGCAATGTGTCCACTTCCCAAACACTTGTAGCATTTAATTTCCCTACTTGGAGTAGGTCTAGAAGGTGTTTCCTTGGCTGTTTTTGCATCCCCATCATTCGGCTTCTTGAAATTAGGATTGTAGGAAGAATTCTTTTGGAAAGAACCCTTGTAATCCCCTTTGTAGGAACCTCCACTCGAACTTGAACCCTTAAAGTTTGAAAATTTTCCACTAGCTTTAGAGTAGCTAATTCTCGAAATAGCTTTATTCTTCAATTCTCTCTCTATCTTCATGGCCTTTTGAACTAACTCTTCCATTGTGTTAAATTCATACATCTCCAATTCATTGGCTATGTTCAAATTCAATCCCCTAAGAAATTGTGACATCTTCTTGTCTTCATCTTCATCAATATTTGCCCTAGCCATGATCATCTCCATCTCTTTGTGGTACTCTTCCACACTTCTTCCACCTTGAACTAGTCTTGCTAGTCGATTGTACAAATCCCGAATGTAGTGAGATGGTACAAATTGGCTCCTCATTAGTTCTTTCAAGGTTGACCATTCAGGAATAGGCCTCATACCTTTCCCTCTTCTATTAGCTTTCAATTGATCCCACCAAAAGGTAGCATACCCCTTGAACTCTACGGCTGCCAAAACTAATTTCTTCTCTTCGGTGTAGTTATGGCATTCGAAAATCTGCTCAACTTTCCTCTCCCATTCTATGAACTCTTCTGCATTGTTCTTCCCTTCAAAGGAAGGAATCTTCATCTTGATGGAAGTAAGGTCACCATCAGTGGTAGGTTGATTTCCACCTTCATCTTCATCTTTTACCCTTTCGACTGCTTCTAGGGCTTCAAGATTTCCTTGCCCTTCTCTCCTAAGCACTCTTATAGCTTGCATTATGGGATTTGGATGTGCGGCTGGCTGCCCTTGTTGCACTTGCTGAATTTGTTGTGCTTGTCGTGCTGCATTCTCTTGCAATCTAGTATCCATCATCTCCATTCGACCAAGCATTGCTGCCAAAGTCTCATTAAGCTTAGCCAAGCTTTCGGCCATAGCTCCTTCTTTGCTAGTCTCTTCTCCTTTTCCAGCCATGTTAACAAACAAACAAACTCAAAGAAACAAGATTAGTAATAATTAAAATTCACTCAAGTGTTTAGAATTACCTCACTTTTCTTGTCTTCCTTGATTGCACTTCAGAACCAAGCTCACCAACCAACAATTGTCAAGTCATTCAAGAAACTAGAACCTAAATCCTAGAACTAGATAGAAAACAAGACAAGTATCCGGAGGCAATGCAAGGTAATTTGCACTATACGATATAAAACCAAGTATCGACACAAGCAAATGATACTTAGCAATGTAATGGAATTAAAAGCTAGATAAAGAAATCAGAAACGATGAAGACAATAAACAAGATAAATTTGGATATAATGAATCAAAAACAACCCACACTTGGCAAGCTGCTTTATGGACCTAATCAATTCTACCCAAAACGCTAGCTTCTAGACTCTAATTCCCACCTGTAACACTCAAATAACATGAATATTAAGGTCTGATTTTCGAATTCCAAAAGCCCCTCAAAAGGTGAAATTTTTCACCCAAAAATTTTATTACTTCTCACCCACCTAGATCTGATCCTTAGCATCCAAATAGCAAGAATATCAAACAATTTTTGTTGAGGTGGTTTTGTACTCTTTTTTTTTTTGCTTCCTCTCACTATCCCCTTGATTCGGGACTTAATTTACTCCCAAGGACTTTTCGAAATCTGGACTTAATTCGCAACCCCAGATTCACTCAAGACCAAATCGAAATCAAACTTGAACACAAACTCTAGCTTTTGCTTTCTTTCAAGAACCCTAATTCTTGGTTTCAAAATTCTCCAAGAATCCTTTCCTAGGTTTTGTTTGCACCCTAAGAATACCCTCCTTCAATTCGGCCTTGATCAGAATTGATATATGACTCTTTTTCGAAAATTAAAGACTAGACTCTCTAAGAACCCTAAAATGCAAAAATTTAAGAGACCTAAATTAACAAACCCTAGAAAGACAAAGTAGATAAAAATTACCTTGTAGCAAGGCTCTGATACCAAATGACACAGACCCTTAGCAACGATGGCAGCAAACCCAACATATAACAATGGTAGAAAACTCCTTGAAACTTGATAATCACCTCCTAAGGAACCCAACGCCTATAAAGAGACGCGAACTCACTATGATTGAAGGATTTTGTTGGTAAGAAGAAGGAAAAATGCCACAACTATTGTTGATAAGTAAACCTAATTCTTGATGTAAAGAAAGAATTAAAGAATCCACTCTAATCTCTCTCACACGAAAATTCACAAGAAGAACTTGTAAAAGAATTCAAAAATTTTTATTAATTGTTGTTGTCTCAAATTTGGCCTAATAGTACCCTTAAATAAGGGTTACAAAATTCCTAATTGCATATGGAAAATTAAGACTAAAACATTCCTAATTGCATAAGGAAAACATTCCTGATTACATAAGGAAAACATTCCTGATTGCATAAGGAAAACATTCCTAATTGCATAAGGAAAACATTAAGTATGGAAACAAAATCCTAATCCATTAAGGAAAATATAAAGTATGGAAATAAAATCCTAATCCACTAAGGAAAATATAAAGTATGGAAACAACCAAACTAGTTCCTTCAACATAAGAAACGCCCCGCACTATTTGGGCTGTCCATGGGCCTTAAATTACTTCCCAAGGTTTTATATGAACCCCCATGGACCTTTCTTGCACGTTGGACCTTTCTTTAGCTAGCCTTTAGCTTCCACACTAAGCATCATAATCAGCTTTGGTGTGCCTTCTTCAATCTCTATATCCATCTTCTTGAATGATAATTCTTGAAGCTCTTTGGAAATCTCTTCTTGAATATGCAAAGCCATACTAGCTTGATATCTCTTTGCCTTGCTCCTAGTGATTGGTCCACTTGCTAACTTCAAGGGATCCTTTCTTGCATCAGCTAAAGGCAAGAAGAATCTAGTTTTCAAGTTAAAGAAAAGCTTGTATGGACTTAAGCAAGCACCAAGGTAGTAGTTGTGAGCAGGGATTTTTGCTCCCACTCTAGTGGAATGGTTCTTATGACTTTGGTACTATTAGGCTTTAGAACTTAGAGAACACGAGCCTAAGCCCGAAGAATGTGAATCACAACCCAAACAGGCCAGGAAGAAAATAGAAGGGGTAGATTATTCGATTCCTAAGGAATCACCAATCCCTACCGGGTTCAAAAAGTTGGATATACATGGGAAAGGTAAGAAGTGTCCCAATACCCTCCAACGTCCGGTTCATTGAAACCAACCTCCTTTTTATATCTAAATATTATTAAATTTTTATATTATTATAATATTACCTATACTGCAGGTAATTAAATGAAATAAATAAACATAATTAAATAAATAATTTGGACGGGTTAAGGGGTGTGTTGGAGAGTGAAGTGAGTAGTGTATATGTAGAATATAAATAAAATATACATATAATATAAATTCCACTAAAAAGCAAAAAAGTCAAAAAGTTTATAGTAAAAGTTAAAGGATAAAATTGTAAAAAGGTTAAAAAGGTAAAAAGTTAAAAAAATTCAAAATTAAAACATTTTTTTGTGAAAGATAGAAAATTCTTAATTATTAAGTAATTAATTATTTATTTATTTAATATGTATAAATATTTATGGTTAGGAAAAGGAGAGAAAAAAAATACATATTTTCCATCTTCTTATTCTGCATTCTCTTTGGCCTATTTTCTTGGTTATCCAAACTGAATTTTTTGGTTCCTTCAAATATTCAACATATCACCAAATTTTCAAGGTTTAGGGTTGGATTTAGAAGCTTCCTATCATAAAGTAAGTATTTTCTTTTTTTATATATAAGAAGTTTCTCTTAATTTATGATTATGTAGAATTTTCATTTTTGAAGGAGTGTTTGTTAATTCATAAAATGGCTTTGAATGATATTATTCTGGTGTAGAAGTAAAGATTTAAAGTTAGATGGTTGAATTAGATGGCTTTGGTGGGAGTTTGGATGAAGTAGTGATGAGATTTAGGGTTTTGGTGGGAAATTGTAAAGAATATATGTAAATTGTATTTAATCGGTTAAATTGTATTAGGATATGATTATTATGGTATAATTTAGCATAAAACTTGATTTGAAATTAATTAGAATAGATTTCTAAGATTAAAGGATGTTAGGGAAATTAATGGAAATTGAATGGAATTAATGTAATTGAAGTTTGATTATTTGAAGTAGCTTAAAATAAGATACTAATGATTTATTTAAACTTATAATTTGATTTAGGATTGGATATAGAATACTTGCCCAATCAAAGTATTGAAGGGCTTTTGGAAAAGTGAAGGTTTGATGTGGGAATAGGCTTGGGTTTTGACACAATAGAGGTTAGTACATGCTTTAGTATTTATTTATTAAAATATATTGAAATAGCATGTTACATTATGTGTTGTCATTGGTGCCATGCTACTTTGATGTGTATTTTCACATGCAAAGAGCTTGGCTGTGTGTTTAAAGGTATAAATTGCATAATGTATAGATTGTTAAGCCATTTTAGAATGGCCATTGACGCTGTTGAATGTGTTTATGTGAAAAAGTAGTTTATGTCATTTTAAAAGTATATTCCAACCACAATGTGTAAGTGGCATAGAATATGATGCTTATGATGAAAATGTATAGAAATGTGGTAAAATGATGGAAAAAAAGGTGCCAAAAAGTGAAGAATGATAAATTTGGCAAAGTTATGTAAATGTGTTGAAAAATAAACAATGAAGAAATTGGTTATGCTAAAGTAATAATGTATATGACATGTGATGTTTAAGATGAGAAATATTGAAATGTAAAGAAAAGATGGATATAGTGCTACAAAGTGAAGAATGACAGAGTTGGTTATGTTATATGACAATATGAAGGAATGTATTATATGACAATATGAAGGAATGTGTGTTTGCCTTGTATAGTATCTTATTCCATAGACTTACATTTCATGATATTTATATGATTCGCCTTCGGGCTAGACGTTGGGCGTCACTTATGATATAATGTGCCTATGAGCTAGATATTGGGTGTCACTATTGATAATATTATTTGTCTTCGGGTTAGACACAGATGTGTCAACAAGGGACGAATATGACACTTAGATTCCTGGTGTCACAATAGACCATAACAATATCTATGGAACTTGAATATTATATAGGATTATTTGGGTCCAATGCATATGATTGTGAAAAGTGATTGTTTAATATATGAGTAATGTTTTTTAGTGCATAATGCATTTTATGTTGAGAAGGAAAGCATAATGTATTTTTTAAAAATATTTTTATTGTCGAAGTATGCACCGCTAAGCTAGAGGCTTAGCGCGATTTGTTCATTACGCAGGTGAGAGACGGATAGTCTAGAAGTATATTAGTTCGCCACTAGACCAGTGCCTCTGCATAGCATGTAAATCTGTACTTTGTTTAATCTCAAAATATTTGTATAAGTTTAGTTTATACAAAAATGTTGGAACTTAAAATGCATGTAAATATTTAAGTACATTTCATATATATATATATATATATATATGATCATGAGGTTTTTTTTAATAATTTGGGTTGTGTAAATGATATTGGAGAATGTTAAAGAATTAGCTGATTGAATATTTTTGGGAGTGAGAGTTTTTATGCAGGTTGAGTGTGTTTGATTTTGGGAATGACTAAATTACAAACAAAACTTTGGCAAATTTTTTTAATAGATTTTCTTTAAAAATTTATATTTTTGATAATTAATTACTATTTTTTTTATTTATGTACCTAATAAAATAACTTTTAAGTATTATAATATCTTTCTTTAAATTATGAAATTTTTTAAATGATAAGGATATTAATATTCTTATATTCTGTAGACGTATTTTATATATAAGGGATATATATATATATATGTATATAGGGTATAAAGGTGTTACAATAATCATCAATCCAAGCCTTGTAAAATGAACCACATGCTCTTCTATCCTAGATGGTTTGAATTGGTCTGGATTAATGGGATTTTTGTTATAAAAAAAAAAGTAAGCTTTTAGCTATTGTGTTATTTCCTCTCTTTGTTTTTTTTTTGTTTCTTTGCTCTCTGTATCTTTTTTGGTTGCTGATTGTTCTCATTTTGTTCCTATTAGGGTCACTCTATTGAGAAGTCTCAATCTTATCAAAAAATGCTTTCTTTATTAGCCATGACTCATGGTCAATTCGCCATGAACAAAGACTCATGGCCAATTCGCCGTGAACAAAGACTCATGGGACCAAGTTCATCTAGGGAAAAATTAAGGATACTACAGTAGTATAAGAAATTTGAGTCTTTCATGACAGATCATGGATATACAAAGACAATTGCTGATCAATATATGTTTATAAAGAAATTTCATGATGGTGACTTTATCATCATATTGCTTTATGTGGATAATACGTTGATAGTTTGTCATCATGCTGAGAAGATTAGTTCTTTGAAGAAAGAGCTTGGCAAGTCCTTTGTAATGAAAGATTTAGGATCTGCCAAGCAAATTCTTAGGATGAAAATTACTCAAGATAAAAGAGAAAGAAATTATGACTATCTCAAGAGAAATACATTAAGAAAGTTCTTAATAGATTCAACATGAGCAAGGAAAAACCGGTTTGCTTTCCACTTGAAGGTCATTTCAAGTTGAGTTCCAAACAATGTCTTTCAAGTGAGAATGAAAAAAGAGAAATGAAGAAAGTACCTTATGCTTTTGCAAAAATGCTATGATTTGCACAAGGCCGAATATTGCTCATGCTATTGGAGTTGTAAGCAGATTCCTTTTTAATCCTTGAAATAAACATTGACAAGCAGTGAAATGGTATCTTAGAGGCACCTCCAGAATTTTTTTACGCTTTGGTGATGGAAAAGTTGTGTTGAATCGGTATACAGATGCAGATATGGTTGGTGACATTGACTCTAGAAAATCCACTTCTGGGTATTTGATTACTTTTGCAGAGGGAGTTGTCTCTTAGCAATCAAAGATATAAAAATACATTGCCTTATCCACTGTTGAAGCCAAATATATTGCAATTACTGAAACAAGCAAAGAGCTACTATGGATGAAGAAGTTTCTGTAAGAGTTGAGCTTTGAGCAAGAGAAGTATGTGTTTTACTGTAACAATCAAAACATCATTTATCTCAATAAGAACTCCATCTTTCACTCACTATCAAAACATATTGATGTGAGATATCACTGGATTCGAGATGCACTAGAGATGAAGTAATTTCAGCTTGAAAAGATAAATACAAATGATAATGGCTCTAATATGATGACTAAAGCTCTACCCTTAGAAAAACTTATTACTTGTAGGGAGATTGCTGGTGTAGAACTCCCACCCACTTGAGTATGAGAGGGGGATTTGTGATAGTGTCCCACTTAATTATGGGATCCATAGTAGGAAAAATTGAAAAAAAGAGGCAAAAAAAAGTTGAAAAGAAAAAAAAAAAAGGTGAAGGTGGCTTGCAAATTTGCAAACTATTCCACCATCAATTTTGAAAACACATTTTAAAGGTTGCAATTAGCAAGTGTTAAATGCGGCAGAGGGAGAGGGAAGGCCCTATAAATAGGCCTTCCTCCTCCAAATTTACATACATAGCAAGAAATAAAAAATTATATATAAAATTTTTAGAGAGAGAGAAGAAAATTTTAGTTGTGTGAGATTATTTTCTGAGTGATAAAATAGTGAAGTTTTATTTTTAAGTGTTTGGAAAACACTTACTACTATTTTGAATTTATCTCATGAGTATTATACTTCTAGAATATTTTTTTAAAAAAAAAATTCTTGTAATCCTAGTATTTATTATTGGAAGAAATTATTTTGAAGATTGACCTGTGACGTAGCCTAAATAAAAAGGTGAAGTACATTAAATATTGATTTTTCTCTTTTGTTGATTATTTTCATTTTACTTATTTTATTTATTTATTGTCAATTTACCTTGGACATGCTAATCTACTGAGTCACAAATTTATGAAAAAAAAAATTTGGGATTTAATTATGAAAAATTTTTTGTTACCCGTAGTAAGAGTGGGAGATTTTAGTACTGGTACCCACTTGCATTTGTCAAATTTAATTGGTTATTTTTATTTATATTATATATTTTTGCAAAATTTCATTTTGGTCCATAAAGTTGTCATAATTCATACATTCCACCCCCTATTTCTCGCTCCATTTTCGATTAAACTTTCAAGTATTATATTTCTTCCCCACTGTTATTTATTCTCCAAATCCAAGGCCAATTCCAATTTAGGGTTCTTTTAATTGTATTAATCATTTATATACATATGTGTATACATTATGTATATATGTGTCAATTTACATGTTATATACATTATGTATACCACTCATATCTATATACACGTGAATATATATGCGCATCATATATGTATGTACTTTGTTTGCTTGCTGCTTACCATTTTGTTAATTTTTTTTACTCTGCACACAGTGTTTGTCAACTTCTTGCAATTTTATTCATCG
The DNA here is from genome assembly GCA_947685225.1 of Garcia nutans. Lineage (NCBI taxonomy): Eukaryota > Viridiplantae > Streptophyta > Magnoliopsida > Malpighiales > Euphorbiaceae > Garcia > Garcia nutans. The sequence goes on from CANTUV010000024.1 coordinate 42,230,139, forward strand.
CATGATTTTTTATTGTTACTATTTATTCATTTATATTGACAAAGAAAATAATTTTTTAAGTTTAGGGTTTTCCCTTTCCAAGACTTAATTTTCTTGGTTCACTATTTTATTGATCGACAATTATTTAATCGAACGTGTCTAAAATGGGAGTGTTGCACTAACTTAGTCTCCTTATATGTTATTATTGCTATTATTTTTCTAGCATAATCGACCTATTATCTAAACTAGCATAATAGATTTGTAAAGATTACAATATCCATTGATAAATCGTTACCTAGCGTTTTACTTATCCCTCGGTATGTTACTCGGCAACAAGTGGCGGTAAAATATTTATGCTAAATTTACCAATCAGGTATGTATTTGGTCGATAAAGTTAGTCTATGTACACAGATGTCAAATTTTTTGTGTCATACTTGTTGATGAACACAATTTTCTATGGGTGATCTATTTTTAAAATTCTCATTATTTTTTCTCTCAAGAAATCTATTGGTATTTTGTTGGCAATTAGTAATAGGATTTTTTTTATTGGTAATTTTTATTTATAAATCATTATGTTTCTTGTAGTGATACATGTTGCATATACTATGTTATATATATTATATATAATTTGTTAAATATGATATTTATATATTATATATGTTACATAAAATATGTTATATATTATATATGTTGTATATAATTTGTTAAATATGATGTAAAACTAAAAAATAAAATAACTCTTTCTTTGGAGTATTTTATTAAACTTGTAGAGTGCATTGCAGTTTAAAAAACAAAAAAAATGTCAATAATTACAGTTGAAACACAAAACCAATCAAAAAATAAAAATAAAAAAATATATAGAAATTTTGTTGGCAAATACTAATACAGACATAGAGGCAAAATAAATACTACAGGAAGAGAAAAAAGCAAAAGAAAAAGATTTAGAGGTATCCAATGAAAGTAACTAACTTGTTCCCATGTGCTTAACCTTGAACAGCAAATGCAATCCATACAATGAAAGAAAAAAAATTAAAGAAAAATGAAAAGAAAAGATGCAGCGAGAAAAAAAAAATAGTGGTTGTGATATGTAAAAAATATATAAATAAAAATAAAAAATAAATACCGAAAATTGAAATTTTAAAAAATTAAAAATAAACTTAAAAGATAATAAATAGTATAATTTCCTCGAAATTGAATTTGTTGTCAACTTCTATTTGAGTCAAAGAGTAGACATTTATCAACCGAACAAACCACCGAACAAACCATGTCCAATCATTAAATAATCTAAGCAACAGCCAAATATTCAAAATCATCCACTTTTAGTTCATTTATTCCTCACATGTGCAAAGGCCACTATAAAGGAATAAATTATACTTCAAACCTTTAATTTTTTTTCTTTTTTTATTATTATCACCGTTCAGATAATCTACTCACTTGTGTTAAATTATGCCTAAAGTGTGCATTTCGCATAAACTGGCTTTATTATGTAATTAACTTCTATAACCATAATATTACTTGCCATGATAATCATTTTAATCTCATACCAACCGTTGGAACTATATGGACCTTGACTCGTTCGAGCTTTTCCAAAATCAAAATCAACTTAAACAGAAGTTGATAACCAAAGCTGCAAGAAAATGAGAGATCATACTACAGAAAATCTAGACGACAGTTAAAAGGTTACACTGTAATTAGGGACGTAATGGGCCAATTTAATGTAAGATGATTAATTTCCTTCATTTGTTATCTCCACCACAGTTTTTGAAATTATTACAGCCCTCTACAAGTACATCTTTGCCATTTTTGAATAATAAAAGTCTTCAAACTGATATAGCTTATGATAAAAGAGGACTTTTGATGGTTCTCTAACAGCCCTGTACATTATATCCCTGTGCTGTGCTTGTAATTTTTCCTGCGGTTACAACCAGGTTTCTCCGCGATCACAAGGAAATATACTTCTAGTCACCAACTCCCAGGAATACTTTTCATCATAATAAAAATTCCCAACGAGCATCATTTGCTAATCTTTTAAAAGGAAAAATAATTAAACAGATAACCACCGAATCTACACCCCAAGAAACCATCTTCTCCACTCCACAGTCCCGAAGCAATTTCTTTCTGCTAAAGAATCCTAGAGGGATGCACAGCGAACTACCCCATTCCAGGTATCTTTAGTTCCTGTCAACTCCTCACAGATTCAGAATTCATTTGGTCACTATTACCTGAATGTGCATTCAACCCAGTAATAGAATTGCGTTGCTGCCCAAAGTGTCTTAATAGCTCCATCTGGCGTTCATTAGTATGAGGAAGGCATGCACGTAGAAGTTCCACAGGCATTTCACGTTTAGTAGCTGCACTCACCTCTAAATCAATATCTTCTGTACTAGGAGAGTTCTTTGCATAGACTGATTGCAGTATAGCATCATACTTAATCAGACAATACTTTGTAAGAAGGTCAAAAAATTCATCAAATGAGGCCTGCCAAAGGGCAAAATTAGGCACACCACATTTGGCTGCCACCTGGGGATCATTTAACAGCGTATTTGCCCTGTCAAGAAGAGACTTCAAAATTAAAGAGGCACCGTCCCCGGCAGGACTACCAAGAGGTCTAAAAGGCGGCTGCTCTGAAGAGCAAACAACTGCAACAAGGCAAGCACTCAGTGCATGAAAATCCATGCCATTAACGCATGCTGAGACAGTCTTCACAAGTTTTGTAGTTGCCTCAGCTGCTCCTGAATCTGAATGAATGCCACCAAACAAAAATCTCAAGTGGCGGAATATAGCCATGCAGACAATTCGGGTGAGTTCACTGTCAGGGAAAAGAAGCTGAAGGAATCTACAGATGAGCTTCCGACCCTTGGGAAGAGAAACTATCCGCAAGAACACAAGGTCGTCCTTGGTGGCCAATCCAACTGTGTTGCCACTTTGGGCAAGTGGATCAACAAGGTGAAGAGATGCTGCTAATCCTTCAAGCACACCCTGTCGCCTACGCCTGAGCTGCACCCCTCCATCCTGGGGCTGATTGAATTTTAGGAACCGATCAATATCATCCACATCAAGAAGAAGGCACAGGGCATCTTCAACAGCAATTCTAGCTGCAAGCATAGGTTCCTGTTCCAGAGGCCTCTCAGAGATTTTATCAGAGTTTCCATCAACACCAGGAGGAGGATCAGCATCAAGGAGAGGAGCTGGCCAGCGTAAAGAAGAGAGTGGAATCTTCCCAGCAGGATGAGACTGCTGGTCTGAGCTGTTACGACCTCGAGAAGGAGCCTCCTTAATGTGCAATGGGCAAAAGTGGTGTTTTGTCCTTGATGTAGTGGAACTTTTTGCAAGACAAGCTTGATGGTAATAATCATCTATATATGGGTCACTGCTGTGTGTAGCAGCATGCTGCATTTTCAGAATACTTTCTATCTCTTCAGCTGTCATATACTTGGATCTAAACTGTAACCAGCCACTATCACTTTTCTGACTGCTAGCGTCAGACCCTTGCTGAGAAAGACGTGTATTATGTCGGCCTTTTTGTGATGATTTGTGTTTTTGATCTAATAAACCATGTGTCATTTTATGTGCTGATGGAGGATGAGAATTATAAAGGTGGGATTTCATTGCTGCTAAATGAACCAAAGACGGTTGGATTGAAGTATGCAATCTCTGCTGCTGTGGTGAAATCAACTGTGCAGCAATCAGGCCGTTTTGATGGGATAATTGTTGCTGCAATATACTTTGCAAGAGGCCAGAGTTATCTACTTGCAACAAGCCAGCATGGTTAAGCCAGTAATTTTGAGACCTGCTATTAAAAGAAAAGCTAGGAGATGTGACTGGGGACATATTTCCACGATAGTGTAACCCATGATTTATGCCAGCCAGATGAAGATTAGAGTTGTATAAAGGAGAGAGGTTTGGAGCAGAGAAGGGCTGTGGTCCACCAGCAGGTGAGGGATTATTCAAGTGATCATGTGAAGCTGATTGATTTTGGCCACAAGGAGGAGGAGGGAAAGAAGTGAAATTTGATTCAGGAACAAGAATTGGTTCGCTTGAGAAGCGGTGTAGTTGTGGTTGCTGCTGGGGATATGAGGATGTTCTATACAAAGGTTTTGATTCTGAAAAACAAGCAGATGAAGGTTGCGGCTGTGATGACCATCTTTTTCCTTCCTGATTATTTTCAATGTCAAACATTTGCTGATCTAACCAGCTAGCAAATTCTTCATCTTGTGCCCAGTCAGTGGCAGATGAACCTGAAAAATAAAATGGTTAGATGGAGTATGTTCATAGGAATTAAAACCATATTGAAGAGAATAAAGTCCTCAAAACTTGTTTCTAGAATTAGTGAACTGGAATATGATGCCAGTCAGGATACTTGAAATTAATTAAAAAACAAAAGTCATAGAAATATATTTTACTTCATATAAGGGTAACAGGCAACCACTAGACACAAAGCAATTGTTTATATTTGATGCAGCTGGAAATAATGCAAAAAATATCAATATAAATTTTACCAAGAACCAAGAAATTCTCATGACACTGCATGAATGCTAAAAGAAAAGAGAATAAAAGAAAAAACGAATTTAGCAGTAAACAACTATTAGCACATAAAAACAGAAAGTAAATATCCCATAGCCATGGCATTGACCATTAAGGTAGAAAAGCAACCTACTATCCTAACAATCGAGTGTGTACATCTTGAAGTGCAGGTCAGAATTCCCTGTAGAACACTCCAATGTAAAAAAAAAAAAAGGCAATCCGGTGCACAAACACTCCCACTATGCACGGGGTCCGGAGAAGGATTGGACTCATTGGGTCTTTATACGCGGCCTTTTCTTACAATTACAAGATGCCATTTCCACGACTTGAATCCATGATCCCAGGTTACACGGTAACAACGTTTACCGTTACGCCAAGGCTCCCTTCCTATAGAACACTCCAATGTACTAAAAAAATCCTTTTGTTTAAGATAAAAAATTACGCAGGCTATTTGATAATCTGAATATCCAACAAAGCAAAAAATTGCTGCTGAATATTGATAAATGGTTAAATGATCCAAGAATTTCATTTAATATGTTCGAAAGAAAGTATTCAAGGAAATTATCAATATTATTTCTGTTAATGTAATTCCAAGTAACATATTCACCTCAAGTGTTTGGGGAATATATCAACCCCATTTTCTTCAGTGACACAAAAACAAGTGTGATAATAATCATAAGTACAAACTTCCACTCAAAAGGTTAGATTTCAGAGCATGTTGGTTCTAGATGCCACTGACTACCACCTTATTATTTATAGCACCTTCAGGATACATGAAATTACAACTCAACAGGCACACAAAAAGAACAAGGTTGGAACCCATTCAATTGAACAAAAACCAAATACATTTTGCAATCATGGTGGAATGAACATCACGGATGTTAAAATTTTAGGTGTGCAAACATTAGGTATAGATACTTTTGCATGAGGCCTGCATGTTTGAGCCTGTGTGCTTGCATGTAAATGAACAAGCATTTTTGTGCACAAATGAATCGTTCACATGTCCAGATCAAACCTGGAAAGCTAACCGTAAACCAAAATACATCTTCAAGTGAATTCTTAAATATAAATAAAAAATTAAGCAAACAAAAGACGAGTTAAACCAGAATGAAAGTGAATCAGCTCAATCTGAAATAAAGTTCCAAGAAATTCATTCAATATGTCAATATATTGTATCCAACTTGTTCTCCAACATTTACTTTAGGGAACTCCTATTTGGGAGCTTTAATGGAAAAAAAATTATTGGAGTTAACATCTAAAATCAACATGCTTGGTGTTAAGAAAAGATTTTTTGTCACTCGTAAAAACACTAGTGTCCCTCTACATATAGTTGCCTCTATAGGCATTTGCAAACAATGAACTCAAGAAAAATTCAAAGTGACAAGAAGCTTAGTTGGGAAGTTAACTATGCACGAGTCTTGTTTTGATACTTGCTGGACAGGAAACTACAGAATTTTTCCCTTTTCAGGAACCAGGGGCAATTTTGTAATTATCAGTTGTGTTGGAGATTTTGCATAGACGTCTTTAAAGATCTTTATTTTTATTTGGGACTCCTAATTTGAGATTTTCCATAGAAGCTTCTAACATCTCCAAAGTTTGGGTTCTATAAATACCATGTTTATAATGCCTATTATTCAGCATGCAGTCAGTAAATTTTCCAGCAATCATTGCGTATAGTTGTCTAGCATAAGACAATCCTAGGGTTTGATGCTAAGAAATTTTATCTGTTAAGCTTCTAATGTTTATTTTTATTTGCATATATAGCAACTTTTAATCCTTAATTTCATTTACACTCATAACAATTGAATTCAAAATTCTGCAAATAACAGCAGTCTCAGTGACACAATGTCCTCTATTGTGTATTTGAGCTTCTATGCATTCCTATATTTCAAATTAACTTGAAACAAACAAATGTGCAAACTGTCCTACATCAAGCCTTCATTATACACACACACACACACACACATACAAGCCAAAAGATAAAAAATATCCAAACATTAACACAAATTTTCACTTTTATTATTCCTTTTAATTTTAACAGTTTTAGCCCGATTTACGGAATCAGTGACAATTGTAGCCAATTCACTAAAATTGCAAAAGGAAATTGTTCATGAGTAAAAAATTATTTTAAATAGTTTTTGTTTTAGCTATTCTTTAGAATCACATAGAAAGCATTAAGATCAAACAACCAAGATTGAGACATCTACTCTACTAAAACACAAGCGTAGAGATCAAGCAACTTCAATTCACAAAAAGAATATCCAAAGAAACTTCATGGCTTAGCTTTATTTGAATAAAAAAAAAAAAGCATCTTTGATTATCACAGTCTAAAGAATTACAGTATTACTTGTTTGTGAGGATTTTCCCAACCAGCTTAGACTGGGCAGCAGCACCGTCTTGCATATAACAAGAACTTCATCAAAAGTTCTCTCGCTAATTGAGAGTTGGTGAGTAGAATAAATATTTTTCCTTTCCAAATGAAAAGGAAATATATTTGGCCTTATATACTTACCTAGAGCTTACAAAAAATTGGCATCTGCATAATGGTGTTGCAAAGGCTTGCTGCTTTGTACATCTTTGAAGAAAAACATAACTAAGGATCACTAAGTAAAAACACAACAAAGGGTAACCAAATATCTTAGGAGGATTTATTACAAGATATGGAATTTGGGCCAACAGTACAGGCAGATTTATGAAGAGAAAGAGCATGTTTTCTAACATCAAAAGATGCTCTTTCTGCCAAACATTTTAATGTCAACAATGCTTTTAATCAAGACTTCCTAGCATCAAAAGTTCAGCACTTCAGTGTTAAATTGAAAAGAGAAAGAGCATACTTATTGGCATTGCTCTCAAAGACAAATTGCATTATGGTCCTGCTGACACCAGTAAATATCCATTTGCTGATGATAAGTTGCTAAATAAACATGTCAATCTTGTTGAAAGCTAAGGAAATGAGGATACAATGAACAAAAAAGGAAATCAAGAAAGTATAAATTGTCCATTATCCTTCCTACTGATGTTCTTGGGTCAGTATACCTCCTAACAAAATTTTTGGGAGCTAGGGAATCATTTTTATCCCCATAATAGCAAAAGAAAAGAATGAGATTAGTTAATTATATTATGTTTGAATGTTCAAAATGATAAAAAAGAATTTGAAGTACTACTGGTCTTGAAATAGGGTAACTCTTACACTCTATTTTGAAGGCATAGTTGTTAAGGTCAATGACCAGTGTTGTTATTGGAACACCCATGCACACAGCACAACCTGGCCCCAAATCATTTTTCAACTTTATTTGTAATATAGCATGCTCCTTCAACCACCAAACGTCGCACCTAAAGAAAGGGGCTTCCTTCCAGGATCGATAGGATGGAACATAACTCGAGGAGGCTTTCGATCGATTGGAATATTTGACCTCTTCGCCCGTTAGCACATTAAAGGATCTAATAAAAAGAAGGAAAAGATGGACACATGGAAAAGACAATACATCTTGATTCCAAATCTAGTTGTCAAGGATCAAACTTCATGAAGGAAAGTTGGAATAGAGGCGGGCGGCAACTTCATGGCGGGAAGGTCTAGGGCTTTGGATACATATCTTCTTCGGCAAGAAGAAAGATGATTTATCAACATAATCTCACCCCAAAAAGGCTACTTACCTTACTTCGTCAAAGGATAAAATTTGACTATTCCTTGTAGAAATCAAGTTTTCCTAAGATGTCTTATGGAAACCTATACAAAAGGGAACTTTAGAACTAAAGCAAATGGCACATCATTCTCCCTTGAGGCAAAACTTTTGAATTATCCTAATATTACTATTGTTAAGAAAAACAAATCCCACATAAAACAAGTACTCTTAAGGCAAACAGAATATTGTTCTCCCTTAAGGCCAATTAATTATAATGAAAACAAAGCATATAAACATCGAGCAAATCTTATTTTCCTCTATCAATAACATTGTTTTTTCATCTTCTATTTCTTCTATCTATGACATTGTTTTTTGATCATCTACAAAGTTTCACTTATATTTTCTCCCCTTATTCTTTTTCTTCTTTCCATTTTTTCTCCATCTTCTAATTTATACCTTGTCATCCACTAGGAAGTATATTTTTCTCTTCTTTCTAGACTCTGTTTGATACCCAAAAAATATTTTCCTAAAAAACGTTTTCCATATTTTTTGTAACTTGGGATCAAGAGAATTGGTCAAAAAGAAAATGAATTCTTAGACAAAGAGAAAACTAAATCAATTTAAAGAAAAATGACTTTCCCTTTCAAATGAGAAAAACATTTTCAAAACTTTGGCCAATAAATTATAATGAAAACAAAGCATACAAACATAAATCTATTGGCTACCTATTGGTTACCAATTATCAATGGCACCATCGACCACCAAACCACTAACCAAATCTTATATTAGTTAAAAATATTAAAGTTTTATCATTTCCTTTGCATTGTCTCTTATTTAACAATAAAGTATGTTGACCTAAACCTATGTCAAGCTCGATTTTGATCTTGGCAATTAAATTGGATTTTAATCTTGGCAATCAAATTGAATAGTCTAATGTGTATGTTGAGTGGTTATATGACAGGAATTCAAGTTAAAATTGGGCAATATAATAAATTTGAAGAATTCACAAATTTCCAAAAATGACCTAAAAAGTGCACTTGCAGCCAAAGGACGCGATCACAACATAGCTTGTCCCAAGGAACCCAAACACACTACAGTTCGTGATCATCCTCGCCATCAGGAAACCAAGACGCAACTAGTGTTTCAAGTCCGTGCCAAGAGGTAGCGACCACAATGGAATTGAAAGCGTAAGACTAACAAACATATAGTGTTGCTCAACTTGCCCACATGAACCATCAACATGAGGGGTTCCTTGCATGGTGACCAACAACGTGATCAAGACTCTCAAAAGGTAGTTGAATACGTCCTACAACTAATCGACTGAACAATGGAGAAATGCTACCTAGCAGCAGTCGATGGAGCATAGTCAACAACTTTATGCAGATCGTGACTAAGAAAGACAAGTAGCGAATGCGATCTCTGTGTTGGCAATCGCAACTGACTCCATGACAGTGATAAAATGCATTTAATGCAAAAGATATAGCAGAGAAAGATCAATCTTCCCCCATCCACTTGACAATGAGAAACCAAAGCTTTGAGGCTATAAATACCCCTTCCTACCACCACTAATGGAACTCTAATGCATTCAATATAGCCAAGCTCTTGCACTTTTGTTTTGAGCCAATTTCTTTGTAAATCTTTGTTCTTGTGAGTGTTGAGCATTGATTGCTCAAGCAAAAGGTTGAGTCTTAGCCATAAAACACTTGGATAGAGTTTAGTGTATGCTTGAAACACTACGTAAACTAATAAAACACTTAAGGGTTCAAGAGTGAACCTTAAAAAAATTATTGTAGGTTTGGTGTTAGCCCGTAAAACACTAAGTTGGGAATGAATTTGTAAAACTCCAAAGAGATAGTGAAATACTCAATAGTCTTGTTGGGAAGAAGACGTAAGGTTTGTCACCCGAACCACTAATATTTGGTTCTCTTGTTTCTTTTCCTCTACCTCTTAGTAACTTAGGAAAAGTTCCATCTCTCGCTCAAATCATCAATTCAAACCCCCCCTTCTTGGTACACAAGGGACAACAAAGTATAATAGAATATAAATAAGTTTACATTCTTATAATTTTAAAAAACTTTAATATTTTCAACAAATTATTGATATTGCTACCAACCATAGAAAATGAGTTACAAGAAAATATTTTCTAAGAAATTCTTCTCTTGGAAAACATTTTTTGGAAAACATTTTCCATAGACAAGTTAATTTTTTTAAACAGCTTTAGTCAACATGCACCTTCTATCCACCCAGCACATGCCTAGCCTTTGGCCTTTAACATCACTGTACAAGGAAGAATAAGATGTAGCAAGGCCTTGGAGCCTAGGCGCAAGAAATGGGTGTGCGCCTAAAAGAGGTTGAACACAAATTTAAAAAGGGAGAAAACAAAATTAGAGCCAAATATTCATAACATCTAAAAAATAGTATTATTTAAACAAATTGACAACAATTAAGAATTTCCAAAAATCTGAAGTGAACAATTTAATAACCAAGAACACAAAAGAAACCAAAATTTGACAAAATTTCATGCCCTTTCTCAATAGCAAAAGTGAAGAGAAGATAACTAAACCTTGTTAGAAAATTTCATAGATTGGGTTAAGGAAAGCTTTAACGCACATAACCTCTAATTTTCAGCATTTCAATTTGAAAGTTCAAACAAGTACTTTTGAATTTCATAAAAAACTTAATTTGAAAATGAAAGAGAGTTTTCTAAAACTCTGTGTATTTATTAACTTGATAAAGAAAGATTAAGTTAACAAAACTAGAAACAGAGCTAGACAAAAGGGAAAAAAAATAGTTTTCTTGCTATTTTACCCAAAAAAAAATAAAGGAAGAAGAAATACAGCTAAATCGAATATATCAGTTTCATTACTGTTCTTTGAGCTAAATGGAACACGACTAGCCATAAATGAAATACAGCTAAATGGGACATATTAGTTTCATTATTGTTCTTTTAGGGGGGAAAAAGAAACACCACTTAGGAAAAGATGAGAGAACATAAAGGAATCAAAACAACGTACACTGAAAAAAAGATTTTAGGAACACGAGTCTGAAATCAAAGGACTGACAACCCACAACTTAAGAAGCCATGGTTTGATAAGATCCAAAGAACAAAATGAGATGTTCCATCCATCCACACCAAATTCTACTAGATTAACAAATTTCACATCTTGTAGTGATTGTCTTTGTTGATGAGAGAGCTCTCTAGTCATAAGATTTACATTGTGCATAACCTAGTAGAGGTGTTGAACCAATAACCTATGTACTTTGCACCTCATGTATGCCTTTAACAACTATGTTTGAAGGGAAAGCAAAATGAGGTTCGGAAAGCTAAATAATTCTTCTTTTCACCTTTCTTCATCCTCATTAAACATTCATTACAATAAACATCTACTGAACCAATTTCATTACTCCTTCCTTACACCCCCACTTACACTCCCATCCAAACAGCACACAAGTGACAGTTGAATGCTTCAAATATAAGGGAAAGATAATGTAGCATGTCTCCAACAATTCCCATAAACAAAGCGCAAGTTCCAATCAAGAGCTAATTACTTCTAGGAAAGAGGACAGTATTAACAAGCTTGAGCTTCTTTTAGAAATTCCATGTAGTTTGTATCTATGGTGGATCATTTGGTAATTTTTCTTTTCTCGAAATGAGGATGCACCTTCTATAGGAATAGTTAGTTTCAGTTGGTGAGAAACTACTTGGATTTCAGAACTACCAACAGCAGCACAAAATGCTCGAGGCTTGCCGAATTCATTAAGGCATACAAAGAAATTTCACATAAACAAAGCAATCTAGAGAAGTTCTCTATTCATAATAACCAAAAACAACAACAACAACAATAATAATAATACCAATAATAATAATAATAATAACAACAACAACAATAATAAGTTTGAACTTACTTTCCCTTGAAAAAGATCCAGATCCTCTATCACCAATAACCCCTACATTTCTTGGTCCAGTGACAACTCTATTCAACTGTGCAAGAGGACAATAATTTCAAAAGGCAATGAGAATGATAATATAAAAGCATCCCAAAATTATTATATTAAACCAAAAAAAGCATCCACATTTAGAAATATTAAGAATAAGAAAGCAGAACAAGCAACATGAGCAAGTAAAAGGGTAATGCCAATGTCCAAGTAAAGATATCCATTCAGTATATTGCATCATAGCATGTTCACCAAATCCACTGTCAAAAGTTTGTAGTGTTTATAGGGAGACGGGAGGCAATATATAGATGAGCTCTCTAGTTTATTCCAATAAAATCCTTACAATACCAATTTGCTGAAAATTGATTGCCAATATTTCAAGCACCTTAAGTATAGAAACCATAGATCGCATGACAACATAAAGTATCCAATAATCAATTAACTACCAGATTTTTTAGGCCCACAGGAAACTCAACAACTTTTGCAACATAAAAGGCAAAGTTCAAAAATCAAACCCATCAAAAATGGGATTTACTTTTTGACATCATATTTAAGCTATATGAAAAAGAGAACCAATTGATGGAAACAGAAATACCTCAAGAAACACTTTAAGACATTAGTTTACAACTAGCATGTTTCTTTAAATTGTCCAAATGACTTAAATTCATGATCAGAAAATTAATATAATTGAACTGGAGTAGGGCTTTTACATCCTCAATTCTTTTTTTTTCCCTTTTGTGCATTTTCATCCATGCATCAATATAATTGGACAACGTGTTACAATAACATGCAGCCGTAAGGTCTTGAACAAAAAAAAAGTTCAATGCATCATGCTTTTCCATGTACACAACAAGGTTTGACCAAACACCAACTAGACAAGCTCAGTACTTGCTAAGGACTGTTGTATTACTTTCAGCCTCTGTCTCTAACATATGCTACAGTTTTTTTTCCCAATCCAGTCAAATGGCCAGCCTACATAATTGTTTAGCTGTCCTCCTACATTTTTAATTGCTAAATGCTGGTGATTGCAAGGTTATAGTAGTTGTATTGGCACACTGTAGCTTTCGCAATTAACAGTAACTTCTAAACTGAGAGGATTATTTATATTACCAGTAATGAACAAATTTTGCAAACCTTAAAAAATAAACATAAGAAACTTGGAAATGTTAAAATGTTTTACGCTTCACAAAATCATATAATTTAAGAAATCTGACCTTTGCAAAAGTACTTGCCAGATCATCCATATCTGACAAGGATCCTAAGCTCACACCCTGGAATTGAAAAAAGAAAGAAAGAAAGAAAGAAAACATAATAATAATAGCATGAGTTGCTATGACAGTCGCAACTAATAGCATCAAACAGATACATTTGTGTCGTATTACACAAGAGATAGGCCTTCTAACTAAAAAAACAAATAGCACATACAAAATAGCTTAGAGTAAACGTTTTAGATAAAAGTGCCATTCTTTTATCCCCGCATAAGACTTTAGACAGTTTGGTAACTGTCCAACCTTAATTACTCATTACTAGTACTCACAAGACAAAAGTGCAGTCTTCAAACATATTAATGCAAAATGTAAAACAAAAAAAAGACATAGAGATGACAAACATGCAACACTCATGAAGTATTACAACAAAACCATGTAAATTTAGAATCTGACCTTTGCAAATGCACTTGACAAATCATCCATATCTGATAAAGATTCTAAACCTACACCCTGAAATTGAAGAAAGAAATATCAGAGCCATTACAATTCATTTCATATTCCACAAGATTAATAGAAGTCAAACGCAAATTTAAAAATGAATTTATTGCTTTTACAACAACCAAAAAAAATCTATAAAATGACTCTGAATTAAACTAAATGTCTGCAGAAAAACTCCCTGATAGCGAAGAAAACAAGTTTGTCCCATTACAATTCCATTCCTATAAATTTAATATAATGCAAAAAAATTAATCAAAACAATACCTTTTCCATAACAGCGAAAGGTCAATTCCTAAAGCAGGATAGAAAGATCGAGATCTGAAATGAATTGGAGCTTTATTAAATTGGGAAATTAGGGTTAAGAAGTAGAAAAATTAGGATTAAAATGAAAGATTTTGAGAGTAGTCGGGTGTGAAGAACAAGGACAAGGTTGCAGGAATTTCTGAGCAACACCTAAAATGTGAAAATTTTAAGAGTTGAGAAAGCTTCGACGACTATTAGAGAATGAAAGAGACGAGGTTTTTGTTTTGTGGGGTTTTCTCGGAAAATATAATCATTTATTTATTACATCCAAAGTCACTGCCACCTAAGAAAAAAGTAGCTCATATTTATCTCCTTAGTTATGTTTTTATAGAAAAATTTTAAATATTAGGATAAATAATTATAAAATTTTAAAATTTTATATATTATTTTTTAAAATTTTATATATTATTTTAGTTAATTTATATTTTTTATTTTTAAAAATTAAATTATTTAATTTTTTATTAATATTTTTATTTTAAAAATATTAGTTAATTATTTTAATATTATAAAATAATTTTTTTATTATATATATTCTTTATTTTTTATTAAATCATACTTATTTTTAATTTTATTTATATTTTTTATACATAATTTATTTTAATTTTATAATTATTATTAAAAAATAATTTTAAATAATACTAATAATATTTTTTATTATTCTACAGACAATTCATATATATTATTTATTTTAATTTTATAGATATTACTAAAAAATAATTTCAAATAATACGAATAATGTTTTTTATTATTTTACAGATAATCTATATAAAATAAAATTAAAAAAATAAACTTAATAAATAACAAAGATAAATATATATATATATAATAAGGGCAAAAAGCTATTTTATAATATTAAAGTAGTTGGCTAATGATTTTAGAATTAAAATATTGATAAAATGACTAAGTAATTTAATTTTTAAAAATACAGAAATATAAAAATTAGATGTTAAAAATATGGAGACTGACTGGTATAATATGCAAAATCTCAGAAACTTAATAATTATTATATTATAAGTCAGACTAATCAAATTAATTGTATGTGTCATGTATAAGTAATAATTACCATAGTACATAAATGTAAATATTAATTATAATTTTAATATAAAATATAATCTTATCCTTATATATAAAAGTATGTATATGTTTATATTTATATTTATATGTCAATGACACCATTTAAAATTTTTTTTCAGTGTCCATAAGATTTTTTTTATATTTTAATTATTTTTTTATTTTATCTTATTAAATTATAGAAAATAATATTTTTATTCATAAAATTATTTCAGTAACTTATAAAATAAAATTAATATTTAGTTGTCAAATGAGATAAATATTTTACTATTTTATAAGTTTAATTTTTTTCTTCAATAAATGGAAATTGGTTTTTTTTATTTTCTTTAATTTTTTAAGATACACTCAAATGTTATTCTATTCTTGCTATAAAGAATATATACACTCATAAAAAATATTTTGAGTTAATAAACTTATTAATATGATAACTCATAATTTGACTAAAGCAATTGTTTCAAAAGCAGGTTTTCAATATTGGGATCTTACTCCCAGTTGTATTATAGTATTTCTTTTTTCTCTTCAAATATTTTTAAAGTTATGAAAAAAAAAATCTCAGATAATTTAATTATTAATTGTTTGTATATTTTTATAAATTATAAAAGTAAAAAAAAACTAATTTTGATTTGATTATTTTTCATATTACTTAATAGTATAAATATATTGCAAAGAAGCCTAATACATAAATGCATATAAGATATTAATTTATTAATAGAGCATTTTAAAAATGTTATTTAAAAAATCTCAAAATTAATTAAATGAATGAAAAATATAAATTATATTTATGATTATAATTAAATATAATTTTTAAAAAAATTGCTTTTTTCATATAATTCATTATAAAAATAATAAGTTATTAAAATGTTTATATAATTTATCATAATACACATTAATTTAAAATTAATAAATTATTTATAATATATAAATTCAAGAGCTAAACTATATTTAAATTTTAAAAATAAAAAATTTTATAATTTTATAATGAAGTTATTAAAATATAAATTATTTATTAAGTATATTTTATTAAATTAAATAGATAATATTTTTGAAAGCCATTAAATAGATAATATTAAATTATACTAAAAAAATAAAAAAAATAGTTTAGGGCAAAATGGGAAAAAAAGAACATTTGGAAAGTTGATTGCTGAGTATGGTTCATTTCGGTCAGATATTGCCAAGGTATTTGATTTATGGAGGGAATTCTTTTAAAGGAAAAAACTTTTTCTTTCCCTGTACACGTAAAAAAAAAAAATTGGGGGTGGGGTAGTTTGAAACTTCATTCATTCCCTGGACTGTTGAGTTATAAAAAGTACAGTTGGGTTACTGAATTAGTAAATTCTCCAGTGCTTGATGTAAACCTACCCTCTATGCTTCTTTTATTTCAATTCTGGCACGCTTAGCTATTAAACTTCTAGTATAAAAAACTAATAAAAAAAATTAGAGGCAAAATGAAAAAGAGTATATAAAATCTATTGTTAATCTACAATTATTTCATATCCTCTTTTAAATTATAGAATATATTATTATATATTCCCTCATGCCATACAAATTGTCTCGATTATCATTTTCCACGAATAATAAGATAATGATTCTAAATTCTAAATTTTCAAAAAAAATTCTCAGTAGATTAAAATTCATTTTATTTATTTTAACATTGTTTCAATAATAACATACTACCCCATTAATAATATTATACAATCTCTTTAAAAAAAAGGCGTTAATATTGGTTATTGATGATAATAATGAAGTATAAAGTTGAAAAAAAAATAATTAATTATATCTTAATTTTATAAAGTAATAAATTTGGATGAAATAAAATTTTTTTTAAAAGCGACAATTTGGATAGGACGGGGAGTAACATATATTTTATTTATTTACCATTATTATGTTTCTGCATAAACTTTTATATTTATCAACTAAATTGGACATTTTATAATTATTAAAATATTTTCTTTATTACTTCATTACAAGGTTAATATCACTGGCCATCCTTGAACTTTGTCAATTATCCTTGAACTTTGTTACTTATATCATTGAAATCTCTAAACTTCAATTTATAATAATAAAATCCTTCAATATTCAATTTCTTTCCATTAAAATCTTGGCTCAATTTTTCAATGATTAGATGATAAAAGAAAAAGAGTTTTAACCTTAATTTTAAATATTAAACCCTAAACTATGAATTCCAAAATCTAAATCTCTAAAAAAATAAAATTTGAATAATAATTTATTCACAAATCACAAAGAAAACTCTTATTCTATAATCAAAATCGTAACTAGGGCTGTAATCGAATCGAGCCGAACCGAGCTTTGGAGCCGAGCCAAATTTTAAAAAACTCAAGCTTGGCTCATTATAAAATAGTCAAGTTTGATCGAACTCGAATTCGAATCGAGCCTGAGCCCGAGTCGAGTTTGTATCGAGCCAGCTCATATATCATGTACTTCGACTTTGAATTCAAACTCGATTTAAATAAGTTTAACAAACTCAATCAACTTATTTCACCTTTTATTTTTCATTTATCTTTTCTATATTTTCATAAAAGATATATTAAAATTTATATTTTTATAAAAGATGAACATATAATTATATATTATTAAAAATAAAATATTATATTATTATAATTTTATATTTTATTATAAATTACTAAACTATTTTATATTATATATTATTTAATTTATTTATCACATATACCTAAATTAAATTAGTTAAAAAATTAATATATTCATATATATAAATTAAATTATATACATTTTTAATCCAATATACTGAATGAGTTAGTTAACGAGCTTAACTCACGAGCTTTTTAAATGAGCCAGCTCGTGAGCTAATGACCTGAGTATTTCTTAACTTGAGCTTAGATCATTTAACAAACGAGTAATTCGAGCTCGAGCCTGAACGGACTTTTATCAAACCGAGACCCAAACCGAGCTCGAGTAACTTGGCTCATTTATAGTCTTAATCGTAACAATTCATTAACTTTATTTGTCTATCTAAAATACTCTTTATCAAATCTTTTTTCGTTATCATTTAGTCGCCAAAAAATAAACTCAGTGATTTTAATGGGAATAAATTACGAGTTGAAAGATTTATCATGATAATTTGAAGTTTAAAGGTTTTAATGATATAAGTGTAAAGTACACATATGATTAGTGATATTATTATCTTAATTATAAATAGCATTAGTCATACTCGTGAGGATGTGTTATGCATAACTTTTTACCCAATTTTTTTATTTAATTTTTATTTTCTCAAAATATATTACTCAACCATTCTAAATAAATAGATTCACTACTCATTTCATAAAGAATTAAAAAAAATAATTATTATTTTTATAGATAATATAAATTTGTATATATTTTTCTATTATATCCTTATTTAGAATGTAATATATTTAATAAATAACATTAAATAAATATATTGTAGAAATTTAACATGTTAACTAAATTATTAAAAAAGTAAGTGAACTATAATTTGGAATGGATAAAAAAAAAAGAGCATATCAATTTAATACAGAGAGTATGTATATATATAGTTAAAACAATACAAAAATGCAGTTTATGCATTAATTTGTTTAGATTTAACCGTAAATGTTGAAAAAATAATAAAACATATTACAAGGTTTTATGTATAAATTTAATTTTTTAAAGAGTAATTTGAAAAAAAAAATAAATAATTTTGCTATTCAACTTGTGATATATGGTTAATATCTTTCTTATATATAAGAAATAGAAAGTTATTAAAAATCCTTAAATTTTTTAATTTAGCATTTAAATTTTAGTGTTTTCTTAATAGTTATTATAACATAAATATAAGTGAAATCAAGATATGAATAAGGGATTTCCAAAATAACCATGGTTTCTCTTTTTTATTATCATTTTGCCATTCTTTTCAAAATAACTATAATTTATTTTATCATTTTTATTTTACCATTTAATGAATCAAATTTCAAATTTAATAATTTTCAATAATTTTAATTCAAAATTTTAACAATTTAATTAATATTTTGATTTTTTTATATTTTTAGTTTCTTTTTAATTTTTTTGAATTAATTATTTTTGTTTGATTTTACATAAATTATAATTTTATTTTGATTTATATTTTGATTTTTTAATTTCTGTAATTTAATTTTTTGTTGAAGTTTTATTTTAATTTTAGTTACATTAATTATTTTATTTTAATTTTTATTTAAGTTTATTATTTTATTAAGTTTTATTTTTTAATTTATATTATGTAATTTTATGTTAAGTTTATTTAATTTTTGTTAGATTTATTTTTTAATTACTATTACTTAAATTTTATTTAGATTTAATTTTGTAATTTTTATAATTTAATTTTTATTTTTGGATTTACTTTTGTAATTTTTATAATTTAATTTTTAATTTTAGATTTAATTTTTTAGTTTTTATAATTTAATTTTTTTATTTGTTTAAAATTATTGTAAGCTTTGAAATTAATATATATTGAGTAAAAATACTCACAGCATCACACGATAGCTTTTCTAATTTATATACTAAAGTTAAAAAATTAGTTGTATAACTATTTTTGTAATTATTTTATGTAATAAAATAAAATAAATAAAAATATCCATTGATAATTCTTCTTTTTAAAATCTTCAATTATATATTTAAGTGGAAATTATAAAAAAAAGAGAATTTTTTTAAAGAATACCCTAATAATAAATTTATTTTCAAAAATACAAATTTTCTTTTCTTTTAAAAAATATGACTTTTTAACTTTTAATTTGGAAAATTCCCTTTTTTTCAAAGCTATGCATCTAATATATATCTAACATACTGAATGTATACTTTACTTATTTGTTATACTAAAGGTACATTAAATTAGTGAGATATTTTTTTAAAAAAAAAGTTTAAAAGTGATGTATAATGCAATTTTCTGAAGAAAAAAAATTGTCTCCTAATAAGTTTATTCTTCCTTGCTCTTAATAATTAACCATGAGAGGAATTATATAAAGGACTAGTGACCCTTTATGCCGGCGTCAAATCTCTTAGTCTCCGATGACCTCTCAAGTGACTTCAGCTTGATGCCCCTCTCCTCCCATCGTTTCATTCTGGTAGCACTTGCAGTCAAAGAAGTTAGAAAGATGAAGTGATTTTATTTTTTTACCCAAGGCAAAAAGACATCGTTTCGCCTTAGGTAAAAAAATAAATAAGTCAAATGCCAAAATGATGGTGTTTTGGAACCAGATTGCTTACTTGTGCTTGAGTGCTTATGTGCCTAGAAGCTTTATGTTTTAAATTTGTTGAAAATTGAAATTTAAAATCTCAAGTTCTTCAACATGGCCAGCTGTGAGATCTCGCCCAACTACCAACGCTGGCCAGCCAAAGGATGGGAACTAAAATGCTAAAATTGGATTAAGTCTCATACGAAAGTGTCAATGTTATTCTCCCATCGTAAGCTACGTTCAGTTCAAGTAAAAAGAGTTTTTGAAAGAATTACCGCTTAAATTTATTTTTAAAAAAAAGAAAAAAAATTAAGAAAAACCCAAAGTTGACTCTCATATTATCCCATAGACAAAAATCACTTGTCTCGAATCAAATGATGAATTCAGTGGCTAGGTGTAGACTTAGTTTCAGTAAGAGAAGTTTGGTCTTAAATTAAATAAAAACTTACAAAATATATTTTATAAAAAATGGCAATTATACATATGATAAGTAAAATGCATGATTAACATTATTATTTTCATCCATACGTTCATCCTCAATTAAAAGCAATAATAAAGGCAAAATAAATTAGAATTTACATCATAAAATTTCAAAAATAAGGGATCTCAACCTTAGCCTTATGGATTCTAGGTTGAGTATATATTCCTCAAAATAATTAAGCAAAGTTCATATTTAAGAAGAAAGTTTGAAGAACTAAAATAAGATTTTACAAAGTAGAATTGAAACTAAACTGAAATTCCAAGTAGGCCTGCATATTTTATTTGAATGATAATCAAAGCCCATGCAGTTTAACCATTTTGCAATGGTTAGTTTGAACTCAAAATTGTGATCTTCCTAGTCTATTCTAGACTAACCTTAGTCTAAGTCTAATCTTATGTTTGATATTTAAACCTAAGTCTAAAGTTCGATTTTAGGTTTAATGTTTAAATCTAAGTCCAATTCTAATTTTATGTATATTTAAACCTAAGTTCAATTCTAAGTTTATATTTATGTTTATGTTTAAACCTAAGTTTAGTTTTAATTTCAGGTATAATGCTAAAACCTAATTCTAAATCCAATTTTAGGTTTAATGTTTAAATATAATTCTAAATCCAATTTTAGGTTTAATATTTAAACCTAAGTTCAATTCCAATTTTAGGTTTAATATTTAAACTTAAGTTTAATTCGAATTTAGGTTTAATGTTTAAACTTAATTCTAAATCCAAATTTAGGTTTAATATTTAAACTCAAGTTGAATTCCAATTTTAAGTTTAATACTTAAACCTAATTTTTAATCCAAACTTAAGTTTATTGTTTAAACTTAAGTTCAATTTTAATTTTAGATTTAATGTTTAAACCTAAGTTGAGTTTCAATTGTTGGTTTAATGTTTAAATATAATTTCAATTTCAATTTTTAAGTATAGTGTTTAAACCTAAATCTAAGATATTTCAAAAGTCCAACTAATAGTCTTTTAAAATCCAAATAATAAATTAGAAAAAATTACGTAGTTTACATAATTTCCTCGGCTACATTTCAAAATTATGATCAAAAGTTTCTTTTTTCAATTTCATGTGGCCCATTTTTTTTCCTTTCAATTTTACTTTTTTAAGGCGTTAATTTTTTTTTATTTTTTATTTAATTTTATTTATATTTTTTACTCAAAAATAATTTTTTATGTCATATTTTCAATATGCACATAAAAAATAAATATATACAACATATATACAATATACATACAACATATATAAAATATATACACAATAATTAATAATATATACACGATATATACCGAGTATCTATCAAATACCTACCATATCTATTATATATCTATCAAATATTTATCAAATATTTATTAAATATCTATTAAATATTTACAGAGTATTTTTAATATTTTTTAACTTTATTTTTTTTAATTTTATATTCATACACTTAATATCTACGCTACATCTATAATATACGTAAATAAATATATAATATATGCATAATATCTACTAATAATCTACAACATCTATATAACAAAATTAATATTTTTTAAATTTTTTTATGTGTATAATATGTAAAATTTATTTAAAATAAATTTAATAATTTTTATTAATATATTTTTATATTTTTTTTAAGTGTTATTTATTTTTTGCAGTTGAAATTAAAATTTTTCATATATAAAATTTAATAATTTTTTATGTTGAAAATGTAATTTAAAATATTAATTTTTATTAGAAAATATTTATTTAATAGTGAAGTTTGAAAAAAAGAAGATAAAAATTGAAGTAAAATATTGATTGTAGTGAGAGAAGATATATTTTTAAAAAACTTTATTTTATTAAGAAGTAAGATATTTTTGTAAATTTACTTTAACTTTTTGTAAAATGTAAATATTTATATTTTTTGTAGTATTTTTGAGATAAAATTTATTTTTTAGGTAGTTTTATAAATGTCCTAATAAATTAATCCAAAAATAAATTTAAAAAAAAAAAGAAGCCAAAGTTTAGGGTTTACCCCTTTCTTGAAGATTTTGGTGGTGGCAATTTGAGTATGTGTCCAGATTGGAGTTCCACTTTGGTTAAGGAATTAATGATGCTAAGGAAGCAACTGATTTTGGAGGTTTAAGGAAAATGGATCCTAAATTGACTAAGCACTTAAACTTGTTAAAAAATGAGTTTTAGGCGGTTCATATTAAAAAAGATTAAATATTTTACTTTTAAGAAAGAAAAATACAAAAAAAGATTTAAACAAATAGCAAATAGGTATAAAAATGAGGATAAAAGGCCTAATTATTGAAAATTTGAAGGTTAAAATGGAATGTTTTGAAAAAAAAAATAGAATATAAACGTTGTGATAGATTTTGGGCCCACTGCGGCAGAAAAATTCCCTTTCTGCAACAATTTTGGGGTTGTATGGAGGCAGTAAGCCCAATTGAGTCCTTTGCCCTTAGTTTTTGGATAGTAAACTTTCGAAGGCCCGTTCTCATCTGTTTGATATTCGATTTGAGTGATTCAATTTGCGTTGAAGTTGTAATAGACTGAATTTTAATATAAAAGGAAAAAAAATTAAGGATTCATAGCCTAAAAAGGCTTTTTTTTGCATCACAAAAAAAAGAAGCTAATTCGACATCCAATTCATGCAATTCCAACTGTGTTAACTTTTTATCATATTAACTTTTCTTTAGGTACAAAACTATGGGTTCACACCAGCATGAAATCTACATAGGAAGGGGCTATTGCTTCAAGCGACAGTGCATGGCAACATGTATTTTTTTTGTTTAAAGTTTATGTAGAAGTTATAAATGTTTATAAAATAAATCAATACTCTTTTTTATTTAAATGATTTTTAATTTGTGAATTGTGTTGTGTTATGATATTAAGTGTGATTCATTATTTATTGATTTGTGTATTTATTAAATTGTGAGTTGGGAAAATTATTAAATTGTGACTTAGCATTTAGGGTAATTATCATTAAAGTGTGATTTATCAATGGTAATTAAATTTTGATTGGTTCTGGTTGATTAAATTATAAATTGTTGATCAAAATTGTTATTTGTCCATTGATCATTCATGGTTGGTATTAATTTAGGACTTTAAATCATGGATAAATTTGTGATAAAGAGACCAAGGAGTTTGGTTGAATTGTCTAATGTTCGAGAAATTTCACAAGATGAAAGTATTAGTGATAAAACTAGTGCGATTGAGTTTAATCTGAATGAGATTATTGGTGATCCAGGTCTTTGCAAATTAATAAAAGATTTTGATATCATATTAGGGATCAAGTTTGAAGAAAATATATTTCTAAAGGTCTCTGTCAACCATATGGACATAAAAAAATTATTGCGAAGAAATAAAGAAGTTTTAGGGATGTGTGGTTATAACTTATTAAAGGATGTAGCCTTTTATTTTTCATGTTATCTTTCAAGTCTAGTAATGTTGCTCATTTTGGTGATGATACGTTTACAAAAATAAGATTTAATAATTGGAAGAAAGCATTAGAAAAATTATGTGAACATGTTGGTGGCCATTATAGTCCATATAATGATGCTAGAGTTCAACTTGAAAATTTTTAAAACTTAAAGATAAAGTATTTCTTGTCCCTTAGGTCATCAAGAGAGGAGGTGAATTGATTTCTTTTTAGAGGTTTTAGAGAAATTAAAATTGCTTAAAAATTAAAGGAGTTAAGAGAAGAAGAAAAATGTGAACAAGGATTTATAATGGTTTGGATAAGTATGTCCTACGTTCACTCATCGACTTCACAAGTTGAATATTCTACTAATAATTTAGATTTTTTAAAAATTCAATTCTAACTTGATGTTTTTTAAGCTCACATTAAACTTTTACAAGAATTTGTGTTTACCTTAGAACCCTAACAAGAGTTTTTCTAGGTTTACTTTGTAATCTAGTATTTCTAAGCTCACACTAAACTTATATAAAGGTGTTTTCAAGTGCTCACACCCAAACACTCAATAAATTACAAGAAAATGATTATAAGGCAATTGCGAAATAAAATATGTAACACCCTTATACACTATATACGTATAATATACACACCCAACATGTATACAATATGCGTATATGGTATAAAAATATCATAGTTCCATTTAATAAAAATCTTATTATTCTACATTCCTCAATCCTCAGAACATTTATATAAATACATATATATATATATCAAAACACATAATACCTCACACTGCTCCATTTTTAAAAATATAATTTATAATTTACAATATATACATACTCCCAAAACATAATACGATATACATAATATTAAAATGTATTATAATATAAAATTTATACATGCTGACAAAATGACTCTGATCTTGATGTAGCAAAAATGCTTCAAGCTCAATAAAAATAAGCCTAGACCTGACCTGTTCTAGTAGAACTCTCTGGCTCTACCGGATCACCCATGTCACCTATGCGATGAGTTACAAATGCGCTAAGCCAAAAGCCTAGTGGTACAAATTTTGATAATAATAAAACTTTAAAAACAATGTCAATGCAGAATGCTTATATGCTATGTCACAATGTGGCATTCAAGTTCACTTTTAGATATATACTTTCATCACTTAATAATTCACACAAACACAAACACAAACATGGGCCCAAACAACTAATACTTATTCAAATCTCAGAGTTACTATTTTGGTCCATAATGACACCAAGTGTCCAGCTTCGAAGGCAAATTAAGTAATGCTCAAAAGCTAGCCCCGAAGGTAAATCATATTATAGTGACACTAAGCGTCTAGCCTCAAAGGCAAATCATATCACAGTGACGCCAAGTGTCTAGTCCCGAAGATAAATATTGAGGATAACCTCATAGGCATGCCGCCAAATACTGAACTATAAAAATTGAATAACATGCTAGACACACAATTATTTTAGATTTTCCATTCTCAATTCCTTTCTCATTTTCCCATTATCTCATTCATATCAGTGTCATTTTATTTCAACATTTCATCATAACATAGGATATTTCATAACGAAACTACATTATCCAAATACTATGGGTCATTTTCACATTTTACACATAATTCACATTTTATTCAATCTAGCCATTAACAATGGCCTTTCATAAGGTATATATAATAATTTGCATGTCACAAAACAATGATCATGTATCAAACAACTTAACACATTTTTCATCCAAAATGTGTTAGCCCAAATATAATGCAATCACTTTTCATTTATCAAGAGTTTGTACATACCTTAGAAAGCACTCCAAAACAAGCTTCAAAAATTCCTCCAACCTTGACTTTCAAGTTGCCCTTCAACATTAGGGTTGGGAAAACTACTCTTTTTCAATGCCTAAACCAAATGTGATCATAAACAATTATTTAATTTCACATTCTAAGGTATTCTCAATATCAAACCATTTAAATTAGGAATTACAAATGAAAGACAAAGAAAAGAATTATTTTGGGCAATTTTCTCAAGTAACACGCCCAATAACATGAGCTTGTTAATGACCGTGTCATTAACCCACTCTCACAGAAGCTTTGACACGTCCAACAATATGGGCGTGTTGCTATCCGTGTCATTAATTCTGCTCTATAGAAATTTTGACATGCCCAACAATATGGGCATGTTACTGGTCGTGTTAATTATCTTACCTTAAAGTAGCTATGACATGCTCAGAGACATGGCCATATTACTAGTTATGTCATCAATGTTGAAACTCAGCACCGTTGACACGCCCAATGACATGGCCATGTCAGGTAAAATTATACATTTCGTACACTCAAATATTTCAATACAACCACTTCCAAACTCAACTTACATTCAATCACTTCTTCAATCTAACCTTAAAATCATTATTAACTACTCACAACAACTTCATACATACCCAAATAAGCTATTAAAACATGCTAATACATAATCTCAAAATTCACATATTAAGTTCTTCCATAGAATTCCAAAGAACTTACAAAATTGATAAATGAACTTACCAATTGATGAAGAATCCTCAAAAACTCCACTTGAATTCTTGAAATCCCTTGTAAAATTGGTGTATGGTAGAAGAAGAAAGCTCCTTACTCCGTCTATCTCTCAACTCACGGCAAAGAAGAAAGAAGAAGAAAAAAGAAAATATCTCTTCCCTTTTCAATCCATTCTTATCTATATATATATTAATCACTATACACTTAATTATACAATATATATATGTGATGTATATTTTAGGTATATGTACATGTCTTGTTTACTTTAAATATACATTCTACTTTATCACTTAAAATCCTTTCTTTTTCATTTAAATCATTTATTTAATTTATCCAATTAAAATTTAATTTATTCTATTTAAATTTTCTAAAAATTAGGGGTGTTACAATTCTCTCTCCTTTAAGAAAATTTCGTCCGCAAAATTACCTACTATCAATTTTGGAACAACTGAGGATACTGACTCTGCATCAACCTCTCACTCTCCCATGTCGCCTCCCCAGTGGCGTGATTCCTCCAAAGGACTTTCACAAGTGATACTTTCTTATTTCTCATTTTTTTCACTTCTCGTGCCAAAATTGCCACTGGTTCTTCTTCATAAGTTATATCTAAGCTCACCTCAATGGACTACACTGACAAAATATGAGATGGGTCTGGCATGTACCTCCGAAGCATAGAAACATGAAAGACATTATGTATCTGGTCTAACTTAGGTGGAAAAGCCAACCTTTAAGCCACTGGACAAACTCTCTCCAGAATCTCATATAGTCCTATGAAATGAGGACTCAACTTTCCTTTGCGACCAAATCTCAAAATCGTTTTCTATGGAGACACCTTCAGAAACACTTTATCTTCCATACTGAACACTATATTCTTCCTCTTCAAAACTGCATAGGGCTTCTGTTGATCTGAAGCCGCTTTCAGACAACTCCGAATCAATTTCACTTTCTCTTCTGTTTTCTTAATCAAATCAAGTCCAACCAATTTACCTTATCCAATCTAATCCCAACACAAAGGTGTTCTGCATCTCCTGTCATGCAAGGCCTCATAAGGTGTCATTCCAATACTGAACTGATGACTGTTGTTATATGCAAACTTAATCAGTGGCAAGAATCTGTCCTAGTTTCCTATGAAATCAATGACACGACTTCTCAACATATCCTCTAAAATCTCCATCATTCTCTATGACTGCCCATCTGTCAGAGGATGAAAAACAGTACTAAAATGTAATTGAGAACCCAATACATCTTGCAAACTCCTCCAAAATCTTAATGTAAATCAGAGATCATGATACGATACCAAACAAATAAGGATTCCATGCAACCTCACTATCTCACTAATATATATCTTAGCTAACCTCTCAAGTGAGTAATCCATCTGAACTAAAAGAAAATGAGTTGTCTTCATCATCCGATCAACAATCACCCAAATTGCATCATGCGTCTTCTGGGTCAAAAACAATCCTCACAAAATCTATTTTCACTCGCTCTCATTTCCACTCTGGTACTGACAATGGCTGAAGCAACCCTGAAGAAATTTGGTGTTCAACTTTCACTTTCTATCAAGTAAGACATCTGGACATAAATTCTAATATGTCCCTCTTTTTGTCTGACCGCCAATAATGTTGTTTTAAATCTTGATACATCTTGGTACTACCAGGGTGCATACATAAACTAATTAATGTGCTTCCTCTAATATCATTCTCTTTAAACTTGCATCATAAGGAATGCACAATCTATCTTTATACTATAGACTACCATCATCTTTTATATGAAAGTCTTGACTTTTCCCCTTTTAGCAATTTAACACAATCTTCTCATATGCCAACTGGGCTTTCCTAACCTGATTCAACAACACTGGCCTCAATTGTAATTGAACTATCAATGCACCATCACCATAAGACTCAAATCTGATATGCAACGCTCTCAACTCAACAAGCAATAAGAGCGAATAAGCAGTCAAACCCACCAAAAACTTTCGACTTAAGGCATCAACAATAATATTTACCTTGCCAGGATAATAATCAATCAAACAGTTATAGTCTTTAATCAACTCTAACCATCATCTCTGCAGAAGATTCAGCTCTTTCTGAACACCCAGATACTTCAAACACTTATGATCAGTATAAATGAAGCACTTCTCTCCATACAAGTAATGTCGCCAAATCTTCAATGCAAAAACTATGCTAATTCTAAATCATGAGTCGGGTAATTCAGCTCATGTGGCTTCAACTATTGAGAAACATAAGTAATGGCTCTACCCTCCTGTATCAAAACACAACCTAAATCACTATGTGAAGCATCATTGTATACCACATATGCTTTACCTTCCCAAGGCAGAGTAAGAATAGGAGCCTGAGTCAACATCTTTCCTAGCTGTTCAAAACTCTCCTGACACTAATCTGTCCACATAAATCTAACTCTCTTCCGAAGTAATCTGGTGAGTGGTGTAGCTATCATAGAAAAATCCTTCATAAATCGACGATAATAGCCTGTTAACCCAGAAAACTTCTAATTTCTGTCACAGTCTTAGGTGGACTCCAATTCAAGATAGCCTCAACTTTACTCAGATCAATTCTAATACCCTCTGCTAATATCACATGACCAAGAAAAATTACCTGATCGAGCCAGAATTCACACTTAGATAACTTAGCATACAACTGTTTCTCTCTCAAAGTCTGTAATACAATCTACAAATGTCTATTATGATCTTCCTCATTAGGCGAATACACTAGAATATCATCAATATAGACGGTCACAAACTGATCTAAGTATGGTCTAAATACTCTGTTTATTAAATCCATAAATGCTGCTGGTACATTCGTCAATCCAAAGGGCATCACTAGAAACTCATAGTATCCATACCTCGCGCCGAAAGCTGTCTTAAGTACATCTACATCTCTAACTCTCAACTGATGGTACCCTGATCTCAAATCAATTTTAGAAAATATTGCTGCTCCCTTCAACTGATCAAAGAGATCATCTATCCGAGGTAATGAATACTTATTCTTGATGGTCACCTTATTCAACTACCTGTAATCAATACATAATCTCAAAGTGTCATCCTTCTTCTTCACAAAAAAATGTGCTCCCCACTGAGACACACTAAGACATATAAATCCTTTATCAAGTAACTCTTGCAACTGCACCTTTAATTCCTTTAATTCTGCAGGTGCCATTGGATAAGGGGTAATAAAGATAGGAGTGGTACCAGGTAATAAATTAATACCAAACTCCATCTCTCTCAGGAGGCACCCCTGGTAACTCATCAGAAAAAATATCTAAAAACTCGGCAACTGTAGGTATACTGTCGAGCTGGGATCCCACTACTCTAGTATCTACAACATGAGCAAGATATGCCTCACATCCCTTTCAAATCATCCTCCTAGCTGAAATAACTGAAATAAATATAGATAAAAGATGTCTATGCTCACTAGATACCACCATATTTCTACCAGAGTGTTCTCAGGGTAACATATTTCTGCTGATAGTCTACCATAATTCCATACCTGGATAACCAATCCATATCCAGAATCAGATCATACTCCCTAAAAGGCATCTCAATTAGGTCACCGAGAAACTCTTCATCCTGAACAACAACTGGACTATCTCGGTGCACCCTGCTAACCACAACACTATGCCCTAAAGGATTTATAACTAAAATATCAAATTCTAAGGACTTAGATTGCAAATCACTCACAGACAGTATAGATGCACTAATGTATGAATGAGTCAACCCAAGATTTATCAATGCAAGAATTGAAGTACCAAATAAAATAAAAGTATCGACTATAACGGCTAATGCATATGGCTGCCTCTACATCACATAAACCCACTGTGATGGTCCTGCATCCTCTAGTCTACTTTCTGTTGTAGAACCTCCTCTCTGACCAGACCCTGATCTACCACCTTTACTAAAATCTCTGCCACCATGACCCCCTCTGACGTTGGGTCTAGAAGCTGTTATATTTGTCTGTCTATTATCTGGTAGATTTGGACAATCTCTAAAAAAATGGTCTAGTGATCCACATCTATAACAAATTGCTGATGCACCTGTCCTTTAGCAGATACTTCTATGTGCCCTACCATAATGAACACAGGTAGGTGGAGTTGGCCTCTAAGTCACTGGGGTCAGAGCACTAGCTATTGAGGCTACAGGTCTCTACCTCGGCTGTTGTACTGACCTGCCAGACTGCCCCTGGCTCCTATTAAACCTATCTCCTTTGGCCTCTCTTTGATGATGAAGACCCTGTCTCACCCTGGGATCTCCTAGCTCTACTTTCCTCTACTTTGGTTGCTGCTGCAAGTCCCTGTGCTCTCTCTACACTTCTGGCAGCTGCAACCAACCGAGAGAAATCCTGATACCAGGAACCTGTCACTAAACACATGATAGAGGGTCTTAATCCCTCCTCAAACCTTCGGCATCTGTCAAACTCATCTAATATAATTCCTCTAGCATACTGGCTTAGCAGAATGAACTTAATCTCATACTCAGTCACTGTCCTGGTGTCCTACCTCAAACTCAGGAACTTCATCTTCTTAGCATCCTTATACTCTCTCGGAGTATACCTCTTCTCAAATTCCCGTAGAAAATTGGCATAGGTCAAAATTGGTGGATCAACTGTACCATGGGAAACAGTCTTCCACCATTCATAAGCATCGCCCTGCAGAAGTGATCTAACATAATCAAACTTCTCCTCTAGACTAGTCTGCAGCTGAATGAATACCCTTTGGACCCTGTCCAGCTACTGCTCTGGTACAGCAAGGTCTATAGTGCTAATAAAATATGTGGCTCCAAATTTTCTCAGCTTGTCATACTTTCACGTCGGCAACTGCTGCTGCAGCTGCAACTGTGGTGGGGACTGTGGCTACTGAACTGGAGCTTACCTCAACAGCTCTACCATATACCGTACCCAATCCGATGGAATCTCCTCAGCTGCTAGTCCAACAGGCATAAAAGCAACGTCTTACCATAAGACTCAACAACACCAGCTCCAACTCTACCCTTATTATGAGTAACACTCTCAGTACTACCCTCTACAGACTGATGCATCCTAGATGCCATAACCACCTATTTCTGTAAATACAATAGAAATTACCACATAAAAAAAATCAGAAAATGCTAGTGCCAAAATATGTATCACAATTGATAACTATATTTAAAATTCTCATTTTCTCTCTTTAACAACCCACCTAGGTCAAGAACCTCAAACCTAGGCTCTGATACTCAAATAAATATAACACCCTTATATCCTATATACATATAATACACACACTCAATATGTGTACAATATGCATATACGGTATAAAAATATCACAGTCCAATTTAATAAAAATCTTCTTATTCCACATTCCTCAATTCTCAAAATGTTTATATAAATACAAATATATATATCAAAACACATAATACCTCACACTACTCCATTTTTTAAAACATTCTTTATAATTTATAATATATACATACTCCTAAAACATAATGTGATATAAGTAATATTAAAATGTACTATAATATAAAATTTATACATGCTGGCAAAATGGCTCTGATCTTGATGTAGCAGAAATGCTTCAAGCTTAATAAATATGAGCCTAGACCTGACCTGGTATAGTAGAACTCTTCGGCTTTACCGGATCACCCCTGTCACATGCACGATGAGTTACAATTACGCTATGCCAAAAGCCTAATAGTATAAACTTTGATAATAATAAAACTTTAAAAATAATGCCAATGTAGAATGCTTATATGCTATGCCACAATGTGGCATTCAAGTTCACTTTTAGATATATGATTTCATCACTTAATAATTCACACAAACATATACACAAACATGGGTCCAAACAACTAATACATTATTCAAATCTTAGAGTTATTATTTTGGTCCATAATAACACCAAGTATCTAGCCCCGAAGGCAAATCAAGTAATGCTCAAAAGCTAGCTCCGAAGACAAATCATATCATAGTGATGCCAAGCGTATAGCCCCCAAGAAAAATATTGAGGATAACCTCATAGGCATGCCGTCAAATACAAAACTCAGAAAATTGAATAACATACTAGACACACAATTATTTCACATTTTTCATTCTCAATTCCTTTCTCATTTTCCCATTATCTCATTCATATCAATATCATTTCATTTTAACATTTCATCATAACATAGGATATTTCATAACAAAACCACATTATCCAAACACTATAGGTCATTTTCACATTTTGTACATAATTCACATTTTTTCAATCTAACCATTAACAATGGCTTTTCATAACAATTTGCATGTCACAACACAATGTTCATGTATCAAGTAGCTTAACACATTTTTTCATCCAAAATGTGTTAGGCCAAATGTAATGCAATCACCTTTCATTTATTAAGAGTTTGTACATATCTTAGAAAATACTCTAACATAAGCTTCAAACTCCTTCCAACATTGACTTCCAATTTGCCTTTAAACACTATGGTTGGGCAAACTACCCTCTCTCAATGCCTAAGCCAAATATGATCATAAACAACCATTTAATATCACATTCTAAGGCATTCTCAACATCAAACTATTTAAATTAGGAATTACAAATGAAATATAAAGAAAAGAGTTATTTTGGGCAAATTTCTCAAGTAACACGCCCAACAACACGGGCGTGTTAATGACCGTGTCATTAATCTACTCTCACAGAAGCTTTGACACATCCAATAACATGGGTGTGTCACTGCCCGTGTCATCAATTCTGACATAGAGAAACTTTGACACATCCAACAACACAGATATGTTACTGGCCGTGTTAATTATCTTGCCTTACAGTAACTATGACACGCTTTGAGACATGGCCGTGTTACTGGTCGTGTCATTAATGTTGAAACTCAGCACCGTTGACACGCCCAATGACATGGCCTTGTCACTGGCCGTGTCAGGCAAAATTCTGCATTTCATACACTCAACTATTTTAACATAACCACTTCCAAACTCAACTTAAATTCAATCACTTCTTCAATCCAACCTTAAAATCATTATTAACTACTCAAAACAACTTATACATACCCAAATAAGCTATTAAAACATGCTAATACACAATCCTAAAATTCAAATATCATGTTCTTCCATAGAATTCCAAAGAACTTACAAAATTGATAAAGAAACTTACCAATTGATGAAAAATCCTCAAAAACTCCACTTTAATCCTTGAAATTCCTTGTAAAATTGGTGTATGGTAGAAGAAGAAAGCTCCTTACTCTCTCTCTCTCTCTCTCTCTCAACTTACGGCAAAGAAGAAAGAAGAAGGAAAAAGAAAATATCTCTTTCCTTTTCAATCCATCCTTATATATATATATATATATAAATCACTATACACTTAATTATACAATATATATATGTGTGATGTATATCTTAGTTATATGTATATGTCTTGTTTATTTCAAATATACATTCTACTTTATCACTTAAAATCCTTTCATTTTTTATTTAAATCATTTATTTAATTTATCCAATTGAATTTTAATTTATTTTATTTAAAATTTTCAAAAATTAGGGGTGTTACAAAATGTGTAAGAGTTTGGCTATTGAATGCTTAAAAAGATACATTAAATATAGTTTGGTAAGGTATTTATAGCCTTCATAACTCTATAGAGTCATTAGAGTTAAGTACCAAAGGATCAAACTCTCACCAATTAAAATCTCTTGTATTAAATATTGTCAAAACATCTTACAGTTGATTGCCCAATCTTGTAGTTGCAAGAGGTGTTGCATCATCACTTTGGTAATGACATGGCTGCAGGATTTGTTTTATGTCTATTGGCTAGTACACATGGCGTTTGACAAGTCAATAGAAGCCACTTCGCACCACCTTTATAAATCTCTCGGTCAAGCTCTCCTCTGGCATGGTCATGAGTACTCAAGGCTAACTTTTCTTCTAAATTCTTCTTCCATGTGGTAGCCTCTCATAGGATACACAAAATCCCACCAAAGTCTTTTGACCTTATGAACCTCACAGTCATGCCAAGGCTAGATTGTAGTGACTAGTTGGTTCTTACATCGAGACTTACACCATTATGCTTTGCCATGAATCCTATTGCCAAAATATCCACCATGTGGTTCTAGGAGTCTAGCAGTCGTGCACTTTTAAGGGAGGTCATGAGACTCAAATTGCTTTCTGAGCATGCTTCTGGCCTCCCACCTTACTGTGACTCAAGTGTTTTATCTCCTTTGTTGGATAGTTGCACTTGCAAATGTGGTGCACATAGTCATGAAGATATTATAACAATCAATCTTAGTGATCGTGAACCATTCTGCCTTAAGGAGTTGTTGGGGCACTTAATCAAGTGGTTGGATAGTCACAAGCTCGATCTCGCCATTGTAATAGGAAGTCTTGATCTTTGAATGAAAATTGTAGAAGTTTATTCTTTGAGAGCTTGTCTCTTGCACTTGGTTCTTGCTGAATCAAATTCATTCTCAAAGAGTTAATAACTTGAGTGGATTCTACACCAAAGCTCTCTTCCACTTTGTTGGAATTAGGTTGAGGTTTTCATGGTGAACTTGATTTAGCTTTCCAAGGGGTTGATCCAAGCACAAAGGTATTGGTATCAAGGCATAGTTCTTATGGGTTCACATCACTTTGCTTGATGGGTTCAAGGCTGCTAGTTCTGCTATATGTGATGATTGCAACATTTGTTGTTATTGAGTAATTAAAGCAAGAGGATTTTTTGAATTGCTTTATTATTATGCTATTACTGGCTATAGACTGCTATAAGGGGAGTGGCCTGATGGTCTGTTGGATTTCTATCTAAGAGAGTTTGATGGTCAGCTACTGGTTGTACTTTTTTTGGGTTAATTTTACTAGTTTATTCTTTAGAAGTTGTGTATTGCTGGTTTGCTGAGTATTTGTTGATGCTAAATGTTAAATAAAGATTTTTGTTTGTTGTTTGATGGCTTTGTTTCTATGATGCAGAAGATTTCAATTTTTAACATCTGCTGCAGGTTCTGTTGGGTTTTTGGGTTTCCTTCCATGTGAAAATCCATGTTTGAGCCCATTTTCTTTAGCCCATTAGGCTATTAATATTTTAGCATATATATACATACTAATATAACCCTAAGTGGAGTGTGAGAGAATTATTTTATGTCAGCCACCAAAAGAAAGAGAGAAAAGGGGGAGAAAAGAAAGAGAGTTTTATTTTTCTGCAAAGGGAGTCAACCGGACTAGTCTAGATTTTTTGGATATCTGGCAGTTATCTGTGCTTTGATCAGGCTAAAATTCGAAAAGAAGTTAGAGAACTCATTGTTCTTCATTCTGAATGGTGCAGATCCATTTTGGACGGCTAGATTTTCAGCATTTATAGCTCAAAGTTTACTATTCATATGCATTTCTACAGCAGCGACTAATTTGCCTTTCTTTGACAATCTAAGGTCATTTGTGGTTGGATTTGGCTGAAATTTGGTGAGAACGTTTATAATATGTTGTTCTTTAATCTGGAAGGTGGAGATCAGATTTGAGCAACCAGAGCTCATCCATTCACATGAACAGTAACTATTTTTGGTGATTTTCTCCATTCTCTTGTTTATTTCTTGTTATTTGGTTGACTTGGTGTTGATACTTCACTTGAGGGTTGTTGTAGTAGTTTGTAGTTATTGTAAACATTAATTTTGATAGTGGAGATCTTTTACTTGGACCAAGAGAGGTCCCGTAGTTTTTATCCTTCACATTAAAGGAGTTTTTTACGTTAAAAAATTATTGTGTCTATGTGTGAATGATTTTGTACATTTGGAACAGATTGTGGAATGGTTGTTTGCTGAATTTAACTTAGTTACTACACATAGATTCATTCAAATAAGGAAGAACTTATCTCGGTTCCTTCCCATCAAAGTGGTATCGGAGCTAGTTCATTGGTTGATTGTGTTTTTGCTTGTTTGAATGATGGAGGTAAATATGAGTAAAATAGTTTGTTTAGATGGCACAAATTATTACAAATGGAAAGGAAAAATGAAGGACCTTCTTGTTGTGAAAAGATTGCATTTACCTATATTTGCTTCTAAAAAATCTGAGTCTAAATCCAATGAAGATTGAGAATTTGAGAATTTACAAGTATGTGGTTTTATTAGGCAATGGATAGAAGATAATGTGTTGAATCATATTACTAATGAAACAAATGCCAAAATCTTATGGGAAAAGCTTGAAATGTTTTATGCTTCAAAGACTGGTAACAATAAGTTATTTTTGATTAAACAAGCTATACACTTGCAATATAGAGAAGACAACTCTATACTTGATCATGTAAATGAATTTCAAGGTATCTTTGATCAATTATCTGGCATGAGTGTCAAATTTGATGAAGAGGTTATTGGACTTTGATTGTTGAATACATTTCCTGACTCGTGGGAAAACTTTTATGTATCTTTGACTGATTTTGCTCCTGAAAGTGGTGTAACCATGTCGTATGCAAAGACTGGTATTTTGAATGAAGAGATGAGAAGAAGAAATCAGAGGGCATCTAGTTTACAGTCAGAAATCTTAGTTACTGAAAATATGGGGAGAAGTAAAAGTAAAAGTCAATATCAAAATAAAGGCAAGAGCAGAAGTAAATCAAAATCAAGGTATAAGAACCTTAAATGTCATTACTATAGTAAACCAGGGCATATCAAGAAATATTATTTCAAGTGGAAGAAAGAGAACAAGGCAGAAAAAGGGAAGCAATAAAGGAGAGACAATGACAACAATATTGATCGTGTTGCCATTACCACTTCAGATGATAATTTGGCTATAGTTTATCAAGAGAATATGATCACTGTAGCCTATGACGACATTGCTTGGATTCTTGATAGTGGTGCATGCTTTCATGTTATATCAAGGAAGGAGTTCTTCACATCTTATACTCCGGGTGATTTTGAAATTTTGAAGATAGGTAATGATGGAGTGTCAAAGGTGATAGGCATTAGAGCTATTTGTTTAGAGACCCAAAATGGAACAAAATTAGAGATGAAGAATGTTAGACATGCTCCAGACATTAGGTTGCATTTGATCTCCACTAGTAAGCTTGATGATGATGGCTATTGCAATTGATGATGGAAAATGTAAAATTAGCAAAGGTTCTTTAGTTATGGGTAGAGGAAAGAAGGCTTCAGGCTTATATTGGTTGTAAGCTTCAATCTCTATAGATCTTATTAATACAATTGAAGTTGATAGCTCTTTGAAATTATGGCACAAGAGGCTAAGTCATATTAGTGAGAAGGGACTCGATTGTCTAGCTAAAAGGAATTTGCTTTCAGGATTGAAAGGCGCAAGGTTAGACAAGTGTTTTCATTGCTTGGCTGGGAAACAAAAGAGAGTTTCTTTCAAACATCATTCTCTTTCCAGAAAAAGTGATTTGCTTGAGCTGGTACATTCAGATATGTGTGGTCCTTTGAAGGAAAAGTCATTTGGTGGTGCACTTTACTTTGTGACCTTTATTGATGTCATTCAAAGAGACTTTGGGTTAGTATATTAAAGTCAAAAGATCAAGTTCTTTATGCATTTAAAGAATTTTAAGTTTTGCTGAGAGAGAAACTGGAAAGAAATTGAAATGCATTCGTACTGATAATGGTGGTGAGTATTGTGGGCCTTTTGATGCATATTACAGAGAACATGGTATTAGACATCAGAAGACACCTCCTAAGGCTCCTCAGCTGAATGGTTTGGTAGAAAGGATGAATAGAACATTGATGGAGAGAGTTAGATGTGTGCTGTTAGAGGCTAAATTGCCTAACTCTTTTTGGGGTGAAGTTTTATACACTGTTGCATATGTGATCAATCTAACTCCAACTATTGTATTGGGAAATGATGTTCTAAATAGGTTCTGGTATGGTAGGAATGTTTCCACCTATGACTGTTTGGTTACAAATGCTTTGTGTATGTTTCCAAAGATGAGAGGTCTAAGTTAGATGCCAAGACTATATGGTGTATCTTTATTGGCTATGAGCAAGATGAGTTTAGTTACAGATGCTATGATCCAATTTAGAAGAAACTTGTCAGAAGTTGTGATATAGTATTTGTAGAAGATCAGACTATTGTAGATATCAACAAGGTGGAGAAATCAAAGCCTCAGATTGGTAGTTTGATTGACTTAGAATTATCTCCAACTCATAAGCCTGATGTAGTTGAAGTTCAGAATCATGGTGATGTGCAAAATGATAATCAAAATGTAGATGAGGTTGGTGCTCCTGAATATGAAGCAGTTGATGATCAACAAGAGACATGTATTGAGGAACCTGAAGTTTCACTTAGGAGGTCTACCAGAGATCGAACGCATTCTATCAGGTATTCACCTTATGAGTACATACTCTTGATAGACAATGAAGAACCTGAATGCTATGAAGAAGCCATTGAGAGTGAGCAAAATGCAGAATGAATTGCAGCTATGAAAGATGAAATGCAATCTTTAGCTGATAATCACACATTTGAATTGGTGAAGCTTCCTAAAGATAGAAAACCTTGAAGAATAGGTGGATCTATAAAGTCATGCAAGAAAAGAATTTCTCATCTTTATGATACAAAGCCAGATTAGTTTTCAAGGGATTCAATCAGAAAAATGGAGTTGACTTTGAGGAAATTTCTCACCACTGGTCAAAATATCATCAATTCGTGTTATTTTGGGATTAGTTGCTACTCTTGATTTAGAGGTTGAGCAAATGGATGTTAAAACAACCTTTCTTCATGATGACTTGGAGGAGAAAATCTACATGGAACAACCTGAAGGTTTTATGGTGAAAGAAAAATAAAATTATATTTGCATACTGAGAAAGAGTTTGTATGGGCTGAAACAAGCACCTAGGCAATGGTATAAGAAGTTTGAGTCAGTTATGGTTCAATAAGGCTATAAGAAGACTACTTCTAATCATTACTAATTTTATCATCCTATTGCTATATGTTGATGATATGCTCATTGTGGGTTCTAGTTCTTCTAGAATTGATAGCTTGAAGAAAGAGTCGAGTAAGTCTTTTGTAATGAAGGACTTAGGGCTAGCAAAACAGATTCTTGGGTTGAGGATCATTTGGAATAGAAAATGTAAGAAGTTATGGCTATTTCAAAAAAAATTATATTTAGAAAGTACTACAGTGGTTTAATATGGCTAATGCTAAACTTGTAAGTACACCTCTTGTTATGTCTTTCAAATTGAGTGTCAAACAGTCTCCTTCTAGTAAGCAAGAGAAAGAATATATGCAGAAAGTTCCTTATACATCTGCAGTAGATAGCTTAATGTATGCTATAGTTTGTACTAGGCTAAACATAGCTCATGCAGTTGGTACTGTTAGTAGATTTTTGTCTAATCCAAAAAAAGAGCATTGGGATGCGGTGAAATGGATTTTAAAAAATCTCCGTGGCACTGCTAGTTTGAAGTTGTATTTTGGGACTGGGAAGCCTATTCTCAGTGGTTATACAGATTCTGATTTGGCAGGGAATATAGATTCAAGAAAGTCTACTTCTGGGTATCTAATCACTTTTGCAGGGAGAGCTGTGGCATGACAATCTAGGTTACAGAAATGTATTGCATTGTCTACTACAGAAGCTGAATTCATTGCAACAACTGAAGTATGTAAAGAATTACTTTGGATGAAGAAGTTTATGAATGATCTTAGTTTTACACAGAAGAGATATGCCTTATTTTGTGACAGTCAGAGTGCTATTCATCTTGGTAAGAATCCTAATTTTCATGGTAGATTCAAACACATAGATATGAAGTATCATTGGATTCGTCATATTTTAGATTCTAAGTAGCTTGAACTTGATAAGATACATACTAATGATAATGTTTCTGATATGTGCACAAAGGCTTTACCGAGAAGGAAGTTTGAGGAATGTCGTAGGGTTGCCGGTTTAGCAAACTCCTCCACATAGTCGGGAAAGGGGAGAATTATTGAATTTTTAAATTTCCTCCTATGTGAAAAATCCATGTTTGAGCCCATTTCTTTAGCCCATTAGGCTATTAATGTTTTAGCATATATATACATACAATATAACCCTAAGTGGAGTGTGAGAGAATTATTTTATGTCAGCCACCAAAAGAAAGAGAGAAAAGGAAGAGAAAAGAAAGAGAGTTTTATTTTTCTGTAAAAGGAGTCAACCAGACTAGTCTCAGTTTTTTCGGTGATTGGGCTATTATCTGTGCTCCGATTAAGCTGAAATTTAGACATCAGTTAAAAGATTCATTGTTTTCATTCTGAACGGTGGATATCCATTTTGAACGGCTAGATTTCTAGCATTTGTAGCTCAAAATTTACCGTTCATGTGTATTTCTGCAGCAGCGACTAGTTTGCCTTTCTTCCACAATCTGACAGTCATTTGTGGTCGAATTTGGCTAAAATTTGATGAGCATGTTTAAAATATGTTGTTCTTTAATCTGGTCGATGGAGATCGGATTTGAACAACCGGAGATCATCCATTGGCATGAACAGTGGCTATTTTGGGTGATTTTTCTCCATTCTCTTGTTTATTTCTTGTTATTTGATTGATTTGGTGTTAATACTTCACTTGAGGGTTGTTGTAGCAGCTTGTAGTTGTTGTTAACATTAATTTTGATAGTGGAGCTCTTTTACTTAGACCAAGAGAGGTCCCGTAATTTTTATCCTTCACATTGAATGAGTTTTTCACGTTAAAATATCATTATGTCTATGTGTGAATGATTTTATGCATTTGGAATAGATTTTAAAATGGTTGTTTGCTGAATTTAACTTAGTCACTCCTTAGTCACTCCTTATAGTAGGGAAGAACTTATCTCGGTTCCTTCCCATCAGGTTCCTAGTTTTGTTTGCTACTCTATTAGTGCCACAGTAGTGTTGGATTTATTTTCTTTATTGTTATTTTGTTTCTGAATTGGTTTTTTTTTGTTTTATTTCTGAGTTGCTTGTATAGGAGTTTTAAGGATGTCCATTTCCTAGTTTTTGGTTGGGATTTGGGGTCTCCTATGTGGTCAGAGAGTTAGATAGGTGAAATATAATTGATTACTATTCATATGTTGTACATATCCTATTTTTGACAATAAAAATAATTTTATTGACAAAAAAAATAATTAACAATTCCAAACACAAATATGAGTTCAAATTCAAAAAAAAAAAAGTGAACATAATATATACAAATCAGCTCAATAAAATTCCATTCATCTATTGATGCTCTAAATTCAAGTGTCATAACCTCAGTAAATATCCTAACCAATAATAGATTTGCAAACATAAAAAGCTCTAAAGTCATAACTACACAACTATTAAATTTCCCACATACAAAATTGTATTGTCTCTAATCTTGACATTAGTCTTTCTTTCAAGAAGGATAAAAAATAATGGAAATCCATGCCTGGGTGAAGTCACTTCACTTCTCAATTCACTAACTTGTGTCTTTAACTTATCATTTTCATTATTTTAGTGCTATAAGCTTCTTTGTAACTGCATAACAAAAAATAAAAAATTAAAACACAATAAAAAATATAAATATTTGAATGTCAGTTATAATATTTATATCACAAGTATATCATAAGCGCTAAGTAGGAGACATCCATGATATATAGGAACAGGGAAAACTAAAAGTCTTCAACCTTACACAAGATAATTGATAGAACCTAGGTCTAATCATTTATTATTGAAAAAGACAATATATATATATATATATATACACACACACCAATTAAACTCTGCACTATATAGTTAAGAACTTAATTGACCCAATTTAAGTAAATATTGTCAATTTTTGTGCCAAGAAAAATGCACGTTTGTTTTTTCTATTTCCAACTAAATATCTACAATCAAATACGAAGTAGAAAGTGTAAATAATTTTTATATATTATGATGAATTCTCATAAGAATTCATCATCATATAAATTATTTACAAAAAAGTAAAATTTATTGGAAATTCACTTAATCGTCATCAAATTTCAAGCAAAATACTTAATAAGAATCAAAACTTGTCATTCAATTTAAACATGTATATCCATGAAAGATGAATAATCTTACTTTTTTCAATAGCCATTCCATTATTTTTTGGGAATTTTACAATAATGACAACAATGGTAATGGATATAAACATAGCAGAATAAATAAAATAGTGAGTGATCAACCATAAAAATGAGAAATTGTTCCAATCCCAACCACATTACAAGCTAGGAAACTTGTTTTCAACCTTCAATTAGAAAATTGTTATGGTAAACCAAACAACACTAAAAACTATTGGCAGCATGTAGTCACAAGAATCAGGGAATACAGAACTTTAACAAAGACTCCACTTCCAATTTCTCATTTTTATGGGTGATCACTCACTATTTTATTTATTCTGCTATGTTTATATCCATTACCATTGTTGTCATTATTGTAAAATTCCAATCCCAACCACATTACAAGCTAGGAAACTTGTTTTCAACCTTCAATTAGAAAATTGTTATGGTAAACCAAACAACACTAAAAACTATTGGTAGCATGTAGTCACAAGAATCAGGGAATACAAAACTTTAACAAAGACTCCACTTGGAAGCCCCAAAAAATATAAAACCACACAAGTTACCATGGTTGAGTCAGCATCCATCAAAACCACTAATTTAATTTAATTTCTAGAAGCATACATGTTGGTATTACACCAAAACATTAACATGATACATCAATTAAATTCTTGGTGTTCAAATACCAAATCATTCACTAAACTAGCAAACAAAAGCCTAAAGATCAAGCAAATAGTAACTTTTGACTTCATTAAACTATTTTACAATATAGGAAAACGTACCTATTAATATATTTAAGAACTCTAGTACTTTTTTGTAAGCTTTAAAGAGAAAAAAATTCAAGGCCATCAAGATAATGTTGGATTACTAGGCATATAGTCCATGGTGAGAATATGCAGCCATTACTGCCTTTCCAAATCGCTCAACTTAGAAGTTGGCATTGCTTTAAGAAGCCTCTAAATTCTAGTGTTAGTTCTACAAAAAGTTTATGGTGGAACAATTGAAGGAATCTCGTCGCTGGCAATAAAAAGTTGCCTACTTACGTGAAGTCTTGGTAGGTTTCTGTCTTGATACCATTGTGGGACGTCTTACAAGTTTCTTATTGTGTTCTTCTATTATGTATTGTTTGCAGCAGAGGATTGAAGATTTTTGGACATTTTACTCAGTTTTTACTCTGTCTTAGATTTATCTTTGTGCTAGTATGTTTATAATTACAATAATAAATGATCCTACTTACAAACTAGTCTTCTATTTCTTTATCAAAATCTTTTTTTTAGGGAAAAATTATAAAGAGCTTGTATCGTTAACTAGTTTTGAGAATTTTGAACAATTAAATTGAAAATTTGTTCACTATAATTGTGAGCTTAACAAACCTAAGAGTAGTGAACTTTTGTAGCTGTCCTTTTCTTCCTCTTTCCTTTCTTTTCTATTTTATCTTTTCTTCCTCGTTTATCTCTTTTATACTTCTTCATTTATTATGTTGAAATCCCATTTCTAATATCTTAAGAATTCCAATATGTGTAAGTTATTAGAGTTGTCCTCCATTAAGTTATTAGAGTTGTCCTCCATTAAGTTTATTAATGTACCCAAGCAACACACTGCTACCATCTGTTTTAAACATTAGGAACTATGATGCACATGTATTCATTTTTTGACCTTAAAAATGCAATTCAATAAAGAAATTTACAAGTTCCACTAGAAATACTTGTGGACTTTCTGGTTTGTGCGAAGCAAGTGTAACCAAGATACACAAAGATATGCTTGCTTCAAAGTTTCAGACCAAAAGTGATACTAGAAGTAATATGCTAAAAGAATGATATATGCATACAAATTCAATTGTATAAGCATCAGTTTGTTTTTAAAGTATGCTAAGCTAAAGTGAAAAATTGATGTTGTTTATCTCACTTAAAAATCAAGAAGAACAAAGAACTTACTAACTGAAACCATCTGATTTTTGTGCTACAACTTGAAGATGGTTTGACTTTGTCTGATTTATGGATCCATTAAGTCTTATTCCAACTATATATCATAATCTTTATTCAAGTAGCTATTGGAATGTCTGTCTTCATTCTCAGAGGAATGATATTTGCTCTAAAAGATGAGAAACTCAAGTTGAGGTTCTCTGGTGCTATTTGTACAATGTGCAAAGTACCAACGAACTAACAATAATTCTATCTAGAGCAGAATTGATTGCTAAC
The DNA here is from genome assembly GCA_947685225.1 of Garcia nutans. NCBI lineage: Eukaryota > Viridiplantae > Streptophyta > Magnoliopsida > Malpighiales > Euphorbiaceae > Garcia > Garcia nutans. The sequence goes on from CANTUV010000024.1 coordinate 42,274,999, forward strand.
ATCTTATTGAAAATATTAATTGTTTCGTGCATTCTTCCTTTCATACAATGCCCCATACTAAGGATGGTAAATGTCACTTTTATTAGGATTGTATCATTTTTCTTCCATTTCTATCACAATAGAATTTGCCCACCAATTGAACAACTTTTTTTAAAAGTTTGATTGATAAAAATAAACCAGACTCATAAACAAAAGAATTAATATAATACAGGCTAAATACATATGTAGACCCATAAACTTATAGCGTTTAGTCACTTTACCCCTTAAACTTTTAATTAAACCATATAGCTTTTTGAACTTGTATTTTCTTAACTTATAAATATAAACTCATTGAGTTACACAGAGTTATACAGAGTTATTGAGGTATCTATTTGATTAAAATATACAAATATAATGGGTAAAGTGATTAATATTCATTAATATAAGTATCAATAAAAAAAATAGACAAATATGGGAGGTAAAGTGGTTAAAATAAAAGTTTAAGGGGATAAAGTGACTAAAAACAACAAGTACAGAGTATATATATATTTGGCCTATAATATAATAAACAAGCAAATGAATGTTATCCCAAAAGAATTCTGTCGAGGGCCAAAACAATAAAACCATCATAATTATTGTTAGAAGAAAACGAGATAAAAGGCAAAAATCAAGATGAAATTCATTAAAATAAGTGGGTTTGCGAGGTTAACCCTAACTAAAGAGCTAACCATGGTTAGCACAAATTAATATTTTTTAATTTAAAAAATAAAAACTAACTTTTTAATTTTATTCAATTATTTATTTAGTAAACTCTCATTGATTGGATCTATGAGTGAGATCATGGATCAAAATCATAATAGAGTTTTCTAAAAAAATAATAATTGATAACATTTGTTTGCCAATATATTATTGAATGATAAAGAAAATAGGCTAAATAATTATAAAATTTTTGAGATTTTACATATTACAATAGTCAGTTTCTATATTTTTAAAATCTAATTTTTACATTTATCTGTTTTTAAAAATTAAACTATTTAGTTCTTATGTTAATATTTTCAACCTAATAATATTAGTCAACTACTTTAATATTATAAAATGATTTATTTGCCATTCCTTTATATATATTTTTCTTTGTTATTTATTAAGTTATGCTTATTTTTAATTTTATTTATATTTCTTATAAATAATTTATTTTAATTTTATAAATATTATTAAAAAATAATTTTAAATAATATGAATAATATCTTTTATTGTTTGACAGACAATCCATATATATTATTTATTTTAATTTTATAGATATTACTAAAAAATCATTTTAAGTAATACGAATAATGTCTTTTATTATTTTGTAGACGATCTATATATAAAATAAAATTAAAAATAAAATAAACTTAATAAATAACAAAGAAAAATATATATAAAGGATGGATAAATAAATTATTTTATAATATTAAAATAGTTGATTAATATTTTTAGGATGAAAATATTAACAAAAGTACTAAACAGTTTAATTTTTAAAAATAGAGAGATGTAAAAATTAAATTTTAAAAATACAGAGACTAATTAGTGTAATATATAAAATTTCAATAAGAAAATATAGATAAAATGAAAGCAAAGTGGTTCTAACTTAAGAAGTGGACTTAAAAGATATCACAGAGCAGAATTGTTTTGGTGAATTTTATTTATTAGGTTGCCAGTCGTATTATGTTATATAATAATAAACTATCACTAGATTATTCTCAAAAAAAAAAAAAAACTGTCACTAGGTTATTATTCCTTGTGGCGGTTAATTTTTCCTTAAATCATGTATATATATATATATATATATATTTAATTTTCCATTTCACCCTTATTTCTCATGGAAGGTTACATGTTCCTTCTTCATTGTCTATTTTTGTCTCTTTTAACGTTTTTTCTTCTTTCTTTTATTTTCTTATTTTTTTATTTTGCTTTTTTATTTTACTTCCTTTTAAAATGTAAAATCTCATTTTTTCAAATTCTCTCTATGAAAATACAGTATTTAAAAATTGTTAATTAACTAATTTATTTTTTATCTTTATTTTAACTTTTAATAAACTTTTATGAGTCATAATTCTATTTATTATTATTATTATTATTTTATTTTAATTTTAAGTTAGAAATTTAGATTTAATTATTTTAAAATAACTTAAAGTAAATATGTTATTAATTATATTCAAATTTATATTTTTATATTATTTAATTTTATTTTTAATAGATTTTTTATCCACCTTTAAGTGGAAGATTAAAAACTAAAAAATAGAGAGTACATCAAAATATTAATAAACAAAATTATTTGCACTATTTAAAAAATAATATTATTATATTAACTTCATTTAATATTAATATATTTATTTATTTTTCTATTTTTTTTCTTATATTTCTCTTTACCCATATCATTTAAAGTAAATTTCTACTTTTTTTCTATTAAAAAAATAAAACAATAATATATATTCACTTATTTTTATTCAAATTACTAAATTCAATTATTTTTAAAATTTTTAATTAAAGTAATGAAATTAAAATTTAATATTTTTATTATTCATTTTGATTAATTAATTGCCCAAGTAATTTAAAAAATATTTGATACATTAACATATCTTATTATAAATATTTTTATAATATGTAAAAATAAAAATTTTAGTATTATGTATATTTAAATGCACAATAGTTTCTTATATATTAATTATATTAATATATAAATTATTTTTTATTTAAAATTATATAAAATATTATAAATTGCAGCGTAGTGTAGTATATTCATTCGCTTGTATAATCTAAAATGTATAAAAATTCTTTAAAATATCTTTTAATAACAACATGATCCTCTTTATGGCTTTTGTTTTTATATATATTTTATTTTTAAATTTAATTTGTAATTATGTTTAAGTATACATTATAATTTTATTAATTTACTGTTGACAGTTTTCTTACACTTTTATTGAATTGTTAATCTTTATCTCACAAGCACCCTACACAACAAAACTTGAGGTAACCTTACGATCAATAAAGTTTCTTTCTTGTTGCAAAGATAATATAAATGCATTCTAAATATTTTTTTTAATCAAAATTTCAGTAGATTATAAAGTTTTTATTTTATTTCTAATTAAAGATTAATTCCTTTTTCAACAAGTTACATTATATAATTGACAACTAAAATTATCGCATTACTTGCGGACTAGTGGTTTATATTCTTAAGCCTAAAGTTTAGCAATTATACTAAAGTTGGGTCAGCCATGGCCAGAATTTTACCAAGGCAAACTTGAGTTTCTATCTTTATTATATATATATATATATATATATATATATAGGAAATGGGGGAACTGTTGTGAAAGTTGAGAATGTGAAGATCAGTGGCGTTCCATTTACAACTCGTAAACATGCTTTGGAAAGTCAACCCATAAAGCTAAGAATAACTTAGTTCTGTAAAAAGTGTTCCCCTAATTCCATACAACAAGTGGCACCAAACTACCAGCTGTTGTGAGGTTCATAGTGGCACCTCAACAATAATAATTATTATTATTATTATTTGCCATATTAGCATATTAGCATAATTCGATATATATTAAATTAAAATGTAAAATTATTTTATTATATTTTGTGTAAATTTCAATTATTGTTATTATTATTATATACATACTAATGCTTCTATCCTTTAATTTAGAATACTATCTCTGGACTCATGCCCCTAACCGGCACCACTAAAACAAATAGTGCATAGCAAATATTATAACCGTGGAAGCCAACATTTCTGATGATTTTCCCTCTCATTTCAAAACCAGCGGCTAGGCTTTAGTTCTATTACTTTCATGGTGTTCAGTTATACTCTTTATCTTTCACACTGCTACTATTTTCTAGTCTATTAATTGTCTATAATAAAACTGTTATACATTTCAACGCAGAAAACTATTCATATTTTTGTCATTTCTTTCTTTTTATTATATATTTTATTTGATCAATTTGCTTCATTTTGAAACCATTAAATGTATATTCATTGCTTTCTGAGTTGACTTTCAATGCTTATATCAATTGAGGTTCATCATCAAGTACATATTCATACTTATTGAATATTTTTGACCATTTCCCAATTCAGTTTCTACTTTGATGAATATTGGTTTGGTTTTTCTTTTTCTTTTTAACTTAATTATTATTTGCATTTATAGAATCATTTGTGCTTATAACTTTGGTTATATCAAGCCTCATTAATCTATATAATTATTAAAATTTTAGTATTTGTCTTCGTCCTAACTAAATTCTTAATTGATTGGATTGGTTTTTGTGCAGATTGTAATTATACCTCTTCCACCGAGTAGAAGAGCTCAAAATGTTCATGGTTTTCATCAAATAAATTATTATCATTGTTATTATTCTTTTAATCATCATTTAACTTTTTTCAAGGTGAGTTTCTCTGTTCAATTTGCTAGGTTATTACCATATTTATGACTTATTTTAGTAATTTTTTAAAAGCATTATGCTTCTAAATTCTTTTGTTGTTGTAAGGTATGGATTATTTAGATTCAAGAAAAAAGAGCTACATATCTGGAAAAGTTATTGCAGCGGCAGCAATTCTGATTTTGATATGTATTATTATGCTTATGCAGCAGGAGTCACCTAACCCCAACTTGCACGTGTATGTAGTTCTTTACATCTACTTTAATAGCAAGAAACTATAGTTTTTATATTTCTTAATTTTAACATATTTTTCATTCCATAAATGTGCAGTTCTCTCGTCGCAAGTTAGGTGTAACACATGTCTTAGTGACAGGAGGTGCTGGATATATAGGATCTCATGCTGCTCTTCGACTATTGAAGGATTTCTACAGAGTAACAATAGTGGTATAATGCCTCATCAATAAACCTTATATCTTATTCTATAACATTTACAACTTGTTTTCCATTTAATTAGATCGTCTGGCTCTGGTATTGTTTTTGGCAGGACAATCTATCTCGTGGGAATTTTGGTGCTGTTAAAGTTCTTCAAAAGCTATTTCCAGAGCCTGGGAGACTGCAGTTCACATATGCTGATCTTGGAGATGCTAAAGCTGTATCCATAGGATAGTAAACGATATTGATTCTTTTTGTTCCTGTCTTCTTGAATTGAATAAGCCTAGTCTTGGGATTTTTCTCCTTAATAAAATTTTAGGTGCACAAAATATTTGCAGAAAATGCATTTGATGCTGTAATGCATTTTGCTGCTGTTGCTTATGTTGGTGAAAGCACGCTTGAACCTCTTAGGTATTATTCTTTTCATTTCAACTTTGAAATTATCATCAACACTGTAACATCAAAATTTCTTCATTAAATTTATGCAGTACTCAAATCTTTATCTGTGGCATATAATGCAGTTACAGCACCTAAGAATTTGACATTATAAGCACCCAAGATTTTCAGTTCTATTTAATTGAGAAAAATTACTACGAAATCTTTCCACAGAATAGCTCTCTTCAACTAATATAAAACAAATTACAAACTGTGCCAAAAAACCTTTCTGTTTTATCATCTGATCTGCTATTTTCTTTTTTTCAATATGCAGAAAACAGTATAGAATTGCTAGTTAATATCAACTCATCCAACATTTTATAAATATTAAAAGAAATGTTTGCAAGTCATTGCCACAATTTTCTATCCCACTAGAACTTTGAAAGAACCATGTTTTTCTATTATACAAGTTGTTATCCTTTGTAATTTCAAGTCTACAATATTCCATCTCTGCAGATATTATCACAATATTACATCAAATACCTTGGTAGTTTTAGAAGCAATGGCTGCACATCATGTGAAGACATTGATTTATTCTAGCACTTGTGCAACATATGGAGAGCCTGAAGAAATGCCAATTACAGAAGAAACACTTCAAGTAAGATTTTTGTAACAATGCTATGATTCTATAAACACATGCAAATTGAGGCCAGAGTTTGGGCATATAGAAATGATGTAGGCACCTGGCTTGATCTTTGTTAGAAGATGTCAAACACCTCTTTTGCTCAATAACATTATTATATCAGTTTCCAAGAATGTACCTTGTTATGCCCTCTTATGAGCCACAGGTTTTCCATCCATATAAAACTTTATGAACAGCCATCTGATTCCATAAGTGCAGACAAAGTCGAGGTTCCTTGAGCTGCAAAAACAAGAGTGAAAAACTGCTTGATTATCACTGATTATCTTGGACAGAAACAAAATAAAAGAAATATATTTTTTTTTTAAATTTGAGAAATTTATATATTGCGCGTCTTCATTATCAATTGAGGGCTGGCTGTTTCCACAACTCATTTCCGTCTGCTCCATTTCAGGCACCAATCAACCCATATGGCAAAGCAAAGAAGATGGCAGAAGATATTATAATTGACTTTTCCAAAACTAATGACATGGCTGTCATGATTCTTCGGTGAGTGCTCTGATTTCCAGTGTTTTCAATCCCGTGTAGTCTTGATTCACTGGTGCATCTCTGTTTTACTTCTTTGTTTGAATCTTGAGATATAAGACTGAAAAGACAGGCCTCAACTTTTTGGTTTTAAAAGCATAATTCCTGCAACAATTGGTCCTTCCAGAAAATAAAACACATTTGCCTATTCCTGGCCTGCAGAAATGTTGCAAGTTGCTTCACATTTGTTACACCAAAAAGCTAAATAATTTTGTGATCCTAATGAAGTTTGTTTTTTCTTTTACTTGTCATAAACAAACCCAATGATCTATTGTTAGGTGGCCAGCAGATTAGAAGTTAGTTGGCCAGAATGTTTTCTCAACCGCTAATTGATAAGCATCCTGTTATTTCCTCATTTGTAGACCAAGAGTTGCAACAAGAATCCAAGCTGAATAAAAGCAAAGATTATCGCTGTTTTTCAGATATTTTATCTGAAATGGATTGTCAGAAACTGACTTAGAAACTGTTGTTTTCAGATATTTTAATGTTATTGGATCAGATCCACAAGGACATTTAGGTGAAGCTCCCAGACCTGAACTGCGTGAGCATGGTCGGATATCTGGTGCTTGTTTTGATGCTGCTAGAGGCATTATACCTGGACTCAAGGAAACTTCAAAAAGGAAATCAAGCTTTTGGTGGTATTTATTTTAATTAATAAATCAGGAAAGTGAAGTTATATCTATGGTTATAGGTTAGAGGAACAGACTATAAAACAGCTGATGGGACATGTGTGCGGGACTATATTGATGTCACTGACCTGGTTGATGCTCATGTGAAAGCCCTTGCCAATGCAAAACCAGCAAAAGTTGGCATCTACAATGTTGGAACTGGAAAAGGTTGTAGAACTTTTTTTTTCTTATTTAATCTCTGAATCTTTTTGTTCTTCATTGTCTCTCTAAAAGTGTAGCTCTAAATCAGATGGATTAAAGGAAAAAGATCCATATGTTGATCCTAACTAATTTCTTTTTTGAAGACTAGTTCTTAGGAAGGCAACTTATAATTCGTCCTCTTGAATTTATTCTTCTTAATTATGCACTTCCAATCACAGGTAGATCAGTAAAGGAGTTTGTGGAAGCATGTAAGAAGGCAACAGGTGTGAACATAAAGATAGAATACCTAAACCGCAGGCCAGGGGACTATGCTGAAGTTTACAGTGATCCTTCTAAAATCAGACGTGAGCTAAATTGGACAGCACAGTACACAAACCTTCAAGAGAGTTTACAGATCGCATGGAGATGGCAGAAGTCACATGCAAATGGTTATGATCACAGCTAATGATACTATATATCTCTGTAGTTATTAAGGTCTTTGCATAAAGTTCAGCCTGGAATATTAGTATATGCCGTCTTTGGGGTTGGAAAAAGTCTTAACACATTTCAATAATGTAAAGAAGAAACATTTATGATAATAGCAACACATGTATTGCCTTTACGCATACAAATTTAAGCTGACCAATTGAAAGTTTCTAAAGCTTCTATATGCATAGTTATTTCCCCCCAACTTTCTTAGGCATGCATACAACTTCTTAATGGGAACCAAGCTAAACTTCATAAATTTGATTTGTGATTACAATAATCATTCAACTGTTTATATTATTGTTTAATTCTTTTTAACTATTATTTAATTATTTTACAGCAACATTTCAGTTTTTTTCTTATAATTTAATTATTTTAATTATATTTTTAGTTTTTTAATTATAATTTAATTTATTTAATTATATTATATTACAGCAATTATTCAACTACAAAAGCCTAACTAATAGTTATTTGGTGGGAATATGATGGGATTTACCATTTAAAGTTGATACGGTTTACAGCTGTAATATTTATTTACTTCAATAATATTTATATTTTATCTTTACAGCTGTAACTCAAATATCACAAAAAAAAAAAAACGTTCCAACTTCTTATCCGTCTCTTCTTCTTCTGCTTCAATGGGAGAGTAACTTAAAGTGGAACTCCACTTTTAACGTACTGAAATGTGTACCAACATGTTTGGGGTCGCCGAAGTACCGCGAATTGGAAATTGGGACGCATGTTCCAATTCGCGGTACTATGGGGGTTGAGCGAATTAGGTAACTATGGTTCAGACTATCCATCCAGTGCCTAATTCCTTATATTGTTATAAGCTTCAGATGTATTCTAATTGAGCTCCTACTACAATTGTGTTTCCATAGTAAAAATTATTTCACCTTCATTTTCATTGCACTACATATGAATTTCAACTAAGACCAGTGACTTGCACTTTCCACTCCTATAATCCATGATCAAGGGCAGGCTTTATTTCAATACATGAAAAGATCCTAACCACCATATAGAAGTTTGTTGCATGAAAAGGAAAACAAGTTCATATAAATTGCGAAATAAATTATATACACTCACAAAGGATTCGTTAATAAATAAATCTACGTTTCTTATTGTACAAGATGCTAATAGCACACAAAATAATACTAATAATAATAATAAATTGACAGCCTTACCTTTGTGAATGAAAGAAAACATAATCATGGCAGTTAAATAGAGATTTCAGACATGTGAACTGTATGTCTCATCTGAGCAGCTAAGGTTTGTAGAGTACTGCAAATCTCTGCAGCTCTTGGCTAAGTTGAATCATCAGATAGAAAAGTATGTACCTGATTCCTGAACTCAATCCAGCTGCAGCCCGGTTGCTTTCCTGTGCTAATATCTTTCATTGATACCCTTACTTCCGCCACCTCACTCCATCTGCCTGCCTCAGCATGAATATTTGACAAGAGAACATAATTTGATGTTTTATCAGATTCAAATTCCAAAAGCTTCTGAGCAGCTAATTTTCAAAGTTCTAAATTCCTATGCATCCGGCAAGCCCCAAGCAATGCACCCACACACCAGCATTGGCCTTGATTTGCATTCCCTTCACTATTTCAAAAGCCTCATCTAATCTTCCTACCCGCCCAAGCAAGTCAACAATGCAAGCATAGTGCTCAGCAGATGATTCCATTGCATACATCTCCTTCATGCATTGAAACAATTGTAAACCCTGATCAATGAGACCAGCATGACTACATGCAGATAAAAGACCAACGAAAGTGACTTGATCAGGGAAAATCCCTTCTAATGCCATCTCCTGAAAGAGTTTAAAAGCCTCTTTTCCATATCCATTTAATGCATATCCAATGATTAAAGAATTCCAAGAAACAATATCAGCATGTTCAATTCCTTTAAACACAAGCTCAGCTTCTGGGATTCTTCCACATTTAGAATACATGGTGATCAAAGCATTGCAGAAAAATATATCATTCACATACCCACTCTTGACAACAAGATGGTGAAGCTGCTTGCCAACTTGTAAGGCTGCTAGAACAGCACATGAACTTAGTACACAAGCAAAAGTTGATTGATCAGGTTTCTTTCCTTCATGCTGCATCAATACAAAAAACCTTAGTGCATCTAAATACAACCCATTTAACATGAAACCAGAAATTAAAGAATTCCAAGATACTAAATTCCTCTCCCCCATCTCTTTAAAGATCTTCAGAGCACTGTCCATTTGTCCCGCTTGAGCATAAGCAGCAATCATAGTATTCCATGAAACAATGTCCTTATTGACCATTTGTTCGAACAAATGGATAGCTTCATCCATTCTTCCACACTGTGTATAGCCTGCAATCATGGTGTTCCAACAAACAACATCACAGTTGTCTATTGCATTGAAGATTTTACTAGCTTCATCCATTCTATTGTATTGTATATAACCAGATATCATTGTAGTTTGGGCCGCAATGTTCTTATAGGGCATTTTATTCAGTATCTGCCTTGCTTCATCAAGTTTACCAGCACAAACATACCCATTAATTGTCGCAGTCCAAGACACAGAATCCCTTTCTGGCATTTCTTCAAACAGCTTACTAGCTTCATCAATTTGGCAGCTCTGGGCATAAGCTGAAATCATAGCATTCCAAGATACCACATTTCTGATTGGCATTTGATCAAATAGTTTCCTAGCCTCAAAAATCTTTCCATTTCTCGCAAATCCACATAACATTGTAACAAAGGAAACAACGTTTGGCTCCGGAATATTTTTAAAAAACTTTCAAGCAGAATCCATATCACCCAGTTTAACAAACCCATCCACCACCAAATTACATGAAACTATATCACGCTTATCCATTTTGTGGAAAAACTGCAAAGCTAAACGCATTTCTCCATTCCGGGCATATCACGCTAGCATTGAGTTCCATGAAACTAAATCCTTAACCGGCATTTCATCAAACAACCTCTTGGCGTCATCATACTTTCCTTCCTTGCAATAACCAGCAATCATCGTATTCCAACAAGCCGTGTTATTCTTGTACTTACAAGGAAGTGAATCCAGTAGCTCTCTTGACTTTTTAAGCTTCCCACTACGGATGTAGCCAGTAATAATCAAAGTCCATGAAAACAGGTACTTTTCAGGCATTTCAACGAACAACTCGTAAGCTTCAGCAACCTTATCATTGTGCAAGCATCCGGCAATCATGGTGTTCCAAAATACCAAGTTTTTGCGAGGCATTTTATCAAATAGAATGCGTGCATCTCTCACTCTGCCATTTTTCGCGTATGCAGAGATCATGGAATTGTAGGTAACAGTATTCTTTTGGGGCATTCGCGAGAAAATTTTGATTGCATCTTGGATTCGACCGGTTCTGCCCAACTGGGTAATTCTCAGATTTTTGGTAAAGACATTGCTACCTTGGTCGCCAATTGATAGAACTCTTTTCATAGTCAGTTTGGCGCGGGCTGTACCGAATCATAAAGGATTGCCTGGGCTGGTGCCGTAAGACTTTTCTCAACACAAGAATGACACTAGCCTCCTGAAACTTTCACAATTTTCAGATATAAAATGGTCTTTTCAGTGTGAAAACAAAATTCAGCCATTTCTTAAATCATGATTTTGTATATTTAGTCCCAAATTCCATGACAAATTCTATGAAATTTAATTATGCCTCATAAAAGTAGTTATTTTTCAGAAGGGACAGGGCGCAAATAACTACCTTGGAAAGGTGCAAATAACTACCTGAAATTTTAGCTCAAGAACACGCAAGTCCCTAATTTTTTTTTCTCAAACAACCACGAAATTTTCATAAAATTACTATTTAAACCACCCCAGTAACGCGAAAATAAGAACCGATATTTGAAATCTAACATGGCACAGTTAAATAAAAAAAAAATATATTTTTGTTAATATTAATTAAGGGTACCCAAATTCACTTAAGAGTACATCGAGAAAATCTCTAACTTCCTAAATCCCTAATTCTCAAATTCTGAAAATCTCTTTATCCCAAAACCATGAAAATATATAGCTTACAAATTGGGTGAATCGAGCAAGGGAGAATTGTGATTTTAGAAATAACTAAAGCTATGAGTTTATCCATAACTTCAGCCGAATAAAATACAATGCTGAGATCGAACATAGAGATCAAATACGATGAAGCTCCAAGGTTTTGTAAGTGCAATGGGAATGAAGGCTCCAAGGTGGACTTCGTAGATAAATAAAAATTCTAGGCGAAGATTCTATAGTTGCCTTAATTACAAAGTAAAAAAGAAATCTCGAATTTTAATTTTATTAAAGGGACTACATTGTTTTGATAATGAGTTATATTTTGAATTTGATTTTGGTTTGAAAATTATAGTTGAGAGGTTGTAATTTCTTTGAGTGCATGATGAGAAGATTGTAATATCTATGATTTTAGTTAAATTAAATAAGTATTTGGTGATTAATTAAAATATTGGGAGAGGTATATATATAGTATATACATAATATATACTCTACATATACTTATTAAAGATGTTGAATTTATTATATATATATATATATATATATATGATATACCCCTAATGTATACATGGAATACACATTACACATACATTACATTTGCATGTAAGTAAATATATATATATATATAAGATATAAATAAAATATATGTGATATATACATATACAAGAAATATACTTAACATATATATGAGATATAAAGTGGTGTTGGGAAGATAATAATTAAAATAAAATAAAGAGAAAAGTCAAAGAAAAAACTTGGTGGAAAAAAAGATGAAAACAATTAAATAATTAAATAGTTAATTAAATTAATATTTATGGATAGAAATTAAGAAAAAATCAAAAGCCATCTTCCTTCTTCCTCCATCGCTGTGGCCGAAATTCTTGAGGAGAGAGAGAAAGAGATTTGAGCTCCTTCAACCACTTCAATTTTACAAGAATTTTTCAAGAAATTAAGTGGATTTTGGGAAAATTCAAGATTCCAAGTAAGCTCTTCTCTTTTAAAGCTTTTTTCCCCTTGTTTTGATGATTATGTATAACTAAGTGAGAAAAAATTGTGTTTAACAGCTAAAATTGACATAATTAAAGTTAAAAGGATGAGTATACAATGATTTGTTGATTAATTTTATTGAGGTATGCATAAATTGTGAATTTAGGGTTATGTAGTGAATATGTATAAATTGAGATTTTGGTGTAGATGATTATAATTGTTGAAATGTAATAATTTAATGTTGTTTAGATGTAGATATTATGATTCTATGGTTAGAATTTTGATTTGGATGAGTTTGGATGAATTTAGGGTTATGGGAAGAATATGGGTTATTAGGATTTCCAAGATGTGGGTAGTTGTTAATTATTGAAATGAGGTGAATTATGGTTGTTTTAATATAAATGTTATGATTTTGTGGTTGAAAATTTGATATGAGTAGATTTTAGTAAAGTTAATATTTATGGTTATAATATGTGAAATTGAAATTTTTGAAAGAAGTTTCTATAATTGTGAAAGTGAATTGTTTTGTTATTATTTTAGCATGAAAGTAATGACTGTAGGGTAAAGTGGTGGAAATGAATTTGATATATTGAATTTTAAATAAAGTAGTAAAAGGTGAGAATGGGGTGTTGTTGACAATTTGGTAGAAGTTGGTAAATAATGGAAGGTGGATGGTAATTTAGTATGGAAATGAATTTAAATGAATAATGTATTTATATTTTGATTATCTGTGTTTAGGTCAAGATAGCGCTATAGGAGATATTTAGGGTTTGGAGATAACAAGTGGAACTAAGTGACTTTTGGAACCAAGGAAGGTATGTACATATTGTGAAATCTATTTAATTAAAGTTGCAAGTATGGCATTGTCCATTTTAGGTGAACTTTGAGGAACTTGGCATTCCTTCAAAGTAACATTATGTACGAGAGTATGTGAAATGCTTGAATTATAAAATGATAAGCCAACGTAAAATGGCTAATATCAATGGTATGAATAAATATTGATGAATATGATGGGAAAGAGGAAAGGAAATGGGGATAAGAAAATATGATATAAAGTGAAGTGCGTGTGTGTTAGGTTGGTACAGTGTATATAGTTGCTGTAAAATATGGATAATCATATATCCTATGCAATGTGGAATAGTTATATGATGGATGTCACATTAGGCATTTGTCTAATATAAAATTAATGTTTATACATTAAATGTGTAATAGTGTGCTGTGCCCATTGTGATGCTTTCGGGCAGGGCACATTAGTGTCGAGCACATAGATGCCGAGGAGATGGCCTTCGGGCGATAATAGACAGTTGCCTCCAGTATCAATAGGAGACGTCCTAAGGGTGATATGTGTGACACTTTGTCTCCAGTGTCGGACCTTTGGGTCATTTTAATTAAGTTGTTGGTCCCAGTGTGAGGTGAATTAGGCTTGTTTTAATGTAAATGTTATGATTTTATAGTTTAAAATGTGATATGAGTAGATTTTAGTAAAGTTAATGTTTATGGTTATAATATGTGAAATTAAGATTTTTAAAAGAAGTTTCTATAATTGTGAAAGTGAATTGTTTTGTTATTATTAGTATATGAAAGTAAGGATTGTAGGCTAAAGTGGTGGAAATGAATTTGATATGTTGAAGTTTAAACAAAGTAGTAAGTGTTGTTGACAATTTGGTAGAAGTTGGTAAATAATGAAATTTGGATGGTAATTTAGCATGTAAATGAATTTAAATGAATAATGTTATTTATAGTTTGATTATTTGTGTTTAGGTCAAGATAGCCCTAAAGGAGATATTTAGGGTTTGGTGATAACAAGTGGAACTAAGTGACTTTTGGAACCAAGGAAGGTATGTACATATTGTGAAATCTATTTAATTAAAGTTGCATGTATGGATTGTCCATTTTTGGTGAACTTTGAGGAACCTGGTGTTCCTTCAAAGCAACATTATGTATGAGAGTGTGTGAAATGCTTGAATTATAAAATGATAAGCCAACGTAGAATGGCTAATATCAATGCTATGAATAAATAGTGATGAATGTGATGGGAAAGAGGAAAGGAAATAGGGATAAGAAAATATGATATAAAGTGAAGTGCGTGTGTGTTTGGTTGGTACAGTGTATATAGTTACTGTAAGATGTGGATAATCATATACTCTATGCAATGTGGCATAGTTATGTGATGGATGTCACATTGGGCATTTGTCCAATATAAAATTAATGTTTATACATGAAATGTGTAATAGTGTGTTGTGTGCCTTGTGGTGCTTTCGGGTAGGGCACATTAGTGTCAAGCACATAGGTGCTGAGAAGACGGCCTTCAGGCAATGATAGATACTTTGTCTCCGGTGTCGAGAGAGGGCAGCCTTCGGGTGATATATTGACACTTTGCCCTCGGTATCGAGAGGAAGCGACCTTCGGGTGAAATTTGACACTTGCCTCTGGTGTTAATAGGGGATGGCCTACGGGTGATTTGTGTGACACTTTATCCCCGATGTCGGACCTTTAGGTCATTTTAGCTAAGTTGTTGGGCCCAGTGTGTGTGAGTAGGTGTGTATGTGTGAGTGGTTGATGATGTGTTGTGAATTATGGTTTATAAAACCATGAATATTGTCAAGTAAATATATGGTGGTATGTTGATGTTCTTTATGCATCGATGAGTGTTTGTTTAAGATAGTGATTTTCGTATTAAGAAACTGAATACTTTAATTTAATTGTTATTATTATTAAAATATGTACTACTAAGCAAATTGCTTAGCGCAGTTTGATGTATTGCGCATGTGATAAGACTGCAGGGTAGAGCAGTCTAGTGTGAGTTGAGCTAGCAGTGTCTGTTTTGCCACAAGACCAATCGTGCTAGGATTGCATACATGTATAACTTTCAGATTTTGAACTTTGGCTTTATAAATTCTAAGACAAATTATATGTTTATTAACTTATTTTGAGAATATTATATATGTACATTTATAATGTATTTTGATGAGAGATGTGTTGGATTTAATGTGTAAATTAATGAAGTGATTTGGTGGATTGGTTGTAAACTTTAGTTTGGGACTGACATTTTTATGCTGATCATTGAAATTGGAATTTATTAAAATTATATATTAAACTTTGGCAAAGTTTTTTTAGAGAATTACTTTTATAAATTTGTAATTTATTTTAACCATTAAAATGAGGGCTGGATATGTAAATATTGTAGTAGCTTTGTATCTTAAATATATATTTTATGTATATGGAGGTATATGTATTATATATATTTAGGGTATAAGGGTGTTACAAAGATTATGAGTTAAAGTAAGGAATTGCTTAATGAAATGAAATTGGAGAGAAGATTGTTAATGGCTGAGAATCGAAAGTTGAAGGCAAACGGAAATGCTGCTGAAATTGAAGATGAACTTGATGCTTTATGGTTAGAGTTAAAGAGTTTGAAGGATACAACTGTTGTGGATTGCGACCTAGAAATGAAAAAATTAAAAAGAGTATACATGATTTTATTTTTGGCATGGGTTGCATTTGTGATTGTTCTTATTATTTTGTAAAATTATGCATATTACAATAGGCTTATGCAATGTAAACTCTTGTACTGAATTTACATAGCTCATTTTCAATGAAATTCTGGTTAATGTTAATGAGAATTTTTTGTTATTTTTTGTTGTAATGTGAATGTGGTTGTATTATTTTGCTAGAGAAGTTGAGAATCTATGGAAGTTGGTTATGTGATGAATATGCGTGATTATGATGTTTGATTATTTATTGAGAGCTAGTTTACTGGAGGTGGATTGATATAAACTTAATTGGGTTAATTGGATTGATATATATGTTTACATATCCATTTGATCAGAAAGTTATGGTCCAAAATTTCATCTGTGTTCCTGTCATGCATAAAAATGAAATTCTCAGCATCAAATGGACCTATCCTAATGAACCTTGGACTGATATTTCTATAGATTTTGTATTACGATTGCCTAGGTCTAAGAAGATAGAGATTCTATCTATGTTGTGGTTGATCGTTTTTCTAAGATGACACATTTTATACATTGTAATAAAATCTAACACAATTATTTTTCCAAGTTGTTAGAATGGATGGTTTACTTAGAACTATTATTAGTGATAGGAATGTTAAGTTTCTTAGTCATTTTTGGAAAGTTTTGTGGAGTAAGTTAGGTACAAAGTTATTATTTCTACAACTTATCATCCACAAATGGATGGACATATTAAGGTAGTTAATAAAACTATAAGAACTTTATTACGTACAATCATTGAAAATAACTTGAACAATTAGGAAGAATGCATACCATTAGCTAAATTTACATATAATAGAGTTCTGCATTCTACCATAGGTTATTCTCCTTTTGAAATTGTTTATGGCTTATAACAGAGTTGTGTATTCTACCATGAGTTATTTTCCTTTTGAAATTATTTATGGCTTTAATCCTTTAACACCGTTGGATCTAGTTACTTTGCCTTGTAATGAAAGGTCTAGTTTGGATGGTAAGAAGAAAACTGATTTGGTGAAGAAGATACACATAGAAGTAAAGGCCAACATTGAGAGGAGAAACTAACAAGTTGCAAGTAAAGTCAACAAAGGAAGAACGAAGCTTGTGTTTGAACCAGGTGAATGAGTTTGGGTTCACATTAGAAAGGAAAGATTTCCAAATCAAAGGAAGTTTAAACTTCATCAAGGGGAGATGGACCATTTTAAGTCTTAGAATGCATCAATGACAATGCCTACAAAATAGACTTACCAAGTGAGTATAATATTAGTGCTACCTTTAATGTTGCTAATTTATCTCCATTTGATTATGAAGGTGATGATTTGAGGGAATGATGCAACCAAGGAGCCAACCAAGCTTATGAACCCACTTAGCCTACCCAATGGCCCCATCACAAAAGGATGCTTGAAAAGATTCAAGGAAGCTTTATTGGCCATAATGCAAAGCCTTTTGATAGATCTAGCTACCATTGAAGAATGCAAGGAGGACTCCAACTATAAGCTTGGGCTCCTACAATCAGATTAAGACTTAATTCAACTTTGTGAATGTGAGCAGGGAGTTTTGCCCCACTATTGGTGGAATAGTTCTTGCAACTTTATCACTGTTAGGCTTTAGGCCTTAGAGAACATGAGCCTAAGTATGGAGAGTAGGAGTTGCCACTTGGACAAGCTAAGAAAGAAATATAAGGGGCGTGTGAGTTTGAAAAATTGGGTATGCATGGAAAAGGTGAGAAGTGACCCAGCTCCGCCATAACACTCGGTTTATTAGAACCAGTCTCCTTTTTAGGTCTAAATACTATTAAATTCTTAAATTACTATGATATTGTTCATGTTACAAACAATTAAAGGTAAATAATGTAAAAATAATCATACCATAAATCAAACAAACAAACAACGAAATGAGCACCCATACGAGGATGGAAGCATACCCTTACGATGTCTAAATATCCAGAATACAAATAAAGTAAGATGAGAAACTCATAAAATAGTAAAAATGTGTCCCTTACATTAATCCCCAAATATAAATTAAATAAAAAGCAAATTAAATAAGGCACCTATATAGTGGAAACATGCCTTTTATAACTTTTAAATCCAAATAAATTGCAATCAACAAACATATAAATAATCATCATATAAAGAATTATAAAATCAAGACTTAATTAAAAGAAAATTAAGATTAATTACAAAAACTACAATCTGCAAACATATCTTAATATTAACTCGTTAATGAAATATAAGGCATAATGCACACAACAGTCCCGCTAGCCGGTTAGCGGGGGGGCCGGGGGGGGGGGGGGCAAGAAAAAATAATTTATCATACTCATTAAATGAGTTGCTGCCTCTAAAATATAAATTATGATTTTAAATCATAATTTAGGATTTTAATTATCAAATTAGGGTTTTGATCCTAGAGCTAGGGTTTTAACATGCAAAGTTAGAGTTTCTCATTCAAATTAGGGTTTAATCCTAAAACTAGGGTTTAACATGCACAATTAGGGCTTTATCATTAATTTAGGGTTTTAATTAACAAACTAAGATCTTAGGTTGCAATTTAAACTAAATGAAAATAATAAATCAGAACATAGTAGGTTCACAAGGTTAAACAAAGATAATGCTTAATTGAATTAAATGGATTTAGTTCATGAAAACCATACCTACGTTGTTAGCTCAAGCAAAAGAATTTTGTTGAACCAATCCTCATGAATTACCACAATCCCTCAATATGAACTGGTGATAAGTATTGTCTTGAAAGATTTTTGATGGCTTAGATTGACTGGAGTTTTTGGATAAGCAAGGAACAATTGAAGTTTTGCTCCTATATTCTAAATTGCTCTTTGCTATTTTTGCTTTTGTTGCTACTGTCACTTTTTTACTTTTTATTTGCTATCGGTGGCCCCTCTAATTCCTGCAATTACCTTGTATTTATAGGCAAAATAAGGGCAGCCCTCGGTTAATCAATCCTAATCCTATTAGCAAAGCTGTTGTTTATCTGAGTGTATTTGAGTTTAAGCACAATTAGAAGACTTTAAAACCCACAAAAATGCCGAAATTAAGGCCCATGGCAAATTGGCTATAGCTAATTCATCAAGATTTGGGTTGGTTCGGTAATTTTGGTTTTTAAATTGGATCAGGCTCGGTTTGGACTTTTAAAATTGAGCCGGAGTTAATTCAAGCTTTTAAAATTGGACCGAAACTAATTCAAACTTTTAAAATTAGACCAGACTTAATTGAAACTTTTAAAATTAGATCAAATTCAATTTGGGTCTTTTAATCAGAATTAAGCTCAATCAGAGCCAAAATTAAGGGTCTATAGTGAAGTTTCAAAGGGCTTAGTTGTCGCACCTTTAGTGTTGCGGTCACCATATTGATATTATGATTAGTCTCACAGTCGTAATCTTACCTGCCTTACGTCTAACACACCTAGTTTTGCCCCCAGCCTCGCGATTGCTCCATCCATCACAAACTCTTTCGTGTTCCAATGAGGCAACATTTTGTATTTTAGCTTATTTTGATATTTCATTTCTTGTTTAGGATATATTATTAAGATAATCTTATTTGGGATATTATCATATATATATGATTCCAAAGATTTAGATTTGTTAAAGATTTTGCTAGATTTATTAGATTTCCTAGTCAAATAAGGAAAGGTTGATTTACTTCCTAAACAACCTTATTTCCTATTAGGTTAAGAATTCTCTTATAGCTTATATAAAGGTATCCTTTTTTACATTTTAATTGATGTTAAGTTTAATAAATAAAATTAAGAACTTTGTTCTAATGAGAGATTCAATATCTCTTGTTCCTTGATTCTTATTTGAATCAACTTCCACATATAGAGTTAATCACATAAGTATGTTAATGCTAAGATTTTCTCCTACATTATTAGGTTTTGGGTCAAGGTCTTGGATAAAGAATCTGATTTGGCTTTTTAAAGAGTCACTTTTAAGTGTATTCGGTGTTGGGTTTCAAGTCGCTGCTTATGGTTCTCATCAGGGAACTCCCCCACATCAAAGCCAAAGTAAAGATGTAGTTTGGCAACAATCTCTAAGTCATCCCTCATATCATTTGACAAGACACATGGAACAATCTGAAACCTAGCTACCTGGGCCTTAACTTGCTCTCCTAAGTAATACATATGGGTCTTTGGAGAGCTAAATAATACTTGACAACTTAAAAGATTAGAAGCCATGACCTAATGGACATCATTAACAGCAAAACAGCCCCCAAAGGCAATCAATAAACTTGTATGAAAAGGTGGTCACATAAAGATTCACTGAAAATAAGCAAGGCAATTTTAGTTGCTTACCTCATCAACCCTTAGGTTGTTAAAGGCAAACCACAAGCTTCTAAAATTGAGGGAAGGGATAAGAGACTAGTTGCTTCTAACCCAACGATGTCCAATAGGAAATGCATCCAACTGAGGGTTCCTTAGAGTGAGACTAAGGAAGGGCAAGTACTCATAAGTGCACATTTATGAAAAAGTAATATATGGTCAAATCGGAAGAAAAATAAAAACAAGTGGGTTCCAAAACATACCTCTCAAATGATGTATGTCTCACTAATCAAGTGAACATCACCTCAAGACAACCTCCCTATCTCTTGATACATAGTAGCCAACAAGGCACCACCCCAATTATATACTCAAATACATTAGTTAAATCCTTCAAACTCAATGAAATATTGGGATCAAAGGTGTCCCTGATTATGTTCCAAAAGGAGCACCCCAGTATTAGAAGAAGAAGTGAGCATTCAACTTATTAGAAGAGTATAAGAAAATCACATAATTCTGCCCCAAGGTAGTTCTAATATGAATTTTCAGCCAACCTTGGGTAATGCACTGGTAAAACCATATCCAAAATGTCACCAAAGAGACCTATGATTTGTTAGTCTAATAAATTCTGCCAATTAGGATAAAGGTCTAAAGCCCAATCCCCAAAATGTATCCCAGTCAGCAAATAAAGATCATGTGGTATCATAGTTAACTCACCACAAGAAAAGTGAAAGGTGTTAGTGGAATCCTACCACCTCTCTACCAAAGCTCTTAGTAGATAATTGGTTCGCTTTCCCTGAGCTATCTAGTGTTAAGAAATCAAAAAGACTAGTGGGAGCCAAAATGTCCCTCACTTCACTACTCGAATAAATGCAGTCTAGGTTAGATAGACAACCCTACACCTTCAATTGGCCATAATACTGATATATGAAAATTGAGTAAGAACTCAAAATTAAAATCTTATTTGCAAAAATGGCAATAAGGAAGGTATTCCTTTAATTTTGCAGGTCAATACAGGAAAAAATGAGCATGCACAAAAGTTTTGACTAAAATGCAAATAATAAAGAATTAGGGGCAAAATGCAAAATACCTCAACAACCTAAGTATGGGAAGCATAATTATCAACATCCATTAGCATATCTCCAACCTCTGAAATCTCAGTAATATCATCAAATGGAGAAGATATCTTCCAAAAATAACAAAGTATGAAATTCTAGAGAGATAAGCTCTGAGAAGAGAGAGAGAGAGAGAGAGAGAGAGAGAGAGAGAGAGAGGGAAGTGCCCAAATGATTATTTCGTACCCCTTTATATAAGGGTGGCCCAAGGCTCCAATTCTAGTTTAACAGTCAAACGAACTCCAAATTCAGTACGATCAAATTTCAGCTACTCGCAGCAATGTCAACTCGGGTTAATCATCATAAGTCCAGGTACCCCTAGCATTATAGATGAACTATGAACATGGCACCAGACAAGTCAACCATATGTTGTGCATAACTCATGCAATAGGAGATTGTAATGTTTAAAATTTCAAATAGTAAACTTTTTAATTAATATTGATAATTGATAGTGTGTAATGGTTAAGATTTTAAATATGAAACTTTTTAA
This sequence comes from Garcia nutans, assembly GCA_947685225.1. Taxonomy (NCBI): domain Eukaryota; kingdom Viridiplantae; phylum Streptophyta; class Magnoliopsida; order Malpighiales; family Euphorbiaceae; genus Garcia; species Garcia nutans. Next base: position 42,297,058 of record CANTUV010000024.1, read on the forward strand.
CTAATATTGATAATTAATAATGTATAGTGATATAAATACTATAAGCAGAGAATAGTGAATAGTATATCTCAAAATTTACTAAAGAAATTATTTTTACGGTTTTACAGAACTAAAACTCGATTTAGAATCAACGGTTAAGAATGAGGGTGCACCATAGTTATTATGAGCATTCCTTCACTTGATTAAACTATATATATATATGTGTGTGTGTGTGTGTACATGTGTGTGTGTGTAGAAACTTCTCATTTCTTATTCCATCTCCCACGCCATTTTCCTCCACCATCACCATCTTCTCTATTTTCTTCTTCCTTTCATAAAAGAATCAAGGGAAAATATATCTTTTCCAATAATCTTTTTAAGAGAATTAGTTAGAGTAGGTGAGATTATCAACAATTGATCAAAGAAAAAGAAGGAAAGGGGAGAAGAATTGTGAATGAGGTATGTGCTTATGTATTATAATTTGTAAATATATGAATTTTTATGAATTTAATGTTTGAATTGGTTGATTGAGTCATCTATAATGAATTGTTACTTAAAAGTATTGGTTAAATGGATTGATGAGTGAAAATGAATTCAAAGGAACTTATAAGTGATGAGTATGATTTTTAATTCAATCTTTATGAGAAATGAGTGGTTTGATGTTGTTTTTAGCTATAAGTGATGGTTAAAGATTGATTAATTGATGTTTGAGTAGAGTATTTGATATAGACTCTTTTTATGTTAAAAAATTAGTTTTTGATTCATTTTTATCATAGATCTTGAATATACTTATGTTTATATGGTTGAGTGTGTAAAAATATATAATTTTTGCCAGTGACATGGCTAAGTCAATGGGTGTGTCTAGTGACACGGGCAGTAACATGGACAAGTTAGTGGGTATGTCTAGTGACACGGGCAGTGACACGGCCAAGTCAGTGTGTGTGTCACATGCTGTCAAAAATTTCTATTTTCTTTGATGAGAGACATGACCAGTGACATGGCCAAGTCAGTGGGTGTGTCTAGTGACACAGACAAGACAGTGGGTGTATCACATACTGTCAAAATTTTTTTTTTATCTTTGATGAGAGTCACGACCAGTGACATGGCCAAGTCAGTGGGTGTGTCTAGTGACACGGGCAGTGACATGACCAAGTCAGTGAGTGTGTCACATGCTGTCAAAAATTTTTATTTTCTTTGATGACAGACACGGCCAGTGACATGGCCAAGTCAGTGGGTGTGTCTAGTGACACGGACAGTGACACGACCAAGTCAGTGGGTGTGTCACATGCTATCAAAATTTTCCATTTTTCATTGATGAGAGACATGGCCAAGTCATTGAACATAACTTGGCCGTGTTCAATACCCTTCCCCCCAAATAGGCTTTCAATAAGTGAATTAAAAATTCATTTTGCACATGTTCATGCTTCAAACTAAATTATAAAACTTCAAGCAAACTTAAACACACATCTTTTTTTTTAAATAAAACAAACTAGAAAGCTAATGAAATTACCCCTGTGTTCAGAGAGGAGGTTCTATAGCTGGAGGTAGTAGACCAGATGAAGTAGGACCATCACAGCGGGTTTATGTGATTCAGAGGCAACTAGATGCTTCAGTTGTTATTGTTGGTATTTTTGCATTATTTGGTATTTCATTTCTTGCATTATGATACAAACCAGCCACGAGGTAAGGATCCATTGGTGCTTCCAAATGGGTCATTGACTAGGAGCAGAGCTAAGAAGTTTGGAGCAGCTATGGGATTGCATATTCAAGATCAAATTTCAAAGGAAGTAACTGAAATGGCAATGGAAAAGTGCAAAATAGAGCTTGAAGAAGGCACACCAAAGCTGATTATGATGCTTAGTGTGGAAGCTAAAGGCTAGCTAAAGAGGTCCAACGTGCAAGAAAGGTCCATGGGGATTCATATAAAGCCTTGGGAAGTAATTTAAGGCCCATGGACAGCCCAAATAGTGTGGGGCATGTTCTTATGTTGAAGAGATTTAGTTTGGTTGTTTCCATACTTTATATTTTCCTTAGTGGATTAGGATTTTATTTCCATACTTTATATTTTCCTTAATGGATTAAGATTTTATTTCCATACTTTATATTTTCCTTAGTGGATTAGGATTTTGTTTCCATACTTTATATTTTCCTTAGTGGATTAGGATTATGTTTCCATACTTTATATTTTCCTTAGTGGATTAGGATTTTGTTTCCATACTTTATATTTTCCTTAATGGGTTAGGATTTTGACTTTGTAGCTTTCCTTTTCCCATTAGAATTAGGGTTTCGGATTTGGCTTCAGCTCTTTTAGCTGGATTGGTATTTTAGATAGGGCCTTATTTTTCTTGTAAGGGGACTTTTGACATATTATTAATAAAATTTTCGAATTCTTCTACAAGCTCTTCTTGTGAATTTTCATGTAAGAGAGATTAGAGTGGATTCTTTAATTCTTTCTTTGCATTAAGAATTAGGTTTACTTATCAAAGAGAGTTGTGGCGTTTTCCTTCTTCTTACCAACTAAATCCTTCAATCATAGTGAGTTCGCGTCTCTTTATAGGCGTTGGGTTCCTTAGGAGGTGATTATCAAGTTTCAAGGAGTTCTCTACCATTGTTATACGTTGGGTTTGCTGCCATCGTTGCTAAGGGTCCGCGTCATTTGGTATCAGAGCCTTGCTACAAGGTAATTTTTATCTACTTTGTCTTTCTAGGGTTTGTTAATTTAGGTCTTTTAAGTTTCTGCGTTTTAGGGTTCTTAGAGAGTCTAGTCTTTAATTTTTGAAAAAAGAGTCATATATCAAAATTCGAAAAGCCTAAAGATTGTTCAAAGAGTAATTCGAAACCTAGGAAAAGGAGTCTGATTGAATTTCAAAACCTAGGCCTTGCATCTGAATTGGATTCGAAACCAAGGTTAGGGTTCTTGAAAGAAAGCAAAAGCTAGAGTTTTTGTTCAAGTTTGATTTTGATTTGATTTTGAGTGAATATGGGGTTGCGAATTAAGTCCAGATTTTAAAAAGTTCTTGGGAGTAAATTAAGTCCCGAATCAAGGGGATAGTGCGAGGAAGAAAAAAAAAATTACAAAATCACCTCAACAAAAATTGTTTGATATTCTTGCTATTTGGGTGCTAAGGATCAGATCTAGGTGGGTTAGAAGTAATAAAATATTTTTGGCGAAAAATTTCACCTTTTGAGGGGCTTTTGGAATTCGAAAATCAGACCTTAATATTCATGTTATTTGAGTGTTATAGGTGGGAATTAGAGTCTAGAAGCTAGCATTTTGGGTAGAATTGATTAGGTCCATAAAGCAGCTTGCCAAGTGTGGGTTGTTTTTGATTCATTATATCCAAATTGGTCTTGTTTATTGGCTTTATTGTTTCTGATTTCTTTATCTAGCTTTTAATTCTATTACATTGTTAAGTATCATTTGCTTGTGTTGATAATTGGTTTTATATCGTGTAGTCCAAATTACCTTGCATTGCCTCCGGATACTTGTCTTGTTTTCTATCTAGTTCTAGGATTTAGGTTCTAGTTTCTTGAATGACTTGAAAATTGTTGGTTGGTGAGCTTGGTTCTGAAGTGCAATCAAGGAAGACAAGAAAAGTGAGGTAATTCTAAACACTTGAGTGAATTTCGATTATTACTAATCTTGTTTCTTTAAGTTTGTTTGTTTATTAACATGGCTGGAAAAGGAGAAGAGACTAGCAAAGAAGGAGCTATGGCCAAAAGCTTGGCTAGGCTTAATGAGACTTTGGTAGCAATGCTTGGTCGAATGGAGATGATGGATACTAGATTTGATGCAAGAAAGGATCCCTTGAAGCTAGCAAGTGGACCAATCACTAGAAGCAAGGCAAAGAGATATCAAGCTAGTATGGCTTTGCATATTCAAGAAGAGATTTCCAAAGAGCTTCAAGAATTATCATTCAAGAAGATGGAGATAGAGCTTGATGAAGGCACACCAAAGCTGATTATGATGCTTAGTGTGAAAGCTAAAGGCTAGCTAAAGAAAGGTCCAACGTGCAAGAAAGGTCCATGGGGGTTCATATAAAGCCTTAGGAAGTAATTTAAGGCCCATGGACAGCCCAAATAGTGTGGGGCGTTTCTTATGTTGAAGGGATTAGTTTGGTTGTTTCCATACTTTATATTTTCCTTATTGGATTAGGATTTTGTTTCCATACTTTATATTTTCCTTAGTGGATTAGGATTTTGTTTCCATACTTTATGTTTTCCTTATGCAATTAGGAATGCTTTCCTTATGCAATTAGGAATGTTTTAGCATATGCAATTAGGAATTTTGTAACCCTTATTTAAGGGCACTATTAGGCCGAATTTCAGACAACAATTAATAAAAATTTCTAATTCTTCTACAAGTTCTTCTTGTGAATTTTCGTGTGAGAGAGATTAGAGTGGATTCTTTAATTCTTTCTTTGCATCAAGAATTAGGTTTACTTATCAACAAGAGTTATGGTGTTTTCCTTCTTCTTACCAACTAAATCCTTCAATCATAGTGAGTTCGCATCTCTTTATAGGCGTTGGGTTCCTTAGGAGGTGATTATCAAGTTTCAAGGAGTTCTCTACCATTGTTATACGTTGGGTTTGCTGCCATCGTTGTTAAGGGTCCGCGTCATTTGGTATTAGAGCCTTGCTACAAGGTAATTTTTATCTACTTTGTCTTTCTAGGGTTTGTTAATTTCGGTCTTTTAAATTTCTGCGTTTTAGGGTTCTTAGAGATTCTAGTCTTTAATTTTCAAAAAAGAGTCATATATCAATTCTGATCAAGGCCGAATTGAAGGAGGGTATTCTTAGGGTGAAAACGAAACCTAAGAAAGGATTCTTGGAGAATTTTGAAACCAAGAATTAGGGTTCTTGAAAGAAAGCAAAAGCTAGAGTTTGTGTTCAAGTTTGATTTCGATTTGGTCTTGAGTGAATCTGGGGTTGCGAATTAAGTCCAGATTTCGAAAAGTTCTTAGGAGTAAATTAAGTCCCGAATCAAAGGGATAGTGAGAGGAAGCAAAAAAAAAAAAGAGTACAAAACCACCTCAACAAAAATTGTTTGATATTCTTGCTATTTGGGTGGTAAGGATCAGATCTAGGTGGGTGAGAAGTAATAAAATTTTTTGGGCGAAAAATTTCACCTTTTGAGGGGCTTTTGGAATTCAAAAATCAGACCTTAATATTCATGTTATTTGAGTGTTATAGGTGGGAATTAGAGTCTAGAAGCTAGCGTTTTGGGTAGAATTCATTTGGTCTATAAAGCAGCTTGCCAAGTGTGGGTTGTTTTTGATTCATTATATCTAAATTTGTCTTGTTTATTGTCTTCATTGTTTCTGATTTCTTTATCTAGCTTTTAATTCCATTACATTGCTAAGTATCATTTGCTTGTGTCGATACTTGGTTTTATATCGTGTAGTGCAAATTACCTTGCATTGCCTCCGGATACTTGTGATTGAGGTTCTAGTTTCTTGAACGACTTGACAATTGTTGGTTGGTGAGCTTGGTTCTGAAGTGCAATCAAGGAAGACAAGAAAAGTGAGGTAATTCTAAACACTTGAGTGAATTTCGATTATTACTAATCTTGTTTCTTTGAGTTTGTTTGTTTGTTAACATGGCTGGAAAAGGAGAAGAGACTAGCAAAGAAGGAGCTATGGCCGAAAGCTTGGCTAGGATTAATGAGACTTTGGCAGCAATGCTTGGTCGAATGGAGATGATGGATACTAGATTGCAAGAGAATGCAGCACGACAAGCACAACAAATTCAGCAAGTGCAACAAGGGCAGCCAGCCGCACATCCAAATCCCATAATGCGAACTAGAAGAGTTCTTAGGAGAGAAGGGCAAGGAAATCTTGAAGCCCTAGAAGCAGCCGAAAGGGTAGAAGATGAAGATGAAGGTGGAAATCAACCTACCACTGATGGTGACCTTACTTCCATCAAGATGAAGATTCCTTCCTTTGAAGAGAAGAACAATGCAGAAGAGTTCATAGAATGGGAGAGGAAAGTTGAGCAGATTTTCGAATGCCATAACTACACCAAAGAGAAGAAATCAGTTTTGGCAGCCGTAGAGTTCAAGGGGTATGCTACCTTTTGGTGGGATCAATTGAAAGCTAATAGAAGAGGGAAAGGTATGAGGCCTATTCCTGAATGGTCAACCTTGAAAGAACTAATGAGGAGCCGATTTGTACCATCTCACTACATTCGGGATTTGTACAATTGACTAGCAAGACTAGTTCAAGGTGGAAGAAGTGTGGAAGAGTACCACAAAGAGATGGAGATGATCATGGCTAGGGCAAATATTGATGAAGATGAAGACAAGAAGATGTCATGATTTCTTGGGGGATTGAATTTGAACATAGCCAATGAATTGGAGATGTATGAATTCAACACAATGGAAGAGTTAGTTCAAAAGGCCATGAAGATAGAGAGAAGATTGAAGAATAAAGCTATTTCGAAAATTGGCTACTCTAAAGCTAGTGGAAAATTTTCAAACTTCAAGTGTTCAAGTTCGAGTGGAGGTTCCTACAAAGGGGATTACAAGGGTTCTTTCCAAAAGAATTCTTCCTACAATCCTAATTTCAAGAAGCCGAATGATGGGGATGCAAAAACAGCCAAGGAAACACCTTCTAGACCTACTCCAAGTAGGGAAATTAAATGCTACAAGTGTTTGGGAAGTGGACACATTGCTTCTCAATGTCCGAATAAGAGGGTGATGATTGCTACCCATGAAGGGGAAATTGAATCAGAATCTGAACATGAAGAAGAAGAGGAGGCCGAATGTGGTGATAGGGCCGAATATGGTGAAGAGGCTTGGGAGAATCAAGTCTTGAATGCTGAACACGGAGAGATGCTTGTTACTAGAAGAGCCTTGAATATTCAAGTCAAGGAAGAAGGCTTGGATCAAAGGGAGAATCTTTTCCACTCTAGGTGTTTGGTGAATGGTAAGGTTTGTACACTTATCATTGATGGTGGAAGTTGTACCAATGCTGCTAGTACTACAATGGTGGATAAATTGGTGTTAACTTGTTTTAAACATCCCAATCCTTACAAGTTGCAATGGTTCAATGATGCTGGGGATGTAAAAGTGTTGAAGCAAGTCAAGGTACCATTCTCCATTGGGTGGTATAAAGATGAGATTTGTGTGATATAGTGCCAATGCAAGCTAGACATTTGCTATTAGGAAGACCATGGCAGCATGATAGAAGGGCACAACATGATGACTTTTCTAATAAGTATACCTTTACTTATGAAGGAAAGAAGGTTGTTCTAGCACCATTATCACCTCAAGAGGTGTATGAAGATCAGAAGAGGATGCTAGAGAGGGAGAAAGAAGTTTCGGCCAACATGAACCAAGGGGGTTCAAATTCGGTGAATGATGTTTCTTTAACACCCAAGGGTAATTCTAAGGGTAGGGAGAGAGAAAATAATAAAGTGAGTGAGTGCAGAAAGGAAAAAGATGCCGAGAGTCAAAAGAAAGTAAGCAAACAAATAAATGGCCCATTGGTGAGAGAAAATAAGCAAGGAGAAAAAGCAAAACATACTTTTTATGCAAGAGCAAGAGAGATAGATGTAGGGCAGCCTGTACTCATTATTATGTATAAAGAATTGTTACTTGCTGACAGTGAAGAATCTCTTGATTCTTTACCTTCTAGTTTTGTGTCTTTGTTGCAGGATTTTAAGGATGTATTTTCTGAAGACCTTCCTAGTGGTTTGCCACCATTAAGAGGGATTGATCATCAAATTGATTTCATACTCGGTTCTACAATTCCAAACCGGCCAGCATATAGGAGCAATCCTATGGAGACAAAAGAGATGCAAAGGCAAGTTGAAGAGCTTTTGGAGAAAGGCTTGGTTCGCGAGAGCCTTAGTCCTTGTGCCGTTCCAGTCTTATTAGTACCCAAGAAAGATGGTTCTTGGAGGATGTTTATTGATTGTAGGGCTATGAACAAGATTACTGTGAAGTATAGACATCCCATTCCTAGACTTGATGACATGTTGGACGAATTGCATGGGGCAAAATATTTCACAAAGATTGATCTTATGAGTGGTTATCATCAAATTCGCATGAAGCCGGGAGATGAATGGAAGATTGCCTTCAAAATGAAATATGGTTTGTATAATTTGGTTAGTTATGCCTTTTGGTTTATCTAATGCACCTAGTACTTTCATGAGATTAATGAACCATGTTTTGAGAGCTTATTTAGGTAAGTTTGTGGTAGTTTACTTTGATGATATTCTGATTTATAGCAAAACTGAGGAAGAACATGTTGAACATGTTAGTTAAGTGCTTGAAATCCTTAGGGAGCAAAACCTTTATGCTAAGCTTAAGAATGTTCTTTTTGTCTAGATAGGGTTGTTTTTCTTGGTTTTGTTGTAAGTATGCAGGGAATTGAAGTTGATCAAGAGAAGGTGAAAGCTATCCAAGAGTGGCTGAATCCTTCAAGTGTGATAGAAGTGAGGAGTTTTCACGGATTGGCAAGCTTCTATAGGAGATTTATCCCTAATTTCTCTACATTGGCAGCCCCCTTGACTAGCATAATCAAGAAAGAAGAGGGATTCGTTTGGGGCAAGGAGCAACAAGAAGCATTTGATGCTTTGAAAGAGAAGCTTTCTACTACACCCGTTTTAGCTTTACCTAACTTTGATTCTACTTTTGAAATTGAATGTGATGCTTCTGGTGTAGGTATTGGAGATGTTTTGATGCAAGAGAAGAAGCTCATTGCATACTTTAGTGAAAAGCTTAATGGAGCAAAGCTGAATTATTCAACTTATGACAAGGAGCTATATGCTTTGGTGAGAGCATTGGAAGTATGGGAGCATTATTTACTGCCTAAGGAATTCGTGATCCATTCGGACCATGAATCATTGAAGCATTTGAGAGGGCAAGGCAAGTTGAATAAAAGACATGCAAAATGGGTTGTGAAGATTGAGAAGTTTCCTTATGTGATCAAATACAAGCAAGGTAAAGACAATGTAGTGGCAGATGCACTTTCAAGGAGGTACGCTTTACTTTATGTTTTGAGTACTAAATTGCTTGGATTTGAATGTATAAAGGACTTATATGTTGGTGATTTTGATTTCAGCAATGTTTATGATGCTTGTGAGCATAGTGCTTTTAATTCTTTCTATAGACATGATGGGTTTTTGTTTAAGGGTTCGAAATTATGCATGCCTAGATGTTCTATGAGAGATTTGCTAGTATTAGAATCACATTGTGGGGGGTTTGATGGGGCATTTTGGAATTGATAAAACTTTAGACATGCTGAATGAACACTTTTATTGGCCGAATAATGAAAGGGATGTAATTCGGATTTGTAAGGCTTGTTTGGCTTGTAGGTAAGCTAAGTCTAGGTCTATGCCTCATGGTTTGTTTATGCCATTACCCGTTCCTAGTTCTCCTTGGATGGACATTAGTATGGACTTTGTTTTATGATTACCAAGGACTAAGAGGGGGGAGAGATAGCATATTTGTGGTTGTTGATAGGTTTAGTAAGATGGCACACTTTATCCCATGTCATAAGAGTGATGATGCTAGTTTAGTGGCCGAACTCTTCTTTAGGGATGTGGTGCGAATTCATGGGATACCAAAATCCATAGTTTCTGATAGAGACACCAAGTTTTTATCTCACTTTTGGCGTGTGCTTTGGGGAAAGTTAGGTACCAAGTTGTTATTTTCCACCACTTGTCATCCTCAAACGGATGGACAAACAGAAGTAGTAAACAAAACTTTAGGTACCATGTTGAGAGCTTTAGTGGGTAAGAATTTAAGTTCTTGGGAAGATTGTTTGCCATTTATTGAGTTTGCTTATAATCGTGCTATTCATTCTTCTACAGGATATTCACCTTTTGAGCTTGTTTACGGTTTTAACCCACTAACAGTTTTGGATCTTGTTTCTTTACCTTCTCATGAGCTTGTTAGTTTAGATGGTGAGAAGAAAGCTAAATTGGTGAAAGAGATGCATGAGAAAGCAAGGGCGAATATTGAGAAAAGGAACAAGAGATATGCTGATTCTGCAAATAGACGTGAGATTAAGTTTCAAGTAGGAGATTGGGTTTGGGTGCATTTTCGAAAAGAGAGGTTTCATAACCAAAGGAAGAACAAGTTGCAAGCAAGGGGAGATGGCCCATTCCAAGTGCTGGAGAAGATTAATTGTAATGCCTACAAGATCGACTTACTAGGTACGTATAATGTTAGTGCTACTTTCAATGTAAGTGATCTTTCTCCTTTTGATGATGCAGATTTGAGGACAAATCTTTTTGAAGAGGGGGAGAATGATGCAAGAAAGGATCCCTTGAAGCTAGCAAGTAGACCAATCACTAGGATCAAGGCAAAGAGATATCAAGCTAGTATGGCTTTGCATATTCAAGAAGAGATTTCCAAAGAGCTTCAAGAATTATCATTCAAGAAGATGGAGATAGAGCTTGAAGAAGGCACACCAAAGCTGATTATGATGCTTAGTGTGGAAGCTAAAGGCTAGCTAAAGAAAGGTCCAACGTGCAAGAAAGGTCCATGGGGGTTCATATAAAGCCTTGGGAAGTAATTTAAGGCCCATGGACAGCCCAAATAGTGTGGGGCGTTTCTTATGTTGAAGGGATTAGTTTGGTTGTTTCCATACTTTATATTTTCCTTATTGGATTAGGATTTTGTTTCCATACTTTATATTTTCCTTAGTGGATTAGGATTTTGTTTCCATACTTTATGTTTTCCTTATGCAATTAGGAATGTTTTCCTTATGCAATTAGGAATGTTTTAGTTTTCCATATGCAATTAGGAATTTTGTAACCCTTATTTAAGGGCACTATTAGGCCGAATTTCAAACAATTAATAAAAATTTTCGAATTCTTCTACAAGTTCTTCTTGTGAATTTTCGTGTGAGAGAGATTAGAGTGGATTCTTTAATTCTTTCTTTGCATCATGAATTAAGTTTACTTATCAACAAGAGTTGTGGCATTTTCCTTCTTCTTACCAACTAAATCCTTCAATCATAGTGAGTTCGCATCTCTTTATAGGCGTTGGGTTCCTTAGGAGGTGATTATCAAGTTTCAAGGAGTTCTCTACCATTGTTATACGTTGGGTTTACTGCCATCATTGCTAAGGGTCCGCGTCAAGATTGCAAAAGAATGCAGCACGGCAAGCACAACAAATGCAACAAGTGCAACAAATTCAGCAAGTGCAACAAGGGCAGCCAGCCACACATCCAAATCCCATAATGCGAGCTAGAAGAGTGCTTAGGAGAGAAGGGCAAGGAAATCTTGAAGCCCTAGAAGCAGCCGAAAGGGTAGAAGATGAAGATGAAGGTGGAAATCAACCTACCACTGATGGTGACCTTACTTCCATCAAGATGAAGATTCCTTCCTTTGAAGGGAAGAACAATGCAGAAGAGTTCATAAAATGGGAGAGGAAAGTTGAGTAGATTTTTGAATGCCATAACTACACCGTAGAGAAGAAATCAGTTTTGGCAGCCGTAGAGTTCAAAGGGTATGCTACCTTTTGGTGGGATCAATTGAAAGCTAATAGAAGAGGGAAAGGTATGAGGCCTATTCCTGAATGGTCAACCTTGAAAGAACTAATGAGAAGCCGATTTGTACCATCTCACTACATTCGGGATTTGTACAATCGACTAGCAAGACTAGTTCAAGGTGGAAGAAGTGTGGAAGAGTAACACAAATAGATGGAGATGATCATGGCTAAGGCAAATATTGATGAAGATGAAGACAAGAAGATGTCACAATTTCTTGGGGGATTGAATTTGAACATAGCCAATGAATTGGAGATGTATGAATTCAACACAATGGAAGAGTTAGTTCAAAAGGCCATGAAGATAGAGAGAAGATTGAAGAATAAAGCTATTTCGAAAACTGGCTACTCTAAAGCTAGTGGAAAATTTTCAAACTTCAAGTGTTCAAGTTCGAGTGGAGGTTCCTACAAAGGGGATTACAAGGGTTCTTTCCAAAAGAATTCTTCCTACAATCCTAATTTCAAGAAGCCGAATGATGGGGATGCAAAAACAGCCAAGGAAACACCTTCTAAACCTACTCCAAGTAGGGAAATTAAATGCTACAAGTGTTTGGGAAGTGGACACATTGCTTCTCAATGTCCGAATAAGAGGGTGATGATTGCTACCCATGAAGGGGAAATTGAATCAGAATCTGAACATGAAGAAGAAGAGGAAGCCAAATGTGGTGATAGGGCCGAATATGATGAAGAGGCTTGGGAGAATCAAGTATTGAATGCTGAACATGGAGAGATGCTTGTTACTAGAAGAGTGTTGAATATTCAAGTCAAGGAAGAAGGCTTGGATCAAAGGGAGAATCTTTTCCACTCTAGGTGTTTGGTGAATGGTAAGGTTTGTACACTTATCATTGATGGTGGAAGTTGTACCAATGCTGCTAGTACCACAATGGTGGATAAATTGGGGTTAGCTTGTTTTAAACATCCCAATCCTTACAAGTTGCAATGGTTCAATGACGCTGGGGAAGTAAAAGTGTTGAAGCAAGTCAAGGTACCATTCTCCATTGGGTGGTATAAAGATGAGGTTTTGTGTGATGTAGTGCCAATGCAAGCTGGATATTTGCTATTAGGAAGACCATGGCAGCATGATAGAAGGGCACAACATGATGACTTTTCTAATAAGTATACCTTTACTTATGAAGGAAAGAAGGTTGTTCTAGCAGCATTATCACCTCAAGAGGTGTATGAAGATCAAAAGAGGATGCTAGAGAGGGAGAAAGAAGTTTCGGCCAACATGAACCAAGGGGGTTCAAATTCGGCCAATGATGTTTTGTTCAACACTCAAGGGTAATTCTAAGGGTAGGGAGAGAGAAAATAATAAAGTGAGTGAGTGCAGAAAGGGAAAAGAGGCCGAGAGTCAAAAGAAAGTAAGCAAACAAATAAATGGCCCATTGGTGAGAGAAAATAAGCAAGGAGAAAAAGCAAAACATACTTTTTATGCAAGAGCAAGAGAGATAGATGTAGGGCAGCCTGTACTCATTATTATGTATAAAGAATCGTTACTTGCTGACAGTGAAGAATCTCTTGATTCTTTACCTTCTAGTTTTGTGTCTTTGTTGCAGGATTTTAAGGATGTGTTTCCTGAAGACCTTCCTAGTGGTTTTGCCGCCATTAAGAGGGATTGAACAACAAATTGACTTCATACCCGGTTCTACAATTCCAAATCGGCCAGCATATAGGAGCTATCCTATGAAGACAAAAGAGATGCAAAGACAAGTTGAAGAACTTTTGGAGAAAGGCTTGGTTCGCGAGAGCCTTAGTCCTTGTGCCATTCCAGTCTTATTGGTACCCAAGAAAGATGGTTCTTGGAGGATGTGTGTTGATTGTAGGGCTGTGAATAAGATTACTGTGAAGTATTGACATCCCATTCCTAGACTTGATGACATGTTGGATGAATTGCGTGGGCAAAATATTTCACAAAGATTGATCTTATGAGTGGTTATCATCAAATTCGCATGAAGCCTGGAGATGAATGGAAGACTGCCTTCAAAATGAAATATGGTTTGTATGAATGGTTAGTTATGCCTTTTGGTTTATCTAATGCACCTAGTACTTTCATGAGATTAATGAACCATGTTTTGAGAGCTTATTTAGGTAAGTTTGTGGCAGTTTACTTTGATGATATTCTGATTTATAGCAAAACTGAGGAAGAACATGTTGAACATGTCAGGAAAGTGCTTGAAATCCTTAGGGAGCAAAACCTTTATGCTAAGCTTAAGAAGTGTTCTTTTTGTCTAGATAGGGTTGTTTTTCTTGGTTTTGTTGTAAGTATGCAGGGAAATTAAGTTGATCAAGAGAAGGTGAAAGCTATCCAAGATTGGCCGAATCCTTCAAGTGTGATAGAAGTGAGGAGTTTTCACGGATTGGCAAGCTTCTATAGGAGATTTGTCCCTAATTTCTCTACATTGGCAGCCCCCTTGACTAGCATAATCAAGAAAGAAGTGGGGTTCGTTTGGGGCAATGAGCAACAAGAAGCATTTGATGCTTTGAAAGAGAAGCTTTCTACTACACCCATTTTAGCTTTACCTAACTTTGATTCTACTTTTGAAATTGAATGTGATGCTTCTGGTGTAGGTATTGGAGCTGTTTTGATGCAAGAGAAGAAGCCCATTGCATACTTTAGTGAAAAGCTTAATGGAGCAAAGCTGAATTATTCAACTTATGACAAGGAGCTATATGCTTTGGTGAGAGCATTGGAAGTATGGGAGCATTATTTGCTGCCCAAGGAATTCGTGATCCATTCGGACCATGAATCATTGAAGCATTTGAGAGGGCAAGGCAAGTTGAATAAAAGACATGCAAAATGGGTTGTGAAATTTGAGAAGTTTCTTTTTGTGATCAAATACAAGCAAGGTAAAGACAATGTAGTGGCAGATGCACTTTCAAGGAGATACGCTTTACTTAATGTTTTGAGTACTAAATTGCTTGGATTTGAATGTATAAAGGACTTATATGTTGGTGATTTTGATTTCAGCAATGTTTATGATGCTTGTGAGCATGGTGCTTTTAATTCTTTCTATAGACATGATGGTTTTTGTTTAAGGGTTCGAAATTATGCATGCCTAGATGTTCTATGAGAGATTTGCTAGTATTAGAATCACATTATGGGGGTTTGATGGGGCATTTTGGAGTTGATAAGACTTTAGACATGCTGAATGAACACTTTTATTGGCCGAATATGGAAAGGGATGTAATTCGGATTTGTAAGGCTTGTTTGGCTTGTAGGCAAGCTAAGTCTAAGTCTATGCCTCATGGTTTGTATATGCCATTACCCATTCTTGGTTCTCCTTGGATGGACATTAGTATGGACTTTGTTTTAGGATTACCAAGGACTAAGAGGGGGAGAGATAGCATATTTGTGGTTGTTGATAGGTTTAGTAAGATGGCACACTTTATTCCATGTCATAAGAGTGATGATGCTAGTTTAGTGGCCGAACTCTTCTTTAAGGAGGTGGTTCGAATTCATGGGATACCAAAATCCATAGTTTCTGATAGAGACACCAAGTTTTTGTCTCACTTTTGGCGTGTGCTTTGGGGAAAGTTAGGTACCAAGTTGTTATTTTCCATCACTTGTCATCCTCAAACGGATGGACAAACAGATGTAGTAAACAGAACTTTAGGTACCATGTTGAGAGCTTTAGTGGGTAAGAATTTGAGTTCTTGGGAAGATTTTTTGCCATTTATTGAGTTTGCTTATAATCGTGCTATTCATTCTTCTACAGGATATTCACCTTTTGAGCTTGTTTATGGTTTTAACCCACTAACAGTTTTGGATCTTGTTTCTTTACCTTCTCATGAGCTTGTTAGTTTAGATGGTGAGAAGAAAGCTAAATTGGTGAAAGAGATGCATGAGAAAGCAAGGGCAAATATTGAGAAAAGGAACAAGAGATATGCTGATTCTGCAAATAGAGGGAGACGTGAGATGAAGTTTCAAGTAGGAGATTGGGTTTGGGTGCACTTCCAAAAGGAGAGGTTTCCAAATCAAAGGAAGAATAAGCTTGATGCTCGTGGTGATGGTCCATTTCAAGTGTTGGCAAAGATCAATGATAATGCATACAAGATAGACTTGCCTGGTGAGTATAGTGTTAGTACTACTTTTAATGTGTCTGATTTATCTCCTTATGATGATGCAGATTTGAGGACAAATCTTTTTAAAGAGGGGGAGAATGATACGAACCAGCCACGAGGTAAGGATCCATTGGTGCTTCCAAATGGACCATTGACTAGGAGCAGAGCTAAGAAGTTTGGAGCAGCTATAGGATTGCATATTCAAGATCAAATTTCAAAGGAAGTGACTGAAATGACAATGGAAAAGTGCACAATAGAGCTTGAAGAAGGCACACCAAAGCTGATTATGATGCTTAGTGTGGAAGCTAAAGGCTAGCTAAAGAGGTCTAACATGCAAGAAAGGTCCAACGTGAAAGGTCCATGGGGATTCATATAAAGCCTTGGGAAGTAATTTAAGGCCCATGGACAGCCCAAATAGTGTGGGGCGTGTTCTTATGTTGAAGGGATTTAGTTTGGTTGTTTCCATACTTTATATTTTCCTTAGTGGATTAGGATTTTGTTTCCATACTTTATATTTTCCTTAGTGGATTAGGATTTTGTTTCCATACTTTATATTTTCCTTAATGGGTTAGGATTTTGACTTTGTAGCTTTCCTTTTCCCATTAGAATTTTGGCTTAAGCTCTTTTAGCTGGATTGGTATTTTAGATAGGGCCTTATTTTTCTTGTAAGGGGACTTTTGACATATTATTAATAAAATTTTCAAATTCTTCTACAAGCTCTTCTTGTGAATTTTCGTGTGAGAGAGATTAGAGTGGATTCTTTAATTCTTTCTTTGCATCAAGAATTAGGTTTACTTATCAACGAGAGTTGTGGCATTTTCCTTCTTCTTACCAACTAAATCCTTCAATCATAGTGAGTTCGCGTCTCTTTATAGGCGTTGGGTTCCTTAGGAGGTGATTATCAAGTTTCAAGGAGTTCTCTACCATTGTTATACGTTGGGTTTGCTGCCATCGTTGCTAAGGGTTCGCGTCACATTATTCGACCCTGGGTTGACTCATTCTTACATTAGTGCATCCATCTTGCCTGTGAGTCCTGTGAGTGATTTGCATTCTGAGTCCTTAGGATTTGATGTTTTGGTCACAAATCCTTATGGGCATAGTGTTGTGGTGAGCAGGGTGCACCGAGATAGTCCAGTTGTTGTTCAGGATGAGGAGTTTCTTGGTGACCTGATTGAAACACCTTTCAGGGAGTATGATATGATTTTAGGCATGGATTGGTTATTCAAGCATGTGGTTGTGGTAGACTGTCAGAAGAAATGTGTTACTTTGAGAATACGTGATGGTAGGATGTTATAGTATCTAGTGAGCAGAGGTATCTTTCATCCATATTTGTTTCAGCTATTTCAGCTGGGAGGATGATTCAGAAGGGATTGGCAGGCTATTATCGTCGGTTTGTGAAGGATTTTTCTGTGATAGCTACACCACTCACTAGATTACTTTGGAAAGGAGTTAGATTTGTGTGGACAGATCGGTGTCAGGTGAGTTTTGAGCAGCTGAGGGAGATGTTGACTCAGGCTCCTGTCCTTACCCTGCCTGTGGAAGGTAAACTATATGTGATATACAGTGATGCTTCACATAGCGATTTAGATTGTGTTCTGATGCAAAAGGGTAGAGTCATTGCTTATGCCTCTCGATAGTTGAAAACGCATGAGCTGAATTACCCGATGCATGATTTGGAATTAGTAGCAATAGTTTTTGCCTTGAAGATTTGGGGGCATTACTTGTATGGGGAAAAGTGTTTCATTTATATGGATCACAAGAGTTTGAAATACTTGGGAGTTCAGAGAGAGCTGAATCTTTGCAGAGACGGTGATCAGAGTTGATTAAAGACTATGACTGTTTGATTGATTATCATCCTGGCAAGGTAAATGTTGTTGCTGATGCCTTGAGTCAGAAGTCTTTGGCAGGTTTGACTGCTTATTCGCTCTCGTTGCTTGTTGAGTTGAGAGCGTTGCATGCTAGATTTGAGTCTTCTGATGATGGTGCTTTGATGGCTCAGCTGCAGTTAAGGCCAGTCATGTTGGATCATATTAGGGAGGCTTAGTTGGCAGATGAGAAAATTTAGAAAATTGTGTTGGTTTGTCAAAAGGGGGAGAGTCGAGACTTTTATGTGAGGGATAATGGCAGTCTATGGTATAAAGATAGATTGTGTATTCCTGATGATGCAAAATTGAAAAGAATGATATTAGAGGAAGCACATCAGTTGCTTTTTGCTATGCACCTTGGGAGTACCAAGATGTATCAGGACTTGAAGCGACATTATTGGTGGTCAGGTATGAAGAGGGACATAGCTGAGTTTGTATCCAGATGTTTCACTTGCTAGAAAGTGAAGGTTGAGGACCAAGTTCCTTTAGGGTTGCTCCAACCTTTATTAGTGCCCGAGTGGAAATGGGAGTGAGTGACAATGAATTTTGTGACTAGACTACCTTTGACCCAGAAGAAGCATGATGCAATCTGGGTGATAGTTGATCGGATGATGAAGACAGCTCATTTTCTTCCAGTTCGGATGGATTATTCTCTTGAGAGGTTGGCTGAGCTGTATATCAATGAGATAGTCAGGTTGCATGGAGTCGCAGTTTCTTTAGTGTCAGATCGAGATCCTCGGTTTACTTCGAGGTTTTGAAAGAGTTTGCATGATGATTTGGGTTCTCGATTACATTTTAGTACTGCTTTTCATCCTCAGACAGATGGGCAGTCAGAGAGAGTGATACAGATTCTGGAGGATTTGTTGATGAGCTGTATCATTGATTTTAAAGGGAATTGGGATAGATTTTTGCCATTAATTGAGTTTGCTTATAACAATAGTCATCAGTCTAGTATTGGGATGTCTCCTTATGAGGCTTTATATGGCAGGAGATGTAGGACACCGTTGTGTTGAGATAAGGTTGGAGAAGGTAAACTGGTTGGTCCCGATTTGATTAAGGAAACAGAGGAGAAAGTGAAGGTGATTCGGGGTCATTTGAAAGCAGCTTCAAACCAACAGAAATCCTATTCAGATTTAAAGAGCAGAGACATAGAGTTCAGTGTAGGAGATAAAGTGTTTCTGAAGGTGTCTCAATGAAGAAGATTTTGAGATTTGGCCGCAAAGGAAAGTTGAGTCCTCGTTTCATAGGACCATATGAGGTGTTGGAGAGAGTTGGTCCAATGGCTTATAGACTAGCTTTGTCACCTGAGTTGGATTGAATACATAATGTTTTCCATGTCTCAATACTTCAGAGATACAGGTCTGACTCATCTCATATCTTATCAGTGGAGTCCAATGAGTTGAGTCCAGATCTGACTTATGAGGAAGAACCAGTGACGATTTTGGCACGAGAGGTTAAAGAATTGAGGAATAAGAGTTTGCCACTTGTGAAAGTCCTTTGGAGAAATAATGCCACTGAGGAGGCGACATAGAAAAGTGAGCAGACGATGTAAAGTCAGTTTCCCCAATTATTCCAGACTTGAGAACAGGTAATTTCGAGGATGAAATTTATTTTAGGGGAGAGAATTGTAACATCCTAAAATTTTTAAAAATTTTTAATTTTTGAAAAATTTGAAAAAATAAAATATAATCAAAAGGATAAATTAAATTAATGGTTTTAAATGAAAAATGAAGGGATTTTAAATGAAAAAATGGAATATATATATGATATATATGCAAAATATACATAACATATATAAGTCAACACTTTTTAAAAGAAAAGTCAAAGTCCAATGGTATTTTTGTAAATAAATTTTTAGAAATTTAAAATTAGTAAAATAATTCAAAAATAAATTATTTTTGAATAGAAAAGGAAAATTAGGACTTTTAATTTATTAAATAAATAATTATTAAATTATTTTAATATATATATATATATATGGTTAAAAATAAAGATGAAAAGAAAAAGAAAATTTAAAAGTTGTCTTCATCTTCCTCTTCTTCTCACAAGGGCCAAACCTCCATTGAAGAGAAGCCAAGGAATTTGATTCTTCCATACTCCTTAAATTGAAGGATTTAATAAGTTTTAAGTGGATTTTTGGTGATTTCCACCAAATTTAGTAAGTTTCCAACTCTTTTCTTTGAATTCCATGGAAGAGTGAATTTTGTGAGAATTTGGATTTTTAAGTAGTATATTATAATTGTTGAAATTGGTGTGTATGATGTTATTTTGGATAGTTAACAATGATTTCAAGGTTAGATTGAAGAGATGATGGAGTTTGGATAAAGAATGGTGAAGAGAGAGAATTTAGGGTTATGGATTTTTAAGGTTTTGAAAACATGAGCTTTAATTGTGAAAATTGGTTCTAAATGTGTTGTTTTGATTCATAAACAAGTATTTTAAAGTCAAATATTGGATTTGGTTGTGTTTGGTTGGAGTTTGAGAATGGAAGTGGAGATTTAGGGTTTTGGAAAAGTGATTTTCCAAAGTTGTTGAATTGTGTGATTTTATTTGTTTAAGCATGTTGTTTAGTGTTAAAAGTGATGAATATAAGCTTGAAATAAGTAATGGATTGTGTTGGAATAGAAAACCTTCAATGGGGGAAGGTTACGCCATTTTTGAGATTTTGTGTATAAGAGTGTATTTTTATAATGTAAATGATTTAAATGTATTAAAATATATTTTTAATAATATAAATAAACTTAAAACACTAATTTAATTATAGTAGAATGAAATTCTAATGTTAAAAGAAAGGCTAAATTTTTGAAAATTTGTAGGAGTGATGTATAATTATGGTTTAATGTTGGAAATGCCATTAAATGTGATACTAAATGATTATTTGCTATCACATTTGGTTTAGGCATTGAGGGAGGTTGATTTTCTTCATCCAAGTGGTGAAGGGCAAGTTGGAAAGATAGGATTGAAGGTTGTTTTTAGCTTGCTTAGGGTTGCTAGTGGAGGTATGTGCAAACTTTGAATATATTGTTTATATTTGCATGACATTTCGACTTAACGCATTTTGGTTGGAAAATATGTTAAGCTACTTGGTACATTGATTGTGTATGAATAATGTGCTATGACATTTGTAATGTCATATATGTGTTTAAATGATTTGTGAAAAGCCATTGATAATGGCTAAATTGTGTAAAATGTAAAATATGCATATTATGTGAAAATACCCAAAGTAATTGGGTAATGTGTTGTGAATATAAAAATAAGATATGTGGTATAATGAAATGAATTGATATTGATAAAAATGAGAAAAGTGAGAAAAAAAAAGTGAAAATAAGGCAATGTGCCTAGATTGAAAATGTGAAAATGAAAAAGAGATTAATAATGACAAAAATAAATAAATTATGTGTCTAGTATGTTATTCAATTTTCAGAGTTCTGTGTTTGGCAGCATGCCTATGATTGTCTACGGGCTAAAAGCTGGGCTGGTGAAAAGATCGGGTCGTAAGCCAGGTCCAGCTGATAAATATGATATTTTTGGGGTGAAAAGCCTGGGTCGTAAGCCTCAAAAATAAATCCTTGAAGCTAGACTGAGTGAAAAGACCGGGTCGTAAGCTCAGATCTAGTTGGATTATCCATGGATATATTGCCTACAGGGCTAGATACGAGGTGTCATTATGGACCAAAGCAGTAACTCTGAAATTTGAATAGCATATTAGATCCTTTTGGGCCCATGCTTGTATTTGCTTTAATGTGAATTATGAATTGTGGTACAATTGAGCAATATAATGAGATATAATGTTATGAGTTGTGATATATATATATATATATATATATGTGTGTGTGTGTGTGTGTTGTGCATTGACATTACATTTTAACTATATTGTTATCAAAGTGTGTACCACTAGGCTTCGGCTTAGCGCGATTATTTTCATCGCGCAGGTGACAGGTTAGACTCAGCTGAGCCAGAGAGTTCTTCTAGACCAGGTCGGGTCTAGGCTTGTAGTGGAGCTTGTTAAGTTGTTATCAAGATTAGAAACACTGTCAGCAGCGTGTATATATTTTTATGTTATTATACATTTTGAGTATTATACATAATATATTATGTTTTGATTTTATGTATTGTATATTATAAAAAATGTTTGGGTCAATGTATTTAAAATGGTAGAGTAAATGTATTTTAAATTATATATATCTATATATAAATGTTTGAGAAACTTGGTGAAATTGAGGAGTATGGTTGATATGGTGATTTGAAATTATTTGGGAGTGTTTTCTTTTTGCAGGTTGCATTTTTTCTAAATTTTGGAATGTCCAAATTACAGACAAAACTCTGACGAATTTTTTCAGAGATTTTTATATATAATATTTATTTTGGGTTCCTATAACAAGTAAAGAATATTTATATGCTATTTAATTTTATATATTTTGAATTTGAAATTTTAAATTGAAAATGTGAAAAAATTTTATTAAATCGGTCTGTGATATTTTTGTACCGTATATGCGTATTTTACATATGCTGAAAATATATATTATACGTATATAGGGTATATGGGTGTTACAAAAGTTATTTTCAAACTCTTTAGGATGGACTTTGGACATAGAATCTTTTTGAGATGTTTTAAAAATTATTTTCTACCTTATGGCCCAAACACGAAACCCAAAATTAATTTTTAAAATAAAATTTTTACAATGGGTTTCGAAATATTTTCAAGGAAGTGCCCAAAAGTATTTTCACTTTATGGCCCAAATTAAGCTTTGAAATTAAAATATTTTACAACGGGTCAAAATTTTTGAAATGGGCTTTCAATTAGTTAGGTTAATTATGGAATACTAAAATCAATTGTGGGCCTTATTTATTCTAATACTTGTTATTGTGGACTTGTTTATGGCAAGGATCATTAGTTGCTTTTCCAAATAAGAAGCTTATTTATAATAAATCTATTAATTTAGTTTTAATCCAAAATATAGCAGAAATGTTGCTTGAATTTTTCAGTGGACCCAAAGGATTAAGGCTTAATTAATGAGAATTATCATAGACTGACTTCTGTATTTGAAAACACAATTAATGATTAATTCATCTAAGAGATTCTAAAAGATAAAGTATCCCCTGTTGATATCTTTGTTGACGATAACACCTAAGAAAAGAGACTCGCCAATCATGTGTGGGAGATATAAGGTTGGAAGGAACGTCCTGACTTTACTTATCTGTTTACTGCACATGCATACATCGCATTGCATTGCATTGATCCTTTTTGGCTCACAGACTTAGAGTACAATAGTTAAGAGCATATAACAATCCGACCTATGTTAGTGACTAAGAATTCAGTGAGGTTTTATCCAACTTCACACCAAAAGCAATGGATTTAGAGCAAGTTTATTACCTAGTGAATGAAACCCTTGCATCCAAGATGAAAGAATTAAAAGGGGGCCTCGCTGAGATTGTGAGAAATTAATTAACTGCGCTACTGGAAAATAACATTGTTGAGGCATCTAGCAGTTCTAAGAAGCAGAAGAACAAGGGAAAGGCTAAGGTAGCTGAGATAGCCTTTGATGAAGAAGAGGCAGTGATTGATGATGATTACTGAGGCACATACTTCAAAGACTAACAAGAAAAGAAGAAAGAGAAGAAGGTGGAAGTAAAAACAGAGCCTGATAATGTGAAAAAGTTCATTGGTAACCTGGAAAAGAAGCTTGAAAAGAGACTGAAAGTTTAAGAGGCCTTAGAAGTTAATAAACTTTTTGAAGAGTATGAGAATCTCCCACACAAGTTCAAAATGCCTGGTTTCACTAAGTACAATGTACATAAAATCTTCATTTGCATGTTAAATAGTACATTACTACCATGCAGTCTGCTAGAGCTACTAAGGCTCAAACCTTGAGGTATTTCATGCTTTCTCTAGATCGTATAGTGAAAAATTGGTTCAATACTTTAGAGGAGAGCACTCAAAGAGACTGGGATTTGTTGTACAAAGCTTTCATCCAACAATATGGGTACAAAATAGAGTTAGAGGTAACATTGATAACAATTGAGTCTCTCAGACATGGGCAGAATGAAAGCTTTGTTGACTAAATAAAGAGATGGAGGAATAAGCAATGCTCTTCTCAAGAAAATGCCGGATGACTCAGACTAGATACGAATGATAGTAAAGGGTGCTTTGTCACATCTTCAAGAAAGAATGTCTCTTCAAGGATCTTTTATAGGTAGGTCTTTAGTTGGAAGAATGGGAGAGAGAACAGAACATATACAATGGAAAAAGGAAGCAATAAGGGTGGCTACCATTTCGGTGGACGAAGTAAAAAAGATGTTGAGGTGGATGCAACAACTGAGCCAGAAAAGAAGCATCAATTCTCAGAATTAGAGAAGCCACTGTCTTAGGTCTTCAACAAATTACAGAAAAAGGGATTATTGCGGCCTTTAGCCCCTCAACCTTTGTTGGATCCTCTGCCCTCCATCTTTGACACAAAGGTTTTCTGATAGTTCCATCAGGTGCCTGGTCATGAAATAAATCAATGTACATGATGAAGGCATGAAATACAAAGCCTCATCAATGATGGAAAGATCCTTGCCCTTGACATGTCTAAGTAGATGAAGTGTTTTCGACCCCAACTCAACAAACTTCCCTTTGTTTGAGTGTTGCTCGTCTTATTTTCTTTCTTTGGTATTTTATTGGAATATTTATGTTTTTTAAATTAAAATTGTTTAAATAAATTACTTTTGTTGCATTTATAATTTTATTGGTTTTTGACATTCTGTTACTTGACATTAACCAATGGCGAATCTCGCTTGATATTTATAAATTAGCATATCTATACATCATGACACGAATGATTTTACTAGATGAGAGAATTTCTTTATAACATTGAGCTATGGATGCTTACTTAGAGAGGGATCCTGCATAATTGCTTATGTCTAGTCGATCTTAGAACATGCTTTGACAAACTTTTAAGGCAAAATTAAACTCTTCTTTTTTAAAGGAGAGATGATCTAGGCATTGTTTGATGAGTCCATAACTAGTATCCACCCTGTTAAAATCAATCCTTTGTTTGACCCTTTGAGCCTTTATGAGATTTTAGCTTACTTTTTATTGGCTTATAAACTCTGATAATCTACCTTGAGCTGGTGTGACACTTATGACAAGTCTGATGATCACTAAGATACCAAAAAGCAAGAAGATTGCTTAGTTAAGACTATAAGGATAGTTGAAGTTTACCTGAACTAAACCTAATATCTCAGATCTAATTCATCATTAAGATGGAATTAAGACAACATAAAGATGCATCCTCATTGAAGCATACTTGAGCTACTCCATAGTCAAAAGCATAGGATAGTAGGAATAAGATGACTTTCTTAGAGCTAAGACAAAAAAAATCAATATAAAAAATAAAGAAAAGGGAAAGCTCGCTAGATTGAAAATTCGAAAGGGCAATCTAGGCAAAAATTAGACCAGCTCGATAGTTTCTAAAACCTAAAAGGGTGGGCTAGACAAAAATTAGACCTAAAAAAGGGAGAAAATTATTGAAGTTTGAATTAAAAACCCGAAAGGGAGGTTCAAAAAGTCAACAGATTTCTTATTACCTGAAGTAGTAGAAGGTTTTTGTTCAGCCTATGAGAAGAGTTAGACTTGAATTGGTCTAGCCCAACTAGAGACTCAACTAAAATCAGAAAAATAGAGGAAAAACCATCTTTCATTTGGTTGGCGATGTCCAATGCAACTTCGGTCAACCATCTTGAAATTCTTTGACTTGATATTTCAAAAGGGAAAAGGGCGGAATGATGAAATTCCATGTCCAAAAGAAAAGGAGCCAAAACAACTAAAAGAAGAAGAAGAAGAAGAAGGGTCCTGAGTTTTTGCAAAAGTAAAAGGAAAAGATTAAGATTGTCCTAATCAAATCCAAATTTCTACCAAGAAGATGGAAGAGCTTTATCTTTTCATAAATCAAGATAACAAAATGCCTAAATATGGAAATGATGCCTAGAGTTTAAGAATGTTCCCAGCCGCCTATGGCTCCATCAGAAAGTTTGCATTATGAAAACTGTTAGCAGTGTCAAATCAGCTCTAATTTAACAAATGGTCTTCACTTAGCCAATATCCCTTACAAATCTCATTTCAAGCCAATTAAAGACCTGTTGATCTCTCTTGAGAGGTGGAGTCTATTAATGAAGATTGTTTAAAAAAGCATGTATATGAGATAGATAATATTTAAACTCAATAATGCTTTTAGCCAAGTAATGTGTATGTGCCAATTTGAAGTGCAACATTTCATTCTCAAATGAAAATGATTCCCAAATTTAGTACGGTAACTAGGGTTATGATATTATAAATGTGTTAATTTGAAAGACCAATCTTGAGTTATATTGACACTGATTTGACAAAGTAAACATTTGATTTCAAAATTAAAATTAAATTTCAAAACAAAAAGTTTTCTTGTCACATGAGCCTTCAAGATTAGGGAAATACGCTGCGCTATCAAAACTTAAAGGACATATTGGCAAGATAGGATAATGAAATAATTGTTCACAAGGTTATGAAGAAACTATCAACTAATGTGCTGAATCATGGTTTGAAATGGATATCTCATGCATCTCTGACTATCTTGTTTGGGTCCTCACTACTCATGTTTTCTATATCTTAGAGATGAAGCTATGGATGTGACATCTCTTGATGATCCAATGCAAGACCTAAATGAACATTTCAAAGTTGGCAACAGAAGTCCTATGGCCTATCACCTCAGTCCATGACTCAGTGTAATCACTGTAAGTATCATTCACGCATATATGAGCATATCATACTACATTCTTGTTATCTTGTGTTGCCTACTCCTTGTCATAGTTGAGACTCTATGAAGCAAACAATGAGAAGCAGACATATCATCAGGAGGCATGAAAGTCCCATTACTTGAGAAAGATCCAATCACTTTGCAAAAATGGAGACGCATGCTTACGCAAAGAACGAGACAAAATAAAAACACCAGTTGGAGCCTACATGAAAACAAAATAATTGGTTTGAGCCTATATAGGGGAAAAAACTTTTCCTTTTTGAATTTTGAGTTAATGCATATAAAAATTATTTTCAGACTCTTTCCATGTTTTATGATGCAGGGGGTAACGGAGTATATGAGGGCTAAAAAATACCCAAATTTTTTACACCAAAATTCTTTAAAGAATCAAAAGCAAAATCCATTAAAGAATGGAACAAGTGTCTACAAGAAATTCAAAACTCTCAAATGAATGAAGATACAAATGACAGAAGGTCAGTCAAGCTAGAAGAACTAAAGTCAATGCAGGACAAAGGTGTCACATCCGTGATTTTGGAGATATAAAATTTTATATATACTCAGTATATATATCTAGAGTATATATAACATATACATATGGTATATTAATTGTATATGATGGATTAATATATTACATACTTAATATATTTAATATACATATAAGGTACATTTGATGTGTATATAAGATACACATTACTTGTGTATATGTGTAATATCCCAAAATTTTTGAAAAGTTATAATTTTTAAAATTTAATAAAATAAATTATAATTTAAATGGATAAATTAAATTAATGGTTTAAAATGAAAAATGAGGGGATTTTAAATGAAAAAGTGAAATATATATATGATATATATGCAAAATATATACAACATATAAAAGTCAACACTTTTTAAAAGAAAAGTCAAAGTAACAGGGTATTTTGGTAATTAAATCTTAGAAATTTAAAATTAATAAAATAATTTAAAAATAAATAATTTTGAATGGAAGATAATATTTTGGGATTTTAATTAATTAATTAATTAATTAAAAATATATTAAAATAATAATATATATAAGGTTGAAAATGTGAGTAGGAGGAAAGAGAAAATTACTTTTTTTTTTTTCATATTCTTCTTCTTTTTTCCTTCAAGGCCAATTTTCATGGCTTCAAGAGAGGGATTTGCTTCTTTCAAACTCATTTAATTGAAATATTTACAAAGTTTCAAGTGAATTTTTAAGGTTTTCCTCTTTAATTAGTAAGTTTACTCACTTTTTCTTTGGATTTCCATGAAAGTTTGAATATGTGTGTTTTGGGTTTTTGAAGTTCTAAGATTTAGTTATCTATTTGGATATGGATGAAGTTATTTTAAGTGATTAACAATGATTTTAAGGTTAGATTTAAGAAATGGTTGAATTTAAGTTGAGTTTGGTGAAGAGAGAGAATTTAGGGTTATGGAACATTTGAGTTTTTGAAATCATGAGTTTTAATTATGAAAATTGGTTCCAAATGTGTTTTTTTTGATGCATAAACAAGGATTTTAAAATCAAATAATGGATTTAGTTAAGTTTAGATAGAGTTTGAAGATGGTAGTATTGATTTGGGGTTTTGGAAAAGTGAATTTTCAAAGAATGATTAATTGTTTGATTTTAATGCTTAAATCATGTTATTTAATGATATAAGTGGTGGAAATAAGATTGAAATGATAATTGGATTGAGTTGGAATGGAGATCCTTCAATGGTGAAGGTTATGCCATTTTAGGATTTTGAGCATAAGCATGTGGTTAATTAATGTAATTGGTTTAAACATGTTAAAATACATTTATATTGATATAAATAAACTCAAAACAATAATTTAATGGGTTAATATGGATTTGCTAAGTTAAAGTAAGGAAAGATTTAATTTTTGAATTTTGTAGGAGTGTTGTTAAATTAAGGTTTGATGTTGAGAATGCCTTAGAATGTGATATTAAATGATTGTTTATGATTACATTTGATATAGGCATTGAGGGAGGTTGAGTTGCTTCATCTAAGTGGTGAAGGGCAAGTTGGAAGGATATGATTAGAGGTTGTTTTAAACTTGCTTTGGGTTGCTAGTGGAGGTAAGTTCAAACTTTGAATGATTGCATATATTTACATGACATTAGGACTTAACACATTTAGTTGAGAAATGTATTAAGTTACTTATTATACTGTTAATGAATGTGAATTATGTTATGATATGCATAATGTGTATTATGTTGAAGTACCAAGGTAATATGTTGAAAATGAAAAGAAATGTGGTATAATGTGATGAGATATGTGAAAACAAAATGTAATGAATTGATTTTGATATAAAAGAGAAAAGTGAGAAAAGTGAGAAAAAGATGATATAATAAGGCAATGTGCCTAGTTTGATCATGAGAAAATAAGAAAAAATTTGATAAAGGAATTATGAAAGAATTTGATAATGAGAAATATAAATAAATTGTGTGCCTAGTATGTTATTCAATTTTCAGAGTTCTGGGTTTGGCGGCATGCCTATGAATTGCTGGGCAGGTGAAAAGACCGGGTCGTATGCCGGGCCCAGCTGATAAATATGATATTTTTGGGGTGAAAAGACCTGGTTGTAAGCCTCAAAAATAAATCTTTGAAGCTAGACTGAGTGAAAAGACTGAGTCGTAAGCTCAGATCTAGTTGGATTATATTCATGAATATATTGCCTACGGGGCTAGACACATGGTGTCATTATGGACCAAAGCAGTAACTCTGAAATTTAAATAGAATATTAGATCCTTTTAGGCCCATGCTTGTCTTTGCTTTAATGTGAATTATGAATTGTGATACAATTGAGCAATATAATGAGATATAATGTTGTGAGTTGTGATATATATATGTGTTGTGCATTGACATTACATTTAGACTATATTGTTATCAAAGTTGGTACTACTAGGCTTTGGCTTAGCGCGATTGTAATTCGACACGTAGGTGTCATGGATGGTTTGGTAGAGACGAAGAGCTCTACTAGACCTGGTCGAATCTAGGTTTGTATTTTTTGAGCTTGAAGAGTTTTTCAATACATCAAGATCAGAGCCAGTTGCCAGCATGTAGATATTTGACATTACAGTATATTTTGATATTATATATGTTATGATATTTTTTTGAAGTATATAATATAAATTGTAAAGAATAATTTGAATAATTTATTTAAGATGGGATCTTATATGTGATATATATATATATATATAAGTATTTTGAGAAAATATGGAGAAATTGAGAAGTATTGGTGAAATGGTGAATTGATTTTATTTGGAGTGTTTGTTTTATGCAGGTTGTGTTTTGTTGAATTTTGAGAACGTCCAAATTACAGACAAAACTCCGGCGAATTTTTTCTCGAGATTTTTCATAAATAATGTTATTTTGGGTTACTATAGCTAGTAAAGAATATTTATATACTATTTAATTTTATATATTTAGTATTTGAAATTTTAAAATAGAAATATGAAAATTTTTATTAAATCGGTTTGTGATATTTTTATACCATATATGTGTATTTTACATATGCTGAAAATATGTATTGTACGTATATAGAGTATAAGGGTATTACAAAAGGTCCATTCCCAAGGATAAAGAATCAAGATGAAGATCCATTTCTGAAAAGGCAGACATTTTTCTGGATTTGCTAAAGTTTTCAGCATCAAGTTTCTATCCATGTGAAACCTCAATTGATTTGATGAAGTATTCAAGCCTTCAGCCTATATTGGATTTGTTAAAGTATCCTGATTGTGCAATTTTGTGGATTTTAGGTAAAACATCCAAACCTCCAACATATTTTGGATTTGTTAAAGTATCCTGATGGCGTAGTTTTGTAGATTTGGTAAAACATCCAAACCTTCAACCTATATTGGATTTGTTAAAGTTCTTGATGGCGCAATTTTGCAGATTTGGTAAAGCATCCAAACCTTCAGCCTATATTAGATTTGTTAAAGCATCATGCGTAGTTTTACGAATTTGGTAAAACATTCAAACCTTCATTATCCAGTTTTGTTCCTAATAAGATATTAAGGTGCTCACTATTCCTAATGAGATATTAAGTTTCTCACTATCCTATTGAGATATTAAAGTTTCTCTATGGTTGTTATTTTACCAAGATATTAAAATTGCTTGGTAGTTTTATTGAGATATTAAAGTCACTTGATGGTTGTCATTTTACTGAGATATTGAAATCGCTTGGTGTTTTCATCGGGATATTAAAGTCGCTTGATGGATGTTGTTTTACCAAGATATTAAAACCACCTAGTGGTTTCATCAAGATATTAAAGTTGCTCGATGGTTGTTGTTCAATCAAGATATTAAAAGCGTTTGTTGATTTCATTAATAAATTAAAGTCACTCGATGGTTGTTGTTTTGCCAAGATATTAAATTTGCTTGATGGTTTCATCGAGATATTAAAGCAGCTCAATGAATCTTTTGGGATATTAAAGTTGCTCAACGGTGGGATGTTGAATGGTTCCTCGCTATAGGGTATCCATCCTTCAAATTTTTATTTCTTAGGCATCTCTGTGTTTTGATTTGCAGACACTCCATGCAAAAATCTAGAAGCTATATCATTGTTTTCACTTTCTTCCACCAAAGTTCCAGATCGTTCAAGCAGGGGGCAAGATTGTAGACCATCAACTTTGGCCCTAAATGAGCTTAGTTCTAATTAAAAGGCCCAAATTAAATCCAATCCAATTTTAAAAGCTTGAATTAAGTCTGATCCAATTTTAAAAGCTTAAATTAGGTTCGGTCCAATTTTAAAAGCCAAAATCGAGTATAGTACAATTTAAAACCCAAAATTATTGAATCGACCTAAATCATGATGAATTGGCCATGCCAATATGCCATGAGCCTTTAATTTCAGTCTAATTCAGTTTTAATTCAATTTAAATCTCCTAATTGTGATCAAATTTAATGAGACTCGGATAAACAATAAGCTTTTCTAATAGGATTAGGAGTGATTAACCAGTATCGCCTTAAATGCTACCTATAAATACAAAAGTAATGGGCAAAAATGAGAGGCCACAATTAGGAACTAGGAAGCAGTAGCCATGTTTTAGAAAAAATTAAGAATTAGACATTAAGCAAGAAACTAGAAACTAAAAGAAAGAGAGACATAGAGCAATAAATAGACAGTAGCCAATTTGTGAGAATTTGCAAACAATCTCCAGATTGTTTAAACATCAACCAAGATTCTTAATTGATCCAGACTTTCCTAAGCAATTGTGCATTCAAACAGTGAGCCTGGTTCAACAAAATCATCTTGGTGGAGCCAACAACATAGTTATGATTTTATTAACTAATTCTATTTAAATTGATCATCTCCATTATATAGTTTACTACCCTTTAAAATTATGAGTTTGATTTTGAGATCCCATCCATAAAACCATAGCTTTAGGATTAAGTCTAATTAAAACCCTAATTGCATTTTAGTTTTATAATCTAAAACCCTAATCTTGCTTATTAGACCCTAGTTTTAATATGAAACCCTAATTGTACAATAAAAACCTAATTTGTATGATCATACCCTAATTGTACTCATATTGGACGATAAAGGCCTTATACAGCAAATCCCAGTCTTCTTAGGTTTTTTTCTCCAAGGTATTGAACAATTTTTACACACCATGATCTAGAAAAAGAATGAAATACCTCAGAATTTGAGTCTCAGTAGCTCTAGCAGACAGTATGGCAGTGATGTACTGCTTAACATGCGAGTGAAGATTTTCTATCCCATTAAACTTAGCAAAAATGGAATTTGTAAGGGATTCCTTTATCATTCTCAAACAATTTGTCCACCTCCAATACTTTTTCAGCCTTTAACTTATTTTCAAACTTCTTTTCTAAATCAGTAATCATCTTTTCAATGCCAGCGGATTCAGTCTTCTCCATAACCTTTTTCTCTTTCTATTTTTCTTAGAGGTGTGCATCCTAGTCTTCATCATCAGTCACTTTCTTTTCTTCATCAAAAGCTACCTCGCACACCTTAGCCTTTCCTTTGTCCTTTGGCTTCTTGGTACTAGCAGATACTTCAACAATATTATCTTCCAATAGTGTAGCTAGCAAACTTCTCATGGCCTCAGCCAGGGTCCCCTTCAATTCTTCCATTTTTTAGGCTAGGGCCTCATTACATTTGATATAGGCATTGAGGGAGGTTGAGTTGCTTCATCTAAGTGGTGAAGGGCAAGTTGGAAGGATATGATTGGAGGTTGTTTTAAACTTGCTTTGGGTTGCTAGTGGAGGTAAGTTCAAACTTTGAATGATTGCATATATTTACATGACATTAGGACTTAACACATTTAGTTGAGAAATGTATTAAGTTACTTATTATACTGTTAATGAATGTGAATTATGTTATGATATGCATAATGTGTATTATGTTGAAGTACCAAGGTAATATGTTGAAAATGAAAAGAAATGTGGTATAATGTGATGAGATATGTGAAAACAAAATGTAATGAATTGATTTTGATATAAAAGAGAAAAGTGAGAAAAGTGAGAAAAAGATGATATAATAAGGCAATGTGCCTAGTTTGATCATGAGAAAATAAGAAAAAATTTGATAAAGGAATTATGAAAGAATTTGATAATGAGAAATATAAATAAATTGTGTGCCTAGTATGTTATTCAATTTTCAGAGTTCTGGGTTTGGCGGCATGCCTATGAATTGCTGGGCAGGTGAAAAGACCGGGTCGTATGCCGGGCCCAGCTGATAAATATGATATTTTTGGGGTGAAAAGACCTGGTTGTAAGCCTCAAAAATAAATCTTTGAAGCTAGACTGAGTGAAAAGACTGAGTCGTAAGCTCAGATCTAGTTGGATTATATTCATGGATATATTGCCTACGGGGCTAGACACATGGTGTCATTATGGACCAAAGCAGTAACTCTGAAATTTAAATAGAATATTAGATCCTTTTAGGCCCATGCTTGTCTTTGCTTTAATGTGAATTATGAATTGTGATACAATTGAGCAATATAATGAGATATAATGTTGTGAGTTGTGATATATATATGTGTTGTGCATTGACATTACATTTAGACTATATTGTTATCAAAGTTGGTACTACTAGGCTTCGGCTTAGCGCGATTGTAATTCGACACGTAGGTGTCATGGATGGTTTGGTAGAGACGAAGAGCTCTACTAGACCTGGTCGAATCTAGGTTTGTATTTTTTGAGCTTGAAGAGTTTTTCAATACATCAAGATCAGAGCCAGTTGCCAGCATGTAGATATTTGACATTACAGTATATTTTGATATTATATATGTTATGATATTTTTTTGAAGTATATAATATAAATTGTAAAGAATAATTTGAATAATTTATTTAAGATGGGATCTTATATGTGATGTTGATATATATATATATATCTGATGCGGAACCCATGGATCAAATATTACATCTAGAACTCCACATACACATCTAGCATAGAATCTTAGAACTCAAAAACAAATCCTCCCTACCAAACCCACAACTAACCTGTAATTGAGAACTTGGGTGATTGGGATGAAGAAATGAATTGATTAAAACGCCACAAGTGAGACTTGATAAGTTAGAACCAATTCTTCATGCAACAAGAATAAGAAGAAAACCTCTCAAACTTGAAAACACAGAAATTACATTCAACAATTCTGGAAATTCGTAGTCAACCCTATTAAGTTCTTTTTCCCATCCTTATATAGTTGGAAAAGAAGAACTAATGGCTTAAAGTCTAGGTTTACATGTATCTAGTCACAATAGCATTAATTGTTCATCCACCTCAATAATATACTCTAAATTACTACCCATAATTCTGACAACATTGATGGGCTGATTGTACATTCATTTTGGTGTTGGTTCACATGTGTCTAGTCACACTAACACTAAACCATATCAATATTATATTCCAAATTCGTGCTAATGCCCATCACCATACTTATGGGCAGCTTCTTCATGCTTGTTGGTGAGTTTCTAACTTCCTCTTCATGGTCCATCATATTCACTACAAGTTGGTCTCCCTCTTCATTAATCCACCTTTGTATGAAGTGCTGGAACACATGCTGGAATTTCTTTGATTGTGATCTTGTGATTGGTCCACTTGGCATAATGATATCATCAACATATTTGCTGCCATTACATTCATCAAGCTTGCTTATAGTTTCCTCATCAATATCTATATATAAGTATTTTGAGAAAATATGGAGAAATTGAGAAGTATTGGTGAAATGGTGAATTGATTTTATTTGGAGTGTTTGTTTTATGCAGGTTGTGTTTTGTTGAATTTTGAGAACGTCCAAATTACAGACAAAACTCCGGCGAATTTTTTCTCGAGATTTTTCATAAATAATGTTATTTTGGGTTACTATAGCTAGTAAAGAATATTTATATACTATTTAATTTTATATATTTAGTATTTGAAATTTTAAAATAGAAATATGAAAATTTTTATTAAATCGGTTTGTGATATTTTTATACCATATATGTGTATTTTACATATGCTGAAAATATGTATTGTACGTATATAGAGTATAAGGGTATTACAAAAGGTCCATTCCCAAGGATAAAGAATCAAGATGAAGATCCATTTCTGAAAAGGCAGACATTTTTCTGGATTTGCTAAAGTTTTCAGCATCAAGTTTCTATCCATGTGAAACCTCAATTGATTTGATGAAGTATTCAAGCCTTCAGCCTATATTGGATTTGTTAAAGTATCCTGATTGTGCAATTTTGTGGATTTTAGGTAAAACATCCAAACCTCCAACATATTTTGGATTTGTTAAAGTATCCTGATGGCGTAGTTTTGCAGATTTGGTAAAACATCCAAACCTTCAACCTATATTGGATTTGTTAAAGTTCTTGATGGCGCAATTTTGCAGATTTGGTAAAGCATCCAAACCTTCAGCCTATATTAGATTTGTTAAAGCATCATGCGTAGTTTTACGAATTTGGTAAAACATTCAAACCTTCATTATCCAGTTTTGTTCCTAATAAGATATTAAGGTGCTCACTATTCCTAATGAGATATTAAGTTTCTCACTATCCTATTGAGATATTAAAGTTTCTCTATGGTTGTTATTTTACCAAGATATTAAAATTGCTTGGTAGTTTTATTGAGATATTAAAGTCACTTGATGGTTGTCATTTTACTGAGATATTGAAATCGCTTGGTGTTTTCATCGGGATATTAAAGTCGCTTGATGGATGTTGTTTTACCAAGATATTAAAACCACCTAGTGGTTTCATCAAGATATTAAAGTTGCTCGATGGTTGTTGTTCAATCAAGATATTAAAAGCGTTTGTTGATTTCATTAATAAATTAAAGTCACTCGATGGTTGTTGTTTTGCCAAGATATTAAATTTGCTTGATGGTTTCATCGAGATATTAAAGCAGCTCAATGAATCTTTTGGGATATTAAAGTTGCTCAACGGTGGGATGTTGAATGGTTCCTCGCTATAGGGTATCCATCCTTCAAATTTTTATTTCTTAGGCATCTCTGTGTTTTGATTTGCAGACACTCCATGCAAAAATCTAGAAGCTATATCATTGTTTTCACTTTCTTCCACCAAAGTTCCAGATCGTTCAAGCAGGGGGCAAGATTGTAGACCATCAACTTTGGCCCTAAATGAGCTTAGTTCTAATTAAAAGGCCCAAATTAAATCCAATCCAATTTTAAAAGCTTGAATTAAGTCTGATCCAATTTTAAAAGCTTAAATTAGGTTCGGTCCAATTTTAAAAGCCAAAATCGAGTATAGTACAATTTAAAACCCAAAATTATTGAATCGACCTAAATCATGATGAATTGGCCATGCCAATATGCCATGAGCCTTTAATTTCAGTCTAATTCAGTTTTAATTCAATTTAAATCTCCTAATTGTGATCAAATTTAATGAGACTCGGATAAACAATAAGCTTTTCTAATAGGATTAGGAGTGATTAACCAGTATCGCCTTAAATGCTACCTATAAATACAAAAGTAATGGGCAAAAATGAGAGGCCACAATTAGGAACTAGGAAGCAGTAGCCATGTTTTAGAAAAAATTAAGAATTAGACATTAAGCAAGAAACTAGAAACTAAAAGAAAGAGAGACATAGAGCAATAAATAGACAGTAGCCAATTTGTGAGAATTTGCAAACAATCTCCAGATTGTTTAAACATCAACCAAGATTCTTAATTGATCCAGACTTTCCTAAGCAATTGTGCATTCAAACAGTGAGCCTGGTTCAACAAAATCATCTTGGTGGAGCCAACAACATAGTTATGATTTTATTAACTAATTCTATTTAAATTGATCATCTCCATTATATAGTTTACTACCCTTTAAAATTATGAGTTTGATTTTGAGATCCCATCCATAAAACCATAGCTTTAGGATTAAGTCTAATTAAAACCCTAATTGCATTTTAGTTTTATAATCTAAAACCCTAATCTTGCTTATTAGACCCTAGTTTTAATATGAAACCCTAATTGTACAATAAAAACCTAATTTGTATGATCATACCCTAATTGTACTCATATTGGACGATAAAGGCCTTATACAGCAAATCCCAGTCTTCTTAGGTTTTTTTCTCCAAGGTATTGAACAATTTTTACACACCATGATCTAGAAAAAGAATGAAATACCTCAGAATTTGAGTCTCAGTAGCTCTAGCAGACAGTATGGCAGTGATGTACTGCTTAACATGCGAGTGAAGATTTTCTGTCCCATTAAACTTAGCAAAAATGGAATTTGTAAGGGATTCCTTTATCATTCTCAAACAATTTGTCCACCTCCAATACTTTTTCAGCCTTTAACTTATTTTCAAACTTCTTTTCTAAATTAGTAATCATCTTTTCAATGCCAGCGGATTCAGTCTTCTCCATAACCTTTTTCTCTTTCTATTTTTCTTAGAGGTGTGCATCCTAGTCTTCATCATCAGTCACTTTCTTTTCTTCATCAAAAGCTACCTCGCACACCTTAGCCTTTCCTTTGTCCTTTGGCTTCTTGGTACTAGCAGATACTTCAACAATATTATCTTCCAATAGTGTAGCTAGCAAACTTCTCATGGCCTCAGCCAGGGTCCCCTTCAATTCTTCCATTTTTTAGGCTAGGGCCTCATTCATCAGGTTTTGAACTTGCTCATGATCCATTAGTTTTGGTGTGAAGTTAATAGAACCTTCACTAAATCTTGAGTCACTATCATATGTTGGATTGTTGTAAGCCTTTAAACTACTAAACTCTAGGTCTGTGAGCCAGAAATGATCAATACAATGCAATGTATGCATGTATGCATGTGTAGCAAATAAGCAAATAAAGTCAGAATGCTTCTTCCAACCTTATAACTTTCATACACGATTGGCAAGTTTCTTTTCTTAGGTGTTGTAGTCAACACATATCAACAGGGGATATTTTATTTTCGAGAATCTCTTAGATGAAATAACTGTTTGGATCATCTATGTGTTTATGTTTAGTGTGATTTTATTGGCTTTTGATTAAATTTTCTTTTAATTTGTGTTTAAAGTATTTGATCCTGGATGAAGAACAAAAAGATGGAACTTTAATTCAATTTGATGGATTATTAAGGTGGAAAAACATGAGACAAGGCCACGACACTTCATGGCTTGGCCATGTCCCTCATCCAAGGAAAGAGGCAAGAAAATTTGGCAGAGCTTGACTCAAGCAAGAGACACAGCCAAGCCATTGGCCATGTCACATGACACAGCCAAGGCCTTGGCCGTGTCCCACCAAAAGAGAAAGCAAAGACAAAGTGAAGCAAAGGCAGAAGAGGACACAACCAAGAGGTCGTGTCTCACCAATTGACCAAAGCAAAGAAGAAATAAGGAGGAAATACAGTGGAGAACACACTCAAGAGACCAATCAAGCCATTGGCCGTGTCCCACTTGGAAAATGAATAAGGTATTGAGGCAGCTATAGACACGGTCACATGGCTTGGCCGTGTCCATAAGAAAAATGAGTGACACCGTGTCTTGTGAGAATTCTTTCAATTATTTTACATGAAATGGGGGATAAAGTGGGAGAAAACAAGTGCCATCTTTTAAAAAGAAATATTAAAAGAAGAAAAAGGTTGCCTAATTCATGGGATGAAGACTTAAATAATGAAATAAGTGGGAGACAAGGTGGAGTGTGTGAGTTGGAAAGCATGCTTTGTGTCTTAAGAAATTAAAAAAGAATGGAAGGAGGAGATATACATATACATGTTGGGTGCATCTTGAAAGGGAGAGTTCTCTCTTGGTTCATCATCTTGTTCTTGGTCTTGAGAGAGACCAAGAACATCACCTTCATCTTCATCTTCCATTTCTTCCATAAATAAGATCTTTGACATTTTTGGGATAAAATTGGGTGAGCAAGCTCTTGTGAAGGTTAGGGTTTGAAGAAAGCTTGATTGAGGAGTTGGGGGCTTGAGAGAGTGACCATTCCATCTTTCAAGAGGAGAGCCATTGATTGAAGAAGGCTTGTTAGTTCTTCATCACATTCAAAGTGGAGCTAAGAGGAAGACTAGAAGTTCAACTCTTAGTATCTTCAAAGGGGTTTTTATATTCTCTCTTTTAATTCATTTCTAG
The DNA here is from genome assembly GCA_947685225.1 of Garcia nutans. Classification (NCBI taxonomy): domain Eukaryota; kingdom Viridiplantae; phylum Streptophyta; class Magnoliopsida; order Malpighiales; family Euphorbiaceae; genus Garcia; species Garcia nutans. The sequence goes on from CANTUV010000024.1 coordinate 42,335,767, forward strand.
ATCGTTATTGTTTGTTAAGAACATTAATATTTCAATGGACAATTGTGATTTGATTTATATTGAGATGAATAGTTATTTTAAATTGATGATGATGAGCTAAATTACTCATTCCTAGGGTTTGTAGTATATTTGATTGAATGTCTTGATTTGATATTTCCATTAATATACCTTTTTACTAGTTGATTGTATTAGATTGAATGTTAGGTTGATAGATTAGCTACCTATTGATCTCTAGATATCGAATGAAGGATCAAGAGGTGAAATTTGATATTGGAATTATGCAATCAACTACCCCAAGAATGAATTAGAAATATAAGTTCTAGGGTTTATTAATTTGTAATTTCAAAATAATTGGTTGTTGTTAATTCATGAATGTGAAAACTAATGAATTGGTAATTACTAATTAAACTCAAGGAACAAATTAAAATACAAGGTCATGTTAATGGATAATTTAAGAGTGGAGATTTGATTAAATTGATCTACAACCCTAGGCACCATTCCTAGAATTGTATTAATCTTGTACAACCATTACACACATTACTTTAATTTTAATTGCTTTTCACCACTACTTCAAACATCACACTCTTGCTTTCAAATTTCTTGCTAATCAAACTATTACAAAATAATTCCTTCCTTGTGAGACGACCTTGGGGCGATCACCGTTGCTACAATTAACTCGTATACTTGCGAGTCTCGCTTGTAGTAGTAATTAGTCTAGCGCAACAAGTTTTTGGCGCCACTATCAGGGAAGGCAATTGTTGTTAGTAGTTTATTTTTTTTATTTAAATTGTTTAATTATTTTAAGTGTTTCATTTTTGAATTACTACATGTTTATTGTAAAGATGCATTTCTGAAGGCACAAGGTAGTTTATGATGCGAATGCTAATTCTGAAATAGCATGGCAATTAGTAGAATTAACAAGTCAACTTAAGATGCTAAATGCAAGAGGAAGAGCACCTATGCCTACTCGTGAAGTATGTCCAGCATGTGGCATTGCAGGACATAGTGCAAACATGTGTTCATTTGGTTTTGAACAATACCAAGAGAGGCAAGAGGAAGAATATGCCTTTGAAAGTTTCCAGCCAAGGGGTAGAAATGACCCATATTTCGATCCTTATAATTCAAGTTGGAGAAACTACCCAAATTTTTCTTGGGAAAACCAGCAAAAAATTCCACCTCAATAATTTTTTCAATATTATCAAAGAAGTTCTTACTTTCAAGGAGAATTTTCAAATTATGATCAATTCAAGACACCCACTTTGGAAGATAATTTGAATGTCTTTATTCCAATTAGCGCACAAAATTGAGATCAATTCAAGAAACCCACAATGGAAGATAATTTGAATGCTTTTCTTCAAATTAGCACACAAAATCGAGAAGGGAGCAATAAGAGGTTTGATTCTGCGGAGGTATCATTGAAGAAGGTGGAAACTCAAGTTGGGCAACTGGCAAATCAACTCCAATCACACCAAAAAGTGGAATCTCCTAGCCAAATAGAGCAAGCCAATGCAATCACAATTTTGAGGAGTGAACAGATGATATATAACAAATTTTGTGATTCCCTTGATGCAGGTACTAATTAAGAAAAAAATGGCGAGGAGATACAACCCAACATAGAGGAGCAAGTCAATTAAAGGAGGAGGAGAATTTGGAAGCATCAACTTCATCAAAATTGCAAGAACCTCCAAATCCTTATATGTCACCACTTCCATTCCCAAGTAGATTGAAGGATGAGAAGTAAGGTATGCCACTTTCTTAAATCTATGACATGCCTTCCAAAGAAGATAATGAAGATAGTATAGATAAGCCTGAGATGGCCATGACCTTGGAAGTAGAGCCTAATATTTCCAATTCAGAAATTGAGGAGTGCAATTTAATCTTAAATACTGAGATTGTGGAGAGGGGACTTCAGATTGCTAAAGAGGATGAGAAAGAGATTCAACCAAACTTGGTTGAACTTAAAAAGACCCCAAAAATTTTGAAATATAACCAATGATCATCTCTTCCACTCTCGGTGGTGAGGAAGAGCAAAAAATGAATATAACCATGTTGCAGATGAAAACAATTTTTACCAAATTCCTATAGCATTGGAGGATCACCACAGGACACCCTTCACATGTTCCCTTTGGAAAATTGCTCTTCAAAGGATGCTACTTAGGCTTTGCAATACACTGGGTACCTTTCGGAGTTGCATGCTATTCATATTCTCACACATGGGCGACAATTGCATTAAGGATGGAAGAAGCACTTCATATCGAATATGGGAACGATGGAAATTAGGTTTCATCTGAACTCTCTCTTTTAATTTATGCATGCTCACATTAGGGACAATGTGAATCTTTAAGTGTGGGGTGCAATTTATGTTTTTACTTTTAATTTTATCTTTGTTTAAGTTTAGTTAATGTTTTTTCTTGAATAAATGAATGTTGAAAAGTTCAATTGTTATAATATTGTTGATAGATGACCTTTGAATTTTTGAAGCATGAATTTGAGAATTGATTAGAATTGGTACTTATTGTCAATTTTGATAGTTATTCTTTGCATCACCTTTAAACTAGTGAGGAATTTAGCCATCAACTTATTATTCTTTATTGTGTGTAAACATCTTTGATTGATTAATTGCTAGAACTTGCTTTGACATGCATTTTGAGACTATATAAAAATTTTAATTAGGTATCAATATGATTAAGGCAATTAAGTGAACCCATTTTGGCTTAAAAAGACCAACCTTATATCTGACCTTAGTTAGCCAATTTTGAGCTTAATTTATTTTTTTTTATTTCTTTTTCACAACACCATTAGCTTGAACCTTGTTGTTTTAACTATTATCCTTACATTAGGTCAAGAGCATTTTAAGAGTGTTTATGATTGAGTGTTGTGTTAAATAACGTGTGGGGTTAAATTTAGTGGGCTTAAAATTACAAATTATTATCTTCTTTAGTTGCAAACCCTATAAAAATATTAAATAAATAAATAAATAAAAATAATAGAAGAAGTTGTTCTTTTTCGTAGGGTTAGAATAAGTTTGGGAATAATCATTACATGATTTAATTAGTGAGTTCCATTGAAAAGCTCTTTAATGTTATGGGGTAGATGAGAGGAAGATGTTTTAGGATTGTTGGGTTATACATATGATCGGTTACTTCATTCTTGAAGTGCTCTTGAACTTAATGAATAAGCTCACATTTCCTAAATGTCATGCCTTTATCTTAGCCCCATTACAACCAAAAGAAAGACCTTATGATTGATGCTTGATTGTAATTAGGTGGTGGAGATTTGATTGTTAAGCAAGACTATAGAGATAATCTTTCATTGAATGTTGAGAGCTTAAACACTTAAGAGATTTTGTGAGGGAGTGACAATTTTTGGTATGCATGGATTGACCATTAAATTGCTTGAGTACTAATTGTTCTTGATTTGATAATGATTGTGGATTTAATAAAATGGGAGTCTTGATACATCCTTATAACTCTTGAACTTGACTAAATTTATCTTGTTTAGTTTGTTTTGATTTTGACTTTGCTTGGGGACAAATAAAGAATTAAGTGTGGGGTAGTTGTTTGGATCATCTATGTGCTTATGTTTAGTGTGATTTTATTGGCTTTTGATTGATTTTTCTTTTAATTTGCATTTAAAATTTGTTTAAAGTATTTGATACAGGATGAAGAACAAAAGGATGGAGCTTTAATTCAATTTAATGAATTATTAAGGTGGAAAAATATGAGACACGACCAAGACACTTCATGGCTTGGCTGTGTCCCTCATCCAAGGAAAGAGGCAGGAAAATTTGGCAGAGCTTGACACAAGCAAGAGACACGGCCAAGCCATTGGTCGTGTCACATGAAACGGCCAAGGCCTTGGCCGTGTCCCACCAAAAGAGTAAAGCAAAGACAAAGTGAAGTAAAGGTAGAAGTGGACACACCCAAGAGACATAGCCAAGCCACTGGCCATGTCACATGACACGGCCAAGGCCTTGGCCGTGTCTCACCAATTGACCAAAGCAAAGAAAAAGCAAGGAGGAAATACAGTGGAGAACACACTCAAGAGACATGGCCAAGGCCTTGGCTGTGTCCAACTTGGAAAATGAATGAGGTATTGAGGCAGCTATGGACACAGTCACATGGCTTGGCCGTGTCCATAAGAAAATTGAGTGACACGGCCAAGTCACTCATGACTTGGCTGTGTCTTATGATAATTCTTTCAATTATTTTACATGAAATGGGGGACAAAGTGTGTAATACCCCAGTACCCCATATACGCACACCGCATACACACACACAACACGCGATACACGTATACCGGATATAAGGGTGTCACGGTTCATTTTAAACAAACCAAACCAAACTTTAATCTTTAACATATAATAATCATAAGTCAGTCCGAGTAAACTTAAAATATTTAACCTATATTATAAAAAATTAGTAGGGAAAACATTTCTCGTTATAATACATATATATAACATTAGTACCCAAAAGTTTGTCCAAAACATTTGTTTAATAAGCAACGGAAAATACATATGTATATATATATATATCAAAATCAATGTTTACAAAATTATAAAATTTATACATGCTGGCAGTTCATATCTGATCTTGATGTCCACAACTTAACACTGCTCTCTCAAACTCAAGCCTAGACTCTACTCGATCTAGACGAGCTCTCAGGTACAACCGAATTTATCCTATCACTTGCGCGATGAACCACAATCGTGCTAAGCAGAAAGCTTAGTGGTACAAACTTTGATTCAATAAAGATCAATACGATGCTCATACACAATACATATGAATATATATCAAGTCATTACATTATATCTCAACATATTAATCATTTGCATCACATTTTATAATTTACATTAAAACAAAGACAAGCATAGGCTCAAAAGAATCTAATATGCTATTCAAAGTTCAGAGTTACTACTTTGGTCCATATTGACACCTTGTGTATATTGACACCTTGTGTCTAGCCCCGTAGGCAATATATATATATATATATCCATGGATAATGTAACAGACCCAGTCTCTTGGATCTCAACCTGGCTAGACCCTAGGGCCCCAGTATCTTAGTCCTCAACCCGGCTAGACTGTTACAGTTTTTAAGGCTTACGACCCTGTCTTTTCACCCCAAAAACATCACATTTATCAGCTGGGCTCGGCTTACGTCCCGGTCTTTTCACCTGCCCAGCAATTCATAGGCATGCCGCCAAACCCAAAACTCTAAAAATTGAATAACATACTAGGGACACAATTAATTCATTTATCTCATTTTCAAATACTTTCACAATTCATTTCTCATAATCAAACTAGGTTCATTGCCTTATTATATCATCTTTTCTCATTTTTCTCATTCTTCTATTTTATCTCAATATTGATTGGTTACATTATGTTTTCATATATCTCATCATGTTATTCCACATTTCCTTTCATTTTTAACACATTACTCAATCGCTTTGATACATCAATATAATTCACATTATGCATATCATACCATGTAATTCATTCATCAACAATATATCAAGTAACTTAACACATTTCTCAACTAAATGTGTTAAGTCTCAATGTCATGTAAATGTATGCAATCATTCAAAGTTTGTACTTACTTCTTAAAGCAACAACACCACTCTATCCACTTCCTCTTCCAAGATATCCCTCAAACCTTGGCTAGGGTAACTCAATTCTCTTCAAAACCTAATCCAAAGGTGATCATACACACTCACTTAGTGATACACATAAGAAAATAAGGAAGAGAACTATCTAGGGCAAACTCTACACTTGACACGCTCAACAAAACGGGAGTGTCCCTGACCGTGCCCTAAACCCACAACACAGAAGCTTTGACACGCTCAGTGCTCAGTGACATGGGCGTGTCACTGCATGTGTCAATTCTCCAACATCACAGAAGCTACTACACGCTCAGTGACATAGGCGTGTCACTGGACGTGTCAATCTTCCAATAACACAGTAGTTATGACATGCTCACTGACATGGGCGTGTCATTGGCCGTGTCAATGCTACTACAACACAGAAGCTGTGACATGCTCAGTGACATGGGTGTGTCACTGCTCGTGTCAACAACCCAGAAAACAGAACCAACGACACACCCAAAGACATGGCCGTGTTAATGGGCGTGTCAGACTAAAAACCCTGAAATCAATACCAACAAAGCCACATCTAATAAACATCTTCCAATAACCATATCAACAACACACAAACTCAACCAAAACCATTAACAACCCATAATACTTGAGTAAACATTAAAACAACTCCATTACAAACATCAAACACAAACACCACCATATTCACAACTTACAAAAAATCACACAATCCACACACTTGCCCCTTTCACCAAACTCAACCCTTTTCTCTCTTCAATCCTACCCCAAAAATCAAAGCTACCAAGATAAAACACTTCAAACACACCAAATCAACCATAAACACATCTATAACAACCATTCAACAAACCCAAGAACACAACTCAAAAGAAAACAAAGAAACAAGTTGGAAACTTACCAAAAGTGAAGAAAATCCTTAAAACTCCAACTTGATCTCTTGAAACCCTTCAATCTCTTGACTTTGGAAGCAACAAAATCTCTCCCTCTTGAAGATAGTGGTGATGGCCGGCCAAGAAGAAAGAAGAAGATGAAAATGAAAGAAAAAGAAAGAAAGGAAAGTCAACCTCTTAAACCAAACACTTTCCTCAAAATCCTCTCCACCAAGTATTATACCAATATAATAATCAACCCACTTACATCATCTTTCACTAACTCTTATAAATTTCATTTAAATAACTAAAATATCTTTTGACCAAAATAAACCCATTGACTTGTATATATATTGTATATATCCTCATATACACAACATATACAAATCTTATCTTATTCCATTAGTCATATATACACTTTAAATTATTTAATCCAATTCTCATAAATAAACATTCCAAAATTTTAGGGTACTATATGGGATATTACAAAGTGGGAGACAACAAGTGCCATCTTTTAAAAAGAAATATTAAAAGAAGAAAAATGTTGCCTAATTCATGGGATGAAGACTTAAATAATGAAATAAGTGGGAGACAAGGTGGAGTGTGTGAGTTGGAAAGCATGCTTTGTGTCTTAAGAAATTAAAAAAGAATGGAAGGAGGAGATATACATATACACGTTGGGAGCATCTTGAAAGGGAGAGTTCTCTCTTGGTTCATCATCTTGTTCTTGGTCTTGAGAGAGACCAAGAACATCACCTTCATCTTCATCTTCCATTTCTTCCATAAACAAGATCTTTCACATTTTTGGGATAAAATTGGGTGAGCAAGCTCTTGTGAAGGTTAGGGTTTGAAGAAAGCTTGATTAAGGAGTTGGGGGCTTGAGAGAGTGACCATTCCATCTTTCAAGAGGAGAGCCATTGATTGAAGAAGGCTTGTTAGTTTTTCATCACATTCAAAGTGGAGCTAGGAGGAAGACTAGAAGTTCAACTCTTAGTATCTTTAAAGGGGTTTTTATATTCTCTCTTTTAATTCATTTCTAGATTATTATTGTTTGTTAAGAACATTAATATTTCAATGGACAATTGTGATTTGATTTATATTGAGATGAATAGTTATTTTAAATTGATGATGATGAGTTAAATTACTCATGCCTAGGGTTTGTAGTATATTTGATTGAATGACTTGATTTGATATTTCCATTAATATACCTTATTACTAGTTGATTGTATTGGATTGAATGTTAGGTTGATAGATTAGCTACCTATTGATCTCTAGATATCGAATGAAGGATCAAGAGGTGAAATTTGATATTGGAATTATGCAATCAACTACCCTAAGAATGAATTAGAAATATAAGTTCTAGGGTTTATTAATTTGTAATTTCAAAACAATTGGTTGTTGTTAATTCATGAATGTGAAAACTAATGAATTGGTAATTACTAATTAAACTCAAGGAATAAATTAAAATACAAGGTCATGCTAATGGATAATTTAAGAGTGAAGATTTGATTAAATTGATCTACAACCCCTAGGCACCATTACTAGAATTGTATTAATCTTGTACAACCATTACACACATTACTTTAATTTTAATTGCTTTTCACCACTACTTCAAACATCACACTCTTGTTTTTAAATTTCTTGCTAATCAAACTATTACAAAATAATTCCTTCCTTGTGAGACGACCTTCGGGCGATCACCATTGCTACAATTATCTTGTATACTTGCGAGTGTCGCTTGTAGTAGTAATTAGTCCAGCGTAACAATAACCAGTAGTTGTATTTTCAAATACGATAATAATTTCTATTAATTAAGCCTTAATCTTTTAGATCCACTAAAAATTTAGCAGCATTTCTATTGTACTTTAGATTAAAATAAAATTAATAGGTTTATTATGAATATACTTTTTACGTGGAAAATCAACTAATAATTCATGCCACAAATAAGCCCATGACTAACATGTCTTGGAGTAAATTAGGTCCATAATTAATTTTAATATTATATAATTGACCTAATTAATTGAAAGCCTATTGAAATAAATTTTGATCCATTGTGAAAAGAGTTTAAATTTTAAAACCCAATGAAAGCTCAATTTAAAAAAATGGGTCATAAAGTAAAAGAATGGTTTTGAGCCCTTTCTTGAAAAAGCTTATTCAAAAAAATTATTTTTGGGCTTTGAAATTGAGCCAGGAGACCCATCTTGAAAGGTTTTGAAAATAATTTGGGCTTACACCATAATTAGGTCATATTTGAAAAAACAAATTAAATGGGCCTTGACTTAGGCCAAAACATGTTAATCAAAGTCAAACAACAAACAATTAGGATAAACCTAAGGAAAGTTACTAAGCCAACTACATGTGCTTTATTCTTTAGGGTAAAAAGGCTTAGGTTCCCATAGCAAGCATATACCAAAAGGTACAAGGCTATGAGTGATTATGTAACACCCTTATATCATGTATACATAAATAAAGTACATATACATAATATAAGAGTGTCACAAGAAATTCTTGTGAAAACCTTATACTTTCATTTAACTATATAATTACACTTTTAATTATTAAATTTATATATTATTAGTAATTGCATTCAGTATTATCGAAAAACTTTATAGAAAAATTCTCGGAGAAAAATTCACCAGAGTTTTATTTGTAATTATAGTAAAATCCAAAGTTCAACAAACATAACCTGCAAAAAAAGAAAATTTCACTTCCAAATCCATATTTATTCACATACCAACAAATCTCCAATCATCTCAAACATATCATCCAAAACTCATTATTTTATAAATGTACATACTTAATAAACATGATTTTTATTTACAAAACCTTTCAAAGCATACTTACACAAACTTAATGTAATGTATACAATATATATAATAATCCAAATACATCAATTTAAAAATAATACATGTATGCACTTCTAGCACAGTTGGTATTACGGCACTGAAAAATTCTAGATATCACCACGATCTAGATCCCTTAGATTAGAAGCTCTCTCACCTGCATGATTCATTAAATCGTGCTAAGCCATACAGCTTAGTGGTAAATATAATACAACAATGACATAACAACATTATATTTCAAGCATACACTATATCCAAGTATTACACAAAATAGTTTTACTTGTACACAAACCATAAGCAACCACATGCATTGGGCCCAAATCCCTTATATAATGGTCTAGTTTCAAAAATATTGTCTTGAGCTATTTCATTCATCTATGACACCAGCATGTCTCGCCCGAAGGAGTCATGCTATCAGTGACACCAGTGTATCTCGCCCGAAGGCGTCATGCTATCTAACGACAATATTCTAGAGCCATTCTTTATATAAGTTAACATGCAATTATATTTCTTTATCTACTACTCATAATCAACATCACTTTTTCATATATTACAATTGTAGCTTTCTTTCCCATTTTAGTGCAATATTTGCACTTTCACATACTGCTCATAATATTACCATTAACCATTTTATAATGGTTTAACATGTCATAAACAATACAAATCAAATATTATTTCTTCAAACAATTCCACTCACACATATTCATGAATACCAAGTAGGATAACACATTCACTTATCTGTAATGTGTTATTTTTCAAGCAATGCAATTTAATAGAATAAGTTCCAAAGTATGTACTAATCTCACTTATGCCAATACACCTTCCAAGTCTTACTTCACCAATTGCCCTTCCTCTATTTAATTTTATAACTTCCATTTACTCAATCCTAAACCATATTATATGTAACACCCTTATATCCTATATACGTATAATACATATTTTCAGCATATGTACAATGCACATATAAGGTACAAAAATGTCATAGACATGTTTAATAAAAATTTTTCACATTTCTGATTTAAAATTTCAAAAACTAAATATATAAAATTAAATAGTATATAAATATTCTTTATTTGTTATAGGAACCCAAAATAAACATTTTATATGAAAATCTCTGAAAAAAAATTCGCCAGAGTTTTGTCTGTAAATTGGACATCCCAAAATTTAATAAAATCAACTTGCATAAAACAAACACTCCCAATAAAATCAAATCTCCATTTCACCATTACTTCTCAATTTCTTCATATTTTCTCAAAATATTTATACATAGATATATATATCAACAACACATATAGAATCCCATTTTAAACAAATTATCCAAAACATTCTTTACAATTTATAATATATACTTCAAAAACAAACATAATATACATAATATCAAAATATACTATAATATCAAATATGTACATACTTGCAAATGGCTCTGATCTTGATGTACCCGAAAATACTTTAAGCTCGATAAATGCAAGCCTAGACACGACTAGGTCTAGTAGGACTCTCTGGCTCTACCAAATCGTCCATATCACCTACGCGATGAATTACAATTGATATCACATAATTCCATTTTCTCATACTTTTCAAATATTTCACAATCCACAATTCGCATAAAAATAAACATAAACATGGGCCCAAAGATAACTAATATGCTATTCAAATTCCAGAGTTATTGTTTTGGTCTATAATAACACCATGTGTCTAGCCCCGTAGGTAAAATATCAATGTAATAGTATAACTAGGTCTGAGCTTACGACCTGGTCATTTCACCCAGTCCAGCTTCAAGGATATGTTTTTGAGGCTTACGACCCGGTCATTTCACCTCAAAAATATTTTCACAGTGACGCCCAGTGTCTAGCCCGTAAGAAAATCATAGGGATGCCGCCAAACAAAGAATTCTGAAAATTGAATAACATACTAGACACATAATCTATTCATATTTCTCATTATCAATCTCTTTCTCATTGTCACATAATCAAGCTAGGCACATTGCCTTATTTTCTCATCTTTTTCTCACTTTTCTCATTTTTCTCATTTATATCAATATCAATTCATTTCATTATGTTTCCACATATCTCATTTCATTATACCACATTTTTGCATTCACAACACATTACCCAATTACTTTGAGTATTTTTACATAATTCACATATTAATCACATTTACACAATTTGGCCATTATCAATAGCTTTTCAAAATGCATTTAACACATATATGACATTACAAATGTCATAGCACATTATTCATACATAACCAATGTATCAAGTAGCTTAACACATTTTCCAACCAAAATGTGTTAAGCCCAAATGTCATGCAAACATAACCAATGTATTCAAAGTTTATACTTACCTCAAATAGCAATCAAAACAAGCTTAAAACAACCTCCAATCATATCCTTCCAACTTGCCCTTCACTACTTGGATGAAGCAAAATAACCTCTCTCAATGCCTAAACCAAATATGATAGCAAATAATCATTTAGTATCACATTTAATTGTATTTCCAATATTAAACCATAATTAAACCCCATCCAAGTAAAAATCCAAAATTTAATGCTAACCTCACTTTAACTTTGGATTCTTATACTAGGTCATTCATTTTAATATATTAAGTTTATTTATATTATTAGAAACATATTTTAATACATTTAAACCATTTACATTATAAAAACACACTCTTATATACAAAATCCTAAAATGGCATAACCTTCCCTCATTGAAGATTTTCCATTCCAACACAATCCATTAATCATTTTAAGATTATATTCATCACTTATATCACCAAACAACAAGATTAAATCAATAAAATTATACAATTCAACAACTTTGAAAAAATTATTTTTCAAAACCCTAAATCACACTTCCATTCTCAAACTCCAGCCAAACACAACCAAATCTAATTTTTGACTTTAAAATACTTGTTTATACAACAAAACAACTCATTTGGAATCAATTTTCACAATTAAAAATCATGATTTCAAAACCCCAAAAATTATATAACCCTAAATTCTCTCTCTTCACCAATCTTACCCAAACTCAACCATTTCTTCAATCCAACCTTAAAATCATTGATAACTATCCAAAATAACATCATACACACTAATTCCAATAATTATAACATACTACTTAAAAATCCAAAATCACACATAATCAAAATTTTCATGAAATTCAAAAAAAAAGAGTTGGAAACTTACCAAATTTAGTGGAAATCACCAAAAATTAACTTTAAACTTGTTAAATACTTCAATAAATTGAGTATGGAAGAACAAAATTCCTTGGACACCACCAATGGAGGTTTCGGCCAAGGAGGAAGAAGAAAAAGATGAAAATGGCTTTTGATTTTCTCTTTCCTTTCATCTTTTAACTTTAACCATATTTATTATTTAATTTAATTTAATAATTAATTAATTATTTATTTATTTAGTAAAGTAAAAGTCCAAAAATTCCTATTTCATTCAAAATTATTTATTTTTGAATTAATTTAATAATTTTAAAATTTTAAAATTTAATTACCAAAATACCCTTTTTACTTTGATTTTTGACTTTTTTTTAAAGTGTTGACTTTTATATGTTGTATATATTTTACATATATATTCCACTTTTTCATTTAAAATCTTTTCATTTTTCATTTAAAATCATTAATTTAATTTATTCAATTTAATTATAATATATTTTATCAAATTTTCAAAAATTAGAAATTTTTTCAAAAAAATTAGGATATTACACGTGTGCACAAATAATGTGTATCTTATATACACATCAAATGTACCTTATATATGTATTAAATATATTAAGTATGTAATATATATATATATATATCCAACATATATAATTAATATATCATATGTATATGTTTTATATACACTAGGTATATATATTGGGTATATACAACTTTTATATCTCCAAGTACTTATTTAATTTATCCAAAATCACAGATATGACAATTTCTTCCCCTTTAAATAATTTCATCCTCGAAATTATCCAGTACGGTAATAAATCATCCAAATTAAAACATAATCTTAAAATCTCATATTAAATTAATCATCTCATCAAATCATTATTTCATCAAATTATATAATTTATACTCTCTCCCTTAGGTTCATTCTCAATTACCTTTTTACCATTCCATAACTCATCATTATACTATCTATTTACTTAAACAATCACAATAGAATATCATATTATCAATCGAATTGTCATTAGATAAAATTAGTTCATCTATTTAATATATATACACCACACACCTATTGTACTCAAGATATTTGATCATTTCATTATCTTAAAAAATATACTCTTATAACCTTAAGTTCAAATGTTAATAACTTATATTTTAACACTGACTATTTTGTTATCATAGTCATTTTTAAAATTGTATCTCTATTTAATTACCACCTTGCTTATATTTACAAATAGTTATTTGTAAAAACCACAAATGATAACAACTCCCAATTCCAACTAATAAGTCTTAACACAATAATTTTACACATCTTCTGTAACACCCCTATATCCCATATACGTACAAAGCATGCTTATATGATCATATTATACGTATACTGAATATAGAAATGACACACAATAAAAATACACAAATCATATTTAAAGTAAAACTAAAAATTTAAGAAATACCAAATAAAGAGAAATGAAAATCATAAGACACAATAGATAAAAACGTTTGTTTATTACGCAACGGAAATTTCATCCAAAACTTACAAGTGTAAATACATTAAACCTCAAAAATTACAAAATATGAAATATATACATGATTGGCAGCTTGACTCTCTGATCTTTAAGCTTTAATCCAACTCTTCACAATCAAAACAACCTCAACTAGGTCTAGAGGAATTCTCCGTCTCAACTCTATCACCTCTATCACCTGCGCAATGAATCGTAATCGCGCTGAGCCAACAACTCAGTAGTACAAACCATAATGCTATTATGCTTAATCAATAACAATGATATACAATCAAACAATAAAGATCATACTCAATATACAATATTTCATGAATATTACATTATTTCATCATTCATAACATCAACCTGACATAGACACCTATGGGCCCAACAAGTGTTTAATACGATATTCAGAATTCAGAGTTACTGGTTTGGTTCATAATCACAATAATCAAGCCCGTAGGCAACATATATAGAAATATATCTCTATCCATGGATAGTGTAACAGACCCAGTCTCTTGGACCATCAACTCAACAATTTGAGGAGATCCTCAACCCGGCAAGACTGTTACCTGTAACAGACCCAGTCTCTTGGACCATTGACCCGACTAAATCAAGGAGATCCTCAACCCGGCAAGACTGTTACCAATCATATATCTCATAATCACAATTCTCATAATGTAACAGACCCAGTCTCTTGGACCTCAATTTAACTCAAATTGAAGAGATCCTCAACCCGGCAAGACTGTTACTATTCATAATTTCATAGACATGCCACCCAAATCCAGAACTCTGAAACTGAATAACATATTAAACATACAATTATATCATTATTCTCTTTCTCAATTTGTATCTCAATATCAAATAGGCAATCATGCCTCAACACTTTCATTTGTATAACCATAGCCACTCACAATGGCTTCTCATCACATTTGAATCATCATGTCTCAATTCACAATATAATACATCATCTTTCACATATTCATAATCAATTACATTGAACATAATCATATATGCATACATGTCTCAATTATCTCATTTCACATTATACATATAGTACATTTCACAAGATGCACAATGTGCAAAACGTAACATTATTCATATATAACAATAATGTCATATCAAGTGAATGTATGCAACAATGCAAGGTTTGTACTTACCTCAATAACTATTCACACAACTCTAAACACTTCCTTTCCAAGATTCTTTTACTTCTTAGATCAATGATAACTCACTTTCTTCAAGACCTAATCCAAAAATAATAACATACACTTGCTTAGGGATACACATGAGATAATCAAATTAAGAGTTAACTAGGGCAAACCCTAAACATGACACGCTCAACCACACGGGCGTGTCCTTGACCGTGCCCTAACTCCACAACACAGAAGCTTTTACACGCTCAGAACCACGGGCGTGTCACTGGGCGTGTAATACATTCTGCCTCTCTGAAAAATATCAACACGTCCAACAACGTGAGCGTGCTCATGGCCGTGTAAACTCTCCAATCTCACAGTAGCTATGACACGCTCAATAACACGGGCGTGTTACTGGTCGTGTCAAACCTACTGCCTCCAACACAATTGACACGCCTAAGAATCTGAACGTGTTCATGGGCGTGTCAGGCCAAAAACTCAAATTCCGGCCAAAACAACAAAACACCCAACCAAACACTTCTTTTCACCAACATCCACTTCAAACAAACTTAACAAAACATACCCAAAAACCATCTTAAACTTACAAAAACACCAAAACAACTCCACATCTATAACAAACACAAATCACAAATATCATTACAAAACCCTAAACACAAATACAACACCATCTCTTCCAACCAACTTACTCTTTTCTTCAATCCATCCTTAAAATCCATAATCAATCTAATCAAACACTCTTAAACATATCACAATCAAACAACACACTCTTAAATCATCTATCAATTTCACAACACAACTTCAAATAAGTAAAGATATCAAAAGAGGACTTACCAAAGTTATAAAACTTCTTGAATCTCCAACTTGATCACTTAGATCTTCCTTCAATTTGAGCTTAGAACATCAAAATCCTTTCTTGCTCACTTGCTTTCCCTTGTCTATGGAGGAGCCGGCCACAACAAAAAGAAAAGAAGAAAAGAACAATGAAGAAACAAAGTCAACTCCTCTTTAAATCTCCACCAAGTATCTCAACATGAGCAATTACCTAAACACCCTTATACAATTTGTTTTGATTTCCTTTAAAGCACTTGCCCTCTTTTAGTAATTTCACAAATAACTAAATAAATATCTTCATCCCTTGACTCTCCATTTTGACTTATGTATATATTATATATATTATCATATAAACAACATATACACTTCTCTCTATACACTCTTTCCTTTCCCATAACACATATACATTTAATTCAAATCAAACAACAATTACCTCAATACTTCTAGAGCACATTTTGGGATATTACATATTCACTTTGATCTTACTCTTTATACAATTACCACATATTAATTTAATATCACCGTTATACAACAACAAAATCTTATTTCCTTATTAAGATTCATTCCAATTATACTATGACTAACATTTTTCTCTTATAATTATTTGAAACTAATATAAGTTAGCTCCTTTCATATGCATATACATATCATAACGTTGCATGATGCACATTATCATATATCTTGCATAGTCTTAATGCAACTACATACATTGAATTTCAATAAATACTTGTAAACTTATTACATTTTAGATTAATTGATCTAACTATCACAATATGACCATCACAACCTTATTCTATTCTGACCAATCTTTAGTCTATTTTAAATTTATCAATCTGTTTTCAATTCATGACCTAATTCTATTAGGTCAAATTTATTATCAAATCTTAATTTTCTTCAAATTCATCATTACATATAATATTCATTTTCCCTAGTCTCATTCACTTTAAATATTATTTTCATCAACTTATTCATTTTATACCACTTTCAAACACATTCAATATAACTCTTACTTGCATTTCATAATTCCTTTCATTTATCATTTTCTTACATTTCTTATAGTTACCATATTTACAAAAATCACTTTCCTTACACATCATTTATAGCTCATCATATTTTCACAATTCTCTTTTGTTTCCACACTATCTATGGTCATAAATAAATTTCTACATAAGGTTATGAGTTCAACTATACCAACCACAAATCTTGCTTATATCTCATGAAACAAAAACTATCAATTTCACTAAATATATTTCACAGTTGTATCATCTTAAGCCCACGTCTGTGGGTTATAAATAAACACCGCCTTTACTATAATTCTTTCTCAAACAACTCTTATCTCGAAAATATGCCCATGTCTCAATGGTCACACACCCGTGACATTTTAAAATCACATATTGGTTCTTTAAACTCTTACTACATGAAGAGTTAACGTATATCAATTCTTTTTTAAGACAAGTTACCCTTATCCACTTGTTTTTATTAGCCTAAACACATGATCCATTAACATTATCATCAACTACTCATATATTTATATACTGAATTTATACAATTATTCAACAAAAATTTCTTTTCCAATTTTAAAATCCATTTACTAATAATTACCAATTATATCTCAACTTATTCAACAATTTTTTTTTACCAATTTCTGCTTCTTAAATCAAATAAATAATTATATAGGGTTACAAACATACCATAATACTTCAATAATACTTTTTCACATCTTTAAATAATCAAATCAATACTTGATCACTTTCACATTACATCACATTGTCACAATTTCCAGGTGGTCAACCTTATCATGATCACCTTCATCTCACAAATTCATATTATTTCATATTTTAAATATTTTTCATATTTTTAAATCATCCACATACATATCCATAAGTCACATTCATAATGTGACTTACTTTTCACATTTTCTTACATATCATATTAGTGTCCGTATTGGACAATTCACTGCACATATCAATACGTGTATACACACAATCACACAATTATACTCAACTTTATATATATATAAATTGAACATTTATCACATTTCATGGAATATTATCATTTCTCATTCTTATATAATAAATAAATTATCCCCATTCATCATTTTTTTTACATAATTATTAGTCACATTTCCAATGTGACTTCTCTCTCACATTTTCCATACACTACCATACTCTTCATATATATATATTCACTTTCTTAATCATTTCTCTTTATTTCATATCCAGTATCTATACTATCAACTACATTACACATTATATGATATTTTCATAAGTAATATTACTCATTCAAAATTACTCTCATGCTTATTAAACATTAAACTATTAATATCTAAACAATCTTCATCGAAATTCCCTTACAACTCTAAATTTCCAACTTACTACTTTACTTAAACTTCATTCTATTAATCTCATTTTCAAGAACTAACTTTATAAACATTATTTTTATATTAATATAACATCAGAACACATCACTTTCACAATTATGGAAATTCATTTCAAAAATTCAAATTTCATATAATACAACCAACAACATGAACCTCGATAAATCTCATCCATGTCACATTCCCAATCTTAAGATCATAACATTTACTTTTAAACAACACTAATTCATTTCATTACACTAATTAACATCATACATTTAGATATCCTAATTTTATATACTCAAACCCTAAATCATGCATCATTTTTTTTCATAATAAACAATTCACTATCACATATCATTTTCCTCTTTGATTTTTTTTAAATATGAACTCTTTGTTCTAAATTATTAATAACTCCATATTCCTTCTTCATACTTCTACCCGTCTGTATATAAATTTTCATAATTTTTTTTATTCATTTGTCTCATGAAATTAATTTATTACTCATGTACACAAAGTTGTATGACTTCCTTAGTTTCATGTCAATCTCTCACTTTCAATTTTTATATTCCTTACCAATTCTTTATAAAAGCTTGTAAAATTTTAGCCATGTGCACTTGACACATAAATGGATTTATATTTAAAGTTTTAGATTTTTCCAAGCTGATTTACTATATTTAAAAATTAAATCTTCCAAACCCACAAAATTTGTCTCTTTAATAATTTCTCTAGAAGCACTCAGTTATCCATTTGTTTTAGGTATTAAACCTTAATAATAATTCATAAACTTTTAACCATATGTTCTAGGAATACATATAATATTGTATACAAATTTTCAGATTTTTTTTTTTGGGTTGGTTTGTCATAGCTTTTAAATATTTTTCTCAATTTTTACATATTCTGAGTTGCTGGAACTGTTCCAACAACCCGTGCTCTTCTATTTTTCTTAATTAGAAATCCATCTTTAAAAATTATGAATTTTTTTATTCATTGAATTCTAACATATAGAATAACTTTCCATTAAATTTTCAAACTTATCTAAAATTTCTAGATTTATCCAAAAATTCAACTAATATCACATTGCAGTACACATATAGAATTTTCTGTAACTATCATTCCCATTTCTCAAACTTTTTATTTCATATCTTAAATCATTTCATAGATTATTTTACTAAATTTCACTTATTCATCAATTCAATCAACTATGAATCTTAATTTCGAATAAAAATTCCAAAAATTCTTAATCCATAAGCTCCAGAATGACGCTTCTATTGTGTCACTCTGATCTATATAACTCTAACGTCATCTCAACTCATATCCGGTATATCAAATGGACATTGCCACATCAGAGATCAAATAAATTGCCAATGCCAATGCATATATCATAATTGAAAATCATTTTTTTAAATCCCAATTTTCTCTCTCTAACAACCCGCCTAGGTCGAGAACTTCAAACCTAGGCTCTGATACCAAAATAAATGTAATACCCTTATATCCTATATACGTACAATACATATTTTCAGCATATGTACAATACGCATATACGGTACAAAAATATCACAGACCTGTTTAATAAAAATTTTCACATTTCTGATTTAAAATTTCAAAAACTAAATATATAAAATTAAATAGTATATAAATATTCTTTATTTGTTATAGGAACCCAAAATAAACATTTTATATGAAAATCTCTGGAAAAAAATTCGCCAGAGTTTTGTCTATAAATTGGACATCCCAAAATTTAATAAACTCAACCAGCATAAAACAAACACTCCCAATAAAATCAAATCTCCATTTCACCAATACTTCTCAATTTCTCCATATTTTCTCAAAATATTTATACATAGATATATATATATATATATCAACAACACATATAGAATCCCATTTTAAACAAATTATCCAAAATATTCTTTACAATTTATAATATATACTTCAAAAACAAACATAATATACATAATATCAAAATATACTATAATATCAAATATGTACATGCTGGCAAATGGCTCTGATCTTGATGTACCCAAAAATACTTCAAGCTCGATAAATGCAAGCCTAGACACGACTAGGTCTAGTAGGACTCTCTGGCTCTACCAAATTGCCCATGTCACCTATGCGACGAATTACAATCGCGCTAAGCTAAAAGCTTAGCGGTACAAATTTTGATAATAATAAAACTGTAAAGTAAGGCCAATGTAAAATGCTTATGGATATCACATCATTCCATTTTCTCATACTTTTCAAAATTTTCACAATCCACAATTCACATAAAAACAAACACAAACATGGGCCCAAAGATAAATAATATGTTATTCAAATTCCAGAGTTATTGTTTTGGTCTATAATGACACCATGTATCTAGCCCCGTAGGTAAAATATCAATGTAATAGTATAACTAGGTCTGAGCTTATGACCCGGTCATTTCACCCAGCCCAGCTTTAAGGACTTATTTTTGAGGCTTACGACCCGGTCATTTCACCTCAAAAATATTTTCACAGTGACACCCAACGTCTAGCCCGTAGGCAAATCATAGGCATACAGCCAAACATAGAACTCTAAAAATTGAATAACATACTAGGCACACAATTTATTCATATTTCTCATTATCAATCTCTTTCTCATTGTCACATAATCAAGATAGGCACATTGCCTTATTTTCTAAGCTTTTTCTAACTTTTCTCATTTTTCTCATTTATATCAATATCAATTCATTTCATTATGTTTCCACATATCTCCTTACATTATACCACATTTTTCCATTCACAACACATTACTCAATTACTTTGGGTATTTTCACATAATTCACATATTAATCACATTTACACAATTTAACCATTATTAATGGCTTTTCACAATGCATTTAACACATATATGACATTAAAAATGTCATAGCACATTATTCATACATAACCACTGTATCAAGTAGCTTAACACATTTTCCAACCAAAATGTGTTAAGCCCAAAATGTCTTGCAAACATAATCAATGTATTCAAAGTTTGTACTTACCTCAAATAGCAACCAAAATAAGCTTAAAACAACTTCCAATCCTATCATTCCAACTTGCCCTTCACTACTTGGATGAAGCAAAACAACCTCCCTCAATGCCTAAACCAAATGTGATAGCAAATAATCATTTAGTATCACATTTAATGGCATTTCCAATATTAAACCATAATTAAATCCCATCCAAGCAAAAATTCAAAATTTAAGGCTAACCTCACTTTAACTTTGGATTCTTATACTAGGTCATTCATTTTGATATATTAAGTTTATTTTTATTATTAGAAACATATTTTAATACATTTAAACCATTTACATTACAAAAACACACTCTTATACACAAAACCCTAAAATGGTATAACCTTGAGACCAAGAAACCAATAGTTTATTTGTATCCAAAAAATGGCCAAAGTCAATTCATCAGCTTTTGGTTTAATGTCGAAATTGCTACTTTTATTGCTATTGCTTTTACATCTCTCTATTTATTTTCATGGCTGCTAACGATGGTTCTTAATTGCTCAAGTTGCCTCCTTAATTCTTTCGACCGTCTTCCCTTTCTTATGTTGTTTAATTGGCTATTTATAAGCCATATTAGGGCAACCATTCAAAAAATCCTTACTTGCTTTGGAAAAGCCCACAAGGCATTTAATTCCTTTTAGAACTAAAATGCTTTGAACTAAGGTTGGCCGTAAGGCTCATGCAAAGGCTAAATCGACATGACATGGCTCATGTCGAATTGGCATAATTGGTTTGCCAATTCAACATGAATTTAAGGCCGGCCCAATTATTTTGGCTTTTAGGTCAAACCCGAGTTGATTCGGACCTTTTAATTGGATTTAAATTTAATTGAGCCCCTTCTAATTGGAATCAAGTTTGATAGGGGTTTTTAAATTGAAATCAAACTTAATCTAACCCTCTTAATTGTGGTTGATTTTAATCCAGGCCAAAATTAAGGCTCTATACAAACCTAAATTATCACATTTCTATCAAATTTTCAATATTTGCCCTAATGCTTTTTAATTTTGAAATTCCATACTAACCAATCCTAAACCATAATATAAGTTCAAAAATGGCATTAGAGGCCCATTCTAACTCCTCTTAACTAATTAAATTCCATTTACAACAATTCTTTATAATTTCCTATCAAAACCCTAATTTTCTTTCTTTTTCTCCCAAACTTCAACCAAACTCCTTCAAATCAACCATCCAATCTTAAAATCATTTTTTACACATCAAAATAATATCATCTAAAACCATTTAAAAAAATACCCAACATATATATTTTACATTTTTCACCTTTCAACACTTTAATTAACCTTCCAAATTATTATTTAATTATATTTTAATAAAATTACAGCTGTTACAGCTCTCTCCCCCTTAAAGAATTTTGTACTCAAAATTACCTGGTATCTAACTCTGAAAGAGTTGAGGATATTCGCTCCGCTTGATTTCCTCGCTCTCTCATGCTACCTCCTCAGTGGAATTATTTCTCCATAGGACTTTAACCAATGGCACCCTCTTGTTCTTCAATTCTTTCACCTCTCGTGCCAAGAATGCCACTGGTTCATCTTCGTAAGTCAGATATGGATTCATTTCTATAGATTCAACTGACAATATATTAGATGGATTTGACTTGTACCTCTAAAGTATAGAGACATGGAAGACATTGTGAATCTTATCCAATTCAGGCAGTAAAGCCAGTCTATAGGAAGCTAGTCCTACTCTCTCCAGTACCTCATAAAGTTCAATAAAGCGAGGACTAAACTTACCCTTCCAACCCAACCTCAAGATTATCTTCCATGGAGATACCTTTAGGAACACCTTATCACCCACATTGAACTCTATATCCTTCCTTTTCAAATTTGAGTAAGATTTCTGTTGATCAAAAGCTGCTTTTAAACGATCCCGAATTATCTTAACCTTTTCTTCTATTTCTTTGATCAAATCAGGACTTATCAAATTTCCTTCTCTGATCTCAGCCTAACACAATGGTGTTCTACACTTTCTACCATATAAGGCCTCATAAGGTGTTATGTTAATGCTAGACTGATAGTTGTTGTAAGCTAATTCAATCAATGATAAGTGTTTGTCCTAGCACCTAGAAAACTCAATGCTATAGCTCTTCAACATATCCTCTAAAACCTGTATCACTCTCTTTGAGTGCCCATCTATCTGCAAATGGAAAGCAATGCTAAGTGTAACTAAGTACCCAATACATCCTGCAAACCCTTCCAAAATCTAAAGGTGAATCTTGGATCTCGATCTGATACCAGTGAAATTGGAACTCCTTGTAATTTGACAATCTCATTCACATATATTTCAACTAGCTTATCAAGAGAATAATCCATCCTGACTAGAAGTAAGTAAGCTGACTTCATCATCCTTTCCATTACTACCTAGATTGCATCATGTTTCCTTTAGGTCAAAGGCAGTCCAAACACAAATCCATTGTCACCCACTCCCATTTCCATTCGGGTATTAATAATGGCTACAACAACCCTGAAGGAACCTGTGCTCAACCTATACTCTTTAGAAAGCGAGAAATTTAGATATAAATTCTGCTATATCCCTCTTCATACTTGACCAACAATAATGTTGTTTCAAATTTTGATACATCTTAGTACTTCTAGGGTGCATAGCATAAGGAGATTGATGTGCCTCCTCTAGAATCTTCTTTCTTAATTCAGCACTATCGGGAACACACAACTGATCTCTGTACCATAAGTTGCCATAATCTGTAACATGAAAATCCTTACTCTCCCCTTATGACAATCCTCTACATTCTTCTGGAGTTTCATATCTGCCTTCCATGGGCTCCTACAACTAAGCCATAAGGGTCCTATCATCAGCCACCTCAAATCTAGCATTCAAAGCTCTCAACTCAACTAACAACAAGATAAAATAGGCAGTCAACCTTGCCATGGACTTCCGACTCATATCATCCACAACAACATTCGCCTTACTAGGGTGGTAGTCAATCAAGTAATCATAATCTTTTATCAGCTCCAACCACCGTCTCTGTCAAAGATTCAACTCCTTTTAGACACCTAAGTACTTTAAACTTTTGTGATCAGTGTAGATAAAACATTTCTCTCTACACAAGTGATGTTGCAAACTCTTCAGTGCAAATACTATGGTTGCCAACTACAAATCATGAGTCAAATAATTAAACTCATGAGGTTTCAACTATCTGGACACATAAGAAATAACTCTACTCTCCTGCATGAGGATACATACCAAACCATTATGTGAAGCATCACTATATATCACATATAGTTTGCCTTCCACAGGTAGGGTAAGGACATGAGCTTGCATCAACATGTCTCTTAACTACTCACAGCTTGTTTGACAATGATTTGTCGATACAAATTTTACACCCTTTTGAAGTAATCTGGTAAGTGGCGTAGCTATCACAGAAAAGCCCTTCACAAATCGACGATAATAACCTGTCAATCCCAAAAAAATTCTAACTTTTGTAACATTTTTTGGTGGACTCCAATTCAGAATTGCCTCCACTTTACTCGGATCAACTTTAATGCCATCTACTGAGACAACATGTCTGAGGAAAGTCACCTAATCCAACCAAAATTCACATTTGGACAATTTGGCATACAAATGTTTCTCCCTTGAAGTCTGCAACACAATCCATAGATGCCTACCACGATCTTTCTTATTACGCGAGTAAATAAGGATATCATCAATAAACACCACCACAAACTAATCCAAGTATGGCCTGAATACCCAATTCATCAAATTCATAAAAACAGCCATTGCATTCATTAGGCTAAAAGGCATCACCAAAAACTCATAATGGCTTTAATTGATGATACCCTGATTTCATATCAATCTTGGAAAATATAGCTGCCCATTTCAACTGATCAAAGAGGTCATCAGTGCGAGATAATGGGTACTTATTCTTGATAGTCACCTTACTCAACTACCGATAATCAAATGCACAATCTCAAAGTGCCATCCTTCTTCTTGACAAACAACACTTGTGCTCCCTACGGTGAGACACTCGGGCAGATAAACCCTTTATCTAGCAACTCCTATAGTTGCACCTTCAACTCTTTTAATTATGCAGGTGCCATCGGATAAGGGGTAATAGAAATAGGAGTGGTTCTCATCATCATATCAATACCAAACTCTCACGCTAGAGGTAGCCTTGACAACTCATCTAGGAACACATCAGGGAACTCTGCCACTATAGGAATACTATCAAGCTTAGACCCCTCTACTCTAGTATCCACTATATGTGCCAAGTAAGCTTCATACCCTTTCCAGATCATCCTTCTTACTGAAATAGCTAAAATAAACATGGATGAGAGGTGTCTCTACTCACTTGATACCAGTACATTCTTCTCATCACATGTTTTTAGGGTAACATATTTGTATTGACAATCTACTACTGTTTGGTGTCTGGATAGCCAATCCATATCCAAAATAAGATCATAAACCCTAAAGGGCATCTCAAACAAATCATTGAGAAACTCCTCATCATGAACCACAAATGGACTATCTCGGTATACTCTACTAACCACCAGACCATTCCCCAAAGGATTGGTAACCAACACATCAAACCCTAAAGACTCTGAACATATATCACCCACAAGAAAGATGGATGCATTAATGTATGAATGTGTTGACCTAGGGTCTATCAATGCATGAAAAGATATGCTAAATAGAGAAAATGCACCATCTATCACATCCGAGTCACTCAGCTGTCGCTACATCACATACACCCTATGTAATGTCCCAGTCGCCTCTGATCTCCCCCTACTGTAGATCCTCCTCTTTGATCAGACCTTGCTCTACCACCTCTGCCACCACCTTTATTGCCTTGACCCCCTTTGATACTGGGTCTAGATATAACAGTCTCTACTTGACCGACCTTTGGCAGCTCTAGACAATCTCTGATAAAGTTGTCTTTGGAACTGCACCTGTAGCAAGTTGGTACACTGGTCCTTCAATATACCCTCAGTGTCTCCAGCCACACTGAGCACATACGGGTAGAACACATCTCTAAAAAGTGAGAATCGGGGCACTAGCCACTGATGTTGCAGGCCCTTACCTCCGTCTCTACTACTGTGATGATATGTCAAGCTGCCCCTGGCCTCTACCAAATCTTTGTGGGAAACTTCCTCGACCCCTCTGTGATGATGAAGACATTGCCTCAGTCTGAAGTCTCTTGTCTCTACTATCTTTTGCTTTAGCAATAGCTATAAGCCCCGGGGCTTTCTCTACACTACGTGTAGCTGATACCAACCTGGAGAAATCCTCATATTGTATTGTAGCCACCTGGCACATAATGGATGGCATCAATCCCTCCTCTAACCTTCAACATTGGTCTATCTCATCTGTTATAATATCATCTGCATACTTGCTCAACCAAAGAAATTCCTTCTCATACTCCGTAACCGTCTTTACACAATGCTTCAAATTTAAAAATTCTTTCTTCTTTGTATCTTTATAGACTCTGGGGTATACTTCCTCCCAAGCTCTCTCAAAAAGTCATCATATGACATCACTGGAAGTCGGCCCAATCCATGTAAAATGATCTTCCACTAATCATATGCATCTCCCTGCAGAAGAGAAATGACATAATCATATTTCTCCTCTACAGTGACCTCCAGTAATATAAACACCTGCTTAACCTTGTCCAGCAACTACTCTGCCTCGGCTAGATCTGTAATGCCTATGAAGTCTATAGCCCTATATTTTTTCAACCTATCATATTTTCTAGTCTGCTGCTACTGTTGCACTAGGGCCTGACAGAGCAACTCCGCCATCTGTTGTATCTAGATTGGTGGAACATCCTGAGCTGCTGGTTTGGCCGGCACTGATGCCTCTCCAACAACCTCTCCACTAGCTCCAGCTCTTTCCTATATACACATTGTGCATACACATCGTATATGTAAAATATGTATGCATAATATAAGAATGTCAACATCTTTATCATCTAAAAAAATTCCAAATTTTAAGAAAAATATTTTAATCCTCTAAAAATATTTTAAAGAGCAAAGGAATATATATAATAGTAAATAATTATTAAAAATATAAATTTTAAAAGAAAATATCTAAGAAAAATTTTCTAGAGTTTTATCTGTATTTCAAACATTTCCCACAATCAAATAATCACAACCTGCATAAAACAACACTCCCAATAATAACACCAAATTCAAGGCTCCAACATTTGTCCAAAGCATCCAACATCATAAAATCACATGTATATACATAGATTTATATAAAGTATTCCAATACTTACATTCCAAAAACCCAACTTTGTTTTAAAACAATTATGTTTATAATATAATGTACATGTTATTAAAATTTTACGAAACAATTATTTACATGATATGCGCACTGGCACCAGTCTAGTGTCACAAAATCAATCTTCCAGTACCACCCACTAATCTAGACCCGGTTTGGTCTAGTAAGACTTTTGGCCTCTACTCTGTCACCTTCGTGATGAGCAAATCACACTAAGCTAATAGCCTAGCAGTACACACTTTGATACTATAAGGAATTTAAAAATAATGCAATGCCATATGTCATTTCTTTAATATTTACAATGTAGTATGTAAATGCATTCAAAACTTATGCATTGCTCATATAATTCCACCATCCATCACAATCACATACATTGGGCCTATATGACCCTATATAATATTCATATTCCAGAGATATTATTTTCGTTTATCATAAAACCTCTGTGTCTAGCCCCAAAGGCAAATATTATCAACTAAGTGACAACCAGTGTTTAGCCAAAAGGTAAATAATTATCATAAGTGACACCCATCATCTAGCTCCCAAAGGCAAATCATATAATAGGCATGCCATATCCATATCACCAAACACACCTCTCTGGAACCCGATATTATATAAGGTAAACACACATTTTATAAACATTGTCTTTTTCACATTGTATCCATTTACCCTTTTATTTTCCGCAAACATGCTTAATTTCCTTATTCAAACATAATTAATCACATTTTTAATAATGTATGTCACATTTACAATGTGATCCCATTACCCATATACTTTGGACATTTTTCATATTTTTTTCTCAAATAGCCCATATTAAAATTTTTAGCTATTTAAAATGGCTTATCATAATGCAATTAATGCATTATACATATTTTTTACAAACAACAATGCACTTACATACAAAACTCAACATCCAAGTAGCTTAGCACTTTTATAATATCAAAATATGCTACGCCTAAACATATGCAAATGAAATATACAAAATAAAAGTATGTACAAACCTAGAAATATGCCAAAATCCAATGCAATACTACTCTGCAACACCAACTTTCACTAATGCTCTTCAACACTTTAATTTTTCAACTCCACTTAACTTGGTCCTAAACCAAATTATTGATTAAAATAAATTATTAGAAACATAATTCTATTCATTTTAACTAATCAAACCAAAATTATCACATTTCTATCAAATTTTTATTATTTTACCTAATGCTCTTCAATTTTGAAATTCCATACTAACCAATCCTAAACCACAATATAAGTTTAAAAATCACATTAAAGACCCATTCTAACGCCTTTTAACCAATTAAATTCTATTTACAACAAGTCTTTACAATTTCCCATCAAAACCCTAATTTTCTTTCTTCTTCTCCCAAACTTCAACCAAACTCCTTCAAATCAACCATCCAATCTTAAAAATCTTTGTTTACACATCAAAATAATATCATCTAACACCATTTAAACAATTATCCAACACTCCATCGAAGTCACAAGTTACACTTATTCAAAATTTCAAAGAAAACTTCTCAAATTTCAAGAAAACTTACCTATTGCCTGTGATTTCTTCAAAATCTCCTTAATTCCTTTCAATTCTTCGCAAAATTTTGAGTAATTGAAGAATATCCTCTCATTGGCCTTTAATAGAGAAATTGACCACCCTTAAGAAAGAAGGAAGAAGAAGAAGCAAATTGATATTTTTAACTCTCTATAAATTCTAACCATATAATTAATTAATTAATAATTAATTAATTAATATCTTTAATTTTTATCATCTTCCACCACCCAAAAATCATTTTATTTTTGAATTTTTTTTATTTTTTAAGTTTTTACTTTTACTGTAACTTTCACTATTTTACCATTTTTACCAACTTTTGTCTTTTAGTAAAATTTTATTCATTAGGTATATTGTATGTAACACCCCTAATTTTTGGAAATTAAATAAAATATATTAAAATTAAATTGGATAAATTAAATAAATTATTTAAATGGAAAATGAAAGGATTTTAAGTGAGAAAGTAGAATTTATATTTGAAATACATTTGAAATAAACAAGATATATACGTATACCTAAGATATACATCACATATATGTTATGTATAATTAAGTGTAGGAAAAGTTGATTTTTGATTAATTAATATATATATATATATAAGGATGAATTAAAAGGGGAAGATATATTTTCTTTTTCCTTCTTCTTCTTCCTTGAATGTGAGTTGAGAGAGAGAGAGTAAGGAGCTTTCTTCTTCTACCATACACTAAATTTATAAGGGATTTCAAGAATTCAAGTAGAGTTTTTGAGGATTCTTCATCAATTGGTAAGTTCTTCTATCAATTTTGTAAATTCTTTGAAATTCTATGGAAGAACATGATATGTGGATTTTGGAATTATGTAATAGCATGTTTTAATAGTTTATTTGGGTATGTATGAAGTTGTTGTGAGTATTTAATAATAATTTTAAGGTTAGATTGAAGAAGTGATTGAATTTAAGTTGAGTTTTGAAGTGGTTGTGTTGAAATGGTTGAGTGTGCAAAATGCAGAATTTTGCCTGACATGGCCATGTTGTTGGGCATGTCAACGGTGCTGAGTTTCAACATTGATGACATGATCAGTAACACGGTCATGATCAGTAACACGGTCATGTCTCTAAGCGTGTCGTAGCTACTGTAAGGCAAAATAATTGACACGGCCAGTAACACGCCCATGTTATTAGGCGTGTTAAAGTTTTTTTAAGGCAGAATTAATAACACGAATAGTGACACACTCATGTTGTTGGACGTGTCAAAGCTTTTGTAACATGCCCGTGTTGTTGGATGTGTTACTTGAGGAAATTGTCCAAATAACTCTTTTCTTTGTCTTTCATTTGTAATTCCTAATTTAAATGGTTTAATGTTGAGAATGCCTTAGAATGTGATATTAAATGGTTGCTTATGATCACATTAGGTATAAACATTGAGAGGAAGTAGTTTTTCCAACTCTAGTGTTGAAAGGCAACTTAGAAGAGAAGGTTGGAGGGAGTTTTGAAACTTGTTTTGGAGTGCTTTCTAAGGTAAGTACAAACTTTTGATAAATTTGATATGTTGGCATTAGATTGGGCTTAACAAATTTTGGATGGAAAATATGTTAAGCTACTTGATACATGAACATTGTGTTGTGACATGCAAATTGTTATATATCCATTATGAAAAGCCATTATTAATGGCTAAATTGAATAAAATGTGATAATGACCCAAAATGTTTAGGTAATGTGTTTTTGTTATGAAATATCCTATATTGTGATGAAATGTCGAAATGAAATGGCATTGATATGAATGAGAAAAATGGGAAAACGAGAAAGAAATTGATGATAAAAAATATGAATTAATTGTGTGTCTAGTATGTTATTCAATTTTCAGAGTTCTGTGTTTGGTGGCATGCCTATGAGGTTATCCTTAATATTTGCCTTCAAGGCTAGACGCTTGGCGTCACTGTGATATGATTTGCCTTCGGGGCTAGCTTTTGAGCATTACTTGATTTGCCTTTGGGGCTTGACACATGGTGTCATTATGGGCCAAAATAGTAACTCTAAGATTTGAATAATGTATTAGTTGTTTCGGCCCATGTGTGTGTATGTGTTTGTATAAATTATTGAATGATGAAAGAATATGTTTAAAAGTGAGCTTAGATGTCACATTATAACATAACATATAAGCATTTTGAATTGGCATTATTTTTAAAGTTTTATTATTATCAAAGTTTGTACCACTAGGTTTTTAGCTTAGCATGATTGTAATTTATCGCGTAGGTGACAGGGGTGATCCGGTAGAGCTGAAGAGTTCTACTAGACCAGGTCGGGTCTAGGCTTATGTTGGTTGAGCTTGAAGTGTTTTTGCTATATTAAGATTAGAGTCATTTCGCCAGCACATATATATATATTATGTCATAGTACTTTTTGATATTATTTATATTATATTATGTTTTTGGAGTATATATATATTACAAATTATAAAGAATGTTTTGAATAATTGAATAATGTGAGGTTTTATATATTTTGATATATATATATATATATGTATTTGTATAAATGTTTTGAGGAATGGGGAATAAGAAAATTTTTATTAAATCAGGTTGTGACATTCTTATACCGTATATGCATATTTTACATATACTGGGTGTGTGTATTATACATATATAGAGTATAAAGGTGTTACATTTATTTTGGTATAGAGCCTAGGTTTGAGGTTCTCGACCTAGGTGGGTTGTTAGAGAGAGAAAATAGGGATTTTAAATATGGTTTTCAATTGTGATACATAAATTGGCACATGCATTTTCTGAATTTTGATGTAGCAATTTCTACTGTATTTGCAAAGATAGGTGGTTATGGCGTCTCGGATGCATCAGTCTGCAGAAGGTAATGCAGAGAGTGTAGCTCCTGATGAGGGTAGATTTGAAGCTGGTGTTGAGTCTGATGATAAGGCATCTACTTTTGTGCCTATTGGACCAACAGCTGAGGAGATTTCGCTGGGCTGGGTACGACATATGGTGGAGCTGTTGAGGCAGGCTCCAGTTTAGCAACCGTAACCATCACCACAGCTGCAGCCATAACAGCAGTTGCCGACGTGAAAGTATGACAAGCTGAGAAAATTTGGAGCCATAACTTTTGTTGACGCTACAGACCCTGCTATAGTAAAGTAGTGGCTGGATAGGGTCCAGAGGGTATTTATTCAGCTGCAGGCTGGTCCAGAGGAGAAGTTTGATTATGCTAGATCACTTCTACAAGGGGGTGCCTATGAGTGGTGATAGACGATTACCCATGGTACAGCTGATCCACCAGTTTTGACCTATGTCAATTTTTTACGGGAATTCGAGAAGAAGTATACTCCGAGGGAGTATAAGGATACAAAGAAGATGGAGTTCCTGAGTTTGAGGCAGGACACTAGGATAATGACTAAGTATGAGATTGAGTTCATTCGGCTGAGCCAATATGCTGGAGGAATTATATCGGATGAGTTTGACAGATGTCGAAGGTTTAAGAAGGGACTGAGACCCTTTATCATGTGTTTAGTGGTAGGTTCTCAGTATCATAATCTTTATCAGTTGGTCGCAGCTGCTAGGAGTGTAGAGAGGGTACAGGGACCTGCAGCAGCAGTTAGAGCATAGGAGAGTAGAACTAGCAGACCCTAGAGTGAGGCAGTGTCTTCATTATCGAAAAGAGGCTGAGGGGGATATCCTCCGAGGTTCAGTAGGAGCTAGGGGTAGTCTGGCAGGTCAGCACAGCAACAAAGGCAGAGACCTGCAGTCTCAATGGCTAGTGCTTCGACCCCAGTGACTCAGAGGCCTGTTCCACCTATCTGTGTTCATTGTGGTATACCATATGGAGGTGCCTACTGAAGGACAGGTGCACCAACAGTGTGTTATAAATGTGGATCACCATACCATTTTCTTAGAGATTATCCATAACCAACAGATGATAGACAGATAGATACAATAGTTTTTAGACATAGTGTCAGAGGGGGTCGTGGTGGCAAAAGTTTTGGTAGAGGTGGTAGATTAGGGTCTGGTTTGAGAGGAGGTTCTACAGCAGGAAGTATACCAGAGGATACAGGGCCATCATAGCGGGTTATGTGATGCTGAGATAGCTAGATGCATCAGTTGTTATAGTCGGTACTTTTATTTTATTTGGTACTTCAATTCTTGCATTGATAGATCCTAGGTCGACGCATTCATGCATTAGCGCATCCATGTTTCTTGTGAGTGATTTGCATTATAAGTCCCTATGATTTGATGTTTTAGGTACAAATCCTTTAGGGCACAGTGTTGTGGTCAGCAGGATGCACCAAGATAGTCCGGTTGTTGTTCAGAATGAGGAGTTTCTTGGTGACTTAATTGAGATGCCTTTCAAGGAGTATGATCTGATTCTGGGCATGGATTGATTATCCAGGCATGGAGCTAAGGTAGACTATCAGCAGAAATGTGTTACCCTAGAACACATGTTGGTAGAGATGTGATGGTATCTAATGAGCATAGGCATCTTTCATCCATGTTTATTTTAGCTGTATCAACTAGGAGGATGATTCAGAAGGGATGTGAGGCATATCTTGCTCATGTTGTAGATACCAAAGTAGTGGGATCCCAGCTTGGCAGTATACCTACAATTGCGGAGTTTTCAAATATTTTTCCTGATGAGTTGCCAAGGGTACCTCCTGAGAGAGAGGTAGAGTTTGGTATTGATTTGTTTCTTAGCACCACTCCCATCTCTATTACCCCTTATTGAATGGCACCTGCAGAATTGAAGGAGTTGAAGGTGCAGTTGCAAGAGTTGCTTGATAAAGGATTTATTTGCCCTAGTGTGTCTCCGTGGGGAGCACTTGTTTTGTTTGTGAAGAAGAAGGTGGCACCTTGAGATTATATATTGACTACAGGCAGTTGAATAAGGTGACCATCAAGAATAAGTATCCATTACCTTGGATAGATGATCTCTTTGATCAGTTGAAAGGAGCAACAGTATTCTCTAAGATTGATCTGAGATCAGGGTACCATCAGTTGAAAGTTAGAGATATAGATGTACTTAAGACAATCTTCCCCACGAGGTATGGGCATTATGAGTTTCTAGTGATGCCCTTTGGATTGACGAATGTACCATCAACATTTATGAATTTGATGAACAGGGTGTTTAGACCATACTTAGATCAATTTGTGGTGGTCTTTATTGATGATATTTTGGTGTATTAACATAATGAGGAGGATCACGACATGCATTTATGGATTGTATTAGAAACATTGAGAGAGAAATAATTATAGCCTAAATTGTCTAAGTGTGACTTCTGGCTCAATCAGATAACTTTTCTCGGTCATGTGGTATCAGTAGAGGGTATTAGAGTTAATCTGAGTAAAGTTGAGGCTATCTTGAATTGGAGTCCATCGAAGACTGTGACAGAGGTTAGAAGTTTTCTGGGTTTGGAAGGCTATTATCGTCAGTTTGTGAAGGGTTTTTCTATGATAGCTACATCACTCATCAGATTACTTCAAAAAAGAGTTAGATTTATGTGGATAGATTGGTGTCAGGTGAGTTTTGAGCAGCTGAGGGAGATGTTGACTCAGGCTCCTGTGCTTACCCAGCATATGGAAGGTAAACTATATATGATATACAGTGATGCTTCATATAGTGGTTTAGGTTATGTTCTGATGTAGGAGGGTAGAGTCATTACTTATGCATCTCAATAGTTGAAGTCACATGAGCTGAATTATCCGAGTCATGATTTGGAATTAGCAGCCATAGTTTTTGCATTGAAGATTTGGCGAAATTACTTGTATGGGGAGAAGTGTTCCATTTATATTGATCATAAGAGTTTGAAGTATCTGGGTGTTTAGAAAGAGTTGAATCTTCGGCAGAGACGATGGTTAGAGTTGATTAAAGACTATGACTATTTGAATTATTATCATCCTGGTAAGGCAAATGTTGTTGCTGATGCCTTGAGTCGGAAGTATTTGACAGGTTTGACTGCTTATTCGCTCTTATTGCTTGTTGAGTTGAGAGTGTTGCATGCCAGATTTGAGTCTTTCATGTGAGAGTTGACGGTAATATATGGTATAAAGTTAGGTTGTTCATTCCTGACGATGTAGGATTGAAGAGGATGATATTAGAGGAAGCACATTGGTCAGTTTATGCTATGCACCCTGGTAGTACCAAGATGTATCAAGATTTGAAACAGTATTATTGGTGGTCAGGTATGAAGAGGGACATAGTAGAATTTGTGTCCAGATGCCTCACTTTCCAAAGAGTGAAAGCTGAATGTACCAGAATAGAAATGGGAGCTAGTGACGATGGATATTGTGATGGATTATTCATTGGAGAGGTTAACTGAGACGTATATCAGTGAGATAGTGAGATTGCATGGAGTCCCAGTTTCTTTGGTGTTAGACCGAGATCCCCAGTTTACATCAAGATTTTGAAGGAGTTCGTAGGATACATTGGGTTCTCGATTGCATTTTAGTACTGCTTTTCATCCTTAGACAGATGGACAGTCAGAGAGAGTGATACAGATTCTAGAGGATATGTTGAGGAGTTGTATCATTGATATCACAGGAAGCTGGGATAGATACTTACCATGATTAAGTTTGTATATAAGAACAGTCATCAGTCCAATATTGGAATGACACCCTATGAGGCCTTGTATGATAGAAGGTGCAGAAC
Organism: Garcia nutans; assembly: GCA_947685225.1. NCBI lineage: Eukaryota > Viridiplantae > Streptophyta > Magnoliopsida > Malpighiales > Euphorbiaceae > Garcia > Garcia nutans. The sequence goes on from CANTUV010000024.1 coordinate 42,371,533, forward strand.
ACCTTTGTATTGGGATGAGGTTGGAGAAGGTAAACTAGTTGGTCCTGATTTGATTAAGGAAACATAAGAGAAAGTGAAATTGATTCGGGGTCACCTAAAAGTAGCTTCAGACTGATAAAAATCCTATACAGATTTGAAGAGGAAGGATATAGAGTTTAGTGTGGGAGATAAAGTGTTCCTGAAAGTGTCTATGTGGAAGAAGATTTTGAGATTCGATCGCAAAGGAAAGTTGAGTCCTCATTTCATAGGGCCATATAAGATTCTAGAGAGAGTTGACTAGTGGCTTACAGGTTAGCTCTGCCGCCTGAGTTAGACCGAATACATAATGTCTTCCATGTCTCTATGCTTCAGAGGTACAGGTCAGACCTATCTCATATTTTGTCAATGAAGTCCATTGAGGTGAACCAGATCTGACTTATGAAGAAGAACCAGTGGCGATTTTAGCATGAGAAATGAAAGAATTGAGAAATAAGAAAGTACCACTTGTGAAAGTCTTTTAGAGGAATCATACCACTGAAGAGGCGACATGGGAGAGTGAGCAGTTGATGTGGAGTCAGTATCTCCAATTGTTCCAGAATTGATAGCAAGTAATTTCGCGGATGAAATTTTCTTAAGGGGGGAGAGAATTGTAACACCAGTAGGAAATTAAATAAATTAAATTGGATAAATTAAATAAATGATTTAAATGAAAAATGAAAGGATTTTAAGAGAAAGTAGAATGTATATTTGAAATATATTTGAAATAAATAAGATATATACATATAACTAAGATATACATCACATATATGTTATGTATAATTAAGTGTAGGGAAAGTTGATTTTTGATTAATTAATATATATATAAGGATGGATTAAAAAGGGAAGAGATATTTTGTTTTTCCTTCTTCTTCTTCCTTGAACATGAGTTGAGAGAGAGAGAGAGAGTAAGGAGCTTTCTTCTTCTACCATACACCAATTTTATAAAGGATTTCAAGGATTCAAGTGGAGTTTTTGAGAATTCTTCATCAATTGTAAGTTCATTTATCAATTTTGTAAGTTCTTTGGAATTCTATGGAAGAACATGATATGTGGATTTTGGGATTGTGTATTAGCATATTTTAATAGCTTATTTGAGTATGTATGAAGTTGTTGTGAGTAGTTAATAATGATTTTAAGGTTGGATTGAAGAAGTGATTAAATTTAAGTTGAGTTTTGAAGTGGTTGTGTTGAAATGGTTAAGTGTACGAAATGTAGAATTTTGCCTGACACAGCTAGTGACACGGCTATCTATGTCATTGGGCGTATCAACAGTGCTGAGTTTCAACATTGATGACAAGACCAGTAACATGACCATGTCTCTGAGCGTGTCGTAGCTACTGTAAGGAAAAATAATTGATACAGCCAGTAACATGCCCGTATTTTTGGACATGTCAAAGTTTCTATACGACAGATTAATGACATAGGCAGTGATATGCCTATGTCGTTGGACGTGTCAAAGCTTCTATAAGAGTAGGTTAATAAGAAAATTGTTATTGGGCGTGTTACTTGAGAAAATTGTCCAAAATAACTCTTTTCTTTGTCCTTCATTTGTAATTCCTAATTTAAATGGTTTGATGCTGAAAATGCCTTAGAATGTGATATTAAATGGTTGTTTATGATCATATTTGGTATATGCATTGAGAGGAAGTAGTTTGCTTCATATGTTGAATAATTGCATGTAAAATTTCGTCGAAAAATTTCATCGTTTGCTGCCTCAACCGGCTGCCTAAAGTTGGGTCCAGAATTGGCTCCCAAAGGGCACCAATTCGGCCCCCACTTGCATTTGGTACAAATTTGTTTATTATTATTATTATTTGTTCTAAACCCATTTCAAAGCTTCCCTAATAATGTAATGAAGACTTAGACACTTCCCTTTTAAAATAACTTGATTGTTTAAATCAATTTGGACTAAATGGAGTTCATAAACTCTTTTAACAAAATCATTGAAAACATTAGATTTCATTTGAATTTAAATAACCCAATCACCACATGGATTCAAAAATACCACTCAACAATTGAGTTCAAACTCAAACAACACATTTAGGCATCCATAGCAAAAGTTCCATAGATAAATTTTTGACAAGAAAATGAAAGAAAAATTAATTCTTCCAAGGTAAAGTACCAAACCTTGTATTTTAATTTCCTTTTGTTTTCCCTTCTCTTTCAAGCTCTTCCTTCTCCTTATTTCCACCCTTGCCTACAAAAATTTCACAACACAACCTCAACCATAAACCCTAGAAATTTAGAACATCCACTACCCTTCCATTTCTTTTCAAATTAAGTCCTAATCTAACCTTATTAAACCTTAGAAACCTTAATTCTTCCATTTAATTAATCAATATCATCACTACTTAAGTTTTCCCAAATCCACCATAAGAGCCCTAATTTTAATCTCTCAAATTACTCATTAAAACCTGAAATTAGGATTAGAAATGAACTTACCTTAGTTTAGGACCTTGGATTCCACCAAAACCTTTGATAATAAACCGTAAAACTTGAAAATCACCACCTTTCTTCCTTCTCCTATGGCTTGGACGACCCTCCTTCTCAAGAGGGAGTTTTTTCTTTCTTCTTTCATGTGTTTTTGGTCCAAATGGCTGCCCAATTTGGCTAATAATGTGTTAAGATAAATGCTTAATTCCAATTGGTCCACTTTAAGGCAAAATGGCCATTTTTCATTGGTACAATTGTCTCTCTCTTTTATTTATTTAAGGCCCAAGCCATTGGACTTTCTTTTAATCATATTTTGGCCCCTCTTCTTCCCTTTGCTTTAATTTTATGATTTAGGATGTGAAAAGACCAAAATACCCTCCAGCGATTGATTGTTTGTAACTTTTAAACCGTGTGGTTCCACGAAGTGAACCACATATGGTTTTGACCCTCTCGACCTCTACTTTCTATTTTTAAGGTCTATTTTAGATTTTCAAGTCATTTTGAAAAATTACCAATAAGCCCTCGACTTTTTACAAAATTTCCTTTAGGTCCTTTCTTTGCTCGGGTTTGCCCAGGCTCCGTTTCTACTGACGATCGTTTCATATTCAACCCCTCGACGTCCTCTACGCACTCGTGTTTTTATTTCCTACTTTGGATTCATGTATAAATTTTAATTAATAATGACCAAAATACCCCTAGTCTACGTGTCTTCGTTTCTCTCTAACGGGGTGTTTCCGAATAAAGTCACAGTTCACAGTTTTTACTCAGTTTTTCTCTAGTTTTCATTTCATTACACTATCACATACATTATTAAGACTTCCCAGACTGGTCACCCATTGCCGTTAGTTACGCACATTTAACCCCGATCCTTTAATGAATTATAACTTAACGGTCTAGGGTTAGCCGGATCTCTTTAGCATGCCTACTTTGTCAGCACATGTGAATACTGTACTCGTAATTACTATAGATACCTACTATGCCCGGTCGTGACATATTAGACCAGGTCGGGTCTAGACTTTTATTGGTTGAGCTTGAAGTGTTTTTGCTACATCAAGATCAGAGCCATTTTGCTAGCATGTATATATTTTAATATTATGCATATTATATTATGTTTTTGAAGTATAAATATATATATATATATATTGTAAATTATAAAGAATGTTTTGAATAATTGAGTAATGTGACGTTTTATATATTTTGATATATATATATATATGTATAAATGTTTTGAGAAATGGGGAATAAGAAAATTTTTATTAAACCGGATTGTGACATTCTTATATCGTATATACATATTTTACATATACTGGGTGTGTGTATTATACGTATATAGGGTATAAAGGTGTTACATTTTATATATACCTAATATATACATTTTATATTTTTATCCTTTCAACATTTTAATAAACCTTCCAAATTATTTATTTAATTATATTTTAATAAAATTATGGTCGTTACACCTAAATGCAAAATTATGCAGATTTTTTTTATTATTTTTAGTCTTTCTCCTATTAATAGGGGCTTGTTTCTCTTCCAGAAAATCATCTGAAAACACTAAAGACATTTACTACATTTTTTTTTCATTTTTTTCTTTTAAAAAATGAATTTTTGAAATGAATTTTTCTTTAATTAAATTTTGCTCAATGAATTTTTTTCTTAACATTAAGTAAAGTGATTTCATCAAATGCAAGGTGGAATTAAGGAGTAGAAAGATGCTTCAAGCCTTTATCAAATCAAGCAAGAGGAGATCCCCAAGGGTAACTTCTTACTCCCAATCTCTTTTCAATTCAGTAAAACAATAAACCTAAATTAAACTGAAACCTTTGCATTCAAAAGTATGAATTACTAAAGGTCCTGATTTCCATTCAAAGGGATATATATATATATATAGACACATTTTGGAATTTTACTTCAAGTGACAGGACCATCTAAAAGCTACAAAATTGGTCTTCTGACTTCTCCTCTTATTTTCTTTATTTTAATTTTGATTAATATAATTGTTCTTTTATTTTTATTAATCTACTTAAGAATTTGCAACTAACCTAGTTCTCATAAGGTAACGAGTTAAGACTCCTTTTTGAATACAAATTTGGTGCTTTAATTTTAATTTTTATTTTAGGGATTTGTATTTAACCTAATACCCATAAGGGTTAGAGTTAAAGCTTCCCCTTACATGTAAATCTTGGGGTTGTAACTACCATTTCAATTTCATGTTAGGTGGATGTTATCTTAATATTTGTTCATACATATTACATTTTTCATTCATATTATTTCTGTCATTCGCGAGAATCAATTTTTTCTCAAAAAAACTAACATTTCTTTAAAGGGAAATTTTATGTTATTTAAAATTTAAAAACCTAGCCCAAAATCCATCGTGATTGGTTTCAAACTAATATTTTTTAGGGTAAAAATCAATTTTTTTGTGGAGTCAAATTAAATGGGTTTTTCTTTCAATTTTTCCCAAATCAAATAAATTAAGTTGTGACTCTCAAATGGTTTTCAAAATAAAGTCATCTTTCTTTTCAAAAATAAAAGAAAACAATCCTTTCTCTAAATAAAAGGTCAACTCTTAATTGGAGACCGTATGTGGTAGTTTTGTGTGAAGTTGAGTCCAAATAAGCATTTTGGCTTGCTTTAGTGGGCCAGATTGGTGCTCGGGCAATGCCTCACATAATGCATACTAAATGTTTGATGCATTACTCAAATTGACTTTGATAGGAAGTATATTTGTGGCTGTACTTAGTCATACAAACAAATCTTTATAGTTAAATTGTCTGCACACATAAAATGCAATTGTTATAGTAGTCATTGCAAAAATATCAAACTGATCAACTTTATGCAATAAACTAATTTAAAAAATTTTGAAAGAAATAAAGTGAAAAACAAAAGTTCATATATTAATTTGACAGTTACAGATTTTCTAAACATTCAATACCCAAATTTATTCTAGTGGCTTTTACCTTCAACATCACATTCTTAAATGGCATATACAATACCTAGGGGCATTCTATATGCTCTTGGATATTGGGTACTTCTTACTCTTGGACCTCAATTGATGACTGGTTTATTATTAGTATATTTATAGTATATTCTACAATTCATGTATAATAAATCAAATATATAGTAGGTATAAATTCATTTTAACTTTTTAATATTTGAATTTTTTGAGTTGTGATATATAAATTGTATGTATCTTTTGTAATATTGATGTAAATTATTTAAATAAAGATTTTTATTTAATTAACTCTTTATATACTAAGTATAAACTTTATATATATTAAATGTAAACTCTTTATACACTAAGTATAAATTTTATACATATTAAGTGTAAACTCTTTATATACTAAATATAAATTTTATATATTTGCTCAACACATCAATATGTGTTTTTATTTTTTTTGTGATAACTACATTGTTGTATTAATTAATTATGATATATAAATTATTTATATCTTTTGCATTGTTGATGTAAACTGCTTATATAAAGATCTTTGTTCAATAAACTCTATATATATTAAGTGTAAACTTTACATATATTAAGTGTAAACTCTCTATATATGTACAACATATTAGTATAAGTTCTATTTTTTTTGTGACATGTAATTATTAGTATATATTTATAGTACATGAAAAATTATTAATTATGTAGTGTGTATATAATAAATTCAATATATACTAACTATAAACTCAATATATACTAAGTGTAAACCCAATATATATTTAGTATAAACTCATTGTAGTTTTTTGGTATTTGATAAAAACAATCTAGTATTTTTGGAAAAAATTTTTGAGACTGGTATTTTTTTTTATCACATTAAGGACTTTTTCTAGCATATTTGTACAAAACCCTAATTAAATTAATGGGTTTTTTTTTTCAAAAATACCATAAAAATGAAAATATTTTTAAAAATACCCCTTTTCAATTTCAATTTAAAATACTCTTTTTTCAACTTTCAATTTTAAAAATACTCATTTTCAGAGATATATTTTTGGTATATTAAAGGTACACTCCATTTTCAAAGGTATACATTGAGTATATCAAATGTATACTAAAAATATATGATACTTTTGAAAAAAAAAGGTTAAAAAATGTGCTATAGAGTATAATTTTTTCTAAATTAATTAATTAAAGGCCTATAGTAATGGTTATTAATAAGCCCAATTAACTAATCAGTCAATTAAAAGAGCCCATTAGGGTTTCATTAATCCTTTTAAGAAAGGGATTAGACCACTATAAATGTGCCCATATGAAGGAAGATAACACAATCTTGCCCTAGTGAATTTTTTGGCCACTCTCACTCTCTAAATTCTCTCCTTGCGGCCACCTTGATTGCCTAGGACATAATCAAAGTTTTGGCCCCTATTGCTCTGAGTATGAGTTGTTTTCTTTGCTTTATCGTGTGGACTATCAATAGAGGCAATTCTACATTGGATTATTATGGTTTGCTACAATCCAACAAGAAAGAAAGTAGCACAACTTGAAGAGCATGATTAAACAAATAAGGTAATAAGATTTCTTCCTCTAATTAGGTTGCTATCAAAATTAAATGATATAGGTAGATCTTTTGTATGGGTTTTTATTTACTTCCATTGTTTATATGCATATGATGCATGAGAAAACTCAACAAAATATAACCCATACGATTGCAAATAAACTTACATTGGATACATCATACTTAAAATATATAGAATAATACAAAATGAATGGATAATGTCCAAACACATTTATAAAAACACAAATCAATAAATTATCAAACACTATCTGTTGTTATAAATTCAATGTACTGCCAGTGCACATTTTTGTACTGCCAGTGCACATTTTACAAACAACTAATATAATAATAAGTAGAGTATTGATGTCACGAGAAAGGTGATTAATTCAACTACCAAACCACTAAATTGATTCTTATTTGGAAAATTGAAAGGAATTAATTAATTTAATTCTATATCTAAATTAATTAAAGTAAACTAATTAAATTTAACTTCTTATAATTAAAGCCACGAGATTAGATTTTATCAAATTGCTTCCCTATGATTTTTTTTATTTTATTAATCTCAATTTTTTCCTTTTAATTATTGATTGAATCTTTTCTAATTATGTTCTACCTTCTCTCAGGATCTAGAACAAGTATTGAAATTAAACTCTATATCTACTCTTATGATTACGGTAATTAATTCAACCATTTAGGCTCTATGAAGATTAATTTAACAATCTCTAAGTATTACCTTATCTCTAAGTGTAATTTTCTAAGGTTATTATTCTCTTGAACTAATATTGTATTTTCACTTTCGCTACTTCACACAATATCTTTGATTATGCAATTAGTGACCAATTAATTACATGTAATAAATACGAGAATAACAAATTAATCAAATAGAATAATTTTAAATTAAATACCCATGAAGCTACTATAGGTAAATCAAATTGATTTAATCTAACCCTGTTAAGGGTTTTGTTCAACCAATTGAGAATTAAAAATAAAACTAAAATTAAAGAAGAATTATACTCAAACATGTTGAATAACTAAAATAACAATTAATTAAAAGAAAGAGTAGAAAAAAGATAAACTCAGAAATCTTAGTCTTGGATTGAATGTAACTCTTGACTTTGCCTTGAATTTCTCATTCTCTAGCCATCCACTTTTTCTCTCTCAAGATTGCCCAATATATCAAGAGATTATTAAAAAAAAAATAATGATACCCCTTTCACAGGATTTAATTAGCATAGTTGTGCTGTTTTATTTAGTATACTCGTGCTGATTGAAAATGCTATAATTTTTTTTTTCTTTTAAGGCAACATGCTTTTAATTAGCACAACGATACTAATTATGAGTAGCATAGCCATGCTACCTATCCTTTTAGCGGAAATCTACTTCAAAGTTTCTTATTCAACTCTTTTTTTTTTAAATTCTTCATTTCAAGTCTAAAAAGCTTGGGTTCTCTTTTCATTGTAAAATATTTTTGAAATAAATATTTTTGAAAACAAATTATAAGATATCAAATATTTCAAAAAATAAATAAAGAATGCTTATTTTATACCCTCCAATTCAAAAGAATAATATACTCAACACTATCCATACATCCTCAAGTGAAATTTGAATATGGGAGAGATACGGGAGGACTAAAATATCACTGCTTATCTAATTCAAGTATTTAGATATGAGATAACGTGTGAAAGTATCTTTGGTTTTACCGTTTGCTGACATTGCAAGGCTAAGGGAAAGTAACGTGCGCGCTCCTGTTGGTTTCTTGTCGAAGAGATAAGCTCAACCTCATTTAAATTAATAACGTTTAGTCCAAGATTACTACTTATTCAATCCCTTCACCATGTCAACTATTCTGCTAAACTGACATGGGCAATTCTCCTCTCTCAACAACTAATCTTTGAATACAAGTAATAGAATCTCCCAATAGGTGAAAACTATTTAAATTTATTTTTTTTCATATACTAAATTTATTTATATCTGAAATTTCTAATAAATATTTAAATTTCTATAATATCTCGTGTGAAAAAAAATAATCTAATGTTTGACATTTCTTTTTGACTACTGCATTGGTTTTGTGTTAGATTTATTGGGATCTTTGACCATTATTCATTTTTTGGCCTCTTCGGTTTTGTTCAGACCAAGAAACCAATATATATATATATATATATTTATATATATATCTGCCTTTTAATCGTTTCTACTGCTTTATCAGCAACCAAACTGCGAGCTTGATTCTGGGTATCGTTCATTCGTTACTTGAATTTCCTAGTTTTTTTTAGGATGAATTATATGATTTGCGTTTTGTTGCTGCTGAATTGTGTATTTGCATTTGTTTTTGGTGTTTGCTGTTTGCCTGCCCAGAAAATCGATGGAAAATATTACTCTTTGTCTATTAATTTATTTTTTACTTAGCTAAATTATTTCTTCTCTTTTCATATGACATACCCATCGCAGGAACAAATTAGAGAAAGGAAAGAAAAAATAATTACAATAAGTTTTTTTTCCCAATGCTTCTCTGGCTGGAAATGATGATTTGTGATATTGTTTTTGTGATTTACTCTTTTCATCTATAGGTATCTTAGAATTAAATTGTTGAAAGTTCATGTTGGGCATGTTCAAGACTTTAGATTAATTGTTGCTATGCATTCATGAATTTATTTTTTGTTATTCTATAATTTTGTAATAACCTGCACGGAGGATTAGCTACTTTCAGTTGAGATGACCTTATCTGACGGCTCAAGGCATTTTGGTTTCCTGTCTTGACTTGTTTTGTAGGTTAAGAAGATTAGGTATTTTTATTACCGTTGATATAATATGACTGAAAGCTATAGCAATGCAAGTGTAAGCGCAAGCTCCACCTCAAGCTTGAATAGCAGCTTCCAAGATACAGAGGATGACCAAACCATTGCTAGCATCTTAGCTGAAGAAGAAAACTCTAATGTTGCTGGAAGGCTTGGGAAGAGACTCTCTCATTTGGACTCCATTCCAGTATGTTCCTTTTTATATCTACATTTTGCCTTTCTCCTCAAATACTTAATTGATGGCTTTTTATTAATACATAATTGCCTGGAAAGTCCAATTTGCTGAAATCAGGTGAATCTGAAACTGTATTTAGCATGTCTGCCACCTGGACAGTCTACCTATATACTCTTGAAGCAATAAAAAATTGTTACTTTTGTTAGTTTATAGTGATAACTCTGCCTATATATGATTTTTTTTGTGCATAGCCGGTCCCAAGCTCAGGTAAAGGAGGAGAGTTATGGTAGGTGACAACCAGCGTAAAATTTTGTCACATCTTATGATATGGATTCTAATGATATTCTCATTGAGGCGTCCTCTACTTGCGACGCACTACATTGGAGCTCGGGTGTAGTGAGAAATAGGCAAGGGTGTAGGGCGTTCTCTGAATGTGACGCGCCATATCGGCGCTAAATAAGTCAGGGTTCTCACATCAAGGATGGATGTAAGTAAAAAAGTTAGTCCAAAATACAAATACAAGTAAGAAGAGGGAAAGTAAGAAGAGAGATACTAGTTTAGAAAAGGGTAAAGGCTTTTATAAGAAGAGACATAAGAGAGAATAAGAGGAAAGTAAAATCAAAATAATGACGCGGACCCTTAGCAACGATGACAGCAAACCCAACGTATAACAATGGTAGAAAACTCCTTGAAACTTGATAATCACCTCCTAAGGAACCCAACGCCTATAAAGAGACGCGAACTCACTATGATTGAAGGATTTAGTTGGTAAGAAGAAGGAAAACGCCACAACTATTGTTGATAAGTAAACCTAATTCTTGATGCAAAGAAAGAATTAAAGAATCCACTCTAATCTCTCACACATGAAAATTCACAAGAAGAACTTGTAGAAGAATTCGAAAATTTTTATTAATTGTTGTAGTCTGAAATTCGGCCTAATAGTGCCCTTAAATAAAGGTTACAAAATTCCTAATTGCATAAGTAAAACATTCCTAATTGCATAAGGAAAACATAAAGTATGGAAATAAAATCCTAATCCACTAAGGAAAATATAAAGTATGGAAACAAAATCCTAATCCACTAAGGAAAATATAAAGTATGGAAACAAAATCCTAATCCAATAAGGAAAATATAAAGTATGGAAACAACCAAACTAATCCCTTCAACATAAGAAACGCCCTACACTATTTGGGCTGTCCATGGGCCTTAAATTACTTCCCAAGGCTTTATATGAATCCCCATAGACCTTTCTTGCACGTTGGACCTTTCTTTAGCTAGCCTTTAGCTTCCACACTAAGCATCATAATCAGCTTTGGTGTGCCTTCTTCAAGCTCTATCTCCATCTTCTTGAATGATAATTCTTGAAGATCTTTGGAAATCTCTTCTTGAATATGCAAAGCCATACTAGCTTGATATCTCTTTGCCTTGCTCCTAGTGATTGGTCCACTTGCTAGCTTCAAGGGATCCTTTCTTACATCATTCTCCCCCTCTTCAAAAAGATTTGTCCTCAAATCTGCATCATCAAAAGGAGAAAGATCACTTACATTGAAAGTAGCACTAACATTATACGTATCTGGTAAGTCGATCTTGTAGGCATTGTCATTAATCTTCTCCAGCACTTGGAATGGGCCATCTCCCCTTGCTTGCAACTTGTTCTTCCTTTGGTTAGGAAACCTCTTTTTTCGAAAATGCACCCAAACCCAATCTCCTACTTGAAACTTAATCTCATGTCTCCCTCTATTTGCAGAATCAGCATATCTCTTGTTCCTTTTCTCAATATTCGCCCTTGCTTTCTCATGCATCTCTTTCACCAATTTAGCTTTCTTCTCACCATCTAAACTAACAAGCTCATGAGAAGGTAAAGAAACAAGATCCAAAACTGTTAGTGGGTTAAAACCATAAACAAGCTCAAAAGGTGAATATCCTGTAGAAGAATGAATAGCACGATTATAAGCAAACTCAATAAATGGCAAACAATCTTCCCAAAAACTCAAATTCTTACACACTAAAGCTCTCAACATGGTACCTAAAGTTCTGTTTACTACTTTTGTTTGTCCATCCGTTTGAGGATGACAAGTGGTGGAAAATAACAACTTGGTACCTAACTTTCCCCAAAGCACACGCCAAAAGTGAGACAAAAACTTGGTGTCTCTATCAGAAACTATGGATTTTGGTATCCCATGAATTCGAACCACATCCCTAAAGAAGAGTTCGGCCACTAAACTAGCATCATCACTCTTATTACATGGGATAAAGTGTGCCATCTTACTAAACCTATCAACAACCACAAATATGCTATCTCTCCCCCTCTTAGTCCTTGGTAATCCTAAAACAAAGTCCATACTAATGTCCATCCAAGGAGAACTAGGAATGGGTAATGGCATATACAAACCATGAGGCATAGATTTAGACTTAGCTTGCCTACAAGCCAAACAAGCCTTACAAATCCGAATTACATCCCTTTTCATACTTGGCCAATAAAAGTGTTCATTCAGCATATCTAAAGTCTTATCAACTCCACAATGCCCCATCAAACCCCCACAATGTGATTCTAATACTAGCAAATCTCTCATAGAACATCTAGGCATGTATAATTTCGAACCCTTAAACAAAAACCCATCTTGTCTATAGAAAGAATTAAAAGCACCATGCTCACAAGCATCATAAACATTGCCAAAATCAGAATCACCAACATATAAGTCCTTTATATATTCAAATCCAAGCAATTTAGTACTCAAAACATTAAATAAAGCGTACCTCCTTGAAAGTGCATCTGCCACTACATTGTCTTTACCTTGCTTGTATTTGATCACATAAGGAAACTTCTCAATCTTCACAACCCATTTTGCATGTCTTTTATTCAACTTGCCTTGCCCTCTCAAATGCTTCAATGATTCATGGTGCGAATGGATCACGAATTCCTTGGGTAGCAAATAATGCTCCCATACTTCCAATGCTCTCACCAAAGCATATAGCTCCTTGTCATAAGTTGAATAATTCAGCTTTGCTTCATTAAGCTTTTCACTAAAGTATGCAATGAGCTTCTTCTCTTGCATCAAAACAGCTCCAATACCTACACCAGAAGCATTACATTCAATTTCAAAAGTAGAATCAAAGTTAGGTAAAGCTAAAACGGGTGTAGTAGAAAGTTTCTCTTTCAAAGCATCAAATGCTTCTTGTTGCTCCTTGCCCCAAACGAATCCCACTTCTTTCTTGATTATGCTAGTCAATGGGGCTGCCAATGTAGAGAAATTAGGGACAAATCTCCTATAGAAGCTTGCCAATCTGTGAAAACTCCTCATTTCTGTCACACTTGAAGGATTCGACCACTCTTGGATAGCTTTCACCTTCTCTTGATCAACTTCAATTCCCTGCATACTTACAACAAAACCAAGAAAAACAACCCTATCTAGACAAAAAGAACACTTCTTAAGCTTAGCATAAAGGTTTTGCTCCCTAAGGATTTCAAGCACTTTCCTAACATGTTCAACATGTTCTTCCTCAGTTTTGCTATAAATCAGAATATCATCAAAGTAAACTACCACAAACTTACCTAAATAAGCTCTCAAAACATGGTTCATTAATCTCATGAAAGTACTAGGTGCATTAGATAAACCAAAAGGCATAACTAACCATTCATACAAACCATATTTCGTTTTGAAGGCAGTCTTCCATTCATCTCCCAGCTTCATGCGAATTTGATGATAACCACTCATAAGATCAATCTTTGTGAAATATTTCGCCCCATGCAATTCGTCCAACATGTCATCAAGTCTAGGAATGGGATGTCTATATTTCACAGTAATCTTGTTCACAGCCCTACAATCAACACACATCCTCCAAGAACCATCTTTCTTGGGTACTAATAAGACTGGAACGGCACAAGGACTAAGGCTCTTGCGAACCAAGCCTTTCTCCAAAAGCTCTTCAACTTGTCTTTGCATCTCTTTTGTCTCCATAGGATTGCTCCTATATGCTGGCCGGTTTGGAATTGTAGAACTGGATATGAAATCAATTTGATGTTCAATCCCTCTTAATGGCGGCAAACCACTAGGAAGGTCTTCAGGAAACACATCTTTAAAATCCTGCAACAAAGACATAAAACTAGAAGGTAAAGAATCAAGAGATTCTTCACTGTCAGCAAGTAACAATTCTTTATACATAATAATGAGTACAGGCTGCCCTACATCTATCTCTCTTGCTCTTGCATAAAAAGTATGTTTTGCTTTTTCTCCTTGCTTATTTTCTCTCACCAATGGGCCATTTATTTGTTTGCTTACTTTCTTTTGACTCTCGGCCTCTTTTCCCTTTCTGTACTCACTCACTTTATTATTTTCTTTCTCCATACTCTTAGAATTACCCTTGGGTGTTGAAGAAACATCATTGGCTGAATTTGAACCCCCTTGGTTCGTGTTGGCCGAAACTTCTTTCTCCCTCTCTAGCATCCTCTTCTGATCTTCATACACCTCTTGAGGTGATAATGGTGCTAGAACAACCTTCTTTCCTTCATAAGTAAAGGTATACTTATTAGAAAAGCCATCATGTTGTGCCCTTCTATCATGCTGCCATGGTCTTCCTAATAGCAAATGTCCAGCTTGCATTGGCACTACATCACGCAAAACCTCATCTTTATACCACCCAATGGAGAATGGTACCTTGACTTGCTTCAACACTTTTACTTCCCCAGCGTCATTGAACCATTGCAACTTGTAAGAATTGGGATGTTTAAAACAAGTTAACCCCAATTTATCCACCATTGTAGTACTAGCAGCATTGGTACAACTTCCACCATCAATGATAAGTGTACAAACCTTACCATTCACCAAACACCTAGAGTGGAAAAGATTCTCCCTTTGATCCAAGCCTTCTTCCTTGACTTGAATATTCAAGGCTCTTCTAGTAACAAGCATCTCTCCGTGTTCAACATTCAATACTTGATTCTCCCAAGCCTCTTCATCATATTCGGCCCTATCACCACATTCGGCCTCCTCTTCTTCTTCATGTTCAGATTCTGATTCAATTTCTCCTTCATGGGTAGCAATCATCACCCTCTTATTCGGACATTGAGAAGCAATGTGTCCACTTCCCAAACACTTGTAGCATTTAATTTCCCTACTTGGAGTAGGTCTAGAAGGTGTTTCCTTGGCTGTTTTTGCATCCCATCATTCGGCTTCTTGAAATTAGGATTGTAGGAAGAATTCTTTTGGAAAGAACCCTTGTAATCCCCTTTGTAGGAACCTCCACTCGAACTTGAACCCTTGAAGTTTGAAAAATTTCCACTAGCTTTAGAGTAGCCAGTTTTTGAAATAGCTTTATTCTTCAATCTTCTCTCTATCTTCATGGCCTTTTGAACTAACTCTTCCATTGTGTTGAATTCATACATCTCCAATTCATTGGCTATGTTCAAATTCAATCCCCCAAGAAATCGTGACATCTTCTTGTCTTCATCTTCATCAATATTTGCCCTAGCCATGATCATCTCCATCTCTTTGTGGTACTCTTCCACACTTCTTCCACCTTGAACTAGTCTTGCTAGTCGATTGTACAAATCCCGAATGTAGTGAGATGGTACAAATCGGCTCCTCATTAGTTCTTTCAAGGTTGACCATTCAGGAATAGGCCTCATACCTTTCCCTCTTCTATTAGCTTTCAATTGATCCCACCAAAAGGTAGCATACCCCTTGAACTCTACGGCTGCCAAAACTGACTTCTTCTCTTCGGTGTAGTTATAGCATTCAAAAATCTGCTTAACTTTCCTCTCCCATTCTATGAACTCTTCTGCATTGTTCTTCCCTTCAAAGGAAGGAATCTTCATCTTGATGGAAGTAAGGTCACCATCAGTGGTAGGTTGATTTCCACCTTCATCTTCATCTTCTACCCTTTTGGCTGTTTCTAGGGCTTTAAGATTTCCTTGCCCTTCTCTCTTAAGCACTCTTCTAGCTCGCATTATGGGATTTGGATGTGCGGCTGGCTGCCCTTGTTGCACTTGCTGAATTTGTTGTGCTTGTCGTGCTGCATTCTCTTGCAATCTAGTATCCATCATCTCCATTCGACCAAGCATTGCCGCCAAAGTCTCATTAAGCCTAGCCAAACTTTCGGCCATAGCTCCTTCTTTGCTAGTCTCTTCTCCTTTTCCAGCCATGTTAACAAACAAATAAACTCAAAGAAACAAGATTAGTAATAATAAAAATTCACTCAAGTGTTTAGAATTACCTGACTTTTCTTGTCTTCCTTGATTGCACTTCAGAACCAAGCTCACCAACCAACAATTGTCAAGTCGTTCAAGAAACTAGAACCTAAATCCTAGAACTAGATAGAAAGCAAGACAAGTATCCGGAGGCAATGCAAGGTAATTTGCACTACACGATATAAAACCAAGTATCGACACAAGCAAATGATACTTAGCAATGTAATGGAATTAAAAGCTAGATAAAGAAATCAGAAACAATGAAGACAATAAAAAAGACAAATTTGGATATAATTAATCAAAAACAACCCACACCTGGCAAGCTGCTTTATGGACCTAATCAATTCTACCCAAAACGCTAGCTTCTAGACTCTAATTCCCACCTATAACACTCAAATAACATGAATATTAAGGTCTAATTTTCGAATTCCAAAAGCCCCTCAAAAGGTGAAATTTTTCGCCCAAAAATTTTACTACTTCTCACCCACCTAGATCTGATCTTTGGCACCCAAATAGCAAGAATATCAAATAATTTTTGTTGAGGTGGTTTTGTACTCTTTTTTTTTTTGCTTCCTCTCACTATCCCCTTGATTCGGGACTTAATTTACTCTCAAGGAATTTTCGAAATCTGGACTTAATTCGCAACCCCAGATTCACTCAAGACCAAATCGAAATCAAACTTGAACACAAACTCTAGCTTTTGCTTTCTTTCAAGAACCCTAATTCTTGGTTTCGAAATCCTCCAAGAATCTTTTCCTAGGTTTCGTTTTCACCCTAAGAATACCCTCCTTCAATTCGGCCTTGATCAGAATTGATATATGACTCTTTTTCGAAAATTAAAGACTAGACTCTCTAAGAACCCTAAAACGCAGAAATTTAAAAGACCTAAATTAACAAACCCTAGAAAGATAAAGTAGATAAAAATTACCTTGTAGCAAGGCTCTGATACCAAATGACGCGGACCCTTAGCAACGATGGCAGCAAACCCAACATATAACAATGGTAGAGAACTCCTTGAAACTTGATAATCACCTCCTAAGGAACCCAACGCCTATAAAGAGACGCGAACTCACTATGATTGAAGGATTTAGTTGGTAAGAAGAAGGAAAACGTCACAACTCTTGTTGATAAGTAAACCTAATTCTTGATGCAAAAAAAGAATTAAAGAATCCACTCTAATCTCTCTCACACGAAAATTCACAAGAAGAACTTGTAGAAGAATTCAAAATTTTTTATTAATTGTTGTAGTCTGAAATTCGGCCTAATAATGCCCTTAAATAAGGGTTACAAAATTCCTAATTGCATAAGGAAAACATTCCTAATTGCATAAGGAAAACATAAAGTATGGAAACAAAATCTTAATCCACTAAGGAAAATATAAAATATGGAAACAAAATCCTAATCCACTAAGGAAAATATAAAGTATGGAAACAAAATCCTAATCCAATAAGGAAAATATAAAGTATGGAAACAACCAAACTAATCCCTTCAACATAAGAAATGCCCCACACTATTTGGGCTGTCCATGGGTCTTAAATTACTTCCCAAGGCTTTATATGAACCCCCATGGACATTTCTTGCACGTTGGACCTTTCTTTAGCTAGCCTTTAACTTTCAGACTAAGCATCATAATCAGCTTTGGTGTGCCTTCTTCAAGCTCTATCTCCATCTTCTTGAATGATAATTCTTGAATATGCAAAGCCATACTAGCTTGATATCTCTTTGCCTTGCTCTTAGTGATTGGTCCACTTGCTAGCTTCAAGGGATCCTTTCTTGCATCAAATAAGAACTTGGAATATTGGATCTCTTACAAGTAAATTGAGAGAATTTGTCGATACTATGGAGAGAAGGAAAATTAGTGTTGCTTGCATCCAAGAAACTAAATGGGTTGGAGGAAAGAGTAAAGAAGTCGAGAACACAGGATATAAGTTGTGGTTTACAGGAATTGACAAAAATAAGAATGGTGTCGGTATAATTTTAGACCGGAATTTAAAGGAGAGGGTTATAACGGTGAAAAAAATAGATGATAAGATCATTTTAGTAAAACTTGTGCTACAAAATGAGACTATTAACATAGTTAGTGCTTATGCTCTTCAAGTTGGATTAGATGGGGAGAGCAAACAAAAATTCTGGGAGGATATGGATGAGCTTATGCAAGAGATCCCAAATGATGAGAATACCTTTATAGGAGGAGACTTAAATGGACATGTAGGAAAAGATAGAGTAGGTTTTGAGGATGTACATGGAGGCTTTGGTTTTGGAACTAGAAATGAAGAAGGCAAGAATATATATTTGATTTTGCTATAGCTTACGGTTTGATTCTGGCAAACACATATTTTATAAAGAGGGAATCACATCTAGTAACCTTTAAAAGTGGACAAAATAGAAGTCATATTGACTTCATACTCACAAGAAAAACTAATCGAACCAGATGTAAGGATTGCAAGATTATTCCTGATGAGACATTGACTACTCAACATAGGTTAGTGGTGTTGGATGTCAAGATTAGGAGTTGGACTAGTAGGCTTAGGAGAAACGAAGTTCCTAAGATTAGGTGGTTGGCATTAAAAGGTATAAAACAGTTGATATTTAAGGATGAGTTGGTTAAAGCCGGAGGTTGAGAGGTGAATATGAATATGTCAGCAAATGATTTGTGGATGGGCATGTCTACAATAATTAAAGGAGTAGCTAAAAAGGTACTTAGAGAGTCTAAATGATGTGGACATCCCTCGAAGGAGTCTTGGTGGTAGAGTGAGGAAGTGCAAAAAACAGTAAAAAAGTAAAATGGAATGATATAATAGTTTGCCAAAGTGTGGTGACAATGAGGCCTTTGAGTATTACAAACAAGCAAAAAAGGATGTTAAGATTAGGTGGTTGGCATTAAAAGGTATAAAACAGTTGATATTTAAGGATGAGTTGGTTAAAGCCGGAGGTTGAGAGGTGAATATGAATATGTCAGCAAATGATTTGTGGATGGGCATGTCTACAATAATTAAAGGAGTAGCTAAAAAGGTACTTAGAGAGTCTAAATGATGTGGACATCCCTCGAAGGAGTCTTGGTGGTAGAGTGAGGAAGTGCAAAAAACAGTAAAAAAGTAAAATGGAATGATATAATAGTTTGCCAAAGTGTGGTGACAATGAGGCCTTTGAGTATTACAAACAAGCAAAAAAGGATGTTAAAAAGGCAGTTAGGGAAGCAAGAACACAATCTCTGGAGAGTTTGTATGAAAAACTTGGAACAAAAGAAGGAAAAAAGGTTATTTATAAATTGGCTAAGATAATAAAAAGAAAATATCGAGATTTGAACCAAGTTAAGTGCATCAAGGATGAAAAGAATAGAGTCTTGGTTCAAGAATAAGATATCAAGAAAAGATGGAGAAGTTATTTTGAGGAGCTTCTTAATGGTAACCGTAATAAAATCATTGAGAGTTTGGACGACATAACGAGAAAAATGTGAAGTATACTAGACGGATTAGGTTCTCTGAAGTAAAGAAAGCTTTGAAGAGAATGAAAATTGGTAAAGCATGCGGACCAGATGGAATACCTATTGAGGTTTGGAAAAGTTTGGGAGATACAGGAGTTGTGTGGCTGATGGCTTTGTTTAATAATATCTTAAGTACAAAGAAAATGCCTAATGAATGGAGACAAAACAGTCTGATACCTATTTTTAAGAATAAAGGAGATATTTAAAACTGCTCAAATTACAGAGGTATTAAGCTTATGAGCCACACCACAAAATTATGGGAGAGTTGTGGAACACCGTTTACGTTTAAACACTTTTATCTCTCAAAACCAGTTTGGTTTTATGCCTGGTCGATTTACTATGGAAGCTATCTTTCTTATTAGAGATGTGATGGAAAAGTATAAAGAGATGAAAAAAGATTTACATATAGTTTTCATTGACTTGGAGAAGGCATATGATGGAGTTCTTAGAGAAGTTTTATAGTGGATCCTAAAGCGTAGAGGGATTTCTATAAGATATATCCAAGTTTTGAAGGATATGCATGATGAAGCTATTACTAGTGTCTGCACTGTTGGAGGGGATATGAATGATTTTCCTATTTCTATTGGGTTACATTATGGTTCAGCTTTGAGCCCTTATCTATTTGCCTTGGTCATGGATGAGCTAACAAGGCATATGCAAGATGATATTCCTTGGTGTATGATGTTTGCAGATGATATTGTGTTGATAGATGAGACTTAAGCAGGTATAAGTCAAAAGTTGGAGTTATGGAGAAGTACTTTGGAATCAAAGAGTTTTAAACTTAGTAGAACTAATACTGATTATATGCATTGTAGATTTAATAACGCGAATAGAGAAGGAAGCGAAGTTATTTTAGACGGAGTAGCAGTACCTCATAGTACTCATTTTAAATACCTTGGTTCTATTATTCAAGTGTATAGTGGTTGTGAAGAAGATGTAAGTCACATGATTAAAGCTGGTTGGATAAAGTGGAGGAGTGTCACAGGAGTGTTATGTGACCGGAAGATGCCAGTCAAATTGAAAGAAAAATTCTATCGTACTGCCATACGGCCTGCAATGATGTATGGTAGTGAGTGTTGGGCTGTGAAAGAACAACTCATGAGTAGGATGCATGCTGCAGAAATGAGAATGGTGAGATGGATGTGTGGACACACTAGAATGAATAGAATCAGAAATGAGAGCATTAGAGAAAAAGTAGGGAGAGCCTATCGATGATAAGATAAGAGAGCATAGATTGAGATGGTTTGACCATGTGAAATGTAGACCCAGAGATACACTGGTTAGGAAAACTGAACTAGTTAAAGTAGAAATACCTAAGAGAGACAGGAGTAGACCTAAATTAACTTGGACAAAAGTGATACAAAAAGATCTTGCTGTTTTTAAATTTATCAAAAAATGTAGTCCTAAATCGAATCAAGTGGAAAAGAAGAATCCATATAGCCGACCCTAATTAGCTTGGGATTAAGGCTTTGTTGTTGTTGTTGTTGTTAGTTATAGTGATTGATGAGTAAAAATTGTACGAAGGTGTTCTGTAGTGGAAGACTGGAAGTTGAACAAAGGATATTCTAGTTATTACTGTCGTATTTCTTTTCTTATGCAAGTAAATCTCATTAGAAATAAGTGAAAACACTCTACTTGTGTTCATATGGAGACAAACAATGTGAAACTTCAAGAAAAAACAAGTTTAAAGATTTAATAACTTTAGGGCCAGGTATACCTGGGTTGGTCTATGCTATTCTGAGTTTTAAATCAAATCATATGCTCTTAGGTTATTTCCAGCTCATTAATGGTCCTGTGCTCTATTATTTTATAAAATTGTTCCTTTAGGTTAGTAATCACTTAATATCTTGTTTGTTTTATTAAATTATTGGAAAATATTAATTTGAGTGTTTTTGCTCATGGCCTTAAAAATTCATTGCAACTGCTACTGATTCAGACCTATTCAGATTGATTCAAGACAAATTTACTTGATGGTTTCTGTCCCCATCATTCGTTTTTGGTTCTATTATTTAAAACCCAGGTCCTACATCAGTTGGTCATTACATTTACCATGGAAAGTCATAATCAAAATAACTGCAAAGCAAATATATAAAAGATACGAACCACATGAATTCTATTCACATGGAAATAACAAACAGTGTATCATCAAATTATCCATATTGATTTCACATGTGCAGTCACTACTACATGAATTCTTTAATATGGAATGGACAAGCAATGTGTATCAGAATAAACTAACATTAATTTTGTGCAGTTTTACAAAGTACTTGTCAGTAACTCATGTTTCTTGGTGATTCTGAATTTCATTCAACCTATATTCCTTGTTAAATTTATTGTTATGCATTAAAGAGACATATTAATGCAGCCATCATCCTCATTGTTTCTGTTATTGCAGTTTCCTTTAGCATTTTGAATACTTTTTTTGGTTATTTATTTAGCTTTATAGTAACAACAATCTGTTGGCAGCACACTCCTCGGATCAATGGTGAAATACCTGACGTGAATGATGCAACCTTAGACCATGAACGACTATCTGAAAGGTTATGATCTAATCACATGCCCCCATGCTATTTCTCATTGATTCTTGTATTTAAGTTACATACTTATTATTGTTTGTCTTTACTTAGTCTATAACATATTTTCTCGATCATTGTAAATATATTTATTGTACATGTTCGCTTTTTGCTGTGCGATTTATCAAGTTTCATTTGTCTTAGATGCACCCTTTGGATGGGCTCATTTTTATGTGTGTTATATAGGTAAAACTTTACATGTTATAGTCCAAGAGCAATTGGACACTATACCGTGATTGGTGATGATCAGTAAAACATAAAATTGCTGGCTTGATGATGGGCTCACATGCATGATTTTTGAATAGATCTAATACTTTATCTTCTATTGGTGTGTTTTGTTTATTCTAGTGCTTCTTCTCCAAGTTTTCCCCACCCCCACACCCCCCCTTCTCTCTCTCTCTCCCTCTCTCTCTCTCTCGATCTTAACAACATGTGCTCTTTGTCCAGGTTGGCCACATATGGTTTAGCAGAATTGCAAATGGAGGGTGATGGGAATTGTCAGGTGCAGCAACAAATTCCATTTTATGCAATCTCTCTCTTTTTTTTTTCTTTTTTCCTTTTTCTTATTGATGACTGCTTTTATATAAATTTTCTGTTATTTTGGAAGTCTCTAAAACTTTTGACGTTTGCTTAGAAATCATTGTGTCATGATTTCTTCATCTTGCATAATGTTCATGAAAGCTGTTTTTTGGCTTGAAATAACAGTTCCGAGCATTAGCAGATCAGCTGTTTCGTAATCCAGATCACCACAAACATGTGCGAAGGCAAGTAGTCAAGCAGGTATGGTTGCCAAACCGCTGCTAGTGCATCCACAGTCAATATCCTGTAAAGTTTGATTATAGAACTCATTATAAGTTAATAATTTGTTGATAATGCTTGTAAAAGTGTTTCATCAAGGAAATGTTATTGCCTGTTAATGCTGCCTACTCTTATTTTGAGATTGTGTTGAATACCTGAATATTGTCAATATGTTGCCTTTTGGAGTTTATATTAAAATTTTTCTTGTCTTCTTTTTTGGAAATGCTACCGTTGTGCTAAGGCTCTTCTTCCTTGAACCTCGTGTTCATGCACTGGGCTGCTTTTTTTTTATTTTTATTTTTTATAAATTGATGGCCTGTTTGAAGTTTGTTTTGACTCATCTTATTGCTTTAATACTTGATCCAATGCTTAAGTGCTAATGCTAGAGGTTAAATATCAATTTGGTTAACTTGGGATTGCTAGGCCTTCCTTTTTTTTTATTTAGTTGTTACAAGCATTACAAAATCAGAAAATCCATTACCCAATATTATTCATGCTTAACTAGGAACATGGTTTTAGATATTGGTTAACGCGTCATATTTATATCAAGGCTGCAATGTGGTTCCTGAAAATCCTTAATGGATTATAGGTTCCTATATCATGCAACGTGCTAATTATCAGGCAAAACAACCATTACTCATTAGATCTTGCAAAAACCAAGAAGAATAGAGAGAGCAGCACTGTGTAGGGGGATAGGGGAGGGTTGGACACGACAGTGCAAATGTGTATGTTATTAGAGAGGCGCATACTTGGTAATCACTAGATGGCATTTTCATTATTGTTTTTGTTCTTCTTATGCTTCTTTTTTGTTGTGCACTTTTTCATTTAAAATCTAAGTGTGGTGGATTTGATCTTCATCTAAGTTTTTACCTAGGGGCCCCACTCTTTCATAAACAAATAAGGCCTTTATTCACTTTTATTTGTATAATTTTTTCTTTTGCTGAAAAAAAAAGAAGTTAGCCAATTTATGCAAAATCATGATCTTAATGCACAATGTGTAAATTAATTCTTAAAAATTTATTTATTTATTTTCAACTTAAAGTTTAAGCATTAGAATCAATTTTAAATATAATTGTTGCTTGGTTCAAGCATGTTACAAATTAGTATGTCAATTATGACCAAAAAATTATAGTTATTTTCAAGAAATTAGTTACTCATTGTTGAAAGTAATAAAATGTTGCATATTTAATTAAATTCTTGTTAAACTATGAATTTGATTCAGTTTGCTCCTATTTTAATGGCAATACTGCAAACTGTGGTCTGACTGTGGTTGCATATCCTGAATCTTCAACACCATGACTGCATCAGCAACCTTGACCCTAATTACAATTGAAAACCATCACAGTTTCAGAATGGTTCTGGAAATGGTGTCATACACTGGCATTTTCATCTAAAACGGTTGCTGCTAGAACTGACAGCTATTGAAATATTTGGCCGATGAAGTTTTGTTTTAACTCGTAGTTTCGGTCTTGAGTGGTGTATGCTCATGGTTCAAACATAGTATGTTCTTGAGTTAATCAGTATTCTATGGGTAAGGGAAGAGTTATGTAAGCAAAATATCCATTCTTTTAAGGGTGAGCCATAAATAGATCAATTTCTTTGGATTAATGTACTTTGGATGAATCCAAATTATCGGTAAAGATGGGACAACTGAACTTGTTGAGGGAAATACTGTCTTTGGGTGGATGTGAGCTGTGGACTCCGGTTGCTGCTGAGGTTCTAATTATTGGGCTTTGTAAATTATACTCATCTGGCAGATGTTCTGTATTGCTGCATGATTGAAGTTGAATATTTTTGCCGGAGTGATAGCAGTCTCCTCCTTTTCTTTTTCTTTCTTTATATGTTATATCTTCTGTCTATTTATCTGCTTTCTGGCTCTGCAAGAGCTTGCTCTCTAATTTATATAGCATTGAAATTCTGAGCAATTCTTCTCATAAGATTTCAAATCTGTTTCCTGAAAAAATTAGGATATTTCTGCTCAACCTTCTAAGCTGAAATTTTATTCATTTTGACCTCTCCTTGTTTGATTCTCCAGTCTTTCACGGTGGAAAGCCACTTTATCTCTGTATTTCTGAGGCTGTTCTGCTTCTGGAGTTCACCAAATACTAAATGCATGAAGGATTTATAGTGAAAAATTATGGGCGTTGTGCGGGGTATGCTCAGAGATGAATATAATTTTGGCTTTTTAGTACCATTGGATACTATGTGGAGATATTTCTATGCATATAGTGAAGCGGAATTGAAAGCTTTGTCTTGTCCGGATCATTTTATTGCTTCCTATAACTCTCCTTTTCTCTTTACTGCTTTTCATCATCAGCTATGCTCCATAGGGATTATTAGCATAAATAATGTATGAAGCAAGTAGAAGAAATAAAGAGACCAACTGTTCGCTAAAAATCTTGAACGTCGTGTTGAAAATGCTAACTAATGCTGTTGCAGCCCTGCTCCTATCCATCTCCAATATCTAATGAAGCATTAAGTAATGTGTTGCTTTGTTGAGAGTAAATACAATGGTTCGACCTCTTGATTTTTAGCACAAAATATTATCACTATTATAAAGAGGGGAAATTGTAGCATGGAAGTTTGATCCCAAAGAGAATCATATGCTTGTTTTGGTATCTGCCCTTTTGTCAAGCAGTTTATTTTACTTAGCTCTCATTGTGACTAATTTGGAAAATGAAAAAGCTTCAAAGCTTTAGCTGCAGATGGGGGAAAGTAATGGAGTCAGTGACTATATATATGCTTCACCTTTATCAGTTCACCTTCTACATGTGCACACGAGTGTTAATGTATACACAGCTATGTGCTCTTTTTTTTTAGGAAAGAGTCTGATTTTAATATTTTTTTATCATTTTACTTGCCTTTTGTCTTTAACATGTATGCCCCCCTATCTTCCTTTTCAGTTAAAGCATTTCAGAAAGTTGTATGAAGGTTATGTGCCAATGAAGTACAAAAACTACCTGAAGAAAATGAAAAAGTTAGATTTCTATGGCAATGATTATTAGCTTTCTTCATGCAAAAATGAGAGCATATTTTCATGAACGTCACTTAATGCTAATTCATTTTGTGCATGAAATGCTTGTCTGCTTCTAGATCAGGGGAGTGGGGGGATCATGTTACTTTACAGGCAGCTGCGGATCGAGTGAGTATAATTTTTATTTGTTTCTGTTTTCTTACCTACTTTTAAGATCTTTTATATAAATGATTTTAACATTTGTTGCTTGTAGCATCTTCATGAGCAGTCACTTTAGCTTTGCAGATGGGGTGTGCCAGTGTTATTTATTTGATTATATGTGAAATTTAAATCAGTAGAAAGTATGTGGACACTAATTGCACATACATGTGAAGTTTAACATAAACTTATTGCTAGTAAAGCCTTTCTTTAGCATACTGCAGATATCCTAGTTTGTTTTTTTATGTTCATGGTTGTTCCATGCTACAAAATTCATGACCCTCTTAGGAAAAATAATCATCCTTATCATAGTGATGGCATCAGTTCTCCACAGCCATCGTTGTTTTCTTACAACTCTTATAACCAAGGTAACTATAAGAAGTTCAGAAATATACTACACTAAAAAAAAATGAATTCTGGGATATAGAAGAGAAGGAAGACAGACAAACAATCGGGGTTGTACAGAATGTGTCATCCCAAAATTAAATATGCTGTTTTCTTTTTCTTTTTCCTTTTTTCTTTGTTTTTTGGAATAATGCAATCATTCAAGTTATTTTTTTAATTGCACATCTTCTTTCTGATTATTATTTGGTTGTTTTCTGACTTTTAAAGCATTATTTTCAGTTTGGAGCCAAAATTTGTTTGGTCACATCTTTTCGTGAGACTTGCTATATTGAGATCATTCCCAAAGACAAGAATCCTACCAGAGGTAAGATATCAGTTATTACTACATCTTTATAGTAGGGTAAATTTCAGTCATAATTCCTGAATGTTGATCTATATCTCAGCGTTATCCCTCAACTTCAGTTTGTAATTAAAATCATTTAACTTATTAAACCATCGCAAAAAGGATCAGTCTTGCTAGAATCCAGCCAACCCTTCCCAGAATACTGATGTGACAGCCACATAGACATTGTTTCATAAAAAAAAATATTATTTAACAAAGCAAGCTCATCCAACTCGTTTTCTCTCTTTCTCTTATCAAATCAATTATGGGGAATTTATAGTTCAGTTTGCTAAGATATTATTTTGGAGAGGATTAAATACATGATGTCTTGAAGGCTAGCCAGTAGCAACCCTAGAACTACATCGTTGCTACTTAGCTGCGAAACCTACACTCTGTTGTTATATGGCATGTTTAAAAGCAGTCAAGCAGCGTAAGTACATAGCTAGATCCAAAGATTCTGATGGTGCCTTACTCTTGTGATGATACCTCCTCCATTCTCTCTCTGTGTTGTCAGATTTTCTTCAACAAGATGCCAATTAAGCTCACTAAATTCCTTCCACAGACCCGACCCACTAAAAATAAAATGGAATCTAACTTGCCACAATCCATGTTATTTATATGTGTTATGCAATTCAATCACGTGATAAATCCTAATTCTTTTTCATTATCTACTACATATCAATTCTAGATATATTATTGATTGAAAATCTGAAATTTGAAAGAAAAGGGCTTTTAAAAAGGAAAAAAGAAGAGGATGTGGTGGAAATGCTGGGTACTAAACTCAAATTTTAAGGCATAAAAAGCATGCATCTGGAGAATCATGGGTTAGAAGTTTCTAGGTTCTCTATCCTTTGAGAAAATGAGAGAAAGTTAGTTGCTTTTTTCCTTCTTTCCTTTCTATTCTTGCTCAGATTTGCTTCTTTCCTCTGAAGATAGCTTCATTTTCTTTTCACCCCCAACTACTAAAGCAGGGAGATAATGCTGGAACTCAGGGATAATGTTAGTCATTATGGGGGAACTTTATTAATTTATTCAATTGCTTGTGTAATCTGTTGTTAGATGAAGCTTATTCTTAATTTGAATCAGTTTATACCAAATTTAAGCTGTGCAAATGCATGAATTGACTAAATGTAGGCGGTTATTTCTCTCAGGGTACCATCTGCAAAGACTTGCATTCAGTATACATCTTGACTTCTTGAAAGTGTAAAACAAACTTTTAAAATACTCATCATCATACACGCTGTGAAATTTGAGCAATTACAAAACTAATAACAGGAGAGAAGAAGTTGAGAAGAGGTTAATCTTAATAATCCATGGATAAGTCTTTGAAGAATCTTGGACCCATGTTTTGCTGCAATGTAATTTTTATTTACATTTTATCTGTTTTTCTGGCAACAAAGTCAGTGAAGCTTTTTGTTCAGTTGACATAATAATGTGGCGGATAAGTAAAATTGCTGTAACAACCAATATCCTAAAAAAATTACAAGGAAAATTTTATTTATTGAAAGAACAATTCCTACAAATCCAGCAAATGAATACGTCCTATAAACAACATTTAATGCATATTAAGTTTAATTGGTGGATACCTATAATTCTTTGGCACTCCTTAACTCAGTTTTTTGTGCCGAAAATCTGAAACATAAGCTTAGAATGTTAATTGCAGAAGATGTAAATTATCCCCTCTAGCAGTTTCTTTGGAGATGTATTCATGTTGCAGTCAGATCTTACTGTCTATCAGGATCACAACTTTACACAAAAAATAAAAGGAAAAAAGGAAAAGTCTATAATAATTGGAGTCTTATAAATGTCTGTTCAGAAAAAATTCTGACAAGTTCACAAATGCCCTATTGAACATTGGAAATAATGATTGAGAAGCATGTGTATTGTTGCTTTGGAGAGAATAGAAGAATCCTGTATTGATACAATTGCATTTCTCCTGTCTTTGGCTTGATAATTCTGATCTACCAGATAATGTTACTGTCCCAAATTCGTAAAATTATTTCAACTGTTGCATTTAGAAAAATGCTTTCAAGTGATCTATATTCAAAATTGATGAAGGTAATATTTGAAAATTTTAAGTATATAACATAATTTCATCAATTCAGATAGTGATAGGCAATTTAATCTATTCCCTGAAATTTATATTTAACTAAAATTATAAATTACTCTTCTTGAAATTGTGTACCACAAAATTTGTTATTGCATTTTGATTTTCCAAAATTACTGGGTTTAATATCTAATTAACTAGGGAGTTGTTTTTGCATCAATGGGAGCTCAGTTATTATATCCACCCTAGGAAATGAATGATGTGGGAAGATGGCAATGCCAATATCTTTGACTAGGGGCTGTAAAATGTTAAAACTGGACTTCAGAAATCTGAAATTTGTTTAGAGCCATTGTTTGTGTTGATGTCTTGCAAATCTTCTTGGAGGTTGAATGCTGCTATGACTGCTCTTCAGAAATGGTCACACATGATTGAGCCCATGTGTTTCATGGGCAGTCTATCCACACAATAACTATCATTCGACTGCTCTGAGTGAGATGAATGTACCCATAAAGTAGCTTAATGACTAATATAATCTGTGAAAGAAGAAATTATTAAGTGACATTGTTCTGTAGTGTGGTGTCTTGCTCATGCATCCATAAAGGAGTATAACTTCTTTCCCTTCTGAGTATGGATTTCAAACTTGCAACTTCATTTGAATGATTTCTAAGATTACTCAGTTGTAGTTGCTTTCTATTAAGTATTACTGCTTATAAGGGTATTTCATAGTTTTATTGAGTTGGATAGTGCAATCTAGAAATGAATTTTTGATTGGCATGCTTATTAAAGTGATCTATCTTAGTGCTGATAACTGCTTTTCAAGAATCTAATTAGTTTTTTTAAGATTCATATATTGTTTGTTAGCCAATTTCATTTATATATGAATTACCTTTCTTTCCCCTGGATTTTTTACTGCTGCGTTGTGTATGTAGAGCTTTGGCTGAGCTTTTGGAGTGAAGTTCATTATAATTCGCTGTATGCAAGTGGAGGTGATGAAAAATCTCACAGTAGCATCATTTTTTTGGGGTACATTTGGCTTCAACTGGGGGCTTGAACTTGAGACTTCAGTTTTGGACACAACTGTAGTATAACTGAACTATATGGTTCATTGGTAGTGGCATCATGTTTTTTTACAGCAAACGCGTACTTTTTTTAACTCTCAAGTGTCAACTAATATAACTTCCATTTTTTAACTGTGTGCAGATGTGCCTACCAGAGTGGCAAGAAAAAAGCATTGGCTTTTCTAGATATTTGAGTCATAACGACATTTACACAGCCCATTGTATCTTTACTTTCCATGCGTGTATATGCACTGTAACAATAATATCAGTAAAACTTGGAAATGCCGGATAACATGTTTAGATTTTCTTTTATGGTTAGCCAGCTGTACAGAAAACATCACAGAACAGATTACTTTATATGCAAAGAAATAAAATTTATGGAATGGCGATTTTGGCGGTTAAGACTAGGGCTTCTTACAAAATTAACGATAAAACCTAATTTTTTTTAAAAAATACTGTTGATATAAATTTTTTAGAAATACTTAAATAAATTTATAAAATTATAAGATATTGTATATTATTATATTTTTACGATTTATAAATGTTATGTATATGTTACAAGTGTATTATAAATTCTTTTAAAAAAAGAGTTTTAGATATTATTTTGTAAAAAAAGTACTTTTAATAGAAATAACATAATTTTATAAAAAATTTTCAAAAATAAAAAATCTTAAGAACATTATTTTGTAACATAATTTTTTATATTTTAAATATATTGTACATATGTTACAGATATGTCAAGTGTATGTTGTGTATATAATATGCTTTTAGTCTTTATATATTATATAATTTTTATATATTATTTAATTATAGTATATATGTTATAGATATGTCTCTAACATTTATAATTCTGGATAACATGTCTAGACTTTCTTTTATGGTTAGCCAGCTGTATAGAAAACATCACAAAAGATTGTATTATATGCAAAGAAATAACATTTATAGAATGACGATTCGGCGGTTAAGACTAGTGCTTCTTACAAAAATATCTAAAAATCTATTTTTTTAAAATACTGTTGATATAAAATTTTTTAGAAATACTTAAAAAATTTACAAAATTATAAAATACTATATATTATTATGTTTTTACGATTTATATATATTATGTATATTTATAGATATGTTATGAATTCTTCAAAAAAAAAAAGAGTTTATTTTAGATATTATTTTATAAAAAAATACCTTTAATAGAAAATATCATAAATTTATAAGAATTTCTTAAAATTAAAAAAATTTAAGAACATCATTATGTTTTAGATATGTTGTATATATATTACAAATATGTCACGTATATGTTGTATATATATTATGTTTTTAGGCTTTATATATTATATAATCTTTATATATTATTTAATTATAATATATATATTATAGTTATATATTTTCTAATCTTTATATATTGATTAATTATAGTGTATATGTCATAAATATATTGTGGATATGTTATGTATATGTTATAGATATGTGATTATTTGCTTTATGTATATTTTTATATATTGTGTGTATATATTTATTTTTGTGTATTTTGACAATATAAAAATAAAAAATTATTTATAAATAAAAATATATATGTACAATTAAAAAACTAAAAATGAAAAATACAAAAAAAAGAAAAAAAATACAATTAAAAAACTAGCGTTGAAAAGTATAAAAAAGAAAAAAAAAGGTGCTTCTGTATAATAAAAAAAAAACTTCTCACCGTATATTTGAGAAACCCAAACTGTTTCACCGTGTTTGCATAAATTTTTTTAAAGATTAGAGCTAAATACGGATCTTGGAGATATCCGACCAATTCGAATATTCAGATTAAAATATCTAAAATAAAAAAAAATTTATTGACTTCTTCACTTTTTCCTAATTGAACTGCACCGATTTTGATAATGTGAAATGATTTTGGATATTAGGCTATATCCGTATCGAGAATCATACGCAACTAAATCATTTTATACTGAACCAAACCAAGTAACAAAAATAATAACTGATTTAGTAT
This sequence comes from Garcia nutans, assembly GCA_947685225.1. Classification (NCBI taxonomy): domain Eukaryota; kingdom Viridiplantae; phylum Streptophyta; class Magnoliopsida; order Malpighiales; family Euphorbiaceae; genus Garcia; species Garcia nutans. The sequence continues at coordinate 42,403,483 of CANTUV010000024.1, forward strand.
TAATAACAAAAAATTAATTGATTTATTACTTAATATTTGTTAATTTTTGAAATATATTAGAATTATTTTATGAATTCATATTATGTTATGTCATTTATTCACTTTGTAATTTCTAATTTACTGTAATACATACTTTATTTTTTTATTCTATATATTCAATCATAATTATATATTAGTAATAAATAAAAATTTATATGATAATTTATATAGATTATAAATTATTTGATAATTGTAATACTTTTATATCATATGTATGTATATATATACACTCGGTATATATAATATATACATATATAGTACGAGAATGTCACAATTTTTAGCCTTATCAAATTTTTATAAATTCAACAAAAAATATTTTACAACTTAAATATACTTTAATAAATAAATAAAAATATTCATTAATAATTTAAAAACTAAAAGTACATAATTTAATAACAAATCTCTAAAAAAAATTTGTCAAAGTTTTATTTGTAATTAGGATAAATTCCAAAACAACGAGCACACAACCTGCATAAAAATTTAACACTTTTAAAACATTAATAATTTCATTCATTTCCCAAACTCACCACTTCATTAATAGAAATTTAAATCTCAACACTTTAAACTTTATACATTAGAATTTAATACCGATGTAAATATATATATACTATCATTTCAAATCTTTATATACTCACACAAGTGTTATGAGTTAATTTTCAAAAATTAAAATACTTAAATAATAAATATACATGTATGCAAATGACATCATTAGTCTTGCAACACTCTAGATCACCAAACGTTTACCACAGTCTGAGTTTTTTTGATCGGCAACTCTCTTACCTACGTGAATCACCCAACCGCGCTAAGCTTTACAGCTTAGTGGTACATATTAAAATAACAATAAATATAATACACATTTATTATTTTTTTTACCCTTTTCCTCAAATTATGTCTTTACAATATTTTTATTAGATCCTTGTTAATTTTTTATTTTATACATCATTTGTAAATAGATCACCAAATTCTAATGTATAAGTACATTTACATACTTATTGGCTCAATTCTCCTATATAATTTTCATCATCTACAACACCACACATATATACATATAAACATATCACAAATAAACACATTGGGCCCCAAAGTCCTTATATAACGGTCTAGTTCCAGAAATATTATCTTGGGCTATCTCATTCATCTGTGACATTAGCGTGTCTCACCCGAAGGAGTAATAAATTTGTGACACTAGCGTGACTCACCCGAAGGCGTAATAAATCTGTGATATCAGCGTGTCTCACCCGAAAGCATAATAAATCTGTCATACCAACGTGTTTCGCCTGAAAGCATAATAAATCTGTCATGCCAACGTGTTTCGCCCGAAAGCGTAATAATATCCAATAATAATATTCTGAAACTAGACTCTATATAAGGTAATCATGCAAACACCTTTCTCTTATTACATTTTCCCTTATTTTTCCACATTTCATATATACTTTTTAAATTCTCTACTCATACTCAACATCATCATCACATATAATGAAAATGTGGCTTACTTACACATTTTAGTGCATAATTAGCACTTTTCATAACTCGTACATACCATCACATTACTTATCACAATGTGACCTATGTTCACATTCTTATCACAATTCACTTTCATATATCTAGTTTACATCACATTATATATATTACTTAAATACCATTGTAATATGAATATTTATCACATTAGTAATAGTTATCTCGTATTTTCAAAACTTATAATTAATATTAGCCATAACTCCACGGCTTATCATTACATTTATAAAACATTACACATGTTGAGATTGATGGATAATCAAACTTTATTTTGATTATTGAATATCAAATTGATAAAGAACTAATGATTTCAAACATGTCTACTTTGCAGAGTTAGGATCCGAGCAGCTTTGTACGACCGCCAGAACAGTAGACCAAGCGACCGCACAAATACAAATCTGTCTGAGCTAAGAAAAATTGAACAGATATACTCATGTGCCAAGCAAAGAGCCGAACACACACAGAGAGAGCAGAGCTAAATATAGAATTGCCGAGCCATGAAAACCAAACTGATGAGCTAAAAGAAGTTTGGTAGAACAACCGAGCTAAGCACAACAGTGTAGCTCTACATCAATTGGACAAGCCAACTCTGACAACTGAGCTAAGTCCATAATTTTCATAGAAGAGTTTGCGTTGTCAGTGAGCGATGAAGAAAAGACGCCCGATAGGCGTACAACCATACAAAGAACCGAGCGACAACTCCAAATTAAGTTAAAAATTCATAAACTCACAGAAGTGATAGTGGCCTCTATGAGCGGTGTAGTCAGGATGATAGAACTTCGAACGACTGCCCTAGTCACCCGAGCGACTGCACTTGACAAAGAGATAAAATACTAAAGAGAATAGAAGGGATAATGGTCAGCTCTCGCGGTGCTTCTTCAATGCTCAAAATCTTATGCGCCCGCCTAGAAAAATTGAGCGACCACACAAGTCCGGCTGATTTAAATCTTAGCATCAAATACCTCAGACCAATGATAACCGAAAACATGGAAGAAGAAATTTGGTTTTAACAGTAACTTTATGCTGAGTGACCGCACAGTGAGCTGGATGATCGCACGACATAAAAGTATGGACAAACGAGATTCTGTCAGACACCGAGATCCCACCGTTGGAACTAGCCATTATACAGAGCTTTCAAATCATACGACTGCACGCCGAGCAGAGCTTCGAACAAAGAATCAGTGAAAGACAAGCACTAAATATGTGGGAACCACTTCAAACTGCTAGCTTAAGCCAAATTGCTATAAATACCACATTGAACTTAATTTTTGTGGTTAGAGAATACTTTGATTGCTATTGCAATTTTATTGAACAACATTTTTTATTATCTTTTATAAAGATCAAAAGATCAAACCTCAAAAATCTTAGGGTATTGGGTGTAAGCATTAAACACCTTATAAGTTTGAGTGTGAGCTTAGAAACACTTAGGTTGTGAGAGTGAGCCTGAAAAAACTCTTGTGAGGATTGATCTCAAACCATTGTTATAGTTTGGTGTGAGCTAGAAAAAACACTAAGTTAGAGTTAAGATTGTAAAAACTCAAGACTAGTGGAACCTTAACAAGTTGTTAAGGAAGTGGATGTAGGATTGAGGTAAATCCGAATCACTATAATTCTTTGTGTTCTTTCTTCTCAAACTCAACTCCATCTCCATCTACATCTTCTTTATCTCTTGCTTTTTAAGCTTTAAATTTACCATCATTCTTCAAACGACCAATTCACCCCTCCTCTTGGTTGCTATTTTGGGACAACAATTAGTATCAGAGTTAGTGAATTTCTTCAAACTTCATTGTGAAATTTTGATCCAAAATGGCAACCATTTCATCAACAAACAACTTTACACATGGAACGAATTACTCCTATTGAAAATACAAGATGTTCTTGTTCCTAGATAGTGAAGGAATTGAGCTATAGGTTTTGTTAAAAATGAGTGGAAACCTCCTACTCATTAAGTTAATGGTGTCAAAGTTTCTCTTCCTAAATCACAATGGTCAAGTGCCAATGTGAGAGATCGGTTTAAGAACCATAGGGCAACCTCTATCTTGATGAATTCAATATCAAGAGATGAAGGTGGGAGAGTTCAACATCTCACTTGTGCATATTGCATTTGGAAAACTCTTGAGAACTATCATGAGGGTACTACCCAAGTGAGGCTCACCAAGAAATAAATGTATGTGCATGAGTATGAGTTATTCAAGATGAAGCCCAACGAAAATATCACCGACATGATAAACCAGTTGCTTGCCATTGTCAATAAATTAAAGAAATATAACAAGTTATATGATCAAGATGATGTTAATAGCAAGATCTTGAGATCACTTAGAGCAAAAAAGAATTTTAAGTCTAAAGTTTCTTCAATTGAAGAAGCTCATGACCTTAGCTCTTTGAGAACCGATGAACTTGTTGGAAAGCTACTCACCTTCGACTTGCACATCGAAAGAGAAGAAGAGCAAGGTGAAAAGGATAAGAGGAAAGCATTAGCTCTCAAAGCCATCAAAGAAGTTGAGAGCTCAAATGATGAAGGGAGTGATGATAAAGAAGAATTGGCTATGCTATCTAAAAAAGATAAGTGATTGGAAGAGAAAGAGAAGATTATAAGCTAACAAAGGTACATTTTCTAAATCCTCTTTCAAAGATAAAGATAAAAATAAAAAGAATGAAGTGAAATACTATGAATGTGGAAAATTCGGTCACATCAAGTCGGATTACTTCAAATTGAAAAGCAAGAAGTGGGATAAGGACAAGAAGAGATCACTAAAAGCCACATGGGATGATGAATCCTCAAGTGAAGAAGAAGAGGAAAAAGAATATAAAATTGCAAATCTATGTCTCATGGCTATTGAAGATGACAATAACTCCAAAGAGGTAAATACTTCATCTTTAAACTTAATTGCATATGATAATGAGGTTGATGATGCTTTAGATGAGAATGGATTGATTGAGCATATAAACCTTAGAATAGAGAAATATTTTTCTAAGATGAAATTTTATAAAGATAAATGTTCCAACTTAGAAAAAGATTTTGTATCTTTGAAAAACTCTACATTAGAACTGAAGACCTTAAATGAAAACTTGTTGAAATCAATTGATGGAATGACTAAAAACTCGCATGGCTTAGAAAATATGATTAAGGAAAATAAAATATTGAAGGATGAAATAAATGAGCTAAAAGAGTCAATTTCAAAATTTCATAAGGGAAAAGAGGCCTTAGATACATTGATCAATAATCAAAGACCACCATCCTTGAAACATGGTTTAGGGTTCATTGATTCATCTAACACTTCATCTAATGCACCAATATTTGTTTGAGCTTCTACAATACAAACATCTAGTGTTGATGTTGTAAAAAACACTAATGCACAAACCAAGCCTAAAAATCCTAAAAGGATTACTTTGGGTTCACAAGGCTTTAGAACTAAAATTCCAAGAGCAAATTATGCATTCATGTATACAAGGCATGTACATAAACATAAAAATGCACAAAAATAATCTCATTCAACACACACTTGTAATTGTGTGCATGGCTCATTAAATTTCAATAAGAAAGTGCATAAGTGTAGAACCTTGTATCAATGTACTTATTTTATGAAACTTGAACATAAGAGCACATTTTGCTATATTAGGAAGGCTCAACTCAAGTTAGAGGACCCTTCTATTACTAATCCTCAAGGACCCATCTTCATTTGGGTACCTAAAAGAAGATAAACATTGTCATTTTGTAGGTATGCCTAAAATCCACTATCAATGAAAATGTTTGGGTTGTGAATAGTGGATGCTCAAGGCATATGACGGGTAATGCAAAGCTCTTTACAACACTCACTTACAAGCATGGAGGTAATGTAACTTTTGGTAATAATGCTAAAGGTAAAATCATATGTATTGGTTCAATTGGCATGCTTGGTAAGAATATGATTGGTAATGTTTGGCTTGTTGATGGATTAAAACATAATTTTCTTAATGTAAGTCAATTGTGTGATAAAGGATATGATGTGAGTTTTGACTCTAAAGGATGCAAAGTTACTAATTCAAATAGTAAACTTGTATTCAAAGGAGTTAGAATTGGTAATACATATAAAATTGACATACATTCCAATAATACATTTGAATGTTTGATTACAATTAGTAATGATGCTTGGCTATGGCATAGAAGATTAGGACATGCTAATATGGATCACTTACAATGCATTAGTAAAGAAGAACTAGTTGATGGTCTCCCTAATGTAAAATTTGATAAAGATAGGACAGGTGAACCTTGTTAATTTGGTAAGCAACATAAAAGCTCATTCAAATATAAAAGGTTGTAAGTACCTCTAGACCCTTAGAACTCATTTACTTAGACTTGTTTGGACCAAATAGAGTTGCTAGCTTAGGTGGCAAGTTATATGCATTTTTACTTGTGGATGATTACTCAAGGTTTACATAGGTTAATTTCTTGGCTCAAAAGAATGAAATTTTCAATTATTTTAAAATATTTGCAAAAAGAGTTTAAAATGAAAAGGCTATGTAATCATATCTATTAGAAGTGATCATGGAAAAGAATTTTAAAATGAGTACTTTGAAAATTTTTGTAATGAGTTTGGTATCTCACATAACTTTTTGGCTCCTAGAACCCCACAACAAAATGGTGTGGTTGAAAAAAAAAGAACAGTAATTGAAATGACTAGGACAATGCTTAATGAGTATAAATTACCATCTTACTTTTGGGTAGAAGCTGTTAATATCACTTGTTATATTTCAAATTGTGTTTACAAAAAGCCTTTGATAAACAAAACTCTTATGAGCTATGGAATGGAAGAATACCTAAAATTTCATACCTTAGAGTTTTTGGATGCAAATGCTTTATATTGAATACCAAGGATAATCTTGAAAAATTCTCATCCAAATTGGATGAAGGCATATTTTTAAGATATTCATCATCTAGCAAAGCATATAGAGTATTTAATAAGAGAACATTAGCAGTTGAAGAATCAATGCATGTTATTTTTGATGAATCCTCTAAACTTGATCAAATGAAAGGTAGTGTTCTTGATGATTTTGTAGGAACATTTGAACAACAAGAAACAATCAATGCTCAAGAGAACAATCTTGATGAACAAGAAGAAGAGTCTCAAGAGCTACCCAATTATTGAAATTACAAGAAGGATTATCCAACAGAACTAATCATTAGTGACCCCTCAAAGGGAGTAACTACTATATCTCAATTTAAATACTTAGATTATAATATTGCTTTTGTTTCTCAAATTGAGCCAAGGACCATTGAGGAGGCTCTTAGTGATGAGTGTTGGGTGATTTCTATGCAAGATAAACTCGACCAATTTGAGAGGAACAAGTATGGGAACTTCTTTCTAAACCTAAAGATCATCCAATTATAGGATGCAAATGGGTATATAAGAATAAGCTTGATGAAAATGGTCTCATTACTAGAAACAAAGCTAGATTGGTAGCCAAAGGGTATAACCAAGAGGAAGGCATTGATTATGATAAGACATTTGCCCCCATTGCTAGATTAGAAGCCATTAGAATATTGCTTTCATTTGCATGTCACATGAATTTTAAACTTTTTCAAATGAATGTTAAAAGTGCATTTCTAAATGGGTTTATAAATGAGGAAGTTTATGTTGAACAACCTCCCGGTTTTGAAGATTATAAATTTTCAAATCATATTTTTAAACATATCAAAGCATTATATGGATTGAAACAAGCTCCAAGAGCTTAGTATGATAGACTTAGTGCATATTTGCTTAAAAATGGATAACATTTTGATTGTTCAAATTTATGTTGATGACATTATATTTAGTGCTACTAATGAATCTTTGTGCAAGAAATTTGCTTCTTGTATGACTAGGGAATTTGAGATGAGCATGATGGGTTAACTAAAATTCTTCCTTGGACTACAAATCAAGCAATGCAAGGATGAGATCTTCATCAACCAATCCAAGTACACAAAGGAACTACTAAAGAAGTTTGGAATGGATGGTTGCAAATCAAGAGACTCCGATGAGCACATCCTTGAAACTTGATAAAGATGAAAGTGGTAAGGCGGTAGATGAGAAGAAATATCGAGGTATTATCGGATTACTACTTTACTTAACTGCATCTAGATAGGATATAATGTATATATAGACCCTTATTTTTTGACCAAGTCCAGTCCGACACTAACTAAAAGGTGATTAAGTCAAGTCTAAATATTTAAAACAGTCAAAAATAATTTTTGTAATGTTTATTATTTATTTTAATAATATAATATATAAAAGAAAAAAAGAAATTACAAATATTTATTTTAAATATAATATTTATTTTTAATAATAGTAATAAAAATAAAATAATAATAAAAATAATAAAAATAATGGACGAATCGGCGAGCGACACGCGGCAGGCCGACCTATGCGAATTGGCAAGCCAATTCATTGCAGGCCACGCTTGCGGCAAATTGGCTTGTGCCCTCACAGTCCAGCGCCTGCAGCTCGCAGCCGGCAGTCCTCACAGCCCATGCCTGTGTGCGATTAGGCTTGCCAATGCCTAAACCTAATTTAATTCGTAATGTTTTGAATATTTTCTTAACCAATAATGACTAGGTTTTTTTTATTAATTGCCTATAAATAAGATGAGAGAAGGGATTTTTGGACTGTTTGGGAGGCTGAGAATTTTGGACTTGGAACTGCAGCAACGATTAGCGAACTTCAGAAGGATTAGCAAACTTCATCAAGGATTAACAATGATTGGAAACACAGAAGCATCAAACAACAAAAGAACAAACTTACAAAGGCAGTGACACACTATCTTGGTCGTGGTCAGCCATAATTTGAAGTTGTTGCAAGCAAAAGTTTTGATCAATGCAATTGTGGTGGAGCCAACAAATGATGGTACGCTCTAAATCAATCCAATATTTAGTAGAGGTGTAGGCCTGTGTTCTCTAAGGCCTTGAGCCTAACAGTGCCGAAGTCGCAAGAACCATTCCACATGTGAGTGAGGGTGAAAATTCTTACTCATAGTGGCGACTCCACTGGGGATAAGAGAAGTTGATTTTATTGGTCTTTATATTATTTTATTCTTTCTTATTATGATATTATCCATTGCATCATATAGATTGAATTGTGTACGTGAGTTAGGACGCCCGTAGATACCATACTTTCACTCAAGCTATGGAGATTGAGCATGGCATAACAACTCATAGCCTTGTACCTTTTGGTATATACTTGCTATGGGAACCTAAGCTTTTAACCCAAAGACTGAAGCTCATGTAATTGGCCTAGTTATTTCCTTAGTTTTTACCCCAAATGCTTGTTATTTGACTATGATTGATATATCTTGGTGTGAACCATGTCTTATTTGGTTTGTTCTTTTACTAATATGATCTACCTATGTTGTAAGCCCAAAATAGTTTTATTCTTCTAAGCCCAAAAGACCAAAATTATTTTTAAAACTTTTCAAGATGATCTTTGGACATAAAACTTCTTCTAAAACGGGTCAAAAAAATTATTTTCTACCTCATGACCCAAATACAAAGCCCATGAATCATTTTTAACAAACCTTTTGAGTGGGATTTTAAAAATCCATTAAAACCCTTTCTTAAATGAGCTTATAAATATTTAGGTCAATTATGGAATACCAAAAATCAATTATGAGCCTAGCTTATACTAAGAACTACTTATCATGGGCTTATTTTTGACATGAATCATTAGTTACTTTTTCAAATGAGAAATCTATTAATGATAAACCTCTTAATTTAGTTTTAATCCAATATAGCATAAAAGCTATTTTAATTAATTGGTTGGATTAAAACCTGATTAATGGGAATTATCATGGACTGACTTCCAAGTTTAAAAATATAACTATTGGTTAAAATCGTCCAAGGAAATTTTTCAAAAATAGAATATCTCATGTTGATATTGTGTTGATCATATACCTAGGAAAAGAGACTCTCCATTCGTGTGTGGAAGTTATAAGGTTGGAAGGAATGTCCTAATTACCTTTGTTTGCTTATTGTTTGTGCATACATGTATACACGCATTGCATAACATGGCATTGATCCTTTCTGGCTCACAGACCTAGAGTATAATAGTTCAAGAGCATACGACAACCCAACCTATGCCAGTGACGTAGAATCCAGCAGCGACTCAATTAGCTTCTCACCAAGAGCAATGGATCCTGAACAGATTCAAAGAAGGTGGATGATGCCCTCAATGTCAAGATGGAAGAATTGAAAGAGGCCGTGGCTGAGACTATGAAGAGCCAACTGGCTGCACTTTTGGGAAAAGCTACTGAGGCATTTGCCAGTACAAAGAAATTAAAGGACAAAGGAAAGGCTAAGGCTGGCGAAGTAGTATTTGATGATGACAAAGTAGTCATTGATGATGATAACGACTAGGCTCAATACTTCCAAGATCCACAAGATAAGAAGAAAGAACCAAAGGTTGTGGAAAGATCAGCCATGGAAAAGACTGACATTTCAGACATAGAAAAGATGATTGCTGATTTGGAGAAGAAGTTTAAAAATAAGCTGAAAGTTGATGAGATGTCAGAAATAGACAATCTGTTTGAATAAGATGAGGAGGTCCCTTATAAGTTCAAGATGCCTTCCTTCACTAGGTACAATGGTATAAGAAATTATCATTTGCATGTTAAGCAGTACATCACTGCCATGTAGTCTACCAGGGCTACTAAAGCTCAAACTCTAAGGTATTTCATGCTCTCATTGGATCCTGTTGTGTAGAATTGGTTCAATACATTGGAAGAAAGTACCCAAAGAGATTTGGATATGCTATATAAGGCCTTTATCCAGTAGTATGGATATAATGTCGAGCTAGAAGTTACCTTGATGGAGGTGGAGACTATCAGGCAAAAACAAAATGAAAGTTTTGTTGATTATGTAAAGAGATGGAGAAATAAGGCTGCACTTCTCAAAAGGAGGCCTGATGAGTCAGACCAAATCAAAATGATAGTTAGAGGTGCCCTATCCAATCTCCATAAAAGGCTGTCTCACACCCTTATAAGGGATTTCAAAGATCTTCTCCAAGTTGGATTGCAAATAGAAGAGTGGGAAAGAGAGAAGAATCATTTTTCTACAAAATAAAATTATCAGTCTGGCAATCAAAGTACACATAAGGAAGTCAATGTTAATGCAACTAGTCAAGGAAGTAGAAGATAATATTTAGAGTTGGAGAAACCTCTGTCTTGGGTTTTCAACAAGCTATAGAAAAAGGGATTGTTACAACCATTGGCTCCTCGACCCTTGCTGAATCCCTTACCTCCAAACTTTGATACCAAAGCTTTTTGTCAATTTCATCAGACTCAATGAGATGAGACAAATAGATTCACTCAATTGAAGCATGAGATCCAAGATCTGATCGACAGTGGTAAGCTACCTGAACCTGATAAGCCCAGCACAAAGGATAAACCTTTGCCTAGGTTCAACAGTATGCCACCACCAGCAACCTTCATGCTAGGAAGAGGATTGGAGGAAGATTTTGTCTTATCCTCTTTTCAAGATGAGAGTATTGAAGATGTGAAGAGAGAAGAAGCTCAACTCAATGAACTTCCCTTAGCTTGAATGTTGCTCTTATATTTTGCTTTCTTTAATATTTAATTGGAACAATTATATTTTTTTTTCAAATTATGTTTGTTCAAATAAATTATTTTCATTAAAATTTTCATGGTCTTTGTTCTTTTTGTTGCTCAAACAATGATGAATCTAGCTTGATATTCATGAATTAGTATATCTATGCATCATGATTTGAATGACTTTACTATATGAGGGAATTATTCTATAGTATTGAGCTGTGTATGCTTACTTAGAGAGGTTCCTGCATAATTACCTTTGTCTAGGTCCTAGTTAATCTTAGAACATGCTTTGATGAACCTTCGAGGTGAAATTGAATTTTACTTATTTAAGAGAGAGATAATCTATGCATTGTTTGGTAAGCAACAACTAGAATCCACCCAATTAAATATTAATCTCGAGTTGTCCCTTTGAGCCTGCATAAAATTTTAGCTTACTCTTCATTGGCTAGTAAACTCAATGACCTACTCTGAGCTATTGTTACACTTTTGACAAGTCTTATGATCACTAAGGAATAAAAGGGAAAGAAGATCAAGGAAAAAATAGACCACAAGGATAGTTAAAGATTATCTGAACTAGATTTAATATCTCCGATCTCTTTCATCATTGAGATAAAGTAAGGACAATAAAGTATTTATCCTCACTGAAGTAGACTCACTCTACTCTGCTCATCCATGGTCAAGACAATTCTTTTGGAGCTAGGACCAAATAACCAAAAAAAAGAGAAAAAAAAACAAAAAAAAAAGAGAGCAAAAACAAAAAGAGAAACAAAGAAAAAAGGAAAAATTACAGAAAAGAAAAAAAAGAAAGAAAAAAAAAGGAAAAAAATAATAACAACAAAAAAATGGGTCCTGAGTTTATGCAAAAGTAAAAGGAAAAGATGAAGACCGTCTTAATCAGTTCCATATTTCTTCCAAGGAGATAAAAGGAAATTGCAGTCTAGCAAGATTGCTCCCAGCTGCCTATGGCTCCAATAGAAGATTATAGTGTGAAGGTTTGTCAGCAGTGACACATCAGCTCTAATCTAAAAATAGCCTTCAATTAACCCATGTCCCTTATAGATCCTGTTTCAAGCCTATTAAAGACTGTTAATCTCTCTTGGTACATAGAGTCTATTAGTGGAGATAGTTTGAATAAGTATGCATATGAGATAGATAATATTTAAACTCAATGAGACGTTTGACCAAGTAATATGTATGTGCCTATCTGAAGTGCAACAATTCTTACTCAAATGAAAATAATTCTTGAGTTTAGTACGATAACTAGGGTTGTCATGTTATAGATATGTTAATTTGGAAAATTGAGTCCTGAGGTACAATGATACTAATTTGACAAAGTCAACATTTGATTTAAAAATAAAATAAAATAAAATAAAAATTGTTTTCTTGTTGCATAAACCTTCAAGTTAAGGGAAGTATGTTGCACTGCTGAAACTCGAAAGACACATTGGGAAAAGTAAAGGATTATTTGCAAGTTTATGAAAATGTTACCAACTGGCGTGCTGAATCATAATTTAAAATGGATATATCTCTGCTGCTTGGGGCCTCCACTACTCATGTTCTCAACATCTTGAAGATAAAAATCATAAATGTGAAGACTTCTGTTGTTCTAATATAAGACCTGAACAAGCATCTGGAAGGAACCAATGAGAACACTTTAGATGATCACCTTGTTATGTGAGTCGATAGAACCACTGTAAGTGTCATTCATGCATATCATGCATACATAATCATATCACACTATATTTTTTTTCTTGTGTTCCTATTCTTTGTCAAAGTAAACAACATATACTCTATGAAGCAAATAATGAGAAGCAGATTTGGAATCATGGGGCACAAAATGCCTATTGCTTAAGGAGGGTCTAGTCACTTTATAAAAATAGAGATGCATGCTTGTACAAAAAACTAAAAAACACAAAAAAATAAATTAGAGCCTACATAAAAAAAAATCATTGGTTTGAGCCGACATAGGGGGCAAAACTTCCTATTTTCAATTTTTAAGTTTATGCGTATACAAAATATTTTCAGACTTACTTTCAATATTTTGCCATGCAGGGGGGCAAAGAGAGGATATGAGGACAAGCTAAAAAATAGCTGAATTTTTTTGCAAAAGGAAGAGCAAAAAGAACAAAACAAGAAGAAAGTAAGAATCCCAAAAAATTAAAGATGCACAAAGACAAGAGATCAGCCCAGCTAGAAGAGCTAAAGCCAATATAGGACAAATCTCCAAAGGATGAAGATCCATTTTGAATGGTGAAGACCCGATGTCCAAAGGATGAAGATCCATTTTGAAGGGTGAAGACTTGATCTCCAAAGGATGAAAATCCATTTTGAAGGGTAAAGACCCAATGACCAAGGATGAAGATCCAAGGTCCAAGGATGAAGATCTATTTTGAAGGGTGAAGACCCAATGACCAAGGTTGAAGATCCAAGGTCCAAGGATGAAGATTCATTTTGAGGGTGAAGACCCATAATTCGTTGAAGAATGGAACAACCGGCTAGAAGAAAGCCAAAATTTCCAAATGATAGAAGATCAATCTAGCTAGAAGAGTTGGAGTCGATCCATTGAAGAATGGAGCAAGTGGCTAGAAGAAGGTCATGATAGAAGATCAATTAGCTAGAAGAGCTGAAAATGATAGGCTAGAAGAAAGCCAGAACTCTTAACTGATAGAAGGCCAGTCAACTAGAAGAGCTGAAACTAATTGGCTAGAAGAAAGTCGAAATTCTCAAACAACAAAGGGACTATCAAACTAGAAGAGCTTAAGTCTCGGGCCCAAGTACCCAAATTAAATTTAGTCTTGAGTCTAAGTACCTAAATCAAATTCAATCCTGGGTCTAAGTAAGCAAATCAAATTCAGTCTCAGGTCCAAGTACCCAGTCCTAGATCCAAGTACTCAAATCAAATTTAGTCTCAGGTCTAAGTACCCAGTCTTGGGTCCAAGAATCCAAATCAAATTCAGTCTCGAGTCGAGAACCCAAATCCAGTTTAGGGTCGAGAATCCATAATCTAGTCTCAAGTCGAGAACCCAAATCCAGTTTCGGGTCGAGAATCCAAATCCTATTTCGTGTCTAGAACCCAAAATCCAGTCTCGGGTTGAGAATCCAAATCCAGTTTAGGGTCGAGAACCCAATCCAGTATAGGGTCGAGAACCCAATACCAATTTAGGATCGAGAACCCAAATTCAATTTTGGATTGAGAACCCAAACTCACCTCGAGTCTAGAACCCAAATTATTTTTTGAGTCCAGAACTCACCTCGGGTCTAGAACTCAAATTATGTTTTTGAGTCTAGAACTCACCTCGGGTCTAGAACCCAAATTATTTTTGAATCTAAAACTCACTTCAAGTCCAGAACACAAATTATTTTTGAGACAATAACTCACCTCAGATCCAGAACCCAAATTATTTTTGAGTCCAGAACTCACTTTGGTTCCAGAACTTAAATTATTTTTTAGTCCAGAACTCAACTCAACCTCGGGTACAGTGTAACACCCCTATACCCCATATACGCATACTACACACTACTACATCTGTAATATACGTATACCAGATACAAGAGTGCTACGGTTTATATATTAAACCAAACCCATCTTCCTTCTTCACAAACAATATAGAAAAATTAAAGCATTTGATTTTTAATATAAAACAAAATAAATAAAATGTTTATTTGTTAAGCAGCGGTAATAACGTCATAAGAAACCTTCAAATTATATTATAAAGTATAATAGACAAAACTTTCATTCAATACGCAGCGGAAAATATAGTGATATTTACATATATAATTACATCAAAATCCCTGTTTACAAAACGTAAAATATATATATATATACATGTTTGGCAGTTTGTCTTTAATCTTTAAGCCCACTTCTACACTTCAAAATCTAGACTCAACTCGGTCTAGATGAATTCTCTGGTTCCACCCTGTCACCTGCGCGATGAACCACAATCGCGCTAAGCCAATGGCTTAATGGTACAAACTACAATAATATTATGCTTCAATGCAATGCCAATGTCACACAATCAAGTTTTATAAACAATTCATAAGAATATTATATTTCAAAACCTTACATCATTCAATAACTTATCAAAACATTCATGAAGTAATACTCACAATTTCCACATCCATAAACATATTACACATCATGTTGTATTTTCATAATCTCATTACTCAACATAGCTTCTCAAGCCACATTCACTTTCATTAATTTACTTATGCAGTATAATCATCTCATAACATTATATCTCACTCCATAGTTCATATTAAAGCAAAGACAAGCATGGGCCCAAAAGACACTAATATGTCATTCAACTTTTAGAGTTAATGTTTTGGTTCAATTATCAATTATCACATTTATCATTATCCCAACTAGGCTTCAAGGATTAGGCCCAACCAAGCTTCAAGGGGAACAAAGCATGCTAAGTATCAACCCAACTTGGCTTCAAGGACCAAACCCAACCTAGCTTCAAGGGTTGTAACATCTCAACTAGGCTTCAAGGACTAGACCCAACCAAACTTCAAGGGGAGTAAAGCATGCTCAACTTCAACCCAATTTGGCTTCAAGGATCAAGCCCAACCTAGCTTCAAGAGATTGTTACTATTAGGCATGCCACCAACAACAAAACTCTGAAAATGGAATAACATATTAGACACACAATTCATTTATTATTTCATTAACAATTCCATTCTCATTTCTCATCATCATCTAGGCAAACATGCCCCACTTATTTCATTTGAATCATAATAGCCAACCACAATGGCTTCACATCTCATTATATCTCAATTTACATTAAATCCATTCATCATTCAAGTGTACATAACCAATTGCATTATCATACATTTTGAATGCTCATCATATCATTCACATTATACAAATCATAACATGAATCAAATGTATTAACAATGTAATAAATTACTTAACATATTTACAACCAAATATGTTAAGTATCAAAATCATGTAAGTGTATGCAACCATGTAGTTTGTACTTACCTCAAGAACAACTCACACCAATCTAAACCCTTCCTCTTCCAAGAATTCTTCACCACTTGAATTAGGGCAACTAAACTTCTTCACAACCTAATTCAAAAAGAATAATACACATGAATCTTCAATACAATTATACACCTATTAGTCTCATACTAGACCCATAGATCATAAATTACAAGCCAACATCTCTCTTTAGGACCCCACGGTCATGGCCTCCCAAACCCCACGGGAGTGGGTTAGCAAATGGTTCTGCCTCCCTTGCTCAAAACCCCCACGGCCATGGCTTCCAATGGCCACGGTCGTGGCAGCCAAGGGCCACGGGCGTGACATCTAAAATGCTTCTGTTTCGGACCAAACTCATGTATTCCATGCTTCTAACTTCATGAAACACAAATATCATG
Organism: Garcia nutans; assembly: GCA_947685225.1. NCBI lineage: Eukaryota > Viridiplantae > Streptophyta > Magnoliopsida > Malpighiales > Euphorbiaceae > Garcia > Garcia nutans. The sequence goes on from CANTUV010000024.1 coordinate 42,419,977, forward strand.
AAGATGTACAAGAATAATTAATCAAACTCAACATCTACAACAATCACCAATTCACAACCCTAACACAAACACAACTCATACACTTCCAACACCAACACCAACCTAACTTCTTATCTTTAATTCAATTTCAACACCTTCAAACACACCACAATCAAACATAATCATACTATCAAATATCAACAATCAAACTCAATTACAACTCAAAATAAAACAAGGAAATCAAGAGGAAACTTACCAAAGTTGATGAAACTTCTTAAATTTTCAACTTAATCACTTGAAACTTCCTTCAATTTTGAGCTTGGAAATCAAAACCTCTCTTTCTCTCTATTGCCTTTGGTGAGCCGGCCAGCAAGGAAAAGGAAAGAAAAGAAGAAGAAAATGAAGAAGAAAAGTCAAATACTCCACCTCTTAAACCTCCTCCAAGTAAAATAATATTAAAATATTCAATTTTCTCTCTTCCACTCATTTTAAAATTTCTTTTTTAATTACTTTAATTAATTATAAAAATAAAAATCTTCTTTTGACTTCCTTTAATTTGACTTGCATATGTAGTATATATCACCATATATACAACATATACACTCCTCCTTTATTTCCTTTCTCTTTCCAATAAAACATATACATTTAATCCAATTACAACAATAATTATACCAAACTTTTAGGGTATACTTTGGGATATTACATACAGAGTCCAGTCTGACTTTAAATATAGTAGAAAATCATGTTGCTTTTTACTCTCTTTTGCTGTAATCATAGATTGCTCAAGCAGGGGGCAAACTGTAAACCTTTATTTTTTTACCAAGTCCAATCTGACACTAATTAAAAGGCGATTAAGTCAAGTATGAACATTTAAAATAGTTCGAAATAATTTTTATAATTTTTATTATTTATTTTAATAATATAATGTATAAAAGAAAAAAGAAATTACAAATATTTATTTGAAATATAATATTTATTTTTAATAATAGTAATAAAAATAATAAAATAATAAAAATAATGGACGAATCGGCGAGCTACACACAATGGTTAATTGGCTTATGCCCTCACAGTCCTACGCTCGCAGCTCGCAGCCCGTGTCCGTGTACATTGGGCTTGCCAATTTTGCCTAAATGTAATTTAATTCATAACATTTTAAATATTCCTTTAACCTATATTGGCTAGGTTTTTTGATTAATTGCCTATAAATAAAGACTTAAAGATGAGAGAAAAGACTTTTAGACTTTTTTGGAGGCTGAGACTTTTGGACATGGAAGGACAACAATGATTAGTGAACTTCAGCAAGGATTAGCAATGATTGGAAACACAGAAGCATCAAACAATAAAAGAACAACCTTACAAACGAAGTGACACACTGTCTTGGTCTTGCTCAGCCATAAGTTGAAGTTGTTGCAAGCAGAAGTTTGATCAATGCAATTGTGGTGGAGCCAACAAACGACGGTACACTCTAAATCAATCCAATATAAGATGTTTTGATGGTTTTTTAAATATTGAATGAATTTTATCTTTTGTCTAAATTAATTCCAGCATATTATATTCACCGCCTTTTATTTATATCAGTTTTACATAAAGCATGTTTTGATGATGTTGTTTGTTCTTCATATAAAATAAATTCAGTAGCCTTTTAGTTACAGTAACTTAATCGTATTCAATTAATATTGATTTGATTTAAAAATATCCAGTAGCTCCATTTTATATAAATATTTACTAAAAATCAATTGTCAAAATAATTTGAAAGCTTGTTACAATAGCAAAAATATTTTCTAAACCCTAATTCATTTAAACTCTAAAAAATATAAAACCCACAAATCAAAACCCTATTTTCTAAATCTAAACCCTAAATTCTTAGTTTTTAAATCTGAACCCTCTAAACCATAATTTTATTGAAGAAACCCTAATTAAAGTGTAAAACCTACATTTATATATCTATTGCTTTACTTAAGTTTGGATGCATGCTTATTGTACATGTTGATGGATGGTTTATTTTTATTTGATTTTATAATGAATGCTTGAATGTTTATTTATTAATTTATTTTTAGTTTCAAGGAATTTTAAGAGGTATGTTTTCACATTGTGGGTATCTCATTTGTTAAGCTTCATGTAATTTAATTTATTTTAAGTTTTGGATAAATGTAAAGGATACGTTTCCACTAAATAGTGGGTATCCTATTTTATTTATTTTCTTTTGGACATTGAACAATTGTAAAGACATGTTTCCATTCATGGATGGGTGCTTATTCATTTATTTTGCTTGAACTCGTTGTAATTTTAATAAAGTGATTATTTATTCTTATGATTGCATATGGATATTATCATTATAATTAAGAATTTTAGAATATTAAGACCTGAAAAGGAGGCTGGTTCCAATGAATCGGGCACTGTGGGGTGCTGAGTCATTCTTACATTCCCCATGCGTACCCAACTTTTCGAACCAAATAGGGGGTTGGGGATTCCTTAAGAATTGATTCATCCACCCCTTTCTTTTTCTCGGTTTGTTCGGGTGGCGACTCCATTTTCTCCGAATTTAGGCCCGTGTTCTCTAAGTCCCTGAGCCTAACAGTGCCAAAGTCTGCTCTTCCCGAGCCCAAGCCATACAAGTGATTTCTCTCAAGCTTTAACTCACTTTTCTATCGAGCTCAAGCTTCAAAGCGTCTCTCTCTTCAATGAATGCACAACAACTCATGCGGTCGGTCAAACTCAAAAATTTTAAATTTTTTTGACCGTTACATTCCTTTCAAAGCTGTGCGAGCATGCATTGCCAAGAGAACTCACCAGACCGAGCTGGTGGTCTCCCAACAGCTTGGGTGATCATACAAAGTATATAACTAAATTTTTTTAATGTTGGAACTTTCAAAAATTTAGATTTTTATCCTCCAAACGGTTAAAAACGACTACTTTTCTAATTTTTGTCTATAAATACCCCTATTTTGCATAAAAATACATCTTTATAAAACTCTAAAACTTATTCTCAAGGCCATATCTTCTCTCTAAAAATAATTTAAACATTTTAAAAAGGATGTCACAAAGAGAATCACAAAACTCAATAAAAAGGTTGATCTCCGTTCCCATATTCATCATGACATAAATGACTTTCAAGGGAAATTTGATCTTCCTCAATGTGAGTTAAGTGAATGGGATGTGAGTGAATATATTGAAAGTCCTTATGAAGGATCCTCACCATCCTCACATGACTTCTCTCCAACTCCCTCTCTTGGTGATGATGATGAAAGAACTCCAACTCCTCCACCTTTAAGAAAAAGAAAATAAAAAGTTTTAGATTAATAATTTTCTTATATTTTCTTTCACTTGGTATCAATTTTATTTTCCTTTTGTACTTTCATTTATTGGTTTTAATGAATGTCTTTTTTTTTACTTTCATTTCCTTTCTATCTTTTTCAAAGGGGGAGAAATATATTTATCATTGAATTTAAATGATTTAATTTAATTATCAAATGGGGAGAGATACATAAGAAAAGAAAACAAATTGGTATCATGGTATCAAGAATTGCATGCATCAATTGTGAAACTATCTAATATAGGGGGAGAAAATTTATTGTCATTGCATTAAATGTTTCACTTACTTAACTATGTTTAACTTAAATTCAATTTGATTGCCAAAGTAAAAAAGGGGAGATTGTTGATTGATGGACAATCAAACTCTATTTTGATCATTAACAATCAAATTGATAAAGAACTAATGATTTCAAACAAGTCTACTTTGCAGAGTTAAGATCCGAGCAGCTTTGTGCAATCGCCCGAACTATAGACTAAGGGATAAAATAAATACAGATCTATCCAAGCTAAGAAAAATTGAATATATATACTCATGTGTTGAGCAGAGAACCAAATAGACATAGAGAGTGTTGAGCTAAATATAGAACTATCGAGCCATGAAAATCAAACTGACGAGATAAAAGCAGTCCGATGGAACAACCGAGCTAAGCACAATAGTGTAGTTCTACATTGATCACCAACTCTAACAATTGAGCTAAGTCCATAATTTCCACATAAGAGTTTGCATTGTCAGTGAGCGGTGAAGTAAAGACACTCAGTAGGTGTGCGACCATACAAAGAACTAAGCGACCATATCGGATCAAGGTAAAATTCATAAACTCATAGAAGTGATAGCAGTCTCAGTGAGCAGTGAAGTTAGGACTCTAGACCTCGACCGACCGCCCTAGTCGCTCGAGAGACCACATGGGACAAAGAGCTAAAATACTAAAAAGAATAGAAGGGATAACATTCAGCTCTCACGGTGCTTTTTCAATGATTAAAACCTTATGTGCCCGCCTAGAAAAATCGAGTGACCATACAAGCCCGACTGATTTAAATCTTAGAGCCAAATACCTTGGACCAATGATAAATGGACACGTGTAAGAAGAAATTATATTTTAATGGTTACTTTGTGCCGAGGGACCACACGGTGAGCTGGAAGACCACACGACATAAAAGTATGGGCAAACGAGATTCTGTCAGACACCGAGATCTGACCATTGGAACTAGACGTTACACAGAGCTTTCAAACCATGTGACTGCATGTCAAGCTGAGAGATCACACACCAAGCTCTGAACATAGAATTAGTGAAAGATAAGCACTAAATATGTGAAAACCACTTCAAATGACTAGTTTAAGCTAAATTGCTATAAATACCACATTAAACTTCATTGAACAATATTTTGTGGCTAGAGAATACTTTCATTGTTATTATAATTTCATTGAAAAATATTTTTCATTATCTTGTCTAAAGATCAAAAGATCAAACCTCAAAAATCTTGGAGTGTTGGGTGTGATCATTAATCACCATATAAGTTTGAGTGTGAGCTTAGAAACACTTAGATTGTGAGAGTGAGCTTGGAGAAGCTCTTGTAAGGGTTGTGAGAATTGATCTCAAACTATTATTATAGTTTGGTGTGAGCTAGGAAAAACACTAAGTTAAAGTTAAACTTGTAAAAACTTAAGACTAGTGGACCTTAACAACACATATCACAAATACAAACACACATTGTCTCATTTTTATCAATTTTTCATATTTTCTCATATTTTATATTTTTAGTATTTCTCAATCACATTACATTTTATATTTCATCACATTTTCTCATTTCTCATAATTTTCACATTTTTCATCTTATTATCGTATTTTATCAATTTTTATGATATTTACTCTTTTTCTTATTCCTCATATTTCCCCTATTCCTTAACTATTTTTCATGTTTTTCATTCAAATTAGACACATTACTTAGCCTCAATCACAATGTGGCCTATTTCTTTATTCTATTTTATTTTTCACAATTTTACATCACATTTAACATAATGTACATTTCATACAAAATGTACATAATAATTACTTTAGCCATAATATAATGGCTTGACATTCATATTCCATGCTTTTCAATTACTTTTAAATAGTAAAATACCATATATCTTATCAAAACAACTATTTTATGCCAACTCAAATACAATTCAAACATAATTTATTAAAGTATGTACTGTAACATCCCCTACATAGTCTATAAACACTTAACTATATAGGTAATGTCAACTAAATACTCACACTTGTCCATATATGTATTATCAAATTAAAACTAAAATACTTCTATGGATTAATGCAATTATTAAACTTTTAAAAGAAATATATAATCATACCTATATTATAAACATATACCTGTTAATTTACAAAGAACTACTATTATTAACTCACATTGTTATAATTCTCAAACTACTCTCAAATTTATATAACTGTCATACAAAATTATAAAGTATTTTCATGTGAATTATACAAAATACAATATTTACAATATTATTCTTTGAACCTTTGTGATGCAGTTGACCAGGAACAAATAACTCTCACTCTGCAGTCTCAACTATTTTTTGTTTGATCTGCGCGTCAAAAAATAATTCTAATATGCTAAGAAAAGCTTAGTGGTGCTTATGTATTTACAATATGCAAGAAAATTTAAAGGAAAGAGATCTTAACACTAAATAATTTAGAAACAACAAAAAGTATTTCTTTTAGAACATTTAATAAACAAATTAATAAATTTATTAAAACTTGAAATACTAAACACAATTAAATTCAAAATCGGTTAATTTATACAATAATCATATAACACATTATTTTCAATGTAGATAACTTCTTTAATTATGCCCATACACACTGAACTCAGATCCTAGATTTGGATAACGGGTCACTGTTGACAATTTAATGCCCACTGTATAAAATTTGGCCATTGGCCTACTATGGCATGAATGCCCACTGAATATGGTGACACAGAGTGCCCACTATCACTTTGGATATCCTCCCTTTAGCTAGCCATTCAATCGCAAGCTAGATCCAAAATCAGTATATTTTAGGCAATTCATTAGTTTTTAACTAACATTAAATTGTGTATAACACTTCAATGGAATAATTCTTTGATCAACACTTAGTATCACACATATTTATCATATATTCGAAATAAATTTGTTACACTACTTGGTAGGGTTGATTTTAAAATTTTTTTACACTTTGAGGTCTTATAATCTTTTCAGCTGGAATTACAGATGAAAGACACACAAAAAGCTATTTTGGGCAATTTCTTCAAGTGACACTCCCAATGACATGGGCGTGTTAATGACCGTGTTATTTGTCAATTCTTGCAGAAGCTTTGACATGCCCAATGACACGGGCTTATTTCTAGTCATGTCATTTAACTTGCATTATAATAGCTTTGACATGCCCAACGACATGGGCTTATCACTGGCCGTGTCATTGATCTTTTCTCTATGACTCGCCCAATGACACGGGCGTGTTACTGGCTGTGTCTTCAATGTTGAAACACAACATCATTGACATGCCCAGTGACATGGCCGTGTCAAGCAAAATTCTGTATTTTGTACACTCAACAACTTAAACACCATATATCCAAATACTTGATAAAAATGAATCAAAACTAGTTTCTTTGAAATAGAAAGAGTCTATATCAAATACTTTTCAGTAATAACTCATCAAAGGTAACTCAATTAACCACTTCAAATAATAAAAATTCATAGAAATTCAGATAGTTGCAAATTAAAATACATAAGCACACACCTCTTCAAACCCTCTTTTCTTTGATTACTTGTTAATAATCTCAACTTTTTCTAGCTTATTCTTCTAAAAACCTATAACTAGATATGATTTTCTCTTAAGTTTTAGCTAAATTCTTGAAAATAAGGAAGAAAGGAGGAGATTTGGAGGTGTTGGTGATGATGAACGTGGAAAGAAAAAGAGAGAAGAAGAAAGAAACTTCTACATAAACACACCTGTCCACATACATATATATATGGTTTAATCTAGTGTGGCCAATCTCATCTTAGCTATGGTACTCCCTCTTTCTTATCCTTTAATTCTAATTCGATTTTTGATCTCGTTAAACTGTAAAAATAAATAATTTCTTCAGTAAATTTTTAAGATATACTATTTACATCACTTATCAATGCCACTTATATCACAATTTACTATCGATTATCAATATTAAATTAAGATTTTAGTATTTAAAATTTTAAATATTACATGTACTAACCTTAATTTGTCAATTTCCAAGCCAATTCCACCCTCCAATTCAAACTTCATCAATGTCCTTCTTCACTTTGATTTTACAACCTCACATTACTCAATACTAAATCACATTATAAGTTCCAACATAGCATTAGCAATTCATTTAAATACACTTTAGTCATTCAAATACCATTTACATCAATTCCACCTAAAATTTCACCAAAATACTATTTTCACCATTACTACCTTATTTAAACTTCAATATTTCAAATTCATTTTCATCATTTTACATAAAATCATAATTTATTTATCAATATAACATCATTAAAAACCATTTTAGAAATTATAGAAATCTCCTACAAAAACTCAAATTCCACATAATATGTCCATAACCCGAAATTTATCACTTTTTTGCAAACTTGCCCATAATCAATTTCTAACCATAAAATCATTATATATATATATATATTAAAACAACATTAAATCCATCCATTACCATAATTATAAACATCTAAATTAAAACCCCAATTTATACATATTTATCCCATACCCCTTAATTATTCATAGCCCTAAATTCATCAATTATACCCTTTTCAATCATCCAACCAACAAATCATTATATACTCTTCATTCTAACTTCATTTATTTTTATTCTAATAATTAAAACATACTCTCTCTCTAACTATATCAAACATATTTTAATTCTCATCTTTTATCTCTGTATATATAAAATTATTAAATAGTTTTCCATGAATCATATCTCTTCCTTCTTTGACTTTTCACTCTTCTATTTTTCTATTATTATTATTATTATTATTATTATTATTATTATTATTATTATCATCATCATCATCATCATCATCATCATCATCATCATCATCATCAACTTTCCAACACCAATTTATACTTCACATATATATAGTATATATTTTATGTATATGTATATATCATATATATGCTACTTATATGTTACATATACTTTATGTATATGTTAATGTAATATATTTATAATATATATATATATATTGTATATTTAATATATATATATATATATCATGTGTACCCTATGTATATATTAAGTATACCATATATATATTATATATATAATATATACATATGTCCAACATACAAAATATATAATGTATATACTATGTATACACTAGGTATACATTAGATATATACAACACCTATACATCCAAATACTTGTTTAATTTTTCCAAGATCATGGATATTACAATAATGGTAAATTTTTGCAAATTGTATGCTAAAATATATCTAAAATTAGTTAATTTAAATTGGTAAGATATTTAAATTAGAAGTTATTTTATATTATTATCTCATATTTTACTATATTGATTTATTATGTAATATCTAATATTATGTAAATAACTAAAACAATTTTCATAATTTAACTATAAAATAAAATAAATATAAATAAGAATAAAGTAAATAGTTAAGTAAATAAAATTAAGTAATTTTCAAATATAAATATAAATATATAAATATTATTATTAATTTATCATTAATCAAAGTAATTTTATAATTTAATTTAAAAATAACTTTGCATATTTTTTATTGCTAAAATAATTAAGCAATATTATATTGCTTAAATTTGAAAAAAAACCATCTCCAAATATTCTATTTTAGATGATGACTGTTATAGACCTGACTTTCAAGAAAATAGGGACTTGGGTATTTTTCCTCCGAGCGGATTTCAAATGGGTGATATACCTCCTCCTTCGCTAGGCAATAACTTTTTTAGGGATTTATTTGATCATGGTTGATCTCCTCCTTCTCAGTGAATAAAAATGTTTTGACCAGTCATGGAAAATAAATAAAAAGTATTTACTTCTGCAACTTGGACATTTTTTCTTCTTTTTTTGTGAACTTAATTTTGAAATCGAATGTTGGCTTTGTCAAATCAGTGTCGATATACCTTAGGGCTTGGTCTTTTAAATTAACATATCTATAGCATCATAACCCTAGTTATCATACTAAACTCAAAAATTAATTTTGTTTGAATAAAAACCATTGCACTTCAGATAGGCACATACATATTACTTAGTCCAAAAGGTATCAATGAGTTTATATACTGTCTATCTCATATGCATGCTTATTCAAACAATCTCCATTAATAGATTCTACTCACTAAAAGGAGATTGATAGGTCTTTAATAGGCTTGAAATGGGGTCTACAAGGGACATGGGTTAGATGAAGGCCATTTGCACATTGGAGTTGACGTAATACTATTAATAAATCTTCACACCATAAACTTTCCGTTGGAGCCAAAGGCAACTAGGAGCAATCTTAAACTTTAGACATTTTAGACTATGGATTATTGTTGTCTTGCTTCATGAAAAGATAGACTTTAATTTCCTTATAACTTCTTGAGAGAAATCTAGATCTAATTAGGTCGATCTTCGTCCTTTTTGGGTTTTCAACCTTGTGAGCTTTTATTTTCTCTTTTATCTTCTTCTTCTTCTTCTTCTTTTTTCGTTGGGTTATAGCTCTAAGAAAGTCACCTTGTTTGTGCTATCCTATGTCTCTGTATATGAGGTAACATGAACTTTCCTTTATGAGGATGGATCATTTTGTTGCCCTAATGCCACCTGAAAGATGAAATATATCTAAGAAATTAAGTCTACTTTGGATAAAATTTTAACTATCATTATGGTCTTGACTAAGCATTCTTTTCCTTGATCTTCTTGTCCCTTCACCTCAGTAATTATCAGACTTGTCATAAGTGTTACATCAATATAACGTAGGTTATCGGGCTTATAAGCCAATAAAAAGCAAGCTAAAGTCTTATGAAGGCTCAATAGGACAAACTATGGGTTGATGTTAATAAGGTGGATTTTAGTTGTTAGCTTATCAAATAATGCCTAGATCATTTCTACTTTAAATAAATAGAGTTCAATTTTGCCTCGAAAGTTTGTCAAAGCATGTTCTAAGACCAACTAAAATCTAGACACAGGTAATTATGCAGGAGCCCTCTGTAAGTAAGCATTCATAGTTCCATTCTATAGAATTCCCTCACCTAGTAAAGTCGTTCAGATCATGATGCATAGTATAATATCCCAAAATTAAAAAAAATATTAATTTTTGAAAATTTATTAAATGATTTAAAAGTATATATATATAATTAAGTGAAAAAGGAAAAAAGGGAAGTGTGTATATGTTGTATATATGAAGATATACATGTCATATATAAGTCAACATTTTAATTTGGTCAAATATTATTTTTAATTAATTAAATATTAATAATGGATAGTGGAGGATGCTATTTGATATTAATTAAATAATAATAAGATAAATACTTGGTGGAGAATAAAAGAGGAAATTTGAGTGGTTTAAAGGAGATTTGTTGGAATGAGTGGGTGATTATCTTCTTCTTCTTCTTTCTCCATTGAAGCCGGCCACCTCCATCAAAGGAAAGAGAGAAGTTGCTTCTTGCTAACTCTAGTAATTGAAGGATTTCAAGTGTTCAAGTTGGAATTTTGAGGATTTTCTTCATATTTGGTAAGTTTCCAACTTGTTTCCTTGAATTTCCATGAAAGTTTGTATGTGTGAATTGGATGTTTGATGTAGTATGTGTTTATGGTTGATATTGGTATGTTTGAAGTTCTTTTGGCTAGTAATAATGAATTTGGGGTTGGATTGAAGCAAAGGGTTAAGTTTGGTAAAGAGAATAAGAGTTTTGGAATTGTGTAACATTTGAGTTATGAAGTCATGGTTGTAATTGTGTATTCTTGCTTTTAATTGAGTTGTTTTGATGTTTAAACAAGTATTATGTGGTATAATGATGGATTTGGTTGAGTTTGTTTTGAGATGAAAATGTTTAAGAAAGATAATAGTTGGATGTGGCAATTATGTGTGGATATCAGGATTTTTGGGCTTGACATGCCCAGTGACACAGCTATGCCTTTGGGCGTGTCGATGATTCTATTTTTCAGTGTTGGTGACACGAGTAGTGACATGCCCATGTCACTGAGCTTGTTATAGCTAGTGTATTATTGTAGTATTTACATGTGCAGTGACACGCCCATGTCACTGAGCGTGTCATAGCTACTGTGTAGTAGGAGTTTTGGCACGGTCATTGACATGCCCATGTCACTGAGCATGTCAAAGCTTCTATGTTGTGGGTTTAGGGCACGGTCATTGATACGCCCGTGTTGTTGAGCGTGTCATGTGTAGAGTTTGCCTTAGATAATTCTTTTCCTTATTTTTCTTGTGTTGAGAGGTTTTGTTTATACCTATAAGTGTATCACTAAGTGATTATGTATAATCACATTTGGTTTAGGCTTTAAAGAGGTTTGAGCTACTCTAATCCAAGTGTTGAGGGATATCTTGAAAGAGGAGGTTGAAAGTGGTGTTTGTTACTTTTAGAGGTAAGTACAAACTTTGAATAAATGTTTATATTTACATGACATTGGGACTTAACACATTTGGTTAGAAAATGTGTTAAGTTACTTACTACATTGTTGGTGCATGAGTAATATGCTATGATTTGTACATTGTGAATTATGTTGAAATACCCAAGGTAATTGGGTAATGTGTTGTAAATGAAAAGAAATGTGGTATAATGTGAAGAGATATGTGGAAACATAATGTAATGAATTGATATTAATATAAATGAGAAAAGTGAGAAAAAGATGAGAAAATAAGGCAATGTGCCTAGCATGATTATATGACAATGAGAAAGAAATTGATAATGAGAAGGATAAATAAATTGTGTACCTAGTATGTTATTCAATTTTCAGAGTTTTGTGTTTGGCGGCATGCCTATGATTTGCCTATGGGCTAGATGCTGGGCGTCACTGTGAAAATGTTTTTGAGGTGAAATGATCGAGTCGTAAGCTCAGACCTAGTTAGGTTATTACATTGATATATTGCCTACGGGGCTAGACACATGGTGTTATTATAGACCAAAGCAGTAACTCCAGAATTTGAATAGCATATTAGATCCTTTTTGGGCCCATGTTTGTGTTTGCTTTTATGTGAATTATGAATTGTGGAATAATTGAACAATTTATCAAGATATAATGATATAATGTTATGAGATATAATATAATTATGTGTTGTGCATTAGTATTGCATTTCAAATATATTGTTATCAAAGTTTGTACCACTAAGCTTTTGGCTTAGCGTGATTGTGATTCATCGCGCAAGTGATAGGGTAGATCCGGTTGAGCCGAAGAGTTTGTCTTGACCGAGTTGAGTCTAGGCTTGAGACCTTGAGTGCAGAGTTGTGTTGGACATCAAGATTAGAGATAAGCTACCAGCATGTATATATTTTATGTTTATGTACATATTGATTTCATGTATTTATGTATATTCCGCAAACTATCAAAAATGTTTTGATAAACCTTTGTTAATGAAGTTAAATATGTGTTTTAACAAGTAATGTTTCATCTATTATTTATATGATATCAGTTGAATGTTTTAAGATTATACAGATTTTGTTATTGAAGATTTTTGTTATTAAAATGGGTTGTAACATTCTTGTATCCTATATTCATATATTACATATAAGGGTGTTATCAGAGCCTAGGTTTGAGGTTCTCAACCTAGGTGGGTTGTAAGAGAAAGAAAATGGAAATTTTTAAATATGGTTTTTAAATATGATACATGTATGGGCACTGGTAGTTTATGATCTTTGATGTGGAAAATTCTACTGTATTTGTAGATATAGGTAGTTATGGCATCTCAGACACATTAGTCTGCAGAGGGTAGTGCTGAGACTGTGGCTCCTATTGAGGGTAGAGATGGTGCTAGAGTTGAGATAGCTGGAGGGGCACCTACTCCTATGCCAGAGAGACCAACAGTTGATGAGATTCCACCTGGCTGGGTCCTACATATGGTGGAGTTGTTGAGGCAGGATCTAGTTTAGCAGCTGCACCGCAGCCACAATCGCAATTATCGATGAGGTTATATGATAAGTTGAGGAAGTTTGAAGCCGAGGACTTTATTGGTACTACAGACCCTATTGTAGCTGAGCAGTGGCTAGATGGAGTCCAGAGAGTGTTCATCCAGCTATAGGCTACTCCAGAAGAAAATTTTGATTATGCCAGATCTCTTCTGCAGAGGGATGCATATGACTGGTGGAAGACGGTTCCACATGCCCTGGATGATCCACCAATTTTGACCTACGATGATTTTCTGTGAGAGTTCGAGCAAAAGTATACTTTGAGGGAATATAAAGATGCAAAAAGAAGATAGAGTTTTTGAGTTTGAAGCAGGATACTCGGACTGTGTCAGAGTATGAGATAGAGTTTACTCGACTAAGTCAATATACTGGTGGGATTATTTCTGATGAGATTGACCGGTGTTTGAGGTTTAAGGAGGGGTTGAGACCCTCTATCATGTGCATTATTGCAGGCTCTCGGTATCAGGATTTTTCCCATTTGGTTGGAGCTACTAGGAGTGTTGAGAGAGCACAGGGTCTTGCAGCAGCTGCTAGGGATGAGGTGACCAAAGTTAGGAGACCCAAAAGTGAGGCAGGATCTTCATCTATGAAGAGAGGTCGAGGGGGATATATTCTGAGCTTTAGTACTAGCCAGAGGTAGTTTGAAAGGTTAGTACAGTAGCAGAGACAGAGACAGAGACCTGTAGTTTCAGTGGCTAGTGCACCGACCCCAGTGGCTCAGAGGCCTTCTCCACCTACTTGTGTTCATTGTGGTAAAGCACATGGAGGTGTCTACTAATGGAGAGGCGCTTTGGGAGTGTGTTTTAGATGTGGGTCATCAGACTATTTTATCAGAGATTGTCCAGAGTCACTAGAGGATAGACAAACAGATACTGCAGCTTCTCAACCTAGTGTTAGAGGGGGTTATGGTGGCAGAGGTGCTAGTAGAGGAGGTCGGACATGGACTGGTCAAAGAGGAGATTCTACCGCAGGTAGTAGACCAGAAGAGGCAGGACCATCTCAACAGGTATATGTGATATAGAGGCAGCCGAATGCTTCAGCTGTTATTGCTGGTACTTTTTCTTTATTTCGTACTTCAGTTCTTGCTTTGATAGACCCTGGGTCGACTCATTCATACATTAGTGCATCCATCTTGCCTGTGACTGATTTGCATTCAGAGTCCCTAGGATTTGATGTTTTAGTGATAAATCCTTTAGGGCATAGTGTTGTGTAGTTAGCAAGGTGCATAGAAATAGTTCAGTTATGGTTCAGGATGAGGAGTTCCTTAGTGACTTGATTGAGATGCCTTTCAAGGAGTATGATTTAATTTTAGGCATGGATTGCTTATCTAAGCATGGGGTTGTGGTAGATTATCAGCAAAAGTGTATTACCCTGAGAACCTATGATGGTAGGAATGTGATGGTATCTAGTGAGCATAAACATCTTTCGTCCATGTTTGTTTTAGCTGTTTCAGCTAGGAGGATGATTCAGAAAGGATGTGAAGCTTATCTTGCTCATGTTGTAGATACCAGAGTAGTGGGTTCCCAGTTAGATAGTGTAACACCCCTTCCCGACCTACGTGTGTAAGCTGAGTAGAGGCGCCACCCTATCCTAATGTTGCTACCACTTTTACTTAGTCAAATTTTTGTTCCGATTTTTATAGAAATTTTGCCATAGTTTTGCCTAAAAATTCAATCCCAAGTGTCGACAAAACTGGTTTTTTTCTAATTTTTGAAAACATTTTTACACAAACCAATGCAAACAAAATCATTCTCAGTACACTTCCAATAAATCCCCCTTATAACCTCAACTACAACCTGCAAAAAGGATTTACACTTCTAGTACAAAATAAAGTAAAGGTTTATTATGAAATACAGCAGATAAAATCTTTGTTCACTATGCAACGGAAAGTAACAATATTTACAAATTCATATACATCAAAACTCAAGTTTTACAACACATAAAATTTATACATGTTTGGCAGTCAGTCTTCGATCTTAAAGCCCACTATTCAATCTTCAAAATCTAGGCTCGACTCGGCCTAGAGGAACTCTCTGGTTCTTCCTTGTCACCTGCGCGAAGAATCACATTCGCGCTAAGCCAACGGCTTAGTAAGATAAAACATGCTAATGGTATGCTTTAATGTAATGCAATGCCACATATGTTATTGATAAGATCAATATCATAAATATAAAGTTAACCACATAATTATGCATTTCACAAATCATAGTCATATGAGCATACCACATTTCAACATCTTTCCACATTCAACATTAATCAATCATACTCAATAACCAACATCTCATTTCATTAACTCATAACATTATTTAGGACATTCATATAACCCTGACACCTATGGGCCCAACAAGTATTTAATACGATATTCAGAGTTCAGAGTTACTGCTTTGGTTCATAGTCACAATAATCACGCCCGTAGGCAATGTATATACATGTATCTCTATCCATGGATAGTGTAACAGACCCAGTCTCTTGGATCATCAACTCAATACATATGAGGAGATCCTCAACCCGGCAAGACTGTTACAAATCATGTATCTCATAGTGTAACAGACCCAGTCTCTTGGACCATCAACTTAACACCTATGAGGAGGTCCTCAACCCGGCAAGACTGTTACCTTTCATCATTTCTTAGGCATGCCACCCAAATCCAGAACTCTGAAACTGAATAACATATTAAACAAACAATTCATTTCCATTCTCAATTCTCATCACATTTAGGCAAACATGCCTTCTTTCTTTCAATTACATCATCTTAGCCAATAACAATGGCTTCACATTTCATTTCATAATATAACATCTCATTATTCAAGTATATATATATATATATATCTCATCCATGATCACATTATATCTCACATAGCATCATTCATAAATATCAACATTTCATTCCACATTACTCATGAAACACATTACCATTCACAATGCACAACATAACATTGTTCAATCTCAACAATGCAATTAGGGCAAAGAACAATTGATTATAACATTCATTGATTCAAGTGTGTTTAAAGTGTTTAGGGTTAGGTTTAAGGACCAACCTACCTTTGGAGAACCAAAGCAATGCAAGAAGAACAAAGAATTAAAACCCTAACCATAAATAGTACATTCTGGTTTTAAACTCCATTTTATCCTTATTTTGAAAAATTGTATAAAATAATCTACTTGACTAAAAATTCTAAAATTTTTACAGAATTTAGTTTTATATCTTAAAATCATCCCTTTAAAATTTCAGATCAAACTGAACACAAAATCTTGGTCAAATAGTTCACCTAACCAGACTGCCCCAATTGCCCTGCATCCTGGCAGCAGTTCTGAACTTTGTGAATTCCATAAATCAAATTCAATCAACGTGGTTCCAAATTATTTTTCTCAAATACTAGACTCACTAAGAAACAACATATCCAAAATTCAATTGAATATGATTTTTCTACATTTTATTAAAAATCCCGAAATATAGCTGTCCCAGTTAAGGTACCTGCTGGAACAGGTCTAATGAAAATAATTTTTCTAAACTCATAACCATTCCAAAATCGAATCAACATATTTTTCAGTCATTCTAGACTCATAGAGGCACAACATATCAAAAATTCACTTCAAGAACATTTTTCTAAAATTAATTAAAAATCATACAAGTCACAGCCTTTACTAATCCTAAAACAGAAACAATTTCACTAAACACCAATCTTACTCTTCCATCACCAACACCAACCCAACTTCTCATCTATCAAGCAAAATCAATACTTACAATCATACCATAAGCAACTTAATCATACCACTTCAAAAGAATTGAAGAAATTAGAGAAAAGATCTTACCTCAAATGAAGAAATCCACAAATCTTTAACCAAAACCCTTGTTTCTTTCTTCAAAATGCTTCAAACCTCAAGATCACCTCTCTTTCTCTCTTTGTCTATGGAGAATCCGGCCACTTCAAGAAAGAAAGAAGAAAATGCACAAGTCAAACACCTTTTCTTCTTTTAATCTCCACCATGCATCTTACAAGGAAAATTACCAAAACACCCTTAACCATATAACTAACTCTTTGTCTCATATAAGCCCTTTATAGTAATTTCATTAACAACCAAAAATATCTTCTTCCACTTAACCATCACCTTGACTCTTCATTTGACCAATGTATATGTTAATTATATCATCATATAAACAACATATACATTTGTCTCTAAACCCTAAATTTCTTCTCCAAAACACATATACATATACATTCTCTTCCCATTTCTTTTCTCTTACAATTTAACACATATATGCACAAACATTCACTTCCCAATATATATATCAACAACCACAATAACAACAACATACTCAAAACTTCTAGGGCATAAATGAGGATATTACAATTCTCCCCCTCTAAAAAGAAAATTTCGTCCTCGAAATTACCTGATATCAAAGCTGAAACAATTGCGGATACTGCTCTCGCATGGTATGCTCACTTTCCCAAGTCGCTTCTTCTTTTGCATGATTCTTCCAAAGAATCTTCACCAATGGCACTCTCTTGTTCCTTAACTCTTTCACTTCTCGTGCCAAGATAGCAACTGGTTCCTCTTCAAATGTCAAATCTGGGCTCACTTCAATAGACTCAAATGGCAACACATGAGATGGATCCGACCTATATCTCCTCAACATAGAAACATGGAATACATTATGAATACGATCCAACTCAGGTGGCAAAGCAAGTCGATACGCCACTGGCCCAACTCTTTCTAACACTTCATACGGCCCAATGAAACGAGGACTCAATTTTCCTTTCCGACCGAACCTCAAAATTTTCTTCCAAGGAGACACTTTCAGAAATACCTTATCTCCAACATCAAACTCTATATCTCTCCTTTTTAGATCTGCATAAGACTTCTGTCGGTCTGAAGCTGCTTTTAACCTGCCTCGAATCAACTTTACTTTATCTTCAGTTTCTTGAATCAAATCAGGACCAACCAACTTATTATCTCCAAGCTCATTCCAACAAAGAGGTGTCCTACACCGTCTGCCATACAATGCTTCAAACGGTGCCATACCAATGCTGGATTGGTGACTGTTGTTGTAAGCAAACTCCACAAGAGGTAAAAACCTATCCCAACTTCCAGAGAAATCGATAACACAGCTTCTCAACATGTCCTCAATAATCTGTATCACCCTCTCTGACTGTCCATCCGTCTGTGGATGAAAAGCAGTGCTGAAGTGCAGTCGAGAACCTAAAGCACTATGCAAACTCTTCCAAAATCTGGAAGTAAACCTGGGATCTCGATCAGACACTAAAGAAGTTGGAACACCATGCAGTTTCACAATCTCATGGATATACAGCTCAGCCAATCTCTCCAAAGAGTAATCCATTCGAACCGGAAGGAAATGAGCTGTCTTAGTCAATCTATCCACAATCACCCATATAGCATCATGCTTCTTTTGTGTCAATGGCAAACCAGACACAAAATCCATTGTCACTCTTTCCCACTTCCATTCTGGCACTGACAATGGTTGAAGCAACCCGGTTGGAACTTGATGCTCTGCTTTAACCTTCTGACAAGTGAGACATTTCGATACAAACTCAGCAATGTCTCTCTTCAAACCAATCCACCAATAATGCTGTCTCAAATCATGATACATCTTCGTATTACCCGGATGCATAGCAAACATTGACTGATGAGCTTCTTCTAAAATGACTCTTTTCAAATCAGCATCATCGGGTACACACAATCGGTTCTTAAACCAGAGACTCCCATCATCTTTCACAACAAAATCTCTAGTCTTCCCATTCTTGCAATCTGAAAAAATCTTCTGAATCTTCTTATCGGCCAACTGAGCTTCTTTGATCTGATCTAACAAAATCGGCTTTAATTGCAACTGTGCCAATAATGCACCATCAACACAAGGTACAAAACTGGCATGCAATGCTCTCAACTCAACAAGCAACGAGAGCGAGTAAACAGTTAAACCAGCTAAAGACTTCCGACTCAAGGCATCAGCAACAACATTTGCTTTACCTGGATGATAGTCAATCAAGCAGTCGTAGTCTTTAATCAATTCTAACCATCTCCTCTGACGAAGATTGAGTTCTTTCTGGACACCCAAATACTTCAAACTCTTGTGATCAGTGTAGATGAAACATTTCTCCCCAAACAGATAGTGGCGCCAAATCTTTAATGCAAACACAATGGCAGCCAATTCTAAATCATGGGTCGGATAGTTAAGCTCATGCGGTTTCAACTGTCGAGATGCATAAGCTATAACTTTCCCTTCCTGCATCAATACACACCCCAAACCTCTATGTGAAGCATCACTGTAGATCACATATGGTTTGCCTTCAACAGGTAAAGTAAGAACAGGCGCTTGAGTCAACAACTCTCTCAACTGCTCAAAACTAGCCTGACACTGATCTGTCCACACAAATCTCACTCCCTTTCGAAGTAATCTGGTGAGTGGAGTAGCTATCAAAGAAAACCCTTTCACAAACCGTCGGTAATAGCCTGCCAAACCCAGAAAACTTCTAATCTCTGTCACAGACTTGGGTGGACTCCAATTTAAAATGGCTTCAACTTTGCTCGGATCAACTCTGATGCCTTCTGCAGAAACAATATGTCCGAGAAAAGCAACTTGATCCAACCAGAACTCACACTTCGACAATTTGGCAAATAACTGATTCTCTCTCAAAATCTGCAACACAATCCGCAGATGCATATCATGCTCCTCTTCATTCCGCGAATACACCAGTATATCATCAATGAAGACCACTACAAACTGATCCAAATAGGGCCTAAACACCCTATTCATCAAATCCATAAAAGCTGCAGGTGCATTCGTTAGACCAAAAGGCATAACTAAAAACTCATAATGCCCATACCTGGTCCGAAAAGCAGTCTTAGGAACATCTTCACTTCTTACCCTCAGCTGATGGTACCCAGATCTCAAATCAATTTTGGAGAACACTGACGCTCCCTTCAACTGATCAAAGAGATCATCGATTCTAGGCAAAGGATATTTATTTTTAATAGTCACCTTGTTCAATTGCCTATAATCGATACACAACCTCATAGTACCATCTTTCTTCTTCACAAATAGCACAGGAGCTCCCCAAGGAGAAACACTGGGGCGAATGAATCCTTTGTCCAACAACTCCTGTAATTGCACTTTCAACTCCCTCAATTCTGCTGGTGCCATTCTATAAGGAGTAATAGAGATAGGAGTGGTACCAGGCAACAATTCAATACCGAACTCCACCTCTCTCTCAGGAGGCAACCCTGGCAACTCCTCTGGAAACACATCCGGGAACTCAGCAACTGTGGCAATGCTATCAATAGGGGAACCCTTCACTCTAGTATCCACCACATGAGCAAGATAGGCTTCACACCCCTTTCTAATCAACCTCCTGGCTGCAACAGCTGAAACAAATAAGGAGGCTAGCTGTTCCTGCTCATTAGATACTATCACCTCTCTACCATCACCCGTTCTCAAAGAAACAATTTTCTTTTTACAATCCACCACAGCTTCATGTCGAGATAGCCAATCCATACCTAAGATCACGTCATATTCCTTAAATGGCATCTCAATCAAATCCCCAAGGAACTCCTCACCCTGCACCACTACTGCACTATCTCTATGCACCTTACTCACAACCACACTATGCCCTAACGGATTTGTTACCAACACATCAAATCCTAGGGACTCAGCATGCAAATCAGATACAGGCAAAACAGATGCACTAATATATGAATGTGTGGAACCCGGATCAATCAAAGCAAGTACTGGAGTATTAAATAAAGAAAAAGTACCAGCTATGACTGCCGATGTATCTGGCTGTCTCTGCATAACATACATCCTCTGGGAAGATCCAACCTCCTCTGGTCTACCCTCCCTGGATGTAGCACCTCTTCTAGAACTGAATCCTGGTCTACCTCCCCGGCTGGCACCTCTGCCTCCTCTGCCTCCCCTCACACTAGCTCGAGAAGCAGCAGAATCAACTGGCATCTGATCCTGCCTCTCAGGACAGTCTCTCACAAAGTGGTCAGGTGATCCACACCTGAAGCATACCCCTGATCTACTATGCCTCCAACAAACGCCCCCATGTCTTCCACCACACTGGTTACACACAGGTAAGGTGGATCTCTGAACTCCAGGAGTAGGAGCACTCGCTACTGAAGCTGCAGGTCTAAATCTCTGCCTCTGGAACTGCACTGACCTACCCACTGGTCTCTGGCTCCTACTACTCCGAGGAACAAAACTTCCTCTACCCCTCTTCGCAGAAGAAGACCCTCCCTCGAACTGGGGCCTTCTAACCCTAACCTCTTCCTCTGAAGCAGCTGCAATAACTTGAGCTCGCTCTACACTTCGAGCTGCTGCCACAAGCTGTGAGAAATCCTGATATCTGGATCCAGCCACTAAGCACATGATCGAGGGCCTCAATCCCTCCTCAAATCGCCGACATCTATCAATCTCATCAGTAATGATACCCCCAGCATACTGACTCAGTCGAATAAACTCAACTTCATACTCAGTTACGGTCCGATGATCTTGCTTCAAATCTAGAAACTCTCTTTTCTTCCCATCTTTATACTCCCTAGGAGTATACTTCAACTCAAATTCTCTCAGAAAATCCGCATAAGACAAGGTTGGTGGATCATCCATAGAATGGGGCACTGTCTTCCACCAGTCGTAGGCATCCTTCTGTAGCAAAGATCTTGCATAGTCAAACTTCTCCTCTGAAGTGGCTTGCAACTGCACAAATACCCTCTGAACTCTATCAAGCCACTGTTCTGCTACAGCCGGATCAACTGTACCAAAGAAATCCTCTGCTCCATATTTCCTTAGCTTATCATAGTGCCTTACTGGTACTGAAGGCTGAGGGGGTGGTGGCGGTGGCTGTGGTTGCACAGGTGCTTGTCTCATAGCTTCCAACATAGGCCTAAACCAGGCTGGCGGAACCTCCTCCCCAGCTGGTCTACCCGACACCGAAGCAGGTGCCTCCTCAACACTATCAACCCTAGCTCCCTCAGCAGGAGCAATACTCTCGGCACTACCCTCAACAGATTGTCGCGAATGAGATGCCATCTCTACCTATATCTGCAAACACAGCAGAATATTCCTCATTAAAGATCAAAGACTGCCATACCAAAACATGTATTTTACTCAAAAACCCACTTTAAAAATCAAAATATTCTTTTTCTTACAATTGATCTAGGTTGAGAATCTCAAACCTAGGCTCTGATACCAAAAATTGTAACACCCCTTCCCGACCTACGTGTGTAAGCTGAGTAGAGGCGCCACCCTATCCTAATGTTGCTACCACTTTTACTTAGTCAAATTTTTGTTCCGATTTTTATAGAAATTTTGCCATAGTTTTGCCTAAAAATTCAATCCCAAGTGTCGACAAAACTGGTTTTTTTCTAATTTTTGAAAACATTTTTACACAAACCAATGCAAACAAAATCATTCTCAGTACACTTCCAATAAATCCCCCTTATAACCTCAACTACAACCTGCAAAAAGGATTTACACTTCTAGTACAAAATAAAGTAAAGGTTTATTATGAAATACAGCAGATAAAATCTTTGTTCACTATGCAACGGAAAGTAACAATATTTACAAATTCATATACATCAAAACTCAAGTTTTACAACACATAAAATTTATACATGTTTGGCAGTCAGTCTTCGATCTTAAAGCCCACTATTCAATCTTCAAAATCTAGGCTCGACTCGGCCTAGAGGAACTCTCTGGTTCTTCCTTGTCACCTGCGCGAAGAATCACATTCGCGCTAAGCCAACGGCTTAGTAAGATAAAACATGCTAATGGTATGCTTTAATGTAATGCAATGCCACATATGTTATTGATAAGATCAATATCATAAATATAAAGTTAACCACATAATTATGCATTTCACAAATCATAGTCATATGAGCATACCACATTTCAACATCTTTCCACATTCAACATTAATCAATCATACTCAATAACCAACATCTCATTTCATTAACTCATAACATTATTTAGGACATTCATATAACCCTGACACCTATGGGCCCAACAAGTATTTAATACGATATTCAGAGTTCAGAGTTACTGCTTTGGTTCATAGTCACAATAATCACGCCCGTAGGCAATGTATATACATGTATCTCTATCCATGGATAGTGTAACAGACCCAGTCTCTTGGATCATCAACTCAATACATATGAGGAGATCCTCAACCCGGCAAGACTGTTACAAATCATGTATCTCATAGTGTAACAGACCCAGTCTCTTGGACCATCAACTTAACACCTATGAGGAGGTCCTCAACCCGGCAAGACTGTTACCTTTCATCATTTCTTAGGCATGCCACCCAAATCCAGAACTCTGAAACTGAATAACATATTAAACAAACAATTCATTTCCATTCTCAATTCTCATCACATTTAGGCAAACATGCCTTCTTTCTTTCAATTACATCATCTTAGCCAATAACAATGGCTTCACATTTCATTTCATAATATAACATCTCATTATTCAAGTATATATATATATATATATCTCATCCATGATCACATTATATCTCACATAGCATCATTCATAAATATCAACATTTCATTCCACATTACTCATGAAACACATTACCATTCACAATGCACAACATAACATTGTTCAATCTCAACAATGCAATTAGGGCAAAGAACAATTGATTATAACATTCATTGATTCAAGTGTGTTTAAAGTGTTTAGGGTTAGGTTTAAGGACCAACCTACCTTTGGAGAACCAAAGCAATGCAAGAAGAACAAAGAATTAAAACCCTAACCATAAATAGTACATTCTGGTTTTAAACTCCATTTTATCCTTATTTTGAAAAATTGTATAAAATAATCTACTTGACTAAAAATTCTAAAATTTTTACAGAATTTAGTTTTATATCTTAAAATCATCCCTTTAAAATTTCAGATCAAACTGAACACAAAATCTTGGTCAAATAGTTCACCTAACCAGACTGCCCCAATTGCCCTGCATCCTGGCAGCAGTTCTGAACTTTGTGAATTCCATAAATCAAATTCAATCAACGTGGTTCCAAATTATTTTTCTCAAATACTAGACTCACTAAGAAACAACATATCCAAAATTCAATTGAATATGATTTTTCTACATTTTATTAAAAATCCCGAAATATAGCTGTCCCAGTTAAGGTACCTGCTGGAACAGGTCTAATGAAAATAATTTTTCTAAACTCATAACCATTCCAAAATCGAATCAACATATTTTTCAGTCATTCTAGACTCATAGAGGCACAACATATCAAAAATTCACTTCAAGAACATTTTTCTAAAATTAATTAAAAATCATACAAGTCACAGCCTTTACTAATCCTAAAACAGAAACAATTTCACTAAACACCAATCTTACTCTTCCATCACCAACACCAACCCAACTTCTCATCTATCAAGCAAAATCAATACTTACAATCATACCATAAGCAACTTAATCATACCACTTCAAAAGAATTGAAGAAATTAGAGAAAAGATCTTACCTCAAATGAAGAAATCCACAAATCTTTAACCAAAACCCTTGTTTCTTTCTTCAAAATGCTTCAAACCTCAAGATCACCTCTCTTTCTCTCTTTGTCTATGGAGAATCCGGCCACTTCAAGAAAGAAAGAAGAAAATGCACAAGTCAAACACCTTTTCTTCTTTTAATCTCCACCATGCATCTTACAAGGAAAATTACCAAAACACCCTTAACCATATAACTAACTCTTTGTCTCATATAAGCCCTTTATAGTAATTTCATTAACAACCAAAAATATCTTCTTCCACTTAACCATCACCTTGACTCTTCATTTGACCAATGTATATGTTAATTATATCATCATATAAACAACATATACATTTGTCTCTAAACCCTAAATTTCTTCTCCAAAACACATATACATATACATTCTCTTCCCATTTCTTTTCTCTTACAATTTAACACATATATGCACAAACATTCACTTCCCAATATATATATCAACAACCACAATAACAACAACATACTCAAAACTTCTAGGGCATAAATGAGGATATTACAGATAGTATATCCACAGTTGCTGAGTTTCCAGATATTTTTCCTGAGGGGTTGCCAGGGATACCCCCTAAGAGAGAGGTTGAGTTTGGTATTGATTTGTTGCTTGGTACCACTCCCATCTCTATTACTCCTTATCGTATGACACCTGCTGAACAATCTAATCTAAACTAGTTCAATCCAAAATAAAATCAAAATCCAAGAAAACAAATGTTTAAACCCTAAGTTTTCTCTCAGACGGCTAATTTGCTCTCAAAATCGTCAAAAGACTCCTAAACCCTAACTTTCTTTTCCTTTTATATGAGTAGTACGCGTTAAAAATCCGATGCGGGCATGGAACATGAGGGACACGGCTGTGTCCCCTGCATGTGTCCTCCTCTGTTGCTTTTGGTCTTCTTTTCTTTTTTTTTTGTTGAGTGACACGGCCAAGTGGATCTTGACTTGGCCGTGTGAGTGAGTTGAGAGGGACACGGCCAGGAGACACGGCCGTGTCCCTTGCCTGTGTTCGCTTCTGTGTAATTGTTGATCTCCCTTCCCTTTGGTAACAAGTGGGACACGGCCAAGTCATGGTGACTTGGCCGTGTTGCTCTTCTTTAGAGGGACACGGCCACATGACTTGGCCGTGTCCCTTGCTTGTGTCTGCTACTGGGACTTGTTCTTCCTTTTAACTTGGTATGGGACATGGCCAGTGACTTGGTCGTGTCCTCTGCCTGTGTCAGCTACTGCCCATTTCATCTTCAATTCGTTTCCTTGCATGTTTTAACCTAACACAAAACTCAAAACAAACTTAAAACACGAAGTAAATAAACAATAACCGACAAAACATAAACATAAACTAAAAACTAGATCAAAAACGACATAAAACTAAAAATAAACTAAAACTACACAATTAAAGAAAACACTAGACAAACCGATAAAAACTAACAAAATACCTAAATAAAACAATAATTAACCTAATAAACAAGACACAAAACTTATAACAAAAACTAATAAAACAACTACCCCACACTTAAAACTTTGCTTGTCCTCAAGCAAATTCACATGGCATAAATTAAAAATTCAAATAACCTTAACTATAATTCCAGAACATAGATGGAATACTTTAAGACATCAGACATAAATAATGGCAATTTCCTTCAATCAAGATATTCTTAACTCATTCATTGATCCAGACATACAAATCTTATCTCTCAACTAAGTGTTTCACTCGATTTCAAAGGTTAATCACTCATACCACTCATGAGTGCATACTGCCATAAACTTGCTTAATTATCCAATCTCCCTCACTGATTTTCTCAAGAAATAATCCGAAGGTCTTTTATTTGGATGTAATGGGGCTAAGGTAAGGTGTGAGAAAAGACATTTAAGTGGAGCATCAAGAAATGGAGTATCTAAATTAGAAACTACTCTTGCTAAGAATTTCATAACTCCTTCAAATAGCATACTCACCAACCCTTAGCAATCTTACATACTTGCACACTAAAAGAAAAGTACACGAGTCAAAATTCCTCTAAGGCTAGAAAATATATGAACTTTATATATATATATCTCTTTTTGTTTTATTTTCACTTTTTTTATTGAGTTTATATTTTTTTTTATATATATATACAAAGTATAAACTTAATGGAACATCTAGCTTAAAATGTAGAGGAAAAGAATACTGACTCTTAATCAAATACAATATGTAAAGTATGCATTTCAACCCTCAATTAGGAATTCCATATTATTTTTTTTTACTTACCCCACACTTGAAATAAACTACCCTATTGTCTAATCATACAACTCCATTCCTTAATGCATAGGTATGATGATAGTAAGAACATGTTAAGTTGAGAATTGTGTTAATCAAACAAGAAACAGTCAATGGCTCAACTTGGCTCACTAAGGAAATCAATATAAAGGGAAGTCTCTTTAAGCTAAAGGGGCTAACCTAATTTGCCTTCATCATTTTAAAACTTGAGATTAAATCATAATGTGAGTTCAATAAGTATGCAAAAGCAAACTCTAGAGATGCAACATCATGAAGGTGCACACTTAAGAAAAGAAAATCAATTGACAAAAATATCAAATTTTATGAGGCTCAAAGCTCACACAGGTGGGTTCACAAAGATTTACATGTCATGAATTGCAGAATGCGAAAATTAATCCCGAATGAATTCAAATGCTCATTTCTATACTGATACCAAAGTCTCAACTATAATGCTAGAATCAAAGAAAAGATCAATAAATTTTCAACAATTATACCATGCACAAAAAACACAATAAACAAAACAACCACAATAAGCAAAACAAGAATTAAAGGAAAGCTTAAAGAGTACCCCACACTTAAAATTGACATTGTCCTCAATGGAAAACAAGAATAATAAATAAAAAGAGTTAAAGGACAACCTGTCTTCCATCGTACCTGGTGAGGCAAAATCCTAGCTTTCCATCACAAACACAAAAGTTTTATAACAAAAGTACAAGAAAATATCCAAACACAAAAGTTTTAACATAAATAACAAAAACGAAAAATAAAACAAGAGTACACTAAATAAAATAAAGCAAGGACTGAAAATCTATGGAAAATGTGGGCAGGAAGATGATGCAGCTGAGGGATGGAGACTCAAGATCGTTGCAAGGTTACTGTTAATCTGTTCCATCTGCTGTAAGATCTCAGCATGGTTACGATCCACCTTGCTATCCAATCGATCCACTTTGCCCTCCAGGGCCTCAATCCTCAGAAGTACCTCTTGATGTTCTGAGACCGGAGCATCCTCATCTAAGTCAAGAGAATCCGAGTCGGACTCCTCTTCAACCCGGGCTCTCTTCTGCCTGTCCCCCGGTGCTTCAGGCTCAGCTGACGGCATCACAAAGGTCCCTCTTCTATGCACCACCATGTGCATCTTCGCCAGTATAGCTAAATCCAAGGAATCATTACCCAAAATTCGAGTCATCCGAGTAGTACTCGGGTCAAAATCCTCCACAAGGGCTACTGCTAATGTAGTGATCAATCCTCCAACACAAATAGCCCCCCTCCTTTTATTAGCTACAGAATCAAAAATATCGGCTAACCAATAGCCGGCACTAATATTCATTTCATTCAAAACACAGTCCAAGAAAAATAGCTCACTTGACTCAACCACACCCGGGCTCTCCTTCTTTGCAAAGAACCCACATGACATAAACATGTGCAAATATCTCAAGGTAGGGTTCCATAATTTAGATGCTTTGGCCGATTTGGCCACATAAGTACCCGAGCCTAAGGCACCCCAAGCAAACTGTTGTCTAAAATCTTTGGGTATCGATCTTTCTCCATGGTGATGAAAGCCATATATATCATTCAACTGATCAATAGTAAGCACAAATGATCTACCCATTAATTTAAACATCAGTCTCCTGCAAATTTTCTTATCATCTCTTTCCACTTTAAGAGTTGCCAAAAATTCTAGGGTGAGCTCCTCAAACTGCAGAGGTCTCAATGAAATGAATGTCTCCCACCCAAGATATTGCACATATCTATAAAAAGCAGTTCTCATTTGCAAAGCATCTAGAGATTCGTCATTCACATACCTTGTCGGGAAAAAACCCCGAGCCAAAAGACTTGCCCTCTTGTGAGATAAGGTGGAGGAAGATGATGAAGCTCCTTCGGCTCCAGATTTCTTCTTCTTTCGGTGTGGTACAATTTTAGTTCTCGGCGACATGAAATCTGAGAAAATAACACCCAAAACTGAATTAAATCAAAATAATATGAGCAAAAAGCAAGTATTAAGTGATAATCTCAAGTTTTGTTGGAGTAATTTGAAGTTTTAACGGAAGAGATGGAGATTTGAAAATAAAAATCAAGGGTTTGGTGTTGCAGAGAACGAGAGAGCGAGAGAGAAGAAGATAGAAAAGTTAGGGATTTATGAAATAAAACTGGGCAAAATCGGGCTTTTTAAAGGCAAAAATTGAAGGACACGGCCGTGTGTGTGCTGACTTGGCCGTGTCTGTGTGTGAAAGTGAAGGGACACGGCCAAGTGGAGAGCACACGGCCGTGTCTCATAGTTTTTGGGGGACACGGCCAGGTGACACGGCCGTGTCCCCTGCATGTGTCCAAAACTGTATGGAATTGTAAAATCGTTCAAATATTTGAAGGAATTGTGGCCGTATCCAGTGTGTGACACGGCCAAGGGACACGGCCAAGTCCTTTGGCCGTGTCACCTACTGCCTTTTTATAAACTTTAAACTTTTTTTTTCAATGATTTTGCAACCCTTCTTCCTTAAACACCCTGAAACACAAAGTAAAGAAAAACCGATCAAAGCACAGTCTATTTATTGAAACCGAACATAAAGCAAAACTTGTTAAACTTAAAATTACAACTATGAAAAATAAATGCAAACCGATGGGTTGCCTCCCATTTAGCGCTTCTTTAATGTCATATAGGACATCATGCAAGGTCTAGGGTTCATGAATCAAAGTACTATCAATGACCCTTACTTCCTGAAATCCTTCATTGTATGGCTTAACTCTCTGTCCATTCACTTTGAAAGTCTCACCTGTTCTAGAGTTAAGTAATTCAATTGCACCAGAAGGATATACCTGAGTTATCTCGAAAGGACCACTCCATCGAGACTTGAGTTTACCTGGAAAAAGACGGAGTCGTGAGTTAAAAAGTAAAACCTTCATACCTGGACTCAATGTCTTTCGCACTATAATTTTATCATGAAGTGCTTTAGTGCAATCCTTGTAAATTCTCGAGCTCTCATAAGCCTCATTCCGCAGCTCATCTAACTCTGAAATTTGTAGAAATCTTTCTCTCTTCGCTTTGTCCAAGTCCAAATTCAGAGTCTTGATTGCCCAATATGCTCTGTGCTCCAACTCCACTGGTAAGTGACAAGCTTTTCCAAACACCAATCTATATGGACTCATACCTAGAGGAGTTTTGAAAGCAGTCCGATATGCCCATAGTGCATCGTGCAATCTGCTTGCCCAATCCTTCTTGGATGTGTTGACTGTTTTCTCCAGAATTCCTTTTAGCTGCTTGTTGGATGTTTCCACTTGTCCAGAGGTCTGTGGATGATATGGGGTCGACACCTTGTGCTTCACACCAGATTTATGCATTAATTTCTCAAACAGCCTGTTGCAAAAATGGCTCCCCCCATCACTGACTATCACCCTTGGTGTGCCAAACCTGCTAAGAATGTTTTCCTTCACAAATTTAACAACAATATTAGCATCATTAGTACGGGTGGGGATTGCCTCCACCCATTTGGAAACATAATCAACAGCAACTAAAATGTATTCATAACCAAAGGACTTGGGGAAAGGACCCATGAAGTCTATTCCCCACACATCAAACAATTCAACAACAACATATGACTGAAGGGGCATTTCATTCCTCCTCCCAATGTTACCTACTCTTTGGCAACGATCACAGTGCTTACAATAATCTTGAGCATCTTTAAATAAAGTGGGCCAGTAAAAACCACTTTGAAGCACCTTTTTTGCAGTTTTTCTTCCTCCAAAATGACCCCCACAGTGAAGGTCATGACAAAATTGAAGAACACTCAGTTGTTCTTCCTCAGAAACACACCTGCGAACTATCTCATCTTTGCAAATCCGGAATAGATAAGGTTCATCCCAAAAATAAAACTTACTTAAGTGTAGAAACCTTTTCTTTTCCTGAAAAGACATGTTAGATCTCAAAATACCACAAGAAAGATAGTTAGCAATATCTGCAAACCACGGTGCATCAATTACCACAAACAAATGCTCATCAGGAAATGCTTCTAAATTTTTATGAATGCTATCAGATGCAAGATTTTCATTAAAGTAGGGTAATCTGGATAAATGATCAGCAACAACATTCTCACTACCCTTAGTATCCCTGATCTGGAAATCAAACTCTTGCAATAACAACACCCATCTAATTAAGCGCGGTTTAGCATGCTGTTTTGTTAAAAGATATTTAAGAGCTGCATGGTCAGAATGAACAATAATTTTTGACCCTATTAAATATGCTCTAAATTTGTCTAAAGCAAAAACAACAGCTAACATTTCCTTCTCAGTTGTGGTGTAGTTCATTTGTGCACTGTTCAGGGTTAAACTAGCATAATAAATTACCCTTAAGTATTTGTCAACCCTTTGCCCACGAACAGCTCCTGCTGCATGATTAGAAGCATCACACATGATTTCAAAAGGTAAAGACCAGACAGGAGCTACAATCACAGGTGCACTAGTCAATTTTTCCTTAAGAGAATTAAAAGCTTGCATGCATTGTGCTGTAAATTCAAATGGAACATCTTTCCCCAATAAATGGCACAATGGTTGGCTTATTTTGGAGAAATCCTTAATAAACCTTATGTAAAATCCTGCATGCCCTAAAAAACTTTTTATTCCCTTAACAGAGGTAGGTGGGGGTAACTTAGCAATCAATTCAATTTTAGCCTTATCCACCTCAATCCCTTTACTCGACACCACATGACCTAAGACAATGCCCTGAGTAACCATAAAATGACTCTTTCCCCAACTTAAAGTGAGGTTACATTCAATGCATCTCTCAAGCACACGAACAAGTTTATCGAGGCAATTATCAAAAGAATTACCAAAAACAGAAAAATCATCCATAAATACCTCAATAAAATCGTCGATCATATCCGAGAAGACAGACATCATGCATCTCTGAAAAGTTGCAGGTGCATTGCACAAGCCAAAGGGCATACGTCGAAATGCATAAGTCCCAAAAGGGCAAGTAAAGGTTGTCTTTGACTGATCCTCTGGAGCTATTGGCACCTGATAGTAACCTGAAAGGCCATCCAGAAAACAATAATATGAGTGCCCAGAAAGTTTATCTAACATCTGATCAATAAAAGGAAGAGGAAAATGATCTTTCTTTGTAGCATTGTTCAACTTCCTATAATCGATGCACATTCTCCACCCAGTAGTAGTCCTAGTAGGAACCAACTCATTATTCTCATTTTTCACCACAGTGATTCCAGATTTCTTAGGAACTACATGTACTGGGCTCACCCACTCACTATTAGCAATTGGATAAATTACTCCTTCATCCAGCAATTTGAGCACTTCCTTCTTAACCACTTCACTCATATTTGGGTTAAGTCTCCTTTGGGTTTCCCTCACAGGTTTAGCTCCCTCTTCTAAAGTGATTCTATGCATGCACATGGAAGGGCTAATACCCTTTATGTCACTCAATCCCCATCCTATTGCTCTCTTCAATCTTTTAAGCTCACTCACTAACCTCATCTCCTCCCCTTCACTAAGTTCACTAGAAATTATTACAGGTAAAGTATTGTGATCTCCCAAAAACACATATTTCAGGTTCTTAGGTAACTCTTTCAGCTCTAACTCTAGTGAGGGGTTCTTCTCTTCTTTTTCAATGGGGGAAGGTTCAAAAATTGGGTCCTCCTTAAGCTCCTCTATTTCAGCACCCTCTAAAGTCTCAAGGCAATTGGCTAGTTCTGCATCAAAAATTTCCAAATCACTATCCAAAGTCAATGCCAGCTCCAATTTATCAGAGGAACCTGTCTGCAAGAAAACATCTGAAACAACTGCATCAATACAATCAATAAAAGAATAATCCTCATATAAAGCAGTTGTAGGAATAGGAGAAGTATTAAAAATAGAAAATTCTACAGTTTGTCCCAAAACAGTCATTGATAATTTTCCATTTTTAACATCTATCAAAGTGTTGGTAGTTGCCATAAAAGGCCTACCCAGCAAAATGGTGTGTGCAGATGGTGAAGAATTACCTACTTCCATGTCAAGAACAATGAAATTAACAGGAACTATCAAACCACCAACTTTAACTAACACATCTTCTATAACCCCTTTCGGGAATCTAAGAGATCTATCAGCTAATTGCAACACCATTTTTGTTGGCTTAAGTTCCCCTAATTCTAAGTCAAGGTACACAGAGTAAGGCATTAAATTCACACTAGCTCCCAAATCACACATGCCATTAGTACATTTTCCATTCCCCATAGCAATTTGAATAATAAAGCTTCCAGGATCCTTTAGCTTAGGAGGTAGTTTATGCTGCAAAACAGCACTAGCTAGCTCAGAAACTATCACCTTTTCATTCGGCTCATACCTTTTTTTCTTGGTATTTAATTCTTTGAAGAATTTAGCATAAGCTGGCATGTTCTTAATTGCTTCAAGTAATGATAAGTTGATACTTACCTTAGATAGCATGTTGAAGATATCTGAAAACTGCTTATTTTTTTTATCAGCCTTCAACCTGCTAGGGAATGGTATAGGTGGCCTGTATGGATTGCTTGCCCTGTGCAAATCTGGTGTAGGGGTCTTCTCCATTGATCTTTCTTCAGCACCTTTGTTCTCTAATTCTCCTTCCTTTTTCTTCTCTTGCTCACCTGCATTCACAGAATTATTTTCAACATTGTTATTAATTACCTTGCCACTCCTAAGAATAGTCACTGCTTGTGCCTGCTCAGGTTGACTTGGAAACTTCCCCTTTTGTTGAATCTGCATCTGTTGTGCAAGTTGCCCCACTTGGGTCTCCACCTTCTTAAAAGATGCTTCCAAGGAATCCAGCCTCTTGTTGTTCATCTCTTGGTTTTGAGCACTGACTTTGATGAAAGCTTGTAAACTGTCCTCCAAACTCTCTCTTTTATGCTGACCTTGATTTTGACTTGAGGATTGGCCCTGCTGCTGGTTCTGTCTCTGGAGCAAATGGAAAGGCTGTTGAGCATTATTTGTCGTCCAAGAAAAATTGGGGTGACTCCTCCAACCAGGATTGTAAGTGTTGGAGTAAGGATCATTTCTGGCCCTAGGTTGGAATCCTCCCATAACATTGACCTGCTCACCTTCATTCCCAAAATACTCATATGCAGAGGGACATATATTTGCTCCATGCCCTAATGTCCCACAGATTCCACACACTTCTTGAGTAGATGAAGAAATATTGTTCTTCATGTTTAGCATCTGAACCTGTCTTGTCAACTCAGCTATTTGACTAACCATTTCAGTATTGGCTTCCAGTTGATTCACCCCCTTGCTTCTTCCCCTTACACTCTTTTGTTGAGAATTAGCTCCCAACATCTCAAAGATCTCATAAGTCTCATCAGCTGTCTTTTCTCCCATGGCTCCCCCAGCTGCATTATCAACAGTGTTCTGAAATTGCTGAGTGAGACCATCATAGAAAAACTGATTAAGGAGTTGAAGTGGGTAATGATGATGTGGACACTGGATCAATAGCATCTTGAATCTGTCCCAAGCCTCATGAAATGGCTCTCCTTCAAATTGAGAGAATGTAGCAATCTTCCCTCTCAACTCAGCTATCTTTTGGTGTGAATAGAACTTGCCCATGAATTTATTGTAAACTTGCTCCCAAGTTGTCAGTGAATTTTCAGGCAACATCATGAGCCAGCTCTTTGCCCTATCCTTCAAAGTATAAGGGAAACATCTCATCCTCAACTGATCTTCTGTTAGTCCTCCCAAAGGAAAAGTGTTGAGGGTGGAGTAGAAGTCCCTAATAAAATTCAAAGGATCTTCATTTGGAACTCCATAGAATGATGGCAGCATGTTATAGTGAATATTCTTCAACTCATAGTTCCTTGCTGCATCTGTCAGTCTTATGCAAGAAGTGGAAGTCCCAATGACAGGTCTAGCAAAATCTCTCATGGTTCTTTGTCTTTCTTCAGCCATTTTAACAGATTTTTCAGATTCTGACTCAAAATCCGAAATGTCTTCCTCTGAAAGATCAAATCCTATGAAAAGCTCAAACTCCTCTATGCTCCTTTTTATTCTCTGAATTTCTGGAATGAATGGGTGCAATTCTCCTTCGAGTGATCTCCTGCCTTGCATGAACAAAAATTTCTAGAAAAGAAATATCAAAAGCAAAAGACAAATAAAATAAAACAATGAAAATAATCTGAAATGTGATTTTTTTTATTTTTATTTAAAGAAAAATAAACAATTACGCCAGTTAGCTTCCCCGGCAACGGCGCCAAAAACTTGTTGCGCTCAAATTAACTCTACCACAAAGCGTCACTCGCAAGTATACGAGGTAGCTGTAGCAAAGGTGATTGCCCCAAGGTCGTTCTCTCAAGGAAGCCAAAGTGGTTAATTGCTTATCAGATTATGTTTAACAAGTAATAAAGAGATTTATAAATTGCTAAATAATGAAGAAGATTGATTAAAGTTTAAAACAATAAAAGTAAATTGAGCTGTGTTTTGATTCACTTGATAGAATGGTCTAGGATTTGCACTTCTTTACTACTCATATGTATGAACGGTTGTTCCACTTAACTAATTTAATTTCTAAGATTAAATCTCAAGCAACTTAATTAATTGAGTCAAGGAAATAAGCTCTCGCATTCAACCCTCTTACAACTAATCTTGTTATAATTGAAACAATCTTTTTAATAGGTTATATCTCTAATTCACCTAAGTCCTTAATTGAATTGTTCCAGCATTAGATTTCATCTCTCAATCCATCATCTAATACCTAAAATACACAATTGGTGGCCAATCAATTATATGTAACAATTTTTCATTCAATAAAGGCTAAAGAAATCAATAGTTAAGAGAATAACCAATTCATACAATTCATAGCAAATCCATACAAACCCTAGACTAGATTAAATTAGTTCATGATGTTATCAAGCATACTCATCTCATTAATAATCAAAGAAATCAATTTAGACATGATAATGTTCATAAACACAATTTCAATGAAACTAAAGAGACAAAGTTTAAGAATAAAACCAAGTTACAAACTCCTTGAAGCTTTTGATGAATCTCTTGATCGAATCTTGCAAAAAGGATGAAACAATGGCATGAACAATCTAATCTAAACTAGTTCAATCCAAAATAAAATCAAAATCCAAGAAAACAAATGTTTAAACCCTAAGTTTTCTCTCAGACGGCTAATTTGCTCTCAAAATCGTCAAAAGACTCCTAAACCCTAACTTTCTTTTCCTTTTATATGAGTAGTACACGTTAAAAATCCGATGCGGGCTTGGAACATGAGGGACACGGCCAGGTGATGAGGGACACGGCCGTGTGAGGGCTTGATGGAGGGACACGGCCAGGTGACACGGCCGTGTCCCCTGCATGTGTCCTCCTCTGTTGCTTTTGGTCTTCTTTTCTTTTTTTTTGTTGAGTGACACGGCCAAGTGGAGCTTGACTTGGCCGTGTGAGTGAGTTGGGAGGGACACGGCCAGGAGACACGGCCGTGTCCCTTGCCTGTGTTCGCTTCTGTGTAATTGTTGATCTCCCTTCCCTTTGGTAACAAGTGGGACACGGCCAAGTCATGGTGACTTGGCCGTGTTGCTCTTCTTTGGAGGGACACGGCCACATGACTTGGCCGTGTCCCTTGCTTGTGTCTGCTACTGGGACTTGTTCTTCATTTTAACTTGGTATGGGACACGGCCAGTGACTTGGCCGTGTCCTCTGCCTGTGTCAGCTACTGCCCATTTCATCTTCAATTCGTTTCCTTGCCTGTTTTAACCTAACACAAAACTCAAAACAAACTTAAAACACGAAGTAAATAAACAATAACTGACAAAACATAAACACAAACTAAAAACTAGATCAAAAACGACATAAAACTAAAAATAAACTAAAACTACACAATTAAAGAAAACACTAGACAAACCGATAAAAACTAACAAAATACCTAAATAAAACAATAATTAACCTAATAAACAAGACACAAAACTTATAACAAAAACTAATAAAACAGTTGCCAGTGATACCCCCTAAGAGAGAGGTTGAGTTTGGTATTGATTTGTTGCTTGGTACCACTCCCATCTCTATTACTCCTTATCGTATGACACCTGCTGAGTTGAGAGAGTTGAAGGTGCAGTTACAGGATTGTTGGATAAAGGATTAGTTTGCCCTAGTGTGCCTCCGTGGGGAGCGCCCATTTTATTTGTGAAGAAGAAGGATGGTACCTTAAGATTATGCATTGATTATCGGTAGTTGAATAAAGTGACCATCAAGAATAAGTATACATTGCCGCAGATAGATGATCTCTTTGATTTGTTGAAAGGAGCAGCAGTATTCTCTGAGATTGATTTGAGATCAGGGTACCATCAGTTGAGAGTCAGAGATGAAGACGTACCTAAGACAGCTTTCCATACGAGGTATGGGCATTATGAGTTCTTCGTGATGCCTTTTGAGTTGACGAATGCACCAGCAACATTTATGGATTTGATGAACAGGGTATTCAGACCCTACCTAGATCAATTTGTGGTGGTTTTCATTGATGATATTTTAGTGTATTCACATATTGAGGAGGATCATGACAAGCATTTGCGGATTATATTGTAGACTCTGAGAGAGAAGTAGTTATATGCTAAGCTGTCTAAATGTGAGTTTTAGCTTGATCAAGTGACTTTTCTTGGTCACGTGGTTTCAGCACGGGGTATTAGAGTTAATCGGAGTAAAGTTGAGGCTATTTTGAATTGGAGTCCACCGAAGAATGTGATAGAGGTTAGAAGTTTTCTGGGTTTGGCAAGCTATTATCGACAATTTGTGAAAGGTTTTTTTATGATAGCTACTCCACTCATCAGATTACTTCAGAAGGGAGTTAGATTCGTGTGGACAGATCGGTGTCAGATGAGCTTTGAGCAACTAAAGTAGATGTTGACTCAGGCTCCTGTCCTTACTCTGCCTGTGGAAGGTAAACCTTATGTGATTTACAGTGATACTTTACATAGTAGTTTAGGTTGTGTTCTGATGTAGGAGAATAGAATCATTGCTTATGCCTCTCGACAGTTGAAGCCGCATGAGATAAATTACCCGACGCATGATTTAGAGTTAGCAGCTATAGTTTTTGCCTTGAATATTTGGCGACATTACTTGTATGGGGAGAAGTGTTTTATTTACATGGATAACAAGAGTTTGAAATATCTGGGTGTTTCAGAAAGAGTTGAATCTTCAGCAAAGACGATGGTTAGAGTTGATTAAAGACTATGATTGTTTGATTGATTATCATCCTGGTAAGGCAAATGTTGTTGCTGATGCCTTGAGTCAGAAGTCTTTGACAGGTTTGACTGCTTATTTGCTCTTATTGCTTGTTGAGTTGAGAGCATTGCATGTCAGATTTGAGTCTTGTGATGATGATGTGTTGATGGCTCAGTTACAATTGAGGCTGGTGCTATTGGATCATATTAGGGAGACTCAGTTGGCAGATGAGAAAATCCATAAAGCTGTATTAGATTGCCAAAAGGGTGAGAGTCGAGACTTTCATGTGAGAAGTGATGGCAGTTTGTGGTATAGAGATAGGTTGTGTGTTCCTGATGATACAAGACTAAGAAAGGTAATTTTGGAGGAAGCACATTAGTCAGCTTATACTATGCACCCTGGGAGTACCAAGATATATTGGGATTTGAAATAATATTATTGGTGGTCAGGTATGAAGAGGGACATAGCAGAGTTTGTATCCAGATGTCTCACTTGTCAGAGAGTGAAGGCTGAACACCAAGTACCTTCAGGATTACTTCAGCCATTATCAGTGCCAGAGTCGAAATGGGAGCGAGTGACATTGGATTTTGTGATTGGGTTGCCTTTGACTCAAAAGAAGCATGATGCAATCTGGGTGATTGTTGATCGAATGACGAAGATAGCTCATTTTCTTCCAGTTCGGATGGATTATTCTCTTGAGAGGTTGGCTGAGTTGTATATCAGTGAAATAGTGAGGTTACATGGAGTCTCAATTTCTTTGGTATCTGACTGAGATCCCCGATTTACATCGAGATTGTGGAGAAGTTTATAGGATGCTTTAAGATTTCGATTACATTTTAGCACTGCTTTCCATCCTTGGACAGATGGACAGTTAGAGAGAGTGATACATATTTTAGAGGACATGTTGAGGAGCTATATCATCGATTTCTCTGGGAGCTAGGACAGATTCTTACCACTGATTGAGTTTTCTTATAACAATAGTCATTAGTCTAGTATTAGAATGGCACCTTATGAGGCATTGTATGGTAGGAGATGCAGGACATCTCTATGTTGGGATGAGGTTGGAGAAGGTAAGTTGATTGGTCCTAATTTGACTAGGGAAACAGAAGAGAAAGTAAAGGTGATTAGGAATTGTCTGAAAGTAGCCTCAGACCGACGAAAATCATATTCAGATTTAAAAAGAAGAGACATAGAGTTTAGTATTGGAGATAAAGTATTTTTGAAAGTGTCTCCTTGGAAGAAAATTTTGAGATTTGGACACAAAGGGAAGTTGAGTCCTTGTTTCATAGGACCTTATGACGTACTGAAAAGAGTTGGACCAGTGGCCTATAAACTAGCTTTACCGCCTAATTTGGATCGAATTCACAATGTCTTCCATGTCTTTATGCTTCGGAGGTACAGGTCAGACCCATCTCATATTTTGTCAGTGGAGTCTATTGAGGTGAGTCCAGATCAGACTTATGAGGAAGAACCAGTAGCTATTTTGGCACATGAAGTGAAGGAGTTGAGGAATGAGAAGGTGCCACTTGTGAAAATTTTTTGGAAGAATCATGCTACTAAAGAGGCAACATGGGAGAGTGAGCGGATAATGCGGAATCAGTATTCCCAGTTGTTTCAGACTTGAGAGCAGGTAATTTTGAGAATGAAATTTATTTGTAGAGGGGGAGAATTGTAATATTCCAAAATTTTGAAAAAAATATTAATTTTTGAAAATTTATTAAATGATTTAAAAGTATATATATATATATAATTAAGTGAAAAAGGAAAAAAGGGAAGTGTATATATGTTGTATATATGAAGATATACATGTCATATATAAGTCAATATTTTAATTTGGTCAAATATTATTTTTAATTTATTAAATATTAATTAATGGATAGTGGAAGATGATATTTGATATTAATTAAATAATAATAAGATAAATACTTAGTGGAGAATAAAAGAGGAAATTTGAGTGGTTTAAAGGAGATTTGTTGGAATGAGTGGGTGATTATCTTCTTCTTTTTCTTTCTCCATTGAAGCTGGCCACCTCCATCAAAGGAAAGAGAGAAGTTGCTTCTTTCTAACTCAAGTAATTGAAAGATTTCAAGTGTTTTCATGTTTACACAAGTATTATATGGTATAATAATGGATTTGGTTGAGTTTGTTTTGAGTTGAAAAGGTTTAAGAAAGATAATAGTTTGATGTGGCAAATATGTGTGGATATCAGGATTTTTAGGCCTGACACACCTGGTGACACGGCTATGCATTTGGGCGTGTCGATGGCTCTCTTTTTTAGTGTTGGTGACACGAGTAGTGACACGCCCATGTCACTGAGTGTGTCATAGCTAGTGTGTTGTAGTATTTACACATGCAGCGACACGCCCTTGTCACTGAGCGTGTTATAGCTACTGTGTGGTAGGAGTTTTGGCACGGTCATTGACACGCCCATGTCACTGAGCATGTCAAAGCTTATGTGTTGTGGGTTTAGGGCACAATCATTGACACGCCCGTATTGTTGAGCATGTCATGTGTAGAGTTTGCCTTAGATAATTCTTTTCCTTATTTTTCTTATGTTGAGAGGTTTTGTTTATACTTATAAGTGTATCACTAAGTGATTATGTATAATCACATTTGGTTTAGCCTTTGAAGAGGTTTGAGCTACTCTAATCCAAGTGTTGAGGGATATCTTAAAAAAGGAGGTTGAAAGTGGTGTTTGTTGCTTTTAACGGTAAGTACAAACTTTGAATAAATATTTATATTTACATGACATTGAGACTTAACATATTTGGTTAGAAAATGTGTTAAGTTACTTACTACATTATTGGTGCATGAGTAATATGCTATGATTTGTACATTGTGAATTATGTTGAAATACCCAAGGTAATTGGTTAATGTGTTGTAAATGAAAAGAAATGTGGTATAATGTGAAGAGATATGTGGAAACATAATGTAATGAATTGATATTGATATAAATGAGAAAAGTGAGAAAAAGATGAGAAAATAAGGCAATGTGCCTAGCTTGATTATATGACAATGAGAAAGAAATTGATAATGAGAAATATGAATAAATTGTGTGCCTAGTATGTTATTCAATTTTCAGAGTTCTGTGTTTAGCAGCATGCCTATGATTTGCTTATGGGCTAGACGCTGGGTGTCACTGTGAAAATATTTTTGAGGTGAAATGACCGGGTCGTAAGCCTCGAAAACAAATCCTTGAAGCTAGGCTGGGTAAAATGACTGGGTTGTAAGCTCAGACCTAGTTAGATTATTACATTGATATATTGCCTATGGGGCTAGACGCATGGTGTCATTATAGACCAAAGTTGTAACTCTGGAATTTGAATAGCATATTAGATCCTTTTTCCCATGTTTGTGTTTGCTTTTATGTGAATTATGAATTGTGGGACAATTGAACAATTTATTAAGATATAATGATATAATGTTATGAGATATAATATCCTTATGTGTTGTGCATTAGCATTGCATTTGAAATATGTTGTTATCAAAGTTTGTACCACTAAGCTTTTGTCTTAGCGCGATTGTGATTCATCGCGCAGGCGACAGGGTAGATCCGGTTGAGCTGGAGAGTTCATCTAGACCGAGTTGAGTCTAGGCTTGAGACCTTGAGTGCAGAGTTGTATTGGACATCAAGATCAGAGACAAGCAGCCAGCATGTATATATTTTATATTTATGTACATATTAATTTCATGTATTTATATATATTCCGTAAACTATCGAAAATGTTTTGGATAGTCCTTTGGTAATGAAGTTATATATGTGTTTTAATAAGTAATGTTTCATCTATTATTTATATGATATCAGTTGAATATTTTAAGATTATACAGATTTTGTTATTGAAGATTTTTGTTATTAAAATGGGTTGTAACATTCTTGTATCCTATATTCTTATATTACATATGCTGGGCATATGTAGTGTATGTATATTGGGTATAAAGGTGTTACACATAGATACCCTAATTTATGAATATCAAGGTAGACTCTTCATTAGTTAAACACCAAAATGTCAAAAACCAACAAATTATAATTGCAACAAAAGTAATTTATTTAAACCATCTTAATTTGAATAACATAATTGTTACAAATAAGTAACAAAGAAAGTAGAATAATATGAGCAACACTTCAAGCTAAGGGAGATTTGTTGAATGAAATTTCTCCTTACTTCACATCTTCAATACTCCCATCTTGAAAGGAGGATAAGATAAAATCTTCCTCCAATCCTCCTCCTACCATGAAGGTTGCTGGTGGTGGCACTTTGTTGAACCTAGGCAAAGAATTATCTTTTGTGCTAGGCTTATCAGGTTCAGCTAACTTTCCACTATCAATTAAATTTTGGATCTCATGCCTCAACCTCAAACATTTGTTTATCTCATGCCCTTGTATTTGATGGAATTGGCAGAATACCTTAACATCAAAGTTATGTGGAAGAGGATTAGGCAAAGGACGACAAGTCAAGGGTTGTAACAATTCCTTCTTTTGTAGCTTATTGAGAATCCAAGATAGTGGCTTCCCCAATTTTGAAAACTTCCTCCTTCCTCCTTGACTAGTTATGTTAACATCAACTTCCTTTTACGTGCTTTGATTACCAGACTAGTAGTTCCTTTTCTCATTCCTCCTTCCTAAAAAGTGGTTCTTCTCTCTTTTCCACTCTTCAATTTATAGGCCAGCTTGCAGAAGATCATTAAAATCCTGGATGAGTATATGAGACATCCTTTCATGAAGACTAGGCAATACCCCTCTTACAATCATCCTAATTTGATTTGATTCATTAGGTCTTTTCTTGAGTAACGCGGCCTTGTTTCTCCACCTCTTCACACAGTCAACAAAGTTTTCATTTGATTTCTGCCTTATCGACTCAACTTCCATCAAAGTGACTTCCAACTCTGCATTATACCCATATTGTTAGATGAAAGCCTTGTATAACAAATCCCAGCTCTTTTAACTACCATCCTCTAAGGTGTTGAACCAATCCTAGACAACAGGGTCTAATGAAAGCATGAAGTACCTTAGAGTTTGAGAGTTAGTAGCTCGAGCAGAATGCATAGCAGTGATGTATTGTTTTACATGGAGATGAGGATTCCCAGTTCCATCAAACTTGGCAAAGGAGGGCATCTTGAACTTGTACAGAACCTCTTCATATTGTTCAAACAACTTGTCGACCTTCGACATTTCTTCAGTTTTGAGCTTCTTTTCAAACTTCTTTTCCAAATCGACAATCAGCTGCTCAACATTAGAAGTGTTAGTCTTTTCCATGACTGATCTTTCAATAACTTTCGACTCCTTCTTATCTTA
Organism: Garcia nutans; assembly: GCA_947685225.1. Taxonomy (NCBI): domain Eukaryota; kingdom Viridiplantae; phylum Streptophyta; class Magnoliopsida; order Malpighiales; family Euphorbiaceae; genus Garcia; species Garcia nutans. The sequence continues at coordinate 42,463,650 of CANTUV010000024.1, forward strand.
AGGATCTTGAAAATATCGAGCCCGGTCGTCATCATCATCAATGACTTCTCATACCCCTAATTTTTGAATACTAAATAAAATAAATTAAAGTTAAATTGGATAAATTAAATAAATGATTTGAATGGAAAATGAAAGGATTTTAAGTGAAAAAGTAAAAAATATATTTGAAATATATTTGATGTAAATATGAAATATACATATACCTAAGATATACATTACATATATATATATAGTATAAAGAATTAAATAGTGGCTTATTATAATACATATATATATATAAGGATGGAAAGAGAAGATATTTTCTTCTTCTTCTTCTTTTGCTCCTTTTTTCCTCGAGTTAGAGAGAGAGAGTAAGGGAGAGTTTGTTCTTCTTCCATGCACCAATTTTACAAGGGATTTCAAGAATTCAAGTAAAGATTTTGAGGATTCTTCATCAATTGGTAAGTTCCTTTATCATTTTGCAAGTTTGTTTGGAATTCAATGGAAGAATGACATATTAATTTTGGGGATAGTGTATTAGCATGTTTTAATGGTTTATTTGGATATGTATGATGATGTTGTGAGTAGCTATTGATAATTTTTAAGGTTGGGTTGAAAGAGAAGAGATTTCTTTTCTTTCTTCTTCTTTGAATGTGTCATGAGAGAAAGTGATGATTGATTGAATAAGATGATAGTTATGATATGTTGGAGTTATATAAGTGTTGAAATTATGGGTAAATTATGGATATAAACTAAGATGATGATTAAGGGTGTTGTAGTGTTGAGTTTGGAATGATTGTGTTTATATGGTTGAGAGTTCAAAATGCAAGACTTTTGCCTGACACGGCCATGTCATTGGGCATGTCAATAGTGCCGAGTTTAACGTTGATGACATGACCATTAACACGACCATGTCCATGAGCATGTTATAGCTTCTGTAAGGCAAAATAATTGACATGGCCATTAACATACCCATGTTGTTGGGCATGTCAAAGTTTCTGTGAGGCAAAATGAATGACACAGGCAGTGACACGCCCATGTCATTGGATGTGTCAATGCTTATGTGTGGAGTTAATGACATGGTCATTAAAACGCTCGTGTTATTGGGCATGTCACTTGAGAATAACTCTTTTTTTTTCATTTGCAATTCCTATTTAAATGATTTAATGTTGAGAATACCTTAGAATGTGATATTAAATGGTTGTTTATGATCACATTTGGTATAGGCATTGAGAAAGAGTAGTTTGCCCAACCTTAGTGTTGAAGGGAAACTTGGAAGAGAAGGTTAAAGGAAGTTTTAAAGTTTGTTTTAGAGTATTTCCTAAGGTATGTATGAACTCTTGATAAATGGAATGTGATTGCATTATATTTGGCCTAACACATTTTGGATGAAAAATGTGTTAAGCTACTTGATACATTAAGTATTCATGAACATGGTGCTAAGACATGTGAATTGCTATGTATGTATTATTATGCATTGTGAAAAGCCATTGTTAAAGGCTAAATTGAATGAAATGTGAACTATGTGCAAAGTATGAAAATGACCCAAAATGTTTGGGTAATGTGGTTTGTTGTGTATACATTAAGGATATTTTGTAAAGCCATTGGTGATGGCTAGATTATATAAAATGAGATACATTATGATTATATGATGATGTTGATGTAAATGAGATAAATGAGGCAATGTGCCTAGCTTGATCATGAGAAAATGAGAAAGAGATTGATAATGGAAATATGAAATAATTGTGTGCCTAATATGTTATTCAATTTTCAGAGTTCTGTATTTGGCGGCATGCCTATATTTGCCTATGGGGCTAGATACTTTGCGTCACTGTGAATATATTTTTGAGGTGAAAATACCAGGTCGTAAGCCTCAGAAACAAGTCCTTGAAGCTGGGCTAGGTGAAAATACCAGGTCATAAGCCCAGACCTAGTTGGACTGTTACATTGATATTTTGCCTTCAGTGCTAGACACATGGTGTCATTATAGACCAAAATGGTAACTCTAAGAATTGAATGATGTATTAGTTGTTTGGGCCCATGCTTGTGTATGTGTTGATGTGAATTATCAAGTGATGAAATCATATATGCAAAAGTGGTCTTGAATATCATGTGATGGATGACATAGCATATGAACATTCTGCATTGGCATTATTTTGAATTTTATTATTATCAAAGTTTGTACCACTAGGCTTTAGCTTAGCGCTTTTGTAACTTACCGCACAAGTGACAGGGGAGATCCGGTAGAGCAAGAGAGTTCTACTAGACCAGATCAAGTCTAGGCTTTTAGTTGGTTAAGCTTGAAGTGTATTGCTACATCAAGAGCAGAGCCACTTTGCCAGCATGTATAAATCTTATATTAAAGTATATTTTAATATTATATTTTGAGAGTATGTATATATATACTGTAAATTATAAAGAGTGTTTTAAATAATAGAGTAATGTGAGGTATCATGTATTTTGATACATATATATATCTGTATAAATATAAATGTGAGGTATCCCATATGCCCCTCTTCTCCTTTCTCCAATGCTCTTTTGTTGAGAATTGGCTCTCAGCATTTCAAATAATGCAACTATTTCAGCTGCTGTTTTCTCACCCATTGCCCCTCCTGCAGCGTTATCCACTGTGTTATGACATTGCTGAGTTAGCCCATCATAGAAAAACAGATTGAGCAATTGTTGTGGATAATAATGATGAGAGTATTGAAATAATAGAGATTTGAAGCAATCCCACGCCTCATAAAATGTCTCCCCATCAAATTGGGTAAAAATTCAATACTCCCCCTAAGCTCCTTCGTCTCTTGGTGTAAATAAAATTTTCCCATAAATTTGTTGTACACTTCGGTCCAAGTGGTCAAAGAATTTTTCAATAAGGTCACTAACCACGCTTTTGCCCTATGTTTCAAACTATATAGGAAACTTTTCATCTTAAGTTCATCCTCCATTAGTGCTTGCAAAGGAAAAGTATGCAGTGTTGTGTAAAAATCTCGAATGAAGTTGGGAGGATCTTCATTCGGTAATCCATGGAAGGAAGGCAGCATACTATAATGAGTGTTTTTAAGTTCATAGTTCCTTGCTGCGTTGCTCAACCGGATACACGATGTGGTTAATCCAATGATCGATCGGGCAAATTCCTTCATAGGTGGTTCCTCTATGTCACCCATTTCTACTCCAGTGTCCTCTTCAAATTGGTCGTTGGTTTCTTCCATTTTGGTTCCACTAGAAAAACTTGTTGCGCTCGATTAATTACTACTACAAGCGACACTCATAAGTATACGAGGTAGTTGCAGCAGCGGTGATCGCCCTAAGATCGTCTCACAAGGAAGGAATTGTTAGCCATAATTTGATTGACAAGTAAATTAAAATGCAAGAGTGAGATATGTTGGAATGGTGAAAAGCGATTTTAATTTAAAAGTTAAATGAGTGGTAGTTGTGTAAGATCAATCAATTCTAGGAATGGTGCCTAGGGTTGTAGATCAATTTAATCAAAGCTTAGTTCTTAAATTATCCATTAGTATAACCTTGTATTTTAATTTATTCCTTGAGTTTAATTAGTGATTACCAATTCATTAGTTTTCACATTCTTGAATTAACAACAACCAATTGTTTTGAATTTGCAAATCTATCAACCTAACATTAACAATAACCAATTGTTTTCAATTAATTAATAAACCCTAGAACTTATATTTCTAATTCATTCTTAGGGTAGTTGATTATTTAGTTCCAATATCGAATTTCACCTCTTAGTTGATCGTTCAATATTAAGTGATTAATAGGTGGCCAATCAATCAACCTAACATTCAATCCAATGCAATCAACCAACAACAAGGTATACTAATAGAATTATCAAATCAAGTCATCTAATTAAATCTATTACAACCCAAGGCATGAGTGAATTAGCTCATCATCAAATTTAAACACATATCCATCTCCATATTCTTGAAATCAAAATTATACATTGTAATATTAATGTTCATAATAAAACAACAACAATATAGAAATGAATCAAAAGAGAGAATATGAAAAACCCCTTGTAGATGCCAAAAGTTGGACTACTTGTCTTCCTCCTAGCTTCCACCTTAATGTGTGATGAACAACTTTCAAGCTCCCTAAATTTATGACTCTCCTCTTGAAGGATGGAATGTAACTTTCTCAAGCTTCACCTCCAATCAAACTTTCTTCAAACCCTAATTGTCTAAGAATCTTGCTCACTCAATTTAATCCCCAATATTAATTGGCTCTCGTCTATGGAAGAAATGGGAATGGAGATAAAGAGAGAATGGTGTCTCTCCTCTTGTGAAAATCAAGAACAAAACTCAGCACCCCTTCTTCAAAAATAGTCAACGTGTATATACTACTCCACTCTCATCTTCTATTAATTTTTTAAAGAAACATCCATCTCTTGCCAACTCACACACCACACTTTGTCTCCCACCATTTTCTTTGTTTATAATTTTTTCCATAAATTAGGAAAACTTTTTGATCTTTTATTGTTTCTTTTTAAAAGATATCACCAATTGTTCCCCATCTTGTCCCCCAATTCATACAAAATGATTTAAAGAATTTTCACAAGACACGACCAAGCCATTTCAAGCTTGGCCGTGTCACTAATTTTCTTATGGACAGGGCCGAGTCATGTGGGCGTGTCCATGGCTATCTCAAAATCTCTTTTCTTTTTTATGTGGGACATCGCCAAGGCCCTGGCTGTGTCATGGGACACGGCCAGTGGCTTGGCCATGTCTCTTGAGTGTGTTCACCACTATGCTTTCATCCTTGCTTTGTTCTTTGGATGAGACACGGCCAATGGCTTGGCCGTGTCTCTTGGGTGTGTTCATGTCTGCCTTTGTTTCTTTTGTTTCACTTTTGGCTTCATCAAGTGAGACACGGACAGTGGCTTGGCCTTGTCTCTTGGGTGTGTTCATGTCTGCCTTTACTTCTTTGGTTTCACTCTTAGCTTCATCAAGTGAGACATGGCCAGTGGCTTGGCCGTGTCTTCTCCCAGTGTCTGCTTCTGCCAATTTATTCTGAAGGACACAGCCAGTGGCTTGTCAACTTAGGCCATATCATGTGTGTTGCCTTGGATGAGGGACACGACCAATGGCTTGGCCGTGTCTCTTGGTTGTGTCACATGCTTTTCCATCTTTTTGATCCTTCAATTCATTCTTTTGAGCTTCCATCTAAATCAAACACTTCAAACAAACTTTAAACACAATTTAAAAGATAAATTAACTTAAAGCCCATAAAATTAACCTAAATATATATACATATATGATCAAAACACTTCGCCAACCTTAGCCTTCCCTTTGTCCTTCAGTTTCTTGGTGATGTGTTGCACTGTACTTAATACTACTACAAGCGACACTCATAAGTATTCGAGGTTATTGTAGCAATGGTGATTGCCCCAAGGTCATCTCACAAGAAAGGTGTTGTTCGTAATAATTTGATTAAAAAAATAAATTAAAAGAATGAGTGTATGATGTTTGCAATGTTGTTGAAATTGTAATAAAATTAAAATAGCAAGTAACAATTATCGGTATGCTTAGAATTGGTTTAATTCTTGGAATTGTACCTAGGGTTTATAGATGAATTTAATCAAAGCTTGATTATCAAATTGTCCATTAATATAGCCTTATAATTTAATTTGTTCTTGAGTTTAATTGGCAATTACCAATTCATTAGTTTTCACATTCATGAATTAACAATAACCAGTTGTTTTGATACATTCATGAATTAACAATAACCAGTTGTTTTGAATTTGCAAATTAATAGAACCCTAGAACTTATATTTAGTCAATTGTATAGTTTTGATATCAAATTTCACCTCTTGGTCCATCATTCGATATTAAGAGATCAATAGGTGGCCAATCTATCAACCTATCATTCAATTCAATAGAATCAAATAATAACAAGTTATATTAATGGAAATATCAAATCAAGTCATTTAATCAAATCTAGTACAAACCCTATGAATGGGTAATTTAGCTCATCATCATTTCAAAATTAACATTCATCTCAATATAAATCAAATCAAAATTATCCATTGAAATATTAATATTCATAAAAAAAATAAAAATTAAAAAATGAATTAAATGAGAGAATATGAAAAACCCCTTGTAGATGCCAAGAGTTGAATTTCTTTTTCTTCCTTCTAGCTCAACATGAATGCGATGAAGAACTCCTAAACCCTCTTCAAACCTTCATTCAATTGTTCTACCCTTGAAAGAACAAGTGAAGTCTCTCTCAACCCTCCAATATTTCAATCCACACTTTCTTCAAACCCTAACCATCTAGAGCTTTGGTTACCCACACAAAATCCCAAGGAACTAAGTTATAGTCTTCTTTTTGGAGAATGGAATGGAAGATGAAGATGACGGTGATGATAATGGTTGTGGTAAGAATGGTGTCCATCAAACAAGAACAAGTCTCCTCTATATTCATTTCCCTCAAATTATTTAATTCTAAGACAAAAAAAAGAAAAAAAATCCTTTTCTAACTCACCTCACTCCTATTTGTCTCCTCCTGTCCATTCTTAAATTTTTCATCCCATAAAACACCTCACTTTTCAATTATTTTTAAACTACATTCCTCTTGCCTCCCACCGTGACCCCTGCTAATCTTGCTAATAATTCAGGGGAATCATATGAGACACGGCCAAGACATGAATGACTTGGCCGTGTCTATCAATTTTTCTTTGGACACGGCCAAGTCACTTGCCTATGTCATTCACTGTCTTGCATTGTGTATTTCATGTGGGAGTGACACGACTTGGTGACAAGGTCATGTCACCTGATTATGTCTTCTTCTGCCTCTCTAGATATTTTGCTCTCTTCAGGTGTGACACAGCCAAGTTAGTGGGTGTGTCATGTGACACGGCCGGTGACTTGGCTGTGCCTCCTGCATGTGTCTGGCTCTGCTGAAGTTTCTTGAGGGACACGACCAAGTTGACTTGTCCTGGCCATGTCATGTGAGTATGTCTTTTTTCTTACCTTGGATGAGGGGATATGGCTAAGCCAGTGGTGTCTTGGCTGTGTCTCATATCTTTCCATCAAATTTGTATCCAACAACGTGAATTTAAGTTCCGTTCTTCACTTCAACCTAAATAAAACACTTCAATCATTCTTGAACACAAATTAAAGAAAAGATTAACTAAAAACTAATAAAATTACCCTAAAAATATGTACATAAATTATTAAAACAATTACCCCACAGTTAATTCTTTGCTTGTCCCCAAGCAAAGTTAAATTGAACAAAACCAAACACGAAGGAATTTATCAAACTCAAGAATTATAAGATATCATCAAGGATTTCCTTTTTATATTGTTCACACTTATTGTCAAACCAAATAAAATCAATACTTAAGCAATTCATTGGCCTTCCAATACATCCCAAAATGTCACTCCCTTACAAAGTCTCTCAAGTGTTTGATCAGGGTAGTGTTTTCACTCTCATCATTCAATGGAAGAATATCTCCTTAGGCTTGCCTATCAATCAAATCTCCATAACCTAATTACAATCAAGCATCAATCATAAGGTCTTTCATTTGCTTGTAATGGGGCTAAGGTGAAGGTATGACATTAGGATGTGAGCGTATTCATTAAGTTCAAGAGCACTTCAAGAGAGATAAAGAGAGAATGGTGTCTCTCCTCTTGTGAAAATCAAGAACAAAACTCAGAACCCTTTCTTCAAAAATAGCCAACATGTATATACTACTCCACTCTCATGTTCTTTTAATTTTTTTAAGAAACATCCATCTCTTGCCAACTCACACACCACAGTTTATCTCCCACCATTTTCTTTGTTTATAATTTTTCCATAAATTAGGAAAACTTTTTGATCTTTTATTGTTTCTTTTTAAAAGATATCACCTATTGTCCCCCATATTGTCTCCCAATTCATACAAAATGATTGAAAGAATTTCAACAAGACATAGCCAAGCCATTTCAAGCTTGGCCGTGTCACTCATTTTCTTGTGGACACGGCCAAGTCATGTGGCCATGTCCATGGTTACCTCAAAATCTCTTTTCTTTTTTATGTGGGACACGGCCAAGGCCCTGGCTGTGTCATGGGGCATGGCTAGTGGCTTGGTCATGTCTCTTGAGTGTGTTCTTCACTGTGCATTCATCCTTGCTTTGTTCTTTGGATGAGACACAGCCAAGGCCTTGGTCGTGTCATGTGACACAGCCAATGGCTTGGCCATGTCTCTTGGGTGTGTTCATGTCTGCCTTTGCTTCTTTGGTTTCACTCTTGGCTTCATCAAGTGAGATACGGCCAGTGGCTTGGCCATGTTTTCTCCCAGTGTCTGCTTTTGCCAATTTATTCTGAAGGACACGGCTAGTGGCTTATCAACTCAGGCCGTGTCATGTATGTTGCCTTTGATGAGGGACACGACCAATGGCTTGGCCTTGTCTCTTGGTTGTGTCACATGCTTTTCCACCTTTTGATCCTTTAATTCATTCTTTTGAGCTTCCATCTAAATCAAACACTTCAAACAAACTTTAAACACAATTTTAAAGATAAATTAACTTAAAGCCCATAAAATTAACATAAATATATATACATATATGGTCAAAATAACTACCCCACACTTAATCCTTTGCTTGTCCCCAAGCAAAGTTAAAATCAAAATAAGTAAACAATAAAATTTAGCCAAGTTCAAGAGTTATAAGAGTATATCAAGACTTCCAATTTCTTTAATCCACAATCAATATCAAACCAAATAAAACCAATACTCATGCAATTTAGTGGTTTTCCACACATAACCAATATTGAAACTCCCTCACCAACTCTTGAAGTGTTTAAATAGGTAGTGTTTACACTCATAACATTCAATGACAGATTATCACCATAAGCTTGCTTATCAATCAAACTTCCACCACTAAATTTCAATCAATCATCAATCATAAGGTCTTTCATTTGGTTGTAATGGGGCTAAGGTAAAGGCGTGACATTTAGGAAATGTGAGTTGATTCGTTAAGTTCAAGAGCACTTCGAGAATGAATTAACCAATCATATGTATAACCCAACAATCCCAAAACACCTTCCTCTCACCTACCACTTGACATTAAAGAGCTCTTCAAGGGAACTCACTTATTAAATTTTAGAATGATTATTCCCAAACTTATTCCAACCCTATAAAAAAGAATAACTTCTATTATTTTGATTTTTCTCTTTTCTCTTTTTTTTTATTTAGGGTTTGCAACTAAAAAAGATAATAATTTGTAATTCTGAGCCCACTAAATTTAACCCCACACTTTATTTAACACAACACTCAATCATAAATGCTCTGAAAATGCTCTCGACCTGATGCAAGAGTAATAGTTAAAACAACAAGGTTCAAGCTAATGGTGTTGTGAAAAAGAAAGAAAAGGAAAAATAAAATAAGCTCAAAATTGGCTAACTAAGGTTGGATATAAGGTTGGTCTTTTTAAGCCAAAGTGGGTTCACCTAATTGCCTTAATCATATTGTTGCCTAATTGAAATTTTTATGTAGTCTCAAAATGTATGTCAAAGCAAGTTCTAGCAATTCTTCAATCAAAGATGTTTAGACACAATAAAGAATAATAAGTTGATGGCTCAATTCCTCACTAGTTTAAAGGTGATGCAATGAATAACCACCAAATCAACAATAAACACAAGTTTTATTCAATTCTCCAATTCATGCTTCAAAAATTAAAAGGTCATCTATCAACCATCTTATAACAATTGAACTTAAACAATATGTAAGGTAAGGAAAATCATTTAACAAAAATGACTAAAATAAAGACTTAACAACAACAAGATTACGAAAAATAACTACTTGCATTTATGAACAAAAAACTTAGCACCCCACACTTTAAGATTGACATTGCCCTCAATGGAAACTAGGATAAATCAAAGGAGATAAGAGATAAAGTACAACCTGATTTCCAGCATTTTTGTTGTGAGGCAAGTGCTACCTTTCATCCATAAACATTAATTGTTCAATATTAAAAAGTAATAAATATAAAAAAAAACCAAAATAAAATATAAAGTTTTAGTAACTAAAAGCGGTACGAAAAACAACAACTAAAATATTCAAAAACTGAAAATAAGAAACATAAGAAGTGTCTTCAAAAGGCAGAAGCTGATATGCTCTACATTGGTGGAGGATATGATGACGAAGTTGCTGAAGGGTGGAGGCTAAGAATCTTGCGAGGCTGCTATTAATTTGTTCTAACTGGGCGATGACTTCAGCATGATTACGATCCACCTTACGTTCCAATGCTTCAATCCTACTAATAATCTCCTGATTATCCGGCACCGGAGCATCTTCATTCAAACAAAGTGAATTCGAGTCAGACTACTCATCAACTCAAGGCCTCTTTTGTTGGTCCTCAGGTGCAACCTACTCATCTAAATGCATAACATAAGCCCCTCTCCTTTTTACAACCATGTGAATCTTTTCTAGGGTAGCAAGATCCAATGAATCACTCTCGAAAATTTTAGTCATTTGGCAAGAGCTCGAAAATCCATCAATAAGTGCTACAACCAAGGTGGCCACCAATCCACCTATGCAAATTGCGCCCTTTTTCCTAATTACTACGCTATCAAACACATCGGCTAACCAATAGTCGACACTTAGGGGTATAGCATTGCTAGCACAATCTAAGAAAAATAGCTCATTTAGTTCCACCACACCCGTGCTTTCTTTCCTTGCAAAGAACCCACAAGACATAAATCGATGTAGATACCTCAAGGCGAGATTTATCAATTTGGTTGCTTTGGCCGATTTGGATACATACATACCCCTCGAGCTGATTCCCCCCATGCGAATTATTGTTTAAAACCTTTAGGAATACATTTTTCCCCTTCTTGGTGAAAACCAAAAATAGCATTTAATTGCTCAATATCAAGAACACATTGTTTTCCAAGCAATTTAAAGCTAAACCTAGTGTAAATCTTTATTTCATTTCTTTCAACCTTAAGGGAGGTTAAAAATTCTATAGTGAGTTCTTGGAATTGCAAAGGTTTAAGGGAAACTAATTTTTCCCATCCAAGGTTTTGAACATATGTAGCAAAATTGTCTCTAATTTGGAGAGTATCAAGGGATTCATTGCTCACATACCTTATCGGAAAGAAATCCCGTGCTAGAAGAGGGGACCTCTTTGAAGATGATGAAGAGCATGATGGAGTGGATGATGGATTGGATGATGAAGGTTTCCTCTGGTGGGACACCATTTTTGTTCTAGGCATCTTGATATTTTTGGTGAAAATTGAATCTTGATGGATTTTATGGAGTTTTGAGTTGAAAATTGGGAGATTGATTGAGTTTAATTGAGTTTTGAGTAAGAGAAATGGAAGATTTAGTGAGATTTTTAAGTTTTGAGAGATGGGGATGGAGGTTTAGAGAGAGAGGCGAGAGAAAGAAGAAAGGAAAACCAAGGTTAGGGATGAACAAAAGGGCACGATCGGATTTTTAAAGATGGTAACACAACCAAGCTTGAAATGGCTTGGCCATGTTTGGGCTTTTAGGAGGGACACAACCAGTGGCTTGGCCATGTCCTGTGGGCATGTCTGAGTCTGTGTGTTTGGTTGTAGGGTAAGGGGTTGGGGACATGGGCTGGTGTTTGGGCATGTCTAGGTGACACGACCAAGCTTTCTAGCCATGTCCACCCCTAGGAAATCTGGGTTGCTTGACACGGCGAGTGGCTTGGCCTTGTCAAGTGGCAGTGTCCTCTACTGCCAAAACTTTTTTTTATTTAAACAAATGTGTCACCCAAGTCTAAGATGTGCACTTATCTTCCCGGCTTTAACCTGAAACTTCATCAAAAATAAAAACTAATCAACGCACCCATTCTATTCTCTTAAAATAAAATGAATTTAAATGACAAAACACGAAAATTAAACTATGAAAAGAAATACAAACTGATGGGTTGCCTCCCACTGAGCACTTCTTTAATGTCATGTAGCTGGACATTGTTGCATCATTTGTCTATAAACATCTAACTTTCAACAGTTTTTGTAACTTCAAGTTCCTCAAGATAGGGTTTCACCCTTTGTCCATTTACGTTAAATGTCTCGTTAGTTTTTAAATTGAGTAACTCAACAACCCCATATGGGAATGTTTGAATTACTTGAAATGGTCTGCTCCAACAGAACTTTAATTTTTTGGGAAACAATCACATTCTAGAATTGTATAGGAGGACTTTCATTCCTGGTTCAATAGTTCTTCGAACGATCATCTTGTCATGCATAACTTTTTCCCTTTCCTTATAGATTCTTGAACTCTCATAGGCCTCATTTCTAAGCTCATCAAGCTCAGAAATTTGCAACATTCGTTGCTCCCTTGCTCTTTCTAAGTCCATATTTGTGGTCTTTATTGCCCAATAGGCTTTATTCTTCAATTCTACTGGTAGGTGGCAAGCCTTGCCAAAGACCAACCTATATGGACTTATTCCCAATGGTGTTTTGAAAGCAGTTCCATAAGCCCATAATGCCTCTGGGAGTTAGATTGACCAATCCTTTCTTTTTGTGGTCACCGTCTTTTCCAAGATCCCTTTAATTTGCTTGTAGGAGATCTCGACTTTTTCGGACGTTTGAGGGTGGTATGGAGTTTCCGCTTTGTGTCGGATGCCCATCTTGGTCATTAACTTCTCGAACCATTTGTTGCAAAAGTGGCTTCCTCCATCATTTACTATTGCCATTGGGGTTCTGAACCTGCTCAAAATTTTTTCCTTCAAAAATTTCAAAACAACATTAGCATCATTAGTCCTAGTAGAGATAGCCTTCGCCCACTTAGACACATAATCCACTGCAAGAAGAATATATTCAAAACCAAATGACTTGGGAAATGGCCCCATGAAGTCTATCCCCCATACATCAAAAATTTCAACCACAATAAACACATTGAGAGGCATTTCATTCCTTTTGCTAATGTTTCATACTCTTTGGCATTTATCACATCTTGTACAGAGATTATAAGCATCCTTAAAAAGAGTAGGCCAATACAAACCGCTTTGAAGAATTTTTTTGGCGGTCTTCTTTGCTCCAAAATGCCCTCCACAATACATGTTGTGGAAAAATTGCAATACTTGTTTTTGTTCTTCCTTCGGTACACATCTTCTTATAATTTCATCCCTGCAAATTCTAAACAAATATGGATCATCCTAAAAATAGTACTTGAATGCAGGAACCTCTTCTTTGCCTGAAAATTCAAATCCTTTCTCACAACACCATAAGAGAGATAGTTAGCAATATCTGCATACCAAGGTGCTTGAGTTAAAGCAAACAAGTGTTCATCTGGGAGTTTTTCAAAATCATTTTCGCAAGCAATTTCTGCATTATTATCATGAGAGTTCAATCTAGAGAGATGGTCGACTACTCCATTCTCACTTCCCTTTCGATCTTTGATTTCAACATCGAATTCTTGCAGCATCAATATCCACCTAATGAGCCTGGGTTTAGCTTGTGGTTTGGTCAATAGGTATTTCAAGGCTGTATGGTCCGAAAATACTATGACTTTAGAACCTATCAAATAAGATCTGAATTTGTCTAGTAAAGAAACCACAACTAACATTTCCCTTTCAGTGGTTGTGTAATTCACTTGTGCATCATTTAAAGATAAACTTGCATAATAAATTACACACATCAATTTATTCACTCTTTGGCCCAAAACAGCTCCAATGGCATAATTCGATGCATCACACATGATTTCAAATTGCAAATCCCAATTTGGGGCAACAATTATAGGAGCAGAAGTTAATTTTTCTTTCAAAATTTCAAAAACTTCTAAGCACTTGTCATCAAATCAATGGAACATCTTTTCCTAGCAAATGACACAAAGGACATGAAATTTTTGAAGAATCTTTTATAAACCTCCTATAAAATCCAGCATGTCCCAAAAAGCTTCTAATCCCCTTAACAGTTGTGGGTGGAGGTAGATTCATGATTAATTCAACCTTAGCCTTGTCTACCTCAATCCCTTTGTGAGAAATGACATGACCCAAAACAATCCCATGATCAACCATGAAATGACTCTTTTCCCAACTCAAGGTAAGATTATATTTAATACATCTTTCAAGCACGAGAGTCAATTTTTGCAAACAATCATCAAAAGAATTACCAAAAATAGAGAAGTCATCCATAAGCACCTCAATGCATTTGTCCAACATATTAGAAAAAATCAAAAGCATACATCTTTGAAATGTACCTGGTGCATTGCATAGTCCAAATGGCATCTTCCGAAAGGCAAATGTCCCAAAGGGACAAGTAAAGGTTGTCTTTGGTTGATCTTCTGGTTCTATTGGGACTTGGTAGTAACCTGAAAGACCATCAAGAAAACAGTAAAAAGTGTGTCTAGATAATCTATCAAGCATTTGATCAATAAATGGTAAAGGAAACTGATCTTTCTTGTGACATTATTTAATTTCCTATAATCTATGCACATTTGCCACCCGATTTGTGTTCGAGTAGGTACCAACTCTCCTTTCTCATTCTGGACCACAGTCAAACCTGATTTCTTTGGCATAATGTGAATGAGACTAACCCATTCACTCTCAGCAATGGGGGTAGATTACCCCTTCATCAAGCAATTTAAGAACCTCCTTCTTCATTACTTCGCTCATATTAGGGTTAAGTCTCCTTTGAGCCTCTCTCACCGGTTTAGCCCCTTCCTCTAGAACTATCTTGTACATGTACATAGAGGGACTAATACCCTTGATATCACTCAACCCCCAACCAATAGCTCTCTTAAATTTTTTCAACAGCCTCACAAGTTTATCTTCCTTCTCACTACCAAGAGTAGCAGAAATGATCACTGGTTGTGAGTTGTTTATGCTTTAAGTGCTTTGGAAGTTCTTTAAGTTCAACCCCCTTTGGTTGAATCTCCTCATTTGAACCTTCAACTTCTTCCTCCGAATTTAAATCCTTTTCCAGTTTGTCTTCACCACTCTCCTGCAAGAAAACTTCTTCAACAGCATTATCAGTAAAATCAATGAAAGACTAGTCCTCATATAAAGCAGTAGTGGGAATAGAGGAAGTGTTAAAAATTAAAAATTCTACAGTTTGACCTAAAATAGTCATGGTCAATTTTTCATTTTTAACATCAATTAATGTGTTAGTTGTGGCCATAAAAGGTCTCCCTAACAAAATTATATGTTCAGAATCTCTAAGAATTTCTTCCCCCATATCTAAGACAATGAAATCAACGGGTACAATTAAACCACCTACCTTATTCAGAACATCTTCTATGATTCCCTTAGGGTATCGAAGAGTTCTATCCTCAAGCTGCAAAACCATTTTAGGTTGTTTAAGTTCCCTTAGCTCTAATTTCAGGTAAACAGAGTATGGCATCAAATTTATACTTGCTCCTAAGTCACACATACCAATTGTTTCTTTCCCATTCCCCATTGAGATACTAACTATAAAGCTTCCAGGATCCTTTAGTTTTGGAGGTAACCTATGTTGTAAAACAACACTTGTTACTTTCAAAACTATCACCTTCTCATTCACCTCATATTTTTTTCTTTTTTGTGTTAAGCTTCTTAAAAAATTTGGCATATGATGGCATATTTTTAATCACCTCAAGTAAGGGAAGGTTAATACTTACCTTTGAGAGCATATTATAAATTTCAGGAAATTGTTTATCGTGCTTCTCATTTTTTAACCTGCTTGGAAAAGGAATTGGCGGTCTATATGGATTTGGAGATTTGTTCAGCTTTGGTGCCACTGATGCCTCCTCACTAACTTTCTTAGGCTCAATTGGTTGAGCTTTGCCTCCTTGTATTTCCTTGCCATCTTCTTCCATTGTTCCTGCATCCAAAGAATCATTAATGTTATTATCACCGATTTCGTTATCAAGTACCTTACACTTCTTAGGACTGTGATTGCTTTGGCTTGCTTTGGTTGGCTTGGAAATTTTCCTTTTTGATTAGTTTATACTTGATTAGCCAATTGACCCACTTGCATCTCAACCTTCTTAAGTGAGGCTTCCAAAGAGTCAAATCATTTACTGTTTGCCTCTTGATTTAGAGTGCTTATTTGAATAAAAGCATTCAAATTGTCTTCAAGTGAAGGTTTCTTGACTTGCTCATGATTTGAACCTTGCCCTTGAAATTGGTGTCCCCTTTGATAAGGTTGGAATGAATGTTGAGGTGGAATTTGTTGTTGGTTCTTCCATGCAAAATTAGGGTCATTTCTCCAATCAGGATTATAAGAATTTGAGTACGGGTCATTCCTTCCCCTTTGTTGGAACCCTTCAAAAGAAAAAGCTTGTTATTGCACTCCTTGGAATTGGTCAAAGTTTGAAGGATATACATTTGCATTGTGGCCTACCACACCACATGATGCACATGATTCTTGGCTTTGCCCTAGCAAGTTTCCTTTAGAATTCAACAATTTAACTTGCCTAGTCAACTAGGCAATTTGCCTTGCCATTTCTGAGTTGCATTCAACTCATATGCCTCTTTTCTCCTTTCTCCAATGCTCTTTTCTTGAGAATTGGCTCCCAACATTTCAAATAATGCAACCGTTTCAGCGGCTGTTTTCTCACCCATTGCCCCCCCTGCAACATTATCCACTGTCATCTGACATTGCTGAGTTAGCCCATCATAGAAAAACTGACTGAGCAATTGTTGTGGATAATAATGATGAGGGCTTTGAAATAATACAGATTTAAAGCGATCCCACGCCTCATGAAATGGCTCCCCATCAAATTGGGTGAAAGTTGCAATACTCCTCCTAAGCTCCTTCATCTTTTGGTGTGAATAAAATTTTCCCATAAATTTGTTGTAACTTTGGTCCAAGTGGTCAAAGAATTTTTTGGTAAGGTCATTAACCATGCTTTTGCCCTATCTTTCAAACTATATGGGAAACATCTCATCTTAAGTTCATCCTCTGTTAGTGCTTGCAAAGGAAAAGTATGCAGTGTTATGTAAAAATCTCCAATGAAGTTGAGAGGATCTTCATTCGATAATTCATGGAAGGATGGAAACATACTATAATGAGTGTTTTTAAGTTCATAGTTCCTTGCCCTGTTGCTCAACCAAATACATGATGTGGTTAATCCGATGATCGGTCGGGCAAACTCCTTCATAGGTGGTTCCTCTATGTCACCCATTTCTACTCCAGTGTCCTCCTCAAATTGCTCGCCGATTTCTTCTCCTTCATGTCTCAAGGGATCTACTCCTTCGGCTATTGGTAGTCTATAAATACCGTCTATATAAGGAACAAGTTCATTTCCTTGAGACATTCGTCCTTGCATAATCACCTAGACAATTCAAAAAGGAACACTTTAAATAATAAAATAATTAAAATAAAAGAATCAAACTAGAATTAACATTTGCCTTCCCCGGCAACAACGCCAAAAACTTGTTGCGCTTGATTAATTACTACTACAAGCGACACTCGCAAGTATAGGAGGTAGTTGCAGCAACGGTGATCACCCTAAGGTCATCTCATAAGGAAGGAATTCTTTACAATAGTTTGATTGACAAGTAAATTAAAAGCAAGAGTGTGATATGTTGGAATGGTGAAAAGTGATTTTAATTTAAAAGTTAAACGAGTGGTAGTTGTATAAGATCAATCAATTCTAGGAATGGTGCCTAGGGTTGTAGATTAATTTAATCAAAGCTTAATTCTCAAATTATCCATTAGTATAACCTTGTATTTTAATTTGTTCCTTGAGTTTAATTAGTGATTACTAATTCATTAGTTTTCACATCATGAATTAACAACCAATTGTTTTGAATTTGCAAATTAATAAACCTAAGAACTTATATTTCTAATTCATTCTTAGGGTAGTTGATTATATAGTTCCAATATCAAATTTCACCTCTCGGTCCATCGTTCAATATTAAGTGATTAATAGGTGGCCAATCTATCAACCTAACATTCAATCTAATGTAATTAACCAATAATAAGGTATACTAATGGAATTATCAAATCAAGTCATCAAATTAAATCTATTACAACCCAAGGCATGAGTGAATTAGCTTATCATCAAATTAAAACATATATCCATCTCCATATTCATCAAATCAAAATTATACGTTGTAATATTAATATTTATAATAAAACAACAACAATATAGAAATGAATCAAAAGAGAGAATATGAAAAACCCCTTGTAGATGCCAAAAGTTGGACTACTTGTCTTCCTCCTAGCTTCCACCTTGATGTGTGATGAACAACTTTCAAGCTCCCTAAATCAATGGCTCTTCTCTTGAAGGATGGAATGTAACTTTCTCAAGCTTCAACTTTAATCAAGCTTTCTTCAAACCCTAATTGTCTAAGAATCTTGCTCACTCAATTTAATCCCAAATATTAATTGGCTCTTGTCTATGGAAGAAATGGGAATGGAGATAAAGAGAGAATGGTGTCTCTCCGCTTGTGAAAATCAAGAACAAAACTCAGCACCCCTTCTTCAAAAACAGTCAACGTATATATACTACTCCACTCTCATCTTCTTTTAATTTTTTTAAGAAACATCCATCTCTTGCCAACTCACACACCACACTTTGTCTCCCACCATTTTCTTTATTTATAATTTTTTCCATAAATTAGGCAAACTTTTTTTTTATCTTTCATTGTTTCTTTTTAAAAGATATCACCTATTGTCCCCCATCTTGTCCACCAATTCGTAAAAAATGATTGAAAGAATTTTCACAAGACACGGCCAAGCCATTTCAAGCTTGGCCGTGTCACTCATTTTCTTATGGACACGGCCAAGTCATGTGGCCGTGTCCATGGCTGTCTCAAAATCTCTTTTCTTTTTTATGTGTGACATGGCCAAGGCCCTGGCCGTGTCATGGGACACGGCCAGTGGCTTGGCCATGTCTCTTGAGTGTGTTCTCCACTTTGCTTCCATCATTGCTTTGATGTTTGGCCGTGTCTCTTGGGTGTGTTCATGTCTACCTTTGTTTCTTTGGTTTCACTCTTGGCTTCATCAAGTGAGACATGGCCAGTGGCTTGGTCGTGTCTCTTGGGTGTGTTCATGTCTGCCTTTGCTTCTTTGGTTTCACTCTTGGCTTCATCAAGTGAGACATGGCCAGTGGCTTGGCCGTGTCTTCTCCCAGTGTCTGCTTCTGCCAATTTATTCCGAAGGACACGGCCAGTGGCTTGTCAACTTAGGCCGTGTCATGTGTGTTACCTTGGATGAGGGACACGGCCAATGGCTTGGCCATGTCTCTTGGTTGTGTCACATGCTTTTCCACCTTTTTGATCCTTCAATTCATTCTTTTGAGCTTCCATCTAAATCAAACACTTCAAACAAACTTTAAACATAATTTAAAAGATAAATTAACTTAAAGCCCATAAAATTAACCTAAATATATATACATATATGATCAAAACACTTCGCCAACCTTAGCCTTCCCTTTGTCCTTCAGTTTCTTGGTGATGTGTTGCACTGTACTTAATACTACTACAAGCAACACTCATAAGTATACGAGGTTATTGTAGCAACGGTGATTGCCCCAAGGTCATCTCACAAGGAAGGTGTTGTTCGTAATAATTTGATTAAAAAAATAAATTAAAAGAATGAGTGTATGATGTTTGCAATGTTGCTGAAATTGTAATAAAATTAAAATAGCAAGTAACAATTATCGGTATGCTTAGAATTGGTTTAATTCTTGGAATTGTACCTAGGGTTTATAGATCAATTTAATCAAAGCTTGATTCTCAAATTTTCCATTAATATAACCTTATAATTTAATTTGTCCTTGAGTTTAATTGGCAATTACCAATTCGTTAGTTTTCACATTCATGAATTAACAATAACCAATTGTTTTGAATTTGCAAATTAATAGAACCCTAGAACTTATATTTCTAATTTATTCTTTGGGTAGTTAATTGTATAGTTTTGATATCAAATTTCACCTCTCGGTCCATCATTCGATATTAAGAGATCAATAGATGGCCAATCTATCAACCTATCATTCAATTCAATAGAATCAAATAATAACAAGTTATATTAATGGAAATATCAAATCAAGTCATTCAATCAAATCTACTACAAACCCTATGAATGGGTAATTTAGCTCATCATCATTTCAAAATCAACATTCATCTCAATATAAATCAAATCAAAATTATCCATTGAAATATTAATATTCATAACAAAATAAAAATTAAAAAATGAATTAAATGAGAGAATCTGAAAAACCCTTTGTAGATGCCAAGAGTTGAATTTCTTGCTCTTCCTTCTAGCTCAACATGAATGCGATGAAGAACTCCTAAACCCTCTTCAAACCTTCATTCAATTGTTCTACCCTTGAAAGAACGAGTGAAGTCTCTCTCAACCCTTCAATATTTCAATCCACACTTTCTTCAAACCCTAACCATCTAGAGCTTTGGTTACCCACACAAAATCCCAAGGAACTAAGTTATAGTCTTCTTTTTGGAGAATGGAATAGAAGATGAAGATGACGGTGATGATAATGGTTATGGTAAGAATGGTGTCCATCAAACAAGAACAAGTCTCCTCTATATTCATTTCCCTCAAATTATTTAATTCTAAGACAAAAAAAAGAAAAAAAAATCCTTTTCTAACTCACCTCACTCCTATTTGTCTCCTCCTTTCCATTCTTAAAATTTTCATCCCATAAAACACCTCACTTTTCAATTATTTTTAAACTGCATTCCTCTTGTCTCCCATCGTGACCCCTGCTAATCTTGCTAATAATTTAGGGGAATCATGTGAGACATGGCCAAGACATGAATGACTTGGCCATGTCTATCAATTTTTCCTT
The DNA here is from genome assembly GCA_947685225.1 of Garcia nutans. NCBI lineage: Eukaryota > Viridiplantae > Streptophyta > Magnoliopsida > Malpighiales > Euphorbiaceae > Garcia > Garcia nutans. The sequence goes on from CANTUV010000024.1 coordinate 42,484,336, forward strand.
GGACACGGCCAAGTCACTTGCCTGTGTCATTCACTGTCTTGCATTGTGTATTTCATGTGGGAGTGACACGAATTGGTGACAAGGTCATGTCACCTGGTTATGTCTTCTTCTGCCTCTCTAGATATTTTTCTCTCTTCAGGTGTGACACAACCAAGTTAGTGGGCGTCTCATGTGACACGGCCGGTGACTTGGCTGTGCCTCCTGCATGTGTCTGGCTCTGCTGAAGTTTCTTGAGGGACACGGCCAAGTTTACTTGTCCTGGCCATGTCATGTGAGTATGTCTTTTTTCTTACCTTGGATGAGGGGATATGGCCACGCCAGTGGTGTCTTGGCTGTGTCTCATATCTTTCCATCAAATTTGTATCCAACAACGTGAATTTAAGCTCCGTTCTTCACTTCAACCTAAATCAAACACTTCAAGCATTTTTGAACACAAATTAAAGAAAAGATTAACTAAAAACTAATAAAATTACCCTAAAAATATGTACATAAATTATTAAAACAATTGCCCCACAGTTAATTCTTTGCTTGTCCCCAAGCAAAGTTAAATTGAACAATACCAAACACGAAGGAATTTATCAAACTCAAGAATTATAAGATATCATCAAGAATTCCCTTTTTATATTGTTCACACATATTGTCAAACCAAATAAAATCAATACTCAAGCAATTCATTGGCCTTCCAATACATCCCAAAATGCCATTCCCTTACAAAGTCTCTCAAGTGTTTGATCAGGGTAGTGTTTTCACTCTCATCATTCAATGAAAGAATATCTCCATAGGCTTGCCTATCAATCAAATCTCCATAACCTAATTACAATCAAGCATCAATCATAAAGTCTTTCATTTGCTTGTAATAGGGCTAAGGTGAAGGCATGACATTAGGATGTGAGCGTATTCATTAAGTTCAAGAACGAAGTAACCGATCATACGTATAACCCAACAATCTCAAAACAACCTCTACTCACTTAGCACTTGACTCTAAAATACCCTTTATTTGAAATTCTCTTATTTTATTGGAAAGATCATACCTGAGCTTATTCCAACCCTCCATAAGAATAATAATTTCTAAAATATATTTTTTTAATCATAAAATAGGATTTTGAATTATTTCCTAATTTTAGATTTAATATAACAATAATATAAGGAAGAAGAAGATCTAATAAAGAAATACAAAAATTACAAAATGTTTATTTACAACTTTTCAACCTATTAAATTTAGTCCCAAACTTTAATTGATATAACAACTTCAATTACTAAATTCTTTAAATGCTCTTGTTCCCAATGAAAGGACAAGAAATGGAAAAAAATGGTTCACAGCTAATGTTATTATGTAAAAGAAAGAAATGGAAAAATGAAATAGGCTAAAAATTGGATTACTAAATAAATATTCAGGGTTGGCCTTTTAAGCTAAATGGGTATTCCTAAATGCCTTAATCATGTTGATGCCTAATTGAAATTTTCACATGGTCTCAAAATGCATATCTAAGTAAGTTCTAGCAATATATCGATCAAGAATTTTCGCATACAAAAATAATAAGTTGGCATTCAACTTAAACGACTCAAATTCTCACAATTTAAAGGTAATGCCAAGAATGACCATCAAAGTTGACAATAAGTATCGATTCTATTTAATTCTCAAATTCATGCTTCAAAAATTTTAAAGGTCACCTATCAAAAATCTTATAACCATTGAGCTTTTCAAAAATTAATTATTCAAAGAAAAACATTACATTGCTAAAACATTACACTACTAAGATTACTAAACTTAAACTAAGACTAAGTTAAAAGTAAACACCTTGCACCACACACTTTAAGATTCACATTGTCCCCAATGTGAAGAAGTAATAATAAAACAAATGTAAGTTTAGATAGTACCTATTTTTATCATCCCCTCATTTGGTACAAATTGATACTTTCAACCTTACTTGAAACGCATCCAAATTGCTCGTAAAAAGATAAATTTTAAAGTAACAAATTTATAGATTAAATACACATAGCAATATTAGTAACAACACAACATCAAGACATAATGTATTAAGCAAATCTTTAAGCAAATAACAACTAAATTTAATATTAAAGGTTTGTTCAAGGATAAAGCTAAATCTATTATGGTGGAGGTTGTGAAGGCGATGTGTCAAAAGGATGGAGACTAAGAATTCTAGCCAAGTTGTTGTTGATTAACTCCAGTTGATTAAGCACTTGAGAATGATTGTGATCTACCTTATCTTCAAGTGCTTCAATCCTTTTTATTATCTCATGATTTTCTGGAACTAGACCATCCTCATTTAAGCTCAATGAATCAGAATCAGAGTCATCATTGACTCAGGCCTGCTTTTTTCTTTCAGCTCTAGCACTAGGCTCGTCAGAAGCCATCTCAATCCCTTATCCCCTCTTTGTTATCATGCACATTTTCTCCAATGCCGTTATATCAAGCATATTACTGCCCAAGATTCATTTCATCCTACAAGTTTTAGGATTGAAATTTTCATCTAGAGCAAGTGCCAATGTTGACACTATCCCTCCAATGTAAATTGCTCCTTTCCTCCTATGAGCCACATTATCCAAGATATCAGCTAATAAAAATATAGTGTTAACGAGGGTAGCATGATAAGCACATGACAATAAGAACTATTCATTAGACTCAACAACTCTGAGACTTTCCTTTCGAGCGAAAAAATTACAAGCCACGAAGCTATGTAAATACCTCAATGCAGGGTTTACCAATTGTGTTGCCTTAGTCGATTTGGCTATATACATCCCCCCCCGAACCCAAATCAGCCCATGCCGATTGTTGGTTGAAGTTCTTGGGTATTGTCTTGTACCCCTCAAGAGAAAACCCAAAAATGTCATTCAACTGTTCAATTGAAAGATTATGTTGTCTCCCATTTAATTTGAAAACTAACCTAGAGTAAATATTTTACTCATCTTTTTCAACCTTAAGTGAGGCAACAAACTCAAGAGTCAATTCTTCAAATTGTTTGGGTCTCAAAGTGATGAATTTCTCCCAACTAAGGTTCTTCACATAAGTAATAAAACTATCCCTAATTTACAAGGCATTCAAAGCATCATCAGTAACATACCTTGAGGGAAAGAAAACTCTTGCTTGGATTGCCACTTTTCTTGAAGAAGATGAAGAAGTTGGTGGTGGAGCTCTTATCCTATGGTGAGATACCATCTTAGTCCTTAGCATGTTAATCTTGATTGAAATTGAGATTGGAGTCTTTTATTCTTGATTTGGTAAAGAAAGCAATGAATTTTGGTGAAAAAATGATGCAAGAAAGGATCCCTTGAAGCTAGCAAGTGGACCAATCACTAGGAGCAAGGCAAAGAGATATCAAGCTAGTATGGCTTTGCATATTCAAGAAGAGATTTCCAAAGAGCTTCAAGAATTATCATTCAAGAAGATGGAGATAGAACTTGAAGAAGGCACACCAAAGCTGATTATGATGCTTAGTGTGGAAGCTAAAGGCTAGCTAAAGAAAGGTCCAACGTGCAAGAAAGGTCCATGAGGGTTCATATAAAGCCTTGGGAAGTAATTTAAGGCCCATGGACAGCCCAAATAGTGTGGGGCATTTCTTATGTTGAAGGGATTAGTTTGGTTGTATCCATACTTTATATTTTCCTTAGTGGATTAGGATTTTGTTTCCATACTTAATGTTTTCCTTATGCAATTAGGAATGTTTTCCTTATGCAATTAGGAATGTTTTAGTCTTAATTTTCCATATGCAATTAGGAATTTTGTAACCCTTATTTAAGGGCACTATTAGGCCAAATTTCATATACAACAATTAATAAAAAATTTTGAATTCTTCTACAAGTTCTTCTTGTGAATTTTCGTGTGAGAGAGATTAGAGTGGATTCTTTAATTCTTTCTTTGTATCAAGAATTAGGTTTACTTATCAACAAGAGTTGTGGCATTTTCCTTCTTCTTACCAACTAAATCCTTCAATCATAGTGAGTTCGCATCTCTTTATAGGCGTTGGGTTCCTTAGGAGGTGATTATCAAGTTTCAAGGAGTTCTCTACCATTGTTATACGTTGGGTTTGCTGCCATCATTGCTAAGGGTCCGCGTCATTTGGTATCAGAGCCTTGCTACAAGGTAATTTTTATCTACTTTGTCTTTCTAGGGTTTGTTAATTTAGGTCTTTTAAATTTCTGCTTTTTAGGGTTCTTAGAGAGTCTAGTCTTTAATTTTTGAAAAAAAGTCATATATTAATTCTGATCAAGGCCGAATTGAAGGAGGGTATTCTTAGGGTGAAAACGAAACCTAGGAAAGGATTCTTGGAGAATTTCAAAACCAAGAATTAGGGTTCTTGAAAGAAAGCAAAAGCTAGAGTTTGTGTTCAAGTTTGATTTCGATTTGGTCTTGAGTGAATCTGGGGTTGCGAATTAAGTCCAGATTTCGAAAAGTCCTTGGAAGTAAATTAAGTCCCGAATCAAGGGGATAGTGAGAGGAAGCAAAAAAAAAAAAGTATAAAACCACCTCAACAAAAATTGTTTGATATTCTTGCTATTTGGGTGCTAAGGATCAGATCTAGGGGGGTGAGAAGTAATAAAATTTTTGGGCGAAAAATTTCACCTTTTGAGGGGCTTTTAGAATTCGAAAATCAGACCTTAATATTCATATTATTTGAGTGTTTTAGGTGGGAATTAGAGTCTAGAAGCCAACATTTTGGGTAGAATTGATTAGGTCCATAAAGTAGCTTGCCAAGTGTGGGTTTTTTTTTATTCATTATATCCAAATTTGTCTTGTTTATTGGCTTCATTATTTTTTATTTCTTTATCTAGCTTTTAATTCCATTACATTGCTAAGTATCATTTGCTTGTGTCGATACTTGGTTCTATATCGTGTAGTGCAAATTACCTTGCATTGCCTCCGGATACTTGTCTTGTTTTCTATCTAGTTCTAGGATTTAGGTTCTAGTTTCTTGAACGACTTGACAATTGTTGGTTGGTGAGCTTGGTTCTGAAGTGCAATCAAGGAAGATAAGAAAAGTGAGGTAATTCTAAACACTTGAGTGAATTTCAATTATTACTAATCTTGTTTCTTTGAGTTTGTTTGTTTGTTAACATGGCTGGAAAAGGAGAAGAGACTAGCAAAGAAGGAGCTATGGCCAAAAGCTTGGCTAGGCTTAATGAGACTTTGGCAGCAATTCTTGGTCGAATGGAGATGATGGATACTAGATTGCAAGAGAATGCAGCACGGCAAGCACAACAAATGCAACAAGTGCAACAAATTCAGTAAGTGCAACAAGGGCAGGCAACCGCACATCCAAATCCCATAATGCGAGCTAGAAGAGTGCTTAGGAGAGAAGGGCAAGGAAATCTTGAAGCCCTAGAAGCAGCCGAAAGGGTAGAAGATGAAGATGAAGGTGAAAATCAACCTACCACTGATGGTGACCTTACTTCCATCAAGATGAAGATTCCTTCCTTTGAAGGGAAGAACAATGTAGAAGAGTTCATAGAATGGGAGAGGAAGTTGAGCAGATTTTTGAATGCCATAACTACACCGAAGAGAAGAAATCAGTTTTGGCAGCCGTAGAGTTCAAAGGGTATGCTACCTTTTGGTGGGATCAATTGAAAGCTAATAGAAGAGGGAAAGGTATGAAGCCTATTCCTGAATGGTCAACCTTGAAAGAACTAATGAGAAGCCGATTTGTACCATCTCACTACATTCGGGATTTGTACAATAGACTAGCAAGACTAGTTCAAGGTGGAAGAAGTGTGGAAGAGTACCACAAAGAGATGGAGATGATCATGGCTAGGGCAAATATTGATGAAGATGAAGACAAGAAGATGTCACGATTTCTTGGGGGATTGAATTTGAACATAGCCTATGAATTCAACACAATGGAAGAGTTAGTTCAAAAGGCCATGAAGATAGAGAGAAGATTAAAGAATAAAGCTATTTCGAAAACTAGCTACTCTAAAGCTAGTGGAAAAATTTTCAAACTTCAAGGGTTCAAGTTCGAGTGGAGGTTCCTACAAAGGGGATTACAAGGGTTCTTTCCAAAAGAATTCTTCCTACAATCCTAATTTCAAGAAGCCGAATGATGGGGATGCAAAAACAGCTAAGGAAACACCTTCTAGACCTACTCCAAGTAGGGAAATTAAATGCTACAAGTGTTTGGGAAGTGGACACATTGCTTCTCAATGTCCGAATAAGAGGGTGATGATTGCAACCCATGAAGGGGAAATTGAATCAGAATCTGAACATGAAGAAGAAGAGGAGGCCGAATGTGGTGATAGGGCCGAATATGATGAAGAGGCTAGCTTCTAGACTCTATTTCCCACCTATAACACTCAAATAACATGAATGTTAAGGTTTAATTTTCGCCAAAAAATTTTTGTTACTTCTAACCCACCTAGATCTGATCCTTAGCACCCAAATAGCAAGAATATCAAACAATTTTTGTTGAGGTGGTTTTGTACTCTTTTTTTTTTTGCTTCCTCTCACTATCCCCTTGATTCGGGACTTAATTTACTCCTAAGAACTTTTCGAAATCTGGACTTAATTTGCAACCCCAGATTCACTCAAAATCAAATCGAAATCAAACTTGAACAAAAACTCTAGCTTTTGCTTTCTTTCAAGAACCCTAATCTTGGTTTCGAATCCAATTCAGATGCAAGGCCTAGGTTTCGAAATTCAATCAGACTCCTTTTCCTAGGTTTCGAATTACTCTTTGAACAATCTTTAGGCTTTTCGAATTTTGATATATGACTCTTTTTTTGAAAATTAAAGACTAGACTCTCTAAGAACCCTAAAACGCAGAAACTTAAAAGACCTAAATTAACAAACCCTAGAAAGACAAAGTAGATAAAAATTACCTTGTAGCAAGGCTCTGATACCAAATGACGCGGACCCTTAGCAATGATGGCAGCAAACCCAACGTATAACAATGGTAGAGAACTCCTTGAAACTTGATAATCACCTCCTAAGGAACCCAACGCCTATAAAGAGACGCGAACTCACTATGATTGAAGGATTTAGTTTGTAAGAAGAAGGAAAATGCCACAACTCTAGTTAATAAGTAAACCTAATTCTTGATGCAAAGAAAGAATTAAAGAATCTACTCTAATCTCTCTCACATGAAAATTCACAAGAAGAACTTGTAGAAGAATTCAAATTTTTTTAATAATAATATGTCAAAAGTCCCCTTACAAGAAAAATAAGGCCCTATTTATACTAAAAGGCACACATAAATCCGAAACCCTAATTCTAATGGGAAAAGGAAAGCTACAAAGTCAAAATCCTAACCCATTAAGGAAAATATAAAGTATGGAAACAAAATCCTAATCCACTAAGGGAAATATAAAGTATGGAAATAAAATCCTAATCCACTAAGGAAAATATAAAGTATGGAAACAACCAAACTAAATCCCTTCAACATAAGAACACGCCCCACACTATTTGGGTTGTCCATGGGCCTTAAATTACTTCCCAAGGCTTTATATGAACCCCCATGGACCTTTCTTGCACGTTGGACCTCTTTAGCTAGCCTTTAGCTTCCACACTAAGCATCATAATCAGCTTTGGTGTGCCTTCTTCAAGCTTTATTGTGCACTTTTCCATTGCCATTTCAGTCACTTCCTTTGAAATTTGATCTTGAATATGCAATCCCATAGCTGCTCCAAACTTCTTAGCTCTGCTCCTAGTCAATGGCCCATTTGGAAGCACCAATGGATCCTTACCTCGTGGCTGGTTCGTATCAATAAGCCTCATTCCTAAGCTCATCAAGCTTAGAGATTTGCCACATCCTTTGCTCTTTTGCTCCATCCAAGTCCATATTTGTGGCGTTGATTGCCCAATAAGCTTTATGCTCTAATTTCACTAGTAGGTGGCAAGCCTTGCCAAAGACCAATCTATATGGACTCATTCCCAATGGTGTTTTGAAAGACACCCAATAAGCTCACAGTGCTTCCTAAAGTTGGATCGACCGATCCTTTCTCATCATGCTCACCGTCTTCTCCAAGATCCCCTTAATTTGCTTGTTAGATATCTCGGCTTGTCTAGATGTTTGGGAGTGATATGGGGTCACCACTTTGTGTCGGATGCCCATCTTGGTCATTAACCTTTCGAACCATTTGCTGCAAAAATGGCTTTCGTCCATACTCGTGATTGCCTTTGGGGTCCCAAACTTGCTTAAAAATTTTCCTTCAAGAATTTTAACACAGCATTAGCATCATTAGTCCTAGTGGGGATAGCCTCAACCCACTTGGACATTTAATCCACTGCAAGAAGGATATATTCAAAGCTAAATGACTTGGGAAATGGCCCATGAAGTCTATTTGACATTTATCACATTTTTATTTGACATTTATCACATTAAAATTTCTGTCACAATAAAAATATTGAGAGGCATTTCATTCCTTTTGCTAATGTTCCCTACTCTTTGACATTTATCACACTTATACAAAAATTGTAAGCATTCTTGAAAAGAGTAGGCCAACACAAACTGCTTTGAAGAACCTTCTTGGTGGTTTTCCTTCCTCTAACATGCCCTCCACAATACATGTTGTGGCAAAATTGTTGTACTTTAATTTCTCTTCTTCAGATACACATCTTCTAATAATTTTATCCCTGCAAATTCTAAACAAATATGGCTCATCCCAAAAATAGTACTTACAGGAATGTAGGAACCTCTTCTTTGCCTGAAAATTCAAATCTTTACTCACAACACCACAAGAAAGATAATTAGTAATATCGACATACCATGGTGCTTGAGTTAAAGCGAACAAGTGTTCATCCGGAATTTTTTCAAAAGCATTTTCACAAGCAATTTCTGCATCATTATCGTGAGAGTTCAATCTAGAAAGATGGTTAGCTACTACATTTTCACTTCCCCTCCTATCTTTGATTTCAACATCAAATTCTTGCAACATCAAAACCCATCTAATGAGCCTATGTTTTGCTTGTGGCTTAGTCAATAGGTATTTCAAGGCTGTGTGGTCTGAAAATACTATGACCTTAGAACCTATCAAGTAAGATCTAAATTTATTGAGTGCAAATAACACAGCTAACATTTCCCTTTCAGTGGTGGTGTAATTCACTTATGCATCATTTAAAGATAAACTTGCATAATAAATTATATACATCAATTTATTCACTCTTTGGCCCAAAATGACACCAATAGCATAATTCGATGCATCACACATGATTTCAAAAGGCAAGTCCCAATTAGGGGCAATATTTATAGGGACAGAAGTTAATTTTTCTTTCAAGATTTTAAATGCTTCTAAGCACTTTTCATTAAAAACAAAGGGGACATCTTTTCGAAGTAAATTGCATAAAGGATGTGAAATTTTAGAAAAGTTTTTTACGAACCTCCTATAGAATCAAGCATGTCCCAAAAAACTTCTTATCCCCTTAACAAATATGGGCACTAGTAGATTCATGATTAAATCAACCTTAGCTTTGTCTACCTTAATCCCCTTATGGGAAACAACATGTCCTAAAATAATGCCATGATCAACCATAAAGTGACTCTTTTCCTAACTCAAAGTTAGATTACATTCAATACATCTTTCTAGTATAAGAGTTAACTTATGCAAACAATCGTCAAATGAATTGCCAAAAGCAGAGAAGTCGTCCATAAATACCTCAATGCACTTGTCCAACATATCAGAAAAATGGAAAGCTTACATCTTTGAAATGTTCCCGGCGCATTGCAAAGTCCAAATGACATTCTTATTAGGCAAATGTCCCAAAGGGGCAAGTGAAAGTTGTCTTTGGTTGATCCTCTGGTGCTATTGGTGATGTGGCCGGGCCAAGCACTTCCCAGGAGGGCACCCATTCTGGTACTGACCCTGCACCAGCACGCTGAGGGTCACGACTGGGACGAGCACTTCCCAGAAGGTCACCCATCCTAGTACTGACCCTGCACCAGCACGCTTAACTGGAAGAATGCTAACCATTTCTACCAAAAGCTTAAGCTGTCAGCAGAGGCGCACCCATTTCCTTTATTTGGATCAAACATGGGCTCACGAGTCTCTTTCGACTTTATGTGCCACCTTTATCAAACCTGATCCACAACCCTCCAAACCCTCAGACATATCATTCCCTCCCTCTTTAAGGAAGTTTGTCCTCAAACTTAGAGCAGTGGGACCAGACCCGATAATAGGCTCTAATACCAAATGATGCGGCCGAGCCAAGCACTTCCCAGGAGGGCACCCATTCTGGTACTGACCCTGCACCAGCACGCTGAGGGTCACGGCTGGGCCAAGCACTTCCCAGAAGGTCACCCATCCTGGTACTGACCCTGTACTAGCACACTTAACCGGAAGAACGCTAACCATTTCTACCAAAAGCTTAAGCTGTCAGCAGAGGCACACCAATTTCCTTTATTTGGATCAAACATGGGCTCACGAGTCTCTTTCGACTTTATGTGCCACCTTTATCGAACCTGATCCACAACTCTCCAAACCCTCGGACATATCAATTGGGACCTGGTAATAACCTAAAAGACCATCAAGAAAATAGTAAAAAGCATGTCTATATAATCTATCAAGCATTTGGTCAATAAATGGTAAGGGAAAGTGATCTTTCTTAGTGTCATTATTTAATTTCCTATAATCTATGCACATTCGCCACCCTATTTTAGTTCATGTAGGTACCAATTCTCCCTTCTCATTCTGAACTATAGTTAACCCAGCTTTCTTTGTCACCATATGTACGGGACTAAGCCACTCGCTATCAGCTATTGCGTAGATCATCCCTTCATCAAGGAGCTTAAGAACCTCCTTCTTGACTACTTCACTCATATTTGTGTTGAGCCTCATTTGAGCTTCTATAATTGGTTTAGCCCCCTTATCCAAAACTATCTTATGCATACACATAGAGGGACTAATTCCCTTGATATCGCTCAACCCCCAACCAATGGCTCTCTTGAATTTTTTCAATATTCTCACAAGTTTATATTCATCATCACTTTCTAGAGTTGAATAAATTATCACTGGTTGTGTGTTGTTCTCCCCAAGAAAAACGTATTTTAAATGCTTTGGGAGTTCCTTAAGTTCAACCACTTTTGGTTGAATCTCTTCTTCCTCAATTTCAAGTCCCTTCTCATTATTCTCATCATCCAACATGGACTTGCATTCTTTAATCTCCGCATCAGAAATCTCAATCTCTTCGCCCAAGGTTAGGGCCATATCTAACTTGTCTTCATTACTTTTCTACAAGAAAACTTCTTTAATATCAAGATTAGTAAAATTAATAAAAGAGTAGTCTTCATAAACAACAGTAGTGGGAATAGGTGAAGTGCTAAAAATTGAAATTTTCACAGTTTGTCCTAATACAGTCATAGCTAATTTTCCATTTTTAACATCAATCAAGGTATTAGTTATAGCCATAAACGACCTCCCTAACAAAATTGTATGTTCTGAGTCCCTACAAATTTCTTCCCCCATATCCAAGATAATGAAATCAACAGGTACAATCAAACCACCTACTTGAACTAGAACATCCTCTATGATTCCCTTAGGGTATCTAAGAGTTTGATTTGCAAGTTGCAGCACCATTTTGGTTGGTTTAAGTTCTTCTACCTCTAATTTTAGATAAATAGAATATGGCATCAAGTTTATGCTAGCTCCTATATCACACATGCTAATGGTTTCTTTCCCATTTCCCATGGAGATATTAATAATAAAACTCTCAGGATCCTTTAGCTTTGGAGGTAACTGGAGTTGTAAAACAACACTTGTTACTTCCAAAACTATCACCTTTTCATTCAACTCATACCTTTTCTTTTTATTGTTTAATTCCTTGAAAAATTTGGCATAAGCTGGCATATTTTTAATGACCTCAAGTAAGGGTAGGTTAATACGTACCTTTGAGAACATGTTATAAATTTTAGAAAATTGCTTATCATGCTTCTCATTTTTTAGCCTACTTGGAAAAGGAATCAAAGGTTTGTATGAATTTGGAGATTTATGCAGCTTTGGCACAACGAATGCCTCCTCACCATCTTCCTTCGGCTTACTTGGTTGAGTTTTGCCTTTTTGCATTTTCTCCCCATTTTTTTGAATTGCACCTGCATCCAAAGAGTAGTCAATTTTATTATCACTGATTTGCTTATCAATTATCTTACCACTTCTTAAGACTATGATTACTTTGGTTTGCTCCTGTTGGCATGGAAATTTTTTTTTTGGTTTGCTTGAAGTTGGTTTGCCAATTGCCCCACTTGGGTTTCTACCTTCTTTAGTGATGCCTCTAAAGAATCAAACCTCTTGTTGTTTACCTCTTGGTTTTGGGTGCTAATTTGAATGAAAGTATTCAAATTGTCTTCAAGAGTAGGTTTCTTTACTTGCTTTTGAATTGAAGTTTGTCCTTGGAAGTTGGGTCCTCTTTGGTAAGGTTGGAAGGGTTGTTGAGGTGGAATGTTTTGCTGATTTTTCCAAGAGAAATTTGGGTGGTTTCTCCAATTGGGGTTCTAAGAATTTGAATATAGGTCATTCCTACCCCTTTGATGGAAACCTTTAAAGGCATAAACTTGCTCTTTCCCCTCCTGGAATTGATCAAATCTTGAAGTGCACAAATTTGCATTATGGCCTATAATACCACTTGATGCACATGTTTCTTGACTTGGCATAGGTGTGCTTCCTCTTACAATTAGCTTCTTCACTTGTCTTGTAAATTCTGCTAACTACCTTGCCATCTCAAAATTTGAGTTCAAATCATATGCTCCTCTTCTCCTTTCCCCTATACTCTTTTGTTGCCAATTCGCTCCCAACCAAATAGTGCAACAGTTTCCGTAGTTGAGTGAGGCCATCATAAAAGAACTGATTGAGCAATTGTTAGGGATAATAATGATGAGGGCATTGGAACAACAAAGATTTGAAGTGATCCCACCCCTCATGAAATGGTTCTCCATCCAATTGGGTGAATGTTGCAATACTTCACCTAAGCTCCTTTATTTTCTAGTGTGAATAGAATTTTTCCATGAATTTGTTATAACTGCGGTCTATGTGGTTAAGGAATTCTCTAGTAAATTCATCAACCATGCCTTCACCCTATCCTTCAAATTGTATGGAAAACATCTCATTTTAAGTTCATCTTCCGTTAATGCTTGCAGAGGGAATACATACAAGGTTGTGTAGAAATTATAAATGAAGTTGAGAGGATCTTCATTTGGCAATCCATGGTGATACAAACTAGCCACGAGGCAAGGATCCATTGGTGCTTCCAAATGGGCCATTGACTAGAAGCAGAGCTAAGAAGTTTGGAGCAGCTATGGGATTGCATATTCAAGATCAAATTTCAAAGGAAGTGATTGAAATGGCAATGGAAAAGTGCACAATAGAGCTTGAAGAAGGCACACCAAAGCTGATTATGATGCTTAGTGTGAATATGGAAGCTAAAGGCTAGCTAAAGAGGTCCAACGTGCAAGAAAGGTCCATGGGGGCTCATATACAGCCTTGGAAATTTTGGCATCTTTTTGGCACATGGGATGTGTGGTCCCCTATTTAGTTATTTCAGAATATTAGTTTATTTCCATACTTTCTATTTTCCTTAGTGGGTTAGGATTTTGACTTTGTAGCCTTCCTTTTCCCATTAGAATTAGGGATTTGGATTTTATTGGCCTTTTAGTATAAATAGGGCCTTATTTTCTTATAAGCACACTTTTTTTTTTGACAAATTATATTCTGAATTTTCTAATTGAAAAATTTGGCCATCGTAGAACAAGAGTGGATTCTCTTTTTCTTCTGATTGCATCAAGAATTAGATTTACTTATCAATTTCGATTGTGGCATTCTTCTAATTCGAGCTTCCTAAATCCTTCCGTTATAAGTGTTCATGCTTGGCTAAGCAATTGGGTGCTTTAGAAGGTGGTTTTTCCTTCATTCTTGGTTTTCTTCTATCAATCGTGCGTTGGGGTTTGAGGCCTTCATTACCATGGGGTTCTGCGTCATTTGGTATCAGAGCCAATTACAGGTAAATCTTTATCTATCTGTCTTTTTAAGGTTGTTTTAATTATTCCATTAGGGTTCTAATTTGGGATTTCGAATTGGGTTAAAGTCTTTATTATTCCGAATTGAGTTTGTTTTATTTGTTCCGAATTGGGTTATTCTATTTGTTCTATTATGGATTTTCAAATTGGGTTATAGAATTCTTTGTTCAATTTCAAATTGGGATTTCGAATTGGGTTATATTTTGGATTTTCGAAATTGGACTGAAGGCTTTGTGTTTAGTTGGTGATCAAAAGATAGTGACCAGATCCTAAAAAAAAAAGAAAGAGTACAAAATCACTTCAACAAAAATTCTTTGCTTTTCTATTAATTTAAAGTATTAGAATCATTTTGAATCAGGTTGAAAGTAATCTAAATTTTGGCCAATTGAGGGGCTATTTTATTACGTTTTTTCTTGCTGATTTGGAAGTTTTCTTTTCGAAATTGAATTCTTGGGGAGTCTTGATACTAGCTTTCTTGGGTAGAATTATTAGGTCCATAAACTAACTTGCTAAGGTGAGTTGGTTTTGATACATTTTGACCAAATTCGTCATAATTTTTGACCTCTTTGTTTCTATTTCTTGTTTGAGCTACCGTTTTGATTCCATGACATTGCTAGAGTATTATTTGTTTGATTCTATACTCTGGTTGATATAATCGTGTGACACAAAATTTTCTTGTGTTGCCTCCAAAATTGTCAAGTTTCTTTCTAGGTGTCATTCTAGGATTTAGGTTCTAGTTCCCTTGAACATGCTTGGTGATTGATTTGTGAGCCTTTGTTCTAAAGTGCAATCGAAGAATTAGTGAAGGTGAGGTAATGAGTAGCAATTCTAGTAGAGATAAAGGCATAGCTATTGAGAAAGAAGAGATGAGTATCCGGGATATTGCAGATGATCTTGAGACGTACAAGCAAGCAAATGAGGGCAATATGGAAAGAATAGCAAATACGTTGGCTAGCTTGCAGCAGTCCATGGAACGCTTAATGCAAGCACAACAACCTACTTCAATAAGGCTACCACAAAGAATTCTACAACCAGCAAGAGCTGAAGAGAGAGAAGAGCCAGTTAGGAGGAGGGCACCAAGAGGTGCATATGAGAGAGGCCGTGTGGCTGATTATGGATTTGAAGAAGGAGAGGCTGAAATTTATCAAGCACCTATCAATGATAATGATTTGACTTCCATCAAAATGAAGGTTCCTAAATTTAGAGGGAACAATAATGCTGAAGAACACATTGAATGGGAGCTCAAAGTAGAGCAAATTTTTGAGTGCCATAATTATTCTAAAGAAAAGAAGTCACACATAACAGCTGTGGAGTTCAAGGGTTATGCAACATTCTGGTGGGATAAACTAAAATCCACTAGAAGAGGCAAGGGGTTGAGAGCCGTACCTGCATGGGAGGAGTTGAGAGACCTGATGAGGCAGCGATTTATCCCTTCTCATTATTATAGGGATCTTTATAATCGCTTAGCATGACTGGTGAAAGGTGGCAAGAGTGTAGAAGAATACCACAAGGAGATGGAGATGATCATGGGTAAAGCTAATATTAAGGAAGATGAACAACGGATGATCTCTTGATTTCTTGGAGGACTTAATCAGAATATTGCAAGTGAGTTGGACATGTATGATTACAATACAATGGAGGAGATGGTTGATAAAGCTATGAAGATAGAGAGGAGGTTAAAGAGCAAGAGTTCTACCAAACTTGGCTATGGGAGAC